>JAXCHO010000034.1:16832500-19348750 GCA_036630365.1 Acanthiza pusilla
AGTGTCTGGTTTAGCTTAAGTTTCTCTCTTTAATCATGCACAGTGCCCCAGGCTGCCAAAAAGGCAGCCATCAGCATTGCTTAGTGAAGGCAGCTTAGTGCTGTCAGCCATCTTATCTCCCCTGCTGCATGGGCGATAGCTTTTATCTGCGAGTATAAACATTAAAATGGATCTGTAATCCCACCTTAGTCCTACAGAAGATTTCCAGCTGTTTCTCAGATATGGAGAAACTCCTCCCGTTATGGAAAAGGATGTCTGTCTCTGTGCTTCTTTGTGCATATGTGTGTTTGGACAGTAAAAATCACGATGAGCAGGAATTTAGACAAAGAAATTCTACTATAGGAACCTTTTTTGAAAAGCTAGCTAAGCCAAAGAGACAGTTTTGTATAAGAATCTCCATCTAAGATATGGAATGCAATTTAAAATATCTAAGCATACTTATAATGTGACACCATGGCCACAAGTTTTAAAACTTTTTTCTCTTTTATGCACTGTTGTTTTTCTTATTTCAGGGCTTTTCCTGTACAGCATCTCAGACCATCAGTTTAATTATGAAAATAAAAGATAGAAAAGGAACTAGCATATGACATCCTAAACATAAGTTTGTTCTACCATTATTTATGAAACAGACAGAGAACAAATGTAATAAATATTGGAAGATAATTTTACCATTTCTGCCTGGAAACTGAAAGTTCTTTTCTTCTCAGTCATCTGTTCAATACAATAACATTTTCTAAAACATGCTAAGTATGCAAATCTAGAAAATAACACTTTTTTCCTAAAATCAGTTAAAACGTGCAGGATTGTTTGGTGTTATATTGTCTTATCATTCCATTCATATATTACTCTGTCCTCTTGTCACTGTCCCTGCCTGCAGCCACATCCTTTTTAGATCCTTTGTGCTACAGGACTACAGTTTGGAACAACCTCCCTGCATCTTTTTTACTGCAATGACACTTTTTTCTGACCATAAATTTTTGATTTCTTCCTCTTAGCTGCTTTCCTCTCCTGTTAATGTTGTATGAAACTTAACTTTGGGAATACAAGGAACGTGGCTGTTTGAGCTGGGGTTGACAGAAAAAGAAGATGGATGGTATTGGGCTGTCTTTCTTTTGCTTTTACATTGTTTCCTCAAAATGGAGTGTGAATCAGACCAGGGAATAGAGAGTGTGAAGATCTCATCCATCAAGACAGAAAATTCCCATTTTCCCAGCTGACCACCGACTTCCATTGAGACTTTTGAAAGACTCCTACGTCATTCTGAATTAAACCCCAACCTGGATGCAAGTGATGAAAAAGTTGGTTATGTTTAACTTAAAGAGCATAAGTAATTGTCTTAATGTCAACTGGCATGCTTGAAGTAAAATTCTTCCCTAAACATTTATAGTAGTCCTTAAAATATTTCTGTTGGGTTATCAAAGCCATACAAAGGGCTTTGATTCCCAATTATCATTAGAAATTAATTGAAACAGGGTATTGAAATCCCTTATGTACAGTTCTGAATATGCAACTGATATAATGTGGATAAGCAAAAATTAATAGGAAATGGCTGCCCCCAATGCACTAAAAGCCTTGGTCGTGGTTTTCAGTTATATTGAAAATAAAGTTATTATATCTTTTTTTTTTCTTAGATTCTAACAATTCTGTTAAAACGTTATTCACTAGCATTAAAATGGCAATGAAAAACTCAACAACAAATGATAGAAATTCAAACTGCCACATTTTAAAGTCTCAAATGTATATTTATGTAGCAGATAGAGATAGTTACAACAAGGATAACCCCTGCTAATTTAACGAGACAGAACCATATTTCTACTAAAAATGTACACAGAAAATCATTATTATGTTTAATAGAATCTCTATGCTTTTTCTTTCTTCTCACTTAATACCTTTCAAGGAGCTTTGATTGTAGCTGGTTTTAAGCCTCTGTAGAAGCATTTGACATTCTTACCCTGGGATTTGATCCAGGAAAGTGTCCTCAAATCAAGACAAGTCTCATCAGACTGGGATTGTTACTGTCCTCCCTCACTAAAATCAATAGTTTATACCAGCTAGATTAGAACAGACTAGATATATAAACTACTTTTTGTGTCATTGCTAACTGCGCAAAAGTAAATGCATTAAACAAAATAAATTGAAAAAAAGCCTTGACCATTTCTATTTGGAATACACTCTCTTGATGTGAAGAAAATAAAACAAGCAAAAACCAACCCACTCTATTTTCCCTGAATATTTTATATATATTATCACAAAACCAGAATTATCAAACTATTCTAGCTCCTATTAAAATCATAAGAAAAATATCCCTTTCTCATTCTGCAGACCTGGGTCAAGCGCCTTACGAGCAGTTCCAGTAAAAACAGTGGAATTGCTTACAAAAGAATTTGGTCAGAACTTTTAATAATTATTCTGATATCATCTAAATTTTTTTTTAAAAAAAGGTGGAATTAAAAAAAAAAAAGTTCTATTTTTAATGAAGCTCAGGGGGTTTTTTTAATGTAAATTTTTATCTTGTGATGATTAAAATGGAACAAATTGTTAAAATAGTTCTCAACTTCCTAGTCATACTGAATGAGGGGGAAATTTTACACTGAAGAGATAATTGGCATATTTAGCTAATCTTTTATTAATGTAACACAATTGTAACATACATCTTGTCTCAGAAAAGTCAGCATGGAAATTTTTATGTCATTATGCTGTGGTTCCACTTTTTAATAATTCTCTGTAGATTCAGTTTTTTGCAACAGAAATGAGATTTTTCATTTTTATATGTGCTGTATACTCCACAGTTCTATTCAGTGAAGAAAGAGAAGGTCCCTTTTGGTATTAAATCTTTATGCAATGTACTTCTATTGTGGGAACTATGCAAAACTTTCAGTCATATATTTTAATCTAAAGAAAAATAATAATAATAATAATAATAATAATAATTGCTCTTTATACTTTTGATATCTAGCCTTTTATACAAAATCATATTTTATGGAATGTGTAAAAAAATGCATTTCAGTCACAGAATGTTACCTGATTAACAAGAGATTTGTGACATCTCAAAAAGCTATACAGAAAGGTATCAATTATAACTCTTCAGTACATTAATGTGAAAAGTTTGACTCCTAATTTTTCAATCAGTATTTCAGATAAAGGAGATTTCTCCAAGAGTACAAAAATTGAAGCTATAAATTAATGATAGATATATCCTTGACAAACTGTCACTAGACTTAAAGAATAGGCAAGAACTTCTTATTTATGGAAGGACAAATAAAAAATTCCTCGCTCACCAAAGTTTAAAGAGGGTAAGAGTATGTAACGTTCTCAAGTGTCCATTCCAGTGGTTTAGGAGGGTTGCAAACAACTGAAAGGGAAATAGTGTTAACATAATCCATTCCATAATTTAAGTGTAGCCACCTAGGGCAGAATTTGGTGAATCTTGTTAGTGCTGCATGAATACTCACACTAGAAAGATATGATCAATAACATCAATACCATTGCACTTCTGCACTGATTTTTTGTTATCTGGATTGCAGTAATGACATTAATTGGGAATCAAATTCTCCAAATCCTTGAGTACCCAGAAAGGACACATCATGTAGGTACAACAAATACAATGGTGGCTAACATTGGTCTTAATAATTTGGTATTATGTGTGTGAAATTAGAATTTTGGAATCACAGAATGTTTTTAGAATCACAGAATGCTTAAGGCTAGAGGAGCCCCCCTAAGGCCATCTAGTACAAACCTCTGCTCAAAGCAAAGTCATGATATTCCACATGCAGTTGCACAAATGCTGAGTGGAGGGAAAGGATCACCTCCCAATGGCCTGTTTTCTACCATCCTGCTAATCCAGCCCAGGATGCAGCCAACCTCATTTTCTGCAAGGCACATTGCTGACTGCTATTCAGTTTGCGGTTCACCATCCCCTTCAGTTCCCCTCTGCAAAGCTGGTTCCTAATCAGTCAATCCCCATCTTGCAGTGTTTCATGAGATTATTCTACCCTCGCTGTATGAAATTGGGCTGGCCTTGTTCATTGCCGTGAAGTCCCCATCAGCCCTTCTTTCCAAGCTTGTCCAGATCACTGTGGGAGCCCTGCCCTCCAGCATAATGACCATGAGCCACCATTCAGTATTTACTGAATTTCTAAGAATAGATTCCATTTCATGTCATATTCCATGTAACTAATAAAGTCATTCAATACTTTTGATTCAAGGGTCAGTCCCTAAAGGATATCACTAAGTGAACAACTGCCAGAGATCCGTCCAAATTTCCATTCACTTTGTAGTCCTCTTGTCCTGTCCCTATCTCACTGATTTGCCTATAATGACACGGTGGTAGATGGGGTCAGGAGCCTTGCTGAAGCCAAGGAAAACAACATCTGCTCTCCTTGCTCACAGAGTCGGCCTTTTCATCACGATTTAGGAAGAGGCTATTTGCCCTTGGTAAATTCATGAGAGCTGTTCCTGATCATTCTCTTGTTATCCATGGATTTGTAAATGACTTCTATTGGATTTGCTCCATAACATCCTCAAGGACCGAGGTGAGGCTGACTAGTTTGCAGCTCCCTAGCTCCTCCCTCTTGCTTTCTTGGAGATGACTGGGATGTTTCTTTTTTCAAACACCAGCAAGTTCCCTGATTGCTATGACCTTTCCATTATGGTGAAGATCTTGCAGTGCCATCAGTCAATTCCCTCAGTACCTCAGGAAGCAATCCCACTGCAGCCCATTAATTTTGGAGCGTCTAGATGACTCTCCTGCTCCCAAATGTATCTTTCTATACTGTGGTTACTGTTTCACTTGCAAACACTGCCAGCAGCACAAGGAGCTGAATCACCTAAGAGCAGACTCAATCAGTTTTTAGAAAAAGAAAATCAAAAAGGCATAGAGTACCTTGGCCTTTTCTGTGTCTTGTATCAACAGGTTCCTTACCCTACTGAATAGTGAATCCGCCTTTTCCTTAGTCCTTTTACTGCTGTTATATTTATAGTAGCCGATATCCACTAGAAGTAAGTGATAAGAATAAATAATTCTCTGTTGGTTTTATTTTTCTTTGCAAGATAGAGGGGAAAAAAGTTGCAACCAACTCTATTTGTGATCAGAAACTAGATGTGAGGGAGAACTGTACAAAAAATTATATTTTCTAGGCTGATGATGTTAAAATACTAGCAAATAATCGATCATCTTATTTTTCACTAACCTGAAGCCTACATTCAATAAAAATATTATTTATTGAATATTTATAAATAAAAAAATTACAAAAAACATCACCAGGGTCGACATGCATTTTTTTGTTAGGCATTTTAAACTGTCTACTTGTCTTGTGCAACTGGAAATAATTATAGAGCAGCACAAACAGATTTAAATTGAGCTTCAACAGTTCCCCACTTCCTCTCTCTTCTTTTGTAGCAACTCCAACATTCATTTGGCCTACCAATGAATCAATTCAACTTACTGAGCTTGCAGGAATCTATTCTATTTCTTTTTTGGGTTAGTTTTCTGCTGAGCTGGCAAGTGAACTGACACATCAGAGAGCCAAGATAAGCAAATGTGCCAGAGCAAAGGGTGCACTGACATTTAGACTTACTTAATCTCTCATGAAGCTTCACCCTGAACTACTATCCAAAATATAATCCATCTCTATATATTTGAAATTATATATTTATTTATACATTTTGTTTATTCTTTCTATTTATTATTGCAGTAGCAGCTAGAAGTGAGTTAGACTTGCCTGTGAGTTATTGCTCAAGTACAGGGTAAGAAAAAGTCATCATCAAATGGCCAGGGCAAAGGCAAGCCAGAGAAACAGGAGTACAGAATCTTCTCCAAATAGTGTCGGTATCTTAAATCAAAGCAGAGCTGAGGTCTTCTTAATTCAATTTTAATGCCTGTCTGCTAGAGAGAAAACGGGATTGTGAGTGCATTTCCCGCTCGCAAGAAGTCTGCTCCCTGCATATGAATATTGGTCTCGTTCTCCTCCCTGGCTGGGAAGTATCTTCTAAATACTGATAAGATTTGACAGTCCTCCACAAAGTCAATAGCAAAACTAGTAATTAACTTCCAACTCCAATTTATTTTATTAAAACAATATCTACTGAAGCTTGGAGTGCAAACAGATAGGTCTCCTTGTGCATGACCATCAGTGCAAGGCAAAGGTTAAAAGCCAAGGAATAATAAGAGACCCACCGTTTTATAGACATGATTCAACTTACAGAGGATCCTGATGAAAATATTTATTTCATCACAGACGTTAAATATGAGATCTTTCTAGTTTGTTGGATGTTGTTTTATTTTTTTTATTTTTATTTTTCTTTTTTCTTTTTTTTTTCTTTCTTTCTCCCATTAGCCTTATTTGTTCAATAAATTACTAGACTTAAGGAAACACTGTTTGGAATTTTGAAATCCTGGTTACATCAAACCCTTGTATCAAGAGAAGAATACATTAACAAAGCTACGTAGTTAATTTTAATGCTGGAACAATATTTCACTATGTCTCCTGGAGAAAAGACAACCAAAAGCATTGAAATCCACGGGAATGCTCTTTATGTGGCAAGATGTTGGCTGTGCCGGGGCTGCCCCGCCCGGCCCCAGGCGCTGCCAGCGCTGCAGCGGCCCCAGCGCAGGGCACGGCTGAGCCCCTCAGCCCCGGGCGGGCGGGCGAGAGCCCCGGGGAAAGCCTGGCCAAGGGAGGGCAAAACGCTGCCCGGCAGCCGGGGCTGAGCCAGGGGAACCATGCGGGAAACAGCGCTGCGAGCTCCGAGGGGACAGCGGGAGCAGGGACGGAGGCATGGAGGAGAGAGCCGGCAGGGATGGACGGCCCTGAGGCCATTGCTATAAAGTGGCAAAAATCAATTGTTAAATAAATTGATACTATGGAATATTTAAGTTCTCCAACAGATGCTGTAGCCTAATAGGTTTTCCCCATTCTTTGAAAGGCTGAAGATCGTTGGAGAAACAGAAATAATAAATGACATTAGAAATTTAGAGTTCCTATTTTGTGTTTGCTTTACTATTCAAAACTGAATAATATCACCTATAATGTCAGTAGGACATAAAACCACTTTTAATTCATTGATAAATAGGAATGTGTTTAAGGATATATTTAGGAGATTAAGCCTATGCTTAAGAGATTAGACCTTCACTGCTGAATTACAGCCCTTTTGGGATGTTATGGCACTAGTAGCGTCATCGATCTCTGACAGGGATACACACAGTTAATTAATGTCTTAGAGAAGCAGGAAAGATTTTTGAGGTCATCATAATTAGCATTTTCCCTAATTATTTACATCTTAAATGAAAGTACATCGTATTATATAAATTCTCTGAGATGGACATCTAAAAAGAAGATGTCCAGTCTAACCACGTGAGCATTAGAAGTAGTTCTCCTTAGCTATGCCACTGTGATTTTCCAAATCAGCTCAGTAATGGTCTCGAACAAAGTAGAGCTACATCCGTGATGAAAGAGAAATACCATTCTCTTACAAACTCTAAAATCTTTTTCAGGAGTGTGCCCCTGGGCTATCAAGCCAATGGCAGCATGTACATTAATTTAGAAGTGGCTTAGGTTTCACAACGTGCAGTTAGAAATCATTGTTTTGTATTGAAAAGTTCCACCTGAAAAAGGAAGACCTTGCATTTGAATTTTGTCTTCTTCTGAGGAAGGAAAATTGGTCTGGATGTCTTCCTTTGGGGAAAAGAAACACAGGGAGAAGTGCTAGAGAGTTTAGAATCATAGCTGTTGACCGAAGCTTATTTGAGCATTACAGTAATACAGTGATAAATAGAGAGCAAATACTATCTGAACTTTAAAATTGAGGTCAGATGTCTTTCTCAAGCATATGTTCTAATACCATGGGTTATTTGTTATGGTGCAGGAATTAGGAAATATAGCTTTTGAGGCTGAACAATGCCCAAAGGTCAGACTGGTTCATTGCATTGTTCTTACAGCATGCAAAATCTATGATAGTACGAGCTTTGGAGCTGAACATTGCGTACCAAAGTATTTGTTCTCCTACATATAAAAATGAAGCTCCTTTATGTAAAAGACTTGACATACCAGAATAAAGTGCATCAGCCTGCTTTCTGAAATATTATGTATCAGATCCATTGTGAGAAAATTACTCTTTATGTATCTGGCTGTGTACACATTGCATAAATTGACAGGTTTTGCAAAAACTTCTCTCCTCTTCTTTACTATGATATAGGCTGCTGTTTAAAAGATACTGTGCTATTTCCTCTCTACAGCACTGAATTTTAATGTGTACTTGATAAGATTTGAGCTGCAATGATGTTTAGCACTTTTGTACTTTACAATTGTTGCTCTTGAATTTGTACTCGTGTATTTTATTAGTTACTGGTTTTGTTGTTGTTTGGTACTTGCAAGGTGCTAGTGACAGTTTCTGCTGTATTTGATTACACAGTTAGACAATACAGTTTACTACAATATAGTGTAATTAGAACTACTCAAAAAATCTACTTAGCCTTGATGTTGTAAAATCACGAGTGGTCTAAATATACAACTTGCCCTTTTCATGTAGACATTCTGTAGCAGGAATGTGCATAAACAGGGCTGTTATTTTATTCTTTCCTTCTGTGAAGAGAAAGTAAACTGAAATGACAAGATAAATCCTGTGTGAATATTCCCTGTGGAACTCTCAAGAAATGTAAAAAGAAGCCTGATTAATTTTTGGTCCAGAGCATAAAGAGTGATAGGAAGTTAGAGAAGAAGGACTAAAGAAAACTAAACAAGTAGAATTGAAAAGATGCAAGTAGAGCTCCGTTTGGAGTTCTATTTTTGCAAAAGGTGGTTTGTTTTGTTCCTCAGCAGAAGACACTCTTTCCATAATATTCAAAATTCCCCATGAAGATATTTCAAGGACATATATTAAAACATGTATGTTCTTTATGTTTAGGATAGAACTATTTGGTTTTGTAATCAGTTTTTTTCTCAGTCCATACTCAAAGGATCAGAGCCTGTGGTTTTATATTTTAATGACTGAAAAAGTCACCTGGTCACCTGGGATGGGTTAAAAAACCTTAACAATGGTGATTATTTAATTAGTTTGAAGAGACAGCTAAAGGGCTGAGCAAGCCTGGTCCATAATAATAAATCACGAGGTGGCTAAAACACTTATGTGAAAACAACCAAAATCTCCCACTTCCTAAGTCAAGACCCTCCTTAATATGATTTTTGATATTTTCACTTCTCCAGAGTTAATCTTTAAAACCTGCAAAATCTCACTCTTGCCACATGACTGAAGAACTAAAAAATCATTCTGGGCTTGAAAATGTACAAAGGCACTGGAGACATTTTCAATACAGCTCTAAGGACCCTGATAACAGGAAAAAGAACTCGTGTAGTGCTGGGCTTGAATCCCTGATCCTACCATCACGTAAGTCCTAACAAATGCTCAAAGTCACAATGCTTGTCATTATCAATAATTTTTGCTCTAGTTGCCTGAAGATGCATCTGAAGTTTTGCTTTCTTTTTCTAAGTTTATCTGAGTTTCTTTAATCTAGCTATGCATTTTTCAAAATGGGTTTTTAAATGCTATTGTAATTTCCTGGTTATGAATAGATCAAAAATATAAGGACATCACAGTTTTCAAACACTTTCTTTTCAGATTTTTTGCTCTTGATCTCAGGAAATAAAGAAAACTAAGTGTAACATGATTGTATCAGTGTTTTAAAACTTTAGCTTCATTTTGAAGATCCAACAGAATTTCAACCTTAGAATATTTGTTTGCTCCTAGCATATGTTTTGCGGGCTACAGCCAGCGCTACCTACTTACTACCTCTGTTGCTAACACCAAATAAAATCTTGTTACATTTAAACCCTTTTTGTTTCATCTCCTGCATGAGGACAATTATAGTATGGAAGAAAAGGTGACTTTTGAAAGATACATCTCAAAGTAACTCTTACAGCTGATGGCCACTAATGGTGATTTCTGCCACTGTTACTCAGGGTCAGACAATCAGTAGAGTAAGCAGGTGACAATCTTCCACCTTGTCTCGAACACAAATGTTATGTGAAATATATATTGTTTGAATTTTAGCTGGTCTATGCTTTACTTAATAGAAATTTGAAATCAGAGAGTGGAAAGTCTTACATGAGGGCTCATTCATGAGTTCCACTAAACTGAGTCCTTACTGTAAGTGTTTCTCATAATTTTAGAAGAAGAAATTACAGGGAATATTATTTACACTGCATTTTAAATAAAAGTGTTAATGGCCTTTTCAATCTGTCTCTAACCTAGAGCTATAAATACAAGCTAACTTGAGAATCTGTCAGTTTTTCTGTAGAGTTACATTGGCATAACTATGTCAGCAGTGTTTCACAGCAGACACTGTGTACACTAGCAGAAGGAGTTTCTCCCTCAGTAGTTTTACTACCTCAATACAAAATATGCTATAAGCTGGCAAACCTATTCTGCTAGAAAAGCAACATTAATGTAAGGGAGAAAGAATGGTTTCTGCTGGAGTATGGTTTTCTCACATTATGCACTGACAAAACTAGGTGGCAAAACTTGTGGATCAAGCTTAGGTATTTGTCCTTGTTTTCTTGGTCCATTTCCATCTATATCCCATCGTCCTGTCAGCCAACTCTGCCTAGCCAATCTCAGTACAAGGAGCCCAATCATTGCAATGCGGGTGGGCAACACCCAATTTAAAGTCAATAGAGAAGGACAGAAAAAAATGATCCCTAGGCATGGTTAGGCCTTAATATAGCTGAATGCTATGAATTTCCTTATTTGTACTTCCAGCCAAATTATTTCTCTTCTTCCCATACACTAAACCGTGTATATTGGTGTTTCCAGATAGGCTTCCTAAGTAGCATGTAGTGAAATTACTATTCCTCCATAACTGTAGTTCCTAAACCAGTAAAGGCTACAATTCATGTTTGGGTGGGTGGGTGGGGGGGGGGTGTGGAGTTTAAAAAAAAAAAAAAAAAAAAAGAGAGGAATAAATAATCTCTTTCATGTCTTGCAGCAGAAAGTTCTGTATCAACAGTGAAACCAAAACACTGAATAATTGGTGAATGTGGATAATGTGATCTTTAGCTGGGTTACAAGAGCACTGAAACACTGAAACACAGTCTTTGCTGTATTTTCTTGACACCAGTATAAAGAGGAATGGGATTTCACCCAAAACAATCATGAAAACCTTCATGGCTTTCAAAATCCTCTCTGTCTTTATATGTCTATATATATTTTAAGCATAAAACCAAATGTAGCTAGGTAGTTTGAGTAGCAGACTGATACTGTGTGTCTTCCTGTGCTTATTGCAATGTTCCAGCTGCACTATGTTGGCACTTTTGTTGATGTACCCGTATTTCCAGGCAGCTAACTCTCGTATAACACTTCTCAGAATGGCCTACTGTGTAAAGTCTGAGAAGTTTGGGCAGTTCCAACCTCAAGTGTCTCTCAACTATCTTGTAATTTGTCTTTGATACATTATTGGAGCTCTCTCATTTCATGGTATTAAGACATTTCCTCAGGCTCAGGATGCCTTTTTTCCAGACTTGTTCCTTTGAGATCTGGGCAGCAAGTTTGGGTTTAATCCATTTCCATCTTCATTGCAGTTTTACTGGAAGCAGCTGTTACCCCTTCTTTAACAGTTTGCTGGCTGTCAGGCAGCCTGAGGGACCCACCATATGACATCCGTCCTTGGATCTAAATATACACCTGCACAACGTGTTTTCTTGGGGCAAGAGTAGAGCAAAGGGACTTTCACTTCCTTTTGCACAAATGTATTTTCATCTCTTGACAGAAAAACTTTTATTTATTCCCTGTAGTTATACTTTGCAACTTTTCATCTTTTGAACAGAAGGGTTAATTCCACTTTTAGTACAATCTGAAAATGTAGTACAGCTTCATTGCCTGCTTTACTAGACACAAACATCAACACTGCAAAATACAAATTTGCTGCCCCTAAATCTCATTTCAGCTTAATACAGAACATTTAGGCAAATTTTTGTTAAGAGAATGAGAGAGCCCATGGACATATCCCATGAGGCTTGACCTAACTACAGTATTATTAGAAGTAGGCTCAGAAAAGATGTGTATAAAGTGGCAACATTTTTGCAGAACAGAAGATAACAGTAAGATTAAGCATCATCATGTCCATGTCAGCCATAAATACAAAAATGTCAAGAAGTGAAAGAATATTCTCTAGCATGACATGGACAAAAAAGAATGTAACAATATAGAAACCTGTTATTACATTTTTAGTTTCCTGGGCTGTATGACAGACTGATGGGCCATAGTAATAGAATCAAAAGTGAAGGCTAGAGAACAAAACCCCACCAAAAAACAAACAAATAAACAAACAAACAAAAAGTCTAGAATAATAGTACTTGTCAGAGAAAAGATAATTCTGAATAGATGTGATACATATTACTACTTGCTAAGTTGATCAATGAGTTTATTTTACTTGTACAAGGTTGTACAAGACATTCTCAAGTCTATACAGTGCAAAAATATACAATATTTTAAAGAGGGGAAAAATTTACTCAGCACCTTCATGAAAAAAACAGTAGACATCTCAAATTAGCTAACTCTATACTAGCTCATCAAAAATGTTCTTTAGTGCTGTTATTTGGAAAATGTATACTTATAAGATGCTGATATTAGATGGTGGCAATGGAAATGACCAAAATTATTAATCAGAATATTATCTATTCTTCATCCCTGTATTTTCAATTGTGACATGCAGACAAAATGGAACTTATGCATGCATTCAGATTATTTTTTAGACTTTGTCTTTCATGTTAGAACAAACTTCTTTTATTATTACAACCAAGAATTTGTTTTCTCATATAACAGTAAATAATAATTTGACTCTTGTAAATTCATTTTTGGCAAATGTTTCCATAACCTATCCTGGTTATTTCTAAAGATTTCATATCAGTAGCAAAACTCTCAAAAATGCTGCCAGTATCTGCCATTTATAATATTGCAAGGGGGAAGGATTAATATCACTAATTAGAAATCTCCTTTACATTGTTTCTCTTGTTTACAAAAATTGTAATCCCGTCACTGAACAATGGCAATAACAAATGATATATGGCTTGGCTTAGATAATAACAGAAGAGTTGTCAAAGATAAAGACAGGGGTGAGGCAAATTGTGAACACCTTGAAAAAGATATATTAAGCTACATCATAGGTTAGACCCTGATCATTCTTCTATTTTCATGACCAGGCTGAGATATTTATATAGCACAAGTGATGTTAGAGATGTCTAAAAGTAGCTCAGAGCATACATCTATTCCTGCTTCAGCTCTGAGCACCTCAATCCACACTGCTTAGTTTTAAGACCCTGGTAGAAATCCACTGTGATTCCTGGGATCCTGAAGGCACAGGGCAGGAGTTACCCTCCTTTTTAAAGCTGATCAAGAGCGTGTTATAATATAAACAGCAACACAGAAACAAAAAATAAGTTCAGCACACACAACTCTATATAGCTGGTATTTAAAATAGTTAAATCCCAAGCAATGAACACCCCTCAAAAGAAAATGAATGAAACTAAAACATCCATAAAAGAGTTAAAAGGATTGTTTTAGTCTATGAACAGGTCTAACTGATTGGACAAATTGGCCAGTGTAAACAGCATTTGCATTTCAGCATTTGGGTGATTTACTGTGAACCTAAAGATACACTGTTCTGAAGGTGTTTTGCATTGGAGGAATGATAGGGAAAATCATTTCATGGGGAAAAAATGTTTGAACATAAAAATATTTTCACATATGCTTAGAAGTTCAGGTAAGTCATGTCCAAAAAACACCCTGGTTCATTGATCAGCATGCTTTCAAGAATATTGAGGAATTCTTTGTTATTGGCATGTGTTTTCCTAAAGAATATGTGATTTGTGTAAGATTTGAAACCTTTCACCTTCTCTAGAAGTTTAAGTGGGCAATAAAAATCAGAAACATCAGTTATCTGTAGTCATTCTTAAAATGGAGCCCAACACAGAAATGAGTGAAGGTAAAAGTGCATGTTATTGAATTGTTTCAGGCCCAGAGTCAGATTTCAGGATGAACAAATGAAAGGAGTAGAGCTCAGAGCAGCTGGAGTCACACTTCTAATTTGGATTTGTGAACCTAGATGGCTGGGCTGAGGCTGTGGTCTGGAATTTCTCCACAGTTCAGTTCATCTTTTCATTTGGGCTGACTGCTAGCAGAAATAGGAATGCTACAATAGGCTAAATTAATTGCCATTTTCCTGTTTGCCAATATTGGTAGCTTTAATAATCTAGTCTGTTTTCAAGACCTACCAACAGTATATTCATGTACTTTTTATCTCTTTACATCAGTCTAAGACTTTCAGTCAATTTGCCCTACCATACGTCAGATACGTAGCTGCACTATTTATTGATTCCTCACTTCCACCCACAAATGGCCTATAAAACCTCTCAAAACAAAGTGCATGATTTACAAGGCAATCTCAACAAGAAACTGCAAATGGTCTCATACATTCAAATGCTCCTGGAAGATCAAATGAAGACACTGGGCAAAATATAAGTTGTTCTGTATGAGTCTGAAGTGTGCTTCAAGCACTATTTTTATGTGTAGAGATGGTGACCTATTCTCAGATGTAAAAATACGTATTGTCAGGGACCAAAATCGGGGCAAGGAGTGTTTCTTATTTCCCCATAAAAATGGGGAAATGCAAGGGAAATATGTGATTGGTAAGCTGAGCTCAGTCTCAGTAGGGTCCTTTTCTTGCCGAAGTCATCGTGCTCCAGATTCAAGGCACCCAAGTTACTTGGAACAACATATGCCCTTGCATGTGGCATGGAATAGAAATGTTTAAATGGTGCTGTATCAAACAGTTATTCAGTCCCTATACATTTAGAGATTGATTAGTGTAGTCACTAATGGAATTGGAATGCAATGTAAGAAACAAAAGTATTAGTTTTCTGTTGAGACCATGGATAGGCAGCAACAATGAGTATGGAGTGAGAAGTCTTCAGGAACTTGGCAGTAGTACTACTAAAGAAAATTTTGCACTGTGACACTTTTGTTGGCCTCATAATATTACATTCAAGGTCAACCTATGGCTCCATATGAAAATAGGTAAAAATTATACTAAAAACTATGTACAATTTTTTTTCATTGTCAAAATTTATCCTATCACATCCTTTTCTATAAAATGAGACAAATAAGTGAGGCTTGTTGAATTGTATTCAATATCCATTGTGTCCTGCACAGTCACATCTAACACAACATCAGGCATTTGAGTCTTGTAGGAAAATACTCAATGTGCTGGTGATCAGGAATGCAGAATTTTAAAGACTAGGAACCTGAACTAAAGTTCTTAAATGTACGTTTCAGCATCTAATAAAAGCCTTGTGCTGGTTTTGGCTGGGTTAATGTTCTTCATGGTAGTTAGGATGGGGCCACGTTTTGGATATGCACTGGAAACAGTGTTGATCAATAATGATATTTTAGTTACTGCTAAGAAGGGCTTGCACACAGGTCTTTACTTCTCCTCACACCGCCCCCCAAGAGAGGTGTCTGGAGATGTGCTAGGAGCTGGGAGAAGACACAGCTGGGACAGCTGACTCCAAAGGGCTGTTCCAGACCACATGATGTCACACTCAGCATATAAAACTGAGAAAGAAGAAGAAGGAAGGGAATGTTCTATGTGATGGCGCTTGTCTTCTCAAGTCACCGTTAGGCATGATGAAGCCCAGCTTTCCTGGAGATGGCTGCCCATGGGAAGTAACAAATTAAGTCCTTGTTTTGCTCTGCTTGTGTTTGTGGCTTTTGCTTTCTCTGTTAAACAGTCTTTATCTCAACCCATGATTTCTCTCACTTTTACCCTTCCAATTCTCACCCTCACCCATCCAACCGGGGGAGGAGTGAGTGAGTGTCTGCTTGGGGCTTAGCTGTCTGCTGGGTTTAAACTATGACAAGCCTATTGTTTTAAGATGATAAGATGTACAGCTTTCTGTCACTGGACTGTGTTTGTGGGTTCTTTTGCAAAAAACCCCAAACTTATTACGTTCAAAAAAGTATTTCAGTGTTAAATGTCTAAAAAGAGATTTAACAACATGCTACAGTGAAATTTTAATTAGCACAATGCAGTTTATTAGAACCAAGATATTAATTCCTAAGAATGAAGATATTAAATAATTCAAGCTAGGTGTGTAAATAATGTACTTGCTAACAATAAGTTTACTTGGTCCTGAGAATAATTGGTTTAAAGTAGTGGAATGATGCCAAAAAGGTGAAGATATACTGCAGAGGAAGCATAATGAAAAAGAATGTGAAAAATATGAAGAAAAATAGACATATTAATGCATCATTAAAATTTTCATTGCAGTAGATAAAGCATGTTAAATATCAACCTATAAATACACAAAATTACATAGATTAATTTTACTCAAGGGACTGGAGAATATTTTCAGATTTTAGTTCCTAAATAGCAAATGTGTTCGGGGTTTTTTTAATGTCAGGTTTAATCCTGAATGATACCACTCAGGAATCTGTGTCAATACAGCAAGATACATTCAATGATGCCTATGATACCCCAAAGTCTAAATGTGCTGTATAAACAAATACAGGCTTCATTTTTTACATCTTGTGGACACAATTTAATACTTTAGCTTTCAACTCTAAATGGCAAAATAAATAAACCAGCTGTATACGGGGTTACATGTGGATGAAGAGAGTTACAATTCCATTTATTTTTATATTTTGGGGTATAAAGGGATAAAAATCAAAGGAAAAGTCTCAACACTGGTATTGTAAGATGATGAAACTTTTTTGAGAGAGATTACAAATGATTTATAGAGGTCAACACCAAGTAAAATTTCAGGGAGGTTTTAAAATTAATCAACTCTCTTAAAAGTTTTTGGAGGTATAAAATATATATGATTTTTTTCCAGCTATTCCCTCTTGCTGAGTCCATCGTTTACTCACTGTACTATATGATTGCCACATTGAATTAAACACCTTTTCACACCATTTGCTGTGCAGATGGCAAAGTGCTCTGCGAATGACAGAGCTGAAACCCCAGGAGCTCCGAGCAGTGCACTGGAAATACATCACAATAATCAGATACCTATTATCTACTCTTGACTTGGCTGTAATCTCCTCCTCCAAATCCTTGTCTCTCTGCTCTTCCCTTTGACTTTTCTCTCAAAATACCCTACCTCTGCACTTTTTTTAGAAAGCTTTGGAGAGGAGATCTCTGTCAAAGTCTAGACCACCCTCCGTAAAGTTCAACAGTTTGACAATTTACACCTCTCACTGCCTGGCAGCCAGCAGTGGGTATCTTCTGTTCTCTGCTCTCAGCTGTGAACATTTGACAGTGGTGTGAGAGAAAGAGGTGCTTAAAGAAGCTGTAGAGCAAATCCTGTGGCGCTCCCCATGCCCCTGGGCCATCCAGATTCTGCCAGTCGCTGCTCTGGAAGATTGGTACAAGGGCAGAGACTTTGCATCACCTCTCCTCCATGTATCCTCCTGATCCTGCAGCTTTCACACCTCCTGTACAGATGCCCTCATCCCTTTCTCAGCTTTCATATCTTGCTTTCAGCCTAAACCCTTGTGCGAGATTTTCAAATGATCATTTCGTAGCCAGAGCTCCAGAATTGTAGTCTATTGCCCTGCTCATTCTGCCCATCTACCATCTTTGATGGTTAACAATGTTTCTCTCTACAAGATATTCTCTGTATTACATTGACTCTTGAGCCTGTGCCCTTTGCTATATCTCCTCCTAGGTTTTTAATCACTCATTACTTAGTGTGTCTTTTAAAGGACTTTTTCTTCTTCAAATTCCTATGTTTCCTAGAGTTCAGTCGCAACTCTTCATTCTCCAATCTTTCCTAGGTTAACTTCAGTCATAGATGCAAATTTAACTCTGAACATTTTGCAAGTAATGTACTGCTTTAATTCCATACTCCTAAACAATATCTTAAGTTCTCATCTTGTCTCTCTAACATAAATAACACAAACAGCTAGCACTTCAGCCTTGCTTCTTTCTCCCAATTCATTTTCTATCTCTCACCTCACTTCACGCTTCAGTGCTTTGACATCATCAGATTTTGGCATATCTCATCATCCACAAATCAAGGTTATGTTAAAAATGTACAGATTTTCTGTATACTATTTCAACTTTCACTTTTGATAAAATGGCAGCTTGCCATCTCCTTGCAACACCTTTCACAGGTATAAGAACAGAATAATTTTCAACTGTCCTCCTTCAGAGTGCCACTTAAGGAATTTAGTCCCAGTTTCCCTTTTACCTATTTCTCTACTTGTTTTGTCTTTATTATATCAAACATGCTACTTGTTTTCATTCTCATGATTCTGCAAGTACTTTTCTATTGAGTTATTTAAACAGAAAACTTTTGCTTTTCCTTCTACACAGTACTTTTCTATCATATCTTCTTGTTATTGAAATACTAAATATCTGGCTTTATCATACTTTAAATCCATCTTCAAAGTCCTTCTTTTTAAAGACACCTTTAATGAACAAGGAAATTGTAAGAAAGATGGAGACAGACTTTTTAGTAAGGCCTGTTGCAATAGGACAAAGGATAATGGTTTAAAAGAGGGTGTCTTCAGATTAGAGATTAGGAAGACATTTTTGCAATGAATGTAGGGGAATAGGTGGGGGTAGTGGAAGCTGGAACAGGTTGCCCAGAACGGTTGTAGATATTGCATCCCTGGAAACATTCAAGATCAGGCTGGACAGGGCTTTGAGCAGCCTGATCTAGCTGATGGTCTCTGCTCAGTGCAGGGGGTTTGGATTTAGATGACCTTTAAAGGCACCTTCCAACCCAAACTATTCTATGATTCTATAGCATGAAAATTTTATGCTTCTGCTGAACCAAGATCTCTATCTTTCATTCTCTTGTCCTCTTCCAATAGACTGTCTCACATGGTTACTTCTTGTTATATTCTATAAGCTCTTTGAAGTCCGGATGGTCTTTCCATTTTGTTTTGGGTCAGTATGTTCTGGGTTGATAACAATATTCTTGCCCCTTCATGAATTGCCTGCCAAAATTGCTCCTTTTACGGGGACGTTGTTCCAGAAAAAGTCCATAAAATGTTTATCACTTTTTCAAGGATATAATTTACTACTTAACAATTTTTTTTTCAATAGAATAATATAATTTAGTATAGGTTTCTGAAGCAAAGCTTCAGATTTATTACATAGGTGAACTGTTATCATGTTATCACAAAGAACTGGAGGTCAAAATTTAAGTGCATTATGGACATTCTTATGTTTGCATTTCAGAACAGAACTGGAAGCTGATCCTGGCTTACTGGGGAGTTCTCAGGGACAATTCACACGAGCAAGCAGCTGTTCATGTGCACTTTATGCACTTGCTGTGTCCTGCAGAAGGGAATGAGCTTAAACAACATGTTAAGGGAGAGGGAGAATGAAATGAAAAGTTAAAAATACCCTGGCACTTTTTTTGCTATGGGAGACAAAAAAAACCAGCCTAAACAACAATGTTGAAGAAAAAAATAAAAGATCCTATTTACAGATTTCAGAAAATGAAATAGACTTGAGTCCAACTATATCTACAGATGGAAACAATAAGTCAGACTTGTTACTGTGGAAAAATTGTATAAACATACAACTGAAAAACTGCTTTCTATCATGTCTAAAAAATTGACACAAAAAACACCTTCAAAACCACTGTTGTTTGTAGGGACTTACAATTAATAATGCATTCTACTTTTCCAATAAATCTTTTTGACAAAAATGGCATGTGATATGAACATACTGTATTGCCCTCTCTTCACCCAGCATCAATATATATTCTCAGAAAATGAATAATTATAAATTCATTTAGAATGTATGGGGTTTTTTTGTTTTGCTTTTCAAATCTGAAAGGAGATTATTGTCTAAAAGTTATAGCCAAATAAGGATAATAAAAAGTGCAACTCACATTTACAATAAATATTGATATATGTATTAAAAAAGAAAAAAAAGAAATTTTGAAGTGCAACCACAGTAATTAGCAGTGACCTAATTTACAGCTATTGCAGTAAAGAGTTAATGAAATACCTGGAAGGTTATTATTTATCAGACTCCTAGCTCAGTGAGACAGATTTCCTCTTCCTTTTTATGGCATCCTTTTATGGCAAGGAAGAGAGAACTGCATAAAACTGTATCTATCAACAGGATCCTTTTCTAAGCAAGGTCTGAGCAAATTCAGTCTGAGGTCTTCTTATGCTTAATGAAATAGACTGAATCTCCTTTTCAGGAAGTACTGATTCCTGCTGCCTCACATTGTAAGGATATAATTGTCAGAATTAAGTTTATTGTTAGTCTGTTTTGAAGGTACTAAAAGTAGGGAAATATAATATTCTGTTTATTTCAAGTGAACCTATCAGCTTTTCTCAAGCCTATAAATTAATCCAAAATACTGTGCACCATTACTCGCTATCCTAACAGGAAGGAAACCCTCTTTGTTCAAGAGCCCATATCTGCCAATCCACACACTGCGGAATTCCAAAGTATGCAATTGGAATCAAGACTGATTCTTATTGCATACTTTTTCCAAGACCAGCACATGGATAGTTTCAGACATGATCTACTAGCCAGTTACAGCTGAGACCCAAGGACAGTCATCTTTTTACTGAAACGACATCTAATGGGAGAGCACATTCCTCAGGAACAGCAGCAGGGTGCAGCACCCTCCTGACCCACTGCCGGGCACCTCATGCCCTGGGAAACACCAGCTCACTTTCTCTGGTCAAACAGGTAAGCCTCCCCATAAGTCTCTCTTTCAGTCCATAGTTGGTGTAGCGGAGGTTAAATGGTCTATGCAGTGTGGGTATGAATTCACACATCGGTCTTAAATGCCTTCTATTAGAATGTTAGCAGTAATCTGAAAAATACTGCAAGTTTGAATGTGAGATGTGCTATTATTCTTGCTGAAATAAAGCCATTTTGATGTCAACAAAGAGAAATAGTTTGATTTATCTATACCTAGATGTCTGCTATAGAATGACATAAATTATCTTCTGGAAGCATTTATTTCTCTTTAACGACTATAGAGAAGGAGCCCAGGGTGATTCTGATGTAGAACTCCAGACAATAAATATGCTTGGATTAGTGAATCTGGGATCTGCATGGCAGTCAGCTTCATGTGTTTAGCTACAGCTCACCTGAGACAAGCCCCTTAGTCAGATTAACCATAACTCACAAGCTGGTTTAGCAGCGCCTTACTTGAGTTCATTCAGCTCTCATGTCTTTGGAAGTATCAGCAAGAAAAAAAGGAAAACTAAATGCTCCTTGAGCAGCCCAAGACTCTGAGTAGTATCGAGGTCTGTGCACTGTAACTGGACACAACCAAATCTCGTACCTGGACTCTGCCCCAAACAGAAACTGCTTTTCAATTGTGCCCAGCTCTGCAGTGGGATGCCCTCCAGCATTTATGGCCAGATATGCAGGAAACGCCCCCCCCTTTCCTCTCATTGGGATGAGCCATTTCAAAAGATGCAGGGATCATAGGTTTTCTTATGTAGGACCTAGATATGCACCTGGGGAGTAGAAAGGTCTTACTGTTAATTTAATCATGAATTTGATCGTGAATGGCAGTAAGTTTATTAGCCAATGGCTCAGCGTTTAACAGCATGAACTCAAGAGCAACATCCCCATCTGTCAGTACCTTGTATTACTGAGATGAAACAGATGGCAAAGCTAATGGAATTGAAAGTAAACCCCTCAGTCTAGGTTTACACCTAACTGCATCACCTTTTACTGTCTTATGATTGGCTACAGAGGGGGAAAAACTTAATATTCTTTATTCGTAGAACACCTGAATACAAGGAATGGGAAGGAATGCTACTGCATTGCTAAGGCCACAGGAGAGGAGATGTGCTCCTTCGATGTCCAACATCACTGATGAGTTCTCAGCCTTTATTGAAGCATGAGCCTTTTTTTTCTCTAAGCATGACTATACTGAAACAAAAAATTATGTTTCTAACTCAGCTAAGCCAGACTCAGGTGCAAAATGAATAGGCACTTTCACCCATTCCTACAGTTTCAGCCATACCATTTTAAAATGATTGATTTTTTATCAACACTAAACTTGATTGCAGGCAACTTTAAAATAAAATAGATTTATTTTAAAAGGGAATGAAGTTATAGAAAAGAAAAACAAAGCTATTTCCTTCCAACAATTTAATTGGTTATTTATTGTGTTTTACTCTGAAAAAAACACCTGGTATATGCATTATATTTTCAACTCCCAGCAGTCTGAACAGGCAAATTTTAGTTAAAAATTCCTATCATGAAAACTTAGATGTTACATGCAAAAGGCCCTTATCTTTCTAATCCTAGATAACAACTTGATTTTTGCCATAGAGATAAATTATGTAAGTTTTGACTGTGATATTTCTTACTTTGCAGTGGGATTAGACTTTTCAGAAACAGAATTCAGCACTGAAGTTCAATGTTTGCAAACTTTTGGAATATTTTACCTGTAGTACAGTCATATCTTAAATATTTTTGGCACCACACAAAACTTAACATAATAGCATAATATAGTCCTCAATTTATAATAGGTTTTGTAATTGTGACAGCATATGAGATTTTTTTTGTAGGTGTGGTATAGTGCAGGGTAGTGTTGATTGACAGAAATGTCCTGAATGTGGTAACTATAAAATGTGTGAGATCTTCCTTGAAAATCTACTTTATGGAAATTAGTTAACGTGAATCTGTATTTTGGTTTAGTATATTTAGTTGGGGTTTTTAATAGCTTGTTGGTTTTTTTCTTTGTTGATCACAGGAATTTATATTAAAATTTTTCAATCGGTTAGAAGTACTGGAAATATGTGGATTTTATTACCTTTGTCACTCTTTAAAATGGGAAATTACAGCTCCTTCTTTACCTTTTCCTTCCAACAGAGTAAAGAAGAATTGTGAGAAAAGGAACCAAATAAACAAACTTCAACTTTTTTTTTTTTTTTAAGGTTTCTTTTTTCTTTTTTTTTTTTTTTAAGGTAGTAAATTCTTTCTTACATAATTGGATCATTAATCTGTGTAATTCTGTCATTTTCATAATTACTGGAGTAGCCTCTGAAATAAAAGATTATTCCCTATAAAAACACGCAAAGGTTTTTGTCTCATACTTCTTCCTTTTACCAAATTTAGTGGTTTAAAAGTTACATTTCTTGAATGAGTTATTAAGGTTCCCCCACTAGTCAAGTCTCAAGATGATTATCTCCAGGCAAAAAGAAGCTTTGACGACTAAAATGGTATAAACTCCTAATTTTGGAACAACTAAAGTTAGGAGGCAAGGATCCCATCTGGAGTCACAATTTTTTAAAAATCATAATTTTATCCTGACTTGGAGCTTAATGTTTTCCTAGTTAGTAGTGCAACATCTAAGTACAGTCAGGACACTACAGAAAGAGGATTATGCAGTATGATGGATTTAATTGAGACACATTATTTTGTAAAGTTTACAGCAAATATACAAAAGAAAGTATGCAAAATGAGTAAAACAGCTTTCCATATTAATCTCTTGCACTGTTATTCTCCTCTTGAGTGCTTTTTGTGTTTCATCTAATTTCTGAATGAGATATGAACTATATTTAAAAAAAAAAAAAAAGAATCTATTCTGATGAGAAGTTAAAATATATTTTATGTTGCAAATATTTTAAGATGGCTGCAAATAGTAATTTACTTTAATTTTATTGTTGGTTTTGTTTTTATCATCTGTTACAATACATAGCATAAAAAGAGGACTTTTAATCTTTCCAGAGTAGTGGTATCCCAGAGTAGTGGTATCCCAGATTTTCCAACTGTGCTAAAACTCTTAGGGGAATCTGTTTGGAATTGCAGTGAGAGGGTGCCTATGGACCTCTCCCTGACTCCTGATGGAATGGTCAAGCCATGAGGAAGCTTCTGATTATCACTCACCTTCACTTAGATCAAGTACTGTACTGTTCCATAACTATTTTTGTCTTGCCCGTATTCCTTCCTCAACTTCCAGAAAATCATGTCCCCTTCTCCCCAGTAACATTTATCCTGAGTTTGTGCCTAAATGAGCTGCTGGAATGTTACCACCCTTTTATAATTTATCATCACAATTTGATTATCAGTGCAATCCCTCAGACGCTGAAGAAAGGAAAGACATGTTCTTTTCTTCATAGGCTTTCTGTCCTTACTTCAGTCTTCTGTATATAAAGGAAAATAAATAAGTTCTCTGGAGAGGTGAATGTTCTCTCAAGCATCAGGACAATTCTGCTGTCTCCCAGCAGAGGAAGGAGCAGCACCATAGCCGTGAAACCTGATCAAGTGCTAAAGCCCTACTTTTAAACTTGGAGGTGAAGTCAGCAGCAAAAGCCAAAGCAGCTGGAACTGATTACCTGCACAGGCAGGGGCGCAGGGGGGCTGACAAGCGATGCAGTTCAGAATTCCTTATATACAGCATAGACCCTCCCACAGTCCAGTCATTCAAAGAAATCATTGGGTCTCGAGGGGGCTGTCCAAAGAAATCTCCCTAGCAGCAGGGCCACCCAGCAAAAGAGCCTCTCTCTGTCTTCCTCCCCCGGCTGACCATGGATCCCAGAACATTCCTTTTTGTGTCTGCCGCCGTATGTCAGATCCCGCTTCTCCAGTACTTTTCCAAACACAAAAGTGCAACTAAAGCAGTTAACGTTAGTCCTGGCAGTAGAGCAGATTTCTAAGCAACAGTTGAATAAAATTCAAACAATATTGAGACATTTTTGTGTTAACATTTCTCAATCCCTCACAAGTGGCCATAGGAATAAATGTGCTGCCATATGTCTTTTATGAAGTTTATGGTTATTTTGATATTTTGAGTTTTTCTGCATATTCAGGCGTTCATTGTGCAGTGTCTGAACAGGCATTACAAGTTCACATTCTTAGGCTTTGCTCCACGTGAGGGCTAGTGAGGATCACTGCTACTCCAGGGAAATCTCTGGAAAAACATTTATCACATAAAATATTCCATGTACTAGAACTAAGAGGAACACGGATAGTGAGATAGGCCTTGCTGTCCTTCAAGATGGAAATAGAGAAGCATCCACTGCTCTTCATCCACTGTGTAGAGACTGAGATGTGTCCCTCCCTGTATGTCATGTGATTTTTCATAGCTGCTGACCGTGCTGGCTCTCTCTTGCCTACCAAGAACCTAGAAGGACTTAAAGTTTCTTTTATTCCTAAATAGATTTATTGATGGAAAAAAACCCACCAAAAAACAAAAAAAAGAACCACAGCCAAGAAGGATAGCTCCCTTGGTCTCTCTCTGGCTGTCTGTCTAATACCTCTTTTGCACACAGTAATATTCCTGTGTTATAAGGAACTTGTCTTACAAACTTTCCAGGGATAGAGAATAGCCATGATGTTATAAACATTTCACCACTTTACATTGACACTCTCTAGTAAACTTCAGTACATTCTGTTTACCAAAGAAAACCTGGAATGATCAATTCAAATGAAAAAAATTCTACCATGTATGTCTGTATTTGAAGAACGAAATCTTAATTTGGCATACATTCTATATTTTAAAATTTATGTTAGTATAACTATGTATATCTTATAATTTGCAGTAATTACACAATGGAGTTTAAGGTGCAAGAATAAGGTGAACTCAATGCTAAATATTTTCAAGAGATTTTTCCCCTCCATTAGTAGGATATCTGTTAGATTCTTTTCTGCAGAACTGCTAAATATATTTGTAGGATGGCTGCTTGCACGGTTTATTAAACATGAAGTCTTTTTCTCAAAAAATATCTTCCTTTCTTATCTGCATTGTTACTCATTTGATATATCTATTCTACAGAGGTATCCAGATTACTAGGAAATATTTTATTATTTATTTTGTGAATGGTACTGCATTTCCCATAAAATCAACTTCCTCCCCCACAAAAAACCGCCACCAAACTACCAAAACCAAAACACCCAAACAAACAAAATAGAAACTCAAAACAACTCAACGAATATCTGACTCTGTTTCTGAGTTTCCCTCAGGTGAAAGGTGAAAAGATTTTCAGATGCATTTGGGAATAAAAATTTTGATGTTGGATATAAGAAAACAAGCATAAGGCTACATTGGATAGGGCTTTGAGTAACCTTATATAGTAGAAGGTGTCTCTGACTGTGTCAGGGGGATTAGAACTGGATGATGTTTAGGGTCACTTCCAATCTATGCCATTCTATGATTCTGTGGAAAGTAGACAGTTTTGCAAGATGGGTAAGTTATTTTATTGCTATATAAATTTTCATAATCAAGATGTTGCACTCTTCAACTCATAGAATTAAAATCCTTTTGAATTTCAGAAGTCTGGAGTGCTGAAAATCTCAAATTCCTTGTCAATAGGAAGAATACCGGTGTTGTGAAAAAGTGAAAAAGTGAAAAATTTGGGCTCCCATTCCAAAAAGGCCATTCTTTAGTAATGATGTGGTTTTCCTGATTTGAAAAATAATTTCAGAATAATTTTATAATGCTAGTCTGCTATATAAATAGCACATATTTATATTCTTTGAACTCTGGATTTTCATACGTGCATTGCAATTTAACTGCATTCTACTATTCAAGCAAAGCTCAGAGGAGGATGAAAGTGCTATCAAAACCTGAATAGTTTCTGGAATGTGCAGTCTGATATAGCTATGAATCCTGAAACAAGCATATTTGTTTCTTTTAACTACTGCTATTTAGTGGGAAGAAGGGCATTACAAATTGAACAACTGTCTAAAAGTCAGATCAAGCAAACTTGACTGCCTCAGTACACATACACTAACAACTGGGAACAATCCAGTTGGAGGAGGAAAATACAAATGAAAAAGAAAGATTATAATGGTCTTGCACTGAGGCAACAATTTTATGGAGCATAGAGGCCTGAATAAGCTTCCTTGGAACAAGATAGGTTCTAGGGCTTTAACTTGATAGTTTGGTAGGTTTTTTTACAGCCTTAGATAATTTTATTTCATCGTCCCCTGTTGTTTGTTCTTGTATTCATTGAAGGTAATATTTTGATAAAATGGGTCAGAAAACGGAAGAAAAGTGTTCAGAACTGGACTATTTCACAAGTCTAGAAGAGCCCAATTAATTTCCAAAAAAAAATTATTTATTTCATATTTCATGGGAAACACAAGAATGATACATTCTTTTTTAAAAAAAAAATTATTAATGATGTTTAGCATACAAATGAAAAATAATTAAAAGGGTTAATTTACCTCTCATCTGGATTTGAAAGCAGAAAAGCCAGATGCTGCTGCTACTGACTTCTGGACTTGCTTTTGTATCTGTCCATTAGCTCCATGCAGATGTGAGCAACTGATAACCCATTTTAGTAGAAAATTGAGGTTAAAGACCGCCTTTCTCTTCCCAGTCGCCCTCCCACAAAGTTTAACCAATCTTGTCTTGCTACAGCCTTGTTGCTGGAGTTCTTCTGGCTCTATTCATCTCTCTGAAGCTGAGCTCTAGGCCATAGCTGAAAGTTATGGTAGAGAAGCATCTGTTACTGGACTCTGCTCTCCTGATTAGCAGAACATGAGCTGCTTTAGTTTACAAAGGGGGACCTGGATTATTTGATATATACATATTTTTTTTCCTCCTCTGTGATAAGGATTCAATCACCCAGGAAATTTTGCTGAGAAACTGACTTAACAAAATAGAGAAAGCTGCTAACAGAAACTGGGAGGCAGCCAACTGGTTGACATCCAGCTATGACAAAAAGTGAAAGCTACATGTAATTCAAATACTGGAAAAGGGCAGAGAAATTTGTTCTATCAAAGGTGGCTGTTCTTCAAGGAGAACTGTCATAAATGTTCTTCATCTTCTTGTCTTGAGCAATCTTCATTTTGAACATCATTACTGTTCAAAAGTTAAAGTTTATAATAGTTTTCAGACATGTCAGTCTCTTAAAAAATGCTTCAGACCACTAAATATTCATGCTACTAGAGAATGATTAATGGAAATGCTTAAGAGTAAGAAAAAAGTAGTTCTCATTTGTGATCTCCTCTATTATTACCACAGTGGAAAAAGAATTCTGATAAAATCCAAATCCAAGCAAAATTAAATTTTCAAATGAGGTTGCGCAAACTGGACGTGATTCTTCAGTTAGCTGTCTATTCAGGGTTAAAAATATATACCTATGAACATTTTGAGAATATTCTTGGGTTTGAAACGAAATTTTACTTTTTCATGCTGTTCTAATAATAAAATTGCAGTAGCACTGACATATGGCAAGATGCCAAGTGGTAGAACTGGGTAGGTGTAGCTTTTCCTTGGAAAATGGTTTAATCTAGAAGGAATTTACCTTCAGCACCGAGGCTTTTGAAACTGCCTCCCAGCTGTGGAGCCGTGTGGAACTGTGACTTCTGAGGTGCAAGGTTTAGATATTTTGCTGGATCTTGAGCCATCAGGTTTATATTCAAACTGTGGAACATCAGTGCATGATTCCATGCCAGGGCAAAGACTGGAAGTATTCCAAATGCCTATGTCTTACCTCCCCCGGCTGGATTCCTATCAAAAGGCAGAGTAGAGGCACATGGTATCAGGAAGCTGGGCCTGGTTTGGACAGGTCTAGAGGGGCCCATCATCATGCCAGGGTATCCATATGACCTGCAAAATAGTTGCAGTATAAAAGGATCCCACCTTCACCTTATCAAGAAATACTTTACTGATATCAAGGCTATTCCAGAGCAAAGGAGTCATATTCCATGCAAAAGGCTTTGCTCTATGCTCCATAGGCTGTCCGTTGTAATTTGGGAAAAATATGTGCAAGCAGGAAAGTTTTTCTAAAATATGTTGTCAGGGCTGCCTTGTCCTTGCAGGCTGAACCAAAGCACATATTACAATCCTTCCTGGTCTTTTTTCTAGCTCAGATGTTATACTTTTATAAACACTTCAGAGTTACCCATAGTTCCCCAAAACACAGTATTTGCATTTGGAACTGTTACTTGCAACTTGGAGGTAGCTCATGGCCACTATTATCTGGTTACTTGAGACTAGAGAAACAGAATCCCCAGGTGTATTTTCTACCCACCAGCACAGATTGCTTGCTCAAATACAATGACAGCCAGAGTAGTTGCATGAAAATGACTCAGCTGGTTGTGTCCTTACCTGCTTATTCCAAAATGTATAAAAGCGCAGACACAGTGAGACACAGCACACATTACAACAAAATGGTGTTAGATTGCAAGCAAAAAAGTAGCAAAGACAGGAAAGTGTGAAAGCAGTCTAACGTGTTCATTGGTATGTTTTGGGTTGGCTTTTTTTTCCTTAAGGGTCATGTGTACATATGTCTCTATATTTATGAAATTATTATAGTAGAGTACAATTTCTTCCTAACCAAATAATAGTGTAATCAGTACAGACAGCAGAATGGATTCTGCTTTATTTCTATCACAATTCTTCTGCTACAGTAATCAAATGTGAATGAGCTATTCCAGCAGAAATGTTCACCCATATCCACCTTAGAGCTGGTAGTTTCTATGGTGAAAGAGGTGCAAACATCACATGTAAATAAACCTTTTAAATTCCGTGGGTATAATTGTGTCTTACCAACTTCAATAGGACCAGGAATACACAGCTATGCGGTTTTCCCATTCATCAGATAGGATTAACAATGTTTGCTTACCTCACAGCTGTTCAAGGAAGATTAATTATAGTCTGTATATTTTCAACCTTTTTAGGGTGAAAAGTGCTACAGAGACACTAACCACTGCAAAAGAACTTGTCATGACCTACAGAGCAACGTACTTCTTAGCTATGCCATGCTTTCCAGTGGAACTTAACTTTCCCTGAAATCTAGAAAGCGAATGCTTTCCAGAGTTAGGGGTTTTTTAGGTCTGAGCAAAAGCAGCTGCAGTGCTGTGTGGTGTGCAGTGTGTGAACAAACACACAGTCATGAAATCATTAATCGTGTCCCTTCCAAGATGAAGCAGTAATTTTGCGAAAAGACAAAGTTGCATTCTCCTGCCCTGTCCAAAAGAAACTCCAGGGACTCCCCCACCCATGACTCACGTTTATTACCTCACTTTGGGCAGGACTTTATCTTTCCACTGAGAAGCAGTAAGTGCTTCCCCTATGACTTAGCAGCAAGGACTATTAACCCCACAGATGTCACTTGGTTTTACACAACAGTGCCACCATAATAATTTAGAATTTTTATGCCATAATATTGTAAATCATCAGTTTCATTTTCTCAGAAGTTTTACAATTAGCAGTCCTAAGAACAAAAATTGCATGTGCTCCAGATCTGGCCTTGAAAATGCCATCATACATGAACATGCTTCATGCTAAAAATAAAGTGTAAAGGACACAGACAAAAAATTACCAAATTAGTGATCCCTGTCAGAAGAAAAGCAAAAGGTTTACAATTGTATTTCTTTCCTAATTTTCTTCTTATTTTTGAAAAGTGAAGGGAAAAGCAGGAGTGAGAAGATGTGAGGTTTCCCACGAACTACAGAATTAGATCACCAAAGCAACTGTAACATAAAGGAAGAAAATGCTGCTGAAGAACAGTCTACAGGAGCAGCTTTGTGTTGTTTGACTCTGACTTTCTTTTGCTACTGAGTAGATTTTTGCTGATACTTAGATTTACAGTTCATGTTAATTACTTAAAATATACTTCTTTGCCTTCCAGAAAAGTCTATGGCTTCTTGCCAGGAAAAACAATTTTTCAATTTACTTTTGTTATTTTATTGTCTTACTAATGAGTGGAAAAATATACCAATATCTTTCTTAACATGATTGAATAACCATTCCATGTAGGACTAATATTCTTCAAGTTTTCATTTAAAACTGCTTTTATTGCTAAGCTCTGCTGCCTTTACTTTGAATAGAGATTTAATCACTATTCTTAGTGTGCACACAATTTCTATTAATGCCAATTAGTAAGCACTGATTGAAAAAAAGAACCACATAATTATTTCTAATTTTAATTTTTCGCAGAAATTGTTTCAGCAAAGTGTTTGTTACTTTTATGGTGACATAAATACATTTCCATTAAAACTAAGTCAACGGCAGAAGATTTAGATATGTATTCTTTTCCTTTTTCTTCCCATGTTGAATATATAAAAGCTATTAAGTATGGACATTCACAAAAATCAGTGGGGTTGGATGGATCATGGATTTCCCTGGCATCAGCTGAGGTATAAATTATACCTGTTAGATCTGAAAATATGAATAAATGTGTAATATTCATAGTTTTGGCACTTTCTCACAGAAGCAAGACCAAAATTCTAGTGGAATTTCAATTCCCTTGAATTCTGGGGTAAAGTTCATTGAAGACAGGCCTGGATTTCAGCGTGCTCATTTGGAAGCATTTCTGCTCACACGTGGTACCACCTCAATGTGGAAATCTGAGTCAAACAAAAAAGGCCTCTAGAAACAAAGTAGCTGGCTCTGGTGTCTGATTTTTGATAAATGTACAGAGAGAGTTAATTGTTGATTCCACTTCTGTAAAAATAGCCTGTGTTTGGGGTCATCTGAGCAGTAGAAAGCAGGTAGGTGTTGCTTGCACAAAGAAGTTCCTCGACTGCTCTTCTGTATATGCTTTTAAATATATTTATAGATAAGTGCCCTGAGATGTATTAAAAATTTCAACTGTTTCTGACAGTTTTACCTTCACATTGCTACGGTTTTTTTCTTGTATCTCTGAAAAAAATAGATTGTAAGGCAATCGAATTTTGTCAGAAATGTTTTTTTTCTGTTATAATTTCTTGCTATATATCGCTATCTCTATCTCTATCTCTGTATCTATATCTATATCTATATCTAATCTATCTATATCTATATCTATATCTATCTATATCTATATCTATATATCTATATCTATATCTATATCTATATCTAATCTATATCTATATCTATATCTATATCTATATCTATATCTATATCTATATCTATATCTATATCTATATCATCTATATCTATATCTATATAATCTATATCTATATCATCTATATCTGTATCTATCTATATAATCTATATCTATATAGATAAATGTATGTATATCAATATATTGCATAACAAAGATGTAATATCTTATACTGTGTCCAACAGGGGAACAAGTTAAAGATCACCTGCATATTAATTTTTAGTGTTAGGTTTGGGTTTCACTTTTCTCCTTTGAGTGTTATAAACCATAATTTTTTTTAAAGAACTTATGACTCTCTTTTAAACAAATAGAAATGATATTATATTCTGAGCATATATATCTTACAATAATTTATTGACATATGTACATATCCACCTTAAAATATCTCATATTACCTGGCAAATGTGCACATATATTCTGGGCATTTCCTGAATGTTTTTTTTACAATTTTTTACATCATTATTGATTTATTTTTTTATGGAAAATAAATTTTCATGGGTGGAATAACTTCATATTGGAATAGTATTTATCTCAAATATATATGTAAGGTTGAAGTCTAACTTTTTGGTAGGTGGCTTTTTTCCCCAAAATAAAAATGTTCAGTGACAAAGAAAATTGATATAATTTACTCTTTCATCAGTGAGGAATTAAATTGGAAATGCAAGACTAGTATATTATCAAGCTGTGACTGTTTATAATTGTGGACATCAATCCCAGTTTTCAGGATAAGTTGTTTTACTTTTTTCTTTTTTTTTTTTTTTTCTTCCAAAAGGCTTGATAAATAATCTACACAGATTTATTGTAAAACATCAAAGTTTTGGCTATGAAGCACTGTGGTGGGGAGCTGATTTATCTTAAAAATGCACAGAACTCAGGATACTGCTGATTCTAATCACACATTTCTCTAAAACTCATTTGAGTGTGTTTTTTCAACAGAGCTGAAAATCTATCTCAAACTTAACAGTGTGCCAAATGTTGCAGTATGCCAGAGTGGCTCAAGGTATGAACAAGTGCCATAGCATCAGTCCATATTTTTAGAGTTTTTCTCAAGTTTGCATGCAGGACTATTCAGGTTGAAATGTATGTATACACGTACTTCACTATGCCATGACAATGACTTTAATAAAAAGTAGAAAAAAATAAACATCTCGCTGTGAAAAAATATAAGATCATAATAGATAAAGTGTACTATACAATCATGGTAGACTGTTAAAATTTAAAATTAGTTCTTAACACTCCCCCACTCGTCTTGTCATAATTTCTGCTTTCTAGATGTTCATTGAAGATGTTAGAATTTTACTAAAGTGCAATATTATTAAAGTAAAGCTTGAATGCAAGGCTTGGTTTGTTCTGTTTGGGTTTTTTCATTTATGCATTGAAAACGCATTGGGATTCCTTAAGAACACATTTTTTGTGGCTTTTATGATGTTACTGTTTTGGTTTTAAAAATGTGTAAATATAAGATAAGTAAACATATTAAAAGCACACTATGAGCTGGGCTTTTACCAAGGAAAGTAAGACCAGTGTCCTATTCCTATCTGGTCCTGTCCCCTGTCAGAATATGCTACAAAATACATGACTTTCATCTTCCCATCTGGATAAAACTAACCATTGGAAATAAACTATACAAATGGATCTATAAGTGTTCATAGATTCCATGAATTTGTCTAGAATAGGTATTCCTGAACAGAAAATTGCAGTGAATGCATAAGAATGCATATTTCATTTATTCGTATAAGCCATAAGATTATACAACTATGTTTTAATTCTTTGCTTTTACCACAGTTTGTTTCTGTACAGATATACAAAATATACTTAAGAGTATGCATGTTGATTTCTTTCTGTCTTATATATGTTAAGCCTGATTTTGGAAAATAAAAAAAAATTTGTAAGGGATGTATGAAAACAAAACACCTTTTAAGGGAGGATTTTAAGGAACAAGAAGATTGCCAGATATTCTGTGGACCTTAAAATATACATTTTCAAATTAAAAGATACTAAAAGAAGATGTGAATGAAATAAAAATCCTTGGTTTTAGTCAACCATAAGAAAAGGAAAAAATAGATCTTTTGATGCGAATCTTGCGTACAACAGAATGAATTTTCCATTCATGATCTTGAATCTACATGTTCCAGATCCTTATTCAAATATATTTTTACTCAGAATTCACAAAACTTTCTCTTCTTACTCTAACCACTTTTAGAAAATGCAATTATAAATATTTACACCATTCTGGTAACTATTACACATGTATTTCAAGAGCAAAATTGCATGAATTTTAATATCTTCCAATTAACTGAAGAAGTTCAGTAATAGCCAGTTTAAGAGGTTTTTTCCCCTTCTTTTTTCTCAAGTGAAGCCACCTGTTATCTATTGCTCTTTTTTTTTTTTTTTTTGGTCATTATTTGTAAATCCGTCTTTGAGAGGTTTGGAAAGAAGTATGCTAGTAAGAAGAGCAACATGAAAAATATTAGACTGAGAAAACTAATACCTAAAGTTATTCAGAATAAATCTGTGTCAAAAAAAGCTACCACATTATTAACAAAATATGGCATATTCAGGAATCATCAATAACGAATGAGCAACTATTTATGTAGATTTCATTTTTCCCCTTGTAATAGTTGGTTTCATTGCCCTGTAGTAATTGGTTATTTATTTGAAAATCAGACTAAAAGAAAAGCCAGATTTATGTCAAAGATATGACTTCCAAAGCATCTCTTCATCTTTATGGAGAAAAAAATACGTAAGAGCACGGACAAGTGTATTTCTACTAACTGAGCACCTGAGCAGATGAACTGTTCAATAAGGCTTCATGTCTAACAGAAGACCTGTTTCTCTCCTAACTTTCTGTGAGAGGAATTCCTGACTTCTCACCACACTTCTGCAATGTATAATTTTTTGGGGTTTTTTGGGGGTTTTGTTTGTTTTGTTTGGTCGATTTGTTGTTGTTGGTGGCGGGCTTTTCCCCAATACTCTTTTCGTCTACTTAACATTACAAAGTCTTATTTTTGGAGGAGTGAAACAGAGAAGAAGTAAGGAAAAATGTTAAGGTGGGCAATTAATTAACTAACCAAGATGGCTGGACAGGAAAAGAGGTGCAAATAATTAATTGAATTTCAAAGTGCCATAACTGAATTTTGCATATAAGGTTAACATGTAACAGTGCAATATAAATACAGCTGTGTACGGGCAGGGCAGAGTACCAGAAGCCTTTCCTTACCGTGCTTTGCCAGAGGATAGGAACAATTCTGCCCTACAGTTGGGGCTTATGCCCACAGAAGTGGGCATGCCTTGTGCATATGTGGAGCTGGACATTACTTTCCCCAAACCCTTGAAGCTTCCTGCAAATCTCTTGATATTTTTAGCAACAGACATTACTTTGGTTGCAATTTTCAGTTTGTTGCCAACTTTCTGAACACACCAGCCAGCTCTAAGCTGGGCACATGGTGGAACTAAGCTCTGAGATTTTGCAAAGGTATTCCTAAATTATAAGAATTATATACCTCTGCCACAGCAAAATATAAAGATGAAAAATACCGAGTCATTACGGGTCCAGGCCTGAAACCCCTTAGCTGATTTCCTTTATCTGACTGAAAACCATGCCTGGCCCTTGAATAAACAGAGTAGCAATGACTGATCAAGCCCTTCAGGTCTCTGTGATTCCTTTCCAAACCCACATTTGCAAGCATAGCGAATGTTATCACTGTGACCAAAATAAATTTCCTCCTGCTCCCCAAATCAGGATAGTGAGGGACATATTTTTAAACTTTGAAAATAAACATTGGACTTCAGTCGCAGGTTCCCCACATATTTGCAGTGTCTAATAGAAGATGGACGTTATGTGGGCAGATGACTTCAAGGATACAGCTAAAAAAATGGCTGACACTTAAGAGAAGATGAAATTGGAAAGGAAGACTTAGAGATAGCTACAGAACTTGGAAATCATGGCTATAAGACAACCAGCTTAGAACTCTCACTGTTCTTTTCCTGCCCTCATTCTGCAAAGTCCTCCAGAGAAACTGATTTTTAGCTATATAGCATTTCAAACAGTTAAAAAATGGAAAGCAGAGAAAGAAGAAAAAGTTATATTTTCAAGATTTAAATTAAGTATTCTATCTCCAAAGGTAAACTTACTATAGTCTTCCTTCTGAGCAATTATGTAGAAAAGGACAAAACCATCAACAACAACAATAAAAACCTTACCACCAAACCTTTATTCATGCCCAACTGAGGATATTAACTTTTGGAACCTTTTTAAAGCTGTTTTACTAGCTTCATGGAAAAGTGTATGGCATGCACTGCATAGTCCTGGTCTAATCAAAAATTATTTCATTAAAAAATTGCTGCATAGGTGTTTTTATTCCAGTAGACTACACACAGCATTTTAAGTTATCTATCACTTTTTCCCTTTGGACTTTAACGCTTACAAATGGAGTTTCATGCTTCATGAAACAAAAATTTTTAGGCTGCTTAGGCAACCACAAGCTACAGGACAGAAAGATGACAATCTGAGGTAGAATCAGAAATCCCAGGCAAAAGCACATCAGACTGGGAGTCTGTTTACGACACCTCCAGTGCCCACCCCACAGGAGTGAGGAATAGCAGCTTCTGTGAGGTTCTTTACAGACCTCCAAATCATTGGCTCTGTGCATCATAAAGACCCAGCTCCTAGAGTCATAATATTTTAGAAAAGATTGGCTGTTTCACACTCTTTTAAGGTACCCTATTATTTTTGGAACAAGTGCTGCTATTTCCTCAGTTTGGTGGAACAGTGTTCATCCAGCTGCATAGTCCTTTCCCCAGTGATGCCCAGGAATGACTCCCTTTGAGAGGATAACAAAGAGGGCTGCTAAGAATAACATGAATGAAAAAAATTATTTCTGCCCCAATGAGCAGAGCATTGCATACCCTGAGGGCAGTGCACAATTGCTATGTTGAGTCACTGAAAAGCAAGAGAATTCGTATTGTCTTGAGGGAATGAACCTCTGGTATCCCAACATGCACATAACACATGCTTGCTCCTTTCCAATTCAATCCAGTTCACTTGCCTCATTTTTTCCTGGAACGAATACTGAGTAGCAACTGGATTTGCATGCTTTGTTTCGTGTTAAACAAAAATAATAATAAAAAATTCTCTGAACTCATACAGATAGAGGGAAAATACAAATTACTCACACAGCAAGAAAAAGTCTCGAATTAATATTATTCTTTAAATATGGAACTGTGTTGTATAGTCAGGCATTACTATACTCCTGAATTTCTTGATGTGGCATTAGAGTGACAGTACAGAGATAGCTGAATCCATGCACTTTTAAGCTCAGGTGGGACCACCCTGGAGCAAAGCTAACAGGATAAATCAGAAATTACTTCAAGATGAGGAGTAATTAAATTCACAGTGCTGGATAACGTAAGAGAAGGAACTGAACAATTATGCAGTGAGAGCAAAAAATAATTGTTCACACAAACGCAAAGCACAGCAAAGGATTAACCTGAAGATACACAAGAAAAGCCTTAAGATCACACTGAAGTTATAGACATATGTTTGACATAACATAGAGTTGTTTTAAACATTGCTGCAAAGGTTTCTCTAGGAGCAATATGCTATGGGTATTCAGTGGGTTGCCCATTTTACAATGAGAAGTCTTGACAGTGTTTTTTCTCATCCAGTTACTGAAAAACAGATCATAGCTTCACAATGCTGAGGATGAAACTATGAGCAAGCACCACTTGGGCTTTTTTTCACAGTATCTCAAGTGGCTGCACACTACCAGCACACCCATCACCTTGTAGCCATTCTCTCTCAGAAGCAAAGTCACTTTTATGTAAAAAATGTGAAAGGAGCCAAACTAAACTCTTTCCCAAAGGGACACCTTATGTCTAAATTCCTGTAGGAGTTATGCCTGCTGGTAGAGGTTTCACACTCCATTGGACTCATGTGATTGAAATTGTTCTCTCCTCAAAGATCTCAGATAATCCTTTGTATCACTCATATTTCCTACCTTTTACTTCTGCCACCATTATATGGGTGGCTTAAACTGATCTGTGGACAACTTCTCCATGACCCCGTATCATCACCTCTTCTGTGCTGACACCTGAGAGTGCCACGACAATGGCAGTCACAGCATCTGGACCATGTGGCAAAGGGGCCCGAGGCCACAGGACTCACATCAGCACTCACCTCATATGACATAATTGACCTGGGGCATGACTGTAACATTTGGGCATGTCACTGCTGGTAGTTCAATAATTTTTTAAGGAAATAAATAAATTAATCAAATTATAATCACTGCTTTGCTATTTGAATATCCCCATGTCTATTTCAGCACAGCACAAAACATGGGTATTAGAAGGATTTCCATGTACTTTATTAATGAAAAAACAGATATTCTTTCCTGTGTCCAGTTAAAAAAAAAAGAAAAAAAAAATTAGTCAGGCTTTTACAAACTGCAGTTCAAATCTTGCATTAAACATGACTGTTTTTCTGTCTTACTTCAATAGCAGAGATTTCTGGAGATTTCAGTAGGAGTTTGCAGCGCACATCAAAACATACATATCTACTTGTTTGGATTCCCACAGTCTTGTTTAAATCCCATTGAGTGACTAGAAACATTCTGATTGACTTAAATAGCTTTATCAAAACCACCAGTCTCTTTCGGAGCAGCTGAATTCTGTTGAATGAGACCTAGCCCCCTAAGAGTTATCACAGCATGCATCTATATCCTTGTTTCATGAAACTTTTTTCCCTGCTAGCACCATTAAGCTTTTGAAATTGTACTAAGGGTTCTTTTGCTAATCATAAACCTTAATGCTAATTTGTCTCTACAGCCATCTAATTCCAGATACAGAGAAATTTTGAATAAAATTATAAAAGACACTTTACACAAGAAAATCTGTTAGAAAAAAAATACACATTCACGAATTCATTGGTATCTTTTAGTCAATGTTGTTTTTCTTAATGTTAGTAGGTTTTTTCCCTGCCTTTTTAAGGTATTGACTTTACCTATGTATTCCTCTCAAATGGAACAAAATGTTGGATTACACAGAATAATGGCCACCTGTCTTCTAATTCCACGTGCTAATGCAGTATAAATTGGTCAAAACCAGTTTGTACACTATGCTGTGCTTGCGAGATGAAAATTTATAAATTTGGACCCTTTTTATTTACAAGAAATACTCCAAAATATCTATTATTGGCACTTGGCTGTTAGAAAGCATTACAGTCAGAAATAGGCAAGAAATTAAGTTTCTGTACTGGACACAGTTCAGCCTTTATGCTTAATTTAATTTATTTTTTTCTGAGCAGAAATTTTCTACATTTTGGGGCATTTCATAGTCTTTTATGACAGGGAAAGTGACAGAAAATTTTCTTCTATCAGATGCTAGCAGAAGAAATAGTTCAAAAATATTATCATTAGTCTTGTAATTCCTAAACCAATCTTTCACTTTTCAAATACTACAATAATCATATTCAATAATGTGTTAATATTTCAGCATTAAAAATTTTATCTGCTCAGGATTATCTCTCCTTCTAACAGCACATTTTATAAGTCTATCACAGTTTTTCACTTTCTAAGGTCTTTGACACTAGAATCCTTTAAATAACAAGATGAATACATTTTAATTAAAAAATCTCAGAACATTGCAGCATCCTATAATTGTTGCTGATCTACTCTGTCTAGGCCACGGTGATGTCACAGGGCTGTCATATGGGATGATATAGATGTTTTCCATGCAAGATATTGCATCTCCTCCAAAGATGCACCTTTCATAGAATGACAATATCGACTTTGTTACTAGTTCAATTATAATAATTTTGATTTTTTTTTTTCCTTTTGTACATTCTCTATGAATTTGCAGTTTACTGCATGTAGGCTTATTTCTTTCTTACTATTTCCTCTGGGGCATACAAGGTTGAATTGTGTAATTTGGCACATGTTCATAACTGCATTGCATTTAGAACTGCAAAGGTCTGCTCACAAAATAGTTGTAAAGGGATAGAAGGAGTTTTCAACTCTCCTGCAAGCCTGCAGATGCTCATGATGTTCCATATGCACATATTGCAGCAGCTCCCACCCAAGGAAAATAATTCTTTAATGGAGTGTCTAGCACATCCAGATACCCAGCCACATCTAGACTAGAGGCTTAAATGTTAATCCCTAATATATGGTGAAGTTTTCCATGTGGAAAAATAATTTATGAAATTGTACACATTTCTATTTAGACAGTTTGAAATGAGCATTTAATTTTCAATATTATTTTTAGAATGTAGCTCAATTCTTTTCAATTACAAATGAAAATAAAAAGCTTATATTTAGAGCCCAGTTTTGCACTTCACCTTCTTCATTTGACTGAGGAAAAAAAGGAAAAATTACAGACTGTGCAAAAATTAGTTTTCTCATACAACTTTTTATGCTTAAAAAAACCCCTCTTTTTATGGGTGATCCCAGCTGGAAACCAAAAAAGAATGAAAAGTAGGTCTTTTCACATTTTTTTCCTTTGCCTTGCTTTCTTCAATACACTTAATTGATGGTAACTGAATTTTCCAAAGGAATTAAAATGGTGGGGAGGAGGGGGAGGTGTTATCCATAGTGTGGACAGTTATAACACGGCCTGGAATCCCTTATGACATCATTTTAAACCAGAAAAGAACAGGAAACCTGATAATGCTCAGTATTCATTTCCATTCCTGCCTGAAAGCAGATTATCTGCCTGAAAGCTAAAGTATGTGTGGTGAAAAATACCTGGTAGAAGTTACCATACATCATCTATAATCAGGCATATGACTGTGATATTCTGCTAAATTCTATTTGTGTGTACTAAACTATATATAGAAATGTCATTGTTATGACTATATAAGGTAGCCCTAGGTAGATTAATGTTGCACTTTTTTTTTGTAAATACAAAAATGTAATGACATTTTATGAGAAATTGGTCCATTAAATGAGGAAGCTTAAGCTTCAGCCCTGCTTTCACCTCACAATTAAAAAAAAAAAAAAAAGTGATGTTAATTGCAAAGTTTTATTTGCTTAGGTTATTAAATGTTGGTCAAGAATAAGGCAAGGAAAACCACAGGTCAGTTTCAAAGCTGTGTGATGTTTTTCCACACATGGAATGGTTGGCTATTTGCATACGTATTGTATACAGTACAGCACAGTTGTTTCCACCGAATGTCAAATATGTCCCAATATGCCGAAGCATGATGAGCCTTGCTTTCAGAATAAAATGCACAGTTACAGAACAATTGCAACCTGTGGTACACAGATCAATACATCTCAGCTGAGCTACCTCCCACACCTACCAGCAAACGTGTATCAGTCCCCTGGGCCCTACCAGAGCATAGAAAAGAAAGCCAAAACCCTGTAGTCTACTAGGAATACAAATTCAATATATTCCTCCTAATTACTTTTTAATTTCCATCTCATCTATGTATAGTCATTACAGAAGGAAAAAGAGTTCTATTCCTTATTCTGATGCTGTCTTGCTTATTTGACCTTAGTAGTATTACAATTACTCTGATACTTAATTGATTCTTCTGCATCGTATGCATAATTAAAACTACTTGTCTTTTAGGTGTTAAGTGGACTTAAGATTACCTTTTACACTGTGAGAGAAATGTTTTAAAGAATAAACTCAAATAGATTTTTTTTAAAATTCAAATTGTTACTGTAGTGTCCTGAGCTCAAAATTAATTTACTAAATTATTTAGTTTTTTCCATGAGCTACATATTGCTTTAAAATGTTCAATTATGATGTAATTTAACTTAAACCTTCTTTTTAATACCAGAAATATTTTCCTCCTTTTGTTCAGCCGTTGAAAAAAGGAACCCATGGGCTAGGAAAATTGTTTTTTTGTCTTTTTCTGTTAAAACTCCTCTGTAGGATATTGTCCTGAATACTGAAAGAAAGGTCTGATTTGAAAGTTTTATATAAGGCAAGCAGGATTGCAGAGTATAGGTCAAAGTGTACAGAATCTTCCTGGAAATTAAGAAAATGGAAATCAATGACCATTATAGGAGTAGTTTATAAAGAGAAATAATCATTTTTTAACCCATGGATTGGATATTACTTTATTAAATGAACCTATTGGCTTCTGTGTGATCATCTCTACACTAAGGATCTAATGCCATGGGGATTTTATTGTGCCTTATTTTGCAGTCTCACTCCAAATACAGACAACCAAAATGTCCAAGACTTCCTGGGATTTGAAAAAAAAAAAAGCAACTACAAAGAGGAAAGAAACTGAATATAATATGTATTGACTAGATACTAAATACAGAATATATAAATTTTGGTGTATTGTGTATTCTGTAACGAATGGTAAAACAGACATATGACTAGCACAGGTATTGTTACTACACTCAACACTTACAGTAAATTTTACTTTGAAATGCTGACCCTGCCATTTCTCTTGTGGATAAATTATACCTCATTGTCAGTTCCGTGCTTAAAGCTGTCTTCAAAGGAAAATATCATTTCAGATGCACTGTATGTACAACAAGACATAAATCGAGTCTTTTGCCTTGATTCTCTTGTTTTTCCTCCTTGTGGTCCTTTGCAAAGCAGCAGTATCTCTTGTCAAGATAAGTCACCTCTGTCACTCAGCCTTCATCTTTGTGATAGCAGTCAAAAATATCCAAGAGTGAAATGCAGAAGACTCTTCTGCAGACAGGAATGCAATATTGATGTTGTCTGTTCATGTGTTTACTTATCAGCTGAATTTACTAAATAGAGTGTGCTGTGTATCAAAGTCATCCAGGAAAATAGTGCATGTCAATTGTTCAAAAATGAGAATCAATGCAAGTTAGTGCTAATGTTAATGTTAATATTAATGTTAATGGCTATTTCACAGGTATATGATTCAACCTATGACCACCAAGAAAACTGATACTACAAGAAAGCTTATACAGAAATAGTAGAATATATCTATTTTCAATAACTTGAAAAGTCTGTGACAGGATATTGCTGAAAACTCTCCCATGATGAATGAACACAGCTCACATGATTTAAAGTTATTCTCTGAGTTGTGCTGGAGTGTCCATCTGGAATTGGAGGTAATGCCTTGAAACTCAGTTACTTCCCATGCACAACAAAGAAACATGTTCTACAAATAAGCCACAAACTGAAAATATCCATTTCAGCCTTTTGCTGAATTTTTAAATACTTACCCCAGCCATTGAGAAAGGTACTTAACCTACTTATGATCTATGTCTGTTGTCAAAGCAAATCAATAAATTTCAGAGAGTAGTACTAGTTTTACTTATCATAACTGAGTATATTGTGCTTCCTTTAAGATTCAGAGCATTGTACAGATAAGAACCTCATGAAACAACCTTGTTGGATCTCCCAGATTGTTAAAGTAAAACAGTTTTCTGCTAACTGTTCATACTGAGATTATAGTTACAGTTCAGTAGCCCTGATTCTACTGCATAGAAGTGAATGGAAAATATCAGTATAAAAAAGGGTAGGTTTGGCGCTATACCACAGGCAGAATACTTTCAGCAAACAGTGAGGTGACATAAGAATTCTGAGGGCTTAATTTAAACATGAATTATTTAACATTACAAGCCTTAAACTTGCGTTGCTAGGGACTTTATGGTAAAACTCATGCTCACTCTGATTTGAGCTGCTTGAGCATGCTGAAGTGATAAAGTTGATCTTGCTTACAAATTAAATTTTTAAAGCTGGTAGATTAGTACGACCATAGGCTTGATCCATATAAAGTGCTGAAGCTTTCTAGATTCACATGGGATTAGGAGACAAGCCTCAAGTAAAACCTTTCTCTATCTGACACTTGTATAGACTCCCAAAACCCAATTAGGCCGTGCTGCTTGAAGGTGTGATTTCTATTGCCAGCATTACCTCTAAGTCTATCAGATAAATTACTTAACCTCTCTACATACCATTTCTATATTCTATAGAAAAAGGCTATCATCATGCTGTTGAAAGGCTTTCAGATCTGGGAATAAAAGACTTTATGTAGTCAAAAAGCAGTGGTAAACCATAGCTATCAATTTAAGAGTTTAATTGAAGCAAAATGGAACATCACTCTGTGTTCCATTGTATCATTTTATGCCTGCTAAAACTGTTATATGATCTGTTCTTGTGATAACTGCAGATGTGACACAAGTTGAAAACATGAAAGAACTTATGTTATAATGTGTACTGTGGAATTCATTTTCTCATCACCTTTATCTAACATAGCCTCATAAAATACCCTTTATCTAAAGTAGCCTATATGTTCAATGGCATGGTCAAACCTGGAAATAGACAAATCCATCTATTAAATTTCCCTAGTGTTGGAAAACAAGGGGAGTTCTGGCATGAGGGAGTGAAAAGGATATTAAAAACCCCTAAAAATAACAAATTAACATTATCCTTATGTGGTCCGTTCTTCTGTACCTGACTACTTGCTGAATTCATATCCATGTAGTGCTTGTGGTGCACCCTGAAAATTATGAGATAAATTTTCTAAAACTTTTTACTCTCCTTTATCTACAAAGACAGAAACCTAAGACCAATATTTTCCAAGATCTTTTACAAACTGTTTGAAAACTCAACAGAGATATGCTGCAAAGGTTGGTTTGCCTGTGTGGAGGTCAGAGTCATGCCACACAGCTGCCCCTTATACCAGTGCTGATCTGCATTAAAAGCAGTGTGGTGCTTTTCCAGACAACTGCTTCCAGAACAATCACAGATCCCCTCCCTGCATCGCAACTAAATCAGCTCTTCTGATTGGGATGGATCCCAACACAGTGTGGCAGTTGCTTTCAGACATGTCAACATCTGCCTTCTAGGCAAAGATTGATCCACAATACCATTAACAGCCCTAGTCAAAAGATTAGATCACTGATTTATAAGAATCAAATATGACCATTTGACACGTCCCATTTTTTTTTTTCTGTACCAGGATGGATCTCTGTAAGATACTGATATGCTGTAGAGACATAAATTGTCATGCATGTTCATTCTTTTTTTCTCACATTATCCTCTCACTTCTATATGTCTTCTAAAAATCCACATGATCCCACAATTAAGAGTTGTGGATTCTTGCCCTTAATAGCCATGAAGCTGTCTCACTTTAGGGAGAGTCTGTTTTAATTTGTATCAAACAGCAGTGACTTTGCCATACTCTTAGTGTAATAATGACCAGGAGAATGAGCTGGCTTGGGCTGATCACACTGACTTGGTTTCAGTGGTGAACCCCTAGATGCCTTGTGCATATGATCTCAAGAGTGGTCCCAAAAACTGTGGCTTCCACAATGGGAAATCTGTCAGATCTCTCGGCCAGCTTTATGAGCCTTCTTTTCACTCACCTTGTGTTAAAAAATGTGAGCTCTGACTGAAGCACCAAAACAGGTGAGGATGCTGAAGGCTGAATCATGATACGGACACAGGCTGGCAAGGACTGCTTTGGCCCATGGCAGAACAAGGTGGGATCTTGGTCATCAGCGCCATTTTCTTGGCTGATGTGCAACAGATCTCGCAGGACTGTGCATGGCAATATGTAGGTCAGGTAGCCTAGGAATGCTGTCATGAAGACTACTCTCAAAAGCAGCCTGTAGCTATTACACCACTGTGATAGCCTATATGCAGAGCCAGAGAAGGATCCTTGGCACAATATAAATCTAAAATGATTAATTTGTTCCTCCCTTTTTGTACCAAAGGCAAGTTGTATCACGCTGTCAAACTGTTTTGGCAAGTGCTGCAGAAAAGCTGTTGAAGGGTAGCTTTTATGCTTACCTGAAGTTTTCTCCTTCTTGTATCCATTTTTAGCAGGTCCCACTGGGGCATCAGAAATGGAGCTTGGGCCTGGAGGTAGTAGAAATATCAGCAGAAGATAACGAGAAAGGCTGCACCTTTGTTTTATGTGTACAATGTACAACAGCTGCTCTTGTAACAGCTGGAAGGAAATTATTAGCATAACAAAAAGATGTTATAGTGTTGCATAAAAAAATTTTCAGCAAATGAGACCTTTGGCTTCAAATATCAAGAGAACTAAGTATATTTAAAGGGATTCTCTCTAGTTGAAATCGAGTCAGCTAAAAACAGTGAGATAAATGTCATTTCAGGTAAGCCCCTGAGTCCTCCAGTAATTTTGCTACATGCTAGTCACCATCCCACTTATTCTTTGGCCATCAGAGACTAAGAATAACAGTAGGAACAGCACAAAACACGAGACACAAAGGAGATGCAATTAACTGCTTCCCTTATTTAGCTGATAATATTCTGTGGTTTCTGATCAGTTTGAGGGACAAGAGAGGGACCAAGCAAAAAAAAAGTTATTAATTTAAAGATTTATTAAATTCAGTAAGTAAAAAAAAATACCTATCCTTCAATTTATTGGACCTTGTATTAGATCTTTTATTTTGTTTTTCCCATTAGCACGCATCACCAACATAGGATTCTTCTGCTTGCTTACTTACTTATAAAAGCTATGAAAAACTTGAGACATTTTTCTTTTCCTCATTTCCTCAGTATAACTGTGAATTCCTCAAAGTAATCTAAAACCCATAACCTCACCCACAGAATGGTAAAAACACATTTTCATTTGATAAGCACTATGTTTGAAATCCTCTTTGCATTCACAGAATCACAGAATCATTTAGGATGGAAGAGGTCATCGAGTTTAACCATAAAGCTAGTACTGCCAAGTCCACCACTAAAACAGGTCCCGAAGTGCCTCATCTACAGTGCCATGTCTTTTTAATGCCTCCAGAGATGGTGACTCAGGCAGTCCCTGAGCAGCTTGTTCCAGTGCTTGACAACCCTTTGGGTGAAGAAATTTTTCCTAATATTCAATCTAAAGCTTCCCTGGTGCAACTTGAGGCCATTCCTTCTTGTCCTGTCACTTGTTGGGGGAAGAGACCGACAGCCACTTCACTACAGCCTTCCTTCAAGTAGCTGTAGAGAGGAGTTTGTCAAAGAAATTAGTCAAAGAAAGTGCTTTGAAGATTAACATTTATTTACTCACTAAGCCACATTTATAATTTAAATTATTAGTGATAGCTTTAGTTCTATTAGAACATGAAAAGACATCCACAAATAGAGATAGTAATGTGGATCTTTTCTAACAGCCACTGCATTTTCCCTTGTTTTCTGGCTTTAAATAACTCTGAGTTCAACTAATAGTAGCAAAAGATGCCTTTAAAACCCTGAGATAAAAATTTCCTTATAAAAATTGCCCACTCTCATTAGAATGACTGGAAAAATGTTGAAGAGCATTAAGTAGCAAAGGAGGTCAGGTGTTTTGGGGTGTTAATTTCAATGCAGTAAGCTGTCCTATGTTGCTAAAGGCTTTTGGAGATGGAGAGCAATAGTGCCAAGTGACAAATGACCTTTTAGTTAATTTTTTTGTTCTTAAAGGTAGAATAATTGTGCCATCCAGGCTAGAGTCCAGGATGGTTGAACAGTAGAAGGAGGAGATGGCAAAACATGGGTGTCACAAGTTGGCCTCACAGAAATGTTACCCAACCATGATGAGTAGGATGGTCCCTTGGGATCTGTCAACATCTGGGGACAGCTGCAGGATACAGCACCGCTTCATTAATGTGGAATGGGCTGCAACCCACACAAGCTGAGCACATGGGGCAGGCCAGGAGTGCTGTAGCCATGCTGGCCTTTCTCCATCTGCCACCAGTACCTACTCATCAGCACCCCCAGTTGAATGGGCAGTAGTGGTTGGACTAACACCACCAGAATAATTCTTACATCTGCCTTCTGAGTGCCACTTCCTCCTCATGCATTGTTTAGCTCCTTCCTCTGGAATAATAACCACCTCCAGAACAACTAATTCAACTTGCTGCATGCTGTCTGTACAATCCCTCGTTGGCTTCTTTCCTCAGGGCAAACGGGGTCCCACAAACAGCCGCAGCCACTGAAAGGAGTGACACTAGCGATCCCAGAAACCTTTTCCAGGGACAAATCATAACAATTGTTTACTGTCAAATCTTCTCCCTGCCTTAACCAAATTTTGTAGGATTGTCAAAAGTTTTTCCTCAGGCTAATGTCAAAGCAAGAGCAATAGTTTGGAAGTCTTACCTGTACATTTTTCTGAATGTCAATAATTAAATTTACAAAACAGAATTCTACTTTTTTTTCTCTGAAATTAGTAATGACCCATAAAAAGAGACCATATATATTACCATCATGAAGTTAACGGCTATGAGATATATTTTATTGGGAAAAAAAATCCCTAAAGTCATCAAAGCTAAAAAAGAAAATGCTTCTGAAAAAGATCAGAAATCAAAACATCACATGAAATAAGCAGTTAGCTAGGGGAAAAAAAAAAAAAGAAAAAAGAAAAGAAAAACTGGTATGCAGACAGACGGATGTTCCATGCAAAGGAAGTGCTAGTTAATGTATTTTAACAAATCTGATTCTATTTCCATCCCCAAAATATCCCTGTTCCAGAGAATCTGTAAGAGAGAGCAGTCAAAGAAAGGTTTGGACTTTCATAGTATTTGCTCTTATGAGGGAAAGGAAAAAAAAAGAAAAGGTTAAATTTATTCTCTTCGGAAAAGGGAATACTTTGAGGTGACCTACTTAGTTTCAGTGGTCTTTGTTACTTGGCAACATATGAAATAAGATGGCAAACAGAATAAATGTGTTTAAGAGCCAGCAAAGACATTTTTATAGACAAAGGGGTTAAATGATATAGTTACAAAGCAGAGAGGTGAGGTTAAAATAAATCTATAGGATGCAATCTTTCCAAGGCATGTGGCCTTTTCCTGACCAACAATCTTTTATGTCCTTATGATAGGTTTATTAATCGAAATAAAAGACAAAGTTTCACATGTGCTGGCTCCAGTGCAGTAAGTGAAATGTAAGCATAAGAAAGAAAAATATGACTTTTACAAAGCATTTTTGTCATTAATGCCTACATTCTGTTTTCAGAAATAATCACATAGTTTCCACTGATTAAAGGTGGTGAAGAAAACATCTTTAAATCTATTAGGGCTGACAAGTCCTTGACTATTTAAGACACCGCATTTTTCCCATTCCACTTCTCTCCTGTCCCCAAATGTCACTATTCTAATAAAAACACTGCTCTTCAGTAGCTCTAATGTCATCTAGACACAGAATTGTGGTTTGGACCTTTAAAATATCTCAAAAATGAGTTAAAAGGCTTTTTCATCCTGTGAGAAAAAACAAGAAAAATTAAAGTGATTAAACAACAATGAAGACCTTTAAGGTAGAAGGCCAGAAGTGGCTACTCCAATCCTGTTGACACCTATCTTCTACCTTTTGGTGTGTTTTACACTATTTAATTCTCCTAATTGTCACCTGTGATTACTCTGCAAAGTATCTCCTCAGAACACCAACTCAAGATCAACCTTAGTACCTTTTATGGAAACAGCTATTTTAAAACCTTTCCAGTGCGAGGGTTGAGAAGAAAGGAGGTAGTTCTGGAGGCAGGACCTGGTAGTGACTGTGGACAGCTCAATAAAAATGGATTCCTGCATACAGGAACCAGGAGGATGCTGCCCTTGGCAAGGTCAAGCTTTTGGGTGCTTTCTTGGGAAATTTTCAGCAGAAGGTGACATCAGAGAGCAGATGGCGCAACCCAGAAAGTCATGGTTGTTGCCCGCAATTTAGGCACCTCTGATAAGCATTTGGCTGCTGGCAAACCTGCCTCCTTTCCTCACACCTGCTCTGAAAATAATTGCCCTGTGCCCCCACTGGCAGAGCTACAGGGGAAGGCAGGAAGGGTGAGGGCAGGATCCGCAAAGTTGAGATAGGTTCCTCACGAGTTTTGAAGGTCCAAGCTCAGACATGAGAACAAGAAAGTTTCTGACTAGATAAAGCTGTTCTCTGTACATGCATAAAGGTATATATATGTATGCAGGTATACACAGTATATTTTGCATTTCACAGAACTAGTGAAAATTATTTCTTTTTACCTGCAAGGAAGCTTCACCCAGTCATAATCTTAAACAACTGTGACTAGTTTTCAGCAAAATATATTCTTATATTGTAACTTCCTAGTAGAAGGACAGATAATTTTAGTAGCAATTCACTGAAAATGCTCAGGTTTTTAGATGAAAGTTGATCAAATTAAGCAAATTAAAAGCAATTGCGACATTTAAATTTAGCAGAAATTACACTAAAAATTGCAGTTCTACATTATGTTAAGTTCTAACTCTTTTACGAGTAACTGTTGAGGAGAGCAGTTACCTTGGAAAAATAGTACTAGAGAATAATATGAAACCACATGGAGAGATGATACATCATTGCTATAAAAAATGCCAGCAGAAAAATTAAATAATCAAATTTTATAAGTCACTCCCTTTTACATACAAATCATACCAGATTTGACTGTGATTTTTTTTGACTGTTTAAAGCAGATAATCACACAAGGAAGTGTAGTGAGGAGTATGCAATACTCTGTTGTTCTCTTTCAAGAGAACAGAGAACCAGGAAATCCCAATCCAAAAGATGAGAGAAATAATGCATCTCAGTGCTTTTTAAAGCAAACAAACAAGCAAGCAAGCAAACAAACAGGCTTAACAGAACTTGGAGATAAATGCTAATCTCAACTGTTTTAGCACTGATTACCCAAAAGCCACCTTGTTGAAAACTGAACATATTGTTCCTCTCCCATTTCAAAACTCAAATAAAAACACATTTTGCTTACAATGAACTGTAATTGCCTGAATTTTCCAAAGGATCCTTGAATCAGCTAGATAATAAGGGTTTAGCTCTATCGAGCAAATATAAGTGGAAAATACACATCCAGAGAGAAGCTTAATGCAGTTGTCACTGGCTCGGACAACATCAACGCTTCTTTCTAGATATATAAATTTTTATTCCGTGAGGGTCTTGATTTCAGTCTCTTCACAAAAATAGAGAGATTAGATACTCAGATGAAGAAAATCATCATAGTTCCATAGCTTTTAATGAATACAATGTACATTAGTTAAGAATCTCTATTCCTTATAGCAATAACCTGTGTTTCAAGGAAATCTCGTTTCTCCATCGAAGTCCATCTTAATGTTTGATTACCTGTTTGGAATTTGGTAACTATGTACACTTACAATCAATTGCTTTACGTGTAAATTGTAGGTTGAATGTTTGTGTTTTTTCCACTGTAATTCATTTTTAGCACACCATTTGTGATAAATATATTAACTTTTATCCATTGAAGGAGAGACTGAGCATGATGATATTTATGATAATAATGTAAAAAAGACAAAATGGTGAGATGGATCTTAAGTCGCCTGAAGGGTGATTTTGTAGATTATTAGCAGAAAACTATCGAAACAGCTGTGAATTGATACAGTTATGCTGAAAATGTCCGATTTGACTCATGCTGTCTACCTACTAACATATCCAAACTTAAATATCAAGAGAAACTTCTATGTTTGCATGATGTATTTGCATCTTAAAACACTAGAAATGTGTCTCATAGCTTACAGGATTCACAGTAAGAAGTGAGCATAGTTTAGGCCCCTTTTATTGGTTAAGAGGAATGACATTTTCTTGTACATTGAAAGTTTGTCTGTGTCCATTTATGTGTGGGTACATAAATGTTGTCAAAACAACAACAGTAACAACAGCAACAAAAACCAAAACCACAAGAAAAGCACCACCCACTCCCCCTCCCTCCCTAATCACCCCACCCCCCAAAAAAAACCCCACCTCCCTGCAACTTTCTAGGAATACTTACCTGTACCTAATCTTGTCTATGAGAAAAGGCAGTGAAATGATTAGTGCTAACTCCCAAACAAAGCAAAACACCATTTCCTTCCCTTTCTTCATTTCCTCCCAATGCCTACTACTACTACTTCACATTCTTTTGTTGCTAATAGTTGCTCCTCACTGCCAAACTGCCCAGCATTTCAGAGTCGTATCAGCCTTTGCTCCAGAGTTCAAACTCAAGTCAAGAAACATGGCAGAATGTATTGGTTTCTGTCCTCCCAAAACTTTTAATGTTTTATTTGAGAAATTCTAGTATTGAACATAAAAGAGCAAAATAAATTTTATAAATAAGTTACTTTATGTCAAGAAAAAGCTTAGCTCAACTAGGAACTTTCCATTCCTAGTCATTGTCACTTCTCTATAAGGAGTAACAAGGAAAGTAAAGGCAAGGAAAAAGTTGGCTTTTATACTGTGCTGCTCCCAACCAGGTCTTTGAGGGTGCATGGGCTTCTCTTTATGATAAAGGGATATGTATTGGTGATACTGACAGGGAACTGTGGGTCCTTTTCTGTATAGAGATCTACAGTTAAAGATTTACCAAATGTATACAGAATATTTCTATCACTGATGGTGGAAATAACAAGTATTTGGGGGAAAAACCTTTTTAAAAAAAGGTTTTAAAAAAGTGTGGAAATAAACCTAACACTCTCACAGATTTATATGTACCAGAGACATAAGCTACTCACTCAATGCAAGTTTTTTGCTGCTATTTTATTTCTAATATGAAAAGAAAGTATTATTCAATAGAATGTATCTTGAGGAAATCCTAAACCCTGCCGGACAGAAAAACTTAAGTCTCAAGAACAATCATAGCCGTGAATATTAAAACCTTCTACAAACCCATGCAGGAAAACAGAATCCAGTGATTTTTAATAGGAAATGACAAGTGAATTGTCATCTGAAAGGATTAAGCTAAATCTTTAATCTTCCCATTTCTCTATATGGAAAACACCGCCCAAACAATTTCTCTCAAAAAATGATGAAACACCATTGCAACATTTTTTCACAGAGGCTCCTTTTTTTCATCAGAAGATTGTTTTTATGGTTCCATCATCTTTATTCCACATACATTACTTTAAATCTATGGTGGGATAATGGATAAGGTTTGCTTTTTTAAAAGTCTTGCTGTTTTACTACATTCTGAAGTCTTCTTACGCTGTCACAGTAGCAAGAGTTAATAAATCAAAGATTACTAAAGCTTTGAACATCCATCTTTCAGAAGGAACTTGGAGCTGTATCCACAACTAACATGATTCCAATTCTGCTGCAGATAGTGACTGTCAGGTGTATGCCAATGGAGTAAAAGCATTTGGCCAAGAAGTTACACTTCAAAATTAGATGATTTTTAGAGCCATGTTTTGTACACGGTTTAGTGAATTATTAACTCTGATGTTGAAAGGTAAATAAAAGTCTGATGCAAGTTAACAGAAGAGAGGAGATCTTCCTGACAGAAATTACTTCTGTGAGCCCTCATTGTTCTCCATCCGTTCTTGAGTCAAAAAAGAAGTAGAAGCCAGGATCAGAAAACGGGGAATCAGAGAAAAATCTTCTTTGTAGAATCATTCCTAGCACACAAAGTACCTCCCAGCAATTATTTCATGTTAACTTTTTTTGCTAGAAAAGTTTCATGGATGAGAAGTTTAAACCATCAGCCAAAATTTACATAGAAGACATGGCAGGATGGAAATTTGTGAAATTAGTATCTCACCTGTTTGCTCCTACACGTCCTAAACAATTTCCAGTAATCCTTGTCTCTTCTTAAAAATGTACACTGAAAAAAATGTCCAAATACTGATGTATTTCAGTGTTCCAAGACTCTTCTCAACTTTTGGCAACAAGCAGAGAGAGATATTTCTTCCATCTTTGCACCGTTCTTTGAACATTGAGGATTACTGTGTTGACCTCTTCTTTGCTCATTTTCACAAGTGATCACTGCTTTGTTTACTCCAGGTTTGTGGAAATATCTAATTTGTTCCTGCAATTCTTCCACATCCTCATTGTCCTCATTTAGAGCAATAGCCATAAAATAATTATTAATAGACAATGCACATATTAATTAATACAAAGAGATTGAAAACAAATTCAAGAACTTTGCTTTGTCATGGTTGCTCAAATGCTCATTACAAGTTATCAGTGATTTCAGCTGCTTAAGATTCAGTAGTTTATGTGATATATTATAGCTAGATCATTAGACCAGGACACCTATTTTTCTCTCTCTACCAGAAAACTTTCAGTAGATACTTCATTTTAGACCTTCAGTTTCACATATATGCATCCAGGTATTGTCTACTTCCTATTTAAAATTGGATTGAAAACGGATCATTTTCCTAACCAAAAGATGAGGTTATTTTATGCACAGGGTTGTTCTTAGGAGGAAGCTATGTGATTACCTGCTCTGCTGCAACTGTGATTGTATCATCCTTGGTAGCTTTACTGGGCTTCACGCTTGAGTTTCCGGAGCCAAATGTTCCAGGGATTTGTATCTACAAAGCTTATGGGGCACAGTTTGAGTGTGAGGCTGTCCTCTTAGGCTGCAGAGCTATCTGGCCTGCTTCAGGCAGAGTAGGTCTGTGTATTCACCGGAGTATGCTATATGAATACTAAAGGTTTACGACATGATAACCACTGAAAATGTATTTATGACATTTGGACAGGTGAACCTCTTCAGAGTAGTGCTGACTTCGATTAACATGCTCATTGAATTGATTAAGCTTGCACCAGCCATTCCTTCCCCTCCCTCTCCCCATCAGTAATTTATCCAGGAGAAGACCTTGACAAGTCACAGTCAGACTGACCTTGACAGTGGGTGAATGAAAGAAAAAGCGGACGTACCTATTCCAGCAAAACTACTTCAGGTAGTCCAGGTGTTAGATAAATCTCATGTAATGGTAATAGGAAAGATGAAACATTGCTTCTTCTCACATGTGGAGAATCAGGACAAATCACAAATCTTCAGGTGCTTGCCCTCTGAGCAATTCCTGATACTTTCATAGCAAGTGAATCCTTCATCTCTTTTTTTGTCAAGGACATTTGAACACTTCAGTGACTCCAGCATCCCTTAAATCTGTGAGAATTCTTGCCTAACTTCTAGACAACAGTGGTTCTTATTAGTACCCCAAAAGGTAGATACCTGACTTAAAAACAGCTGAAGCCTTCAAATGTCCTGAAGTACTTAAATACTGTGTGTTAGTGTTCGAGCAGCCATTGTTAACACTTTGAGAAAGTCTACCGCTGACGAGGATTTATGATGTTCCTCATATGCTAAAACACTGATAAATGTGGCATTCACATCCCAAGTCATATGAATTATTCTTGAACAAACTTTACTATTTGTACTTAAAACATGAAGTGTCTATTTGCAGAGTGAAGAAGATTGAGGGGAGAAGACTGAAAAAACAATCCCAAAACTCATGTAATCTACACTTGCTGTGTAAGGGAAAAAATATTAAATTAAATTGTAAGGCATTGAAAACTAGTCCAAGTAATATGTCAATGTTACATGAAGACCTCAGAATCTTATTTATCAAGTAAAAAACCATAAAAAGTAGGGGAAATTAAGTTATCTCCAAGTCCTGAAGAGAGCATTTTTAGGTAAATCAACAAATTATTATCATTATTAGTAACATCAATATCAATCTTCATATCAATATTAAGGTTAATATTAATTGAGGTTATTTTATTCTAATTTTTATTTCACTTCTTATTTCTACTACACCACTGTAAATCTAGAGTTATCTGCTAGGGAAAAACAACAACAAAAAAGAATCTAATTTTACATTGGATATGTTTCTTCTGCAACAAGCATCATTACAGTTAATCGCAAGCTCTAAATGGAACACAAGACTGAGTCTGTTTTGCAATTTTGACTACTGCATTAGCATTTATATTTGATTCAATGTAAATGATTTTTTCATTTTGAATATATGCTCCTCACTTTTTATCCCCATCCATATTGCCAATGAATCAGGATGTGAACTAAGTGGCAATGGTAAACTGCAATAGCTCAGGAGGTTATAGCCTATTGTCATCTCTGATCAGAAGGCTGTGTAGCTGGTTAACATAACGAGATTTTGTTCGAATCAAGTTCAGAAAATCCTGGTCTATCTGGCTGACTTTTACTGGGAAAATTCAGATTTAATTCTCCACTTTAAAGAAAGCAAGCTGAGTACTGAAATCTCACTCTACCAGGAGCACAAAATCTCTGGTGACTGCCTGAGATACTGAGTCTTCTACTTCATCTTTCTGTGAGAACTATTACACATTTTTTTAAGCAATCAATCTTTGGAGCAAAGAGAGAAATAATTAGTGGCTCTTGTGAAGAGAATTTGGTCTTCCTCGTGTCCAGGTACATCTCTTTGCTCTGGTATTATATATGAGCAGTCTCCGTGGACATATACACAGAGACAATTGAATCTCAGGACTCTTGAATAATGAGGGCAGCTATCCTACCTCACAGTAGCTGTACTGAGGAGAGCTTTCAGTCTCCCAATGTGGATTTATAATGCTAACAGTGGTAGTGTGTGCTACCTTCCCCATGTCAAGACAGCATAAATGACCCATGGAAGAAATATATACTTTCATAGTAATTTGCAGATGGGTCTTACCCAAAACTCAGAATCTGAGTTCCTTTGATGTTTTCAATATGCAGAATCTGACTTTAGATCCTTATTTTACTTACAAACAAGAGGTTTACAGGTTTACAAACATCACCGATTTTAAGTTTCAGGATTTGGTTCTGAATAAATGTTTTTAACAGTAAAGCCATCATTTCTCCCTTCAATATATATCAGTTCTTAGCTAAGCCTGCAGCTCTAAGTTAAATGCAGCCATGCCTTACATGTAGAAGTTATCTTAGATTTTAAAGAATACTAGATGAGGAGGGCAAACAAGTTCCCATTTCTCTCAGGTGCTGCTGAATCTAGATATCCTTGGTAATAGCTATGTCTAATTATGTGTTACTGCCTAATCCAACAAGCTGCCCTCATAAGCGCTTCTGGCAGTAGCTTTGTTATTAATTTATATGTTAATTTTCCAGCGATGTTGAAAATTGTAGCCAAAATTTCTTACAATACATTTCCTTGAGCAATCTTCTAATTTTAGATACCGTGACTTCATTAAACTTGCAGTTTACGATAATCCTGTGTAAGGCTTGATCCAAACCCATGAAAGTCAATGCATACCTTAATTTTAGTATATACAAGCACACACACCTCTTCATGCAAGGATTTTGGTGATGGTACTGAGAGATAAATATGTCAGGAAGTTTTTGCAGCTGTTAGTTCTTTAACTTTTAATTTACCCTAAGTTTCAGATTCCTCTTTTTAAACTGATTTCTGATGCCTCAAAGCCATTTAGAAAAAATATTTGATAAGAACTAAATAGAAAAAATAAAATAATATTATTTTTCAAAGTCCAGTACAGCCAGTCTTACTATTCAATTCAATACTGAAGTCTATATTTTAAAGTTTTATCTGTAATTCAACTTAGCATTCTAACTTTGACCTCTTAATTAAAATCTAAGGGTTCATATGGGAGTTCAGAAAGAATGCAAAAGGCAGGCAAGAAAATATAAACACATTAATTGTAGTGATGTTGTCAAATATAAATGTTGGGGCTGAATAGACAATTCCAGTGCTAATTTAGACAGACTTAAGACTACTTTCTACTTCTTATGGAATACTAAGCACTGATTAATTTTATGGTGTGAAGTATTTTCTACAGTAAGTTCATTGATGTTATACGGCCAAGTACTGATAGATCTTTCTCCTTCCCCACTAATCTAGTGCAGCGTTTTCAGGATTTCACTTAAAATGTCATTTCTCTATGTCAGCTGTCATAATTTTATTATGAAGGTTTATAATTATGAGTAATTTTTAAATCCATTTAAGTGTAAGGTTAAAATACAGTGTATGGAATTTAATGACTAGCATTTTATTGTGAAATTTCAAAGCATCTCCCCAGCCTTTGTATTTAAAAGCCATTGTATTTATCACTATATATAGTGATATCAGTGGGCACAAAAAACTCTCCAACTGTCAATATGAGTATCTATTTCTGAGCACATATATAGTAGTGCCATAATATTTTTCCTGTGAGATTAAGCAGACATTTTAATATATATATATAATATAAGCTTGATTTCAATGTGGCATCAGAAAACACAGGGCATGTATCTAACTTTTAACTGGAAACTCTGGCTTTTGAGTCCAGAGGTCCTTCCTTCAATCACTGCAGAAGTCAACCACAAACACTTTGAGGAAATGGGATGGTGAACCAATGATCCACCTGGGCCTGCAAAATTTCTGAAAATCTCCCCTGGAAAAGAATGTAAAAAGAAATAATTCCCATATTCATATTCAACCCAATGGACGGTTGACAGCCTAGGAAGCTTAAAAAACATTAGTGCTTCACTTCCTCTGACATACACCATCTTTCACCTACATGCTAAAAGGTGCCCTTGTGTTATATCCTGACCACACCATGGCCAGCCCCACAGACACCCAGAGCTCTTCTTCTCTGTCTCCTATTCTAGCTTTCTGCACACCTTACCCTGTACAGGAAGAGAAATAAGAGATTTAAGCTTTCATCCTAAATTCTGAGGAGGTCACTTTTATATTTGAAAGAGTATGACACTTCGGAATTTAATATGTTGAGTCTGTCTTCATAATTTTTCTGCCTGTCATATTTGAGGCCTGGGGTTTTTTTTGTTTTGTTTTGTTTTGTTTTGTTTTGTTTTTTGTTTTGTTTTGGTTTGGTTTGGTTTTTTTTGTTTTGTTTTGTTTTGTTTTGTTTTGTTTTTTGGTTTTTTGGGTTTTTTTTTTACCTATATTTGATTGTAAGAAAGTACTTAGTAATAAAGTACATAGTCAATCATGGATCAATGTCCCTGGGCAAAAGCTCATTGTATTAAATATTAAAAACTGTGCAGAAGAGACAGTTAATAAACAATACCTTGCGTATGATCATAACAAAACAGATGCCTGAAAGAATAATACTATACCAAAAGTCGTCACAGAAAAAGAGCCATTTTTCTGTAAATGAAGTAGCATCTTTTTTCATGTGGCACCTTCTTGTGTCACTCAGTCCAACCTGCTCAGTACTGACATCAGGGCTCCGTGAGGAACTAGTATCTGCTGTCAAAGCTGTAGTTACAGAACTCCCTTCCCATCTCCATGGAGCCTCCTGCTATAGATCTCTGGTGGCATGTGAGACAAGGAAAGGAAATAGTAATGTCTGAAAAAAAAGGGTGGTGGGAAATGGCTTAAGCTAAAATGCATAAAGCTGAAACCTTAACAAATGCCTTTAACAGGCTCCTTCTAAAGTGGCTCCACAAAACAATGTTTGAAGGTTGAACCAAACCAAGACCAGAACAGCAGAAAGAAACATCAGTTCAGCCCTAGCTGACCAATGGTTAATAGAGACCACTTCAGACACAGATATTTGTACTTTATGTTTTGTACTCACCTCTTGTCCACTGGCTCACCAGGAGAGGAAGCCTGTGCTTACATAAAAGAATATATATGAAATATACTGAATATGATGGATTTCAAAATCATTGTCATCAGTGCATTTTCTAATGGGAAGTGAGTAACGAATGAGATGTGAAATAGTTTAGCTTGTTGCTTGTTTCCTACAAAGTATTCTCCAGTCTCTGTCCCTGCACAGCTGCAACAGTTGTTGGGATGGCTGGCAAAAAGTAAGCTGTGATGGGAATCTGCTCTTCTGCTTACCCAGAGAGCATCCACAGAGAAATGAGGCCTTTGACCTTACCATTTGACTTGCATGTTCAGAGCAGGTTGCAATTCCAGGCCACCACCTATCATTTTTCTATACACAAAAATACAGAGTGCAAGTGCAAATGCAGTTAATAAGAGCTTAGAAGCAGATGTTGTCTTTTCTCAGCTAATACAGTGGTGGAGGTAACACTTAGAGCTCCTTACTTTCAGGCTATGGCTACATAGAATATTCTTTATGAGTTTGTGTTTGTGTTGGAGGCATGCAAGCCCCGAAAATTAAAATATTACAAAGGCTAATTTACAATATGAAAGAGGCATCTTGGCTCTCAGGCGATGGCCACGAAAGAATATGCTGATTTATGTTGGACCAACTTTTCACCCTAGACCTTACTAAAGGGATAGAGGAGTCCTTCTGAGGTGTGTCTCGGATGTTACCACTTCTTAGCAGATAAAGTCAAGCTTGGGATTCTGTACTGCTAATAAGGACAGGACTGTAAATTATCTGAATTGAGAGGGGTCAGAACTAGATGGTCTTTAAAGTCCCTTTCAACCCAAATCGTTCTATGATTCTATGTCCTGATGCAGTAGTATATCCAAACTAAAATACGTTCACCTTTTACCAAAACATCTAAGATATATTTTTCTGTTCAAAAAAGGAAAATAGATTAATATTAAAATAAAAAAAAAAAAAGAAAGAAAAGAACAAACAGCTTCAACAACAAATTTTTTGCTCTAAATTGGTATTCAGGCATGCAGAATCATGATAGAGCATTTTCTTGTTTAATTGGCCTTTAAGGCATGAGTGAAGATACTCCATGTCTGGCTTGAGACAGGTAATCTAGGGCTTCTAATAAATCAATTTTCCTAATGCATTTGAGGTTTTTTTTAGATGGCTTTTCCTTTTTATTGGGGAAAAACCTATTTTAAAAATCTATTAAAAAGTATTAAAGTAAGAAAGTCCTCAAATTGCAGGAGATGACAACAGCTAAGTGATCCATTCAATTTTGACATTTTCTATACTCCATATGTCAATCTAATTAGATGTTATTATTTCCACAGGATATAATGCTTCTGTGAGGGAACTGAACAAATGGAGACAAATTGACAAACTGCATAATTACAGAATTCTGAATTTCAAATAAATTTTGAAAAGCAAGGTGTGTGTATCATTGTCAATATCAGGAGACAATGGAATTAGAGACAAGGCAGTTTCAGAAATCTCCCTTGTGGAGAACACATGTATAACACATTTGACCTTTACATGTAATCCTTTCTCAAATGAAAGCCCATTATGCATATTTTGAGAACAGAATTGATGTTTACATAAACGGCAAAGATACTTATATAAGAAAAGATCAACAACAGAGTAAAAATACATACAAGAAAAATCCAGTTAGATTGGGGTTCTGAGTACAGCAGATTGGTAGTGGGGGGAAGGAAGGAAGGAAAGAATGGTGCGGAAGGAAGGAAGGAATGGTGCGGAAGGAAGGAAGGAAGGAAGGAAGGAAGGAAGGAAGGAAGGAAGGAAGGAAGGAAGGAAGGAAGGAAGGAAGGAAGGAAGGAAGGAAGGAAGGAAGGCCATTATAAACTGCATTCATCTTACCGAGCTGCAATACATAATAATCTGCCTATTTTCTACATTGCAGAAATGGTAAGTCCAATATCCCTCCCTTTATGAATAAATTTGTGTGAATAATAAGTGTGCAACTAATTTATCTACTTCAGAATGTTCTACAAAATATAACTCTATAAAAATCATACCAACCTGAAGAACCAAGAAGTGTATTTGTTCCAATTTTGTGTATGAAAAATAGATTAGCTAACTGGAATCTTCCCGCATATCTCAGCTCCACAAAGTTCCCAGCACTTGCTGATAATGGCTTTATTCACTGTGCATAGCACAGGTTGCAGGCAGGTGCTCAGTTTTGGCTGGCTCCCTCTCCAGAGCATGCAGGATTCAGTATCTGTGGGGGCAACTGGGCTTGCTTGCCATAGAGCAGTCTGTGCCTGTCTATGTGCAGTGTGTGGGCGCTCCCCAGCAAGCACCAGGTACTCAGGCAGAAATATGTGCAGGCAGGAGGCAGATGACAGCTGGGCTCATGCTCTGGAGACTGCTGTTTCAGAGCCATGTACACACAGCCCTGCTAGACCCTGCCTTATGTATGCAATTACCCTGTCACAACATTACTGTATTTCCTTTTCTTTCTATCTTCCCATCAAACTTTCTTCCTGCATTTCTCATTACTTACATTTCCTTCAAAATCACCATCCTCTTTCCGACATTTTCCCTTCTTGATATATAAATACAATATACATGTGCAAAAATAAAGCAGAAAAACACCTAAGAAAGCAAAAACTATTGTCATTATTTCATATTTCCAATTAATTCAAATGGAAAATTTATTGGAAATCAATGAGGTATATTGGAAATGAATCATTCAAGCAACATGGCAAGCTAAGGAAAACAGCCCTCTTCATAATTGAAAAGCTAACTGAGCAAGTTGTAGTGTAATTGATCACATAGGTAGCTTAAAAATAGATTAATTCTATTTTGCAATTTATAACCATTTTTTCCTCCAATCTGGAGGCCACAGAAAGTATTGTGCATGTATTACTAAGTATATTTACAATTTTCATTAACAACATATTATAAAAAAAATAAGGTGCTATTTTCAAAGATTATGCAGAGCTTATTTCCATTCTTCTTCAGGCTCTTTTTCTTTATGCAACAGTTCACATATAATGCATGTAACTTTATTACTATGGCTAGTCTGATCTCCCCTCACATGACCTGTCAAAATTTACTTAAGGCTTCTTATCAAATGTAAATAAAAATAAAACTGCAAAATAGAAACTGCTGCAGTGCACCTTTCTGGCCACGGACATAAAGATTTCTGTTTTCTGTATCCTTTTCTATTCTTTCTGGGCAGATTTTCATTTTCTTCTGCAGTAATATTTGAGTGGATTGCAGCCTTGCTCCTCATTCTGACCAGTGCTCTCTTACAATCCCTTCTTGCTTTGAAACATCATCCATGGGTCATCCGTCATGCCAGATAGGAGGATTAGTATTTCTTTAATCCTATTAAGTTTAATATCAATAGGTTATTTTCACAGAGGCATCTTTTGCTAAATCCTTTCCTGTGCGATGTTTAAAGTTATTCCTTCACTGTTTGCTTACTGAGTTGCCTGATGGGTGGGCACTCCCCTCAGAGGTAGGAGAAGACCGATCAGACACACTTTCAGCTTGATTTGGAGCAGTCACAGGAAACTAAATCCCTGACCTTCCAGAAAGGTGCTGGCTGCATCCAACTGCAGAAGCCAGTCTCTTTTTAATAAGCCATTCAGCTTTTGCACACACCTAATCAAATAGAGGTGCATTGGCACAACTAAGACCAACCTTTGCTCAACTCAGTAAACAGTCTGGCGATTCAGGCAGGAGTGGAAAGAGCTTCTGTCCTCTCAGGCAGAAGAGAAAATCCTCATTGACTCTGTTACATCTTGGATAATGGTTTTGATTACCTCACGGAAAAATTCCTCCTCTTCCTGAAATATTGAATTTTGTTTCATTGGCCTTTATTACAAACAGCCAACATTCCTGTTTCAACATTTAAAATTATTGTTTGCCTAACAGAGACTCATGTTTTTTCAAATGTCATTGAAATAAAAGAATGTATGTAAATTTTATTTAAATTTATTTTTATTAATATAATGGCTATTGAATAAAAACATTTATCAGTTGTTCCTGCTGTATTTACTACACCCATATAGCAGATACCCACAGTGTCCAAAGCTGATAGCACCTACAGACAAATACAACCTTTTCACCCGCAGCTTCAGTATGTACCTATGAACTCATTGCAGATCTGTGCACCACTTATACCTGGAGCAAATGGTGGTCATTAGCTCTTTCAAAAATTTGTTCTTTTGGTTTCATTTCAAATGTGATGCAGATAATTTCTTTCTCAAAACTGAAAACAAGCGACTGCCATTATATCTTTTTCTTTGGCGTGCAGTCTAATCTAACTAATGACTGAGATTCTCAGACTGGAGAGTTTTGCTTGGCTTGTATTAGATTGAACAGAACTGATATCCTGAAGTTTTGCTTGTTTCTTGAGATCGTTTTATAAGTCAGTGAACATATTGATTGTAAAACAAGCATGATATCGGCCAACATGTACTTATTTGCGTTTCTCTAACAGTACAGACAGCACAATTCTAAATCCATTTACTTTCTGACACTAATATGTGAAAAGGTGTGATGACAGGATGCATTCTGAAATCAGACTTTTAATTCAAAAATAAGATGCTCCATACCTAACTCTTAATTTAGCACACTTAAAAATTCTATTATAGCTGGCAATCTGTTATAAGACAGAGTGTGAGAAAAACAATGCAGAGAAATAAAAAAAAAAAACCCAGATCAACTCTCCTTCACTCACTAATATCTGAGATTATATGAGATGAAGGAAGAGTTTGCCATTGACAGGAAAATGAAGTACTACCAGTTTCTAAAGTTTAAAGAAAGGGAGAAGGAATATAAAATATCAAACTGTGAAAAGACTCTTTCAGCAGGTTTGGGGTCAGGAATGGTATTCAATTTTGTGTGTCCCATTTGTTTCTGAGTTTTCTATTCTCTTCTCTTTCTGGCTCAGATCTCCTCTCTCTGTGGCTCAGGACATTAATCATTATAGTTCTAAACCAAAGATTTTAGCTAGATCTGCACAAAACTTTTGTAATGAAACTGAAGAAATTCAGACTAACCTGCTTTGGGGTTTTACTCCTGCAAGCAGCAAAGAGAAATTCAAAAGTAAGAGAAAAAGACTGTCAAAAGAAAAGTGAGATGGATATTTCATTTCTGAATTTAATGAAAATTTTCCAAAAGTTCAGATATATGTTCATTTAGCAAATGGCTGAAATTATTTCTGGTGCTACTTTTAAATACTTTTTGTTACCCCTTTCCACAGGAAATTACTGCCCTTAAGGCAGTAGAGAGCTATAGGCCTAGAACACCGGAGCATGTCCTTTCCTGTTCAGCGCACAGCCAGCAAATTTGATCTGCAGCCACCCACCATAAACTGTGATGTGAACCAGCTGTAATGAAGTTGTTCTTAACCTCCAGCTGTGGGGCATAACCTCACATTCTTATTCAGTGTTGTGTTAACCTCTCCAGAAAAAGACATTTGATTATGTTGCGCCTCACACGGATTTGATAACAGATAATGTGGAAAGGCACAATCCTGCGCTGGACCTGCTGACATGTGCAGATACTGCGTGGAGTTATCACACTGCAAGAAGCCAAATTTCATGAAGGAAAACCCTAAACAGAGATAAAATGAGGAACAGCTCTGTTGGAAGTAGTGACCAAATGAAAAGTGACAGGTTTTGGCAGAGTTCTGCCTTTCTGCAGCTGGTCACATTGTTCCGAGTCAGAACCATGTTCTTGGAAATTATCTGACATTACAATTACAATGAAGTTTTCATGGTCAACATTGTAAAACATAATTGGAGTGTAAGCTTCATCACTCTGCATTTGTATTGTAGAGGAACATGAGGAAAGCAAAAGTTCATTCCAATTCAGACTATAGAGATAATCTTCTAGCTAAACTAGTTCACGAGGAGTATAAACTCACAAGTAAGAGAATAACTCAGCATTTTTTTTAGTTTACGTTTCTTCTCGTACATAGTAAAAATATATAAATATAAATAATATATTATACATATATTAGAAATAGAAAATATACTAATATAATAAATATAGAAATATAGTACAAATGCTAGTATAATAGTACAAATGCCACTAGTAGTAAGTGATTAGTGAACTTCAGAAAAAATACTAAGAAATCCAAATGAAATAAAATTTTCATCCTGCTAGGTATGGGAAAATGGCTGGTGTACTCAGATGCTCTCTGTGGTGGGATTCTTGAGGAGTTGGATGACTGCCCTGGTCTCCCTCTCTGCCTTTACAGAGAGACTAAACTATTTGGTCAGGTCTAGATTTTCACATAGAAGTTGTCTGAAACTGAATGAGAAGGATGTTGTCGAGTAAGATCAAAATGAAGATCTCCATACAAACATTCTAGAAGAGGAAACTCAATCAAAAACACATACCTGGGACCTCATAATGCTTATAATCATTATTTGTGATAGAGAATAAAATAATTTATACTAGAACTTGATCTGTATTTCAAGAAAAAGACTAAAGTGGTTTAAATTTGATTTCGTTTTTGTGGCAGCATATTTCATTCAGATGATAATTTTGTATGGTAAAGGTTATGTTCGTTTCTCCTAATATTCTGAAAAAAGACACTATTATTAAAAAATAAAATCTGATTGTTTCAAATAATTTATCGGTGATAATTTCCACTTAAAGGGAAGTTTCAGAAAAATTGATATTATATTCTGATAAATATTCTGCTTCTCCAACACCCCCACAAAAGCAGGCATACCCAGATAGCTTAACTCAAGATACAAAGGGTAACATACAAAAAGAAGCCTGAAGCAACAAGAAAAAAGTGTTTGATAGATCTGAAAACTCATTTACTCTTGTTTGCATGCATAGTTAGACACATTCTTATTTATTAATCTGTACACAAGAGGATATTTGAAAGCATACAAAAATTTATTTAATCATACTTAAAAAGAATATTTTATCACACTTACATAATCTATGCATTGCTGTTTTTCAAACAGTATTTAAAATGTTGCTGTATAGAGATTGCCTCAGCTATATAATTTCACATTCTTCTCTTTATATTACCATTTATTAATAATGTTCTTAATAGAACCAGCATTCCTACCTGGACCACATTGGCTGAACTCTCACCTGATGTTATCCAAATTAAGCTACACAGTGGAAAAAATCTTAAATAAATAAATATCTTGCTGTGTTTAAAAAAAAAAAAAAAAAAAAAAAAAAAAAGAAAACCTAATTTTAGTGATTATTCTAATAAAGCTACGTACAGCAAATGAACTTAATTTGTCTGAAATCTAAACCAATTATAATTTTAAGGTGACTAATATGCCCAAGGAAAAGGGAAAAGACACAACAAGACAAATTCTGTCTGAACTATCTATCCTTAGAAATAATTCACATTTTATTTTTGTGTAATTCTGATATTTAAAAGCTCCATTGTTGACACTCTGACATTAGCACTTGGTAACAAGTATCCTGGGAATAGGATTTCTCAGCAGTCGTACACACATTTTCTTTCCCAGATATGCCAGTTTTTGTACACTTTCCAGGCTGATCAAGCATTAAGGAAATTTGATGTCTGCTATGTCAAAGTGCTCTGCTTCAGCTGCAAGTGATATTGTCATTTATGCCCAAAGGTCAAGGGGAAAAAGAAAAAAAAACCAAACACATCTCGGTGCAAGATTTGACATAACAGCGAAAATGTTGGTATTCTCCTTTGTAATCATTTCACATGTCATCCTGTTCCAATAACAATGATTTGAAGTAGTTTCAAAGTATGGACAGTTGTCCTAAAGACTGAAATAACAATCCTAAGACAAGAGTAAGAGCTTTAGTGTTTATGTGGGCATTACTGAATTTCCAACACAAATCAATATGGCACAATCAGCCTCCTCTCCATCTGATATTTTCGGAAGGATAGAAGGGAGAAATGGTCACCAAAGCTTCTAGCTGTAATAAAAGAAAACTCTTCATTTTAATGGATATCCTCCAGATTGGATGATAGTTTCTCCTTTTTTATATATTTCCTTTTTTTAAGAACCAAAGATTTAAAATTTTGCAAAAAGCATCTCTGATATGTAGATGTGTAGTTGTGAATATGAGTCCTCATCTTCAACTTCTCCAGTTTTAATGATCTTATTTCATTCTCCGTTGAACTTCAGACACGTAGAGATTTTCCTTAATCAGAAGGTCTCATGAGTTGCAGTCTGGTGTTCCAACTACAGTGTAGATCTGTCGCTTCAGAAGATGCGTACATAAGAGTAAATGTTTGATGTCACCTTAATTCTGTCTGCCCTGTCCCTACTCTTAACATGCGTTTTCTTATATTTCTGCATTGCCAGTGTATTTATTGTTTTCCAAATGCATAGCTCTGAAGAGAAGATACTGTTTTCATTTTGTGTCTTCTTCACTAAAAACCCTTTAAAAGTATTTTCATTAAGAATCAATTCTGTCATTGAAAACCAGGAAAGTTGATGAAACAATTATGGATAAATTTTTCAGCCCAAAATTATAAAGTAAAAACTGTGATGATGTGAAGATGGCACTCCATTTATGTGGTTAAAAACTGGAACTTATGTTTGCTTTTACTGTTTTCTAAGGTAAAAAAAGAAGTTATTCATGATCATACAAAATAATTAATAGTGTTAACAACAGTGAACTTTCATTGTTAATCTGCTGCATACACAACTTTACCTTTCCTGTTTACGTTCATAGACTTTCAACCTTCAGCAAGGCCTTCTTTTAATAAATTATTTATTTCATCCTCTCACTTCTATAAATATATTTTATAACTAAACATATTTCATATGGTTATTCAAAATGCATATTGATGGGACTAGAAAATACCTACTGCATTTACATAAATCTATTTGTGGGGTCTGTGGTTTTGCACTACCTACATGAAGGTACCTGACACAGCATATACTCAGTGCACATCCATTTCCTAAACACCTAATCTTGAATCAGCTCGGTGCAATTTCTCTTGGTTACTCGTACCATGCAAAAGAATCACTTTTTGCAGCCATTAGGTAAACAAAATGTTCTCTCCCATTTTGCATTTCAGACACAACTAATTACAGTATTTCATCACTTGTAACAGGTTAACTTATTTCATTTGGTTAAATCTTCATGGTAATGAATTTACTTGTAAGCAGATGGTAAACAATAATGACAACCAGTGCAGAAAACACCTTCATTTTAATATTCTACATGAATAGGATACTTAAACATACCCATATACACACCAACCCCTCTGATTACTGACGCACGAGGATAAGTATTTTGTTCAATACCAGGATTCTTCTTTCTGGGTCTTACTAATTCTTTTCTTCTCATGTGTGGCTCTGGAATTCTACATAGACCCTTATATAAGCACTCCTATACATTTTGGTCACATGAATAAAACTTCCATCTAACTTCAAGCATATGAGTAGGTTCTCAGCAACCCACATCCTACAGAGCACACTTTTCAACCTTTATTAACAGCAAAGCTAAGAACATGGTGCATCAGTCTGAGTTGGTTGCACCATATCAGAGATGTAAAGAACCTTCAGCTCTTTTTCCCCAGGTGGCAAATTCTTAGAGCTCTCCAAAAAGTTTAAAAATAAAAATTCAAAGGTATGTGAAGCACTAGAAAATCACTCAGTAATATAAATGGATCTTGAGAAGGAAAAACCTTGCAAAAAAATAAAGAGCAAGAGTGAGAACATTTGTGAATGAGAGAAGAATCAAGAGATAGAGCAACAACTGCACCTTCATCAACTTGACCTTTGGGCAGTGGTTGCAATGAGAAAAACATTTCAGACAAAATATGAGATATATGAAGAGAGAAATTAACTCAATTTAATATGAAGTGACTGACAAAAATGTTATTTTTCCCAGTTATTTCAATGTGTCTTGTTACCACTTTTTAACAACATACAAATACGTAAAGATGAGTAGAATGTAGAAGTGAAAGAGTTTGAGGAAAGCTGTAACCTCATGAAGAGTGGAACTTCTAGAGTCTTATATGGGACTGCAACAAATTAGAAACCTTTAACTTTTTTTTTTTTTTCTTTTTTTTTTTGTAATTGACTTGTAATTCAGATGTCAGAAATATAGCAGCAGTATTTTGACATGAGACATCAGATGTTGATTCAAGAATCCATGGTGATAGGGGAGACTGATGAAACATGGGGTCTTGAACTTAGAACTATCAGGATGCATCAGGTTATAAAAATAATCAGGACAGAAAGCTGGGAAGGCTGATCAGAGGTAGCTCTATGTAAGCTGCAGATCAGCAGGAGAAGAAACTGGCAAATATTCAATACTCAGGAGAGTCTTCAGGGAAAAATGTAAGCGGAGGAGGAGAAAAGAAAGTGCATAAACTTACACAGATTCAGGCAAAGCCCAAAGACTGGAAACATCCACACTCACAAGACATACTTCTTACCTCATGAATTAAAAAAAATTATGTGAGACATGAGTACGAACCATACTTCATAAGTTTGAAATATCTTTTGAAGTTTCATTTTTAAGGATGTGATGAGTTGAGAAAAGTCAAGGGTTAATCTCAGATTGAGACAGTGTAGAAAGACCAAAATAAATGGTATAAAAAGGCAGGCTAGCTCCATGCAGCAAAAAAGGTCAAAAAGTGCTTGTCACTGTATAACAAGGAAACGCACTAACCATGTGTAACTAGACAGAAGGACCAAATACCTTTGAACATCTTCACTTTCACAATATATTTTGGAGAAATGCTGAAGTTCTGCTGAGATTCAGTCCTGTTTGGAGCATTGCCACCATCAAAAGATATAAATTAAAGCCATTTTACAGCAAGAAATCATAGAGCTCTGAAGTTCATAGCCCTGCTGGATATCCAATCCTATCTCTGACACATAATTTTTTCCCTTTTAGTAGTTTTCATTTGCTCATCTCTTCACAAGGTCAGAGTTTCAAGGCTTCACTGTTACTGAAATTTCAAGAAAAGAAAGAGAATAAACCTCTTGAGAATTTAAGTTTCCTTGCTCTGCTATATAAATTTTAGTGGTCATGAAAATGTGACAAATAAGAGTAGCTAAAGCCAAGTGTTTTGCTATTTTTCTTTAAAATTCTACCAAAATGCTTACATGCTAGCCAATAACACTCTTTTCTGCACTGCAGTAATGCCTGTAGCACTCCCTATGGAACTACTCACAGAGCACAAGAACAAAAGGAAGAAGCTACTTGGAGACCTTCAATTATATTTCATGAGAGAACTAACTACATATTGAGTCCTGATGATCTTCGGAAGTGAAAGCTAATGTATTGAGCCAATACAGCATTCCAATATGCAGAGCACCAGTTTATGATAATTACTTTTGCATCTGCATTTAGAGTACCACATGTAATTACTGAAGTGTATACTTTTCTCTCAGCAATGGTATGCAATTTCCATTAGTGGTCTTGGCAGTCATGCACATGCATTACAAGACCTCTAAGTAATCTGTAGCCCCTAGTAATTAAATGCAAAAAGAATTACAGCCAGTAGAACATAGTGAATAATTCACAAGCAATAACTTGCCTGATGAATTTAACCTATTTTTATGTGACAAAACACAATCAGATATTCCATTTTTTCTTACGCATTAAGTTACTCATTTATTACTTCATTCTTCTGTGGCCCTTTTGCAACTTTGTGCAAAATATTTCAAAATTCGTATTAGAATGATACTGATTGTTTGCATATTTTCTCACTGAAATTTTACAACAGGGAATTGAAAAAAGATGTTGAAGCTTTGAAATTTGAGGCTTTTGTCTTTACAAAGCCACCTGCTTGAAAAATTCTTTCTTCAGTTAAAGATGAAATAGTTCAAAACCTCTCTATCTTAAAACAGTTTTGACTAGAATCACTTGAAAAGTGTGAATTTTTCCTAGCAGTAAAGTCTTACAGTTGAAAATTCAAGCCATTCACAAACGGAAGGAGCCTCCTAGGTCTTCAAATCTTTTCACTCACATTGAGGCTTACCATTTTATCTCTTTAATAACTAAAATTTTGCCTTAAACACCAGCTACATTAATATCCTTACTACAGTTTCCTCATTAATATTTTTTCATAGGTTCAGTATACAAATGTTTCTCTTCTGTCAACTCAGTATTTTAGTCAAATAGATCTTATTCTTTATAGAACACAAAACGGATGCATTTGCAAACAGCAGCCATTTCTCTTTCAGAATTTATTTTGTTAGGTTTAAATAAAAAAGAAATATACTCTCCTCATTTCATCTGGAAGATTAATATTTTATCTGATTGGATATTTCCCTATGTGTATGATATCCCTTCTCTGCACTTATACTCTTCATTCATTCTGCTTCTCAAATATGAGTGATTGGAATTTTACATAGTATTATAAATTATGATACACGTGTGTTCAAAACAGAAACAATCTCTAGACTATAAAACACCATGGAAAAAAATATTTTACATGATTTATTCTGAATTACAGCAGTGCAACTTAATAACTCCTATGCACACCATGATACTGAATTCTATCAAGAAATTTCAACAGACTGCAGCAGATGAGAAGAACCTGGATTACAGCGCAAGAGGAATGCTGCAATTGCATAAAAAATCTCAGAGCCCAAGATATTCTTAGCAGACAGCAAAGCATTTTTCAGAGTCGAACAGTATAATGATGCCCATTTAAACTAAGTGTGGTAAAGCAAATTGCCCTAACAAAGGAAAAAGAAAGGCCAAGAATACATATTTTTAAGCCCAACTTTGTGTTTTATGCTCAATACATTTCATCTGGTTTTTCTCATGAAAAAAATTCAATCAATGTTTTTCACAAAAAATTTCAATTTTTAAGGCTGTTTTCCTGGTGTATTACCACTAATAAATACAGTCTATTAAGCCTAGATTACGTATATTTAGAATTCTGTAATCATCTTGTGCCATGAAATTATTGAACTAATTTATGAAAATTAATAATAAAAAACTCTTTTTGTTTGAGGATGTTTCAGTACTACTGTAAATAATTATTAAGACTGATAGTAACTATTAAATTTATTTGTTTCAATTCCATTATCCCTGATGAAAAAACCAATGATTCCGAATAGTGAAAAGACACATTAGCAAACCAATGAAAGTTTGCTGAGTTCTTTTTGCTTGTCTCTTAATAAAAGTTTTAATATGTACCTGTCTAAAGGTTATGTTGGGTTTCATGGTTTGGTTTGGCTTGGTTGTTTGGGGTTTTTATGTGAAGCCATTGGTTGTAAGTCTTTTTCACCGCAAAAGGTCTCTGAATGGAACCTTCTCTAGAAAGAATCTCTTGTCTAATGAAGACCAAATGGGAATTCTAAATTCAAGTTTCATCTCCTACAGCATTTAATGTAAATATGCTACACTATATGTCATCACAATCTGTGTTTGTCAGATAAAAGTTAAAAATATTGCTAATTTTAACATCAAAACATTCTATTCTCTGTCACTGTTTATGAGAAGCACCTGTTTAATAGGAATTGGACTGATGTTGCTTGTGTTCTGTGATGAATAAAAATGAAATTTTGCAAGCTATGATATAGTGAGGCTTCAATGATGTGTCATATGTTCATGGTCTTTCATAAGTAACTTTGTTCTGGTAAAACAAAAGAAAATAACAAACCATAAAGCAAAGGAGTTCTTTTTCATCAGCCAACACATTTTAAATAGGTCCAGCACAACTGCAAAATGAAAGAGAACTCACAATCTGTGTGATTACACACTAACTTAAGAAAACAGAAGAAATGCTTACCCTTAACTACAACTAATTCCTCTAAAAGTAACATTTTAATTCAAGGGAAAAGAAATCATAAGCGCTTTGTTAGAGCGAGATTTTATCATACACCCAGAAGGAAGCCATGAGTGCAAACCCTCAATCAAGTATTTAAAGTTACACAGAGAGATGCAGATTATAATTTTCAAGGTCCTGTTTAATTTTCCCTTTTTCCCTTTTTCTTTTGTTAATTCAGTATGTCTGAAATCAGCCTTTGGAGTCTTTCTAATTTATAATTAATTTCTATTATTAGCAAGTCATTTCAGCTTGTCTAGAAACTGGAATTTGATTCTACACTTGCTGAAACAAACTCCTAGGGTAAGGATTCTCTTCTCATGTCCCTCAAACATCACAGGGAAGGGAACATCAAAAGAACTATTATTTCCCTCATTTACCTCATTTTAGTGTTCCGTTCACTTCATTTTGGGATTCCATTTGCTTCATTTTAGGAGGGCACAGTCATGCGGATAGGAAAGACAGGAGTTGGAAAGGAAGGCAGGAATTATACAAAGACAAGGGTTGTACGACTTTAAGACATAGATGCAAAGCATTAAATTCAAATCCTAGCAAAATCTATTCCAATTTTGCAATAAGAAAAGAGCATATTAATTTTAAACCTTTTTCTTACTCAAAAAAAAACCACACAAAGGGCCTATATAGTGAAATATCAGTCAGATTATCGTATTCCTTTATCCCTCCACCCATCTTTTCATTTTATGTATCATTTTCACATACACAAATGCACAATTAGAGATTGAATATAGTTGTAGATAACTATGTACAAGAATCTTTTACTTACATAAAAATAAGTTACCACCGAAAAAAAGAGACATGTTTATATTCCCATGGAAAAAAAAAAAAAAATTATCAGAGTTCCCAGGGTGTTTTCCAATCATTTTTATCCTTTTCTGGAGGAAATGATGAATCATTTGGGTGAGGTATCATCACTGTACTCCACAGTATCCCAGGTCATTTCAGCCATTGAATATGGCTCAATGAATTGAATTATGGCTTGACTTTAATTGCTTTCACAACAGAGATGAAAATGGTACAAGTTTTACATGGACTGAATACATAAGTGTGTGTGTACATGTATGTTACACACATTCAGCCTCTTATATATGATATTTACCTAGGCTAGGAATGCAACAAACACAGCTGCATACTAAGGCATTCATTTTAAGACAGCAAAATATTGACATATCTATTCTTTAAAAACAAACCACTCAAGTAAATGATTAAAGCATATGGTTAATTGCTCTGATAAAGTAGAAAAAGAATAATAGAAGGCTTACACACACTACTTTGTTTCTTATTACACAAATGGAAGTAATTATACCATTTCTTTAGAACCTCTATGGGAGTCAAATACTCCCACTGGCAGTGCATTGAATTATTATTTAGAAAATAATCTCTTCAATGCTATTGCAAAGTATATAGAATAAGTCTAAAATCAACAAATTATTTCCTGATTTGAATACCTTTCGCAAACTGTTTTCAATAAACTTAGTAAACAATACATAGAAATATTGTTATCTTTATGGAACGTCTTCGAGAAATAGTATAGAAAAAGCAATCATTTTGAAACATATTAAAAAAATCTGTAACAACTTATTAACTTTGGAAAAAATTATGCGATGATTAATCAGTTACTTGATTATGAGACAGACAATTATATTACTAAGATGTCTAGTGGAAAACCATTAGTAACCAAATAAATCTATTGTCTTTAGGGAATTTATCAATTGCAACTATATATATATCTATATATGTATATACACACACACTTAATTTTGGCAAGATGGTTTAAGTAATTAGTAATGGTTTAAGTAATTAGGACCATGAAAAGATGAACATTTCAGATTTTCTAAATGACAAATTATATACCAAAAAGACTGCCTATGACAAATAGAGATTGTAATAATATATAAATTTGCAAGGCAAACGTTGCCAGTCCATATTTAATATGTGGTAACCAAATGAATACTGTGTTCTCAGCAAACCATTAAAAAAAATAACTGCAGACAGCTCAAGCACATTTGAACAAGTACAGATTTAGAATACAGTGGTAAAATCTTTGGGCTTTTTTTGCTTTCTCTCTTGGAATAAGTTTTTACTTTCAAACCAAACTTGACAAAAGCCCACTGAAGCTAACAGAGCCTTCTTGGCTTTGGAACACACTTTGAAGAATATTCTTGTGCTGGTTTTAACTGGGTAGAGGTAATTTTCTTCGAAGTGACTAGTGTGGGAATATACTTTGGAATTGTGTTGAAAAGAGTGTTGAAAATATAGGATATTTTTTGTTACTGTTGAGCAGGGCTTACACAAAGCCAAGGTTTTTTTCTGCTATTTGTACTGTCATGCTGGTGTGGACACTGGGAGCATTTGGGAGGTTGTCAGGAGACACAGCCAGGACAGGTGACCCCAACTGACCAAAGGGATATTCCAGACCATGTGACATCAAGCTCAGTATTAAAGCGTGGGGAGGAAGGAGGAAGGGGAGAATATTTTGAGTGATGGCATTTGTCTTCACAAGTCACTATTACACGTGATGGGGCCCTCCTTTCCTGGTAGTGGCTGAGCATTTGCCCAGCCATGGGAAACAGTGAATTAATTCCTTACTTTCCTTGCTTTTCTGAATGGCTTTTGCTCTCCCTATTAGACTGTCTCTATATAAACCCATGAGTTTTCTACTTTTTACCCTTCTGATTCTCTCCCTGATCCCACTGGTGTGGGAGTGTGAGAGCAGCTGCATGGGGCTTGGCTGCTGACTGGGGTTTAAGCATGACAGCCAAAGGTTTTGAGATAAGGACAGATTTGACTGGGATGTGCAAGACAATTGATAGCTGTTAGTGCTGCTTAGCTCGTCATCAGCAGGCTCCTGTGCCTGCCATGGGGCTCACTTTCCTGAGTCTGTGTTTGCAGCTAGTGCTCATTATAGTCCTCACTGAGGGCACACAGCAATTCTGTAAACTTTTCTGAATGACAAAAATATTTGCCTTGAATTGCTGCTTGAAGAATGACCATGGCGAATACTCCTTTGCGAGTGGACAAGGTTTGGATTAAAATATTTCCCTAAACATATCTTCCAGCTCTATTCAAAGGTGAAAGTGTAAAAATATGGAAAAAATTGTCCTAAAATCATCTCAGGTCTGTGTCACTCAGAACTATTTCTACAACTATAATGCAAATCAAATAATAAGTGTGATAGAATTAATCCAGGAACACAATTAACCATAGACAATAAAAAGTGTCTAAATAAAATTTCTACCTGCCAGCAGCAGAGAAAAGCATTTAGCATTGTGCTAATTCACCTATGATTCTAACATTACGTATTTTCATGCATTAGAGTGAAATGAAATGCATACTTTGCAAAATTTTTGCAAGTGCTTCTGATTTAGAGTCAGTAAACACTTATCTTACTGGGTTCCTAAATTCCAGATCCATGAAGAGATATGATAAAGAGACATGATTATCCATCATTAGTAAAACACAGAATTAAGAGTCAATTTTATATTAATTTTATGGTTTTAGGCTCAAATAAGTTTAACTATAAAAAGCTGCTCATAAAATTCAATAATAAATATTAATTTCCTGGGGGGGGGGGTAAGAAATATTTGTAATTTTATGTCTTCTTCCTGTTCTAAAGGGGTAAAATTATTTCTTAGTCTTGTGATCTTTTGAATCCTTGTTGTGTAAAAACAAAGTTTATTTCAGCTGGCACACTGGAATGTTTGATTTTAATAAAGAGTATTCACATTGTCTGATACCATATATTTGATAGCCAGACCATTTAAATATTTAGGTGTACTGTTAAATAGTGCATGGTAAAAAACAAAAATACATCCCATCTTATTTGTTTGTCATGTAACCATGTTACTTTTTCAATTTCCATTAAAAATAGCAAATAAGGATCACAATGAAATGTGGTAAGGTGCATGAAGAACCACAGCTTCTTTAGGAATTTATTGTATTTTCCTTACTCTAATAAGCATGTGAGAAGAAAAACAGATTTCATGTTTCAATCATTTTAATTTGTTCAAATGAGTAATATATATGTAAAATATATATCTTATGAAAGATATACTCCTAGGTATAATTAATTATTCTCTATAGATAGCAGTTTCTTTTTCACTTCACAAGAATGAGAGTTGCTAATTTTACGAAGTAATTCACCCACATGTCTTCTTTCTCAGGTAAGCTTAGTTTGTGGCTGGAGATAAACCTAAACTTATAAATTATGTTAAATTCATGGTCACTGTGGTATTTGTGAAAATAGTTTTATCATCTTATACACCTCAAGAAATGTAATTTAATTGCCACATTGATAAATCTATGCTCAGAAGAATAAAGCTATTATGAAGAGCTGTGAAAAGAATCAATAGAATCGCTTAAAATGGGAAAGTTGTTAAATCTAAATTGTTCTGATCATCCTTAAATCTAACAAGCTTTGATATTGCAGCAAAATTTTTAATTAGCAATGCTTGATATAAGGTCTGCCAAATACTGGACTGAGGATTCAGCAGCTCTTAAAAACCTTTGAAATAAACAAAAGGAATAAATAAGAAACTGGGATATAAGTAGGACATTTTTCAAAAAGGTACATTTTGCAGAGTTTCTGCAGTCAGGTTCCTTGCTTTTCTTAGTGACATTTCTGTGCATAAATCCCCATTCCATGCTTGCGTGTGTGCTGCTATGGGGAGCATTCATCCAAAGGCAATGTGCATTCTTCTGAAACACAGCTCTCTTTAGGCAGCAGAGAGTGTGAAAGCATCAGCATGCGTGTCCTTATCTCCTTGTTTCCTTTACTCTAAAATAAGCAAGAAAGTGCTGCAGAAAACCAGAAATAATATTGTCACATGAGGTTACTGCCCATCATTAAATCTATGAATTCCATTCTGTAAATCAAACCATCAATTAGACAAACCCTATGAGGTTTTTATTTCACACCCATGTGGTGTGACCTCAACAAGCCTTCCTGAGCTGATTAATACTTTGGTGTTGAGAGTGAATTTATTTTCCCGGACTTAACTACTCCAGCTGTCTGCCACAGGTGATAGATATGGATGACCATCATTCAACTAATTAACCGAAAGTTTCTAAGTCATTAATGAATCTTACATTCTAAGAGGAAAGTAAAATTAATCTTCCAGGATTAACTGATTGGATGCTTTGGCTAAGGAGTCAAGCTAACAGCTGGGGATATGTTTTAGGTTGTATCAAGATTTACTCAAAATCTCATTTAAAGAACAACAGGAAAGCTCTAGACTTATTAATGAAGTACGGAAGATGTAAAAGATGATAAAGAAATGTTAAAAGTCCTTTGCATCATAGTAAAGTACGAACAGAGCCATAGATGATCCGGCAGGACAAGCTACCTACGGCTTTATTGTGCAGTCTTTCCTAAGATGCCAGGCTAGTAGGACCATTCAAGTAAAAGCTTAACCCTCTGTGCATAACTAAAGCACAGATTTCTATAGCACAGATTTCTGGGGACCTGAGAACCCTATTTAACTGCTTTTTCATATGGAAGGGGATTAAACTAATATTTAAAAGTTGAACTCACAATTAAGCCCTTTGCTTAATGCAAGCCTAGGGTTTGACAGAAAAGTTAACAACCATGATGATATTTTCTTTCAATTTTCAAAACTCTTGTCTTCTAGCATTGGGTAACAAATAATGCAACGTCCTGTTTCTGTATTTGTTTGCTCTCTCTGATACAGGCAGTCAGTGAGTGGTGTTTATATAGGGATGTAAACAATTGCAATTAGATGATGGCTAGAAAATTTGTGTGTGTAGCACATACACATATCTCATACATGCCTTTATTGATTTAAACCTTCTTTATCTATAGCCTTCTGGGAAAAGCAGTAAGGAAATAATATAATTAATAATAGCTAAAATAAACACAGTAACTTGATTCCCTTCAAGATGTGAATTACTACAGCAATGCATTTTTTTTATGTTAGTATATTAACCAATTCCATTTAGTTGCACTATCTTCTATTTTAATTACAATCCCATATTCAAGGGAAAATATTCAAGCTTCACAGGCCATTCTTACATATTAGTTAAGTTCCAATGAAAAAGGATTCTTCAGACTTCAGAATCCATCAGGGCTACTGAGACATTATCGGCTATCTAGAAATCTAGAGAAGTTCTTGCTAGTAGTAGTTATTAGATAGGTAGACAATTTAAAATGGAACTGATGGTAGCTGAAATACGAAATAGGCAGAAAAATTACCTGAAGTGTGTGGCCTAAGTGTTAAAAAACCCAGTTCTTCCCTAAATGTCACCACGTATGGCTGGCTTTTAGGGTCTGTACTTGTACTTTTTAAATTAAATGAAAAGGTCTAGTACAGTTTTAGAACAACAAGTATATCTCAAAGAACTTCATATTAGCAGGTTTTTGGGTTTTTTAAATGAAAATAAATTCCTTTAAAAATAAATGCATAATGTCGATTTCAGTTCCATTATACATTTTACATGGATTTAACAAGCCAAGTGGCTTCCGGCTGCCAGCACCCCCAGGTTTTTATATTGCAAAACAATACATGCTTTTTCATATCCAACTCATTAAATAATTGCCTTGTACTATAGTTTGTGATTATATTTTCATTAAATGACTGCTATGATACTGCATAGAAATGATTCCTATTAGTTTTGTGAGAAGCAGCTGCTTTCACAAGAGGAAAAAGTCAATGCAGTGTTGCAGCTGCAATTTAAATAGTACTACAGGTTCATTGTACAACTTTATAAACAGGATCATTTTTCAAGGTATATGCCAATTCAAGTAAAATCTGTGGACATGTAATATGAAAAAATGGCTCTTCAAGAATAAAAAAAATCTTCTAATAGTAAAGAATGTGTACATTTCTTCAGCTCTGGGGAATATTCTCAACATTGGCCACATTGCTGGTGAGTTATTGAGCCTTTTATATACACAGGAGGAAAAAAAAGAGAGATAATGGGTACAATAATCATCCTAATAATACCACAAGCTGAATTCCAACTTCCAATCCTCTCTTCAAAGGTAAAAGTTAGCTTCCAAAGCTTTTTAAGAGGCTGCTGCCCTTTTCAAACCACATTTCAGGTGCATCATTCTTGCTGATTTATACATGCTAAATTCTATGTGCCCTATTCCTCCTGCATAAAGCTGAAGAAGGCTGCATGATTTCATTCTGCACCCTGGCAACCTCATTCAGCTCAGACTGGTTGAAAAGTCTTAAGGCTAATTTCGTGAATATTGGCTATGGACCGAGCTGGGCATAGATAGAACCTATAGCTTGTGCCTGACACACAAATACAGGATACAGGCAGACCATTTCTTTCTCTAAAAAAAAGTTGATGCTCTTCCCCCTTCACTCAGAACTACTGAGATAACACAGCAGCAAGGAGGCATAGCAAGGGGAATAATGGTAAAAATCCAGCACAGCATTTCAGACAGTGTGAAGTATGAAAAGCAGAAGCACCTTTCTCGTTGTTTTTGTAGTTTTCATTTTAAAGAGCAAATTAAAATTGGTTGATGACTGAATAACACATTAGGCATCCGAGACATAAGAAATTGTCACTTTAGAGAAATAAGCATAAAACCATGTACATTATCTATACATACACAACACAATAGTATCTCTGTTTAAGAGAACGATGAAATTGCTTATACCATAACAAGAAACCCTGGGGAAAAAAGTACTAATAAAATAGTTGACTCTTCAGTGGACATTACTATGGCTATATATCCATCACCTGTTTGCAAAGAGTGAGATTGCTGGGAAATACGTACTCTGCTTAAACTCTGTTCCTTCTACTATTGGCACAGAGTAATCTGTTACCACATCTCACTGTGTTGTGATACAGTCAGGTTAAAGCCCAGTTGAAGATCAAACTGAAAGGAGGTAGCCGCAGTCCTTTCTGGTCACAGTTGAAATACTGCAATCTGACAATACTGAAAATCTTACTTCTGTGGAACCATGGAAAAAAATGCATATTAAATTGTCAAGAGACTACATATCCACTTAATCAATGTAAGTAAATAATCATTATTAAGGCAGAGGTTTGTGACGCATTGTTTTCCTGATTCAGTCTCAGATTTGCTATGACTTTTTGTACAGTTGTTCTGATAAAAAAACCACTAAAGTAAAAAACTGTACTCCAAGCATTTTCAAAAGGACAAATTCCAGTCAAGTTATCATGGAAGAATTAATAAGGAGAAGAATAGCAGAACATTGGACCTACTGCTGGTCTTTTTGCTCAGGAAAGATATGATTATCTGACTTGTATGATGTATATTTTTTAACTCTAACTCTTGATCTATAGTCGGCTATGCTGGTCTAGAAGTCAGACTGGTTAGAGGCATGAAACTAGGTGCTGTTGTCAGTTCTTCTACTAGTCTGCTATATGATTTTTGGACAAGTCTTTAAGTTTCTCTGCATTTTCTCTCTGAACTTCTGATTCTCTTGGGTTTATTTATAATTGACTCTTGCTTGGTTTTGACCATGTAAGAAGAGGTAAAGCCTACCTAAAGAACAGGCTGTGGTTCTTTGGGTTTTAGTTTTTGGTTTCTGGGTGTCTTTTTTCTGATTTGGTTTGCTTGGTTTTATTTTGAGTTAGATTTTTTTGTGTTCTGTTTGTTTTCTTGAGGGTTTTTTTTTTGGGGGGGTGGGGATTTTTTTTGTCTGTTTGGTCTGTTGGTTTTGCATTTGGTTTTGGTCTTAAATTTTATGTAAGGGCTTTTTGGTTTGAAATTGTACTGCCTGCAAACATTTTGATGTCAAGAAACAGGCTGGGCACTTGGAAGTTACTGGAATCATTACTTGCAGTGTTCTAACAAATCCTTTGATTTTTGTATGAAGCTGAAGGACTGACAGCAGTGACTGCAATAAGGCATTCACTGTGCTGCCTAAAGCAAATGTTGCTGTTTGTGTGGATGAAGAGGAATCTGCAAGCACTTGATGGACTGATTCATTGCTCTGTGTGACTAAGCAGAGGATCACTATAGGTATGCTTGTGTAAAGATGTTCAGCTGCAGAGCCAGGAGCTTCTCAGTGCTGATCATTGTTCTTACAGACAGTAACAAAAATCATAATGGAAGTTAAGCCAAAGGGACCCTTCGGAAACAAAGGGAGCAAAAACTAGGAAGACAACCACAAAATGGGAAATTCTGTACAGTGATATTTGTATATTCTATGAAAATATCCCAATGTGACACTAGCCAGGAGATGGTTTGAACAAAATAATACGTGTTTTACACTCTGCAATCAGCTTCCAGCCTCCTTTCATCTACATGGAAGGGGAGTTTGTAAATGCCAAAATCTAACTGCTCAATAACTAGTGCTTAAGATTTTTGCATACAAGAAACCATCTAATGTCAACTCTAATTAGAGTTTCTAGACATTTCTAGAAGGACTCTCACTTCTATTTTGTTTGGCTTGATTGCAATTTGTAAACTTATGGGAAGCAAGTCAAAAAGAGGAAGAAAAAAGGGACAATTTCGGCTGTTTTCTAGTATTAAATTTTTACCAAGCAGCTTCCCTCTAGAAATTATCTGGCTGCCATTTAAACTTCTCTGGGAGTTCTGATAAACTTAAATATCAATTTAAGCCACCCACACTCTAAGTAAAAGCAACTAATTACATACAGGAAAGAGAGGGAAAGTTTTTAATGAGCACACTGTTGCCCCATCAGAGAAAGGGTTGGTATATTTCAGCTCTGTACTGCACAGTACTCGAGATTCGGAGGAAGGACAGAATGATCCTAGCCTATCATACATCCTTAGGCACTAAACAAAGTATTGGTACCATGAATTTCTCTACTTCAGTGGGCTTTGGGTCAGGACATAAGATTTCACAACATGAGCAAAGATCTTTAGAGAAAAGGCTGAGAGAGCTGACCTAAAGCACAAGAAGAGAGAAAGTTAAAGATCCCCCCTCTCCGTGCAAGCCCTGTACAATTTTCTTTCATGTATAAATAATAGCCATACTGCATAAAAGGTGCAAGATAGATCATCTTTAATGGCTTAAAACAGCAGCCAAAAATAGAATCTTGGGATTTTTTTTTAAAGTCCTTTTAGCACATTCTAGGACAAAGCCCTTGTCAAGAGGAATAGACATTTTTGGACAAGCCAGCACATTTGTTCCCATAACCTCAAATGGAAATTCCCAACCATCCGTGAAATCAAAGGGAAGACAGGTTCCTCCTACAAGAAGACATTTGTAATTATACTGTTAGGGATCAGCATTCTCTCTCTCTCTTTCATACTCCTACTCCTCCTTTTCTTTCTTGTGATCTCTCACCAGGTCTCATTAGAGAAGAAAATCAGAAAGAGGAAAATAGACACAAAATATGAAACACTTACTTAAGCTGACTTACAATACTAGAAGTCTTTTAGTTGCACAGACAAGAGAGTTAATCTGCATACTGAACAAATAATAAAGAAAAGAAAATCCCACAAAGTAAATATTAAAAACCAATTTCTATATGCACCAATTAATACAGTCAGAAACCTTATAATCAGAAAAAATACATGAGTCCTGTATCCTCTAGACATTTATAGCCTGCACACATTTTATTGTAACTTAAGCAGATTTCTTTTCTAGTCTAACTTCAGGAGATATTCACATGTATGAAGGACTCTTCCCTGCAGTGGAAAACCATATTAGCTTAACGCTGACAAGACTGCTACTGTTGACTGCCCTTGATACACTGCAAGCCTTTAACCTTACCTGTCAGACTAATTGCACTGTGAATATGCAGATTGAAGGGACTTCTATGCTGTGTTTTACATCACCTGGGTAGTTCAAGGGAATCTGTGCCTTTGTCCAGTCAGTGACACACAGAAGTTGTGGCTTCCCTGCATTCACTGACAAGAAAGGGAAATCTGCACTATGCTACTGCCTGCAGGAAGAAAAAAAACAAACATCTGACTAAACTTGGGTAAAATTCCAAAGTTAAAAGGACCAAGAAATTTTATAAAGAAAATAAATTACCTGTGCATGGGCTGGCTGAGAAGGAAGTGAGCAGCCTGGGAATGAATAAGCATTGGGAGGACTCAGACTGGAGTGAGGACATAGGTTAGAAGTAGAAACATAGCTATTACCTTGCATTTGCTGCTCCTCCTGGATGTGTATGGAGTTATGCATGCTACCTCGTGAATGCCAGGATCCATGAGATGGAATACGAGGAAAGGAAATTTTCTTAGGAAAGGCTATAAGCTCTTTCAAGTTTGTAATCCAGTATAGGGCAAAGGCAAAGTAACTGCTCCATTAGTGGGATCTGAGTGCCCTTTCAAATCCCTGGATATGGGATAAGATTTGGAGGGCATGTATTGTACATTTTACACGGAAAGTTATGCAGAATTCTCCTCACTTTCTGTATGATCAGACTCAAGAATTTCCAGGAAGTAACCTAAATTAATAGCTGTGAAAAGAGGAAATGCACACTCACGGTGTTTGTCATCCTGTGAATTGTGGGTAAACAACTTCAGACACTTACCCACACAGGAAAACTTTCTTACCTCTTTACTGCCACAACCTACTCAACAGAGCATGAAATAAGGGCTATCAGGTATTTCAGAGAATGTACATGCTCCTTTCTTTCACTTTTCCCTTCACCTTCCCTGCTGCAGTCCTCCCAGATTTTTTCTTGTTTTTTAATCATAAGCACAGCTCTGTCAATCTGTTCCGACTAATCCCTGGATCAGTTCAATACAGCTGTATCTAACAAGGTGTTTACCTCTGAAGCATTTGCAGATAATTCCCATTGGCTACGGACTGCCCCAGGAAAGACAGAAATCCTGTCTTTCCTGGCTTTCAGAAATCAGCATCCTGAGAAGTCAGAAAATACAGCAGAAAACCTTCCATCTGCTAAAGTTTTTGGCTTTTTGTCATTGGATATGTAAGATGAATAAATAGGCTTAACATGGAATCAAGTTAAAATACTAACATCAAACACAGAAGAGGTGGTTATGTGTCCAAATGGGCAGAAAAGACACCAGAAGGTTTGTACAGAGCCAGTGTAAGTGCATGGTCTAGCAAAGATAGGAAATCAGAACAAGATAAACAATGTCAGCTCAGCTGTCTGGAAATTCTTTTCCTCTACACAGATAAAATGGGGGCATGACAATATTTCTTTGTATTTTTATTACAGGAATATGAAAAGGTTCTGAGGGCAATAAGAACCTTACTGTGCTTCCTTTTATACCTGTGTAGCCCAATTAGACAAGAAATAGGCAATTATTCTCATTTTACAGACGCAGAACCGAAGTCCAGTGACAAAATCATTGATTTTTCTGAAAGCCTGCAGCAGAGGTACGGTAAAGAACAGAGATACCTTGAATCCCAGAACTAATGCATTGCCATCTTCCCCTGCTCTTACAGGAAAAGGAGTAGGCGATTCAATTTGATGTTTCATCCTTCTGTTTCTTCATACAACAAAATTAATTCCCATGATGAATTTCTGTGTTGATACTCCTACTCCAGGTCTGATACAGCTTCAGTTTAATCATTTCTCCTCTATGTGTGTTTTACTAGTTGAAAGTGTTTGTGAAATATCATCTTATTTTCATGTGTAAATGCATTTAGGATTCAAAGATCACCCCTTTGTCTTTCCTTTGTCTTTGTGTAATCATCCAACTTCAGGATACAATTTGAATATGGGTGCTGTGATTAATTTTCACGTCATGATGAAGTGGTAAGTTTTCTAAAGTGTTAAGTGACTTCTTACTGGGGCCCTGAATCTTTCACTGTGTTATGAAAACATATTCTCCTTAGACAGAAAGATTTGTTTAATACACATAAAAGCTTATAGAGTCTCGAAGATTTGAATTCTTATAGCCATACATGTTATTAAGCAGTCTTTGTGTGATGATAAGCAGAAGTATTTGTGAGAGACAGAGTTTTTCAGCTTTATGCAGAACAGACATTCTGATGCTTTCCACTACCTTTATGAACTGGTGGAAAATCAAAGAATAAAGTTCAATGAGATTAAAGTACATGGATTTACTTCCTCTTTCTCAAAGGCAGAAAATCTGTAGCTCTGGAGCTATTCATCCCCTGGATCAACTTTCTTTGTACACCCTCCACAGACACCAGGATTAGATCATCTATCATGAAGACGGTCCACTTATATCCAGGCTGCTTTGTAGAGTGTGGAAAGAATTAGCTTATTTAGGGCAAATCTAGAATAATTCCACTGAAGTCAATGCGATTGCTCTGGTTTTTCTTTCCAATAGGAATGAGAGCAGAATATATCTCAGTTAAGTAAATTCGGACACCCCTGCCTTCTAAGAAGAGTGGAAATGTAAAATTTAAAGGTGAGAGGCTTAAAGTATCCATGTCTAATGGTCTGTAATACAAATCTACATTCTCATACATATTCTCATAGTTATTTGTATTTATCTTATAATTTTTCTAAAATTTCTTTCACTCATATGATTTAACCAACTGAGCAAGCAGCTGAGCTGAAATCTGGGTGACAACAAAATAATTTGAAGCAGAGCACTCTTTTGCTCTGTGGACAGCAGTCCTCTCTTTCCACACTGGAATAATTTAGTACACCTTAGAGACAGACCTGACTCACCAGTTAACTCTGCACATCAGGGATAGGGAAGAAATCAGGGCAAGACTGAGTTTTGCAGGCTTTATGTGGGAGAGTACTTACATAAGTAATTCAATTTATTTCATTGTGCTGCTGTGCATAATCTGTCAGCCTCTTAAAATGGGTAGGTTGGGTATTGGCATTAATCAGCTCAGCTGTACTTCTTTGCACCTGGACAGGGAAGCACATACCTTTATGCTGATATTCAAATATTATGAAGTTTGTATAGCATCTATGTAATGAAGAGTGTGTATTTCTGACCAGTGGCACCTTCCTCTCCAAAATGCAAATGTAGATGACTAGGATAGCATCTGATTTTTAGTTTTTCTCATCTGCAGAGAAATAATTGTTTTCTCTAACCCAGAAATAAAGATCATAAGGATTTATTCCCAGTTTTTCTAGGAATATTGCCAAAATATTTGATAGAATGTTTTAAAAAAATGTTTTTTCTCTGTTTTTTTTCTCTATGGTTTACTTTCTGGGACTTTGAAAACAAATGTCTCACATTCCCGTGGCAAAAGAGCATCCCACTCCTGCAAACACTTCATCATTCAAGTAACCCTCAGTCATTAGTAGTCACCTTTATTTCAATGGGACAAGAAACATTAGCAAGGTAACAAACATCTTCACCTGCCTGTAACCAAATTTCTGCTGAGCTGTACTTTAACCCATAAATACTCCCACTGAAGTCAAGAGGAATAATTATTGTGTAAAGAACGCCCAATAAGCAAAGGTATCAGAGTTGCTTTTACCCAAATAAGTCCCAACCCTTTAATGAATTTTATGCAATTGCTATTGCACAACCACATACAGCCCCATTAGCTTCAACCAGGATCCTTCGGGGACTCATTGCAAAACTAGGTCTTAAAGGCAGGCTGCCAAGAATGAACGGTTTAACTTAAGGGATGATGTTAAAATTATTTAGATTGACAGTTAAATTAAGTGAAACTACCTGTGTAGACACACACCAGTTTAGTATGCCCCTGTAATTTACAGTTTAAAACCCCAGGAGCACCCACACACCTCCTCGCATGGGCTTAATACTGCAACATAACAGACTTTGTTTGCTAAGAGCACTCAAGAGGCACATTCTGTCTGACAATTTCTCCCTCCTTTGTGAATCAAGAAATCTGCAGCATGACCTATGCCTAATGGTGAGTTTCTTTTCTTTATCAGGGTGCTTTACCCACCTGTCCTGCCCTTTCTGCCCCTGTGCTCTCTGATCACCTTGCACAGCTGTGCGGGGTGGGGGGGGGACACACTGTCCATTTCTGGCCATGTCTTTTCTTTTTGTGATCCCATTTGATCTGTAGGAAATAAGTGAGCCTGTGAGTGCTGGTTCTTGAAATCTCATCAGAGATATTTCTAACAGAAAAATAGTTTTAAAATCTTACATAAATAAAATAAAACAAAATATCTTTTCCTGGCCTCTCTGTCATGTACTGCATTCAGTGAACAGTCTTCCATCTCTTGATAGAGTAGAATGTGAAAAGTACGTGGAGAGACCACTGCTGCCTTCAAGCCCTGTGCCAGTGATTTTACTGAGCTGTGGAACAGGACCCAATAGCAGATAATTTGCTGCAGATATAACACAATGAACTATTTTTCAAAAATCCCTGTTCTCTGGTTTTCTCTTCTGGGTTTGGCAACAAATTTCTGGCCCTTGATCTTGTGGTCCTTTATCTGTCCCAATCCTGTGCCAGCTATACACAATATCCCTAAAACCAGACTGTGGTCTAGTAGGTAGCTCTGTAATACCTGTACCTTGTAGATAGCCTAACCTGGGTTGGTTTTTGTTTTGTTTTGTTTTGTTTATTTCCACTGTAAAAAAGGTTGGGCATTTTTGTGTTGTGCTCTCTAATAAATAGGAGAAAATGGTGTGGGCTAGACAAGGGGTTTTGTTTGCTTTCTTTTCCTTAACCTCTTCCACCCCCTCAAAAAAAAAAACGTTACAGACATTTTATGACATATTTCATGTTGATTACAATAAATATATAGAAATATTTCAAAGTGTGAAGATAGGACATAAATATTCAGTGGCTTATGCTGAACTCTGTTTGTTCCCTCAGTGGTGTGTATCTAAACCATTTAGACTCACAGTAAGAGTTCAGACTAACTAGAAGTGTCAGCAAACAGGGTTTTTTAAAAAAAAGCAAAGAAGCAAACAAAAAAGTTTAAATAAACCTCAAAACACAGAGAAATAGATGGATATTCTTTTCTTTGAATACAGATACACAAGGCCAAGTTGGATGGGGCATTGAGCAACCTGTCAAATTGAAGGTGTCCTTGTCTACGGCAGTGGGGTTGGAACTAGATGATCTTTAAGGTCCCTTTCTACCCAAACCATTTTATGGTTCTGTGATATGATTTTCTTCCATCATTTTTATCTCTCTGTTTGTTGTTGTTGTTGTTGTGGTTTGGTTTGGTTTGGTTTGATTTGGTTTGGTTTGGTTTGGTTTGGTTTGGTATGGGAGTTTTTTGGTTTGTTTGTTTGTTTGTTTGTTTGTTTGTTTTCTTTGATATTCCATGTGTGCATTACCTCCCCTTATTTCTGGAAAGCAACACAAAAGTTCTCAGGTAAACTGTCCTAAGCAGAATGTCATAAAATGTCCATTACCTCCAAATTGTACACATCCTTCCATGGAAAACTATATCCTGAAATAAAGGCAAAAAGATAAGTTGAGTTTTTCCCAGAACTACTGTAAGTACAATTCATTTCAGAATTACAATTACCCCTAATACATCCATAATGGAAGAACATGACTAAGCTAAATGAAAACTGTGTTAATTAAATTGTGTTAGTATTCAATAATCAATTGTCTTCCATTTTTTTCTCTTAGGAGTAAAGATGTGTGATCTTCTCATTTACCATAAACACTTTTCAAAGTGTTGTTCTCTCTAGCTTAAAAGTCCCAACTGAAGAGACTATTTACAGGTCCTCTGAGCTTATTAGCCTTATATTTGTAAGCTTAGTGTCTACAGTCTAGTATAAAATTAAACACATATTTAAGAACTTCCCTAAAAGAGAGTCAAAAATCCTGAAGCTAGCAACAGCTTATAAGTCAACAGTAATTAAACACTGTAGAGTCCATGAAAGTTTATTTAAAAAAAAAAAAAAATATATATATATATAATAGAAAAAGAAAAACGTATATATTAAATGAAGAACAAGCCACACAAGGAAGGGGAAAAATATATATACACATACAAAAGCCTCTATACTCCCCATAGGAAAGGAGTCTATTGGGGTATGGAAATCCATGCAATCAAGAAAGGAAAGAAAAGCTGGTTTTAATCCAAATGCTTTATGCATTTTTTGGTATTTATTGAATCTGCTTAGAAAAGACCAGGAAATAATTCATGGTGTACAATTTATAGTAAGGGATCAAGCATCTTATGTTCTAAGCCTGTCTAATTTCAAATTTTTATTGACAGGAAAAGTACACAATGTTTATAGTGCTGAATTCTTTCAGGAAAAAAAAAAAGAGAAGCATCACTCTAAACTCACTCACATTTCATCTCATCAGTCATAACCTGCATGAATGATAATAAGTACCCAAAGCTCTCTAGTTCTATGTGACTGTTCTAATAATGCAGTGCCAGATGTTTAAAATGTCTTCAATACCCAGAGGTTGCAGTGCAATGACCTCCATGGTCTCCCATTCGATGGAATTGGTTGGTAAATCTAAATATAATTATAGTGCAATCAATTTCTAATAGGCATGATTGCAATATAGCAAAAAAAAAGCGCTTACAAAACTAAATATGTTAAATGAAATGTATTGTTTTCTCATTATAATAGATACTCTCTGGGTGTCTGTTATTATTGCCTCCTAAGAAGAGAACAGGGAAGGAGCTTTGGGCGTGTTTGAGAGATGGAAGAACATCAAGTAAAGAAGCCTTTGTGCTTTCATTCCCAGAAGCTGTGTAAACCATTGAGTTAAAACAAATATTTCTGAAAAACAATTTTTTTTTTTTTTTTGCTAAGCCTCTGCAGCAGCACATAGGGCATGTTCTTACTGTCCAGAGTCCTTGGCAGATAGTGGGAAGAGCAGCATTCTCCTTATCACATTTTACCAGCAAACTTGCTGTAATAATACTATATCCTCGCTTTCAAAATTAATTTAGCAAGCATGCAGAATTAACGCACAGCCGTTTTCAAGACCCAAAGCCTGACCCAAACCAAAGGAAAAAAATCCCCTTTATCCTCGATGCTAAAAATTCCTGCAAAATAAATAAATAGAGCATTCATTGGCCTGTGTAAGTGGATGTGAAGTAAGCATGTAAGTATTTTAAGTTACGTTACGTACACAAGCAGTGTCAGTGAAATGACAGCATGAGAGCTGTCTGTTGCAAACTGGAATGGTTTGTAATGACCATCAGGGTGCTGCAGTTAGCTGTTCTGTCTATGAAAGCAGTAAATGCTGCATCTATTGCTATCACACTCTTGTTATGAGCAGGTTATTAAAATATATTGCAGAGCGGAACAGAAGAGGCAATCTTTTGGTTCAATACTCATCACACAGAAAAGCAAGTGACAGTGCATTTTACAGATGGGGTTTCAGACACCCCTGCAGCCTGACCAGAGCAGAGCTGAGGGGCCCCTCAGAGGAGGTGATGCAGTCATGTAAAACAGAGGAAGCTGGTAGATTATGAGGTCAGGGCAGGTGTTCCCTAAAGTGGTTCTTCTCATCCTCCCTTTTCCCCAGAGAAATTCAGCAGATAATGAGTGATTCTGACCCAGCCTGCACTCTCCCCTGTGGAATGCAAGGGGTTAATTTAATCTAGTGAAGTTTCTCCTATGCCCTGGTGGTAAAGTTCCCATGACCACACTTCCAAAATGCTGCCCTCTTGTTTTTCAAGGGCTCATACTGCCTTTCACTGTGGGATTTTCATTTCAGTCTCAACCAAGGACAGTGTTCAGACCTTTCTCTTGCTCCCTAATTTAGTTATAATTCGAATATCATGACCTAAGGGGCTAGGAGAAACCCCTCCCACCTCCACTGTCTGCCTCATTGCACAAAGCAATCACAACTGACCTGGTAACCTCTATCTTCCAGACCGCGATGGGCTCTCATTTGAGCTGCCTTTCCCATCTCACGATCTTCTCTCAGTGACAACCAAGCCAGCCTGAGTGAGCTCTCAGAGCTGCCTTCACACACACGCTGGCATGGCTGAGAGGAGCATTTTGCCTCTTTCTGCTACACAGAGACATCTGAAGTGCCTATCAGATTGGATGCAGAAACACTGACTCATCCTTTCTCACTGCAAAGTCATTTGAGACGGGGACACTTCTCCAGGCACCAAGTTCTGCTGTTTTCACCATGAAACCTAGCTCTGATCCAGCTTCCTTACCAGAGAAGAAAATTAAAGCTTCATTCTGTAGAAACTTTCCATAAAGCACAAAAGGCTTCATGCTTCTCAACCATCACTTGTAGGATCAGGACCTCATTGATCAGGTTCTCCTATTCCCAGATATGGCCACAATAATTTTGTCATGGATAGATGCCCATTTGGGTTCAGGGAGAAGTTTACAAGTTCATAAAAAACTCCCTAATAACTCATGGAGAGACAAGTTTTAAGACAATTGTTGTGCAGATAAGATATTGTGAACACATTATGTGGATCACTCCAAAGGCAAATAATTTTATTTGTAGAGTTACAAACAGTTCCATTGTCATAAATCTGGAGCTATAAAATATGAAACAATGTTGTTTTTACGCCACTGAAGTATTTTGGAAGGCTAAAGTTTGAGGGGAAAAAAGTGCGTTGGCTTGGTTTTTAGTTTTTTGTGTTTTTTTCAAATACATCAATAATCTTCCATTTAATTTATATACCCACAGCTGTCAGCTACCTCCAAACCCTCTTAGTGCAGTGACATGGAAACATTTTTACTGCAAACTTCTTAGGAATACCTCAGAGAGTTCACATTCATATCTATTTAAGTGAGCAGATGAATAGAATCTACCAAACTTAATTGGGGCAAAGGAACAAAATCAATAAAGCAAGCTTTCTTCTTATCAGCTCATATCCCATTTTTTGTTGGTTATGGCTTGCACTGTGTATTATTTGGAGGAAACCTTTGTTCAGAGTTTAATTTGTTCTGTTCATTCCACGGATATAAAGTTCTCCCTCTCTGTCTCTCTAATAACTGAGGAATAGTATATTGAAATACAACATTATGGAAGACATCCACCTGGCAAACACAGTTTCATTAAATGTTCTTTAATCAGTGGAAAAAAATTTAACTTTTTTATTTGTTTAATTAAAGGACATCAGAAGAAATTCAACTTAATGTCATCCAATAGTTGTTTGGGGGTTTTTTTAATATTGATACTAAATACGTTTTCCTTTTTTCTTATCCTGCCTAGTGCACCATATCTGCCTGGTGACATTCACAGAGTCAATGAAGGCCCATACAAGCAAATATGATTCATCATTCCAGGAGGTCACATTTTTCACAAGGATACATGAGAAGAGGGAGTGTCTTAACTTTGGTTTTGGGTAAAAATGGTTCTCTGTGTTATAAAGTTACTGGAATAATTCCACTATGTATAAGTTACCTAACCCTGAACCAAAAAGCAGGGATTTAGTTTCCTGAAGTTTCCATTGGATCTGAAGGAGAATATCAGCTTCTGCTCTATCACCTGGCTTCTCTAGCTTTCTCCTGGCATTATTATTCTGGATCCTGTGCAAATCATGCTGCTACAGAATCTTCTTTTGAGGCATTGCCTTTGTGAGTCTCCCTGAATGATGGTAGAAGTCACATAAATGGCACTATCAACCCTGCTTGAAGCATCCCAGTTTGGAGCCATCCTGCTGCAGTTTTGAGTATGCTCCCTCATCAGCTTCAACCACAGCAAAGGAATGCACTACACTTGAACCTGCACTAGAACAAATTCTAGGATAATGACAGAAAAAAGTAGAAAAAGTAGTATTAACCACCCCTTGCTTCCCCAGGCCAGATCTGTGATTCAGGGGTAAAAAAAAAAAAAGAAGAAAAAATTCAAGGGGCTCAAAGAATGCAAGTTTTGATCATTACAGTCTCACAGTCACAGGCGTTGCAATGTGGAACACAATATAATGCTGTATAGAGACATTGCTTCGAGGAAATAACTGTTAGATTCAGGAAAGTAGTGTGTAAGTGATGACGGAAAACCTGTCTGGTTTGTTACTTTGAACAAGACTTCTGGGACCAGGCTGGTATTCCAAGACTGGTGATATGGTTGCTGTTATAGATACTAATTCCCAAGAAAACAAGGACTTTCTCTGTGGATGAAACACAGCGGGTCATTCCCTATATGCTCCCAGTTTCCTCTCTTGCAGTGGGGTGCATAAGATTCAGTGCATTTTATTGTTGGGGGAAAAAAAATAGTGTAAAAAAAAAAAAAGGAGTACAAAATATCCCTATTCTTGTGCATCATTGAGGGAGAAAATTTGGCTAAATGACTTTAGACTGTGGTGCTATCGATTCTATGAATGAAGTTGAACAATCCTTTTTCTTAGACATGTTACACGTTTTATTACAAAGACACTTATTTGTAGGCTTTTTTCCATCTTCAACAAAGGGACTATTGCATCCATTTAAAGGTTTTAAGAAATCCTATAAAACTGATAAAAGAAGAAGAAGAAGAAGAAGAAGAAGTTAAAGAAGAAGTTAAAGAAGAAGAAGTTATATATAATATTATAATATATATCATATGAAGAAGTTAAAGAAGAAGAAGTTATATATAATATTATAATATATATCATATGAAGAAGTTAAAGAAGAAGAAGTTATATATAATATTATAATATATATCATATAATAATATTGTAAGAGCAATAGTAATAATCCCTTGTGTTCCTATTAAGGGAAAGTGTGATGATTAATGATGTCTAATTTATCCCCTAATGTGTTGTCATGATACAACCGTCTTTATCTCCACCTTTCTTAAACTTTTAATGGATAAGAAATTCTATGGAATGAGTTACAATTTAGTTCTTGCAGTAATATTTCCTGCACTTGAAGAAATGACCTACTCTGCCTGATTTCTATGTGATTTTTTTCTATCACTTGTTGCTAGGATAAATCATATAGGCCATTAGGAAAGAAAATCATAGAATAAAATAAACAATACTGCAAATCTTACAGAATTTCTCCCCAATTTATAAAATGGGGTGTATTACAAACTATAATTTATTTCTGTGCCTATTGTAAAGAAAGTTGCTCATAGCTTACCATAATTTGTAGGGCAGGATAGTTAAAAGGACCCGAAGATAATATGACACACGAGATTTCTGATAGAGCTGCACTGTGAATTCCCATGGACAATTGCTTAGAAGCTATCTGAAATGACCTGTTTTTGTAGCAATTTCTTTATTTTTATGCTGGTCTGAATTCTGCATCAAAAACAGACTTCATGGCACTGTTAACACCACTAATTCTTCTAAAGATTTGGCTGTTTAAAATTACTTGTTCATGCTATCTGTATAATGAATTGTCCTCTTCAAGGTGATAAATTATTTATTAGTCTAATGAACAAATCAATCAGTGGAGCTGGATAACTGGAACACACAGCTTTTGGCAAAGTAAGGTCTGCATGTTTACATTTATCACAGAAAAGCTGTGACTTTGATGCAGACCTTTCAGAGGTGTTTATTAATCATGATCTCATTACAGTTTTGGTAGACTAATAGCTTTTTATTTGTCAGAATTGTTTCTGATGATGTAGTGCTGTTGTCCTAAAAATACAGGTCTATTTACACTATTTAACCTTCCACAAAATTGTTCCAAGGTAGCTTTTTCTATCATTGTGCTTTATATTAAAACAAATCAAGATTAATAACTTAAGTCAGAGTGATTTCAGAGCTAGTGTCTGTGAAATGTTGGGGCTCTCGGAAGCAGCTCATGGGTCAGCTGCAACACACAGGAGTGACACACAGTAGAAACGAAGGTATTACTCTGGTATCAGGTTCAGTACTTTTAGAATATGACAGAGAGTTTGTAACTGCAGAAATATACATATTGAGTACATTAAGCATATTTTAGTGTTTATTAGTGAGAGATTTGGGATTTAGGCTACAATGTGCTCTAAAACTAACCTAAATGCACATCTTCTGAAAGGTGAAATGGCATATACTGTAGCTCATGAAAATAATAAGTGTGAATTAGTTTCCGAACCATAACTCTACCACTTATTCACATCATATTTGGCAGGAACTTGTTAAAACGGCATATAATGAAAGGAGTACATTCATACCAGTGTAAGAATTTAGCCACGCAGTTGACATTAAATCACTGAGTGTTGTCTGATGAAAAACCTTTTAGCTGTTTTGGAACTTTGCAATCAATGAGTTCCATGTTTCTTTTTTCTTGTTTGCTTATTTTTGTTGAAAAAAAAATACTGGAAAATGCCAGTTTGTACTGCTATGGCAGAAGATGATCGGGAAAGTGAAATATATTTGGGGGAATCTTCTAATGTCAAAACTTTAATCTGCTTTGTATCTAGTATTCAGCAAAAAGCAGTTGTAGCATGAAATTAAATTATCAGACAGGCTAACTGTGAAACCGCATATTAGACAAGTGAAACTGGTCATGTTAATAGGCACAACTTTTCCAGTGTTTGTGTTTAGCAGTAAAATTACTTGGTTTAGCAAAATTGTCTTTGCAAATAAACTGAGATACACTTAGCTGTACATACAATTAATTGCAAACATTATTATTAGTGATTAGAAATTGCAGCCTTCAGCATCAATTAATCTTGGTGGCACATGTTATTGATGATGAAATGCTGTTGATATATACCCAGTTTTGACCTGTATTTTGACAAATATATGGACCAATCTGTTTCCTTCATGACATCTTACTGCTGGTGTTGAAATCAAATTTAAGTTTTAAGCTGGAATCAGGACATCTAATGAGAGTTCATGGGCAAAGTTCTATCAAAATGAGAAATGTGGGCATAAAGCATTGATCAATGAACTGTTCCCTCTTGAAAAACTAAATGCTTTAATCCTGAGGCAGAATATGCACTTTGTGTTGGTCTCATGCATATAAATAGCCACTTTTGAGTCCCAGTTTAATCTGAGTGAAAACATCTCCATATAAGCCTGAATGTGTAAGTTTCCCACTGCTCCCTTCCCCACTTTAGTGTGATCAATGGGGAATTGACTTGAGAGGAAGAAGGGTCTGACCTACAAATTCAATTAAGCAAATTCTTGGTTCCTTGGTATCAGGCAAAAGATACAATTTTTGTTATTTTTATTTTAACCCAGTGGTCTAAGTGAACATGTAAACACATTTCTGCAACCTTTGAGCACTAAAGAGTACTAAATTTTTATGCCCATTGGTAATTTAGGAAAAAGGCATTAGCAAAATTTCACTTCTTTCCTCTCCAAACTTTTACTGTACCTTTTACCTGATACTTCTGGCTAAATGGATATCTTTGTGTGACTTTTAATAAATGTTTGATGTTGGTGGAACTTCCATCAGAATTACAAAGTATACAACACTTATCATCACTGTGGTATTATAAGTGCTGGCAAAGTGAATAATGAGTTGTGAGTTTTCTTGATTGGTGTGAAAAGGTGTTTTAGAAAAAATAAAAATCTCATTTATAGTGCCTTGGATGACCACATAAGATAGTCTTGGACTATTTTCCTACATTCATGTGGAAAAAGAGTGGAAGAGAAACAGCGGGGGAAAGTATTTCTGTGGTTTTGTTTTTAGAGGGTTTTTTTTTTTTTTAACAAAGAATCTGTGTTAACTTGCCTGACTCACATAGAGAGTTTGTGGCAGATTTGACACAGTAAACACCTTTACTTGACTCTCTGTCGTTTCATTTTTAAATTGCATGTTTTTGTGTCATTTGTTTTTCCAGCTACATGTAGCTTCTGTTCACTCCAGCTGAAATCGGTTGGAGTGGATCCTCCTTCTGAGAATCCAACACCACCAAAAATCAGGCTGACAGTGCAGAACTGCAGACAGCAGCATTAGCATTTTATTTTCCGATACCTGTGCACCACAGTCCACATCCACTTTAGATAGTGACAGCCCCTTTGAAATCCTCACACGAGGCACCATACTGCACTTCAGCCTTTTATTATCTCATGCTGCAGTCACTTTATCCAATTAACACACCTCTTCTGTGCAGACTACTCGATGATCCTTGTGGGTCCCTTCCAACTTAGGATATTCTATGATTCTATGGTTCTATGGGTACAAAAAAGCTTAAATAAGGATACAGGAAAGGAGGAAAAAGAACCAGCCATATTCTAATGCCACCCAAATTCTGGGCTTCACAATTCTTGGCTCCATATAATATAAATTTAATAAATACCTAGTTAATACTAGCAAATGCTACATTTCCTCATATTTATTCTGCTTTACTTTTTTTCTTTCTACTTTTTCAGTAAAACACTCTGATTTACATACTGCTGAGCCTCTCAATCTGCTTATACAGCAGAACTGAATAAAATAGACTTAAAAGGATTTGCTTTCCCCCTCTCAGCCTCCACCATCTTTGCAGTATCATTGTGGGGTTTTTCCTGAGTAATAAGTAGTTGCTTTTTCTCTGGTACTGGTAACTCTCTTAGTAGTTCTTTCATGATTAAACTTGATGCCTACAGAAACACATCCCTCTGTTCTCCTTTTCCTGAAGCATTTTGGAATATCAAATATTACCCAGTCTGAAGCAGAGGAATAGCTACTGAGGTATAACTCAGAATAATGAATACTGAAGTATTCTAAGTTACTAGTTAACTTGACTTTTATTAAACATATTACATTTCTCCGTTAATATCTGGGCCTATTTTGGAGAAAACCAGGTGTAGAGTATTCATTTCACAAATGGAGAACCTGAGATACTGACATCCCTTTCTCAAGGCAGAACAGAAAGCACATTTCCTCAGTTTCTCCATTCATGCCTTAGTGCCCTGATCAAAGAATTACACTGACAGCTATGTTCACTCCTGCTGGATGTACAGCACCTTGAAGACTTAAAAAAGAAAAAAATACTGTGTTCTCACTGAGAATCTCATCTATGTCGTGACTTAACTAAAATTAAATATATTAGCAACAACTCACCCGATAGTGAAATGCAACCAGTGTTTCAATGAAACATGACCTTCTTTAACCATACAACAGAAACATTTCAGAGTGTGGTTACAAAGATGGACATACCACTAGCTGACAGAGAAAGGCATGTTATTGTGTTACTGCTTCTTAGAGCTGGAAGGGAAAAGGAAAGGTGAGTACTGGAGAAAACTGGTCTTTTATGTGGTTCTACTGCATTAGTTGGCTGCAATGTTGCTTAGAAGTGCTGAGATCATAGAGGTGAGTTCATGACACCAATGAAAATGTGTATGAGGTGCCTATAACTCAATTAGACATCTGTTAAGCAATGGTATTGAACTAGGCATAAGCCAATATATGCATTGCCATAACTCTGCTTAAGTACTATCCTGCTGAAAATACTCAGCAATTAAGAAGCTACTAGCTTCAGACTGAAAAAGAAAAAAGAACCACATTTTTTGTAAGGTTAATATTAAAGTTGTAAACTGGAAGACTACAAATTACAAAAGTGCATAAATATTTGTCAGTTCAAGTTTTAATGCATAATGATTTAGATATAATACTCTATGTTGCAATGGAATATCACAGATGCTTATCTATGCACATATTATTATCATCATCAATATTTTGCTAAAAATTACATACTGCCTGAATAATCAGAATGAAGCATAATCTCTGTTGGTTTCTACCCAAGTGGAGATCTTGACAATTCCATTTGACATTCATGAGGTTCCCGTCAGCCCATTTTTCCACCTTACTTACATCCTCAGTTCAGCTCTGCCCTTTGATGATTAGCTAGTTTGGTACTGTCTGGAAACGTGTGGAGTGTAATGTAGCGCATCATCCAGTCATTAACTAAAAAAATATTACACAGAAATGTTCTCAGTATCTACTGGAAAGACCACCACTAAATAACCAGATGACAGTAAAATTTTCTATGGCTGATCACCACAGTTTGAGCACAGAGACACAGTAAATTTTCATATTATTTCTCACAAACTTAACTCTAAATACATGTTGGAAGCTATGTTGAGAACATTTCTTAAGCAAGTTGCTAAAGTATACAGGCAGAGGGCCAGCTCCAGTCCCAAATCCAATGAGTGTGACAGAAATGTGAGAAACTGCAGGGTACTGCAAACCTAAAAAATGGGAAAGGAGTTCATGTAACCCAACTTGAGGCTAAATAAGAATGAATGTGGGAAATGACAACATATTATGAGTGATGAAAATGAATATCGGGTATATATTAGATATTAGGAATAAAGTCTTTACTGTGAGGGTGGTGAGGCATGACACAGGTTACCCAGAGGAGCTGTGGATATCCCATCCCTGGAAGTGTTCAAGGCCAGGCTGGATGGAACTCTGAGCAACCTGGTGTAGCCTGTGGCAGCACGGTTGGAATTGTATGAGATTTAATGTCCCTTCCAGCTCAAACCATTCCATGATTCTAAGACTGCTTCTGGGTGGAAGATGTCAAAAGACAGGAAAGCACAGGTTTACTGGGGTCAATGTCTAAAACCAAAGAATAAGAGTCTAAGACCATACATAGGTGAAAAATCTCTAAAACCAGATAAGCAACAAGTAAAAAAGACAGCTTGTTTGTGGAGGAAAAGGAGAAAAAAGAGAGTATTGAAAAGGCAAATAATTTGACTTGGCCTTGAGCACTAGAAGCCAAAACCCTGGGAAGGATGGATGAAGGAAGAGGTTGCAGACCCCATTGGTGCACTTAATTGGTGTGGCAACGGTAGGGCAATAACCCTGCACTGATTGTATCCCATGAGTGCAGTTGGCTTCCCTGGCTGTGGGACCTAGAGCCAAAAGGGACAGAGCAGATGTCCCTAATACAAGGTGAACAATGGCCAGTGCTTTCCTCATCTACATAGTCAGCCATCTCATTTACTGAAAAAGAGCTAATTCAGAAGCAGTGTGCCTTATATGTGTTTGAAAACACCCATAGAAAACTATCCCAAACTTCCCCAGAAAAAATAAAATTTGTTTTCCCCTTTCATTCTTTCTTCTTTCCAAAAATCTCATAGATATCCATAGACTTCTTCCTCTAATACAAGGAACTTGGTAGCTCCAATTTTTTGCAGGTGTGTAAGGATACCTGTTATCCAAGGACTTACTTTCAAGTACTTTTTTTTAAGAGTTATTTTTTATACCCTTTTTTACTTTTTTTAAAAAATTATTTTGAGGTTTTATGTATAGAGAGCATGGTAATTTTATTCTTAACTCACAGGAAGTGTATTGTAATTTTAGTATATTGACCTTAGAATGTCAGTATTGGGAATGTCAATACTATGGATAAGCTGTGAGTCTTCGATAATATTTGCATTATAACCTAATCAGAAGAGATAATGATATTAAAAGAGCACAGAAAGTCTTTCTCTTCACATCAATCCAGTCTATCCAGCAGTTTTAGGTGTAAATACTGTTCTACAAGTAAGCTCCACAACATGTCCTTCACACCTGCCAGTTTACAAAAAAGGGACATCAGTAACATGTTCTGAGGACATCAGTAACAGACTTCCTGAGGAGACTGCTGAATCTATACTTTGATTTATTTTTACTCTTCCTTTAGTGTGAAGAAAAGCATAGTTGCTGAAAGTGAATGTCCATATTCCATGAAAGTGAAATTCCTACAACTAGTGCAAATTTCTATAACCTCCCTATGTATACAGATGGCTGGCTCAGAATCAATGTTTCCTAAGAAAAAAACCTAATTGTTGATGAATCATACAAAGAACTAAGTGCAGTATCTGTTACATAACTTCTTGTTTATGGGATTTTATGTATCACAAACACCTTTATTTAATAAACACTGTCAATATATATGCCACTATCTATATAGGATAGTATATATTTAGGTATATATCTTTGTTTCTTAAAATTTAAAGATGTAAGATGCATGTCTTATACAACCCATTATATAATGATAGTGCTCCCAAACTCCACTATTACAAACTTTATCCCACCTGTTACCTCTACTCTTCTTCCATCAAAAATGTATAAACACAAAGCTTTGAGATTCAAATTGTCCAAAGCAGCTCAGCTGAGGAGAAGATAAGTATGGGACATGCACAGCCCTGTTAACATTTTTCCAGAGAATCATGAAAAATTAGATCTGTTTGTTGGGTGCCAAGTCTCCTTGGCAATAAGGTTTGTTTTGGAGCTACATAGCTACATCCATACCTTAAGCTGTCATTTGTTCACCGGGGCATACCTAAGATTTTATGTAACATCACAAGCATGGTCCAGTTTGGAAAGGTTGGTCTCCCTTCACCTAATTTTTTCAGGGATTGAGTACTATCTTCTGTCCAAATGACAGGCCAGTCTCATTTAAGATTACTCTTGCTCAGGTCTTGAGCTGCACAAATCAGATGAAAACATAGAACCAAAATGGTTTTGGTTGGAAGGCACCTCAAAGATAATCTGGTTCCAAGTCCACCCCCCCCACCTCCCCCTGCCTCCGCCCACTGTGGGCAGGGACACCTTTCATTACATCAGGTTTCTCGGAGTCCCATCCAACCTGACCTTGAACTCTTCCAAAAATGGGGCATCTGCTCTGGGCAACCTGTGCCAGTGTCTCATGACCCTCACAGAAAAAGAGCCCGTCCTTACACCTAATAATCGTCTAGGCTGTAGAGGTGGATAAACAATGCCGCAAAGAAGTCTGCTGAGAGCCTTCCTATGCTGACTGAGACAGCATTTCGTGTGGACAGAGAAAACAAAGAGTGCAAAAGGAAGAAACAGGAAGGTGACTGACGCAAGATGGAATATATAAGCCCTATTCATGTAATCAGCTGTTAATTGGTCATGTAATCTTAATGAAGATACTGGAAATGGTGACATGAATTAAGACCATCTATGTCAGGCCTACACACTTGGGTGATGAAAAGTGATGAAAGCAGTGATTCAGAGCACCAGACCTTTAAAATATATGAAGAAGGGAAATTAAACGAGAGCTTAATATGCCATAAATTTGCTCTTAATTACTTATAATTCTGAAGAATCATATTGCCTGATTTAAAGGCCTGTGGACTCAAGCCTTGATTTAGACTAAATATCAAAGTATTCAGGTTGTGGGAAAAATAAATTAAATGATCTATGGATTTTTATTTATCTTTTAATTCAACCAGGAAGCATCATCCCTAGAGAAATTGTGCCCTACTAACAACCTGCTTCATTTTAACCTGCAATGCACAGAAAGCAAACAGCACTACCCTTCATCAAAGTTTTGAACCAGTATTTGAAGAGCAGACAGCTGTGGTCTTGTAAGCCTCTGGATTTTTTTTCATCTCACTGTGCTTAAGTAAACAGAAGCAAACTGTTTGCTTTGCGTAAGAAATAGAAGGATTGTAAAAATGTTATAACTCTGCTTGGAAGTCATCCCAACTAAGGAAATTAAGTTTCTGTCTGTAGCAAAACTGACACTCCTCCTTCTTTCATCCATCACCCTCCCTCACGAAATCTTAAAATGTCAACTTGACCTGCCCACCCCTACTCTTTGGAATTTATTAAGTTAGTTATCAAAACCGCCTTCATTTATATCTGCTAGATGATTCCTATGAAGTAGGAGAGGACCATACACAGTATCCTGAGCTGCCGTTCACAAGAGATGATGTGCATTTTATATAAAAAATTATGTTCCTTGCACTCCCACAGCTTGAAATATGGTCCTTTGAAATTTTTTTGTTACCGACATGTTGCTGCTTCTTTTCAAGCTTGTGCTCCCCATGAGAACACTATAGGTTTTGGACTTTTTTTTTTTTTTTTTCCTGCAGGGAGTTAAAGTAGAAGATCAAACAGAAGCAGCATGAATAGAACAGTCATTCATTTATCTTCTCTATTTTAAAACACAAGAAACAAAACTAAAACAAACAATAATAGTTTCTTACATTTTCAAGGATATATTTTTAAAGTAAATAAATAAAAAAGATCACAAAATGAAACTCAGTTTCAAAATTTCTTTAACTGCAATTGTATTTGCAGTTAAAGTTTAAAGTTTGAAGGGAGCTTACTATGAACCCTGATTTTCAGACTGCTCTGAAGATGAACTTAGTTTAATCGCCCTGTAAAATAAGGAAGAAAATACCACTGATCCGTATTAACAATGCCACTATTTTTTCTTAATTATCCATTCATTTGACAAAGCTGATCTTGGAGGTTTCCTAACATGACGCAACCACAGAGATGAAATCTGGTCTTGGTACAAGCACATGTACATTAATGCAAGTGTCCTTTCAACATGCAAAACTGTAGGAGACAGTCAGTGCGTGATACTTTACCTGTACCACCTGGAACAAATGAGACAGTAAAATGGAAAAGATAACATTTTCTCCCACACTAATTTTTATATGGTGTAAGACCTGAGTGTGTAAAGAAACCAGAGGTGGATGATCAATTGATTGATTCAGTCTTGGCTCTTATGATGCTTAGAGTTTCAAGTCAGGTTGCTGTGAGCTGTGCTGCACTTCTGAGCTTTTTTTGTGTTCTGTCATTCACAGCACAGGCAGAATAAGGCACTGCACCACACAAAAAACCCCAACCCCCCAAAAATGAGAAAATCTTAAGTAATACCCACTAAAATACACTCCCCATCCTTTCAAGCTGTTGTTTCCTCTGTTTTGGTTTAAAACATCTTTGAATGCTCCTGATTTTCCCTGTCTTTACTCATATCAAAATCCATGTGCTCTGTGCAAAAAAGGTTATGCCAAATCTTTCATTTTTAAACTACTGCTAATCTTTAAATAGTCAGCCTTGAAAATTCATTTCAGGCAAGGGCTTTGCATAAATGATCTTAGCTTAGAAGGTTAAAATGAGTTGCCTAATTGTTGCATCCTCTTTCCCCTGGATATTCAGCCACACACACTTCACTGATTGAAAGGATTAGGTTTACTATTTTTTCATATTTTACAGATATAAGAGGAGAAAAATTAAAAACAATGTTGAATATAGGAACTGCAAGTCTTCCTTCCAACTTTTAGGCTTAGCTGCTTCTAAATTTTCCAGTCAAAATATAGAAGATATAGGGAGTATAATTTTTTTTTTCTCAATGACTCTTTAATATAATCTCAATCATTTAGCTGAGAATCTGATAATCGTTATACTTGCCCCACAGCACCAGCATCTGTTCTTCTCCAGAATTTTTGCACTGCTTTATATTCTGCAGTATATCTTGGCAGCTAGATAATTTCTTGCCAGTGGAATGAAAAAACAAAGAGAACATCCTCAGAACAGAATTGTGACTACTTCAGTGCCTGTGCCACTTTCTTACTTAAAAGGAAGATGTCTGAAAGGAAGCATTAATAGATTTGCTCCTTCAGCTGAATGTTGGTGCAGAACCAGAATTCTTCCTCACCTAATACATAATGCAAACAGCAGTGTCAAAATTATTTTTTTCATGATATTCCAAGCATGATCTGCAGAATGGGCGGTTAACTATTTTTTTAGCCTGTTAAAGAAGACTGCTCACAAGGGACAGTTCATTTGAGCTTGGGATTCACATGCTTTTAAGAAAGGGTTGCCTATCTAAGAAAAGGTAAACTGTGCTTCTTACATAATTCCTCTAAGTTTATGTCCCAGGAGAAATTTAGGAAATACTTTTATAAATATGTTCATGTCTACAATGCAATCTGTTAGTAGATTTATTTCTTTATTCTCAGATTGTTATCAACAGAGTATTGATAGATGCCCCTGGAGGGAAGCAAGAGATGCTGCTGAGGATGAGAGGGAATGCAAAAGCCCCTGTAGGAGAGGACCTTCCAGCTCTGAGAAGGACTGAGCAGGAAAAAAAATCTTATTTGGGACCTACAACAAGGACCTTTGCAAAGGAATAAGAGCTTCAGCTTGGAGGTGATGAAAAGAGGATTTTTTTTCTGGGGGTAGAGAGCATTGAGAATGTTTGCTGTAATCTGGAAATTTTTGTGTGTTAAGTCTGAATGTAAGAACCTGACTTGGAAAAAGAAAGCACAAAGGAAAACAGTGGCTTGCAAGTTTTGTTTTTCAAATTTTCTGCTCTCCCTCACCTACACGTTTTAATTTTTCTCACTGTAAGAATTTAATTATTCCAACTTATATTCTAATGAAACCTTGTTTGTTTACAACTCTCCACTGTTCTTTCAGGAAGCTCTTCTAAGGAAAAAGGCCAGGAGGATAAATTACAAAGTCAATTAAATCTCCCAAAACAATCTCTGTTCATCAGTGCCTATTCTTATCTAGAACACATATTAACATATTTTACCAATCTATACATATATACATTCAAAGTACTTAATTTGCATGTATGGTCTCTAAAAAAACAAACATAATTGGGCAAGTTCTGTGTGATCATCTCTACAGGCCTTGTTCTGGAAAGAAGGTCTTAAAATTTTCTATTGGAGATGTTTGTTTTCTGTGTTCCCTTCTACACATTTGTTCACATTGCACATTTGCTCAGCACTCAATGTAACAGATTCCAAATTTGGACTCCTACAGGCTATTTATATAATGAAGTAACAATAAATATTTTGTTGAAGTGAAATAAAAATGGGGTTTAATAAATATTCCTATTATTTTATCATTATTATGACTTGCGTTGATGAAAAAAAGTCTTCTGCCATATTTACAAATAAAAGGACGTCATTGTGAGGCTTCTCACCAGGTCCACACCTCTCACAAATGTTTCCTATTTCTTCCAAAACAATAGGATAAGGCAGTATCATAGTGATGTGAACAAAGAAATATCTTTTAATACTTCTAATCTTACTATCAGACATGGTCTAGCCATATTAAAAAAGTTTTCCTTCCATCAGCACATAAATTCTTTGAGCAGGACTATGGATACTTCATGACAAAAAGGTATGAAACCATAAATGCAATTATCAAGAGTTGCAAGCCCCTGTACTTAAGCTTATGAATATCTAGTCAAGGTTACACTGGTATTTGTTGGATATGAGTTAGATTGCCCATAAAAGTCACTGTAAAAAGGCTGTGGATGTAAGGTAGTTCATTCTTTTTTTAAATAAGCATGAACATAATAATTTCCTTAAAGTTGTTCTTGTTTGACCACTTTAATATTATTCATAGAACAGTAGAAATGCCTGCAAAAGGTCAGGAAATCAGCCAGATTCTCCATAACACTAAAAATATCTATAGGAAGCTGCCCAGTTTGTATGAGCGAAAAGTTTCAGGCTCACAGCTTCAGTGAAATCATTCTGAGTTTGTTATCAGCTTCTGCTCCAAACTGTCCAACAACATTATTCAGCAAAATTTTCACTGATTTGAAATAGCCAACCAAAATTAGCAAGGAGACAAACAAAGGAAATCTCTTTTTCTTTGTCACTATTTTCCCTGAAGGCATCCTGTTGTCATGGGATATAAAATTTAGAGGCTAATTTTGGCTCAATCTCTTTGAAGCAGGTACAAGTCTAAAAACACCTCATTTAAAATTTTTGTGGCTGGTGAAGAACATGGCAACAACTGTCCTTTCTTAAATTCTCCTCTGACCTTTCCCATATTCAAGAATACAAGCAAAAGTTAGGTTGGATCAAGGAAAAGGGTGAAGGAAGGTAAAAACACACACTGTAAGTAAGCACAGATTAAAAGAAAAAATGTCAGCTGTAACTATTCTCTGGCTTTAGACAGCTTTACACAAAGCTAATTCCTTTATTTATTCAAGGATATGAGCTGATTCCGAGCAATTGAATTGTGCAGTGTGCAGTCCAAATATTTTAACTATCACAGGTCTTCTTTCCTATCTCAAAAGGATTCTAGAAATTCCCTTTCTGCTCTGATGATTTCCAGAAGGAGAGGGATCTTTTGCTCCTTATTTAGCTGGTATCTTACCTCCTCTCTGTTCCTGACCTTTCTGTGTGCGATGATTTATGGAGCAGAGCGAGGGTAAGAAAAGAATGCCAAGCACTCCTCAAACAACAGACGCAAACTTCAGCTGACCTTTCCTGTGACTGGGCAATGTGAGGATGGCTCCTTTCTTTCAGTTCACATACAAGAAAATTGGTAAAATCTAATTTTTTAATAACCTGTCATCTCCACCATGAAAAGCCCAAAGTCTGGATAGCATTTTAAGACAGTGCAAATAGCATGAGTCTCTGCAGGTGACAGGATTTCATAGCTACAAAAAATGTGGTTAGATAATACAACATAACTTCCTTTGCCAAATGTAAAACGCAAATTTCTCTACTGCCTCAGCTCAGCATATCACCTGAAATTCAAAGCATCATTACCTATCTTGTCCAGCTAAAATATTCCAATCTGCTGAGGTCTTACCTTTGTATGAGGAAGCTAAAGTCGTCAACATCCATTGCTACAGTAGATGATACGAAATTTATCCCCACCAAAACTTTGGGGCTTAAAACCATTGAAGAGGCTTGATAGGTTATGCTGGGGTTTGACAGGATTCACCTGCACTGGTGGGGAAAATAGATCTTTGGACTTAACCTGTCAGGACTGATCTTTAAAGTGGGCTTTAAGACACAATGGGGGCAGCGGATACCAACAGGATTGTGGTAGGGAAACTAAGGGTTGGCGTCACATTGCCTGGGACTGTAAAGCTAGTGGGAGCATTTACAACGCCCTCAGGAGCACAAAGGTCTCAGAAACATATCTGAATTGTTTGTACACTGATGCAGGCAGCATGAGAAACAAACAGCATGAACTGGATGTGCTGGTCATCCCCCAGAGCTGCAATATCATAGGTATTAATGAGACTTGGTGGAATGGATGCCATAACTGCAGAGGTGGCATGGGCAGAGGGCTATGGGCAGCTCTGGACGGATAGGCAGGGGAGACAAGGTGGAGGTGTCCCACGATTCTTAAAGGAGATGTTTGATTATACCGCCCTTACAGTTAGTGATGATGGTTGAGATCGTCTGGGTGAGGATTCAGAGGATGGAAACAAAGGAGATGTTGTAGTGGGTGTCTACTACTGATTGTCCAGACAGAATGTAAGGACTGATGAGATATATTTTAAGTAAATGCAAACCAAATGCATTTTCTGTTGAGACCTAAACAAATGAAAATGTGCCCTGTTTTCCTATATTCTCTCTTTAAAATTACATGGCCTCATTTTGAGCGGAGTGGTTGTAGTTGCTGCAATATGCTAAGGACTAGATGATCATTGATCTTTTCAATTGAAACAGTTTATTCTATTTTAACTTTTTTATTGATATTTAATGGAAATATTTTACCTGGAGTAGCTTATTCCTTACCCCTTGCTCCCAATCTGGTATCCCTCTGATTGTATTTCCCTGAGTTCTTTTTGTGGGACAGATGACCACACTGCAGAGTAGAGCGTAGGTACCATAAACTTATTATCGGAGAAATTCATGCTCATGCCTTTCCTCACTTTTACCTCTCCAGCAATAAAGATGGGCTTCTTTACTCCAAATATATATTGTTCCCATTTTTGCTCCTCTAAACACAGACATTCTAGAAAAACAACCTCAGAAAATATGCAATTTCCCAGGAAGTAACAAAGGAAAAGCAAGGAAGAGGGCGGGAAAATGGAATGAAGACATTGAAAAGTTCTCAGAACAACTTGACTTTGATGATTTATGTTCACTGTAATAGGCAAGGGAAATGGCCTTGGAAATGGAGTGCTTAGCTCTGTATTCCATTGTTACAAAGTAGGAGCAATGTGGGTGGTCACAAGTTTGCAGAAGAGAATTCACAGTGGTTACAGAATTTATCACTATCTACCAAGATGTAATAGATCAACTAACCGTTTCCATATCATTGACTCTGATAAGAGCTGTGGGGTATTTTTTCATTTTCAGTTCTCAGAGATGTCAAGAAATGTGCCTACCACATGCATTAGGTCATTACTCTGTTTACTTTATAATGAGAAAACAATAGAACAGGCAGAATAATTTGCTCAGATCCATTTCTCTTGATTTGCATACCTTGACCAATGCATCTGTTTGGATCCACATTCAGTTAGCTAGTGTTCTCAAACTGAATATTACTAATAAGCTTCCAAAATTTCATAAATTTCATGCTTCAAATATACAGTTTGCCATCATTATTTCTATTTCTTGTTCTACTATTAAAGATTTAATTCTGCAACAAAACATTAAAAATAAGTCAAGTATCACTCACTGAAATGAATGGCATTATAGTATACAATGCAAAAAATAATAAATTTTATCCTGGAAAGAAAACTTGGCAATATTTTTGCAAGCCATTTGCAACCTAAGAGAGAAACACAAATGTGGAAACCTGATTTTAATCAATAGCCATACTTACACTAAACATTTGTATTTAAATTTTCTGAGAAGTAACAGACATGTCTTTGCCTCATATAAACCTTGATGAATTTGTTCTGGTGGAAAATTGCTAGCTTAATATCTTAAGCAAATGCTAGTTCTTTATTTTCCAGCTGTCATGGAAAGTTTTACACAATGCTTAAAAATTTATGAAGTGTGTTTAAAAATTCCTGAAGATTTTGGAAAGCATTAGACATTCAAAGACATTCAATTTTGTATTTATAAATGAAGTAGACTCTGACTCTGAAACTGCTTGACATTTTTTAGTCACCTCAAGTCACACTTCTCTCTGGGGGAGGGCCAAAGTATCATGGCTCTGTCATGGGTCTGAGAATCTTTCCTGAAGTATAAAAATTCACACCTCCCCAGATATATCAAGATTTAAGGTTGGGAACCTGAACCTTCTTTCTGATATGACACTGTGTTGCATAAAAATATCATCTCTGCTTTTGCTTTTCTTTTTTTTACTCCCCGTATTGTTCCTGTTTAACCTGTCAGGTTTTAAGGCAGAGACAATGAATCAGCTCAGAAAGCATGAAGGAGTAGGAAATTCTTTCCTAAAGTTATCGTATTATCTTTTTGGCCACCTGGCCTAAAATTCAGACAGAACAGTATTTTAAAGCTAACTCCATTGCTACTTCAAGGTAATGTAAGGCTGTTTTTGACTTTTGGGAGGAGATGAAGAGTAAATACATCATAGTTAAAACTCTAAAGAGAGCATTACCCTGACCTTGACTACACATTTTATTAGCCATGAATTGTTTTCAGTTTAGATGCCTTTTTACATCAAAGTAGCAGTTGATTATGCTTCTTCCTCCTTGCTTTTTCCTGGGGGAAAAAAAAAAAAAAGTTACACTTGTTATTTCTTGCTAACTGTGACTTTAGGGAATCACTTTTTACATGGGAGTAGATTAAAAGTAAACATTTAGTTTCTTATGAGAAGAAAAAGGACGTAAACTCCTCCAAATTCCTGTTTTGATAAATTGTAGCTTTGCCATGAGAAACATGAAACTATGCTTGTTTAATTACACATGTTACATGGTGTTACTGCTGCTTTAGTTTGGCTGAAAAGACTTCAGTAGTATTCATATTGATTTCCCCACTGTACAGCAGGAGAATAGCTCTATAATTATGTTATTTCTTAGTTGGATTTGGGATTTGGGGAGGGGGTTAATTTCTTCTAAATTCAAATTAAGGCAGAATTATATTTCCTTCCTCTGTGTCTAGATGAGTAAAATGTAATATTTAAATGTTATACAAGAGTCCAAGCTGATATCTGTTGTGGTGTAGAAAATGAAAATTAAAGAATGTAAAGAAAAAGCGGTTTTAATAATTTTGACAGCTTTTAAATAAGTCCTCATTCAAATGACATCATCAGAACTACATAGGATACATGGCAGTCTATGAATGTTCCTTATCTTCCAAGAAACATAGTCCTCTCATATTTTCTGTCTTTTGTCATGAAGACTAAAAGTGAGCATGCAAGGAATATAATTATCATGTCAATTCCTTATGAACTACATGTGTGTGTATATATACACACACACACATGTCTACAGCTTAATGTTAACCTAAAATATCTGTTTTTCTACTGAAGTCACACATAAAAATTTTTAAAAAAAGGACAGGTAGAATGAAAATTGGCAGTAAAAGTGTGCGGTCATAAAAAGATGCATTGATTCAATACTGTTGTCACTGCACACACAACTTACTGGAAAAGAAACATTTAAAACACTGATGAGGTATATAATGAAATAAGAAAGAAATATTGGAGTGTGGTATGCTTTTAAGGTATTTAGCAAAATTGGATAGATTATTCAGTACTCAGGTAAAAGTATCAACTATCTAAACAAATGGATTTTTAAATTTTGATGACTGAGCATGACCAAGATAAACGTAACTAGCTAACTCCCAAGAGACAGAAAAATGAAGTGGGGGATCTGCTTGTTTGCTTCTTGTATGTTCCAGCACTATTGGTTGTGTTTGTGCAAAAAACATTGCTGAGCTATTAAAATTTTTTACCAGTCAAAACCAAAGAGAAAGATGGGGATATGAAACCAATTGGAAATTTTCATTTTGCACCATTAAAATTAAGAAGAAAAAAAAAAGTGTAGGCTAAAGAATACCTCCTTGGCAAGATTCATCGACAATTCTGTACTTTGCTGTACATTGATTTGAGTATACATGACTTTCTTTTATTTTTAGAACACTAGAGGAGGCTCAGGAGTCAGGATTGTTTCTTTTTTTAACAGAATGAACAAATTAGAAAAGTAACAACTGCATGGTGTGCTTAAGAATGTACTCATTGCTCCTTGATGCAACTTTAGGGCCTTCAGCTGAACTACATCAAGATTAATTCTGATCTTAGAGGACTATGCTTTTATACCTAAAAAAAAAAGCTCTGTAATAGTTTTCATTCCCATGAAAAATGCACTCCTTGGCTTGCTTTCTTTCTGCCCCAGGACAAGGAGGTGTTTAGCATTGGTTTAGGTTTATTCTAATTTCTTTTTATTTTTTAATTTAACACCTTTGGCTATGGCTCTGTATTTTAGATATTATCTCCCTACTTTCTTGATATGGCTGCTGCTTCTAAATTTTTTTAGTTAAACATCATTTCAGACTAGGCAGATATATGGTCTTTTTTTTCTTCTAATTTTTTGATTTCTTACTGTTCTGTTAACAGTGTATTTGGTAAAGCCTGATTTTAAAAAATCACACGGGGTATTTCAAACAATATATTCTATACAGGCACTAGCTTCTAGATAGTCAGCATTCTGGATGAGCTTAATGTCATAAAGATTTAATGCTATCCAGGAACTTAGGTGTTAAAGAGATGTATTCTGCTCAAGAGAATCATGATATATTTTCTTTTTTCTGTAAAATATAGAGTAGATCAACTTTACACCAGAATTAAAGTAAATCTACTTCCTCGTCACTATGAGTGCAATTCCCACCACCACTGTTTTCCACAGAGATTTGTCTTAAGCATTTCTATAGAGTCATAGTAAAACATACGTTGGAAGGGACCTCCAGAGACCATCCAGCCTCTTTTCACCCAAGGCTGATGGGTGAAAGCACTCTGATCAGATTCCTCAGGATAGCGTCCAGCTGAGTTTAAATCTCTTCAAGAGAAGAAATCCCACAGATTCTCTAGACCTATGTTATTGGCCACTGTTACAATGAAAATGTTTCCCTTGTACCCAGTAAGGATTTCTGCATTCCACCTTGCATTCATTGCATCTTCTGCTTCCACTGTACACTTCTGAGAACAGCCTGACTTCATCTTTCTGTAGTGTCCCAGTGGTAACTCAATGTTTTGTATGGAAAATCCCCAAGTTGAATTCAGTACTTCATATCTGATCTCACAAGAGTTGAGTGGGGCACAAAATCCACTGCTTGAGCTGTCAGCTGTCTTACTGCTAATCCAGCCAAGCACATGGATGGCCTTCACTGCTGCAAGGGTGCACTGCTGACTCCTCCAGTTCAACTGGTTTTCCATGTAGAAGCCTGGGTCCTGCATTCTGTGAAGCTGAATTCCAGCCAGCCAACACGACTGTAGTCCTGCATGAGTTTAGACCATCCCAGGTAGAGAAATATATGTTTACCAAAACTAAACTTCATTCGGTTCTTGTGATCTCCTTTCTCTGCTTGTATGGTCCCTTAAGCAGCATCCCCATCCTCCAGCCTTTCTTCAGGCCACTGCTGTCCAGAAATCTGTGGGAAGTGCACTCTGTAAGCATCCAGTTTGTTATGGGGGATTTCCCAGGACGTGAGGTGAGGTTGATAAGCCTGTAGTTTTGTAGATCCTCCTTCTTCCCCATCTTCAAGATGGTGGCATTGTTTCACTTTTCAAATTATCAGCAGCCTCACAAAGATAGCGGCTAACTCCCCCAGCAACCTTATGTGCATTCCGTCTGCCCCTTGACCTTGTGTTTGTCCATATGGCTTAACCACATCTTCACCTGATTTTACCTCTTATTGTTGGTAATATTTTCTCCCACGGACTCTGTTAATGGACCTAAGAATCTGGGAGGCACATGGGCGAACCTAACCAGTGAAAAAAGTGAGGTAAACCAATATTTGGTACCTTGACTTTCTCCATATTGTTTGTCACTATCTTTCCATTCCCACTGAGAAGCAGTCCCACATTTCTTTCACATTCCTTTGGTGCCAGTGTGCTTATAGAAGCCTTTCTGTCTGGCCTTCACAGGCCTCATGAGTTCCAATTCCAGTTCCAGTCGAGATTTGGCTTTCCCAACTCCATCCCTGCATGCCTAGGCAACTCTTCTCTATTGCTACCCTACCCTTGCTTCCAGCTTCTTTGTTCTTGCTTTTTGTAGTTAAGCTCAATCAGGAGTTCCTTGATGATCCATATTGGCCTTCTGCCATGCTTGCTATGACAGTCGTTGAAATATCAGCTCTCACATTGGACCAGATTCTCTGCAGTTCTTCAAAATTTTAGCTCTTATAGTGGTTTTGGGTTTTTTTAAAATTTAAATTTCAGCTAATTTAATTTGGCTACCGTTCTAGCTACAGGGAAATCAATAGTTACATAACTGTGAAGCAGGAGTAAAACTGGAACAAATCAGCTTAGCACCTCTTCTTTTAATTGTCTGACACTTCTCATGGCTTCCTGCTTAGCAAAACAGAACTTTGCCAAACCTCCAATGTTTCAACCTCTGGTGAAAGTTTTGGGTATACTTCACTTGGCTGTTTCTAAGAATGAGGCTAAGGGAAATAACCAAAACCAAAAATCAAAAACCAATAAAGATCCAACCTTTCCTAAAAATGAAATACATCAAAATCTTCTCTAGGAAAAGTTTGGCACCACTAAAGTTTAGTACCACTATGTGGTTATACATACGATTGGCTTATCGGATGTCAATTTTACATCTCCCTCCAAAATCCATTCAGATACTGTAAAAAGTGACATCATAACAATTGTCAGTGACTGAGTGGTGTATATACTGTAACTCATAATTCAGTCTGTCCCTTCCATTGTTAATACATAGCAAAAGAGCAAAAGCTACGCAACTGAGACAAGGAAAAGCTGGAGGGAGGTGTGCTTCCAAATAATATGGGTACTAGAATCCAGCACATTCCGTATAAGCAAGGTATAGTTACCCAGCATTGCCTTCTGCAAAGCAAGGGCCTATGAAAGAATACAGTTCCATCTGGCTTATTGCCCTACAGGTGAGATGTGAGCTACCAAATCTAGCACTGATGCACCAGGATCGGGTTTCTCGCAAGTTCTGCGTGCCAGCTGAACTGCTCATTCTGCAGTGCCTGGTGGATGACAAGGGGAGAACTTGTTTTCCCCTTTGTGAAGTTGAGTCTCTGGTTAGAATCCCTGTTTTCAAATATAAATATTTTACAGAAATGGAAAGAGCTTTATCTTTATTTAAAAAAAACAAACAACCAAAGAAAATCAAAAAAGAAAGCCCCACAAACAAAATCAGCACAGCTGGTACTTTGACAATCCAAAATTATATATATACCAAAATGTTTAATCTTATAAAGAAACAAAGTCACCCCAATGTTTCCTGATACAATATTGCTTGAATATGGTAAAATTTGTTTGACTTTTGAAAGTCCACAGCCAGGAGGATTGGTAACATCCTGCTAAAAAATGAAAAAGATTCATCTAGGTACTGGGCCTTTAAGAGAAGGAATAGTTGGAATCATTATAAATATTAAAATACCTGAGATATTTCATTGCAGAATGCTTGAACCACGGTTCAGCATAAACTCACACAGATGCCTAACTTGATCACAACACGGCTTATTAGCACCATCAGTGAGGTATTGTTAGACTACTTCACCATGCAGGTGGAGGGTGTAATTTTGGAGGCTACTGAGCACTGTGAATCTCCCAATGTATAACAATTACAGAAACACCTGTGTTAAATAACTTTGCGCTGATTCCCTATGAAAATGCATGGTGTTCAATAGTCCTTAGAATTAAATGCCTTGCCAACAAGCCACAGGTGTACACCACAGGAGCACATGATAATGTAATTGTGAAGGATGTGATGACAGCTCTCCATCCATAATACCACCATCCCAAGATGCACTCATGAATCTATTTTATATTTAGGTATTTTCTAACTGTAACTTCAGAGTAATCTAAGCAGGCAGTATCAATTCCAAAAGTAGCACTAATTTTGAAAGAAAAAAAAAACAAATCACAAACCCCACCCCCCCCATGATGTAATTTAGGCTTAAAGCTGATTGAATCCAGTCCAGAAAGGGAAAAATTTCACTCACCCCCAAAAGACCCCCTCAAAAATACATGCTAATGCTTTAAATAGATAGGGTAACTTCGATCCTTTAAAAATTGAGGGCCTGCCAAAAGCTTTCCTTCCAGAAATTATTACTACAGAATCTACTGACAAGATAAATACTTCTAATCTGTTGAAATCTATATAAAAATTTTATTAATCCTTTAAGATCTATGAGTTAGTTTAAAAATTCTTAGCCATTGTAGATTTCTATTGCACAAAAAAATTGACAGTGATTTTTAAATAAATGTATTTGGATTCTGCAGACACTGACTCGTGTTAGTCCTATTCTATGAAATAGAATTTTTGCAAGGACTAACTACCACTGAAAAATTTATGAGGAGTTACATGATGTGAAAATTCCAGTGTGTTCCATTTGGACATTTTGATCAGATATTTGTGAGAATTCAGAAGAAAATAACCAAGCACAGCTAGTAAAGAACCTTCTTCAAAATTATTTCACAATTACAAAAAAAACCAGGAATATATTATATATGAAGGTTTTTGATCAGTAAGCATCTCAGAAGATTACAGTGTCCTAAGAGATTCTATAAATTATAAAACTGTCAGTGACAATTTGCAAAGCTGTGATCTATCCATATTCACAAATAAATATTACCCTTTATTTTATTGTTTTTCGTGGAGAACATGACCTAAAGGTTCAGTCAGGAAGACTGAACTTTCTCATGATTACAACTAAGAGACGCTGCACTGCCAGAGTGCATGAATGGACGAAAGCAGTCTCTGCAGCTATATATGACTAGGGAATGGATGTGAGCTTAGCTCGCTCTAGTAAGAGGAAGAGTGAAGTAAGATGGACTAAATCTCTTCTTGCTTCTCTCTGCTTTTGGTGTCACTTTTGATTTGAATCTTTTCCACAAGATTAGTCAGTTCATGGCTACACGTACCTATATGGAAATTTGTACAGCAGCTAAACTGTACAAAATGTCTTTCTCACGTGTATTTATTTTGTTTTAATTACAGAAATCGAGAGTAGCCTCATCCCAAGTAGCTACAAATTTGTGACAACTTCAGTCCAAGATCTTTCCATTACAGTTGAAACTTAGCATTTAGTTCCCTCCCTTGGGTCTGCCTCTTTTCAGTAAGGATGACATTCACTCACCTTTTACCTACAGCCTAATGATTAAAACGTTGAGCAGAAATTTCGTGGGGATAAGGATGAGCAAATCTGTCATCTCCCAATCTACAAATATGCTAAAAGAATGAATCATAGAATCACAGAAGAAACTTTTCCCATCCACAATAGCCACTGTCTGTCAGATTCTTGTCATTTAATTACCATAAATGTGAGTCAGTGACTTCTTCCATTAGCTTGTAGCTAATTGTCCATTGAGTTCTGGTGCAAACTCTTTCCTCAGATCGCTGAATACTGAGTAGGGGTGAGATTTTCCCTCACATTACTGCTCTGTTAATGCCTCCCCTTCTGCTTTTTTTTTTCTTACACATTAAAGCACAGTAAGAGACTCAGACCTTTTTAACTCTCCTGTCTCTCTCTCTCTGTTGTAGGGGTGTGTGTGTGTCTTCTCAACAATAGAATCCAGAGTGAGTTTTAGAAAGAAGCATCTATTATGTCACAGTCTTTAAGGTACTATGATTTTAATAGCTATCAACATGATTGATGATTGATACTAGTGCTCAGCAGTGGAAGACTTCAGGTGACTAAACTATGAGACTAAAACTGAAAATCCACGGTCTCTGGTAAAAGTACAGTAAAAGTCACTCTCTTTCTGATGGGTACAGTGGGGGCAGATTACATACACTGACCAATGGACTCTGCAACTGCCTCTTGAGTTCTGTGGAATTATTCAGAAAATTCAAAACCCACAAAATGTATTTTCCCTTATATTCAGCTCCTCACATGCTGGATTCATCATCTCTCCCCTGGATAAACAAAAATGTCTGGATGCCTGTGCCCAGAGAGCTGTGTAAATGGAGTTAAATCCAGCTGGCAGCTGGTCATAAGGGGGGGTTCCCCAGGACTCAGTACTGGGGCCAGTCCTGTTTAATAACTTTACTAATATTCTGGATGAGGGGGTCAAGTGCATGTCCAGTAACAGACAACACCAGTTTGGGGGGAGTGTTGTTCTGCTGGAGAGTGGAAAAGCTACAGAGGGCTGTGGGCAGGCTGGATCCATGGGCTGAGGCCAGCAGTGTGAGGTTCAAAAAGGCCAAGTGCCAGGTCCTGCACTTGGGTCACAACACTTCCCTGCAGGGCGACAGGCTAGAAAACAGCCCACTGGAAAAGGACCTAGGGGTACTGGTCAACAGCTGGCTGAGCATGATCCAGCTGTGCCCAGGTGGCCAAGATTGCCAATGGTATCCTGGCCTTTATCAGCAATACTGTGGTCAACAGGAGAAGGGAAGGGATTTTCCCCCTGTACTCAGCACTGGTGAGGCTGCACCTCAAATCCTGTGTCCAGTTTTGGGCCCCTCACTACGAGAAGGACATTGAGGTGCTGGAGCAACGGAGCTGGTGAAGGGTCTGCAGCACAAGTTACATTTGGAGTGGCTGAGGGAGTTTGGGTTGTTTAACCTGGGGAAAAGGGGGTTCAGGGGACACCTTATTGCTCTCTACAGCTGAAAGAAGGCTGCAGCAAGGTGAGGGCCAGTCTCTTCTCCCAGATAACAAGCAATAGGAAGAGGGTAAAAGGTCTCAATTTTAGCCAGGGGAGGTTTAGATCTTATACTAGGAAACATTTCTTCACAGAAAGATTGTCAAGCATTTGAACAAGCTGCCAACGGGCAGTGGTGGAGTCACCGTCCCTGGAAGTAATTAAAAGACACGTAGATGTGGCTTTTAGGAACGTGGTTTACTGGTGGACTTGGCAGTGCTGGATTAATGCTTGGACTTGATGATCTTAAAGGGTTTTTTTCAAACTAAATGAGTCTATGATTTTTCTGATTCCCTGCTCTTTGCTTTTGCACTATTGATATTTTCATGTAATACACTATATTTCGCAGCCCATCTTCTTTTCCTGCTCAGTCTTGTAGTCAAGTCCTAATCCTGTTCTTTTGAACATCACAGTCTAAGATAACTTAGTATTATGAATTCCTTTTCAAGTCATAGAAGAAGGTAAGACAGGTCATGAAGAAACAAATTTTTGCTGACAAGTAAATAGCTTTGATAACCTAATTGCGAAGCATGACGAAAATCAAAAGACGTGGAAATTTATTTAACTGAGTAATATTTCATTTTTTGCATGCTTCTGATCAGTGCTTTCATAAGGTTATAGAATAATAGACCAAAGTTTCTGTCCTGGAGCAGATTAAAAACAAGGCCCAACTACAGACACAAAAAAATTCCACACTTAAATATACTTATGTTTTAGTCTCACATACTTGAAAGTCCATGATCATAAAGGAGACAGCTAAGCACATACCTAAGTTTTTAGAGGATTAGGGAATCTAAATAAAAATCAATCGCCCTTTGAAGTGAGTGCACTGGCATCAACTTCTACCCATATTTTCTAAAACATGGCATCAAGATATTCTCAAAGAGTGGTAAAGATTTTTAGAGGAATAATATACACCATACTCTGAAAATTTTAATGGTTACCACCTATCCTGAAAAAAAACTCCACTGTTTTGGGATGTAGTTAAGATGCATTGAAGAATATAACCTATAATCAAGAGTACAACTGATACAGAAATAAGAGTACACTTTAAACATATATGAAAACCATATGCTGGTTTAATTTGAGATGTATGGAAGCTAACAGAAGATAACACATCAGTGGTGGTAAGGTAAGACAGTCTTCCAGAAAATCGATTTATTCAAACAAAGATGATATCTTAGTGTTCATAATTTTAAGTTGTATCCATCCATCCATCCATCCATCCATCCATCCATCCATCCATCCATCCATCCATCCATCCATCCATCCACCTTTTGTCCCACTTGCCGTGGCAGTACAGTGCACACAAAAGTACTTTTGAAATTTAAAGGCATTTCCCTTTTCCTCAAGCAGATTAAAAATGGACAGAAATATGGGAACTCATCCACAAAGGTTTTTAAAGGTTTTTTTTAAATTCTGTTCCACTTCATGTCACTATAAAAGAATCATGAATTTAAAGAGCTTTGTGTGTTGCATCCTTCTTTAAAGTCACTTTTGTCTGCATTCTTTCTCCACTTAAACAAATGCTGTTTGATTACAAAAATTTTACTGATCACTGTATTCACTGATGCTCACAGACTTCTGCGTATGAGTAAGTACAATAGATATGCATAAGCCATGTTTAAGATAATCTCTAGGTTAGGTCTGGTAAAAGCCTGATATTGGTACCTCAGTGGATGCGCTTACTGAAGCCAAATGGACAACAGTTGTGCAGCTAGACCTGTAATCTTGGTAAAAGTTAAAAATGAATTAATTTTGCCTACATTCTAGAAATTGATTTCATGTCCAGGGACAACAGTGTTAAATGAGTTTCATAAGATGGTTGCATATTGTACTGTATCATTTTAAGAAGAGACTTAAAGCAGACAGATAGTTTTGGCAATTTCTCCTGCGTATAAAAAGATAAAAGTAACTTGGATTGCAGCCTGTAGTTCATTCGATACTTATATCAGCTGCTTTGATATTTTCTGAAATATTAGCTGCATAAAATTAAAGATTGTTGTTTTCACATTTCCATTAATCTAAGGCTCCATGCAGCTATTTCTTGGAGGAAGAAAATACAAGCACCACAGTGGTGCACAGGCTCTAAATACCTTTATATTGGCAGCATGACCAATTTCTATCACTAATACCCAAAGCAGGGCTTATCATGATCTTCTTCTTATCTGCTTTCCAAAGAAGTTTATGAATGCTGATATATAAAAAGAAAGCTGCATAAGTACAAGACTACACACACACACTCTGGAGTATGTTAAACAGAAGATAAACACATTAGCTGTTACATTCTGCATATCTCTGTCCAGTTTCTGCTAATGAAAATCAGTTTGATGGTTTCCTTTTAGTTGTAGCAATCACAAAATATTGATGCTATTGGCTAATTCCCTTTAACAAGAGCATCTTGTGCAGATCAGGATGGAGATATGCATGCAGAACTGTGCAAGAAATTTTGAACATTGCCATTTCTTCCATTTCATGAACACTAACCTAGTGCAAAAATATTTTAAAATGTCAAATCTCAGTGAAAAAAAAAATTCTTGCTGCTGCATCTACAGGCAGCTCTACATTTCAGTTCTCATAACAAACTGCTAACTTGACAAGAATGATGTTTCTTCTGTAGGAGATTCTCTGCACTTTAACTTAAAATTATAATGTAGCAGAAAAACTTAAGTCTGCTCCACTTGTGAATGTTTCTTAACATGGAACCATTTTCTGTTTATAGAACCTAACAGAAAATGGCTACCAGTGAAGTAGGAAGGCTAGTGGTGTAATTGAGACCCACCCGATTTCTCATCATACTCAACATACCTTGTGTCATCTGGATTGAATCCCCAAGACTGTATGTAAATTTATACCTAAAGTGGGAGCCCAGACTTGCAATTTTCCACCCCTCTACTTCTGCATCTCTGTGCCTTGGTTTTAAAAGCGGGAAGGAAAGCCTATCCATCAAGACTGAAAGGCAACCGCAATGTGTCTGACAGCTTCCCACTATTGATCCTGTAGGAATCAAGGTTCTTGCATGGGCCATGGTACACATCTGGTACTCAGCATAAACTTAATTTTTCTGTAGCTAGGCAACGATGTGCAGATGGTAATACTTGCTGAAGACAGAATAATCAATGACTGTGAAGTGTTCCAGCACCACAACAGCACAATATTTGAGCAATTGGACTCACTGTGATACACTTCTGTTTCCTAATGGTGCATCCAAAGTTAGGTAAACTCGCTCAGTGTGCAGCCCAGTTGCCATTTTGTGACGGCAAGTAGTGCAGAACATTACAGGCTGTGATGCAGAAGATTTTTCTTTCCTTCCTTTTTTGCTAGTGTAGAAAAAAAATCCTTCAAAATGAACATATATACCTACCTGTGCCTGTGTGTTTGTGTGTGTGCATGTTCATGGAAAAGGATAATATGCACCTTGCCAACCTTCACATAATCTTTACATACTGTGAGATTTAATAGGATTTTCATGCTGCTCCTGTAATTGTTTGCTTTAAGTCTTGCTGTTTTTCTTTGGAAGTAAATGGCCCATGGCTGCAAGAACCCAAAGTTAATGGCACTGGGTTATCTCTTAACCATCCTCCAGGTTAACTTGGGGCCAGTTATCTATGCATACCTAATTAATTCCTAAGACACCACAGCTAAACAATGGGGATTCACTTGTTATGTATGGTAACCCCAAGTTACAGTTCTCTAATATTTATTAAAATCTTTCTGTAAATACTGAAAGACAAAGCAACCCTTGCAGACTGGAAAAAATCTGTCAGGTTAACAGTACAACTCAAGAATTCATGGGAAATTAGATTAGACTAAACAGAAGACATAAGAATGTTTTAATATAAACTAAAATATAATAGGAGTAGACATGCTAATCCACTATCATAGCTAATATTTACAGTGCTAAATCTCATACATAACCACAGAACCAAAACCCTATTTATTTTGGTAAGACAAGAAAGAATTTGTTTTTAATATTTCCCAGCTTCTGGACACTTAATTTTCATCAGATTATTAAAAAAAGCATGCTGCCTATTATATCTGGTAAGGGCTTGGAAAATTATATAGTAGTGAGTGGAAGTTGAAGGATTTTTAAGTCACAAAATTATTTCAAAAAGTCAGTATTCCAAATACATTTCACTTCTGAGACCTGATGTGGCCACTGACAAAGAAAGGATAGAAAACTTAATACAAAACTAGCAGTAGAAGCAGACAGTACATTGCAAAAAAAAAATCTGGGAAGAAGGGCCAGCATGGGAGGTGAGTGCACTCTTTTGTGAAGGGTGAAAAAGCATTGAATGACATATTTAGGAGCCTGAAAGTTAGCTGAAGAGCCTGAGAAGTGACAAAAAGAGGCAGCAAAAATGTTCAGTGAGAAACATCAAGAAGAGAAGCTAGGGAAAAAATACAGTTTGGAAAAGGATTTCTTTATTATTATTCTCTAATTATTGTTGGTTGTTGAACCTTCCCCTGCTTTAAACAAGTTGGAAGTAGACATTTTCTTTGCAGACAAAAGCAGTTGTTTTTTGTAGCTCACACTGACTTTACGGTTTTTATTGTTGACAAGAACTAGATAACATTTATCAGCTCTCTGAGAGCTTGATCCAGCACCACTTGAGTCAATAGAAGTTTTTCTAGTGACCTCAAAAAGGCTGAAGATCAAGCAATGAATGAATTAAATATCTTCCATGCATGTGCCAATAATAACAAACTCACTCCATATGCTGGGAGTGCATCTGATCCGATATCCTCCCCCTCCCCAAAACACAAAGTGACGTGACAGAAATAAGCACACAGATGCAACTGTGACACCTTAATGGATCTCATGTCAGAAGGTAATACAAAGCTATCAAAATGTCCCAGCATAAATCACTTGTTACTAAAGGAAACTGAACATCACTGCTTATATTTTCACAAAATCCTGTAAATAATAATGTTGACTGTGAGACACACATGTCTGTCCATTTTAGGGTATTAGATTTACCATCTTAGGAGCAAGAAAAAGAGAACAAAATCAACAGGTAAAATGTTTATTAAGTGGAAAAGGGCAGACAAGTTCAAAATTCTCTTCTGAGGCAACTGCTATGTGACCCTGCCAAATTTAAAGGAGACAATTAGAAAGATGCTTTAATAATGGCTAGTTCCTAAAATTGGCAACTCCATATTAATTTCTGTGAACCAGCAGAATTTTTTTTTTTCTTCAGTTTTGCACATGATCATTGTATTTCAGATGGAAAACAACATTTTGTTCTTTGAATTGTAGAATATGCCTATAAAAAGATAAAGAATTGTTATTATTCTTTATTCATAGAATTGTAATTCTATCTTTCTTTGGCTAGGGTTATAATATTTTAATTTTAATTAATTTTATGTTTAAATTTAACACATATGGTTTGAGCATCCACTCTGATGTTGAGAATTAGTCTCAATTCAAACTATTTTCTAATAAAAAGTATCATATTATGATAACCTTTGTGGGCTTAGATTCAAGCTGTGTGTTAAATTCTTCACAAATATAATCACCTACATAAATTATTTAATGATTGTTCATGATGCTGACAATATTCTTAATAGATACTAAATGCATTGCACAAGGTGCAATGCTTTAGTGACCAAGCATAAGGTTATAAAAGCCTGCTACTTATTTCAGAGATGAGAGCTGAGTTTTAGCTAAAGAGGAATAAGGTGCTAATGCTGAAGGCCTTAGATAATAATTTACTATTTAATAGATTATCCTGAATTGCACACCAGGATTTAATCTAAGGCTTTATCTTTAACCTTTTTCTAATCTTAGTTTAAACATATATAATACAGTTTGAAGTCGATTTGTGAAGTTCATACTGACCACATACCAAGTGCTGGGTAATACAGCTGGAAAAGCGCTAATGTATCATGACTGTAATCCTCCTAGTTGCTACACTTTTTACAGTTTTTAGGAAGATCTTCAACTGTGAACTTCCTCAGTAGACCCAGGCTGCAGGCAGAGGCACAAGGGTGCACGTGGAGGGGTGAATATCAATCATTGCTTTCTCTCCATTAGTATACAATAGACTGAAAGCTTCCTATCTTTTCTCTCTTTATTGTTAACTTTCTACGCAGAAGCTTTCATGCAGGATTCTGTTTAAACAATGTGTCAGGGGATAAACCTGCAGAAATTGCATGAAAAGAGTAAATTGGCAGTGGTGAAATCTAGAGCTCATGAACTAGTCCTGAGTTGCTTTAAAAGTTCATATATAAATTTTAAAACTTAGGCCAGTGAAAAACTGAGAGGTGCAATGGATCACATCAGGAGGTGTGACTTCATAGATAGTGATCCAAAATATATGTAAGCTGTGAAAAACAAAAGAAAAATAAGGGATATTGAAGACAAAATGCACATAATGCCTGCATATGATAATCTAAACATAAACACATATATTTTCAGGCACAACAGACATTGTTTTGTTAGAATACTCCAGACATTTCACTTCTGCCCTAACCACTTGTGTGTGCAGCAGTCAGATCAAAGCATCAAAATGTCACGCACTTCATGCCTGAAGTCTCCAACATGTTTTTCTCTGCTGAGGGTAAACAGGCTAAGGAAGATGATATGCTAGTTAGCTTGGGAAAAAAGGAAAAAGAAAAAAGCTTTCTTTATTCACAGAACTATTGAACTGACACTGCAGTAATTAAAGAAGACAAGACTACAAAGCATATCCTTGGACTGTACCTCCTGACTCAGACTGAGTCCTTGTATGTTAAGAAAGTTTTGCATGAAAGGTCAGAGTTTAACTTGCTTTTTGTAAGTCATTTACTTCAATCTGCTGTTTATTACTATCTCTCCATGATTGTTTTGGAAGCTCAAAACATAAAGGGATTTAATGACCTTTGTTTTGCTGTACTTTTCCCACCACTTTGATTGTAGACAGGGAGGAGTTAGTTTTTCTAGAATTTTTTACCCCAAATAGACATTGTTATTCAATTTCCTTTTTATTCTTAAAATATTACTGAGGAGGAAAACAATGTGAAGAACCATCTACTTTTCAATAAAGGCTAATGTAAGAAAATGCAGTCCCTGCACAGATGCTACAGCAAGAACACAGGAATGCATGGGCTCTGAAAAACTCATATCAAAGAATCTGTATTTTACTTCCATTTCTACCATGTCTGCGACTGCCATCCGGAGGGATCTGGACAGGCTGGAGAGGTGGGCCCATGCAAACCTCATGAAGCTCAACAAGATGAAGTGTAAGGTCCTACACCTGAGTCGTGGCAATCCCAGGAGCACCAGCAGGTTGGCAGACGAGTACTTGATCCCTGGTCTTTCATGAAAATAAAAGTATTTACTTTTACCATAATAAATCATTTTTAATACAGATGTGAGTTGAGCTGTGTTGTTGGATGAAGCTTTAGGCTTTAAATAGAAAAGAATCCAGCCCAATTTTGAGGTTTTAAAGATCCTTAAAGCAATTGAATTTTGCAGTTTTTATCCAGCTCCCTAGTTGACAGATACTGTATCTCAAAGCTTCATACATAATCGACGAAAAATTTTCTGTCAAGCTCAATTCTGCAGACTGAATTATCTCTCTCTCAAAAAGAAAAGACAATCCCTATAGATCAGGTTTGAATCATGGGTAGGATAGAGATGTTCTCAACCTCCCTGCTATCTCTAGTAAGCCCAAGGATAAACATAAGACTTCAATGTCCAGTGCTTTTATAATACCAAGAATTTTGCTCTATTCTTTAAGAAGGAGTAAATCCCCTTTAAAATAATGATGGAAAATGTGTGGCAAGGCCGTGGGTGCATAAAAGGAGTATGCTAGGGAAAGAAACAGTTTGCATAAGTGATAAAAATACTTTTGGTAGTGTAATAACATTAGTTAAACTGGAGTAAGTCTTTCTGTATCTGAACGAAGCTAGTTCACTCCAGTGCAGGGTAATCTCAATCACTTACAAAGGCACAGGGAGAGCTTTTGCTCCTGCACATTTTCCTCTCTATCACAACCAGTTTAATTCACACAGCTGTATATGGTCCTTATCTAATGTAAGTCAATACATTTTATCTTATATAATCAGACTGATATACCATGGACCCAGGGATGGAAAAGGCTAGGGAGTGTTGCTTATCGTGCCTCCGTTTTTGGGTTTGGGATACTTTGTGTACCTCCTCTGTACAGACACACCTGGGCAAAAGTGTTCCTACCTGGTCTCCCAAACCTCTGCAAGGAGGTAATAGGAAGATCATTATGTATGTACAAACACATCATCTCTTGTCAAACATTATTTTACTGTGGAACTAACTTTCTATCTAGAACAGCAGTTTTTCATCCTTTGTCCTTAATACACGATAATTTCAAATAATTTAATATTTTTATCCAAGGCAGTGAAATTACAGAATGGTATTTTTAGAATTCATTATAATGGAAAGAAAGTTCAGAATTAATGAGAATAGCTAAGTGAGATATGGGAAACAACTAAAAGCAGCTTTGTAGCAAGGTCAAAAAAACCCCAGCAAAACAAAATGAGTGGTGATCCAAGAAACAGAAGGACAGCTGTTACAGGAACATGGCAAAGAGAGATCTGAAAAAATCTTTTTAAAATGTATATGCAAACACTTCCTTGAAACTTTAAAACTCTTAAAATAAGAGGAATTGCAGCATTAGTATAAGCTTTAAAAATGTTGCAGATGATCATTTTTCCAGATCACTAAAACCATACACTTATAAAGGGGACGGAAAGACAACAAAGAAAAGAGAAAGAACAGTAAAGGTACCAAGCAGAACAAATGTCAGAAGTAAATGCAGAGAAGACAAAATAGAAACCTGAACAACAGTGAAGGTCAAAGAGATAATATATTTCTTTATGGAGAGAAACTTGAGGGAGAAATAAAAATTGAGACATAGATCAGCACAAAATTGTGTATTAAAGAAATATTACATTGGAATGCATTAAAGGAATTTGCTGTTTTAAAACTGTGTTAAAAGAAATTGTGCTGTCCCTGTTAGACTAACAAGAAGTAAGAAACATGTGAGTCACCTGATTACAGAATTGGCATAGCCAGAAGGAAAGAAAGTCAATAGGTTTATCACCCATAAACAGATGTGTTCCTATGCTCAGCTTCAAAATAATCTAAAAAATAAAATAAAAATGACACGGCCCTTCAAGCCTTTCACTTACATTCTCTATGGGAGTGAAATGTTGTTGCTAGTGATAAAAGCATAGCCAGAGAATCAGACACCATGGAAATATGGTACTTGATTATATAAATTTTTTATTTTAAATTATATTAAGTAATATTAACATGCCTTAAATTTCATGACTATTAGCAGAGCTGAGGAAAACTTGAAGTACCATTTTATGTATTCAATTTTTTGACAGAACAGTTGTATTTTTCATTGTGGTAGCTCAGTTCAAGATCACTTAGAGTGGTAGTATCAGAATTAATCTTATTCTATCCCTTTTGGCATGACAGAAGCACTGCCTGGGGAAGTGGAATGTGAAAACCTGGTTTTCAACTGACTTTGTGTCTGCTCTTTTTTTTCAGCTGGCATGAGTTAAATATATAGATAATTTTGAATATGTGGAGGGGCTTGATATTGCAGCTGTAAATGGCAGCACAATGGAGCCACCGGAGGTGAGAAAACTACCCCTGCTGTTAAGGCTGCAATCACCTAGGAAGAAAATAAACATTGTATTTCTCAGTTCACACCCACTTAACGTCACAATGATTTTATGTGTGCTGCTAAGGTGGCTACAGATCTTAAGGCTTTTCTCAAATGATGAATATTACTGTTGTTCCTTAAAGTTAAGTAGTATAAACTTGTTACACCTTATGGTTATTCGCCCCTGCAGGAAGCATTTTTTCAAAGTCCACATCTGATAAATATCTCCAAAACAGTCCAATACGGACTAGATTTTGAGTCACAATCTGTCTAATGGCAAGATACATCTGTTTTACCTTTGCTCTTAGGGAGGAAAAACTTCTTTCAGGCTGTTCCAAACACGTGGAGAGCATGTGTACAATTCACACAAAGCAGTACACAATTTTCCTGCTTCTTGGATACTCCTCTAAGAGACACACTCTTAAGAAAAATATGAAAGCGCAAATAAAGGTTGGTGAGCTCTGATTTCTCCTCCCTATTCCCTAACCGTCCTCAGTGTCCTGTCCCCAGAAAAGACAGAGGGAACAATCTGTCTGTGGGTTTCAAAAGCACGCAGCGACTGGGGAGAAGCAGCCTGGCTAACAAGGCTGCATCTTTCTAACAATGGCTTATGACTTTGGATCATGAGTTGGCTTGTATTCATCTGCATTGCACATATATCCTGCATCAGCACACAAAGCACTGAGCAGACACACTTCTATTTCTCAATGTTTGATGGCTTATAACAGCCATTCATGACTAGAATGACTACAACATCTTTGAGACTGAAAAAAAAGGCTTAAAAATTCTAATTTACTGACTTCACAATGTGTTCCTAAATATGCAAAATTTTTAATTAATTACTGACAGCAGAATAAACTTTACCCTCCCCTCCATGCTCCTGTGACATTAACATTTCCTTTCAGTTTTCTCTCATTGACTTGTTGATCACTGCTGAAGTTAACTTTGTTTAACTTCATCTTGAAGATAAAATGAAAGGGTTTTCCTAAAGGAGTTGAACTGTCGTAATTATATCAGGATCAGATAGTGTAATTATAGGTTAGTTTAAAGAAAGAAAAGTCCATTTCAGTTGTGGTAGATTTCATGTATGTTGGTTTCAGCACAGAGGTTGAAGTGAGTCATAAAATCAAAAGTGCAATTGGAATCATGCATGGCACATAGACCTTCTTCCTTCTCCTTCATTTAGAGCACCTGTTGTTGACTGGGTTACTGTTGAGAGAGATATTAATTTTCCACTGTTGCTTCAATAACATGAAACAAGGTGTTTCCCATAGGCCAAGATATTCTCATCCTCAGCTTCTGTAACTTCTACAACTTGATATATTCTTGAAGGAACAGTTGAATACAGAAGATTTATCACATGGAAGTGCTTTTTTGGATCATCATCTTGATAAAATATTTTGTTGGAAAGACTCCAAATGATTTTTTTTTTACTTGATTATTGTCAAATCTGTTGCACTAATTCTACAGTTTAGATTACATTTTGACTCTTCTTCTAATAAAAGTCTAATGCATTAATATACAATGCAGTATAAATACATAGAAGTCTTAAGTGTGACACAAATGGAAACTCTTTATGCCTCAGCAAATGCATTTCTGAACTTTTTAATAGATTTTTCCAAATCCTGTCTTTTCATGCCATTTCATAATAAAAATGCATTTTGAAATGCATTTTGAAATGCTGAACTGGAAGCTATGAAAAGACTGAAAAACAGCAATAGCTAAATGACTGTACTTCACTGAGAGTAACTTTTTGCTATTTCTGGTTTTCTTCTTGAGCATTTATCAAGTGCCTGACCAGTTCTAACAAGCAGTGGCAGAAGGATCTCTAAAGGCTCAGAATTTCAATGGTGTTTCCGTGGGGAACTAAAATCATACACTTTTTTTTCTTCCAAGAGATCCAATTTATCTAAAGAAATAATAAAGAAATAAGCATATTATATGTTTTGGTCCCATTTGTTCAGTTAGACTATAAGTAGTAGGAATACTAGGATATCTGTTTGGATATTGAGATATAAAATGATCATATTTTTATTTACTGTTGAAAGACATTTTCCCTGTTTTATCTAAACCAGTTTTCCTGCTTCTGCGTCTGGTCTGATTTTTAGGAAACTCAGTAAACTTTTAGTGAACTTAGAAGCTTTCTTCACAATGAAATTTAACAAAATTTGAAAGAAAATGTTGAGTAACATTTAAGTATTTCCTCAGTCTAAATTAGCACATATTAAACACCAAAGTGCTAAATTAATGCAAACCTTAATGAGCTCTGACTTGTAATCCATATGGCACCTGAAGCCAGAGAAAATATTACAATGTAAATGTACAGAATTTAAGTTTGTTGTTTTGTTCTCCTTTGGCTCAATTTTCAAAAATTCTCACGCAGAGGATATCTACAAAAGCTTCGTTAAAGACACAGCTGCTTTGAGCTCCTGAAAAATAAGTCCACAAGGCATCAATGAAAATTATTGCCCAAAAATGTGGCACGGTGGGGAATCATACAGCATCACATTTGACACTTTATTTTTTCTTTATTTTTATTTTCTCTGTCTGTTTTATGCTTTGCTTATATGATACATTTCTGAGGATAACAAACCCAGTGACCTCAGGATTCCTTCTGACAGAATAGGAGAAGTTTAATTGCTAAAACAAAATACACGCATTTGTTCCAGATAGTAACTAGGTCTCCAACTCTGCTACAGCAGTACCAGCGAGGCACACAGGCAGCTCCCCAATGGGATGTTCCCTGCCTGCACAAGCTGAGCTCACACGAAACCACAGGCTTCCACTTTGTCCCCTCAGACAGAGCTTAGGAAGCAAAGACAGGGTTATCTCCCAAAAGGCACAGATCCTGATAACACAGGCTCTGCTCAAAGGAACAAAACCATACTGTTTTATGTTGCCCTTTCCTTGGGTTGAGATGAAAAGACCCTCCCAAAATTAAACAGAGTAAGATCAAATGAAAAAGAGTCAAAAGGAAAAGGAATTGAATATTAATAACAGACTCCAGCAAAAGAAAGTGAAAAAAAGGAGCTCAGGTCTCCAAAACCTCCATGTGTTTTGTCACTAAATATAGTCATCCAAAATTTGAGGTGCTTATCCAACGTACGTTCTCAGACAAGAGCGATTTTCACCTTTTTCTGAGTCTTTGTGAGGGATGCAGGTGTCCAGCTGCCAGCACTGCAGTGGCCCCAGCGCAGGGCACGGCTGAGCCCCTCAGCCCTGGGCAGGTGGGCAAGAGCCCCAGGGAAAGCCTGGCCAAGGGAGGGCAAAACGCTGCCCAGCAGCCGGGGCTGAGCCAGGGGAACCATGCGGGAAACAGCACTGTGAGCTGGGAATTTGAAGAAAAGAAATGGTTTCTCAATATCTATTTTAATTGACAAAAAATTAAATTAGATTTCCCCAAGTCAAGACCTGGTGGATCAGTAAGGTGCCCTGATTCAGACATCTACATTCTTTCTCTGTTTCAGTGTTTCCTAGCTGTCGGATGTACTCTTAAGAGGTTTAGACAAAAAGAAGCATTAGCACTATGTATTTAGGTTGCCTGAGTAAAGAAGGAAAGGTTCATCCCTTTAAAGTACAAAAATGAGGGTTGCTTCCATGTCCTGTGACAATTTCACTCAATTTATACCACATTACAAACTGCTATAGGAATTAAGAATTCCTCAGATGATATTTTACCAGCTCGGGTACAGCTCACACTGCCCTAGTTTTTGCTGATGTCAATCTATTTCCTTTGCTGACGTGCACGAGGTCATTCAGTTCTGGAAAAATCAAATCCAATGATAATATGAACTAGTCAAATGGCTGGTAGGGCTGTTAAGTAGGTTTGTACGGCCTGTCTACAGGGATCTCAGAATCCAATTAAAATTAGGATAAATTTTAGTTTTAATGAACCAGTAACCAGGTCCTGTTCATGATTATTAATTATTGATATTACAGCTCCATAGGTCTTAGCTAATAAGAGAGTTTCATTGTGCAGTATAACTACACCTGTCATGAGACACTCCTTCTCCTAAGCCTCACAGTTCAAATGGAAAGAGAGATAAAGGCTCAGAAAAGATGAAGGAAAAAAATCCAATGCTTAAATATGAAAGTAGTTACACAAGACCGTGCTCCAAGATCAATGGCAGAAGAAGGGAGAGAAGTAGCTTTTTTAAGTCTGAGCCACATGATGTTCACACTGAGCCCAAATGTCTTTGCCACACATGAACACAAGTGCGAACAGAGATCCCTTCCTGCCTCAACCATTAGTTGTATTCTGACCCTGAAAACTCAAATGCTTCCAAATGTACTCACAGCTTCAGGTTGCTCCCACTTCCTCTGCCAACTCCAAGTCATTATGCTGCTGATGGATTTTGCCAGTAGGAAAGTATTATCCTTCCCATAAAACAAGACAGGCAGAACAAATACATTACAGCATAAATGGAAAATAATGCAAGTGCTCTGGCTGCTCCATTTTCTGCCTGTGTCCACCAGCTCTGGAGAGAGGAAAAAATATATACTGTCTCTTGGTAGGGACAGCCAGAGATCAGCACAGATAACAGGTGTATCTGTGCATGTCACATTCCTCTTCTTTCCTTGTAGATCCATTGAGCCAGATCTAAAACAAGGCCTGAATGCACCATTTTATCCCATTGAGGAAACTGCTCTGAAGTCATACACTTAATCTCTTACCTCCTGGAGTCAGAGTTTTGCAACTGACTTTTGTAGAAACTGGGTCTGGTGGAGAGAAGGATGATTTAACACATAACACAGTGAATAGCTTTTAACCAGATACTCTGCAATTTAATAAAGTGTCTGTGCAATATTTCTAAGTTGACGAGGGCAAACCCTGTTAGGATTGAATTTTTAATTAAAATTGTTACTGCCTCTTTCCCCTTTTGGTGTCAAATAGATCATTTACATATTCAACATAATTTCCCTTAATATCTAAATAAATGTTCCACTTAATGAAAGCATTTAAGCAACTTTTTAATGAAACAGTGAAATATAATATATAGGGCTGAGACTAATTTTCTTGAATTTTAACACACACATGGAACATGTTATGAACTAAGAAAAATATTTTGAACCTGGTGGGCTGTAAATTACAACCCTTAGTGTATATTCATTTTTAATTAATTTTCTTAGTCATCCTCCATAATCCTAATAGCTGCCTGAAAAAAAGCTGTAGATGCCTTGGAGCAGGCAGGGAGGGGGCTGAGGGGGGATTGTACATTTAAATTTCTGAGATGTTTAATAAAAACTTCATAGCCAACAGTAATAAATAAATAACAAAATATTTCAATGGTATACTAAATAGAAAGGCTGTTCAGGTTTTACTTTTATGTTAAGCAAGTGTCTTTTTTCCCCCTCCATGAATGAAGTTTTTTATTTTTTCTTGATGTCTTAAAATAAAACAGTAAAGAAATATGCACTCTTCTATTACATTTCTTGTTTAAAAAGCCTATGTTTAAGAACCATCACTGCAGTGATTAATGAAAGAATATATTATCTACCTAAACAGGCACATTAAACCATAAGACTAGTGACTAGATGTTTTAAATGATTTACATAACAAACCACGATTAGAGATAACTCAGTTCTTTCTGCTCAGAAATTCTACCTCTACCAAAGCCTATTCAAGCTCTAAAGAGGCATATATAGCTGCCTGATTTCTGAAGAAATCAATAGTTTTTGTTTTTCTTGTGGGGTTTTTCTTTCCACCACCGGCTGATGTCATATCTTCATTGGACTGAATGTTTTAAATAGCTGTTTCTGTCTAATTACATTTTACAAATACTATTTCTTTAGAATTTTAATGTAAGCTGATTTTATTGTTTATGACAAAAATAGCTTGTGAAAGTATACAGTGGATTTTTTTTTCCCACCAAAGGATATATAGCATACAAAAATTTCTAATAAATAGTATTATAAGTTAGTCTCCTGTATAATACAGCTTAATGTGATACATGCCTTCCAATGATGTCATTTTAGTGATCCAGGACTTGCTAGCTAGAGTTCACAACCTGTACATTTCACCTAGCTTTTCAGGTTCACTTCACACAAATATGATTCCAGATGAACTGCAGTGCAAACAAGTTCCACTTCATCTTGATTAGTGCAGTATCATCTAGGGACCAATTAAATTGACCTCTGTGTGCTAAGACTAAGACCAGAGTCTCCCTTTCCTTTGACTGTAAGACAAAGATGTGAGTGGTCAAGAATCTCATTGCCATAAAAATGTATCCTTTGGGTGTATACAGGAATTGTATGCATAATAAATGCAGTAAGCAAGAACATCCAAGACTCTTAAAGGAGACAAATGTTTTGCCGAATTTTAATAAGCCTTCTTGTTGAGAGATGTGAAAAAGTGTTTTTTTTGTCCTAAACACCTTAAGCAAAGACAACTGTTCAGTTACTCACCCTGGGGTCAGGAGCAAAGCAGTTTGCTTAGCTCACCTCCAAGTGCTCACAAAATGCCACAAATGCCTGAGTAAAATTGGTATGCCTTTACCATTAGAGATGTTACCAGCTTAACTTCTGCACAAAAGTAGCCTTTGGGTCCTTATGTTTCTCAAATCCAATTGTGCAAGACTGACTAGCAATGATTTTTAGAGAGCAAAACACACTGTGGATAGTGTTTACATTCTGAGAATGTTTTCAAAAGGTTAGAGAAATTATCTTGGATGTTACAAACTTCTTTATTGAGTATCCAGAACTACAGAACAAATGTTGAAAGAAAGAATCAGTAAATGACAAGCAGAACAAAAAGCAAACATGGTTTTAGCACATGTAGGTTGTGACATTTATCTGATATCTCTCTTTGAAAAAAATCAAGGACATTGCTTTGATAAGGATTTGCCAGACTAGGAAAATCTATTTAACTTAGGAAGGGAGCAAACTAACTGAGAGACAGCAATAGCTCACATCAAAAATTGGCATATCAGGTTCAAAGGCAGTTACAAACAAACTTTCTGAAGAGTTGATGTTAGGTTCAGACTTAAACATTCTCATTGAGGATCCTGGTACTACATTCAGTGTGATAATTCTGTTGGTTATATAAAGAGAGGTACTGTCAGCACAGGAAAGGATCAGAATCTTACTCTAAGGGGAAAAAAAACCGTTGAGGACTGAAACAAGGAAATGGCATGAGATTTCATAGAAAAGTGCAAGGTCATGCATTTGAGGATTAATAATAAAAATTTCCTCCTTCACATGAAAAGTCATTAGTTGGAAATGTCAGAGGAAGAGCAAGATCTAGGTGTATTAGTCAATTATAAGATTACTATGAACCATCTCTGTGAAGTAGCCATGAAAATGTCAAAAGCAATCCTAGGATTTTTCAGGCAAGGTATTTCACAAAGAAATATGGAAGTATTAATGTCGCTGGAGCAGGCACTCCTAATATATCACCTGGAATGCTACATATAATACTGGTCCATCATGCTGTAGGAAGATGTATTGAATGTCAGGTATATTTCCACTGAATGTTAAACCTGAGCTCACTGCTAGCAAACCTACTTACCACTGCTTTGAAATCCTCAGTCAGGCAGCACGGATATGAGCTGTGAGGTTGAATTTGTTATTCCCAGAATCCTCCTCCTTTTTTCCATTCATGGACATGATCTGATTGGAGTGCTGTTAACTGCAGTCACTGTTTGGGAAATGCTGCGTGAGGACAACCTGGAATAGGAGCAGAGAAAAGCCATACTGATGATCATTGGAGTAGACAAATTCTCTTGCAAGAGGAGCCTAAAAGATCCCAGATCAAATAAACTAGAAAACCTGGTGAAGTGCTGTGATGGGATATATTAATCCATTTCATTCAGTCATTCATTCAAAAGAATGAAATCACTGTATTTAGGGCAGAAAATGGAACACTTGTCATTATCATGGGAGGAGGGAGGAAAACAAGTTTTAAATCTGACATTGGTCTTCCTTACCGAATTTGAGATTTCTGTTTTCAACCCCCTCTTTTTATATATACTGCCCCCTTTCCCACCCCGTGCACACAGTCTTAGAGCACAGACACCAGGCTGCCTTGTAATTTGAATTTTATATTTTGACATTTCTAAAGCTTTGAGTTGTACACTTTGACTCAGTAAAATATGGTAAGAGCTGCATTTTCCAACAGGAGTTAGCAATATCACACTGCATAACAACAGGCATTAAAATGTCACCACTGTTTTCTTTATGTAATGTCTTCTTCCAGTCTTAAGTCTACTCAAACATTCACAAAACAGGTAAATGCAAGTGTAAAATATGAAACTCATTTTAGATTTTATTTTTGCACATATTTTTTCAAGGGAATAACAGCTCCCCCAAGGAAGGACTTTTCAGTGTGAAAATATAAAATTACATTAACTTAAAATGTTTGACTTCTGGAAAAATACCCACCAACCAAAATATCTGCCACAGTTGGAGAAGTGGGTGGTGTTTAGTTAGAAGTCTAATCTTCACCACAACCTAGATGTGGGCCAAAGAAAATACCTGGGACTTGTGTCAATGTATTTCAGGAAGAATTTAAGTGAAATTACTTAGTATTTACTAACTAATTTGAATAAATTTGAAGCACCTTAAATGAAAGCTACGAGCCTTCAAGTGAGATCCTTGTGAATTGCTCTGTTTTAGTATATCTGTGGCACCAATTAGTCTCTCAAGATTTCGTTGTTGAATTTGCACAAGGCATTTAAAAAACCTTGGATAAACAGTTTCTGAAGCACTTTTTATTGTCTCCTAAGTCCTGAGCTGGAATTTGGAAGAAACCTCTTCCAAGCTGCTGATAGTGCTGGTGGAGGCAAGTGCAATGATGGACACTAACTGGTCCTTATGGCTCAACGCCTGTAAGTTTCTATACCTGAAAGTCTAGGTCGATTTTTCAAAAGAAGAAAATAGCCACGTTCCCCTTGTGCTTCACTTCAATGAGAATGGACTGGGAAGACAAGATAATTATGAATTGAAAATTAATGATGTTTTCTATGCGGTCTCTAGACTTCCTGAAGAAAATGAGGGTCACTCCTTTTTACAGGCTCCAAACAAACTTTTGATCTTAGCTATGGTTGCTGTCACAGCAAATCACAGCATTAGAGCTTTAAGTAGAAATCACAACTTTTGTTTGCAACATATTCTCATGGTTTATGGGCAAATTATCCAGAATAACAGAGTTTCACTGAAGTTTAGGGAAGAAGAGGGTGAAAAAGAAACAGGATCCTCTGAACCAGGATGGCTCTGCCAACTGTTTTACCACATAGCCCTATTACACTTGGTTCCTCAAGTTGGATACCTGTAGGGCATAAGTGCACACACAAGATGAGTCTGCCACACCACTAGGCTTGGAAATCTAGCTGGGTCAACTGTCACTGACATTGCTATTAATAGGCCCAAGGCAAATTAAAAAAAAAAAAAAAAAGTGATTATGCACGTAAGAACTGTTTCAATTGCACAATGTACTCTTCCCTAGTATGGATGTATAATTAGCAGGAACCCCTTCCATTAATGACTCATGTCAAAGCATTTAGCAGCAGTATTTTCCGCATTCCATTCTTAATCACTATTTAATAAAATCTCCTCTGATTTTCCTCAGTAAACCATTCTGTGAACCTTCAAATCTCTTCCACTCTTAATACTTCTGTTCTCCAACTGCTGCCTTTACTGCTGATATTGAAAGACACAAAGGTAATAAGGTGTCTAATAGAAGAGTGAAGTTAGACTATTTAACTTTCTCATTGATTTTTTTTCCTGTTGAAATTCAAGAAATACTGAGAGCAGTAATAAACAGTTTACACTGTGTAATTAGGTTTAGAATTTGCTATGGGAATATTAGATGAAAGGGGATAGGAATGCTTTCAGTAGTTTAACTTGTTCCATTCTCACAGAACAGAAGGCTATGTAGAATCTTCCCGAGAGCACTCCATGTAGACTAGTGGTTTTTTGTACATAATCTCTGCTTCAAGCTCATTAAAGAATGATATCAAAAAGAAGTTATCAACTATTTGTGTTTTCAGCACTTTGTTTATGTAACATCTTTGTGTCGTGAAATGATAGGCCCTCTGTGAGGTTAAATGATTGATTTTTATGATAGAGACATCTCTGTTTTAAAATACCTGGTGGGATTTTGAGTGGAAAAAAAATGTGCAGAAAGAAATAGCATTCTGATTATGTTACCTAATCATACTGAATGCAAAACCTATTTCTGTAGACTCTTATTCTGGTCCATTGTCATTCAGTCAACAAACTAATGAAGACTGATAAAAATAGTTCCTTTTTTTTCTTTTAAATGATACAATCAGACAGCATGTTTTAATGTATCAAATGCTTTGAAAAGAAAGCATGAATAGAAGTAAGATCAAAGCACAGAGTACCTGCATCAAAGGTACTAAGATTCTAGCAAAGCAAAATGAGGATAAAAAAATATAACTAAATCAAAACTCCAAATAGCTAATTAAAAAATAGCTTGTATTTCACAGTTTATTTTAGTTACAGTTTGACTGTCTTTATCAAAATTACTGTTGTAAAATGAGATGTGCAAAACAAGGAGGATTTCATTTTGAAGTGTACTCTTAACAGTTAATTTCACTTGAGCTCAGATAAGCTTCATATAGCTACTTTGGAAGATTTCTATTAAATGTCATGCATAATTACATAAAACTTGTAGAAATTTATAATCATCGTACTTTTGGATGCTTTCAAGATTCTGGAGAACCTCTCAAGCAGTACTAGTCTGATACTCAGCTTTCCTGTTAAGCAGCCAGCTGCCTTGAAATTCAATTTACAAAATGTTTTTCATTCATTTTCCAAGTAATCAGTTTAAACTTGAACAAAAATATTGAATTGACTGTGAAGAAATGTGGCTGTTACATTCCATAATATAATATGGTAATTTGGCATGGCCTTTTATTTGAGGTGGTTTTTCCTTAATATCACGCTGCAGAATTTTGATTTGAGAACAGATTGTTTGGTTTTACTTTCCTTCTGTAGAAGCAAGAAAACCACTGTGTCTGATTATTGAGGAAAAAATATTATTTTCAGAAAAAAAAAAGTTACCATCACTGTGATCAGTGCCATCATAGTGTTACCTCTCAATGCCTGTCTTACAAAGCAGTTATCCCAGATTTTTCATCTGTCCAAACTCATCAATGGCTAATTCCTCTGACATGTAATTAATAAGCTGTATGTATGAATCCCATTTACATGGCTGAATGAAGGGTGATTGGGCTACATCTCAAAACAAGTTAAAGGCTCAGTAAAGCTGGACAATAGTACAGACAGGCCAAAAATATTATTTTTTTCTCAAAATATCTCATCAAGTTCCAACAGATTAATTAAATGCTAAAAAGATAATATGAGAATATGTATTATAAAGTGTTAATGAAATTAATACAAAAATATCATAAGTTAGGTGAAGTTGTTGTTTTAACCTGAGTAACATCCACTTTGTATTCAGCATAAGTTAATATATGTATGCCCAGAGCAGTGATGCCATCAAGGACAGAACATCTACATTTGAGAAGCCAAGATAAGTAAATCACTATATACTAATATATACTACAGATGTATTAAAAACAACAAACACAATATCTTTTGGATAGGATAGTACACAGGGTAAACCAGGTCCTCATTTTTTAGAAGGAATAAGATAAGAGTCCTTTACTTTATTTCTGTTTATATGTCTATAGTGTATTTTCCATATTTAAATATATTTATTTTATGAATAAACTAGTCTTTTACACTTCTTTTTTACATTGTGCTACACTTAGTTGCCATACCTTCCAAGGAGACAGAATATTAGCCTGAGAGAACACACTTACAGTAAGCTTTTTGTGTGGGAGTTCTTTGTCTTCACCCTTCCTCCTCCTTCTTTTTATCTCTCTATGGTCTGGTATGAACTTTGCAGGTGCCTTGCTTTTATTATCCATTAGGAAGCATGAGAATATATACTACTCCCAATATGTAGATTTTCACATTACCTCACACACTATGAAAAAGTAAAAGTCAGATCTGGAAGGGAAAACATTGTAAGAGGCAGTACCTCCAATTTTTAAGTAGAGGCAATGATAAACAGAGCTTTGTTTTATCTCGATAAGTCTTTTAACTCAAGTTTGTCACTGTTTAGTTCTGTTCATAAAAAAACTTAGGTTTCATTAATTAGTGAGAAGTTGTATTTCTCACCATGATTTTTAAAATTAAAACAGTCTCAATAGCCACACAACAAGGTCCTCAGGGCCAAGACTAGAGCCAGGTTGGGAGGTTACTGGGGAAAAGCAAGTTTCTGTCTCTACAGAACAGAGCTCTATTCTAACTGCAGACCAGGCAGGACTTTCTTCAGTATTCACCCCTCAAAGCCACTGCGTGATGGGGGCTGCACCACAGCCTGTTGAGTGCCCAAAGAGAAGGTATGTAACCAGGGCTGGGACTGAGCTCAGAAACAGATCAAACACCTCAGTTCCTTCTTTGAGCAATCTTGGGCTCTCTGCTGCTTCCTCCTAAGATCATCCTGAAGTACGTGTCAAAACATTTTGCTGTGTTTTCATTTTTCTGAGTCTACATGTGCAATACTGTTTAACCAATGCCCCCATGTTTGTTTGCCTTGGTCATTGCCTTGCCAAGGTGCTGGGCAGTGATGCATGCAGCAGGAGTGCTCCTTCTGTGCTAAGCAGATCATGTTGGATTCCAGGTGGCTGTCAACTTCCAAATCCTTAAAATATCAGTTCAGAATCAATTCTGACTTCTGTGTCACCAGAATTTCTTCCTTGACTACAGGAATACCATCAAGTACAAAACCGGATCTTCTGTTTGATTATAATGCATTATCTGGTATAAAACAAAAGAGCACCAATGAAAAGCACAGCAGAAATGTGGCATTAGGGTGGTCTGAGCTGAGTTAGATAGATATCTCTATATTTTTGCTGTCCCAAGGTCTCATTCCTCTTCTCCTTTTACCCTTTCAGATATAAGATGCAGCTATTCCATGGATTTGTGTTAACATTATGGTATTCTGTTGTCCAGTTCTGATTGTGGAAAGTGGCATATGTGAGGAGTTGTTACACAGGGAAAAACAGCATTCCAGCTAGCAATATGTTTTCAGGAGAAAAGGTAGCTTTAGAAAACGTTTTATTTTGACCAACAAAAGTCTTGTGATGAAAAGAATCCTAAATGCCCTGCTAGCTCTAGTAGAGCCTCCCTGAACTCTTTTGCTTTTTGCTCTAGCATATACCAGGCAACCTAATTATCATACATTACCATCCTCTTTAGAGGGGCACAATATATCAGCAAGCAAATGCAATGTCTTCCAAAGCCTGATGATCTGCAGTGATAGGCAGCTTGCAATCACTGCATATCACTTTCTTGTATGATGTTATTATACATAACTATGAACAACATACTCCCTGATGTCAGCTACAATGTACCGGGAGCTGCAGCTCCCTTTGTACATCTGCTGACAACTAAAATATTGAATGGAAGCACAAAGCAGTGACTGTTGTGGGTTGGAGCAAGTCAAACAAATCAAGTGCAAATTGAATACGCCTTGTAATTATCCCTCCTTTCAATATTCAAATGAGGGGTGAGGGGGCAAAGGGAGGATTAATTTAGATTAATGCTTTTTTATTTTTTTAACAAAATATTATTCTCCTGAGCTGGTCTCCCAAGTCACCCAATTGTTGTTCAAACAGAGATGTCAAAAAATTCTGACAATTTAATTTCCAATAAATATTTCACCCTCTGCCTGAACCTTTGGCTTTCCACCTACTTGTGGAAAAGGTGGGGTTTCTTTGTTTTATGTTGAAGGCAGCTCAGCAGCAGTGCATAAGAAGTAAAGCTTTCTGCAAATCCTGAATGCTAGAACTGACTCCCAATTCATCCAGGAAAAAATGACCTAGGTGTTGCATTCTCCTTTCCATATAATGAGACAGACTTGAAAAATCCAGGGCTGAAGGTACTTAGATAACTTAGATAACAAGCTACAAACTATAAACAGATAAACTCCTCTTCTCCATTGACAATGTTTGTCATTTAACGATTGACAAAACTGATTGCTAGAAGACTATTTTCTCAGAATGTGAAATATTAAATAAAAAACAGCAATCAAAAAACTCAAACATCTCCCATTTTATATAGGTATTACAAGAGTTCATTTTGATAAAGCTGAAATATTTAATTTTACTTGTATAAATTTTATTGTTTGCATTTGATTACAGTTTAAAGTAAATCTATGTTAGCATATTGGAATAGTTGTGAAGAAATTTAAGGATTTTATTGGAACAAAATGGTGTGATACAGGTACAAACTGCCAACACCAGTATTATTTCATTACTGGTGTTTTCAAATTATGCATGCAGACTTTCTTCTAATTGATGCAACTTAGAAGACTGAATACTGCTATTTGCAGATTTAGCAAGTAGAAGTAGTAATTACCTTGAATCTTGCTTAGAGACATCAGCTTCAACACAGAAATAGAACCCAAATCTCCACAAATGGCGCATTGAAAGTCTAGTGCATGAGAGGATATAATTCAGCTTTATATGAAATGGCACAGGATTTAAATTTGTTTCCAAAATTTGAGAATATCAATGCTACACAGTCATAGAGATTGTAACTAGATGTGTACACTACCTTGTTTCCAAAATTTCAACTTAAAACCAAAAAATAGTGTCTGCAATATTTGGCATTAGACTTTCCTAAGTTAATTCTTTCAGGCTACTTTCTTCTTTTTTTCCATCTGCTTCACCATGACTGTTAGCTCTCACTAAGACTTTGTGTGTAAAAAAACCATGTTTTATATTTCTATGCATTGAAACATGAAAAAACCCACAGCTAAGAAAACCCCAAAAAACCAGTATTAAAGCTGAAGATGATCGTACAGTTCCAGGATTGCTAGGTTTAGATAATCATGAGGACAGTATTCAAGTATGAGTATGTTTAAATATGACCACTGACCTGTAATGCTCATGAACTTGAGTGTGGCCATGTTTCTTAAACCTTTTGTGCCATTTAATCTGCCTGAGCTCCTCTACAAAGATTTCCCCTGACAGAGTGCAACAAAAGGAACAATGGCCTTTCCCTAAATAAAAAAGGATGCAGCTTTGGGCAGTCTGCCTTTACAAGAGCCAACAACATTTCTTTCAAAGGCACCTGCTGTTACACATCAACCCCAGCCTGTAAAGGACAGCAACAATGACAGCATCCTTTTTTTCCACTGTGAGAAACTGGAAACTGGACTAATGAATTGTATACTGATGGCTTTAATTTGTGGCATGCAAACAAGCCTGGGTTTCCTTAACCTTCAAAATCACTTATAATAAAAATTGCCTAGGAGATTAAGAAGAAACAAACTAATAAAACATTTGTTTTAGAAACATTCACTGCTGTTTCAGTGTATATAACCAAGTTTGAGCTGCAGGTTAGGCTCCCACACACAGAAACCACAGATTAGCAGCCATTAGTATCTCTTCTGCTTTAGTAATTGTCCAGAACCATTCAGTTTGCTTTTACATAGGGATGAATCTAATGTGATGGTTACAGGAGAAAATGTACCATCACAACACCCTCATTTTAACAAAGCCAATTCCCATGACAGCATGTCTGAAAAGAGACTCTGGTGAGAACACAAGGATTCATCACCACTATGCTGGCAGAGTCAGGATTATTGCTGGAGCTGTCAGTGATACTTTCAAGATTTTCTTTCTTTAAAAAGCCTGTCATAATGGAATCCTCCCTCCTTTTTTATTATCCTTCTTTTGTTTTCTTTTTACAAAAAGCCCTTTTTGCAACTAGAATTGTCTAAATAAATCCTTTTTCCAATGAAAAATGAGAAGGGGTTTTAAATTTGGATTGGGACTGTGGTTCTCATCAACTTTGTCCTGTGTTAAAAATGACCAGAAATCTGGATCCAGAGTTATGAGTATCCTCATAACCATGGTTTGCCTAACAGGGTTACTGAGGTGCAGAGGCTTTAAAAAACTAACAAAAGAATGTGGAGTAACTAAGACCAGAAGAGTAAAGGATTCCTTAGCAAAAGTCTGACATTTAAAGGTCTGAATTTCTGTTTTCCCAGTATGAGCCTTCATTGTCTGCATCATTAGCATAAGCTGAAGGACACTGAGGAGCAACAATTGTTCAGAGGATGATGGCTTTGATATCTGAGACTGCAGCTAGATCCTGATGTTAGGAGAGTGTAGTTTGGATGTCTGACTTTCTAAATAGACTTTTTTCTCTTATTCCTTTGTTGATTCTGATTGCTGTAAGTATTAACCTGTTTTTAAATAGACTCCTAATTTCTCATCAGAGATATTTCTTTGTTTCCCATTTCACTTGAAACACAATTGGTACAATTTTTCCCCCCTCATTAATACTCACATCACTTACAGAGGAAGCATGTGCATCAGTTTCTCAAAAGTTCAAAGACTTTTTGTCCTTTGTTTTTGGGAAAGACAGGAAAGCTGTCTCCTAAAGCAAGAATATCTTTCAGAAGAGATCTTAGAAGGCATTTTACCTGCCATGAAGCAACTTCAGTGAAAGGCAGGAAAAAAAAAAAAAAAAAGAAAACCAGAAATCATGAATGCCTAAGCAAAATGTTAAGTGATTCTGTTCTCAGAGCTGAACAAGTTACTGATTTGATTATCGCATTAAGGAGTTTCTTCAAGGGTCACAATACTTTCCCACAGTTTAGAAGTCAGACGGGTAGAATACAGAAGGGAGAGCAAAGAAGCCATTATTGCTCTTTTTTTAATTGTGACACTAAGCATCGTGGCTGAGGTAACCATTATGTAGACCTTCAGGATTTCTGGACCAGAACAAAAGAGTCGTCCATCTAATCCAGTAGAATATTTCTGGTAGTATATAACACCATAAAACATAACCTCTACATAATGCTTTTACATATGGTGTTCTATTGAGAGTAATTTCCTCTTGATCCCAGCTCCCAATAAATTTATTCTCTGAAACAGTAAACTTTACTGTTATGAATGACAAAGAGAGGCCACAATGTTAATCAGCCTTTATTTTCTTAATGTAGATTTGTTTTGTGTTTATCTGTACTCTTATGTGTGTATGCAAAGAGAAGGTGACAGATTCACTTCTCACTCATCATTTGTATTTTCAATTATATACTAAAACTACACTCATAGTTTTAGTTTACAATATTTCATTACATCTAACTGAAGTGTTATAAAATTCAAATTTATTTCTTTAGTATTTTTGAGCTGTCTAGTTCCTTACTAACCTTATTAACACCTTAATAGGTGTGATAGTACTAGTAAAATAATGTATGTCTAAAAACTCCATGCATGTGTAGAAATGTCCATTTTAGAAAGGTTGACTTATTCTTTTTAAAAAGTAATGTTTATGAAAATTCCTTCCTGTCTCATCAGAAGACAAAAATGGACTATCTGCATGCTTTTTTTTTCCCCTGTTACTAATAAATAGTGTTGCCAAAAATCAGCAAATTGTTTGCAGGTATTTTCTTTCACATTCTGATTAGTCTGTTTTCTAAAGAAAAGCACCCAGAAAAAAGCACAGGGTTTGGCTACTTGATGAAAACCTGAAAGAAAACTGCCTGGTTCCCAGGCAGATGTTTCAGCAGGATTATAAATGAGCACAGAAATACACATGCTGAAAAACAGGGTAATTTTCCTTTCTAGAATTAGTGCTGAATTAACTAAATCTTAATCTGTAAAAGAAACATCTCAATAAACATGTTTTATTTTCCTAAAAAAATTAAAAGGCCTTGAACTTAAAGGGAATCTTTTTGTTTTCTTTAATGAAAAACAATATGAAGTTACAAGACAACTTCAAAGAAATTCAAATTATAGTACAGAACTTCATGCAGGTATAGATGCACTGGTCTACAATAAGACATCAGCAACACAGCTGTTGGTTTTAACATTTGAAATTCAGACTGTGTGCCTGCATATAAAATAAGCAAATAAGAGTTATTGTTTACCTAGAAAGTGATCTTCATAGCTTTGAGCATAACATAAAGCAGCTTTTTCTCAGACATGTCTGCATTTTCAAAAGTAGAAAGTATGATTTCTGCCTAAATTTCATTTTCCTATAAAAAAAAAAGAATATTTTATTCCTTCTATTTATGAGTAAATTGTTTGATAAGAAGATCAATCTTGCATTGGATTTTTTTTTTTCCAAATCAACATAAAGGCTTTTTAGTAATAAAAGGGAAAATTCTGCATAAACCACATTCAATGTTTAGGATACACTGGCATTGTGGGAGGTTGAAATAAAAATCTTCAAAGTACTCAGGGGATGAGTTTCAGTAATGGATCATTTTACTATATCAAAGAACAATTAACTTATTCATTACAAATTTAGAAACATGTCTAATTGTATTCATGAACATATCTAATGCTTATTAATTGAATTTCTCACTAGAGAAAAAAACTATTCAAGTATGAGCTGAAGTGTTTTCTTACATACTTACATCTCTCTGAAGTCACTGAAATGTAAGCAGGTGCTTTCATAAGCAGAAATACTTGGCTAGTGAAAATTATTCTTCAAAAGGTTGTCATGTAAATGACTAGCATATTCAGGGTTAAGTATCTTTAAAAATATGAAGAGTTGAACAAGAAAAAAAGGTCTGTGCAATTAATTTTGACTTGTATATCATGACCATTGCCTAGACATGAACATTCCTTTGCTTAGCGTTCACGGTGGAATCTGAATCAAGTTCATCTGAGTCAGAAACTTTATTTTTCCTTGTTAATGTAGCCTCACAGTTCACCATTAGGAAAAGATTATATGTGCCACCAGAAACATCAAACAGTGTAAAAACAAGCTGTTACATACTGGAGATTTTTTAGGGTTTCCATTTGGTTCCAAATTCTTTATGCCACTTCAGTTTCATCCAGACCATCTCTGTTTGCTACTCTGCCTTGGCTGTGCCATCACAGCTCCTGGGGATCTACAAAGTAAACATGTCTAGTGAACTGATCTTTGTTACAAATTACTTGGGTGTGTTGGTTCATTGATCCAGTCCGCTGCCCATCCAATATGGGGTAACATTCGCACAGCGCAGGTGTCAGGAGCTCTTTAATCCAACTTGTCTCCGAGATGTTTCCATCTCTCATGCCTAAAGGACGCAAGCACTGTTCAGTCTGTCACCATTTTGCTTCAATGTACTTAAAAGTATATCTCTTAATACAGATATAAAATTGAGGATGAAATGATCAAAAGGGCCATTTTCTCATAAGTTAAGGACCACAATCTGTCTTTACCTGTGACTGTGGGTTGATTGCAGTTGATTTAGGAGGGATACATGCTGCAGCAGAATTTGCTCTCATATCCTAGAGCAAAGCCCTGAAAGTCCTGACATGCTCCCCTTTCATGTGATAGTTCTGCATCCCTTCACATTTGGTTTTATCTGTGGGCTATAAATATTTGGTTATTTGTTCAAAGCCTCAGAGGGACACTGATCACAGTGTAGCACGAATTTTATCCAGCCCAAAATAAAGAATCCTTCCAGGAAGCATAGGTTTGGGAAAAAAAAAAAAAAAAGAAAAAGAGAAAAAAAAAAAAAAAAAAAAAGGAGAAACAACCAAAACAAAATAATGAAATGTGTGTTTGGGAAGGACTTCAAAACATAATAAATCAATGACACTGTTGTCATGCTCTGGCAATCTAATTTGACTGAAATAGCATTCACAATCAGGATGTTGAAACAAACTTGAAACCTTTTTTCTACTATCTGAAGCACAGATAAAAGTATCTGGCTAAGCCTAGAGGACAAAATAGAAGTGGAAATACAATTGATTACAAAAATCATAAAGCCTGATATATTTTCTAGCATTTGATATTGGCAACATGACTTTCAACCCAAACTTGTAATACTTAAGAATCATCCAACAGTTCTCATTTACTTGATGAGAACTGAGAAAAAAATAGAAGACAGATGAATGCAGCCCTTGACTTTAAAATATGTCACCATTTGATACAGAAAATACTTGCAGCACTTTGAAGTGTTTTGGCAAAACTTTGTAATAGGCAAGACTCCCAGGCTGCATCTGAGCTGGCAGAAGTACATCGTTTATAAAACCCAACAGAGCACTGACATTTGCATGACAGGATATTTTATAGTAGCTCAGGAATTCTACTGTATTTTATCTCTGGCAGTGCAACTTTTTCATTTGGACAACAAACTGCTATGGTGGACATTATAACTTGTGCATTTTGCTCTTCAGTTGTTCAAGAATTGGTTTTCAGCTCTTACAGAAGACTCCAGGAATGCTTGATCCAGCACATCTTCCATCATGAAAGCACTCCTTCTTTCCTCCCTGCCAAGATAGTGCAGTAATCAGAAGACTAAGACGCCATTGCTGCAAAATCCTTACGTGCAAGTAATAAGGCTCATAGGTACCAAATGTGAAGGGAAGTATTTATGGTTTATTTCTCTAACTATGGATTTGCTGAACCACTGCAGAGCAAGACAACTTTTATTTTTTTCTTTTCATATAGAATTTACATTGCTTTTTTTTTTTCTCTTTTTTAAATTGCTTACATTTATACATACCTTATACATGAGGTTTAAAGTTTTGGAAACATCAGTGTCTACAGTCCATGAATATAAACTCCCTAAGAGCTTTTCGACATCTTTTCTTTTGGCTGCAGATATATCAAGTTGAATAGCTACTCCTATGTGGCCCCTTGCTCTTCACTGTCCTGCTGCAGATGCTACCATCTAAGAATTTAGATGCATGTTTATTAACCCATTTCTTTGAAAATTAGTTCGTCTAGTTTAAAATGCTTGCACTGTAGGTCTTTCCATCTGGAAAAAGTTAACAAGCGGTCAAAAGAGCATGTCAGCTGAAAGATCTGAATGGACAGTCAAAAGGAGCGGAATAATTAGGTCTGGTTGGATGCAGAGATCAGGAGTCACAGGTAGAAAACATTTCAAGTCCCTCCCCCAAAATTAATTCTCCATTTTAACTAGTTCTCTTTCACTCAAAAAACCCCAAGTGAAGATTCAAAGAACTGTAGAGAAATCTGACATCAGGCACAAGAGGTTCTATCAATATACATACATATATATACATATATATATATATATATGCCAATAACATGATAAAGAAGATATTTAAAGGTAATTTGGAATTGTTGCTCATAATAGTGAAAAAAGGGAAAATAAAAACCCAAAACATTAAGATGACTCTATTTAATAGTGATAATCAGTTATTTATTTAAGGCCCACAGAGTGTAACAGTTCTTTTTAGTTTAACCAGGCACAAGGCATCGCTTTTATGAAAGAAAAAAGGCTTAAAACCACAAAAAGTGCTACAGTAAAATGCAAGGAGACATGACCAGATAAATATACCTCCCTGGAAAGAACACTATTGATTTTTATAGTGTTTGTTCTGCAGGGATTCTTTATTCATCCCTGGCAGCCATTCAAAATCTGCATTTAAACAAAATTTTTTAAAGTGATGATCCTGATCCATTTTCTCAATGTCAAGAAATAAAAGTGTACTCTTAATGAAAAAGGCACTCTAGATATAAAATATTCAAAAGCTTCATGCTACAATACTTGGTGGTTAAAAAAATGGGGTGGGGGTGTAGAGGACACTTAATTTTTATTTTTTTTATACGAGTGCCAACAAGCAATTCAGCCAAGAGGAGACTTAAAATCAGCAGTCCATCACCATCCATCAGGCCCACATCTTTTATTGAGAATGATGCTAGAAAATTATTTATTACTCAAGGTGCAAAGACCATTTCAAGCTTCCAGTTTCCAGCTCATATGATGAAAGTGTCACCACAAAGATGTCTGTTCATTGATTTCCTTCTGCTCCTTCTTGCTTCTCCCTCCTTCCCCAGCAGCTATTTACCCGTTAGTGGTCTTTCTGGATGTCATGAACTAAACAAATGGTGATGCCAGGTGGTTTTAACTGTAGAACCTTATTGTTAAAAATAATTCTTTTTCTCCTCGACAAATGTTTACACACTGCAATGACTTTTCCACGTCTCTCAGTGCTGAGTTTATGCTAAATAAGAAATGAGAAAACAAAACAAAATCTTTCTGCCTCTCATGCTTCCCTTCTTTCTTCCTCCTTTTCTCTCTGCCTTTCTGCATATATTCTGCACATTTGGCAAGAAGGCTACAATAGTGAGATTGCCATCATTTGCTTGTCTGTCGGCCAATTTGGGAAGAGTTTTGTAAGTCAGAATCATATCACATTTGTCCATACATTTCAAACAGGTACAGTTAGGGTCCCAGACCACACTGTAGCTGGGATTGCACTGAAAGAGAGAAGGAAACTGTGGTGGGTCCGCCCCTTGCTGCCTCAGCCTCTCAGGCTAGGTCCACCTCCTTAGAAGGAGGAGCCCCGCTGTGGGAGGACTCTGGGGTCTGAGCGCCTGGACCCGCCCTTGGTGCTAGAAGGAAAGGCATGCCCAGGCCTTGGGACCTACCCACTCTTCCAGAGCCTTCTGTTAAGTTTATTGTATCATTGGTTGCTGTCTATTATACCCTCCCCTTTTATGTCATGATTGGACCCTGAACCCTTGTTTCTACATCTCATCCCTTTTCCTATTGGTTATCCTTCCCCCTTTATAAACGGCTGCCCAGGGACAGCCCTCAGGATTCTCCTCCTCTCTTCCTCCTGAACACCTGCACCTGACCCCACAATAAAGGAGAGAAAGAGGAAGACCCATCCTGCAACCCTTTGTCTTGTCTCGCCTCCTTTACCATCAGTGCCTGCAGCTGACCACTCACCGGGAACAGCCCCACCTCGGCCGGAAAGACCCCAGCAGTAGGCTTTGGTGGGCCGGCAGCTCGTGTCACAGGCAAGGGCTGCCAGGAAGGCCAGGCGGCTTCCTAAGAGCAACTACAACACGAAACCATTTCCAAAAGCAGCAGTCACTACTCTGTCACATTAGCAGCCTCTCACTCATGTAACTCCTTCTCCTTGTCTTCACTGTCATGTGCCATATTACCTACCCTTCCTTCCTTCCTTCCCTCCTTCCTTCCTTCCTTCCTTCCTTCCTTCCTTCCTTCCTTCCTTCCTTCCTTCCTTCCTTCCGCACCATTCCTTCCTTCCTTCCTTCCGCACCATTCCTTCCTTCCTTCCTTCCGCACCATTCCTTCCTTCCACACCATTCCTTCCTTCCGCACCATTCCTTCCTTCCTTCTGCACCATTCCTTCCTTCCTTCCGCACCATTCCTTCCTTCCGCACCATTCCTTCCTTCCACACCATTCCTTCCTTCCCTCCTTCCCTCCTTCCCTCCTTCCTTCTTACTCCTTTTTCACAGCCTTTGCTGATGTCTCTTTCCCCATTTTTCTCAACTACTCACCCCCTTGCCCTAGTAGCCTGAAAATCTCCACTCATTCCCTTGCCACTATACACCACGGCTGTTAAATTGGTTTTATACATACTATTCAATGCCCTGAGCTGCCTCTTTTGGGATCTGCCATGGAGAGAGGACTTTAAATTCTGCGTTTTACTTTTACTGCTGCCACCATCTAATGTCAGTTCAAGAGGGATCACACTATTTTCTTCATTTCCTACCCTGGCACTCCCTTAACTAAGATCTTGCATTTAATCTCACTAATCTGAATTCTAGAGTGCTGTATAAACCTCTCTGTGTCTGTGGAAAAGGGAGTATGAATTACGCCATACTGAAAAAGCAAGAAAACATCCATAAGTAACATTTTATCAAAATCAAACTCAATTCCACGCAAATCAGCTCACAATATGAAGGAACTGAACACGCCCTGTTTTTTGCCAATTAAGAATCTATATGTAGGGCTAAATTTGTGCTTTTTGAGCTAAGTTCTGCTGAAACTGGGAGATGGGGAAGTGACACAAAATGGAGTGAAGATGAAAAAGAATTCCCACAAGATAGCAGTGTCATGTTTCCAATTGTTGAATCAAATCTACCTTACAATGACACTCGGCCCTTTAAAAAATTCTCTCAGGAATTTAAAGACTTAAAAAAGCTTCAGTCTGAAATGCACTATGACATTCAATCCAACTACACTAAAAGCCAATCCATACTGTAAAAATGTTATAAACAATGTGAACAGCAACTATAAAAAGAAAACAAAAGATTGTAACTTTCTTAGAGGTATGTGTATTTTTAAATAATTTGAGATATATTTCTCATTACATTATGAATAAATGTGATATCAGAAATCTCACTGGTGAGTGGGCTCTTGCTGTATGAATAAAATGAAATGCATATGTACATTTTTTACAAGATTAGCATCTTTATCACATCCAAATACAGGTCTATGAGGCTTTAATTTCACAAAGTTTGAAAACAATCTGAGTTGCAAATAGAGGTGGATAGGGAAATGTGTACAGGAAAGACTTAGGTCTGTATTAGCTTATTCTTTTTCCTTGATTAAAAACTCAGAGTTCTATACTTACTTTAAAAAGGCGTGCATTAGCAGATATTCATGCACACAATTTGACAATAGAGCTAAAATTCTTATTTCACAATAGCAAAATACTGTCAAATTATACACATCTTTCCCTGGGAGACTTAGAGTTGTAAAGAAATAGTGAAGAAGAGAATTATTCACAGCATATTTTACAGAACACATTCTTAAACCTGACAGCAAGCTACAGTCATTTTATTTTCCTTGAATGCTTTCCTGGAGTACAGCACAGTAGGAGATAGGACCTAAATTGCTCAGTGTCTCTTTGGCAGACAGTGCTGACAACGTGATCTTCCTCAGTGGACAGTGATTTTTATGCTATGTAATCTAATAGCGACAGCAGGCACAGTAACAGCAGGTTTTCTCTCTGGCATAAGGCAACACAAGACAGTCTGTACTGGGGATGTCTGAACTAGTCCATTAGGTCATTAAAAAGAAAGAGTAAAAGCATACCAAAAAAAAAAAAAAAAATCCAGACATCAAATAATGGAATAGTCTTTAAACTGGTTAGTGAGGATGGAAGCAACAGGTAACATTGTAGTCTTGTATTATTAGAGAGATTTTAAAGAGCCATGGACACGAAAGCCGAGTAATTGCCCATGTAAATATAATAAAAAGATGGTTCATTGTTGCAAGCAGTTCAAAGATTATAGTCTACATCTATAATACTGCCCTCTGACAAAGAGCTTTGAGAATATATGTGCTAAACTGTAAGCTTAAATCAAACCTGGAATTAAGCACCTAAATTTTCTAAGTAATTCAGTAATACCTAGAGTTATTCCCTGAGTTACTCCCTGAAAAAATGCTATGAATTTATAAATTAATCACATCAAGAGCATAAGCCTGATCATATAAAAAATGCAGAGAGTGTAGGATATAGAAGTAGCAGCAATGCAGTATGAAAATTACAAGATTAAGTGTTATCAAAGGTTGCTAAATCTGGTTTGGATTTTATTTAGCACCCATTTCCTTCCTTGTTAACAGCACCTTTGATGAGTGCACTTACTGAGTTATTTCACTGGTGCTCTGGACTACATACCCAGAATAGGAGATTCTGCCAGACTTACTCAGTGGTACATCACTGGGTTTGCCTAATTAGTTGAATCACCTGGATGTGCTACCTCAAAGATTAAAGTGCCTCGATGTCTTTGTAAAATACAAAGCCAAGAAGCATACCTTTCATTTTAAGTAAAGTTAATAAAGTCACAAAAGGCTTTTTTAGTCTCCCAGCTGGAAGGTTCTCCTTGAGGTAAAACATTGAAAGCAACTGAGTATAGATAAGCTTCAAATATTAAAGACAGTTTGGTTCCACTATTGAGAAGGAGAAATAGAGGGTTCTGCAGCCACTAAAGTAGTCCTGTTTATGCTGCTTCTTTGAGATTAAGGTGTGTCAAAGGAATATAGCTAGTGACTTTGCTATATTTATTCTTTTTGCCAACAAGTACCTTGTAAAAAGTTGAAAAATTCCAATAAATATATTTTAGTTAGGACTTATTGTTGCTTAACTTGGTTCATTTGCTGTGTGACCATAGCATCCTTAGAACTGTTTAGTACTTTTGCAGCACTAGAGAGCAAACAGAAATAAGATTAAAAGTTGGGGTTTTGGCTCAAATTTCAATGACAAACAATCTACACTTGGAAATCATCAATTTCACAATAGACAGAACATAGATCTTAATGGGGAGGAATCATATAGAAATATATGTCCTTATTAGAGAACTGAAGGAAACACATGAAAAAAATATAAATTGAGGTTATTAAGGAATCATGATTCATTTTAGTCTTTGAGCGATGCTAGTCTAGATTGCCACTGAGTAATTGTCCTTTGAATAAGACAAATCTCCTTTTAACCTTACATTTATTTTTAGATCAGCTAATTTGAAAGCACTGGAATGATACTATGGAAAAAAAGCTAAGAACCCTACACTTGCACACCTAACTATAAGTTAGTTATTCTGTTGTTGCTAGTTCAAAAGGTAAAAATAATTTTGTAGGAAGTTTTTGGACTGCTTAATGGGCAGACAAATGATGCAAACATGATATCTTCCTTCTGTCAGCGTTAAACAGACAGGAAAACACCCAGGAAGTGCACTTTGATGCTTGCATTAAAGGATTTGCCAAGGCAGTGCTTTATAGGAAATGAATCTTTATGCTTTTTAATATGTTAGTCTTAAACAAGCATAATTGAAATCTTCTGTCTGGAATACAAACAGGCCATGTTTTACTTCAGTAAGCAGACATGATTACTGCTGCTCTGTCAAAGCCCTGTTGCTTAACTGTCTCGGGCTTTCAAATCAAATTATACATCCTTTCCCTCCACTGCACTGAAAGACGATAAAATAAACAAGGCAGTCACAAAACACTCTAATTTTTTCCCTGTTGGTCTAGTAGGATCCAAAAGAGGATGAGGTTGAAAAAGAGAGTGGATAAATCCCCTCTGGACCCTCTGTATTAGATAAAGCAAGCTAACAGAGAGAGAAGTGATCACTTTACAGCAGAGATGAACTTCTCACAGGAAGTTTGATAAATTGACATCATTCCAGGCAATTTGAGGTAATACAATCTTCATGTCTGAACAGTGTAATTACTAGATATGTTTCCATCATTTGGAAACACTCTGTATCAATCACCACAAACAGTTTTAGCAATAATTTCTTCCAATGGGGAAAAAAAACAAAAAAGAAAGAGTGGAAAAATAGAAAAAGATGGGTGAAAAATGGTAAACGGTAACTTAGGTATTTTAAAACAAAATATTAGAGGTGGAGGAAACATATGCCACTTCAGTTTGAGGCAATGAAGAGAAGACCTGATGCAAGTGAGATGGTCTCAGAGGGGAGACAGCCTGTCTGATGCCAGGTAGATGGCTGTGTTCTAGAATAATCCAACCTCATTTCCTCAGTGAACCTGCAGCAACTTTGATGTTGTCAGTATGATCCTACACTAGTTCTCCTATCAATCCCTGTATATCCCAGGGCTGACACATAGGCATTTTGCCCAGTGACATGGGGTGTATCAATAACATCCCATTTTTGAGGGACGTGTCAAGTGCAAAAAGAGCAGAACGACATAGAAACAGTAGGTGAAATAAATCCATTGTGTACATACACCACAAACTAAGTGTGAGAAGGTAATTTCTGACACTTGCTCCAAAGAGAGAAATAAGGTTGTTTTTTGTGTGGAACTGTAATAAATGGAAACAGCTCAGCTATTGAGCTCTTTTTCCCATCTCTCATCCAGGAAATGTTTGACCCCCTGACATGCTAGGTTAATTCCCAGCAGCACTTTTTCATGTAACTCTTCTTTATTCAATTTCATATGGGGGACATTAGGTTAATTTTTCCAGCTAGATGTAAGGTTACAATTAGTCATTTTTCATTTATAATGACATTTATCAAAGTGGTGAGAACCACCAATAAAACATGCTAATTGACTTTCTTTTCTTTGTAATGTCAGATAAGAGGCAAGCAACAAAAAATGAGTGCCTGTTTCATATAGGCCATACAGAATATATTTTTATGACAACAATTCAATGTAATTTCTCTGAATATTACACCGATTAGCCATGAATGGGTTCTGGAAAAAATGTGCAAAAACATTGTCTGGACTCTGCTCCAGCTGTTTTAAATACTTAACAAATGGAACAGGTCTAAGGCTCCTGTTCCTTCCCATTGCATTCACAATGCTCCACTCCCTGAAGTCTGCTACTGCATTATAGGATATGGGTTATATGATACATTGTGTATTTGTATGATAAGGCTGGAATTTGACTTGACCATATCTGTAATTTACCCAAAAATTACTTTACAAAATGAATCACTTTTTAAGAAAAAAGGTACATCATCATGTGATAGTCACTCTTTGATACATTGACAGGTATTTTTCACTAATATTACTCCTAAAAGAAAGTTATTTAGCTTATAAAAACCAGAAATCCATATTTTCACAAGTATGTCTTATCTCTCCATTAAAGACAGAAGTGTAGTTCAGTTCTGGTGTTAGCTCAGTTCTGAGTGTTAAATTCCAAGGTTTACATATAAACAAGTGTGGATCATAGTCTTCTGAACAGGATATTATAAAACTGAGATCTAATACCTGAGTTAGGATTTTTTTTTCAAACATATCTAGTAACTATGAAAACTTTAGTTCCCCAACAATAAAGTGACTTCTACTACTGATTTCAGGGCAGGTGTAATTAATCTTACACAAAATGGTATATAAGCATCTGGAACCGACCAAAACAAGTGGCAGGGGTGCTTTTTTTTATTGTTACTTTTTGTAATGAACCTTATTGACTCACAAGGAATTTGATAGGCCTCACTCTGAGCTCTGTAGACTACTTCCTAAGGCAATGAGGCTTTCTATTTTATAAAGTATCTTTTTCTAATGCAAACTAATCTAAAGGAAGCTTAACTCAGTAAAGTGATTGTGTAAGTATGTTTATACATTAAAAAATGGAATAAAAATAAGACTCATCCTTTATTCCAGTCTTTAACTTATTATCCAAATGGAATTTATTTATTCTGGTTACACAAAGAAAGAAATAAAGAAGCCCAAAGTTGTGGGTAAGGTTAAAAGAAGGTGTAAGGGGCTGAAGATACAGGCAGCAGAATTTTGGCTACATGATGGGAGAGGAAGCATTGCTTCATTTAAACATCTAATCAGGAAGAAAAGGGGAAAAAATAAAAGGGAAGGTTTGGGAAGGGAAGGGAAGGTTTGGGAAGGGAAGGTTAGGTTTGGGAAGGGAAGGTTTGGGAAGGTTTGGGAAGGTTTGGGAAGGTTTGGGAAGGAAAGGAAAGGAAAGGAAAGGAAAGGAAAGGAAAGGAAAGGAAAGGAAAGGAAAGGAAAGGAAAGGAAAGGAAAGGAAAGGAAAGGAAAGGAAAGGAAAGGGAAAGGGAAAGGGAAAGGGAAAGGGAAAGGGAAAGGGAAAGGGAAAGGGAAAGGGAAAGGGAAAGGGAAAGGGGAAAGGGAAAGGGAAAGGGAAAGGGAAAGGGAAAGGGAAAGGGAAAGGGAAAGGGAAAGGGAAAGGGAAAGGGAAAGGGAAAGGGAAGGGAAGGAAAGGAAAAAGGAAAGGAAAGGAAAGGAAAGGAAAGGAAAGGAAAGGAAAGGGAAGGGAAGGGAAAGGGAAAGGGAAAGGGAAAGGGAAAGGGAAAGGGAAAGGGAAAGGGAAAGGGAAAGGGAAAGGGAAAGGGAAAGGGAAAGGGAAAGGGAAAGGGAAAGGGAAAGGGAAAGGGAAAGGAAAGGGAAAGGGAAAGGGAAAGGGAAAGGGAAAGGGAAAGGGAAAGGGAAAGGGAAGGGAAAGGGAAAGGGAAGGGAAGGGAAAGGGAAGGGAAGGGAAGGGAAGGGAAGGGAAGGGAAGGGAAGGGAAGGGAAGGGAAGGGAAGGGAAGGGAAGGGAAGGGAAGGGAAGGAAGGAAGGGAAGGGAAGGGAAGGGAGGGAAGGGAAGGAGGGAAGGGAAGGGAAGGGAAGGGGAAGGGAAGGGAAGGGAAGGGAAGGGAAGGGAAGGGAAGGGAAGGGAAGGGAGGAAGGGAAGGGAAGGGAAGGGAAGGGAAGGGAAGGGAAGGGAAGGGAAGGGAAGGGAAGGGAAGGGAAGGGAAGGAAGGAAGGGAAGGGAAGGGAAGGGAAGGGAAGGGAAGGGAAGGGAAGGGAAGGGAAGGGAAGGGGAAGGGAAGGGAAGGAGGGAAGGGAAGGGAAGGGAAGGGAAGGGAGGAAGGGAAGGGAAGGGAAGGGAAGGAAGGGAAGGGAAGGGAAGGAAGGGAAGGGAAGGGAAGGGAAGGAAGGGAAGGGAAGGAAGGGAGAAGGGAAGGGAAGGGAAGGGGAAGGGAAGGGAAGGGAAGGGAAGGGAAGGGAAGGGAAAGGGAAGGGAAGGAAGGGAAGGGAAGGAAAGGAAAGGAAGGAAGGAAAGGAAAGGAAAGGAAAGGAAAGGAAAGGAAAGGAAAGGAAAGGAAAGGAAAGGAAAGGAAAGGAAAGGAAAGGAAAGGAAAGGAAAGGAAAGGAAAGGAAAGGAAAGGAAAGGAAAGGAAAGGAAAGGGCAAAACTAGACGAAGAAGATTCCAGGAAGGAAAAAGTGTCTATGGCTTCAAACTACTCACTGAGCTGCATATTTCCACAGGGCTGCTCTCCAGCTTCTCACTCACCAGTCTGTATGTACATCCAGGGTTATAAATGTCGTACTTCATAAACGTAATATTTAATTCACCTCAACGGTATATTTTCTGAAAAGGACGAATAAATATCTGGTTATTCTATAACATAAGTTGCATGTGATTAAACTAGGTATTCTCTAGAAATCCTAGAAGCATTATATTTTGTATGAATATGTTATTTCCCAGGATACTTAGATATATGTGAAGGAGCGTCATTTCAAGGAAAAGAAATCAAGGGAGAAAAAATTTGTAAGAAAAAAGGATAAAACCTCAATGTCTACAATATCAAAATTCATAGAATGGCTTTTTAATTAATTTGAATATTTTTATTTATATATGTTATATACATGTATATTTGTGTATGTGCATTTATATATGTGTATGCACACATATACACATTTACAAACAAATGCATATTTTTATATATGCACATAAGCATGTAATCCACATATATAATATTTGTATACATCACCATATATGCTTATGTCTGTGTTATGTGTCTTGAGTATGTACATACACATACTTTACTGACATACTTTTGCCAAAACAAATTAAAACATATCCAAAAAGTGACAGAAATAGAAACTTCAAGTAATGGTAAAAAAGTAATTAAACACATGAGATCACCCCAGCAGAGTGAAGGACTGAAATGATTGCAGAAGGAACACAAGTAGAAGGTGATTAAAAAAGAGGATTTACCATAATAAAAGATGCTAAATGCTAAACAATTATCAATGCTCCCCTTTCTCTTGTAATTCCAGCAAGGAACTACAAAATAAAACCAGAGCCAGACTCACAACTAATGAAAGAAACCTCTTTGACGTCACAAATCACCAGTAATAATCCTTGCCATGGATGTTACACTTAGATTGAGTAACCGGTGAAATAAATTATTAGTAAGAAAATATGAGATATTTGTATGATCAGAATAACCACAGTTATGGTATATAAGCCATCAGGGCAAGAATCATGTATGGGTTTATAAACCCATATGCTATTGACAACAATTTCTATAATAACTCTTCTATAAAAGGTTATTACATTTGGTGATTCTGATTTTCAAAAGTACATTGAAAGCTGTACTTTTTCCTCTTTTTTTTTTTCAGAAAAGAACCTCACATTCAGTTACACGGAAATTATTTTAATGGTAAGAACACAAACATTTTAATATAGAGAAAAATAAAATTAACACATTTGATAATGAGAGTGTTTGGGTTGGAAGGGACCTTGAAGATCAGCTAGTTCCGGTGCCCCAATCATGGGAAGGGACATCTTCCACCAAATTAAATTGCTTAGAACCCCATCCAGCCTGGCCTTGAACACTTCCAGGGATGGGATGTCAACAGCTTCTCCTGGCAACCTGTTCCAGGGCCTCATCATCCTCACAGGGAAGAGTTCCTTAAAGCCATTCTCTCTTGTCCTATCACTACATCCCCTTCTGAAAAGTCCCTCTCCATCTTGTAGGCCCCTGTTAGCTACTGGAAGGAGTTTTCTCTTCTCCAGGCTGAACAACCTCAGCTCTTTCACCCTGTCTTCACAGGTGAGGTGCTTTGATCATTTAATTTTCCTGCCTTCCTCTAAACTCACTCTGACGTGTCTGTGCTCTTGTTAAGTTGAGGAACCCAAATGATTGTAGCACTCCAGGTGAGGAATCAGGAGAATGGAGTAGAAGGCGACAAAATCACTTCCCTCAATCTGCTGGCCGTGCATCTTTTGACACAGCCCACAATATGTTTGGCTTTCTGGGCTGAAAGTGCACCTTGCTGTCTGGTCATGTCAAGCTTCTTGTCCATGAAGACCCCCGAGTCCTTCTCCTCAGGGCTGTTCTAAATCCATTTCCCACCAGACTGTACTTGTGCTCAGGATTGCCCTGGCCCACGTGCAGAACTTGGCCTTGCTGAACTTCCTGAAGCTCACATGGTCCAACCTCTCAAGTCTGTCGAGGTTTATTGTTATTGTAATCTAGAGATGCAAGCAATTTCCCACTTTTATCTGCATTTGAAAACAGACATGTGAATAGAGATCCACCTAATTTTTGAAGTCTGTATATAATCATCTGGTGAAACAGCCTGAGAATGCAAATTAACTTCAAAACCTTTTTTCCTCAGCTCCATCTTTTACCTAGGGAGCTAATGACTAAAAGCCATCAGGGCAATGGTATTATTATTCCTTCCTATTTCTTTAAAGTCATGCTCAAGATATGACATAGCACAGACCTACTAGTAGCACTGCTAGGTTCTGTGATTTGCTTCCAGTTTGCACTGTCCTAATAACTGAATCTGCGTCCTGTATGACCAAGGAGTGAAAGATTCATGTACACAATCCATCAGGCTGCAGACACCCTCAAGATTTATCCAAACATGGTTTCCTGTTTTTGCACTGTGATCAAAAGATGAGCATACTGAAGCCCAATTAAAGCACACAGCAATTAACTGGAAGCCTATAAAAAAAAAACTTCAAAAATAAATCATCTGAAGTTGAAAAGACCACTGAGTGTAGCAGCTGTTACAATCTACATTATTATTAAACCCTTTAGCACTGAGAGCTTATCAAGATGGCAATGAGATACATAAGATATAATACTTAGTTCTAATAAACATTTTAAAGATCCAAGCAGTTAAGAATGGGACATTTTCATATCTATCAGCATGCACAGTATTTGAAGAAAACATCCCATTTCCTGTAATTCTTTCAAGTTATTTAAAATACTATATTTTGATTACTGAAAAATGTCATTTATTTATGTTGCATTTTATGTTTTTCCCTGAAATATTTTCAGATGCCCTCTATTTGAATGGATTCTGTTTCCATAAACCATTTTAAAAGAATGGAGGGCATGGATAGAGTTTTCTGAGTCCCTGGTATTATGTGCCTGTGCACACTTGCATGTGTGTGTGTGTCTATGTGTAAGTGATTGGAGGAGCCAGATTAAGCAGGAACATGTACAGCACTTCCCTAGTTCCAGAGATGCTAAGGTTACAGCCATTGAAAAGTTGCCAGGAAGAAAAATGAACCCTTCCCTGCCCACATCATCCAGCACTGAAGCTCCATTCTTTTTCTTCACCTGTCCCTTCTTAGAACAGAGGAAACATTTCTTAGCCCTACAGCTGTGTATAACCCACTCAGAAAGTGACAGACACAGGTATTCCCTCCCCTATTACCCCTAAATATTTTATTTCTTTTTTTTTTTTTTTAAAGGCAAGTAAAGGAAAAAAATATAATAGTTACAAGTATTTTAAATATTTCTACACTAGGTACATTATTATTGTCTAGGATCTGCCTTTCTTCTTGTTCCTTTGCTAACATTCACCATAAGAGGCTACCTCTGGTTTTCTACTAGCAGAACCACAATATATATCTGCTTTTTATCTCATGCTCCTTTCTATTGAGGAAGAACTGAACCATCAATAATGTAGACCAAACCTTAAAAAAAAATTCTTAAATGTAGTCTATTAGTGTCAAACATTTTCAAGCCTTTCTATGAATATTTGTCATTCAAAAAAATATAAATAGAACTTGGATTCACACCAAATCCTGAAGTATCTTCTATTATCTTTTATTTACACAAATGTCTGTCTTTGTATGTTAAATGAATTCTTTTAGTAATTTTTAAAAAATTTAAATACCCTCCACAGAATGTTGACAAAGAAAACCAGACAATGACAGTTAACAAAACAAAAATCTTCTAATGCAGATATTAACAGTTACGCATTTCTAGTTAAATTCAGCCCAAACAATTCTGTTCTTCAGAAGTAACCACTGTATGATAATTAATTTTACTTTCTATGGATGCAAAGGGAAAATTTCTTTTTGTAACAGCTCTAAACCCAGCAGGTCTATAGTACATCAGTGGACCGTGGTTTTTAGTTTGATTAAAGTTTTAAACCCATACTGCGTGGGGTTCACTAACGATAAGACTTGTAAAATGTCTATGCATGTAAAATGAAAGCGATGTGATTTTTCCAGAGGCAAACCAGCTTTTAAATGTAAAATGACGAAAGAGCAGTTTTACTCCTTTAAAAGTTCCTACTTACTTTTTTAATGTACATATATATCCTTAAATCAATTGCTAAAATGCTAAAAAATATATAATTATGTTGTTCAGTGTTAAGCAATTATTGCCAGTTTCAAGGCCCTGCTACTATAACATGCCTAAGGCAAACAGTCTCTGCATTCATGAATATTAGAAAGAGTAAGTCATAAATCTATAATCTGAACATAAACATTTTTCAAGCTGCCTGGAGTCTAGGGGTTTTTACTTGTAGTAAAATACATTTTATTTAAAGACTGATGGTTTTATTTGCCTCCCCCCAATTTCACAGTTTGTACAGTATTTTTACCTGTAATCATCCATCCACCCCATAATTTCTAAATTAATAAAGGGTGCCAAGGAATGAAAAAAGACAAGGACATTGTGTGTTCAGGCTTGTTTACCTTCAGTGGTGCAACTGCAATGGAGATTTTGTCTTGTCTTTCAAAAGTGCACGCAGTACAAACCACATTTTTATCTGCATGGAACAAGAAATTTCTGGGAGAAGAGTGAAAGTTTCCATACTATTAGAGCAATTTAATTTTGTCAAACAGAGATAATACACAAATTTATCCATTCAAATCCCATCCCTGACACAAATAACAAATCCTAGAGCCCCAGTTTGAAGATGGTTTGCATTATGCTCTTCCAGAGGAACACAGAGTTGACCTTTTCTCAGGTAAATTAGTTCTTACAGATACTCTCTCTTCAGCCCCAGTGTTCAGGATATCTGTATGGACCATCCACCTTTCTTACAGCTTAGTGTTGAAGACAAGAATTTTCTCTTTTGACCTTCCTTCGGTATTAACAGATAATGGAAAAGGAAGAAGGAAAGGAAGGAGGGAATGAACAAACCAGACAGTGCCAACCACTTAAGCTTTCCTTTCTTCTATCAGGGAACACTCCTTTCCCCAGAGAAAAAGAAGCCCAGGAAAGGAAGCTAACAGCAATAGGGAGGAATTGACAGTGTTTCCATCTGGGAGCCACTGTCAAGGCAGCATGCAATATGTGCCATAGCTTGGTGAATGCTATCTTCAGATAGAGAGCAATGACAATCTTTTTCTTATGCTTCTTTCCAAATGGTGACACCATGAATAGAGAGTTCTCCTGAAGGTTTCTTGTGCTCCAAAAGCACTCAGTTCATAGGAAACTCAAACAAGAACATCTACTCATTTGACTCCTGCAGTTATCCGTTGTTAACTGTCCTGACAGACTTCCTTACATTATTTTTCCAACAACTCACGTATTTTCTCAGCTTGCTGGAATCTATATACATACTGTCCCACACACAAACGAACCACTGGAGTGGAAAATTAAATATTTCCTCATTCTTCCTGAAAGAAAATCAAAAGAGGGAGAAAATTAACCATGAACTTCTTTGAGAATTCATCTGCTAATATTTAAATACTTCTTTTCTTGTGAAAAATTATTTTCAGAGTCTGGGCTTGAATGTCACATCCATCATAATTGCCAAATTCATTCTTCAATTCCTGTTTTGCAATTCCTGTTACAACATTTAAGAGTTTTCACTTGTATATCTGTAGAAAAACTTGAAGCAGAGGAAGCTGCATCCAACCTATAGTAAATTATTTCTGACTCCTTGTTTGCTCTCCTCATCATCTTGAAGTAGCCACTGAGGGTCAAGAATCAAGTATAAGGAAAAGCAGCAACAGATCAGATAAGAAGTTCAAGTTAAAGTGAGAAATAACACAACATATTTGCAAGGCAGCCCAGAGTCACACAGCTTTAATATAAGCATGGAATTTTGGGGCATTGTGAGAAATTAAATTCAGAGGTGTAACATTAAAGAACTGGTTTAGCAAAGTTCAAAGAGAAAGTTAGGTGATTTCAATAGGATTTCAAAAAGAAGTCTTAGGAAGTAGAAGAAATGACTGAATCTATTTTAGAGATAAGTACAGTTAATTGGTGGATGTTTTCAAAGGATTTGCTATTGCTGCATCTTTCAGACATAGTGTCACAAGAGCGAGAAAATAAAGTTTTAAGAACGTGCTAGGATAAAGGTAACCAGGGTGGTATGTCTTGAAAGCAGGATAATATTTAGAAACCTGTGAAAAATGTAAAGTGACATAAAAGATAATATAATCAGATTGGAATGTAAAGAAAATACAAATCATGTGAGGTAATATCTGCTTTTAAAAAGGAGCCAAATACCTATTTAGGGGCACATAAATAAAGCCTTCTGGTCAAGAGTTGCATTCTCAAATATAGAAGTTTGGATGTCTGAGAATGGAATTAAAAGCTGGCCACATCTGTCACTATAATTATTGCTTATTACCTGTATTACAGTAGTGCCTGAGATCTCAATTGAAGTTCATTCTCCATTATGCCAAACACCTACAAATACATTAAAAAAATCATAATCCAAAGACTATTGAAAGAAGTAGATGAATGGAGGAAAAATTTGATCTCTCTTTTATGCTTAAGGATTGAAGAAGCAGAGGTTAGCTGCTTATTCTATGTTGTAAAGTACGATTTAGATGCCTAAATTGCTGAGGTGCTTAAGAAGACTTTGCCTGTGATTGCAAATGTGGAAACAACAAAATACAGGGGAAAAATTATTCATTGTGATTTATTTCTCAGCTGTTGAGGTTGCTTTAATACAGTGGCTGGATTTTTCTGTTACACTTCAGGAAGCAAGATTGCTAAGCATTTCCCTACTGATTGTGAACTGTTTCACAGAAGGAAAAAGGGGTCAGGTTTAAAATAGTCCTATGTATGGGGGATAGAAATAAGGATATAGCCCTGTGTTTGACAAGAATTACAGGTGCACAAGAGACAAGTTTGCAACAAGACTTTTAGGGAACCTTTAAAAATTTGAGGAAAACTGTAATTTAATGATGAGTAAGTATAGCTAGAAAAGAGGCCTCTGTGAAGGCCAACTTGAATAAATTTCAGGAGCTGAGATAATAAAATTAGTCTTTATTTACTGTCTATCACAATAGGTTATTATGCAGAGTAACAGGCAATGTAGAAGAGCTCCATGAAGTCAGATAACAACTAGAAATGGTCTAGAAATTACCCTTGAAGGCAGTTGTTGAAAGAAAGATTTTTTTAAGAAGTGTCCCATCAGTTCCTAAAAGGGGACATTTTTTTAGAAGTAGGAAAGGGGAAAAGTTCATTTAGGAGAAAAATAACATTTATGTTTTCTAAAGCAATTAATTTTCATTTAATTTGGAAGTGTCTAAGTGTTTTTAACATTGCAATGCCCTTTGTTAACAAAAAACTCATTGGTAATTAGAAGCCTAAAATCTCTTTTAAAGGCCCGAGGACTGAGAACCCAACACATGGACTGCTGAAGATCACAGGATATTAACTGAGATTTTTGATGTACTGTGCCTCCCAATTTGATCAGGAGCAGTTATATCTTAAACATATTAAGTCCTCTCTGCCCTTCTAAGAAGCTAAGACAGATATCTCAGATCCACTAAAGGAACAATATGCATTGATTATGGGTAATTTTCTTTTCTTCCAGTGAAGGGAGTTCACGAACCAGAGCTGAATGCCCCAGGACAATAGAATATGAACAGAGACATGGGTGGCCACGGCAGGATTCACAGTGATCAGCTTCCTTAAACAGTGAAATGCATAGGCGAGCCAACGAAAGAATTCATAGATAGAGATGCTCTGCAGTGTTGCCTCCCCCTTCTAAGTGCCTAAGTGCAGCCCAGATTATGTGCTTATGTGAAAGTGGGCTTCACAGCCTGGAATCCCACCTGCACTTAAACTTCTTTGATTATGGAAAATTGGTTCACTCTTTTCACTTAAAACCTGTCTGTCAAAGGAGGAGGAGGAGAAACGAATGTTAAAATAGACTAGAAATTACAGCAGTTTCTAAGGAAACCAAAGTCAATGCCCTCCTCATGCAAAAGGAACTGAAATTCAAACCTCTCATCTCCCACAGGAGTGCCCCCTCCACTGCTCACCTAGGGCTAGGCCTAGGGCTAAGACACACATCAAATACAGCACGTACAAAGCAGATGCTGGGTGGTAAATGCCCAGGTACATACCCTCTAATCCCATTATAAAATCCTTTGAGACTATAATCCTATAGTTCTGAGGTAATCATTTGATAAAAAGCTATATCTGCTACTGTTGTAGCACTCATTTTCAAATTAAAGAAAAGATTAAGGAAAGGCTAACACCACACAGAAATTGATCAAACAGCAGGGAAAAAGTGGGAATGCGGCACACTCCCAGTAAAATCACTTCAGTAGCATGGGAGCAGTAAGTGTCACACTATTCTTAGAAGATTATGCAGATTAAAAAATGAAAAAGTAAAAATCAGAAAATTTAAGGAAAACAGAACCATGACAAATAAGATATTTTTTGTGCCAGAAACAAATATGCAGAAGTACAGGTATTTGTTGCCCACTTTTTGAGTAAGAATATATGCTGATTGAGTTCTTTACTGATTAATTAATAACTGAGAAACTAAAGCTGGAAAAATGCTGGAAAACCTTAAATTATATTGTAGGCATATTACAAATTATTTTATCAAAAAACACATCTTTATTATGGAAAATCAGTTTTAAAAATAGTTGAAATGAACTGGACTACTTTCAAAGCAACATTTCTGTTACAACTGCACATACTGTGAGCAGGTTTGATCAAAACATTAAATTTTAGAGCAGAAGAAATACATATGTCCAAGTTAAACTAGGCAAAACAAGAACAGATGTTCCAAGATGCTGGGCATACAAAGAAATATGAAGCTGAGACGGGAACCAGGAGGGTGTGGAAAGGACCAAAAGCTAGAATAGAAATTAAAAAAAACAATGTATGAGACTAATATAGAATATGGGGGAAAAAACTGTGAAAAGAGAATCCTAAAAGTTAAATCTGATGATAACTAACAGGCCTCTATTATTGAAGGTAAATGTCACACTCCTACAAATATAATTTGCTATGCATTAATAATTGCTGTTCCCAAAAAGCAGGCAAGTGCTAAATCACTAACACCTAAAATAAATACAGCAAAAATTAAATGTTTCAGCCTCAATGAAACTTAAAACAGATGATTTGCAGGATCTTGAGGGAAGAAATGGGGACTGGGCCTGAGGAAGGCACTCAGTCTCCATTCATTGGCCCAGAATGAGGGTTGCGCACCTGTATGTACATGGCAGCAGCAAGTGCTGGTTTTGTTTCCCAAGCTTGAAGTGTTTATGTGTTTAACCTGGAACCCAGTAGCTGAAACAGAATTTGCTGCAAGACAACATTTCTTAGCTGTAAGTAGTGTCACTACTTCTGTAGAAGTTACTAAGTTTAGAGTAGAACTTGCTGAAATTCATTGGACTTCTCCTCACTTTTATATATCTTTTATCTTATTTACTGAATTGCGTCAGCCCCAGGCCTATTCTGTTATTACCTTAGGAATTTTCTTACATTCCTTGGAAAGCAATCTGCTTCCTTAGAAATCCACCTTATCAGTATATGTCTCCTTAATGATTAGGCTCTTAAATACAAAACTCCCAGGGATGGTAAATAGCACCTGCCAGTCACTGGGCGATAAGATGCAGCATATAAAGCAAAGTAAAGTTCAATGGGAACATGTTCTGAGAGTCAGGAAATACATTTTTAAGCAAGAGAGAAGCATCATTTTCTATTCTCCTAGTATTTGGCACCAGATCTGCATTTTCTTAGAAGGTGTTGAAGTATGACAAACTGCCTTATGGAAACAGCCACACATAAAAGACCTTCAGTAATTATAACATGCAAAATGTGCCTAGAAACTTCTGATTAATAATCACATTAGTGTGTTATATTTTGCTTTCAAAGCCAATTTGCCAGCATTGTTGCAGAACTTACTGTACATTATTGAATGCTGGTTGCTGGGTTAATCCATATCACAGTAACCTGACATCTGAAACTCCCTGACAACGCCTGCACCGATACCCATTATCTGCTTTGCATGTGCAGTGTTCTGTAATAACCAAGAAGACACACTTCAAGGTCACTACCGTTACAGTTACAAAAACCACAGAGAAGAAATAAAAAATAGTGTTTCAAAGGCAAAGAAGGCTTCCATGAATAGTATAGTGAAATATAAGCAAAGGTTCACTCTAATAGTATGTGAAGGTAGGTAATATTGTTAAATATCATACTTAGGTTAATAAGTTAATAAATCTCTCCCTTATTATTCACTATGGGTGTCTGAGTTGTTGAGAATGTTTAGTTTGGCATCTCTAACATTAAGAAAGCCTAGAGGTGGTAGCTGAGACTTCCAACAAAGAAGCAAGTAGGTGTACGAGATCTGCGTGAGTGTATTTGCTCATACAAACATGGCAAAGGATAAGTGATCTCCACCTCTCCTCTCAGCCTGAACGCCATGAGGGATAATCAGGCTGTGCCAAGCATTATTAGGTATCCTGCCAGTTTGTGTGCTGTTTGAATTGTTGCTTCAAAGTGGACTCCAGCCCTTCATGCTTCTAGCAGAACAGGCATTCCCCTGGGGACACTGAGATCCTTCCTCACCTGACCAAAATGAATGGTTATTTTCTGATTTGCTTAGAAATAATTAGTAACCCAAATGTCATACAGTGTTGTTTACAGCAAGCAACTGCAATAAGGTACTCATTAAATATGAATGTTCATTGTAACCAGGCAGATCTCTCTAAATCTTTATCCAATTGTCTTCATCCTCACTTACTTTATATGCTCTAAATTTATTTAATAATAGCAATAGATAAGAAATCATTAAAGGAGAAGAAAGGACTTATATTTAAATATGTATATTTATAAGCTTCTTGAAGATATATTAACATTATAATATTTGCAAGATGGATTCTATTCAGTTCCAGGGCATTTTGAAGATATTCCTCATGTTCAATTTAATTTCATTTACAATTACTGTAATTTCTGTGAACTATTTAGATAAGAAAATAATTGTTTTGCCCTTTTTAGATCTTATTATGAAACATTGCTGAAGAACAAATAATAGATGGGTCTACTAAAAGATCAAAATAAAGCAGAAAATCAGACACTGAGTGTGAAAGTTTAAAGTCACTATTTCTTATAAATGCTAGTGTTGGTTATTGAGCCCCTAAGGTCACAATAATGAATACACATTGAGAAACTCCATCTGTTTCAAAACGTTATATGTAACTGTGCAATATAGAGATCAAGATCTAATTAAATTACTACCAGAAAAAAGGCAGAGTTTGTAAAGACAAAAAGAAAAGAAAAAAAAAAAAGAAAAAAAAAATCAAAGATTGCAAAATACTTGAAAAAAAATAAGACCTTAAACAGAAGTCTTTAGTTTCCAAGAAGAAATGCAAAAAATAGTTAAAATATTGCATTGAAAGCTGTCTAAGATGTTATCATCCAAACTTTCTTTCATGAACTACTAATCATTCTTACAAAAAAATTTTCTAGAAGATTTAACTTTAAAAAAAAAAAACACATATCAAGCAAAGTTTTCAAGTTTATAATAGAGAATTTCCACAAAAAGTTCAACAATCCAAACCCTTGATTTGCCAGCCATGCTTCTCAACTAGAATATTTGAGACCTAATGTACATGGAACCCAACAAGTATTTACATGTACCCCTACCACACACAGGTAAATATTTTGAAACCCCAACTGTTATTTTGGACAGAGCTATTTTTCTGATAAAATATTTCTAAGGATTTCTCCAAGTAAGAGGACAAGAAAAAAAAAATCTCAAAGAGCTTTTATTGCAAAGCAACTTTTATCCAATACTAATTGCAACAATAGACATTTTCATTCAGTTTCTTGAATGCTTTTTTCCCCAGATAGTTAAGAGTTGTATCTGTTCTGTTGAACAGAAATATATTGAATTATTTTTTTATCTCATTTCCTTCAGATGGAATTTAAAAACAACTGCCTCCTATTATGCTGCCCAGTTTCTACTTGATTCAGTGTTTTCTGGATAAAGTATTTTTAACAAAAAAAGTCACAAAAATATCTGGAGTGCTGCCTATGAAATGGTAATTTCCAGAGGGGTACCTCCCTCTAGACTATTCCAGCTTTTCATCCTGTGAAATTATTTTACTTACATTGCATATAATTTTCAGTCCTATAGAGTGGAGCTTTGCTTTGCAAAGAGAAATATCCAGAGGTACTGTATTTTTTCAGGTAGTTGAAAAGTCAGAATTCTGAAGTACACATCTGTCCTTACACACTGCTTCTATAACACCCACATGCCCTCTCTCTGCCTTTCTTCCTTCCCTAGTGTTGAATAGATAAGGGATCCTGGAAAAATGATGGCTTAGCCTCCTTCTGAAAGCTATTGCTTTCAGTGGTACCTTGCAGATTTATGTCCTGAAAGATCTGCATAGCAGCTTCCCATCCCGCTTTGAGAGGACAGAGCATAGTAAGTTTTCTGCAGCTTTCCTGACCTTCTCTGACCATTCCTTCTGTGCAAACAATTCATCTCCTTCAGTGCAGTCTGCAAGCAGAACTCCATCGAGCCCCCTGATTGGTGTCAGGGATTTCCCTGGCTGTCTACCCCTTTGCTCTTTCCTCTGTGCTGTCACAGCAGAGAAATGACTGCAAGCAAGCTAAATATGATATTTTGTGAAGAAAGGTACAAATTGTGTAGGAATGAAGAAAAAAGATCGTGTTTCTGTGTGCAGGTTTGGGGAGGGGTGAAGCCTGGCTGCAACATATAAAAGGCCAATATATTCTCTCATTTCTGTGTTGTGCAAAATAAATGTTTTGCTATAGACCAAATTATTCTATAGCATGGATTGTTACAATTTTTGAAATAATTTTATATGTTTGTGGATCTTGACAGTTTTTAAAAGGATTATAAAACTGTTCTTTTCAACAAAACTCTATTACCTTGTTTGTGCAGTATAATATTATAGCTTTTGGTGAAATATGCTGCACACAACAAAGACAGAAAATCTTTAGGGAAAGTATGTTAGTTACATCAAATGTAAAAGGTGGTTGAGTCTGGGACTAAACCAACTCTCAGCTTAAAGAGGAACAGACTGAATGAGTCATGCCACTACAATTAGGGCTCATAATCTCCTGTACCACTGTTCATCTCTGCTGCACACAAGGTGACAAGTATAGGAGGAGCTGAGGAGGATCAGGATGGCAAAGCCACCGTCAACAGCATGGATCCGAAGGACAGTGCCATACAGTAACACACTGGTAGCAGTCAGATGCAATATCCCATCAGTCAGCATCAGACACGATGAAGGGACACCACAGCAAGGTCCCAGACAGAACAAGACAGGAAGAAACAGCTGTCAGCACTCACTAAGTTCAGGAACAGTGGATTAATTAAAATGACTAAGGAATGAATCACTATCCATTAAATCCTCCTGGTGATGTTTAAGACTGGAAAAACAAAACAACAACAATGAGCACCCACATTAATTCAGTATCTTAACCATTGACATTTTGCAGACAAATCAAACCAGTTTTCAAGCTGATGCAAAGTGTAAATCATTTTTCCCCTCATGTAATTCACATTTATATAGAGATTTATAAGGTCCTATCTTTTCTTTTAATGATATGTCCAAATTAGACAAAGCCTAGAAAAACAGTTTTTAAACTGGGCATCAAAAAACCTGAAAATACTGGACAGTCAAATGGATAAACATGCAGCAAAATGTGGCCAGAAACCAAGGATAAATTCTAAGAGATATATTTCAATAAAATTTAACAGTAGTAGCATTGTAAATAAAATGGCAGGGACAGACATCAGCAAGTCCTCATTTCACAACCATAACCACTGGGACAGGTACATATTTTCTTCAGTGGAACTACATTAAGGTGTCTTTGCTAACACCCCATCACTTCTCTCTGCTTTCCAGACTGCCACCCACAGAGTCTTCCAGGACAGCAGCTTGTAGAGCACTCTTCAAATAGAGCCAATGAAAAAATTTTGTGGAGCTCACACACACACAAACATACCACCAAAAACATATTGTGGATTTAAACTTGGTTCATTTCAGTGATCTGCTTTGCAGCACAGTCCCACAAACAGCTGCATGGGGAAAAAACAGAGGCATGGCAAACTGTAAATATGTCAGGAAAGTCTAGCCCTGAGTCTGAGTCACAGTAGGAATTTTTTTTTTAAAGAACTTTTTAGCCTGAGTTTACCACCAAAGAAGATAAGCTTTTAAGCATAGGAAAAATTCACACAATCTATCAATCCAGGAAGTGGAACATTCAAACAGGTGTTTGAAATGAGGACTAATGGATTCAAATAACTCCTTTCCTTTCCCTGTCTCACACTGTGTTTAGAAACTTCTGCAGCTAGAAGTGCATTAACGTTATCTTTTGAAATATTTTCAACACTGAATCTTAAAATGCTTAAACATTTGTTTAATATTATGTGCTGTGAAAAAGCCTCAGTTAATATGCATGTAGATAGAGGCTAACATAGAGGCTAAAATACAATTGAAAGCAAATCTCTTCAGTAAAGCATTTCTAAACACATGATCAGTCTGTGGGATGAGGCCTCAACCCCTGGAATGTTAATTTTGATCAAAGAACCTAAGCAATGTGCAGTTTTCTGCTGTAAGTTTAGGAAGACTCCCTGATAAAGGAATTGTGTATACAGCTGTAAGGGCTGCGCTGTAAATCCTTATGCGGCCTATGACCATGGGTGGTCCCTCGCCATGTAACACTGAAAAGGGACAAGGCTGTATCAATTCACAAGCTCAGCCTGAAGAAAACGGTACAGCTCAGAGGGGCTTTCTGGACGATGTATGTCATACTTCTGCCCCCAAGCTGCAGACCCCATTCACAAGTATTAAAAGGGAACGAAATAATATTAATTCTGAAATATGTGAACCATTTCAACAAAAAATGGGGAAAAGAAGGCAGGTGAAAGAGTAATCCCATTCAAAATAACACTGTCAAATAGATATTCAAACACATTTATTTACATACCAATTCCAGCACACAAAGATGTGGAAGGAGCAATGTTGGGGCCCTGCTGGAATGGCCTTGGCAGGCCTTTTCAGGCATCAGTATTCCCAGAGCCAAGGCCCTTAAGAGCCTAAGCCTAGCCCCTACTGGTACCTTGGCACTGTGCCAAGAGGTACTCATCACCGCCACTGATGGCACAGATTCCAAAGGGCACCATCAGCAATGGTGGCACAGCTTAAGCCCTTGAAGCTTAGATCCAGGGCTTCAGCTCAACCTTCCATTACTCTCTCTCAGCACCAAGGAGAAATCCCCACCATATAGTCTCAAGAGGCAAAAATCACACTGAAGTTCACTGGCAAAAATATAAAAAATCAACTATCTCTGCCAAAGGAAGAAATATAACATTGAATTACACATAAAACTCCACCTCACACAATTACTTTGTGTTAAGTTAGCATTTACTCTGCACAAACTTAGCCCAACTGACGAAAACCTTTCAACGCGAGAAATGTTATGTTTCCCTCGGGCTGTGGGAAAACAGAATTAGGGAAAGAGAGAGAGGAAGAAAGGAAGACACAGCAGGAGAGAAGAGATCTAGAAAAACACACAGATAACTACCACCCCCGAGGATTCCAGTGCCAGCACGACACCAACTATGTGCAGGGCTCTCAGCTGGGACCGTGTGCTGGCCCCATACTCCAGCCTTTAAGCCCTGTGGCCTTCACGTTCCCAGCTCTTAGGTGGGAATGACGGTGGCTGGGCCGCTCAGGGCCCAGGCAAGTACCGTCACCACAGGAGTCCATGACTGACAGCTCAGCCGGAGCTTGGGGTGGCTCTGGGGGCGCAGCAGGATGTTAAAGGCTTCACTTTTAGCAAAGCCCTGCCAGCCCTTCCCAGCAGACGCAGGCACCGGCATTCCAAGGCGTTTTGAGAAATGCAACATCCAGGCTCTGAGGGCACCATGCTGTGATGCCCTTGGCAAGCCATCTCCAGCCCCATGGTTCCTGGGGTTAAAGTCTCTTTAGATCTCTCAAGCTTAACCCTAAGCGTAACCCTAACCCTAGCCCTAGCTCTTAAGCTGGACCCAGGACCCAGGGTATTCCAGCACACAAAGATGTGGCAGTAACAATGTTAGGGCCCTGCTGGGATGGCCTTGGCAGGCCATATCCAGCATCAGTGTTCCTGGAGCCTGAGGGTGTTTAGATCTCTCAAGCCTAACCCTAAGCATAACCCTAACCCTAGCTCTTAAGCCAGACCCAGGACCCAGGGTATTCCAGTACACAAAGATGTGGCAGGAGCAATGCTGGTGCACTGTGCAGAGAAATTCTTGTTTCTCACTCCAGTTGCTTTCCCTAGACCATCTCAGAGTTACAGAAATTGCGTTGCAAATTGCCTGGCTATCCTGGCTGCCCTCGACCGAAGTGCTACCCCCTTGAATGCTTGGCAGAGCATGGCGTGGCTGTCTCATGCAGAGGCGGGGCTGCCCCCAGCGAGGAATAAGGCGAAAGAGGCAAAGGGTTGCGGGAGGGGATCTCCCCTGAACTCTCCTTTATTAGGGGTAGGGCGAGGGGATTCGGGAGGGCGAGTCGTGGAGAAGAACACTGGAGAACTGTCCCCATACAACCGGTTTTAAAGGGGGGAAACAACCAATAGGGAAAGAGACAAGGGGAGGGTACAACGATCAGGGGTCCAATAAAGACATACGAGGGAGGGGAACGATAACTCATAACCAATAAAACTTTGAACATAACAGAACTTTCGGGAAGAGGGGCTTGGTCCAAGGCTCTGGGCATGCCTCTCTTCTAGACAAGGGGTGGATCTTCATCCCCCGAGTCCTCCCCTAATGGGGAGCCTCCTTCAGAGGAGGTGGAGCTGGAACGTGAGGCAGCTGCAATCAGGGTTGGACCTCCCACAAAATTGCACATCTCATCTTATGTCATTCACCAGTGTCTCGGTTTCTGAGACAGTGTCAGGAGGAAGCTCCCTGGAATGCTTTTCTCCCAGAGAAAGTGGCTTCCCCTCTTCCCTCTGCAAATGAAACAAATTAACCACAGGAAGTTAAAGTGGAAAAAACCCCTTAACTATTTTTTAATATACAAAAAATCCTGAACTATTTATTAAAACAAAATGAAACAGTGAAAAATCAAAGAGGGGGGGAAAAAAGTGGGAAGGGCACCTGCAGGGAGCTGACAACAGGTCCCACCAGTCTCCAGGAAGGGGAAGGGGAGTCCACTCAGCAGCCTAGAGGAAGGCAGGTTGAAAAAAAACCTTGTTGACTCTCGTACGCTGGTTTTGCTCCTCTCAGCAGGCGAAGCTGGTGGAATCCAGTGGCTCTGCTCCTTCACTCACTGGCATGGCCTTCCTCGTTTTTTGGACTGCACCAGTTCCACTCTGCAGGCCTGCCGGGGCCATCCTGAGGGCTCCCCGGGCTGGAGAGGAGAGAAGGATGATAGGGAGGCCAGGGGGAGGAAAAAACCAACCAAACAAAACCTTTTTCCTAACCTCGCAGGGAAGAGCAGTGTAGAGAGCAGCGCTGCGGTCTCTCCAAGAGGCGTTGACACCTCCGCCTCTCTCTCCATCTCCCCATATCTCTCCAGGTCGCTGGACCAAGCCACTTTTATAGCTGGGGCCATTGGGCTGAGCCATTTAACTGACACCTGCAGGTGCTGGTTCGGCTGAACCAACCCTGGCTCCGGCCCTGCCCCCTGGGTCTGTCGGCCATTGAACTGCCCGCCCGGCGCGGGCTCAGTTGAACCGACGTTAGATCGGCCGTTCAACTGACCACCAGGTGTGGGCTTGGCTGAACCGATGGTTCGGCCATTCAAGTGACCCCGCTCTGGCCCCCCCACCCTGGGGTCATCCTAAAGGTGCAGTAGCTGTGGGCTTTAAGCAGGCAGGTAAGGAATAATGTAGCTTCCTAATGTCATCCCAGTACTACCATTAGTGTCCTGTACAACTTAGTGTCCTATACCTACAGCTTACTAGTAGGTGTGGCCCAGATGAATGGAAAGCATAAACAGAAACAGAAGTTTATAAATTTCTAAAATTTAATGACTGCATGACTTTATGGGTATATTAAATATATACTGAATCCTGGAAGTGTTAAAAATTACCTCAGTTATACACCACTATTTTCTTCAAATTTAAGGTCATGTGACAATCTAAGGTTTCTTTGATTCGTTCTTTTTTTTTTTTTTTTCCCCCAGCTATACAATACTGTTAGAGTTTAATCAATTAAAGAAACATAAATTTTCTTTCATAAGCCTTTCACCTAACATCATGAGGGGAACCAGAGGGGCAGGTACTGATCCTTTCACTCTCTTGACCAGTGACAGGACTTGAGGGAGTTTCATGAAGGTCTGTCAGGGGTGGTCTAGGTTGTATATCAGGAAAAAGTTCTTCACTCAGATGGTTGTTGAGCATGGAAAGGCTCCCAAGGGAAGCAGTAACAGCACCAAGCCTGAAAAAGTTCAAGAAGTGTTTGAATAATGCTCTCAGGCACATCGTGTGACTCTTGGGGGTGTCCTGTGCAGGGCCAGGAGTTGGACTGGATGATCCTGATGGGGTCCTTCCAACTCGGCTTATTCTGTGGTTCTTTTCTCTAAGTTGATAATCATTATCTTGGAAATTTGACACCATGAAGTATTTTTAATTGATCAAACATTTTTATCCTTCATATATGTTACTACAAGCCTTTTATGTGGTTTACTAAGGCAATGCATCTGGAAGTAAGATATTCAATAAACTATTATAATTACATCTCTTTCTTGAAATGAGTTTGTTCTCTTTGTGTAAATATTAACATGAGATGTCTGCTATATCATCATCCTCAGTTATAACAAATGTATTTGAGATGTAAGTTAAGTCAAAGAAGCCTATCTACCAACTATGGTTTAGGAAGAATGTGAAAATGCATCTGTCTCTCTTATAAAGCAAGTGGATAGTTATAGACAATTCATTATAAACAGCAAGTAAAAGAGTATAAAATAAAGTGAAAAAGAGCTAATTAAATGACCATTTCTGACAGGAAATTCTTGACATGATCAGTTTTCCTTTTAAGGTAGAACTGTTTTCTAGGTATTTGCTCAACACACTCAGTGTCTCTGGTCTTTAATCTAAAGATTGAAGGACAGTATAAATATTTTTTCCTAAGTAATGTAAATGAATCTATAATAAATGAATACACATACTGCATTTCATAACATGTAAAGTACATGCTTACTTACATTTAAAAACAATAGTTAGAAGAGTTTTGTCTGTGGATTCAGCTGTTTAATATGTGTCATTAATCAGTTTGAAAAGAAACACACTAGAGTCTCATGTTATAGCGTTTTCCTTGAAAGACACATGATATATTTGTGGAGTAGTTTGTGTGTAAATACAACTACCTAATTTTGTCTTATTCTCTGTAAAGCTACTTACATTCTAATTCCAATGAAAAATGAAAGAAACTTTTTCATTATCTCTCTGTCTTTTCATTTTCTGTCCATCTGCAGAACTAGATCTACTGCATCTATCATAGCAGAAGGTAATAAGAAACTCACTATTAGACTTCTGTTTCTTAAAGATTCTAGAAGATACATTGCTCTCATATATTCAGTGAAATACTGCCCACTTTTTATGACCCACACCTTCCTGGAGCAAGGCTAGATGTTTCAAGGAAAGGAACAAAACCTTTTCTATATAAGTTTGGCATTGTCCCTTGGATTTTTATTGACATTGTCTCATCCTTTCTTTTTACTTTGCTTTTCAATTCAGCCTACACTGACTTGCCTTCAAAACTGTGTTAACAAACTCCAGCTGGAGATACCCAACTGCAGTTTCTAACTTGACAATCAACATTTCTTCTTAAAATACAAGCTATGAGATTGTTTCCACATAAAGTGAGGTTAGTAGACCAAACATATTTGTGTTGTTGTAAGAACAGTCTTCATGTAATGATGACATTTAACATATTTTCAATATAAACCAGCCCTGGCAGGTCACAAAAAACTAAGATTCGTAAATGAAATCAAGAATTTTCCAGCCAATTTATTTCTGCTTCTGACTGCTTCACCGAGTAACTTCAGTTTCTTTACAATGTATAGGACACATCATTTTGGGTTTTACTCATTAAATGAAATGCTTTGCACAGAAAACAGCAGGAAAAGCCAAATGCCATGAAAGTAAGAATGCCATTTTAAGTTAACAACATTATCTTTCAAAATAATTTTCAGGTTCAATACAACTTCTACTAGACTTCATCTAAAAGCTCAAAAATGATTCAAAAGATTTCTTTTTTCTGTTAGATTAAGCAAGTTTAGCATATCGTAAGAGTCATATGCAGTCATATCATAAAAGATATGACTGAAAAATAGAACCATTTTTCATCCATAACTTTAGTATTTTCACTATTAAAATATATGATGCACTGGTTTCTCTAACAGTCTTTTGACACAAATAAGAATCTGAAAACATAGAAACAAACCAATGATATTTTTTGGAGCTAGAAAAATTAGGGGATTTACATAATTTTTCTTTAAGTTCATAGCAAACAACTTTAAAATAATAATCAAGATGAAGAAAAACAATAAATTTTGGTTGATCTAATATTATATTATTTTCAAATTACATAAAACACAGAAACTTTAATATTTTTTTTTCTTCTTTAGAACAAAGACAGGTTTTAAAAGCTCAAAATTTGTACTTTATTTAAATTTTATTGAAATACTTTTCACAAGTGCCAAATTCAATTTCTCAGGATGCTTCATCACTCTCTTTTCATGTTTTTGGGGTTTTTTGGTTGGTTTTGTGTTTTGGTTGGAGTTGTTTTGTAAATTTTTGCAAGTTGTAGAAATTTTTTTCTTTTTCAATCATCTCATTACCTGAAGACTTTCTGATATTCCAAGAGATGACTTACCATGCAACTTCTTTGTAAACACGTTTCAAAGTTCCTGATACCAGTTTTTACAGCTCCTAAAACATGTTATAAATTATTAAAGAGTGCAAGAATTTGTAATTCTCTCCTTGAGAAAAAATAATTAAGCCAGATCCAATAAAAATGAGAATTACCTGAACTTGATGAGCGCTTCTTTGATGCTTCAAAAAGCTAGGGTCATTTTTTGCTTTTTCTTTTTACATGAGATTTAATTTGTATTTTCCTCTATAATTTCAGATCCAAGAGGAATAGAAATATCAAATATAATGATAAAGTGTTACAATGGTGTCTCTGACCTCTGAGAAGAAAAGCCCCAGAAATTTCATTAACCTCTGTGTTCTTGTGAGATTTAAATTCCACATCAAGAGGTATAGATAGCTTGGATTGGATAATCATCTGTTCTCAAGGTGATATTTGGACTGAAATCCTAGCATTTTGAAGATTACTTTTCACAATGTGCAACACGAAAAAATGCTAAAAAAAAAAAAAAAAAAAAAAAAAATCAAAGCTAGAGTTAATTTGAGGTCTAAATGACTGAATATGCAAGCTCTTTTTATTTTCACATTTTTCCACAGTACTTTATCCATCGTGGAAACAATATACTTTTATGTCAGTGCAAAAACATGAGCAAACAAGTTCAAGTTCAAAAGTTAGAAGAAAAATACTATGGGGCAGCTGACCAAAGCTGTACTGAAGATGTGTGCCTTATGTTGTAACATCTCTGCTTATCAATCAGAGGATTTCTTGGAAGTTTGCAGGGTAAGGAGGCAGGACTGATTTTTGTTGTTGTTGTTTCCCAACAAGTTTGTTTTGGTCTTTGGGGAAAAAAAAATAAGAGAAAAAAGAAGTGATTACAATATCCTAGTTCTTCTTGAAAAGCTGTAGTTTACAAAACCAAGATTGCTTTTAAATTGTCCTCTAGATTATATTTTAACCTGCAAAGCCCTTTTATTTTACAAGTGAAATCAGCAGTCTGTCCTTCAGAATATTTCCCATGTTCAAACAAATATCTTTCAATTATTTATATTTTACAGAGGAAATTATTTAAATTGTAAAGATATTATTTTTATGACCTTTATGTAATACTTGATTCATAATTCTACAAGAAGTGCTACATGGATGTATCTGTAAACTGGATCAGGACCCTATCTTACAATATTCTTCCAAAAATACTGCTTTCAAGAACAGGAGGCAGAATAAGCTCAGTTCTCAAAAAATCCCCAAACAACCAGGCAACATAAAATACCATCTTACATTAACATGGTAACTTGCATGTTGCAAAGACAAGGGAGTTTCCTTGGTTTGCTCTTTTTTTCCTCAACACATGGAATGCCAGCTTTGCAAAAGACACAGTAAATATAAACAGTGTATTTACCAGAAGCAAGGCATATCCAGTATTTGAGTGCTGAGTTGGACATGTACTCTCTCAAGAAATCTGTTAAGTTTTTTATATCAGAAACTTATGGAATAAGGAAGAGAACACTTTTGTGAGTTCCTCTAATGCTCTATGTCTGAGTCAGCTCACAGCTGCACAAATTTGATTTGCATTGGATTAAAGCCATATGAATTTTTAAATTGTTATGAAATTATTTAAAACTCATGAAATCTGTATGAGAATCCTGTTGTCTTCTATTTTATTTAATTTTCTTTGTTTTGGTTTTGGTTTTTAATTTTTTTTTTTTTTCCTACTGTGTTCCTACCCTCCCAAATTCCAGAATGCTTGATTTTCACTCCCTAGTTTCAGTGCTCTGGAGCCCAATAGGCCTTTCCATCTTCAGCATGATCCAAACTGTAGGAATTTCTAATTTGTTTCCCAGGAAATTCAAAAGTCTCATTTCATTACTGAGTCCCAAGGAGACTAAATTCCTAATGTACTAGTCTTGTACCAACAAGGAGAATTTTAACTAGATTCAATGAAAACCTACACACTTTGGAGCTCACCTTAAGGAGAATAACCTGTCTCTTCCTTTGACTGGTTAGAACTGATCTGAAAATAATTCTAAAATATGCCAAAAGTGTGAAGTTAACCTTAATGATATTATGATGTCTAATAGGAAATGAAGGACTTCCAGTTCAGGAATTTATTTTCCAAATATCTGGGTATTGAAGGAAAATACTCTACTTGATAATCTGTTGGAAGTGCAAGTGATTCCTCTTATACATATTTCTATCCATTAATTTAAAAAAAAGAAAAGATGCAACAGATGTTCATAATACATTTAAACTGAATGTTAATTACTACCATTGAAAAAGTGGAAAGCAGAGCAACTGATACTTTATTTGCTTCAGAGAAGAGCCAAGATATTGGTAGCTATCCAAACAGAGACTCTCTACCGAGTAGAACACTGACTAGAGAGGTGTTTTCCATTCTAGGTGATCTCATAGCAAGAAAATAGAATACTTTATTTCTTCCTCTAGTCCCTATAGTGAATGAACGATTATAATTATTCCTGATATCTTTTTGATACTGTGCAAAAGCTGAGTTTTAGATCTATTTGCAGCATTTAAGTTATTGGTCCATGTTTCCTGGCTGCCTGCATGCTATTGCCCTCATTACTTCCCTGTTCAACAGAACTCCAGGTAAACACCAAGTATATTTAGCAATACCAAAGTCACAAACAGCCAAGCTACGACAGATTTAGTGCCATGCTACTCTTAGCACATTATTAAGTCAGCTTAGACTCAAAACTATGAAGTAGACAGAATTGTGAAGGGAATGCAAACAAATATGAACCTAGTTCATACTGTTGTCTACTACTTCATTTAGACCAGACTGCTCAGTCTCATTTATGTTAACAAGATACATACTGGGGTTTTCTTATGTAACGTATAATACATCTTTGTTTTGAGCATACAAAGAGTGTGAGGAAAATTCTGTAATTCATGAAGTTTTTCTCTATAGGAGGCTTGCTTAGTCTATAATTAATCCTCTAGGCAGACATAAAATCAAAGAATAGCATTGCTTCACTATAGAACGAAACCATAATCAGTTCTATTTTATGAAAACTTGTCAAACAAACAGTATCTTTTGGAGTTAATGGGGTTACTATTTGCCCTTTTGGCCACTTTTTCTGAATTGTTAAGATCCAGGGCCTGTTAGAGAAAGGTGATAGAACTTTGCAGAGGGATGAGAAAGGTAAATAAACGGTGGGTGAGAGCAGAAAAATAAATACGTTAATTTTTTTAAACTCACAGATGAGAATTTTCATGTATCTGGTTTGATGGACTTAAAAGTTCTAAATCAATTAGTGCAACAAACCTACAGCATAGATGAAAGACACTTGAGACAGAGCTGAGATAAAGAGTTGTGAAACTACTACTTGGCAATAGTGCAGAAAATCAGAATGAGCGACACCCATGCTGTGTGATACAGAAGAATTCTCTCCTGGTGCAGACATGAAAAATAAACCAAACCAGAACAAAATAAGCCCCAGAGCAGCAGTTAACACAAGAATAAGATAATGTTCATTGTTCTAAATTATTATTTTAATATTCTTGTGCATGGGGGGATTAAAATATTGTAAAATAAAGTGAAAAGAAGCAATCTCAATCTACTCAAATTTGGAAATGGTCAGATTTATGACTGACATTTGCTAAATGATGACTTTAAAATCTGGAATGTTGTGCTAAACATAATTACCTGTAACAATAATTTTACTTAAACACAATGGTATTTTAATGCTTGTTTACTTGAAGATTAAATTAAAAACACTGCATCACCAAAATGAAAAGAAACTAAAACCCAGTCTAATTGTTATCTACTTGGAACCAACTGTTCAGAGCAGATGGAAGCAAGCCTTGTACAAGGGATGTTCTGAAATGGCAAATGAGGAAATAAACTTTAAATTTTTTCTGTAGCAAAATATTCTACCTAGAATAAACCAAATATTTCATACAAAAATTGTACACGTTTATTAATGATGAATAGGTATCTGGCCAAGACAAAACAACATTGCTAATTCCCATAATCGTGGCAATTGGAGGCAATGGATTTGCAGGACTAGAAACAAAAAGCTTTCTTTAGGATGCCAGACAAGTCCTCAGGTTTCTATTTTTTTCATCAGTTTCTGCCTGGAACATGATAGGTTTTGTGCACACCTCTCAGTATAATGTCACTCCGTGGTGGGTGTGAACATCTTCACTGTCACTTATATGACTTGCTGAACAAGCAATGCCGTGCTTATCTTGTTTGGTATCTGGTGCCATGGATGGCTATTTTTTCCTCTAGATCAGGCAGAACATAAAAAGTCAAAGAGATATTGTATACTAAATTGATGGGATAAAAAGCCCACCAGTCAAAAACCTTTTGAAGTCCCTTAAAACAAATCCCTAAGTTGTTATGTTAAATAATGAAGGAATAATTTTGGTTCAAAATTTTATTTTTTGGCAGGAAATACTAACAATTGAAAATGTTGCCTCAGAAAAACAATTTATTTTGACAAACAAACTCTGTAATGATTCAAAAGTTTTTTGTTTCCATTTCTCACCTGCAGTAAAGAGGTAATTGCAACACAGCCATTTACCGCTGCATCTTATATGCCATTCCCTTTTCTTTTCAATTGTCACAAATCTTGTTTGCATTGCACCAAACTTCTAGCCATAGCAGCTGCACCATGTCATCACCATGTTATCCTTGGTCATTACAGGTTCCTACTAATAAAAAAGGGTCAAGCGGAACTTTTGATGTCATAGAGGGCTTAAAATCTGAAAAGAATTACAGTCATGATTGTTGCAAAACTTCTTGAGGGAAATTGCAAACGGTCAAGAAGCATATTTATGCAATGTAGTTTGACTTATTTATTAATTGGTCAACTCACTTGGAAGCCAGGTCATTCTTGGTTAGTTTGATAATTATTTAGCATAACCATCAGTCTAACTTTTCTAAATACCACATTGTCTTATCTGTATGTCTCTTTTTTTTCTGACATCATCATCTTAGACACAGCTTACAACATCCACAAGCATCTATTTTGATTCATGTGGAAAACATAATCTTACAGTTGGTTTTGTTTTCCACTTGCAGTAATCTCAAAACACATTACTTACAATTTACCAAGTTTTAGAAAGTTATTACTTCACTACTATGAGATAGATGTCAAAAGCCAAGACATACTTTTGAGCTACCCTACTGGCCACAACAATAAAAATCTACTAAGGCCTTAAAGTATAGGAAAGCTATAGCATGATAATGCTTTTTATGTTGTTTCTATTACGTATTTATTTATATTTAAAAAAAAAACCAGCACCCAAATCCCAAGCTATCTGTTTATCTCTGCCTGTGAATGTATTAATCAAGTGTTAAGATGCACATGTGAATACACACAAAGGTAAAGTATATGCATGAAATCACTGCTGAAATTGTTGATTGAAAGGCAACACATCAGAAAGCCTTCTAAAATTTGACCATCAAGAATTGTAAAGGTTTTCTATCCTGGATGACTGAGAAATCAAACCACAAATAATATTCAGGGATGATAGGTTTTAACACATAAGAAAAAAAATCTTCTGGTAATGTGTGACTGTAGTTAGTTCTCAACTAGAGATCATAGATAAATCTCTGGAAATAGGTTCAAAAGTTTAAGTGAGGTATAAGGATTTAGCAGAAAAAATAAAGAAACTATGGGATACCATTGTGTAGAGCACCAGCATGTCTTTATTCTGAATACTACATAAATTATGACTGCTACATGAAAAGGAAGCAAACAGAAAAATATAAAAAAACTACAGAAAGCATAAAAAGGATGGTCTAAAATGTGGAACAAATCCATAAAGAAAGAGTAAATAAACTGAAGGTTTTTTAAAAAAAGCATGGGAAAAGGAATGACACAGGTCTCCCAAATCTTGGATGAATGGGAGAATATATATAGGAGAAGACATAGGAATAATTGTAACCTAAATGTATTAAAAGAGACAGTAAAACAGCAAAGAAACATAATACTTGCTTACCATCCCATTAACACTTATTTTTGTAGTTATCGACTGTATGGCTTTTTTCCAACCCCCTGAAATTCAGACTGGGGTGTCTCAGCCTACTTTGTCCTAACTTATTAGGAAAATAATCCCTATCTTGAAGCTTCTCCCTATCTCAGAGCTCTGAATCTTTCATTTTTAAAATGTTTTAGTTTTGGAGGGTTTTGTTTGTTTGGAGGAATTGTGGGGTTTCTTTTGGTTGTTGTTTTGTTTGGTGGGGTTTTTTATTTTTTTTTTAATTGTTGTTAGGTTTCTGATTTTCTTTTTGGGTTCCTTTGTGGTTTTGTGCGTCTTTTTTCTTTTTTCTTTTTTCTTTTTTCTTTTTTTTTTTTTTTTTTTTTTTTTTTTTTTTTTTTTTGGTCCTGGGTTTGTTAGGGTTTAATTTTTCCGGATGGGAAAGAAACCAGAATTACCAAAAATATTCAAGATATGAGCAAACACTACTGTGTTCTCTTTTGCTTTCTGTCAACACATTAATAATTCCTAAAATGCTCTATTTGTTCACTTTCTTGTACTCTTTTCTCAAGCATCTTCCAGTGAGCAGAGAAGCACTCCATCTAACTGATGGAGAGAGGGTACAGAGCTGGATGAGCCTTTGATCTGGTACAGCATATTATGCACATTCAGGCAGCAAAAATATAAATTATTACTAGTTATTTAAAATAGCTGAGATCACTGAGAAACAGTGGCACAGAAAAATCCTGTGAGACTATAAGAAACCTTCACTTCAATTACAGCATTGACAAAGGAAAACTAAGCATCTACATGGAGCAATTTTGCTCCAGAAAAACTGTTTATTATGATGAATATTTTAAAACTGGTGCAGTAAACCCGTAAACAGAGAAAATTTTCTTATTGTTTTACAGTTTTATACACAAAAACATGGGTTAGTGATGGAAGGCTTGAAACAAGGTGAGGAGATTTTTTGCTGTATTTATTAAGCCTATCACTCCAAGGATTCCCCAAACTAAGACCTTATAAATTGATGCAAGACGTAAATAGCAAAAACTGGGGTAATTAAGGCAATCAACCATCTTTTGCACATATTAATTTTGCTATGCAAGTAATTGTCTTACCTTTATTCCTTCTTATGGTTATGGGAAGGAGCTGGGGGGAGAAGGTAGATGAGGTGACAAGGGGTAAGTGAAACCTTGAATATGTAAATCACATTTTGTTTTTAAATTGCCACTAAGAAGATAAAACTTGCTTTATTCCTTTCTGAGATGAACAACAACTCAGGATACACATAATTCATATGTTCATAGAAATCATGGGTAGATACCCATTTGGTATAGAATGTGCCATTATGAGAACCATCTTTATTAAAAGAGAACATTATTTTAATATCAATAGTTGAGTTGTAATGGGATGGAACACCATGCCACTCTAGCCAAATGATTTAGGATTTAGGATTTTAGGTAACTAAATTTTGTCATTGTTGTAACTCAGTTTGTCAAGATCTACAATTTTGACTCTGGATGATACTTAATTCTGCACTGCCTTAAAGTCAATACTGTTTTGCACTCTACTACCAAGTTATCAAAAAATAGGCAGTAATGCTGTCCTATTAAGATGCCACATCCATTTAAGAAAACTTTCCATGACCAGACATCCTAAGACATACCAATCCATGTTGCATAAGAACATTCAGCCTTCACCCACAAAATTATTTCTGGGTTTTTTTCCAAATGTTATGTATTCTGTATTTGGACCACTGTTAATTTTGTAAGCAACCTTGTTAAGGTTGTATGCATTTTGTTTCTGTGTTATGAAGTCAAACAAAGACATTTTCAGGAAAAAGTAGTGTAAAATTAGGCTTCTCTTAGACCCGGGTTTGCCGTGTAAAGTAAGCTGACTTAAAAAACTGTTAAATACGTGCTAGTTCCTAACTTGGTTGTTGTGGGTTTCTTTATATTTACGTATATAAATATTTAGAGAACGTTAGTAGATGTCAGAAAGGAAGTGTAAGAAACAAGAATGTTTCAAGATCTCTGACTACTGAGTAATCATTACTTGTGATTCCAGAAGGTCCACAAGAAATTAGATTTTAAAGGTGAAATAATATGATAGTTTGTTTATCTATTAACTTTGACAACAAATTATTTGTCAATCATCCTTTTTAGAAGACAGGCAATAAAACTGAACTTCCTACTGCAAAAACTTTCATTGTATTCATAGAATCATTTAGGTCAGAAAAGACCAACGAGTCCAACCACAAACCCTTCACTGCCAATTCCACCACTAAACAACATCCCCAAGTGCCACATCTACTCATCTTTTAAATACTGCTAAGACGGTGACTCCACCACTTCTTTGAGCAGCCTGTTCCAGTGTTTGACAGCAATTTCTATGAAGAAATTTTTTTCTTTTTTTTCGTAATCTAAACCTCCCCTGGTGCAACTCGTGGCCATTTCCTCTCATCCTGTTGCTCGCTACTTGTAAGAAGAGACCTATCCTTTCAGGCAGTTGAAGAGAGAGAGATGAAATCCCCCTCGAGCCTCCTTTTCTCCAGGCTGAACAACCCCAGCTCCCTCAGACATTTCTCATCAGATTTGTGCTCCAGATCCTTTCCCAGCTCTGATGCCCTTCTCTGGACACACTCCAGTGATGCCTAAAAGAGAAGCCAAAACAAATTAGGAGTATAAAATGCGGATAAATTTATTCGAGGCCTTCTAGGTACACTCCGGGCAAACGAACGTCCCCCCCAGGGACCACACCCGAAATGCACACTGGGTCATGAGCCCTTCACATTTTATAAGTTCTGTTTCATTAGCATATTGGCCCTTAATTCTCCAATCATACCCTCAGGTGACAATGTTCACCACCCCAGGCCTGCCCCCCTTCATCTTACAGTTGTTTACATATTTTCAGGCCCCAAGGCAGCGAATATGTCCTTGAATCTGTGTTCAGAGAGCCTTGTTTTGGTTAAAGGTGCTGGGAACAGAGCATTTTAGCACTTAGTAAGAAGCACTAAACTGCAGTAAGTTACAGGTGCATTAAGAGGAAAAACTAGAAATATTCAAAGGCATCATTAGCACCTCAGTGTCCTTCTTGTAGTGAGGGGCCCAGAACTGGATGCAGGATTCAAGGTCTGGCCTCACCAATGCCAAGTCCAGGGAGATCATCAGTGCCCTGGTCCTGCTGGCCGCACCACTGTGGATATAGTCCAGGATGCCATTGGCCTTCTGGGCACACTGCTAGCTCATGGTCAAATAACACCAAAATTGCAGTGCACTGAAATTGTAATACCCTTGCCAACTTCTATTTAGTGTTCACATCAAGGATCATCATGTACTAAGAGCACCTAGCATAATATATTTAAGGACACCATGTCCCTTTCAAAAACACCACTTTCCTCTCCTTCATCCTGTAGTCCTTTTCCTAGGAATGAAGCCTGCAATGGTATAGGAATTTTTGGTGTTTTTCTGTAAACTCTGAAAAATAATCTGTGATTTATGAAGATAAATGTGGGCTAGTTTTTTTAAGCAAGATTTTTCTCTGCAGATTTAGAATTACACCAATTTCTCTCATCTATAACTTTTACTGGTAATTATTTTATTTATACTTCCAAACTATTAACAAAAATAACATGCTGAAAGTGGATTTTTGATTAGCCTGCCAGAATGCTCTGGGAGGATGATGATTCTCTACATGCTTCTATTTTCAGATCTATTTATTAGATTAAAAAATAACTATTAAACATATATATCATTTTATGGTGATTATGCTCATTGTTTTTAATCAGAATGCTGCATAGTGTTTAACTAAATGCTTCATAAGCCAAGAAAAGTACATATAAACAGAAACATTGAAGAAAAGAAATTGTAATTCAGTGAAGCAAAACATCAAATTTGTTCTCTATGCTTAGAAATGTGGTGACTGACATTGTGGGATATTATTTTTTAATTCCCTCTGAAAATCAACTTATATTGGTTTTTCATTGCCTCAATATCATGCATATAGATGCCAGTTAAATTAAATTATACTATTAATTGTTTCCCTAGCATTTTGCAGCTCATTGGATTCATGTCTCAATACCTACATTTGCAAAAAATAATCTTTACCTGATTTTCTTATCCATGGATGAGGAACATTTATTTTAACTATTATAATAAAAGTCCATTAAAAGGAAGATGAGCTTCTGATGTTTAGAGGAAAGATTTAATATTTACTGGACTACATAGTTATTATTACTATGTACATATAATTACTTTTACAAGTCTGTTTCTGGAGGGTGCTAAACATGAGGACAATTCATCTGGTTTGCCACTCACCAACATTCATCTGGAAATACAGATATTTATTATTCAACATACTTCATGCACATTTCAGCTCTTGTATCGTGTGCTCTGCTAAGCCTCTAGAAATCAGCGGTCTACCATTTTCTACAGAAATCTGTCTTCCAACAGGCTGAACACCCGCTCCCTGACAGAAGCTGTGCGCTAATCAGCTTGTCGTTACAAAGGCCACAGAGGTTACAGCACAATTCTCTGCCATGGTTAACATGAGGAATCGCTGCTGGGAAAGGCAGTTGTCCCAAGCAGTCAGAGTGGAGTGCCTGTTAGGAAAAGGCACAGCACTTTAAGATCCTGGGCAGAAGAAGATCGCACTGATAAAGGCATTTAAAATGAAAAGAGAACTGGATGAAAAATGACTGATCGAACAGTCTCATTTTCAGATGGAAAGCAAAGAATGTGTCATATGTCTCACAACATCACTGAAAATATTGTAAGGGTCCTTCTGGCAGCAACCACAGAAATTGGAATTATCTCTACAAGCTCTTATCAGCAAGAAGTTAAGGGTGTGTACGGAAGTTACAAATTAGCTGAAATTAGCTGAGCACACAGAATTATGGTCTGTTCCTTTAGTCTTTTTTAGGAAATTGAGAAAAAAGGGGAATGTATAGGGTAAAACATAGTAATGTATTAAAAATAGGTTAGATTCTACCTCTGAATTGAACTTCATATATTTTATTTATAACCATGGCCTTTTAATGCTACTAAATATTTTTATGTATGCTTTGTAAGCCTTCATATTTGTGATATTTTGGGATGCCTGAAGGTAGTTAAAGTTAAGTCTTATTTTCATTATTTTATCAGTCACCAGAAGCCAAGGCCTGTTTCTAACTTGGAATTGAATCCTACCACAGCATCTAAAAATTACTCCTTGATGCAGAAGTTTACCTTTTCTGATGGTGAAATTCCGGTGTTGTGCTACTTTCACATGGTCCTGTTTTAATAATAAAAAGAAGAAAATCATTAATAGGAAACAAGAAGTACAAAAAACCAAAAAACAAAAAAACAAAAAAACCCCCAACAAACCAAAAAACAAAAACAAAAAAACCAACCAACCAACCAAACAAACAAAAAAAACAACTCAAAAATCTGTTAATTGACACAGTTTTCTGTAAGGCAGGAGATCTCTTGTGGTTTTAGTGTAACATAACTTGAACTGTGTCATGAGGGACAATTCTAAACTCAGCTGATGGCAGATGATTCCTTTGCCTGTTTAGACTACTGAAGGATCATTTGCTGTGTAAGTTAGCATTGGTCATGTTTCTACTTTTTCACAGTTAGACCTCCAGAGTAATATACCTTTAAGAAAAATTATATCTCTCAGCATAAGGAATGCTCTAATCTCACACATAAAACAAGTTGCTATTTTATATCACTTCCAGACTTTCATATATAAAAACTGTTTTTCTGCTTTGTTTTAGCTAATGTGTGTTTGTATGTGCTTATGCAGTAGTTGAAGAAGTACATGTTTACTTGGAGAGCCTGTGGTCATTGAAAATGAATGGGTGTGTACGGTGAGTGAGAACAAAAATGGGTGTAGTTATTTTTTATATGGATCGTTCAAATAATTTGATGCTTTCCTTTGGTGAAAAGGAAGACATATTTCCAATTTCCTCCTATTACATCACTAGTTGGGTAATGCTGGGAACTAAAAAGGGGCAAAGGAAGCGATAAGGACAGAGGAGGGTTTTCCTTTCATCTGATCTTTGAGAGACAGAGAGTAAAGAAAACTACTGTTTAAATTCTGTTTGTTTCTTTGTTTTACATATTTTAGAAGCAAAAAAACATAGTAACTTTTCAATGTTAAGCACCAAATCAGAAATTAAAAAAAAAAAAATTACTTAGGACTCCACACAGCCAAGTGAATATATTGGTGCAAGCAAAACTCTGGGTGAACAATTATATATCTGTGACTATTCATTTGGCATTTCATGTACCATTTTCTGAGAAATGATTAGAAACAAAGAGAAATGCAGCACTACTTGGCATATAAGCCATAAATACACACTCTAATATACCACTTCATTTCCTGGGCCAAAGGAAGAAGAAAAATTATTCCTGTTTTGTACATTACACACATTATTGATAGCAATATAGTTGATAAAATACTCCAGTTTTAACAATAGTGTACAAACCCAAACACTGTCATCTAAAGGCTGGAAGTGCTTTAGAAAGATAAGGAAGTGTTTACTTCCATTTTGAAAATGAGTGAGCAAAGACCAAATGTATTAAGCAGTCCATGTAATGTCACATGAATCAGTCACAGAATCTAGGCTTGTGACTTCTAAACATACACTGATTCATTAGCTCATGGATTTCTTGTCAGTGTCTTCAGCTTCTGAAGTATTCATCTTTTCCCTACCACTCTACACCTCCATTTTTTATGCTGTAATCCTATCAATTTTCATTATCCTACAGTGTGACATGTCAACTTTCAGATTAAAAGTCTTAATACAGGATTATGAAGTAGTTCTTGCTGATTTAGCTCTTCTCTGCTCTTTTTAGTTCAGAGGTTTTTTTATAAATATATGCTTGCAATAAATCTTTCTTCTCATAGCTATGATTGTTCTTTACATTTTGTCCTAATCTGTGCTAGATTGCTGTTGAATTACCTTCTTGCAAAGGTGACTGTTTCTCAAATGCTTACTCCACATTTATATAAAGTTTAGAAATCTTTCAATATGCAACTTTCAATACGTTACATCTGAAAGGGGTATTATTTCTCACAGGTAGAGTCATTTCAGCAGAGAATTTTAAAAACTCAAGCATCGCTTGCTATTAATTCTTTATTTTATTCTTTCTTCTGAATGAACATGCTACCTTTCTCATGTCTTAAAGTCCAAGGACAACCTAAAATTTAAAAGACCACAAAATTTTGAATTATAATTTTCATCAAATACTAGATATGAAAAAGGGTCATTTTTAATAAAGTGTCTGTTTGTGTACATGTTTTCAGAAGAGGAAAAACGAGTAGCAGATAGCAGGAAACGTTCTTAAACAGAAAGTAGATACAGAACAAAGGAAGGCAAAGAAAAAAATCTTTTTTACTAAAAAGCCCAGTGAATTACATTAAATGTAACTAAGTTTATCTTTTTTAATTAAACTTATGATAATTTTTTCATCAAGAAAATACATTAGTAAAATGAAATAGCCTTTTCAGTGCATTTTTAAAAAGTAATCTAAATATTATTAATCCATATATTAATTATGACTGGAACAGGCAAACTATTTCAAAATAAAGCTATTTGCACCCATTATAAGGAGATTCACAACACTATTATTTTTTAATTATTAGAAAATACACGACATTGCCTGCCTATTGGGCTTACAATTAAATGCTTGGCTTACCCTTTGGTATTATGGACACGTAGAAGCAGCAACATGTGTAAGTTGGGGTCAGTTGCACAACTGATCATGCTGACAACTGTTAATCATGATAACTCCTGCACGTTCAGAAGCATTTAGAAAGAAATTAAAATACAATCAATAAACCAACACAGAATGGAAGGTCTAGCGTTCTTTCAGAAAATTGCTGAACCATTGACAGCTTCTATAACACTTCAGCAGCTCCTGAACAGGATACAAACTCTGAAAGTATGAAGTGGAATCCTTAATGGAATGCATCCCTTAAGAAGTGAATTCCATAGTAATTGTCAATAAAGTGGGCCAGTGTTCAGCTACTAATTGTAGTGTCTTTTTTTATTTCTACATCCATATCTACTGACCTTTATTCTTTGTTACATCAAAAATTTAAGACTTTTTAAAGCCTTCTATGTATTTAAAACAAACTCTGAAAAAAGAAAGAGTTATGCTCTGATAAGTAGATATTAATGCTGCAAATGAGGTTGTAGATATGGTCATTATTCTTACTAGTGGAGAAAGGATGCAGAAAAAGGAAATTTTAAATAAAATTGTAATCTAATTGAGAAAAGAGTTGAGCTTTTGTATTAACTTTATCAGAGGCAAAATTTCATTGCATTGCTTCAATTAGTAATTGACTTTTTAAAAGATGCATTCCTTAATGTTTTTCACTTACATATCATATACCTTTTGGAAACAGTCTTAGCTATGAGTATTGACTAGTATTGAAATGCTTCATAGTGTTGAAATTCTTTCTTTGTTCATGAATTCCAAGTGTCCTGGCTAGGTAGACATCAGGCTTTAACATACCATGTCCCAAAAAAGGGCCACAACTGAAGTAAATTTTTCAGAAAGAGTCTGGAGAGACACCTGGATTACTGTGAAAAAGCAAAGCAATGATTACTTCATTCCTTTACATAATGCAAAATCATTAATTAGTATAAAATCAAGGAATTATTAGTTGCCGATATTACTGACTAATGCCTCTTACTGTAATGATAATGAAGATCCATTAGGCTTAATGATCTCTATAGAGCTCACATATTGGAGTTTAAAGAATTTCTCCTTAGATAACCTTACCTATTGACAACCACAGAGCCACACTGGATTACTGAAGAACAAAGACAAGGATGTGACCCATTTACATGTGCCCATTGGTCTTTCCTGTCTGACATGTCCCCCAAGGAAGTTTCATTATCCATTGTTCAAGACTGTTTTCCTGAATGGGCTCTAACTAATCTATGGTTTCTGCCAGAATGAGATGTAGGGTCACCGAGCAGACAGTGAGGCCCAGGAAGGATTAGTCAGTCTGTTACAGAGCACCCTGTGAGAATGCAGGAGCAGAGAGCAGAAGCCGGCATCATACACAGTACAGAAAATTTGGCACCATCTTTGCTTCATCACATTGAAGCAAAAAGTTCAAGTTAGTTTTCAACCTTTTATCGAGAACAAAATTATTCTAGTAACCCAGTATTCAACTAAGTAGTAAGTTGTTCACACCTATATGTGTATTTATCTCAATATATACACATGCAGGTATCTACAATGGTTTTGAGGAGAAATCTACTACTGTTTCAATTTTTTTCAAATGTCTTTAGAGTACTGGTTGATATAAAACATTCAGACTGGTTTCTTGAACTATCCGCAAATGCCAAATTTCAGTCTTAAGAATACCACCTTGCTTTTACCATGAGCCTTTGGAAAACCACCTTTGAGTATAAACTGCATACTCAAATAAACACATTGAATAGTGAATCTCTTTTCCAAAAGGACTGTGATGAGCTGCATAGACTTACCTGCCTTATTATGCAGCATAAAATATTAATATAAATAGATTATAAACAGCTGCAAATTCTAAATGTTTGCAGTATACAGGTTCTCTGACTTACAAACTGCTGTTAAACAGCACACTTGATAACTTTCATACAGGAGGTTACTTGGAACTTCAAGCATAAGAAAGTGACTGAGTGACAGGGTCTGGACCCAGAAGAAAATAGAAAAAAGAGTTGGGGTAGGATGACTCATTTACTGCAAGGTCAGTCACTCATTTCAGCTTTATCTTATGTATTAAAATTATTATTTTCTATTAAATATATATAACAATTTACTATAGAAAGAGTGGGACAATTTTTAAAACATGGCTTGATGAATGTGGGCACGTGTGTCTTTGGGACGTGTACTTCAAGAGTCACCTATTTCCAAGAGCAGTGATAGAAAAGTTTGTTTCTATAAACTAAAGCACTGACAAATATTCCTTTCATTTACCAAAATGTGAAAACCCTCTTATTTCATTTTATGATTTTTCCAAGGAATAAAGAAACAATCCCAAATCCCTTCTTAGTATATAAGATCTTATTCTCAAGTATATCTAATGAATTTAGGGAGCAAATCCTGGAGCAGTTCAGCAGAATTTATGCTACTTAGATGTCACTGATAGTCCAATCTCAGACTCTAATTAGAAAAGACAGAGGATTTGAAAGAGAAAGCAAATTGACCTCTTAAATTTGCTATAAGCTCTCAATCAGCATCACAAACACAAAGACAACTGGACTAGTGGCAGCAAAAGACTGTACATATTGGAGGTTTTAAAATAGTAAGATACAGATGCCTAAATATCACATATTGAAGACAAACAAAACATTCAAAGGTAATTACTTCCTAATTTCAAAGGATATGGAGAAACCTAGGATCTAAGGGGTAACTGTGCATTTAACATCCTTAAAGCAAGGTGACTGAAAATTGCTCTGTCCAAAAAGAAAAATAATGACATTAGTATAATAGTAAAGACTCATTTATCTCATTTGACACCCTACCTATGTTTGTGATCCCTAAAAACACCAAATAAATGAAAAAAACCTAGAATTCCACCAACAACAAAATTCCATCAACAGCAACAACAACAAAATTAAATAGGGAATTTGTCTGTTCTTGAATTAAAGCATAACTAACAAAATAAGTATTTTTTTCCCCCAGTCTTCAATAATAAGAACTCTCAGTCACTACACTAAATATAAATTTAGTGCTTCCCAATGGTGGACCCAGAAGAGAGATAAGGAAGGCCTCCAGTCATTCGTCTCCTCCAGTAAATAAAAACAGAACTTCCAAATAAAAAGAAAATACACACCAAACACCATTGCTGTAACTCTGCAAAGATTCAAGACTATATCCTTAACATCATTATGTTGAAGGAATGTTCCTAAATTTGTTAATAACTGTGGCTTGAAATGCACTTTACAATGCAATGGAAGAATGAAGATGAAGTAGAGCAGGGCCTTTATCTCAGTTGCAATTTACTAGAGAATACAGTTTCTAGTATACTAAAAAAAAAAGCCAACACATCCAGCAGCGTGGGAGACAAAATAAGGAGATCATTTAGACCCCTTGAAGAGCGGAGAACCCATCTTTATCCCAATTTCAACATTGGATAAATCCACTGAGTGTGCAAAAGGCAGCTTGCCTCCAATTCATACACAAGTGACATGTACCACATCAACCTTCTCCCACGCTGTTGTTTGCTAACCAGGATAGAACGACCCCCCTGACTAAAAGACTGCCTGACTCATCAAAGGTTTCTGCAACCCAGTTGCAAGATTGGCTTCTAGCTGCTCAGGTGGGAGGGCTGCAAGCTGGACCTGATCTTACACGGGGGAAAATTGCAGAGGAGCTACTGATATAGGGCTGACAGGTAGGATTTGTGGCAAGTGAAGAATCATATTGCTATCCAAAGGGTAGAACTGAGGGAAAATGTTTTTTGGTTCAGGGATTGGAACCAGGGAACTGAATCCTCAAAGAACCACCTATGGAGGGCAGAATTGGAGAAGGGTATCCTTCAGGAATTGGTGGATAAACAACCACTCTAGAATTTACAAATGCTGGTGAAAATGTGGAAACAAAGGGATAGGAGTCCCCAAAGGAGAGAACATCCTTCTTCAATAGAAATAGGTAGTCCCTACAGCCCCATCAGTGAAGCTGGATGTAGCTGGTTCTGAGATGTTAGGAAACTCTCAGCACTGTCCCCAGTAGGTGAGCCAAGTTACAGCCAATGAAACGATCTTAGAAGACTCACTGAAAATAAAGATGAAGATAGGTTCTTAATTTTTCCCCTTGGTTCCTTGTAATCCCCAGTCACCTTTTTAGTAGCTGCAAAGAACCCCTTCCCCTGCCCTGAATGAGGAAACTGCCAAACGAAGCTGGATAGTCCCTGAAAAAAACCAGATATATTTTACTGATGTGTACATGTACTCTAAGCCACAGCAGACGGCTCAAATAAAATGTTGGTTGCCTGCTGGTAACCCCACTGAGACCATGGTGATATTGGGTTCTTTCCCTTTGATTAGTATGGGATTGGGCCTCCTGAAGGGGAAAGTCTGGGTGGATTCTAAGAGAATTGAGTGGAAATTCAATTCCCCTGTGCTCTCAGTAATGCTTTTACAAACTTCTGCTCTACCACTGTCAAAGGTAGTGAATCTAAAGCCTTATCCTTTACATTCAGGACCAGAGATGGAATTGCTGAAGTCATTGAAGAGTTAAAGGAAAGTAGAATTGTTGTTCAATGCCACTCCTCCTATAATTCTCCTGTGTGTCCCATTAGCAACCCAAATGGGAGGTGGTGCCTGACTGTGGACTATCGTCGCTTGAATGCAGATGTTGGTCCCTCCACTGCTGCAGTACCTAACACAGACAAACTGACTTCCAGCATTCAGGAACAAGCGCACCTTGGTTTAGCTATAATCGATGTGGAGGATCTGGATTTAATGGTTCCCTCGAGACAGGGAGATAAGGAACATTTTGCTTTCACACGGGAAGGTGCACAATACACCTTTACTCGTCTCCCACAGGGATATCAGCACTCACACACTACAGCCCATCACATCTGAGCTCTTGAGCTGAAGGAAATGACCCCAGATGGGGATGCTAAGGTGTACCAATACACCGATGATATGCTGATCGGGGGTGCTGATATCACTGAGGTGGGATGGACTCAGGCAAAAATAATTGAACATCTGGAAAAAATAAACCTGCAGAGCATCAAGAGGATGTAGCCAGCCTCTTTTCAGTGATGCCAAGCAATAGCACAAGAGGTAGCAGGCAGAAACTGAAATACAGGAAATTCAACCTGCGTATGAGGAAGAACTTCTTTACTGTGTAGGTGACTGAGCACTGGAACAGATTGCCTAGAGAGGTTGTGGAGTGAATATCTCTTTTCCTGGAGGTATTCGAAAGCTGTCTGGACACAATCCCAGGCAGTGTGCTCTGGGGGACCCTGCTTTTAGCAGGGAGATTGGACCTCCAGTGGTGCCTTCCAGACAATTTTGATCAAGCAAGATGTACTGGAGTAACAGCTTTCAAAATTTTCATCAGTGTCCTCTTCTCTTCCATAGTGATAATTCCGTAACACAGTGATTACAATGAAAACAGAGAGAATTTTGAATCTTGGAGTCAGCACTGTAGCATAAAATTGCTAAGTATAAATATATATATAACACGTATGCATAATATACATTAATGCACACATAAATATACATAAAAGGGTTAAGAAACCCTTTCACTTGCATTTGAAAAAGTGCAGAGATTTCTATTTTTTTAGATTTCTCTGTCCCTGTCTAGAAAATTACTTAAGCAAGCCATAACACTGCTAAAAAGGTGGATGGGAGGAAAGGTTATTTTGAAAAAAAAATTATAACAAGGTCCTTTGAACAAGTACCAGACAGTAAATAGATAATTGAGAATTTTATAAACACATGGAAGTACCTAATTTTTAAAATAAAATATTGAATTTTGCTATATTTTGGACTACAGAGGGTTTGAAAATATTTCATGCCTCATTTGCTTTGAGAGTTATTTAGTCTCAATGAAGTATCAAAGATGAAATCAACATAATGATTTTATGGCAAATTGCCAGAATAATTTTATTGCACTACTTTCCATCTGGTTGTTTGCCCTTTTTTGGTTGATTACTTTCATAATGACTAACCAGCCAGCTCTGGAGCTGCAGGTATTTCAGTAATAACATAGTGATTAAAACAACTTACCTACTTTGCTGGTGAAAAAAGAAAAAAAAAAAAAAACAAACTGAAAAAAACCCCCCAAAACCTCAAACAAAAAAACCCCAAAACTGACCACCATTACAAAAAATATATTAAAAAAAAAAAAAAAAAGATAATAATAAAACTTCCCAGAATAACTTTCCAGACATGTCAAATTCACAACCTCACATCAGATGATAGCCTCAGAAAAATTAATCTATCTGTGATAGATGAGTTTGTTCAAAATTAAGTATTCAAACTGAATAATATATGCATTAAATTTCTCATAAAACCTAACTTCCTAAACTATTATGTTCAATTGTTTTATTCCATAGATTCTTGAAGAAGCAAGAAATGCAAAGTTGCACTTTAGAAAGGTCCAACTTTGATGTAGGGCCTTAGACCACGTATAAACCTTGTAGGTGAGTGTAGGGAGACAATAGTATGTTCTACATCAGTTGTGTAAACCATAACCCAAAAAAATACTTTAGTTCATCACATACCAGGCAACATTTTCAGAAATATCTGTCCTGGTAAAATCACATGGGTTCTCTCTCTTATATTTTTTTAAACTTGATTTTTCACTTCGATGGCTGTACCTATCCTTATTTCCTCCTTTGCTGAGAAAAAAATGAACCAAAATCTATACATTAAAAAAAAAGAAATTAATATAGACTTAACATAATTAGGCACCGAGTTTTTTAGATGGTAATTTTTGAAAGACTGCCAAAAATAATGTAATTTATGCTATCCTTGCACAATTAATGTGCTTCATGAGTTTATAGAACCTTCACTTTTAAAAAGTAGACAATGTGCTAATTCTACTAATTTGAAGCCTAGAGGCTGCCCTGTTTAAACTATGTAAATTACCAACCTAAAGCAATTACTTCATCTTATTGTCATCACATCATTAATCTCTACAGGTTAAACAAATTTAGATTCATATTTGCAACTTCCACATTGCATCAGCAGCTCTGCCAGCATATTATCTTAAGACAAATTAATTAAGACAAATTGGCATTATAATTTGACTAAAATATGCTTTTTTGAGAAGAAAAAAAGATTCTTATATTGTTACTGAGTTATAATATTCTTCCAATGATATTAATATGGATCTCAAATATTTCATTTTTACATCATTACTTGCAAGTTAATAACATCCATATGAATAATAAAGATTGCAAAACATCCAAAGCCATATGATTGCATCAGGAATGTCTCCTAGACTTACATATGCCTCGCTTTTACAGACTTATTTAGAATTTTCTGTCCACGTATCACCTAATATATAAAAACAGGTACATGCACCATGTCTGTTACAATTCAAGCTGCTTGTTTGAAATGCTGACCATTTGTATCAGAAAGAAAATGTACACAGATAGAAATGAGATATAAAAGGTTGAAAGAAGAGAATGGACTCTGTAAGACTGCAATGAGAACCAGATCTTTTGGCTAAAAATCGGACAGAGTATTTCTCCTCTAAGGTCACCCATAGCAGCAGCTACATGTCACTTGATTTAATCAGATCTATCTTCCAAACAGTCTCGACACCATTTAGTGTAAAAAACAAAACAAACAAACCCAAAAAAAAACCCAAAAAAAAAAAAACCCAAACAAAAAAAACCCAAGAAAATAGATTACACAGTCTGTGCTAGTTCAGTTTGACTAAATGGGTTTGGACAAAGCTGTAACTTTTGACAGAGAAACAATGAAAAGCCATGCCAGGTAGGCTGAAATCCATGATTTTTTCAGCTGATAATGTGTCTGCTGGATGAAGACACTGGACCAAAATATACGAACACATGAACTTCAGAGGAGAGGGAAATATCTGGGTAGTAGCTGCGGGACAAGAGAAAAATGCCACAGCCTTGCCTAACTCTCTAAAACTGCAGTGCAGCCCACACATGGTGAGCACCATTCAAGTACAACACATTGGAATAGTGATGGACTGAAGGACATGAATTTACCTCCTAATCTGCTCACGCTCTTCATAAAATGTGAATAAATGAATTGTAGAATAAGGTTATCTGGATAAATTTTACCCCACTGTGTTATCTATCTGGATGCTTTTCTGTCCTCTCTCTTAAAATACAGAGCATGCATTGCATTTTAATTTGTAAACTATCATTTAAAAAAATGAAAAAAGACCACTTTCAACTTCTGTGGTTTTTTATTTTTCTCAGGTACTTCATCATCACCCATTGTGTTTGCAACAGGGCTTCTAAGATTTCATTTAAAATCTGATTTTATACTAACATTTTCACAGATAAAAGACCTTTCTAAATTTCTAATAAGTCACATTGGCTTTGCTAAACTGATTTCATGAAAATAGAATTTCTCAATATAATGAGAAGCTTTAGAGAAAATACATGACATTTCTAAAGACAGATTTTTTACAGAATGTATTTGTACTGGAGACACCTCTTTTGGGTACTGTAACCAAAGCTGCTCTGGTTTAGGACCTTGCATTTTCTCTAATAAAAAGTTTTGATCCTCATGTCAAGCAAAACAGCAATTCCGGAGATAGAAACCAGTTCATTCCCTACATCTTTTCTGCCTACATATGACATTTTCCAGGCTAGTAGAAAATATATCTTTTATGATAGAGTGCTAAAATAAACTAAAATAGAAGTCGGGAATCCTCAGAAGTCCTCTTAATTCCTAGATGGATGTAAAAAAGTGCCCTGCTGAGTTAGATGCTGCTTCTGAGATGAGAAAATGAAGGAACATTGTAGTTATCTGAGGGAATCACCAAAACAAAACAGCAGAAATTCCTAGTGCTAGTCTGAAATGCCACTGAGTGCTCACTTCATCCTGGTAACACAACATTTTATATTCATTTTTACCCTCTGTCACACACAATTTATAACATTTCACATTGTAGAAAGTAATTTAAAGGTGCAGCAGCAATTTAACACCAAAAAAATCCACTTCTTGTAACTGTGGGTCACTTTACATAGTTAAGCCTTCATTACAGAAAGGTTGCCTTTGACCATCATAGATAACGATCTGCATCCAGACATGATCCACTGAATAACAAATGACAAAGCAGAACAACCAGAATCTTTCATGACTCTGTAGTACTATAATATTAGATTGTCCCTTCCCCAGAAAGAAAAAGGTTTAAATATATAATTACAACAGGAGATGATGTTGTCCCCTCACTTCCTTTCCTTTTTAGTCCTATTTCTGACAGTATATAGAGTGCAAGCCCGGAGACAGAAAGACAAATAATTTGGCATTCTTCTGCTAAAATGAGAAGCATTGCGAAATTTTATTTAGCCATTCATCCAAGGTGAGAATGCTTTGGGCATAGGACAATATGAATATAAATTTAAAACCTTCAGATGATATAAGACAACTATTTGGTCATTTTACCACATCAGACCTTTTAAAACTATTTAAATCACATGTCCCAGTACAATGCACATACACTGTTTTGAGGTTTACATGACATGTAATCCTGTAAGTATGCTTGGAGTTGACCCAGAAAAGATTCATTTAAGGAGGAAGTTTTATTCGTGCTTCCTTTAGGACTTATTTCCACCCCAGATTTTTGAAAAATCCTAGATTAGAGTCTGATCTTAGCACAGAGTGAATTTAGTAGTACCAGTGACACTGGTGACACACCAGTGACACACCAAAACCACATTTGTAACAAATCTGTAAAACAGCTCATTTCAATTGAGACAAAATCAAGACCTATAATTCAATTAACTTCTAAATAAGAGTTCAAGATTAAGATGAATCATTTGGAATTTAAATTTGGCCACTTACATACCCAGAAAAGGACACCAGTATTTGCAAGATCAGCATTCTGTTACAGTAACTCTCTGCATTTAATTTCAAGTTCTTACAGGACTTTAAAATGGAAACATTTCTAATTCATATTTTCCATTCAAAAATAGAACTTTTCCCAGGGCAATAAGCAAATTTTTGCAAGTTCTTCAGATAAGTTAACATTTCATTGCACATAGAAAGTAAATGTACAAATAATTTTTAGAAAGCTGTTCAAAAGGAGTACACTCAGTGCTCATCTAGAGTGTTGCCATTTTATTCCATGACAGACTTGAGGTACACCCAAAGTGACAGCACAAGTATTTTACAGGTTTTCTGATCTTTTGAGATTTTTTTGGCTCACAAACAGTTCGTAAACTGGGTTTTTATACAGAATTTTACCCGGCTGAGTTATGGATTTCAAGTAATAAGTTAGCAACAAATTATGTTTCTAGCAATCTCTTTAGATAGGTTTTCAGACACATAACAGGCATGGCAGGCTCATGACACTGTAAATCCACTGTCGTTCACAATCCAGCTGCAGATATTGTGCAAAAAATTTATCCAAAAAATGAAGCAAAAAGCCCTACTTATTTCTCCTTCTACTGTTAGTTAATTCTGCATTTGGCGAAATTAGAAATGTACCTATCTTAATTGGGGAGCTAATGTCAAAAGTGCAATCAAATTAAAAAGGAGAACGCAGGTGGAACATAGAAACTCTTTTCAACCACCCACTGATCAAATAATTACTAGGCAAGTGCTGCTATTACGGTTGTTGGGTGGTTTTTTTTAATAAAATAAAAGCCTAAAACTTCAGGTGGTTATTAAATTCTTACCTCTACAAGCCCTGCAACAGAGACGAGACAGATGATGTATGTCTGATCCATCTTTTTTTACTCTTTAGGTTACAAATTTCTCTTAGTCTCTACAACTTTATAAATTGTGTGGGAGTAGTGTCTTAGATATTTAATATTTTCCCTGGGAAAGGACATTGTTTCAAAGAAATGAATCTACTGTGATTCAAATGGAAGAATATATTTCAAAATATTCAGATGAGAGAATTAATTAAGGAAACACAATAAATATCAAACGAGGTTGTCCTCCCATTCACTTTATTTCACGGCAGTACAATCCCATCATCTTTCATAGAATTTTCCCCAATTTACCTCTGTCATAAGAAGTGTGGTGACTATCAATAAGGTATTACAGTTCAGGCAGAATTATAATACCAAAAGAATGGGATGCTGAATGAAACTGAAAGGATTCCCAAAAGCTTCACTGATGGAGGGAAACACTCCTCTAGAACTAGAAGTTATGGTTTCTAGAACTGTTCTCTAGAAACTCTCACTATCAAACACCATTGGAGTTATGTGACAGGTACATTAAGAAAAAAAGCAGCAGCACTATTTAGAAAAATTCAGAGTTTTAATGTTATTTTAAAACCAACTCTGTTTCCTTTTATGTAGTCATTGTTGATATCTATAATCAGAAGAAAGATAATCATGCAAGAATATAATTTTCTTACTAACTTTTTCCGTAAGTATGATACAGTCATTAATAAATATATTTTATGGTCTATTTCTTATATAATTGCAGGCCTTAATAACAACAGAACATGTTCTAACACTGCTTTTGTTGACCTGAAATTGATGTAAGGGCTGAGTATAAAGAGAGTTAGTCCAAATAGTGAACAAAACTCGTGACTGTGAGAAGGAAGTAGGTTCCACAGTCTGCACCTGAGAAGCATTGCATCTGAAACATACATAGCCTGAAATTAATCAAGCAAACTATGAACTGACAGAGGAGTTAGTTCCTACTTGTTTACTATTTAACAAAAGACTTTTTGTTTTCTTGGAATAAAAATTGGTTGAGAGTACATCTCTGTTGTGGTTTAAGCCCAGCCAGAAGCCAAGCACCACAAAGCCACTCACCCAGTCCCCCACCAGTGGGATCGGAGAGAGAATCAGAAGGGTAAAAGCTATAAAAACCATGGGTTGAGATAAAGATGGAAAAAGTCATGCACACAAGCAAAGCAAAACAAGGAAATTATTCACTGTTTCCCAGGGGCAGGCAGGTGTTCAGCCACCTTCAGGAGAGCAGGGACCCTTTACGTACAAAAGCGACTTGGGAAAACAAATGCCATCACTCCAAATGTTCCCAATTTCCTCCTTCTAGCCCCACCCCCCAGCTTTATATGCCTTCCCAGCACATGTAAATTTGTCAGGATAAAGTCATCAATGAATTTTACAACACTGCTGCTTATCCTCCTATCCAGTGTATAAACAAATGTGTTAAAATACAAGAGAACCAGACACTTGAGTGTGTTACACCTGCTGCACCAACTGCTTAGAACGAACCCTGTAACAGTGAATATTTTTCATTACAGATTCTCTATGAGTAAAAGAGCAAATAGGAAAATAATATGAAAAGCTGTGAATAGCACAGTTATTTATGTGCTTATTTATGTTTGCACTTTCAAAGCTACACAGGACAGGAGGCTTCATGGGCTTTGTAGGTACTTCTGAGCTGGTTTTAAATAAAAGATGTACAGCTCCAGCTGGAGTCCAAGTTATAGCAAGGGCTGTCATGAAGGTCACTGTGTACTTTCTCAAGGAATGCCTCGCAGATTGCAAGATCCCTACTCAGAAAGTATTCCCCTGAAAAATAGTTTAAAAATGGTAAGGAAAGCTTCCATAAATTAAAGAATTGCTACTCTCTTTTCATGCCAAATCCCACTGTGAGATGTCTCATTTATTCTAGCTTGCCTGTCTTAGTTTCCTCACATGCAAAAGAGAGATAACATTAGCCTCCCCAGGTTAGTATGAGGGGAGAATATGGTGATAGATAGACAGTGAGTCCTGAAAGAATGTCTATATGTTAAAATATTCTAAGATAAATGGAAAGAAATGGAAGAAGATGTCAATTGTCTCAACAAAGAAATGTCATGGTTTTTAACCCATAGTTGAATCTATTTGTTTAGACTTTGTACTGTAGGATATACAGAAATGTTGCAATATTTGATAATGACACCTCTCTTTTAAATTATTGAAGTCCAGAGGAATGAAACAAAATTATGCAATTTGTCAGTACAGCGCAGATTAGAACTGGGCAAGTCAAATCACGCCATGAAAATTTGCATGAGTCACATACATTGTTGAGTTTTAAATTAACTCTGTCTACTCAGGCAAAAGTTTTGACATTGGCACTGCAAGTGAGCACATCAAAAACATTAATAATGCTGAAATAGCTATAACAGACATAGCATCAAAACGGTAAAGTTGGTGAAAAGATGGACAGAAAATAATGGGAAATATGTTGTTGAAGAAATATTAATTACACTCCCCCCAATATTATTATGTTCCATTCTATATACTCCATCTCAAAGTGAAATACTGCAGAAGCGTGGAGGACTGCAGATGGATTTGGAAATACCTCTAGAGGTAGGTAAAGAATAATTTAGAATTTAAACTAATTAGAAAGGGCATTATAACCCAACTCTGTGCAGAGCCATATGAAAAGATTAAAGCCATTTAATGAATGTCAAAGAAAGCAGGGCCAGGCCAACTTAACCGTCTTCATTCTGAAAACCACATTCAGTAAAGACTGAATAGAAAGAAATGTGAAATTTATCAATGTAAATATTTTATAAAATGCCATTATGAAAGGCAGAGTTTTTTGCAAATACTGGTCTCCTTGCCCCGTTACAACTTTCTTTTCTCTCTCACTGTCTTTCAGAAAAGGAAAGGAAAAAAAAATTACCCATAATGAATTTTTTTTTCCCTGTAACAATCTTCTGATGGTTTCTAAATAGGGAGCCTTTAGGCACCATTCTTAGCAATGCACTGCTTACATCTTTATCCTAGCCCCACTTTTAAGGGGGACTGGATTGGGAGTGTGTGCTGAGAGGGTCATGGTGAGCAAAGACGCGCATCCACCTCAGTCTTACTTCTCACTGGTTTTCATACAGTCATTCCCACGGGAAGGATTACAGGCAGTACCTGCCTGGGAATACCTAAAATAAGATTGTGCAGAGCCACTGTTTAAGTAAGCAAGAGGCTTGTGGCCAAACCTACAAGAGACAGCAGCGCCATTCCCTGGGCCCCAGGAATCTCTGTGGGGAAGCACTGTTGGCATCTGGTAGACAGGAGCAGCTATGACTAATGGCATTATGGGAAAGATCAAAACCATGACAAATTGCGTGTAAGGGCTTTATCATGTTTAGAAAATGTGTCACAAAGTGAGAGGAAGTGCGCCTTTGGGATCCTGGAAAAGGCTGTGTTGCTGTAAAAAGCAACAGGAGCGAGTCCAAGGTAAACAATCACCCAAAGAAAAGGAAATAGATTGCTGCCCCTTGGTTTGAGATTTAGAGGTTTGGAGGCAGTTTAAAAAAATGAAAAAGATGGCTTTAAAACATACTTAATCTTTTTCTCCTCAATGGAAGAGGAATGTACAGTGCTTGAAAAAATCTCCAATAATATATGAGAAGCCTGCATGCTATATGTGCTGTTGCTAGGAATGGAATAAGTAAATGGACCAAGGCTTTCACATAGGCCTCGTAGTAATCTACAGCATTATCAAAAGACATATAGAGCCAGAATAGGCAAGCAAGATCTCTAAGAGGCAGTGCAGAGCAAGAGCAGCTCACATCACAAAATCAGCAGACCAACAGAACAGGAGCAGCATCTGGCAAATGCAACCTAGAACTGAGGAACTGCTGCAGGAGGTGTCTGACACCTTCCTTACAAAATACAAGATAAGGATACTAAAGGAATAAATGCCATGTGTGAGTAAGGGGGTATGTGCTGCCAGTGCTGATAGATTAAGTGTCCTTTTCCTTTCACAGAGCAGAGGAGCTGAGGGTTATGAATACCAGTGCTGAGGAGGATGACCTAGAGCAGACATATTCAAACCTCTCCTGGCTGGATTTGAAGGTCCCCAGCAGGTCTGCTCTTCCTTCAGATCAAGGGCTTCCATTCCCAGGCAAGCTGCAGTCAGGGAGCTCTGCTCTTTCCGTGCTGGTCTAAGAGCAAACTCGAGAACTTGGTCACTTTGAGTCATGTGTCAGAGATCTACAGTAAGGGAGTTTACTGGGGATGCCATAATCTCACAAAGAATGGACTTTTTAGCTACCAGGAACAATGCCATTTTTGCAGAGTGGTGACTTTACTAATCAGCTCCAAGTGAAGCCATTGAGCCACATCTGTGAGTTACTGATACTTATTTTAAGGAGCTATTTTAAAAACCTCACACTTCTGTACAAGTGAGGAATACAGAAACTTAAATTACAATAAGGGAAAAGACTGCAGTAAAATGGAAAGAAAAAAATAGTGCAATTAACCTGAACATGAGGAGAGAATTTTGCCCTAGGGGAACTGCTGGAAGCAATTGAGAAGGAAAGGTGATTATTCCTTCCTCTATTTCTCTGTTTAAGACCTTTAAGAAGGGAAAGCTTTTGTCTTTAAGGCCAACGCTCTCACATTTGACAATGCTGGCACAAAGGGATATACAAGTAATTCAAGGGAGAAACATGCTCTGGGGAAAAGAAAAAATATTTTTTGGTTTATTGTGAGCTTCCGCCTACCAGTTCTAACTTCACTTCCAGGTTCATACTTCACCTCCCAATAAAACCAAATAAAATCAAAGAAGCACATCAGTGACACTAAATTAATGACTTAAGACTGCTTTTGATAATAAAGACTAAATACTCAGCTGAGTTAAATAAAGATAATAGATCTTCCTCAGATACTCTAGTTCACTTTCAGAATATATATGGAATATCAATAATTATTTAAAAAACAATACTTTAACCTAAAAAGGAGTCCAATTTTCCTAAGCAGTCAATATAATTTCATAGAGTCCATAGTCAAATAACCTTCTACTGTCAATTAACTAAACCATTATTGGAATTATTATTAAATTATATTATTACCATTAAAATTATGCAGTTGCAAGCACTAAGTTGTAGAGTTTTGGTTCCATCTTCTATGTATTATTACTGTTCAGGTGAAACAGGAATATTCATTCCTTTGAAAGATAAACCTTTAGAGCACAAAATGGAACAATTCTGGCTTAATTTACACAATGTGAAGAACATAGAATATAGAAAACATCCCCCATGTTTGGGAAACATTGTAAGAAAAAAATTACCATTATTTTCCTCTATTCATTTGCCTGTGCTTGTAGCATTACAACTCTTTTACTGATCATTTCAGTACTCCTCTCTCTAAATTTTTCACGTAAAAAATGAAAACAAGGAGCCTGCACTTTAAATTTCTTGGCAATATGCTTGTCAGCACAAAGAAGATCTAAGTGAACAGTTTCCTTTGATATCTGTCTCTCATGGTATTGTGTCACATCTAGCAGTGAGAAAAATAAAATAAATGCAAGCTGCGTGTTAAGGAAAAAGACAGAAAAAAAAGAAGGTTTCTGGTACAGAATAAAAGAAAGGATGACATTTTTGCCTTGTATTTTGGGGGGAAAAAATCAATATTAAATTCCAACTGGACTTCCACTGAACAATTAATCCTTTCTGGCGAAGAAAACTTTTCTTATTTTTTTCTTTTTTTTTTCTTTTTTTTAGAGAAACAAAACCAGTATTAGGATGACAGAAACTGAAATAAATATGTAAGCAATCAAAAAAAATTTTAAAACTCCAACACCGTTCAATAAACTTACCATAGCACAGCACTTTGGCATGATGATATTCAGGGCTCCTGATCCTTAATCTGCTGACACTGGAAGAAAACTGATTGTTTAAAAGCAATTTTGCTCTAAAGTTGCAGACAACCCAAGATCATGCAGGAGAAGCAATCTTTCTTTTTCTTTTCTTCAAACAACTCTGCTCACAATAATACAGTAGGAATGTATCTATTTTATTAAACACTTTTAATACAGTGTATTTTTTGTTTTGAGTAAACAGAGGTTCAAATTTTGGGGAAAGCAACATACAATGGTATTATTTCACTCAAGTGAAACTGTACAAGGTTCATTTAATCTGAATAGAAACATTGCTCTAACACTTATACAGCAACTTTTAAAGTTGCTGGCCTTTGGGATTAAAGATCTTGAGCTGAATCACTTTCTCCCTTAGACCAGAGCTCCTCTCATTAAAAAGCAAAACAAAACAACCCCCCCAAAACATCAATCCCAACTCTTTATTTAAAAATAGAGAAAACTCTTTAGATGTCAGGAATTACTCCCAGGTCAAGGTTGCATCCATTCTTCTTTTATTACCTTATTGCCTTCTTCATTAATTTTTTTGCGAAAGAATTCTTTTGAAGAGGAGTAACGTAATTTCCTCACTTCATTCGCTTCCATAATCACAATCTTGTCAAACAATTAACTCTCAAATTGGAACTTAATAATGAAACTATTTTTGAATTACCATGCAGACTAGCAGCCATTCTGTCCAGCCTAGAACCTCTGAAGAAAACCATCACCAGATATTTAAGGAAAACAAATAAATATGGAGATATAGAATAATATTCCACAGTGGAAAAACATTTATAAAGACTGCAGAATTAGAAAAGAGAGCAAAAGAAAACTGTTAATTGGAAATTAGCCTTCTTTCATGAAAAGTCTTTTTGTCAACTTTGGTATACAATCCCATCAAAAAAATTTGAACTGTTGACAAAAAAAGCATGGATCATTTTTAAAAAATCAGAAAGTACTTTATGACCTGAAAAAAGACAGCCTGTCTGATGACAGTGCCACTCATAATAGATTATAATGTTAGTTTTATTGCAGTTTTATAGAGACAAATAATGCTGATTTAATTTCTGATTTGCCAGTGGTAAGCCTATGACAAAAAAAAAAAAGGAGACAGAGTAAAAAATTCATGGACACAGAAATCTGGACCTATCTGAAAGTCCAATTAAGTGCACTGCTATTTGTAAACAAAACAAACCTTTAAAAAAACACTCCTCCCCTCCCCCACAATTTCTTTGCCGAAAACTGTTAATTGGGAACATTCATTGCTATAAACAGGATAAACAGGATTTGTTTCCTAATTCTAAGTCAATGCAGATTTGGCACATGAACATGACAGTGTGGTGGAGGAATAATATGAGTAAAGTATACTTTTCTGCTGCTGCGAGTCACCAGGAACTGGTCAAAGAAAAGGCAATTTCTTGATGGAAAACACAGTTATTAGGGTAGAATCTAAAGACAGAACTGTACATATGCTTGTTGATGCAGAGAATATATGTCCCAGCCCACAAACATGCATCAGGTAAATCCTGAATGACTATTTATCAGCAAAAATAGCACTGCAGACAAGAGTGATGTGCAATATCCGTCCTCTGTCTGCCTTTGCTGTCTTCATCGTTTAAGCATTTGAGTCATTTCCAGTTAAAGACCTGAACAGATAAATTATAAGAAATGTGACTTGTTTTATTTTTTTTTTGGCCATAATTGCTTTTAACACAGTGTTCAGAGCTACAACTAATCAGGAATTATCATACCATCATTCTCCACCACCCATTGATATTTTGAGATAGAAATCACTAGGTCATGAAGTCATGATCTGAAAAACATTGGAAATGACACCCACACAATTCAAAATCATGTCAGCTTTTCAGAAACATATGCTTTCCTAATACAGAAGCTTTTCATTTTGAAAGTTAAAAGCTTTGCAAGCTTGTTTAATGAAGATGTGCAATTTTTTTGTATAAAATCTTCCTAAAATTTTAGAATTCAAAGTACTTTTGGACTGGTAAATGAACAGATTGAATACCATGAAATATGTAATTTCTATTACCTGAAAGACTGATCATTACTTTGTATGGAAAGAGCTAAATGGAAAAAATCCATCAAAAATTACAAGTTGCTGTTTTGATGGGTAGGCATCCTGGAAACAAACAGCCAATCCAAAATACCACCATATCCTTGGCAGGATTTACTTGGAATGCTGTGATACTATGTATGTAAATGGAAGAAAATATTTTATTTGATTGGTAGTATCATCTCTGATACAGAAAAAATATGCAAATGAAAGGTGAAGATAGGAATTCTACTTTCATTAATCATAGTGTAACAAACATCAGTTTCCCTTTTGAAGAGGGAGAGAGAGGGAGATGGGAAATGAGCAGTTAGTAACTCTTAATGACCCACCTTCAGCTATTATTCTATTACAGCTAATTTGTTCCAAACCATTCCTCACACCAACATAAAATTCTCTGGAGCAGATACTATTTTTTCCAGTATCAGAAAATGTTTATTTAATACAGGAGTACAAAACAGATGGGATTTCAAGGCTGCATTCTCATTCTGGGCAGTACAGCACTGCAGTGGAGTGTGGTAGAAGTCAAGCTGGAAACCAAACTGAAACTCATGGAAAGAGCTCAGTGAAATGACTTGGACACAGTGACCAAACAAGCTAGTAGGTGACTTGGGAAACAGAGCAATAACACAAAAATATGTGTAAGGAAATTTTCCCCACATTTTCTTTACCCCTCTCCAACAGTTTTTAGACCATCTAGTACCACAGATGCCAGTAAAGTAAATAACTAATTCCTTTTAATGAAATGAAGCATATATTCATGTACAGATTTAGATAACGTAACCTATTTGCATGAAAATCCTGATATTTTAAAGTTAAAAGATAAGATTGCTTAATCTAATCAATGTTTATATTTTTATGAAATAAAGTGGGCAATAGAATTTAAAAACAAATTAATTGAAGATATCAAGCATTTTTTGCTTAATATCTTTCATTCCAGACTAATAAGACAACCTGAGATTCAAGACAGGAACTTGAATTGCCCAGTCACAGCAGGGCAGAAACCAAGTATTAGTTTCTTCAAATAATTTCCAGCATTCCCTTGATCAGATAATGTAATTTGAGGCATCAACTGCTCTTTAGGAGATACACTGGACAAAACAGAAAATTAAATTGTTGATTGTCACGTCCTCCGTCTCCGGCAAGACCTTTCAAGCTTTCTGTATATTTTTTGATTTCTGAAATTCTCACACTTTCCTGAATAGTGAGCTGCAGAACAGGGGCAGAGCAATGCCAGTGATCTCATTAAATCCTCCTTTACCCAAGTCATGACAGATCAGCACAATATCTAAATCACTTTAATTCTCCCTACTGAGATTCTGATAATAGAAAAGTATGCTCATCTGCAAATTTCCTATACAGATGAAGACACACTGTAATTGACCGTGTGACCTCTGAAAAATTATGCTATTTCCACCTCTTACTTGTGACCCTCCCAAGTATCTATAATTCTACAGAGCTGTGTCAGCATAAAGTGTGTGAAACTGTATTTTAAAGCTGTGGCAGCTTTCAGCCTTTCTTATCTGCTTTATAGCATATTTTTAAAATGAGAATGTTCTGATGTAAATACGTACTTATAGACTCAAGCTTTTGCATGTGCACATACAGAAGTACATACACATCCCCACACAACATCCCACATTACTTTCCTGGGAAAAGGAAAGCAATTTCCTGACAAAGTAATTTTCCTGGGAAAGTGAATTTGTCCCTATAAGAATGATTACATCTGAGATGTGCCAATCACTGGAAAACTCAAAGTGCTTGAAGGTAGTTCAGCAATTGATCTGAAGAAAATAGAAACATAGGTCTTTTGTTCTGAGACAACAGCCAATCATTCAGGTTCATTATCCATTTAACACTAGTGCCCAAAGCAAGTTGTGAAACTGTTGGCCAGTGCTGTTCTGGAAAGCTGTTAGAAAGTGAAAAAGCAGAAGTATAAAGAACCTTTATCTTAAAAAACCCAAAAAACAACCAAAGGGGAAAAGAAAAAAAAAAAAAAAAAAAAAAACCAACCAAGAAAAACCTTTAGGAAATGTCAAAAATATCTCTTACTCTATCTAAATAAAGAATAGAATAAATTGAATCCGTGAAGTCTGTAGATTCAGAAATCTCTTTCTCTTCCTTGTGTCCCTGGTGAAAATCTCATTCAAGGGTTTTCACTGATCTCTTGAATCTCACAGGAGCTGAGGGGACAAAACATTTTTGATAGACAGTTTCACAATCTGCTTAGAAGATACTAGTGCCCATCAGCCTAATTGTCAGATCAGAAACTGTTAATGCAGAACTGCTTTTTCCTGGGCTTGAAGTGGTCTTGTGGGGCAATGGATGACCTTACTCTGAAAAAGGAAAATTACTAATATAGCAATTATTTATGCAATACGATTAGAATGACTCACAGAAAACAGGCCCAGCTATCAACCTTGGATAGAGCCTTATATTTAACTTGCAGAGAAGTAATAATATCTATTGAGATTTTAATGAGAAGTTTAATAAAGGTGTTCAACATTTTACTGGATGACAGGGGAAGAGCCCTGAGTGAGCATATGTATTATGCTATGGCTCTGATTTTTTAAAAAAATGAAAAACCATCTTACATCTTTTTACATTTGCTTAAAATTTGGTTCTGAATATATTTTTTAAACTTATCTATTTAATGGATTGAATTAAAATGATAGAATTTAGTTCCAAAGAAGCTGACATTCATCATTCATAGAATTCATCACACTCATAAAAATACAGTTTTGTACAAACACTCTCAGTTCAACCAGAACCAACCTCCTCACTCACTGTGTTGTAAGAAAATAGGAGAACTTTCTTTAAATGTAGCAATAAGGAGAGTAGACAGTGCATTTTCTCCAGAAAATGGAGAAAAATAATAAAAGGAAAATACTGTCCCACCACACACACCCAAAAAAAAAAAAAAAAAAAAAAAAAAAAAAAGACCTGTAGCCCCTTAGAGGAGAATTTGGTACAAACAAAAAAATATCTCTCCTGTTCAACAATTGCTATGTTTCCATTAATAGCTCAAGCATAACTTTACACTGGATACACCCTCAAACCTATTAAAATCTCTGATGTCATAGGTATCAGCTACAAGAGCCTTAGAAGACAGACACTTTACAACTGGAAGCTATAAATGCATTGAAAAAAAAAATTAGATTCAACTTCCATCCCTAATTTTCCCTGAAAAATCTGACATCTGCTCTAGTAATTGGAAATACCTAATAAAGATATATTACTCACGACTTCCTGTACTTTAATATTTTCAAGAATTTAGGAACTAAAATACTACATGTTCTTTAATTCTATATTTTGAAATAATGCAAAAATGAACTTTTATACATGTTTTCCTGGTAAGAAATTCTAGGCCTTTCTCCAAAGGCACACTTGGATGTGACTATATTATGTGTGAACACTGACATTTTCTGGACATTTTGTGTGTGAAACTATTGTGTATTTTCTCCTGAAGATCAACCCAGCACGAACCCTGAAGCTTAGGTAACTTGAAAAATTCTGAATGCAAGTCCTTGATTTTCTTAAGATTACACAACTTTTTTCATCCACATGAAGGCTGTTTATATGCATCCCTCTAGATCAGAGCAGCAATGGCCTTCTCATTATAACTTTAAGCTATACTTTCCAAACGGAGATGATAATTTCATTTTAAGATTGTTCTCACTATATTTGGGGGCAGGGGTGTGCATTTTCCCCTCGAGAACTCCCATACAAAAGGAAAGATTAACCACAGTCCAAGAAAGATCACAACCATCTACATTCTGAAATTATTAGGCTGTTTCATCATGAATTTCAAGATCTGTAATTAATGATTATTTATTATACTGTACAGAAGAATGTTTGCCAGAATTTCAAATTGTAATGAATAAAGCCCTAAAGGTCACAAGTTTAATGATGTTTGCCTATGCAGCTCACTTTTCATCATCAGCTTGAAAGTGCCAAATATTTTTCTGATGAAAAGCAAGGCAGGCAAAAACAGCTGAGGAGGGATAAAAAACCCCAAAAGGCGACAAACAAACCACAAGCCTTAGACATGATCAGAGCTGACTCAGAATGACATTCAAGAGCTACTGAAACATGAGTTAATAAAAGCAACAGGACTAATGCACTTTGTGATGTACACAGTCTGAAACTGAGACCAGAATGGGAGGAAGGGAATTAACTGAGCTCAAATGCAACACTCTTCACTTTCCCTTTGAGAAAAATATAATTTGAAAGATTAGAACAGGAGGAGAGATGAAGAGAGGAAAGCAGTAGGGAAAAACAATTTTGCCAGAATACTGACAAGTATATCCCCTCTAAATAAGGATCAAGACTAACAAAAAAAAAATTCTTTTTCGTTCAGTTTAGTGCCAAAATGGTGCACAAAGACAGCATTTGAATTATGAATAATGTCTGGATAACATCAATAGCATGAAAGTGAATTTTCTTGTCTGTTCAAAAAGCCCTCAAGAGACACCACACAATCTTCTGTAATACTGCCCCAAATGGCAACGTGACTTGTGGACTCAGCAAATGTGCACAGCTTGACCGGACATATGATACTTCTGGAAAAAGCAGTCAAAAGAATGGAGAAAACAAAAACAGATACAGGCATCCAAACAGACAGGCAACCTGTACAGATATCAAGCAGCCTAACACTGGCAATATAAACAATGAAAAAGTAAGAAACTTCTGGCTCAAAGCATCTTCTTTAAGTGAGACACCACTAAATTTCTTTTAAAAAATTCAATTAAGAAAAAAATTCATGTTTACTACCATGATTAAAATCATGTTGCATCAAATTAGCTGTCAGTCATTACAAGCTCTTAAAATCAGAATAATTTTCAGTATCCTTTTCTTTCAAGATGAAATAAAGTGATTTCATTCGCTTTAGTCAGGTAAAGTTGAATGTTCTGGGATTATAACTACTTGGACCTCTGAATTTACTAACAAAGTGAATCTTTAAGTAAAAATAAGGAAACAAAGAGCACACATTGGCTAATCAAAGAATCTCAGAATCCCAGAATCCCAGAATCCCAGAATCCCAGAATCCCAGAATCCCAGAATCCCAGAATGGTAAGGGTTGGAAGGGACTTCTGGAGTTCAGCTAGTCCAACCACTCTGACAAGGCAAGGTCACCTAAATGACAGATCTGGGGCAGAGCTGCCCAAACCATGTGCAAGACCAGAAACATAAGGAGTGTTCACAGCACCTCCAGGGCTGGGCACTCACTTCAGCTTGTGGGTAGAATTGGAGAAGCCCATTTGCAGCTGCTGAAGCTGGGCTGGAGCAGAACTGGAGACATTAAGGCACTCTTCAGTGCTCTCTTGATATAAAGTCTTGAGCAAAGGTTTGATTCTCCTATGAATTTCATTCCCTATTTATGCTGCCTCAAGCACACAGAACATACTCTTCTGGGGCCACTGGTTTATTTTGTATGCTGAGAGTGTCACATGAACACAATCTTGGGTAGAAAGTTGCAATTCAGAATTAACAATTTTGAGTACAGGACACATTCAGATCAGGGTAGAGGGAGAAACATGCAGCATCTAGAGGACATTATGTGGAGGAGGTCAGGGGCCTCTTGAATTTAGGCTTAGAGGGATGCAGGAAGAAAGTAGACAGAGGATTCACAAAAGAAAGACAGACCCTTAGCTGTAAAATTTTACCTTTGAGTGTTTACATGTACAGCCCCCAGGGAATTTAAAGTAGTATGCTTAACCTCCACTTTGGGAAATGAAAATACAAACCAGAACACAACGCTTGAAAAATTTACAGTGTCTGCTTGAAGTGGTTTCCACAACATAAATAAATAACACTCTTTCCCTGTTTTTTTAATTTTTATTCTAGGCTCTTTTTTCCCCCCTTTAAACAAATAAAGAATTTTATTATTTAAGCAAATTACAACAGCAATTTTATGGAGCTCCCTTCCAGCTCCAGTGAAGCATACCATGACCAAGATTAACACGGAACATACAATAGAACATCACAAAAATTATGTATCTTTTTTCCCTTAGTAAGACTGCAGCCACCAATAGCAGCCTTGAATCTGCCAATTGTAATTACAACTCTAGGATTTTATTGTCAAATACATTCCCCAGATAAATCGTTCTTGCCTTTTCAGTGATTCTGACTGATGGGCTGAGCATGGAGTCATCTGTTTAAAAGCTGGAATGTATGGGGTAATGCAGATTGTCTTGCCTTTTTACAGGCTATCCAAAGCATTTTTGCAAATGTATTTTTATTTTTAGTGCTTGTTTCTTATCTGTATAGCTTATTTTACATGAATCTGCACTGCTTTGCAGCAAATCAGATTCAAGTATATCATTTGTGAACTACATACAAAGGCAGCAGTAAGAGCATTAATCTGTTCTTTTCAGCACACTCGGTCTCAAGAAGCTCCTACAATCCAACATTAACAAGCTATTTATTTCATTTACCTACTTAATGACTGAAGGAAAAAAAATGAAAACGATGATTGCTTGTTTGTTAATGAAAGGGTGCTGTGGTTAACCACCGGAAAGAGTATTAAGCATCGTAAAATTGTCCTTGGAATTTGACACTTTTAATATCTCATCTGATGTGCCATCCTAGCAATGCAAAAGAAATAGAAAGATCAATGAAGGTTTCACCTGACTCCCAGTTAGAGAATTTCATGGATTTGGGGAAGAAAATATAAGTTAATTTGAAAAGATAAAAATCTAAATATTAAAATATTTTAAATTGTTGAACGGTGACATGGATTGAGTTTTGATATTTTATTATCATAATTTAGCTGTCTTATAAAAACGTGGACCTATGTGTTTTTTGTATTGCCTCTGTTTCTGTCCACCTAGGAACCTTATAGGTCCCTGAAGGGCCTTGCTAGATTAACAATTACCTTCATAAAAATGGAAAACAAAAGAATTTTTTTTTTAATAGATTTTGATCTTTTCCTTGCTTTTTGTACTGGGACCCTTGCAGAACACACTGTATTGAGTTGCTGCCGACCTTGAAGAGTCCATGTCCCCTCTGTTGGCTGGAGTAGGCTGTATGCAGCACAAGCAGCCACTGCAGGGGAACCTGCTGGCCTGCCCAACGCCAGCCTGTGCTGCAGCAGTGGGTGGTAGGGCACAGGGAACATCCCAGCCTGTCAGGAGACTGAGCTGAACAGTTTCCCAATATAGCTTTTGTATATTATAGTAACTTTTAATATGCTTGGGAGCAGAAGAGTCTATGCAGATTAAGGGGTGCAGTGAAGTGTTTCTGACTGGGAGGCTGCTGTACTTCCAGGAGTTGGTGATCCGCATCGCAGCTGACCTGAGACCTGCGCTATGCTGGGCCACCTGTCCAGCGTGGATTCAGGATGTGTGGTGCTACACAAACACCTTGGCTGCAGGACAAACTCAGCCAGCTCATCTGACAGAAGAGCCTGCAGGCAGCTCCCCCTTGGCGCTGCAATTACACCATCTGCATCACCTCACCTCTGACTACAAGGGCGGCAAAAAGCCTTCATGAGCACAGCTTTTATGAACAGAGGTGTTTGCTTGTAAGAAAATTGTATATATAGCTCAAAGGATCAGAAGGAGGAACCTCTCCCCTTTTACAGGATCCCTGCAGCCTACCATGGATATCAATCCATGGTCCCTCTGATGATGCACGAACAGGAGGTTCCCAGCATTTGAAGGGACATAATATTTATTCCAATAGGCTTCTCTAGAGGGCAGAGTAAGAAAAATAAAATAAGTTAGCCCTATATGTTTAAAAAGGCTTTTTTATTAAGCTATTTGTTGTTGGCCCATCTCTCTCCCACACTGCACCTCAGTGTCTGAGGCCTAGAACTTTGATACTATACTTCATACAAGACTCTCAATAAAAAGAACAAGGAAAATCTCAAAATCTAAAAATTTTTATAAGAACTCTGCCAGCAGATCACTACAAGTAGATTACATTCCTGACTATGGATGTTACTATATTCCCCCCAATTTCATCCTGACGAAAAATCTTGGCTAACTTTGGACTACTCAAACTGGTGAAGTCTGCAAATACCATTAGAAGCTTAGTTCTGCAAAGAACAAGGGCTGAAGCTATAATATAAACTTATTGTCACAGCAATCTGGAACACCTGACATGAAGGTATTGGGGACCAAAATGGGACACCTCAGGTAAAAGATTTTTGAATAAGTAAGTGAGAAGAGCACCAATGCTGGTAGGTGCCCAGTTGTAAGTTAATTTAGCTGTAGGAAATGCTCAGGGAAGTGAGAGCTCTTGGGTGAAATCCCTCTCCTAGGCTTGGTCTCCATGTTTTGTAATACCTATAAACACTTCACCATGTGAAAGCATCAGCGCTGAATTTGCTGTTTTGCAGGCAGAGAGGCCCAGGGCCTGTCTTTTTGCACAGCACAGAATTAGTTTCTTCTTTTCCAGATAAAGCCATAGGAGGGTGAAGAGTAAGCAAACAAATCTATTTTGCCCACCATCTTGGGTTTGTGCATGAGATTGGAGCCAAACTGCTGGACAGCACGGGGATTAAGATTCTGCGAAGAAAGAAAATTTTAATTATGACTATGGATGTAAGAAAGCTCACAGGTTTTCAGTATTTGGCACAATTTGAATATCCAAATTCTGGACTTAAATAAAATGAAAGCATCTAAAACTCTGTTCAAAAAAACAACTCCTGTCACAGATTTAAACATAAACCCATAGAAAGAAAAGATCAAATGTGTTGAAAGTACTTTAGTAGTTTATCAGTAAATATCAAGGTATCCCTTTGTGGATTACAGATCCTGAGCAGCTCCTGTTCTCCCATCTTTTATGTGTTGATTAGTCTAAAAATAGAAAGCTTATGAAGTCTACATGCACAGTTTCCTATAAGTAAACAGTAAGATCTGTGATTATGCTCACTGATTTCTCCAAGGAAGCTGACATACTAAAAACTGCAAAGCTAATTTATGGCAATGGATACTACAATTTACAACTGAAACATCAATATAACTTGGAATACAGGAAGATTTTGGGAGTTTATGAAGTTTATATGCTGCCAATCTACTGAACGGGTTTATGTTCTCTGTAAGCACTTCATTTCATGGCTCACAATTTTTACAGGGTACTCTGGAAAAAAAAATCAGTACTTATATCTCAGGAACCTCATGAATAGAAGGTAAGAGATGAAGATGTGACCATAAAATTGCTTTTGACACTATGCATACTGTCACCCTGGCCTCTCAATTAGGATTTGTTAGGGTTTTTTTTCCACCTTTGAGGTATGAGCACATTTATACAAGGTGTGTAAAAATAAGCAGATATCAAATCTTCACTTTGCATTGCTTGAGTAACACTCAAGCCCTTCAAAAAGAACTGAAGATTCCGTTATGGAAGATGCTACAGAAGTGAAAAGCAATTCTGGAAGTGATAGAAACATTATTTAAGAACCTTTGAAACTTGTTACAATTTCAAATCCAGAAACCCTTGTAAACTAGCATTAATTATTTTCAAAATGTTTGCATTGCATACATCAACTTTATTCTGGTGTAAGATCAGCTTTTAGAAGAGAAAAACCCCACTGATTGTGTAAATAAACTAAGATTTTATTTGATTTAACTATTTCAGATAGAAGTTGTTTTTAGACAGTTACATAGTTCATCAAACATTTCAGCCAATGTGCCTTTGCTCATGTGAATAGTGTTGGTACTGATTGTGTTACAAAAAGAAGCAAAAAATTATGGAAACAAAAGAAAGCCCTGGGCGACTATGGAAAGGGAGACTGAGCAGAAAAAGGTTTAGGTCTTCCTCAAAGTCATTCCTTAGTAGAAGAGTCAGACATAAAACGAGATAGGACTGAACATTTAAATTCAATATATAATATTGAATTATATCCTGGTCTCTGGCCAGATTAGGATTTGCATCAATCTTTATTGGTATAAAAAAAAAGACAACATATAATGGTCAGGTTCCCAATCAGTTATAACAAAATAGTAAACCTGAATTAAAACATAAACTGTAAAGATATTAGATACACACAGAAAATATGATATAATAGAATAACAATGCAATATAAAATAATACCTAAATAATGTAAGCAGTACAATGTTCCTTTGATAAAATAAATAGATTAACCAATAAGTACATTTTTAGTCTCCAGCAAAACCAATTCAAAATATGAAACATTATTTTAATTCTTTGCCATTCCTCTAAATAATTTTCCTTTACAAAATGGGCCTAGCATTCCCTTCTGTCCCAAATTAAATAAGTGTACATTTGAATTTTGCATGGCAGAAGGATGATTGCATGATATCCAAACGTAAGTCAGGAAAGTACCTTTTTTAACAATTCTTTATGATTTATTTTATCAGTTGCACATATTGATTGCAAAGCATCACGTAAGCATATGCATGACCATACTAGGTATGACTCTATTGGTCTCCAATCACTTTGTTAGAATTGCATCAGAAAATTCCATTACTTGTTATAACATTTATTGTTACCAATCTATCTTAACCTTACTCTTTATTACAAACAAAAAGTAATTGTAGCTTATGACTCTAACAGAAATGTCCCACCTGTAATTTAATTTCTGAACAAGGTCAGTGTAACCTTTCACATTTACTTTCTGTGTTGTCAACAATGCAATTAGTTTATGCCACACAAGCTGCCTAAGTTTTCACTGCTTACATTTCTGCACAGTTAAGACTCTTGAACATAATCGGCCCTTCCTTATTCTGAGCTTCAATGGATCCTAGTGCTTTAAAACAGCCTTCTAAAGATTCTACAAATATTTCACCATTCATTTGCACCAGTGCCACAGCTACAGGCTGCAGTACATTTTGAACCAGTAAGAGGGTCCCTCCTCAAAAAAAAATCTCACTATAGGAGATGAAATATTAAGATGAAAGAAAAACAACAGCAGTGGAGCTGATAAGGGGTGCAGCTCCATGAATTGCATCTGTCTTGGGGATTTAAAGAAAACCTACAATGTACAGCTGAGTAACAATGAAAGACAAAAGATCTAAGACAGAACTCATAGCGATAAAGTCAGGAAAGTCACAGGCAGAGTATGTGAGGTGCTGGATAGTGAGAATGAGTCATCTGGGGGCAACATGATGAAGTCCAACCCAAAAGCACAAGGGGAATGAGGCAGTGTAACAGGAAGGGCTGAAATAACGGAAGTGAAATTGAACACCTGCAGCAGTATTTCAATGACGCCATAGTCTCTTCTCAATTAAAATTTAAAAAAGCTTGAAAAAAATGTTTCAAAAGAGAGATTCTTCTTTTTAATATGTTAATAATAATTCTATTAGTTGCTTCCCCTAAAATGTGAGAATAGTATCAATAGGACATTAGTGAATGTAGGACATCACTAGAGTGAAAAAAGGGTGACTTAGAAAAAGCTAGTTCCATTTAATTATTGAAGTCTGAAAAAATACTTTTCTGAAGATTCAGTGCTTTGTCTCACTGCATATCTCCACTCCTTCATTTTGGAGCCACTCTGCTTTTACCCAAGAAGTTTTTCAAAAGCCAGGGAGTTGTATCAATGTTTCTAAATGCACAAACAAGAAAACTATTAAAAGTGGTTTTGAATGGAAGAAACTATGCAATCACTGCAAAGACGAGAGACTCCTTCAGCTATACTTAAGAGACTTTCATCAGGCTAATAGTTCCTTAATCACATGTTTGAAGTCAGGGACCTTTCTGAAATGCCTAAACATTAGACAGGAAAACGAAAAAAGATTGCCCATTTCTACCCTTTTAAAGGTGCATGTAGGATTTCAACACTTGTGGGAGGAAAACTTTTCTGAGAGGAATCTGACTAAACTATTCTAAAGAGTTTTTTTTTTTAAACAGCAATTTACAGTGTATATCAAATTAGGTATATTTAAGTAGCCCTTCTGTGCTGCCTTTATTTCTCAAGTAACATAATAATAAAACATCCTGTCTAAAGTCAGAAAGGGAATAACTCCTTCTACAGAACCACAGAGAAAATTGAATTTTACTTCACAGATTTCAACAAAAATTTGAAAATGAAAGTTTATGACAATAAGAATATTATTCTGGTGATGAGCAAGACACTTATTTGCAAATAAAAATTGAGGGGAAAAATTGAGAAACAACTGCAAATACTGCAATATCATGATAAACAAGAATTTCCATAAAATCCTATCACAGCTGTAGCAAAGATAAAAAAAAAGTGAAAGTAACAGACTTTTTTTTTTTTTTAACTTTTCTATTAAGTACACAGTAGATATTAAACCAATAATTCATAATAAACTTAATAGCTAGTCTCAGGAAAGTGGGAAAATAAACCAGCAGGAAATAGGAAATTATGCGTAAAATAATATTATCTAAGCCTCCCAGTGCATCTGGATTTTATACTTGGATTGTATAGTATGCTGCAGTAGATATTGTGGGTGCCTGGGCAATTTGCACTGGACCTAACTATGCCTCATCAACTACCATAAGGATGTAAATTTTACCTCTTGCCTATTTTTTTTTCCCCACTACTTAGCAAGGGAACTGCATTAAAGCTGAGTGTGGTGTTGCAACAGTGTTGCAAAATGCCACTGAAGTATTTTGTTTATAAAACAAGGAGCCTACCTGCCAACTCCATTGTCACTGCTCCTGTTGTGTGTGTGAATCAAAGCATTGTACCATGCTTTGTCCAGGTGCACTGACCTGCCCTACACCTCCTTCACACCATGAGGGGTATGTGTGGGGTTCAGGCTTGAATGATTGCTCAATCCTTAATTTCTTACGTGGGGTGTTGACCTTGGCCGTCTGCCTAACACCAACTCAGCCACTCACTCACTCTCCATCCTCAACAGGACTGGGAGGAAATATGTTTCCTCCCAGTCCTTCTCTGACCTTAATGTTTATAGGGTTGTTCCCCTTCCTCACTCTTGTGTGTGAAATGCCGATGCATTCAGGCATTGAAGACTTCTTGGTGATCTGCTTTAAAGAGCATCAATCCCGCTTCTTAAATTTCATCACTCACTTTAATCTTCCAGTCTAACTTCTCCCCTCTCCCCACCACCACTACCATTCTCCCCTTGCTCTCCCCCCACTTCTTGTGCTTTCCACCTAATTCTTCACATTCAAAAGATACATGAAGTGAAAAAGGCTTACATCAAGGGATGCTGTCAATCATGTATTTACATCTAGGAGCAGGGTTTGGTGATTGTTGCAAAAACATGTCATTCAAGTGCAACCTCATTTCTTACATAAAAACAACCCAACAATTTAAATACCATTTGTTCACTTAGTCCTTTCTGTGTTTAAGGCTCTCCTTTTCAAAGCAGCCTTCAATATTTCTTGTCTATTCTGGAAAATTACTCTTTTGAAATTTGGTTCAAGTTTAGACATCAAAGGTTTACTACTTCAGATGGCATGTGTCAAAGTTTTTTGACAGCATTTAAAAACTACTCTTTGCAATTCTTTTCTCTTGAAAAGAAATCAGCTTTATAAATGCCTCTCCATACAGGAAACATAGGAAAATTGCCACTATTCTAGTCTTTCAGTTTGTTAAGCATATTTTGCAACAAAGCCAAGTATGTTCCAAGTTACTGATGTCTTTCCTTTTGTCCTGTAAGCAAGACACAACACCGTTTAAAACCATGGATGAGTAAATGAATTCCAGAAATCACAGTATGTGCATATCATTGAATAATCCTGAATTTGCAAGTTACACATGGGTCCCCCATGCCTCAGAATTAGACACTCTGAACTATGACAGAGCTATGGTGCACTCATGTACACATTAGAAATCAAGGCTAGCAAAACTGCCTGTTGAATTTTCAAAAGAATTCTGTCAAAATCAGCATTCTTATAATTGGGTCTGATGCATTCCCACATTAATAAAGCCACTGTTATAAATCCTGCCCATCTACAAATACCTAGCTCTGATTATTTCTGTGTTGAAGAAATTTCCAAAGCCTGAAAGTTTACAAAAAAGGCCTTCCTATCTGTTCAGTGTCTCAGTGTTTGGATTATACAAACTAATTTCTCTACTTTCATTTCTGGACACAATGATGCACACAAGGATGTATGGAACTAGTAAACTTTCACTGATGAAAATATGTTTTCTTATTTAAGAGCTTATGTAGTACTTTTTAAAGCAGGAAAATAAATGTCAACAGCTATAAAACAGAAATATGAAGAAAAGAACAAATTTAAGAAGCAGCTTCCATGGATCAGTCTATTTGAAGATAAAGCTAGAGGGTGGACAAGGAGTGGATAATTTGAAAGTCTATTCCCTTTAAAAGGTTGGATCAGGTCTTCCCTGTACCTTCTCAAATCCCCTGTTATTGAATAGGCACTCCAAAAGCTTCTTTTCAGTCAACACTGTAATTACACTATTTTACAGAGAATCTTTTCTGTAGACATTTGTCAAACTACACTATTTTTAGTCACTGCTATACTCAGGGATATTTCCTTTTTAAGATCTGGAAAACCAAAGAAGTAGGTACAGAATTTACCCAATACTATAATAAAGTTCTTAGTCATCTCTATTTTATCATTTGAAAATAAATATCAGGAGGAAGTATGACTTACCCCGCTATCACGTGAAGAGTGGTGTTGATGGATAAATGGCTCAAGCATTTAGCTGTCTATGTATGCTATGGCGTTTCAAGGCAGCATCTCAAACTATGATAGAAAATGACGTAATTTATAAAGGACAAACCCCAACATCTTCAGTTTCTCCGACAGATGACATGCAAAGGAGCAGAACACTGAACGACTTACTGTCAAAAATATAATGTGGTTGGTTTAAATTAATCCAAATTCAATGTGACAAAAGTGTGCTTGAGAACGAAAAAATATATTGTGCCACACAAACTGTCAGAAAATACCTCAACAACTATTACAATTTCTTCCACAAAAATGAACCTTACTTTAAGGCATCCTAAATTATTTTTAGAGGTGGGAGGGTAGGGGAGTTTGGAGGGGATCCAGACTACCTTCTGCTTGTCTACCGTGTGTAGCACACAGTCAAACTTTCAAAATAGAAAAATAAAATAAAATAAAATAAAATAAAATAAAATAAAATAAAATAAAATAAAATAAAATAAAATAAAATAAAATAAAATAAAATAAAATAAAAATATTTATGCATTTAGTCTTTCATATTTCCACTTGTCAGATACATGAGGTAAAATACTTGTAAGTGTCAGCAAAGAAATGTTTCATCTGGTTCATCACAAATTGATGGATTCCACAAGACAACTGCACAGAGAATGTTTTTGGCTCAAGGAATATTATGCACTATTTCATTGTGCATATTATATTTTTCAAAGGGTGAGCAGTTGGAACTAAATACATGGAGTGAGGTGGCAGTAGTGGGGATTGCTGAGTAAAAAACCCTCAGCATTATTCCTAGGTTTTGAAAAATCGAGACACCTTATTGAGTCCTGATTTTGTTTATCCTCTGGTACATCTTGGTATGCCAGCTACACCATTTCTGAACGTTCAGTTTTGTTTTGACCTGTTCCCAGAATACATTTGTCATTTGTCAGTTTTCCGTTAATTCCCAGACCATTGTGATTACCAATATAAGTGAATAGTTTAGCTTTAAATGCTGTGTAAGCTTCGAAGAGGAATGGCAATCTAGAGGTGAAAAAGCTGATTCTGTGCAACTACAGTAACACTTTGCTTTGGACAGCTGAAATTATTAACATCATGTTGCAAGCATATGCTGATGGATCAGAGGTTTGTTGGCAAATAAGTTAAAGATGACAGACAGCTTTGAGAAAACAAACATGTTTTCTCTGATAGGGGCATGATCCTGTGACTGCCAGTGTAACAGAAACAAGTAGGAAGCTGAAGAGAGGAGAGGAAGAAAAAATAAAATTCAATCAAGCTAAGACAATAATTTCAGTAGAAATAACTCCAGATGAAAATTCTAGGAAAACCTAATTAAATGAGAAAAAAATTGTTTACAGAAAGAGCACTAAACAAGATATTTAAGAACCTTATTATGACAGCATTCAGATCTTCACCAGAGATATTACATGATGAAAAAGGATGAATCCTTGATTTGAAGTCATCTTAGTATATAGTTCAGTATCTTTAGTTAAAACTTAAAAACATTACCCCTTCCTGTTTAAATATAGCTTTAAAAAAATCTGCTTTTAGCAAGCATATGCATAATCTCTCTCAACCAGCCATTTTCATTTTGGATTCCTAAGAAAGCTGGACAACGAAATTTAGCATGTGGACTTTGCCAAGGAAAAAAAAATACTTTCATATGGTGTTCTCACATTGCAGTACTGCTGTATCTGAGATCACAGTAACGCAAAGCAATTGCAGGGGACAAAAGAAATACATAAATAATGCAAATAACATGCACAAGATTTGCAAAGGTTAAAATAAATTTAACCTATGACAGCATTTAAAACTTCAAATCCATTTCTAACAAAGCAGATCCACCTGTATATTTCTTGCATTCTCTCAGAATGATTAGGTGTCTGTTAATCAAAAAGAATTTCGAAGAGATTCAATAGTTGGTCAGTTCAATAGAGCAGTAATAAGATTTTACATATTCTACGTCAATAACTTGTACTTTGCTCCCTCCTTCCTCCCTTGTTAAGTAAGCCTTTGTGAAAAATCAGTATATGAAAATCCTCTGATGTCTGCTGATTAGTCACAGTTAATTTTTACATCCATGTGGCACTATTACCTCTGTTTAAGATGAAAGCTTAAGTTAACTTGTGCTATTCACTCACTGCATTTTGCCCTCTCGAGTTAAGAAATGTAAGTCACGCAGGATGCAGTTTTGAGAGTAGTTCTGCTCAGACAGTCTTTGTACAAATAGCAACTCCACATTTAGAGACACAGTTATTAGCAATTTTGCCCAACTTCCTCCTAGGCTATAGTTAGGTAAAATTAATGAATTCTGTCTTGTTCAAATTAGTTCTTTAAGTTAAAGACTTGGGGGAAAAGCTAAGGTTAAGGGCAATGCACATTGCACTTTGTTACACACAGAACAAGCAGCTTTCCTATTCCTGTCTCTGGTGCTTTGGGCAAGATTCACCACACTCCACATTAAACAAAACAATGGATTGCAGTTCAAGTCCTTCAGGTTTCCTGTTGCTAATTAGGGTTTTAAACAACCTTTTAGAAGCATAAATGGATCAAATTTATAACAAAGTGTCCTGGAGGCACAAATAGATTTAATTCCTTTCCTGCTGGTAATCTCTCTCTGTCCTATATATCCCGTAGAACAGCTCACTTCATTCTGATGGCTACTTCACCTCAAAGGTCTGACCCTCACTGGGGTGTCACCAGGCTAGACATTTACTTACAGTACCACTAAGTTCCCTGCAGTTTTTGGCTTACAAATCTTTGTCCTCCAGCCATGCATTTCTTCCTCTCACCTCTGTATTGCAGAAAGCAGTCATTCAGCAATGTCTAAACACAAATGGAAAAAAGAATTTACAAGTGTCATACAAAACAATGTCATTCTATATTCCCCTGGGAAACATCACATCTTTTATTATCTTTGCTATATCTCCTCCTCTCTTACAGCATCTGAGTGTGATTGGGATGACACGACCTGGTTTACTGGTGTCTTTCTCAAGCAATCAGTTGCAAATATCATAGACTCATAGAATGGTTTGGCTTAGAAACACTGACTAGTTACAATGCCTCCACCATTTAAAAGGACACCTTCCATGAGACCAGTTTCCTCAGAGCCCCATCCACCTTGATCTTGAACACTTCCAGGGATGGGGCACCCACAAGTTCTCTGGGCAACCTATTCCAGTGCCTCACCACATTGACATTAAAGAGTTTCTTCCTAACATCTAATTTAAACCTAACCTCTTTCATTTTAAAGCCATCCCCCCTTGTTCTGTCACTACATACCTTTGTTTAAAGTCCCTCTCCAGATTTCTTGTAGTCCTCTTTGTGCACAGGAAGGTGTTAGAAGACCTCCCCAGAAGTTTCTTCTCCAGGGTAAACAGCCACATCTCTCAGACTTTCCTTAAAAGAGAGGTACTCCAGCCCTCTGGTCGTCTTCCTGGCTCTCCTCTGGACTCATTCCAACTGGTCCATGTCCTTCTTATGTTGGGTGCCCCAGAGCTGGACATGACACTCCAAGTGGGGTCTCAGGAGAGCAGAGGAGAATCCCCTCCTTCTCCCTGCTGGCCACACTTCTTTTGGTGCAGCCCAGGATGCAGTTGGCTTTCTGGGATGAAAGTGCACATTATTAACATACGTTGAACTACTTGTCAACCAAAAAAATTACACAGAATAATTCAATCAGATGTTAAAACAGGGAAATATAATTCTTCACTACAATATTCTGTGTAAGGGAACAAAATATTTATTCATCTCTTGGTAACTTATTAGAAAATTATTTTCTGTGGCTAAGATACCCTTATACATTACCAAAGCCCAGCCACTTAAGTTGTCAAAAGAAGTTCAGAATGCTGGACTATATCATTACTCACGCAGGTACATTCTAAAAGTACCTCTAGTTTGCTACTGATCCAACTTGAAAGAACAAAAAGGACCTGTAGATCCCAATCACACAATGACTTCCCTTTGTAGCTCTGTGGAAATCTATTGATAGAGATTTGAAACATTTGCTTGCATCATTGAGCTCTATGTCTCCAAACAGAAGACTTTTGTTACTACCAAAACCAAGACAGAGTTTCTGGATGTAACTACTTAAGAGTTTAAAAACAGAAAGGAGAGAAACACTAGTAAATATGTTGCTTAAAAACAAATACAAAAATAAATTCAGGAGTTTTATGATACTCATAAAACTTTCTTGTTAGACATTTCCCAATATTCTGTGCCCTCCCTCACTTACCTCCCCTTCCCCCAAAAACTATGCAGAGGAAAGCCAGCGGCATGACTTTTTACACTTGGGCTGACCTATTTCCCAGGGAGGGATGCAGGCATGATAAACAAAAAACCTTCATGAAGCAATGAACCTCTGCTATCTGAGCATTTGTTTTTCACTATATAGTCTAGGAGAGGTGCACAGAAAGGATTGCTAGCTGCAGCACTCTCATCACTTTAAGGAGCTGTGCTGCCTGCTGGTGGAAGGACATCTCTTTATTCAGCTATAAAACCTTTCTTTTAATTAAACAAGAACAGTACTATACAGTTTTAGATTTAAGCAAACTTAATTCCAACCAGGCCTCATTAAATATTAATTCTGATGCGGCTTTAGCTTCTTTTAAAAAAATTATTTTCATAATCCTTTGCTTAGATATTTTGCTTGATCTTTTCACTTCTGCCCCGTTTGAGATGAAATGGTAGTACTTTCTCTGCTTTGGATTAGTATTCTCCCACTAAATGAGAGCATGCATGTGGCTTGTTGCCTGCAGTGGGAGAGATTGGACTCTATAACCAAAGAGATCCCTGTAGTCCAATGTTCTGTCTCCTTGTTACTGCACATATCATTAGCTCAACTGCAAGGAAAGCTTACAAATGAATATTGGTAAATTTGTTGCTCCCTGGACAAAACATAAACCCTAAAGACTAATATATATCATCAGGATGAGGATTTTTGCCTTGAAATCCAAGCGTATCAACATAATTTCACAAGACTCTCTTCAACATTGTGTCTTATAAAACATATATCCATTTTGGAAAGGTTTCTAAGGCATAGGGAGATGAGGAGTTTCTTGGTTTCAGGTGTCCTTTACTCAGCAATGGGTCTAACTCTGATATAGCCTGAAGGAAGATTATCATGTCAAGCCATTACCTTAAATAACTTTCAGAAAAAATTATCAACTGGCAAGAAATCTGTGAAGCTCATCATTTACCATTCCCTTGCCCATTATAAACACTTCAGGCTTGGAATTGAACATGGTAACAAAATTTCACTAAGCAGGTTTCCTTAAAAATAAAGATTACATAGTCTTGCTGCATGAATATGACAAACACATTATTTATTCCTCCACTTCTGTTTTTTTGACTAATTTTATGCCATATATACATGTTTTCAGATCCACACCTTTATCTCCTGTTCCAGCTCTCCAAAACCTCATAACATTAGTGTCTGATAACATAAAATGTTTTACAGAGGCACCAGGGACACCTGGCATAATAAGGCAGTGATTTAAAATAAAGTCTGCCAAAATAGGTACAAAAATTGGAGAAAATCTCAAAATAAGCATTCTCAGGAAAGCAATGAGCACTGTGAGTTGAAATTTAAATCCGGCAGAGGTAAAAAAACCCGCAATTTTGTTATGCCTGATTATCACAGGTCCCTTATTGCAGTCTACCATGTAAAGCATGCCTGGTCTTGGCTGTGATTAAGCATGATATTGAATCCAGAAAGACAGAGCTCTAGAATACTCTGCGTTGCTTTGCTGTTATGAGTCTCACATTTACAACTGCTCAAAATGCTCTAAATTCACCTTAGAAAAAGCACCATCTGGCTATTACTGGCTGCAAATTACCAGCTGTGAAATATTACTATATTAAGAATGTCAGCCAAAACAACAGCTGACCTTTTGTGCAATAGAAATGCTGTGTATAAGCCTTGCAACATTTTGATCCAGATTTCAACTTACAAACAAAACTTATGCTAATTTTGCCTTTTCATAGAAGGGGGTATTTTCTTCAATATTTTAAGGATAAAAAAAAATCAAAAGACTGATTTTTTAAAAAGGTTTAACTCAGATTTTTCTCCTTATCACTGAAAACAATGGAGGATTTGTTTGGATCTGTCTTCATGATAGATACGAAGAAAGATATCTTATTGTCATTTAGGACATTTTTTCAATATTAATTCCTCTGTATTGTTTTTCTTTCCAGAGAACTTTATTATTTATCCTTCATCAAGAAGTATAAATGCTCTGTGGGTTTTTTTGGTTGTTATTTTTTTATTATTTGCTTGGGGTTTTTTTCTGTTTCTTTGTTGTTGTTGTTGGTTGGTTGGTTTTGGGGGTTTGGGAGGTTTTGTTGTTTTTTGGGGAGCTTTTGCTTTTTTATAAGTGAAACTAGTATTTATATGAGATGAAAATAGTCTTGGGGGAACAAAATGTTTTGAACAGATAATCTTGGAGATTTGAAGGGGGAGGGTGTGTTGTTTTTCCCTGTTTTCTCCATTTCTTTATTGACTGTTTCACACAAGCATAGATAAAAAACTTTGGGGAAAAAGTGTTATAAATCTAATATGATTTCTAATGGCAGGAAGAACGTGTGTACATGAAAGCTTGTTTGGTTTTTTTGTTGGGGTTTTTTTTTCACATTATATTAACTGGTCCAACAGAAGATAAAATCTTTCTGTTCAAACTACACCACAATATATCCTAGACCTTGACAAAAGCAGCAGTGTTAATGACATAAATGCAAGAAAAACTGTGTTACTGTGCAACAGCTTAGCAGAATAGCAGACAGGGAAACCCTTGAGTATTTGTCACAATGGAGAGGATATGAATAGTTGTTTAGGATGCTTTGAAAAAACTTTTACTCTTATCAGGCTGTTTATCATCTATAAGATTAATTCTGCCAAGTATTGTTCTTCTTAGGCAGAGTATATTATGAAAAATAGATGAAAAAACATGATGTTGAATTAATGAAGCTGAAATGATGAAAAGAATCCATGCTATACTGCACATTTCCTTCTTTGTTCCATAATTGTTAATTAACAATGAATATTAATGAAATATCACAAAGATTATTAATCCTGAGAAGCAGCTTGGTACTGAGGGTTTAGTACACAACCGAGTAGCCACTCATTAAGTCAACTGCAATAACTGGAAAATATGCATGCTCTTTGCCCAAGGAGGTGTACAAATGATCTTTTATTCAGATTTAAATTAGTACATTCAGAATTGACTAGAAACATTTGGCTAATCATTACGCTTCAGATAACAAATGGGAACTCATTTTACACTGTGGTAAAACAAGTGCCAATCGCCCACATTTTGTGCTGGTGTTCCTAAACCTGAAAATGTTCATGTCTGCATGGCTTTCAGTTCAGATGTAGCAACCCTGTTCCACTACCTCATCAAAGACATGGATATTTATATATATCCATTGCACTGTCTGGACTTCTGGCACTGCACAAAGAGACTATCAGCAGTTAGGGCTCCTGTTACTGCTCATTATCTGAATGCAATCAAAGACATGGTGAGCACAGACACATCCTAGTAAGCGCCTAGCCCAGCTTCTATCTCCAAAACAGATACACTATTTAAGAAGACCACTCAGGCCTGGACACTTTCTGTCATCCCATCTATTCCCACAAACCACCCTGATATTGAGAATTGCAATGGGAATAGCAGACAGCACATTGAACAAAATGTTTCACAGAACTGCCAATCCAAACTTTCCTTGCTATGTTGTAGTTTCTGGTTTTGCATAATATAGTTTGATTTAGTTTGGTCTCTCAGGAGTTAAGTTGCCTATATTAATCGTCTATGATGAAAGTTCATATGCTGTTTTTTCCTCAGTTTTATAAGGCTGTTGTAGACTTCTTTACCATTGAGTTAAGGAAGCACACTTAGTTAACTTCAGGGGTAAATGTTTATCATCTGCAAGCTTGAAAGTTTTGCTCTTCATTGTATTTTCTAGAACACTACTGAAGTTAAATAAAGTCAATCCCATCATCAATCCTACAGGAATGGTGTCCCATCCCTCTTTCTTTACCCTGAAAAGTGATTGCTAAGCCCTATCCTTCCTCTACTTTAACTGTCTTTCAATACAAGTAAAGCCTTCCCCTAAAGCCATGTGTCAGTGTTCAACATACTCTGAGCAGGTTCTTTTAAATATTCTGTGTATGGAATGAATAATGTTTAGTATGAAATTTACTTACTTGGAGATGTTTGATGTCACACAGGGTTTCAGATTTAGCAGTGATAGATAATATATTGAAAACACAATACATGAGTAGATTTCACTTCACAAAATATAGTGATTGCAATATACAGTTCAATCTCATTGCCAACCCTGTCTCTAAAACCTGCTGACCATCACAACTCTGGGCATCCCACCTTACCAGGAAGGAATGAAAGCAGTTAAGCATTGTTTTTCTGCTCAAAATACTTTACTCGTTTTTATACTCTGTGTTGGTCTGAGCCACGAATTCTGTCCCCCCCATTCTGGTCTGACTAACTCAGGGAGAAATTTACACCTTGAGTTAATCCACTCAGCTGTTATTCATTTAAAACAAAATCTACTCTCTAGTCCCTTTTGATTTAAGGTAGAAGTCAGCTTCTTTACATCATACTCTGGACTTCATGAGCACACCACCCTTGCTGATTATTCTTCTATCCAGGGAGTCATTAATTGAGTTTCATTACACCCCTAGGGTTTTAGTCAGTCACACTATGCTAATTTGCTTCCTTTATCTCCATTGGATTTACTCTATGCGTGATACCCGATTCACAGAAGTGTTGCACTGATCACTAGTGAGGCAGGTCCTGCCTCTACAGAAACCATGGTGACTCCCAGAGAGCATTAATCCATGCTTATATATTTGTTATTACAGTTTCTGCTATATTATCAGAGATGTATAACAGGCTCATTGCTCTGTAGCTGACAGGATGTCCTCCAGAACCCTTTTGCAGGTAGGATTGCAGCAGCGATATTCCACTCCACCCATGCAGCTCCTATTTGTAGTGTTGGGCTGCAGACCAAGCTCAGTAATTTCACATCTGAATTCCTCCAGGGTTCTTGAGTATCATCCTAGCCTTACTGGATGCAACTTGTCTGTCAGATCTAATATAACCCATATATTTGCTTTAAATTGAGCTAGTGTTTCTGGGTTTTTTTTTTAAATCTTCTAGTAAAATGGATTTTTAACTGTCTCCAGACTGCGTGTATTTTCTTACACTGCTCCTTTAAGGAAGTGTTGTTTGGTTTTGACATATTCCCTCATTTTTATACACTTCCAACTCTTAAAATTGAATATGCATGCACTGGATTTGTTTTATCTGTTGGCTCCTGCTACAACATTAAACCTAATTGTACTATGGTAACTACCACAGGGCAGCTGTACAGTGTTGAGCTGCATTCAGTGTAAACCAGAAAGGCATATTTCCTGTTGTGACACACAGTTTGTCTCAGAAGCAGCCAATTATTGCATCTAGAAATGGAATTGATCTGTACGCAGTAGCTTTAATTTCCCACTCTTCTACCTGCCATAAATTTGCAATTTGACTGATTTTGTTTAACACCCTGTTCATTATTTTTCCTAACTATGGTATAAACAGTACAATCAATAAAATCTTACAATTAGAATCTGAGAATTCTGGCCACAGGGATTCTATGGTAATTCTCTTTTCCTTTAAAACCTGTCCTGTTATGCCTTTGACCCTCCCATCATTGAAACTAATTTGATTCCTGCGAAGTTGGTAGCCCGGTAAAATTATGTCCCATTGAATTTCCTCCTTCTGAAATGGCTGCTTGCAAGCATCACTTAATGTCATATATTTTAATTATCCAGAATTTAGTCTAGTTTACAAATACTTCTAAGCTTTTACATTCACTCCATTACTTAATGCTGCACATATGAATCAATTGGCATTACAGGTGAACTAATTTACCTCCTCTAATTTTGTGTGATTTTTATTTATCTCAGACTGTTCAGGACTACATTGGACTTTCTTCACATCAGTGTAAACAAGATGATTTTCTGTGCCTCTAAGCTTTCCCCCAATTTATAGGTTTCAATATTTCTCTGTAACCTTTCTAATTCAGTATCGTCATCCTGATTCCATTGTGATAAAGATACAGCTCATCCTTCCTATACAGTTTCCTCAGTTCCTAATATAAGTAAACCTCATCTTTACATCATCTGCTCTTCTTTATACAATTATGATTTATCAATATAATTTATAGGTTATCCACACACTGAGACTTCAAAACTGCCTGGCACTCAAGATAAAATACATGGATGAACCTATGCAGGTCCTGGACTCTGGTTAGACTCCTAAACAGTTTCCCTAGATCCTTGTGATTACTTTGTTGCTGGTTCCTGAATAGACTTCTCCTCATGTTAGTAGCTTTTGTGCCCAGCATAAAAGTTCCAATTGCAGTCCTGCTGGATGTCAAAAAGAGACCATGTTTGTATGTTTCACTGAATTTCCGCTTACTACCACCTGTTTATTCCTACTTGTGGCCACCCCTCTTCTGTGCCTTCAGCATAAGAGGACATTGACCTCAGCCGGAATGTGAATCTTGTTCAAAAACCTTCTTGTCAGTAGCGTTCTCCATCTTTAAAACTTGTTGCTCTTCTGTAGCAGTGGGACTGCAGTAGCAGAGGTGAGGCAAGCATGAAGTTTTCCTGTCAGCCACATGAAAAAAAATCTGTTTCCCTCATTTGCTTAATTCAGCAGACCCAAACTAAAGAGCATATGCCTGTTCACTTGGTACTGGTGGCTCCTTTCATTGTGTTGAAAAATACAAAATCTGCTCCTTGGATCAGTCATTACATATGCAGCACTTTGAAACACGTGCGGTAAGCCCTGCTCCATGGGGAGTCTCCTGATGAATTTTTAATTTTTTTGTTTTTTATTTTTTCTCTTAAATCTTTGTGGACTAATACTTTTTTACCTTTTTTTTTTTTTTTTCCCTACTATGTGTTGATTATGGCTTTTTCCTTAAGATAACCACCAAAACCACCAAGAGGTGAGAGATATGCAAGAGCATAAAAAGAAAACAAGGGTCAAGGAAATCATCAACTACATTCATCCCTGGACTCTAACAAGCATAGTTGCTAAAAAACCTGCAGACTTTGTTCTCTTCCTTACATCTTGGGAGATTGGCTTTATGGACTTTAACCTTAGCTGGATATCTCAACATAACGAGTTTCATTTTGAGTTGAGCAGTAACCTGCACCCTCTATTGAATATTTATGAGGAAATTTCTGACCAAGACAACCACAGCATCCTGTACCTTGTGATGTTCACATTGATTATCTGTATACATAGGTACTAGAAAAAAACAAATAAGTCAATTCAAGAGCCCTTGTTATTAGCTCACATCAACTTAGATATACACATGCACACAGCAGGTTACAGAAGCAGGTCTAGCTATGTCAGTGTTCAGATCACATGGAATGTGCCTCCAACACCTTTGTCCTGGGCCTGATCCAGACTTTAACAGGTACACATCCCTGCCTACTGCTCTAGTGTGCAAATTATCAAGCATCCATGAACAGTAACCTCTGCTGGAGATGGCAAATGCCATCGCAATAGCAATAAGAAACAGCTTGTTCAGTCATCCATTAGTTGTATCTGACTGGGTGAACACTTGTCTACTCCAGCATCGTTTGCTTACAATTCAATGAAAGCATCTGTAACAGTGTTTTTTTATGGAAAAGGACTAGCAGAGAGACTATTCAAGATGGTACTTTTGCTCAGATGTATCTTATTGCACTCAGAAATCCATTTCTGCCTCACAGGACATTGTTTTACATGGGACACCATGCTGAATTAGACATCAAGCACATTAGGTGGCACACACTTCTCATGTTTTAAGGTTTTCCAAAGAATGAAATTTAGTACAGACTAGGCTTGCTGGCCTAGCAGTGTAGCTAGGCAGTGATTTAACCATACAGACATATACATAAAATATTCAGTAATTAGTACAAATCAGCCCCTGTAGCTTTCTCTCAAGAAAAAGGCATATAGATTTTAACTTCAAAAATTCCACTGGTTAAGTTATCCTGTTATTTCCCAAAGGTAGCTTCAAGTAGAATGCTTCAGTAGTATAAAGTGTGGGGCAGATATGAACTCTGTGTCCTAATTCTACTCTGCTGCTGTGGAGCCCACCTGGAGTGCTGTATCCAACTCTGGGGCTCCCAGCACAAGGAGGGCATGGATCTGTTGGAGTCCAGAGGGGGGACACAAAGATGATTACAGGGCTGGAGCACCTTTCCTATGAGAAAAGGCTGAGAGAAATGAGACTGGCAAGCCTGGAGAACAGGAGGCTTTGAGGTAACCCAGTTGTGGCCTTCCAGTACCTGAAGGAGGCCAGTAAGAAAGAGGAAAAGGGACTTTTTTACAAGGGCAAGTAGTGACAGGAAGAATGGATTCAAACTGAAAAAAAGTTAGATTATATACTAATCTTTAAAAAGGTCTTTAAAAATCCCTGCTCTGAATGTGGTGAGGCACTGGAAGAAGTTGTCTAGAGAAGTGTAGGCTGCCCCACCCACGGAAGTTTTCAAGGCCAAGCTGGATGGGGCTCTGAACAATCTGGTGTAGTGAAAGGTGCCCTTGCTCATGGCAGACGGGTTGGAACTAAATGATTTTTAGGGTCTTCTCCAACCCAAACCATTCTATGATTCTTCAAGATTTTGAAGATTTTTCTTCAAGATTTGCTTGATTTGTCAAGCAGTTGGCTAAAAAGAAGTACAGTGAGGAGTGAAAGGGGAATTCATTAATATGTAAGATTTCAAAGTCAATTCATGAGCTTGAAATAAATCTACTTTTCACTCTGCTCTTTTGCTCTCCATATTATTTACTTGCTTTGGTTACTTAAAAACAAAAAGGAAAAGAAAAACCACCAAAGTTTTATTAAAATTAGCTGAACTAACTTTGTTAAAATTATTTTCCTCTAAAAGCCTGTCTTTAGTAGTAAAAAGTTTTTATCAAGTCAAACAGAATTATAGTTCTTCTACCAACCTACCCAAAATCTTCAAATAAAATAAAATTGAAAGTTTTCATTTTGAGAACCCTATCTTTGAAAAGAGCTATATTTTAACAAACAAGCAAAAAAGTACTGATCATTGTAGTTTTGTCACTACTTACCAGAAAATGAGAAGCCTTTCTGTAATGGGATCAATAACAAGTGGCCAATATATACTAAGTAATTTTAAATAGCCAAGTAGTACACAGACACTTATAAACATCCTCTCTTTTGTGGGTCAGTTTGATGATGTCTATCTGTCATGAGCAACCTTTGCTGGAACATATATAGGATATAATTTTTGAACAGCCTGAGTGCTCTACAACTTCTACCAAAAGTAAAAATAAACTTAACAACTGGTCATACACTCCCTTTTCTGTTTTGCTCCAAGAGATTTGACTAGTTACAGTTACCATGTATCTTGACTTAAAAAGAATGTACACAAAGTTTTGCTTTAACAACTAAGTCATATTGCAGAGACAAAATCAGGACTTGGTGTGACTGTGGGACACCTAACTGCAGAATATCAGGAATAAGCTATACAGCACTTACATTCAAAAGTCCTAGAAAGACAGCTTCGTAGCACTAAAAATTGAGCACTACAGCAGAAATCAAACCAGCAGTCTTCTGCACAAAGTAACAAATGCATGGAAGCAATCTGATCTTTTCTTCATTCCTTCCTTTCATTCTTCTTTTCCCATTACCATCTCTCTATTTAGTACCCCTTCCCAATGTTTGTTGCCTCTTGTAGTCTATTAACAAAGCCAGGGAGGCAATAGAAAGCAAAGTGAAAGCCCCCTCTCTTCTTCCACGGTATCCCAGTCCTAGTCATTGCCCCATTCACTGTAGTTTGGTTTTCTGAGCACCGCTCACTTCAGAAAAATACCAGCCAACTCACTTACTTGATTTTCTTTGATGCCAGGATCCAGAAACTACTGTACACACACCTTTTTATCTTTCCTCCAGTTCATATTTGTTAACTTCCCCATGAAAGGCTGTTGCAACTTGCTACTATTCTTGTTTTGCCACTCCCTTTGCCTATTTCTCTGCTATGCCTCTCTGTTCTAGGCTAGCTGCTGTCTCCCATAGTTTTTCCACTGGAAAAGAAAAGCTGCAGTATCAAACAGAACAGAAGTTGCTATGATATGTGTATTAAAGACATCAAACAGCAATCAGAGATGCCATCTTTTACCTCATTTAAGTTTTGTAAGTAGAAACAGAAAAATGTTAAGCGTGGTTATTGAAAATGCTATGCTATTGGCAGAAAGACATCTCTGATATAAGTCCACATCTTGTTCCTTTATGAATTCTTTCAGTTACAGGATAATTAGAACACTTCTGGGTTTTTTGTCTTCTTTGTAAGGAGTATGAAGAAATACCACAGATGTTTTCTAATCTAAAGAATTGGGGTTTTGTTTACTTTAAGCATCCCAATAAATATTGCCTGTAACATTAAAATATTTTCCAGGATTTAAAAAAAAACCCATTAAGAATCAGAACATGTTGCAGACAAACTTTCTCCTACAGGATGTTTCTGAAAAAAAAGAGACTTGAGAGAATTTTGAAAGAGAACAAAACAATGACTGCTTTAAGTCTTCACTATTTTACCTTCAGACTTTCAATCTCGTTGCTTCCAGGAGGCTTACAGAGACACTAGGAATGCAGTTTCCTCTAGACAGGAAGAGGATGCCACAAAAAAGTATGGGATTTGCCAGTGATAAACACCTGCCTGTTCGATTCCCTTTTGGGGGATAACTACTTCAAAGCTCTTCCTAAAATTAAATGCCCTATCTGGATTGGGAAGAGAGGACCAGACATATGTTATGGGGTAAAAAAATTGAGCAGCACGACTCTCTAGTGGCTAGAACCAGGTTGTTTTGTTGGCTTTTTTAAAAATTTGTTTGCTTGTTGTTTTGTTTGGTTGGGGTTTTTTTCATTAGTTCTGTTGATTTTTTTTTTTTTTTTTGTAGGCAGCAGTGGTGGACTTTGTACGAGTAACACAGCTAGAAGCCAAAAATCTCCCATTTCAAGGCTCCTCGTTCCCTTTCTGGCCAGCAGATATTACATGTTCATTAAGGCATAATGCATATCAATGCCCAAAGCCATAATCTATTGATATAAAATAGCAAAAGACAGTATTGCTCCCATTTTGATCATGCCTGCAAACAAATCTAACCCAACACAGCATGTTTGTTTCAAGAGAATACTATATCCTAATTAAATTCTTGCAAAGACGTAATTATGTAAAAAGCCTCAATGCATTTCATGTTAGTGCTTATTATTTTATCTTAATCTTAAGTACTGCTATGATTAAAATTTCATTATCAGCTATCAATTGACCCATCCCTGAACATTTTGTAATAATTAAAGAACATCAACCCTCCTCTAATTTTTCCTCTTCTCTTGAGTTTCATAAACTGCTATGTGCCTACTTACAACTGAAATACCAAGTGGGAGTCATTAAAACTTTAACAAACCAAACATTAGCAAAAACCACGAAACAGCAATCAAAAAAGCAACAAGCCAACCTCCTCTACCCCTTTTTATATAATTTCCTTTTAAACTCAATAGCAAAGCTGGGACACATGCAGGAAATCAATTAATTTGCTTCTGCCTCTTTGCAGGGATTCATTAGCAGGCAAAGGAAAAATAGCAGCAGGTATGGGATATGCAATTGCTGCCTGAATCTCTAACCAGAGAAATTTGAGCTGACAAAGAAATATCAGCTTCTAGCTGGGCTTTCCTATGGGGTTTCTATTCTTGCCTAGTTAACTTTAATAATAGCTAACCAGTAGGAAAATAAAGCAGCAGGAGAGGGTATTCCTCTGAGTCAGCTCAATCTCCACTGAAGTGGTAGCCACTGCCTGCCTAAATCCCAGACACCAGAATACTCTGGGACCAGGGGGAAAAAAAAAAGGAATCAGCAAAATTAAAAAAACAATCCAAGCTACATAGCATATCCAAAAATTTAGTCATGTCTAATCTCTTCTGTTGCTGAAGCATGGGTAATTATCCTGCTATCAAAGTAGCATGAGTCTTTCATAAACATGAGTCCTGCTTATTTTAAATTTCATCCCTTAAAGACAATCTTCAGCCTGGTCTGAGGTTGTTAAATCTCTTTAAAAAAAATGAGGAATCCTGAAAAAGTTTCAAACAGGGGAATGTGAAGGCACTTCAGCTGATTCAATCAGCTTCCTCAAAGACTCCTGAATAGCTGAAGCCTCCTGTGGCTTTTCTTTAAAATCTGCCATAACAAATATCCATTTTAGAACACAAGATTGGTGTAAAAAGTTGAGATTTTATTAAAATTTTTATTTTATTTATTTTGTTTTCTCAGAGAAAGAAAGAAGGAAAAAAAAGAAAAATTTACTTCCCCTTAGAATCATCATAACACGCAGAATAGTTGGTAATTTTACTTTTGGATTAGCAGTAGTAGAAAAAAAAACCACAAAAGAGACCATTCTCTTAGAAATAAAAATCTGATTGGGTGCATAATAGGGAAAAAAGTATCAGAATTAAGAACTATTCAAAATTAGTAAAGGCTGGCTTAAAAACATAACCTTCCAAAGCTGCTCCAAGCCTTATAGTTACATTGACACAGGTGATATTCAGATTGCTGCTATGGGAGTGGATTTTGAGATGAAATGATTATATCTTCTCTGCTCCAGGAAAGAGATAGGTCTTGGCTAGAAAAAACTGAGACAACATATACCAAATATCCTGCTTTGCTATCCAGCAAGAAACAGCTGACATTATTTTTCTAAGCTCTGCTCTTTCTTTCAGGCACACAAGTACAAACAATGATGGATTATGTGCTATTTAAAATTAATCTCTGCATCTGGATTCAGATTAAGATTCTTTTCTTTCTTGCCTATGAGCATATATAATATTGTGGGTGGTATGGAACCAAGTGATTGACTATTAGTCAGCCTATAATGATAGGTTATTTCTTTAATATAGTATTTTCTGGAAGCTCCCTATTTCAACTCTGCATTTCAGTTGCTTCATTCTTTTCACATAAAATAAGTTGCTTTGCTAGCCTCATTTGGATGTCCAGGAAAGACAGTCGAGCTAAAGTTGCTGTTCATTTGAATTTATGTTTAGAAAACTTCACAGAATGAACAGAGTGCAACTTCTAAAGAATGAACTGGTAATTTTCTATATACCCATCTGCGCTGTTGCATTTTGTATGTGGTAATGACTTAATGACACTAGATAGGTAACATCAGTTAAAAATCTTCCCTGAAACAATCTGCTCATTATTCCTGGTTGTTGGTTTAATCCAAATAGAAACTAGCTATTGCACTACCTTTGGTTCCTACAGTTGCTTTCATTACAGTGACTGTATCTGTATTTCTGTTTCAAATACATACAGCTAGCATGCTATCTGTTGTCATAATGAGGTTCAGTAGACCATATTGGTATCCTATTTTCTGGGTTTTTTTTCCTGCTGAAATTTCTGGTGAAATTTTCCATATTGCCAGTATTCTTCAGATAAGGTATTTCAGGAAGCTTAAGCCAAAAGTCAGTCAGTCGTGTCCAAAAATGAAAATGGGTGCCACTCTTTTTCTCATTTAGAAAAAACAAGCCTGTTGAAGTGTGCAGCTTATAGTCTTTAGCATCTCTGTGCACCTGTGCAGAATATAAAAATCTGTCCAATGGAAGAATAGAGAGCCCAACCACACGAGCTCTGATATTATCATAGATTGCATCATAGTGATACACATAACAAGAGTGAATTATTACTATCACTTGCATAACACAGCATCATTTTTCAGAGTTTTCTGGCCTTTTTCTGCTTGGCTTAACAGCTTTACTGTTTTTAGCATATTGGGTTTTTTCCTAGTAATTACACCTTGCTACAAAAATGTCAGGCTTTTGAATTGGCTTGACTTGGACTTGAAACTGGGGAAAAAAATTTACAAAGTTAATCTCAGAGTAATTAATTTATTTACAGACATATACTCAAAGTCCCATTTTTCTCCATAGCAGAATAACATGTAGAATGAATGCGCTGACAAGGGTCCCACACAAACATTTTCCTCCTCAGCTAGGCACAGTTTTCTGCCTCTTGATCTCCATTCCTTAAAACAAACAAACAAAAAAATCCATATTCCTCCACAGTTATCAGCTTCCGTATATTTTATTAGACTGAAAAATCACTCTCTAGTCACTTTATGCTTTATATATATCCAATTTCTGAAACTGAATATAAAATCCATTTCTTAAAAAATACAATTTTATTGAAGTAATTGAAAACCAAGCTGGCAATTCTAAGTGTTTAGTTAAAAACGTGTGAATTTTCACTGTATACACAAGAAGTCTGCTTTGAAAATAGGACGTCTTAAGATGTCACAGGCTAAGCCTTGAAATTAGCTTGTTCTTTTCAAAGAGCTTGCCTGCAAATAATAGCTTTCAAAATCCTTGTTACAACATTAACATCAACACAGTTTTGGAAATATAGAATGCAGTGATTCGGGAAGTGGAAGACCAGAAAGACTCATTATAAATCTAGAGGTGTTTTTCAGGCATCATGTGCCCTCACCTTTGTAGGTGGCTTACATGAAAGATTAACAAGAAAATATGTTTTTCCACCTCAGACAGCAGCAGGGAGCAGAATAATGGTTAAAGTGAGCATCAGACCTTTTTTTGAAAGGGAAGATGATAACAGAATAGTACTTCAGGAAGCAGAAGCAAGAAATTTAGCAACAAGTTAGTTGGCCAAATTCATTTCTCTGCCAAAATAACAAAATGTGAAGTAACTCTTAAGTAGTTAAATAATTCTAGTTTCCTTGATAAATGCCATATCTAGACAAATACCCAAATAAACGACTAATTGAAGTAAAACAGGTCTCTTTTGTTTCCCTATTGCTCTCGTATTTCATTATATGGTCTCAGTAACATTTTCAGGTGTGTAGTTATTGCAGAAGGATTACACTTTCGATCTGAAGTCATAATTGGAAACTCATCACTGGGAACCAAGGCCAGGAACACTTTTCAGTGCCACAGAACAGGACAGAGCCTGGATTTTGGAGAGCCTCTGGCAATATGCATATATTTGTCATATCTGCAAGTTGGATTTCAGCTCCATGCTTTTCATATGATAAGGTCAATTATAGCAACCAAGTAAATGACTTAGTATGTTTGTTTATGGGAGCATTTGACAAGAGAAATAGACCATTAAGTCCACATAGCAATGCACAATATACAAATGTACCTCAAGTATTTCAAAGGCTGTTACAAGCCTGTACAAAGAAGCCTTGCCAAGGCACCCAGCTGGAGCTGAACAGCTGTGCTTTTTTTGCCACAGACAGACATGAGTGAACTCCTAGCAGCAGATTACTCATGTTACCCATCAGTCAGTCACTTCCCATGAGTTTGAACAAAGGCACCTGGTCTTGTTGTTGTCACAGAATTGTTCCACTCTGTCAAGCTATGCTTTCCTGACTGCTTTCAGATCCAAGAGCTACGCAGCAGAGCAATATGGAACTGCAATGATGAGGATATTCTTTGCAAAAATTACTTTCTTGATGCAAATAGATCTGTACTTCAAGCCACATGCAATATCCATCTTCCTCTTCCCAGAGGATTTAACTTTTAATTTTATTTTCCCACTGCAGCACATCACTTAAATGCAGAAGTAAATTTTTATACCTAATCCCACATCCTCTCCATAAAGGACACAGAATCACAAAGAGAATGTTCAGAACTTCAGCATCATCATCTTTTAATTCTTGTTTCCCTTCTACATGTATGTTTTTACACAATTTTTAATTACAAACTAGTTATTTTCGACAAGATCCCTGCTTAAATCAGAAACTCAGAAAGGACTGTAAATGCTTCCTGGTTGACCAGCCAATATTTTCCTTCTTATTCACCAGTCATTTTGTGACCTCAGATTTTATTTACTACCTGCTGTTCAGGCTCTGCCTTAAAGACAGAATTATTAATTCCCTGAATAGAGTTTTCTATAGCTCTCATTATCCTGGCATCTAAGTACTTCACAAAAAAAAAAAAAAAAAAAAAAAGTAATGGTTACAAAATCTCATGAGATGAAAAAATATCTGTCCCATTTTCAGACTTGGAACTGAGGAAAAAGTAAGATGTGTGGCACTTTAGAGTAACCAAATTCAGGCAGGTGTGCATATCTTTACTGATCACTGCACGTTACTTCTCTGTACAGCCACTTCGAACAGTTTTACCTCCAGCCCTTGCACAATGCTACCATTGCATGAAGACCAGCTTTATTATACCAACAGACTTTCTGTACAGCAAAATAATTGCACCTGATCATGTCTGATTCTTATGCTTATTTTTTCTGTAAGGTCTCGAGTGATTAAAGAAAGCCTGACCTTATGGTATAACCTCTCACTGGAAGCACTAGTTTATGATTCCCACCTTAAACTGTACCAGTCACCTACCTCCAAAGACCTTGTAAACATTAAGAGAACCATCCTGATGGCTAGTTTTTCCTGAATGTTCTAGCAAGCTGAATTTTCAAAATTCAAGAGGTACCTTGAAGAAGAAAAAGTAACCAACTTCATTAGTTTGAGATATTCACCCTTCTTTCTCAGCCCCGTGAAGAAAATGGCCATAAAAGATGGAAGCTAAATATAGCATAACAAGAGTTCAGAAGCAACTAAGCGTTACTGCAGAATGACAGGCAGAATCAGCACACCATTTATTAATCTCACTAAAAGATTCTTTTTATTCCTGAAAAGGGATAGCCAAATGCAGTTTTATAATAAGATATTATTCCTCCCTGCTTACTCTTAAACAAAGCATGCTTGAGAAGAAGTGACTTACACTTCTCAAGAAGTGAGATACAACATATCACTGCCTCAGTGAATAGGCAGAAGTCAGAGATGGCACATGCTAGATTCTTCTGCCAGCTTGCTTCATTTTACAGTTATTTTTAGTTCTTCAGTTGCAGTAAGTATGTAGATAACTTACACTGAATTCATGGACCTCATTGACTGTAAACAAGGTATCTTGTTTCAATTTTTTGTACACAATCAAGAGCTGTCAGACTCAAACACCTTATTCAGGACAGGATAAGTCAACATCTAGAACTACATATTAACTGAATACACAGCCTTTATATTTAGTCTTCATGCTCTGAAGACCAAAAAGACAACTGTGTCAGTTTACTTTCAAAGCATAAGCAATCAGACCATAGGCAAGTCTAAAATACCAGCATCTTTATTTCAAGGCAATATTTCAAGGCAAAAAGCCTAGCTAAAAAATGCTGCTGTATTCAGCATTGCAAAACAATGCAGCCCTCTTCAATCCAGCCAATTTAAGAAAAAAAAAAACAAACGTACAGTCCCTAGTTAAATTTTCACAAAGCTTTAGAAGGAGATGCCCATTTCAAAAAACCAGGTGATCTTGAACCTAGTCACAAACAATTCATTTTCCCCATCTTTTAGGTTAAAACCCATTTCCTTCTGTTCATCAAGTCAGTCCTCTCTGCATCCTTGAAATAGAGGATAGAAATGCCAATAATGGCAAATAAATCCTCTAGCCACCACAACAATAGTAAATATAATAATATCCAGGAGCCTGGACTGACCAAAGGCCTGTTAAAAGCATGAGAACAGCACAGGTGTTCCAGTAGCAGAGCTAATGAGCAGCACATGTTTTCATTTAAAACCCTTAATTTAAAGCCTCTTCTAAGCCAGGAAAAATCTCGGGAATGGAGATAACAGGTAATCAATGACCCTGTCAGCTAAGAAATCAAGATTGGAACTCAGTTTTATTGCCAGTGTATTGCTGGGCCAGTACTTACTGAGTGTTTTTTATTTATTCCTTGGAAAAAACATGATGCTTTTATAGTCACATCATCTACAAAGAACTTCCAAGAGAAATAACAGCTTGAAGAAAGGCTTTGAACTGTTGTATACAGTCGTTGTGTTTTACCTTACACTATATCTCACTAGCTTATTTTACCTAGAGGCTAAGAATAGGATTATCATAATAGAGACTGAATAAAATTTGTCTGGTATGTGCCAGTTATTTGTCCTATCTTGGGTTTAACCTGTGCCATTAAATTCTATGCCAAAATGATTACAAGCTTATTCATGTGATGAGAAGAGGTTTGGTCTTGTTCCACTGGTGCACAGACAGCTAAAAGTCAGCAGCTTTCTGCACTCTTGCACTGCGGCTTCTGATAATGAAGGGAAAGCATGAGGGCAACCCACTGACTGCAATTAATGCGCAGCTGCTTCCAGCTTCTTCTGCTTTATCCTTTGAGAGATGGTGAAGAAAGGATGGAGCACAGACCCGTGAAGAAATGGGAAAACATGGAGAGAGGACAGAAAAAAAGGGACAAATGGAATCTGAAAGCCTGCCAAAGCAGGAGGAAGCATCTACATATATGATGTATTACCCTGTCTATAGCATTTCTGCCCTTTCTTAAAGGCTCTGACAGGACAGATTTAAAGCCTTTACCCAAAGCCCCCAGCATTGCTTCTACAAAGGAACAGGAGATTTTCGAAGACAACCTTTGCATGATGGAAGGAACATTTCACACCTGGAAACACCACTATACCTTCCTACTCCTGGGCTCCCTCACTATTGCCAAGTGGAAAGAACTGCAAAAGTGGAATTGCACCCTTGCATAGTCAAAACCTATGCCCAGTTTGAAGAGGGGCCTCAGGGAGAGCTCTGTTGAGCCCTTGGCTGGGCTCATCCAGTTTGGCAGCACAGACCCTCTCCGGCTCTGCAGGCATTTGGTGCCTCCTGCCGCCCAGCACCTGGGATGGCTTTCTCATTTATGGAAGGGTGGCTAATTTCCAAAGAACACAGGGACAAATTTAGCATCCAGTGTCAAAGAGGATCACAAATTACAGGAATTAACACCTAAGTCATTATGAGCTACGTGCCCAATCAGATATGATCACAGAAGAGGTACAATTGCTGCTTGAATGAGTTTCTGGAATTTGGATTCTGCTCGAATGGAGGCTACAGATGAAGTATACATGAAAGGGATTATCTCTCCAGCCCCTTCTTGCTCAACACTAAGGAGATCCCACTACATGTTATGGTGCTTCTCTGACTATGTTAACTTTACTAGGAACTAGGCAGAGGTTTTGGCAGGTGTGCACTAGATTTCATCAGATTTCCCATTCTTCCTTGCTTAAAATGAGCATTTAAAACATGCAAAAATTAGTTGCATTTCTGGGTCAGAGAAATGAAGGTGACAAACTGATGAGAAGTTTATGCCTCATAAATATCCACATGCTTTTTTGAAAAATCTAGTAGATTTTAAAGCTCCACAATAAGCAAACGCTGCATTTTATCAATATTCTGTTGACAAATATGTAGTTGTTCCTTGATTACTGTCTGAATTCTTTTTCTCTTTTGCTAATAATTTCATTAGAAATAGACTTGGGAGAATCCCCTGGGGTTGTTTGTTCTGGTCCATAGAAATAAATTGGTTTTGTACAATGGGGCAGAGATGGGTCTGTCTTGCAAGTGTAGGAAATTATTTCTCTTGCTTTAATTTTTACATAAACATGTTTCTAGAAAGATGGATTGCTTCTTATGGGATAGCTTCAAAATATATTAAATACCATAAATCTTTGTCTGTAGAGATCATATTCAGGAGAGATAGATTCTAAATGAGTAGATTTTATTAATGCAGAGAAGTTGAAAACAGTCATGACAAAAGGTCATTTAGAAGTGGCTGAGAATGAAATGTTTATGCTAAACTTTTCTCCTGACCCCCCTACAACACATCCAATCCTTATTCAATCCCACTTACCAGAAACTGAAAGGTTTGCTTGATCCAAAATAAGACATTTGTCAGGTATTAAAACTTTCTTGTAAAGTATTAGATTTTTGGTTATCTCATCTGGACATTTGCCAAAATACTTATTGCACATGCTTCCCTAGCTAGATAAATAGAACGATTAGTCATTACCAATGACTTTAGCTATCAGCCTGAAGATCAATGTTTTTAAAAAGCCACAAAAAGAAAGGTACACAATGAAACTCTGTAGACATTTGTATTTGTTGTCCACCAAGGTGAGTGTGACTAGTGCATAAATCCTACATACAAGCAAATAATAAATATTATGGCTATGCACTCTAATAAACAAAGACAGTGACAACCATAAGGCTTGTAATTTCAGTCCCGCACACTTTTATTTGATTCTCCCAATGCTCACCTAACTCAGACCATTTTCTTCACCCCAGTAGGTGGAGGGAATTATAAAATGTAGCAACATGCAATTCTGTCTGTTTCAGCACCAGCCTCACAATGAAGCTCATGGATGATGATGACCTCAAAAGTTGCGTGTGTATGAGATGAAAGGTGTTCCCTCGATTTTCTGGCACAGTAGTGTTAGGTATATATACACAAAATTCTTTGATAATAAAAAATAAGCTGTTGTCTCCTTGGTTAAAGATAAGTCATAAGTCCTGCAAAGATTTCTCTTAGCAGAATCTACCTGCATTTCTGTGAGACTACATGCAGAGAAAAACATAAGCTTCTATAGAGTAAAAGATTGCAATGACTTGTCCTGATTAAAAAATAAATAAATAAATAAATAAATAAATAAATTTCTGGCAACTACAGATAAGGGGTATAAAATTTTTTCTCACTTCTAGTAACTTCTCTGCTGTCTTCAAAACACTTTTTTCTTAAATTGCTTATTTGTTCTATTTGGTGTGTTTTCTACTTGGGTATCCCATTTTTTATGTTGTGTTTTTATTATTATTTATTATGTTGTGTTTTTAAAATGGCTAATTTTTAATGCATTAATTGCATTTAAAGCAGTATTATCAGTTAGCTGTGACAGGATGAACCGCTCTATTTGTCCTAATTAATTATTATCTGGAATGCTCTGCAAATAAGTCCATTTCAGAATATATTTCACTTTCTCTCAGGGTACAGCTAATATTACCTCAGATTTAAGGTGTGATTTCAACATCAACTTTGTATCTGAAATAAGTAAGATTTTTTGCTCTTACTACTTATATTCCACGGGCCTTACTTTAATCAGTCAATGTAGCATATTGAGACTTATTTGCATTTGTTCTGCCATGAACTGGTGTTATCTGCATTAATAATCATCTGAAGGCACTACTGGCTAAACTTTTTCAGCTTCACTCTGTGGACAGCACACATGGTTAAGATTTAAGAAACTTAAACAGTAGTCTGTTTTGTGAATGGGGACAAATAAAGGCTGCAGTGGAGCTCTCAAACTTCAGCTGTAAACTAATGAATGGAAAATAGCCTTTGGTATAAAACATATAAGAATAACAGCACACTGGCACCGCCAGCAAGGAACTCCACTTGCTGAAGGGCCTGGAATGCTGATGCTTTCTTCTTAAGACAGATGCTGTAGACCTTTGGACCCCAAAACAGTCAGCAGTCAGTTTGCATCCATGGCCAAGAAGACACACTCATGATCACCAGAGAAGGCAAGAGAGGTGGAGATCAGGGAGATAGGATGCACGACCATCCCTTGCAGGGCAAAATAATTTTGAAGTGAGGTTAAGCCCATGTGTGAAATTTCAGTATTTGTGGCTTCTCAGAGTGGTTTTATATAAACAGCATATTTTCATGAAAATTCATAAAAACTCAAGAGTGAGTTAATCATAGCAAAACAAGAATACTTTACTTACAGACACTCCTGCCTCAAAAGGAAAGGAAGTGGAGACAAAAGTTTAATTTAACTTTGATACGAAAAATACTAATTAAGTATTTGTTATGTTCTTCAAATAAATTACATGGAGATATTGCTAATGGGTGATTAAGTTACTTGTATATATTAGAGAATAATGCTTTGGGATCAGAATTTCAGAAAGTGATATTTTTTCACTCTTTATACTTTCTGAAAATCAGAGATTGATTTTGTTTTCCCAGTCCCAGTGATGTAGAAGACTCCAGCTGTACGGAAACAATAAACAATACCACCTGCTGACATGCACACTTGAATTTACACCTCAAGGAAGCCATGGGAAACAAGAAGAGAAGTAGGGGAATTCTGGTGTTTTCCTCTGCTTTACCCTAAGTCTGTGATATAGCCAGGAAAGATACTTGAGCCTGATAGTTTGGAAAAGCTCTCTGTATCCTCAGTTTAGACAGAGCTTTTAAGCTAACAGTTTCTATCTGATTTTGTTAGCTTGGGGCTTTGGGAAAGAAGGAAGCAACATGAACATTTGCAAATTCTAGAAACCCTACAGAAGTGAACAGACCAGCAGCAGAGCAGCAGTGTGGAGGTGTGCTAGAGATGTACAGAAACATACAGTATTTTTCCTAAATCTTACGAAGTGCTGACATGGGTTTCTGTAACACACATGGACTGACTTCACAGTTTATTTATAATGTGAGTATAGGCCCGATTTATACAACACTTTAAATAAGCTTCACCATATCTCAGAGATAAGCTTACCACTTCTGACTTCAGGTTAGAGTTCCTGGTAGTTATAAATGTTAGAAGCTTTCTTAGTGGCAAGAAATAGCATTGAAACAAAACAAAACAAAAAACAAAAAACAAAAAACAAAAAAAAAAAAAAAAAACAAAAAAAAAAAAAAAAGAAGGAAATGTTTTCTCACATCCTTCCACAAAAAAACACCACCTAAGTCACTGCTGTTCTGCTACATAAAGAGTAAATTAATATTAGAGATAATACCCACTTGCATACTTAGATTCCAGCAAACCAGATGTGATTGTTCCAGTCCTTTTTTCAATGTTATGGGCAAAGTTCACACAGTGGTTTGGAAATCTTTAGAAAGAAACACCACATGAAGAGCAACATTATTACTACAATTATGCTTGTTTGGGACATTTGAGCTCTTTTTGTTTATTCCATTGTTTATTAAAAACCTCAGTTGCATGTATATCTAGCATTAAAAAGCTACCAAACAATGTGTTTATTATCTGTTACTTATTATCAATGACAAAAATACAGATACTACCTTTTCAAGAAAATAATTAGTTGCCTGAAATAACAGTATGACTAACACCTGTTCAGAAAGTCAGTAAGAACATAAAAGTGCTGAATTTTTTTCTTTGAAATACAACCAGAATTAAGCTTTTGTATTGCAGACAAAAGTACCTTTATTGCCTGACCATCTAAGTGGCAAGCTTCCTACATTACAGCATAATTATGATTCTGGGACTCAAGTGACATGCAATATTGCCAGATTTCTGCTACTCACAATGTTAATGCTGACAACTTTCATAGTGAAGGTAATTTAAAAAAACTTACAACCAGCTAATAATTTTTAAAAAGTTATTGAATAAGTACACAAAAAAAGCATAACATAGGCTATGCTAAGAAAAGAAAGTGTTGAACTGAAAAAAAAAACAAAACAAAACCAAAACAAGAAAGAATGATAAACAGCAGATACTTACATTCAAGTGCATATCAATGTATGTCAATGTAGATAGACCAACTGAATGTGAGTTAATTCACATGTTTTATAGACTGAGAAATGGAAGTTTCACTGAGATGAAAATGTTTTACTTCCGACACAATATTTTCCAATGTTTCTCCTAAATAGTCTTAGGGTTAGTTTGGATGTTTTGTTCCTAAGTGTGTTCATGAAGAAATCACGGTAAAAACCTCTATGTACAAAATTATCATGTTTTTAAATTTATTTACCAACATCCTTAGCAATACAAATGAAATTCCTCTGTACCAACATATAGGTGCTTTTAACCTTTTTAAATGCAGAAGCTAAATGAATAAGCCCACACAATGTAGCACATAGCTAAAACTTTTTCACCTTTTTAAGTGCAGAAGCTAAATGACTAAGCCCACACAATTTAGCACATAGCTAAAACACTTCAAGTCGACCCCAGTTCAACCAAGCAGTTTAGTGCATGCTAAAATCAATATTCAGCAAAACATTTAAATACACATTAATCACCAAAGACATAAATAAATTTGCTCATAACTTCTAAGCATGTGTCTGAAAAGTGCCCTTGCAAAAATATTTAGATGCCAAAATATTAATTGTTGAGGTTTGACCCTGGCTAAATGCCAGGCACCTACGACATCTGCTCTCTCTACTCTCTCCTGCCGCAACCATGCAGAGGAGAGGAAAAAACTAACACGAACACACTGGACTCATGAGTTGAGATAAGCCACTGGTGGCAGAATGCACAGAACAGGGCAAAGACACGTGGCAAGCTTAAAGCTGCAAAGTGATTTATTAACCTAACAAAGTCGAAGGATAAATGAGAGGTAAAAATAAGCTCTTAAGACACCGTTTCTTCAGTCACCCCCTTCCCTCTTAAGGCACTGTTTCTCAGCTCACCCCCCTCCCTCCTTCCAACCAAGATCCAGGGCAGGGGCAAGGTATGGGGTTTTTCTCTTAGTCAGTCCATCACCACGATTCTGCTAAAAACACTGTTTCTCTACTCACCCCTCTCCCTATTAAGACACCATTTCTCAGCTCACCCCCTCCCTCCTTCCAACCAACAGCTCCGTGGTGGGGGCAGGGTATGAGGGTTTCCTTTGGTCAGGGTCAGTCCATTAGGGAGAAATATCCTCTACCTAGCCATGAGGGAGGGTCCAATCTCAGTAACAGCAAGTCTGCCCGAATCTGCTGCAGCATGAGTTCTTGTCCATAGGGTGTAGACTTCCGAGCCAAGGCCGAGCCAAGGCCAGGCTGTTTCCATCCCGGGAGCAAGGCCTTTCTCTCTCTTGCAAGGCCTTTGCAACTCTCAGTCTCTGCTGGGACTCCCACTGGATCGCAGCTTCTTGCAGGCATCACCTGCTCCTCTGGCGTGGGCACCTCCCCACAGGCTGTGGGGAGTTCTCTGCACCCCCTGGACCCCATGGGCTGCAGGGGGACCACCTGCTTTCCCATGGTCTTCACCACGGCCGGCAGAGGGTTTTCAGCTCCGGCGCCTGGAGCACCTCCTCCCCCACCTTCTCCACTGACCTTGGTGCCTCCATGTTGTTCTCCCTCACATATTTTTCCTCCTCCTCCTCCTCTAGCTAAAAAGAAGTGCATGCTCACATTGTTTTGATTTCTTCACAGAGGCATAACTAACATCTCTAATTGGCCCAGGCTTGGCCAGCAGCATGTCCATCATCTTCAGAGCCATCAGAGATTGGCTCTGCTGGACATGGTGAAAAACTTCCAGAATCTTCACACAGGACACACAGGAGCCATCTCTGTACCCCATCCTACTCACTAGCAAAAACTGGGCCAAGAAAATCCAGCACATTAATAATATGATTTCCTCAGATTTTCGGAAATGGCTATCTTGGAAAATTATTTCCCAATTAAATTTTGGAAGTAATTTACACCTGCGTCATCACTAAGTTAATTACTAGATGTCTTGCACTTTACAAAGCTATGCCAAAGGATCAAAATATGGACTCTTGACCCTCATTTTTGGTTCCAATGAAAGTAAAATAGGTAATTATTATTCTCCTAGTAAAAATCTGAGCATTTGGTGTAAAGAACAGAATGCTGTGTACAACAGATATACAGCTGCAAAGCCATGAATCTCAGTTCCTGAAGAAGACTATTATTTGGCTGTAGTTGATGGGATTCTTTACAAAGTTTTTGTAGAAGGGAGTGGTGGAGCTCAGATTTTTAATTCCACAAACCCAGCAAGTGGAACATGAAGTCCTTCCCAGGTGAAAATATAAGAAAAGAGTGGGGTTAATGAATTCGTAAGTGGCAGCTTTGTTATGTTTAATTGCGTTCAGTCTGTCGAATATAAACCTCTCATAATTTAGGAAGGTTTTCCTTTGTTTTTAATTACATCTGTAATTAAACACCAAGTGTTCCTCAGATCTTGCCATGCCCAAAATGGTTCAGTCTTCAAAATTCTCAGGTCAAAAAAAAAGCAGCACAATATACAATGTGTGGACATAGTAGGAATCTAGAAGTCATTTTAAAGAATATGACTTGTTAAAATCACTTCTAAGGAGCAAACTGTTCCAAAAATTTTAGAAAGTAATAACTGCTATAGGGAAACCTGTTGAAAAAAATACTATCACTTTCATAAATTAAAAAAATAGGAGATTGAGGAGAAATAAGAAAATTAAATATACAATTAAAAATTAGTCATTGCAAGTGTATTCTTATAGCATTTGTTATAGGAAGATGATTAATCCTTACAGAAAAAAAAATTTCCAGCAAGTGAATCTCCTACCTCCTTCCATCGTATCTCTGTCTTCTGAATTATCTTACTTTTCTGAATAGTGAGATACATCAATTAGTAGAAAGGTTAAAGTTTATCCCAACCACACAGATACAACAAATACATTTTAATAGTACCTTGAGTAAAAATATGTCAAGAAGAAGACATTGGAGAAAACATCTTAAAAGACTATAAATATTCAAAAGTGAAACAGAGTAAAATGGCTCAAGAGAAAATTGTGACAAGACTTCAAATACTAGACAATCTACAATAATGCAGAAACCTGAAGGAAGAGAAGAAAGAGCTATCCATTAAGAGTAGTAGGAATAGTTAGAAAAGAACAGCGGTAACAAAAAAAAAAGTTTGCTGGGACATAAAGTGAGAAACGTTGGAGTTAAAGAAGATAAAAAGAAAAAAACCCGCAAAAACCAAAAAAACCAACCAACCAAAACAAACAAAAAAACCCAAACAAATAACAACAACAAAAAAACAAAAACAAACAAACAAACAAAAAAACCAAAAAACCCCAAACTCTAAACACCTTAAACAAAGCTCAGAGCATAAAAAAAGGAGAACAGAAAGGAAAATGCAGAATATTTAATAGAGTCAATAACTGTCTAATAGGAGAAAGAAAGCAAATCTCAAATAAACCTGAGGACAATTTGTCATTCTGCTTCCCATTTTGTGCAAAACAGTTTGTATCTCCTCTCAAAAGCCCAGCTAACAACCTGTTTCATGCAAATGAAACAAATCTTCATTATTCCCTATAAAAAATACTACAATACACCTGCCAGGTGTTGTGTGCAGCCATTTTTTGAAATTGGTTCTGGGCAATGCCTATAAGCAAAGAAGTACCTAACTTTTTTTGACCTTTTTGTTTTTCGAAAACCACTTAATAATACAATCAGATTCCAACAGAAGCTCAGAATTCCATTATACTAACAAGAACACAAGGTGAAGAAGGTCCACCAACAAAATCGGAATTCATTTTTTGTACACCTCGTTGTTGCTCCTCTGTTTACACTGCTTTTGAATAATCAAAAATAATGCTTGTATTATGGCTTAGGAGTGTTTACTTCATAGTGTGATGTGTCACAGAAATTGTGCATGAAAATGACAGAAGTGAGGTTTGAAAAGATGGTGTTTTATTCCCATTATACCCAGCAAGGACTGCTGGATCGGAACACCAGGAGGTTATTTTAGCTTGTATTGCATAGGCCATGGATTACCAGGGTAAATGAATCCATCAAATTTTAGTGAATTGAAAGGGAGTTAGATACCAGTCAGAGGTTCTTTTAAAAATCTCTGTCTGAGAATCAAACCATATTTAAATGTTATAAATAAAGTGAAGTACCTCTGTAAGTGACCATAATAACAATTGCTTAAAATAATAGTAACATCAATTTTTAAATTTTTTGTTTGCATTTCAATATCACTTGCATCTTTTTCTTTTCAATTCTAGTACCTCTTGTTATTTTTTTATCCTTTTAATTTCCTTTATGCCTGTAGCCTCTCAAGCCCAAAGAATCACTGATAAAATCTACTGACTTTGGCCAAGACACTTTTACAGATGGCCACATTCCACTAGGCACTGAATATGCATGTAATAAATGTCTATTTCTATATTAAGTAGCTTAACATTCAACATCTACTGAAATTCTACTTGCACTAAAACGTTCAGAAATCAGCTTGGACTACATGCTTAGAACAGTGCAGTCATCAAACATATTGCATCTTTCTTTTAAAGTGACAAATGCTCTTGCCTTGCACTTTATGTCCTGCACCTAGGAAGGTATGTGTCCATTTGCTATCAATTCCTATGCAGTTTTCTCTGATATAGTGCTTTAAAAGAATGGTCACCTACTATGTTTTATGTTTACTATTATATCTGTTTTATGTTTCTAAACTCGGAGCTTATATGGAATGTTTCTGTTTGGATTAGTGCATCTTTCAAAATCTGCATGACTGGAATTATCAGGGATGATAAATTCTGTCTGTAGATCTTAACTGTACAAAAGCATCCTTATGTTGTAAAAAGAAATTGATGATTCATTGCAGCTATTCTGGAAACTAGAAACTGCCTGCACAGCACAGTTTACGCTGTTAGGGTCTCACATTTAGCCAGGGCCTTCAGCATTTCCTAAAAATGTCTTTCTTTTGAATTCTTTTTCTTCTTCCGAGACTACCTTATATCACTTGTCAAAACATTCATTGAATGTTTGTAAACATTCAATGAATGTAGATACATGTATTGAATGTTTACAAACATTCAATAAGGAGCCCAAATAAGTAACATTAGCCATAAAAATCAGACTAAAATGAGAATCTGATCACTGCCTTTTTAAAAATTTTATTTCATTTTATAATATTTATCTAGATTTCTATAGTAGTGGAATAATAGTGCCTATTTTTATTAGAAAGCATGGATTAGAAGGCACAGAAGTTATTACTAGGCAGTTAATTAGCACATCAACATTAAAGCTGATTTATTCTGTGTGGTTGTTTCCATTTCGATAGCTTCATAGGTCTCAAAATGGAAACATCCCTACAAGATAAATCAGATTGTTCCCTTGCTGTGGCAATGGAGTTGTACAGATGAAAACAGGCTATCATTCAGCTAGTTAGCTAAAGCGCTTTCTAGCACTGTGGACATAGCAGAGAACTCACTAAGAGCTGTTTACCTTGCCAGTCTGCACTGCACATCCTCCTAATCTTGCTGCTGGCAAGATTTGAACTTGTCCAGGTTCGTCTCTCATCAGACGGTGTTGTGGCATCTGTCTAGGTGTACCGTACCTGGAGAAATGGATTTTTTGCTTCTATAAAGAATTCAACATCTTTTGAACAAAACATGTATACCAAATAAATGAATAATAGGTGGTCTTGGTTTGTGATTCTACTCCCATTTCCTACAAATGTAATTTTTAAAAAAGAATGTCTTCCAGCATAAGTTTGAAACTTAAAGCCTAACTACAGCAAAAATGATGATCTAATCTTTTAGCAACAGAAGAGTAACATTTGCACATAGAACAAAAAGCACTTTGGTTATTTAGACTCTTAGTCATCAGCATTTCATTATTCCAAGCACCAGGCATCACAGTGATTTTATCATTAAAAATTCCCCAGATTGGGATAGCAAACAAAAAATATTAGCCTGGGCTTTGTGTTCATGCTCAGCATTGTCATCATCTTTAAAGGGGGTCTGAACACTTATGAATTCTGTGGAGTCCTTCATGGCATCTCTTAGCAGGGCTCTTGCTGGCCCTCCACTAGGCACAGACAAGCTGCTTACAGGATATTTTTCAAAAACGTGCTGGCTGAGATGATTTCAGAAGATGTCATTAAAGGATTTTGTGTTTCTATATTGTTTTCAAGGTGGAGGAAAATTATTTGATTGAAAGAAAAAGTACTAGTGACTACTATGGTTCTAAACCTTAACCTCAGGAAGGTTTTACAATAAATGATGCATGATGCTGGAGTGTGATGGACTGAGGGGCTGGCAATGAAGCAACAGCATCTCAGTAAATGACACAAGCCTTTTATCTAATAGAAAAATATTTCTATGCAAGATTAAAAGTGACTGGAATTTTTGAGATAATTCCCTTGTGTACAAGGGACACAATCAAACACTTTCATTGCCACAAAATGACATCCTCAAAAGGCCTTCAACAGTTACAGCAAATAAAAGGCTTAGACGCTTGCAGGTGTCTCGCTATCTGCTTAGTCCATGAAGAGTAATGCAAAACCTGAAGCTACAATCATGGGTTTCCTGTTCAGTGTGTTTAAAGGATTCAGACCCTTTGCAGAACAGTCCAAAACACATGAACACAGAGGAAGGCAGCCAGTTAACAGGAAATTCTCTTAGACTTAGGTGCCTAAATCAGGATTGCACAGACACAATTTTTGCAATTTAAGATTTCAAGAAATGGTACATAGCTTCAGCTAGGTTTTTTATCTGTTCCAAAATCTGGCTGCTCAGAGAACCATTCTGTCAATGTTCATGGCACCTACATCCTACATAATGGTTCAGAGGTTTTGCACGCCTCAAGAAGCTGGAAGGATGAGATCTAACCTGTTTTCAACCTGAGAATGTTCAAAACCATATTTCCTATTTTCAAGTTTAGCTTCTATTAAGGAAGTGAGAAACACAGAACTACTTTCCCAATGGCTTCTATCTTTTGGTTGTTTGATGTGAAATTTATAAACTATGATGGGAACAGGACTCTTGATTTGTCCAACTTTTTATCATTATGGACCTTTTAAAAATAAAGCCACTCTGACTTTTTTGATGTAGTATGTAAATTTTAGAGGAAGTTTCTTATCTTTGTTCTTTTTCCTGTGCAGCCTTAATGGCTTTGCCTAGAAAATACAAACAGCCAAGGCTCAGAAACTTTCAGCTGTATCTGTCTAACCCATATCTGTATAGTCCCTTCCTTTATAAAAAATCAGCAGAGAAGAAAATCAATCTAAAGGCTACGAATGATCAAGTTTATTAGTTTGTATAAGTGCAACAACAGATAAAAAATCTCTGTTGAGAGATAAAGTGATTGAAAACAAGAAACAAAAATGCAAGCCAGGTATTAATGGAAAAATCTTCATAAAAATAATTAGAGCATGAAGAATCAAGGTTTCTTCTTTAAAAAAAAGTATGCATTTAATTTCCAAGTCATACACTCAAATATAAAGAAACTTTGTAAGGCATTTCACTTTATAGCTACCTGCTTAAAAATTAAAAAAAAAAAAAAAAAAGTTGTAAACCTAGTATCAAGATACTTGCAGAAAGCCTATATATAAAGAAAATAAAGTGAAAGAAGACATATTTTTCTTCTTATCATGGAATATTTTGTTGAAAAAGATTTCCTGTCATGTTACTTTCAGTTACTGATTTAGATTTAAGAAAATTCATTTGAAGAACACTCCATTTATGAAAATTAATTCTCTACCAATGCCCCAAATTATTTTGAGTGTTTGCACACCCTATTTACTTATTAACTTTATGTTCGAGAACAAAATGATATATCAAAATGCCAGGAAGAGAGATGGATTTGGTAGTTCATGAGGAAATAGAATATATTTCAGGGTGTCCTAAATTTCCCAGCTGAAATTCTAAGGAAAAACCTATTTAAAACTCCCTAATTTGGTGTAAAAGAAGAGTAAGATTAAAGTCTTTAACACTGAAGTCTTACTTGGGTATTATTTTAAAATAAAACCCAGAAAGATGGATTTATATTCACCAAAAATACACATAATTCTGTATTTAAACTTCAGTCATATGATTCTGCAATCATTAAACTACAGTAGAACTAATCATGAACTGAAAATGATGCAAAGGATTAAGCACCTCAGTGAATCTGTCTTTAGGAGGGAGACATTTCTTTGGAAGTATACTGTGCTTTTAAGCGTCAAATCAACTTCTCTATAGTTTATTTTTGAGTAACTGTTCAGGTAAAACTTTTTTTTCTTTTCAGAAATAATATTTTTATTAATTCATTATTTTAATGACTTTTTCTTGGTAACATTCAGCTCTAACCTTTTTTTCTCATTTTTACACATTTTAATTTGAAATACCATTTAAGTGATGAACCATGTTTGTGTGCATAAAAATTCTTACTGGTCTTGCTATTTGCTACTCAACTTATATATAATTTTGTGGGGTTTTTGTTCATTCAGAGAGTGCATCTCTAAAATGTAGTTTGACTATGTGGTTAAAAAAGACATGAGCAGAAATGAAATTAACACCTGAACAAATTCCTCTAGATCGTGGCAGTGAATCAGTAAATCTAATGAGGCTTCAAAGAAAATTAGTAAACATTTTCATTGTACAAGACACCCCTATAAGTATCAAGGCATCAAATCATTAGAACCACACAAAAATTGAGTTCAAATCTTATTAACTCCTTGGCAGATGCCACATCTAATGTCTCTACTCCTGCCAAAACATGCACAGAAAACAAGTTGGGTTTGGAACATGAAAAGCATAAAACACTACACTTAATCCGTTATTATTGTAGTTAATGGAAAAATTAAATGGATCAAGATGCACAGTAGTGACACTAAAAATGTTTCCTTAAATGTTAGTGGTGATACCCATTTGGCAGAAGCAAAGTAGAGATTATGGGGAAAATAAAGCTAAGACATCTTCCAAGAAAACTGATATTAAAATTCTTACATTTCATACTCTTAAAAAGAAAAAAAGAAATCAGAAAATATCTAGAAAAATCAGCAGGAAACAGCAATTTTTTTTATCAAATATAATTAGAAATTAGTTGCTTTTTACCATTACATTAGTTTTACAAGTATTAAATTTCCTAGGTTAGCACTTGGTGAATATAGTTTTTTGTCTTACATTAGTGAACATTCTCAGTTTGTCTAGTGTACTACCAGTAATGCCTGTAAAGCTTTTTCTTCTTGGAAAATTAAATATAGAAACGACAAAGCAGTAGTGTCCTATAGTCAGTTGTAGAACAAAAAGAAGTAAAACTAATCTCAAATGTGGGCTAGGTTTATCTAAAAATATGCCTAAAGAACTGATTTTCAGTTTAGGAAATTATGTGTGTGTGTGTGTGTAAGAGAACCATAGGAAATTCATAGATCTTTGTTTGGATTTAGGGTTTTTATTTATCTATTTATTTATTTACATTAAACCAGGAACTTAAAATAGTAAGAAAATCTCATGGTCATGTATTTAACTAGATAAAAAATTTGGCGCTATTGTCTGAATAGAAAGTGCTGAGTTTCACATAGCTGTAAGCAGATGTGTAATTTTCTTCTATTGTAAAGATATTGGAGTTCTATGGAAAATTCTGTACTCTGTGAAAATAAAACTGCTGAAGTCAATCCCTGCCCCAAATCAGAAATGCTCTGTGGTACCACCTACAGTGAAAAAAAAAAAAGATGTTCAAAGGAAAAATTAATTTCTCCTCTGTCACCAAAACATGACATCACATATTACAGACCAAATACTTCAAAAGTCCAATTCAAAAGTTTCAGGGATCCCTCTGCTGATTGCAGTGGGTTTTGGATTGGGCACTTGGTATGGCTCATCCTGGTGTGGATGCTCTGTTGTGGTCTATACATCACAGTGTCAGATTTACTCATGCAATTTCAAGTTACTCAGTGGCAGTGAAGGTGAAAGCACTTCAGAGCAGAAATAAGAAGCAATCCTGTAATTGATTGAATACATTATGTGGGTGACAGGCTCAAGCCACAGTGATTTTGTTTGTGATTTTGTATTTCCTTTTCACCAGTTTTCCATTGATATTTAAACTAGAGGATTTATATACATATAGAGAGAGCATATTAATAAAAATGGTACAATTTATATAATTAAATATATGTTGGATATACACATATGTATGTGTATATTGCATATTGCATGTTACACATTCTATATTATATATATATAAATGTAACTGAACCGTTGACATTTTAATGAAGTATATATTTTTATTTATTATTTTTATTACTATTTTTATTTACACATTTATTCTATTTTTGTTATGGTTTTTATGAACTGCTACGGCGCCTTAAACTCTGCAATAAGGGGGTTCTTTTTATATAAGATCAGCATAATAACTTTTACCTAACTGATGTAACTACCAGTTGAATTAATTTTAGTTTTGCAGGGAAAAATTTGAAGGTGCTAGATTAATAACTTTGGAATAATATTGTAAAACCATAACATCCTCATTAACAACTTGATTGAACAGATTGGATAACTGGACAATGAGGTGGAATGAAATCTATCTCAACTGACAAATTTAAATGGTTGTGGCACAAAGCGCAGCTGGAGCCTGGTCATTGGTAATGTTTCAGGGGTTGATATTTGGGCAAATACTGCTTTAATTTTCATTAGCAACCAGGATGTTGGGATAGTGGGTGCTCAGAAAATCTGCAGAGAACACAAAACTGGGAGGAGTGGTTGATAATGCCACATGATTATGCTGCTATTCAGAAGGACATGGACAGGCTAAAGGAGTAAGCAGACAGGAGCCTTGTCAAGTTCAACAACGGGAAAAGCAAAGTCCTACACCAAGGATGAATAACCCTATGGCTGGAAAGCAGCTCTGAAAAACACTTGGGATCACCATGGACCGTTTAATAGAAATGTGTTCTTGCATAAAAGAAGGCCAACAGCATCCTGAGCTTCATTAGCAAGACAAGTGTCATGAGAAGGTGGGAGGGAGGTGATCCTTCCTCTCTACTCAGCACGGATCAGACCAGCAGTGTGTCCAGTTCTGGGTTCCTCAGCGCAAGAAAGACATGGTCATACCTGCGTGAGTCCAGGGAAGGTCCACGACAATGAAAAGGGTTCAGAGCACCAGTCTGAGAAGTGACTGAATAGGTTAGAACCTTTTGGTTGCAAGACTTGGACCTCATAAATTTGTACGGATATCTTGGCAGGAAGGATGCTAAGCACTGAAACAGGCTGCCCAGAGAGTACAGCTGTCTGTCCTTGGAGATATTAAAAAACCCAACAAGAGCAACCTGCTCTAGGTCAGCCCCAACCTTCCTGTGATTCTGTGGACTTGCAGAGATCAGTGGTAGTTTGAAGTGAGAGTTGGTGATTTGTGTCTGGATTCTTGAACCAAAAAATCATTGAAATAATTAACTTTATTTGCATATTTTATTCTACATATCATCTCTTTACTTCAATATGCAAACTGTCTGGGTCAACAACAGTTAGCTTTTTATCTGTTTGAAAAGAGTGCCAAAAGAAGAAAGGGTGAAATATTTTAAGAAAATTCCCATTTTGACTCTAGTACTGCTCTTGATCCCAGGCATGACTATAATCACAAAAATGGCATTATAGTACTCAGAATGAACAGATGAAGGCTGGTTTTCTCTTTCCCCAGCTCTTTGTATGATACAGACAGCACAAAGAAAACATTACAGTGCTTGGGGCTTTTCCTCCCCAGCTGTTTTCTCATGGACTTTAACTTTTTAAATACTGTGATTTACTCGAGATGCCGGGGCGGCCGTGCCGGGGCTGCCGTGCCGGGGCTGCCGTGCCGGGGCGGCCGTGCCGGGGCTGCCCCGCCCGGCCCCAGGCGCTGCCAGCGCTGCAGCGGCCCCAGCGCAGGGCGCGGCTGAGCCCCTCAGCCCCGGGCAGGCGGGCGAGAGCCCCGGGGAAAGCCTGGCCAAGGGAGGGCAAAACGCTGCCCGGCAGCCGGGGCTGAGCGAGGGGAACCGTGCGGGAAACAGCGCTGCGAGCCCCGAGGGGACAGCGGGAGCAGGGACGGAGGCATGGAGGAGAGAGCCGGCAGGGATGGACGGCCCTGCGGCCTGGCAGGGACCCCGGCGGGGCAGAGCTTTCCCTGCGCACCCTGGGAATGCTCCAGGCTGGAACAGGGAAAAGTGTGAGGAGGAGGGAGCGGCAGAGAGGAGCTGCTATGGACCGACCGCAGCCCCCCTATTCCCCATCCCTCTGCTCCGGTTTGCTCAGGGGCAAGAAGGTAGGGGAGTCGGAGATGGAATGAAGCTTATCCTGGGAAAAGAGATGGGGGATGTGGGGAAAAGCATTTTAGTTCATGTCTGGTTTTCATCATTCAAATTATTTTGAGTTGACAATATTTTTAAATTAATAATCATAAGTTTGAGTCTGTTTTGGCCATGATGGTGACTGCTAAGTGACCTCCACTTTTATCTCAACCCAGGAGTTTTTCAGTATTTAATTCTCCCCCTGTCCTGTTGAAAAGTCTATCTTGGTGTCTGGCTACCAGCAACAAACATTAAAATTACATCTTGAATAAACTTTGCAGATAGGTGGGTTTGGCTAAGGTAGAGTTAATTTTCTTCACATTGGCTGTGCTTTGGATTTGTACTGAACACAGGGCTGAAAATACAAAGATGTTTTTATTATTGCTGAACAGGACTTACACAGAGCCAAGGCCTTTTCTGCTTTTTTTAATGACGTGCTGAAGAGGAGACTAAGGAGTGCTTAGGAAATTGGGAGGAGAAACAGCCAGGACAGCTGATCCCAAATGACCAAAGGGATATTCCAGACCATGTAACATCATGCTCTGTATATAAAGTGAAGGAAAGGAGGAGGGGAAAGAGATTTGGAGTGATGGCGTTTGTCTTCTCAAGCTGCTGTTACACATAGGGCCCTGCTCTCCTGGAGATGGCTGAGCACCTGCCAGTGAAAGCAGTGCATTGTTCTGCTTTGTGTGCATGTACAGCTGTTCCTTTCCTATTAAAATTCTCAACCAGCATCAACTGAGGTAGCAAAGGAGTGAATCTTGTTATTTCACTTTCATCCCTTAACAAATCAGATCAGCACATTGTGCATGGGAAATTAAGAAATATCAGTCCATAATTCTTCTGGACAACTTTGCCTGAAAAGATCATCTTTAATCCCCAAAGAATTTTTCATCAGAGAACACATATGTGAAAGTCAATCTACAGCTCAACCTCAGAAGAGAGCTGATGTCCTAGCCTGGTCTACCAGCAGAGGCAGATAACAGAAGGATGACAGAGTTTACACCAAAGCAGCTGAAGAGTGTGTCTAGTTTGGGTATAGTCCCCACTAACAGAAGCAGTGAACTTTGAAAATGGGTAGATGCAGAAAAACAAAATAGAAGTTTTAAAATAATTTTCAGTAGTTCAACAAAACTTGTCTCCTAGATAAGTCTTCTCAATTTATTAAAGAACAAGAAGATTCATTTAAACTTCTAGCACTGTTTTCTTAGTAAAGGAAACCTTCTGAAAGAGGCCATAATTCCAAAAATAGCTGGTAAATAGCTCACAAATGCTTTAAAATGGAGGTAGGAGACATATAATACACACCTTATAAAGATACTTCTTGAAAGATGGGGAGTACCTTAATGGTTTGAAAGAAGTTAAAAAGCAGCAGTTTAGCAATACAAAGATATAAAATATTATTAAAATGAAAAAGTATTGTTGAATTGTTGAATTGTTGATTTTTTTTTCTGTTCTCTAGGTTCAGAGTTTAACATTTCCTAGTTCCTGAGAAATCATGCAAAAAAACTTCTCTTACATTCAAAGCTTACTTCCTCTATGATTAAGCAACCTATTGACTCAAATATGTGAGACTGAACACAGAACAATTAGTTTTAGCAAGTGTAATTTATCCATTGACCCTCTTTATCTAGCAGTATTTACTGTGAACTGCTGATTGAATTTCATTTATACCAAGTGAAAGGTATAAATGAAAGGATTTTCTCTAGCAAGATCTTTTTGCAAACATGAAAACAGACTAGGAAAAACTGCTAGGGTTTTTTTTAGGAGGTTTTGTTTTTGAATTTTTTTGCCTTTCTTCTTTTTAAATGTGCTTATATGGTTATTTAGAAAGACAGTATTTGATGGTTTCCATAGTAACATTTTGGGACAACTGGCCAAGCAGGAAGGCCTTGTTCATCCACCTATGCTTTTTGCACAATTCTGCCTTCCACATCACTGGCACAGAATATATACACACAGAGACATGTGAAATGAAGATAAATATGTTTGTTAAAAAACAAACAAACAAACAACAAACCAACAAATAAACCAAGCCAAACCAAAGCAATACAACTCAAACTCAACCAACTCTAACAGAGCTAGATGCAGATGATAAGTAACCTGTTGGGGAAACAATGTCAAGTAAGTTGAATTATTTTCTAAGTGATACATATTCACCCATCATTTAATAACTGAAAAATCTGGAAGTATTTCCTTTTTGTTTCATGATTATTGGTAACATAGAGATCGCCCTCAGGGAAAGAACTGATGCAAAGAGAATGTTGATCTTAATCAGCATTTAAATGCTTGCTTTTGGTTTATAGCTTCATGTTAACACTGGGCAGAAGCTAGCTAGAGCTTCTGTACTTGTATTGGATTTTTCAAAGTCACACTTTGAAATGCCTGCCTGTAGCAGAAACTAGGATCTAATATTTAAGGCAGATTTCTTTCTCTACTCTAGCTGCCAGACATCAAAGAGAACCTTTAATGCTGATATCAGACTTGCCTCTGAGATTTCCAGATTGATTGCAGACATCCAAAATATTTTTTTGGACTGATTACCTCTGTAGAAACAAAAGCATCTCCAGTTTTACAGTTTCATTTGCCATGCTTTGAATGATAAGCCTAAAAATAAGAACAGTGACTTCATTTTGATGATAGTAGAGGTTACAGTGTCCATTACATGGAAATCAAAGTAGCAAAATAAAGTCAGACAAAAAAACCCCAAAACAAAACAACACCCACAAAAAAAACAAAAACAAAAAATGAGGCAATCACTGAGGTATTTCATGGGCAGTTGTGCAGTGTCCAGCTTTAAAATCGCTTTGTACTAGATTATGCTTTTGTCGTTACCTTTAGCAAGTTATTCTAATAAGTTGTTAACATATAGTTAAGTAAATTAATAGAAGAATAAGTTACTCAATAACCTTTTCAAATTCTGGGAAGAAAATACTGAGACTAGAAAGGACAGTCAGAAATGGAAGGCAATATGGTTTAAAAGGAATTTGGGATATGGGAAAAAAAACATATATATTTTTGCAGATCTATTTGCAAAATTGCATCGTAAATCAAATTTCCAGAAATAAAAAATAAACAAAAGGGCACCTGTCTGCTTTGGAAGGTACATTGCTGTTCATATTCTCTTTCTTGATAATAGGTTTGAAAGTTGTGTAGTGTTTTGAAAGGTTCTCCTTCAGAAAAAAAAAAAGGTGAAATGTAGTCTTGTAGGATTTTTAATATGAGTTGTGCATTGCTCATCCAAACAATACTTTTCATGGTTTTTGATTTCACAACAGTAAGGTTTCATTAAATTCTTCAAATCTGTAGGCCTATACCATCCACCTTCTCAACTGTGGATTTCTATTGTTACTGTGGACTCCTCTATGGGATGCAATAAAGAGAACCTATGAGATTTGTTTTCTTCTTTCATACTTTTCGGCCAGAGAAAAGGCAGGATATGTCCAAAATAACAGAATTTTTTCATTCATTTGTCATTGTTATTAGTTTTTTTACCTCATGCACATACACAGTGCACCGAATCTGAATCTGCACAGACTGCACTGCTTCAAAAAACATATTTTTGAAGAGTTACACTCCCATTTAAAGTGCATCTTACCACATTACTGCAGAACATGAAGAGTGCTCAATCACCTCAATAAACTCGTACTCCAACTGTAGAGTGAACACCTCCCTCAGCACTTTTCTAAACGTAGTTTCACTTGGATCAACAAAACCAAAAGCAGAGTGTGACTAAGAACAGTATATTTCTATCTCAGAGATGATTATCCTTGTAAGAAAAAAGATTTTAAAAACCCAAACAAAAACAAAAACAAAAACAAGCAAAAAAAAAAAATGAATGCGAGGAAGCTTTATGTCTGGTGATAGCATTTTTATAAAATATTGAGTGTGCACTAATTTTTCAGGTGAAAGTTCTTAAGCCTGAGCGCCTCTCAACAACTCATTTTCAACAAACTCTCTAGAAAATGTCCATAATTATATTTAGAGGTAATAGCTCAAAGGTGACTTACTTATTTTGTTCATAAATATGAGCATTATGCCTGTGCCACTAATTAAGGGACAAGTCTTTCCCTATCAGAAAATTTTCTAAAGGAAGTACCATGGACAGAGACAGCATTTGCCACTATTCAATTTTTCAGTGCTCAATAAATAACTAAATTAAAAATTCCTATGGCTTTTAAAATATTTTATCTTTTAATTTATCTTTTATCTAAACACTGTAGTTGCAGGCAGCGCTATGCACTGTATTATTACCATACAATAGGCACTATATTCCCTCTCTGTATATAGACAGATAAAGACGGAGACACATTCAGCAACACAAAACCCCATATGATTAACTGTCACGATTTATTACCTACTGCTGACAAAGTCCAGCCTTCAAGAGAGAGCTGAACTCCTGTTTCACTGCTCCTTTACTGCATATTTTTAAACAACCAGATCTTCACAACTGAAAATGGTCAAAACCAAAACGGCGATAATCTTCCTGTCCAGGAAGAATGCATATGGTCAGAACATAAAACAAAAATGCATGGCCTTTGTTAGAAAATTCCTGATTTTTTTCTGTTAATAGCTTTCATGAGCTTCCAGAAAAAGTCTTTTGTTCATCACTGGGGATAAGTATTTGTGTACCAGGTCTTTAGATGTAGTTACATGACATATATTTTCTTATTTTCTCTATTAAATTGATTGCATCTCATCCAATAGATTTTCTCACTTTTACCCTTCCAATTCTTTTCCCTGTCCCACCACGGGAGTGTGAACAAGCAGCTGTGTGGTACTTAGATGTTAGCTGTGGTTAAACTATGACAAGAACCCTTAAACAAGATTCTCAAGCACATAAAGGATGTAAATGTGAAGTATTGAGAAATTCTTCAGAGTTCTGTAGGGCAGGATAGTATATCAAGAACACTGAAGAAAAATTCATCCCCCTCCAAACGCAGGTCCAACTTCCAAGCCCCAGATACTACTGGAAAACTTTGTCCTAAAATGAAAAATAGAACCTTGGAACATTTAAAGCTTCATTACAGAGAGCAGTGGGCACTAAGAAGATCTTTACTACAGCTAATATATATGCAAGCACAAATTCTAAGCTGAGTGTCTGACATAAATTTTAATAAGTAACTGGTTGCTGTGAGTAACTGTGCTTTTTAAGCATTTTCTTTATGTTCATAAAGAGAATTCTTTGGGACCTTGGGATTAGTATACTTAAAATTGTTTACTAACACTAATATCATTATGGAGAGTAAATATATTTCCTTTACAAATCTATATAGCTACCTTTGGTTTCACTTGTCCATTCTCTAGTCCTGTCCTTCAGAATTTCATAGAAGAATAAGATTATTGGTTGAAAATTAGACTTTACATTGTCTGTCTTTACATTTGCTACAATAAATCTTGTCTGTTCACTGAAGTGATGAGAATTTTACCCTCTTTTCAGTCGATGAGCAGCCTGCCTTTTAGCATAAACACTGCTATGAAATGGCTGAAATCCCATTGATTTATATGAGACAACTTGTGCACTTAAATGAGTCAAGGCATCATCTATATATGGCATCTTCCAGAAACCAACTGAGTTGAGAACAATTTCAGCTGGGCTTGTATCCAGCCCCTAGTTAGGGAAGTTTTTCTTTTGACTAAGGAAAATTTTATATTTGCACTTAGGTTTTAAATAAAGGATGTTTCTCAGGAAATGTGAAAACCAAGACATTTTTTTAATGCTTCTCACATCATGGGAAATTTGGTTTTCTGTAGTTATTGGCAATTACCAAGTTGATTTTGTTTTCAGGGCAATTTAAGAATTTTTAAGTTTGTTGTTTTACGTGGAGTTTTTTTTCCTTGGTTTTTGATACGACTCTTTCCTCAGTGGAAGGAAACATTCATGTCATTACTGTGTTCTCTTCCTTCATTACTAGATATCCTCATGGTTATGGTCCTGTCCTGGAGTTTAAAGGATGTCGTTTGAATACACTTGGAGACATGGACATTTAAATGCTTCTCTTATTTCCTAGAAAAATTCCCTAAAAACTAGACTATTTTATAAAATTCAGAATCACACACTTCTCTAACAGAGCCTAAAAGTTAAGACAGATTAAAAACATTTTTATAAGGAAATCAACCACGTCAGTTTATGTTACAGGTGATTTATTAGCACCTAATAGAGACTGAGCCCCAAAACAGAGGAAAAAATTAGAGGAATAGTATTTTTGTATCTCAATGATGCGCAAAACTGATGTGAATGTCAAACATTTTAGTATTGTTGAGGATGTGGCTGTTCTGAGCATGTTTCTGAAGCCGTATTAAGCTGAAAAAAGAATTTAGCTATGACAAGAAAGATTGTATAAAATTATATTGGAATAAAGAGTTTGTGGAGTCATAGTTTGAATTCCAAGTCCTTGAATAATGTCTCAATCTCACTTTAAACACTAAAAATCTTTACATGGTATAGAAACTACCTCAATCCAATCCGTGTTCATAATGTGGTTATTTAATTTTTTTCCTGTCTTTTGGGGAGTCTTTGACTTTTTAGTACAGTCACATTGTTGGTCTTCTAATTGTGGCATATTGTCTGAAGGAAGGAATGAAGGTCTACTTTAATTATATTGAAAGGATTATAAAAATGTAGGGTTTTTTCCCATAGTAAAGACACTGAGAACCTAATTAACATGAAAATAATCTGTTTTCAGGATAAAATAGAAAATGTCTTGTGAACCATAAAACATCACTTAGTTAAAATGCAGATTACAAGGGCATGATTTTAAAGATATCATGCTTTTTATTTCTAGAGACCAAAGTAGAGATTAGATCATATTAAATTGCATAAAAATGTTACAGTGTTTGGTGCTTTCTCCTGTGTTCAGTCTTTTAATCTGTTCTTATCCTTAAAGATAGTAATAATGAGAAATGTGATAATCATAAAACTTACTGTTTAAAAATTATACCTTCTTATTCAGTGCACTACTTCTGGGATTATATCTACTCATTTTAATGAAAAAAATAAGCTTTTACTGCTTTTTATTCTTTTTAGTACTGAAAAGTTAGAACAGAGAAGAAAAATTTAATCTTATTTTATAATTGTTATCATAAAAATTGTTAACTGAACTTTAGTTATAAGATTTGCTTTACTAGTTGCTGTACTCACATCAGGAGCAGAGAGAAACAGAATACTTATAAAGTTGAATAAATTATTTTGATACTACTAAAGTCAGTCAGGGAAGATTTTTTTTTTTTTTTTAAATTCAAATACAATTCAGGGAATACCAAGTGTCTTCAGATTCTTCCAGATCTACTCCCTGTGTATCACAGAAGAACATTTTTCACAACACCGTGGTCCTTAAGAAAATAATGAAAAATCTTTCATGGTTTGAAAATGGAGTGACAGTCAGCAAAATATTCAGTGCTGTATAGAAGGCTACTGAATAATGGTAAGAAAATAATTTCCAAAACAACATTCATCTGGTACATTTTGCAAAAAGCTTGTGAACAATTTAAAGAGCCATTTCCCTCTCCAGTGAAATGTGTGATGGGTCATGAAATAAATTTAAAAAAAACAATGAGTAAAAATCTGTGGTTTTAGGCAGAATATAAAAGCTGAGGAATACGTCATATAATTTCCTTTTTAGGAGGGACTTTACGTAGGTAGTGATTAGTTTTTCAAATGATCTGGAATGCATACAAAGATTGCCATTTTCATGTAAAGAATATTACACAGGTCAGTAGACCAGCATTTAGTCTTGTGCTGCATCCCAAGGAATGCGACTAGAGGTATTTTGTCTCTATAAGCATAAGCTTGTAAGTTTGCTATGAAAATAGCCAGTTACTTATCTATGTTAATTATACTTACTGAATCTTAAGGCAAATATAATACTGAAATATCTTAATTTCTTATTACTCAGCAAGATTTCAAAAGCTTTTATTATCTATCTATCTATCTATCTATCTATCTATCTATCTATCGCTATATCATTTATCTCTATATAATTTTATCTGTCTCTATATCATTTATCTGTATATCATTTGTATGTATATCATCTACATTTATCTGTCTTTGTGTGTTTCTCACAATGTTATCTGAGTGCTCTAAAGCATTTAAAACTGTGTCAAATTAACTCAACGTGCTTGTGTCTTATGGTAGTGGTCTGAATTCATCAATATTACTTAATTATCAAGAATATTTCTGTTTTGATACATCAGCAGATTCTCTTTGAGATATAGACTGATTCACTAGGGAATGTGGGCTCCTATCCTTCACTTAATCAGGGAGCTGCTATTAAACCAGTCAGGGAGGAGTGATGTTTTCAAAGAGGCATTTTCATAAAGAGGATTTGATGGAGAAAGACTGAATTTAAAACAAAACAAAACAAAACAAAACAAAACAAAACAAAACAAAACAAAACAGAAAAACCCAAAACCAAAGCAAACCAACCAACCAACCAACAAAAAAAAACAAACAAAAAAACCCAAAAAAACCCCCAAAAAACAAACAAAAAAAAACCCAACCCAAAAAAACCCAAACCAAACTAAATCAAACCAAAACAACAACAACAAAAAACCCCCCAAAACAAGCAACAACCACAACCTTACAGAACTCAAAAAAATAGATGGAATGTGAAAATTATCCACAAGACATTATTTGGAAAGTGGAGTGAATGAAGCTGAAGGCCCTGAGCAGCTGGGTAGGAAACACTCTGAAGTGAATCAGCTAAGCAGCAAAAAAGTTACTTATTTTAATATAAGCAGTGCAAGTTTTGCTTTCCTTTTTTTCCTCATCCATACCTTATCTAATAAATGTCTGTGCATAGAACAGACTGTTTTGTTGTATATATATATCACACCCATTCATACTCTTATACAGGTGCATCTATGCATTATATGTATATATGCAGTATAGTCATTCCCTCACATCAGCAGAAGAGTCTAAAAGCAGGGTACTGTGACATTTTGACCATCCCCTGATTCTTCGCTCTGTGTGCTGTCACAGGAGCTTCATGAACTTAAAGAGAGGTTCTACTGCAGGGCCAAGGGGATGAAAAGTCTTCCACTGTGAGGATAATTCAGGAAGCTCCCTTGCAACCTTCAGGGAAGGGCACAGCAAACCCATAAACCTCAAAGTTCCCAAAGGAGTCTATGTTTTCTGCTTTACAGGTATATAAGTCTTTTTATATGCACTTCTGGAAAACAAATTTATTTATCTGGGAAGGAGGCAACTGGCTGTTCTTTATGATTTGGTAGGCCTTTAAAATGAAAATGTTTTCATCTTTCCAAGTGAAAGAGTATTAACCTTATACTAAAAGAAAGACTGTTACTGACAAAACCACTCCTCCTGACCTTAATTTTCCCCTTCATGCAGATCACCCAGTGCTATCATGGCCCAATTACGCTTCACTTCTAAGATCTGACAGAATTACCGCACTTGATGACAAGATTACGCTCTGTATTTTTTCTCTAATTAGCATGTATCAAAGTATCCAGAGTCCTTTTGATTTCATACTTTGACTGATGATAAGTCTGTATTTATCTCTTATGTACCTCACTGACGATCTGCACTTCTTAGTCAGAATGTCACGTTACTAACTGAAACCACAAGGTTGGTAGTTTCTCCTACAATGCTCATTGACTCCTTCCCCTTCTGTTCTTTTTTAGAATGAAGTTGGTTAGACCGAGCACACTTACACAACTTCACTTACCTTCAGTAGTTGAACAAAATAGCTTTATATTTTGTTCAAAGATTGTAGGTCATCACTTTCTTCGGGTATGACTGGATAGCAATCTTTTATTTTTGAGTTGTATCTATGAAAGAAAGAATGAAATAGCACAAATTCTCAATTTGAAATTCCACTAATATGGCAGATGCATCTTCTGATAGTTTGCCTTTTTTAAACCAGATAAAAATGAAAAAAAAAAACAACCATTCTCCCTAACTTTCTTGATTTTGCATATACTTGGACATATTAAGCAACACTTCAAACAGGAATGATAAGAACAACATGGTTCTATGACCAAATACAGAACACTCAATATTTATAAAGAACTGGGTCAAGCCAAAATTACTTATTTTATTTCTTCTGGAGGGTTGGTCTTCTTCTGGAGCTAAATGAAAAAAAAAGAAAAAAGAGAAAGTGTATGGCCAGTGGAAACAAGGTTGGGCAATTTGGGAGGGCTGTGGAGATGCTGCTCACCATTGTCGGGAGAAAATTTGTGTGGCCAAAGGTCCATTAGATTTGAAGCTGGCCCACTACTGAGGAAGACAGCAGGAGGGGCTTTTAAAAATGTCTCAATAACAAAAGGCAGACCAGAAATAACATTGGCCATTGGCCCCATTCTGTGACTTGATGAGGATCGTCACCTCACAAACAGGGACATAGACAAAGAAGAGATGTTTAATGTTTTCTTTACCTCAGCCTTCAATACTAGTGATAGCCTGTAGGACCCCTGGAACCTAAGCTGGAGGACAGTGACAGCAAGAATGATGGACTCCCAGTCAACCCTGAACTTGTGTGTGATTTTCTGCTCCAGTCTAAGTGTATGAGACCTGATGCGAGTCATCCCAGGGTGCTCAAAAACCTGGTTGAAGTAATTGGAAGAGCTTTCTTAAGGATTTGCAGTGGTCTGGGGTATTCAAAGAGGTTCCAGTGACTGGAACTGACATACATCCCAATTTTAAAGAGGGGCAAGAGGGTTGATCCTGGTAACTCCAGGCCTGTCAGATTTACTTCAGTGACTGAAAAAAGTATGGAGAAGTTTATCCTGGAAGGTATTGAAAAGCATGTGAAAGACAATGTAGTCATTGGTCACAGCCAGTACAGGTTCATGAGGGGAAATTACTGCTCAATAACCTTAATTTCCTCTTATGACAATGTCACCCGTCTAATTGATCGTGGGAAGCCAACTGATGCAATCTTTTTAGATTTCCTTCTGAGCAAAATTTCCAGCATACAGTAGGATAAAGGTCTTCATTTTAGGGTCAGTGCTCTTCAATGCTACATAAATTACTTGAATGCAGGACCCAATGATATAATTTTGCCAATGATAATAAGTTGGAAGGAGCTGTAGATTCCTGGAAGGTGGAGAGGCTCTATAGAGTGACCTGAACAAATTAGAGATGGGCAATCACCAACCATATAAAGTTTAATAAAGAAAAATGCCAGATTCTGGGACAAGGCAAACCTGGATTTACAGAGAGTGGAGAGTGAGTAGCTGATGAGCAACACCACAGAAAGAACGTGTGGGTCCTGGTCAATGGCAAGTTGAATTTGAGTTAGCAGTGACCTGGCAAACAGGAAGGCCCGCCAGTTCTGGGGGGCATCAGGCACAGCATGATTGGCCAACTGAGGGAGATGATTATCCCACTCTGGTCTCACTGGTGCAGCTGCATTGTAAGTCCTGTGTGCAGTTTTGGATGCTGCAATATGGGAAAGATATAAAGCTACTGGAGAATGTCCAGAGGAGGGTTTTGAAGATGGCGAAAGAGCTAGAGGGGAAGCTGTAGGAGGAGTGGCTGAGGTTCAGTCTGGAGAAGAGGACACTGAGAGGACAACTCCTTGCAGTCTACAACTTCCTCATGAGGGAAAGGGGAGGGGCAGAAACCCATCTCTTCATTCTGGTGACTGATGATAGAACCCAAGGGAAGGGCCTGAAGTTGCATCTGGGGATGTTGGGCACTGGAACAGGCTCCCCAACGAAGTGGTCACAGCCCCAAGCCTGGCACAGTTCAAGAAGCGTATGGACAATGCTCTTGGGCACATGGTGTGACTCTTGGGGTTGTCCTGTGTAGGTCCAGGAGTTGGACTTCAGTGATTCTTGTGATTCCCTTCCAACTCTGAATATTCTATGACTCTTTGATTTAAAATAAAATGTTTTCTGTCTTTTTTGGATCCTTTCTTTAACTCCTTTCTTTGACTTTTATTTTGATTCATAAAATATATTTCAGGAAAGACAAAAAGATCAACATTGAACATGAAAGGACAACACAGTACAAGATACATTTTGAAATATGTTGTGCAGTGCATGATTGACATTGAAAAATTTCCAATTTTCATGAATAGAGGGGAAAAATATTACAATTTTTGCAGTGGAACTTACTTCTCTCCGCTACACCACAATGAAGAAAGTAGATAAGGCCATTTAAAAGTCACTATTAGAATCAGCCAGCACCAATAAATTGTAAGCTCTTCATTGAGTTTAAGCATAAGCAGGCATACAGGAAGTGAAAATTCATTGAGGTTACTAAACACACAGAGAAAAAAATTACCATTAACATGTGAGCACAGAGTAAACACAGTTTACTGTTGTTGCTTCTTTATAAGATTCTATGGAGGATGAGTATTTTCCAAAATTAAAGAATTTAAAAATGAGTTAGGGAGTTGCAAAGAGAGGAAGAATGATTCTGTGGAATTATAGTCCCAAGAATCAAATTGCCATGCCTAGAAAAATAGAAGCAAAATCTCTTTATAAATTTCTGCTAAATAAAAAAAAGATTAGTCAGAGTCAATATGGATATCTAAAATAATTCAAGTCACAATAATCTACCTTAGTTTTACAATACCATAATATGACTGTTTTTTTAAAATATGAAAGATGCCATATATCTTGACTTTAATAAGGTTTTTGACACTTCCTCAGATACATTCTCTTAAGCAGTCGTTCATTGGATGTTTCAAGAACAACCTAGACAAACATCAATCACCAGTGACACAAGTATAAATTCTAGTTTGGACATGGCTCTTCTTCGAAACCACTTTCAAGGCGGGGATTTTAAGTAAATTTGTCTTCCCATATTATTTGATAGTTACTATTACTCCACTAGATTCTTACATTATTTATCCTTAATCATGTACAGTTTTGAACATCATTACTTCAGCTCCAAAATCCTTATATTTATAGTCCATGTAAAGACAAAATTAAATGTTTTAAATGGTCTTTATTTGCTGAGCCAGACAGACATACCATAGCAATCAGAAGGGTCAGAGTTGGTGGGTTTTTTGTTTGTTTTTTCTTTAAATTGGTATTAAAAATTATTATCTCTTGATATGCTGCTTTAAAAAAACAACTATATCAAAAGGGATGCATGAAGTTAGGAAGAAATATTCTTACACATTAATGAAACATCAAGGAAATGTGCTACATTGATAACATCCAAGATTCATACTCTTAAGAAAAGGGACAGGACTTCAAAAATTCAGCCATATGTTTAAAACAGAAATCTAAAGTTGTGAGGGAAAGGAAAATGAGAAATCAGACAGCTGGCTAGTCAATTAACATTCATGTCAACGACAGAATTCTGTGATTTTTCATACAAAATGTTAGTTACTTGAAACGACTTGTGGAAAGGATTTATCTCTTTTGGGGGAGTGATAAATTTATTGGTTTTCAGAACATGGAAAAGAAGACTTAGAACCTATTATAATTACTCATTTTGTCCTTTACTTGCAGGAAGAATTTTTGCTTGGGGAGATGAAATGCCTCCTCTTTCAAATGTATGTTTTTCCTGATGAGAGGATGGTAATTAAAAGACATAAGTGACGCTTGCAAAAAATTTACTATTAAACCTGGTTTGCTTTTCCAGTCTTAAGAACCCTTTCTATATTGAAAAACAGTTTCTTATTTACAGCTGTTGCATGTAAATGTTTCTTATTTACAGCTGTGGCAACCTGTAGTTGCCACAAAGAATCAAAAAGAACTTCTGCATGTCCTGCCTTGTGTGTCTTGCCTTCTTCAAAGAGCATTTGAAGCACAGGCCTTTAGAGATTTTCAAGGGTGTTCCCATTGTCAGATTGACATTCATTATTTCATTTTACAGAATGACAGAATATATATCTGCTTTCTTGTTACTAGGCCATAATTATAACTGAATATCTGCAAGGACTATCACTTTAAATGAGGCAAAAGTATAGGACGCTAATCCATTCTACATTTATTGGGATTGAGTACCTGAATGTTATTACAAGTTGTATATACTGCATTGCACAGAGCAACAAGAGAAAAATTGCATGACAGTCTTATCACACTAAAATGAAAAGGACATTCCTGAAGTACATTTTGGAAATTCAAAAGACAGTTCTGTTGTGTTAGTATTGCCAAACTCATATTTTAATTGAGATTGATGCTAAATGTAGAGCTATTCAAAGGAAGAAAACTCCTGGCCTTGATCTGAACCCTTTACCAGGTAGAAAAACCTAGAGAAATCCTGACCTCCTTGCCCAAAAGTACAATCTTCACACTGTCAGGGTAGCTCAAACAAGAAGGGCACACCCTGCCAGGCTGTTTTGGGTGAGGGGTGAAGGGCACCAGTAGCCAGTGCCTTCTGGATGGGATACGCTGCTTGCCAGCAGAGACATATGCTAGTGGTGATTGGCTCAAATCAAAACAGAGGGGTGACAGGCACTGGCACAACAGCAGGCTGTGGCATGAGCTGCCTTTGTGACTAAGAGCCAATATGTGCCTGCTGTCCTCTAATCTGAGCATAGGAGGAGTAGTGGCTCAAGTTGCTTGCTGAGCCAAGAGTCAAGATTTTGGCCAAAAAGCAATATAAGTCTTGTTCTCCACATTGGCCCAAGCCATAAATCATCATATAACCTTTCAGAGAGAAAAAAAAGAAAAAAAGAAGAAAAAAAGAAAAGTTTGTCTCTTAAAAGTTTATTATTCTTTGTGTTTTATTTTCCTAAGAGTGATTTTGAAGCATATGAGTGCTAAAGCTGGCTGAACTTTTGCATTTACTAGTCCAATGCAGATTGTTGCTTTTCCATTCATCTTCCTCACTACACAATTTTGTCAGTGCACAGATATTTAAAAGTGTCTGTTCTTTTCCCTTGCAATGTTGGGCTGTTTCAAACTGAGGCCTCCACATAAATAGGAGCTTGTAACAGAACTTGAAATAATGAGCACCGAACTTGCATGTCACTTCTAGAATGTGAAGAAACTACAAAGAAGCTAAAAATGCTTTCACTGGAAGCTAAAAATGACTACTCTTCCATGTATTCCTAAATAGCTAGTCACTCGCTGAGCAGAAAAAGCTGGAGTACTGAATATGGGGCAAGACACCTTATGACTTCTGAATAGCTGTCACTTTTTTGCCCTTTTTAGCAGAGAATTATTTCAGCTGCATCTCAAAAAAACTTTTAAGGGAAAAAACAAAAACAACCACCAAGTAAAAAGTGCCAAAAGTAAACAAAATTGCAAGGGGCTGCCTAGATTTATAATTGCTTGGAATCAGAGGTGCTATCCTGGACACAAAGTAAATTTTAATAAATAAGAAGAAATTTCATAATCTAGGACATTCACAAAATTCATTCCTGAAAAAATAAAGAGATGTCTGATCATTTAGCATATCTGGATGGGTTTGTTTTTGTTTTTTAGAGGAAAAGATTGTAAATGTTACAGAGCATAAATCAGAATGTTAATTCAGTTGTTTTTCACTGGATTCTATTTGTTTTCTCCCCAACATTTTGCTAGTGGCTGTTTTTTAAGTGCAGTAATAATAGAAGGCTTAGCAACACTTGGACATATGATCACTCACTCTAACATTTGAAGTGGAAATAACTGACACAGTCAGTTTTGTAAAGTTTCCTAAGGATTAAATGGTAGGAAAAACATGTTCTTTGTGAAGACAAAAGATGAAAAATAAATATAAAATAAATTTTTAATACATTTGTTTGATAAAAAATAGGACTCAGGAACAGTAAACCATTTTTTTCTTTAAATCTCAGGTTAAAGATTTGGCAGGCATTATCTGATATCTCATGATAGTTGAGAAAATATGATTGAACTCAGCAAATGTCATCAGCATGGACAGTGCCTTTTGATCAATGAAAGCATAAATCAGAATGAAAAAAACCCAACCAATTTTAAGCCAGATATTTTGTAAATGTAATACTGGAAACATCGTGCAGAATGACACAGATACTGGAAACCCTGTAGATAAATATACAGAAGCTTCCTGAAATTATACTCATACTGAGCTTTGTCACTAAAGCAACAATATCAAACTATACTTTAGGTTTTATGAAACAACTGCATCTATTTGTTGTTGTATGTTCAAAATCAATGCAACAGGAGTCAATACAAATATATGTTTTTAAGGATAAAATTTGCTGCACAAACAGATTATGAATGTCCTAAGATGATAAAAATTTCCTGTTTGCCTTTGTACTGTCATTATTTGTCACTGTTGCAAAGCCCCAGAAATACTGCTGTTAGTGCTTGCTACCTATGCTAAATTGAGACATCCAAACCTGGAAACAGAGTGGATCACATGAGATTGAGTTACCACTTACAGGCTATTGAATTTTTTAATGCAATTCAAAGGGAAAGTTTCTTGAAGTTCTCTGTGGGCTAGGGAAATATTTGTCAATAACTAGAAAATATTGAGCAATTTCTCAAATAGGTAAATTCTCTAGAAGGCAGATTTCAAATGTCCTATGATTAGATTTGGCTCAGTCAATCCATAAAAGCACTTTTCAAGTACAGGCATCCATAGTAGTGAGAGTCAGATCCCACTCTAGCATCACCTTTCTCTACATATGCTTATCCATATAGGCATGAATGCCTGTTTTTTATTTCTATAGGATACATTTTAGGATTTTTTTTTCAGCTTCATGCATCAAAGAAGAACTTGTCCACCCCCCCTGCTTGTCCTTTTGAAAAGGCACTGAAAACTGACAGCACATAACTGACTAAACCTGCCAACTTTTAATTAGATCACTGCTCAAATTAGTTTAACTGCAGCTTTTAGTAAACTAAACAAGTGCTTCTAAATCCAGTTGAAGGCTTGGCTCTTTGTACAGAGAGAATAAGAAAGAATCAAAGTTGGTAAAAAAAATGCAGAGACACACAAAATCAACAAAGAAAACTGTTCACACTGCATCCACTAAAATATGTTGAGTACACATTGTGTACACACAGATACTCTCTGAAGTTGACTTGGCATGTTTCTGTAAATTTTTTCTTGTTTCCATTGTCTCGGTGAGGGAAAACTCAAACAGTGTTTTGTTCTTTTCTTGTATGTACCTCCCCTAAAGTAAATTTGGAGAGCATTAACCTCACCGGAGTCCCATGGGTGCTAATCAGTCCTTCTAAAACTCTATCCTGAATCATTTCAGTGCAGTTCTGATTTTTAACACTGCTTAAATGAAAAGTTAGACAACAAAATCATCAATATCATGCCTCTTAAAGCATGAGGGAAAATGATGTCAGGTAAAAAATCCATTAGTATAGTTAATAGAAGAATCAGACTTTGGGAATCAGTTGTTATAAAATATTTAAAATTGTTTAGAGATGGCAAATAAAAAGATTGCATTGCCCTTGTAAAGAAGATGCAAAACTTTCTTTTTTTTCAGCATCTCCAGGACCTCTAAACATTTTGTGCACTTGTTCATAGAGTGAGAAGTGCCTGAAATTACTGGGCAGTTAAGCAGGGTTTCACACATTATTTGTATTCAAAGCTGAACTTTCTTTTTGCAGGACAAGAAGCAGCAGCATCAGAAGAAGGTCAGTTGCCACATAAACATTCTTTTTACAGTACCACCTAACAGCAGAAGTGGACCATGACTTAAAGTGCACTTGAGACTGATCTTTTTGAGATACTGACATTTGTAAAAGTAAATAAAGTTTGATGTATCTTGTCTGGTAATGATAACACATATTTTTTTCAAAATCAGTGATTACCAAAAGAAATTATAACAGCATTTATTAACTATCAAAAATAAATCTTGTATACTAGGAAATAATTTGGCATGATTGTACTCCCTAAAGTTAAACATTATTACAATTAAAAATTTATTTACATATGTAATAAAATACTAACTTTAACATCTTTTTCCCCAGTATTTTAGTATTTCTTCCTAGCAACAGTCTTTATTGCTTTCTTTACACAGCTAAAATAAGCATGATATAAAAATAGCAATCACTTAAGGACTTCAACCTTTCAAAACTCCAAACACTCAGGTATATCACATTCACAACTTGTACATTTCCTTTTAGAAACAGACAAAGTATCTAAGAGAGCCTGAAGAGACCTACCAAGAAATTTTAACTCTGTGGGGAACCTATTCAGTCATTTTGCCATTTCTCTTTCTTTCTCTATAAATATTCTACTATGTCATTTTAAAGTTTTTTTTAAGATCTTAGAAAATTAGTTATACATCTGACAGTTCCTGTTGTTGCCTGTTCTCATTGCAATGAAAAGAAGCAAGAATAAAATTTTCTAGTTATTATAAAAATACGAAAACATTAATTTATGATTGGACTACACAGTGATTCAAAGAAAATATTTTTCATTTATATAATTCAGGTGGTTTGCTAAAAGTGAGGACAAGGATTGCCCAAGAAAAGATTGTCTCTCTCTTTTCTGTGCTTGACTGCACAGAATGTAATTTTGGCTTATCACCTCAATGAAATTAAGACTGGCATAGTGGTAAAAATCTAACAAGATGTTTTAGGAACAACAGGAAGAAAAATTCTAAAAGGAACGAGAGAGAAGTAAATGTGAGTTTATACAAGTGAATTACACTTGTGCAGTGACTCATGGTTTATATTATACACCACCAGAGTGAACAGAAGAAAATGGAAAAAAAAAAGACTAAAATATGAATTTTTTCATAATATGTTATTTTTCTGAGCTGGTCAAGTGCCATATTCAGAAACTATAATGACTAGGAAAAAACTTTTTATCAGCCAGTACATAAATTTGTTCATTAACCTGCAGAATTTTAATTTGCAGACAATCTAAGTGTATAGTGACCTTCTAATTTAATCCAAGTTTATAGAAATATAAATCATAAAAAAAAATCCCAGAAAGGTAATTCACTGCTCAAAGAGCTATGTAAGAAAAATAGAGATGTATTTCTCCTTTGCTATACATGTCAACAACCATTATTGTCAAATTTACACTACCTTCAAATTAATTGAGAGGAATATAAATTCAAAATCACAGAATTCTGCACCTCCTTGTACAGGGCAATGATTACAATGTGTGAAACTGCTTTTTTAAAATAAGATTTCTAAGATCCAGTTCTTTGTTGTAGGTTCTTTCAACATATAAATATACTGCCTTCTGTGAAAAACTTACACTAAGCAAGAAAACAGTCTGAGGCAAAAATTTTGTTTGCAGTGTTATTCAGACAGCTTGGTCACAACAGAAACTAGAGGGGGTTTAGAGTCGCCAGGGAATGTCTTCCCTCTCCTATGGAAAGTTGAAATAATAATGTATGTTCTCTGTGTAGTGTGATCTTAACTGGAAAGAGAAAACAAGAGCTTTTTCTCCTACTGAGGTTCTTAACAAAACAAATAGGGAGGGCATATATTCCTATTTAAACAATAAATCTGAATAATTATCTTGCAGTTCTCCTTAAAAAAAACAAGCAAAACCAAACACCAATCAACCAAAATTACAAACCCCCAAACTCTGTACAGTAGTAATTCTGAAAGGATGTGGCTTGGTTCTTCAATTTCTTGCTTCTTATTTACTCTTTCATATTTCAGATAGAGAATCAGGCACAAAACCCATTTTTTTTTCTTCAGCCCTGAGCTGGATCTGTATGTGAGTAAGAAACCAAATTAGGAACTGAATGACCAAGAGTCTAAAATGGACCTTTGTTCTCCTTAAAGAATTCAGCTGAATGAATTGTAGAAAGACATTGGATCTGTAACTTTGGATCAGTTTTAAGAATTTGCACAGGACTAAGAAGTCAGTGCAGTAATGATATCAGTCTGTATTTGTGTTTAATCTCCACAGAGCAAAATATTTGACAATAAATATATCAGAAAGATGGCTTGGAATATACTTATCTTTAATTGCTATAATCAATTACCTGTTTGTAAATATAATTATTTAAGCACTTATCTAAGAAAGAAGTTGAACTTGACTTCAGAAATCAAAAATTGTCAAAGCATAATTGATACTAGATTTTTTATATGTTCACATAAACCATACTTAGGCAATGTGAAAATTTGTTTTAAAATCTCACTTATGCAAAATTTTAATGAATGGTTTTCAAATCATCATAAAATATTGAAAAGTTCTGAGTCCATCACCAAATTTACTTTCCTAACAGTAAAGCTTTTGCATTATTGATGATGATGACCCATTCTATACCTACACCTGTTCCCCTCATTTGAACGGACTACTATTCTGCGTATATCCTTCTATTCTAAATTCTGGTCTGAATTTTCAATTATTTTAACACATGGAATAGGATATTAGCACTATTATTCTTCATAAATCTAATCCACAAACTAATGAGACAAATGAGCAGCCCCCAGAAGCCTCTGAAATATCCACAGGGAAGATGCCAGCTCTCCTGTGTGTAATGCTTTATTTTTTTTTTTTTATGCTGGTGAACAGTATGTCCACAAAAGTGACATTCTGTGGTTAGAACTATGGACTGTGTTCTGGGAAACAAATCAAAACAATCAAAACAAAGAAGGCTTATGAAAATGTAGTGTTATATATGATGTAAAATATGTTATTAGGTGCTATATGTTCTAAAACTTAAATAATATTTTGTTCTAAATCAATGATAGTGTTCTATATTAATTTGTTCTAAATCAATCTAATTTGGTGGCAAATTATAAAATGGAGAAAATCTTAAGATACTGAAAATTAAATGTTTCATTGAGGTTTTAAAACTAGTATAAGAAACACAGAATGACTTGTCAATACACTTCTAGTAAGGGGCAAAAATATTTCTGTTGGAAGAATCCAACAATAGAGAGAAGGGGCATTACACATGTTAGGTGGAAAAAGGACACTAATGGATGCAGAACAAATGCCATCCAAGTTAGACATGCAACCATTAGGATGGATCAGGCATCATCCAGAAAATACCCAATGATAAAAGTAGGACAAATGCTTGTTTCCTAAAATGATTGTTTCCCTCTGTCCTCTTAAGGAGAAAAAAAAGAGTACCTTGAAAAGGTATGCATAGAACACAGTTCTTTGCAATGTGATATGCAGTCTTATTTCTAAAGTTCAAAATAAAACCAATACAAAAAATGAGATGAATGTCGGCAGATTTACTAGCACTTGTATTAATACAAAGTCTCAGTGATTATTCAACACCTGATTTATGAATGCCTAAGACTGAATAATTAGTAGAAATCTATACTCCTCAATGCACATTGCATAAATAGGAAAAATCTTATCTGAGTTCCCTTGGAGAGCTTTTCCATTGACTAAATTGTTTCTTGGAGATGTCATCTTTAATGAGTCCTCTAAAATGTTATCCTCCCTGTGTTGCGCATTGCCAACTCTTGCAATATGTTCAAAAGTCCCACAGTGATGTAATATTTCCTTTTTAATATCAGCAACCGGACTCAAGGGAAGGGACACATGAGAATATTCAGTTGCAGTTTTTGGGGTGGGGAGAGGAGGGATGTGAAGTGAAGGAGTGAGACATGAAAGTTGGTTTTTTTTTGCTTGCAGAGCTGTTCAGAGAAACCCCAAAAATATCAGTAGCATACTTTCAAAAGCATTGGAAAATATGTCAGTCAAAAAAAGAACACAGATACTTTATGTAAAAAATAACAATAAAACTGGCAACTTCACAACTCTGTGTGGATAAACACTTGATTTTTCTTACCAGTCTTGATAGACAGTGTAACAATGGATTTAGCGAATGTGATAAGAAAAGACTCTTGTGGATTACCTGAGATATCTATGAGTTTGGAAAGGGAATCTTTGATTTATTCAGGAGAAAGGATAAAATGCAATTTCTCTAAAAACACACCTGGGTAAGACTCAAGTGGCCTCTTGCTGGGCCAGAGAGTGCATTCTGCTGCATTTGGGGGTGGAGGGCATGCTGCCCCTGCTGTGGGGCTGAATCACCCCTGTGACAAGGAGGCACTGAGTCCCCTCTGTGTCATTTTGGAGCAAGAGATGTGCAAGGGCCTAGGAGCACCAATGGCCACCAGCAGCTGCCCTAATGGCCACAGAGCTGCCCCCAGAGAGCAGCGGCAGGGACTCCCTTGGTCCCACCCCCACAAGGAATGGGGTAGCAGAAGGGAGAGGGCAGCAGCATGGCTGTGGGAAGGGGTTGGGACACTTGCGGAAAGCCTGCAGCCTCCAGTGGAACATGGTCTGGTACAACCTCCTTGGCTCCCAGCCTGAAGAACTTCCCATCCTGTGGCACCCTGTTGTCCCATTCCCACCTGGCTTCAGGATTTCTTCTGTCTTTCTCAGAGGTGGTGAACAACTAGTTTGACTTGAAACTAGTTGTGACTGGCTTTCATTGGAATCTTTGGTTGCTAAGTAATTAGTGAACTTTGGTAGTCAGTAAAATCTGACACAAGGTTTTGTGTCAAAATTTTCCTACAAATGAAGAATTGTCACAGAAATATTTAATCCTTAGTTGCTACAGGCCAAGTTTCGCTTTCTTCCTCATTCACGCCTTTTCAAAAATGTGTCAGCTACACTATTGAGGGTGGAATTTTACTCTGGGTTGTTCAAATAATGTACTTAAGATGATAGTTTCTTAACCATTCTTCCAATTTAGTACTAGAAAGGAGTCAGACACTGTCCTTCCATTCTTTCATGAGCACTCGGAGACATAAAATCCATATGTCTTTCACTCACTCTACTGTTATACATCACAAGTTTTACACTTCTTTTTACAGTTCCTTTTATACCCAGAACAACCATTCCACTGTGTGTAAAAGCTTGTGGTGTATGTAATGGCAGGATAAACAATTACAGACTGTAGATGACATATTGTACAAAAGGAGGGAAGAAGCGCAGCCTGAATGACTGTGCAGGCTAAAGGGAATAATAGCAGGGGGGTTAAGAAGAGAGAAATAAAAGAAGCAAAAGCAAGTGTTGGATTTGGTTTGCCAGTCTATTTTCTAAATAGAATGAACTGACAGTAAATTCACACAATATTCCCTCTTACTTACTTAAAGCCTGCCTAATGATAGAGAGGATAGTTTACTATGGCTTAAATTAGACGTGTAAACCCATAATCTCTAAAGTATCCATACACCCAATTCCCTGTGAAATAACCCTGTGATGTTTTTAGTCTCCTTAAGCCTGAGTCATAAACGGTGAAACAGAGAGAAAATATGAGGCATGAAAAATTTCAATGATTAGTGCTGCATTGTTATGATAGGCAAACTGAACATTTATGTTAATAGATGGTGAGCATAGAGGGAGGTCTGTATAGTCCCTAAAGGGAGCAACCAGTACAGAGGTCAAATGGAATTGGCAGGCCTGAGCAAAGGCCAGCCAAGGGAACAAAACAATATGTCTGTCACACTATATTCCTTCTAGGTCCATGACTTCTAGGATACACTTTTTGGCAGGACAGGATTCACACAAGTTCATGATAGGAAATCCCATTAGCAAAAAGATAGGCTTGCTTTGCTTCAAGACTCTTTACTTGCTAACTCTTAAGTAAGTACCAGGCTTGGCTACGTTACAGGCGAGTGGGATCTAGATGAATATTGTCATTTCTTACTTAAAAATGTTTTATTCTGCTTGTGATAAGGAGAAAAATTCTATCCCTCTGTTTTGCAAACAAAGCAAACAAGATTATGATATCATTATTATAATAGCTTTGTAGCTTGCTTTCCTAAGAAAATAGTTCTCTCAATTTCTCCCTGAAATACTTAGAACTTGTTGGTCAATTTTGATCATGTCTAACAGAGGTATAGGTGATATGATCAGGTGAGCATCATAAAAGTAGAAAATGGTATAGAGAGGCTTTTAATAAAGCCTTCAATGAAGGGAAGAAAGATGAGTCAAACTAGCAGTTTCTGAGGGACTTTTTAAAAACACATATTTCAAGCATCACTGGTTCTATATAAACAGCTTGACAAACTCTTTCTGTACCCTATTTTCTGTATGGGAATTGTCTCTTATGTTAAGCAGACTCAAGTATTTTTAAACCTTAGAGATCAACATAGGAGAAAGCTATTATAAATGCCCAAACCACAGGAAAATTTTAATATAAGTTCACTCTCATATGCACAGCCATGACTCTAACTAGAGGACATGAATATTAAAATAATCAAGCTTCATAACTTCTGCTCAGATGGAATTACTTTTCTGGTTGTATCTTATTTGATAGTCTTCATCATGGCCTAAGCATTATAGAAGGCACTGTACAAACACTGAACAAAAATTTGTTCCCTTGCCAGAAAACTCACTATCTTCAGTAATTACCTGGCTTTGTCTAAAGGAAGCAGGAAGGGGAGTGGGAGAAAGAATGGAACAGGGAGAGAGGAAGTGTACAGAACACATTACTCTGGTTTTTGCTGTTATAGAAATGATTTTTATCTTCCTTTACCAATTTTAAAATCATAAACAGTTCTTTACAGTCATTTGATTTTCACCTAGTTGTACTATGACATCTGGCAGAGCTGTATAAACTTCAGCCTCATTCCAAATATACTTATGTAAATAGCTGGTTTTAAATAGTCAAAAAGAACCCAAAAAATCCACTCCCCTCTTAAAAAAAAAATAGGATTTTGACTCCTTCTTGTGTGAAACAAATTAATTTAGATTAAAATACAAAAAATTTAAAATAAAGTTTAAAAGAACACAATTTATTTGAGAAGTATACTTCTTCTTCTAAAGACACCACTGAATAAAGTGCCAAGAATTATCAACTTTTACCCACACACAGTCATCCCATTGATTTTGAGAACAACTCCAGAGTCATACAGATAGGATTTACATTTATGTCACATTGAAAGACATTAATTTTCATATACACAGGAGGGAAAGTTAAAAATTTCAGATGAAATAATTATAATTATTTAATTTGTTGAAGTTAACAGCCTCAAAGCTTATGTCATTGTGACTTTGTTGTTTCTGTCCATGTATTTTTTGCAGTGCCCTAAAGAGATTTCATGTAATAGTTCAAGCTCTGGCTACACTGAAGATAACATAGAAGTCTTTGAACCAAGAAGACAGTTGTAGTCCTTTAGGACAATAAAGATTATAAAGCTCAGGAAGAAGAACTTGACAGCTGGGAAAAAGAAATCTCAGTGGGCAGGCAGAGATCCAGCTATGCAGTGTCTTTCTAGAGTTTATTACACAAATCCAGAATGTATGATTTCAATGGGCTTTTCTAACACCACAACAATGACCTTCAAATCACTCACCAACTTATATTTGACTCTCCATTGTTCTTCCATCAAAACAGATAAGAAGCAAAAACAAATAGAAAAAGAATGGATGAAGCAAAGTATTTCCTCCTGCTCCTTGCCCTAGCCTCTCCTTCCTAGCAGCAACTCTCCTTCCTAGCAGAAGAATATACAGGACCCTGGTCATTTGCCAATTATGTTTATGTATATTATTATACACTGTGATGATTAAATAGGTAGATAGGCAAATTAATGGTCTAACCACAATTTCTGGGGAAAAAAATTAAATTGCTTTTACTAAAATCTAAAATTGAATAGTTCAAATATTGCTTTGGAGTATTTTGAATGGTGTGAGGGCTTTTCTTAATATTTTCACCAAAAAAATTATTTCAAAGCATGAACTCGGAATGATAGGACTTGGAATGGCAGAACTGGAATGGCAGTTCTTCACTTGTAGCACATATTCCTAGACTTACACTTATTTTTATGTGTAAGTAAAGGACTCAGAAAACTGTTGACAGGTGACTGAACATGATATTTTTCAAAGCTACTTCATTAAAGCTGTGTCAATAAAAATCACAATTTTTTCACTGGAGTTTATTGATCCAAAATTCTATATCACCATTTCTGTGCTAATGAAAGTATGATACATACAACAGTAAGTGGCAGTGAAATTACGGTAAGTTTAAAGAAGCAATGCTTCAAATCAAGCCCATTGATACTGGAAATGCTTTTCATTGTGTGGAAATGAACAAGCTGCTTTGAAAAGGCTCAAGTTAAACTTACTCTAGAATATTATTTTTCCCTGTGTAAGTCTGTTATTTCCTGCTTAAAAATACCCCTGCTGAAATAATTAGAACAAGAATTGACTGAAAACTTAGCATTGAAACATGGACCAGAAGTTCTATTATTTAGGAGGCGTAAAAAAGGAAAATCTTCTGCCTAATTCCATGAATTCTGCCTCAGGGCTGAAGCAGTATCAGATGGGTTAGAAATCTATACTGCCAAGGAACAAAATCCAATGGTGTCTTAAATGACATTCATTTTACATTAATAATTTTATTGGCATAATTTTTACAAATTGCTATGTTTGGAAGATTTTAGTAAACTCATCCTTCTCATTTATTGTTCAGAAAAATAAGATTTTAGTCAAGTACAAGTTAAAGATTAAAAACAAATTAAATTCTGTCCATGAAAAACCTTGTTATCTTAATTTTCAGTTTCATTTTGAATGGGAATGAAAGCCAAATTCAGGACTTTTTGTATTATGCAAAATATTTGTAACAGTTTCCTTTACAAGCTAGTAGAAATATTTTGCCTTTTACCCTTATAATTCTAAGTGCTACTGCACAGATGTTATTCCAGTAATTTTACAGAAGGATTTTAGGTGAAACAGGTTTTTGAAAAATTTTTAGTCAAACTAGCAGTTTCCATGGGACCTTTTTAAAGCACATATTTCAAGCATCACTGCTTCTATATAAAAGCTTGCAAAAGCTCTTTCTGTACTCTATTTTCCATGTGGGAATTGTCTCTTACATTAAGCAGAATCGCAGATTTCTATAGAGCTGAGTCATTTTGCATTAAGCAGCTCCTTCTTCACAGCCACCACAAACATCTGCACGAGTACCCCTGTAGGTGCAAGTCTGCTTCGTAGGAGGTACATTTCTAATGCAGAGATTCTAATGGAGGTGGCACCTACAACATCAATTTGATCTTAAGTTTTAGTTTGATTTTAAGGCCTGCATATTACATTAAAAGTGTCAGAAAGTTGCTTCTTCTGGGCCCACAGGTGAGCTAGCAGGTATAAATAGGCAAATAGCAATGAGACATTAGTTCTGAGCCCTTCTGTATGGTCCGAGATTATTCACTCTGATCACTCTGCCTTTTTTGTGTGATGCAGTTTCCTGCAGGGATTTTAAGATGCAGGTCAAAGTGAGAAAAATCTTTGAAGTGTTCAATTTATATGGATGAACCACAGCCAACCAAAATGATTCTATGACAAGCTGCGTGTAGAATTCATCCCGAAGTGCCAGCAAATCATTCCGGAGGGGAAGGATGGATAAACCATAAAATTTTCTTCTTGATAAAAAAACTGCAGGGAAACGGGAGAGGAATCACATTTTAATATAACATGCTATATCTTTATTTTCTGTACGCACTCTGTATCAACAACAAAACCCTGTAGAGGATCTCATAGAATCTACTTGTCTATGAAAATAATAATTTCCTTTTTATGAAAAAAGCCATGTGAGATCAGCCACGAAGTGAAAGCAAATAACTCAAGGTAAATAGACAAATTTGGAATGCACTCAAGATTTTTCAGCTTCAGCATCATTATTAACTTAAGTGAAAACACCTAGAAAGTGAGTTGTGGTAATCACACACATGCTCAGAACATCCTTGTTTCCTTGGTTTTTTTCCTTTTTAAACCAAGGATTTTTTCTGTCTTAACACCACAGTAGCACCTTGTCATTTACCTTTTGAACATTCCCAAGCAACATTGAGGACTACAGAATGCCGAAGAACTTAAAACACAGGTTGGTCAGCAGTGCAGAGATGATTTATAACAGATTTTTCAACTATTTCCAGTAATTCAGATTCATGGAAGAAAAGTATAGATATGTAGTCAGGATGATAAGTGCTACTGCTTCTTCTGTGGAATTGGAAACCAGAGAAGTGCCTGATTCAATATGTTTTATTAATCATGTAAGTATCAGAAAATGGTATATTTTAATTCATAGATTTAAAATTGTTTCTGTATTTACATTTTCTTAAACTCAAGAAACTAATTAAAAGGGAAAAGTGGAGATGGAGAAATGAGAGTTCAAAGAGCAATAATGAACTGTAGAGATCAGCATTCAGAGATGCCATTGATACCAGATATTTTAAAATTCATTGCTTCCGCTTCTTGTTGACATCCAGTGCCTTGTTGACAATAAATGGTGACTGATTATGATTAGATGCCATTCTTGCAAAAATCACCTTTGGAAACTGTTATTTTGCAGACTGATTCTAAGGTGTCAGCAAATCGCTGTCTCACAGCTATATTTTATAAACAAGAGACAGTGCTTTCTGGAAGTAGAAATGGTTATCTGAAGTTGAAATTGTTGCAGGAAGGGGGAAAGAGACCCTCTCGAGTGGAACAGAGAAATTATCTTTCTTTTTTTGCAGTTAACCAAATCTTTGAGGAATACGCCTAAGATATTGCTTTCCGGATGCAGTCTTATTTCTTTTTTCTTTTTTATTAAGACTTTGGGGTTCATTCTGGAGTGCTTCTAATATCTGCTGTTCCATTCCAATGAGCAATGACTAAGCAATGCCAGGTTTTTTCCTGAGCTCAGACAGTGGACAGTTCTGCTTGTTACCTCTGAGTGAGATTGTAGAGTTCCTTATTGTCAGATAAGGAATTTAAAATGTACAATGTGATTTAGACATCAGAATCTGACTATCAATTAAATTTAGCTTTGAAAATAGAGTTCATTAATCCATATTCATATATTTAGGCTTTTAGGATGACTGGATGAAGTACAGTGTATTCATAAAATACTATTTTCATGTAGTTTTCGTTTCCAAAATTCAGTTTCTATTTAATAGTTGATTCGTTTTTAATTGCAATAAATGGATCTTACCTTTACCTAAAAAACATAGCTATAAAAATTGGTATTGATCAGTCGCCACTGCTAGCAACCAACAGTGAGAATCTCAGAATAAATAAGCAATTATTCCCTTAGAAAGCGTAGAGTGGGCGGGCAAGGGAGAATGGAACAGACTGTTGGGCTCTTAAAGACACTATTTGAAGTGTCATTGTGGAGGTTAACCTTGACTTCAACCTTCGACTTCTATGAAAAACAAAGGATGTGCTAGAAAATGTAGTGAGAATGTAGGGATCCTGGACCTGGGAAAAATTTTGATGTCCCTGGAGCCAATAGCACCTACTTCATTTCAAGTTATGGTAATAATTTTAATTTATGTAAATATTCTTAACTACCTACAACAAAAGAATCTCTATGATAACTGTCAAAGATGGACAGAAGTCAAATAGAGTTTTCCAATGCATTCAAATTCTCAGAACTATTACTATTTAAAAAAAAAACCCAAAAAAACCCCAAAAACCAAAAAATAACAACAAAAAATCCCACACAAACCAAAAACCCAAACAAACAAACAAAACAAGCCCCCAAAAAACAAACAAACCTTTCTATCAATTCCCTGTTTTATGCATATAACTGAATTCTTGAAGGCAACATTGATTGTGTTTGATGGTCATGGCATAAATCTACAGTAACAATCCACTGAATTATTGATCCAGAATTGGTTTTCTTTGTTATTTCGTTAATATGAACAATAAAGAGCATTATCAACAACCGTCATAAAAACAGGCTCTGTCTAATCTTCCTTGGTGCTAACACTGTAAATGTAAAGGAATGGAGGCTGAATCTTTTCTTTCTGCCTGAAATAATGTACTCTGTCAGAAAATATCAATCCATTGAAATAAGTAATTTCAATCGCTTGTTTAGATTTATTTTTTTAAAAACCCTTAACGTAGCTCAATAAGGTAAAAAAAAATCATTATTTTGTGTCCTCCATATTAAAAATGTTTAAAATTTTAAGTTATGGTTTGAAGTATAACCCAGTAATTTAAATAATCTTCGAAAGAAATTTTAAAAAATTGTTTTGATGACATTTTTCTTAACTTACATTTCAGATAAAATCATAATGAGGTTCAACATTTTGATTTATATGCCCACTAAGTTTAGGGTACTTGAAATTTCAGAAAAATACGTTCAGAGGATGGAAAAAAAATTTTGTTTATGCAGTTCTGTCTGTAAATTCAAAATTCTGCTTAATTCAATTTTGAAAGTTCACATTTTAAACACCTTTTTTTTAATCCTTGGTCAGATTGTTAGCATCCACAAAGGATCACCAATACAAGTTATGCCAAAGCTATGTTTCACATTCCCATAACGCACCTTAAGGCTTTGCTTCAAAGATTTATATGCACTTCTGAACATGATAGAAAAAGAAAAAAAACCAACACTTTCTTGCCCTGTTACTATGGAAAACACATCTGATGAAACAGTTACCTCCACTACTCCATTTATTTTCCACTCCATTATGCAATACCAGCAACTGAGGGGAGTAAAGGCAGCAATTTGGAAAAGGTATGAAAGACAAGTATTATTTTTCCCCTTTTTGAAAACAAGTAAACAGCCCCCATAAGACCATGGACAGTAGAAAACTGAGCTTCCATAGCTCTCTTCTACTCCGTGATTTTCCCGGCTTGAGTGAGCATTCAAATACTGAACATTTCTGATGTTTTGCAATTTCACACCAGAAATGAAATGTGTAGGCCTCTGCCTTTTTTCTCATTTCATTGCTAACCTTCATTAACCTGTTGTCTTTCCGCGTACATGTCACAGTCTATAACAAGGTCATGAAAAGCCATTAATGGCTTTTAAAAGCCAGTGGAGAAGTATTAGTCATTAAAACTTTCACTATAATGCAAGGGGAAGAACACATCCCAGCTTCCCACATTTTATGTGCCAACATCTTTCAAGCTGTTGAACTACACAAATGTATGCAGACAGGTAATACAAATGCTTATGATTAATAGATACACATCTTTACCCCTCTACTTTCATTGAAAGTGCATTAGCACTAACAAATTATGTCCAGCCCAAGTTAAAGATTACCAGCTCATTTATTCAGAGCATTAAACTAACCAATTCAGTTTCCTGTTGGTGTAAAAAAAAACCCAAAAAACGAAAAACCCACAATAAAATAATAACTTTAAAAATTGCATCTTATTCAAGTAGTTCGTGGTACTGGATCTCTAACTACAATTTATTTGAAATGTAGAAATCCTTGATTTTTCATTCTTCTCATGGCAGTAGTCACCTCATTTTTTAAAAAGTGTTGATTTCCTTGATTGTGTAAATATAATGACTCTAAGTTACCAACAAAGTTTTTGAGTCAGAACATTTTGAATTAATTTGGGTTAACAGCAGCAGATACTACCTCAACTACCCTTCATAGAGGCCACTGGGACTAAATAATCTCTGACTACAACATCTTGCATACTGAGTGCTCTTTAGCCTTAACCCATCAGACACACTCTAAAAATCCAAAGTATACATTTTCACATCTATTGAACATCTGGTTAAGTGTTTTTCAGTAGGAAAATGCGATTTTTACTAGATGGAGCTTATGCTGCTACTGCCATAAGGAAGCAGGAGACTGCTATTTATTGTCACATGGCCAAAACACTTCCTTAAAGAAAAGCTCTATAAAACAGCTGGTGGTGTAATTTTTGTTAGTTATTCATTTCTCAATGTGTGATAAATACCTGTAACAAGCAAACAAACAAAATAATTCAACAGTAATTAAAACTACGTTAGTTATATCTACCAACAACATGGCCCCCTTCAAATCTTTCCTCAAACAATAGTGAGTTTACAAATCACAGAATGGTTGGGGTTGGAAGGGACCTCCAGAGATAATCTGATTAACTCCCCTACTCCAGGAGCCAGTTGTCCAGGACCACATCCTGGCAGCTATTGAGGTCCAGAAAAAAAATAGGACATTTCTAGTTTCAGAGGTAGCAGAAGAACCCATGAAGTGCGGCTGTTGCTAAGGATGTGAAGAAATCATAGAATAATGTGATGTTTTTGCAGTATACCTTACATTCTTATACAAAGATTAAATAATTAAAGTGCAATAGAAGTAGATAAGGAGGAAAAAATCTGAGTCTAATAGGGTCAACTCTCTCTGCAAATTTAAGATTTAAGAGAAGGCCATCACAACAGATTCTAGGATAGTTTTTATCTGCTAAGTTAACAAAACAAAGATTCAGACTGTAAATATATTTCCTTGATCAATCTAATAATCTTAAATCAAACACACCAATTTTACTACTAACCATAGCCAAATCAGCCCTTCATGTAAAGTTTTACAAGATCTGCACATAAAACATCAGACCTTCTTGCATATAAAATGAATTTTCTTGCCTTCAGTTACTTTGTGTATATCTACAATCTGGATGGAAAATCAACCTGAAATCTATGGTGTAACACAGAGTTTAATGAATTGCTTGGAGTTGTAATTCACAACACTTTTGTGGGTAAGTCACTCTTGGAAGACTGGCCACTTACTGCTCTTCTCTTTTTTTTCTTATCCCAACACCTATGGGGTGTTTCCCTCAGTCCTTGATGCCATCACCTTTACTCCAGCAAAACCATAATTGGTTCTGAGACCAATTATGTAATATTCAAAATAAGATTTGAATCAAAGTCATATCAAAACTATAGGCAGCTAAAATGAGCTATACCTGTGCATGTTTAATTCAAAACGTTGGAATTTTAAATTGCTAATTAAAGACATTAGTGAAAGTCAATACAGCATTATTTTAATGACTCCAAGATAATCCCAGAGCAATCAATTTAGATCAGAATGAGTTTATTGTAAAGTGCCAAAGGTGGGGGGAAAAATGCTTCCTTAGCACTACAAAGTAACGATTTCTCAAATGAATAATGCCTGGTCAGAATTTAACTAGATAATTACTTCATTTGCATTTGCTAAGGTGATAAGAGGAATGGAAAAGACAGCTCAGAGGGAGATGATGTAAGTGTTAAAGGGTGACATGCAAGAGACAGTGTTACTCAAAGTTCTGGCTTACCAAGTCCATTTTAAAAGGAACACATTTATTAACCTGAGCATCCTGGTGGGAAAGAGACAAAGCAGAACAAATATGTAATAGAAAAATACATTGCATCGCAAGAATCTGTGACGTGCAGTTCAGAGTGACTGGAGGCTGAAGCAATCAGATATATTTCCATTCTTGTTTGTATATAATGAATTTGAAGACTGACTAATAGAACACAAAACTGCTGAGATCTATTTCCAGTCCTGTTAGTCTTGCAGAAATTGTGCAAGTCATGGTCACACTTGCAGAAATAATATTAATGTGAAGAAAGAAAAAATAATTTCAGCTACTTGTAGTTGCCCTGGAATGACCCTGTGTTTTATCGGAGGTGAAGAATCCCCCTGTTTTTGCAGCTTCACTTTTATGCTTCTTGTTCTTCTCTTTCCCAAGCTCATTTTAGAAAAAGTACACAATTTCTGCTCTTCACATATTACATTTCTTTTAAGCTAAGATCCCACTCCTTCATTCTCATTAGTCAGATCATAACCATAGTTTCACATTGCCACTATTATTATAATTGTCTCAGAACAAGACACCAGTTCTTACATGCTAAAAACACCCATTGATGTACTCATCAAGGCGAGGTATTTCTGTTTTGCTTTATTGGGTTTCTTTTTCCTTTTTCAGACAAATTATGAGATAAAGGAAAGAATTACACATATAGTTAAGTAAAATATTGATATTATTTCTTTGAAGAAATCTCTCAACAGTAATAGGATATATATAGGATATAAATCCTTCCACCTCATGATGAAAATTTATTTTCTCTCATGTATGTATCTCAGAAGATACTGGAGCTTTTGTGTTTTATTCACTGTGTAAGAAACTCTGAATAGTTACCTTCTCTATCCATTTAGATGCCTAAGAGATATTCATGGAGTGTATTAGTTAAAGTGACATTTTTGTCATCTGTTTTATTTCCAAGTTAAATCTGTAAGCAGGGTAAGCAAGGACATTATTCTGAACATGATGAAAAAAGATCTCTAACTGTTTTACACATGATGTGCCTACCAGTCTTTAATGAGCCAAGATTAGAAAGCCTGAATGAATGGCAACTTGGAAGGCTGGTAAGGTCATTTCTGCCTCATTTCTGAGTCATTTTTACATTATTACAGAACATTCAAACTAAACATTCTATGCAGATAATCAAGGAGGCACAAAAACCTTTTTCTTTTTTGAGGATGAAGGAGGTAATAACACTTAACTTCTTTCTACCAAAGTGGGAAAAAAATTCAAGAAACTACCCTTAAGGTCAGAAAGCTTTTTAAAAATTATTTTTCCTTTCTTTTTCTTGTTTTTCTTTTTTTTTTTTTTTTACAGATAAAAAAGAAAAAAAGAAAGAAAACTCATCTAAGACTAATTAGAATCAATGATGAATTTCAAAGAGATGGTAAAAATCAAACCACAAGAAATAATAATGTGAGAGATGAAAAGATGACTAACACAGTTGAAAGCCAGCTTGGTGGAGAGTGGGACTAATGTTGGTCTGTACTGATCAGAGAAGGGAAGCCAGAGGCATGACATGTCATATCAGAAAGTGACACCATCTGCACATTAAAAGAATATTTTGCAATGTTCCTTTTTGCAAGACCCTTTTCTGCAATAATGGTTTAATTGTGGTGTAACAATATAGTCAAATACATGGATTTGCAATGTTTTTTAAAATGTTGTGATAACAGCATAGAGGAGGCATGGAAGCAATCTGGCTTATAGTACACATCTACCCATTTCCTTAAATGAAATTGTCTGATCATGAGAACTTTTTTTTTTTTTTAGTACCGGATGCCATCTGAGAGATAAGTATATATTGTGCTGATAGTTCCTGTGCATAATTTGTGACCTCCTCAGGTGTTGACAAGTTGACAACTAGAAAATCAAAAGCCAGATTGGTTTCTGTTTTCTAAAGCCCTTTGCTAGGGAAGCACAATGTTGAAGTTTTCTTCTTCCTCAGTCTAGGTTTCACTTGAGCTCATTTCTATAAGTTTACTATAAGTTGTACACCTTACTCTATATTTATTGCTATGCAGTTCCACCTTAGACCCCCATTTACTATCTAACCAAGATAGTAAGTGTGTGTTACCTGCGTTTGTGAGAGACTGAAGCTGTTAATGGCTTATTTACATGAGAAAGTTCACGAATAGCCAAGATGTGATGTGATGTGATGACAGTTTTTCCCTTAGGTCTTTTACCTTTGTGGTAGACATAGGACCATCAAATCAACACTCCATGGATTTTTCCTTCTTTTAAATAATCGGTCTGTAATGGGCCAAATTTTCACTTTTCTCTTTATAGGAACCTGTCAACAGATGAGATGTAGCTGTGTGGAAACATTGGAACTTAATTGCCACCATAATTGCCTGTATTATCAATTTGTTAATGTTTGTTATTTGCTTGTGTTTCCATTGCGTTTGTTGGGTAACCAAATATTAGTCAAACCATTTTATGTATTGTTAGTCTGATTTTTTCCAAGATTATTTTGTCTTTTTACTGGGGAAAATGATGTGGGAAAAGCTTTTACTTTTATTATATGGATATATAATTTTGTCTCAAACAAATTTAACCTGGGAGCTGGTACAAGAATTTATGCATATTTGCAATCACACAAATATGTATTAAACTTCTATGTTCTGCCTTGGAAGGCTTTAAATTTTTTGATGATTTGGCTAAATTTTTCCAAGATAATAACGGGTATACTAAATAACCTTGACAAAACAAAAACAAATGTCACATGGGGAGCTGCTGTGTTCGCCTTCCTAGATCAGGAGGGATGGCCATGGAAGGCGAAGGGGACGTGGATAGAACACAGTTCCCACCAGTTCCAGTTCCAGTTTACCAGTGGAATTACCAGTTTACCATTTCTGGAATCACTTGTGGAACCAAATAGGTTCATTATTAGACATTACATCGTTAAATGCCACTGCTATTCCCTGAATGATGGCACCATGGTGGGATCCTCCTGCCAAGAGTGGAATTTTTGAACACAGGTGGAATATATCCTGGGATGCTGGATGGTGTATACAAATCCCCAATAACCCAGGCACCTCATGCCAAACTCACCAAACAAATTATGAGTGGGCGTGGTCTGTGAAAAAAATCCTTGTCTCCACACCTTCTCTACAAGGGGCCTCCAAGGCCCACATGGGGGAAGTGGTAGAACTGAAAATGGAGAAATTTGACTGTAAGAACCAGCCATAGAGATAAACTAGAAACTGCCCTTTTGAAGTGTGCCCATATAATAAATTGAAAATTGAACCACAGGAGCAGCTGAACCTAAAGAAACCTGGTGCATCTCAGAGCTGAGAACTTTTATCTGGGACATGTGTACCTTTTGAGGTTATCCCAACTATGGCTGTCCAAACTGAGACACCCAATGCAATGAGTCCTATGAAAAACCGAGGATGGTGTTGTCCTACAGTATTTCCATCACGCATGAACTTTACCAGAGAAGGGTCTGGAATTAAAGTAAAATGTCACAGGAAAAGTAAAAAGTCACAGAAGTTCTCCACTGTGATCTTATGAGCATTCACAAGCCAAATATTCAGCTCTGTGAGGAATGGTAGGGACATGTTCAGATGGCAAAATGTATTCCTGCTTGAACCTGCATGATATGACCGGACTCTGATGTACTACTGAGTTTCCTACCATATGTCCTCGGAGGGTTTTTAACTTTACTTCCGCACATAATAAAAGATCCAGGGAAAGGAATGGACCCCAAGCACAACCCAAATGGACTGTGCATTGAGTCCCAGCCTTCTCTGAGACTCAAACTGATAAAAGCTGGAGTTCATTATGCTGATCATCTGTATGATTCAGGGTACAACAAAGTCATGGTTGAGACATTTTACTCATATACTGAACATATAATTATACAGAGAGGGTCAACACTGACTGAAAACAGAGAGTGGACAACTGAAGAGCCAGTTCTACCAACTTTGTCCTTTTCAGAATAAGTCTGTGTAAATACGTCTTTCAGCATACTCTAAATGTCAGTGGAGCTTGATATCCTGGACAAACCAGAAGGTAGTCTGCAAAATGAAAAGTTTGCAATGGACTCATGGGACTAAACTTGTTAGTAGCTTTTTTCACTTCTTTCTAAAAAGGACAAGATCTGTTGTATTTTGAAATTTTGTTGAGTGTTTTCTTGGGTTTTTTTTTTGTTTGTTCTTTTTGGGGGGGTGCCTTGGGGGAGGACCAGGGTTTGGTGTGAAATTATCATCTCTGGTTCAAAATCAACAGCATCAAATGCACTTCACTATGTTTTCCTATAGGAGTTTTCCTCCAAATAAATATAGGGAAGAACCTGTTTATTTTAAACCGTAAAATTAGTTTGATTGGGAATATGTGTCATAAATGAGAGTGAAGATGATGTTGGCAAAATTTGCCACAGCTGACCGATAAATAATTACCTGAGAGAAAGAGCATAAGATGATGGACTGTTATCATACATTTTAATTATGGGTTTTAATTGCCTTTTGAATCCTATAAAAGTCAGTGGCCTACAACTCTTTAGCTGTTTTATTTCCTAGCTGTACAACTGTGCCAGCATTTGTCTAGCTCCTGTGAAACAGTAGAGGACACAGTGTCTTTTAGCAGGACATGAAAAAATTCAATAAGCTATATTAGCATATCATCTCGAATTTTGTTCTATTAAAAAGCTCAGCTTGGCAAAAAAATTACTTAGATTTATCACCTAAGATAAACAACACAATGAGGATGAGCTAAAAAAAAAGAAAATTTGAAATATAAAAGAATACATAATAATGCATATGTATCTCTCCCTCTACTATCTATTTGTCAATGATGGAAAAAAACAAAACAGCAAAACACAAGGAAAAAAACCAGTACCCTTAACAGCAAGAATGGAAAGAAATTCAAGATCTATTTTATTTGATAGCCCATTTAATTCCACAAGTCCAATGGCCCCTAAAATTATTTCTGGTTATTTAAGAGATCTTTTGATTTTTGAAAGCTTTAGGGAGTTAATTTTTTTATGTCAAAGATGGAAATTAAACTGTGACACTTCAAAGATTATCCAGGGTCCCACAGATTTACTATGGAACTAATATCTTATTCATTATATGGACAAAATGCAGTAAGAATTTCCCTGTTTTCTTAAAAAATTGCTTATGTATGTATTTTTATTAATTCATCTGTATGGTTTAGAATAACTCTTCCTAAAGCTGATTGAAAATGTACAGAGGGCTTGTCAACAATACATTAAACAACTTAGAATTCAATTTATTAATTCTTTTATAAACTGTTATCACTCATATCAGAAGCTTAGCTGCTGCCCTTAAGTAGCTTGGTCTTAACACAGATCTTTAGTTTTGACCCTCTGTGCTCTTTCTTTCCTCTGAAGTTACCAGCTGTGCTTCTTATCTGCATGTATCAAATATTCAGCCTGTGTTACTGGAGTAGATGTTATTCATAAATGCAGTCGTTAACTGTGCTGATGAGGTCAAACTGTCCTCACGAGGTCATTGAAACTGGAGGAAAGGAACAAATGAAATAACTGAAGGACAGGCTGGGAGAGTTGGGGTTGTTATGCCTTGAAAAGAGAAGGCTCTGGGGAGACCTTAGAGCACTTTCCCATACCTAAAAGGGGCCTACAAGAAAGATAGAGAGGGACTTTCCACAAGAGCCTGCAGTGAAAGGGGTTATGGCTTCAAACTGAACGAGAGTAGGTTTGGCTCAGGTATTTGGAAGAAATTCTATTTTGTGAGCGTGGTGAGGCACTGGAACAGGATGCCCAGGGGAACAGCCCTGGAAGTGTTCAAAGCCAGGCTGAATAAGACTTTGAGCAACCTGGTCTTGTGAAAGGTATCCCCCCAGTGACTGTGGCACAGGAATTAGAACTAGGTGGTTTTTATGGTCCCTTTCAACCCAAACCATTCTATGGCTGCATGATTCTGTGATATTCAAACACTTTTGATAATTGTAGGCAACCCTGTGAAAATGTATTTCTCTTAATTAAAAACAAACAAACAAACAAACAACTCCTTCCCCCCAAAAAAAAGTTAACATAAAAAGGTCATTTTCATGAGCCATCCTCAAATTTATTTTGAAATATTTAGAATTTACTTGAAATTCTTGTTGAAGGTCCAGAAGAAAATAAGACTTTCTGTGCTTTAACAGCAAGTGTAAGAAAAAAAATTTCCTTTCCAGAAGCTTTTGCAAGATAGTTTGGTCTCTATGAAGTTCATTTAGATCCTAGATTGAGGAACTGAATGAATTTATGGAGTCAGGCAGAAGACTCACTGCAGTATACAGCTGCAGGTCACTCTAGACTGTTCTGTGGCCAGCAGACCTTTTGATGGAGAATCTGTTTGCATCCACTGAGCCCAAGTTAGAGATAAAGTATTTCAGATTTTTAGCCTTTTTATCTTTCTTTGGATGCCTGATCTTTTTACCTATCACATCTCCATTTAATCCCCAAGTCAGCAGTGAACAAACTAGGAAAATGCCTATCATTTGTTCATATCATCGGTTTGCCAAACCCAGTCCCCTTCCCTTCTCTCTGTGCTTGCACTCTGAGTGTGAAACTGCTCATAAGCTGTTTCATTGAGAAATTATATAGCTAATATAAGTCTGAATATTTTATACATATAAATATTTCCCCTTACACAGCACAATGGCAAACAATTTTTTGGCAAAATGATAAAATTTTTAGTTTTGGGGGTGTGTTACTACCACACTAGTTACTACTACAAACAAATCCAAGTCAAAATTACTGTAGTCAACTACCCATTCTATCTGCAACCTAGAAATCTTTTAAAGAAAAATTTCTTTTAATAGAAAGTACTATTTTTTGTTAAATCTAATACAGTAAATGTAAAAAAGCTCCAAAAAACAGTAATCCCTTTGGGATTATTTATTTCGTTCTTCTATGAACATTGATTTTTTTTTGTCCAATATTTATGTCCCACAGTTTATCATGACACCAAGAGAAGATATGTACAAAATTATTGTCACAATGCAAAATGGAAAGCACAATTAGAAATACAAATACAGGAGGAATAAAAGGATACAGCTAACTAGTTATGCAGTATTCCTATGAAGTAGCACAAAATAATTTTCCAAACAAGATTTTTTTTGTTATTATTTTTATCCAAAATGTAAGAAGAGTCATTTTCAATTTAGGGACAATCATCTTTCACTTCCAAGCTTTTACTGAAATAAAATAGACAAGTAATTTTCTCTGAAGAAAACATAAAAAGCAGCTAATGAATCATAGAAAGTATGCACTCATACTCTTCTGACTCTTGGTCCCTTGAACCAACCCCTGGCACCTGAAAACCTGGTGCAATAATGTCCATGGTGAGATTCCTTTTTGCATTGCAGAGAACAGTTTCGTATAATTTTCCCTTATAAAATAAGGCAAGGTCCTGGCTGCTTGACCTTTGTTGCCTCAGTTTCTGAATAAGTGTTCATCTTATATCCTGTAGATATAAATACAGATTTCTTATATGGATTATCTACATCTTGTACAACCATTAAGCAACATTTCTTATGACAAAAGTGTGTTCTGCTTTATGTATGCTGAGTCAAAACTATACCTATGGACAGATTTACAGTTGCAAAGATTTACTCCCAGGATCTACAATAGTGCAAGGTGGTCTAGAGGGTGAGCTGCATTTACAACAATAATCTAGTAACAGAATGGCAAAATTTTTTTGTATTTTTCAAAGCTTAAATTTCAGTGCTTGTCTTGCAGAGAAAACCTATCACTCAAGTATTTCCTGACCTCCACTGTATGCAAAGGTGAAAACAATCTATAACCACAGGCAAAACCCTTATGTTTATTCATAACTAAACTATTCACAGAATGCTCATTAAATGCAGCCATTACATATTAGGTTGCGATCCCTGGCTCCAGGTTGCAAAGTACATTTTACCTTCCACCCCCTTGTTTTAATTAAACTTAGGAAAAAATTGTAATTTTTCTTAATGTACCTAAGGTTGAGTAACAGAGAGCAGTTCTGAGGCTTGTCAGCACTGAAAAACATACACAGTTTTGTCAACTACTGACTGCTAGTATGTCACGAGGAAGCCAGCTGTCCCTGTGAACCACAACCTTCTGTCCCAAAAGTGTCTGAGACATTCTGTAAACAAAGCAGTCTTAAACCCAGTCATGGATATATTTACACAAAGTCACATTGAGTGTCACTACAGAGAACACAGGAACAGCCTCAAAGACCAGCTTGCATTTATATTTGCTGTCTGCACATTTAATTTATCTCCTCTCCTGTTTGTGGATGCCTTTTTCTGCAGAGTGCACCTTGGATCATGTACAAGCAGATGCTAATTAGAGGGGCTCTTGTCTCTGCTGTCAGATCTAGGCTATCCTATCTGGCCTTGCAAGGAGGGGCAACTGGGACAGGTCCATATCCTTCCCACCAGCACCATGATAGATCATCCGCTAGCAGAGCAGATGGGATTTGTAGATGGCCTGAGTTAAGCTTTGTGCTGGCAGCCTGCAGAGGAGACACAGAGCCAAAAGACAAGCCACATCATGGGCACAGTCCCAGGTTTGCTTTGTCAGGGAACACAGCAGCGATTAACCTCAGTGGTGTTTTACCTACAAGGATCAGGACCACAGCTGGTAAAACATAAGATATGGAATTGAAACACACTGAAACAACACACGGAAGCTGTATAGCTAGAAAGGTTTTCTGGTTAGGAACATTAACACTAAACCATTACTTGAAGGAAAAAATGTGCACGTTAGCAATATTACTTGGCTTCACAAAGAGGGAATGAACTAATTCCCTGTATCTAAACACACAGTGGAAGAGTATGTAGAGAGTTTGAAAAATATGGGATGAAAGTAAACCAAATTAGTTTCTGACTTTTACTTCAGAGAGAAAAAGAAATTTCTGCAATAATCCAGATGATTTGCTCTCTCTAAGCAAAAGATGAGTACACCACCCCAACCACACCTCAAAAGTTAAAAAAAAAGCCCACATGCTAGTGTGGGACTGAATTTACCAGCTGGGATAAAATTCTTCTCCCAAGAGTGCACCTAGAAAACTATCACAATTCTGAAGGTGAATTCTTAAGGTAAATGTCATTAGTGAAAAAATACTTTGTCACCTTGCAGTGTGTAATTTGGTAGTTCTGGTCTTGATAGGTAGCTTTGAAGTTAACTTTGTACCTTACAACACAATATGATGATTCAGATCCTCTTCTATATCTTATTCATTAAACCAGAAGTGTATAATGGTGTTTACAAATAAATAAAACAGTTTTAATTGAGATGTAAGCAGAATTTAAAAAGCAGTTGTCTTTAGTAATGGCAAATGGGAGCGTTTGCATCATCACAGGGTTTTACATGAGTGAATACAACTTATGCAGAGATGAAAGCTTGGCTATACAAATGATAAACAGAGTATAATTTTTTATTAAAAATAAAAACCCAACATTTTCTGAATAGTAATGATTTAAGTAACTTCTATTGTCTAAGGATTGAAGACAGTATTAGGGTACCAGAAGTTGGCTAATTTAATTCCAGACTCAGATGATACATTTACAACATAAAAGACAGAAAAAACATGAACATCAGAACAGTAGTAATTTATGAAAGGTTATTTTTTCTAATCAACTTGAGAGATGCCTTGCAAGAGCTTTGATGAAGTCTTGTCATTCTGTACAACAAAGAGTTGTGTTTTGCGCACTTACAGCTCAATTTTTCAGTTTCATTCTTTTTTGAGTGGGTAGCATATTGAAGCAAAAAAAAACCCCAAAAACTGAGCAGGTAAGGAAGCTTTTTTGTTTGGTTGTTTGTTTTCAAAATAGTTGTCAAAATGTTCGGAACAGTGTAAAAGGGTTACCCAAATTGTGCATTTATGGGATGGTTCCTACTCAAAAGTAGGTCATAATTACTCTTTAGTGTTTATGCTGTAAAATGCATAATGAACTATCATTCTGCTGTTTTATTTATTAATTTAATATTTATATGTTCTAAAAAATAAATTGATCTCTCTAAGGTATTAATAAATAATTTGTTTCTTTGGTTGGTTTTATGGGTTTTTTTTAGATGTACTTATGAAATTAAGATACGTAGGATATGCAGGAATCTATTAGCTATTAATAAGATACAATAAAATTAAAACCTAGTATTTTTGTTATGTGGGGTTTTCATACATATGTTCACACAGGTGCTTTTCATTTTAAAAATATTCATAGGTCTTAACTAAACAAAAACACACCCAATGATGTGTCACTGTGTTACTTTATGTCCAATATTTGTGATAATGGGAAAAATACATTGGAAAACAAATTTTATTAGAGTAGTGGAGTATATCCATGACAGACGTAAATTTAAAAAAACTGTATTTATTGAAGCCTTGATATCCTTATAAAGACATTATCTGATGTTAATAGATACAGTGGGAAGTGTTCTACAATAAGAAAATATAAATATTTTTACTCTTAGAAAGTTTTATCTGCCTTCTACATATGGAATATTGTTTTCCTAACACCGTATTCTCTAGTGTGTTAAGTAGTTTGCTATTTCCATATAATTTCCAATTTCTCTGTTCTGGGGAGTGGCACAGCTACACCAAATAAAAACTAAATGTTTCTTTTTGTTTGTTTCTTAATTTTGTCTCGGTTCTTTTTTCCCCACTGCATTTCATGTTCAACTCTTCCCACAAACACCAAATCACAAGAGGAGTTTTTTTTTTAATAAGTTACTTGTTTGTTTAGTCATTATTTATTCTAGCTAAAGGTGTTTCTTCTTAGTATGCACCAGCTAAAGCTGACTTTATTTTTTTTTAAATGCATATCTGTATGCTGTCCTTCTTCTAGCTATTTCTTGGGCTTCATTATCCTACTGAAAGATCAAAAGCAAAATTTTATATGCAAGCAATGTGATGCAGAAACATCTTTATCTCACCTCAAGATCACATTACCTACTAAAACAGAAAGTGACTGGATTCAAATCTACTATTTTAACCTGTTCACATGCCACCATTCAGACAAGAAAAAAGGAACCATTTTCCTTTCTTAATTCTGAAAACTCACTCTTGTTTTCCTAGCGTTCATGAAAAATGAACCAACATTTAGAAGAACAATCTATCATAAACCCAAAATATGCGTCCTGAGTGCTAATGAACAATGTAGAGCCCATCCAAGCATACTGAGGATTGCATATTTCCATATATATGGCTTACGTTTTTCTGCATTAGCTTTATTTGCAGTTCTGCTAGTGTGGCTGTGCAACTGGCCTTCACCTTTAGCACTCTGTAGAATCTGCTAGTACCAACAAGCTTCGTCATCTGACTATTTCTTTGATATTGAGTAAAGAACCTCCAGGGCATACTCCTGCCGTCTTCACTTAAAAAAAAAAAATCATTTATTTCAGTGCTTTGTTTCTTATCTTTTAATAAGTTATTTATCCATGTGGAGACTGGCTCTCTTATCTCATGGCAGCTTAGTTTCTTTAAGAGCCTTTGCTGAGGGATTGCGTTGATTGCCTTTGGAAATCAAAGGATGTCATATCAACCTTTGTGCACAGGCTCATTGCTTCCTTCAACGAACTCCAGCAGATTTGTGAGCTCTGTCTCTAAAGAAGACACTAGTTCTATTTTTTACACTAACCCTTTACAGTTTTCCTGGAAGAAACAAAGTTGAGCATCATTGTTCTGTGGTACGCAGGTGGAAGATGGTGGGGTCTGCCCTGGAATGTTTTCAAAAGTTGGTGACATATTTACTGTCTTCAAGAAGCTGGAAAACACAATCAGTAACTCCCCTGCCACTAACTTCAGTGCCTTCTGGTCTGATAGGAGAACATTTGTTGGTCCTTATTTACTAATATTTAGCAAGACGAGTAAAGAGTCAATTACTTGTATGCATTTCTTAGTACATTTCACAGACAGATTGAGTGAAGATGCAATTGGCAAAGGGTTAGAGGATGACTATCCAGCATAGTTTCTGAAAACATCAGAAAAAATCACACTCATATCAGCTTTAATTGTTTTTGCAAGGTTGATTTATAAAAGCAACTGGCTTGTATAGTAGGCTTCTATGGGGCATTTTACCTAATCCTGCATAACAGGCTGAACTAAAATAGCAACACACAGTATCAGTGGAAACCACATTAATCATTTTAGAAGTAGTTTAATGCTAGATCTCAGTGGTAATTTTAATGAGAAACAAGGATAATGTTAATAGAGTTCGAGGGGAATCTATTCTTGGCCTCATGTTATTTTTATCTACGGTTTAAGTAAAAATTTGTAGAATAATAATATTTTTTTTAATACTGCCAAAAAGGGAGCTCAAAAATATAAGAAAATCCCACTCCAATAGGTAAGGAGGAAAACAGCATCGCACAGCATCAGTGAAAATTCTTTCAAAATGAGTAGATGGTTACACTTCAGGTTAATGGGTGAGCACAATGCATAGATGTCCATATGAAGTCACTTCTGAAAGAGGAGCTACTTCCTGTGGAAATGTCTGTGACAAACCCAGCAATTTACTGATTAAATTATTTCAGGTTTGACATCAATCATAAAAAAGGGGCCTGAATAACTGGAATTTATTAAAAAATGGCAGAGTTTTAAAAGAGTAACATGAAAGAAAGAAAAATTGCCTTCTAGTGAAAAACTGGCAAATTCTACTTGTATAGCTTACCCATGAGAAGATTAAGAAGTTTTTTTTCTTAGCCTTGAAGTACCAACCCAGGGAACTTATTTCCGAAAGCAGGTGACTCTTAAATTTGGATGCAGGAAAAGAAAATATAATGAAGCACAATAGCTGGAGGTCGAACATAGTCAGACTAGACAAAAAAAAGGACATCTTTTCATAAGAACAAATAATTAAGTTTTCATGCTTTGAAGGTACTGGATTAAGATCAAATATATTTCTATATCTTAGAATGTATAAAATTCATACAGTTTGTACTGTCTTTTGCAGAGGCTCATATGGCTCATTTTAGTTTTGAAATTTATACATTTTCATATACATTGTGTACTTGAAAAAATATAACATATGGAAACATAAGCCTTTAAAATCATCAATTATACAATTTTAGCAATCCTTTTCAATTTTCTTTCTATTTTCTCTTCCCGCTTTAATAATAGAAATACATTAAATTAAATCGTTGAAATGTAAATAAGAAAATAAGTAAAATATATATTCTGAATAAATAGAACAGTACGTGTAAAAGTTCAGATAAAATTATTAACATTAGCAAAACCTAGGCCTATTTTCATTGTTAGTCTTCTCTATAATTATTTCTGCTTATATTATGCTGTTGCCAAATCATCCAAAAAGGAGAAGGGTCTTATTATTCTAGGTCCCAGAAGAGCTTAAAATTAACCCACAGGGAATATTAAGCACAAAACTGTGGCTGGTTTTTTTTATTTGTCTACGTTATTAGCAGTGGTTAATGGTTCTTATGAGTCTTGCCTCAGAAAGAAAAAGGTTTCAGACACTGGAATATTTAAGGAAGTTTCAGGGGATGAAGAAGGTTATTGATAGCAGGAATTTTAATGGAAAAATGTGCCCCATTATAGTGCTTATTTCTTTATCCATGGATCTCCAGCTCAAGATTTTTTCTTTTTTTTTTTTTCTATATCATGAATTCCTATGCATATTATAAACCTCCCCAACAAGTTGCATGGTAGTAACTAAGTTACAGGGATTGAGACAACCAATAAATATTTCTAATATATCTGTGGTCATTCCAGCCCACAGCAGTGTAAAAGGTTTTTTAAATGCAATCTGCACGGCACTGTGGTCTGTGTGTGTGTGTGTGTGTGTGTGTGTGTGTGTGTGTGTGTGTGTGTGTGTTCCAAGACTGGATCAACTGACAAAACTGTACAGAGCAATGTGAGGCTTTAATGCTGAGAGCTGTTAGATACCATGATATAAAGAGATCCAAAACTCTAAAGCTGTCGTTATGCCCTTCCTGCCTTCCTGAAGCATGCTCTGACAGTGTCATTCTTGATAAGGAGCTGTCACAGCAGCTGTTCGGGATAAGCACCAGGCAAACCCACAAAATTGCAATACAGTCCAATAAATAGCAGCTCCCCACTTAGTCATCTCCTCAAACTGACAGGATGTCTTTTAACGAAAATCTTGCATCTTCTCATTTCCCATAGTTTAAGGAAAGTGGCCTTTCACATCCATAACCAGTTGCTCTATTAGTGGACAGATTTGACACACCAGAATAATCAGTGTTCTAACTTTCTGGAGCAAATGCTTACGGGAAAAAATCTGTCAACAAGAAGTGTAAACATCAGATATTAGAAAGGGGGGCTTCACTGCAACCCCACCCCTAAAGAACAGGAAATATTAGGGCAAACAAATTAGCAACATCATTTATGAGGCCCAATTATTTTTCTTTTGGCGAAGTTTTTATTTTAGAAAATTAAGCTTTTCCACTGTTTTTTTTTTTTTTTTAACACAGATTTGTGCTTCCACATGTGCAGATATTGAAGGTAATTATCCAAATACATTCAATGAAAATTGAGGTGTGGGGAAAGTGACCTTGGCGCTAAAGAAGAGCAATAAAGGATAAGATATAAAGAAAAATATAAGAAAAGTTAAAGATCAAAAAGAGTTTGTTGTGAAAGCCCATGAAAATAGAAATCTGAAGAACCTTGAAATACATAATTTATTATATAGACGTTCTGGTCACCAGCACAGAAACAGCAGATATTTTGTGCTTGTGGTCTGATAATTTTTAAACTATGATATCCTTTGGAGCTGCAATAAAAAGCAGCAGGTAGTGGAAAACAAGCTCTCTTGAATTAAAGCAGATCCTTGAGAAAAGCATAAATGAAGAATCCTATGATATCTCACTCTTATATCAGTCTGTGCTACAGTTTCTATTTTCATGAGCTCCAAAAATTGTGCCCCTTTTCATAGTTTTATTACTTGGAAAGTTGATAAGGAAACAGCTGTAAGGTTTATAACCAAAATGATAACTACGGGTTTATATCTTTCTCTCTTTAATCTGATAGTTTTCTTTCTGTCAATTGTGCTACAAGACCTTTTCCTAAGATGGGTATGAGTATAATTTTATGTTTTCACCAGGTGTCATGGCCTCTAACTACTTAAGACATTGGAATTACTTTCTGCAGTGTAGTTTAGTGCTGGGCAAATGGAGAACCTGTAAAGCTCTCTACATCTGATGTCACACAGCTCCCTACACGTGTTGCATTCTGGTATAAAATGTTGGCCAACCAACAGAGGTACTTAGCATTTACTCCAATACTGGTCATCAGATTTGCAGTTCTACATAGGTTGGGCAGATGTTACATTACAGCATGCTTAAATAGGGATTTAGGTTCTGTTAGAACTAATCATTCATATCAACAGCAAACTCAATGGTTAAATTTGACCTACCATATTTTCCAAATTCAACAGAAATGGCATTAAAAGATAGGACAACTTGAGTATCCAATGTCTGTAGGATACATTATCCACAGACCTGATTTAAATTAAACACCAGGCTTTCACATAACACAATGTATGCAAGACAAATCTTGACCTCTATTGCACTACTTGTAAAACATAATAATACCTCTCTAAATTGCAGATTCGAAACAGTAAGACTAATTTAGACCTTGGTGCTTAAATATTAAGCCAACTGAAGCCAGAAAAATATTTGAATATAAATTTTCAAAGTTAAAAAAACAAACAAAGTTAAACAAACAAAAAAACCCCAAACAAACAACTTAATCCTTTTTATCTTTTCAGAAAGAAATATCTTTGTTACATTGCTTGTCCAGTCCCAAGAAAAATTTCAATATTAAATGACAGCTATGTTTAACATAACTTTCAAGATTTGGGCTCCTGCTCCTGTATTTTTTGAATTAAAATCTATCTTTGTTTAAATTGAACTCTGGAATGTTTCTGCACGCAGAGCTCACAAAAATAAATAGATATAAAAATGTGTATTCTAATTGTTCCCTCACCATGTAGGGTTAGGATTCTATAGCAAAATTTCCTTTGCAATGTAAGGTATAAGCGAATATAAACAACACAGACAACTGCAATAGTAATTAAAACAAGTCTACAATACTCTAAATAATGAGGGAGTGAACATATTAACAACTGCCTCAAGTGAGAGAAACATTGAGTGCTGGAAATGCTGAGAGACTGGCACTATACATTATGTCTGAAAGTTACTAAGGGAAAGTTTAGAAGTTAACAAATGAACCCATTTTAAGGCAAATTGGAGTCTATCTATTTCCCTTCAAATGTGCTAATTTAATGGTTTTATAGGGTTCTTGCATGTATGAGATAGAGAAAGAGGAGAAAAGTGTGATCCTTTCAGGAGAGTAGGACTTGAAAGATGACAGAGAGGTTTCTACATTAGCTGCAGTTTACCCTCCAAACAAATTTATATAACTGTAAACAAAGAGTTCCACTTATCTAGTTAGGAAGAAACAAATGCATGTAATAAAATGTTAATTAGTAAATATAATGTAATTTTGGTTTCTTCAAAAATATAACATCTAAATCAATCTTTTATATAATGGTAGGAAGTCTGCCTCTTTCATTTCTGGATAATAACATCAATTTTTTGGTGGAAGAAGGCTCTCTTTAATGTGTGCATCTTACCACTTACTCTTTTTCTGACTTTTTGTTTGTATTTCTTAGGGAAACAAGTAGAAAATAAAATCAATACAAAATTAGAGATTTGATTTTGAAAATTAGTGTATATTATGCAAATTAATAGAAAATAATTAAGTAGGAATTTCATTTACTTTTCACAGTGAAATGGGCCTAATTAATAAGAATCATTCCAAGAAATTATTAGCTTTTATACCAAGCCAGCAATTCCTTTCCTATCTGACTGACATCGCAAAAGAAGCCAAAAGTCTTCTTCAACTGAAATGGTAGAAGTCTGGGTGCAGATCCAAGGAGTTTAAAAAATCCTACAGCAACCAAAATAAAGTGATTTGAGTCAATTCTTTGCTCACCTAAAACTTACATCAAGCCTCCTAGAATCTGATGAGCTATTTATGTGAAAAAAGTCTTAGCTATATCTTAGAAGGAGATTGCTCTATCTGCCTTAATAAAATCTCTAAAATATTGTTTAGATATATAAGGATTAAGTTAGGTTTCATGCAGAGCAGACAAGATTTGGATGTCTGGAAAAGCTTCCAAATGCTACCAAACATGCTTATGTCATGTACTGGTATTGACTGGAATAGAGTTAATTGTCTTCATAGCAGCCCTAAACTTCGCATTTGTGACCAAAACATTGTTGATACACCAATGTTTTAGCTATTACTAAACAGTGCTTATGCAGAATCAAGACTTTCTCTATTTCCCACTCTTCACCTGGCAGTGAGAGGTTGGGGAAGATGAGAGGGAGCACAACTGGGACAGATGATGCAAATTAACCAAAGGATTAGTCCAGTTATAAAGCCACAGCTGGAGTTCATTAGGGGTTGCCAATGCTCAGTGACTGTCTGGGTGTCCATCAGCTGCTTGATAGTGATCGCTTTTACATCACTTGGTTTTCTTTCTTTTGCTTTATTTTGTCTTTTTAAATAATAATAATAATAATAATAATAATAATAATAGTAACCAACAACAAGAATAGTCTATAATAGTGGAAGTACCTATTTAAAGATCATCAAGTAAGACAGTGTGGAAATATCATAATGATACCGGACTCATAAAACCTCTTCCATTAATCCCTTTGTGGGAAAGGTTCAGATGCACAATCTATTATATGATGAAGCTGATCTTGGTTGAAGTCTTTGAACACATCTAGAATACTGTTATTGCTATTATTAAAAAAAAAAAAAAAAAAAAAGAGGATATAGACGCACATCTAATTTGCTGAATTTACCTACAACTGTCAGTAAATAATCAGACAATGGGTCAGAATTACAGACATCAGAACAGTTACTTTATTTCAGCTGCAGTACAAGCAATTTAAATATGGATCTGGTAACACTAGGAAATAGGTGCTTTTTTTAATGACTGCTAACAGCAGCTGTTAGGCAGACTAGGGCTGGATGGTGCATTTTCCTGTGATCTAGCTTGTCTGTAACCATTTGCTATAATTATCTTATGGGCATCCAGCAAGAGAGACCTGATATTTTCTCTGAAATAATTTCAGTGAACACATACATCATCAGCTGCTTAACCATGTCCTGGCCAGTGACCCTGCACATGAACTAGCAGTAGGACACGGCAGATTCCTGTGGTGTGTGCACCTGACAGCTCTAAAAAGGAAATCTGCCAAGCATGTCAAGTTAGCGAGTGATTGCTTGCAAGCAAGTGATTAAATTGCAGATTATTTTTATTTAGCAAGAGGAAGAATAATGAGTCAAAAGTGTTTCTGAGGGCTGAGAGAAGTGCAAGCTGGCATATTGCGATTGATGCAATATGAAGTCAGAGGAGCATGATTTAAAGGCAGAATGGGCTGCAATAATTAAACTCCATTTAGAAAAAATAGTTTGCGGCTGAGTGTTTGAAGGAAATCTGAGCTGCCAAAAGGACCAGCACTTGTGTTGTTTGTGTTTTATCTGCCTGCTTCAAAATGTATTCACTATGCTCCTTAGTCTCAAAATACAGATATTCACTATTCATGCTCTCAAATGCAGACTTTGCAGTGATAAATGGTAATGCCTAGTCTTGAATTGTAACTTCTTGAAATTAAGACAAAAAGTTATTACTTGAAGGAGAGATTTTTTTCCCCTTTAGTTTTGTAATAAGAAGTAGGAGAGAGAGTTTGAAGAAGTTTGCTAAATTAATATGTAGAGCTTGACAAAAATGTTGATCAAATAAGATTATTATCTAATGGAAATTACTTTGTATTTAATTACATTTCTCTTTGTGAATACGGCCAGATATGAATGCTTGATGAAACAGTGAATTCCCATCTAGCATTTTTATGAAATGTCATTAAAAAGCCAGAAAACATAACTAGTCAACAAATGAATAGCAAAGATCAAATCAGTACAAATCAGAACAAATCAATTACTTGGCTTTCCAATGACCATATCTCAACAATGTCAGTGATGTGCATGTGAGATACTCAGAGAATTAATGTGACATATTTTTGCCAGATTCTTCCAGTCCCAATATACAAACCCCTCAGTCACTGTAGCTACTTACTACTTATGACCTAGATTCCTACTACATGAAGGTCTATGAGTTAGACCACATTTTTTCCATCTCAAAACTCTTTTAAGAAATTATCTAGTGGCATGAAAATCAGCAGGCATCCTGTAGTCACAACAAAACAGTGATGCACATCAGCTGACTATTGCTTTTAATTAACTTCAAAGATAAAAGCATACTTGAAATTAAATTAAAAAAATAAAAATAAAAAAGTAATTACCTTTATCTTCCAGTGCAAATTTTAAAATAGACAATGTGAGAAAAGAAGGCACTTGTTTGCAACCCTTGCCTGAGTTCCAAATTATTAAGGATTATAAGAAGTATTGTAATATATCACATGCTGTGAATTATTTATCAGTTTGTAGAAATACATTGTACTGACTATGGACCAGAAATATTTGAATATTCTATGTAGCATACATTATATATTATACACACATACATACACTCTCTGTTTTCTTCTCCCAGAAGGAATTTGACTTGTATTCCTGTATGACAACCTAAAATGGATTTCATTGTTTTCCAATGGTAACTGTTTTGAAATGATCACATACAATTATTTGATTGGCAGGAAAAATGCCCAAAGTAGTTTGCTCTTTCTCTGCAGTCACTAACACCGCACGCTGCACACAAGAAGGTACACAATGCATTTGTGGGCATTTTTGTTTCCAAATAAAGACATAATTTGTAATTCAACTAAAGGACTTACAGGAATTTGAGTATAATAAAATACGACAGAACAAATATTAAAGTGGATATGTTGGCAACAATCCCTGTTAGTGGTAGACTGCAGGATTGACTTTCATTTTAAAACACCTCCTTACTCATTCCTGTATAGCTGCTACTGTTACAGTTTTGTGAAATGAAGCTATTTTAAATTTTCATTCAAAACTATTGATAGTGGTCTACATAAAAGTCTGTCTTGCCTTTACCAATTATTTGCACATGCTGCATTATGAGTATGGGAATAATCCCCAAGAATTTAGTGAGGCTTACTGAAACTTCATGTTGAGCTGGCTAGCTGTACTGCACTTTTCTTTTTCTTTCCTTTCTACACACAAACACCTTTGCTAGCTGGTGTATGTGTGACATTAAGGGAATAGCACAGCATTTATGTGATGCTGTTTTTATTAACATTATCTCCAATGACACATCATAACCCAGTGGACATGCTCAAGATATAAGATCTTTCTTTCCTGACACTACCTTATTTTATTTTGGGGTTTTTTAGCAATGTTTTTTGTCACATCGCACCCATACAAATATTTCCTCTTCTTCAAGCACCTGCTGAAAGAAATCTGCTCTGTCTCCATAGCTATGCCACATTTTTACTATCTCCTAGGAAGCCATGTTTATATGTGAAATATTTAGAAGACTGTTGGGACAAAACTCTCATTTTGTCCCAAGGGTGTCAAACCAGTGGTGAAAATACAAACTGAGAATTAGTGTTGGCAAAACCCCAGACTCTTCACACGTTGATATTTTGTCTTTTTCAGAGAAAACATTCTAGACTGTTCATTTTCCCAGATAATAAGCTTTTGGAGAAAAAACAGGAAATGACACAAAACAAAACCAAACCAAACCAAACAAAAAAATCCCAAAAAACCCCAAAATCAAAATAAAACAAAAAGCACCCCACATACTCCCAAAAAACCCAACAAAAAACCAAAATCAAAACAAAAAAACACTACTCAATCATCCAAACAAACAAACAAAAACCCAAAAAAACAAAACACAAAGGAAAAAATCCTCAAAAAACAAGCAAAAAAAAACCCAAAAAAAACCCCAAAACCTGAACCCACACAGTATTTTGTTACAGCTGACATGTTAGGTTTTCTTGAACTGAAATGAAGTCTGTCATATCTAGATACAGAGAAACATAAGGATTGTTTCAAATATTCAGTAACTGTTCTTGGGCTGCCATGCTCCCAGAAAAATATATTAAGTAGAAATAAGCATTTGGAAATATATACGGGTTCTGATAGGTAAAAAGAATAAAAAATCACCATGTACACAACTCCAGCAGTGGAACACACTGTCCAGAGACACTGTGCAGTCCCCATTCTTGAAGGTTTATAAGAACCAACTGGATAAAGCCCTGAGCAATCTGGACTGAATTCAGTGTTGGCACAACACTGAGCAGGAGACAAAGTGACAGCCTCACAAAATCCCTTGAATAAATCTGTGGTTGTCTGACATAAAACTTCCAACAGTATATACAGGGCTGCATTTCTTTCACTCAGGAATGGAGGTTATAATTTAAATGTTCAGTCCATGTTATGGGACATTATCTTCTAGCATCAATAGGGCAATAATCTAGAGAATTACAGAGAAAATCCTAACAACTTTGTTCCTTATAAAATATTTTTTCCTGAAATATTCATATGATATAAACTTAAATCTCTTAAATGCATATATTTAAAGTAAGTGCATATATGTGAAATAATTACATGTATTGTTGTATATACTTAATATGTTGTCTTGTTGCATATATACAAACTATGTGTGATAATTAAACAATATAAATCTAATATGCCTTAAAAATGCACTGTAATAAGTAGATGTTTGAAAACATTACATTTTCTAAACCAGGTTTATATACCCTTGCAAATAGAATAGCTTTTTTACAAAAATCGCTGTAACTCTTAAAGCTAGCTCTGGTCTTACAGCAGTGCCAGCTTTACAGAATTCTGTTCAAGTCTTTCCTGCCTCAGCACCAACGCACACACATACAAATTTAGGCTTGATATTTATTTTTTTCCTGCACAGTGTTGGAAGAAACATTAAAGTCTCTCATGCTCCGAAAAGTATAACAGGACAGGTGCAAGAGGAGATTGAGATCATGCAGCTAAGCTAGGGCATGAATTATAAAATAGATCCTGTTTGAACAACTGCAAAAGGCCTTATTAATTTGACTTGAGATTAATGTTTTGGAGAGAGCTAACTGTGTCAAGAGCAGGATCCAACACAAGACTTGATCTTTTATACATCATTACAAAGAACTTCAGGGGCCACAGGGACACCTCTAGGTGTCAGCTCCGACTGAGCATATAGAAGTTTTACCTATAGATGCATTTCAGGTCATATATAAAGTTTCATAATTATCTATTCAGAAAGCTGGCAGGAATTTTCAATATATGAGTTTAATTCCAGTCTGAAGAACCTCAGAAACAAGCAAACTATCTGCTTCATAAATAGTTGATTTTTTTTGGTAGTTTTTCCTTTTTCTTTTTTTAAAATTTTTCTCCATTTTTAGTGTAAAGCCTACTCACACCCCTATGCTTTCTCTCACAGCAGGTCCTCACAGAAGTTTCCTGCAGATTCAAGTGACCATGATTCTGCAGATAAATGAGAGGGATACGAGCTTTATCTCTTTAAAAAGGTTGTTCAGATGAACAGAGCTAATGTTTCCATATGAAGATCACCAAAATGGAAGTTAATGTGGCTAACGACAGAATGAGCTCACTGTGCAGTGCAGTCATGAGAGTGACAATACTGGCTTTTATTTTAACTGACATGGCAGAAGAGTTGTACGATTGAGTTAGGAACCAGCAGGATGTTTAAAATACTCTGTACATGTCTGGTCATCTAATTTAAAAAAAAAAAAAAAAAAAAAAAAAAAAAAGAGGTGACAGGAATTGATAGTTACAAGGTTGAAAAGAAGTATAGGTACTCCTAAAAGAGGAAAAATTTTGTACCATTACATATTAATATCTGGATAAATTATGTGAAACAACACCATTAATTTTTTTCAGACCTATAATAAATAATGCTAAGAAAAAATCAGTCTTACAAAACTTTAAGAGAATATGTCTTAGTAACACAGCCTCCATTGATCTTATCTGTGCAGGTACCTCTAAAATCACATTTGAAACTAAGAATGAAAATGACACTCACCAGCTACATTAGCCTGTAGTTCAGAAAACAGGAAGTCTGAAAAAACCTTTGAGAAAATTGTATGTTTGACTCAAGATGAACTTCTGGTGCAGCATAATGCTAAGATAAAAAAGAATGCTGTGAAAACAGAGATACATAGAGGAGGTAATATTTGATGAAAATGAGGTCTAGGCTTTTCAAAAAGGTCACAGAGGACAAGAACAGAGGACAAGCACAGAGGACACATTTTATGGCTCTTGACTCCAAGAAATGGTGTCTCAGAAAATTCTCTTTTTGACCACCTGTGCCAAACCAGCAGAACCTACTGTGCTTGGCACATATACATCCTTGTATTACAAGTATCTCTAAAAACAGCTGATTTCAGTGATGCAGAAAGTGCATATTGTATATTAGCTTTAAATTCAATGAGGGGACACAGAAGATTACATTCTGTATATACAACACAGCACAGCACCCAAGTTTTATTAGCTTTATCTTATATAACTCAGCTGTGGCTAAGTTTCCTGCTCTCCATTTCAGAAAAGAGACTAATGGTTGCAGACCTTGGTCTCCTGCTCACTCTGTGATTTATTCACAGTGTGCTGACAGCACATCATCTTTCTCAACCAAACTTTTTAACACTTAAGTCCTCTTTGATTCTGGACTGAGCTTTGGAAATAATTAGCTACATGTAAAATATGCCAAGCTGTATATAACCATTTTCCATTTTATGGGCGTAGACACTTCTGAGTAGTTTGCAGATGCTTGCTGCACACAACAAATCTTTGCTATTGTTTGTTCATTATCTCTGACAAACCACTTTCAGCTTAACTCCCAGCAGTGGGATTCATATAAAATAGATACTTATAGAGACTACTGTCCTCTCCTCTTCTCCCCCTATTCCTCCCCTCCCCCCCCCCCCGCCCCCCTGATATTCTGATATTAAAGATGGTCTTTTAGAATGGTGCAACTCTTTTATTTGGTGTCCACAACTTAAAAAAAGCTACAGACAAACAGAAAACTTCATTTAACAAGACACTGCTTGAACAACCTGAGGTTTGAAAAAGGTGGTTTGCAGAGTTTCTGGTGTATCCAGGGAAAAGGTAAGAGGTGACTTGATTACAGCCTACAATTACTTACAATGAGAAGATATCTGATTGCAAATAGCCCTTTAATTTAACAAATGAAGCATAACGAGATCCAATATTTGAAGGTGGAAGCTAGATGATTGATATTAGACTGGGTGCATATTTTTATCAGTGAATCTAATCAACTATTTGGACTATTTACCTAGGGAAGTACTTGGTTCTTCATCACTGAGAACTTTAAATGAAAATTGTATGTTTCTGAAAGATATGTAATAGCTCAAGCAGAAATTATAGACTTCATGCATGAAACACTTGAAGGAATTCTGCCTTGTATTATGCTGCAGTTCTGACTAGTTGATTATTATGGCCCCTTCCAGTCCTAAAAGTTGAGTGAAATTTAGCTCCATTAAAATCAATGTGAATTTTGTCACTGACTGGAATCAGGATTTTCCCATCTGAGTTTACACTTGACCACTTTACAGCCTCACTAACACAATAAAAATACCTCCAAGTATGCAGATAGGTAATCATATTTAATTGTCTTCAGCACTCCTAGGGTGGTGTAAAAAAGCCTTAAATGCAATACAAATCAGGCATTTCTAACAACTATGAATTTATACTTTGAGAAACTGTTGTTGAAAGATTGTGTTTTAACTAGTCTCTTACCATGAAGTTTGAAGAGCACATACTTAAACTTGCCTGCTGTAAAGTGTTGCTGATAATAAGTTAAGGCTGATACATCTGTAAATCAACAGAAGGAGGAAACTGCCCCTTCTTTCTTGTGCTTAAAAGCCATGCTTTGGACAATAAAGGAGCCTTTGCATAGTCTTAAGTTGTTCTTTCCTCATTTGTTACAAAAGAGTCACTAACCCACTGAGTCAGAAGGCTGTAATAAAAAATGTATGTGCTAGAATGACATTAATAATTAGATGTATTAAGAAATTTCAATACAAGTTAAAGATATAGATTTATGATTTTCATTACTGCAGGCAAGAAATGATACTGTTATAAAAAAAGGAAAAAAAAAATAAGGGATACAGGCAAGCCAATCCATACAACAGTTTGCAGGGTAGGGCAGAACTATTATCTCCCTCTGTGGAGGTGGGGACTCATGCAAAGAGACACAAAACCAGATACCCCAAGGATTTCCACTCCTGAGAGCAGACTGGGCCAAGGGACACCCAGAAGCATCTGTCAGGATGCCAATAGTGATATACATCCAACAACTGAGCAAGCAGCTTAGCCACAGAGACTGAGAAGCCAAACACTGTAATTGTTCAGGGTCGGTCCTTGCTGAATAAAACTGTCCTTAGCAAACAGCATGAATATCTCATCTCAGCTGCAGGCATCCTAGAACCAGCAGTGTTGACACATGGACTGCAGGATAAAGAACGTGTGATTTACCCCTCCCTTTCCTTTGTGGTCTGGTAGAGACACAGACAAAGTGGTAGCGGGTCTACCTCCTGCTAAAGGGATGGGGAGCACTGTGGGTATCGCAGGAATTCATTCATCAGATGGATTAATGACCAAATTAATCAGAGAGATGAAAAACAGCTCTCTTATCCACCTCAAAGGCCATTAGAAGCTCAACTATTGAACAGATGCATAATGCAGAAGGATGAAGCATATTTTTGTGAGAAAAGCAATGTGTGGGTGTCCCTATTTGATAGATTTCAGGGACAGGCATCCCTTGTGGGATGAGGGCCCAGCATCTGAGAAAGGTACAAGGAGTAAGAACACATCAGTGTGGCATTTCCAGCTGGCTAAGCACCACCCCATACAAAGCACATCATCCTTCCTGCAACCTCTCCAGTAGCTGCATCCACTTAATCAACAGAGGAAATTATTCTTTCTGTTCAGACTCCTTTACCTGTCTTTGTGGTGCAAAGTCCATAAATCTGTGTCATAGCAAGAGTACGAATGCAGGTTTACTAAATCTAAGGCAGGCACTCCAGCATTCCAACTTATGAAATTTAAATCTTTCTTACAGGCAAAAATAACAACTTTCATCATGTCCTTTAGGAACAGATTACATGTTAAAAGTCCACTGTGAGATTTCTTGTATTGAATTCCCTAATACCAGAAGCACTTTGGCCAAGAAGATAACAGACTAGTCTTTGTCTCTTTGTAAAGATAAGTCTAATTTTAAAATATAAATAACTTAAAGACATTTGTGTGTATAATCTGTGTATCATTCTAAATGCTACATTATTAAAAGCCCCTCAGGTAGGAGAGATTAAAAAGTCCTACTGAACTATTGCAATGAATACGACTTTTATTTATTATTAAATGGATATTAATGGACTAAAGGGTTGGTAAATACATTTTACATAAAAATCATTTAGTCCTAATAGGGCAAATGGAAAGATGACATGCTAATTTCTAACTTGAAAAATTCTTTCTTTCACATCTTAGCTGCTTCACTTCCTTTTATATTGATTTTGGGTTTCCAGACAATGAGATTATATTTTGAAGCATTCACACAGGAGAGCATAAGGACAAGGCTATAACAAAACAATTAGATTCATATAAATGAGTCTCTAAAGACTGGAGTAAAGCATTATTCTTTGCCCAGAAAGTTATCAAATTTCTTCTTTGACTCATCCATCACGTTAGGTGGTATGAAAGAGTTTTAAGAAAGCAGATATAGTTTTAGTCCATCAGAGAAGAAATAATTCAGACTTTAATAATCCAGATCCTATGCTGGAACACCTTGTTAAAAAGGGAAAAAAAAGTTTCAGTGATGTTGTCTAATAATTCTTAGACAATGTTTTCACTGCGTTGCTCCTGTTAATAACAAAAGATAGATGAGGCAACATTAAACATAACAGTAACCTCAATATCAATTACAAGACCAAGTACTCATGACACATATTCGTGTCAGGATTTCCCGTAATTCAGTACTCATGCACTTGAGCAATAGAAATTGCAACCAGAATATAAACTATACATAGGAACTCATCTAGATAAAAATGAGATCCTGAGTGCCTGCACACAAAACTGGATCATGTGCAGACTGAAGTATTTTTTTACAAAACCTGAATTTTTCATTGAAGGCAGAAAAGTTTTTTGTAGCTCTACTTTTCCTTGTTCTCTGTTAGATCCATTAAGGGGCAAAGATGGGGTGGGCAGAGGAAGTTAAGAGAGAAATAGTAAAATTGAGAGAGGCTATTTCTTGAAACAAAGCCTTGTATTATGAAACATCTGCTTCAAAACCAAAACATTTCAGGCAGACAGGGTGAACAAGGCATATACTGACTGCAGGGAGAAGAGCATGCTCTATACTATTTCATATACTGGAAATGCATTAAGGGCAATCCTGAGGAAGATGCCTCAGTGAAGTTTTTTAGGGTTTGGTTTGGGGTTTTTTTTGCCAATTTACAGCCATAGGTTTCTATACAAACAAAAAACTCAAATTACAGTTTGAAGATCATTGATTTTTTTTCTCAGTGGAGTATTTTACTTACATAGGGGTTTTTGATGTTTATTAAAATAGTAATGAAATCTATTGATTGACAGGTATTCAGAGGACATATGAAAGAAAGGACACAGAAAACTTTCACATTTCCTATATTTGCTTATGCCTTCTCTCAGGTGACTGGTTACAGTTACATTGAGGATGAAATATGTAAGAAATAGGATCTCAACAACTGTAGCATCTGTCTGAACTCCTAAAAGGCAGATGGTACAGAAGCCGAAAAGTGGGCGTGTAGTTTTGCTGGGAATATCCATGGAAGCATAGTCTTGCTCCTCATCTCCATGTAAAATATATGTGGTCCAAAAAGTCCGTGTCTAAGTGGAAGGAGCTGACCAGGTGTCTGAAACTTTGTCTTGCACAGAGACTTGGGACAAGTACACTGAGACATATATCAGGTATCTTCATATATTTTTAGAAGTACCAAATCAAATATTTCGACAAAGGGAGGTAGGTTGCAAAATACCTCCTTTTTGGGCCTTGTCTAGAGATAAAGTAGGTACGGAGCTATAGAATACTGTCAAGATCAAGGCAACCCAGGACACATGTAGGCGCAGAAATATTGATGTTGGAGGTTATTTGACGTAAAAAACCCGAGAGGTATTTATTGTTTTCAGCCATCTATAGGACTGCTAAATCTATAGGACTTGAGAAGCTGGAGAAGGATGACAGAATCCTGTATGTAAGCTTTACATTATATTCTCATCCCAGTTTGCTAATTTCTCTTTCTATATCTCCACTTGAATAACTGTAAAACTAGAAGGAGGGACATGACTTGAACTCTCTGATCAAATAAACTTTGTGTGAGTAGGGCTCATTTATCATAATTACCTCTGCATCACCGTGCCATTTGGTCTTCTATCTAGGGAAATGTTGGCTGCTTAACATCAATTTTTGCTTCAGTTTTCTGCTGTATCCCAGTACCACCACTACACCGTGCAACAGCTAGTTTTGATGTGCAAGCCAACATATGGCCATTAAACTATTGGCTTCAATTACAAACATAAGGACTCCAAAGTGTGACTTATTAGCATGAAATTATTAAGTTCCTCATAGAAATGTGGCTTCATCTTTTCAATCAAACAAAAATACATGTAAAACTATGCTTACAAGATTTAATTTTCTCAGATGATACCATTTTATTTCATTTTTTGCCATAATATGGGCACAATTAAAAGGTCTTCCTTTAATAAAAGTGTTATCAAATTTAGTTTATTTGATCCTCACATTCCTGTGCCTCTCTTTTGATAGACACTATACCTTGGTTTGTTCTTTTTTTTCTAAGAAAAAAGCTTGAAAATCACAGATTCTGTGTCTTTGTATTTATATAAGATGAAGTTTCATGTCAATGTAAAAAACATTTTAAAAAATCCTATAGAAAGCCCCAACTATTTACCTATAAGCATTACTCTCAGGAAAGGAAATTTGGACCTACTTTGTCCCAGTGTTGTTGTGAAAACTCCTGCGAAGTTTTTGAATTGCTTGCTTAATAGTGATATATCAAGAATGTTGTTTTCTGGAAGTTCTTGCCATTCTTTCTGTATTCTAAGTAACGAATCTTTCCTGTCAAGATTGCTATTTCCCTTTGGTCTTCTCATTAACATTAGTCATTAAAACAAGATTGGGCAAAGTGCTGGAAAATCTACCCTAGGGAAAGACTTTATTTAGAAAGCACACACCATTCTACCAGAGAAGTTTAAAATGCTGCAGTTATTTCCCTGCAAGCTTCAGTGTTTTGGATGATTAAAATAGATTTTTTCAGTATTTGGAGAAAAGAACTATTTCACAAAGAATGGAGAAAGTGCCACAGCACTCCAGACAGCCCTCAAAGTTCAATTCTAGGTTCCTAAAATCACAGAGAGTAGAATGGGAGGGAATAAACCACACCCAACTCCTCTGTATCCCCAAAACAGGGTTAGCTATGGTTACATATTTCTGACAGATGTTGTCCCATTTTCGTATATCTTTGAATATTTGTTAACTTCTCCCTAATAAGTAAAAAAAATTTTACAAACCATAAATTAAATAGCTTTCTCTATATGAAATATTATCTTTTATTTTGACTTGTAGCTAGTCCTAACCTCTTCCTCAGCTAATGCATCTAGGAAAATAATTGCCTGTTCCCTTTTCATGTGACACAATGAATTCACATGATGAAGAGCTCTGGCAAAGATAGTTTGGTGGAAGTCTTAGAAGTTAAGAACAACCTAGCCTGGTGTTCTGAAAAGGAAAATAGAAAGAAAAATGTCTTCTGTATTTTTATTTTCTACTTCTCTAAGACAGCTTTTGCATAGAATGTGACTGAACAAGCACTAAACAAAAATGGGGTTTGGCATAAATTTTACAGTAGCATTTATTTATGATAAGCTTATTCAAAAATAATTCTAAGCAGAAAAATCAATTGTTTTGATACTAGCAAATTCCAAATACTTCACAAGCATTTCTGTCTTACAGTAAGACCTCTCCTTCTGTTTAAAAAATACTTCTCTGACTTAATAATTTTCAATAAGGTATCACTAAGAATAGAGGGTTGGTCATACATATGAATGGAAGATGTTTTGTATCGGAAAGAAAATTAAGTGCTGCTTACTTTGCCAGAAATAACTGCTTCTGCCTTTGCCTCTCCTCCTCTGAAGCAGATTTATTATTGCCATTATTCATTCCTGTATGTTGTCTTAGGGAACACTTTTATGTGGAAATGTCACTTATTTTCAGATGCCAGTAACTCAAATTGCTTTACAGTTTCATTAAAGGCCACCACTGCTGCTGGCTGCTCTCAGCTACTAAGCTCTGATGTGCTCTTTACAGCCAAGCTGAGAGGCAGTTTTAACTTGTGCTTTCCACTTGCCCTATAAATAAAATGCTTTTAAGAGTTAAATGGTCCTGTCTTCTTTTCTTCATTACCAGGCAATGAATACCTGCCATTTCCAGAGCACTGCGGGACCAAGGGCCTTTCCAGTCTCTTACGTTTGTAAGCCCCAGCATGGCAGGCTGTGGCTGTGAGCATGCATCATGCTCACTTAGGCTTGATGCACTGCTGGCATGGCTAGAGTGCCACCAGCCCCCAGACCAGCCAGCCTACTATGGGACACAGAGTATTTTCCACTCTTCCACACCAATGTAAAGCCTTATTTTTTGTCTGTGTTTTAGCAAACAGGGATGACCAGATATCCTTTTGACAGATAGCTTGTTACCTGATTAGTTTCTGTGCTAAAATTTCTACTAAAATAGACAGCATTCTCATTTGGGTTTCAACTGCAGTAGAGGTGTTCTTGTTGGTTTATAATTGTCATTCTGGAAAGACAAAGACTATTTGCCTATTTCCAAATGTAACCCGATACTGCACACTCAGGAGGTAGGTTAGACTTCACCCCTAGCACTACTCAAATAATTATTTTAGGTTATTAATTCATACACTATTGATTTACAGAAAAGGGTATTGACCAAGAGAGAAGAAGCCTTCAGGATTACCCAGTATTAATTCCTGTTAGAAATGAAATTGCATTCTTGATGGATTGAAGTCTGGTATAATAGACAAATCAAACACTTCTATTTCTAGATGATGAGGGATGCAAGCGATAAGTCCTGTCAGGAAAATTACCTGGGTAAATGGCAGACTTGCTAAACTCAATCAGTAGGTTCTTACTTTGATTCCTAAAAGCCTAAGAGTACATACATATAGGAAAAATGTGAGATGGTATGTTTTGTTTGTTTGTTTGCTTGTTTATTTTCTTAAGTTTATCACAGTTGCTTAAATAATCAGATCAGCATGGATTAAAAAGGCTGGGGAGCTTTGGAGTTCTTTTTTTCTCCCTATAAAGTTTTGTGAAAATCATAAACTGTCAGCAATTCTATTTAAAAAAAAAATAAAAAATCCCAAATCCAGAAAAAAATATTACTTCCAGATAAAATGATACAAGACTGAAACTTTTAAACTTTCAATAAAAACATTTCAGCTGCTATTCCATCTGACTGAGACAAAATCAATTGAGCCTGTGAATCAAGAAACTCTTTGTATGCAGTGACATTGTATGACTTAGTTGGTCTCTCCATCTGCTAACTTGTTAAAAGTCTACTAAGCAATTTGAGTAGAACAAATGAAGAAGGAATTCAGAGTGTTAGCAAAAAAACCTTTATCAGTGTCATACAGCTTCTATTCAGTGTACATAAGCAATGAACAAAACTGTTACATGTGTTCATTATACATAAATTTAATGTATTTGCTTTCTCGAGTCATATAAAGACTATGGCAGATACTGAGCAATGGAAGTCGTGAAGTAATATTGGCCATTGCCAATTTTCCAATAAATATTATCCCATGCTGTATCACCCTGATCTTCCAAAGTGTATGTTAAATGGGACACAGTGAGCAAAAAAATATAAGGACCAGAAATGAGGACAATGTTACCAGAATACGATCACAACTCATATTATCCAGGACCTTATGGAAAATAGCAATAATAACAACCTGTTCTTACATGTATTTTATAATATCATTCTCATTTCTCCTCATTTATAGGTGGGTGACTTGAGCCACAAAGTGACAATTGTTCAACAAGGTTTCATTAGGATGTGTATCCTACAGGAGTTTAACAGCTAAATCCATTTTAGGTGACATATGTTTGCACTGCAGGATAATCTAAACTAAAAAGAGAATGCTATTGGCACACAATATCACAAGCCAGGGCCTGGGCAGAATCAAGAAAGACTGTAAAGTCCTTGGGGTTCAAGTGATTTCAAATACTACAAGTGCTCTTCAGATATGTAAACAACAAACAAAACCAGAAGGAAAATATTGGCCTGTTGTTAAGTAGACAAGGTGAATTAGTCATCAACAATGGGGAGCAGGTCTGTGGAAAGTGACCTTGAGTGGCCAAAAAGCTCAGTATGAGTGAAGAGTGTGCTGCTGCAGCAAAGCATTCCAATGGGATGATGGGCTGCATCAACAAGGGCATCACCAGCAAAGATAGTCACTATTCAACTCAGCGCTTTCAGGCCACACCTGGAATAATATGTTCAGTTTTGGTCCCTGCTGTGCAAAAAAGCCATGGACAGACTGGAAAGGGTCCAGAGAACGGCAACAAAGATGATCAAAGGACTGGGAAGCCTGCCATGTGAGGAAAGGTTGAGAGAACTGGGTTTGTTCAGCCTTCAGAAAAGGCTTGGGGTATGTCTTATCACCCTTACTTAGAGAAGGTGGAGACTCCCTTTTACACAAAGTCACATGAAAAAGGTGAGGATTAATGGGTCCAAGTTACTTCTGGAGAGATTCCAATTAGACAGAAGAGGAAAATTTTTCACAATGAGAGCAATCAACCATTGAAATAATTTTCCCAGGGAAGTGGTGCATTCCCTAACACAGGACACCTCTAAGGTCTACATGGAAGTGTACCTTGCCTAGACCGTGCTTTTGACAAGAAAGTTTGGACTGGATGGTCCTTGAGGTCCCCTTCCCATTTGGTATTCTCTGATTCTGTGAATCAGACTTGATATTATTAATCATGTGCTGTACGTTGTCTTTCAGAGCAAATTTAAACCTCAGTGTTATCTATGACTTTAAGACTACTTCTTTCTGCCACCTAGTTTTAATAAAAAATCCATCATTTCAGTAGGCTCCTTGACATGTTTTTGACATCCCTTCTTAACCTGAACTGTAGATATATTTTATTCATGTTGACTTCTTCCTACATACACATTTTAAAAACAACTGGCCTCTTTCCTCACCTTTTAGTGCAGTTTACTAGCACCTGCCATTTTTATACTTCTGTACAATTAAGGATCGTCTTTGTTCATTTGTGTTTGTATACTGCAGACAAAGACCACCTTACAGTCAGGAATAAAAAAATTAAAAAGAAAAAAAAGAAAAAAAAGCATGATTACCCTTGGCTTACCTCTTTAAGTAAACAAAAACATACATGAAATAATTGACCCATTTTTCTTCAAGCATATCAAAGTAGACTAGAAACAGGCTGTTGTGAAACAATGTTAACATAAAAGGATAATGAAGATGGATGCAACACAAACTTTGATTTTGAAGCTGTTCCACAATGGTTAACAATAGAGAAGATGATCCCTGAGGTCCCCTTTAGATGCTTCTCCAAAGCCAGTATACGCAGCAGATACCACTAAAAGGAAACAACTTTGATTGATGCAGAAACCTAATAATGGTGCTATCCAGTGATTATAGCTCAAAATCATATGTCAAACAATCAACAAATATAATATCATATCTTCCATACAATCCAGCTATAAACCAGAAAGGGTGTTTGGTTGTAGAGAACCTAAACAACATAATCAGCCACAACATCGCTTTTTCGTAAAAAAAAAAAAAGGGTTGGATATTTGCTAAAAGATTAAGAACATGATGTACAGAAACTTGAGTGTTCATACCCGTAATACAGAAATATGGAAATTGAAATTTTAGCAATGGTAGTTCTCTGCCGATGTTACATCTAGCACTTATGATATGCCAGCAATAAAAAAAAAATTCTAGCAATACCCTCTTATATCACATACATCCTTCTTACTGCTGAAGAAAAGAAAAAGAAAAGAGAGAGCATGCTTTAAATCATAAGCAAAATAAAATCTCTGGGCAAATTTTAATAATAATAATAATAATAATAATAATAATAATAATAATAATTAGAATGTATTATTCATTAATTCTACTTAATATATGCACTTTTGCCACTAGTTGGCATCAACAAAATGTGATCGTGAAATGCAGTTAGTATGAGACATCTTGCCCAGATTTTAAGGGAACTTTCTTTAGCACTCCTTGGTTAATTCCTGTGGATATAATGTTAAGGAGAGTCTAAGTATAACTTCAGAGATAGATCACACATTTTCATTAGAAATTCTTTCACTCTTACTTTTGGACTTTCTGCTTATTGCATTTATAATTCCAAAAGATATGTTGCTAAATTTACTTCTGATATTTTTCCTATAGTCATTGAAGTTCAACCATGTTGTAGATTTTTAGTCTGTGATTATCCAGATAGAAAATATTAAGAGTCAAGAAAAGAATCTGAATGTCAGTTCTCAGACTTAGATGAGCCTGAGATTCTGTGAGCGGTACTGAGAAAAAAAGTATCTTTATCCTTCCCAGTGATGGTCAAAGAACTGTCCTTCAATATTATATACATGACGATCTGCATCAAAGTACATAGGTACAAAAAGCTGATGATTGTTTTTAATCTCCTCAGATATCTACTGCAGTGCCTTTAATTTCCAAGATTACAACAAAAAGTTATCATCTAAAGGCAAAAGTTACATTTTTCACATTTAATTTTTAAATCTCCAATAAAAGAGAAACAGCTCCCACAGCTATAGGATTGAGTTTGTTCCTCAACATTTGATAATTTCTTTTGTATTAAAATATCAACAAGGAAGATAGGAAGAAGATTATTTTTCTTCAGAAGTAGATCACATGAGACAAAGAACAAACAGGACTTGTACAAAAATATCTATGCAGCAAATTTCTCACTGTTAAAAGAATTTAGGATTGGAGAGTGCTAGTGATCATATTTAACAGAATTTCCATTTTTACTGTGGAAAACCTTAGCAAGTGGCTTAAACAGCAACCTGACTTCTGACAACGGGTGACCAACAGTGGTCATTTCAGCCTGCAGAAGGACTAAGAAAGCTTTTTATACTCTTTTTCTTAAATAGAAAAAGAGCAAAAAAGCCACCAAAAAAACCCTAAATAAACCGAAAGAGTCAATCTGAGATGATTAAGTAGAAGTAATTGGCATGAAAATTTCAACATCACTTCTATTCAAACGAAATCATCATAATTTTCCTTTAGAAGCTTTGTTTTTAGTGTTTGTTATACATCAAAGGTCTTGTTTATTATAGTGATTTCCCATAACTAATACCAAAAGGTGTTTTGTAAGGTTTTTTAAAATTTTTAAATCACAGAATCCTCTGTTTCTAGTCTACTGAAATGAAGCCATTGAAAAAATCTGTAAACAAATTTTCTGCATTCAGATTTGCAAAGCTACATTTAGTTCTTTCTTTTAAAGGTAATAATTTTCTTATTAATTATTGTTATTATTTCATTATATTAGAGCACTTTCTCTGTAAAAGAACAAAGGCAATGAAGAGACCACATGAAAGGGGAAATCAATGAAGAGGCTCATCACAAAATCTGTAAATAAAACAGTGTTGTGGGGAAAATATCCCTGCCTGAAAAATAAACAGATGCAGCCAGAAACAAAAACAATAGATATATTAGGATCAACAATACTACTGCTTGCAATCAATATGCAAATGCAATTTCTGTGCTCAAACAGGAATACTGTGTGGAGCAGAATACTTATGAACTCATGTGATTAGGCACAGCGTGTGTAAAGCTGACCACTTCCATTGCAGGGGCGTTATGAAATGACAGCAGGGTACACGCAGGATCCATGTTTGTCTCTTAAATCCAGAACTTTACATATATAGAATTAAGCTGAAATTTCAAGAAGTCAGACTGATATTCAAACACCATTACTGACAGTCACCTCAAAAGTAATTTTATCATCTTCCAAGCCATTTGATTCTAATGCAGTAATATAGTTTTGGATTTTCTTCTTATCTTTTTTTTTTCCTCATCCCTGGTGGTTTTATTATTCTCAGCATTCAGTGCACATAGAGGTTGAACTTTGCTCTGCAGATATGAGGCCTAAAAGCTTTCATTAAGAATTAAAGAAAAACAAAGTGAAAAAAGGTTAAGATTATTCCACATCACAGTACTTGAGAATTTAAGAGAAGTGTAAAACATCATGAAGCTTCTAGAAAAACTGTGAGAGCTGGAAGCTTAATATCTTTGAACTGGCTCAAATAATACACCTACTAAAGGAAGAAAAGGAAAACAACAGATTCTGATTTTCCTTCTGAGAACATATTTCTGTCAGTTGTAACATAAGATCTAAAACATCATGTCATATCAGTGGTACCCACTTCACCTTCTGTTTCCACAAAGCTTTTTGCTCAGACTTCAGCTGGTGCTACTTGTGAAACACAAAAATTATTTTTTATCCGTCTGGCAATGACAAGAGATCATTCAACCTAAGATGTCCAGAGCAAAAATTACAGAGTAGAAAACAAAGAGAGCACTTAGAATATTGTGTTTTCTCTGGGAACTATAGAAAACCTGTCTAAAACTGAAGGTTATCTGCACATTTCTGTAAACTCATTTGACTCAGACAATTTAATCACCTGAAGAGCACTTGCCAAGCCAAGAAAACACATTTGATATTCCTTTCATGATGTCTTTGACAGTGCAATCTCTTTTTCCCTTATACCAAGACAGTCTGTTTCTCTCTGGGATATTACAGTCTTCTTCAGTTCTGCATTCATTCCTCTCTGGTTTCTGATCTGTTTGCATTTTTACTGTTGTGTAAATGTTATCTTGAAATCCTCTGAAGCAGAAAGTGCAGCACGCAAAACCTGTAACAATGCCACGGCGCTGTAAACTCACAATTCCCATAACCATACCTAAGTAGTTCCCTCAACCAAGGTAAAGAACTGTAAAGAAACAAAAACGCAATAAGAATTTATTGATTTATAATTACGTGCCAAATTTTTATTGAAAAGGAGTTTAAGAAACAGAGAAATATAAACTTCTTCTTTAAAGAAAAACACCTACGTGTTTCTAATTACAGAGAGTTCCATTACGAAAGTTAGTTCATTGCTCTGTTCTCAATAATGGCATTAATCATGGTAGAGCTTAAGTAGCATTGGACCAGGAACTTAGTATTTATAAAACATAAATATAATTAACAGGCCCAATGTTTGTGTATACAACATAACTATAAATAACTCTTCATATAAAAATTCCAAAAGTATTTTCTTTTCTGGTGAATTATCTAAATACCTGCTCAGAAAACATATACGGGAAACAAATTTGATCATCTAGTGTAATTTTCATACCTCTTTCTGACAGATTCTATATTATGCCTCATTTGGGTTTCAGCTAAAGAGGATCACATTATTTAACATAAAAAAATAAAAATACTACAGGGAATAACAGGAGAAACAGGTATGTTTTGGAGAGCATCTTCATTGCCAGTTGTCACAGGCCAGTTAACGTGTTTGTATGTAAATTAATATACTTGTACCCATTAGGCCACAGCTGTTCAATAGATACTCAGATTCTGTGCTCCTGAGGTGAAAAGGTAGCTGAATGAGGCCAGACAGTTTCCTTGGATTTTTAATGCAGCTGCTTTGGCATCATTTCATGGTGTTACCTAATTCTTTTGACTGATGTATGACCATAATCAAATCACCAGAGATCCCAGAGAATAGAATGTCTCTCCCTTCCTGCTGCAATTATGAAAACAAATAAAATTGATATTGGGGTAATAGCAAGCAGAAATTTGAAATCACAATGTTTTTCTCTGGATAACAAGATCTAGGCATTGAAATCTACAGATTACATCCAATAAAATACAGATTCTCTATCCACAATTATTTCTATTTCTTGCCCTAAATCTGTGAACTCTGGTAATTAGTATTTTTAGGTGCTATGTTACAAGAACATAACAGAACAGAACTGCATTTTTGACCTGTCAGAGCTGCAGAATTTTATTGTAGCTCAAAGAAATATGGAGGACTGTATTGCAATTAGAGCTGGAAAGGTACTCTCTTTTTAAGACCGAGTGTCTTTGCTGAGTATAAAACTCTGTACCATCAAACTGCTGGCCTGTGACTGTATGCAGGACACATTGACCAGGATGTCTGGCTTAGAGGCAGAGTTCAGCCATGACCCTGTCTTTCCTCATGCCCTCCTACTGACAATAAGAGGCAAAATGATTTTTGTGACATTGGCCCAACAGCTCCACTCTTCAAACACACAAAATAGCCACCAGATTAGGGCACATTCCTAGGAGTAGGATCTTAGTTACAGCTGCTCTGGTTTTAAAAATCGTACCCATTTCAAATTGTGCATTTTACTTCCATTAGGTTGTTAGAATTGCAGATCACATACACTAGACTGTGAACTAACTATTTCTTAAATCTATAGTGGGTTTAGATGTTGATAATTTTTGTTGCCAATTGATCAATTGTACAATAAGAGTAAAGGATCAAGGCTCTACAGCATTAGGAACTGCAAAGGAGAGAGAAAAATTCCTTTATTTCTCTATTTCCCTAATGAACTTTTTACAACAATGACTATACTACGTGATCAAAATTTGCACTGCAGCACTCTGAGAGAAAAGGAGGTTAAAATATTTAGAATACTTGTACTCATTTATAGAGTAAAACCATAAAATCAGAGCTACTTTAATGAATAATGTGTAAACTCACCTGCTTGTGTATAACAAACAGGCAAACTCTGTTTTATTACATATGTTCCTGAATTACATCACTGATTAAAGCCATTACAGAAGCACAGACAGATTTGTGCTGTCTCACCCTAGGATTACACACATTGTTTCTATGGCAATTGTCTTCCTTCTATCCCTGTAGCACTAGAAACTAACATATATGAACCTGTACTACCTCTAACCTTACTGTACACTATGTTATCACCTGCAACACTGATCTGTGCTTGTCCAAGAGCTAAAATGCTTCTTTTAACAAAACAATTTGGAATGCATGCTCCTCTTGAGGCATTTTCATGGGGCATGTATTATTACTTCTTGCTCCAGTGTAAGGAACTCTAAATTTCATTATTTTTTCCACTTTTTCTTTTTAAATGCAGAACTAAGTAATGCTTTAGAATAAATAGGTTACAGTTCATATTTGTAAACATTCCTATTATGATCATTCAGGTTTCATGATTTCAGCTCAGTGGCTTTTTCCACAACACCTGAATGTCTGCAAGGTAAAAGACTGGTTTGGAGGGACAAGGCTCTGTGTCACGTTCCTGTTCTGTGAGGACAAGGAAGAGTAAATCTTCTACCTGCCAACTTGCCTTCAAAGTAAAATCTCTCTGGGAAAGAGGTTGGCGTGCAGCATCCCCTATTGCCACAGGAGGCATGCACTTAATTCAGTGGCAGAAATTCATCTGCTGAAAATAGGCATGAGGGAGTGGATGAAAAAAAGCAAGATCTAGCAAACTTGCAATTTTGGACAGGGATGTCAGAGATTTTCACCTCCTTTTGATCCTCATAATATAGAATTTTCCAGGTTTATATATGAGTTTATTTCCTAGGATCCAAGTAAATTACTTTTATCTATCCCTGTCTAGTAAAATTTACTACAATTATTACTACCCTGTGTGGTGATCCACATTACTACCAACCGTGTAAACTACATAACTGCAAAAGAAATGAATGGAGTGCTACAATAAAAAAAGGAACTTTCCACAATGAAAAAATTATGACAACAGTTCTCCAACTTTTAGGTATTCACAAAGGCATTCGAATGTTATTAAAATTGCTTTCATTATATGTAGGCTACTGCACTTCTTTCAGCCAACTTAAACATACTGAAATTTCTGAAAGAAACTTTCCATTTTTAATATTTTATTCTCAGAATAAGGAAAATATTTTGTACAAAATTACCATAGTAATTAGGTACAAAATTATCTAGGTCCTTTAGGAGTCTGAATTTCCATTGACTTTGGGGAAAGAATGTAGATACTTTTGAAAAAACTGACTAAAATTGTTTTTCCAAAGTCACACAGGATGTCAGTGACAGAACTAAAGCCTCTGGAGTGTTGGCACAATCTCTCAACAAGAAGAACATCACATCACTACTGGAACAATCATAATTGCAAACAAATTACAATTCAATTAATTGCAAAATAAAGATTTTACAAAAGAATTGAATTGTAATCAAGTCTACAACATTTTTCTCCTTCAACAATCAAATGAGAAAAATGTCACATGTTTGTATAGAATTGGAATCTCTCCTTTCAACAGAACACATTATCATTGCCAGCTATGTACTTTGGCTAAAACTATTGAAGGACTTACATAAATTAAGAAAAAAGAAAAAAATGTAATGTTTATTGCTATATTAACTTATTGTGTCCAGGAGAAAGACAGTGATAAATGATGTATTATCTACATATAGTACTATTCTGCAGGTTTAGGAGAAGGAACACTGTAGCATGAAAAGGTTTGCATTTCTAAATCCAGTTAAACAGTTATTAAGAAATAAAGCCAAAGCTTTTAAATTGTAGTTGACTCCCTTCTGAGGGGTTTTGAGAGCCCTGTATGCCAACCAGATCCATCCCACAGGGACGTAAAGAGGTACTACTACGAGACTCCCTGGACTTATTTGGCTCTCTGATTATTACCCAATTCTGGGGACAGCAGTCCTAGGGCAATCAAAAAGGACTTCAGGGCACTGTGACAACTTGTTGAAGGGACAGGAGCACAGCTGGTGTTTTTCTTCAACCCCTTTTGAGTAGCAGGGAAGAATGATGAAAGGAACAGAAGAACCCACCTGAGAAGCATGGGGCTTAAAGACTGGTGTCATCAATGGAATTTTGGCTTTTTTGATCATGAGGTGGTTTATATAGCACCAGGCCGGCTGTATAAACAGATGGGGTTCACCTGTCTAAAAGGGAGAAAAGGATTCTATCCCATGAATTGGCAGGCATGACTGAGAAAGCCTTAAACTAGGTTTGAAGGAGGAAGGAGATAAGATCAGGATCACTAGAAATGGGTGGCATTTGAGTGCTGGAGCTGAAATGGGCAGCCCAGCTGAAGTTCATCTGCACAAATGCACATAGCATGGGTAACAAACAGGAGGAGACATAAGCCATGGTGCAGTAGGAAAGATATACCATAGTCACCATCATGGAAATGTAGTCTGACGATTCACATGATTGGAATGCTGCAATGGATGCCTACAGGCTCTTCAGAAGGGACAGGCGAGGAAGGAGAAACATTAAGAAAGAAATCTTAAAGGTGCAGGAACAGGCCATCCCTGTGTGCCAAAAGATGAGCCTGCAGGGAAGACTGGCTTGGCTGAACAGGGAGCTTTTGTTGCAACCCAGGGGAAATAAAAGAGAGTTTATGACCTTTGGAAAAAGTGACAGGAAGCTCTAGAAGACTACAAGGATGTTGTTAGGTCATATGGAGAGGAAGTTAGAAAGTTTAAAATTCAGCTAGAACTCAATCTGGCCACTGCTGTGAATGATAATCATAAGTGACTTTATAAATGTATCAACAACAGAAGGAGAGTCAAGGAAAATTTTCACCTTTTTTTGGATGATGGGGTGGAACCTTGTCACCAAGGATGAGGAAAAGGCTGAGATGCTTAATGCCTTCTTTACCTCACTCTTCAACAAAAAGCCCAGTTTTCCTCAGGGCAACCAGCCCCCTGAGATGGTAGACAGGGACAGGGAGCAGAACTGAACCCCTGTAATCTAGGAGGAAGTAGCTGGTGATCCGCTCAGCCCCTTAGACACACTCAGATCTGTGGGATTGGCTGGAGCTCATCTCATGGTACTGAGGGAGCTGATGAAAGAGCTCATCAAGCCACTCTCCATAATTTATCATCAGTCCTGGCTAACCAGGGAGGACCCAGACAACCTGAGATTGGGCAATGTGACACCTTTCTACAGGAAGAGTTGGGAGTGGTATCTGAAGAACTACAGATCTGCCAGCATGACCTCCGTGCCCAGGAAGGTTATGAACAGGTTACCCTTAATATGATCACATGGCAAGTACAGGACAACTGGGGGATCAGGTCCAGCTAGCATGGATTTAGAGAAAGTAAGTCATATGTGACCATGCTGATCTCCTTTTATGACCTGGGGACCCAGCTAGATAGATTATGATAGTCTTTATTAGTTTAGTAGTTTACCTTTGCTTTAAAATGTTCTTCCTACTAAGAATATTATTACGGAAAAAAAAACTTTCATCATTTTTTGAATTATTCTGGGAAAAAAATAAGAAGAAATATTTAAATAATAAAAAAAAAAAAAGAAAGAAATAGGGTGAGCAGATGGGATGGAAACATAAAAAATGCATAATGATGTTTTAAGTATTACTCATCGTATTCAAATTAGTGCCTGTTAACTAAGCAGGGACATTCACATAATCAGCCTTTCATACAATGAAATTAGATAAGATGGTGCTTTCTGGCCTTAAAAAAATCAGTATTTTCATGCTTATTTGTTCAGTTATATTCAAATTCCAGCAGCTGGTTTTGTTGAGGGAAACAGGAAACAAATTAAGAGTTGAGAAAAATTACTCCTAGAACTCATAATTTTCATATGAACATTTTTGAAGGATTTTTCTAAACTGAAAAGACAAATTATGTCAGTAAGCAAAGCAAATCAGCAGTTTTGAATTGTAGTGTTTTGCAAAACTCTCAGGGATAACTTGTGGGAGCAACTAAATTAGAAAACCTTTTCACAGAACACCAGCTCCACCAAATTGGCATAAATCCGTGACCTTCACTGTACATTTCTGGCTTGGAGTGTTAAGCCATTCTAATACCTGTTGCTTTTTATGTTTATTCCTGACAATAGTTTTTCATAATGTTCACTAAAAAAAAAATTGTGTTTATTCTTTTTGTTTGTTTGTTTCCAATCTGATTTCAGTCTGTTAAAAATGAAAAAATAATGTTCTATCAGTCTTGTTTTTATTGTGAAACTAATAACAAAAGCATCTATTATGTTTTTGATTTACTAGTGTTCTTGCTCAACTCACATAACCTGCAATAAATAAGGTCTGAAAAAGGATGAATGTATATTTCAGAATTTGGCTTCCAATCCAGGATTTTTTTGATAATGTTAATTTGAACTGATGTAGAAAAACTGTTAAATAATTTTACTAATAATGAAAAAATACGTATCTTTTTAAGCAAGTCATCCTTAAAGAATTAAAATACTAAATCCAGATATTGGTCTGGAACAATCATACTTATATCATTGCACAAAAAGTTTGCCTTGTCAGCTCTGAAAAATGTTATCATCATCGAGTTTCTCCATGATACTTTGCCTTGGAATTTTGTTGTTTGTGAAAAATTGCTTTATGTAATCACTTACAATTATTTATTATCTTGGAAAGGATAAGTCTTTTGTGGAAAATTACTTCTTGCTCAAAACACATGTATTCCTTTTGTGCATGTGGAGTTATGTGCATTTTTGTTAACTGTATTTTATTTCTCATCACTGCACACTGAACACAATTCACTTTCCACCTAAGATTTTATTTTATATGGTAGAGGACAGAAATTGTTTGCTAGATTCATCAGTCCTGTCACGTAGATTTAGAAATAGTACAGTAGAAGGTGGAAGTTCTAAACATATATGGTTAACAGAAAAGTGGGATTCACAACTAACATTCTATCGTGATGGTGTATAACATGAAAAAAAATATAACCAGTTGAGAAAATATTTTTCCATTTTAAAACAATTTTAGCTTCAAGTAACATTTTAAACTTGGTCCACCAAAACTTTCCAATATTGGCCTATAATTACTTTTTAAAAAATTTATTCTTATGTATTGGACCTTCAAACTAAAAAGGAAAACAAAACGAAGTCATCTGCTCCCCCCACCCCAACTAAAAAACACACCCCTAAAATATCCTGAATAATTACCTTCATTTTTTTCCTCTCTCTGTGAAAAGGGAGTTCTGTTTGAACCGGTCCATTCCTATCAATATTTTATGTTGCAGTTACCTGTTACATTTTGACATTCTCATATTTTAGATGCATGGCTACAGATGTTTAACATCTGAATGGAAAACTGTAATAAAGACGCACTTCCTGCTCAGAACTAATTTTATTTTATCATGTAACACTGAAATATGCTGATATAATACAAATTGAAACTGAGGGATGATTGCAGGTCAAATGAAGGTACAGCAAAAAAATATATTTAAAAATGCTCATTGATTCTATATTATACACAGACCAAAAATAAAATCTGTATCTGTGAGTTCATCAAAGCTGTCAAGTCTACTGAAAGGTACTAGCGAAAACCCTTTCCTGGTTTTAAGGTAAACAACCAAGATATGGCGCCAATCAACATGTAGCTGGGGATAAATACTTGCTCAAGCACACATACACAAATTCTAGTTGGACTCCCTGGGTCACAGTTTACAAACACAGGCACAACTACCTGCAGGTCAGTTCAGCAGAGTAGCTGTCATATCAGATAAAACAGCCAAGAGGGAGGGAAGTGGGTTTTGAGCTTTTCCACTGAAGGTTTCCAAGCAGTAGGTTGAACCAAGCTGTGATAGCTATGGTCCTGCGTTCTGGTTTGTATGTATATAAAGCCAGACTTACCACATGGACAGAAACCAGGGAGCATATGGGAAAAAGAATAGAAAAATCTGATTTTAGAGAGAAGAAGAAAATTTGGTATCAGCCAGAGGCAGAAGATGCCATGGTGGATTAGGGCAGATCTATTTCTTTAAAATTCTCCCTGACTCACTTTTATCCCCTCTTGTTTCTCCATCTATCTCATATTGGGACAACCAAGTCTCCATCATTCATACTTGTGGTAGTGGCAATTCCATTTGATATTAGTGAAAAAAAACATCTTGAGACAGATTTGACTACATAGTGACTTTACCCCTCCCTGGAACAAGTGGAGAGCACAAGGTGAGACTGTGCTTGGCTCTTTTGAGTCCAGAATAATTGACTCAGCTGGAAGAAATAGGTCCTATACTCGGATTTGACAATTCGCACATCCTATACACTGATATCAGGAATGATTTCGTTTTTTTTCGGTGGGCACTTGATTAATCCCAAGCTACTCAGCAAAAAAGATATTTTGTCTCCGAGTTTCTTGCCTTGTTTTGTGCCTTGTGTAAAACAGAGTGTGCACTGTCTCATTATGAAGACTCCAGACAGAGATTCAATGTAGTATTGTGGGTTTAAACTGGTATGATGTTTTGTGAGGATTCCTCCCTCCATGCAAATGATGTACAAGAGTCTAATTTTGAAAAGAAGGTGACAGAAAATGATAGAAACACTTCCTCATTGCAAATCAATGAAATTATCAGTGTCTCAAATACATTTGCAAAGGTCTTTTATTTTTGTTATTTTTCCTCAGTCAACAGGAGCCTTACACCCTTCTCCACACGCAAAATGTCAATGTCTGTTTCTCTGACTGTCCACTGAGCATTTGAATGATAACCATTCATCTGTCTCTCTGCATGGATTTGGAGTTAGGATTGTAATGCAGCAATCATCTGCATGGAGTCAATTATCATAATATACTACTCAAGAAAGTTAATAATGGAACCTTCTTTATTTTTGTATTTTGGGCAGGATATTTTAGTTTAAGTATCAAAGAAAGATGCCATCATTAATATTAACCAGAGGCATTTTTATTTTATTAAATTTTTGAATTATATTTTCTAGTTATAACTAGCTGCTTTTATTGTCATAATTTTTAAGGATTTCTATTAGTTCAGGGAGGGAATTTAATTAGAATATGACATTATTTGATACTGCAGGGAGACTTTAGATTCAGTAGTTAAAATTAAATAATGTAGCCCTAGCCTTTGCAATGTTTTTCAAATTATTTAATTAGATAATTACAGCTTATTTAAGATGTACACGTTATTTACCTTGAGATACAATTCCCATTGTGGTTTGATTCAGCTGGTAGGCTCCAGATTTGTTCAGACACTATTTGGACTTTGTGACTTTGGCAATCTTCACTGTTGTTAAACGGGCTTAATAATCTGAATAACAGATCCTACAATGCCATTGGTTTTATGTATATCACTGCATACACAATTAAATTAAAAGTTTCATATGGTTTCCACAAGCATTCTTACTATGCTGCAGTAAAACTTATCTGTTGTGTACCCAACTTGTTTTTTTTAGTCCATCCATTCTTAAGAGAAATTTCCAAGAGCACAGGGAAAATAAATAAAAACAATATTTGGGATTCTACAGTCCTACTTCAGTGAACAATTTAGTATGCTGTAAAGAGATTGCATTAACTCTCAGCCCTAAAAGAGCCCTTAACTACAAAAATATGTCTATATTTCTCCTAAAGCATTCAAATGTAGCTCAGTTTAAGTAGCAAAAGCCAGATGAAAAGCCAGAGTTACTCAGAGGGGCAGAAGTCTTTGCTTGCTTTATAAAGATAGCAAGAGGCTGAAGTCTTTCACCCTTTGAACACTCTAGAGAATGCACATTGGACCAAGATTCCTTATGATAGTTATTCTTTTGTCCTGAAAGGTGTATGAATATACTGCTTTGCTGCAGAGGGAATGTTGTATTGCTTTCCAGTTTCTTTAGCAACTTCACTCAAGCATGCTTATAGTATTCCTGCAATTCCAAAAATCCCCAATGGCCTTTCATAGTAGGCTGAGACCTTGTCCTACGGTTAAGTGAGCAACATAATAGACCACTATGAGAGAAGGCAAGAAGGTCTGTGCCTGCTCACAAAAGTCTTTCTTGCTGAAGGTGGGCAGTGGGGCATGCAGCCCTAATTTCCCTCAGCCCGCAGTGAGGAGCTGGAGCCCAAGGGTGCTGTTTCATGTTATTTATAGCTAAGCCTAACTAGAAGTTTGGTGTTAACCAAAAAGGGGGGGTCCCACAGCTACGTCTGGCTTAACAATTACAAGGCTGAGGGCTCTTTACCTATTAACTGTTCCTCATCCCACCTAGAAAGACTCCTGCCCTCGGTGAGCCGTGGGGCTGTCTCTGTACAACAGGATCCTAACACCAGAGTGTGTCTGATACCCACCCACAGGGCAATATCCCAGCCTGGCTGGACCTGTCCCCAGGGAGCGGCCCGATGCCTGGGCCTGGGTCTCCCTTGGTGACCCCCCACCCCTAAAGAACACTAAATCCAAATCCATTAAAAAGATATAGGCTATAGCTATAACACTGAGCCAAATTTTCTAATTGTTTGGAAGTTTCAAATAATGACTATTTCATATTTTTGTCCTTTGAACAAATAGAATCTTTCAGTTTTACTTTCTCAGGCCACTCCATTTCAGTTAAAAAGGCAAACTGCTACAACCTTGTTGTCTGTAAAATGCAAGTCAAGAGGTCCTCATCCTTCTCCTTAAACATGCCATAAAAAATACAGGGTGCGAAATATTAGTAATAGCAACACAAATTCTGAAGTTTTACAGACAAATTTCTTAAAGCAGTCCTGTTTTGTGAATATTCGATATTGTTAATTGCTGAGGTAAAAGAGAAACATTTTCTTGCATACACTGCAGTCACAATATGCTATTGTATTAACCTGCAGCGTATTTGCATTCACCTGTAAGGGTCTCCCATACATAGTGCAGACATCTCTTTCTCCCTGTACCTGCTAACAGCTCAGAAAAACCATGACACACAGCTGATGATGCACATCTGGCGCTTCACTGGCATGAATGGCGGGTTGGTGTGCCTGACACTCTCCAGAATCACAGCAGGATTTCTGAATAAGTTTCTTTTTTTCTAACTTGGTAAAGGAATAAACAAGAAAAACAGTGAGGAGCTGAGCTTGAAGATCATGCTCTAACTCGCTCTTTATCACAGAGATCTGAAGCAAATAAGTGACAGGGTTTTCCTGGATATAGTGTTGCAGCACACCTTATCCAGGGGGGCTGTGCTTAAGGCTGCAGTCATACTGACTACAAAGATTTTGCCCTCATGAATTTCTCAAAATGGGGGAATGCCTCTCCCATGAAGGGAGATGCAGGAGATTTTTGTTGAAGGGCTGTGGAATCAAGGGATTGGCTTGCAAGAGGAGAGCACACTAGTTGCATTTTGTGGAGGAGAGAGGTTGTAGCCCGTGCTTCGGTGATTGCCTTTCATGAAGAAGTCAAAAGAATGAGGTTCTTCTACAATCAAAAAAAGTAATTAGATTAACATGGGTGATCATATGACAAATACTGACTACATGTAAATACACATGCACGAAATATATCCACTGAATCATATCTTATCTTCAACCCTGTACTGCATAATGCTTCACAGCTGGTGGCAGCAGCACAGAGTACCTTTACACCTTTACCTTTCAGGTAAATGCGAGTCTCTCTGTGATAGAGTAAATACATCATAGGAAAATTCCTGAGATGGCTGCAGGTTGACTTATAGTCTGCAGAAGGGCACTGGTTGACTTCGAGAAGGCAATTGAGAATTTCTAGTACTTTTCATTGAAAATACTCTAAAATATGCCATTGTAAGAAGCAGAAAAAACATGTGACAAGTTTCCCTGCCTGTGCAAATGAATGAACTCAGGTTTTGTGTGTATTAATGACTTCTGTTTTATTTTACTGAGTTTTTAAAAAGTAAAACGAACATTTATGAACCCACTAAGAAAGGGAAATGTAGAAGGAAGCTACATTATGCATTATGAATAACTGCAACTTGGAGGGGTTAATGATTTAGAACTAGATCTAATAGTCTGTATAAATGCCTACATAGAGAAGGAAATTTTTCATGATTTGTAAGAAATTAGATATGCAGTAAAATGAATTGTACATTAATTTAAACACCTGCCTTTGACACACTTCTGAGATCGATGTTCTGCTTACTGGCCTTTCCAAAGTTCTTTGCAAAGCAAGAACTCAGTTAAAATCATTTCAAGCAGAAATCATTTGCCACAAGAGCTCAGTAAAACATCTTAACAACATAACTTGCTTTATAAAAATTCTGCATAAAAAATCTATGACATTTTGGGGTGGTGGACCACATTATACAGGAAATAACTTCATGAACTGATCTTTTTTCTTATTCACGCCATGTGGAATTTGCTTCTTATTTGCAATTCTGTAGGATTATTACGGCAACGACACCAGTTGCAAGTGAGGAACAGCCATCTGATGATAGCAGTCCTGCAGAATGTCAGGTTAGTCCATTTCTCTCATGTGGGTTGCTCAGTGACCTTCCCTCCAGAACCTCAAATCAACTCAGATTTTGATCCAAGATCTTTGGTGCAGGGAGGCAAAGGCAGAACCCTCCCACCTGCAGCAGAGTAGCATCCGGAAGCAGAGGTAATTCCCTCGCTTTCCTCTGTGCTTGCCTTTAGAAAGCTAACTGCTTCCCAAACGGTCTCTTTTCTCTTCAAGACATGAGAAGAATACTGTTTTTATATTGTATAAGGTTTGATAGGGTACTTTTTTGCAGTATGAAAGTAAAGAGAGTGGACAGAAGGCTTTCAGCTCAAGACTGCATTTCATGCTACAATTGAAACCACAGATATCGTAATTTTCTCTATTTTCAATTATTATTAATAAAAGCTTATAACAACATTAAGGACTCAAAGAAATATTTGTGTTACTAAAATGCTAGGAAATGCTTAATGACTTAATTTCCTTTGATATTTCAAGCATATTTAAACAACACAAGGCAGAATCCTGGCCAATTTGAAATCAAATTATTGAATCTCTGAGCTATCTTAGTAGATTTTTATGAGGTAGAATTAAAACCAGAACTTATTATATATTTAATTACAGAATCACAGAATAAACTGAATTGGAAGGAACCCGTCTGGAACATAGAGCCCAAATCCTGCCCAGCACAGAACCACGCCCAAGAATCACACCATGTACTGAGAATACAGCAGCCCAAATACTTCTTGAACTCTGTCAGGCTTGGTGCTGTGACCACTTCCCTGGGGAGCTTATTCCAGTGCCCAAAGCTGCATTATTATCTCAGAGTTAATTTCAATTTCTAGATTTAGTGGAAATTATCTGAAGGTGTGAGTAGGCACACATGCATGCCGAGACACTGGACAGACCAGAAACTAAGAAAGGACTACATAATATGAAACAACATTTTTCCTTAATTTTCTAACCTGTGAAAACAAAATGTGGAAATGTGGAAAATGTGGCCTTTTGTGAGGCCACACACCCTTCAGCAGCCCTCTGCTGGGAAACGGAACGTGACAAAATGGGTTGCACCTTTTGTCAGGCAGCACACACAGCATCTTTGTGTCTGCCTGTCCATGCAGCTGTGTGAGGTCCTGGCGTGCTGGCTCTGCTGTGAGCCACTCAGGGGCAGATTAATCTGGGAGCCTGAAACCTCAGTTTTCTGCTTCCCTTCTTGCCTAGCAGTTCCTCAGCTGCCTGGGTTTCCAAAGATTATGAGAAACTCTGGCTCTTGAGAAAGAGCGATACAATGTGATTAATTCTCCCTGACAAAGAATTACAGCATTTGGAAGTTTTCTTGCAGAGTGGAGTAGAATCAATTTGTTATAATCTCTTTTTATAATCTCTAATAAATATTTCACCTTTTTATTCTGGAGCAGAAACACGTGTTGTAAAAATGTATAGCCAAAATGAAATGTCTTTTGATGTGAATGTATATGAGTCTCTAGGACAGAATCTTTTCTATTACTTGTTAGGCACAAATACCTCCTAAAGTTAATGAGTAAAAATGTTTTTTATTATACCTAATTTTTTTTTTTGTTATGGAACAAATAAAAGTAAAGGTTGGCTCTAGACTCCATATTCTGATTTGGAGATGATCGAACAATTTTTCTTTTGTTGCATATAATTTTCTTTATTCTCAAACCCCAGGCATGCTTGACACACGAACAGTGGAAAAGGAGAATTGCATTTCTGACTTTACTATGCATACAGAAACACACTCACATTATATTTAGATTCTGATACTTTCCTTTCATGAGCATTTTAAGACCTTGCATTTTGAAAGGAAAAAGAAATGAAATTTGGTTTTGTGCAGAATACATCTGGTGTGCCCCAGTCCAGTAAAAATATCCCACGCTCTGCAGCTTAACATGCTGTCAAATTTGTGACTGAATTTGGAGTCATGTCTACTTCCACAAAAATGAGAAGCCAGGGAAACAAGCTGCTCATACAACAGCCACATAATGGGTTGTTGCCTATTTGTACTTTGGTTCAGCACTGTTATGGCACTAACGCACTGGTTCTACTTCTGGGAGGAGCTGCAGTGCACATTAGAAACTGTATTATTTCACATATAATTTTCAATGGCACTGTGGGCAGTAATGTCAGAGAAAGGTTTTTGTTTGGTTCTGAGAAGAAAGACTGTTTGACCAGATTTAAACTAATTTTCTGTGTTTCTATCAACATTAAAACGGATTCCAGTATAGCTGTGAATACGGAGCCTGTTTCAGGCTCAGAATGAGCTCCTTGGTTAGGAAGTAGCACTTGTTTCAACACAACGTTATCTCTCCATGTTAATTTATTTCATTATGGTGATTTATAGTTGATATTGCTTTTGTCTCACCTTGATGGTTACAGAGACATTATTCACTATCAGACACGGTACCTTTTGTCCAATTTTCTAAATGTCACTACTAAAAGAAACTATGCAAAACATTTTAATTAATGCTGAATACAATCAAAGTGAAGAGAAAAATGTTCATTGTACTGCTTCAGAACAAAAAAAGCCAAAAAGTGTTAGAATAAATGAATCCCTTCATGTTCCCATTTGCAGAATACCAGTGGACTATAGAGGTTATTCAAAGAGGGTGATTACATTTTCATAATTTAGGAGTATCTAATTTTATAACATTTTTACAATATTTTCTGGTGTTTATGATCTAAGTGTATAACATATTCTTATTTGTTTGTAAGTTCCATATTTTCAGAAAAAAAGTTGAAGGGAAACTATAGTATAGAGAGGAAGTATGAGAGCAAATACGGAAAGCTAATCATGCTATGAATTTTCTAATTACAGTGTTAATAAAGGATTATTGAAATATTAACATTGTGATAGTGAGATCTTCCAACCTTCATTATCATCATTTTCAGCTCAGCTATTTTAAATTTTGCATAAAATTATCACTAGATCTGTTTATTTTGGTCAGATTGTTTTATCTAGGCTTTGTTTACCTAGATTTTGCTACTAATATATCTGACAGCTTTGGCATTTATGACTCTACCTGGGGAAGAGCTTCAACATAAGTTTCCCACTATACCAGTGCCAAATTAACTTTGTGATATAACTTTTTATATTTAGTTCCTTTCTCCAAACCTATGTTTCTCACCAGAAAATTGTCAGAGCTGCAACTAGAAATTACCTAAATTTATTGTACAAATACCCTGAGACAAAAAACCTTGAAGTAGAAGTGCCTTATCTAGTAATCAGAAGATAATTTTTTTTTCCAGACTGTCGAGTTTTCATTTTTATTCTCTTCACATTCGTAAATGGAATTCTAAAGCATATTACAACCTTGCAACCTTCTCAAAAATTCTTACATGGAATTTCAGAATCTGAAGATGTAATAATTGTTTTTATGGCCATTATTTATTCCATATATGAGAAGAAGCACCTCTTCTAAATCTGGTGCATCAACCTTAGAAATTAGTGGAAAAGCTAAAGGTATGATTTATTCCTCCCTCTTTTTTTTTTTTTTTTCCTTGTTTTTCACAACTCCAACAAAGTTAAATGGAGGGACTATTCTGAAAAGATGTTTATAACCCAACTTAGATTTCTTAAAATCATATTTAAAATTTTCAGAGTAATTTGAAAGTATTGTAGAGGAGGATGAACCAAGTAAAGATTCACCTTGAATGAACTTGGGAAGCTTGTGCCTTCACAGTGTTTCACTGAATCCTGAACATGTATTATTAAACTGATTCAAACTGCAAAATGGAGCAAATGTTACCCTTATCTACACCTTCTGCAATTCATAGTGGTGGAGATTTTAGAGATAAAAAATCCTGATCCTTTAAAACAAGCAAACAAAAAGAAAAGCCCTGAGGCTAACTTTGAAGGTTAAGCAGTCTTTCTTCCTTCTCCTTTTCTTCATCATTTGATAATGCCAGCTTCTTTACTTATTAATTTTAAGTTCCAAGATGCTCAGCTGGTGGATGGAGCCTCTTAGTGTAGTAATGATATAAGCCTTCGTTCCTTCTTGTAAAAAAAATAATATTGTGAATAAATAAAAACTATCTCTCTGCTGCCACGTCAGTCTCCTAATACTTCTCATTTGAAAACTGGTACATTTTTGACAGTAGTAACAAAGTGATATTTATTAAAGAGCTTCGTAATTCCTGCTTGGGAATTACATAATTTCTCTATACTGCAAGTCAGTCCTTCTTTGTCCCAGAGTGAATCACCTCTGCATACAGGAGAAATCCACTCACTTCTTACTCATAATACATTTTGTCTGGGGAAGAAGACCAAGACTCAAGCACAATTTTAACTTCTAAGTTATGTTTCTGTATGTTTACATAATACAACTGGAAAAGGTCCTCTTGCCACTGAGAGACAGTAAAACCCTTTAGATCTGAATTTAACACAGAGAGAATGGCTAGGATAAAAAGGGTCAACTCAGTCATGGCAGACAACTGGACTTGGAGATATACAGAGAAAAATAGCTCTGACTTACTAAATGTGGGATCTCAGCCCACAGAGAAAAGGCTATTGCCTATCAAACTGAAGGGACAACAAAAGGAGCAAGGTAAAAGAGGAGATGAAAGGATTGAACTTGTGAGATCCCCCCAGCATGCAGCCCTCCTTGTCACCAAGGCTGAGTTGTGTGTGCAAATGGGCTGTATGACAAGCCCCAAAGAGGTAAAGCTGTGATCATGGAACTGGTTTGTTTATGTTGACTTCATCAAACAGCTGAGGCTCTTGGGGAAAATGGGTTTGTACATTCAGAACAGGAATTGCAAGCTGAAAGGGAAAATATTGCTGTGCTATAAACTCAGGAAGAGTCTGAGTTTACTTGGTGAAGAGACAGGCAATGGAAGAGAAGGTTGGTTATTGCTAGGTATTTTGCAAGACTCCTATTGATCTGATGGCAGTTCTCTTTTGAGGAGAAGGAACATGCTAGAGATAACTCAGGGCTTTTAGTAAGCCATATAAAGTTTCACTCCCACACTTTCAGTTCTTTAGTCCATGTACTTTGAAATATATTCTAGGCTTCATATTAAAGCGGGTACTAAAAATAAAAACAGCTAGTCATTTTTATCATAATAGCTTGCTAAGTAGGAATAGGACTGGCCAGTTAAAGACAAGATATTTACAGATATAAGGATCTGTGTGTTCATTGGGAATTGAGACACATTACAGCTGGTCAACAGAGTGGCTTTCCTTTACCAAAGTAAAAATTGACGTGTGTCTTACATCATTCAGACTAAATGTCAAGGAAGGAAGTCAGCTAAAAAAAAAAGACAAAAAAAGCCAAACAAACCTAATTTAAAATAGTAACATAATCTAGTAAAAACCAGAGTTCATTCATTTTAAATGTTCACTAAAACATCAGTAAAAGAAGATTTTCATTAAATATAGATTACAGGACAGTTTTGTTAAAAAATACCAACTTTTCTCCTTTTGAATTAAAGTCAGTAGTATTCATTATCTATATTTCAGACCATATGTGAAATATCTGCACATTATTTTTGTCCACCAGGTAGGGTTCAGAAATGCAAAAATGACTGTAAGTTCAATATATTATATAATTTCACATACGTAGAATTATTATATGCGTAAAAAAAATATTCACTCAGTGAGAAAAGAAAGTACATGCTACTATATTTTGGAAAAAAAAAAAAGATTTGAACCTTATTTTCCAATACAATAATTCATGCCGCAGGAAACAAAAGCAAACCAAAACCAACATGCTATTGTATGGACTTTCAAAGAGTAAGTGAGGATCAGACAAGGAACAAATAGTTGAGAACAGCAATATGACAATGAGTTTTGGGAAGGCTTATAGTAGTGTCTAGTTTTAGGCATTTATTGCAGTGGAGATAAACGCAACGTATACCTTTAGGGTGTCAATTGCAATACAGTTGGCAGGAATGTTCCTGGATACCTGATTTAATAAGAACTAGGTAAAGATAAAAGCAGACAAAGGAATGAGACTGAAGTTTGAAGGCTAGAGGCATAGAACATGACTGAAACACCACTCGATATTTGTCCAATATTTGTTTGATTGTTATGACAAATGAGATTAAAATTGATGCTTTGCTGGCCAATGACAATGATATGAGAAAAAAAAAAAAGATTCAAAGGAAATATTTGCTGTGGTAGTCAATAACCAGAAAAATTAGTCCAGCCTAGATGAAAAGAGGAGAAAAAACACCCTGGATATTAGTAACGTGCATCAGAAATTATATATCTGTGAATTAAATCATTATCTAATTTAGTGTTTTTAATCAATAGTTCTTCCTTAATACAAAAAGTCTCTCATATCCAAGGACCTTACACAAACTGCTATTACTCTATTCAATAGTTAAACATGCAATTTCAAGAGGAGAATTTGGAGTATGTTTTCAGGCAAATATATGTTTCTGGATAACCTGACAACTGAACACAATGATCTATTGCAGACCATAGGTCTTTTAAAGGAGAACTTGACTTGCAAAAGAACACAGCAAATGGCAAACTCCCACTGTATTTCCTGCAGAAAACTGTGTCTCAGATTCTTTTGATGGCAGGGTGATGAAAAATGCTGCACTGTTTCATATCTACTGTTACAAAGCCTGCCCAAGGTACTTGAATGTGCTGCAACCAGAAATCATGTATTACATCTCCAACAAAAAAAGAATTTGTATGGGTCTATTCATTACTTGACTTTAAACCCTTGCTAAATTAAATGCCCAAATGACATGAACTTCTTGTATGCACATTTCTATGACTGGTGTTTAAACATTATAGTCTGTATGGAAATAAACATATTTTCCTAATTTTGGAATTCACATTTAGCAGCATTTTGTCTATGGGCAGTTTCAACAATTTTGTGCAGACTAATGTTCTTTCCAAGATGAAGGTGGCAAGATCTCATCCTTTTTCAGTGAAAATGAGAACTTGGACCACAGTATGGTAGCATTTTCATGTTCTGCAGAAAAGTCCATTACAATGCCTTAGCTTTGCCCTGCTCAACCTGGAGTACTTGCAATAATCAATGCCCTTTCTAGCCTGTTTAGGCTGGTTTCTTATCTTTTAAAAATATTTTTCAATTACGGAAAAGCAATCTTTAGGGATTAATTCCTCCAAGTTTATGTAATCTTTACAAGCAGAGAAAATATATGTAAAATTATGTAAACCACTTGTTTGCATGTACAGTAAAAACTATGAAAATCTCATTTTTCAGGCAGCAGCAGGGAAGAAACACAAAATGGTGAAGTGGTAGCAACTGCAAAATAAAATACTTGACAATAGAAATAATAATAATAATAGTAATAATAATAATAATAATAGTAATAAATTATCTGTAATCTTGGCTTTTACCTAGAACAACAACAATATCAATGTAAAGGTGACTGATCTATTCCATTGCAAGACAGTCACCATGGAAAGTGCTAGGTATTTCCTAAGTGTGTTTTGTTGTTACTAGGTACTGAATATAATGCATCTAAAATCCTTTGCACCACTTCCTTCTTTAATTGATTGAATTATTTACACTGGAAGAAAAGAAAGCAAGGGATTTCGATTTTTTTTTGGCTTTCATATCTAACAGTAAAAGGAAAGAAATTAACAAAATATTACAGATTTCTGTGAGTTTGTCTGGGGACTGAATTTGACATTGTGTTTTTAGAACTATTTGTGACTTTAAAAAAACCCTGCTGGCTTTGAGACACCTTCATTTTTTGGAAACTCTTTTATATGGTTGATCAGAAGTTTCCCTCCAGCATGTTAGTTTTTCAAGAAGCTGTTTACACATTTTCCTTTACACCCACTGGCAGCACATAGGAGATTTAAAATGAAAGTAATTTACCTGCAGGTCTATAAGAGATACAAGACAGCTCATAAGCCACTACTCAAGAGTCATGAAAACTCAGGATCAGTATCCATTACCCATCATTTTTTCTCAAATCACACCTGAAGGTATGTTACGATCTGGTTATTAAAATTATTAGAAAGATGCCTCTGCCCCAATTAAGGTGCAAACGAGACCATATGCCAAAGTCAATAGTATGGATTTTATTTAACAGTAAATGTGAGGCATATAGAGAGACAGAAAGAAATAGAAAAAAAGTGAGGGACAGAAAGAGAGTGGCAGAGAGACAGACTAAGTAGAAAATATCACTACTACTTGGATCCTGATGGCATCCCATTGTTCTTCTTCTTCCAGTCTTCTTGGTGGTGAGGGTCCACCTGAAACATAGAGTCTGTTGGACTGATATACATTCAGGCCGAGCAAAACCAACACAACGGCTTGACTCACAGTCCAAAGTTCCAGTCAGGAGCCATGTTCAGGGAGAAGTGGGCTTGGGTGGCCACAGCTTCTTTATACAGATTTGTTGTAATGGGCAAAAAGTTTATAAAAATGTTTAGGCCATTAACCACAACGTTTCATTCTCACAAGGTATCAGGAAACACAAGGATAATGAGAAAAATAGAATCCTTCACTTCATTAGGTAAAAAGCTTTGAATATCTGAATAAATACTGTTGATAATACTCCAGATTCTGATGGTTTCTCTTCCAGAAAAAGGTTGGTAAAGGCAAAACAGATAGAAACACTATAGGGCTGTGCTGGTTATGGGTTAGAGCTAATTTTCTTCACAGTGGCTGGTACAGGGCTGTGTTTGGGATTTTTGTGGAACACAGGGTTGATAATACAAGGGATGGTTTTGTTGTTGTTGAGCAGGCTTACACAGAACCAAGGTTTTTTCTGCTTTTTGTAGTGTCATGCTGGAGAGGAAGTTGGGAGTTCTTGGGAGGTTGGGAGGAGACACAGCCAAGATAGCTGACCCCAACTGACCAAAGGGATATTCCAGACCATATAGCATCACGCCCAGTATATAAAAGTGGGAGGAAGAAAGAGGAAGTGGGGGACATTTGGAATGACAGTGTTTGTGTTCCCAAGTCACTGTTATGTGGGATGGGGCCCTGTTCTCCTGGCTGAACACCTGCCTGCCCATGGGAAGTGGTAAATGAATGCCTTGTTTTGCTTTTCCACACTGCACTGCCTTTATCTCAATCCACAAGTTCTCTAACTTTTACCCTTCCAATTCTCTCCCCAGTTCCACTGGCGGGGGAGTGAGTGAGAGGCTGTGTGGGGCTTGGTGGCTGGCTGGGGATAAACCCCAACAAAGGCCCATAACATTTTACATGAAAATAATACTTGTAGCTTGGGGAAGAAAAAAACTTCTTCTAACACAAAATACTAAAACAGATTGATCGAGATGCTATGTTTTAGAAGGGTTCTTTCTTTACTGAAATATCCAGTATTGTAACCTACTTCCTACATGATTATTTATTAGGATTCCTCCTGAAGTTTCAAATATTGTGTATCTTTGTCGGTTTTCTTCTTTATTTACTGATATCTTACTTGGGAGATGGAAGCACTTAATAAAAAACTAGTCACTGCTCAAATACGCATAAAGAATAACATACGAGCAAAACAATGCGTCAGAGTTTAAGTCACAAAAAATGAATGCTAAACAGTACTTGACACTGTTTTAATGATCAGAATTAATTGTCAGCCACATTTGAAGATGAAAGAGAATGGAAATGTTGTTAACTTGTTGAATTAAGTTAGATCAGTTCATAAAACTGGTCAATATTCCAGTAAGGGATGGGCAGCTTGCAAGGGGTTAACATCTTCTTAGCACTTTGAAGTCTAAATTACTTTTACAAAGTAATATCCATATGGTACCTTGAAGGAAGGCCTAAGCAGTAAACTTTAACTGCTGCCTGAGTTGGCAATCATTTCATATAGACAAGACACTGCACAAGAAATTGCTCTATAAATAAGATCCCTTACAGAAGAATTAAAATGAAATTCGTATTATTGGTCTTCACTAGGAGCCATAAAAAAACACAGGACAGCCAGGAAGTGGCACTTGTTTCAAATCACTGTTAGAAGCATCTGAAGGACACCCCTAAAGTCAGCTTGATCAATGATGATGAATGCATTGGCCAAGCTTTCTGTGCAACTGTAATACATTTGGAAGCCTTGAGGAAATACATCTGGCAAAAAGAAATAGGACAGTATGAGATATTCCTACTGCAGAGATTTTCCTATGACCATTAATCCAGATATTTGCACTACCTTAGTAAACAAAGTACCTCTAAACTCTTCCCCATGTGGTCCCCAACTCTTTTGGGATCTCCCCTGTTCTCATCTTGATACAAGGTCTCTGATGAGTGACCATCTTTTTGTGGTTTGAAGGGAGATGAGTGGTCATACTGTCTGAATGAGACTTATGATCCTCATTCTCAAATTGTGATTTTGCTAGGAATGTCAAGAAAGAAACTCTTATGTGATGTTTGCATTGAGTCTCTGACTGCTGTGCCTGGATGCTGATATTCTGTGAGCATTTACATAGGGCTGTCAACACTGGAAAAATGTCACAGTAAATCTGATGGGGATAATGGCTGCAGGTAGATGGAGGTGGTAGGGAAAGAGATTGAAAAGTGTGTGTCACCTATTTGAACGAAGGCTTCTTTATATCATAGAAGAGACAGGCAGAAAAGAAATCAAATTGCTGGAACCGATGTCAGAAGCCTAAAGTATCCAAACCAGAAAGCAAAAAATGATATATCATTACCTAAACTGAATTAGATTACTGGAGCCTTTCCATGAAAGTCACGATTTGTTCTCCTTTATAATTAAGTTTTTTCTTCAGACACTACAAACCATGAGCAAATACTCTGAACTACTATGCATATGACAATTTATGAAAGGGAGTGATGCATATTCTGGAGGTAGCAGTGACATTGATAACAATGCATAGCGAAAGAAACCTGAAAATGTTTGAAGTTTCTTTAAAATAGAACTTATTTCTAGTTGCTGCTATTTTGAAAATTATTTTCAGTCAGCTTCACACCTTTGAAAAGTGACAGATTAATGTCACCAGGGCTATTATTGCACAAAACAGAAATGTGCCTTTCAGCTGCCATAGATGTGAACTTTAACCATAAGATAGTATCCAAAATGCTTAGGTACTTTGATATCTGAAGAGCATGTTGGGAAGGGTATTGAGAATACAATACCTGATAAAATAGACAACAATTTTATTAGAAGTAATTTCTGTCTAATTTTCTGTTTGCTGATTATTAGAGAACACGGCCGCTAGTCGAAATAGCTTAAACGATTTAAATATGCGTTCAAAAATGGTTCACTAAGACGTTTAATTAAAATTTCTTTTGACTTGGTATTTTTCAATATGTAAAAACGTGCTGTAAGACATTTGTGGGTTTAGACATTGTAAGAACTTATGTTCACTGACCATATATCTTGCTGCTTGACTTTTTTCTTTCCCTTTCAAGTGTTTCATTTCAATTCATAGAATCATAGAATGGTTTTGTTAGGAAGGGGCCTTAAAAATTATCTAGTTCCAATCCTTCTGCCATGGGCAATTCAGGTTCCATAGGACTTCTAAAATCCTGCACATAAACTTTTGCTGACAAAGCACAGAAAGAATGGCTTTCAGCATCGTATGTCTTCTTTGTACTGCAGGTCCTGTTTCTGAATTTAGCAGATAAGGTGAAAAGCAATGAGAAGTCAACTAAAAGTTAACATCTTACTCAATTAGAAATTGTTTTGGATAGAATTTAAGCATACTCTTTAAAGTTTTGTTAAATTAGGACCTAAAAGAATGTTGTCTTACTATTAAGTGTGTTAATAAAAGCATCAATTAGTGTTAATTTCGGCAACGTAGTCCCTGAAAACTGCTTCATAATTCACACACTTGAAGAATGCCAGACAGAGCAGACAGCAATAATTTTCAGATTCTTTTGCCCTGTAGCCTGATTCTGCACTTGCACATAGACTACCAGCAAGGTGCTTGCTATTGTGTATTAAACAGTCTCGAATCAATAGGCTGGATTTGAACTGACAGCTATGCTATGTATTTCTCCACTACATGAGGCTGATTTTTAACAGATACATGTATAAGAAAAGAAAGCTAAAGACATTGAAACTTTGCAATTTTATGCCCCATTGAAACACAAACAAAGAATTATTATTTACTTTAGGCTTTCTAATGTTGGAATTAAATGTCATTCTGCAACTATATTTCCCTATATATGATGACATATTGGGACAAGGCAGTATCTAAGACTCAACAAATAACTTAATGATTCAGGGCAAATTTGGTGATTTATAAGGAAAGAGTCAAGCTCATTCATGTTCTGAACATTCTTGCAAGAGCATTTAATTTCTTGAGAAGAAAACTTTGACATGAATGACAGAGTAGTTAGGATCAAGTATAGATCTCATCATCATGCTTCATTACTTTAAGGCTGGTAAGTACTGTATGAGGTTTCCAAAGTTGGTTTATTTTGTACATTAGTCACAACCATGCTCTTTTCGATATGACAATTAAATAGTCCATTAGTCATTTTATAGGGTATTTATTCACCAGCCAAGAGGAAATTGTTATTCTGCTCTGAGATGAGCTGGGTAATTCCTGACAGATAAAATAAGAAACCTTTTTCACAAATGTGCGCATATCCAGATGCCCGCCTTCAATTAATTCCAGCAGCAAGGTTTATTACCCTGTCCTTATAGAGTGCTTAAATACCTGCACAGTAAAGCTCCTTTCAGCTCAATAGCAAATTAGTTGCTGGATCACAGAACTTGCCTCTCAGGAAAGGCAGTACAATGTCTAAGGTCAATTAAGTTTAATTTTGGCATAGCCTACAGATTCACTTTTAGGTCGCCTAAAATGACACCAATTCACAAAGCCAATTCGGATCTCTTTAAAGTATTGTTTGAAAGATACCTGGCATCCTTGTAGAGAGGTAAAATATTCAAGGTCTTCAAATTTTTGTCTTCTCTGGCCAGGACAAGCCCAGCTGTTTGCAAGGTCATAGCTAGCAGACCACAACAATTTAAACAACCAACTCTGTTTGGGTCCAGAGCATCTTTTTTATGAGGAGAGGCTGCAGGAGCTGATCCTCTTTAATCTGGAGATGAATGAGAGGGGATCTCATCAATGAATATAAATATCTCTTAGGTGTTTGTCAAGAGGATTGTGCTAGACTCTTTCCAGTGGTGCCCAGTGACAGGTTGAGGAGCAATGGCCATAGAGAGAAACTCAAGAAGTTCCACCCCAACATGAGGGAGAACTTATTTACATTGAGGGTGGCAGACCACTAGAACAGGCTGCCCAGGGAGGTCATGGAGTCTCCCTTTCTGGAGATATTCAAAACCAACCTGGAAAAGTTCCTGTGTAATCTTCTCAAGGTGACCCTGCCTTGGCAGGGACTAGATGATCTCCAGAGGTACCTTCCAAACCTAACTGATCTGTAATTGTGTTGTTTTGTATGAAATATCCGTTCATACAAGCAGACTGTAAATCTGATTGAAGAAGCCCGTGTTCCAAATTAGCAGCACACAATAACAAGTTCAGGGCCTCCTAGAGCTACCTCTTTTGCATGGAAAAACTGTACCTTGCTCCATGACATTAGTGTAACATCAAACACACGTTAAGTCACGTTTCAATTGTGATGAATACGTCAGTTTAAACAGTGCTGATCTAAGAGGAAGGGGAAGAGGAAAAATAAAGGCACTGGTGTGGAAAAATGAACACAAAAACTTTACAGATGAAAATGTTCCATTAACTTGCATCTTACATAATGCAGTGAGGGAAGATAAAATAATTCCTTATGGTCAGTTGGTTCCTTGGCTGGCTGCCAGATACCTCTCCAGCCACTCTCTCACTCCCACCCCTCAAAAAGACAAAGGGAGAAAACAATATGGAAAAGCTCATTGGTCACAATAAAGACAAGGGCACTTGTCAATTACTGTCATGGGCAAAACAGACTTAACACAAGGAAAATTAATTTGTCATATTGCCAAGTAAAATAGAGTAGGATGATGAGAAAAGAGTGATTAGAGCTAAAACACCTCCGTCCCCATACCCTTTCTTTTCACAGGTTCAACTTCACTTTTCCATTCTTGATTCCTCTGCTTATTTCCCCGAGAGAGCTTGAGCAGAAGGACAGAGAAGGAAGGAGCGGGGGGAGGGAGGGGGTGCTGTCAGCCATGGCACCTCCTCTCTGCCATTTCCTCCTCCCAATGTTTTTCTTTTTAAATCCAAGGAGGTGGGCTGATTATTGTTGACTGTAGCTAATGTGATGTGTTGATGCATGCAAAGCAGATGGTTAAAGAGCAGGGGAAGGCCATTTTACTTGGAGATGAGTTGTTTGTGGTTTGTTTACCTAGGACAATTATTTACATAAAGTTCAGAGAAATACTGGAAAAAATATACTTCTCAACAATAGAAATGTTTTTGCTCAGCATTTGAAGGCTGGTCTAGCATTGGAACAAGCTGCCCATCCAAGTGGTTGAGTCACCATCCCTGAAGGTACTTAAAAAATGTAGATGTGACACTTAGAGACATGGTTTAGTGGTGGACTTGGCAGTAGTGGGTTAGTGGATAGGCTTGATGACCTTAGAGGCCTTTTCCAACATAAATGTTTATATGATTCTATGATTTCAAAAGCAGAAGCATATATAGCATATAGCATATCTGACCTTAGGCAACATTGAAAGGCGCTTCTGGCTATTTTAAACAGGTTTTGCCCTTGACAGTATTTAATTGGTAGAACTTCAGAAATTAAGTTTAGGATGTGTTTGATAACAGGATCCAGCCTCTGTTTTCCTCATTTGAGAATACGGATACCATACATTTGTGTTTGTGATGTCTGTAGATTCTCATCAAGCCCCTTCTTACTTCCAGGTGTGAACCCAACACAGAAACACATTTTTACCTTAATTACCTGTAAACCAGACACACCACCACCACCTATGACAGTATATACCTTAATCTGATTTTGATATGCTTGCTGACTGAATTTCTGCTTAGTCACCAGGGGAATAGTTCTACAAGCACCCAAGTCAGATACCACTCCTGAAACTGGTGGCAGCCAGTTCCTTTAGCCAGAATCTGTCAAAACTGCAATGCTACAGAAGAAATTCAATAGGACCCTGTAATCCCTTCCACTTGAAGAATGCTGCAAATGGCAGAAGCAACACTCAGGAAAGTACTATGGTAAAGAAGTAGTCTAGCAGTGTGTTTTGATAATTTGAGATACTGTTTTCTCCTCTCCAGCAAAGCTAAGATAGCAGATGGATTAAAACAACAAAATCTGCCAGGCAGATGCAATATTCCTGAGAGCCTACAATCCATGCCCAGATCCACCAGTACGCTTATATTAGTGAAACCCAGAAGGGTAAATCACACCACTAAAACAAAATTATGAATATGTGATTTGTACTTAATGTTAATTTAGTGAATTGAACCCTTTTAAACATGTATATTTCATTTGTCTGACTCATTAACCCTAAACTAAATTTTCAAAATATAATCTCTTAATAAGTTTAAATATCAGCCATGCCTTATTAGAAGGATGCTCAGTTTCTGAATTAACAGCCCTCTCTTCTTCAAGGTACTAACAATATTTAGCTTCTGCTTTGAAATGATCTACAGTAGCTTGTATTCATGTTGTGAGAAAATTAGTACATATTTTCACTAACAGTCACAGGAATTAATCCTCAAAATTTCATCTTATTGACATGAAATTCTATCCTCATGTGTCTGCAGTGTTCCCTGCAGCATTTCATAGATAATTATTCTTGATCTACTTTCATGACCTACTGAGTTCCATTCCGTTAACATTTTTGCTTTTCTTTCCTTAGACTGTCTGTGTCTCTCCCTTTATTTGCTGCTCCCTGTGTCCTTCTGTCAATCTTCATTTAATAGTTTGCATGAGCTGTATGCACAAGGTGATAAACAGAGTCTAGAGAAACTTAAAAATACATTCAGGACCACTGAACATAATGCTTTGTCCTTGTAGATTAAAGGGTAACATTTGAGAACTGAAACGGTAAACAAAGTCATGGGGGGGGTCTGCTAAATTGATTGTGATGTTTTAACAATGATGCCTTTATCCAAATCCTTTGACAAAAAGTCAACAGTAAGCTCTTTATTTTCAGCAATGCACCACTGAAACCATCAATGCATCCACCCATTCCAGCCTGTCCTACAGCCAAGTCTGTTTGCTTGAATCAGATGGAGAGTCAGGTCCCCTGAACTCTGGTGATGCCCATGTTGTGGAATCACTGTGTTAGTTTTGGCTTCATCCCTGAGGAACCATCAGAGCAACCATTTTGTTAAGCAGCACTTCATTCTTGGGCTACTCTCTTTCATTTTATTAGCTGAATATAGATGTGAACAAAAATGGCAGAACTGAAGACCAATGGATTTTCCAGCACAGTTCATTAAAATGCAGTTCATTCAAATACCTTGCAAGGATGTCAAATAGGTGAAAATATGTAATATAGGCAAATCAAAACTGATTATAAAAGCTGCTGAAGAAATCAGAGTAAGATAAAAGTTGACATGAAAGGTTAATTTAAGCAGTGAGACTGCTTTAAAACCATTGGTTTAAAATGGTTTTGTAAGTCCACTGTGCTAAAATAATCTAATAATTGGTTTTCAGCTTATTGCAGTATGGCCTCTAGCTTGCACAGGCATTGTGAGAATTGCCTTTAGGCAGCTTAGATATCAATCAAAATGCCTCTTTATCTCAGCTTAGGATGGAGCAAAAGCCATTGCATAAACTGGCTAAAAATGGTGTCGCTAAACCGTGATGATATGAAGTGCATGCAGCCACACTGAGCTGAACCAGAGAGACTGGAGCTTGGGATGGAAGCACAGTCACCGGGCAATGTGCCCTTCTTTCCACATAGATGAGCCTTAGTGGCAGAAAGCACAGCCACTTCATGAGGTGAGCACGGAGGGCACAGCCCCTGAGAGCAGCAAAGCGCTGCTTGGAAAGCATATCTACTTGAGGTGCTACTTCATGAACTAGGTCTTCCAAGTCTGACAGAACTGCTTCCAGCACTATCAGGGTACTGACATGGGCAAACTAATCAATATATAATCTCGTTAGCATAAATGTGGTTTAGCTATTTCCATACAGATTAGGGTTTTTACTGTGGGTATACCCTAATTTATTCAGTGGTGACAGTAGTAGTGGATGTTTTATAAAGTTCCTCACACAATCGCACTACTGTAGAAATTTTTGCTATGAGAACTGTGAAGTGGCTTTTCTGGTGTTTTGGGGTTTTTTTCACTCCAAAGTTTATTAATATTTCGATGGATTTGCTCTAAGAATGTTGTCACATTGTGTGGCTTTATTACAAATAGATGTGGAATGGCTGTTAGATATTAACTTGCAGAAAAGTTAGATTTCTGTTAAGGACAGAGGCCAGGGAATATTCTGTTTTAAGCAACGTACTTGGCTTGAGGGAAAGAACCTACATTTATTATATTACTGGCAGTGTTATTACTAGGTTAGACCCACCTTGTCTTGTCTAATATTCATGTGATATAATTATAAGCAACAACTCTATAATTATTGGTACCATTAACATTCTGAGTCAAGAGTTTACAGTATACAGTAACACTAATATAACTAATAGAAGATGGAATCCGTTGTTGCAGAGTACAAACACAAGAACAGATCTTTAATCCAAAGAATTTGCAGTCTAAATAGTTAAGAAAAAATGTTATCCTCATATATTGTGACACATTTCTACTTTAAACACCAAGGCTACTGGAAAATTCATGTTCCTTAAGTACATCCTTAAATATGTGTTAATTATGAAACTGAGATCCCATTGAATTCAGTAGCAAAGCCCCCCTCAGATTTTGAAGGGTCCAGAACTTTATTCAGACGCTGTTTTCCTGTTCCTTTTGGAAACTATCAACTATAGAAATCCTTGCACACTTTCTAAAATTCAAAGTTTATATTTGTTCTCTCTCCATCTCTTCTATAGTGTCACCATCTAAGTATTGCTGTGTGGTACAGAATGAATGTCAAGTAGTCCCCATTTATAAGGGGTATGGATTTGAAGTGCTAATATGCCAGCTATTGACATTTCTAAAGAATACTGCTGATTGATATTGCAGCCCAGAAGCATCTTTTAAACACTGGAGCAAAGGGTATACATCAACAGTAGAAGTACTCAAACATAAAATTTTGACAGCATGGGATAACAGAGACTATTCCTCCTTCAAGTCACGGAAAATTCAGTTTTAAACCTAAGGATACGTGAGACCTGTGAAGGGTTACTTTCTTAGATTTTAATTTCTCTCACACTGTCCTTTTTCTACCTGCAGGCAAATGTCATTAGCACCTTACAATTTCTGCTGCAGTTATATTGACCCCTAGCATTCTGTATTTGTTAATCTATTGATATTTTCCTTAAATACTCTCTGAATAACTGTGTTGTCAACCTTGTCCTTAAAGACACACAAAATCCAAATGAATCATCAAATCAAATGAGCAGAAATATGGATAATAACAGAGGGAATGCAGCTGACTATATACAGCTGGTTTCTTCTTGCTGCTAGGCTGAGGATACTGTCATTGCTCCGCACCTCCCAACCATAGGACACATATCTGAGAATTGCAGATAAGATTATTGTAATAATTTCTTCCTAATCCTGTTTCCTTTGTTCCTGTGATGAACTGCCTGGATGCAGCACCTGCCATCACAGACAACCGTGTCATATAATCCCTTTCATAAACTTAATTAAGTAATTTTAAAAGTACTTATGCGTCTTGATCCTGCTATTGCTATTTTTCTCAAAACCATTACAGATCTTTTTGTTCGAATTTGTCTTATACTTCCGATCCTTGTTTGATTCAAAGCCAGTTTTTATCCATTTGATCTCTTGCCCAATATTGTATACTGGTAAATAAGACAAAAAGATAAACATGAAGTAGAAAAATAAGCTGTTTTAACAAGGAACGGCCAGAACCCTTCCATTTATACTATTTTATACTAAAGCCTGCTCCTTGAAAACCTGCTGGGTAGCATGTCCACTCTGTTTGTGGGGTCCTGGATTAGCCTATGTATATCACTGTGCCCCACATAGATTTTTAAAGTGTAATCTGTTTAATTTATGCAGTTGAATTTTATCTCTTTTCTATTATTTGCCTCTTTGAGAGGCTCCGTTAACATCACTCTGAGTTGACGCTTACATTTTTCCTTCTTTAAAAATAACTTTTTATTCATCATCATATTGAAGACTTTATGGAAGTTCTAACAGATATGATGACTGTGAAACAGTCCATCTTCTCTAAGAAAAATGTAAGGTCAATCTAATACTATTTTGCTAATGCATATTATACACATGTCAAGGTTTTTCACTTGATTCAATTCCTATAATAATTATTTCCTTTAAGATTTATTCTAATTGAATAGCCAAGGTCATTCTGAAAGTCCTGTAGCTGCCCCAGTCATTTTCTTTCCATTCAAGCAATATGACTATTAAATAGTGATACTTTTTTTCTTCAAGCCTTCATTTACTCCATACTGGTTGGTCCCCCCCCACCCCCCCAAAAAAAATCACTACTCTCTAGAAGATAAAAGAATAGAATAGAATAGAATAGAATAGAATAGAATAGAATAGAATAGAATAGAATAGAATAGAATAGAATAGAATAGAATAGAATAGAATAGAATAGAATAGTTTGAAATGGATCTCTAAGATCATTGAGCTAACTTGTTAACTCAGCACTGCCAAGTCTGCCACTAAACTGTGTCTCTACATGCCACATCTACACTTCTTTTAAATACCTCTGCTGTTGGTGACTCCACTGCTTCCCTGGGCAGCCTGTCCCAAAGTCTGACCACCCTTTCCATGAAGAGATTTTTCCTAATATCTAAACTAAACCTCTCCTGGAACAGTATGAGGCTGTTTCCTTTTGTTCTGTCATTTGCTACTTGGGAGAAAAGGCCAACTCCCACCTGGCTACAACCTCCTTTTGGGTAGTTGTAGAGACTACTAAAATGTCCCCTCAGCCTCCTTTTCTCCAGGCTGAACACCCCCAGCTCCCTCAACCACTCCTCATCAGACTTGTGTTTCAGACCCTGCCCCACCTCTGTTGCCCTTCTCTGGACACACTCCAGCATTTCAAGGTCCTTCTTGCAGTGAGGAGCCCAAAACTGAACACAGGATTTGAGGTGTGGTTTCACTAGTGCCTAGTACAGGGAGACAATCACTGTCCTTGTCCTGCTGGCCACACTATTTCTGATCCAAAACAAGATGTCATTGGCCTTGGCCACCTGGGCACAGCTGGCTCATGTTCAGCTGACTGTGATGACACTCAAGATGTGTGTCTCAAGGTCCATAACCTTCCTCAGCGTCAAGGTTAGGCTGACAGACTTCTTCTAGGTGGGCACCACATTTGCCAACTTTCAGTCCACTGGAATCTCCCCACTTAACCAGGACTGCTGGCAAATTATGGAAAGTGTCTTAGCAATCACTTCTGTCATCTCCCTCAGCTCCCTTGGATGGATCCTAATCATCCGCTTAGACTTGTGCATGTCTACATGGTGCAGCAGGTTGCTGACCTTTTACACTTGGATTATAAGGGGTTCAGAATACTTCCTCTCTCTGTCAAACAGATCAGGGGGCTGGATATCCTGAGAAAAAATTGTCAGCCTATTAAAGACTGAGACAAGACATTAAGTATCTCAGCCTTTTCCTCACTCTTTGCCACTATGTTTCCCCTTCCATCCAATAAATGATGAAGATTCTCTATGGGCCTCCTTTGGTTGCTGATGTATTTGTAGAAATTTTTGTCTGTTACAACAGTAACCAGATTAATTTCAAGTTGAGCTTTCACCCTTCTAATTTTCTCACCACATAACCTCACAAGAGCCTTATAGTCCTCCTGAGTGAGCCACCTCTTCCACCAAAGGTCACAAACTCACCTCTTTTTCTTGAGTTCAAGACAAACGTCTCTGTTAAGCCAGGTATTCTTCTTCCCCACCAGCTTGTTTTCTGGTACATATGCCTTTAAGATTTACTTCTTGAAGAATATCCAGCCTGGCTGAATTCGTTTGCTCTTCAGGATTGCTTCCCAAGGAATTCTGTCAACCATGCTCCTAAACAGGCCAAAGTCTGCCCTCAGGGAATCCAAGGTGACAGTTTTACTGACTCCTCTCCTTACTTTGCAAAGAACAAAAAACTCTATCATTTCATGCTTGTTCTGCCCAAGATGGCCTCTAACATCACATCACCCATAAGTCTTTTCCTGTTCACAAACAATCAGTCTACTCGGACACCTTTCCTAGGCACTTTACTCAACAGCTGTGTCAGATGTTTTCCCTTCCCTTGAAATACAAATTCCTCTGAGTTTTAGTAGTTCTGATTTGGAGAAATCAAGGCATCTTTTACAGTTTAGTTATTAGTATCTCAGTCAAGATGATCTCACAATAACTATACATACATAATGCTGCCAGGGTAAACTTTGATCTGTAGGATAGGGTAGGAATACTACAAATGGTTATCTTACTTTATGAAAAAAAAAAAAAGAAAAGAGTTATAAGAGACTTATTCTTCTACTTGATCTACTTGTAAAGTTGTTTTATATCTTCCCTATGTTAGATAATTACCACCACCCGTTGTTTTATTAAAGTTTTCACAAAGAACGGAACTAGTTTTGATGACCAAGAATATTCAGACACTATTCTTTCTAGAGCTTTTTTGTCAGGTATATATAGAGAAGAAATAATTACCAATATTGTTGCAATTTCTAGTAACATTAATCTCTCTGGTAAAATACAGAAGTCTGTATTTATCTTCAGCCCTTGAGGCTTGTGGAGAACTCTCATAAGACCAACAAAATAAAACTGCTTCTATAATCTTTCCCCAAAGTAGCTTTGATAAAAATAAATTTCTCTTTGTTCCATGCTGTCTGATTCTATTTCTTTACAATTTATCATTTCATTAACCAACAACATGATCCTACCATTCCAGCTTCCATTATTCATTCCTGAGTATCACATAGCTTTAAATAAGCATGTAGCAGTCATGTTATTAGGTACTGTAGTCACCAGTAAAAGCACATAAATCAATGTAGAATACATACAGAATGAAAGCTTAGTGGTCAGAACTGGTCAAAATTAATAAAACTATAATGGAGTTGTAAGAAACTAGAGCTTAGGAATGGGAAGGTAAGCATAGTAACAGGAAAAACTTTTTCATAATTTAAAAAGTGATGATCATGAAAAGATCACTCAAGGACAGCCTATGCAATCCACTCAGAAGAACAAATTCAAAAGTGATTTTTGTATTGATATGCAGCAGTAGTTTTACAGCTGTAACTGTTTGCTGCTCGCAGACTTTTCCCTAAATCTACCCTCAACTATTTTTTACCCCGAAGTTCACAAAAAGGAGTTAAGAAATTAATGGAATTTACCTGATGATACAATATCTTCTTCAGCAGAATTTAGGCAGGAATTAATTATTTTTTACCCCCAAATCATATTTTAATTCAGAAGTACCAGGATTCAAGCAGGAATCACTTGATCAAATGCATTTGTTTCTGTGAGGCTTAGACTAATTACTCTAACAACCGACTGATTATCTACAGCATCAGTGTCCCCCAGGGCCTTGGATAGCTCTTCAGACACCTGGCTTCATTTCAGACCACAAATATAGCCCAGACAGACAAAATTTTCAAAACAGATGCTATCAACTTTACATCATTTAATTGTTTAACACCGAAAATTTAACCCTCAGTCTGGGTTTCCATAACTCAGCTCAGAGCCTGCAATTCCAGGTTCAACTCTTCAATTCTGTTGCTGCCTGCTCTTGACAGGTGCATTTCTGCCACGCTTCTGCTGCATCTGCCACTGCTGGCCTGGCATCTCAGGTGATGTCCTGAAGGGCAGGGGAGAATCTTTGCCCAGCTAATTTCACCTAGGTTCTGGACTAAGATGTTTTTAAGAATAACTGCTGCTTTATCCATTATGCTACCAAAACCTAATGTCCTCTCTAAGTCAGCAAGTATTTTCCATCCTCTGGTTACATTGGTGGGTGTTCAGAATGTGCTAATGGATGTTTCATCCTACCTGGTCTAAAATCAACAGCCTAATAATCATTTGCAGTGCTCTTTTGACTGTACAATTTATGATGCAGACACTGAACACACTCTCTCCACGCACTTTATGGAGACACTCAGCATTCTTGCTGAAAACTAACCCAGCACAGGTTATCCACTCTCCATAGGATGTAAGTACAATTGACAGTATCTTAATGTGTTTTATAATTTTTATAGTAATCCCCAAATACTCAAAAGATACTGTCTTGAGAAAAATACCATAAAACCTGTACAGGACTACTTTAAACACAAAGTTCATATAACTCTATGGATAATAATTCTATAACTATATAAATAACTTGCACATTAATAAAAGAATAGTTTAAATACAGGGAAAACAGTTTAAATACAGGAATGTACTGGAGTTTTCCTTTTGACTCAAATAAATCAAGATTGCATAGAATGTTTCTGCAATCTTAGAACTGAAGTATTGCTTCAAATTAGAAAGTTAATTCCAACTTAATCAATTTGCAGAAATAATTTGTGCATGGTGTTAAAATTTATACATTTAAAGGATAACAATAAACTTTGTAAGTGCCTGTTTTAAATTTTCATATTCTTTTCAGTTGAATTTTTCAGTTGAGGTAAGCCTTAATCTGGGTCTTAGCCACCTGTGGCTTCTGAAATCTTATTTGCATATTTTGTGGCCAAACTCCTTGGTTATTTACCTTGCAGTACTTGTTGTTTAATTAGATGGTCCAAAAAAGCCACAGAAGAATCTTGTATAAAATATTATACAATGATACAGATCTATGGTTTATATCCTTTACATACAAAGAAATGGCAGTAGTGACATTCAGGCTGAAAAACAGATGGATCAAATATATTGTCATAAACTAGATTGTTAACCTGCAAGTTTGTGTGAATAGTGGGCAGTGCACAGTAGTGATGTCCCAAAGGGAAAAAAAGGAAAAGAAATAGAGATAATACAGTCCCTCGACCTACTTCATTTACCATGGAAGAAACAAACACAAGCTGTCTTTCTCCTAAACAAAACCCCAGTTTTTAAAAGCCAACAGAGGTTTCCTCCTCCTTGCTCAAGGACATACAAATATGACCCTAAACTTTCCCATGAAGTGTTCAGCAAGGGCCATTATCTGAATTTGTACAGAGTATACAAAACATTATTTATTTTTTTCTATGGTTAAATTTCTTCTTCTCAGTCATTGCAGGTACATTTGTAAAGTGAAAAAAAGTCGTTTCAAAGAGAATGAGAAAACACAAGCTTTCTCCTCCCACTTGCAAGATCAGTTATAGCTTAACTGTACTATGCTAGAAAAAATAATGTCTGACTGACAATTTTCCCATGCAGTACCAGTTGTGAACTAATAACTTCTCTGCCAGGAAATCTGCTTGCATTTAGGGACACAGGAATTTTTACTATATTAAATTAGGCATATTCATAAATTTTAGAAGGAATAGGCCATATGTTTGAGGAATGAAGGATTGCAATGAGTAATTCAGGAAATACAATATAACTTAGTCGTATTACATATTTTTCATTTGCTGATTAACTTAGAGAGCAGGCTTACACTTTGGCCAAATTATATTTGTCTTTGGGTTAATTTGGAAGGTACGTAATTGCTTAGATGGCTTGAGAGCTCAGTACTACAGTGGGAGATGAAAGTGTTTTTCCTTCACTTTACATTTTGCAGGAAACTATATAGTTTTTTTCTTATTCTTCATATTAATTTATACATTAACAGAGAGCTTCAGAATGTTGGGGAATTATTTTTGTGTCAGCTGTTAACACTGATCATTTAAATACAAGGTATTTTCTAAATTGCATTAATCTTAAGTGCTTCTTGTGACACTTTTCTCACATGCGGGGAAAAATACAGCTGAACATATAACTGAACATATAACTGCTTTATTAGAGCAGGAAAGACACTTCAAAAAAGAGTGTACAGTGAATCTTCAAATACTTATGATTGACACCATTTAGTGGATATTTAGTGCCATATATCCTTTTAAACTCTCATCCTTCCGCAGAGTTAATAGCATATTCAAAGGCTATTGTAAACCCTTCTTATTGCTTAAATATTCAATGGTGCCAAAAGTATCTTTGGCTTGTTCATGCCATACACTTACGAGTATGACACTTGAGTCATGCTTAAATCCACACTCTAACCATAAAAGATGAAGGAATCCATGTTAGGTTTGTCAAGACTGACTCCTTCAGCTGCCTCTGCTTTTAACCTTGTCAGTCTTTTTTTCCGTTTCTCATACTTTTTCTTTGCCGAAAGGTAATTGATATTTATTATATTTAGGCAGTAAGAGAGGGCCCACTCTAGAAACACTATTTTTTCATTGGAAAACAAGCAAAAATAGCCATGAACAGTAAAAGCATTACAAAACAAAGCCTCCTTTCCAAAGAGTTTTTTTCCTTTTGTTTCTGTATGCCACTCAAACCGTAGCCTGCTGCTTTAACCCCCACATTATACAGGCTGAATTCTTTGAAGGTCCTAAACATTGCATTTATGTATCACATGAACATTGCTGTCCTGACAAATTATTTTTCTATCCTTCATTTCTATGAATGGTTTTACAAATATCACCAGAAGTCTCTAGAGTACCACCAAAGTCCTCATACCTCCCCTCCCTTCCCCTCCCCTCTCCTTTCTCCATCATCCAGCCATTCACTGTGCTAAAGTTTTCATTTCTGTTTTGAAGCAAAGTGTTGTGATTTTTTCTTCACTTTTCATGTCCTTGGTTTTACTAACACTCCAAGTCCAGCCTGCTCAAGTTCCACTGACACAGCTGCCTTGAAGAATGACTATTCTGTGCAGAAAATAGTACCATGAGAGAACATAGAGTATCAAGGTGTTTCCTTTCATCTGTTATTGTTTACCACACAGGTAACATTTGCAGATATAAATAAATTCAAGCCTAATTCCAGATACAGTTTAATATTTGTCATCGATTTGCTAAAACAGACTAATATATTCTTAACATTCATGCTCATTTTGTCATTCAGATTCTGGATTAAGTTAATGTAACTCTAGAATAACTGATAAAAATTTTAATATTTCCTTTATATTTAAAATAAGAACAATAAACCTTTTCTACTAACCATACAATATATGATCAAAGAGTATTACTATGTAGCCTGGCAAAATATCTGATTCCTTTAATTCCTATGATTTAAATGTGGGGTTCTGGCATGTCATCTGGGTCAGGTACTTTATATTATTAATCTTCTGAAGTGCTTCTGCAACCTTTTCTCCCTGTATGTTATATATCATTCTTCAGTTTAGCTCACAGGTTTTTGGTACTTTTTTCAGATTATCTTAATTCATTAGTTTATCAAAATACTTATTTTTTAGATTTGGTTTAAATTCAATTAACAATTTATTTACAGTATAACTTTCTCACTTCTAAAATAGGTGAATTCATAAATTTCCCATAGCAATTAGTAAAAGTGTATTTATCCTCCTTCAGGTCTACCTACTTAGTGATTAAATTTATCACTGTCTGCATCTTTTTTTCTTTTCCTGAACGTTACGTGTGCCAATGTAACATTATTCCAGCTAACAGCTGGCTGTACCTTCACACATCTCAAATAAAGGTGCTTCTAGTGTGCACTTCATTCATTTAGCCTTGACAAAACTCCAAGCTCCTTTCACTCTGTGTTTCTACAAATTCCTGTGTATGAGGGCGGATCACTCTTTTGCTTTGAGGAGATTGTCTGTGAAGATCAGCAAGTTGTCGTGGGCCATCCTGCCCTTAAGAATGAGAGACCTGAGAGGACAAGGCCACTCAGGGGAGGCTTCTGGCCAGTTCCCAAGTGTGCTGCCCTGAAGGGTCTTTTTTCTGCTGTTTACTTTTTCTGTTTATTCCAGAATTTAAAATTGTACAGTAGCATGGTCATAGCAACAAATGCTGTCACCAATCTTAAAATCCATGAACGTTTTTCTTTTGCATGAACATTAGATGCAGCAGGGCACATTCTCTCATTTGGCCATCCAAAACCTGCATCAAAAATTGATCCTGTCACACTCCAGAAATCTGAGCCTCTCCAAGTGTCTCATTGAGCAAATGTCAAGTAAAGTCCTCCATGAGATTCGATACTTGCTTTTGTGAGGCTGTTTGAAAAGAGGCTTTCCCCCCCGTTCACAAATGGCAGTCTGTTGCAAATGTTCACAGCAATTACCCCCTTTTGGCCTCTACTCTGATCACATTACATAAGATCTGTTGCCCATTCCACCACAGGATTCTCTGCATTTATGCTGGGTTGACTTTGGCCAGAGGGTAAGTCCCCACACAGTCTCTCACTCACTGACTCCAAGTGGGATAGGAGAGAGGATGAGAAGGGTAAAACCAAGAAAAACTGGTGGGTCAATATAAAAGGCAAAGCTGCACAGGCAAGAAAAACATAACAAGAAATTTATTCACTATTTCCCATTGACAAGCAGATGTCGAGCCTTTACCTGGCAAGGAAGACCAAGATCATAACCTTACATGTCTCATTTTCCTTCACCATTCCCTCAGCTTTTATTGCTGAACATGACAACATACAGTATGGAATATCCTATTAAACAGTTCAGGTCATTTGTGCTGGCAGTATCTGCCTCAAAATTCTCATGCATTCCCAGCCTACTCACTAGGGCAGAGTGTAGAAAAGCCTTGGTGCTGTGCAAATGCTGATTAGCAACAGCTAAAACATTAGTGGGTTATCAACATTGCAAACTATAGCACCAGATGGGCTCTTATGAACAAAAATACCTCTCTCCCAATCAGCTCCATACAGCGTTTGAGATGACATGAGCTGTGCTACCAGATTTCTCAGATTATAGCTGTACAGCTCTGCACCAACGCCTATCTTCTCTTTATTTCCCATGCTGCATATTTTGTGCACTGATATTTGAGATGGGACTCCATCCATAAACTGTGGAAGGAATTGTGGGAATGTTCCCGTCTCCCTCACCTGGTAAGCAAACTAGTTTCTGAAGATGTGCTCACTCCACTTTGCCAGAAGGATCCCACTATGATCTAGTAGCACAGCTTTCAATATCAGGCAGATATTGATGCGCAGGATGCATCCGTTCCTACTTGAGCCTTCCCTACCACGATCAAAGAAAACATAACCTGGACCCTAATGCCTTTCATTGTGGAACATCCCATGCCTATGATCCCATCAAGGTCTTTCTTATAGTATTCCAATGGATGAGCAACAAAACATTATTTATCACTATTAGATCGTATTAAAATAATGCATGTGAACTCCAGTTGTGGATATTAAGCTAGTCAGTGCATATAGAAAGTTTAAAGCTGAAAGACTAGTTTAAGAGAAGAAAATATGAGTAAAGATTGATGGGAAAATATAAAGAAACATTAAAGAACAATTCTTCTGGCTGATCACAGAACATAGAGCAGTTTGAAACATTGCAAACCCTTTAATTATTTGTGTGATTTTAAAAGAATTTTGAGAAAAAATTTGAAAGACAATAATACAAAAAATGCATATATGGGCAGACTTCTTCAAAAATGGAGGGTGACATTCATCGTAAAAGGGAAGAATTTTCGTGGCTGAAATATGGGCATGCTGGAACAAGGTTTCCTCCCTACGTGTGAAAGGGGACTGAGAGATGGGCGAAAAAGGTGACACTAAGCTAGGAAGAATAAAGTTGAAGCTTTACTGAAGCTTCTTTATAGAAGACATGTTGGTGAATGGTTCCAGCAGGAGTTTTAACATGCCCAGAGTAAAAGATCAAGAGAAAAATGGTTTGCAGCAGCATTCTGAGTGAATGAGCATGAAGAAACTTTCATTTGCTATGGTGGTAGAAAATATGTTGTAAAAAACCAAGAAACAACCAGAAGAAATGTTATGAATATAGTTATATGTGTGAAGACAGAAGCCTTTAGTGAAGTAATATTACCTTTCTCATCCCTATCAAATACACTAAAACTGCAAAACAATGTCTGGGCTGAAACAACTGCAGCCTGAAGTGACACATAGCAATATTTTTAAAGATGTATAGGTGTTACATTATTATTAGGTAAGTCTTTGGCTGTAGGGTAGGAGGACATGCACATGAAAAAAGTATTTTTAATCACAGTGTGTATTAATATTATGTATTTGATTGACAATCATATAATCTGTAACATTTTAAGATATATTTCAAGATTTTTAAAAAAAACCTTGGTGAACTGAATACATAAAAGAGCTTCTTTTTTTTTTTGTGTAATTAATGCAATTCCATATTTAATTTTTTTAGTTATTAATTATTTGCATCAAAATTTCTAAAACTAAGTATGTTTTAAAATATTTTTTAGTATTTCTAAGTTTTAGCATCAAGGGTAATTTTTTGGACCAAACATTATGTAGTAGTTTGCAAACTAACACATTTTTACTGCAGTACTAAAAAATTAGTATAACTGTCCTTCTAATGAAGTAGGTACATAGTCCTGCATTCTTCTAAGAAAAGTAGATTTTTTTATTATTATAACTCATGAATAGTAAATATTATTTTCATCATAATAAAGCCTGGGAAACGACAGTGTTTTAAAAAATTTGACACAAAAATAGCTACCTATCAATTGGAGGTAGTTGCAAGGGATTACTCCTTTCTATATATTATGATCGACTTCCAGTGGCTTGCACAGTACAGAGTTTGTTTTATTTTTGTGACAATGATTGCTGCAATAATGGGGATGGCAGAAGTTCCTGTGTGACTTCTACCTTTTGTGTACACAGGCTGCTAAGGAGGCCTATCCATCAGCAGTCAAGACTTTTGACTCCTCCACCCCAGCAATCAACAAACTCTGAATAAGAGGTAACAAACCCCCACAGAGTACTATATGGAATAGAAAGACTTAATAACCTCTCTGTAGACTCTTAAAACCGTGGCTATGTGAGCAGTGATTTAGAAGCAACCTATCTAAAGAAAACAGAAAATATCCAAGCAAAGTCCAAACTATCAGCTTCCCAGAAGTCAGTGAGCCAGTAAGTATTAGACCTTTGTGAAAAGGGACCTGCACTTATCTGCAGAAATGTAATTTGAAATACTTGTTTTGGTGTGCTTTATCACATTGATGGCATTTTCAGTAACATTACCGTGTTTATGATCCCTCATGTGACACAACACAGCATAGCAAAGGAGGATGAGGTCTCAGCAACCTAATTCAGAATGTCTGGAGAGCATGAAAACCGCATAAAGCCTCTATTCTAAAGATGATGATTGTTTTTGTATTCACAGGCATGGATTTGAATGTAGCTATCTGGGCAAATATGTTCTGTGCAGATTTTGTATTGTGGGTTTGCACTTTAATTTGGGCAGCATTCAGGTGTTGTTACATTTAAAGAAAACCTATAAAATATGCTTATGAATGAAAAATGGAATTTTGCTAGTGGGTTGGTGTATAGTCTGTAGCCAGTTCCAGCAGCTCCAGCAGCCCCAGCCCGCAGAGAAATGCAATGGTAGTTCAAACTGAATGAAATTTAGAATTTGTAGATCCTACAGAACAGTCCCTTAATATTTTTAATGTATGTCAGTGGAGTTTTGGAGTGGATTTTTATATGTTTTTAAGTTGAAGACTTGTTGTAACATGCTAATACTGGAACATAATGACAAATGATGCCTGTAGCAGGTGCCTTCCTCAGCAGCTGTTCTGAGCTATGGAGATTATTCTGACACAGATCAGCTCTGTGTCCTCTGTTCCACACCCTAGACTAGCAAAGTTGTTAGGTGTATATTTGACAATCAGCACCTGCTCAAGTCTTGCTGATTTAACTTGAAAGATTTCTCTATGAAAGCTGTAGCAAGGATGTGATCTGTTTAAGTAACAGAACAAAAAAAAATGTTTGGTTTGCCTGTGTCTCTGTGTACAGACCAATGGTTTTAAATGTTTCATGCAGGAATCTGTGAGCCACATCTTGGCTGCTCCTGACACCTAGGCTGGCTGGATTAAAGCTGAAGTGATTTTGCCTACACAAGCTAAAGAAGACTTTTATTTAGCTTTGTTCAAAGGAGGACTGAGTATGAAAAAGTCCTTTACTGAGTAAGGGCTGAAAAAAAGGCTTCAGAATTAAAAATAGAGAAATGCCACAGATTTTCCAACAGAGTGCAAGACAGGCGATTATTAGAATTTGCAAGAAAAACCTTATCATTCCATTTGCACAAACCACAATTTTACCATTGTATATTGGTTTTGATAAAGAAGTGGTGAATGGAAAATCTGTCATATGGATACCACCACCAGGCTGTAGATGCTACTGGTGATGCTACTGATTGAAGTGATGTAAGCAAGTGTAACTCTCAATTCTGTCTCTGTTTTGTTAACTGCACATCTGTGGGGCTGTTTAGTAAATTCTCTGGGGAATGTTATACTGCTGCTAATATGTGTACAATGCTCAGAAATATATGTTCTCAGAAGAGCTTGTAGCATAGCATTAGCTTGTAGCATTACATAGCAATGCAATTTGCAATGTTAAGTCTAGGAGGAGTGTAGGTAACATCTAAAAAGTTTAATATACAGCTGCTGAGCCACTGTATGTCTTGTGACCACAGCCTCTTCTGTCAGATCTACACTACTTTATACCAGAGATTCAGCACATGGTATTTTATGAAGTTGCACTTCACTTTGTCCAGCAGTGACTATGGCAGGTTTCTCTACTCCCAATAGTATTTGTAATAGATCTTATTTCAGGAATCCCCTTACTTAAATCCTGCTGTTCTTACATGATACTGTCTCCCATATTATCAGAGGCAAGCTCCAGAAGCGTGGGCTGGACAAGTGGATGGTAAAGTGGATTGAGAACTGGCTGAATGGCAAAGCTCAGAGTTGTGATCAGTGGAAAAGTCTGGTTGGGAGCTTGTCACTAGTGGTGTCACCTAAGGTACAATACTGGTCCCAGTACTGCTTAACTTACTCATCAGTGACTTGAATGAAGGAACAAAGGCCTCCTCAGCAATTTCACTGGCAGCACAAAGCTAGGAGGAGTGGCTGATATCCCAGAGGGCTGTGCAGCCCTTCAGAAGGACCTCGACAGGTCAGAGAGATGGGCAGAGTGGAACCTTCTGAAATTCAACAAAGGCAAGTACAAGGTCCTGCACCTGGGGAAGAATAACCCCATGGACCAGGACAGGCTGGGGACTGACCTGCTGGGCAGCGGCTCTGCAGACAAGGACCTGTCCATGAGCCAGTAATGTGTCCTTGTGACTAAGAAGGCCGATGGTATCCTGGGGTGCACTAGGAAGAGCATTGCCAGCAGGTCAAGGGAGGAGGTCCTGCCCCTCCACTCAGCCCCGGTGAGGCACATCTGGAGTTCTGTGTCTAGTTCTGGGCTCCTCAGCACAGGAAAGACAGGGAGCTCTTAGAGCAGGTGCACCAAAGGACTGTGAAAATGATTACAGAAGTGGAGCATCTCTCTTATGAGGAAAGGCTGAGGGAGCGGCATCTGTTCAGTCTTGAGAAAAGACAACTGAGAGGGAACCTCATCAATATCTTTAAGTATCTGAAGGGAGGGTGTCAAGAGCATGGATCCAGGCTCTTCTCAGTGGTGTCAAGCAATAGGACAAGAGGAAATGGGCACAAACTGGAACACAGGACGTTCCACCTGTACATGAGGAATAACTTCTTTACTTTGTGGGTGACAGCACGGTGCCCAGAGAGATGGTGGCATCTCCTCTCTGGAGATACTCAAACGTCATCTGGATATACCCATGAGTAACAAGCTCTAGGAGACGTGGCATGAGCAGAGGGGCTGGACATAGTGACCTCTGGTTGTCCCCTCCAACCTTACCCATTCTGTCATTCTATGGTCGCTGAATAAGAGTCAAATAGCCAGCAAAGGCCATGCAGACCCAGCCACAGCTGCCAGTATTGGAAATTAACCAGGGCAGCACATACTGTGTTGTCAAATGAGGACCTTTTTCTTTGCAGCATGGTTTTCAAAGCTACACTGAATGTATATGGCTTTATGAAACATTTTTAAAAAACCCCAAAAGGTCTATTCCATACAATTTAGTCAGAAATTTAATGCTTCAAAATTTATCAAATGTTTAGGTTATGTAAGAGAGGGAAAGAAAGAAACAGGTATGGAACAGAACACTTACCAAGAACTTCCAGTCTTAAAGTTGCCCTATAGTATTATAAAATCTAGAAATACTCTCAGTGGAATAAGAAACTATGTTTGGCTAGTCTAGAAGTGACTTCAATTTTTTTTTCAACTATTTTGTAGTGACAATGTACGTGCTGATACTGAATCAGCCTAGTATCTCATGCTGATGCACTAGAACAAAAGATTCCCCAGGGATGACATGAAAAACCTTGTCATGAATGCACAACTTGCTCATTGGTGTAGCCTTGTGCTTTCAATCATGAGTTAATTATTGCTCTTCCAATTGAATCACTTCCTCAACTCAGGTAAAATATTCAGCAGTCCATTGTATAAGGTTCTAACAATTTTGCTACCAGTGTCTACAAATTGATTGTCATAGTTATTTAACATCTACTCAAATGTGACTATTCATAATACAAAATTTACACTGCAATAAAGAGAAGAACCCTAGAGGAATGAAATTACTGGCTCACAAATTTATCTCCTAGAAATCAAGAAGGTCAAAGTCAGATTAGTATTTCATATTCAAATTAAATGTCATGAGCGTCTATATGTAAACACTGTTAATAAATCTGTGCATTTCATTTCAAGTTGTGGTGTAAGTATTGCTTAGGTTTAACATACTTGATAATTATTTTTTAAAGTACCACTGAAAATATTATTACTACTGTAGGGAAAAAACCCCTCAGTTTGTGTTTCTTTCTTCGATTTAACTAACAGTTTTAAAAATTTCAACCCGCATATATTTATAGGCATTCTAGTATATGTTGGACTAGTTAAGATCTGCCTTGGAATTATGGAGGTTTTTTAATAAATACCTTCTTAAAAAGACATGTTTTGAAAAATAACTGTTCAGTGTATCAATAAAAAGAAGTAGTTCAGTAAATATGTATTTGCACATAATAGCTCAGCTTGTGTCCAGAAATGATCCCTTGCATCTGATAACGGTGCTGTAAACTTACTTAACAGGCATGAACCAGGGTTCCACCAAGAGAAAATTGTTGATAAATATTTAAATTTGATTTGATCTCTGCGCTATAATGTTACAGAGGAGGAGGCAGAACTCTCTCCTGGCCAGAATAAAGCTTCCACATTACAGCTATGATCATTCCTTGGGTGTATGTAGCCAAAGGGACTGTTATGAGCTGATAAGGTAGGTAATAGTTTTGTTGTGAAGGAACACGTAGAAATAAGGCAATCTAATACAATTTATCCAAGTAACACAATTATCCAAATATAGGACACCTAAACCACCTATATATTCTGAATGTAAACCTAATCAAATGCAAGTGACTGCTCAATACTAGAATATTTAACCAAAGTCCATTAAGGTCTGTGTAAAGAAAAAAGGAGATAATATAGTTTTGTTCAACTCAAGCTACCTCATTGTTTTCTTTTTAATGAAAATACTTCAAATCTTAGCAGAGAAATATCATCACATTTAAAAGTAAAGGATAATGATAGCACAGCTGTGTAGAGAATACACAATCATTTTAACTAACAACAAAATTAAAAATCAAAAATATATGACTATTCAAAATTTTGCTAGTCCTGCTACTGTTAACTATTGTTACTCTAGCTGAGTAACTCTTGTCTTTGACATGCAATTAGTTACATACAGTGAATGGCAGATGGAGGACAGACATGAAATTCTGTTCTTAGAAAAAGGAAAATAAATTCAGCCATGCCATACTTATATCAAAATCATTACTGAAAATGAAAAGTTAATTCATTTTCACATGAACAGACACTGACATGAAACCTTTAGTAATTTAAAAATGATTTAACATTTATGCCACCAAATACATTTAGGAGACACAAACAAATGTAACATTCCTTGGTCAGATGGCTTTGAGCAGTCAGGAAGCATCAGCTGGACAGTGGGAGACTACTGCATTATTTCTGTTAAAGCTTAGGATTTCTTTGTCTATTTAATAAAGCTTAATGAATTTTTTCTTCTTATTCTGAAAAGATATAATTTCATTGTGGAATAGACAAGCAATGGATACCAGTGCATGTGCTACACTGGTGTGTTTGAGTCGGCACAGATGATCACAAATCAGTGATAACTGCTTAGCCATTTCTAAACAGGACATCAAATAAATGTATAGTTCTACACAATTTTCTCAAACTAGAGCGAGTTGAAACAAAATGTGAAATCTTGTACTCTACTGCGTTATTTTAATTTTTTTAAAGTGTTGTTTTACCATACAACATTGCTGTGCTGCTACTAGTTCAACTATCATAAAAGGTGAATGGCAACAAGGTTGAATAAAATATAAAAGTGATAAGAACAAAGATGAGTGACCCAGAATGGCAGGGATACATTAAGCCACATTTTAGTGCCAGAAAAAGTCTGTGCATTTTCTGTATGGATCAAGGAAGAAAATTCCTGCTGGGGGTGCTTTGATATGTAGACATCAGTTCACCTGGTGACTGGTTCCCTTACAAGAGATGAATCACAAGATAAAACCAAACAGAAGTTTTGTAGTAAACAGAGGGTATTTTGATAAAGGCTAAGGGTCACTGATGCAGAAAAATAAGAGGAAGCTGTTTACAGCGGCACAGAAGAAGACCCGCTGGCAAATCACCCCTGTATGGAGACCCAGGGCCCTGGGCTCCTGGGGAAATCCACCTGAGCCAAGAGGAACCTGTGAAGCAGGAAGAGCAGTGAAGCAAGAAAATGTACATGGCATTTATTACTCTATATATTTGAGCTATGCCAAAGGTGACATTTTGGCTGTAAAAAGACTTTAAAAGAGCATGGATATTTGCTTTCTTTTTTGTATATTTGTTGTATATTCCCACTGACCAGGTTCCTAGTGCAAAGAAAGTGAGGCATAAAATAAAAAAAAAGTGACAAGGTCTGACTTGTCTTGACAGGGCAACAGAAACCTTTTCTCCTTGTAGGGCATATATTTGGCCACAGAGGCCAAAACCAGTCCTGAAATATATGGAGATTTCTCTCACAAGTCTGATATTATAAGATTCAGGAGACTCAATATAATGAAAATCCACAGTGGGAGCTTTGTCATAATGAATGGGTCATTGAGGATGCTGTCATGGATATCTACACTGATGAATCTTTGGAAATACATGTGATGGCAATCAATTAAAAGTAATGTATTGTAATTACATCTACATCTCGCTGAAAGACATGTCTAGATGAATTTGGTGTTCAGAACTAAGCCATTTTAAAAACAGAGAATGCTCAAGAAGAAACCAAGAGAGAAGAAACAGTGTACTAACATAAGAAGCTGGAGAATTAGAGTTGACATAGCTCTTCAAATAGAAAATTAAGTTATCCTGTAGGTATGAGGAATTAGGTATAGGCATTACCTTTTTCATTATGAAATCTGTCTGCTTTTGATGCCTCATTTTATTGTGCCAGAAAGTAAATTAAACTACCAAGGAAAGAGTGTGAACATCAAATTAGAAATAAAAATATTTACAATAATTGTTAGTCTTTTAAATTGCTTCTGTTTTTACCAGTTAAGAAATTTGGGTTCTGGCAATACCAGGAGCAGATAAGTGAAAGTCACATTCAAAGATTACATTACAGTTTTACTTTCTGTTAGGACAAAGTTCTTAGAATCTGAGAGATCAATCAGCTACAGTGAAAAGACAAAATGCTGCCATGGGTGCAGAAATTTTTTGTGCCCTTTATACCTCAAGACAGTATAGAAAATTGACTATATTAACAATATAGTGAATCAATCAATTTAACATTCCAATCAAGTGCAAGTGATGCTGCATGTTGGATCACGTGACAAGAGGAATTCACAGGTCAGACTGCAATTGTACAGAGAGGTTCCTGCAAAACAGGACATGTGCTGGGAAACGTGAATCATGACATGGCATGAGCTGAAGTTTTCTCTGGGGACTTCATTCTCTGCTAGCTGTAACACAATGCTTCTCTTTAATGCATTATGTAAAATTTCCCAGTATGCAAACCTTCTATATCTGGAATAGAAGAGGAATTGTAACTGAACGGGAATAATGTTACCTGCAAACCCTGAAGTTTGGCAATGAGAGAAACACAGATATGTGAATTGTACATGAATGCTGAAAATAAGATCTGAAAATAAGTTTCTGTAGGCTTTGGGAAAAAAAAAAAGGCCCTCCCCAACCCCCCACCAGAAAACAAAAACAAAAGCCTCCAAAACAAACAAACAAACAAACAAAGCCAAAAAAAGGCAAAAACCCCAAAAAAAGCCTTGCATCCTCTGTTTTCCCAGTTTATGTCACCAAATAGTTTTGGTAATTACATTCTGACCAAGTTAGCTTTGGGGTGCAAGGAACTGCCCCTTCATTGTTCATTAACAATGGTGCAGGTCAGAGAAGATCTATCAAAAAATGCAAAAGTATAGATTGTAAAGGTAAATAGAGACTTATGCTGGTTTAATTTAAATTATCTTAAAACTTGCTCCAACTAGATTTGTTATAGCTAGAAAATGTTTTATGTTCTTGTGCACTGAGACTGTGGTTCTGTTTGGAGCATTACTTCCAAGAAACCTTGGACATCATGCTGGATTTCCAGTTTCTATAAATGTGACCAAGCTATTCTCTCCTTTTGCACAAGGCTGGCTCATAAAGAAGGTTTCGTAGAGACTCGGAGTATCAGACCTGTACAAAGCCAATTCAAATACTAAAGAACAATTATCAACAATTCAAACAAAACTTAAAATATATTTTTAGCCTTGCATACACCTGGAACTTTATAGTTCATAGCTCCTGAATTGTGCTGACCTTTGTATAACAGAAAAGATTTTTTTTTTTAAATGAAAAGCTTGTCATTTAAATGGAAAATGACCATGAGGAGTTCTTAACATTTTCTTTTCCCTTTCTCTGTTGGGAAAAAGAAAAGGTATCACATCCCAGCAGAAATTGAAAAAGAAGGTAAAATATTTTTATAAGAGCTTTTCTCTACTTGAAAAAAAAAAAAAAAAAAAGAAAGAAAAACTTGGTAGAGGAAGTGATACAGAATTGTCCTCTTTTGTTATATCTAAAATACTTTTAAGGAATATTAAAAAGAAAATGACCTAAATAAATGGAGAATTTTTTCCAGATTTGGATTGAAAAATAGCTTTGAGATGGAACTGAATATCATCCCATGTCCCCCCAGTGCTATTGACTAAATCCCCAGTGGCTGTCATGGGTGCTTTGTTTTCTACATTTAGGAACTAAGTGTGCTATTGAGGAGCTGAATCCCACCCTATAAGTGTACCCAGTGTTGGTGTACAGGAACAAGTGAAGATTGACATATTTTCCTCCAGGTTCCTGCCTGGATCAGTCAAATTCCAGTGTAGAAACATAATTTTGTTTGTAGGCACAGGCCCTGATAAGGAGCAGGAAAGATGTGTTCATACACAGTGGCACAAACTGTTGTCTACCTGCATTTGAAAGTGGACAGAAAAGCAGGTGTTTGTCTGCACCCTATTGAAACACAATCACGATGAGCTACTCCAAGCTTGCTATCTGGAAATTCAGCACACACACAGGATTTTATTGCTAGAGACTACGTAAGAGATTCAGTGATGTTTTCTTCACTCCTTCTCCTGCAGATGTAATCATGCAGTGTGGCTCATAGTGAGAGAGGACTTTCAGATGCTTATTGAATGTTCTAGCTTATAAAAAGCTCCTTTCCTCCCTCTTCCTTGGTTCTGGTCAACTTGTAAATTTATGCATCTTAAGGTGTTTGATTTTTGTTATGCCTTCTCCAGAACCTTCTGCTATAAAATAATTTGAAAAATAAAGGGAAAAGAAAGACAAAATTGATTGCATTTACAGCTAAAAGGTGTCATTTCTTATTCTGAGATTTGCCATTTATACATTTTAAGAGTCAAGAGTTATGTGGCAAAACAGTAGCTTCTGTGCCAATTTTTACTTGAATGAATTGACATATATGCCAGAGGATAGGAAACTTTATGAATGTCTCTTTTTTTATGCTGCAGGAGGTGTCTCGAAAATTTTGAAAAAAAATATGCCATCTGTTTATCCATTTGCCCATTATCAGCCATAAAGTAAGGCGGAATAAATGTAGTTTATTCAGCCTCAGTAGATTCAAACTAAATCAAAAGTGCAATTTGTTTAATCTAGTAGTGTAAGATATGTCTGCTGGGATTGATTAAAGTAAAAATACTGAGTGTCACAATCCTAGAGTATATTTCATCATCAAAGATGTTTCATTTAGTTCTTTGAATACAATATGAAGATAACAGAGAAAACCATTGTGTAATGCTAAATCCTTCAGACCAATTTTTATAGAAACTGATATCAGTGAAACAAATGAAAATGCCTGTAAATTAATTTACACACATAATAATTCCAGCACACTGGAGTATCATGGTCTGACAGATTTAGAAATTTTTATTTGAAGTCATTAATAAAATAATGTCCATGATGCAAAAAATGGTTTTCAGCATATTTTATAAGAATACCATAGAACAATTACAGCACCTATTACCCATGACTGAGAGTAGTTCTTGAAAAAATTATAAATTTATTGCCCAGCAGATATGAATTTCTATAATGTCACTGAAAATGAAGCAGCTACAGTGTAACCATTGAAAATCTGATCCATGTCTACCTTCGACATACCAAATTGTTTTATTTGAAAAGTCAAATTCTTTAAATTGAAATAGTTTCTTCATATGAACAGCTTGTTAGAACTGGAAGTTTCTGGAGTAGTTAGGCTTTTAAAAACTTAATGAAGTGGTTTTCAAATTTATCTTTGGGAAGTACATGTTAGTTAAGATGGTATTCACCTCACAAACACTTAACCACCCAAAAGCTAGTATTGCAACTTGGCTAGAAAAATTTAAAGCGCCAAAAATCCACCCACAGAATAAAAATGAGAATTATTATTTTGGTTGACTTGAAAATTTTGACCTCAAATTTAATTATTTGTGTTTTCCTTAGCAGAGAATCACATGTACAAACTATGCTTGTGAAAATGTTATTTACCCCCTTTTACTTTTAGCACTACAGGGGGTGTGTACAACTTGAATATCAAAAGCTAAGGGTCTAATTTCTCTTCTTAAGAGAGTTTATTCTTAAGAGAGGATAATAAGTTCCTGAAAAAGCCTTCATCCTGCTACAAGATGAGTTTCTATAGGTTGGACTCTAGGTTATAATTCTGGAAAACCTTTGCATTATTTTTGGTTTCAAAAATTTTGAAATATTGTGAGATATGTTGAAGGCCTCTTTTTAGAGGGAGTGGGGAAAAAAAGAGAATCTTTTTCTGAACCACATCTTTGTGATAAACTGACAAGTGTGTAAGGCTAAATATATGCTTACCACCTAGTGCCTGCTTCTTGAATCTGTTTCAGGCTTTACGTTGTGACAGTCACTATAATGTCCGTACAAAACAGGAACTGGTGACTAATTACTTTGCACTCAACAAATCAAATAATTTTCCAGATTGCATGAACCACTACATTTGATACATAAGCAGTCCATCCTCCTGTGCTGCAGGAAAAGCCAGTGGGGAAGAAGTCTGGCCTTTCTGAACAGAGAGCTTGCTTTCAGGCTGTGGATATTGTCAACCTGGACTTTAGTAAAGCTTTTGACAATATTTTCTCCTGGGGAAACTGGTTGCTAAAGGCTTGAATGGGCGTACATGTCACTGGGTAAAAAACTTGTCTGGATGACCAGGCCCAAAGGGTGGCGGTGAACGGACTGAAGTCCAGGTGGTGGCAAGTCACTAGTGGGGTTCCCCAGGGCTCAGTACTGGTGCCAGTCCAGTTTAATATCTTCAGGAACTGAATAAGAAGATCAAGTGCACCCTCAGTCAGTTTGTGGTTGACACCACATTAGGTAGGAGTGTTGATCTGCTGGAGGGTATCAACCTAATTGATTCTGTGATTCTGTGAATACCCACCTAGCACTGAGCTAACACAGACAGCATGTTTGTACCATCCTGAAGTACAGTCTGAGCTACATGAAGTTTTTTTAAATCCTATTTTCAGATTAATCCTTGCTCTTCATGGTGTTGTGCTCTTCACAAAGACAATATCGTTTTTGAATTTGTTGGTCTTAAGAGAACAAGCCTTTCTTTCCACATCCCCTCCTACCCAAATGAAAATAAATTCAAGTGATACTGATTTGTCTCTGTGTCAGTGGCAGAGGAAGGGAATGAAAAACCAACTTGCTGACACTTGAATTTATTTAAGACACAGAAGAAATTTCCTTACATGCTATTAGCAGTATATCTCTATAAGAATAATTCATCTGAATAGTTTCTCGTGGAGAAGTATGCTTTTACATTTTACAGAAGAGGTAATAAAATGATGTATCTTTTGTTTTTTATGTCGTCTCTCAGAACCTGTGAAATATTTTAATCTAAAATGAACCAACCAACTCGAAACAAACAAGCAAATAAAATTGCCCACAGGAGAAGAAAATGTTCAAGCTTATTTTAAAACATATTTTTACTTTTACAATTCTTTATTTAACTTTCTAGGATATGAACAGAGCATTGATCCTGTTTTTGTGAGGTTGTCTTGCCATGATATCTGTCAGACACTGCCTTACTTTGGCTGTTTAAGAACTGCCTGCTTGCTACATGTTAGAGTAGTCAGCTCTGTTGTCTGACCTAAAAAGGTTTGTATTTTGGGGTTTGGTTATGTTGCTTGGATGCTTCGTGAGACACAACCTAGAAAGGGATGAAACAAACAGTAGTGCTTCACAGATCAGTGTGCTGTGTTGTAACTACTTGTTAATGCTCTGTAAGAGTAGGTAATCGTGTTCCAAAGGGAAAGAGCTGAAGGATATCATCTGAAAGACAAAGCAGTGCAGACATTGAAGATATCTGACAAAGGCATCCTGGCTGGTATAGAACTAACCTTGAAAACTTTTCAGTTATCTGTACTGTCATACACTGGTATTAAATAACCTGAAACTGTCACCCACAAGCCAAGTCTTCCTCCATAAATTGGGCAGCAGCAGTCTCATACATACAGCTGCTGACAATGCTGTCGAAGGCCATGCTTCCCTCTGGGACCTGGTATTTCTTACTCTGCCAACAGCAGTAACTACTACTCTTTGCTGCCATACTTTGCGGGAGCCGCCCTTTTAAAGGGGCTCTTCCTCTTTCTCACAACTCGAGATGACTGTACATCAGTTAAATTATCTTCCTTGACATACCACAGGAAAAAAAGCACGTGAGTGGGGCTGCTCATTTTTCTGCTTACCTCTGTCAGCTTGAAAGTGAGGATTTTCTGGGCTCTACTAGCACCAAAGGGGTGCAAGGCTTTCTGAAATCTCACTGGCCTCAGCATCAATAGACAGGTTCTCTTTTTGCCTCTGATTCATGTAAAAAGGATTAAACCCACTGAGAAATGTCATGCTTAAGCTAAACCACTACAGATTCAAAATTCCTATAATTGTAGAAAAAATTACAATTTCACAGAATTCTCCACAGCCTGAAGTATAAAATTTTCATTCCCATCAAAGGATATTCACTAGAAAAAGTTTATAATAATTTATCTTAATATACTTTTATGTCTCTTTTTAGCAAGACGAAGTCGATAAATGTGATAGACATCTAGAAGTGTTACATATTTAAATATTGTTTTGCTACGTACACGTCAATTCCCTTTAACCAAATGGTTCTCAGTCAGCACCACAACAATTCACATCTGAACATGTGGTGACAAAGGACAAATAAGTAAATAAGAGAGGCTAAACTGTTTTTTTATAAACTATGAAATATTTAAAAATTATAATCAGAAACAACAGGGAGCCTATATACAACTGCTCTTCTTGAATACCAAACTGAATCATATTAGGTACACTGTGTAATACAGTAGTTGTCTTGCTTGTTTAATATAACTAGAGACAACAATGTGGACTGCATCCTAACTGGACTGTAATTCCCAACATGATCTATTTCTAAATAGTTCTATATTAGCTAAATGCGTTCCATATACATAATATGTGATTTATTTGACGGTCAATGTCCAGGAAAGATAATAGCTGGTCCAAAAATTAAGCAAAACAAGAAAAAAATACAAAACTCAATTTGTAATTGAACAAGCAAATTTAAAAAAACCAAAAAACCAAATCTGAAAACATAACACAGCAAAAGAGCAAAAGATTGTGACTGCTAAAATTTGGACATTGTGTCAGTGTAACACCATAAATTTTAAGCAGCCACTATGCAGCTCAAAGTAAAAAAATTGCCAGAGAAAGTAAAAAGCAGACTTCCTCGCATATGTAATAGGAAGCTGCCTTTCATTAAGAACTGTAATAAACAAGCATGGCAATGATCCACATCATAGTCATCATATAAATGTTTGTCTCATAACATTTCTCATTAGCAGAGACTTTTCATTCACAATTAAAAAGTATAAGAAGGCTTACTAGTGCTGAATTTACTACCATTCTGCTATTTCAGTACCAGAGCTGATAAAGCGGTCTAATGTAGAAAAGAAAAAGAAAGCTGTCAAAGGAATATTTCTGCATTTTGCCAGATGGTGCCCACCTTGCATGTTTAGTGAATTGAATTTCAATAAAGAAAAAAGAGTATAATTCTAACTATCTGTAGGCTGCAGAATTCTTAAACATATTTGATTTAATATTAATACAGTATGTTTTACCAGATGATTTATTTGATGTACTAAGTATTTTATTTAATCCAGTATCTCAGACGTAATACATGACATACCTACTGTGACAGACAATATATCTAATTCAGTAAGGCAAAAGTTTAATTCTTCAGCTTATGTGCTCTTCTGAATCTCCTGAATAAAGATATATTTTATTGGAGTATTGAGTATTAATTTCAGTTTAAGCAATTTCAAATCCAGTATTATGCATATTAAGAAAAAGTAAACCTATCTCAAGAGTGAAGCGAAAAAAGAGAACAGAGCAGTCTTACAAATGTGCTTGCATACAAACCACTTGGCTTCAATATGCTACTCTTGATAAGTGATATTTGTAATTAGGAATATTTCAACAGCTGCTTGTATTCACAAAATTATCAGTAATTTTTAAAGTGCTTTGAATTTATATTCACATTCTCTTATTGCTCATTAGTTAAGAAATAATGTCATGTAGCTGAGGAACAAAAAACATATTCAGGCATCCATTCACATTCACTGAATTGGCAAAGATATTTGTAACTTACCTGTAATCTGGAAATTGTCATCCAAACTGTTTGACGTATAACTACATCAAATGATACATTTGTAGACATCAGAAATTATGTCAAAAGACAAAAGGTTCTGGTTGCTTTTCAGTGCAATTTTACCAATATGTGCTAGTTCTTTGGTTCATTACTCTAAGTGATATACATGATCAATGCAAAGTTGCATGGAATAACAAATTTTGAAAGATTTTATCATCTCTAATTATATATCTTTCTGAATCACAACTATTTACAGCCCAGAATTTTTGAAAAAATTGAGATAGAAACGTGCTGGTCAAACAACATGAATTTAGAGCATGAAAAACATTCAAGGCAATAGCAAAAGGGCACTAAAGAAATTCTGAGACTGTAAAGTTCATTTTTGCTGAAACATATTTTCCTTTAATGGAGCAACAAAAATAAAGCATTCACTGCCTTTTTTAAAAATGAGCTTTACTTCAGCATTTGTGTATTGGCCTGAAATACGGTAACAATACCTTCATGTGTAATTGAGAAAATTGCATCTCAGAATTTTTCAATCAAAATTCTCCATCAGAACAACAGTACTGTAGTTCAAACACACAGCATCAAATTCTCTCTCCATATAACTCTAAAAAAATCTGGACTTAAGTAGAATGCAAGCTGGCAGATCGATAAACTCATTCCACATCCTCAATTGGATACATGACATTTACTCTATTTTACTTGTGGAACCAGCACATTCAAAATCTGCAGTATCTGTGAATTTATTCTTTCAGCTTGATGCCACAGAAAGAGAGATACATGGAAAGCCAAATCTTCAGTGGGCACTGATCAGGGCTTACAGATGAACTACACTCCTAAGAGTGGGTTTGTTGAGGAGCAGTTGTTATGCCATCACAGTAATATCTATGTACCTGTTACACCTAGTTATTAGACTGAGTCTTGAATAATACACAGTAAGAAACAAGATTCAAATCCCTCACCTGTATTCTTTAAAACGAAAACTGAATGATTTGTAGTTTGTAAGTCAGAGAACTTTTATTAAACTTATAAATTCAAAAAGTAAATGATTTACACAGAAGTCAGGATTTCTCTTGATGAAGTTATATCAAATGAATGAAAAGAAAAAAAAAAAAAAAGAGCATAAAATCTAGTGCCAAAAGGGGCTCTGAATCTCTGTTATGCTGCTTAGGAAGCTTTCCTAGAAATGGTGAATCTTGGCTACCAGTCACTCTTCTCATTACGACTCATCTATTGCACATATTCTGTAATTACTAGACCAAATTCTCTCACGGGAGAAAAGGAACAGACTCAGATTTTCCTAATAGCTGAGTGAGGGACTAAATTGCTGTCCCTCAGGGGACAAGGGGAAGGGGAAAAGGGAAATCACAAATATACTATTATCTTTCTACACTTGTTTGTAAGAATATTTAAATACTGACATATTTTAGGCATGAGGTAATACTTTGGCTACTCAATAAAACACTATTCTGGAGGGTGACCATGGAAACCTGAGAATCTCTGGTGATAAAAATGAAATATATTAAATAAAACGAGGCAAGGCCTTTTAACCCTAATTTTGGACACAAGTAACGGAATTGTTATAAAAATGCTCGTTAGGCTCCTCTGTTCTTTTTTTGGGCTTTGCCATTAGATCTTGTAGAAGAAAGTGATGCAATCAGGCAGCAGCATCTTCTGGTTCATTTAAATATGACTGTAGAAGTAATTCTTTAAAACCACTAAGAAAAGGCTAAAAAGCCTCACACATAAAGATTTTGGAAAATGGTGCTTTCTACAGGTCAGTGGATTAGCCTGAAAACTTGCAGTTTCCATCCCATTTAATATTATATATTCTTCATCTAACCCTAAATCACAGTCAAATCCACCCAGGCACAGAAACCATCCAATACTGAAAAGGAACATCAGCAGCTCCATCATATCCTGCTGAACAGGTATATAAAATCTCCAGATGATACTCTTAAAAACATCAGACTTTTTAATAACAATTTTCAAGATTTCAGAGGACTGATGAATGCTTTAAATATTTGAGCAATGCCTGGCTGACAATTAATGTTACTGAACTTCCATTTAGTAAGTGAATGATAGTTTCATTTACTTTTATTTCTTACAATAAAAGAACTGAAATCCCTTAATTATTTGGGACAGTGAGTACACAAATATACACATCTTCTCCCAGTGCTTTATTTAAAAAACCTGACAATCCATTTTCCTCCTTTCAACTAAAAATTACTTCCTGCATTCAAAAATCTCTTCACTAACTATTTGCAAATTGGATGTTCCTATGGACTAGTATCAACGAAATAATCCATTTTACTGTGTAATTGTATTTGATAAGTTATATTTCACACAGATTTTTCTCCCCCTTAAGCAGTGACTTATACTGTAGAGTTGTTTTTCTGAAATCAATGACTGTATATGTAGCACAAAATAATATTTAGCACGAGTAAAGCTTGAAAAAGCTAGCACACAATAACTAATATATTTATTTCTATGTCAATGCCTGTCTGGAATTAATACATAAAAATTAAACTTTTTAAATAACAGATATATCAGTTTGAAAATGAGTATACTCTGTGTGGTTACTACTTCTGAGAAAAAGACACTCCTCATTTCTTTATCTTTGTATTTTAAGTGCCGCGCACTTCTGATGTGGTCTATGAATTATTTTTTCTCTGATGAGAGACAGAGACTGCAGCCTCTAGCTATATAAACTTTTACATTAGTGATGTTAATATTCTGCTACCAATGCAACTAAGAGAGGATATGCTTTCATTGACATTTCCCTTTGAAGTGAAATCCTAAAGCTTTAATTTTTATTAATGCAAATCCCTGCTAAAAAATACCTTATCCCTGGTCACATATGAGGCACTGTAAGATCTAAAGACATCTTTGCTTTCAGACTTCAGTATTAAACAGCTTCTGCCTGCAATCACACCACCTTAGGCTCTGATAATGCTGGCTTTTATAATACAGAATAGGCAGGGACTAGCTGCTGCTTGAAAAGGAGACTTCCAAATAAAATCCTAAACTTCTGGAAGCTGGTGAAAGAATGATGGAGTGTTTTACAGAACAGGAACCTGCAAAGCACTTAAAATCCAGGAAAAGCTAAAAAAAAAAAGCATATCTGGGATACTGCAAGGTTGACAGAAGAAGATAAGGAAATGGTGTTTTCCCAATGAATATATTCCTTGCAAATTCAAAATTGCATGTCAGAAAGTTGTGATGTCTCCTGGCTATTTTTACTGTTACAAAATAAACTAAGGCCTTATGATTTTCATGCAATTAAAATACAAGCGAAGGTCAAGGACCAGCAGCTAAATCAACATTATGTAAAGACACAATACAGTTGTTAAAAGCCGCATTTTGGAGAACGGGGTATAGAACACACTTAGTACCAGATTCTGTCTGCAAATCTCCTTGATCTGATCACATTATAATAAAAGTTTGCAATTGTTCAGGGCATTTTACCAACACTGCAAAAGCCACTGACCTGCTACCTAATGAGAACTGCTGTTGTTACACTGTTTCTCCACTTTTGCCAGTCTAATTTTGATGTTTTCTACTTCTCTGGGACTTTACAGATATTTTAAAACACGAAATAACATATACATACATACATAATAACTGAGGCAGATTGAATTTTGGCCTATGGAAACTAGGTTTCCTTATAACTTTTATTATTTCAGATGGATTCTGCAATGACTTCTTAGCTGATGTAGACCAGATTAACCCATAGAATTCTGCTAATCCTAAAGGGACATTGCACAGGGCTGTCAGCAACCCAGCAACACTCAGCAGCTGTTTTGGTCAACATCACTGTGTACTTTTCGGTCAGCTTGGAATATGGGCAGACCAAACACTTTCCTGGTTTTAAAGAACAAAATAGATAAACCAGTATTTATCCTTATAGATGAATTTTTCCTCTAACAGGACTAGTATCAGCTCTGTACTGGAAGAAAATAAAACTCTCATTCACTTACTCAATAGGAAACTCAGTAACATAACAACAATTTTATGCAAACAAATACTTGTTTGTGTAAAATATGGCTGTAAACCACTAAAAGTTTATTCAAAGGATCCGATTCATTCAGACACCCTGAGAGGGCTGAATCTGTCTCTGACAGAATAACCACATTTTATGGTCAGCTGCTGCACACATATATGTGTTTAGTGTTCTACGGAGCTACACAGTTATTCTAGGAGAAGAGGAGAGAGCAAAGTGCTTTTTATTCTCTCAAGTGTGCTTAGAAGGACATTTCCCAGTAACTCGCAGCTTTCTCACAGATGTTTCAGCATTTTGTTCCTCTGTGGTATACTTTTATACAATACTTCACAAATGAGAATCTGACTCTTACAGTCTCTGACAGAAACAAGCTATTTTGAGATACTTGTTCATGATCTAGTGAGTGGAAACACACTGTTCAATATTTCTTTTGTAGGATGTACAGTGTATGCTAAAATTATCTTTGAAGGAATTGTAATAAATTCTGAATTTTGACAGTAACAAAAATCCTCAAGTGACATAACACATACTATTTAATATATTAGTGTTGTTTCTTTTTCCTTTTTTTTCCTTTTTCTTTATATAGTAATGAAACATAAATTTTAAACATTGGCTCGTTTAAAGTATTGGATTGGTTTTTTTTTTGTTCTTAAATTATGAGGAACTTTAATTTAGTTAATATTGGATCAGGAATGACTGATAAAATTCTGATTTTTATTCAAGAAGAAAAAAAGAAAAATAATTTAATTTACCTTATTGGCAGACAGAGATGTAAAATTTAACAAAAATAGCCAAAACCACACACACAGAGCAACAAAAAAAACCCAACAACAAACAAAAAAAACCCAAACAAAAAAGACAAAACAAAACAAAACAAAACAAAACAAAAAAAAAAAAAAGAAAAGAAAAAAAGAGAGAGAGATGTGGTCAGTAAGCATTTCTTGGCTGAGATATTGTATGTTAGGAAAAAACCCAAAACACTGCCACCACTATGAGCCACAAGTGCCCAACCATGTCTGTAAATGAAGAGATTCAGGCACTTCAAGTGACCACTGTCTAGTTCTGCCTTGGCATATTGTCCCAGACTTTTGTGAGACTTAACTTTCTGCAGTGCCAGCTACAGAAATATGCTGTAATGATCCTATTTACAAACTAATCTGCCTCCTGTAAAAACAGAAAGGGTGATTAACAAGAATAGTACCCTCCATTTCTTCCTAAATTAAAAAAACTCACACACTTGAAAGATTTAGTCAAACTCATTCAAAGGAAAGATATCAGTGTCACACCAGATTTATTATAAACACAGAGAACAGAAAAGCATTTCCATCCTTGTTTTAACAACTATTTATGCTGTAGCACTTATCTTGCCACTTCAATTCCTGTCTTGCTAACATGTTGCCTAGTTCTAAGCACGCAGATGTATAGCTATTCCTTAAAGACCTTTGTCACCACAAACGTTTTCAAATATGGTTTTAGGAGAGGGATTTGACCTGAACACACTTTGCCAATATCATCCATAGTTCAGAGGCTGAAGTTGAAGACTAGTTAACCTTCCAGTAACACATGCTGTTCTCACTTCTGGCAATATGTTACAGTCCTGGATTGGTGAACAGTAAATTTTAGAAGAAAGTCCTATTCAAGAGCTGGATATATTTAGCATGCTACTGGGAGCTCTGTCCAAATGATACATTGAGTCATTGGAACAAGCATTACAGAAGCTGATTTAGTGGTAAATACAAGTTAACAGTGCAAACACTCCCCAGAAAGACAGAGAGTTACTTTCTACATTTTTTTTCCGAAGATTACTTTGCAACCCCTGCCTGCAGTCCAGAGCCCTAAGTGTCTTTGCATAACATATAAGTTTGTCAAAAGCTTTAGCCAAGAAAATACTTGCTGAATTGATGCAGTATCTGCAGTGATACCATTCTATTCGCTGATAAAGAGCCATTTGCATACATGCAGGAAAGCTCTAAGAGAGCAGGTACTGTGTTAAAGTCAATTTAAACTTACACAGTGGTGATGTGAAATTTGAAATTTGAAGGACACTAACTGCTGTATTATTACTAACTCATGTATTGGGGGAGTTGATTGATGAGAAGCTCAACATGAGAAGGCAACATGCACTTGCAGAAAGGCAAATGTGTCCTGGGCTGCATCCAAAGCAGTGTGGCCAGCAGGGTGAGGGAGAGAATTCTGGCCCTCTGCTCCACTCTGGAGTGCTGCATCCAGCTCTGGTGTCCCCAGTACAAAAAAGTTTTGTTGGAGTAAGTCCTGATGAGGGCCATGAGGACAATCAAAGAGCTAGAGCACCACTCCTATAAATACAGATTGGGAGAGCTGGGGCTGTTCAGCCTGGAGAAGGGAAGAGTCCAGGGAGAATTTACAACCTTTCTACCTAAATGGGAATGTACAACAAAACTGAAGGAGAACTTTCCACAAGGGTATGGAGTGAAGGACAAAGGGCGATGGCGTAAACTGAAAGAGAATATACTTAGATTAGATATTAGGAAAGATTCTTACTGTGAGTGTGATGAGGCACTGGAACAGGTTGGTCAGAGAGTTGTGGTTGCCTCAGGCCAAGCTGGGTCGGCCTTTGAGCAACCTGGTCTAGTGGAAGGTGCCCCTGCCCATGGCAGAGGAGTTGGAATGAGATGATCTTTAAGGTTCCATTGAGCCTAAACCACTCCGTGATTCCATGATCTGACACAGTAAGTTAGATATCAGGGAGGCTATCCAATATACCTAACCAAAACAGAAGCTTTCAAAAATATCTTTGTATGCCAGTCTGCATTGGGCAAAGCTAATGTCTTTTAAAATATTACTGATGGACTGTAAGTGTTGCAAAAAACTGTGTATTTTCTATATAAATGGGAATTTCACTGTTTAGAGATTTACGTTATTGTTACTTCTGCATTCTTTGAAATTTGGAAATGTGTGTGAGTGTGATGCACACTTTGTCCTTATATAGGAGGAAGATATGACTGAATATCCATACCCAGTGCCCAATTTTAAAAAAGTTAAAATTACACCTTTAACAACTTGATATTTTGGAATGAAAAAAAAAGATTTCTTATCCCCTGCAATAGAAAAATAAGTTGGGTTCCTAAGGTTTTTTTAAATGATTTTTTTTTCAGCTTTAATGTCATCAACAAACAAACAAGTAAACATTCAAATGAATACAGTTATTAATTATCAAATTTACATGAATTGCTCTCATCAGACAAAGAAAATTTTAATCACCTCTATGCCTTGCTAAACACTTGTGAAGAAACCTATGAGATTGACACAAAAGACAGAAAGCTAGAGTGTAACTAATCATTTTTAGAGCCTGAGTTTCTTTGCTGCCACAAAGTACAGACGTATGTTTTCACTTGTGAGTATGTAAAAAGTTATTTGCATGGATTAGGAAATTAGAACTGCAGAATTCACATTTTCTACCCCTTGTGTTTGATGGTTTTGTGGAATTCTAAGCAAAAATTTAAAAATAAAATCATCGTTAATTGATAAGTCTACATTATTTCTGTGATATGACCCCCACATATTACTTCTTTTCCTTAAGAATAAGTAAGAAAATATTTGAGGAGCTTTTTGTCATTTTCTAAGAATTAGCTTGTTTTTCTTTTCAAAAGATTTTCTCTTGATTATATATCAAACATTGTTTGTGAACAGAAAATCAGTTCAAATTGCTAATTAAGTTCCTCTCTATTCTAAGTATTCTGACTATACAAACTCAGCGTCCTGAAAACCTGCATGAATCTGAGTAACTCTAAATTAATTTAATTTTTTTCATATAAGATTTTCCTAGTGAAAAAAACACCATAATCAATCAACCACCATCGTGACAGATTGACTTACAATGATAAGTATTATCTTTCCTTCATTGTCTTAGACTGTCTGTATATAATTTTTATTTTATATTTGTTCCAAGAATTTTCTGCTGGTTTCCTAAACCCACTTTTAGTGTAGACAATACTCCTTTAGCTATGAAATACAGAGTTTTAAAGTCAAGATAAAAAATTTATCTGGAAACATTTCTTATTTTTGTCAGGCCAGCTTTGTGCTTTAATCATCATAAGTATATATTTAAAAAAGAGATTAAGAGGTTTACGAAGGAATAAGGTTTACTGCTAAGATTATTTACAAAATGTTTGACAGAAACTAAAAAACACCAAACAACTGAACAATTACAGCTAAGTCAAACTTTTGGATCACATTACTAAATTCAAGGAAGTTGAAAGGGAAGAACTAGAATGCTTTGACACTTAATCACTGCTTTCCTAAGTAATACTTAAATTAGGAGGAGGAATCCAGATTCCTCTTCTCTCAGGCAAATGTCCAACAAACCAGACTACTCTGATGTTATCCCTCTCATTTAGCAGTATATCTGTTACATTAAGCTGCTTAGAATGTGCTTTGATTAAACAAAATTTTCGTTCCTTGGTAAAGATTTTTCCTATAAAGCACCATCCATCTCATTCAAAGTACTTCTTAATATATTATGGAATTCCTGCCAGTTGATGGCATCAGTTTCTTCATCTTACCTGGTCCAAGAGCCGCATCATCAAAACTAAAGGTCTGTTGTCTTACATTCCTGAGAATTTTCTTAAATTGATTCGCATCTTATATTTTTCCCTGTTGGTCCCATGTTCACATTATCTCTCCAGATCTTACATTTTCTAATGCCGTACAATCTCAAAACTCTTCCCATGTTTTTCTTTGAAATTTTGATTTATATCTTTTTATGAAGTGGGCTATGAAGTTTTGTTTTGTTTTGTTCTAATTTGTTCTCAAACGCTAACATTTTAGGGTCATAGAAGACTAATGATGGTTGTAATGAATGCTTTGAACCCTTGTAAAATGTCAGTTGCTTAGCCAACTAAATGTTTTTGGGTTTTATTGATTTGCCATCAATAACACATGCTAAAATCCATTCCAAAGGCTTCATGATAGCTCATCATGCTTCTTAGAACTCAATGTTGCACAAAACACAGTAACTAAAATTCCCATCACATATTCTCTTCTGTGGCAGTATTTAAAATGATCCTTCAAAATTAAAAGGTTTCTGAGGCTTAAAAAAATAGAGTGTTATTAATATAATTAGAAGTTAAAGAACTTTTAACATTTTATTAATTGCTATTTTATATAGAAATACATTTTTCAACCAAGCAGTTACTTCTCCTTTCTTGGATCAGTCAAAAGAGTTTTGTTTGCATCATATTCTAATATGCAGTGATATACATTTGAAGTTTGATGTTAAGTTTTAGTCACACTTTGTAGCACATCACCGGGTCTGGATATCATTGAAAGCAGAGAGAAGGTAAACAAGACAAGAATACTTTGGATAGCCAATTTTCAGTTGCAATTTTAATTCCCATTCAGGTGAGAACTCAGATGCATATCTTTGGGCAGGCCAGGGATGTCACTAGTTTCTTTGGTATATGTCTTAGTTTCATTGATATTAATAGATCTTAAAGGTGTTATATATCAGCTCCAAATCTCCCTTGATGTTTGGTCCCATTGACTCCAGAGGAGGGCTAGAATCTTTGGGAAGCTAGAAATTTGCACTTTGTTGGTAGGATGTTAAAGATAAATGCTCTTTCATTGATTTAGATTAGCCATACAGAAGCTCTATAGATTTTTCTATCTTTTGTAATTATACATAACACTTTGAGATGACCTTAAAACTAGGAGAATCCTACTGTAATCACCTACTTACCACTGGTATTTAAACAAACACAAAACACTTCACAAAGCTCACAGTGTTCTGTGGATTTCTTTTCAGAGGTGCAATGGGAGTAGTGAAATACTTTTGTGATTTACACTGTATTTAAACTCTATCTTCACCACTATATGCAAATCCACTTTAGAAAGCATATTGCAGTTGGATATTTAAGGGATTTTGAAAATTCATTCCCTTGGAGATGAAAAGTTACAGCCAGAAATAGACCTGGGTAAAATATTTAATTAATGTAGGCAAGTCCACCATGTATAGTCCTTTCATACAATTACTGATTTTATAAATTTGTTTACATACAATGGTTTGTTCATGTTGATAACTCAATCAAATAAATATTAATCTCAAAACTTAATTGGCTCAATTCAATACACTAGAAAATCTTTTTTTCTTGTTTAGCCAGTCTGTCACTGTTTTGATGTGTCTTTTAATTAAAATGTAACAACCAAACTCTTTCATATTTCATCAAATCATTTCAACTTTAAAAGACAAATTAGTTAAGTGCTTAGTGCATTTTGTTTCCATACAACCTAAAATTATTTTTAAACAATTCCTTTCCTAAGATATGTTAAATGCTAACAAATCAGAAAGCCTATTTCTCGCCCATTCTCAGTTTGAAGGTATGACTTTTCCCAAGTCTGACTGAAAGCAGTAAACATACAATGACCTCTGGCAGGCAGCAAATATAGTGTATAAAATGGGTTTAATATTAGTTACAGTAAAATAAAATAATATCATTACTTTTTATCAACTTTTGGTTCATTTTTTTAATATGTAATTTCTGACAAACCAAAAGAAGCCTTCTAAGAGTTTTTTCTTGTAGGAACCAACAGTTCTAGAGCAAAAGAGTTGTTGAGGAGTAAAATGAATAAAACTGATAATGAAAAATGGAGATTTATTTCCTGAAATCCAGTGAAAATAATAGTGTTATTATATGGGGAAAAGAAAATTTTAAACTATAGCTCAAATATTTAAAGTATAAATGACCCGGCATTCCTGTCTGTAGTTTCACAGCTGGTGTCTTAATTTCATATGTTAATTTTTCATTTGATGACACCCACTTACAGAATCTGGCTTGTCTATCGCAGCCCAGAATATACACAGAAATATTTATTGGCAGAGTTTCATCCATTAAAACCAAAGAAAAATATCTTGACCATAAAATTTTTGGTAGGGCAATCAAAGAATTCTTCCCTGACTGATTCTACACAATGGTAATTTCCATACAAAAGCAAGGCGATTGCTATTATCTAAATTACCATTTTGTGTATATTCAATTGCTTCTACAGCCTTGAAAAGTACAAGGATGTACTCAGTTTTAGCACCTTTTAAAAATTAAATTCATCAGCTGTGATAAGAGCATGACTGGAGATTTGCCACGGACCACTGAAGCATTTAACAGATATTCCGCTAACCTTTCTGCTCCATCTGAACCTGAACAGCCTTCTCACAGTGCAATCAATGAAATGAGCCTGCCCATTCCTAATGACTGCTGCAGGGATACAAAGTTCTGAGTCCTGGAATATTACAAACACTAAATTATTAGTCAAGTTTTACCAGATATCTTTGCGGAAACTTTTGGTATGCCATCATCTGAGGTTTCACATTTCCACCTGGCAAATTTTCTGCTGCAGACAAATATGGAAAATGAATGCTACGTAATTAAAATATAACTAAAATCATGCACTAAATAGCTCAATGATGAACTTCAACATTTTAACTTTTATGATTTTTTTTTTTAAAAGGAACTTAGGAGGGTTGTAGAAAAACTTCTGAAAGCTTTTGGGTAGGAATTCATTATACCATGCATTGATAGCAAGCTCAAAACATTTCTAACAAAGGCCATATTAAATTTTTTATTCTATACATAAGAAAACAATTTTTATACATTGTTATGCTTGCTTCTCTTCAATTATATAAGATTTCCATGCACATAATTATTCAGGCCTCCTTGACATTGATGACATAATTTTGCAGAGTTCAAGGGAAAAAGAACTTGGTCCTTTTATGAAGCAAAACAAGAATGAAGCAGAAGAATGAAGAATGTGTTCTCATATCATTAGATAAAGTACTAGACATGAAATAACAGACGCCACTGGTTAAAGATATTTGCATCTACAACAGGCTTGACAATCAACAGGATCATCTAGAGCAAGTCCAGAGGAGAGACATGAAGATTAGCAGGTGGCAAGAGCACCTCTCCTGTGGAGACAGGCTGAGAGAGTTGGGGCTGTACAAACATTAAAACAACAATAAAAACAATAAAGCATAAAAAAAATCAATAATGAATACCTGATGCTAAATCATTACATAACTTTTGTCAATTTTTCAGGAGTACTTAAATTATTTTTCAAGTTTAATTCAAAGTCAGTATGACATTGTTTCTCAATGATTAATCACTTTTAAAATTGGAGTTCACATCAGTGACGAATAATTGAACATGTTCTAGAAATTAATCACAATGTCTTAGCATGCAAGAGAATCAGCCGATCATTTAGCCCAGTTGTTTTCACATGGCTTGATATCAGAATTACTGAGGTAAACTCTTTGTGCATGTGTTTTTTAGGTTTTTAAACAGTTCGACTATTTTTCACTGCCTCCACCATATCTCGGTTTCTGACCAGTGTTACATTAAACAGTGATCCCACAGGATCCATGACCTAGTTCACAGCTTGAAAGAACCCCAGCAGACACAGGCAGCTCCTCAAAACTGGAATGGTTGCACCTACAGCATCGCACAGAATGTCTGAGCCACTGCACTTGTGCATGCACAGAGAACAGAGATTTATAAGCTGTGATACCTAACTCATCATCCATGAGTGTAAGCTGTGCTCAGGGCCTCCAAGAGAAGGTCACTTGTGACATTTGCTTGCAGTTCCCAGCACTCCTCCACTTCTGTTTGTAGAAGCAGCAGCCACAGGTGAGCCCTGTCACCCAAAACAGAGATAAATTAATGTCTCTGAAAGTTTGGCACACAAGCTAACTTTTCCAAAAGGAAGACACTTTATCCAGTTCTTCATTCTTACTTTAAATATTTACTATACTTCTAAAAAACAGAAAAAGAGTATTGAAGCAGTCATATTATGAATGTTGTGGTTGTTTTGTTTCCTGGTATTTGTTGCATGAGTCAGTAAGTTCGTAAATGCCATTCTGATGTGTTCTGATACAATGCTGTAGTATTTTCAGTGATGTAATTTCTTATCTTAGCTACTTTTGCCAACTCCCATCTAGATAGTTTCCAAGCAGTGTTCAGCCTTGTACCCTTTAACTGAAATTCAAAACATAAGAAAGAGAATTTTATAATACTTTTAAAATAAATTTTTTAGGATGTGGAAGGAAAAGACACAACAATAAGAAGTTTTTAGCATGTCTAAAAGGTGAGCAATTTGCCATGTGTTTGTGCAAATACACCAAGTTTGAGAAGGTGGATTTTTATTGTATGGATTGGTTATTTCATGGATAGGTTGGAATGGGAGGGAATAGACTTTATGTTTTCCAAGTGAGAGCAGCTCTAGCAGAGGTTGTGGCATTGTACCAACTACACCCTGTGAAAGATGAAACATCTCAGTGCAGAGCTAACAGCAAGTCCAGCATGCATTTATCCCATCCACTACACACTGCTCCAATAAATTAAACTTGTGTTTTAATACAGGGCACATTATCTATTTCATCAGTAGAGCTGAAAACTTTTGTTTTCTGTGCACATTCTGCTACATGCCAATTTGTTGAACACATATGGGTTTGTAAATTAATATTGCCTTGTCCTTTTCATTCTTTTTAACATTTATCTTTAATTCCTGGTTTTGATTTTGTTTTTTGACTTTCTAAAAGAGTTGTTAGTTCAAAAACTCTTGAAGAACAGTAATTTCAGTCTAGCCCAGCCCTCTGCAAGAAGAAGAGAGTTCCCTACAATTTAACTTCCAAACTTGCTTCTTATTCCAAAGTTTCACAATACTGAGCAATATTCACTGCATCTTTTAGAGCACTGTGTTTTATAGCTTTTCTTTGAATGTTTAGGCTAATTTTACTTCTGTCACTTCATTCTTCACTTATATAACTCCTGTATTAGCGCTTAATTATGCTCTTTTGTGATTCTTAGCACAAATCCTTGCTTTCTTTTGATATTTATACCTTCCTAATACACAAACAAACACTTATGATGTATCAGTCTAAATCACCATTTTGCAAAGCTTCAAATGCATTTTGTCTGAGTAATTCTTTATTTGTCTGTCCTGAAAGCACCACAATAATTTTTTTGTGTTCTTTAATTTCCCTGTAATTTGCACGAATAGTATTGAATTGCACATATTTATCTTCCTCTACTTTGCTGGTCAGTCACCTTTACTCCATTAATTTTAGGATAATAGATGGGATTCTAAAGTATAAACCGAACTTTAAAAGGCAAAGCAAATATTTGCATTAATTTCTGTTAATGTTTTCTCTACACTTCAGACTTACCAGTTTCCCAGCTAAGCAAGAGTCCAGCACATTTATACTTTGAAATATCAAGCAATAAAGCTTTCTTTTACTTTGGGGAGAGTGGGCTTCATCACCACCATTTACATTTTGAAAAGACTTTCTTCTTATTCCAGTAATGACATACAATGACCTACATTAGCAATAGAGTGCTATGCAACAGTAACATATTTCCATGTGCATATATTTTTCTTCAAACACTCAGACAAACTGTTTATTTGTGGTTTATTTGTGGCCTGCAGAGAAGCCTGCAGTGGGTTTTCACTGAATAATCTCAGTCCTGCAGAAAAAAACCAAAACACACTATTACATGGAATGAGGATGGAAAGGGAAAGACACCGGTTAAAAGTCCTCTATGAGGTAGTGACCAGTTTGTCTTTTCTTTTTTCAAATTTTGACACCTAAATAGTCCTGCATACATGGATTTAACTAGAATCAGATTTGAGATAAAAAGAAAGACCAGGGCAAAACGGGAGCAGAGTTGTAAATGGGCTCACAAGGAAAATGAAGGGATATAAAATTCTGTGTGCTGAGGATTTTTAGTGGCGAAGGGATGGGTTCCTTGGCTGTGAATTATATTTGAATTAAAGGTGAGGGAAACAAAATTTTCAGAGCGGTTGTCATACAGGGTCTGGAAAACATTTTCCCAGGCCAGCCAGGACTGATATTTAGGTTACCTTCCAAGGAATAATTTATCTCTGGAGAGAGTGGGAACCCTGGCCTGTGGCTCAGCCAAGCTTTATGGCCAGGGCTGAGTGTGGAGTTGTGGTGGGAAGGGGCTGGGAAGAGTCTTCTAAAATAATCTAAGGCTTGGTGCTCATGTCTAGGCAGAAGGGTATCTATTCCAGGTTTGTCTCTTGCCTTGGGGATCAAGGGATCGATCTCCACCAGAAATTTCATCACCTCATCTATATCTTCCCTTGTGACTCTTCCCCAAAGGTGACATGCAGCAGCTGCACAATCAAATGGAAGGAACTGTTATAATGAAGTGCAGGGTACAGCATGGCACATTGAGTACAACTTTCTATTTACATATTTTTTACTCACACTTGGAGGCATAGCCAACATCTCATCTGATCATGGACCTTCATGGCAATTCTCAACCCAGATTCTGCTTCAGGTACTCAGTTTCACAGATTTAGTTGTGTTCCAGCTTGGGCTGACCATGAAAAGGGGCAAGATGGTGACAGTGACAAGGCCCTTTAAAATGTAATGTGCTTTTTTCCCGTTTTTTCAGCATATGGTGACAGGATAAATTTATTTTGCTGGCAGTATCCTGATAATAAACAACATCTATTCTTCTTTTATGTTTTAGTCTTCTTTTTATGTTATTTTATAACTTCTTTTTATTATAAGAGCATACATACACAATAAATGCATAAACATCTACTGCCAAAATATCTGTCAGGATATGTACTGGTTAAGGTGCATTAAAATTAGTACTGTCTATAGGTATTTAAATTCTACAAGACTGAAATTCAGATGTTTTCATTGATTTGCAACTATGAAGAACATTTTTCTTTTGATGATGGTAAATATAACACAAATTTTAAGATAATGAAATGGTGCTCTGTAGCACTTTGTAGCAGAGTAGGGTGAAATATTTTTCTTCTCTCTCTGAAACATCAGAAATAACACTCATGAGAGCTATAAGAAGAGTTCAGTAAATTAATTGTGTGTGTAGTAGAACATGAATTTTTAGAGGGCACAAAATATTTATCCTTAGCTTTGACTGGAACAATGTTATATTGCTTTTTTTTGTTTTGTTGGTTTCATTTCCTTCTTTATGGTTTTGGTTTTTTGCTTTAACAAGTTGAGATGTGCTGCAATAATACACTCAAAATGAAAAGTTTACTTCTAAAGCAACCAGGGCTTATTCACTCTTTGCTCCTAATCAATGCTCAAAGGTTAAAGGGCTTTTTAACACAATGGAAGAAAATTAAAAGCAGGCATAAATCTATCAGTCCTGTTAAATGTTGCATTCATAGGCACTAATGGATTTATTCTTTTTCTCCCTGCATAAAATGCATTTTTTCAGAGCATGATTACCATTCCCTAATTAAGAATTCACAAATGTGCCATGTAAATGTACATAATTTATTCCCATCATATTGAAGGTCTGGGAATTTTGCCAGTGAATGAAACATTGTATTCCATAGGAAGAACGAAACTAATACTTCTGTGTCTGATATGAGAGATTCATTCCTTAAGCTGACATAGTCATAAATCTAAATTAGAGCAAACAGTGCAGTCAGGTTAATATCTAATCAGTCTTTCAGCTCTGGACTTCAGAGGCTTGAAATGGTGATTACTTAATAAGGCAAGGAATATCCAAACCTTTAAAGGCAGATATGAATGAGCTTTGTTGTCAACCTACTTTCCTCTTTGGAAAACAGAAGCTGGTGTTGCCACTAATCTCTGCTTTTTTATGTGCTCCAGAAGGCAAGTTTGGGACTTTGATGACTTAAGGGGGTTTTTGTCACATTAGAGTTGCCAACAGCTGACTTAGTGCAGAGCCAGGGAAGGAGGCAGACGTACGACCAGATGGAAGAGTAATCTCAAGGGGATTGACCTTACAGGAAAAATTTTAAAAAATAAAAAAGAAAAAGAAAAAAAAGAAAAGTGTCTCAATATCTCCGGCTTCTGGCAGTATGACCAGAACATCATGAGCCTGTGTCCTTCCAAAAAATCCTATCAGTGTTTCACATACACTTCAGTAGCAATAAGCTCATAACATAGGCTCTATTCATTTCTACCTGGAGAATGACAGTATGTCACTCTTCTTTATTTAATGGTGACAGAAAAAGCAGTCAGAGCATAATCTGGAGTTCTGGCTTCTCACACTTCTCCCTTCTTCTGTTTCACATATGCTGTAACAAATTGGCTTTCTGTGCTATGCCCCAAGTGCCTAATGTAAAATAGAATCAAACGGAATAAACTGAATAGGATACACTGATGTCATACTGAGGGCCTCACATTTTACAATTTTGTTAGTATATGTGACCTCCTTAAAACAGAAGAGGTTCTTGTACAGACTCTAAGAGCCAAGTAGGTAACGGTATGGAAATCTGACTTTAATCTGGTGGGGAATGAAAACATATCAGAGACACATTAAAATTGCTCCTACCCACTGTAAACACTTGCTCCCAATGATCTTCCCTCTTTGTAATAATTTGTCTTTAAAGCTTTCACTCTCATCCCTCTGCATTGTGTCCATGGGCATAAACTAATAGCACGGTTGGTTTTGTTTGATTAATTAGTGCATATATCACGACATTGGAACATTAAATGAACTCCACAGAAAAAGATGCATTCTGATTTATGTCTCCAAGGTTAGAAACATTCCTTTCTTTTTCTTTTCTTTTCTATTTTTTTTTTTTTTTTTTGAGAGAATAGAGTTGGTATTCCAAGACATTTAAAAAAACATTTTAGAGGAAAGACATCAAAAATGTGGAGAGGGAAAGGCATTTTCCCCTCTCAGAATCTGAAAGTTCAAGGTAGACTTTTCAACCATTCCTTTATGATCAACATATTCTAAAAGTTAAAAATTAAGAATATAAGCTTAAAGTTGATTCTAAAAAGTACTCCTTCTTGCAAATATTATGTAGGAGTTTTGAAATTCATAGAAAAACATTAATATCCCTGGAAGTGTTCAAGAAACAACTGGACATGCTGTTTAGTGCTATGGTTTAGTTGACATGGTGGTGTTTGGTCAAAGGTTGGACTCAATGATCTTGGAGGTCTTTTCCCACCTTAATGATTCTGTGATTTTACATGCAAATCCTTGGGATAAAATTCCAAGTTAGTCATGACAGAGTAAATAATCTATCTCTGCTCTGAAAATCCAAAGGGTGGGTTATTGCACCCAATTGTCTGATTCTTGTAAAATGAATCACACTTTTAGTAATCAAGTCTCTTAGAATCTGAGCAAGACAGTGCAGCAGCGCCTTTTACTTTTGAACACTCAGTGAGAAACTCTCACCAAATAGAGCAAAGCTTTCCCAAGAACCTCAGGTACTCTGTAATAACTCAGCAAAATACATCTGCAACCAGCTGGGACTACACAAGGAAGTTAATCACATTCAACCTCTTTTAGTTTTACAGCACAGTTTTTGTTGTTCTGTAAAGTAAATTCTCCTTAAAAGTGAATGGCGAGTTTGGTTATATTCAACAGAATGGTAATTGCAGAAAGAGCTGCACAGAGAGTGATGTGAATCAGTGCTAATGTGCAGAGCAGGTCAATTCTCGCTGTTCAGCAGTTTGGCAAGACAGCCAGCATGGGCCAAGAAAGACAGAGGAATCTTCTTGTTTTAGATTTCAAGGGTGTGTTTCTGCACACTGGTGTGGGTCACTGGTGAATGGAGAGAGGGCAGTGGACTGGGAACAGCCCTCCTTTCTGTAACTGGGAGAGGGCGAAAACCTGTCCTGACAAACCTCCTGTGAGAAGGTGAGGATATCAAGAAGGGGAGAGATGAGAAGAGGTTTCTCAGCCATGGGAGGGATAAATTTGAATAATTAAGTCTTCTGACTGAAAATAAGAAATTTAGTTTAGTGTTATCTTGGCACATAGTACAGCAATTCATTCCAAAATTGTTCACACCTGATCCTTTTGAACACAAAACAAAATTTATCATATCCCACATTTTACTAGATTACCTGATTATTTTTTCTCACATCATAGAGATACCTATGACATACCTGACACTTTTTTCTTCAATTTGTTCTTTTGGTTCTGGGATTTATTAAATTCCATGCATTTTTCATCGTAAAAAGGAATAAAGCCAACATCCAATCACCATTTAAAAATTTCAGTTCAAAGCCCAGTGGATAAGATACCAGCATCTCTTCCACCTAACCTGGTGGTATTTAAAATTTATTTTGACAGTTCCAAAATATTCCAACTAATTGAAATGTCGCCCTCTGCAAATGATCCACAATATTCAACAGCAATCATTTTTCTAATGAACTTACATCTGGAGACAATGATAGAAATAAAAGAAAAAAACATAAAAAATGAAAAACTTAATAGTAAAGAGAGAAAGAGAGAGGGAGAAAGAGGAAAAAAAAAAAAAGGTAACCCATACAATTCTACTTGGTCTTTTTTAAGTTTCTTTTTTCTTTCTGTTTGTTTCAAATCACTAATCAAAACCACTTTCCTACTAGTAGGCTAGAAGAGGAATTTAGTTGTTGGACTATATCTTGGATATCTGATAGATGGTGAAGGAGAACTCAACGTGAACCATGATCAAGTTCCAACAACTCAACATGAACCATGATCAGGACCCATCTCCCATAAGACAGAGGAGCTGCCAATCGCCACCACATGCCTGACGACTGAGCTTGTTGCTGAAGGAGTCAAGATCCTGCATGAGGTCAGCATTGCAATCTGGGACAGAACCAATGCAGATCCAACATGGAAGGCTCATACTAGAAGGAATTGTGTTATTTCCAAGCCACTAGATAGAGCTTACTGGTGTTTAAAAACCCAGTTCAGTGTAGTGCAACTATACAAACTTTACTCAACTAAGGCAGGGATGTAGGAAATTTTGAGAAGTATAATAAACTTCCCAATAATTAAAAATTAAAAAAACCCAAAATTGGCCATTTCTGTTAATAAAATAGCATAATTTATAATAATAATAATAAATTATTATTATATTTTTTATTTTTATAATTTTTATAAATTTATTTTTGTAATTTTTATAAATTAAATAATAATAAATACCTCACCAAACATACAAATCTAATATTCTAACAGTTCAGGAGAATGATTTTATACTTTGTACTCACTCGACCTGATACAAACTTTCTTCTCTCAGTCAAAGAGAGCAGACAAAGATGTAAGAGCATTCAAATGGCATTCCTTGTATGAGTACAAATGGTACCTTATATTCAGGTTCTCCTCAGTTTCTGGCAACTTTGGTCCTAGTTAGACATATTTTTAAATCACTTCATTTTTTAACCAAAACTTTTACTGTTTAAAAATACATTATGAAAAGGACTGCTTAAATTGCTTAACTTAAAATCAACACTGACTTATGGAAATTTACAATTAACAAGATTACAAATAAAAATAAAAATTGAATAAATAAATTAAACAAATAAAAATTACGTTGCATCTCATTACTTGATATTAAAAAAAGTATTTGTGAAACAAAACTTTAAGGAATCGCTTGATTGTTTTCTATAGGAGTGAACTGCATATTTAAATCCTTTTTATCTCTAGCTTAGAGTTTATTTCTAATGAACAAATAAAACATTAAAGAACTAAAATAGAAAGATGTATTCATTATCAAGCAGACATAACTATTTATATACTCTCTTCTGACTCCAGCAGATTAACGGATGTCAGTGCAGCAAAATAAATATAAATTGTTGTAATCCAAGAAGATTTATAAACGAGAAATCCAGAGAGTTGTAAAAATGCCATGATATCTGTGTGGTCTGTTTGTGCACAAATATTTTGGGTGCTACAATATTAATATGTCTCAGAGACCCCTCTTGTCAAAAAGATCAGATATGTGGTATTGTCTGGTGAAAAGCTAGTAGGAAGATTGTTTATGTTTTCCATTTTAATTGCTTGTAATACTGAATCAATATTAATCATACTAGCTGGCAAATAGGTAAGTGAAATCAAGAAAGTCTACTGTAGAAACAGCAATATAACATTAAATTCATACAGCTGCAAGCTTGACAGCAGTGACTGCATATTTGAAAATCCATTTTGCTTCCTCTCATATGCATATGGTTACAGCTTGCTTTTCAAATAAATCTGATCAACATTTTGTGGTATTTGAACATTTTCCCATCTGGTGGATTGTTCATAAAACTCATTTTCCCTGATTTAGTGAGGCAAGGAACACACCAGACTGAATGGTTTTAGATTTGTGTTTGGAACTTCTGGGTTTTTGCAATCCCTCATATGTCCCATAATACATTCCTAATTTTCCAACAGATTAATTTATGTTTTAAACCTAATAAGCCAGGTGTCATGGTACTTGACTATTCTTTGCTGCATTATGGTATTTTATTGTGAAGGGTCATGCTCGCTGAGTCTCTGTGTATTTTATATCAAAAGAAGGAATTACTTTAATTTTTAGAGGCATTTTACTTCTTTACCATAATGATCAATCTTCTAAAATGAGTTCGACTATCCCCAAAAGTATTAATTAGTCCACATGTAGCTCTTGCTTGCATCGCACAAAATACTGCTTGCGACTCTAATGATCCAAATTAAATAATATTTTTTAAAATTAAATTAAGGCATTAGTATTTCCTGCACTGATTTTTACTTCAACAGTCTTATGATTTAATGACACCCAAAAGCTGTCACAGTGCAGCAATTAAGTCAACATGGGAATATCTTAGTAAATATCTCAATAACACACCTGTGGGTAAGTTGCAAACACCACTCTTTCTGATCACTAGAAAGTATGGTAACATTATGTGTAGAAACCAGATATTCAGTGTTCAGTTCAAACCCTAAATATGTCCACTAGTGTATAGAAAATGGAGAAAAAGATTAAACTTATCATCTTGAAATATCCACATTTTTATGGTACATGTTTCTGCTTCTGATGTTTGAATCCAAAACATTTTCTTTCTGCGACTGGGCAACCTGAGCCAACAAAATGTTTTCTGTCATTGCTTTTGTCCTCAGTAATTTTCTTTCCAGGAATGTGATCTATTTCTGAATTTCTTCTTGGCTTGACACTACACAAGACTGACAATGCTGTCCATGTTGCCATCCTCCCCCACATGGCAGTCAGTGATTAGAACAGATCCAAACAGATATTAGTGTCCCTTACTGGATGGCCTACACTAGGTGACACCTTCATGTTATTAAAACATCAATCATGGTGGAAACCTTGTGGTGTGCAGGATTCTGCTGGAGCAAATGAAGTAAAATGTTCTCTGTCAAACCAATAGAAAATATACTAAGTTTCAGTATTTTCCTGTTGCTTCTCAGCTATTACTCAGTTCTTTGACAGAATTTAAAATGCTCTCCTTATTATGTTATGCAGTATTTAAAACCATCCTCTGATAATAATGCTGAAAATCAGACATTTCCAGCTACTACACATCAGTTCTACACGAAAAACTTCAACATTTTAATAGAAAAAATCTCCCTCATATTTTTGGCAAATGTTGTCTAAATTACTTATTTCTCTCCAGATCAATGAATATTGCTGGTTTTCCATACTTTCACTGAATATGCATTCTACTTTGTTCATGCAGCAGGACCCAGCAGGTTGGATGTAGGGAACAGAGGCTTCTTACAATGATAAATGCTTTTGAATAAAAGTTTGCTGCTCAATTGAAAACTGCTGTAATTGTTTAGTGGCTTTTGATAAAAAGCATGATGGATACCACCCCATGTTTTTAAATGAAAGTGGTAATGGCAACTTTGTCCTCTGTTAATCTGATTGTTGATGGGTTGTATAAAATGGGGTGTGAACATAAAACAGATTGAGCTTTACAGATATTGCAGCTGGGAGAGAGACATAACAAGTATATTACATACAAGCTGCTGTGTCAGACATGCTGTTTCTCGGATCAAGCAACCTGGACATGCACTCCATAAGAACTATAAATACCTAGGGAATAAAAAAGATTATAGTATTGATGTGTATGGATGCCCTGAAGACTAAGCTGTGAGGCAGATTTTGAACTAGTCTTTTGTGTCACTTGGGCACATGCATGTAAGTAATACTTTAGATACTAAGAATCTGTATCTGTCTCAAAATCTGATTTTTGAGTGGATTTGAGCTTCTAGGAATGGTTAATTTGAAAATTTTACTCTATCGTGCCATTCATTTTATTTCATGGCAACTCTGTCATCTATTTAAGCACCATTTTATTTTTCCAGACTTTAATAGGTTGGTGATTGTAGGAAATGTTTAGCTGGAGAACAGTTGAAGGACAGCTATGCTTACATCTTAAATCTTGCTTATGAGGCAAGATAAAGCTTTAAAGACGAGAAATAAATCCAAAAAAAAGGGCAATAAAAGGTAATTTAATTAGAGACCTGGCAACAAAAGTATGGTTTTTATAGCATCATCCACTGATAAGTACTCTTTCACCTTTCTCTGCATCAAACCTTGCCAGTTTTACATCCAAGAATTTCTTGGCATCACTGAGCAAAAACCTCACACATTTAATATAGACCAAGGATGAAGGTAGTTTAGCAGAATTGAGTATTAGCACATCAAAACTGCTTGGAGTACATTTCTTCCATTCATAAAGCAAATTAATGCAGGTAGTCATTATGGAAACAGGTATATTAAAACAGAATCAAGGCCATACATCAAACTTCACTGCAAATCTCAAGGAAAATGCCTTTACAATAATATATGACCTGACCTTCAGCTCCAAATATCCATTAGACCTTTTTGGCTGCCACTCATTCTAAATTAGTAAAGTATACAATGTGATTTACTCTTGCGAATTCACATGCTCCGGATCATCACCAAAAACATACGACTATCTCATTAAGTACCTAATCCACTTTTCCTTGATAATGATTCTTTGCCCTTACCTTTTGCTTTATCTTTCCAAAGAGTTACACAAAGCACCATGCAGAGATTCTTCTCTCCACAGAGGAAAAGGTGAGTTTACACTTGGGAGATACTGTACACATAAACTGGAGAGGCAGTTAGGTTCTACTGGTGAAAGCTATTTGTTTCTTCAGATATTTTTTAGAATTTCTTATACCGTAAGACCTAGGGAGTTTGTGCATGTATTATAAGCTATGAAATTCATTTAAAGCAGTTGGTGATAGGTAGATGGCTAGTGAGGAATGAATACATCCTTGTTCATGCATGGCATCCTTGTTCAGGCATCCATGTTCACCACAGTTTGTCTCACTGGGTAGTTTAGAAGAAAACAAGTGCTTATCACTCTTATTTTAGGGAAGCATAGGCTCAAATCCCCAATTAAATGCTAGTATCCAACCTAATTTCTAAGACAGAATCGAGACGTGAGAAAAAGTTCTTTCCCTTTTTATAATTGCAATCATTATTTGATTTATTTAATACACTGTTCCCCGGAGAGACCAGCACAACAAATAAGCAATATTAGCAATTTATTATTATTAGTTGTTGTAATTTCAGGGGTTTGCTTTCTTACTAGAACTTTGCTATGGGAAAAATGTTACCAACTTTCCGTTTTCTTGAAGACTCATTTTCTGAACATGCATTACAAATCTCTCCCTGGCTCCAACCTTAGATTCTTATGAATTTCTATGACTAGAATTTGTATTTTCCTACAGTCTCAGGCCCTGGGCTTCCAGACCCAGACCTCAGGTAGGACAGCCTGTCAAGTATTAGGCCTTGATGTTTAGTTTCCCCCCTTGAGTCTCAAACTAGCTATTTGTTGCCTCCTATCCTTCACAAGTCCTTTGGGAATGTGTCTGAATTTGTTGATATAGTCAATTTTCTTTGCTACACAGGGGATTTTTTGACAGCTAAAAAGCTAATAAACAGTTCTTCCAAAGCAATGTTGGTTTCACGCACTTTACTTAGAGATATAGCATACATTGTGTCTAATAGCTCTACAGGATAAAAACAAATACTTATAGCAGACAGCCATGTCTATTCTTTCTCCCATGGTCCAGAAACCCTTTCATTTTAATCAGTACTGCTAGTGTTCCTAGTCTCTTCCCCTTCCCAGCCCTCCTTATGGACACACATCCTAACATCCCTCTCTATTATAGCCTTTTTTGGGGCATTTTTCCAATTTCAACTAATCTAAAAAATGTTATTATCAAATCAATGGTGTTTAATGTGGCTTCACTCACTTTGGAGCTGGCCAACAGCTGAGTAGGCTGATTACCTCACTCGTTGTCAACATTGAATAACTGAAAAAACTCCTCAAAGCTCTTGTCCACAAGCCCTTTGAAAAGAAATCATAACATTTTATCAGATCCATATTACGTGTGACTCTTAATTCTTCAATTTAATGACACTTTGAGGCCTTCTTATTTCTGGAAAAGTCAGAGTTATATAACCACTATCTTAACACAACACCAGAGGTACTTGTCTTTCTAGTTTAGGACTGAACCCATGGGAATATAAATCTCAATCATAATAATGAAGTAACCATAAAATGTTCAGTACTGTACTCTTTTAAGAGGCAGACCCAAACTGACATTCTTCATGTCCTTCTGGATGATTATCTCTGTAGAACAAGTACTCCATGTCTCCACAGTACAAGAGCAAAAATGTGTATCTGTGGGACATGTAGGGTGAGAGTAGAGACATTATCATTAATTACTTTTGAACAGCAGTGAAAGTACTTCAAGGTTGTTTGCTGCCTGCAGATTTGTCAGTTTCCCCATGCAATGTATCACAAGGGAAAGATTTTTTAAGAAATACCAACATTTAAAAAAAAAAATCAATATGATGTATGACTCTAATCTCTGCTTTGCAGATGTTAATGCTCTGGTTTTGACAGTAGGAGAGAAAAAAAAAAGCATAGCTAAAGAAGGCAAAGCTGGTCAGTTCACAGTGCAAAAGCAATAATACTGGTGTTAAAGAAAAAGTATTACATAACTTGAGCAGATGGAATGCTTTGCACACCCCACCCCCAAAAATAGATGTTGCGAATCTGAAAATTTCCACATAAAGACCTTTTAGGATTCTGCACATAGCCAAAAAGTTGTGTCATATGTGATACTTACAAAAAAAGGTGCCTTCCAAAAACTGCTAGATGCAGTGCTACCCTCTGAGGATATAATCTCAGTTTATGCTCATCAGAAACAAGCTTGCTTTAATAATGTAATGATTCTGAAATCTGCTTATATAAATAAATGATTTTTGAATTATGACAATAATTTGGGCTTTTTTTTTTCATTTTGTTTTAGAATAAAAGTGTTTAGCCCCTTTGTTTTGTTCACTGTTTTAAACAAAACATGAACATGTGTTGTGCCAACATGAATATGTGCTGCATTGAAGAAAGACCATTGGTGTTTCTCAAAATGTTACAAAATAGCAGGGCAAAGTTTGGTCCCCTGTCTTTAACTGGGTCAAGAACTTTAGTGTTAAAAAAGAAATAAAGTGCAAAACATATAATAAACACATTAAAAATGAGAAATCACTACGGTACTTACTTACTTAAAATGGAAAATGACAGACTACTAATGTTCTTACTGAAGGAAAAGGTTAAAGCGGAAATATAACACATGCACTGAGTAAGCAGGCAGAATGATGGAAAGTCTCTGTCTCTTGTTAAGTGAATATAATATTAGAAATGTGTGGAATAAGAAAAAGAGAAAGAATGCTATCTTCATGCACTACTGGAGACCTTTTTCTTTTTTTATTTCTGTTCATTTTTTGTTTTCTATTTCCCAATCCCAGCTTTTAGAGAGTCTGAAATATGTTTGTAAGTATATCAAATATGGGCATTTGTTTGACTTATTTTTAATGCTGAATGAATCTGCACTGTGAGAAATTTTTTTCACCTACTCAGGCCCAAGTTAAAAGCATTTCATCATCTAGACAAACATTCATTGGACACTCAAGTCTCCAAGTGTACAAAATGCAGGAAGCTGAGTGGGATTTCATTGCTTTGTCCATTTTGGAAGTATTGTATACACCTTAGACATCTGGCTTAGTACCATTCCAGAGGTGATTTACAAAAGGATTGACTTTACTGCTGAAAATGTGATTGAAAGGTGAAACTGAAAGTTAATGCCTGTAAAAACTGATGTTTGACAATTTTCTACTGATAAAGAATCTGTGCTCACCAGTTGATATTTCAAATTATATAGGTTTTCTATCAAATTTTGCTCTAATATCCTTTAAAATATTGGAGCACTTTCCACCCGTGTGACAGACATGGAAGTCTTTGAGTGCATATGCTTGCTAGAGTTTTTAAAATGTTTTTTTAACCTGACAAAGTGTATACAGACCTCGGTAATGTGAAATGGACCACTTTATGTCACCAGAGCCCAGACAATCACTAGAAACGATTTAGCATAGCTCTTCTTTTATACCAACTCTTCATCTTTGCCTATCTGATTTTCTTTGTTTCTACATTTAACTATCTCAAACACAGGGGAAAACAGGATTTTGACAGATTGAGTAACCTTGGAAGAAGCCAGGGTGTTATTGCCAGAGCTTAAACAGGGTGAAAAAGGAATAAGGGGAAAGGCAGCTACAAAGGATTTACACATTAAATACATCTTGTTAAAACAGCGCGTGCTTCCCACACATAGTTTAGTATCAAAAAATCACATGTACATTCTGCAGGTACAGGTAAAGCCTGACACTGTTTCTAAACCCTTGACAGCAGTACTGTTACTCTGCAACATATTTCCACAGTTTGATGTACCTTCCTACTCCCCTTCAGGAGCTGTGAACAATTCATACATGGAATCAGTTGCCAGAGAACAGAAAACTGTTGTGACACGGGAGTCTGCATCCCAGCTGAGATACACACTTCCTAAGAGTGCTTGTACAGCAGTGAAGGTCCATGTTCAACCGCACTTAATTTTGCATTGCTGACTGTGGGGTTCTGTAACTGAGGGCTGCTGTTATTGTCAGCAAAAAGAAACAGGAGCTCCAAGAGCACTGTTTAAACCAACAGTTAAAGATAGAGATTACAGCAGTTGTGCCCTGTTGTGGTTTAACCCCAGCCAGCAGCCAAGCCCCACACAGCTGCATACTCACTCCCACACCAGCAGGATCAGGGAGAGAATCAGGAGCATAAAGGCTATAAAACTTGTGGGGTTGAGATAAAGACAGTTTAATAGGAAAGCAAAAGCCACACACACAAGCAAAGCAAAACAAGGAACCATTTCACTGCTTCCCATGGGTAGGCATCCTCAGGAGCACATCGTTCAGCCATCTCCAGGAGAGCAGGGCCCCATCACATGTCCTGGTTAACTCTACCTCAGCCAAAACCAGCACTTATCATAGATGAAGATGTATTTGTGCCTTAAAACTGAGGCACCTCACTGGTTTTTTGGTCACATCGAGTTTCCAGTGGAATGCAGCAGAGGTTCTGTCAGAGAGTCACAAAAGAATTAGTGACTTCAGAGTGGGGATGCATAACATCCCAAATGGTGGAAAAAGAAAGTGGATAAAGCATGAGACAGGAAACACCTCAGAGAGGGATGTGATCTGAAAGAAATTAATCCTATCCCATCCTTACCTCAAGCACACTTACCAGGGCTGCAGAGGAGTGCCTCCTACTTGTACTGGACATATTTTTGATACTCCTGGAAAATTAAACTAGGTCTTCTCCCATAAAAGTATGGAAGACCCTTTTTTTATCTTGAAATATATCTAAAACAGAATACAATATGAATAGAAGTCCCCACATGTTCAGTAGCTTTGCAATTATACTACTTCACCAACATAGGAAGTATTAGAAGTCATATTTTCCTTTTCCTGGAATGAGGATTTAAATCTCAATCTCTGTCCTTTCAAGAAAGTTCCTGAATCAAGTGTAATCTGTGCTGTTTGGGAAAAAAGATCACAAGAAGTAATTTAACTTTTGCTACTGAAGCTGATCCACATTCTCTAGATTATTTGGACATTTGGAAACACAGAGTGACAAAGCTACAACAAGAAATAATGTGATTCTTTAGCTTGATGGACACACATCTCCCTTGAGACAGTGGAAGTTCAGATTATGGTCCCTGCTCTTACATAAAGAGTTATTGGAGCATGTCACATTTCAGCCAGCAAAATTACAGGACAGCAGGACATTTTATTAGGAAAGAGAAAAAAAAAGTTTAATTTGTCAAAGTGCAACATCTGGTGACTTTTGCTTATATTTTCTGATGCTGGATTAATATAATCACACATTCACTGTGGGTGCATTTGAACTGTAATCTAATTAGATGTTGAAAGTATTCTGGTGTCACTTAGCCAAAATGCCAAAATATTGTTTTTGTTTGCAGTCATAAGCTGCTGCATTTACTGATACTGTGCCGTTGTACCAATCTTTCCTTCACCAAGGTCCCATCATTCCGCAGTAAGCAGCAGGAGGGTACTAATCCTCCGCAACAGCACTTCAATTTTCTCATTACAAAAATTGGCTCCATTTTCCTGGCTTAGGCAAACCCAGTGTTGCTCAGACCTTGGGGGCCACAGATTGGGAGCAGCGAGAGCAAAAGAAGCGCCAACTGCAACAGCAGATAGATATTTTAGCAACAGCTGTCTGGTTTTGTATGCTCCTCCTGGATATCAGTTTAAATGCTCCAGCTCAGCCAGCATGAGGTGTTTGTCCCCGCTATGCATTTCCGAGCTGAGTAGGATGATCTTTAGTATGAAGCAACAAGCAATGTTATAAAAGCTCAGCAGATTGTTAGCATCTTCCTATATTCTCACAAGCACTGAAAGAATAATCAGAGGAATGATAAAACAGTAGCAATATAGGTACACAATTCTAAACAAAAATAATCTTAAAATCACACCTTGTACTTGTACTGAGGCTCTTTTACAGCGCACATCACTATTTTTAAGTTTCATAACATGTCTGAGTGGAAAGCAAATTTCACTAGCCTGACTATGCCAATGAGAAAACTGAAACAGAGAAGTCCATCTTTCATGAGCAATTAAATGGCACAAAGGGAAAGAGCAGCAAAGTCTCTTAACTTACAGCTTTGTGCTCTAACCACTGGTCTATTCAAGAAACAGAATGGGTCATTTATTCCTTAATTTATTCCATTTCATTTATTCCACTTCAGTATTCACATGCAGCTTTGTGTACAGAAAGAAATTGAACTAGGACTTCCTATTAAATTGCTCATTAAATTTGTGTAAGACTAAGAAGGTGCAGGGCTCCTTCCACCTTAAAGTCTGAACACTTATGCATTGAGTCCAACAATCATAGAATGGATCGGGTTGGAGGGGACCTTGAAAGGTCAGTCAGTAGAACTCCCCTGCAACAAGCAGGGACATCACAAGGAACTTGCTCAGAATCCCATCCAAATTGATCTTGAATATTTTCAGGGATGGGGCATCTGTGATGTCCCTGTGCAACCTGTTACAGCATTTCACCACCACCCTCATTGAAAAAAAAACTCCAAACATTTTTATACTGAATCTAAATTGTGTCCTCTTTGAGTTTAAAACCATAACCCCTCATCCTGTTGCAACACACCCTGATAAAAAATTTATCCCTATCTTTCTTACAGGCCCCGATTAGGTACTGCTTGCAATAAGGTCTGCTCCCACAGACTAAACAACTTCAGCTCTCTCAGCCTTTCCTCACACAAGTGCTCCATTCCTTTAAGCCGACTTTGTTGCCCTCCTCCAAACCCACCTTGATGGGACCATGTATTTTTTTTTAATAATTATAGTGTATAATAGTGATGCAGTCACACTTCAGGTAATCATCCATTAGGTTAGATAATTTTATTTGATTTCCCTTGGCATCTCCTAGACCTGCAAAATAGGATTTCAATTAGTAAGAATAATTAATATTTCTACTTTGGAGTAAATAATGAAGAACCAAAGATACATGAAAATAACAACATGTATGTCCCTTTTATTAATAAAGGAAAATATCACAATAATGCTGTTAATTGTCTTATAACATCTGTTGTTTTAACCTATGCTTAGTTGCTAGTCTCTGGTGTAGCAGCGGAAATTCTTAAAGGTTTCACATGGAATCAATCCCAAATTTAATCATTTCTCCAAGGCTTAATGTTGAAATATCAGCTCTGTCCACTAATTTATAACTGGAACATAATTATTCATAATAATCAATTTCATTTCTTCAGAAAAATGTTGCTTCTTAATCCTTTGTTTTTCAAAGCTCTACAAATAACTGTGTTTAAATTCTCCAGGAACAGCCTAACAGTTGAGCTCTAAGAATTGGTATAATATACCTAAAAAAATTCCCCACAATTTCTAGATAGCTAAAATGTTATAAATCGGCTTGGAATTCATCCGAAGTCGAATATTAACATTTTCCTTTCATAAAGGCACCAAGAGTAGTACTTTTGAATTTCAATTTTAAGTCCCCTTTCAAGCATGTGATCGCAATAAATTATAATAATGAACTTAATATTGCTGATTCTTGAAGTTGGTCCATGCAACAGAGATTCTGTCACTACTTTCTTCACGAACCTAGAAGTGTTCTTGCCAGAGTTCTTGGCTGGAATTTCTCCTGGCACTTTAGAAAACAATAACTACAAATGAAAAAGTTGAAGCTACAAGGATCCATGGGAAAAAATGTCTAGCAATAAAATTGATGTAAAACAGGGAACCGAGGTACTTGTAGGACTTTATAGTCTCTCAGGTAAGTCATGTTTAATGTGACTGTCATGCAATGTTGACAGACATGTTTGTTTGGTTGGGTTTTTTTTAGATGTGCAAGTTTAATTTCCCACAACCCCTAATCTCTCTCTCTCTCTCTCTCTCTCACACACACACATACACATACACACACACACACACACAGAGAGAGAGAGAGAGAGAGAGAGAAAAGATCAAGACTCCTTTAAAAATAGCAGCCAACTTCCTTTCCCCCCTCTTGTTATCTATATTTTCAGCTGTGAAAGTGTATTGGTTTTGCTTGGCCCAGTTTTTGCTAGTGAGTAGGGTGGGGTACAAAGATGGCTCCTGTGTGTCCTGTGTGAAGGTTCTGGAAGTTTTTCACCATGTCCAACAGAGCCAATCTCTGATGGCTCTGAAGATGATGGACATGCTGCTGGCCAAACCTGGGCCAATTAGAGATGTTAGTTACGCCTCTGTGAAAACATATTTAAGAAGAAATAAAAAAATGTGAGCAGTCTTTTTAGCTAGAGAAGGAGGAGGAGGAGGAGGTAAAAATATGTGAGGGAAACAACATGGAGGCACCAAGGTCAGTGGAGAAGGTGGGGGAGGAGGTGCTCCAGGTGCCGGAGCTGAAAACCCTCTGCCAGCCGTGGTGAAGACCGTGGGGGAGGAGGTGGTCCCCCTGCAGCCCATGGGGTCCAGGGGGTGCAGAGATCCACCCACAGCCTGTGGGGAGGTGCCCATGCCAGAGGAGCAGGTGGATGCCTGCAGGAAGCTGTGATCCAGTGGGAGTCCCAGCAGAGACTGAGAGCTGCAAAGGCCTTGCAAGAGAGAGAAAGGCCTTGCTCCCGGGGTGGAAACAGCCTGGCCTTGGCTCAGCCTCGGCTCGGAAGTCTACAGCCTATGGACAAGAACTCGTGCTGCAGCAGATTCGGGCAGATTTGCTGCTCGTGAGATTGGACCCACACCAAAGAAGTTTGCAAAGGACTGTCTCTTGTGGGAGGGACCCCATGGTTAAGTAGAGGACTCTTCTCCCTGATGGACTGATCCTGATCCAAGAAATCCCTCATACCCTGCCCCCACCCTGGAGCTGTTGGTTGGAAGGAGGGAGGGAGGGGATGAGCTTAGAAATGGTGTTTTAATAAGGAGAAGGGTGAGTCAGAGAAACAGTGTTTTTAGCAGAAGAATTGTGGTGATGAACTGACTAAGAAAAAAGCCCCACACCCTGCCCAGATCTGTTGGTTGGTTGGAAGGAGGGAGGGAGGGGGTGAGCTGAGAAGTGGTGCTTTAAGAGGGAAGGTGGGTGAGTAAAGAAATGGTGTATTAAGAGCTTATTTTTACCTCTGATTTATCCTCTGACTCAGTTAGGTTAATAAATCACTCTGCAACTTTATGTTTGCCACCTGTTTTCGCCCTTTTTCTGTGCATCTTGCCACCAGTGGCTTATCTCAGCCCATGAGTCCAGTGTATTTGTGTCAGTTTTTTCCTTCTCTTCTGCATGGCTGCAGCAGGAGAGAGCATAGAGAGAAGACGTTGTAGGTGCCTGGCATTCAACCAGGGTCAAACCAGTACAGATAGAAAAAAAACAAACAGCAGATCTGAATAAAATTTTGATCTCTGAAAGAGTATCTGCTGATCAAAATGGATTTAATTAAGTCTGTGTCTTTAAAGAAGAAAAGAGAAGGGAGAAGTTATTACCTTTGGGTTAGCATTAATTCTAAATTTTCAGGATAATTATACATTTTTAGGAATGTTGTGGATTTAGAGGCCACTAGAAGAGAATTCCATGAGAAGAATGAACAGTGTATTTAACCACTTGTTCATATCAAACTAAAAAAAAGAGCAAAACCTCTTTTATTTTCAAAAGTATCTTTAAAAGATTTTTGTATTAACAAAATCTTATTTATTCTGCTGTCCCGAAAGTATTTCAGAAGAGAGACCAAAGCCCTTGAGGGGTAAGGACAATAGATCTCCATAAAAACACACTGCACATTTTCTGATTAAACATCTTGAATTTTTAGTTATACTCTTCCCTGTTTAATGGAAGAGAAGATACAGTGCTATACTATCTTGGTGACCAACCTCAGGTGATTAATTAAAACTTTAAAATCATTCTGAAATTACAATATTGTCATGAAACAGCTCACAAATAACACCTTTTCTGAAATATAGTCATATTAAAACTTTTAAATGTACACTGACTAACAATTACGGCTTATTAAAAAGTTTGTCTGATGAAAATTCCTTAGCTAAAAACATGACCCAGAGCTGCTTTTGAATAGTTTTTAATTATAGGATTTCTTCAAAAACCAAAAGCTAGCATGCAGCTCTCTGGATTCACTCAGGAACACTGATATCAAATTATTTTTTCTTCTATATCACTAATGGGATTTTCTTATGCTGCCTTGGGTTCATCTGAGTGGCTCTTTAAATTCCAAGCCAGTCCCATCTCATTAACATGAGTGAAGTCATACCACTGCAGAGGTGCAGAAACTGAGAAAATTTTTCTGCAGGAAACTTTTAGAGATCTTATATCTCTCTTCTGCCTATCCACCATAGAGGTGTTCTTCAGAGGTTATGGTGATAACATGTCTCAGTTAAGGTATTGTCCTTTTCAAGAGAGTTGACAAACAAAATTAGCTCTGTGAGCATGTAGCCAAGGCCATAAAGGTGTGTGTGAAAATGTATCATCACTCATTCAGTATCTATATCTTTTGACTGGTCATGTTCTAAGCAGGCACTTCCCAAAGCCAACAGTGTTTTCCTAATGCTGCCCCTGAAAACACTTTCTGTACATGCTGGTAAACCCACATCAGCTTCATGTCAATTTGACATGTATGTACTGAAAGGCAAGGAAAACTTAAACTGATTAGAACCAAACTCAAGGAATTGGTTAGGATTAGAATACTGGCCGCCAGTAGGGGCTGACATGCTTTGCACCTCTGGGCAAATGATAACAATGTGTTTCAGAAATTAATAATATCTGAGGATTTCTCATGTCAACTGAATTAATTTCTGTAAGTTAACTAAGCTTACCAATGATAGCAGGCAGGGGAAAAAGATTACTGGAAAACTTTTCTTACTATTCTCTAGTTCAAATAATGAGGAAACCATTTGACTATTTTGGCTTCTGTGCCATTATGTTTATTTAAAGAAACAGAACACTACTTAATTATGTATGTGAATACTTGGCACACATAATTACTACCCAACAGGCAAACTCTGTTTGGGTTTGTTGGAATGCCAATGGGCTTTTATTAGTTCAGCCCATCATTCTGTTGTGAAATGGAAATGAAAAGTGGAAAATATGTTTTCCTTCTCAGGGGATCACTTCAGCTCCTTTTTCTCTTTATTTTATCAGACTTCTTCTTGCTATGGGGGTCTTGAAGGCCTATTATTAAAACACCCTGCAGTCCTAAGGGAAGAAAAGCAAGCTGGTGCTGCAGATGGGAACAGTGTGAATGGAATAAACTATAAGCACCAAAAAATTCCAATAAATGCAGCAAAATCTATGCATTATTCTCTTTTGTTTCCAAAGTTCATCTAGAGTTTTCACCTTTTACTTTTCAATTTTTTTTCCTGAATCTAAGGTAATTCATAGTACCATTCAAATATAAAAACACAAAAGGAAAAACAAGTTAGTTATGCTGGCTCTTCTTGGGAAGTATACTTTGTATGAGGGATTTTTTCTGCATCACTTGCTTTAATTTCAAAAGACACGCTGGTTTAGACTAGCTTTATCTTGGAAATATTTCATTTCTCATTCACATAATTTTTCTTAACCTCAGCTTTGGTAGAGTATTGAATTCAGCATATTTCACGACTTCATAAATCCAGAGAATAGGCCTGCTTTCTCCTTTCCCTTTCCCTTTCCCTTTCCCTTTCCCTTTCCCTTTCCCTTTCCCTTTCCCTTTCCCTTTCCCTTTCCCTTTCCCTTCCCTTCCCTTCCCAAACCTTCCCTTCCCTTCCCAAACCTTCCCTTCCCAAACCTTCCCTTCCCTTCCCAAACCTTCCCTTCCCTTCCCAAACCTTCCCTTCCCAAACCTTCCCTTCCCAAACCTTCCCTTCCCAAACCTTCCCTTCCCAAACCTTCCTTTCCTTTTATTATTTTTATTTCGTTTGAGGAACTCGGCAGCTAGTTTTAATTTATCTCAATCCTCTGCTAAGAGACGCTACCTAAAATGCATTCACTGCCTTCAGCTGTGCTGGCTCCATGTAATAGAGTAGGAAAAAATTTGTAGAAGTTTCTAGAAAAATTAATAAAAATCCATGCACATGTATAAACCTAAGCACAGGACTTTTAAGGCACTTCATTTTGCATCAACAGAGGCAGTACTAGTCTGCAATGCATGCCTCCATTGATTCAATTTTTGAGGTCATTCAACTCGAAAGGCAGATTAAGCACAGCCTTGTGAGTCCACTCCTGAAAATGCTTTAAATATGGGTGGCCATCAGGATTATGTGAACAACAAAAGTTATGTTATTGCAGCTGACCTAAAAGACTGGAAGGAAAAAATAGGAAATAATTTGTGTCTGGCCAGAATGAATGGCCTCTCAGGACTTTTTTTTGTGATTTTGGCTTTTTGAGAGAAACACAGGCACTGCTAAAATAATACCATGGCGGCTACAAGCCACTTACTGCCAGCTTCATTCAAACTGAGTCTGCAGCATTAGGTACAATACTTCCCATCCTACCCACCCCATATCCATGTATACTTTATTCATCATCTCCTGATACGGAAATGTATTACAGATTTTGTTGCAAAGTACCTCATGCACATTTATAAGCGAGTTTGTTCCACTCTGCCCTGACCTACAGAGACCTAAATCTTTACATAATAGTTTTTGGGTTTGATTAAATTGAAGCACATAAATAGCTGCAAAATGCTGTAATCAACATATTGCTCAACTCTTTCCCACAGGCAGTGTCCAGTTCTGAAATCTGTGAAGGAAAACTCTTTCCTGGCTGACTGACAAGTATTCAACATGAAATTGCTTCATGAGAGTCATAAATGCAGTAATCTTGCCCCAGAGCCTCATACATTATGCTCACAGTACATACCTGTCATTATATGGCACTAAATGCATCAGAATGAACTGATTTCATTAACTTTCCTGGATCTAGATTGGAATGGATAAAATACTCTGAAGCCTTTATCACCAAAGAAGTGGTCTTGAAAGCTAATGTTTACATTACACCTTCACAGTACCAGTGTGTAGTGCAAGACTCAGGAGCTTCTTAATTTATGATTAATTTGCTCCAGAACTAATTAACACTTGTTTTAATCTAATTCTAGCACAGCTGAAGAAAAAACATTAATTTTTTTAAAAAAATGTTATCCAAGAAAGCAGGGATGGGGAGGTGAGGGAAAGCCTGGATAGGGGGTGTTAAAGGGTTGTATGCACCAAAACCTTTACATAACTCTATCTTAAGGCTGAAGAAAATTCAACAATTTCTGAAAGAAAAGTGTTCCAAATATAATTGTAGGCCAGTAGGAAGTCTGGACGAGGTATTACACTATTTTTTATCTTACGATTGTGGACACTTTGACAGTAAGGCAGAATTAAAAAGGTCAATGGGAATAGAAGCATAGAATGTTTCATTCAAATCTGAATTGATAATAAAGGTAAACTCTCCCTGGATAACATGAATCAGCGATTCTGCTAAAGTTGTTTCAACTCCTGCCATAAAATACCTTCTTTTTCAAACTTGTGTGGATACCAGGCTGAGTAGAAATTGAAAATTCTCGTTAAATAGTTTAGTAATTCCGTACTGTGGCTACTAACATGTATGCAAAAACCTACACTTTATTAATGCCTCAGAGCCTGTTCTGGTGCAGGGATATTGCAGTTGACATTCCTATAGGGGAAATTTTCCAAACTCCATAAACTTATGGGAAAACCATAAAATATTCTGGTGAATGAAATGCCACTTTATGTTTGTATACTAAGCCCTTACTACTTTTTCTTAGCCTTAGTGAATTAAAATAGATATTTAAAAAGTTAAATAATATGCCTCATGACATCTCAAAATCAAAAACAACATTAAAAGAATGATACAAATTCAAGGAGCCCCTTAATGATACAAATTTATTTGCAGAAGTAATAACAGTTCATAGATATTCACTTTAGAACTGGAGCTGGTCAAAAAGTTTTAATATTTATCTGTCAGAAGTGTGTGTGCTTTCAAAAGCTATTCTTCTTGTCTCTATGTGATGTAACTAGTACCTTACAATGCTTTTTCAGCAGAAAAGAGAAATATATACCAAAAGCTTACGCACTGGTGTTTACAGCACATCTTTGAAGGGACAGAGGACCAAGTGAAATTTTCTAGAAGTTAAGCTTACATTTCAAATTAATACACTACCCAATATGCTATTGAGAATACTGATATGCCTTTCCTCATCTAAAAAACTATCTTGAAGACAGTTTCCTCAAAATCAAGTTTGTCTGCCAGCAGGTAAGACATTTTGTTGAAAATTCCCAATGCGAACTTCTCAAATAATGTTAAACTTTCCTTGAACTATCAGAAGGTAACATATTAACAAAAGAAATCAGAAACAAGAGTTCTCATTCAAAAGGAAATTCTACTATTTCAAAACAAGCTTCCATTATGATTTCAAAGAAAAAGGTCAAACTTTAAACATTTTTATCAATATGTGTTAAACAGTGTGACAGACAGCAGTTCAATTCAATTTTACTAAGCTAAAAGACCATAGAACTAAAACTAAAGTGAGAGTCAAATGTTCTTCATTAAAATAGGAAATTTCAGCAATATTGAAACAAGTAAAAAAATGCACTTTGAAGATGCAAATTGTAATTTTAATATGTGAAATATTTTTTATAGGGGAAAAAGTAGTTAAAAAAAAAAGAAAGACAGCTGTGACAATTTTTTCTAGCAACTTTCAAGTTTTACTCATGATTCAAAAATGCATGGCATCTTACAAATTATATGGAAGCAATATCCCAACTCAGAGAATTGACTGTTAGTATTTAGCAGGAGATGTAATGAGGAAATTGCAAAGGAGGTTTATTATATGCCTGTGCATTGAAATTAGAGATCTGCAATTTTTTATTTTTCACCAGTTCTTTGAAACAGCTGGCTTATATCTGTTTATTTGTACTTCATCCTTCCACTGTTTACTACAAATATAAGTCAGATAATGATGAGTGTTCTTGGGGGACGCTAATTGCTCTTGGCTGGGTAGATTTCGTGACATCACAAGAAGTATGTGCACAGGAAGTCAAAAGGACTCATTGCATAATGTGTAGGTCAGTGGTTTTGAAGCGGAAAATCAGAAAGGAAGGTAAAAGACCAATAAAGCAGGTGACCAGAAAACAGAGATAAGAAATTCATTGCCATGTGTTGCACTACTGCTGATCCAACAAAACAAACAAGACAAAATTATAAAATTATCAAAGGTGTCTACTTCTACATTTACTAAAAAAACCAAAAACCTAACAAAAACCAAACAAACAAACAAACAAACAAACAAACAAAAAAAAAAAACAAAAACAAAAACCAAAAACCAACCAAACAAAAAAACCCCCAAACAACTATTTAGAGCTGTTATTATCCTGTATGATTTGCAGGCTTCATTTCAGAGGAATTTAATGTCACATCAACTTTTTTTGCTGGTACATAGCACAAAGTGGAAACTGCTTATTTTACCAGTACAGATGCCTTCCATTATTCCACTTTTCTCCTGCCTAGCACAGAAAACACTATTTTATCTGCAGGGTAATTATTTCTGTGGATAAAGATGGGAATAGTCTTTAGCCTTTTAATAAGCAGCTCCACTACTCCTTAGATTCTGCTACTATGCTTCAGAAATGTTGTTTCTCTTTGCCTCATTGTCTGAATGTTACAGGTAAGTACATAAAGCTTCTAAGAACTGCATGATGATCCCTGTAGGGAAATAAAGTTCTTTGTGCCAAAACTTTTGAAATGAACACTTAAAATGTTTCGGGCTGTTGGCCTTCTTTATCAATGCCCTAAGTATCAATTTGAATGGATTTATGGTTATCATTTGAATCATTACCAGTCTCAGTAGTAGTGTATTTATGAGCTAGTTGTGCTGCAATATAACCACTGACTAATAAAAAATGGCACTCATTAGCAAGACCTGAAAAAGAAAAACCAACATTTTCACTTTTTTTTTTTTTTTTTTATTATTTTGCCACTCTTTTGTTAAGAAAAGAAGAAAGGCAACCTATTGTTTTTGGGGGATTTTGGGGTTTTTTACATTTCAGTATCTTACTGTGACAGCTGCTGGTTTCACATAACCATTGTTTCTATTTTGTGTTTCTTCCAATTTTGCCATAACTAAATTTCATTAACACTTTAGGAAATGTGAACATTTTCCTTCCATCTGCTAAATGGCTTTTAAAACCCATTTACTTTGATTTAGCAAATCTGGAAACAGCTGGCAAAAATGATTTTTATTAAGTTCCTCAATTTCATATTTACAAGATATGTGACTTCCGTATTCTTTCTTAAGGTCTGTAATTGGTTTCTATTTCTCAATTGTACAATTTCTTTCTAAATGCTAATCAACCAGGTGGTCAGATGTTTAGTTATCATTCTGCACATTAACCAGTTTAATGTGTCTCAGTTTAAATGTCTAGAGCTGATGATTCAAACATAAAAGCATAAAAACTGTAGGAATGGTTATTTAGTTTTCAGCCATTACTTTCTTCCTCTTTCTAATTCTGAACTTGACTGTGGTGATTAAATAATCTGAGAAAATGATGTGAAAAATATGTTCCCTGCTCTGGATGCCTGTATACCAAAATGTCAATATTTTTCAGCCTCTGATGTACCATCAGGGTATAAGAATGAGTGATAGAGACTGGTTTATACCTTCTCAGTGGCCCTTTCTGCTTAGTTTTGGATGTGAGAGCCTATATTCGCTACTCGTTCACTTTTAGTTTGCTCCAATTCTGCAAGAGGAGGCATTCTGCAGCCAGCAAAAGCCAATTTTTTCTGGAGTGACAATCCATGACCCTGGTCTTCCAGAGCTGAAGGAGACAGGTCCATGAGTGCGACTCCATCAACACAGAAAATTTATCCATTTGAGAGGTTTTCTTTATTCTGATACATCTGCTTAGGGCTGTAGTCTGCCACCAGAGTTTAAGGTGCAAAAACCAATTCCCAGAATAATAAGAATAAAACAGAATAATAATTTTAAAATAACCTAACCTCAAAACCTTTCGTATCACTTGCCCACTCAGCTGCACACAGCTGTGCTAAAACAGCATCACTGAGATGCTCTGTTTCAAGCCATACTTGATGGGTTTTTACAGCTCCATGAAGATATTTCAAGTTGTCGTTTTGGGAATATGCAATTAAGGATCAGATGTCCACAGAGCAGTGCCAGGATATTAGATACTAAAGATAAGGCTTGACTCACCAGTGCTAAACAAGTTTCATCAATTCTTTGTTTAGATCACTGACACTTTAGTAAGGGTTTTATGTTTTCTTTTTATTTTTCCATGAAAATATATTTCTCTCATCTTCTTAATAAACTTAATTTGTGATCAGTTTCAAGCAATAGCTGAGTTCCAGGAAAAAAGAATACTATAAGCATCATCATTTGAACAAATATATATAAATCAGAAATCTGTCATAAAATTTTGGCAGTGGTGTATGCATCATCTTCATGCTCAACCTATTCCCACAGATTCTTTCATTATCTCCAGTAGATGCCATTGGCATGAACTGAGTCAAAGACTTCCAACACCTTTGGGAATCCAGACTGCACAGATAAATCTTCACTGACTTGCTGCAGATGAGGTTAGCTTCTATGAAATGAGGGAAATATCTGTGTTCCAAAATAACCTTTGAAAAATGTCACTAGACACTCTGGCACAGAAGATTAACTAATTTGAGTTATGTTTCCGAATAAAAGAGTGAAAGACTGAGTAATGTCAGGCTCATAGGACAAGTTTTGCAATATTTCTAAATCAAGTACTGCTAAACAATGATAACTTTAGCCATTGGAAAAGTTCCCCACAGATGCTGAAACATCTCTTTGCTCCACTGAACTCGAATCCTAGGATTCTAATGGAGTTTTCAAACAGTAAGAATAAATCCTGTTGAAATAGTATTTATGTAACGTAGACAGTGGTGTTCTACCATACCTGTGTTTGAATTATGCACACATGATGTGCATATTCCACCAGAGTAGGGCCTTAAGTCATTAAACAGTAAGTTTCAGTCAGTTATCATGAATTGCTAAACATTCATGGGCACATCTGTCAACTCATATCCGTATCTTTTTGTGCAAGTAGTTCTGATACTATGAAATGTACCAGTTAAAATTTCATGCACACAAAGCTGCATGGCATAGATTTTTAATAGGCTAAGTTACGAATATTACGCCTCTTATTGTCATAATGATCTAGAAATACATTTGTCATGAAAAGCTTCATTTAGCATTTAGTTGTTGACTAAGTGTCGACTGATGGTTAAAAAAAGATTATGAGCATTGCACTGTACTATTGTCAGTAAGGCGTTGAGCTTAACCCTGTGGGGTACAAAACAAGCCACAGTGATGGAGGGTGTAAAACTGGCTGGGTCAGTAGCAGTTTAAAAACATAATTTCAACTTTGCATGCAATCTAGGTGATAAGGGGCACATCTTTTATTAACAAAGGAGATGGAGAAAAGAGATGACTTGTCAGGGGCTGTTTTTAGAGCACTTTAGAAGTTGTACTTAATCACACTAATCAATTCATGCTATCAGCTCTCAAGTTGATGCTGCCTTTATGTACATGACAGAAACCCAGCTGAGGATGGCAGAAGAGCATATGAAACAAACCTTTTCATACCTCCAAACCCAGAAAATTTCCCCGTTCAGGTTTCTGAATACTTGAAACAATACTTCTGAATGCCCACTTAGGAGGGCAGAGAGCAGGATGTAATCAGAGGCAGTCACACATCTCACAGCTTCTCACTGAGGTTCCCCTCTCCACCACAAGTTTTTCTTTGTCCCCTGAAGAAACAGGAGTACCAGCAAGAAGTGTGTGATCCTCCATGCAATGCAGACCAGTAATGGTGCTGCTTTCACCCCCAGCTCCAGCATAAGGAGAGGCACACTGCTGAGGGCAAAGGTGCCTCATCAAGCTGAGATATGCCCAAATATGTCTGAGAACCTGATGGTACTCTTGAAATACAACATACTTGGTGATAGTCAAGCATGGGATTATCTGAGTAAACAGTTCTTAAAGAATAACACACCTTCCTTTTTCACGCACTTTAACAACACAAAGGTCTTTTATACTCCTTGCAAGGATTCCAAACATGGTCCTGAGCATCTTAGCCTTTCTTAATGCTTCGAGTGTTATCTCTGGGCAAGCAATGCCAAACAGACTATTCAGAGCTAAGCCTGTTGCTCAGAAACTGGGTACACCCCAGCGAATCCTTACACACCGAGTATGAGATGTATGAGATGGGATTCAATAAGCCTGGTAATTCAGGGCCAGAAATCCCTCAGTGTTGCCAAATGCAACCACATGCAGTGAATGCATTTATGAATACACCATTTTCTGTGGTTTTAGTTTCTAAAATAAAACCTAGATTTAGGACTAGATGTGGGGCGTTCTCTCATTGCAATGGAAAAAAGAGAAAAGATTTTCAAGCCTGGCAACCAAACTGTAAAAAAAATAACTGAACCAGCAAATCCCATATTAAATAAATAAATTAAGATTAAACTGTATTGTTTTAAAGTCTCTACTGTGATCTTTGTGTACACTGTGAATTCCAGTCTCACACAGCTTTACAGAAGAATGAGACAAAACCAACAGTCTCTGAGGTAGCAAAGGATACAGCGATGCTTATATTCTCTCTGAATAGTGGGAACTCCAGGAGCCAGAAGGCAGAAGTTTTATAGAAAGCTGTCCAAGAGAACAAATGTAGGGCCTTGGAGCATAATTAAGGAAATAACTACTTCTGTTTGACATTCCTCATGAAAGAACGTGTTATGTCTTATGAATTCAAAACATGCAATTAAATAAAACACATTCCCCCTTCTCTTGTTCCCCAAATAAAGTAATTCAGAATATATCACTTTGAATTGCTGGCTGTATCAGCTAGCACAGACATCAAATATTCAGCTGGGAGCCTGTCTGAGCACAAATGCTTTAAACTGCACTCCAAAAGTAAGCTAAACATAAGAATAAAACCAACTATTCTTAACTACTGTATATATATGATTATGAATAATTCCCTGGCAGTTATTGAAAGAAAATTATACATCAAACCACCTTCTACTCCGTATTTTATATGCTTTCAACTACAAATAAAGGACAAACACCACATTAAGCGGAGTGCTGCATTGTAGACATCTAATATGCATTGTTTGGGGAAAATGCCTTCATCTTAACTTTGTTAACTTTAAACATAATGGGACAGCTGTTTACAAATTGATATTTATCCTGCTCTGTTTAAAACATACTTTGAGTATAAGGGCTGCATATTATCAACTATTTACCATCATTTTCAAGTTAGTTTCCCTATTATTCCTGCTCAAGATTATAGAATACTGTATGAAGATGTACATTAGCTCCACTTCTTATAATGAGAAAATAGTGAAAATTTTTAAAATTTCATTGATGTGTTTATTTTGCAAGAGCATAAAATGATTGCTTTCTCTTCCACCTGCAGTTTGATTCCTTGATTATGATATACAGTAATAAGAGGGAGAGAAACCTTGGTGAAACACGAATTTGTAAGGGCCTCCTTCACACTTCCTAATCTCCTAAGAGCAAGATCTAGGGCACCAAGTAGGTGTCTAAGATAGCAAACGTCAGAAGCAGGAGGGATGGGTGATGTTTCGTGACAGAGCATTTATGAAAATGTGCCATTCCAAATTTAGATATTTTATGATTTTATTAATTATCTCTCTTTTGAATCCTCTATTTCTTTAAATAAAGTTAAGAAATATCCTCCTTTATCTTGTAATCTGTAATGTGTTTTTACCTTCCATCTAAGCACCAATAACTATGCCATATATTGTTGTAACTTCATTTTACAAAAAGTCTATGTAACTTAAATCAGAGTTTTTTAAGACAGCACTAAGTATGCAAACTTTTAGTCACAATTTCAAACGTATCTGACTAATGGGTCTATTAAAAAAAAACATATATCATTAAAAATACTTACATAATAACTTCTGGAGTAGCCATGCTCCAAAAGTTTCCTTGATGTAGAAAATTGAAAGACCATCCATTCAAGGGTAAGAGAATGAGAGCATGTGAGTTTCTAGGTTAAATCTAAGGCAAACTCTCTTAAAACCATGCTCATGCAGTTTCCCTGACACCACAGATGTGTTCACTGAAAAAAGATTTCAATCCATACTGTGCACTTGTTGAAGCAAATTTGTAAATTAAAATTGGAGTTTTAGAACAGAAAAGGCTCTTTTGGTAAATTCAAGCTGGAGAAGGAATATTCTGGTGATTAAAATTACTGTATGTAGCTGTTTCTTCACTCTCTTGTACTTAATGGGTAAATAAAAACTGGCAAGATTTTAGACAAAACTGAATAAACTTAGGGTTCTCTCCTAAAATAGCAAATGCATGCCTTAGCAGAAGATGTAAATGTGAGCACTGACTTTTTTAATTTCCTAAAAATAGATTTCATCAAGCATTTTGCAAGAAGGGAAAAATTTTCTGTATAAAATTGTTAACAAACAACTTATAACGTTGGGGTTGGGTTTTTTTTTTCCCCCTTCTTTGCTCAGTGGCAAAAAATAGCACCAGAAATTTATAGTTTGACTGTCTTCTTAAAATTAACTATGATATTCACTTTCTCTGAATATTACATTGCAAAAGCTGTTTAACTTACCAAATCATTTGTGATGTTAGTTACCACAATCAAGAGGAAGAATTTTGTGCTAGCTGTCTAAATTTATACTTAGTCATGAAAATAATACTTCAGGTAACTCTCATTTCAGTGAGAGGCACACAAATGCACACTTGACACTGGATCAGTGAATTCTTAGGACTTCCCTGCAAGATTAATATTTTAATGTTCAGTCACTGTATGCTCTTTAGTTTATAAGAAGCCCTTTGAAGATCAAGATTCTATTGCCTTAGGAAATATACGAACAAACAGTCTATAGCATAAAAAGGTGAACAAAGACGAAGGACAGAGCAAGACTAAGTGGTCTCTAGCAGAGCAGGTTGCTGCCAGAATTGTGAACAGAACTCAGAAATTCCAGTGCATGGCGAGACGTTCATATTAGCTAAACTTCCAGCTGACCAAAAAATTGCAACTATATAGAAGCTCACTCAAAGATCTTAACTAAGCACCAGCTTCTCTTTCCTTTTAAACAGCTTCCAAAGGCACTGCACCACCACACCTCTGCACTTACCAGCTGACGGCAGTGCATCAGACAGTTTTCTAAATTTCGGACCTTCTTGCAGGCAGCTTCAGCATACAAATCAAATGGAAAGTGTATGATACTTTGATGAAATTGCTTTGTTGGACTTCCAATAAGCCTTCAAAAGTTTAACCGAACCTTTTCTGTGAAATGATGCCAATTCTTGGAAGAACTGAGATAAAGTGGATTGAATTTCCAAACTGGTATTTTTTCTTTCTGTCTGACAGGATAGAAAGTGGTATTTTCCAATCAAGGAGTTATGCACACCAATGAATAAAATATCCTTTTTTTATCATGAGCAGGACAGGTAAAATTATGTTAAATACACCCCAGTGGCAAATTGTTGACCTTGGCCTACATGGTCTGCATTTGCAATAATCAGTGTTGCTGCATCTAAAGAACCCTCCCAGTAAAGCAAGAAACTGACCAGAAGCATTTTTTTTTTTTAACCTATCTCAGATAAAATGTGAGATGTATTTGCTTATATTGCTAATTTTGATGGCATTTGGGATACCACCTAGTTGATTATCACATCTCATTTGAGATTAATCATTTAAAGTAGAAACATTGATATTTTAAGTTATCTGCTCCTCACAACACCATGTATTTTACACTGTCTCATGACCAAACAAAAGTAATGCATTGAGACCTCCTCCTCAGTCATTATTACATTACATAATTATTTTTTTTAAATGGAGACTTTATCTTCAGTAAGCCAGGTAGCACATAATACTTTTCACATGAGAAAAAAAATAATGCAATCATTCAAAATTAAACATCTGAAATAAGCTACAGAGATGATGGTATTTGTTCAACGTATTCTTGCTACTTCAACTGCCAGAGAATTTAATTAAAATATAGTGTCCTTATAGAAAAAAAGTGCCATGTACATTCTTTTAGTGAATAATTCGGTCATATCTTCATATCTCATTCAATTTAACAAACAATAAAAGAGGACCTTTACTTATCTTTGAAATCTTTATCCAATTACATATCCAAATACAATCTAGATGTCTCAGCACAATACTTCATGCATATGTTGAATAACTTGTTTCTTTTGTTTACTTACTAAATAAAGAAAAATACTGCCTTTTTTTTTTTTTTTTTCCCCAATGATCACTGAGTGTATCAACTAACCTCTGATTTACAACTTATTAACTTCTGTAGCATTTCTTAGAGAGGATCAATTTTTCCTGTTTGGCACTATTGTCAGGAGACTTAAACTCCATATTTTTATCTGAAGCATATAATAGGTGGTGTTCTACTCCTACTGTGGTAAAAAATAACATTGGCATAGTCAGTAAAATACGTGAAATTTAATGGACTGTTCCATAATTACATTATTTTTCTATAGCATATCATTCAATTGCTGGCTTTAATCAAACATACAAGGTAATTATAAGTTTGAAGTTACTCTGAAAACAAAGATTATCCTTCACATGAATAATTTATACCAAATATTATACATACACACAAAGGTGCTTTGCCAATAGCTCTGTCACTTTACCACTTTGTAAGGTTTTTTTTTAAACAATTTTAAAAATCCAGTGTAAATCATTACTACATGAGTGGATTTCAGATTATGTGACAGAGGTAAAAATGTGCACAGCTTCTTCTGCTTTTATCTGATGCTTTAAGAGTATTGAATAATGTAGTAAAAATTCACTTTGTTGAGCTACTATGAGTGAGAATTTAATTTTATGACACTAATAGTTCATATTCAGTTTGTTTTAAGGTGTTAGACACATTAATTTGTTATATCGAAGAATTCAGAAATATTTAAAATTATCATATATGTGCAAACTTACAGGAAAATACATTAAATTTTTCTTACTTTAGTAAGACCTCAACTTAATTTAATTTCTCACCAAAGAAATTTGGTGAAAAATACATGGTTTTGTTCATATTAAAAACTCCTCAACACTCTATTGAAAAGTGGCCCCTTTCCTCAAAGAAGGCCTTATATTCCAGAATGTTAAACATGGCACAGAAAATTCACATGGTGGCTCTCATGAAAATTTGGCTAAAGTGTTGAAAATAAAAGATTCTGAGAAATACATATATTTCATATATGTGTGTGTGTGTGAGTGTGTGTATCTGCAAAGGTTGCTACTAAAAATAAATAGGTTGCTAATAAAAAAAGGTTGCAAAGCCTGCTTTTAAAAAGAAATCAGTCTGTTTTGTCATTTATCTCCAAGGTTTTCTTCTGATCTGAGCTAGTTTTACATCAGGACTTGCCTACTACTCATGCCAGTTGATGTTGTTGGTAGACTAACACTCGTACAACACTAGGGAAAAACAGGACATGGTTCACACTAGAGAAGAAACTCAGTATAGCAGTGGGTGTAGGAATCAGAGTTTTAGTCTGGTAATAATAGAGTAAACCAGCAGATTAAATAGTTACTCAAATTTAAAAAAAAATTAAACTGCCATAAAAGCCAAGAAAATGAAAGTATTTGGTTCCTGGTACACTTGAATCTAATCTCTGGCCTTGTTTTTGGTAGCTTGTCTAATGATGCTAGGATAAAAAGTTGCCCTGACCTGGTCAGCAAGCATGAGCCTTTCTTTGTGGTCTTCAAGTAAAACAGAGGATGCTTAGCCAAGGAATTACTGCCATTCAGTTTCTCACTTAAATTACATGCTTTTCTCTCTTCCTCTTCTGTTTTAAAAAACACATTATACCCCTAAAGATCCTGGCATGCTACAATATGTTAATTCAAAGTGACATCAAATTCTTTCAGCTTGGCATTTTAAAACATAAATATTTTTGCAGCTTTCCCATTCCTGTATTTGTCTGGGATTTTTCCTGTTACTGCTGAACAACTAAATTTTTGAGTTGTCCTATGTTAGCTGAAAAGAATCTCTCCAGCTCTGCAGGGTGGTGAATGTCATTGCATTTTTGTGTGGATGCTTTGTCTCCTTTTTTTCCTTCACAAAGCTTCCATCTGAAACTGACAGAGATCGGAAGCTGCACTTGTCATTCATGGGGTTGCTACTTGCTGCATTTCTTCCTTACCATCTTATGACTAATCCTATTTTTCCCTTCTCATGGAATGGATGATGCAGGGTCACAGTTGTACCATTTAAATGGAAAGAGATCATCATGAGAGGCAACTACTGAAAGGTACACCACAACTTAGGTACTAAAATTTGGAACCAACCAGACACATTGAGCTTGGTGAAGGGAGCCTCAAGCTCACACAAATTCATACCCGAGAATAATGGAAAAAACTTTAAGAAAAAAGTCCTTGTATTCTTCCCTACACTTTTATGGTATACTGCTTCAATAATTTAGACATCACAACCTTTTCCATTACATTTCAAAAAGCAATAGATTTTCAAAATTCCAAGCTCCCTTTCTCAGCCTTAACAACAACCTTAGGAATGTCAGAGTAGAGCAAATTCCCATTTGCCTGGATTGTGTGACAGTCAGAGGTGCCAGTCTATTGGTGTACGCGTATGAGGTCCACATTAATTCTTTGTATTAGTGTTGAATTTCTTCTTAAAAAAAACCCCAAACCTCAGTTTCAGCATTCTTCTCTGCTAGGTTACTTATGGCTGCAAGCAAAAGATGATTTGAAAATAAAAATCTCCATAGAAACTGATGATGGACAAGACCTAAGAGAGGACAAAAAGAAATTCTCAACTCAGTCTCTTACATGAAGATAAATTTAAAAATTCCCAGTTGAATGAATTAAAGAGCCTTAAGCCATAAATGTCTTCATTGTATTACTAGTAATTTTACATCTAAAACTAAAGCAGGATTTTCCTAAAAGACTTCTAAAAGAGAAACAATAAAACATATTAATCTGGATTCAAGGCTGACAAACTTCATTCCTAGATGAATGCAGTGAAACAAGCAGAAAATGCTAGGTTAAGTTTCTGGTATGAAAAGGTACAAATCACTTTTTAGTTTCAGACACTATTGTATTCTTCATGTCCATGTGTAAATATAAATAGAGTAAATGATTACTTATCTCTTATTATTCTTTACATGATTTTGTTATACAGTACTGTTATGTCAGAAATCTGCATAGTGTCTGCTTTTTCCAAATTTCTATAGAACACTGTATCCACCAAAAAGATAAAAAAAACCCTGCTATCCTTCTTTACTACTGTATAATCAGGTCATGGTGCCATGATTATTGCTGCTAGATTTTCTGTAAAAAATTATTTCTGATGGTTTCCCAGCATTTGTGCCATTTGTGCAGGATAACCTGAAGATGAAATAAGGAGTCTGTAATGATGTCCTGGTGTTGCAAGAAGACTGACAGTGCCAGAAAGAGCCTTTTTATGAAAACATAATCCACAAATATTTTTAAAAGTACTTAAAACAGACAGATCTTTTCATATGGAATAAGCATACAGAGCATGTGGATTTTTTTTACTCAGAACTCTGAAGCTTGGAGGCAAATTTACTGCAGTGTTGAATAATAGTTTTAGAAACCCGGACTCTGAAGGTGGCAGATGAGAAGTTGTGGTTTTAATCTCATAAAAACTCTGTTCTCAAATTCTCTACTGTCTTCAATGGACAACAAAATTAGTGGCAGAAAACAAGGAAATAAAAACCAAAATAACTTAATTTTGCAGGTGGTTAAACTAAATCTCACAGCCCAGCAAAAGAAATAGTTCTGATGAAGAGACTGCTGAAATCCCTGTCTGTATTCAGCCTCCAACTTCCATCTTTCCTCTTTCAACAGGTCATCCTGCTGATGATGGATAGTACCTGGAGAGTTCAAAGGATAATTTGAAATGGACCTCAGGAGGCCACTAGACCAAACTTCTACTCAAAGCACTTCAGCTATGAGATAAGATCACATTAATTTCTCAGGTGTTTAACAAGTCTGATCTCTAGTGTGTTAACAACTAGATATTGCACCAACTTGTCACACAACACCTCAGACCCACTGTTTCATGGCTGCTACAGCCCAGGCTGCCATTAATTGCCACATCCCAGCATCTCTTTCCCAGTGAACAGTAGATCCATCTGTGTCACCCTTGATTGTGCCAACCTGTGTCTGTATCATGAAGTTATCTTTGTTATCCTCCAGAAATCTTAACTTTTCACATCTCATCACTCTGCCTCTCTAGCAGATGTCAGGGAGGCTTGAGTCTTCAATGAGCACCATCATCTGTGATCCCAAGACTTCCTAGCGCCATTTAAAGAAGACTTTTCACACTTTCATCCTGACCCAGTAGGCTACAGTAATCTCCCCTCACACTCTTGTCTTCACTTCTCTTTTCTTAGATTCTGATCCACAGATGTCCACCAGACATCATCCATTCCATAAAAGCACTCTAGGCATCTGAGCTAATCTTTTGCCCAGAGTGCAGTTTCCTCCTCTTCTCCCCGTCTGTTTTAGCAGTGGACTCGGCAGTGTTAGGTTAACAACTGGACTCAATGATCTTAAAGGTCTTTCCCAACCTAAATAATTCTATGATTCTATCACACTCCCTCTGTCTTCTTGGGCTCTCCCTCTGCCCACACAGGCCCTGAGAGTTGCACCCCCTCTGCAGAGCTACTCTGCTGTGCTAATAAAAGCCAAAGCCTCTAGGAGCTCTGCAGCAGCCACACCAGTGCACACCAACAACACCAGCACTCACCCTGAGGCTCCCAGAGGTTCCCAGAAGATCTGGAAGTGCAGTTCACAAAGTGCTGTGCAAATCACTCTGTGTGCTAGCAACATCTTGTTTACTGAGCAAACTTACAACAAGGCATAACTAAAAGATGATCAAAATTATCACCTTTTCATCAAAACAGACAGTCCTACAAAGAATAAATTCTTTGATGGAAACATCCTTTTTTCCCAGTGTTTCAAGATCTAAAGGAAATTTTTTTTTAATGTTTTTAACTCCACTGAATTTTGACTTCACTTTCAGGTCAAACATTTAGGTGAATAAAATATTTTATGTTAATGATTTTATTAAATAAGATTATTAGATAATTTCTCATCAATAAAATGTGCAGAAACCCTGTAAAAATTAACTTACTAGTGCTGACCTTTCGACACATCTTAATTGAATCTTTTATTACTGTTTCTATTTTGTGAATATTTTATCTATTGGGCATGATTTTGGACAAAAGAACATCTTTAAACACTGAATTTTGCCACAGAATTCTTCAAACAGTGAGCTTCCCCAGTGACTATATCACAGAACATTGATCATCTTCCCAAAAGTGGACAGCTTGAAAGAAAGGAAGGAAAATACAGAGAGCATTGACAGAGCCAAGAAACCCTCCAGACAAATATATCACAAAACAACAATAAGTTTGTCCATGTACATAAGTTGATAACTGCATTGCAAAATGATAAAGAAGCGCATACAATGTATGACCACGGTTAGTGATCCTTTCAGCAGGGAAATATAATTTTTTAATTAAAATATAATTTATCATATTAACTAAAGATACTATCTTAGTGAATAATTGTGGAATGGATGTTAAGAATGCAGGGTGTTTTCATGCTTCAAGAATGTGTCCAGAGCATGGATGGACAAGGAAGTACACAGGGGCAAACCTGGAAATGGTGAAAAGGAATATTTTGAAACAAACTAGATTTGCAAAACTTTGTCATTTTAGAAAGGTATATTGAACTCTCCAGCAACTGTATTTTCAATGAAAGCATACACTGAGACTTATCTCAAAAATTTCTGCCTTACGTTCTTTTCTATGTCCCCAATCAGGTTAGCACCTGCAAACAAAAAATCTAAAATATAGCAGGAAGTTTGTTCCCTTCAGATAACCCATGCTGAAATAATATTTCTATACCTTAAAAATAATCCCAAGTGGCAAAATATGCATTCTCATCAGGTAATTTACATCATAAAGGCTATATCATTTAAGCATTGTTATCCTCTCCAAAGGCTTCCAATTCCGCCTTCCTAAAATTTTGCTGAAATTACCTTTTCTCCCCTAATGCATATTGCTATTCCTTTTCAGATATTTCCCACTGATAGTGAAGCTTTCAGCATGAAGTGTTTCTAAGACTATCAGCAGATTTTTGCACAAGGAGCTAGAAACAGACCCATAAAAATGCCAGCTGTATTTTTCTAAAACAAGGTTTAGTTTTGTTGTTTTTTTCTCCCTGCATCCACTGCTACTACTGTACATACAGCCTTTAACACCAGGCTCTTATATCTACATTTTCTTCCCAGTGTTCCTTTTATCCTTTTCCAGAAGTGGTACATATCAGGTGCTATGACAAAACACTCTGTAAAAAATTATTCCATTTTTTCTGATTCTACTTATAAATTGATATCTTATTCATTTTATGCTGGTATACTCTTCAGTAATTCTTTCCAAGACTCAGATGTGGACTTAACCCTGGTCTTCAGGAGAGGTAACTTAGCCCTGTTGTACTGCAGCTCTACAGAGAAGGACCTGGGGGTCCTGGTGCACAACAAGCTCTCCAGGAGCCAGCAGTGTGTCCTTGTGGCCAAGAGGCCAATGGTGACCTGGGGTGCATTAGGAAGAGCATTGCCAGCAGGTCAAGGGAGGTGATCCTGCCCCTCTGCTCAGCCCTGGTGAGGCACATTTGGAGTGCTGTGTCCAGCTCTGGGCTCCTCAGTACAAGAGAGACAGGGAGCTCCTGGAGCAGGTCCAGTGAAGGGCTGTGAAGGTGACTAGAGACTTGGTGGTTCTCTCTTACACAGCTGAGGGAGTTGTTTAGCGTGGAGAAGAGTAGAATGAGAGGGGACCTTATCAATGTATACAAATATCTTAAAGGCAGGTGGTAAGAGGATGGAGCCAGGCTCTTTTCAGTGATACCTAGCAAAAGGAAAAGAGACAGCAAACAGAAAATGAAAGACAAGTTCCATCTGAATATGAGGAAAAAAGTTTTATTTGTGGGAGATAGAGTACTGGAACAGACTGTCCAGGGAGGTTTTTGAGTACCCTTGTCTGGAGATATTCAAAAACCTGCCAGGACGTGATCCTGTGCAACCTGCTGAACCTGCTTCATCAGGGGGGTTGAACTTAGGTGATCTCCAGAGAACTGCTCCAACCTCAACCATTCTGTGAAATTGCTCAGGTCTTTAGCTTGTATGTTAATGACACACATGCATTCTGGAGCATCTCTCTTATGAGGAGACATTGCAGGAGCTGGGCCTGTTTAACCTGGAGAAGAGAAGACTGAGAGGGGATCTCCTCAAAGCAAATAAATATCTCAAAGGTGTTTGTCAAGAGGATGGTGTCAGACTCCTTTTAGTGGTGCCCAAGAGAAAGTAAAAGGAGAAATGGCCATAAGCTAAAAACAGGAGAAATTCCACCTGAACATGGGGGTGGCAGAGCATTGGGACATGTTGCCCAGGGATGTCATGGAGTCTCCCTGTCTGGGGACATTCACAAACCACCTGGATGTGTTCCTACGTAACACGCCCTGGGTGACCCTACCTTGGCAGGGGGGTTGACCTAGATGGTCTCCAGAGGTTATTTCCGACACTAAGAATTTTGTAATTCTGCAATATTGACAGATTTTAACAAGTTTATAACATTGTTAGCAATGAGACCAAACTATTTAATGCCAGTCTTTTCACAAGTTGGCTTTGCACACAACTAAATATATAATTTTCTTTATTAATTGGAATGGCATAAACAGCATTTTCTTTTTCTCATTAGTAGTGGAGATGTTTACTACCTATGGAAGGGTCAAGCTTTATTAATTCAAAATAGTTGCAGGAACTGGATTCCTAGCAGTCTCTAAAATATAATCATATTTCAATATTATAAGTCATAATTCAAGTCTACTAAATTCTGTTGCACTGTACATGCAAAAAAGAGTTGAGACAGGCATCTTAATAAACTGACTCTTCTGTGCCCATAATTAAGTAAAAGTTTGACAATTAATTTAACATCCATTTTCTTTTTACACATTAATTATACCTTTTTTCCTTTCCACCAAATATGGCATGGATTTCTAATTCTACAGAGATAACTATGCAGTCCAACTATCACTCCAGTATCCTTATATTTTTTAAACTTTTGACACTGAAGCAGCAGCTAGTCTCAATGTATCATTTTTCTTATGCTTTCATAAACATGAGAAGCTCTGTGATTTTCATACATATTATGTTCAAGCTCTGAGCTAAGATTGAATCAATTAGAGTGATTTTCCTAGTTAGACATAAATATGTAACAACTCTAATCTCTGTTTAATGACATAAATAGCTTATATTTAGTTCTTCTGAAAATACTTGAGAAGGTTATGCTATACATAAATGCTCTATTTCAATCCTTCTTTTCCATATACCTGCATTTGAGATACATCTCCATTACTGCTGACAAGTTTCATAGACCCCTTTGTATCAGACACTATAGGTACCTATACCAAAATGAAGATCCATGTTCCAGACAATTTGTGATTTAAACATAAGGCAAGAGACAACGTGAGGATATGAAATGACAGCAGCATATATCGAAAAAGTAGAAAAATAATGACCAGCAAGAAAAGCTTTGGCTACTTTTTTTAGAAGTGTAAGTTACTTCACAGGCTTTTGTAGACATCTGAAAAATTTTTGATGAGATGGGCTAGCCCTGTGACAGATTAGGAATGAGGGACGTTTTTAAAAGCAGTAAGAGAAGCCTTATAAAAATATTCTAGCTAGCTGAGATATCTTAACTTCTTCCATCAATTTGTCAGAAAAGTTCTATTTGTCAAAAGCTTTACTGTTTGCAACTTGCAGACCTAAGCTTAGTGTAGCAGATGCTGGTCAGGATGGAAACAAATAATGTGTATACTTTTGTGCTGGGGAGGGTCACTGACACTTGCTCCTCCTGATCAGCAATTTAACACTCTTTGCCTTTCCAAAGGGCACAGGTCTAGAGACGTTAGAGACAAAGTTGTAATCACTGTAGTTTAGCACTTTCAAGGCTCACTTCTGTTCCCATGCAGATTAACCCAAGACCTGAAGATGGCAGCTAATATGAGCAACAACTGGTGATCTTCTTTAAGCAAAGCACTAGTAGATTTAACTTGTGATGATGTTCATGCTAAGGTCCTGAATTTTGTCCAGCTAATTTTATACACTGAAATTCAATACATTGTGAAAACATCAGTCACACTGATAAGGTATCAGTCAAACTTCATTTTTTCCCCCAGAAGTTTAATGTAACCATTAAAATATAGATAATAATCCGGTGTTTAGAATAAATCTTTAGCTACACCTAAATTATTATTTCATTAGCCTTTTTTTTTTTTTTTTTTTTTTTAGTGCTGCACACAAGTAATTTGAAGCAAAGTTTCATGAAGTTCGCTTTATAAATTCTCCTTCATTTACACCTTTTAGACAAATCTCTTATTTTTGAGAAGTTAAATTGGGGAAAAAGTCCATTTTCACTTTTAATTTGTACTGTTAATCCCAAAGGCTTCTGTACTATGAAAGTAAAGGATAAATTCGTGCTGTAGTTTTTGAATTTATAGATGAAATATTAAAAGAAATGATCCATTGTCAAACTGTCCGTAGCATTCTACAGTATAATTTTTTTGACCAGAAATTAAATAAAAATGTTGCCAAACCACTTAATTAGTGCATTTAAGAAGTCTTAAATGGACAGGACAATTTCTGGGAAGATGGAGATTTGCCTAGGCAACACCCTGCAAAAAGACACAAAACCCCCAACAACCCACAAGGCACACAGAGGGTTTCTCAAGGTGGATGTATTTCCAAAAGCCAGAAAAAAAGATAGCAAAAAGCCCTTCCGTGTAAGTACCAAAGAAGAAACAAAAGTGCCAACCACATTATCATTGGAAAATAACAAAATTCTACAAATCCATACTGCAGAATTGAATGATTCAACATTCATATTCTCTTAGATACTAGAGAATGAAATATTCCCTGTAAAATCCATGCTTATTTTAGTGGGGCTAAATGTTCAGTGGGGCTGAACAACATTCAGTGGGGCTCAAGTGGTGGCCCCTAAATCAAATCTGGACACAAAGACTTCTCTCCCATCTCCCTACTCTTCAGGAAAAGCAGACATAAAATATTTAAATCACCCATGGCATTCAGATATTGTGAAGCTGCCTCCTGCACACAGCCCACCTAGTTCAAGTCCCCAGACTCTTGCAACTGGCTGAGAAGACGAGGATCAAGCATAGGCATCTCGCTCCTTTCACATGGCCCTGATTCCCAAGTGAGGGATGGTGGGGTTGGGTGATGTATTCATACTGTTGATATAGTTTTGCAGAAATTGAATATCTCAGGTCTATCTACACCTCTTTGGATTTGTTTGTTTGAAAGATTTCTGAAGCTTTAACTTCACCCACTGTTGTACCACACTTCCATAGTCAAAAATGCTAGGGAGCAAACATGAGTGTTGGGAGCGAGATTTCTTCTGAACTTTCATATTACATGCCTTTATGCTTTGTATTCAGAAGTTTTGATTTTGAAACAAGGGAAATGGTCTAAAGTCTAGCAAGTTGCAGTTACAAAGATTCCGTTTTTGCAAATTTATGATTTGTGTTGAATAAGATATACACAGAGGTGCTAAATAGGATCTTCAACCTGTTGTGCATCTCAAGATGATTAATGAGAATAACAATATCTCATCCATAGCAAACATCCCTTACGAATAGAAAATTCTCAGACATCACAAAAATTGTATTTATTATTTATACACATTTTCTGTTTGAGTCAGAGAAAAAGAATACGGTATCTCTCCCTCTCCCTCCCTTTCCACCTGCCCCTTAAAAAAGATGTATTTTTCATCACTGGGCATGATTGTCATATGCAGAGCTTAGCAAAAGAAACAGATGAATCTAAACGCACCCTGAATTCTTAATAAACTGGATTGATTGAGAACTGTGTTTTCTAGATTAGCTGTAGTTTCCTTTTAAATAAAAAGGCAGTTTTAAACAAAAGAAAAAAAGGTTCGAGTTAAATAAACTGCTAAAACAAAGACACAGACAACATTTCTTTTCCTTAACCTTCCAAATGTTACCTATATTTCTAGATTTTATCATGATAAGGGCTTTAAATTTTATACTTCTAACACCTTCCTAATTTTCTGGGGTTTTTTTTCTTTTTAATTTCCTAAAGCCAAAACTGGTTTTGAACCTATCCATCTGGCTTATCTCATTATAACTTTCTGATTGAAATTATCTTCCCTATGGCTTTCCTAAGCCCATATATTACTTTGCCTCTGGGAATCTTCAGTCTAGTGTCTTCACCTTCCTTCTTTTTTTTTTCCACTTTCTTTTTTTTTTTTTTTTTTTTTTTTTTTTTTTTTTTTTTTTTTTTTTTTTTTTTAAATTACCTTATGAAACAGATTTAGGAATGCTTTTCTCTTATCATCTAAGAACTGAAGTTGGCTTTATCATACGTCTCACTGAGTTTGCACACAAATAGCATCCTTACAAGCAACAATGAATGTAAATAAACTTCTTAAGCACTCAAATCTCTTGCATATTAAAGCAAACAGAACATTGTGTGTTTGTTTGTTTTCTAAGTGAATGAAACATCCATAAAATTGACAGCAAATACATGGAGCAGATTTATGTAATTATGGCTTGAATGTCAGACAATAACGTAATCTATGGTATTTAAGTTAGATTAGCACTAATGCCAATACATTTATCGCCCTTTCCCCTTATGACTTTGTTCAGAAGTTACAGAAGTAAAGGGAAAAAAATTTGTTGACGTCAATGAACTTTGAATTAGTTTCAGATGTTTACTTGTTTTGTCTGCTCTGGTACCTAAGAAAACACATTTTTTCTTTTTCAAAGCAGTAAGTTATTTTCTTCACAGACTCCAATTGTGCGTACTATCAGCATAAAGACTAAGCAGCTGACAGCATTTCTCAAACCATGATATTATGCTAATTTCTGATGCAACTGAAAGCAGACTGCATGAACAGAAGGATTTATGTTGTAGATCATCTGTTTGTTTGCAAAGATTTTTTTTTTTTTTCAAGTGACCAGTGTGCTGAATAATGGTTTTCTTGCCAAAGTTTTGTATCACATGTAAGTGGCCCAAACTACCATAAATAAGTGGAAAGTTTAAGTGAAGTGTGTTTGTGACACAGGTGTCTGGCTTTTTAGAAATACAAAGGATCTACCTTCAGAAAATCATGGTAGGTTTAAAAGTACCTAAGGTTTGGTCATCAAAATCTCCAAAGAAACAAGGCAAAAACAAAGCAATAAAATCCAAGAGTTTAGACTGACAAGTTAGTATGTATTTCTGCAAAAGACAGAATCAAGGTCACAAATATTAATTGGCATCCAATATTTATCTTTTCCAGAAGTGATGAGCAAAGATCCATCCGAGGCTGCATATAAAGAAGGACATGTACATGTATTGTCATTAGAAATGGAAACAACCTAGATAGAATCTTGGAGACCTAACTTGTATTTTAGGGAGCATATAATTGTATTTGTTTGTTTACGAGATGCAGAATGGCATGACAAATGAGGTGTGACACAGCAAGTCAACTTTAAAATAAAACAAAACTCTTCTATTTCTGGATCTGTTACTTTGGATTATGTCTCAACAAAATAGATCCATAGGAATGGAATGATAAAATATTCAATGCATTTGAAATGTCAAGGGTTGTGGCAGTTCAGCTAGAGTTAAAGCCAGGTGGAAGTAAGTTTGGCTTTCCAGCTATAGCATGGATTTTAGTTCATTCCTAACACCTAATTATGGTTTAGTGTATCTTTAAGAAGTTGAAAACAATTACAACCATTTATGGAAACATATTTCAGGTCACTTGTGTTCACTATGCCCTCAGTACTAAGACTAGGAGCTATTCTTGAACATATTCATTTTGAGAAATCAGTCTGCATACCAAGAACATTCGGTAACATTACAGATGAGAGATATTAATTTCTTAACTACATAAGTACCATATTAGAAAAAAAAAATCAGAAACAACCAACTAGTTTTGGATGCTTTAAATAATGGGATAAGTATTGCCTCCCATGGTTTTTTTTAAGTCTTATAAAATCCATTACATAAGTGAATACGGTCCCCAACAATTTGTTACATAAATCCCTCTGATCACAGCATAAGATGTGAGTAATTAAGTTGAAATTATGACTAAATTATTGTAAAACCAGTTTAGATCTACAATCATGCTATAAGAAATCTCAGAGGCACTTCAGGATAGCTCTACTATACTGCATTTGATCTGTGAATTGTAATCAGGGTTAAGGAATTCTTTTCTCTGATTTTCTTGTATTCTCTGGTTTTCTTGTATTCATAAAAGCAAATATAGAGCATAACAAACATGAGTATCAAAGTACAACACTATTCTTCTAATATAAAAATGCCACATTTGAAAACTGTGACTTCATTATCAAAAGTAGTTGAATCTCTTAGAAACTTGTTCTCTGCCACACTCCTGTGAAAGTGGTTGGGCGTCCTGACTGCAAGCTATGATACCTCCCTCATGAGTAACAATAGCCTCCTAAGAAGTATTTAAACAAAAGGATCTATATTGTCAGAGGCATTCTGTTGAGAATGAAGTTTTGATTTAAGACTGACCATACTGAGAAACCTAGAAAGAGATGTTCCAAAGTGGGCTTGGTTTTCTCGGTTTGTTTGGTTTTTTTTGTTTTGATATTAAGGCCAAACTAGAAAAGATCTCAGGGGAAAGTCAGATATGTATCAAAACTTTGGTATCTCTTCAACAGAAATGCAGATTGCGGGCAACATCAACAATCTTATCAATCCACTTCCAAAACGTGAAAAGTAGTTATAGAGAACATAGAAATTCCTCTTTCACAAGAGTGGACAGTGACAGGAAAAGGAGCAACGAGCACAAGTTGATTCAGGAGAAATTCTATTTGCATGTAAGAAGAGAAATCTTCAGCATGAGAACAGTTCAACATTGAGATGGGTGGCCCAGAAACCTGATGCAATCTCCCCTGCTGGAAATATCAAAAAGTTGGCTTGACAGAGCCCTGGATAACCTAATCTAAGGTCCTGCTTTCAAAGGAAGACCACTCTAGGTGATCTGCAGAGGTTCTTTCCAGTTTAAAACTCTCTGTGGTAAGAGGCAACCATTGCTATTATCCAGGTTACGTAAGTTCTTCGTAATGGTGGTTTTGGTTTTACATTTCTATAGTAGCCCAGCTACCACAGCTGCAAGAAACTTCAAGAGGAATCTAGACCACAAACCTGTTTTGAGGGTGGATAAACTGTGCCCAATATCATGCTGATGGTCAGAAGCATTGTTGCATAATCTTAAAAGCCTTATTTGACCAATACCTTAAAACTATTACTGTAAGAAAACTCTTACATTCCTTGCACCTAATTTCAAGTTTTCTCACTGTAGTTTAAGCCTATTACCTCTTTTACAAAAAGCTGTAGGCACAATTATTCTTTTATTTTTCTTAATGAGTTTTTAATGTATTTTAGAATGTCCTGCTTCTGACTCTTCTTCAAGCTAGAAACATCTTCATTCTGTCTTTCCTGATGGGTGCTGGCCCTGAATGTTTAAAATAGGAAAGTGCACAATTCTCCCTATGGAGACAGCTATCATAAAAGACTTGGTGCATAGTGCTTTCCTCCCCCACCTCTTCACTGAAATCATTGGGAATTAAGCATGTAAGTGCTGCTGTATAAATCTGCCCTAAATATAGTAATTGTTCAATGCAATGATTGGATTTCCTTGTTAACTCACCTTTTTTTTCACTGTGGGATATTTGCAATGAGATATTTTCCTATAATAAAATTTTCTTTTTAGTTTTATCTGGATATAGTTTAGGCAGTCAAAGCTGGTTTTCTAAAGGCTCTGAAATCTAAAATAAATAATAATATTTTAATGATTGGGAAACAAAGGGAAACTTAAATGAAAGAGAACTTGTGTTTTGTTTCAAAGCCGTGACCCTTTAAATAATCTGACACAATTTTTTCTTCTTTTCCATTCTTTTTGTTGCTTGTGAATGTGAATAAGTGGGAAAAAACCACTCCAACAGCTCACAATCATTCATATATATAAACATTATCTAATGTAGTGTTAGCAAGCTCAGGATAGAAATATTGCCATAAAGTACAAAGGGTTGCAAATGAGTTAATATGCTGTAGAACTGAGCCTGAATACAAATGTAAATCCTTGTAGGCTATTCATAGGTGCAAGCTCAATAACTATTAAAATTATTTCTAGGTATTTTAGCCTATATCTAATTCTAACCTTGTCTAATTTTTACTGTGCCATGCAGAAAGGTGCAGAAAGTATGACCTAGATTGAATAGTTCAAAGAGAAGGAACACTCAAGAGACACACTGATGTTAGCATCCTAATTAGAAAATGAAACAGTTAAGCAGAGATGAAACATTTTTGTTCCATAATAGAGAAATTGTTCTAAGCATATATGGCAATGTCATCAATCACCATCTCTTCCATGGAGAAAAAAAATTATTGGCTTCTAGTGTTCAAAAATGTCAATGTTTTACCTTACTCAAGAGCAACATTGAGACATGTCTATTAAGTTTATTACAGATCAGAAATGGAGGCACAACAAACCAGACATTTAAATATGATTAAAGATCCTAGTTAAACTGACAAGGGACAAGAAAAACAGCCAAATATGACACTGAATATTCCTATATGTCAATGTAAGATGTAAAAAATAAGCCCACACAATAACTTGTTGCTTTTGTAATCTAACAAAAACTGAAGTGTATTATATAAAAAATATCCTTGATTATGACAGATTACTAACATACTTTAGAAATGTGGCATCTACAATAAAATCACATTTAATAAAGCAGAGAGAGCCACTAGATATTATTTGCTGTATGTTTATCAAACTGTTTGGCATCTTTTAGAAGAACAATTATAGCTTTTCTATAGAAAAATTACCCAATAGGTCTCTGCTCTGCCTCAGCATGTAGCATGCCCTATGGTGAAATAAATATGTTTGGGGTCCATTCCTGCAAACTTATCATATTTAATGTAAATACATATTTGAATGAAACTTGAAATATTCATGTATAACAACAAATATTTTCCTCCTGAACTGAGATTAACAGTAGGTGGGAGAATAATTCCCTATTGCCAATTGTGACACAGCAAAACGTATAAGTACTATGTCATTAATAAGGAAGCCTACGGATCACACACAACAGAAGATTAAGCAGAGCAAGAGTTGCAGATCAAATCAGGGTAAACATGCACAGCTGACTGGTTTTCATTTTTTCTGAGTATGTTGCAATAGGTCAAAATCCTAAAACAATTGCAGCAAAAAGAGGGGATAAAAAAGAACAGGTGGAAAGAAGAGACAGTGTTAGATAAAAAACCCCACAAATTCCTTCCAAGGAAACTACATTGCAACTAAACTATTTGTACAGACCTACAGTACTGATACCCTGTTCAATGCCTTTCAAGGAGAAAGAGAAAATAGGGGACACAGAAAGGTCTCCAAAGAGATTGTTTCCCAAGTCATTCAATACAGTAAGAAGTGTAATAATCAGAATGATGGAATCTTGTTATATTTTTGAAATAATTTAAATGCATACCTACATTCAGGCATACACATGGTCCTTCATGGGGTAATAATTTAAGTGGTGGAAAAGGCAAAATGTCAAAGAAGAAAATGCATTGCTGGAGAATATTCAGAAAAAGAAACTGACATTTGGCTGGAAAACAAGGCTTACTGAAACTCTGTAAGAAACGCCAGCAATGACTTTGAAGATGTATAATTAGAAACAAATAGTTCCCATATACTCCCCAAGTATCTCAGCAAAAGATGTTGGCCAGAAGTAAGCTCCAAAAGGCCTCTGATCAGCCAGTGAGTCACACTATTAAAGGAAAAAACCCAAAAAAGCTCAGACTTGTTCAATTTGCTCAGACGGTGAAAAGTGGTTAGGGAAAAGTAAAAAGGAAAATAAACCAGTGCATGATCAAATGATTTAAATTACTTATTGGTCCAGCAGTTGTCTCCCAGTGAAAATTTCTACTAGTCCTCCAAATACCATGCAGCTACAAAGTCTTTAACACCCATCACCATGTTTCCACAACCTCAATACACTACTCAAATCAGTGACCGACTCTCCTTGAATAGTAAACTTTCTTGCTGACTCACTTCTGTTGCTCTTTGTACATCCGCTAAGAAAATGTAACTAATCTCTGGGTCTTGGCATCCTGCGATTGTCTGTGTGCTGTTGCTTAGAGATGTGTTGGCAAATTGCATGGAAAATTCTCCTTTTTCGTGTGCTGAGAAATCCTTACAGGGTGAAGATACACAGCGAGAATGAAACAAAATTTCAGCATCTGACAAAGACATAAGAACACTCCCAAAACAATAACGTCTTTTAAGAAGTTTAGACACAAGTACAGGAAACTTGGAAGGAGGGATAATAACTGCTAGCTTTCAAGAGAAAAAAACATAAAACCCCATAATTTTGTGTCTTCTACTAATCTTAAATAAGTGTTCACTTTGTATTATTTAGTTGTAAAAGTAAACCATAGCTATTAAGAATATCTCCTGTAGCCCAGGTTTACTACCTATTCCAGTTAAATTATCACTGGAACCTGCTGCTCAATAGACTACTTAAAAATATCATGTCATTAAAGAAATTGGGGGAAAAGAAAATGAATATTGCCTTTATTCACACATCAAACCTCTCTTGAGATTGCTACAAATAGGAATAACTGGTATTAATAAGCATTATTAACATTATTGACTGCTATTAATAGTAATAATAACATGCTTTCTGAAAAAGTGGTGAGTTTTCATGCACTAGCAAATTATTGTAATGATCAATTAATCAGCGTTTCATAGTGGTCGAGTAGACACTGAGTTTGTCAGTTGAAATTCAAGAAACAGGTATCTACATTTCTGAACCAAAAAGTCCAGATGCATAGCAACAAAGCAAGGTTCCAGCCCAGCGGTTTCAAGGAAGGGAACAGTACTACACCTGGTACATCCATAAAGCACCCCGAACAAAATTGCTTCATGGACAAAGTTAAGAACTGCATTTTTTTTTTTTTTAAATTACACTTTTTTCTAACTTACCAATAGTAAATCTATTCTCCGTTATTATCAAAATGTGATGCATTTGTATTATGAAACCCAAATTTCCTTTCTGAAGTGCATTCTAAATTCTTGTATTAGTCATACTGTATTTATGGAGGAACTATTCCTTCCCTTCTCTCATTGATGTTACATTTGTGTACTAAACTGCACTTAACACACCATTACTAATAAATAGGCCACAACCTGGAACCAAATAAATCTGTACCATTCAACCCAACAGAAGGATGTGACCTAGAGCACACTGCCAGAATATCCATTAAATCTTGTCAAAAAGGGCTCTATGCAATGCCAGTGACGTCTTTTCATGTCCCCGAGAATCCGAATGTCAGGTACTGACCCTGAGAACTTGTGACAAACCTCATCCTCATCAACCTTTAACAACTAAATTGCAAATGCATATTCCCTAGGACCTGTTAAGCAGTATTCCCTGACCACACACATACAGCAGATGGACTAGGGTTTGACAGTCAGTTTTGGTGTCTGGCGATCATTTCAAGTGTCAAACACCACGATGTAGTGTAACAATGTCAGACCAGGTAGGTCCCAAGCTATTTAAAGTTCTTTTTTCTTGCTTTCATCCGTTAGCATCAGTTTCATTTTTCTTTTCTATAGTCCAAATAAAAGTAATTGATCCTCACATTTTTTTGCCCCTATTTCAATGCTATCATGCTCAGACCATATGATTTGAATAAGAAAACACAATGCCAAAATACCAATAAGGACCTGATTTTTAAGTGAATGTTAAAATACAAATTTCAATTCCTTTAACTTCATCCATATAACTAACTTCTACTTATGTATATTTAAAGTTTCAATTTTTTTTCTTAAAGAACACCACTTAAGCAATACTTTGACGAAGACTTCAGCACACACAAACAACAATAATAAGCATAGATAATATTATTGTATTGTAATAATAAAACCTTTCTTCCCTGATGTTCTTTCACTAACCGCAATCAATCCTTGATTTATTTTGATTGTTGTATTTATAAATATAAAATACATACAACTTTTGACCCTGGACATCTAAAAACCCATCTACTCATGAGCAGCAATGTAAATGACCCTAAAATTTAGAAATGTTTAAAGATCAGGAGAAAAAAAAACCCATTTAATAAATGAGATGGTTGAATCATTAGGGAGTTTGGTAGCTGAATGGTTTCCAGCCTTCATTTAACGTGGATGAAGCTAGACACAACGTTGAAACGTTAGCAATCCCAACTAACATAATGAGAAACAAGACTGTCTCATGTTATATTCATGTTATTCTGTTTAATGAAAAAATCTCATACATTAGGAAGTAATCTGCAAGACAGGCACTACTCTCATTTTAGGCTTGTTGAGTAGGCTGCAGGTAAAGAAACAATTACGGGCACAATAAGGCCTCTTTTTTCACAATTTATTTTTTCAAAAGTTCATGTGTGAAGGCAGCACCTACCGAAAAAAACAAAAAGTAAAAAATATAACCTGAAATTGTTCATAACCTACAAATGAATTAAATAAGTAAGACAAAAATATCTGGATGTTCTTCTAAAGTAAAATAAATATCTCAACAATAGTTTCCATCAGCCATCTGCTGTTCCACATAATATTAAATATTTTTAACTAAATCAATTTGGTAAATACTTAAAGAATTTAACCCAAGAGTTCGATATACTTAATGTATTCTAAGATTTCTACCAATACAATGAAAAAGGTTCCATTAAAGGTATATCAAATATGTTAAACACTCCTGAAATCAGAACAGGAAAAAGGAGTATTTCCTCTGAAGTAGTTTGTCTTCCTTCCCCAAGCCTCTCTGTTCACAGAGCAGCACTCGTGTGGTATATGCTGTGCTTTAATAAAAATGAACTATAGCCTTATTAACAAAGGAAAAGAACAAATTTTTCTTTAATAAAGAAGGTCATGCATAAGATATTTGAACAACTGTTTTGGTAATGACACTCTTTATAGTCCTTGCAAAACTAAACCATTTTGTGGATTTATTGTTCTGAAGGGCCTGTTGCTCATGAAAATTAAAAACAATTTCCAGTGGTAATAAAATCTCCTATAAAAACACATTAGATGTCATTCATATCTCAAGATAAGAGCCAACATCAAAGTTCCAGCACAATCTTATGTAAACTTTCTTGCTCCTCTTTCTGTGGCTTCAGATACCATGCAGTTTGAGACACGAGCCTGAAAAGAAGTACCTTTTTAATGTTCCCCATTATGTAAACTCGTGTGAGCTTTTATTCCTAAAAGAAAACACCAGCAAAAGCCCAGATATCTCAATTAGTTCAAGAGCATTTTCATCACCTGCTAAAGGTGACATTCTATTTTGAAGTAACATTATTGGGGGATTCAGTTGCCTGAACACTAGCACTCAAGTGTCTTTTTAGATGCCCTAAAGTAAGTGAATATATTCACCTTAAACTGAAAAGAACTATATTTCCAAGAAGGATTTTTTTTTTAAAAAAAAAAAAAAAGAAGGAAACAAGATCGTGTGAAATTCAGTTTCCTGGATTCAGATGTCTAGCATCACCTCAGGATAACCCACCTGGCATTCAGTTCTTCCAGAATGGTGCAAGCTGATTGTCATATCTGCCAGTGCATTCAGATTTCTCAGGAAGACAATATCTCTATCTCAGTGACATAATTTTATTTTTTTAAATCTCTCCATGAAAAACATATTTTTGAAAATTCTTTGAAAAGGATTAAAAGGATTTTTGAACTATTTGAAATATTAAATATTAAACCCAAATACTAAACTTTAACTGAAATGTATGTCATTAAAAAAAAAAAAATTAGAGAGTATTAAATGGGCATAGATTTAATGATTTCATTCCTTGCAGTTCTGAATATAGGTTAGATCAGAAATTAGAAAAGAAGAAATAAAACTTTAGGCTATGCACCACCAGTCAACAAAAACTGAGAAATTTTGTTCCTTCTATTCTGTATCTCTTTGAGTCAATGGTTTTCTGAGGAACTCATAATCTTGGTTCTTCTAAGCTGTAAACAGATTGTTTTGTTGGTATTTCATTGTTTTCTTTGTATTTTTTTTAAATATTTTTGTCTCATTAACTTAACCGTCAGCACCCTTACAACACCTGTCCACTTACTTTACTAGTGTTTACCTGTAGCACCTACACACACTTCATTTACCCCAACCCCCACACTTCCACCTATATGTTTTTTCACAACTTTGCCACTGTTTTCATGGAAGAGTTGCTGTGAAAATCCTGAATAAGTTAGCCTAATAAGGATGAAAAAAGTTCCCCTAATGGGACTGAGTGGGGTTCAATAAGAGGTTACAACATGTAAAACCAAAGCAAAGACAGGAGAGAAGAGGATGACACGGATTTGAGAAACATATGCTTAAGACTGACAGAGATTACAACAGCTTTATTCTTACTTCAACTTTATTAACTTCATTGTAGTTACATCAGAGACTCATCTATTGTAACACAAAGAACCCACATTTATTGTTTTTTAAATACTTGGGACTTTTTAAAGGTGTCATTATTTTTTAACCTACTGTGACTGTCATATCTGAAAGATGAATCCTTACAGGAGTCTACAAGTGATCCATGTACACAACGCTGCTTCAGCATGAATCATCCCTAAACTGATAACTCATGCTGCTGCCAAGAATGTACTAGTTGCTTTCCCACCTTTGGTGTTATGTTTAAGTAGCTAAGTAAGTGAAGCGACTTATCTTTTTATAGCTAAATAAAAAAACTCTCTGCATCTTTCTGGCTTCCTACAATTTGCAAAAGAAAATACTGGTATTAAGATTATCAAAATTCAGTGCAGTGTTCCAGGTGCAGCTGAATAGGAACAACGTAGATGAAACATAAGAACAAAACTTTCTGTTCTCTGTTTCAGTCTTCTGTTTAGTCTGGCAATGAAAAGGAAGCTTGAAGTCAAGTGGAAACACAGGATTCTTCCAAAGCCTTTCTGTAGCAAGCAAAAATAAACAGCTCCCCCGTAACTTCAGAAACAGAATTTGATCATTTAATGGAAAGGTATAGGAGACATAATTCCAAGATCAATCCCCATAGTGTGGCAACCCTATATAAACCCCAAGTAGTATTTATTTAAAGCCACTGGAACAGAAAATAACTATAATCTGGTATTGCACAAGAATTAATAAGTACAACACAAACAGAAATTGTCTACACCTTTCTCCTTTTTCCACTTCAAGGAATGTGTCCTGATTACATAACCATATAGTCTTCTAAAGGTATTACAGTAAAAAATCTTAGGATATACATCACACATGTACAGCAGATTTTTTGCAAGTTATAATTTTGCTCTTTGCAATTCCGTTTGCAGAGAAAAAATATCAAAAAATAAATATTTCCTCAAATGAAATTACATTACAAAAATATTTAGCTCATTTGAATTCAGAATCACATCCTAACACTTCAGGCCTGCAGATGTTTAGTTTTGAAAAGAAGCCATTTGCCCATACAGTGTAATCAGTTTACATGTGTTGTTATAGTTCAGTCATTGTTTGAGTTGATGTCTGACATAAACGACTTTGCCCCCTCCACATCACTTTTTTTTTATTTTTACTATTTATATGATAATACCATCATGACAAGATCATTCACTGCTCATGTAAACCTTTCCTTTCATGATGCTTTGAGAAGCATTAGCATCAGTTGCATTTTCCTCCTTTTATGTGAAGATTGAATATCCAGCTGTTACCTTAATTAAGTCTGCCACAGGCAAAAATCTGGCTTTATGTACCTGCAGAGAGAATTTCATGGTGTTTTAATGACTAGCTATAGATTGAGCAAAGTGACTCAAGAGGCAATGCAAGCAAAAGCTTAGCTCAAATGAGTGCCAGAGCTGTCAATTTCCAATTAGGAGACTTGTTTGTCTCTCATGACAGTGAACCACCACAAATTACTTGCTTTAGCTCTGCTGGTTAATCTTTTGCCACCTGACAGATGGAAGTAAATCAGTTGACTTATGTTAATCACTTCCAGGAAGTGAGAATATTTAAATCTTGGCACAGTTTTGCATCTGTGAGGACAGCATTAGGAGATATCACAACAACAACCCATTATTTATAGATAAGGTGTCATTTGAAGTGTATGTGTGGGGGGGTGGTGGTGGAATGACTGGCAGGGAATATGGGGAAAATGAAAGGCATCATTTAGCTCTTTCTCAAAAGCTCTCCCACTTGAGAAGAAAGCTTCTGATTGTTCCTTTCTTGCATATTTATGTTGTTACAAAGCTGAATACAATTTTCAGCAAGATCAAGTTGTTATCATATGTATATATAGAAGACATGAGTACAGGTCTCCTGAAGAGATTTATACCTAGCAACAGTATCTGAGGGTAATAATTAAATACATCTCCACTAAAAAGAATAAAATAGTTGTGGCACTATCAAAAAAAAAAGCCCCAAACCCTGGGGTGAATTCTCTGCAGAAAAATGCAGAATAATTTTCTCTATTATAAAAAAGACTGAATAATATTTGAAAAAGTATAAACCATCCTTTAAGACCTTTGACATGCAGCTCTAAAAATCCAAGCTGATGACATGAGCCGTGAACTAATGCCTGGTGACACCTGACAATGTGAGAGCAAACTCCATTTCAAAGCAGGAGAAGATTGATTCCCAGTCTGCTTTTGGCAGTTTTCCTTTTTAATGAAACTGTATAATAATTTGGAGAACAACTCGGATTGCCATGGTACCTCATCATTCTCCTAGTGACTGCCCTTTCCACAGGACTAATACTACCAAAATTGCAGTAAATTATTTGATGATATGGGCTTTCAAACACTTTTAGTTAGTTCAAAATCATATGTGATATCATGTAATTTAGGATAAAAGATAATAACATCATTATTTTAATTCATTCGCACTTAAAATTCAAACTTTCACAGTTCAGGGCACGACTTCATTTGTAAGGAAAAATGCTTCAGGAGAGAAAATAACATTTTCTGGGAGATGCCATCAAGAGGTGCTTAAGAGGTGTTATTTTTAATTATAAAAATAGAAAAATAGTTCTGTAACTATAAACCAGAGTTTGTTACTTAGACTGCAGTCAAGTGAGCATGTGTCATTTTACCACTGATCATTAACTTGACCACCCAGAGCTCATGAAGGATGACACCGAATTAAGCTGCACTATTCCCTTATATCATCAGCACCTTCCTACTTACACATACGTTTATGCACTCCAGTTCCCCCTCTGATCTAACAAACTGAGCTCCACTTCACTGAAGTTGTGGGAAAGAGGAAGTCAGGGACTGGCTAAAGATTACATGGACATTAACAAACTCAAAACCGCTCCTGAATTTTTCTAATTTATTTTAAATCACTTATCTTTTCTACTTGGCTCTCTTTGCAGAAGGTTCTTTTCTGCGCTGGATGGCTCTCAATGTTTTTCCATGGACTTCAGAAATCCTTGAGCATATAGGTAATATTATCAGGAGTGCTAATTAAAAAGATAGCATTATTGTATTCTGAATCGTATATGAAATTATACTAAGAATTGTTGTACTCCCCTCCCCTTCCACATACTTTTTTCTGACATTTACAACCACCTTCAAAAAGGGTGTGTTTTATTCTGGCTCAGAAGTCTAACTTGCTTGTTTTCTTTCTATCTACTTTCAGAATCACACTAGGTTAATTATCGTTCATGTTTGCAACAGCCAGCACAAATTTCACTTGAATGGATCGAGAGGATTTTTACAGTGCTGTTTAACCCAAATAACAGGCCACAGAAAAACATGGTGCTAAATATCACTTCCCAGGTAATTAACTGTGTCTTGGGTGCTCCCCATCAACCTTCTTTCATGCACTGTTGATATTTTCCTTGCATGCAAAACGTTGTGTGTTTAAAACATAATACATCAAATTTTGTTTTACATTGCTGTTTACTCACAGAAACACACATATTTATAAAAGGCTGTTCTTTGGCTTTCTGCCTACACAGCTGATTTTTTTCCTGGCATATGCAAACAGTAAAAAATCTCACATTCGGAGAAATCAGTTAGAAGGGAATAGCAAAATTACAAAATAAAATTATTTAGGACGTCATTGGCTTTCAAATTGCCAAAAAAATCGTACTGCTATATCTAAGCATATACAGCTCTTTGTATTTAAATCAGTATATATAGAAAATGTGTAGAACACTATTTTTTGGATATTCCAGACTTGCTCGCCTGAGGTTCAACACAAAATTCCTCAAGCTGTAATCATTCTTCAAAATTTCCTTCTCTAACATTGAAAGGATTTAATTGGTTGAAAGGTCATATCTTGTTTTTATTTTTCCTTCCGTGTATCAGAAGTCCTGTCTGCTTTACCATATTTCCAAAGAAGCTTTGTTGAACTATTGCAAACATCCGTATCATATTTATGTCCTTAAATTCCAACTCCAGTAATATGGAAAACTTAGAAGGAACAATAATACAAAGATCCACCAATGCTGAGCTTTCAGGTGGGGTCACCATATGGTATTCTGCTGCATTATATTCAGCTTAGAAAGCTGCCATTTAAAAAGTATGTAAGCAAAAGTCTCAGTGGAATATCTGATTATTACAATTCATGAGTAATTGGGAGAAAAAAATTACTAAACTGAAAACCTGGAAGTCTGCCAGACAGAAAGCTAGAAAATGACTGAAGTAAAATAAATAAGTAAACAAAATGAAAATGAAATTATCACCTTATTACCATGAATAATGCCATAATAAAACATAATACAAGGGGTTTCTTTATTGAAGTAAAAAGAGCTTGTGTATTCCAGTTTTTCCACTTTATTAATGCATCTCTTTGATTGTCTCATAGCTACACACACTAATTTTTATAAGTATGAATTTTGTGTTTTAAACCATTTCTTTTGATATACATATGGCATACTATAACCTTAAGTCATTCGAATGTTTATGTCATAGCATGGTACAGAGATGGCAAGCAAGTTCTTTAAAAAATAATGGAAAAAATATGATAATAGGGGGACTATGACATAATTTCAGTTTGATTTTCTCTAAGAAATTTTTCTTGACATGGCAAAAAGGAATTAAGTATCTTAGAACATAAAATTCACCTGTAAGTAATTGTTGGTGAGCAGAAGCTACGAGTTTTAGTATTGACGAGCTTAGTAATATATCAAAATTCAAAAGGGATTGAAGGTCAGAAAATACTTTAAAAATTATTTCACTATTTTGGAATAACAAGAGGCCTGCCTTCAATGCAATTGCTTTAATATTAAATAAAGAGCATAGCAGGATAGAGCTGGTAAACACAGTCCATATAAATATTCTTAGACAGCAATGTATGAAAACATGACGAAAAAATGCCTATGGTGTATGAAACTAAGAATTGCTGTATTATTATATCTGAATAAACAGTCAGTGAACAAGTAACTGGGAAAAATTAGAGAAGCATTCTTTTTCTGCATATGCAAAATCAGGTATGGCTGAATTAAAAATAAATTTTTATCGTAAATAAGCAAGCATGAAAAATAGAGGAGACTGATTTATCTTTACAATAGAGTATAGACAAATGTAAGATATGATAGTTTTTCATAAATACATTCAGCTATGTACAATTGTTTCAAGGCAATCACAGGAAACCAAGAAAAGAAAGCTCATTTAATCTCCATCTTTCATTCTCAGGACCATACAAATGCCATTTTTAAAGGAATATTTTTTGAGTATTCCAAGAATATTCTAACAATTGCAAGGTTTGTTTCTTTAGACTCTCCTTCAGCAATCTATTTCGACACTGTGTTCTTTAATAATATAATGATTTCTGCATGTTTCATCCAAAGATTCCTAGCTAAAATTTAGTCTCGATACCTCCTGTCCTATTTGTCTTAGTCACCATAGAAACTTTGCCAATTGTTTGCATCAAAACAGTTCAATATTTGTATTTATTTGAAAAAACACTTAGGCAATGGGAGGAAAGAAGTAAGGGAGATGGACAGAATCTTCCTTAGGATAAATAATTGCAATTTATCCAAAGCAGCCCACACAACTGACAAATTAGAGACCTTAAAAAAACCCACAACAATCAACAAAACAAACAATCCAGAAAATAAACAAACAAAATCCAAACCCCCAAGCAACAAAATGAAGTGCAAGTTTATTTTGAATTTTTGCCCAGGCTTCGGCGTACCTGACAGTACCAACCACCTTTCTGTTGCCTTGAATTTAATAAACATACCATCTATTCCATCATTCAGTATCTTAACTAAATTCCTCAATACTATTGGATCCAAAACAGATTTCCAGCAGATTTTTACCTTATACAGACATTATTTCCATCGTTCAAAATAATGTACGTCAAGTAAGTTAGAAACTAAAAATATGTGAAGGTGTACAATAATTTGACTAGTAACCATTTTGGGAAAGAAGAAAACCTGCAGAGTGACTTTCAATTTCTTTAGTGAAATCTTAGAGGAATTGAATGAGTTAAATTACTTCATAGGGCACTGTTCACACCTCTTTGTTTAAGCTTCAGCTAACCCAGAGATGTATAGACAAAACACAATTTCCAGTGCTGTGGTGCTAAGCACTACATCCAAACCTGATAAAACAAAAATCTGTAGTGTTTTTATGGATGTGTTATGTCCTGTACTTTTTTGTGACCCTGCAACAGAAGAACTGAGAAAGGGTGCATTGTTAGACCCGAACAGACATTGACAAACTGGACACAAAGGCTTCCCCCCTGCCCAGGAAAGGCTGCAGAAGGTAGAACATTACAGATTCTTTGACTTGCCTTCTAAATTTCTGATCATCTGAAATATATAAGCATCGTTAAAGTTTTTTTCTGTGATCCAAGGGCTGTACCTTTATGGGGCTTATTTGCAAACAGCTGTTGGTAACCTTAAAACTCTTTAAATGAAATATGTCTTTGTTCTAAAAAACCTGGATGAACTTCACTTCCATTAACAACTGCAAACTTCGTAGATTATAGAAGAGTTTTGTCACTGACTTTTTTCAAAGCCTGCTGCTTTGAGCTATGCAATTATTCAGGCTTTCATATTAATAGAGGAAGTGGTTCAGACAAGTGTGATCTTTTGAACTTCAGAATCAGAGCTTTCTTGTGGGATTCATAAAATGTAATCTGAAACATGCAAAACACAGCAAAATTAAGAAAGGCATTCTCTTAATACAGATTCTAATGAATAGAGCATAATTCTAGTGAGATGGAACATAATTTACAAAATTGTGGTTTCTATTTTACATTAAAATAAAAATTTTCTAGTCAGGCAAGTGAAAAACAGTTGCTTTATATTTTATCATTCAATTTTTCTCTTAAATACCATTTACTCAACTAGGTAATTTTGTCCTTTTTTTTTACAATAATTCTCCATACAAGTTTATCTTCCCTGTCAATTATTACAAATTTGTTAACCAAATCCCTCTAAACTCTCCTACGCTAATGTCTTAAACTTTAGCCTCCTTGTAAACTACTGCAGAAACCAAGAGAACAATAAAGAAAAACCATTAGAACTTGCACTCAGGCAAAAGAATATGACTTAATATATAATAAAGTAAAATATTTAAAGGAACCAAGTGGTAATTCAAAATATCTATCTTGAAACATTTTCCAGTTCCACATGTAGATTCTTTTTATGTTTCTGCATATTAGAGTTTGAAATTTATGTTGAAGAGAAACTTTCAATTTGATATGTAAAATAGACTTTTGAGTATTACGTAAAATTCACTTAAAAAAAAGGAAATGTTTTATAATTAGGGTAAATACGTAAGCAAAGTGATCATTGACATTAAGATTTCTCTATAAGTTGTGAGTGTTTCCTTTTGCAGGAGCACAACATATTTCTTGATGCCAACTTAATTTAATTGGATGTTCTTTGATACTGCAGAGCAACTGAAGTGTTCTTAAAGTGGAAAGCTATATCATAAAAGTACAACTAATGTGTTTATGAAGTTGATTCTAGAAAATATACTTTTATTAAGGGGAGAGAAGAGAAAAAAAAAAAATCTTTCAGTGTCACTTTACCAGGTTAGCAAAATAATAGGAAGTGCAGGTAGGCAGAGACAATTCAGAGTGACGCACAGTAAAACAATCACATCTTTATAAGTTTTCAGAACTATTTCTAATGAAACACAATACAGTTTGGAAGATAAAAAGTTCAATATCTATAAAATATTTTAAAAAAACTTTTATTGTAGATTAATATTTGAAGATACTATTATATGTAATGTGGATACAACTAGACTTCAATTCACAATGAAATGGAAATGATGGTAAACTTCACTGGAAGAAAAAGTAATAAGCATTAAGAAAACACAGCTTTGGGACAGAGTGCCTCTGCCCCTCACAGAGGAAAATCTTCAGATGTGGTTCTGCCTCATTTAGTCAAAATAATTAAATTTCATATAATATAGGAGTACAGTAGACAAAATACAACCCTGTAGACTTTTAATGGAAGCTATCCCTCAGAATACCCAAATTCTGGATATCCATATTGCATAAATGAATAATCAAATATCCAAATTTTCCAGCCATTTGAAAAGAGCTCCAGGGAGTACATTTCATGATCTAGTGGTGTTGCTGTTGCAGAAGGAAGAAAGCACAGTGTCATTTAGTCTGCACAGACTGAAGGTCTCCAGTGCAAGCAGAACTCCAGTTTTGGGAGTTTTTTTTACCTGCCAGAGAGGTGCAGGTGGAATGGATGGAAATAGAATGAGTACAAAACTGCTTCTTCCAGTCAAAATAGATTAAATAACAAGCATTCATATCCTCACATGATCGTCTCAAAATCTGAACAAAAATTTTTTAAGTTCTGTCTCAGTTTTGTATTCCTGGATTCTGCCTCACTGGAAACAATAACCATCATACACCTCTGACTGCATTTTTCTCTCTGGTTTGATAGAAAAGTATGTAAAATACAAATCTGACACAAAGAGGAAATGTATATTTCGGTGTGTTTTTACACTCTTTGTGTTTTTGTTCACAGAAGCATTATTAGCTCATTGAAGGGTTCTGGCCCCTTAAGTGACATGGGTGTTCAGCTTTACAAAATAACCTCAAAAAGAACAGCACAGTGTGTGAGAGATCCTGACTGCTTTTAAGCTCCAACAGTCAGAGATCACTATAACAAACCTTGCCAAAAAAGCACCCTTATTCTTGAAGCCATAACCCATGGCAGAATTGGATAATCAAACAAATTTTAGAGTTAAGGAGAAGTTCTCTGAAAATAATTTGTATAAAACAATTGACAGCCTTATCAATGAAGAAGCTAATCATGACATCAAATAGAAAATAGTTTTTATGTAGAAATGAAACTGTCCTCTTCATTGGGAATAAAATCACAAAAAAAAGGCATCCAATAGACAAAACTTAAATTTATGACCCTTTATCTACAGAAGCATGAGTAGGATGTAAGAAGGGATATTGCACATTACAAGTACAGTCTTACATTTAACCATGGCCAAGAGACCTATGAACAAGATTTTTTTTTCTGTTTGAAAGCCTATAAGTAAGTCTCAACGTTAGAAAAGCAGTGAAAGTTGTGGAACTAACCCGATACTCAACCAATTTAATGAAATTTAAGTCTTCCAACAGAAGTCTTCCTTCTTATACAAGTTTCTCCTGGGTATATAGTGTAATGCTCAAGTGCCTTCCTATGGCTATTCTCTGAAGCAAATAACGTATTTATATTTTCATTCCTGTAAAATAATGCTCTGGATTTCTGTGAGCAAACTTTCTTTTATCTGCTCTTCTCTCTAAGAAAGATATAATAAAATATAAAATATTTTGCATTTTCTCAATTTTCATTTAATTTTTAAACACTTTATTTCAGGTGTATCATGAAGCCTCCTTAAACTCACTGAAAATTAGAAGGAACATTGGAGAGAATTAATATCTTTATTTCATATTTTTCACCAGGCTAAAAGCTTAAGCACATGCATAGATTTTGTATCTTCATATATGTATTATATGAAAGTACAAATATACAGTTTATGTTAAGTCTCAATTAGTCTCAGAATCCTGAATTATGTGATTCATTATCATTCCCAAGACTCTAAGCATTGTTTTAGACTTTACCCAAAGTCCAGCTAAAAATACCCCAAACAATTCACAAAGTAAACAAACAAAAAAAGGAACAATACAAACAAAAACCCCACAACCAAACTAAAACCTCCAAAACAACAAAGTATCCATGGTTTATGAAAATATGTAATGTATGAATAAGCCACTTACATTGATTCTTTACAGATATATTAGTATTTGTTTCATTTCCTATGTATATACACACACCCACATACATATACATATACTTCTATATATCTACAGAAGGAGGAATTTCTCTTGAAACCATTCTAAATGGAAGGACTGGGTTCAGTAAGCCTAGTTTGGACATGCAATAATTATGTATACTATTTTTTTTTTCAAGGAAACCTGCATATAAAATTAGTTGCCTTCTAGTTTATGAAACAGTATTTCTGAGAACTGAAGAATGAATATTGACTACAAGTAGAAAAAAATGTCTGCATGATAATCTACAAAGAAAGACTTTACGATATATTCCTGTTTCAATTTAACAACTAGTAACAGCCTGTCAAAGGAGGACAGACAAAAAAAGGAATTTCGAAGAGGTGTGAAAGTTTTATCAAACTTCACGCACTGTTTTGATTAATTTTAGTATGTGTGGATAAATATTTTTCAAGCATAATAAAATCAAAATTCCTAAGAACTCTCCATTCTACTTCCTCCTCACACCAATTCCCTTTTTCTAGGCCTTTCAAATAAATATTCTCTGTTTTTACACAACAGCCTTAAGCACTTTACAACAGGATTTTGTGAGCAGTGAGGACTGGTTGTTGTTTCTATTTTAACAAGAGAAATATCTGTGTGATAGATGAAACAAAGGGAACAAAATGTGTCACAGGACTACTTCTGCATTTCTTGGTGACAGCCATCATACGAGTGGAAAAACATAAAAGTGAAGTTATCAAAAATACGTACCAAACTTTCCAAAGATGACCTAATCTTTCATTTTCTTCTACTACATGTGTCCCCATTCTGCTAACAAACATTCCTGCCATACTGGGATATGATAAGATCTTAGCACCTATGTGCTATATGGTAAGACCTTGTTGATATATGATATGACCTTGGCCTGGCAAGACCATGGAGCAGATCCTTCTGGAAACTACTAAGACATATTGAAAATTAGGAAGTGATTCCTGACAGAGAATGGGGCTTCACTAAAGGCAAATAATGCCTGACAAATTTGAAGGGCTTCTACAACAGACTTACAGTATTGGTGGATAAGGGAAGAGCAACTGGTGTCATCTATGTTGACTTGTACAAACAGTTTGACACCATCCCAAATAATATCCTTGTCTCTAAACTGGAGATGGATTTAATGGATGGACTATTTAGTGGGTAAAAAAATTTCTGGAGGCTTGCATTCAGAGTTGTGGTCAACAGCTCATGACCAAGTGGAGCCCAGTGACGAGTGGCTCAGGCCCTTGGGGGTCAGCTGTGCAGACCTGTGCTGTTCAGCATCTTGTTGGTCACATGGACAGTGGGATCGAGGTCACCTTCAAGCACATTCACTGACAACACGGAGCTGTGTGTGGCAGTCAACACTCTGGAGGGAAGGGATGGCATCCAGAGGGACCTGGACAGGCTGGAGAGGTGGGACTGAGCAAACCTCATGAGGTTCAATAATGCCAAGCACAAGGTCCTGCACCTAGTTTGGGGTAATCCTGAGCGTAAGTACAGGCTAGGGGATCAAAGAATGGAGATCAGCCTTAAGGAAAAGGTCTTGGGGATGTTGGTGGATGAGAAGCTTGACATAACCCAGGAATGTGCATTCACAGCCCAGATTGCCAATGGTGTCCTCGGCTGCATCCGAAGGAGTGTAGGCAGCAGGGACAGGGAGGGGATTCTCCCCCTCTGCTCTGCTCTGGTGAGACCCCACCTGCAGTGCTGCATCCACATCTGGGCCTCCACCATAAGGAGTACATGGACCTGCTGGAGTGAGTCCAGAGGAAGGCCACAAACGTGATCAGAGGGCTGAAGCGTCTATTCTACAAAGATAGGCTAAGAGAGTTGTCATTGTTCAGTCTGGAGAAGACTTTGGGGAGGCCTTATATCTTCCTTCCAGCACCTAAAAGGGGCTTTCAGGAAGGCCAGAGAGGAACTCTTTCAAACTTGATGGTCTTCAAAGACCGCTTCTAACCCAAACCATTCTATGATTTTCAAGCATGGTAATGGTAGCAGCATTAGACACTATTAATACCTGAATAAACCTACAAGCATCTACGCATGCTAAGAGAATTAATTTTTCACTCTTTCTTGAAATTAAAACTACTACTAATTTTTCTGTCAAATTGTTTTGTTTGGAAATTCTCTTTGAAGTGCCACTCTTTTATTGGCAACAGATTATTTGTTTTGAAAAGTAACAAGCATTTAACTGTTAAAGCTGGTTTGCCATGGTAAAACAAAATAGCTACAATATATTTGGTCTCACAATTGATAAGTAATCCATCTAAACTGAGAACTCGTGAAAATTAAAACAAATCCTTCTTTGGTTTAATTCTTTACATTTAATTGTAAAATTTTCTCACACACAAAACCTCCAAGCTTATGTGCAACTTATGTAAAACTTTGTTAGACAAAACATACCAAGAACAAGGCAGAGAGGGAGGAAGTAGAATAGTGGTCCCACAGAAAAATGTATTCTGTAATAATTTTTAAAAAATTCTGAGAGGAAGTGCTGAACATTTTCAAAGAAAATACAATTTTTTACTATTACTGACAAAGCATTATGTGCTTGTTTTCTTGTGATTTCCTCAAACACTGATGGCTATGCAACTCTTTTTTCTTCTTTTTTTCTTTTTTTTAATGCATTGTGAATACCATGTAACTTCATGTTTCAGAATTACAGCTCTTTTTACTTTAGGTATGATTTTTTGACTCAGCTACCGACTTGGATGCTCCCAACTGTAAGCAGCATAATTTAGAAAATCAGATGTAAAGAAGAAACTAAACAGACTATGCTTCAAGCTGCTTCTGCCACATTTTAGCATTGTATTACACACCTTGTACATGAATGGTGTCAAGAACATGTCAAAATATTGAAAAAAATAACTATTCTCTCTCTTTTCAAATGTCTCTGGTAACTAAATTGAACTCTTTAACCAAGAAGGTTAGGAAACATGCCTGACTCTCAGTAGAGAAATTTGCCCAACTGATTTCTAAACCAGCTCGTATATTGGCTACTCTCAACTTTTTCTATGCACAACACATAATTTCTACATGTTTGATTTTTTATTCCTAACCCTACAGTAACAAATGCAGTTTTGAAGTTCTTTGTTTCAAAGGGATAAAAACAGATGTTTCTAGATTAAATATATATATTGCGACATTGCCCTAAACTGGGGCATAATTGCACCATTTCAGATCACTGGCTGATTTCGGTTTCAGACAAGTGCTATCCAGAAAACGGTCCAGCTGTGACCTCAAGGCTTCTATGCTGGCTGTTGACAGGAGCCAAACCTTCATTAAAAGCAAAGTGATTGCAGCAACTGAAGAGTTGTTGCTCTGGTGAAGGGGACAATTCCTGAGTTGCAGAGCTGAAATCTTGTGCCCACCTCCTGTGAGGCCACCTGGCAGTTCTGCAAGAAGCCTGGGCCTTTCACTCTGTTAGTCAACTTACCCAATACTGCAGCTGCTCAAATATAGGGCTACTACATCAGCTCCAGAGCTGGCAGCTAGAAGCACTGGATCCAGGCAATGAAAAAAGCATGTGGGGGCACTTCCCCAGAAAGCTTCCAGCAGCCTGGAAAACTATCGGGGACTTGAAGGAGAAAAAAGTTCTGAATCAGTATTTCCTGAGCCTGTACTGATCCCAACATGATGCAAGATCATGCTTTTACCTATGATTTCTGCACTAAGATGAGAAATGTATTTCAGTTAGGGTATTCTGAGAGAGATGTTAACAATGGAACTAAAGCTTCCAAATTACAGAAAGCTCTCTACACACTTTCTTGAATTTCCACAGCAGGATCACACTGCATGACAAATTGCTACATGCACATCAGTTTTAAAAAAAATCACATTATGCCTCTTTCAAAAGCAATGACAATGCTGCTTTCTGCCCATTGCAATTTCAAGTGTTGAGTCAACAGAGTTTGGAGCAAGACTTTACCTAAAGAAGAACACTCAAAGACGTCTATATTCCCAAATGTTAACAACAGGAAAGTTGCAGTACCATTATAAAAAAATAATAAAGCTGAAAGTATATTTCCACATATACTGTAGGTTTTTTGCTGGCACTCTGGCCTCCTTAACTGAAGATGTGTTATACCATGATCATAATCAACATTTTTGAAGAACAAAGTCACCAATTTGCATTGGGTGAAGAGTTATTTAATTACAGTGGTTTCTGACACCAGCTTCCTGATGATACCAACTTCCTGACTTTTAGAATGAAAATATTTTTTTCCTAAAACCAGAGAGAAATAGGAAAAATAGGCTATAAATATGAAGCAGAAAGAGGCTTGTATCAGATCGCTCTATATTCTTTTCTAATCTCTAGCTGAGCAACAACTGTGAGATACAGACTCAAAATTTGTAAAACCTGGCTATAGATTTTTAATAGGAGGGCAGCTGAAAAAAAGAAAAAAAAAATCATAGGGAAGAGGTTTCTCAAGAGAAGAGGTATCAATGTGCATGCAAAGAAATGCCCCTGAAATAAATGTACATAGCTTAATAAAACTTTTCTAACACACTGCATTTCTGCTTAAAACCTGGTTAAAATAACAGAATTATAAAACCAAACATGACTATTTTAAAATACCAAAACAAGTGAAAAGTACATATAGAAAAAACATTAAAACTCTCATATAGTAAAACTATTTATCTTTATTACTAACATGGAATGATGTTGCAGCCTGCCCAAATTCATCAGGTGGCAATACCATTGTGACCAGTCCTGAATTTTTTAGAACTGAGCACATAAAAAGCTCGTATGACTGGATGTGTTATTGCTAGCTAATTGCACAAGGCTTTGCCATCACAAAGCCTCTCTGATTCAATACCAGTAGATTAAGGAATAACCACTATTTCTTAAAGCTATTTCTCCACAAGGTCACAACGACATCCTGCTAAAGCACATTGTCACCAAACAATTTTCTTGCAGCCATGCTCTAGATTTGGCTAACTTAGTCTAAATGATGGCACTTGCCTTGGAGAGCTTGCCATATCAGTAAGCAAAATTGTACATGTTCTACATTTTGCCTGTAATATTTAAAGAGATCTGCACAAATTCATGCAGTAGGTCAGCCCTAGGACTATGGTAAGAATCACAGCATCCTAACTCCAACTGTGCAGCTTTAACTATCAAGCTATATGTGAGGGATACCTCTCAGTTCTGGTAGGTTTTACATCAAGCCCTAAGGATTATAGAATGTGGCTGATGACTGTAGTCTTTATTGTTTGTTGTGTACCAACAGCATGCTTGGAGCAAAAAACAAAATTAAGACAATGACTGCTGTAGAGAGGAAAGGCAAAAAACTAACCATGGCAGATAAAGAAATGAAAACAATTACAGATCTATCACGCTGAGTTAGAATGCATGCAGTTACAAAATAATAAAGTTAAATAATAAAATTGCCTGTGGGCAATCTAAAAGGGATTTAATTATTTTTGAATTACCCATCTTGGATGAAAAATCATTTCCAGAACCAGGAGAATTAAACATTCTTTTGACCCTGACATGAACTACATTTTAAAGATTTCTTTTTTTTATATGTAGATTTTATGTAGCACAGTTGTGTATCCTCGCTTTGTTCACAAAATGTATAACATCACGTCAGTCACTAATTATATTATGTGAAATGCATTTGTAAATAAAAGATGAAGTTATGATGTATTTAATAATAAATACAATAAACTGTAACCAACCATTAATTGTGAGCTGTGGTACATGGTGTTTATGAGTGTGTGTAGGAAGCTATTGCCAGACTGATTAAAACTTGGACTAATTCATTCAATTCAGCACTACACAACAGCTGTGTCCTAGGTCGGTCTGTTTTTAAAGGCAGCCTCAGACTGACCTCTATAAATCCATACTGTAGTAAATATACATACTGCTTTCTGTAAGGTCCTGAAGGCAGCTATCATTTGCTTCATATCTTCCAGATTCAGGCTGGATTTTTCCTTCCTGTACCTACAACATCCTACCTAGAATCCCAATTTCTTGTCCAACAGTAGAAGGGTTTCCATATCTCTACTTGTGTATCAAAGACATAATCAGCCTCCCATTGCTGCCCACCTCTGTGCTGATTTCACCCACAATTCTGGATTTATCGACTGATCCAGAGTTGAGGAGAATCATAAGCCAGGAAAGGAGGAATTTCAGGGATCTTCTCAAGAATATTTGAAAGAATGCAGTTTGTTTCCTACTGAGCAGGAATGCTGTCATGAGTAAATCACCACAGCCAGCCTTATCCCTCTAGAGTGATGCAGATCTTTAGAAGTTTTGTATTACTGGAAAAAAAAAATCTTAAAAAAAGATATTCAGTAGAAATAACATGTTAATCCATAAAGCCAGTCATTTTTCTGCAATGATACAGGAATGCAATTTTAAGGCATATAAAAAATTTTGAGCATATGCAGGTATTCTTGGGTTAAACTACATAAACATCTGCTTTAGTTAACTATTAATAAATGAATGGCTTAATTGCTTACTTTAAAAATTAATGTTTCAAGATGACACACATCAAGAAAATACTGGCAGAGTGGTTTCTTCTGATAGTTCTGATATTTTAGTAATGCAACTTTCTTTGCAAAACATGGATATCTAACAGTCAAGAATTCCAAATTGGCAAGAATATAATTCTTCACAGAAACTTAGTTTTTTCAGAGTTGGGCCAATAGTACAGTACGAGTAGCCTTTCATTCTGGCCAGAACAAGGAAGATGCAGAGATATAAGACTTAAGGAATATGACAAATAATTTTCCAGCTTTTAAAAACTTAATTTAAAAAAAAATCCCCAATCCTTTCTTATTAAAGATGTAAGTTCAGTTCTGATGTTATTAAATATGATTAATATACCTATGTTAAAACTACTGATTCAAGCCAACATTATTTCAGGAACACTGAAGTATTTTTGAACACCATAAAGAGGAAGTTTTTAAGTGGCCTCTATATCTCATTCACTACAATTACATAACAATACGATAACACAGTTACATTTAATTATAGTGTCTAGCTTCATACAAGAGGAGCCCAGAAAGTTTAAAGACATATGTCCTTTCTGCCTGCAGTAAATACTCTACTGCTAGACAGCTAAATTGCCTGTCAAGTATTCTCATGAAGCTCTGATAGGCACTTCTATTTTATGATAGTATTTTTTTTTTTTTTAATTTTACTTGCATTAGAAATACCTTAGCAGAACATGAAACTACTTTAATGGTCCCTGTCTTTTGCCTCAGAAAACAGTCTGACATAAAAATTAAGAGGTCATGCTTCCTGCAAGAATTCTGAAAAAAAGTTCTGTTTGTTCCTTTATTTGGATGAAAGACCTAAATGTATATATTTAAAGTTATCTTTAGAAATATACACGGAAAGCAGACTTAGAAATGTCTAAAAACTGCTAAGGCTTACATTTCCTTTCTGCATTCTTTAACTGAAAATGTATTATCAACAACATAGAAAATTTTAACTTGTTCATAAAGACTAAATCTGCTAAGTCTAGAAATAAGATTTACAACATTTTTCCCAGTGACCAGCAGCATCATCCATGAGCCTAATTCAGACAAAAAGGAAAAAGCAGCATTTTATGAACAGACAAAAGCAGAAAGCTTAGGGGTCTGTGCCTTTTGGCTCTCTCTCCTTTAGCCAGATTATAGCTCCAACTGGGAAACCAGGAAACTAGGAAAGGCAACCATCAATTTAAACCAGAAGTCTTTTCTAAAACTTTCAAACATTTTCAAACAATCTACACAGATATCTCACCCTTAACTACCTGAAATATTTAGAGATTTGCATTTGAAAGAGTATTACCACCAAGGGAAGATGGGTGAAATTAATATATCCTTCAAAACATTAAGGTATTATTTTTCTATGTTGTAGTTGATTCAGGATTAGTTATTGTCAAAAAGAAAATCAATGTAGCTAATGAGGTATTCTTTAAAAAATATTATAATTTCCTAAGAAAGGAATGTACTGTTCATATGTAAATGAGTTTTCCAGTTAATGAGTAAAGCCAGTCAATCAAACAGATCTGCAAAGGGAAAAATAATGAATAAAAGATTTTTTTAGCCTGTTCTTTGTTCCTTAATTGCAGGAAAAAAAGCATGGCTATTAATGTGTTTTTTGCCAAAAAGTTTCTATTTTCTGAACAATTACTATAAAGAATTTAAAATGTAAATAAATGTAACCAGAAGAACACAAATGAAAAATGTTTTACATACTGCTTGAAAATAGTAATCTATAAGATTTTGTGTGGAATGGCTTACAATCATTGCACTTTAAAATACTTAAACAGCACAGAATGATATTTACACTGGAAAATATACTAATTTTTCCTCGATCATCTCAATGACAAGTAGATAACGAAAAGATTGCTTGAAAAATGTATTGGGGATCACGATCTTTCTACTGAACTTGTAATTGAGCAATAATATAAAAGTGTTACAATGTAGCCCAATTCTCAGTTGATGTGTGATTATAATGCCTCTGATAATAAGGGTTAATAGCATTTTGCTAAAGCATTTCAAGTAGATTTGTAGCCATTTGCATACCAGAACAATTTTTTCAGAGCTTTCGCAAGTGAATACATTCTTTAGGAAATGTAGTGACAGTTTTGTATTTTTGTCCATCTCTCTGCAGAATGGCTTTTTCTTTGTTTCTCAAATCAGAGGTATAAAAGAAGGCTACTCCTTGGGGTACAGCCAAACACAACCCATCATCCTTTTAAATCATGCTTAAGTATTGCCTGATTTTAGAAGTCTTAGATTACTTTTTACCAACAGAAAGTGAATGAAAATCTTGTGTTCAACAAGGCACATAAACTTATTTTTCCTTTTATACATGCAAACAATGTTATTAAGAAGCAGAAACTTATTGTGTACTATACTCAAAGAGATGCTGGAGGCCCTTGGGGAACAGAAACCAGAATATTTTGTACTTTACAAAACTGAAAAGCATAGTTTCAAATTGCAATGTGGTTAAGGTCAATCTCTTCCTTTTGTGCCTACGTTACTGCAATGATAGGAATTCAAGAAATAGAGAAAGAAAATGAGATCAGTATAGTTCTGATGCCTTATCTAGCATAATATTTCAGCATGTCAAAGGACATCTGACCTTCTTGTTCATGATCAAATTCTTAGCTGCTGATTTAATAAAAAAATCACCTTCTGGCCTCAGAATGAACATTACATTTTTCATTCAAAGGTTTTCTATTAATATTCACCTTATTATCACTGCATATGATCATTACACAGAAATTAACAAATTATTAAACTTTTTCAGATCTGAACAAAGTAGACATATTTCTACCTAAGATTTACCTAACAGAAATAGCAAGCCTGACACTCTGAATTAATAATGCATCCTCTGTGCATGCTGACTCAATCAGGTGTGTCTGGGAAACACCTTATTTTCTGTGATAAACTATGAACCATAGCAATTTATTACACCTTCCATAGCAGCATGCTTTGCAGCATATCACATGATATTTTGCCTATGAGTAACATCTTCAATGCATCCTGGATGCATCCAGTTTCCATGTACTGTACAGTAATGCAGTTTATGCAAAAATCTCATTATTTTATTGAACACTTCTGAGCAAGAAAGGAGACTTCTTTGGGGAAACTCTAAATACAGATAACTCCAGGTGCAGTGCAGTCTATCAAAAGGCAACATGGATTCACCAAGGGTCAATCATGCCTGGCTAACTTAGGGGCTATCTACAGTGGGACACATCCATGGGAGAATTTTTCTTTAGACCTCGCAGCAGACTCGGTACTCTTGCCTAAATGAAATCAAGACACATGTGCACTTAATGTGAACTCTGATATTAGAAATCATTAATTCTAGTAGAAATTATTCATGGGAACTACTTCTTCTTTCATACAACACTGGATATGCCCTGCAATCTGAGTTATAAATATTACAACATATATTTTGGAAACTGTAATGGTATATCGCTAATTAGCAGTAGCAGCTACAGTCACACTTTCTTGCAGGCACTTCTACAGAGGGAAGGAGGATGAGACTAATAATACAACCATTTATGAACTGCAGTGCCCAGCTTTTGTATTCTGGTTAATTATTACTTTCTTGATTTATGTGAAATGTAACAATGAAAAAAATTAGTAAATGCAGGAAATGAAAAGGAGCTAGCAACAGTGTCCATCTGTGAACAGAACTGGACTGGGGGTTATTAGGCATGCTGGTTTTAAAATATTTTCAGACACAAATTGCTCCTAACATTTAAAAATAAGCAAATAAATAAATAAATAAATAAATAAATAAATAAATAAAGCAGGTCCAATATTGCAAGCAATGCATTCTTCTCTTCTCTCTGCCCATTGCTTACTGTTCAATGAACTAGTATGTCACAAATAACCAAGAAACTGAGATTTAGATTTTATTTCTATGTCTACAGGTGTAATTTTGGTTAAATCAGCCTCTGGAACACATTACTTGTACAAGAGATTTTACCTTTGATTACAATAGAGCCTCACATAAATTCCAAAATTAAACTAAGAATGCCACCCTTCTTCAGTACTACAAGGGAAAATTTGATACTTCCTTCAGAGTAACAAGTTTCAGGAATAACATCAATAATAGACCAATTGGATTTTGATCAAAACTGGTTTCATTTTTTTCCAAAACTTCATTTCTAACACCTTTTATTTCCTGCATGATAAGTCATTTTGGCACACACAGATGTAGCATTTTGTTACTGTGTTCTAAATACTTTTAAACTAAAATTGTTAAAAAAGTCCAAGGGCTTCTGAGCACAGACAAATTTTCACCAAGTGACTCTGAAGCATCCTAGCACTCCTATCCTCAATAAGTCTCACATAAAGACATACAGTTATTAAGTGGGCTTGAGCACTCCAGTTTACAAAGAATAAAATAGAATTAGCTGACTCAGGGGCTGGTATGAGATTTAGAGATGCCAACAATTGTTGGGTTTTTACACGGAGAGCCTGAAACTTGATTTCTACTTGGCACATAAAGGGAGAAATTATTCATATATATGTAGCATCGCACAGAGGAATTAGGGTTTTTGTTTGCTCTAAGCACTTCTGAAAATACACATTCATTATTACTTCAGGTCATAAACCAATCAACACCTGAAAGATTAGCAGGGATGTTTCATTCTGTAATGGCAGCTACGCTTTGTCCGCTGTTCCACTGACACCAACTTTTCACCATGAAACAAAAGTGGCAGGGAAGATTTTAATTTCTTTTTTCCAGCTTTAATGAAAGTAAAGCACTAAGTAAAACAACATTAGCTGCTATTAAACGTATGGGGCACTGATGCGATGCAATATTCTGCACAGACCGCAGCAGCAAACTGAAACACCCTGTTCTTAAAACCTAGTCTTCAACTTCCAACCAGGATCTCTTATCACCACAGATCACACAACATAGCCACTTTTAATTTTTTTTTCAATCTATTAATGTCCTTCTTATCTCTGCATCAGGATATTATGGCAGCTTTGCAAGTCTTGGCAGGTAGAAAAAAAATCTTTTTAATCAACTCTCAAATTCCTATAAGTGTAACCTAATATCAACCAGCATGTATTTTTATAAGCCCCACACAGAGATGTAATATAATACTAATAACATTTCAGGTACTCATTTTCTTCATAAGTGTAACATTTTCTTCTCTTTGAGCAATAAGAAGGAGATGGAAATAACTGACTTGCCCTGGAAATAAAATTTTATTTTTGTTAAGAAAAGGAAGGAAGGAAGGAAGGAAGGAAGGAAGGAAGGAAGGAAGGAAGGAAGGAAGGAAGGAAGGAAGGAAGGAAGGAAGGAAGGAAGGAAGGAAGGAAGGAAGGAAGGAAGGAAGGAAGGAAGGAAGGAAGGAAGGAAGGAAGGAAGGAAGGAAGGAAGGAAGGAAGGAAGGAAGGAAGGAAGGAAGGAATGGTGCAGAAGGAAGGAAGGAAGGAAGGGAGGGAGGAAGGAATGGTGCGGAAGGAAGGAATGGTGCGGAAGGAAGGAATGGTGCGGAAGGAAGGAAGGAAGGAAGGAAGGAAGGAAGGAAGGAAGGAAGGAAGGAAGGAAGGAAGGAAGGAAGGAAGGAAGGAAGGAAGGAAGGAAGGAAGGAAGGAAGGAAGGAAGGAAGGAAGGAAGGGTGCGGAAGGAAGGAAGGAAGGAAGGGTGCGGAAGGAAGGAAGGAAGGAAGGGTGCGGAAGGAAGGAAGGAAGGAAGGAAGGAAGGAAGGAAGGAAGGAAGGAAGGAAGGAAGGAAGCAAGGAAGGAAGGAAGGAAGGAAGGAAGGAAGGAAGGAAGGGAGGGAGAGAAGAGAAGAGAAGAGAAGAGAAGAGAAGAGAAGAGAAGAGAAGAGAAGAGAAGAGAAGAGAAGAGAAGAGAAGAGAAGAGAAGAGAAGAGAAGAGAAGAGAAGAGAAGAGAAGAGAAGAGAAGAGAAGAGAAGAGAAGAGAGAAGAGAAGAGAAGAGAGAAGAGAAGAGAAGAGAAGAGAAGAGAAGAGAAGAGAAGAGAAGAGAAGAGAAGAGAAGAGAAGAGAAGAGAAGAGAAGAGAAGAGAAGAGAAGAGAAGAGAAGAGAATCTATTTCCTCCCTGTTACTTGGTAAGTTAAGGATCTTCTCCTATATCTTTTGCTCATTTTTCCTCTTACCTGAGCTCTCCACCTGGATAATTTAGAGATGGACGTTTTCCATTTTTGCCTCTCAACATTACCAGAATCAGACTTGAAGTTGTCTGGGTCTAAAACACTCATTTAGATACCATATTAAAAAGATGTAACAACCAATCCAACTGCATTTAAAAAGTTATTAGACTGTTTCCTATATTAACATATGCACCCATAAATTATTTTTTATTTAATGGCCAGCAAAATGAGAAGTTTATAAATCACATTTATTAGACACTTCTATAGAGTCAAGCTGATGGGCACAAATTCAATTTTATGTTAACTTGCTTGAGTAGTTAGCTCACAATTAAGATCTTGAAGAATGAGACTGGTGGTAATAACAATATATGAGAATTTGATCTAAATCTTGGGATTTAACAGGGGTCTGTGAATGAGTTTGTATTCAGTTTATCACCACTGGAAACCAGTTTAATATAGTAAAACCAGATCAGAAGGAAAAATGAGTGAGACACTGGATAAACGAAACATTTTCCTATTTATTCATGCAGTTTCTAATCTACTGCCATTTCAGTTAGAAACTCTCTGCTTCAAAAAACAACTAAGCAAACACTCCTACAAATGATGAGTACCTTAAAAATCCTTGCAGATAGTGACTGCATCTAGACCTAAAGAGACTAAATGAGGAAATCCTTATTATCAAAGACATGATTGATTTATGATCCAGCATTAAAATATTCAGATGAATGACTAAACACAGAAATACAGAAATGTTTGTCAGAGAAACTGAACAGTGCTGAAATTCAATGTTTCCTTTTCTGAGTTCCCTTTTTAACTGAGGGCAATGATTTTGGACACCTTACAAGTAAGAAAAGTGTATTTTAATTCTAAGAATGAATAGTTGATAATAAAAACACAAATAAAAGTGTTCATTTAAAAAATATGTTCTACATACACTCCCATTGTATTGTTCTACAATACACTCCCATTATTCTTCATTCTTAGGTTAACTCACACATATAGTATTTTTTTTTTTAAAGCCCTAAATATAACCTTGTTCTGGAATTTTTTTCTTTCCAACTGCAGCACAACTGTGGGTCTCTGATTGACACATTGATTTATTCCCAGCAAGGGTCCTATAATTAATGTGACCTTTTGATAAGGTGGGAGATATGGGGTGAGACAAGTGCTCTCAGGAGAGCTATTAGCAACTTCTGAGCAATTGCTAATGTTAGAGAGTTATCTTTTTTTAATACAGTTTGGAAGATAATTGACAAACCATGATAATGAGTATGTATAGGGAAGGAAGGAAAGTATAAAAGAGGTGCAAGAACTGTTAATTTTCTGTTAACACTCAAAAAGACGTGAGATTTCACCACTGGATAAACTGTGCATTTTGAGCTGTGGGTTACTGCAATTAAGAGTGTCAATAAGAAAGAAGAAAGAAATCATAGGTCTACATGGGCCAGAAAGAAGAAAAATGGGTAAAAAACTTTATCTATCTTAAGAAGCCTTAACTCTCTGCCTTTGCATAGCATAGCAGGTGGTTTTATTTCTTCTCATCAGATGGTATTTGTACCAAGGGAGTTTTCTCATTTCCCTTCCCATCTGGTTCTGCACAAAGTGATATAACATAATACCAAGATGACAAAGTTCCACTAATGTTATTTGAAGATTAGTTGTATAACTAACCTTTTATTTCATAATCAAGATCCAGTAACCCATTCTTGACAACAAAACAAGTATTTTTGCTGTGATCATTTTTGAAAGAAAGGTAAGATTAAATTGACCTGTCAGTAATGAAAATCTGTGACTTTGTATTCAAAAGGATTAGGCAATGAAAAGAAACTTGTATAATTAATGTATGTATATATACATACAACAACAAAACCCAAAGGTTTTGTTTACAGTTAACAAATATATTCATCTAGAATGTGAATTATCTCAGTGTGTGTGGAACACAAAACAGCAGAAAAGCCTGTAGGAGCATAAATGGAATGCAAACAAATAGAGAATAATGTGAGGAGACTGGTTCCAAACCTGAATAAAACTGTATGCTATGACTATAGCATACAATATAGTATTGTATGGGACAAAATTCATCATCTCAAAAGAAAACAAGAAAAACCTCCACCCTCCATTGTGTATGGATTTTTGAATGTTCTGACTGCCTGTGCAGCACTTATTTTTTTCTCATTTGCATGTTACAGTCTAGACTACAAAGCAAATTTTGGACAAAACTTGTCTTTTTGGTTTAAGACATCATCATAAAATTATGAGATTGAAGGAACAGCAGAATTTTTCAGCATTTTTTCAACACTAACTTCGCCAGAAGTGGTGGGTAGCCAGTAGCAAGTGGCAGTAGGTTGATTATACACCAGAAACTATCTGGGGAAAAAAATTCTTTTGAGCAGTGAGTCTTTATGGAGTTGCAAGCAAAGTTTAGACAAAAGAGGACGCAGCGAGGAAAATGTGATGGCAGATAATACTTACATCACTAGACAGAATAAAGTCTGTGGTCATTTCAGCACTCATGAAGGAAGAGTGATTTATAAGAACCTCTGATTAATACTTTCATTTTGAAATTATATGGCAGACTGCACTGAATTTCTTCCATTTCAGAAAATTACAATTTAAGTAATTCTCATAATTTAAAAGTAGGTGTATAGAAATAATTAGTAGGCATTTAAGTCACCATTTTACTCTTTGATATTTAGCTAGAGGTTTTCGACCTTGTGCGTTTGTTGTTACCCACTAACACCTTTTGTTTTTGCTGAAATACTTCTGAACAACACAGCTGTCATGGTGGAAATAAGAAGGACAGAGAGGGTGAATGGGAAGAGATGGCATCACCATTGTGAAATTATTGATTTCTAAAAATCTCAGCCTGAGCCTTTCACGATCTTCTATAACAAGATCTTTTAATAATCCTATTTTTAGCCCCCCTCATTACCTCTCTCCCCCCACACAATCTCCATTTCTTAATCTCTTATTTAGAGAAAGTAAGGGTGCATCCATCAACACTAACAGAAATTGGTTGCTACAATTCCAGCCCTCTGGAACAGGTAAGGTATGTATCAATTGATTATGGAGGAGTCAGCTTTGCAGCCAGAATACTAAGTTAAAGAAATGCAACAACGGGCAATAGCTTGAGGAGAACAGCTAAGAAACCTATCAGAGATGTGATCATCTACCTTTGTGCAAAATCCTGGAGATGACTGAATCTATGTACTCACATCAGGAACATACACGGCAGCACAGCAAAACACTCCAGTTGCCTTGAAAGCAGGCAATTAGCATCAGTGCTTCCAAGCAGCCTTTTCCATTTTGAGCAGAATATGGAAGTGGTCATGTGCCACGGTGCATCATTTTTCCTTTTAACTACTAGTCAGCATTGCATGCTGGAGTTCTGCATCCAAATGCAGAAACAGAGATGGGATTAGTACACGGTAAAATGCCAAATTCAGACACTAATGTGGCCTGCCAGCAGTTGTGTCAAGCACAACTACATATTCTTCGCAAACGAACAGGAATGTCAGTCTTTGGAAGGAAAAAAACTGTGAAAGAGAGCTGTGATTTTCTGCATTTTCTGTGTCTCACCTCAGTTTCTATTCTGCCTCCTCATCAGTAGCTCCTTTCCATGAGAAGTTTTAGGGAATTTGATTTCAAGGCTACTGAAATAAATGTCATTAGTCCTTACTTTCCACCACATAAAAGCCTGAACATATTTGTCTCACACGTTAGTTTTTCTGTAGAAAGCCAGCACATACTTCCCAAGTGGATGTGGGAAAAAGCAGATGACTGATGAAAGGTATTTTCATGTTTTTCTTGGTTTCACACCAGTGACTTCCATTTTATATGTCAATAAATTAAAATAATTTTCCCTGGGTCAAGTCTTTTTTCCTCTGGTGGTAAGTGGTAAGGGATCTCCCTGTCTTTATCTTGACCCACAGTCTTTTCCATCTTATTTCCCCCTCAGTGCTGTTGGGGGTGGGCAGAGGAAGCCAGAGCATCTGGATGAGCATCTGGCAGCCAGCTAAGATAAACCCACTGCAGGCATTAACTAAAAATTATGTGAAAACATCCCCAAATGTGTATGAATAGGTATTTAAACATCACTATTTTTAGATGCTTTCTGCCTTTTTTATTTATTTTTTTTTTCCAGCTTGGATGCTTGATTATTGCACTTGATGCTGTGTGGAACATTTATTTGGTGCACATTGCATTACTACAAACATCTTTCCTGGACCTTTCTTTCCCTTCATTTTTCTCTGAGGTGAGCCTCATTCAGGTGACTCTTCCTTCTCCCAAAACATCTTTAAGGTTCACCCCCTGCACTAGAAGAGTGCTAAGAAGCAGGGGATGGTGAACAGCACTGCTCAGCTCAGCAGGCTGATGTAATGTGCACGGAGTGCAGCTGGAGCCACAAATGGTGAACATTTAGCATGAGCTTCAGAGATCTTGATGGATGTGAACCAGATCAGAGTCATCACTCACGGATACTGAAAAAGGTCCAAACCACCAAAACATAGATCAATGCATAACAGCAATAAACAACAGCTAATGTATCACGGGTGGCTCCTGGAGCCCTGCAGAGAACAAATCACAGAGGCATTATATGTTGCAATAGAAACCACTACACATACCAAAGTTGTGCCTGTTTGCAGTCACATGTACATGCCCTGCATTAACGGAGGGGAGGGGGTTTCCCTCTTCTTTAATGCATTACTTTGCTTTCAAGGTGAGGTTTTGCGGGGAATAAAGACTGCATCACTCGATATTTATCATTCTGCATTAAATATACATATGCACATTAATTATGTGTATGTATTAGATACATATATACAAGCATTAGTGAAATAACTTGTATGAGGCATACAAGTGTCCTGTCTACAATGTAAAAAAAAAACCCAAAAAACCAAACCAAACAAACAAACAAACAAAAAAACCCACAAAACCCAAAAAACCACCCAAAAACAAACAAAAAAAAACACCAAAAAGAAAAGATAAGAAAATAGGGCAAAGACAATAAAGCAGAGTTTTAAGAGGAATAGTGTGTGTCACTGGTGCTCATTAATGCTGCTGAGGGTTGCCCTGCCAGCACAGCCATTTTGCTGTGGGCATTCATATGCTGCTGCACTGTGCCACATTGAAGCTCCAGCCTGCTCGGAGCGAGCTGGGGACTCCTTGGGCTGTGCTCTGCTGCACAGTGTAGGCACAGCCTCAGGGCTGCTTGTTCACATTTCCTAATAAGAGCTAACCCGCTAATAACAACTCTGCTAATAACAACTCCTGCAATTGTTCCAGAGCAAGCAGTGCACATCCACTCTGCAATATGCTTCCTCACAAGTTGCCCCATGGTGTTCTTCTTAGCTGTATCAAAATCTAGTCAGAGCAGAATAAAAGAAGATACTGGAAAAGAGGGAAAGACAGAGGTTAGGAGGATTTTGGGTTATTTTTATTTCAGCTGTTTCTTCCTTCTGCCTTAAGTGTTTATTTGCAAAAATTACAATTGTATTATAATTGGGTGAGGAGTTTCACCAATAAAAATATTCCACTGAATACTGAGCAAAATTAAAATACATGACAACAAAACAGAACAGGTTAAAAAACCTAAAGAAACCAATGGCTGAACCTTAACTCAATTCATGTTCTTGAATCCACAGCAATTATATTATCATGCTAACACCACTGTCATTAGGAGTAGTGAGAAAACTGTTCTATTTAAAGATCACAAGACATTCACTACAAATGTATGAGAATGAGATTCCTAGGGGATTAATGATTTTAGTTCCTAATATGCAACACAATTAGAAGGTATTGTCTAGCAATGGGAGACTCATCCTTTTAAAAAAAAAAAAGCAAGAAAGAAAAAACAAAAGTAAATTAAAAGTATTCAGCCGCAGAAATTAAGTGTTAAAGCTTTTATGGAAAAGACTACAGATTTCTGTCATGGATGGTGTAATTAAAATGCAAGGAAAATGGGACGTGGAAAGAGAGATCATCGGAGTTCTATTCGTCCCCATCCTGCAAAGAATATCAGCATCTCCTTAAAACATATTCTCTTACTCTTAAAAGACCCTGCACCGCAGTAGCAGTATTAAACTCTGAGAGAAAAGCATGCACAGTCAAGAGGAAGTAGAAAAATGCCATTTGATAATTGCTTGTCACTTCCAGAATACTTTCAAGTAGTAAAAGAAAGCAGAATGCATTACACTCCCAGAATTGTAGAAGACACCACTGAAAATTTTTATACAAGCCTTTTCCATTCATAATGAGTAACACACCAATTTCTATGTCTGCAAAGCGAGCAGCAGCCTGTTCTATTTTATTATTGTAAAAAACAGAATAGAGGAAAAAGGGGCACAGACCATAGAAGAATGTCAAAGGTTTTAAAAGTTTGAGATCGCAGGGGGAAAAAGAATTGACAGCATATGATACGGAAGGGGGTAAAAACCAACAAAAAAATGCATAAAATCTAGCTCTACTTACAGTTAAGGGCTATAGCTGTGTTATAAGCACCTGAATCGCCTGTCCCTCATCTCTGAAACACTGTACAGAGCTTCAGAGACTAGAACATTAGGAAATTTTCCGTGGAGGATCGCTACCTCACAGCATATAAAGACCCCCAGAAGGAAAAGGTAAGATGTAAAAGGAGAAGAAAGAAAGGGGGAGGATGTTTGAATCTTTTGCTTTGTAGGCAGGGAACATTTAAAGCCTCCTTACATATCTACAGGAATGAGCCTTTCACAGCAGCATCAAGAGGAAAATCTTAAACTGTTACTCATTTGCAGCAAAACTTATTCAGGGCTGATTTTGAAGTCTTTTCAAAGTATCTTGCTCCAACAGACTTCACATTTCAGACATGAAAGCTCTGCCTTTTCTCCCCCTTTGCAATCACGTATTTGAAAAGGCTGTCACCACCTGGGTGTATTGCTCTCCCTCCTACCCCTTTCTGCTCCAATGAACTTATAAATACATCACTGAGAAACAAATGCTGTGATGTCACGTTGAGCCTGATACCTTGAATAGGGTGGAGAAGATATCTTAGTGTCTTTCAAAGAGAAATGCCATTGCTCCTCCCAGATCTCATCACCACATGGCTTGTGGCAGGATGTGCAAAGTCCAGAGTTAAAGTGATTAATAACACAAAATTTACTCAAACACAAACACAGGCAAACTCCACTTTCTGAGAGCATCCTTAAATGCTTTCCTGGCAATCCTAGAAAAACACTATGACATATTCTCCTCTGTACTCAAGATAACCAGCTGCTTCTGCTACCAGTAAGGACTGGGGCTAGAAAGGGACTTGGCTGGTGGGAAATGGAGCATGCATAGGCAGGAGTGCATTCTGCCTCACAGTGTCTCTAGCAGTCTCTAGTGTCACCTAGACATTTTTAACAAGCTGCATTCAGGAGGCAGGCTTAGTAGGTCAGGCTTAATAATGTGGCGCATAATTAGGAACAGTTAAGGTTATATTAGAGTATTCCTCTTCATAGGATTCTTATGACCCTCTAATTACATTCTCGCTTGAATGAATTTTAAGAAAAATAATTTCTGTATGGTACTGCATACCTATATAATACTGTGTTCTGACTCATTAAAAAGTACTGTTAGCTCTTGGCAAAGGACCATACAATTCTTCCAGCTTTTAAAAACAGAGTACTATGAAAGAGAACTTGGCAAAAAGGGATCTAGAGGCAGCAGCAGGCTGCAGTCCAAATATTTGGCTATTCTAGGGTTATAGTGCTTGGTAATTAATTAATTTACAATCCAGGACCAAAAAGACAAACACATAAAACATCTTGGTTTACCTGCATCCCCATCATGACGTGGAAGAAGAAACAGTGAAGAATACATGCAGAGACACCCAAGCGAGCTGCTTACCAGCCAGCCAGCTAAAGCCCAGCCAGCCTTTATGCAACACATGGCCCTGTGACCACATTAATATTGTTTTGGATCAAAACTACAGGGATTATTGCACTATGTGGACATGCTGCCTTTGATCTCCACTATTTTGAAGTGGCTTCTAACCATGTTATAAACACTGGTGTGCTACATTGGATAAGCCACTGAAACAAACACACAGTAACAAAAGCATTCAAGACATTACAGAAGAACACAATGCACTTGCTTTTGGCAAACTCAGTCCATTCTTGCTTCTTTCTTGTAATATTCTCTCCCGGCCCTCTCAAATTCCATTCTTCTCTACAATCTCTGAGATTCTCTAGGCAACCTGAGAGACTCCTAGAGTTGTCATGCATCGGTGGAGTTCACAGTCTTGAGGGACATGGGTTGGGTGAAAACCTGAATTTTAGGAAAGCAAAATTCCACCTGTTTAAGGAGTTAGTCAATAAGACCCTGAGGGGCAAGGGAGCAGAAAAGAGCTGGCAAACCTTTAAGGATATTTTCATAAGGTGGAAGAGCTCTTGATCTCCACATGTAAGAAATCAAGAAAAGAAGACAAAAGACCAGTCTGGCTGAATCAAGACTTCCTAATCAGACTAAAGGGCAATAGGGAAATGCACATATAGCTGAAGCTGGAACATGTATCCTAGGAATAGTGTAGGGATGCTGCCCAGTTGCGTATGTGTGGGATCAGGGAGGCCAAAGTGCAGCTGAAGCTGAACTTGGCAAGGGATGCAGAGAATGATAATAATGACTCCTATATGTCAGCCAGAAAAGGAGGGTAGAAAAAAGTGTACTTCTTCCCCAATGAACACATTTATCAAACTGGTCACAATGGAGGAGGAGAAGGCTGAGGTATTCAACAACTTTTTTGCCTCAGTCTTCACTGGCAATTTTTTTCCCTGCCTCTCAGGTGGATGGACTTCAAGATAGGGACTGAGGGAGCACAGACCCTCTGACTGTAAGGCAAGATCAGGTTTGAAGCCATCTCAGAAACCTCAACACATATAAGCCTACAGAACCCAATGTGCTACATCGTAGAGCCTTGAGGGAATTGGCTGATGCAGTTGCCAAACTTCTCTTGGTGATATTTGAAAAGCCACAGCAGTTAGGTGATGTCCCAGTGACAGTAAAAAGGGAAACATTGCACACATTTAAAAAAAATGGTAGGAAGGAGGACCCCAGGATTTACCAACCTGTCAGCTTCCTCTCTGTGCCTATGAAGATCACAGAGCAGATCCTCCTAGAAGCTGTGCTAAGGCACATGGAGGACAGGGAGGTGATTCAAGACAGCCAGCATGGCTTCACAAAGGGCAAATCCTGCCTGACCAACCTAGCGGTCTTCTGTGGTAGAACGTCTGCATCAGGTGACAAGGGAATCATAGAATCATTTAGGTTGGAAAGGACCTTTGAGATCGAGTACAAAAGAACTACTGATTTCATCTGTATGGACCTCTGTAAGGCCTTTATCCCTCACAAAAGCCTTCTCTCTAAACTGGAGATATTTGGACTTTATTTATGGACTATTCAGTGGATAAGGAATAGGGAAGTTGGTTTTACTCAGAGTTATGGTCAATGGCTTGGTGTCCAAGTGCAGACCAGTGAGAGGTGGCATTCCCCAGAAGCTGGTATTGGGTCTGGCAGTGCTCAACATCTTCATCAATGACAATGGGATCGAGTGCACTCTCAGCAAGTTTGCAGATGACACCAAGCTTAGGGGTGTGGCTGACATTCCTGAGGGATGAGATGCCATCCAGAGGGACCCGGATAAGCTCTTGAGTGAGAATAGTTTACAAACTTTGTGAGGTTCAACAGGGTCAAATGCAAGATCTTTCTGTTAGGAATGGAGACAGGAGCTTAGTTAAATCTCTGCCTTTGCCCAGACCTTTGGCAGCAGGCAGTAACTCTTATCGGGGTGGCCAGCACCCCAAGACCCAGTCTCATTTGCAAGTTCTTTAATAATGGCCAATTAGGTCTAATATGACAGAAATTATAATTTATTAGACACAGTAAATAACAGACATAAGACTTGGGACAAAACTGCATACTACACAGAACAAATGCAAAGCTATGAATAGCTAACAATGCAGTGTGTGACAAGGTACCTATACCGCAAAACTACAAATAGCTGAAAATGCAGCCTGCGGAAGGTACCTATTATTATTATTATTATTATTGTTATTATTGTTATTATTATTATTATTATTATTATTATTATTATTATTATTGCTAGCAAAGAAAAATACAATTTAGGAAACCACTGTATCTTACCAAACTCCAGTCTGGTGATGGAATACACATCAGAATCCTCACTCAATCCTCAGGAAGTTACCACAGAGCTGTGTCCGGACTCTGGGGAGAAGCTTTTTCATGCTCCAGTGTCCATGTAGAAAAGCTTCTGCCTCTGTGACATTTCGTGTGTCTTTTATAGTGTAAAAGAGTGTCTTTTGGTCAAGTACTCATTTTTTTAATCTCTCTCCACATCTTCTCTCCGTACCAAGATGTGGATTCAAGGTTGGAGATTTCAGACTTTTGGGCACCAAGAGATAACTTCTTCATTGGCTTTTGACTCAATCTGTGTTATCTCTGCACAAGCCATGGTGGGGAGGGGGAGGGGGGAGCATCCTGCCACACCTTCACATTCAGGATTACCCTCAGTATCAGTACTATGGGATGAAGCAGTTTAGGAAGACTAGGAGTTTCTGGTGGATGAGAGGCAGGACACAAGCCAGCAATGTGTGCTGGCAGCCCAGAAAACCAATTGTACCCTGAGCTGCATCCAAAGAAGTGTGGCCAGTAGGGTGAGAGGTGTGATTCTTTCCCTCTGTTCTGCTCTGTTGAGGCCCTCCCTGGAGTACCACTTCCAGCTCCAGAGCCCCCAGGAAGGAGATGGAAATATTTGAGCAAGTCCAGAGAAGGTGAGTGGGCTGAAGCAACTCTCCTGTGAAGACAGGTTGAGAGAGTTTGAGTTGTTCAGCCTGGAGAAGAAAAGGCTCCAGGAAGAATTTACTGCAGCCTTTTAGTCCTTAAAGAAGGCCTATGCGAATGACGAGACAGATTTTTTAGTTGTGTCTGTTGTGATAGGATGAAGAGTAGTAGTTTTACACTAAAAAAATCACACCTGATCTAGTTGATGATGTCACTGTTCAGTGCAGGAGAGGTTGGACTAAATGACCTTTAAAGGTCCCTTCCAACCTAAACTTTTTTATGATTCTGTGGTGCTAATCAAGTTGCAGAATTAGATCACCACTGTGACTCTTCCCACCTCTTACCAGCACCCTCAGGCTGAAACACAATTTCTGCCCAAATAGGCTCAGCTGCTCCCACAGGACTGAGCAACCTCTCCCTCCCACTAAGATTTCAGCTGACCCACACACTCTTCTTTTTAAAGGAAGAGAAGTTCTCTGACTGAGAGCAAATCATCAGGTGCCAACCACCACCTCACAATACATAAATATTGCGGATATTATTCATATCAGAGATTAATCCTTTTCAGGGTCCCAAAGGAATACTGCCTGAGAAGATTTACTGACAGATTATCAAGAGTGAAGGCGAGAGAAGTAGTAAGTGTCAAATAGAAAGAGGGTGAGAAGGAATAATCTAACACCCCACATTATTCCCAGAGGTTGATGATGATTGTAAAAACATAGGGCAGATGAATAACAGCATTGCATTAAAAAATGCTAGTTCCTCTGAGAACTAAGTGCTAAGATATTGCCTCATAATAGTGATTACCATTTCCAATTGGCCAACAATTTTAGCCCTCATTATCTGTTCATTACATTTTTTTAATATGTGATTTTCTCCCTTTATATGTGCTTTCACTCTCATAAGACCTTTCCATAAAGCCAATTTCCAGTCCTTCTTCAAACCTCTTCATGAAAACTTTTCTTCATGTAAAGCTTATAAAGATCTTAGCAATGGCTAAACAGGTGGTAGCTGGCTTCCAATGATCATACAGACAAATATTCTCTTTTTATTTCTTCTGCTTGACTTTCACAGTTTCTTGAGGCAAGGATAATCTTTTAGACAGTTTTCAGACTGTTTAGCACAGTGGGGCAGCAATCTCCAGCCTGGAAAATCTAGGCAACTTTGCAATGCAAACAAGTGATAACCCCCATCACAGTACCAGATACTTCTATGTAAAGCTCCTGGCCTCAGTTACACCTGCTTAGGCCTCAGAAGGTAAATGACACCAGCTGGATGTCAACCATCACACATTATCATCCCACCCTCTGTAAACACTGCTAGATGTAATCACTAAACCTCTGTGGAAATGCGTAGTGATTTGTTTCCCTTTTCTTTGAAACTAATAATCTTACTACTACTAGCTTCAATTAGATAATCAATAAACACATCTCAAAGATTCTTTTTTCCAGCCAAGGATTAGAAATTACTGATTCTAGTGAGATTTACCTTATTGAAAATATTAAGCCCCAAACAGTTAGCTGGAAATACCAATTTACCAATCTGAAAATATTTATAACCTTTGTAGCAGACATTCAGTTGGTACTGTTTGAAGAGATTATTGCCACCTGAGGATCTGGTTTTGTTGCTGTATTTTGTTTTTATTCCACAGTGTCAACAGCTGAATAAAATACTGCGGAGGGTTAGAACAAAACAGTCTCAGTATAAGCCCTGCTGGTCTAAGTGGGGGTTTCTTGGTTTAACTTAAATGAAAAGGGCTGCTACCCTTCTAAACTCTGCAGTGAATTTGGGCACACAGCAATCCCAAGCAATAAAGATTATCAAAAGGAATGCAAATGAAAACAATATCACATCATTAGATCTTTAGGTATTAAGTTAAAGTAATTAGTCTTCAACTCATAGTAACTATACCACCATGCAGCTCTGCTACAATGGTTTAATTAAACCAAATACCCACTAGATTTAAAGTCTTAATAAAGATGAAAAAGATCAAGGCCACAAAGTTTAAAAACTCTAAAAAAATAATAAAACACAAGTGGACAGTAGTTCAGGTCTAAAATGAGGACACAGGAGAAATAAGTGACGGATTTTCTGCATCTCTAACCTATGAAACACGGAAAAGTAGCTACATTTGAGGATATTAAGTCAATTTCTGATCTTGCCTTACTTCCTGATTCCACAAGAAGGATTTTTGCCCAGTTTTTAGAACATGAAGAAATTTTAAATTAAAATAAAGGAAATCAAAACCACACTAACATCAAGAGAAGTGAAAGAATGAAATTAGAGACCTTCTAACTGTGAATTCCTTGTTCATTGTGGTTAACTGTGTAGCCAACAGTTTTTAGCTTTGTAAACATCACAATTCTTTCACTCTCTTTGCCAGAAAGAGATAAAAACATTATAAATGAAATAAAAATTCTTCCCAAGCTAGTCAGGGAGAAAGATAGCATTAAGACTTCTTAGACTAAGTAAAAAAAACCCAGGCAACTGTGGAAGTGGCACAAGTTGGAACTGGGAAGCTTGCTGTAAGTACATTGATCAGAAGATGTGGCAGCTACAGGCCACAGGCTATTATCTTTTACAGTCTGTTTTGTTTGTTCTTTTAATAGCAAGTGGATAAAAATCCCACTCATAAGCTCCCATATGTTCAGCCAGAGCAGAGAAATATGCTGCACATTGATTTATTTCTGAAAATGAGACTTTTATACTCTACCAAATTCTTAGACATTATCCAACTGTTATGAACCCTTGCAGATACCTGGTGATACTTCAGACACAGTCAGAGAGAAGTATATATATGAGCATAGAGAGTAAAATGAATGAACATATAAATGCCAAAAACTTTAAGTGTGACTTGAAATTCATTCCCAAGCAGCACACAAAGACAATTCTCTCCATGTGGTTTCTTTTTATTACAACCATCACGAATTTGCAACTTATACCTGTAGCTTGTGGAAACTGAACTAAAATGATAAATTAAAATTATCTATTTCAATATGTTAATCTTGACATGTACAACAAATATACCAACTCAACCTCCTAAGGCTTTTAGCACTATACTCTTAAATAGATATGTAGTCTCTATATAAACCAGTGTACAATGTAATCTCATACATCACCAGACTACACGTGTCCATATTTCTTAAAATTTTATTTAATCAGTTTTAAATGGTTTTGGTTGGTTTTTTGTTTGTTTGTTTGTTTGTTTGTTTGTTTTGTTGGTTGGTTGGATAGTTCGGTTTGTTTTTTTGGGAGAGGGGTGGGGTGTGTCTTTTTTTTATACTAGTATTATTTCTTTAGAAACCTTACTACATATTCTGTGAGGTTCTGTAGCTCAGTCTTTTCAGAACTACAACAAAATGAGTAAGTTTCTATGGAGGTGTAAATCTCTATTTAGGTAGAGATTATGTGCATTTATATAAGACAACTGTGTGTTGTACATTCTTGTATTGGTTTATAAAAGAAGGAGTACAAAGGTAGAAATGAAAAGGCTGTATCCATTTTGAAGGAATTATTGTATAAAGAAGGACAGAAAATATAACAGATCACCCTTAAATTCTGTGTTTTATCTGTTTTACAGTTTGGACTTTGGATATTTACTTTAAATTTTTCATAAAGGCTACACTTCTACACATGCTAGCCGGGCATGGATCCAGTTATAAAATTATATCCTCACTATGTATCAATCTAAAAAAAACCAACAACAACAAAAAAAAAACAACACCAAAAAAACAAAACTAAACAGGTTTTAAAAGCATTGTCCACTCTATATGAGGGATGCTACTCTTAGGGAGATCAATGGATGCTTTTGCTGCCTTAAGACTGTGTTGACTAATTCCTTAAATTTAAAGCTAATGATGTCCAGAGCTACATGCTGTACTATAAAGGTTAGCTTTTGATCAAAAAACAAACAATGAAATGGTCTGTATCCCTCTGGTGCGATTTTCTGGGAAACCTTTTTTTTATTTGTAAACATGCTGTCTTTTTGCCTCACTTTTCCAGACTCTTTTGTCCACCTTTCCCTAAACAGCTTCTTTAGTAAAGAAGACAATTTGAGGAAAGGCAGATAAAACATCCGTTATGCAGAAAACACTGTCAAATCAGAGTCTTCCTAGTATATGGTAAAACTTTATTACTACTGATTGCTTCCCATATAGCAGTTGAAAAAGATATTTGAATAATTCTGACTCTCCAAACACACAAAAGAATTCCTTTTGCTTTTCTTTTATGAAATTTAACCTAAAAAAAGAATACTTTTAATTTCTTATCCAGAACTTTAAATTACAGCGATAAGAAGCTAGGAGCAATTCATTATGATTAACTACTAAGAGAAGTCAGTACTACATGTAGACTACAGTTCTGCATGCTGATGAACTCTTCATCAGAAGAATTATCACTTAGCAAGATGGCGAAGGCAATATATCAATTATCAAAAATATCTGTATTCTAATCTGGTGCTTTGAATTATTTAACATTTTCTGACACAAAATATATCTTAACTGCCTTTTCTATTATGTGGCCATTAATCCCCTGATGTAGAACACAAATGCCAATGACATAGCAAAACACTGCTGAGATTAAGATTTAAATGAAAATCAATGTTTCAGTCGGCTGAAAAACTAACCTCTCTGACTTGCTGAATGGTAAGACTAAAAATACAGTCCACACTTGTTTCATGTACAAAGTTGTGTTGTCTTTTTCTTCCCAGTGTTTCAGGTGAAGCTCTGATGAGTTGAAAAAAAAAGGTGGAAAAGAAAAAAAGCACAAACATTGTTTTCAGTATTACTGAAATAGATTAGAGCACCTCTAGTCAAGCATCACTCACATGAGCACTCCCTGACAAGCTACTTTTGCTGAAACTGACTTTGCATGCATAATTAATTATTCAGGCCTCTTCTTTCTTCTTTTTTGAATGTTATTTAGATGCTAAATGTAAGAATTTATTCTTGTGTCCTGGTTAATATCTGGGGAATGACTATGTAATTATAAAAAACTGTAATTACATTAACTAGCTCAAAATCTTACAAAGTTCCATGACTGTCACTCCAATTTTGACATGACTGACATGACACTTCCTTCACTGCAAAGTGGAAATAGCTAACCTTTTTTAGCTTGTAAGAGCTTTGCACTCTATGGCTGAAAACCCAACAATAAATGAGATGCACGTGACCCATCTCAAAACTCTGAAGAATCTTCCTTGTAACATCCCTGCTGGTAGATGACTTCTTGTATTTGTACATAAGAGTTCTGTTTGAATTTGCTTGTTAAAGCATTGAATAAGTTCTCTACATATGAGAATTTCTCCCCCCCTTAAATTAACTTAAAAAAAATTCACATCAGATATCTGTAGATGAAGCCTTTGAGACACAATTAACTGAGATAGTTTGAGATAAAGTCTAGAGGCATAAATTGGAGTGTACACTCGCATAGGAACACCCATGACTGTGAAATATGATGAGTCAGGGCAAGTGACACTAGTTTTAATATTGTTAAAGATCCTCCTCTTCTAATTTCCTCTTTATCACTTTGTGTCCAGGGACAAATAGTCATAGGAAATATATTCCACAAATGCACACTTGTAAGCTGAAATATTTAGGTTCATTGGAGGCTAGACTAACATGAAATATCTTTCTGTAAGAGTATAACAACAAATTGTACCATGTTACCTCTGAAAGTAGTCTGTGGGATAAATGAAGATTTTAATTAAAAAGCCAGTTTAGTACATATGTGAATGAATTAAATTCTAGCAGGTTGCGGTGAATGTAGATGTTTTGGCGCCAGTTTAAACTTTCACATATAAAAATCTGATGTTGAAATCCTACTTAAAAAAAAAAAAAGAAAATTCTAGGACTGCCTGAGGCATTACTTTGATGCTATGAAAAATTTATACAGTACTGTAGACATGCACAGGAAACAGTTGATTTAGACCCCCAAATACTTCCAAAGCCTTATCCCAAACACTGTCTCAAAGCTTCCACTGCTGCATTGCCTCCTTTAAGTGAGACTGAGACCCCTGTAAACTAACGTGAGAAGTAAGTTTCTGTGTCAAATCCAACCACAAATTCCAGGATCAACTTAAAAGCAGTGCATCCTGAAAGGCATCTTGTAGATGTACTTCTGAAAAGATTTGCCCAGGGATGTTGTGCTGGAATGTCCTATGAACATGGCCTCCAAATATTTTGCATCCAATTAAAGTTTCAGTGAACTTCAGTTTATTCTTTTCTATTTTAACAATATTTTCTCCTTCCTTTTCTTTTTTTTTTCAGGTAACATGTATCCATCATACTGGAATTTTCATTAAAAAACAGTGAAAAAATCTGCTTTATTTATTTTCAATCACTTTCAGTTGTTGAGTCAGGATGACATCACTGGTTTAAGCAGAATTTAGTGTACAAGCTACTGACTGTCCCACTTTGCAAGTAAAATTATGCAGATGAATGAAATCCTACACCAAGACATTTCCCTAATAATCACCCAACTTCCTTCCCTGCTCTAAGTTTTGTTCCCTTCTCCATGATGTCAAATCATATTACAGGTAATTCCATGCACTCTGAATAATGCGAAGACTGCTTTATCCTTCCCAAACATATGACAGCATATATCAAAATGTTAACAAAAGTATACTCTTAAACACCACTAGGGAAATAAAGTGCTTTTCCGTAAATACCATACAGAAAGTACACATTAAACTACATTTTGACCTGAGAAAATACCAAGCAAAAATTCCCTCAAAGTTCTGCTGCATTGTCTTATGAGAGACTGGAATCTTCTTGCACAAAAAAATACATTGAAGTTGCATAATTTTTAAAAAAGTAGTACAGGCAAATAGCACACCAATAAAATATTAAAAGCTAGATGTGAAAGACAGACATAAAAAAATGTAGATGTTTACATCTCATGGCTAAATAGAAAGATAGCTGCCACAGAAATTATTAAGGAAAAAAAAAACCCTATATTTTTGTGATGTTAAACATAATACAAAAGGAATGAGAAGAAAGGTCGAATAAGAGAAAAAATTCTTCACTGGAGTAGTTAAGCATTGGAACAGGTTTCCCAGTGGAGTCACCATCCTTGGAAGTGTTCAAATAATGACTGGATGTGACATTTAGTGGTATGGTTCAGTGGGCATGGGGGTATTCAGTCAAAAGCAGGACTTGACAATCTTGGAGGACTTTTCCAACCTTAATGATTTTATGATAAAAAGTACTTCTAGAAACCATTCTGTTAACGCTGATATTATAACTTGAGTTGGTTTTAAATTATTGTCTTTATTATCTTTGTTGCACTGAATACAAAGAACTCTGTTTCTTTGGTTGAACAATAGCTTATAATTTTTACGTTTCGTTGCACTGAAAATTTGCATTGTCTGTAAAGATTTTGTTTATTTTATTTCCATTACACTACATGTGAAACAATTAAATCAGTTAAAGAATTTTTTTACTCTTCTTAATGTGGGTACTGTGGATAAGTTTATTGAATGAAACAACTCAGCTTCCTGTGATGTGCTTTCTTATGTAGTCAAGTTTTAATAAATCTCTCACAAGGCAGCTCATTAAGAAAAGCTCCCTTTATGCATTGTCCTCAGAAAAAATGCTATATTTAAATGGAGGATTTCTAAATAACAAAGATGGATACTGAAAATAACTCAAATAAGTGATAACTTAGATCATTATTTTATTGCTTGTCTTTAATAACTGGGGATGTAGTGAAGAGGAATAAATAAGATTAATTTCAAGGTTTGTATGTAAGAATTTACACTACCCTCATATCCTCATCATGTTCACTCATTCATACATATTTCTCTTTACATTCTGTCACTTCTGTTTTGCTCAATTCCTCCCACAGTAAGCAATTCTAGTAACTTTTGAAAGGAAAATCTCCATCTTTCAGTTGGGAAGCATGTGATTTCCCACACTAAGTCCAGCTCTCTGCTTTTAGAGATAAGCTCCATTATGCAGTTGCAGCTATCCCAGTTGTTAATGGTAAATGCTGGCCTCAAATTCAAAAAATAAGATGGTATTCCAACTCTTTTCTACATAACATTTCAAATGATAACTATTTCCAACAGTGTTTTCTACTATGTTTCTAACATATTAGTGCTTTGGTGTTCTTAAGCTCATTTGCTTTAAAAACAAAAGTAAAAGGGGAAAAAAAATTAAAAATACATTTGCAGTTGTCTGCTGGGATCCTGAGGTGAATTTTTTTTCAGAGTGCTTTGTACAGGGCCCGAGTTCACACCCTTTAAGAGACCCTGTCAAAATAAACCTACTGATGCCTGTTTTCCACTCCTTACTTCAGCTGCTTCTATCACCCCAATCTGGGCACACAAGAAGAATAGCACAAACTCTTCCATTTATGCTTTTGGGCAACTAATGAGTGTTGTCTTCAGAAGAAGATGAATTTTGTTTACAATACTAATATTTTTTACTATGGAGTATTTACAACATCCTGTGAGCAACTCAGCCCTGTCAGGGGCTGGAAGTGTGCCACTCTTCATACTCGTAATCAATGATGGACCTTCATACTCCCAATCAACTTATCAATTACTGATAAGTTTTATATTGTAAATTCCAGAAAAAACTTCTCTGCTGTCTAAAAGCATGTGAACACACTAGGAGGGCTCCCTGAATCATGAAGTACAGGTTCTAATATTTAAGATTAATTAGTATTCTTCTTCCTGGCTTCTGATAATAGTTCTTAACCTTGATATTTTATTAACACATATTTGAGGTAGCTGTGGGTTTGGTTTTCATTTCGGTTTTTTGTTTGTTTGGGGTTCTTTGTTTGTTTATTTTGTTTTTTGGTTGGTTTGTTTTTTTTTCCTTTTTTTTCTTTTGGTTAATGTACATACTTGAATGTGTAGTAAAATAACCTATTTCTTCCTGCAATCGACAATTTTTTGTATCTTAACAACTAAACTTCAGTGGCATTAAAATAATAGTTTTAAATAATTACCTCGTGAAAGGAATTTTGATCCTAGTCCAAATAACTTCACAAACAACCTCACATTGATTTCACTGTTAAGGATCAAATAGACTGGTAACTATTTCTATTTTTTTTTTTTTAACAGGTTTCTATTGGTGAAAAGTACACTTTTTGAAGAACTACTAAAAAAGCTGATCAGGCTTTTTTAGCACTTTATATGTTTGGGATTTGTATTTCCAGAGTCTTTATTTTAGATTTAAGCTTAGAATTTTTCATATTTGTGTGTGTATTTTGCTTCCTGCTTCCTCAATTGCAACTTCTGATTCCCCTAAGGTGAACAGTGAAAAATGAGCAATTTAAACCCATAAATATATCTGAAGTCAGACAATAGAGTATTTACATAATTTGAATCAACAAATACAATGAGATTATACAGTACATGTATTTTAGATTTCCTCTGAGTAAGGATCATTTTCCTTATATTTTTCAAATTTTCCTTTCAGTTATTTTCAGTTTGTCATCACAATAAAATGTTTATTGAGGAAGTGAATTAACTGTATGAAATGGAAATGTAAAAACCTAGAGGCACAATTCTCTTCCTAATAAATATGGCTGCATTGCCAATATGGTGTAGAACTTTTTTTGCAGCCAGGAGTATTTCAATTTTGACCAATCATGTCCTGGATAAAAACTTAAGCTAGTTGATTTCACCCTAACCTTTGGGGCAAGTAGGCATTTTCAAGGACAGCTGCCACACTGGAGAAGTAGGTCTATTTAGCATTTCTATCTCTCTCTGGTTCAAATCTCTCTTGCTTGTAGAGTACTGAATTCTTGCACTGTAGAGACCTTGATGAACTTCAGCCTAACAAACACTATATATAAGGTTGGCATGCAAATTTATTAGCTAGGCTTTTCCATGTTCCCAGCAGCCTTTCCAGTCCCTGGTGTAATAACTTTAGGAATACAGAATCTCTGTGAATTCCCTGGCTGAAAAAGTGAGGTACTTGGCAGTTGATGAGATATATACTAGAACCCTTATGGATTTATTCAATTAAAAACAATACCATGAGACCTTTTTGAAGGTCTGGGAAGAAAAAAGAATTCTATTTGGGATAAGCAAGGAAGTTCTTTAGGTTTAAAAACCTTAATTTGTTCAATACATGGTAAAAAGATTATTGCCTTTCCTGCAGTATGACTCTTTTACGCTCTTAAGTGAAGTGCAGAAAAAGCAACACCTGCTTTCTAATTATTTGCAGATGAGGAGGCCCTCTCTGTTCAGACAATGGGAAAACTTTGATAAATTCTAATTCATACCTTATACAATAAAACAAAAATATAAGTTGGCACTGCACCCTCCTTGCCAGAAACTCTAATTTGAAAGAAACACATAGATTTAATAGTTCACTCCATGGATTTAATCCTGTGGATTTAACTTTGCAAGAACCCCAAAGTTCCTTTTAAAACCTTCTGATGTAGCTCAGATTCCAGGGAATGAGGGATGTGTTGATGCTCACACATTTCAGTAGTGAATGACCTTTATGAATTAGAACCAAGGTCAGGAATTTTGTCTTAGTCTTGAAGTACAGGCATAATAACCCAGAAAATTTGAGCCATATCAAAACGAAGGTCTAGTACTGCTCAGATGAAATCTGAGTTCCCAAACCCCTATGCTTCCCTTGCATCCATAACTAACTGTACACATTTCAGGAACAGCTTCTGTTAGAGAATATATAGAAGCTTTATTCAATCAACAAAGTAAACATCAACAGTGTTATTAAGAAGATGAACATTATCCCTTTATTAGCTGAAGAAATGAGACCCACAGCATTTGACATTCACAATGCCACCTGCAACTGAGGACAAGCCTTTCTTATCACATTTTTTCCTTCTTAAGATGCCAAATCATTCACTCCTAATGAAATTATGAGAGAACCCTATGTAGACAGAATTACCATTTCAGGTGGTCAGTACAACTGCACTGCATAATAAAATCTTACTGATAAGACCCCATATGCTTTCACCAATGTTGTTCCTCCACCTCTTTTCTCAAACAAAAGCCCAACTCAATTTTTCTGTCTCCACTATGTCCAACTATATTCATGTACAGCCCACATGCTCCCACCAGAAAGACAGAAAACCCCAAGTCTCTGATGTTGGTTGCACTGTCCTATCTTGTTCTGCCATGCACAAACTGTAAGGTCTTCTGTTAGTTTCTGGCCTGAATGTTGCTTTCAGAAATGAAAGGAAGGAAGAGTAGTTGAGACTGGCTGAGAATACAGCCATATCCATGTGTTCCTGGCAAGAGAAGAATATAGCAAGTATTTCCCCCAGCTTCCCAAAACTGTTTTTATATGTTTCACGGCATATAAGGCTTGGGCATTTCTAACAGGTCTGCACCCAAATCTCCCCAAAAGATAGACAGGGTGGGTTTTTTTAACTTCTTAACGATGAAAAAACAAAACAAATGTGAACTTGCCTCAGATATCACATAGACTCAGAATGATAAAATGCACTCCTATATTGCAGACTGTATGAAAAAACAGACTGATGTGGACTATTTTAATGTAGTCATATGGAAATAATGATGTGATCTGATGCTTCAAGATTTTTACCAGGCATCTCTCATCTTTCAGTATTGACACTGTGAATTAATGCTCCTGCTACCCTTCCAACACCAATAATATTGACTTCCTCGATATAAAGTCATATGCAATTTATATAATTTTCTCGGGTAATTGTGTAGGCTGGAAAAGCTGTAAGCTGACTCATCAGGAGCTTTCTTTTTTTATCACCCAGGTCATTAATTCTGCATGGTACATGTACAGTTTGGAGAGTGAAACTAGGTGCATGACAGGAAAACTCTGTTACACAACTCCTTTTCCTCTCTGTTGGACTGCTTCAGGCTTTGCTATTTAACTGACTTGCTGTAAACCCACACATTAAATAGCACCAGGCTTATGGAAAAAGAGGAGGAGCAGAACTAAAAGGAAAGTAGACACCAAATCTCTTCCCCCACCCCTGTCTCTGGCATTGTATGAGGTTGAGTGTGCAGCTGCAGCAACACTAATGTGTTTCTCCTGCATGTCTCTCATTTCTGTTCTGCTCTTCTCTGCTGTAAGTTGCCTGTGGGATTGATTGCTTGGGTTCTCGTACTCAGTGGTTAAAGGGCAATGGAGGTTGAGCAAAAAAAGAGAATTTTTTAAATAACTCCAAACAAATTTATTAAGAAATGTCATCAACATTCAGACTTAGTTCTCTGAAACATCTGTGTTTTCCAAGTGATCCAAGTGATAAAATCCATTATTTTATCTACATCATTTAGTTGCATACCTAATAAACCTCTATTATGACTTTGATAAGGAATAAGCAATTTTTTTCCAGTGGTGGAGGTGTTTTTACTGTAGAGTTACACAATTTCTTCACTTGAGCAGTCTTTGGTGAGGGAAAAGAAACTTATAGGCAAGGAGGGGACAGAGGGCAGTATTACAAAGAAAAGAGAATATTTTGAAGTGTGGAGTAAAATACAGCATAAAATTTTCAGAAATAAGTAGAATATTTTCACTCTTAAGTAAAACTAAACTAGTAAATACACAATAATGATGGTGGCAAAAAGTAATCAAGAAGAGAGGAATGATCAAATCATGATCTTTCCTTTTTTATTATTAAAAATTAACTCTTATTAAAAACTGGATCACAAAAGACCTTTCTTCTGCATTTTTTGTCTTGACAACAGGCCTTTTTCTAAACTCAGTGGAAATTTGGCACCTAGTTTTTCCTCTTTCGAATAAAAATTGTCTGAGGTAACTTAATATATTTCTATATTTTTTTCCCCTACTTAAAATTACCACTACCTTGAATACTTAGATTAGTAGGTGATTACAGGAAGATAAGGAAGACAGCACCGCAGGTGTTTTCCTGGATCATTACTTCCACAGTTCCATTATTATTGGAAGAGCTGCTCAACAAATAAAACTGATTATCACACATATATTACAAATAGTTAGGAGTGAGGAAAAAAGATCCCTTAAACTAGACTTGCAAATATGAAGGCTAATATTTTCAAGTGAATCCTGCTTACAGAAATCTTCAGGAAGTTTTCACTAAATGCAGAAGCATCCAGACCATATTATAAATTATATGATGTCAAAGCACATTCTCCCCATACAGAAAACTTGCAAAATTTTGGTCATGCTTTTAATAAAGTTTCAATAAATCTTTGACAGTTTCTATGAGGAAAGTAATGTGATGCAAATATTAATATATATTTCGAGCCCAGAAATTCAGGCAATGAGCTCACATTAGCACACATGTTGCTAATGTGATATATCCATCTACAGGATTAATTTTTTTCTTTAGAATTAATCTTTTACTGGATCACAGAAAGTTCAAGAACACCCATTACAGTGGGATTTGATATTTGAATCAGTGGAAGCCCTACTCCATTTACCTTTTTATAAAACAGTTAGCATGAGAGCTATCTGCAGAAAATAAGTTTACATTCCCTTTGTGACTTCTCTGTCCTACCTAAGAATTTGAAAGGAAAGTTTATCTTTTTAATTTTATTCTCAGAAATAGGTCACAGTGACTTCTAGAAGGCTTAGCATTAAGAAATCTCTTTTCCTTTAGGAGATACAAATCTTAATGAAGAGAGCCAAAAATGTCTTACTCTTTAGAATAGGTTTATTACTGATTTATCAGTTCATTATCCTCCTAATTTCCCCATTTATAAATCTGATTAACTCTTGGACTATCCTCATGTCACTGCCTATGCGATATTACATTAAATCCTCTGATGACTTACTAAGATCATTTCCCTGACTTTCCTGATCTCTATAGATATTTTACATGTCCTGAAGAAAAAAAAAATAGAAAAAATACAATAGTATAGATTCAAGGCAAAAGAATTCTAAAGCTATTTAGGACTATTAGTCCTAAAACCTTAAGAAAATCACTTTAAATAACAACAATCATGGTATATTCCTAGAGATGTTAATATATTGAGCCTGAACCTCTCTCCTCACTATGTTGGTATTAACAGCTATTTAAAGCTAGTGTTATCAAAAGGTGTCAAGCGTCCTTCTACTTTCACATCCTCTTTAGTATCTGTATTTCAGGAGTGGAAGAAGGGGAAGAGGAAAAGAGATAATGATAAATTTGCTTCAAAGCCAGCGATTTTTCCTGTTGATCCCCCCATCTTCCCCCTTCCCAATCTTACTATTTGTCGAAACATAGTCCCTTCTTCTAAGAAAAGACAAAAGAGTAAAATGCCTTGGTCATCAAATTAAAATGCCTTTTAAGAATTCTTTTTAAGAATTCTTTAACATAAACTAGAACAGACATTGTGGTGCACTTTGTACACTTCAGAATTAGATCTAGTTTTTTGCACAAAGAACTTAAGCTGCTACATTAAGCCTAAACAGCATAAGAAATTAGAGTCTTCTCCATTTATTTAGTTTCACTTCAGGGATGGTAAAGTGCTTTGCTAGCTTTTCCATTTTTGCCATTCTGAATAATTAATTGTTTTAAATGCCATTTACATTTTCTGATGTATTTAAGCAATATTTAAAATTTCATAAATAATAAGCATGCATAATTTGTGTTTCAATTACTGAATTTATAATGTCTCTGAATGCTATTCATTGCATTACTAATGTACTTCTGGCCAAAAATTTCTAAATAGATGGCTTTCTAATTTATATTATTTCCCCTGGAAGTACATATCTCAAGCTTTTCTTCATCCTATAGCTGGAAATAAAAGCAATGTGCTGGCTGCATATATTTGTATTTCAGGATTTATAGCTAATTACATTTATAAAATGCAATTATAGCCATATTTTCCACTTTATAAGTACAGAGTGATTGTAAAATATAAGTTAAACTTCTTTTATATTCATTTGTTAGAATGGAAATTAAAAGTTAAAATTTGTTACAGTGAATCTGGTATATTCTACAAATAAAATAGTGCCAGTTCCTAATGCTTTCTAGTCAGAGAAAACACCTCACATCTTTAGTCTGTGGCTCTATTCCACTTAGAGAAATTACTGGAAGTAAAACCAGAAAAACCCAATGTCCCTACTGACATGTTGTCGTGGTTTATCCCCAGCCAGAAGCCAAGCCTCACTCACTCCCCCACCAGTGGGATCAGGAAGAGATTTGGAAGGCTGAAAGGTAGCAAACTCATGGATTAAGATAAAGGCGGTTTAAAAGGGAAAGCAGAAGCTGCACACACAAGCAAAGCAAAACAAGGCATTCATTCACTACTTCCCATGGGCAGGCAGCTGTTCAGCCATCCCAAGGAGTGCAGGGCCCCATCCCACATAACAGCGACTTGGGAAGACAAACACCATCAATTTAAATATCCTCCCCTTTCCTCTTTCTTCCCCCATATTATATAGTTCCCATGATCTCATATGGCCTAAAATGTCTCTTTGGTCAGCTGGGGTCACCTCTCCTGGCTGTGTCTATTCCCACCCCCTAAGCACCCCAAATTTCCTCACTATCGTGGCAGTGTGAAAAGCAGAAAAGGCCTTGGCTCTGGGTAAGCCCTGCTCAGCAATAACAAAAAACATCTCTGCACTATCAACCCTGTGTTCAACACAAATCCAAGACAAGCCTCATACCAGGCACTGTCAAGAAAATTAACTCTACCCCAGTCAAAACCAGCACTCATAGGCTGTGAATGAATTATTTTTGGACTAAAATACTTAAACTAGGAGTTTAACAATGGTTACAGTGGAAGCTGTATTGGCTGTTAGGGATAAAACAAATTGCTTAAATATTCTACTGTTATCTCCTTTCTCCTCTAGTAAGTTCAGCCTGCCCTCACATCTTTTTCATGGTTTTGAAAAGTAACTCTTTTAATGGGGGTAAACCAAGAGACCCAAGGGATCTCTAAGCCCATTATGTCTGTTTATATATTAGGGCTGATTCAGTAAATTTGGAGAAGCAATAACTTACAGTAACTACAGCTGTCTTGTACTGAGAGAGTCACAGTTAATAATGGCAGACATTACAGCAACTCGACCTTGCTTAGGGACTCCACCAGATGGAAATAGGATGAGATCACATGGGATCTCTACTACTGAACACCCTTCATCAGCTGTGTGAACTTAAACCCTTTTCTTCTTCCTATCTCTTTTTAAACTAAATGTTCTTACTGATATTAGTGAGAAGTTGTGAATATTTGTTTGAGATCAGTCAGGAATCTCCAGAGATCAGGATCAGGTAGATGAACATTTATAGTGAAAGTACCATCCGATAATTTTAACTGAAGGCCTTTGGCAACTAATGCTTAATTGCTCTGGTCTGTTTGAATCTTCAGTGAACAGTGTTTCCAAGTAATTCTCTCAATTTAAAATAAATGTAATTGCTAACAAAGCCATATGCAACCTGCACAGTGAATGGTTCAGTGATTAGTGACTAGAATTTCACTTAGACAACGATTCAGAGTGGAAGCTCAGGCTATCAAAATAATTCTGATTACACTGCTCAGTACAAGGATCATGCTTAGGCTGAGGGAATTAATTTGATTTCTGTGAGAGAGACTAATGGCAGTTCTTTTTACTGATATAATTTACTATTGTCAGATATTCACTTCATATTACAGTTATTTATTATCAGGTGGCCAATAGTAACTTCGTTTAAAAAAATAAAACTGAGTATTAAAAACAAGCCCCCAAAGCAATCTACATATCGTATATGTGTTATACTAATATAAGTTAATCTTCAAAGTAAACCATACCCCATGATGTTTAAATTTAGGGGACCCAAATCCTATTTGTGTAAACTGCTTTATTTTTGCAGTCAATTTCAAACAACAAAAATGAACAAAGAAAACCAAGCAAAAAAAAATTAAAAATGCTTTGTATGTTCATATCTCATCAATACCTTATAGATGCCAACAGCATACCCTTCACTCGTGTGAGATATTACAATTATGTAAGCCTGAGAGGGTTTTACTCTTTTTTCTTGTTTTTTCTCCATTAAAATTATTGACAACATTGAGAAGCCTCAAAAAGGAAGGTGCTAAATGATAAATTTTGTAATGTGCCACAATCTTAACCTTCCACATCCTACTGGAAAATATTAACCTGAAGAACAACAAAAATAATTGAGAAAATAATAACAACAACAAATCATACACTTGCATGTCTCATTATTTCAAGCTTAGTGGGTTATGTAAGAGAATCTGTTTTCTACAACTGCAATAAGTCATCCATACAAAGAGATAAATTTATATTTTAAACTAATGAAGGCTACCTAGACAAGCTTTTCTCCCACATGCATTACCTCATTATCCTGTGAACATTCAATAACACAGTTGAACATAAAATTCATACAACTATATAAACATGACATATCAGAAAAATGAAAGAATATGAGAATAATTTTAATTACCTATGACTAAATATTTGTTTTGACATTTAATTTCCATAGATGTCTGGAGTAAATTTTGGTTATGGAAGGCAAACAACAACACATACATTGGCACAGCTGATACAGAAACTTCCCAGATTTTTGTCTCTGTCTCAAGGGGAGATACAAATACACCACCACGTACCTGACACCGCTCCCACTTAAGTTAATGCAACTTTTTAGACATACAGAATCAACTGAGTCCATAAATAGAAATTACATTACCTTACACCAGTGTGTTGGTTTTGCATGGCCTGAGTTTCAGTAGCGGGGGGCCACAGAGGTGGTTTCTGCAGAAAGCTGCTAGAAGCTTCCACCATGACCAGCAGAGCCAATCCCCGATGGCTCTGATGATGATGGACATGCCGCTTGCCAAGCCTGGGCCAGTTAGACAGGTTGGTAACCCCCCCTCTGTGATAACATATTTAAGAAGAAATCAAAATAAAGTAGGAGAACTTTTTTTTTTTCCTAGCCAGAGGAAGTGAGATGCGAGGGTAACAACATGGAGACACCGAGGTCCGTGGAGAAGGAGGAGGAGCTCCAGGTGTTGGAGCTGAATTTCCCCTGCAGGTCGTGGTGCAGCCCATGCTGAAGCAGCTGTGCCCCTGCAGCCCATGGGGTTCACAGGGGATGCAAAGATCCACTTGCAGCCCATGGGAAGGTGCCCACACCGGAGCAGGTGGATGCTTGAAGGAGGCTGTGGTCCAGTGGGAGACCCAGTAGGGAGAGGGAGCCCCTGATTCTAGGCTGGAGCAGCCTGTCCTTGAAGGACTGTACCCCATGGATGAGTAATCCATGCCACAGCAGTTTTAGGAGGACTGTCTGCCCGTGGGAGGAACTCGCATTGCAGCAGTTTTGGGCAGACCGATGTTTGTGAGATTGGAACTAGGCTGGAGAAGTTCACAGAGAACTGTCTCCCATGGGATGGACCCCACAGTGCAGCAGGGGAAAGACTCCTCTTCATGAGCAGTGGAAGAAGACCTCAGTGATGAACTGACCAAAACCCCCATGCCCTGTTCCCTGGGCTGTCAGTGGGAAGGAGGGAGGGGTTGGGGGGGAAAAGGTATCTTTAAGGACTTTCTTCTCACTATCCTCCTCTGACTGTGCAAGTAATAAATTCACTTTATACTTCTAACTTGAGCCTGTTTTGCCCTTGGAGTGTTTTCTCCCAGTTTTTATCTCAACTCATGAACTCTTCATTAAAGTTTTTCCTCTCCTCTGACAGCTGTGGGCAGTCGAGTGAGCGGCTGTCGCGGGTGCCTAGCGTTTGGCCAGGGTCAAACCACAACAACAAGATACCTAACAATAAACCACTCACAACAAACATGTGCTTGCCAAGCAATGGAAAATGGAACTTGAACAAATGCTGACTTGAGTTAAATACCCATCCTTTAAAGCACAGCTTTGTTTGGGGACAGTACATTTTGTCTATGTTAGTACATATGTGTATTTAATGGGAAGGCTGTAGCTGATCCAAAGCACATTTGAGTCACACAAGGCATCAGAATTTGTATAATTCCAGTACCTTCCTCAAGAAAGCTGTGGTGGCTTTAACCACATTCAGCACAGTGACAGAACCAAGTTCATAGAACATTTTTCCGGAGCAGGCTGGAGCGAGAGCACACCCAGCCTCTCTGCCTGAACAAAGCAGGCATACAAAGCTGTATGAGAGGCAGCTGAAAGTTATTTCATCTTTTTGCAGTGGTGCAGCTGTTTAAAACCAAGCAGGAGTCACAGTTTACTGATACTGTGCTCAGAAATACTATGCACACCTGTTGCCTTGTTAGGAAGAGTGTTGAGCACACTGGAAAGGAGCTATTCTTCCTTAAGGCTTTTAATTATACTTAATGTAAATTATGAGTACAGTTTGAATTCAACATTTCTATTTCAGTATAAAGTTACAATACCAGTCAAACAATGTTCGCTATGTGGGTGCATCTCAGTTATGGTATAGATAGACTGACTTCTTCAGAGGAAAATAAATGGAAAAGAGCATTAGGCACAAGAAGTAAAACACAGATTAACAAATCATATTTACATAACTGTCAAATTACCTTCTACCAGAGAGTTGAGTGGGTACTTCCTTAAGGAGAAGGTTCTTTTGGTATCTGTCACACAGATCCCTGCACCTGCACCATGTGATTTAAAAATACCAGGTGCCTTGCACAAGCCAGGGATACATGGTGCCTTGCACATGCTAGGAACATGCAGAGTAAGGTCCAACCCAGTGAGCGGCACATTTAAATACACAGCTGTCCAAAGGAAACCAAATACAATTCACTGACTCTCTAACTGCAAGTAATTGCCTAGTAGTAAGGTTAAAATGAAGAAAGTAATTACCTATTCACACTATTCCATGGTGCATGATATAACTGAGGAGAATGAACATTCAACATTGTCATGCAGCCATTATATAGTGGGGCTGGGTCTGTCCCACACCAGACACAGGCAGTCCCAGTCAGCTCCACTGGCCTCACTGCAGGGCATGGCTGAGCCCCTCAGATGTGGGAGGGCAAGGGTGATGTGCCCACAAAGCTCAGAGAATGGTGCAAAGAAGCTGACTGTGTCTCAGCACGAGGGGAACAGAGAGCAGCCTCTGTTTTAGATAACAGCTCTCCACGGTTGCATGAATTATCTGGAGATGGCAGTGCCTCCCTGAGCTAATCAGATCCGCACAGGGGTAATGAACACTACTTCACCTAACACAAAGGACAAAATCCAGACAATCAGCAAAATAAATTTGAAGAAAGCAACCAGCTTGAGCTGGTTTCAGCCCACATATCCCCTCCTGCCATGTGGGGACAACCAGTGCTGGGAGAGTGAATGTAACACAAAGACTGGCAATGGGAAATACATCAATATTGTGTTTGAGCTGTGTATAACTATTGATGTATTTTGATAAGTGTAACTTGTAAGTGTTATGTTTTCAGTATATATTGTATCACTCTGCTAAATCAGAAATCCCGTGTAACATAAAATATCTTCAAATAGGTATATTCAGTATTAAGCATATTTTCCACAAATGGAATATCTAAAAGAACCTTGGGAGAACATTTGACTACAGCAGTCTCACTCTCCTACTCTATTTTAATTGCTAGTAAATTAAATTATTTTTCCCCAGGTTGAATGTGTTTTGACAATGACAGTAACTGGTAAGGGATGACAATGTCGGTACTTCAACAAATGAATTCCATTTCATTACTGCTCCCTGTCCTGTTGAGGAGAGCAGTTGAGTGGGCAGCTGGTCAGCCAAGGTCAACTCACCACAGGGGCCTCACCTGAAACAGACAAATAATCAACTATGGTTTAGCCTTGACTAAATAAATTTCAGAAAAATAGCAAAATTTTCTTGTTACAAAGAAAACAATATGACTTGGAAACTAATTGTGAAGTAAGAGTATAAACCATTCAGCAAGTATTGTTAAGTGACCTTGTTGCTGCTGTTGAAAATCTCTTCTACTGCAAGAGTTCCGCTGCTTTGTACTTCTATTCGTACAAAGGAAAATGTAAATGAGGCTGTAAGAAGACTCTGTACCAACTCCAGAAATTAAGAGAGCTAAAAGTGAAATATCACTGCATTTCTTCCTTGCTCAGAACCTAGGGAAATTGTATCTGACTACTCAAGACGGGATTATAAATCATGCTGTAGAGATTAACTAACCCTCACGAATCATTCATTGCTTTAGAGCATTTGTCTTCCTATGGATAAGATTCCATAAGTAACAAGACTTACTGGGATATACATATATTAAAAAGAAAAATGCTTTCATGCATAGGTTAAGGTGAATGTTCACTCTAACACAAAATGACATTAATGCTACAAAATCCATATCAGTCTAACTTACATCTAAAATTCTATTACTACATTATTGATTAATCACTTGAACTTTAAATTTAGTTGAGAATGATCTGAATGATTCAACTACTTTATCAATTTATTTTAGAATACCTTGCCTGTCAAAATGAAGGGATGGGAAGGTGTTCTTTACTTGAGCCATAAAATTCTCTTTTACATAGTTGCCTATGAAAGTACCCGGTACAATCTTATATTAATGTTAGAAAAACAATATACATTGGAAGTAACAATGAGCAATATTTAAGGTATTTCATATTACTTTAAAAAATATACTTTATTATAGCAAATACAATTATACTGATTTTCTTTTACAACTGGAGCACACATTGGTGAAAGCCAAAACTCTAATGCACTACTAGATCTCAGCAGAATCTATATACAGTATTTGCTAAAACTGAGCATCCATAGGAGAAGATGTACCACCAAACTAAGTTGCAAGTAGCAACTAGAAGTTGCTCTAGATGTTTTTTTTCTAACCTATCTACCAAAAATCTCAGTCATAAAAAGAATTTCTCTTTAGCATCATATTTTCTTTCAATTCCTCTGTCTAGTTAGTAAAACACTGTATCAACTAAACACTGTGGCTCACTAAGTCCCACATCATGGAAGAAAATATTTCTCTTACCCTGAACCTTTATTCTGTATTTAAATTAGGGAAGTAATATTAAATGTATTGATTTCAGTTGGGTCCAAATTTAGCCTGATGTGAATGTTCATACAAAGAAGGATTTCTATAAAGGATTTTACCAAAACTTCCTTGACTGAGGACAAAAAATTCCAAGCCCAGCATTCAGAGATAACAGAACAAAATTAAACCCAGAAAAGTAAGGATAACTAAGGATACAAAAGTAAGGATGCAATTTGAAATACAGTGTGGCCATGAATATGGAAGGAACAAAATATGATTTAAAAAATATTCTTGAGGAATGCTTTTTAAAGAGAAAACCAAATGAACAAATAAACTACTTACGTGTGTCATGACATCATCCTGTTCCTCATAGGTTAAAAGACAAAACTATCGGCCAATATATCCTAACCATTCTACCTGGAAAACATCAAGCTTTGTTAACTTGATATTTCATCTGGGTGGGCAAAACTCCTTTACGTTTCCCCTGACTTGAGTAAATTGCATAAATTTAAACTTGTGAAAATCATTTGCTATATGTGGGCTTGTTTTTTGTTTTTTTTTTTTTAATGTGGACATCATTCTTAACTTTGCATACAGTAGAAAAGACATTGAGCTCTAACTCATACATTTTTACAAAGATAAGTCTGACATGTGCACAGGTGCAGAGATACACCTGAAAGTCCTTGCGTCTTCTAAGATATTAGATGTATAAACTAAGCAGCCTGTAAGATTTACACTCAACTATTTAACTTTTGATGCCAATCATTTTCAGGCATGTTTTCCATTAAAGGTTGGCAATTTTTCCACCATCTCAGCATCTTCGAGTGGAAGACCTTTCAGTCAGGTGATCAGGAAGCACTATAGCTATCTAAAAGACCCCACCCCAAAATGTGTTTAATATCAAATGATACCTCATGTTGATTTACAAGAGTTTTTTTAAAATTTACTGTTATGTCACTGACACCAACTGAAATTAAAGTATTTAACCATTTACAAATTTTGGGATAAAGCTTTCTGTTTTGTTTCTAAAATATATGTATCATTTATGTTGGAGATGACTGAATTATTTTTTCTGAAAAATATTTGAAATTTATGTTGAATGAATCACTTCTCATACACTTTAAAAGTTTTCTCTACTGCAGTGTGATACCCCTGCTGATAAGAGATTCACCTAAGGCAATCACACTTTGTAAGCTTCAGAGGGAGAGGATTTATTATTTTGCCCTATAGCAGTAACTTATATATATACTTCTCTAAAAGATCATACCCCACATGTTCTTCCCAATGCATCACAACCAGGACTATTTAAAGATATGATTTTTCTTTAACCAACTGTGTTTTTTCAACAAATCAACTAAATTACATGACCAGACTTTAATTATCTTTAGGATTAAACACTTTTTTTTGTTTTTAATTTATAAAGGAATGTGATGAAAATATATCTAGACATTGCTTTTATTGTATTTGTTACATACTCCTAATTCTACTTTCAATGAAGATTTCATTCTCTTGATTAAGTTTAACTAAGGGTGGAGAAAGGAAGAAAAGTGAAATCCTCTGCTGAAAATAAGAACAAAAAGTGTTGCCAATGCAAACAAGCACTTAGGAGCTGAGCAATTTGGCACCAGCAGTCATCACAGGTGGGATTGAGGTGATTTAATAATTATACCCCAGGCTCTCCTGGGCATACAATCACAAAAAACCATGAGCCTCTTGTTGACAACCAAAGCCAGTCAACTTAGTCTGCTAGCAGTGACTAATTAAACTGAAGAATGCTGGATTTCAGGAGGATTTTGGAACTATGTACAGCGTAACAGCAAGATGGGAGTCAGTATTTCACTGGGATAGAAATAAGAAAGCAGCTGCAGTGCTAAGCAACAGAACACAGTGCTAGGCAACAGAACACAGTTTGATGATTTGTGCCCCAATTATGTCTACGGTACCTCCCAAACATGCAGAGAGTTGAAACTCAAAATTTCTCTTACTTTCTGTATTTCATTCTTTTTGTCTTAGCAGAAATCAGTGTGCACTGGACAAAAAAATATTATCTAAAGCTAAGACCAGGAAATGTGAAAGAAAGAAAATTAAAGAAAAACTGAAAACAAACACATATGTGATTCACTGCTGTTCTAACAAGATGCATAATTTTTTTTTTTTTTTTTTTTAAAGTGTAATATTTCTAGCTTGGATATTACATCAAACTTCTTTTCTTATGCACACACACACAAAAAGGGTACTGATGTCTTACATGGCTTTTTTTGAGGTACACCAAAAGTCAGAAGAGAGAGATACTTCTTGTGAGATATCTCTTGTGGTGAGATATTTCTCCACTAGGCACAACTGGTGAACAGTACAATGAGGGATGTTAGGAACTTCCTCCCAACAAAAAGGTTTATTATGCATTGAAAAACCTCAAATACACTGGATATACAATATGTTTATCTCCTGTGGTGAAATGTAATTCAGGCCTGAATTTCTATAACTGATCCTAGACTTGGCCAATTTTAAATTAATTGGCTCTTCTGGACAGTTACGACAGTTCTTAATTTGCAATACTTAATCACCATTCAGTGCTGGGTCTCAGTCTGAAAATCACCCCTCAGTATATTTTTCGTTGTTTGTGAAGCAGCAATGTTTATAACATATCTTATAATACTTGTTCTGTGATGAAAATAAACTTTGTTATAAAGGATTAAAACACAAATGTCTTCCATATACATTGCTGTATGTCCAATATTGTAAGCAATGGACCAGAGTGAATATTTTTCCTGCTCAGAATCACCAAATCAGAGTTAGTCTCCAAAAAAGATACATTACTATACAGTGCGATACAGCAAGTCTAAACCTTTATTTCATACATTTCTTTGATACCTTTCTGTTCATGAAGGACACAAGCAGGTAAAACATATGTCAGCTGCAGTTGGTGCTGATGAGAGCAAGGCCAAACAGAGTTATCTTTCTGTGAGCCTGGCCTGTGTAAACATATGGACTTCAGTTATTGACATTTGTGCTGAAATGATAAATCTGCTATTTAGTTTCTTGCTCTGATTTTTATAAAGTATTTGTTTAAGCATATTTACACAGCTTGGAGGTAATTATTTGCTAGGAAATTACATCTCTCCAGCTCTTCCATCTTACTCTCTTACTTGTCAGCTCTTCCTATCAGCCTACTCCTACCTTTCAGAGTTCTGTTAATTCATATTAAAGTCAACCCTGTGTTTATATTACACAACATTTTTGTTTGCTACAATTAGAGGAAATATGTATAAATAAATGCATTGCCTAGGATTTTTCTTCTTCTTTACATTGAATACGGTATAATTGAAGGAGACATTTAATGTTATCTGCAAAAAATGATGTTAAAATATTTTTAAATTATAATTATTTTAGTCTCCAGATGATTTAAAATGTAAATGCCAAGTGTTTGACAGAACAAGCTGTTTTTACATTGCACTGTGGTTGTTAGCTAACTAATCACAGGACAGGAGAACAGTGATTAACAGATATTATATTTAATAAAATGCTAAGTTCATAAGGTTCCTATAATTAGGAACTCTAAAGCTTATTTCCATTAGTTTTATATAGCTTGAAATTATACTGAAGTACTATTAATAATAATTTCATCTGAAAAAAACCAAAAAATACTACAAATCTTTCCTTAAGGTTTTTTGACATCACAGATGACAGAGCGAATCCATCTGAATCAGCAAAACAAGAATATCACAATCTTTTAATCTAAAATGACTTAAGAGAGCAAACAAACAGGGAAAAAAAGTACTATTAAGACCTTGGTTATGGGAAACCTCCCTCCAAAAAACCAACAAAACCCAACAAAAACCTTGTAGTCAAGTACATGGTACAATAGGTACACCCTTTGAAAAATTCTGGGCAGGATCAATAGCAAAAACACAAGTTTTACAGCAGATTGGAAATACTTGAACATAGGAAACAGGTATTTAAAATGGACTCTCCAAAATTCAAAAAGTAGGAAACTTATATTAGTAGAGAAATAAATCTGGGCATAAAGATTTTGAAAACTTTGGAAATTGAACAGTAATACATTTTCATTTGCAAGAGAAATAAACCAAGAAATTACTAATAATCTAATCTGTGAAGTCAAAACTCTTTATATAAAAACATAAACTTTAAAACTTAGTCCAGGATTCACAATTACAGTAGTAATTTTCTTAAAGAAACAATTCTAAATTAAGATACAGTTGTGCTTTTGGATAAAGTCTTGCCTTGCAAAGTAACTCCAGACCAACAGCAATCACAAATACTTCATCTTCTTGTTCTATAATCTGTTTCATGCAAACAATAAGCATTATTTTTCATGAATGCTACTGCACATATGACTAAAATTTAAACATTGTTTTTGGGAAGGTAGCAGATTTTATCCAATAAATACTAGTTAAGACCAAAAAAATGCCAATTATTCTGTAAAAGCTTGTCTTGTGAAACACTACTGAGGCAAAGGATGTATAAAGAGAGAATATTTGAAACTTATAGAAATAGGAGTTATTTTTGGTAACATATCTGTATACTATTCGGGTTTTTATAAGTTCATCTTTGATTAGAATTCAGCAACAACTTCAGGTTTTTTTTTTTTTCAGGGGCAAGGTTAAAATGAACAACAAATACAACCTTTTCTGTTTATTTATGACTCACATTCAAGAGAGTGATTCCTACTCTAAAAATGAACTCCATTATATGTAGCCAACATGATCATTGCAATTTTGCTGTGTCCTCATTAAAAACTTACTAATTTCATTAAGCAATGCAAAAATATCACAAACAATTAGACTAAAGTGGGCCAGGTGAAAATCTCTTGCCAATATTCATAGCATAAATGTTAAAACTTATAACATTTAAATTTAAATGAATTAATCCTTTTAAATACAGCTTCATTAATCAGTGTTCTTCTTACTCTGTAATATGTGATATACAAAAAACAAGTGGGAGAATATATCTTATATGTGTATTCATTACTTTGCTAGGATACATGTAACTAGTTTCAGATACTAATGGGGTAGCTCATTAAACACAGTGTTTGCTGTCCTTTCTTACTGTATGTATTTGTTTCTATTTCTAATGCTTCTGTCAAATTTTGGATTTCATTTCCTAATCTCTTTTACAATATCTGGTTCAGGCAACCCAAGTATGAATGTCAAGGTGGAAAGCCAGATGCAGTCAATAGATAGACAGAGAATTCACTGTAAGTTAAAGAAATAAAAAGAAACTAATGTAATTGGTTATCTTTTTCACCACAGATCTTAAAATACAATTTATTAAAAAAACCTATTTATTTCCTGGATGCCTCATAAATAGAGTGACATCCTCAGTATTTTTGAGGGTGTTTGGTGTCCAGAACTCAACAATGAAAAGTATTTTTGAGGGTGTTTGGTGTCCAGAATTCAACAATGAAACATTTTCATTATGCTTTTATGTACTACTAAATAAAAAAGTCCCAATTTACATTTCTTTTTCAAATATGGCTTTGGATTCTGGGTCCCAACCCTACATTTCAGGGAACTGAATTTTTGAAGTTTAGTTCACATTTTTCCTTAATAGGTTTTATGAAGTGGCAATAAGCAAAGTGGTGAACTAGTTTTCAGTAAAAGACTCACAGGCACATATGCATCTTAAACTGCTCTTTTTTATTATACTTGGGTTTTGTTGGACCATACTGCTTGCATCCAGGTTGGAGCACTTCATTTCACAGTTAGCTACTCTTTTTTTCTTTTTCCTAGTAAATCAATTGCATAATTTATTGTAGTTGGCCACATCTTACAGCTGGCCAACCCACTTTCTATTGTCTTTTCTAAGTTACTTGTTCAGAGATTTTTATCAAGTCAGGCTAAAAGCAACTAGAGAATTCAGTTTTTTTCAGTTTTCATTAATTCAACAAGAATTGCCTTTCCCTACTTACAGATTTTTTTCCAGCTTATTTGGCTGACTTGTGAGTTCTGTTATGGGATTTGGAAGGTATCTGTATTGCTTTAAATTCATTTAGTAAACCCCAAGAGGGTTTCAGAGGCAAAGCTTCTTAGCAAAGGATTGCAGACTTATTGATGAGACTAAGTTCAGCTAAAACTTTCACAACGCCTGCAGTTCGATACAGTTCAGTTACTCAGAGAAGTTAAACTCATTTATTTGACTTAATATTTATCAATTCATTTAAGTCGTACTACGTACTACACAGTGAAAACGGTGTATGGACATGTAGGAATGTATAGAGTACCTTCTGGATTGCCAAAACAAAATAAGCTAAACCAGGCAATTAAAGGTGACATGGATATATACACACATACACAATGTTTTAATGTGATAATTTGTTGTGCTGTTTAATCAATAGTTCAGACACTAATAACCACAATCATTTATCTAGAAGCATCATTTTAGCAGAAAACCGAAGGCATTTAAAACAATCTAGAAGGTGAGACCTATATTTTTTCACAATAAAATGAACAAAAAATAATTAAAATACATGGCATCAATATGAAAACCAACCATCTCTCTGTTGGGGTGAAAAAAATTATGTGGTTACCAACCCACAACATTCACTAACAGTATAAAATACAAATTCTCTGGCAAAACATGTGCAATTCTGCAATTGTCTAACTAAATAGAAAATACAGATGAATTTTTTAAAAAAATCTTTGTTGCTGTGTAGCACATACTATGGTTTTACAGAACCACATAAGTAGGCACAAAAAGGTATTAAATATCATTATACACACAGAGATTTGAGTAAATTACTCAAGATTTCATAGAAAATGGGACAAATATCCAAAAAGGTATATTGTATTATATTTCTCTTTGTGTTTAAGAAGGTCTTTCTCTAAGTGCTATCTTGTACCTTTCAGTCCCTGTGCATATTATTGAAAATCTTTTTATATCTCAAGATGCCTAATCCCATACAGACAACTTATGACAGAGAAGTAAATTAAATCCTAATTTCCTAGACCAAGGGCAGTGCAGCAGAATATCCTTTCTGTCACAGTTGCAGTGTAAAACATAATACATCTTAAAAATTGTCGTGCCTCAAACCCACACTACAGTCCTAATGAAAGTGACATAAAAAAAAAAAAAGGAGAAAACATCTTACATGCCTAATTTGAAAACTGAAACAGTGGTTAAAAATCATTCATTTGAAAAGGGTAGGCAAAAAAAAAAAAAAAAAAAAGGGGAAAGAAAATCCCACAAACAGAACAAAAACTTTAGGGTGAGTTGATGTTCAAAACTTTTAAATTTCTGGCAAAGACCTACTTTTTCCCTGAGGTTCCCATACCTCTGGTTATGCCCCATTACTTCAAAGGCCAATGCTTTAATCATAATAACAGAAACAGACACCCTGTCTCCAGGACTGGAGCTCAGATTTGATCTCAGACTTCAGGCTCAGTTTGCCTTCTGCCTCACACAGATCATTGATATTTTGAACCCCAAAATGCAGCTGTGCATCCTCAATGAAATGAGCAGCTTTTCTTTTGAACCCTGAACTTTGAAAGTCCAGGAAACAGGCACTTTAGACAGTATTTAGAGCTTAAAATATTTTGTGTGCATGCATTCTTTAGGCCAGATACAGCTGATACCTCCCAAATTTTGCAAGGGACAAAATATGTGACAGACCCAGCATAAAAAACCCCTGACATCCAAGAAAGATCTTCACTTTTTAATTAAATAAATTATTTTTTAAATGCAACTTGATAAAATATATATAGTGGGGTCTATTCTTAACCCTAGCAAGGGATATTTTGATAAGAGGATGTAACTGAATTTCCTTAAAATTACTGAGGGACTTCGGGACTTGCTGAAATTATCTCTCTTGTTTAATTTTCCATTTGGACATGAAGAGCTGAATATGAATCTTCATAGAATAGGGGAACATACTGATGGAAGAAAAAGCCCTTAAGTGATGGCTTCCCTATGGAAAACTATTCTACAGCCTAATGTATCTTCCTGTCAGAACGTTTTTCATTATATTTAGTATAGGCTTTTCTGCTCCCAATTCCATCATATTATTAATATATATCTTAATGTACAACATTAAAACCACTTCTAGCCTTCTTGACATTTACATAATTATATTCTTATGGACGCCCTTTTGATTCAAACTGAAGGTGTCCCTATTTCAGTGCTAAAAAGTTTCCTTCATTCCATCTCTTCAGTGTTTTTCCTTCCTCATTAAAAATAAATTATTTCCCAGTATAGTACTTTCATCCTGTTCAATATCTTCTAATGTTTGTTGCAAGAAACAGAGGTGCCACTTCTCTCACAAGCAATGGAACTTTTAAACCATCCTTTCATCATGCAAAGGTATAGTTTTGTGGAAGAGCCTTCTGCATAGGAACATTGGATGCCCATGCTATAGGTGCAGCAGTCCCCCTTGTGACACAGCCTTCAAGAGATGCTAGTGGAAATTGACAGCTACAAATATTAGTAGGCAGGCAATCTATCAGGTGAGAAATTCACCTCGTGAACAATTTTCAGCTTTCATTCTCTGTTTTCACGAACTTTTCTTGCCTTACTTTGTTGCCACTCACAAAAGAAAACACCAAATAGCAACCAATCAAATAGCAACAAAAACAGCAGAACAGTTCTGGAATATGGAAGTGGTTTTTGATACATGCTTCATTTTCTGGGATTCTGGTTCTTTACTAAAGGTTCCTTACTTTGGTAAGCTTACAATGCCTTAAGTTCCATGCTGGCCCTGCACCAAAGAAATAAAGTGAAATTTTCCAATAAAATTGTGACATTATTTGGAGTGTAGCAACAAAATGTAAATCAAAATCCTAACAATGGAAATCAAAAGTGAATATAGCACCATGCAAATTAAAATGCACTGTTGAGATCCTTACCCGCATCAAAGACCAGAATCTATGATTTTCTTTTGAAGGGCATATCAAAAGGTGAGATACAAAGACTTTAAACAAAGGTGCGTTATTAAGTGTTGCTGAAAAATTCCAGTCATTAATGTAATATATACCTATCACACATATTTGTATTAGTTGTCCAATTTATCCCTAAAACTTTTACTTTATTCCCATTTATTCATTCAGATGAACCTGTTAAAATAACAGCTCTTTGATGAAGACTTAAGAGTACTAAAAGTCCATCTTTTAGATAGACTCACTCTGACAACTTGATCTTAATAATAAATGTAGGATATTTCTTTATTCTTTGAAATAAATTATGCCAAAAAAAAAGCTTCTCTCTGACTAACATAGAACCATGCCAGCTGGTTTGGTATTTCTCTGAAGTAATGCACATACAAAGGAATCAAGGACTAATCTAACAAGGAAATCATCTTTGCTAGTGTCCTCACAAAGGAGTTAATCATGGAATAGTCACTCTAAGCTTTGGAGCACCTTCAAAGAATGTAAAAGGAGCCTATAGAAAATGATAAAACAGGAAAAAATTGCTGTGACATATATCTCATGGATGGAAATGTTTTATTACTGGATTGTGGAAACAATTGAAGGGTCTGTACTTGATGAAGTGTGCACTTGATGCAGTCTTTTTTTTTTTTTTTTTTTTTTTTTTTTGAGAAATTAAAGTAGAGAGAGTGAGTCAAAACCAACTAAAAAATAGTTGCTGAGATGGGAGTTGAAATCAAACTAAGAGATTTAGATTAGATGTTAGGAAGAAATTCTTTACTCAGCGGGTAGTGAGGTATTGAAACAGCTTGCCCAGAGAAGCTGTGGATGCCCCATCCCTGGTACTGTTCAAAGCCAGGCTGGATTGGAGTTTGGGCATCCTGGTCTAGTGGGTGGCATCCCACCCAATCCTATGAAATGATTAGATGATTTGTTAACATAAATATCTGAAAGAGAGAAGGGTAGAAAAGCAGATACGAGAATTTGAAATTCCTGTGACAGTGATTAGAGAGTTTTTCCTAAATTGCACACTAACACTACTGGGCCCTTGCTACTCTTCATAGCCCATAGCACTAAATTCATATCAAAACAAATTCACTAGCACAAGCATAAAATAAATGAATAACTGTTGTGGGCTCAGTATCAGTACTGGATGATAATAGGCTGCATCCAGGGGTGGGAGTAACTGCTCAACAAGAAGCTGCACCATTAGTACTACAGATGTTTCAAGTACACCTACATACTGTAATATATTTGATGCAATGTAACTCCAAATTCTGCTTTGCTGTTTGTTTCTTTTAGCATTGTTATAAAAGTTGAAATTTAGAAGAATTCATTTGTAAAAAAAAAAAAAAGCATCTTAAATGCATGAAATATAAATCACACCACAAAAAAACCCCCCAGAAATTTACAATACAACTTTTTATATAATGTCTGGTTTTATAGTAAGGGTATAATTTTAGATAATAAATTGTCCAATAACTAATTGTTTTGTTAAATAGAGATAGTAATTTTCACATACTTATTCATCAACACATTTAAAAAGCATCTATTTTTTCCCTTATTACCATCAGTAAGAAATACCACTCTGAAAGTAAATACAACTTAAGTGCAAGACAGGTTTGGGACATCAATTAATCATTTATTTATATGTGTGTTATTATTAAATTACAGTCCATGAAAAATGTTCTAAGTATGTTAGAAAAAAAAAAAAAAGAAGCATAATGGACACAAAGCAGTATCATTTTGATAAATATAGAACAATAAATCAGTAATGGAGCAGATTTCCCCTTGTGCCCAGCTCTTGGATGGGAAGGAAACTCAGACCCTGACAGTCCCACAGTTCTGCCGAGTGGGGGCTGACTTGCCCACTGGAGCTGGGCTGAAGGCAAGAGCCAGGGCACCTCAGCTGGTGCTCTACTGGTTCTTGTGTGTTTGTGCAATAGAAACAGTTTGCTCAGGGCAGGGCAGGTGGAAGCAGAGCAGCCACAGAAGCAAGCTTGAAAAGAGCCCAGAGAATAAGCTGGCTGATCTTATTTTGAGCAGCTGTAGCTGTGGATGCTCTGAACAGCAGCAGTAGTGGGAGGGCCATCTCTGTGTGATCAGAGGGCTTTGGCAGTTGTGATCTCTGAACTAATTCCAACATGCCAATGAAATGGCACATCAGGACGAAAAAAAGACTGTAAGGAATTTAATAGCTGGGGGGGAGGAGGGGGACACTTTACTTCAGCCCAAAAATAGATTTGAGATGAAAAGCAAACTAAACTTTTATGAATATTAAGAGAAATGCAAAGGGGTTTGGTTTATTTTCCATCCTTTGTGGGTATCGTTATTTATTAAATGGCAATTTCTTATTATAATTTTAAAATCTTTTCAACGAATAGGGCATTAGTACAAAGGAACTGTGTGCATCATCTGTAACTGTGTGACTAAAAGCACTTTTTCTGAAAAGTCACTATTGTTTATATTTCCCTCTACGTAATTAGACACTACAGCAAAAATGAAAGCCAGAATTGGAATGCTTGAATTTGCATATTTTATAGGATAGAGAAGTAGAATAATTATTGCAGTGCCAGTTTTGAAAAAAGACAACCTGGATTCAATTTCTTAATTGGCTTCAGGTGTCCTATTTAATCCTAAGAAAATCAAAGCTGGAATTTTAAAGGTATTCAACTACCGATTTGAGTAACTTAAAAAACTTTTACTAGTCACACTGGAAAGAGATTCAGGTCATCTGATCGTAGGCCTTTAATTTAAAAATATGAGGTTCCCTGTGTATGGCTTTATGTAGTCACTGGAAAGAGGCAGGCTCCCAACAGAGGAGCTTCTGACTAAGCAAGGCATCTAAATTAAATCGCACAAAAGAAAGGGATATCTGGTGCATATCACACAGAGTTAGATATTTTTGTAACTGAACATTTCTGTAATCATGTATTTCTTTCCTCATTTTTGTTGTGGTTTCCCCATCAGATGGTGATATTTTTCCCTTATTTACCTTGCAGTAGAATATTGAGATTTAATAATGCACTGTTTATAGAGCTCTTCAAAAGGAAGCACAACTCAATAAAACATTCAATGAAAAGTGACAGGAATGGTCAAGGATCTCAGAAAAAAAATACTGAAAAATGCAAGGATTGGTTGTGCAAAAGAAAGGGTTGAAAGAAGTGACTTGTTAAATGTAGAGCAAATAAAAAATAGAAGAAGCATTTAAAGCAAATGCTTGCATTCTCTCTTGCTAAGACAAAGAAATATTCAACTGCATGAAAGATGGCAACTGGTTCTCTGATAAAAGTATAACTTTCTCATATTGTGGTTAAATTGTAGAACCTGTGTCCAATGAAACTTATTTTAAAAAGCAACCATAACCACAGCAGTTTCAAGTCTGCTGCTTCAGGGCTTTAGAAAGTTTCTAGCTATACAGGTGAGAGCATATGATCAAACATTGCAATGTTTCTATGGTTTTTGTCCCTGTTTGTCCTTTTATCAACAGTGTTTGAACTTATGCACACTCTAGCCCAGAGCAGATATGACCAACTGATATTGTCCAATAATCCCTTTTTATTTTATCACAGGCTAACAGTTCAAGCATGGTCATGTCTAGCAGCTGGCAATTTTTTCATTTGTCTGAGGACATTTAATCTCTACTTACACCTTTAGAAATCGAAATATATTCAAGCATTGTCAGCAAAATATCCCTCTGCCCTTTCTGCAAAGTTCATTCACCTTTTTTCTGTCTGTTTTCTTCAGACACCAGAAGGAACTGCTTGTCCTTTGAAGCCAAAAAGGTACAATATACCCTAGACACTGAATACTATGGATATGAATTTTGAAATATTCAACATTGACTCTAAGCTTAATTCCAGCCTGACTGAGGTTAACACGAGATCTGAAAAGGCAAAAAAGGTTTTGATATCAGAATATAGATATGTCCTACAGCCTCTTGCTTCAGGCATACTCTTCCAAAGACAAGGGTAACAGCCAATAAGACAAGACTACTGGGAATCTAGTTATTAAGAACATAGAGATGAAAGGCGTCATCAGGAACTGCATGGAGACTTGCTTGCTATGTGAAATAACAAAGTTCACAAAGCAGTCAGTCACTCAGTCCTTAGCACTTACAAAGAGGAACTATGCCAAAAAATGCAAATTAGAAATAAATTTTTAAAAATGAGCACTTAAATATGTAAAATGCTTGCAGATGAACTGAAGATCAATTAAAGACATAAGACCTAGACACAGATATTGACTCATGCTTCTTCCTTACCACTGAATTTCATTTCTTCACCTTTGTCTATTCCCCATGGGGAAAAAAAACAAAAGTGGAAGAAGATACAATAGATCAGAAACACATTCAAGGAAATATAGGAAATTTAAATAATCAACAACATAATCCTTAATAGTTTAAACTAACATCACAAGAGGCTAAGGAGCAGCCTATCAGTTTTTATGCCTTTAATAATAAAAGTGTCCCTTAATGAAACCTATAGAACGGAAAGCCAGGAGAGGACATAATAAAATGATAAAAGGATCAATCAGTGAGATTAAAGTTATTGCAGAAAGACAAACTAACTGTTGGTATTCCTAGCAGTGAGAAGACAGTTCTCAGACCAAGCCTGCATAGGAATCCACTGTCAGAGAAAAGGTTCAGAGATTTTAAAACTAAACACCAAGCAAAATAATAGATTGAACAACAGTCAATCAATAAGATCAGACAGTTTTGCAGCAATTTGATGTCCATGTTTGGTCATAACACTTGGTTAAAAATCAATTCCTATGCGTAAATCAAGCTTGGTGTCAGAGGAATAAAAAATAGCGAATACCACATTGGTACTTAAGCATAGTTTCAGAGGTGAAACTGGCAAAACCTAATTTCCACACCAACCTGTCTGACAGAAGTTGTAGCAGTTAGTATCCTAAGTAACCAACAGGGTTCTGTCTTTTAAGGGAAGGTAATGTAGGAATGTGCCTCTCCACAGTGTATTTCTCTCAGTGTTCCAACAAACATTTTCATCTGGGTTGTGGAGTTGGTGTAACATGCTTGGTCTTCTGAAATATTTTGATAAGATTCTTTACCAAGAAAAATAAAGCAATTAAAGGGTTGTGAGATATAAAAGAAAGCCAACTTCTAAGCTAAAACTGATTTAAGTATAGAAAGCAAAAACTGGAATAAATGGACAGCTTTCACAGTGAAAAGAGATTATAAAGCGTGTTGATATCCTTCTGCATATTTCTTGTGAAACCAGCCAAGATAAAAACTATCAGAAAGGGATTAGGTAAAGTCAGAAAACAGACCAAAAATGAATACTGAGAGTAATAGCCTACATGAAAGGTATAGCTCAGAAATCCCCTTGATAAACTATTTTTTGTCAGACACATGCAGTCCTTGCAGTAACTCTTTCTTCCAGAGCTTTCCTTGGCATTTCCAGCTGCCATTCAGGAAGATGAGCTACTGACATGGACTTTGACCTGGAGCAGAGTTGTAGCTAAATTTTAAAAACTGTGTGTGGAAAACAACAACCAAACCATAAATCTAATGTCTAAAACTTTGTATTCACACTTGATTAATAAAGAGTGAGATGAGCTTTCAATTTTGCTTGTAACATTAATAAATTCCTTAGATGTAAGATCCCTTGATGTGAGCTTTAAAAAGCATATTAAAAGTGTGAAGTTAGCTGGATCATCCAAGTACTAAAAAGGATTCCTTAATTCATATATATTGTGAAATAACACTGTTAACAGACAGTATCATATGACACATGCACTGAATTTTTGATGTCTGAAACCTATAGAAGTGAAAAGAATTTGCATGCCAAAGAAAAAATAAGTACAATTCATTTTAAAACTAGGGTAATCTTAATAATTTCAAAATGTCATATTGAGTCACAAGTCCATGTCTTTTGATCTGCAAGAAAAAATTTAAAATATCTAACCAAAATAAGTTGCTTCTGTACTCAGATTTGAGTAGAAGCTAGATATTTCCTGAATAGAGATGGCAGTGGAGAACAGCTTATAGTCAGCTTGTGGGTTTATAGCCACAGCTATGAAGGTATTAACACCACATGCTAAGGAGCTGAGCTGGCTGTCCTACTCTAATAGTGAGTTATGATCACTCTAATGAAATGCAGCCATAGCTGTGCAACAGTCCTCTTACACATGAACACATTTAACCTCCATATTGCCTCAGAAACGTCCATGTCACAGATCCAAACATATTTATACAGTACACTTTGTTTTGGGAAAGTGCAAAAATACCACTTCTACTTCAGCCTCTAAACACAATCTATGCCAATAGTGACAAAACAGTAAATTTGCCCAGGGCAACTTTACCCATACAACTTCCCGTGACACAGAAATCATACCTTTTGACTCCCTGACTTTACTGAAATCACTGGCATAGACTTTTCTTGCTGTTGACACCAGAAAGGAAATCAAATTCCTATGATAAGCAGATTTATATAGATATAAATTAATCATGCTACGACTGTATCTGTTCAATCACTTCAGTAAAACCAAAACCAACAGCCATACATTCTTTAGTTTGTTCCAGGCTCACTGAGAAACTGACAGGTGATTTAAAATAATTCCTCGTGGCATATCAAGTAAAACTGTGTTTTCCTTTAAATAATCCCTTGAATCTATCTGGCATAAGTGGAGACTTTCCAGATGCCTTTTAAATACACATATTAAGATTGAATTGTTCTGAACTGGTTTGCATACAGTCTGTCAAAAAAAAAAATATGCTCATTCTTCACTGTTGAGGATTCTAGGAATTGTGGACTGTGAACTGATTCCCCAGTGCCTCCGGTTTATGACATCATTCTCCACTAGCTTATTGTATACATCTTTGAAATCCAATTTAATTTGATTTTTCACTCTATGTTAAGACAGATATAGATTTTTCTGCCACCTGTACCATAAATGTTTCAAATGACCAAATGCTAGGGAAAATATCAGGAGGTGCAAGATATTCAGTCTTCCTTGGTATGTTGCAAAGGAGCCATATCACAAGGATGAACTTCTATGAGAATGGGTAATACATCAAAAAAGCATTCACTGTCTCTTGCAATCTTTCAATGGCAACACTAGAAAATGCCTTCATTTCTTGGCAACTTGGTCTCTGAGAGTCCTTAATTCCAAAGTCAACATAAATGCAAGGGTCTTAAGAAAAGGATCAACTTGAAAAAATATGCACAATGCAAGATATCTTGGAGGCTTAATTTCTTAGTGTTTGTTGTGCAATTTTCAGGTAAAATAAGCCAGCTGGAGCAGGTTCTGGAATTTGCTTTGAAAGACTTCTCATGTAGCTTGTAAGACTGAATGTGACCTTCTAAAACACTGCTTATTTCTACACAAAATTCCAGCTTATCCTGCCCATGTTTAACAAGAAATGATTTTGCACAATATATTGTCTTCCTTACCCAGAATTTCACTCGATGCTTTCAGTCACAGAAATACAGAGACAAATGAGTGTTTTCAACACATCTCAAAATTATTCACATATTTCTTTCTTCAGATCATTAATTGGATGAAATTGTGCACCATCTATTCATTTATCACTGCTGCTTAAATTGATAGGACAATTTAGAAACCCCTGACTGAATGTAGTACCTGTAGAATGGAGAATCATGCAGTCAATAAGCTTTTCATCCAACTCAGGCCATCTCAAATATTGCAGTAAATGCAAGAAAAATAAAAAGCTCCATGCTATCAAATCTTAAACTAAACTTTAATGATTTGGAGGTAAGTTGTTTCTTTTCCTCTCTCTAGGTCAGTCTGGTGTTCAGATTTAGTTCAGCTGATTACAGAACTATAGTTTTAGTGTAATGGTACTGGCTGTTTAGCTTAACTATTTCTACATCAAATCCAAATGTAAGGTGAAAAACGCTGAATCTGTATGAGCACGTTTTATTATGACGCTTAAAGTCCACAAAGAAAAAGTTTCTCCCACCATTCCCCTGTTTTTAAATGGGCTTGAAAGAACATCTGCTAGAGCAGCAACTGTTGATGCACTCAATGGCATTCTGGAAGGCAAAACAGCCACTCTTTGCTGATGGAAAAAGCATCTCTGCGGATTCTTTCCAGTCTGGACCATCTGATATATTTCACTTTTTATATATTCTATGAAGAATGACATTCATATGAATGATAACTTTACCCTTTGATAGTCTAATCCTTCCAAATACAGTCACACACTTCAGCAATCCCCCCAAGGAACAAACTGAAGAATAAAAGATACTGCTTCAACAAGAATGCAAAGTGACAAATATACCCATCATTTGTCAGAGCTAGCTATATCATAATAAAAGATTTATCAAGAAGCTGTTGTGCCAAGTTATTAACGTCATATGCTTACCACTCTCTAGAAATCTTAGCTTTCATTCCTGAATGGAATTAACCCCCTCACCACAATCTATTCTACTGACTACACAGGCAGTATTTTTTACTGCAACAGAATCAGAAGAAAAAAATGGTTTCGTCTTTGCTGCTTTATTCATACTACCAAGAAAAACTGCTCATTAGGAAGACCTGATTGCCCAAGCAGCATGTAATTCATAACTGATTGCCTTGAAAAACCCAGTTTATTCCCATTTAAACCAGGATACACCTTCCTAGAACAGTGACTTGCTGTTAAATATGTTGGGCTAAATACCTCCAGAGGACATGGAAGCTTTGCCTGTGCTAGTTTACTCTGGCAGATGGAGCGTTTAAATATTTATTAAGCATTCACTATACCCTTGCTGTGATGAAAGAAAACCTAAATATTTCTATAAATGAGCTACTCACCTAAGATTGGAGAGAAAAAAAAAGGTTAAAATACCTCAGAAACAGAATTATTAATCCAAGATTAAAGAGCTAAGTTTACGTGAGACAAAAAAAAAAAAAAAAAGAGTACCATAACATTACAATAACTAAGAAGTTTGGGTTTTTTGCACAGATAATTGCAGATCTCATAGGAAGCTTTTAAGTATTTTATATTGACAGAATTGATACTATAGTTTTAATTTGGATTATATACTAAAGTGATATGCTAAACCCCATGGCCTCAGAAAAGTATCAAAGTTCTAAGGCTAGTTAAGTTAACCTCTGATTCTATACCAAGAACATTTCATGTCTGACATGAAAAAGAGAAAAAAATCCTTTCTAACTTTTTTTAATGTTCACATTTAACAAAGAAAAGAGTGTGAATAAAATGTTATTATAAAATAAATATGAGTACTTGCTAATCCCTAGATGGCTGTTACATAGCCAGCCAGTTACCACAAGGGCAGACAGAGAACACTGTAGAAATTTATCTTTCCACAGCTGAGTGCAGCACATTGCAAAGCTATAACCCAGCAAAGGTAAATATGGGGCTTTGATGGGCCCTGAGGCTGAACATATACTTACTGGAGAAGAAAATATTTAAACTAAAGAGGGATAGATTGGTTAGCAGGTGGCTAACCAGCATGATCTCAAACATAACCACAAACATTGCTTTTTCATAATTTCTCTCTCAGTTGCAGATTTAAATACTTTGGAAGTCAGACAAGATGAAGTGATTTTATATTTCATGGGATGGCTATCGCTAGTTGATTGCTGTGTGTGTCCACAAAGCACTGGGACATGATCTAGAAATGTTGTTACGTATCTTTCTGTAGAAAATCTGAAAATTAAAGTGGTGATTCTGTGAATCCTTAGGGGCCTCATTTACAGTTGCAGATCCAGGCTGACTTGGCAGACACTTCTCTTTCATTACTGAAGCAGAAATGTATGTAGGAACAGCTGTGGAAGAACAAAAGTAAAATAGAGAAGTTTGCAATGAATGTATTTGCCCACGTAGGCACACACAGGTTTGTACATAAACAATTACTGCCAGCATAATGAGCATTCCTAATAGAAAACTGATTGATATAAAAAACAGGCCTTCATATGTATCAATATATTTTGACCTCTAGCTTAGTGCTCACTGGGAAAGTAAAAATTCTGTTTGGTGGAGTTTTGAAATGTTAATTTCATTACCCCCAGAATGAAAGGAATGAAGCATTTAGAGAAATGCTAACATATTTAATATATTTTTAAGCACGTTACATTAAAAACATCAGTAATTTCATAAGTTTTATACATACATTGTTGCCCTAGACAGACAACTAATCAGAGTAGTGAACCAGTAAAATGTTGTCTGTTATTACATTGGCATCAGACTCAAAGTATAAAAATGAGCTTCTTAGTCCCTGAATATGCAACCTGTTACAGCTACATTTTGTCTAGAGATAAAAACACACCTTTGAGGACAATTAGAATAAAAGTAGAAATGGCTATAGATTAATCCAACAAAGGTTACTTTCTGTTCTATTCACTAGGGAATGCTAAATCAAATCTTTCACAGTTTCAGACAGCAATTTCGGATTTAAGCACAGAAATATATAGGCTTTATACAGGATACATGGCCCAACAAGTTAACTCTCTTGGGATTTTTGGACATTGGATAACCTAACATAAATAGCAAAACACATTTATTAATCCACTTGTTTCTAAGCCTTAGGAGGAATGCAAGATTCATTTAAAATGTGTCTTGAATACATAATCACACAATTTTACAAAAAATAAACATTTTTTAAATGTTAAAATATGGCAAGAATATCTGAAAATATTTTCCAGAACTTATACAATATTTTCAGGCTCTTCAAACTTAATTTAGCATGCATAAGTCCTATAAGCCCACCTCAGCACAGATAATAACAAATAGCAGCATAAGGTTGACTTCCACTAACATTAGCAATTCTGTATCACAGCTTGTCAACCTGCAGTTACAACTTTTACTACAAGATGTTGAAAGGAACCATATTTATTAAAAGGAACCCTATCATTGCTTTCTAAATATCGAGTAAACAGAGCAAGCAAAGAACAAGCCACAGCTAAATGTATGTTTGAATGAAAAAATGGATACCATGAACAAGTAAAGTTTCGAGGTAAAGCAGAATTCAGAGCTTTCTAAAGTGACATTCAATGTCAAATGGAAAACCACACTGGAGAGTAGCTTGACCTGGATTTGTTTCAGGCTTTTCCTTAAAGCATAACAAGCTCAGTCTTGATATCCTATCCAGGAAAGCATGGGAATCTGCATTCTCATTCATTCTCTGCTCTTTCTTTGAGGCAAGACAGACAAAGTTAGGAATCTCTAAAAAGTTCCTGTAGAGTAGGCAGAATTTACTGAAGGGTGTTTGTCTTTTTTTCTGTCAGTGTCTATTTTGACACAAACAGTGAGGGTGACAGTCAATAATATTGCCTAGTTTCGCTTTTCTCAGCTGCACAAAGTCTCTTTCCCTGAATCACTGAGCATGGTGAGAATTACAGGGAATTGCAGGGTAGTCTCTGCTAGGAAAGAGAGCACCTGGAACCAGCAGCCAGGTGAAGGCATCTGGGAACAATGAAGATCAGTGTTGGGTTTGAATCATACCAGGAATAATGCTAATTTCCAAGAAACGCCAGGTGCATCTGTTGATTTATGAAGAGCCTCAGCAGCTGAAAAATGGAAGAATCAGACTGACTTTTCAAGAGCTTGATTAAAAGGCCCTACAAAATATGGAAAGCTAATGAAAAAACATGTCTTAGTAAACTAGGTATTTCAGTCTTGTGGGTTCCTGGAATTCTCATCTGTAATAAAAACCAAAATTGAATGCCTGTTTAAAATATATACCAAAATGCCATCAAAGGAGACTGGAAGTGTTAGTGATCATCTATGAATTGCATTTCAACAGCAAAAAAACCTGCTCATCTGTGTATTTCTGAAATGCTTTTGGATAGTAAAGTTTTCATTCCTGGCTTTGCTAAACTTCAATGACTGATAGCTGGATAAAATTAAAATTACCATTGGTGCTACAGCTATGCCTTACAGGAAATGCAGCTAAAACCTGGCAAAATAAATAAATAAATAAATTCCATTAAAATGCTACCTTTTTTTTCATTTTAATACAACTTGGAAATTTAAATTCTACCACAAGAATAAGAATATGAAAAGTCTCAAAAGTTAGGACACAGTTTAAGTATTTGGACTTAGTCCAAATACGGATGAGCTTAAGTTCTGAATAATAAAGTATCTTTGAAAATACAAGTTGAGTGTCACACACAACTAAAAATTAATCCAAAACTCTCTCCATGCTCCTCTTATTCCTCTATTTTAAATGAGAAGAGGCAGCTGCTCAGAATCCACTCTTTGTAAGGGAAACAGTGTATGTTGGCACAGGCAGCAAAACAAACAGGAATAATACTAATGGGAAGAGAGAATAATCCCTGTCCTCTAATGTGCCCTACTCACACACTATGAACTCACGCCAAGACGTCCCATTCCTTCTAATTTCAATGGGAATGAGGCACAGTGTGAAAGTCTGAGGTACAAATGCAAAAGCATTACCATCTGGCCTGTAAAACTATTGAAAGTTATTTTTGACCTTCAAAAGTAATGTGGTAATAATTGCAAAAGGAACAAACAGTTCTGAAAGAGCTTAGGGATATTTTAAGGACTTTCGAAACAAATTAATACTTTTCAAAAGTTAAATTAAATTGACATTATAAATAAAAGCACTAACCAAAAAAGACCCAACACTGAATGTAATACAATTGATGTTACAAATCTAATAACACATTTCTACTAGTGTGAAATCATGTCAATGGCATGAATTTATTCCTATGAACTCTGAAATTCAAAACAGGTTGTTTTTCTTTCTTCTGACAAACAACTTTAGCAAGAGGGCCGTGCTTGTATTTCCACATGAAAATCCAGATTTTTGCATTCTGCTCCAATGCAAAAAAAAGTTTTTGCCTTTCTGCTTCAGAACATCTGAAGGCAACACACAATGTTACTTAAATCTGTCTATGCTAAATTGCCAACAGACACATACCACCTTTTATAAACTATTATAAAATGTTACTAAAAAAAGTAATCAGTCAAATTAAGGTCTTCGGCCTATACACATTTTTAGTGTTAAATCTGAACTGCAGTTCTGACAAACTCATACTGTTCTTTGCTCATACCTCAAACTTTGACATCCTTGACTGGACAGGCTAGCAAAGTTTATCTTTCTTTACCTCTTCCTTTAGCCTTGCCTCCAGACAATGTGATGGTGGACACTTTGGTGTTCACAACTACCTTTGCTGTTCCAGCTGAATTTCACTTTCTCTAGGAAGTTTTGAGGAAAGTCTGAGATCCATGATTTCTACTCTCCAGGCAGTGATTGGTCAGAACTGAACCCCTTTATCAAAGTCCATTTTAAAATACTTAGAACAACTGGTATTTTGGTTATTTTTTTTCCTAAAAGACGTAGATGGAGGTTTTTTCTTAATTTCAATCTCTAAAATATTTTGAAAAAATTTTTCAAAAAAACTTTAAAGTGATATTATTGACTGCATATACATATTTCTTTATAGATCTCATTGAAGATTGGCAGGTTGCCCTCAGTTCTAATTTTGTACCGAGCTTCCTGGAAAATAATTTGCTCATTTGTCATCTATCTGATTTTTGCCTTTTATAATTTTCAAAAATATTTTATGAGTAATACTAGTATAGACATTAAACACTGTTCACCTGGTTTACTTCTTCCTTTCTCTCAGCTGTCTTTTGCCCTGGTAAAAAATGAATAAAATTTTTTTTGTAATAAAAACCTGAATTTGTCCCTAAGAGTCTGAATAAATTTAAGGCATCTAACTGATCTGCTCAAGACTTTAAAATCAGTCAAGAGAATACTTGTATAAAGCAATTCACCCACCAGAGCTCCCAGTCTGTCAGCACACAGATCTCTTCAATGACTGAATGCCTCAGTTCACCAAACTGAATCTGTGCCTGTATTTTACTCCCTTCATCCTATATTTAAAAATAAAGATAAAATCTTTAGATAGGTTTCCTAATGTAGTTCACAGTTAGATTTCAAGCCAAGTCTCAATAGGTCCTAATTAGCTTTTATGTGACTACCAAAGAATTTTTTTTGAGTTCATAATCAAGTCTCAGCTTTGTGCACTGCTTGCTATCTGGATCAGCCAACCTAGAACTACAGAACTATATAAAAAACTTCCTCACATGCATGGCAGAGTCATGGCCCACATCTTGCAGAAATCCATCCACATACTCAGGCCAGTCTGTGCCCTCCTACTTGGCACTTAATGCTGTTAAAGGCCACAAGGTCATCTCGAAAGTCAAGGGCAAGAAAAAAGAAATGTTTGGCCATTTCTCCCCACAACATGTCTTTCCGTCTGACATGTGGAAGATGAAGAAACTAATGACATTATTCCTATCACTCTGACAGGCAGCACACAGGCAATTATATGTGCAGAAAGCCAGCCAGGTTATCAGAGCTAAACCTATTAGACTAAGACATCATCCTCATTCCAAATACTGTCTCCTTAATTCATGATGAGTGCTTAATGGTCACACCTAGTTACAAATTACCTGTATGGTCCAATGAAGACAATTAAATTGCTAAGTAGTATCAATGTTGCAGCATGTTAAGTCTCTTGGAAACTACAGAAAAATATTAAAAATCCTACACATCTCATTCCAAAAATATCTAATTTCATTCTTTCTGTTTATTCCATTGATTTCATTCCCCTCATCTATTTATTTTCTTAAAATTATGAACTTTGAAAAAATAATGGTAACACAGGAGCTAAGGAAAAAGAAAAAAGCAAGCAAAACCATGAGGATATTCACAGTAGTATTTTAATTGAATTAGATGGACTTGAATGCTAATTACTCTATAGTCAATACAAAACAAGTACACCAATCACCCCACCTGAGATGATTTTTAACTGCGAAAGTGGCAGTAAGAGCTCAGTCATGCTAGAAGTGTTGAATAGAAGCACTAATACTTTTGGAATAATGTCTGGACAGAGGGTTGTTCACATCATGGATTATCCCCAGTTGGTAAGCATCACACGGCCTCTCACTCTCTCCCCCTCCTCTGGAGAGAACAGGAAGTATAAATGTGAGAAAACTTATGGGTTCAGATAAACACAGTTTAATGAGGAAAGCAAAAGCCACACACACAGGCAAACACAACAAGGCATGCATTCACCACTTCCCATGGGTAGGCAGGTTTTCAGCCATCCCCAGGAACTCAGGGCCCCATCACAAGTAACAGTGCCTCGGGAAGACAAATGCCATCCCTCAGATGTCCCCCACTTCTTCTTCTCCAGCTTTACATGCTGAGCATGACGTCATATGATCTGGAATATCCCTTTGGTCTGTTGGGGTCAGATGTCCTTGCTCTGTCCTCTACCAGTTAGTTCTTTGTGCAACCCCAGTCTCCTTGCTGGAGGGGTAGGGTGAGGAGCAGAAAAAGCCTCACCACTATGTAAGTGCCGCTCAGCAGTTAAAAAACAGCTTTGTGTTGTCAGCACTGTTTCAGCACAAATCCAAAATCTAGCCCCGTGCTAGCTACTATAAAGAAAATAAAGCCTGTCCTAGCTAAAACCAGCACAAAACCAACATCTTGGTAATAAGAGAGAAAATAATTTACAGGGAAACCTACTATAAAATTTTGTTTCAGAAAAAAAAAAAAGGTGACTGTTCAGGACATCATATATTTTACTGAAGTACTAAGATTGCTAATTAATATACCTGAAAAAATTGCTACATACATCTCTTCTCTGTTTTTCATTATATTAGCTTTTGTATGACACTTCTTTCTGGATGGCACGTGTTTGCTTTGATCCCAACAACATGTGGCCTCAGTGCAACAATGGGATAGCACAGGTGTTTAAATAAAAGGCCATACACATTTGATGAGCTCTGCCTAAAGCTAGAAAAAACAACATGCAAGTGAAAATGGCTGAAGTCTACCTCCTCTGCTTCATGGATCATGACAAGTCTACATGTTACCTAACCACTTGATCTATAAATGTGATTCAATCAGATTATATTGTAATACTGGTTGCCAGAAGAGTTTGTTTCAAAATCCCTCCTAGACTTACATGTTGTGCTGCTGCTGGCCATGTCATTGTATTTCCACTTAGGGAATCTGAGGAAAAAATCCTTTTCGCTTTTAATATAATTTTGGATTCTGTTTTAGTTGAATTCTAGGAATGAAACATTTATCAGGATGAGCTTTCAAAACCTTTTAAATACGGAAAGTCTTGCTAAGTTAAATATGATTCATAACAATAAGTGCCACAAGTCTGTCTCAGTATTTCATGAAAGCTACTCTGATGAGAGGAAGCCAAAATTAATTGGCAATAGGGGACAAAGCAGTCAAGGCACATGTTTAGTTCTTGATGCTCTTCCATAGTACAGGAATAGCTATCTCATTCTTCTGCCATATGGGCATGCTTTTTGAAATGGACAATCAATCCAGTACACACTGTTCAAAGGACATTTGACAAGGGCATTTGGTACGGAGGTCACTATGTCCTTCATACTCTGCAGCTAGTTTCCCTCACAAACTATGCCTCTTTCATTCACAATCACTGACTAGAATTATGTGACTAACTCATCTCTTCTGAAACCAACCAACTAAAACCAACAAAATGTCCAATGGTTTCTAAAGGTATAGTGCTTTTTATTTTGTAGCAGTAAATTATGATACCGAGACCATAAAGAAGGATGTGTTTGACCTTTCATCATACATACATTAATAGCCAGCCCTAAAAACATTACAATGAGAAGGAAAGTTATAGCTGGATTTGGAAATGCTACAAGAAAAGTTTTTATTTTTATGTTAGCTGTTTGTAGGGGGCAGAGAAGAGGAAGAAGTCTCCTGCAGTTTTCAATATTAGAAAGAGGTCCCAGAAGTTTTATTGGCAAAGGGTTATATATGGCATACCTCTGTTTACAAAATGGAGGAATTAAAAGCAAAATCATAATATACATAAACAAATCTGAAAATATTGAAGTATAATCATGTGAGAGCTAAGTGCAAATAAAGATTTCATCTTCTATTAAGAATTCAAGTTCATTGTCCTGTGAGTGTTTGTCATGTATATATTTGAAAATCATGCAACTTCCTTCTCTTCTCCAATCTCCCCAAAACGCTTTATGCAATGCAATAACTAAATGACTATCTTTGGCAACAGAATGAGCTTCTACAGCTTTCTAAAAATATATCATGCACTGTCTTGTCTGTGACTCTCCACAATATGCACACACACTGATGGAAATTTTCTTATGCATGTGCAGCAGCCACACTACATAAAGCAGATAAATATGATCATAGTCCACACAGAACTAACTAGTCTGGAAAAGACCTTTGAGATCATCAAGTCCAACCTATGGCCTAACACCACCATGCCAACCAGACCATGGCACTGAGTGACACATCCAGTCCTTGCTTAAACACCTCCATGGACAGAGACTCCACCAGCTCCCTGAGCAGCCAACCCAATGCCCAATCTCCACTTCTGTGAAGAATTTCTTCCTAATGTCCCACCTGAACCTCCCCCGGCACAGCTTAAGATTGTGTCCCCTTGTTACCTGGAGAAGAGGCCAACCTCCACCTGGCTACACCCTCCTTTCAGGCAGTTGTAGAGAGTGATGAGGCCCCCTTGAGCCTTCTTTTCCCCAGGCTAAACAACCCCAGCTCCCTCAACTGTTCCTCGCAGGGCTTTTGTTCTAGACCTTTCACCAGCCTTGTTACCCTTCTCTGGACACATTCCAGCATCTCCACATGATAACAAAAATAACATTTAATGATACACATTTTAAATTATTCCTAGGAACCTGCAATATTTTTGCCTCAAAGAGAGAAACACCAACATTGTAATTTCATACAAAGTCTGCCTATATTTCCAATAAGATTACATTTGATATGAAAATAACTAAGTGATACCTTGCAAATTTAAGATCATCTCTTGACCAATTAGCATTAAAAAAGCACATAAAGCTGATAAGGGAGGAGTTAGTTGTCACCTTCAAAATTCATGTGAGCACACAAATAAGAACTTAGCACTAGCTGTCATAACAATATTAAGCAACAGTCCTGACTTCTGTGGTTATGGCTTACCTAGGGTAAGATTAATAAGGGCAGAATTCATTAGGTTTTAGTCTATTTGATAGCTTCCTCTAGTATTTTTAGTTACAGCTCTGGATATTTATGTACACATGAATGTTTGAGTGGCACATTCTGGCAAAGACCACTGATTTGTCTTAGGTATCCCATAACAAGCTATAGATACGAGATATACATCTTCCATAATATATCCTTACAACCACAATTATACATGAATCCCTCCCTATCTAGAAATAGTCTGAGAAGAGAAAGGAATGATGATGTAAGTTTATAATTCAAAGGTTTGCGGAAGAGTAGCTAACATCTTTTGAACTGCTAATGCTCCTAGCAAGGACTGACATTCTACTATGTTTTATCATTGTCATTCTCAAGATGACTAGGATTTATTTCTTTAAAAAATGCACATCATGCAAAGAGAGAGTTTTGTGAAGCTTTTGATTCCTGCTGGTTTCTTCTACTATAGCAGAAAACATACAGGAAAAAAAAAAACACTAAATATGATGATACAGTGATAGAGACACATGTCAAAATATCCTCTGTATTCCCTACAAGTGTATTCAAATAGGCAAATAAAACTCGATAATATAGCTTAAATTACTGAAGTTACAAGTCATCTTTCCAACTCATGAAAATTACTAATCATTCCTTAAAATTAAATATTCAAATGTTCTTCATTATTGAAAAGCAATGAGATCATCATTGGATTTCACCTAAGCAAAATTTAAATAAAGTATTACTCGGGAAAAGAAAAAGTTAGCTCTAGTGTAGTGTATCTTCTGTAGTGAAATCACAGAATACTTATCCTGAAACATTCCCTAACAATAGTTCTTAGGCCTTTCCTCCAAACCTGGACATATTCACATAAACATTTAAAACTCACACATCAGGGATATTTTGGGTCTTCTGCAACTTTAGTTGCACATGGACAGAGCTTTTAGTTTCTGATTCTACATCTGCAAGGACATGTTCATTACAGGTTGGAACAAGAGTAGGACATAGCCACTGTGCTCATATCAATCACAATTCAGAAATCTTTATTTGATGTGCCTAAACAAGTACATTCAAATTGAGCAATTTACTTTCAAAAATATTGGCCAAGAGGGAAAGGAAAACAATGGAAATAATTCTTAAAGGAGACAACAATTTGGAAAAAAAAAAATCTTAATGGAGACAAAGAAAAAATAATAGATGAAGGAAAAAGATCAGAAACAGTTGCAATTTGTATTTGCTCCCTCAGCCCCAGAATTACTTTAAAAAGTCAAAACCCAACAAACAAAAGGTTAAAATAGATCACTTCTTTTCTAGTTTCTCTATAAATGCAAAAGAATTCTTAAATAGTTGTACAGGTCCATTTATTCTCCTCTCTTCATCTTCTCAATTGTCTAGAAGATTCTTTTATTTTCAAAAGTCATTCCTGAAACTATCCCTTCCAAGCATTACCCAACCTCCCCATTGCCAAAAATGAGTTAAAAGAAAAAAAAAAAAAAAACCCACACTACTTCTCCCAACTTATTTCAAGTTTGGGTTGGTTTTTTTTTTTCTGCAGTAAGAACAAAATATTTGTATTATTCTTGGTATGTTTTGTGGTCTAAGATTCTTCTATGTCAATCAATATCCCACTGATTAGCACAACTGTCATATATTTCTGTTAATATTAGTGCCATACTACACAGAGACCTATGCATCATGTCGAAAAACAAATTTCACTGTTAAAACTATGGTTGTCAGCATAGAAACTGAAAAGGGGTAAGAACATGTCTATTAATGTTACATTGTCTGACTGAATATCATTAGTGGAAAAGGTATGCCATTTGCAATATAAAGTATGTGAAGCAGTTTAGCTCCTTTGAGATGGAAAGTGCTATAAAAATGACAAATATTATTTCCATTAAAAATTAATATTATTGGAAATAGCGTAAAGCTGCATGAATAAAACTTTACAAAAGACAGGTGACTCTATTTATTGACAAGTTTAAATGAATAAAATGTAAAAAATTGAGTAAAAGTATCTTAGATATTCCTGTGAACACTAACTTAAATTTTAGTGCAAAAGCAGATTCTAAATGTATATCGATAGGATTTTTTTCCCAATTTAAATAAAAGCTTGAAATTGCTGGTCAAGTTCAGATCAGTAGTAAAACATGGAAACAACAAACTACTTATCATCCGTGCCCTCAGTAATAACCATTTTCTCTCTACTTTGAAAAAATACTATTATTTTCAACACAACATTGAATTTTTAAGACCAAACAGGAGGATTTTTAGGGGAAGAGCTGCTAGCCAATGTACAGCACTAAAGAAACAGATGAAAGGCCAAGTGATGCTGCTGTAAATTTAACACCTTGATGAAAAGTAACTTCTTTTTAGAACTCAAGATCATTGACATTTATTTCAGCTTCTTCTGGACCAACTGTGATTTTTCTGTACAGATTCATAACAAAAACTCACTTTAGAAAATAATGCATAATATTCTCCTTTTCACTTTGAGGGATAATGTATTCATTCTTGCATTCATTTGACAATACTGCAACTGAGATGCATTTTCTTCCTACTAACTTGTTCACAGTCCTCCTCTGCTACAGACAACCTGTATTTCTCAAGCTTTCCTATTTCTGCACATGATGACTTAAAAGAAATCCCCATTTGACCTGAAGAATACACAGTGGCTTATTCCTTTGGAAAGGAATAAGAGCTCCAAATTCAGAGAACAGTTACTTGGCTTTCCCAGCTAAACAGGTTTCTATTCAGGGTATTAGTCTTGTCCCTTAAGGCAGAGATAATATCAGTCATTCAGACAACTAACCTATTTCCTCAGGTTACTCCCTTTCCTGCTTTTTATCAGATCATCTTAGAGGTATTTTATGTAACAAATACTGTTAGATATTTTTAGAGGCTGAGCCTAAAATTTTATCAGCTGTGGTCATATGCCTTGAAGTGCAGAAGGTCTTCCAACAGTCTCCCAGTCACTTTAGCACGAACATATGATCATTAAATGTCTATGTGGGAATTTTTACTGTGTGGGAAGAAATGGACCTTAATTTCAGAATGCAATATTTATAATTTTTTTCACTAAAACCCACAAAATAGAGGTAGCACAGTCATGCCCAGACACATACATCTTTCCCTTTACATATTTATTTAAATTATTTAAAATATTATTGTGGATTGTGATGTTAAATCACCTGTCCCTTGTGCCAAGAGTACATATTTGGGGGTTTTAAATAGGAGCATGTGACATTTAGGAAGATAGATTGAAACAATATCAGATCTTCAGTAAGGTTTGTCTCCCAAGGCTTGTTCAATATCTAATAATTCTTTAATGCTGAATCTGAGTAGTCAGTACAGGGCAACAGAAGAGCACAAATTTATCTGCCTCTCTAAAATGCTAAATATGTTTAAATATGAAAAATTACTTTAGCTCTCTTCTGATCAACCAATTATTTATCAAAATACTTAGAACAATATAGTTTGCATTGTTACGTCCTTGTATGCAAAGAGGTATTCCACAATGACTACCTATATTCCATAATGACTACAATAAAATGAAAATAGTTCACTGGAATTTATTGTTAGAAGAAATCTAGTGCATAGTTATAACTCCTATAATATTCCTACGGCAGTAAATTATGTTCTCAGCTATGTAACTATCTATCCAAAGTAATTTAGGCAACCATATACATTATGGACCAACATCTTTGTCAATGCATCTAAATATGCTTCAATACATGAGTAAGAGGTAAGAAACCATTTCTTTTAAACACAAAACTTTTAGAAACCAATAAAACTCCCTCCAGATCCTGCTGTTTCACCCAAAGATTTTTCTTTAATTATGCTGGCCCCAGGAGAGGCCCAGATTTGCAGATAGCTAGGTCAATTAATATGAACTATTAGCAATTTCTTAAGAGGGAAAAGGGGAGGGGAATAATCAGTATTTAGAGCTCTCATATTGTTTCATAATCAGAAAACAACCTGTTAAAGGTGTTTTATTACAACCACCCTCTTAATTACTTTAATTAAAAATAAAAGTTGGAACAGTTGTGGTTCAGAACAAACCATTAAAAAACCTGAACAGCTTGGCTTTTACCAAATTATCTACCCTGTTACATGACGCTTTAGCTGACACTTTACATCTTGCCAAGCATCCTCCCTGAGATTTCCCCAAAGGCTTGAAACCTTAAAGGATTCTGTGACAGCAAAAGCAATCAGCAGTGAATCACAGTTGAGTTGGCACCTTCCAACACCCTGGAAGTGTGACAAGTCCATAAGTTCCCCATGTTGCCTTGGAAAGCTGCCAGTGACATGATTGCTGCTTATTGTCAGGAGATTCATAATGAAGCTCTAATCTTACTACAAGTTTAGAGAGCCAATAGGGAGTTAGAAATCAGTCCAGAAGATCTTTCAGAACCTCAATAATATTGTTTTGACTGACCTAATTAAGCCATCATACAGTGATACTGTTGATACAGCTGATGCAGAAATATACTATCACAACACAAACATTTTATAGCATCTTCCTTTAAAAAAAAGTGATAGTATTTTAATGTGCAAAGAAAAACAGCCATTACAGAAACCCATGACTTCCTCTGAAAAGCTCAACATAAAAACCAATTGATGTATATACACCTTTTGCTTCAGTATTATAGCAAGTAAACACATTTTATTCTAATTTGGCAGTTGCACAACTTTTCACAAATTCTCCTGACTTTAAAATACTTCTCCATCTTATACAGATGCTGATACCTGAACTGTAATAATTCCCTAAAATTTCAAATTTTTCAGATGTTCTACTTTTCATTTAACATTTTTGGGCAGGAAATAAAATAAATTCAATTTAAAGGTAAAAGTTTCAAAGTCCTAAAGAAACTTCCACAGATAGCTCATGTTGGGCTAAGGTACCAGATGACTTAGAGCCAGTAAAGGACATAAAAGTGAAATAGAAGATATTGTTGCAAACAGTTTTTTTGTGAACTAAATATTTGAACTTATTTAATAGAAACTATGCTGCAAGTATTGGCTATCAGATTGAGAGCTCTGCAACATTTGAAGTCAGAATTCAAATGGATCTGCCAACAAAATGAAAACAAAGAAAAAAATGTTTGTTACTTTTTTTTTTTTAATGGCCAAACATAAAACAATTAACTCTGGTCTGTTTTAGCTTTTGCTTGAGATTCAATCCAGTGCAGAAGTCTTTACTTATGTTAGTAAAATACTGATATTCTCTATAATAATAGATCCAAAAAATTGTAGTTGAAGCCTCTCCACATATTACAATTTTTCCTTCATATTAACTTGATTGTAGACCTAGTATAGTTTGGGCATATTGATGCAGATTGTTTACAGATTTTCCTTTCCCTTTGTCTTTTGCTGAATTAGATGCCATATCCGAAGGGCTGGAATCTACTTCCCCTTCTGAGCACATGCTTTGAAATATTTTAACACTATGCAAAAACTCCTCAAATATATTTGCGCCTTCAGTAAACTAAAACTAATACTTGACTAATAGACATTCTTTTTTTTGTGATATAATTTTCCTAGAATGTCTATTTGCCCTTGTTTCTCTGTGCAAACCATAGAAGAAGCAAATTATTGCATTATTTAAGGGATTTTAAATAGTTGAAGTATGCTGAAGAAAAGTCTTGCCTATGACTGCATTTGACAATTATGCTTAACTTTAGCAAATTAAAAAAACCAAAACTGTAAATGAAAAAAAGATTTTTCTATAAAAACACTTTATATAATCTCCTTTAAGGTGGTTGTTGTTTGAAATTTTGTAAAAAAAAGAAGGAGACACAGAAAACAGAACTAAATAAATCTCTACAAATCCTTGCAATTTTACAGTTCTGTTCACCTAGCAGACTCAATGCTCTTTCTTAAGCATATCAGGGAAAAACTTAATATCACTGGAATTGAGTTATCATTATAACTAAACTCTATTTCCCTTATCTCTTTATGCCCAAATCAGTGAACAAATGAATGCCTCAACTTCTTTGACAATGTTCAGTTAGTGCTAACTTATTATTACAAATCACTTGCAGCAGTAAAAATAGAATCACCAAATATGAATTTTGCAAATGTATTAAAGAATAAATTAAGCTGTTCTAATTGGGAAATATAAGAAATTGCCCAAATATATGCTATACACAGGTGTTTAATATTAATTTAGTCTTTAAAAAAAAAAAGTATGGTACATTTCTACATTAGCATCTTTTTTTGGGTCCGTCTAAGCTTCTGTTGACTTCTTATGTTTTTACACAGCTATCACAAGGCCTAAAAATAGAAATACATAAATTTGGTTTGTATTTGGATAAAAAAAATCATAATTTTCAAAGTTCAATAATTTTGAGTTTTACTGATATTTACAAAAGGTAATTGTTTAAAAAGGCTGAACTCCTGGGTGTCAAGCTAAACTGAGTATTCAAACTGGCAAAATTTGGAATTCCTGTGCCAAGTGTGTGCCATGGTATCACAATATTAAATCTTACTGTTACTAGTGTCAGAATTGACCTTTGTCCAATACTCAGAAATGGACTGCCAACTTCATTTAAAGTTGGAAAAAATTTAAAGTTGGAAAAAATATTCCTTTTCATCTCCCTTTTGGAAATAAAAAAACCATCTCCTTTTTGAAAAATAATAATTTAAATTTTGCATGCCTTATAATGTATTTCTTAAGCACAGAGGTTTTCAAGCTTAACTCATGTTGCCTTACATTGTTGGCTTGACTGCATCTAGGGAAAGAGCATGTTTAGATTTAGAGTCAAACTGCTTTTCAGGGACCAAGAAAACATAACTAATCTTGTGGTGTAGATCTCATTGTCAAGAAAGCAGGAGAACTAGCAGCCTAGAATGGGCTGAAAAAATTCCTTTCAATTAAATTTCCCTGGATATTCACAGCTATATAGATACAGTTTTAATGTCAGTGCTAATATTTGCAAAATTACGTTGCAATCATATTTTATATTTAGCCAAGCTGGTTAATAAATGTCAGAATTTTCTGTAGCTTTCCAAACTGGTAAAATATAAGACAGAACTCACAATTATATGCTTTTAAGAATATATAAAAGGTTAGCCTAAGAAAATTAATAAAAACCTTATAATTACATTTTCACAAGTACTTTTTCTCATGTATTTCATGTGTCCTATATACCAATACACATGGCAGACCCAGGAAGGAATGTTTCAGCTCTTCACTGTGAAGTTAGTTCTTAAAAGTTGAGTTAGGTGAACAGTTTAGATAAATCCAAATAATCAGAAGTTATAAACATCATATAATTTTAATTCAATTCACAGAATTCAGCCTGAAACCAATTGCAGGATCAAGACACTCTTAATTAAGTAATTTTCGAAAGGGCTTTTACATCTTACCCTTTGTCTATTTTAATCACTCTTGTGTTATTCTTTGGTGAAACCAAGAAAAAACTTCTTTAATATGCCTGTGAGTTAATATATATACTTTATGTAAGCATATATCTAAATTTATCAGAGGCTAAATACCAATGAAGCACCAATGGTTTTCCTGTACAAGCTGTCCTGCCCTTTGCTATTAAGCTTCTGGTACTAAAATTATGAGAATAGGTTTGACAGACATTAATAAATACATCAACATATCAGAGTCACTGCAATGATGTTTTTAACTAAATTATCTTCTATAAATGCACCTGGATCTTATAAACAATTCAGGGAGAGAGAAGGATCTACTTTTAAGTTTATATGTGTTCACAATTGTGAACACATGCTTGTATGTGTTCCTATTGGTTTTATCAGTAACTGTTTTTGAAAACTTCAAGAAAAAATATTTTGGGGGCTTTTATTGAATTGAAAAGTGTTAATTTATTGAGACAAGTAAACATAATGTAAAGTCAAAAAGTCTTCTGAATGTATTTGATTTCTAATAAAACAGAAATATGTTCAAAAAGAACTACTTTGCAATTGACTGATTTTCCAGACTTTTAAAAAATTTTTCCAATATTAAAAAGAAAATAGTGCATGAAAATTCATTTATAGTATGTATTAGCTCACAAAAGTAAAATCTGATTGTATCACTCTGGCAATTACTAATGTGAGGAAAAAATTTATAAAATATAATAAATAATGTATGTGCATTTCTATACACTTGAGATTAAACCAACATACCACAAGATGGCAGATGAAGGCAGCTAAAGTGGCAACATGCAGAAAAAGTAAGTTTGTGGGTCAGAAAAAACAAATGTTTTTGAAGTCTCCTTAACTTTGTGTTATAGTAAAGAAGTTTCAGAAGGTAGCTTACAAAAAACAGGTAAGTTCCCCTCTTACTGTTCTTGGGTAATACTTAGACCCTAGAACTACAGTCCCTCAGATTCAACATACAGATTCAGACACAGTATTTGACTAAAAATACTCTTTAGAATCATGAAGTTTTCTCCATTCATCCTCCTAGCTGTAATTCCACAAAAGATAGTGAGCTCTCTGTGACCACCAAGCCTTGTAATGCACGGGGCACAGATTATGAAAGGCTGGGATTTCGCTTATTTGATGAAAATTTGAAACTCTATGTCACCTTACACAGAAGTACATTCAACCAATGGGTAATGATTATGTGAAAGCAATGAAGTTTCTCTGATTTCCACTGATGAACTTGCTTCAATCTGCATATAATATATATTAAGCCAGAGTATGAGCATAATAGCCTGTGGTTTCACCTAGTGTATAAAAAGTAACAAGAGAGAGACAAGGGATTCTACTTGTTGATTTAATAAGTACTTCATAGAAATTCACTTCAGCTGCACTACCATTTGAAGCTCTGAAATCCTACAGCTTGGATCAGTGTTTTAAAAATATTTTGTGCAAGCACAGAAAATAGTTCACAGAGTAATACTCAGTTTGGAAACTTCACTGGGCTGCTTGTCTGTTCAGGCACAGGAGAAATTTTGAGTCAGGTTCAAACTAGAAATTAGGGTCCATACGAAGACATTTTACACAAAGTCATAGTAGTCTCAATATTTTAGAAACATTCAATGGAATATATTATCTGAGGTGGCAGTTTTCAGGACTCCTTTTTGTGGTTGCAGTCCTATGTGACTTACCATAAATCACATACAGATTCAAGTGCAGGCTTGAACTGGACTCAGATTCATTGTTTCTCCTTGATCTTTTCTGCATGGCACTTGGTGGCTACCTCAACACCTCACTGGATCTATTTTCTGGATCTTTCAAGTCATGTAAAAAAGTTACTTTCTGTAGCATCTTGACCATTTAATCTGAACATCTAAGAAAGCCCAAAGGACATTATATACTTAATAGGCAGCCCCCAGACCCTAATCTCCTCTGTTTAGAAACTCTTAGCTGTAATTTCTAGAAGAAAAATAAATAGAACTGAATCTTGACTGAGAAAGGTAAAAACTGATGAATCGTATCTCTGAAAATCACAGCACAGCTGACAACTCACATTCATTCATCACCCAGCCCTGTGGTGGACACACACAATACAAGAATTGTTTCCATAGGCACTGTACCCTAAGTACCTTCAGAGGTTTCTTTGCCATTTCACTAATCATCCATGGAGAACTTACAGCTTGTATTAGACAACTATTCACTTAAACTGGAAAAAAAAAGCTTCTGAAACTTAAATGACTGAAAAACTGCAATAAACCCTTAAGAATTAACATGAATATCAGTAAAAGTTACACAAAACCTTCTGCTTCAGGGATGCTTCAGGGGCAAGAAAGTCTCCTGTTTTCTCTGGGGATAACCATATGTTTACGTGATCACTAGTGCTTTGCAGACAGCTATCAAACAGTATTTTAATAAAGTTAAAGCTGCCATTTAGGGTGGTGAGTCAACTCAAAAGCCGGAAAAACAGACCAGCTGTCTCAGCTGTAAAGCGAATGTCGCTGATAAGTTTTGCAGGCCAAAAGAGAGATATCTGGAAAAGAGTCTACCTGCATTCAATTTATTTTAGAGTGACAGGCAGGCAGATGAGTTCAGTTTAGTCATGACAAGATGTATGTAGTCCCAAATTTTCAGTCAAATAGATGCTATGGAAAATAAAGCCATGCAGCTTGGGTAATATGAAAGATAAGAATAAACTTGATCTGCATGCATAATATTAACAACATTCACTAAAATGTAGGCGGGTAGCTGAGGTTAGGCATAATAGGGTAACTGCTGTCAAACTGTTTTCAGTCGTTTAACAATTACTGAGGAATAAGTGTATGCAACATGAAATATCCAAATATAGCATTAAGCAGGATCTGAGTACATAATCCATCATCAATAACACGTACAGGGCTAGCATGATGAAATATCAAAGCTTATGCAACATAAGGGCGTGTTTGTATTGGACAGCAACTATTGTGCCATTCAATGTGCACAAGTGTAGAGATAAAGAATCCCAGCACAGGATCTACACTGTAATCTGATTGTTTTCCTGAGCATTTTCCTGGGATGAGCTGATTATTACCTGATGAAACAGCTGAATGTAGGAACATGACAGATCAAACCTGTTCTGCTTTGGGTATTAATTTAGGGTAATGTAAAATGGCTCCTGGAAAAGCAGGATCTAAAACAGGTTCTTGCGCAACCGTTTGCAGCTGATGGGTGAGAATGGGACGTTTGGTGTCTGTAGAATAACAACAGCAATGGGGCACTGCTTGCTAGTAACACAAGATAACTACTGGGAAAGACATATCAAATGAGAAACTACATATGGCCTAAATTCCCTTTTTGCCCTGACACAAGCCACTTTATAATCTGATGTTAAAGCGCAAGCACAACAATATGGTAACACAGAACACAACTTTTTACTTAGGACAAGCTTCCATGCACTAGCTCAGAAATTTCAGTTGAACTTCAAATTTCTGCACTTTCCCTGCACTATCCTACCCCCATAGAAAATTCTCAAAGTTCTCTCTTATTGACAGGGAAGGAAAACCTGTCAAAAAGTTGGGTTTGAGAGCCAGAATTATTTTTTCTTCTTGCTTCCAATAGATGCCATCATTTTATCTTTTTGATTAAATATTGATTTATTTTTTAAAAGCAAGGATCATAGCTTTCATAGCATTCTAAAGGCAAAAATACAACTATACTGGAGCAAATACAAGCAAGACTCCAGGAGCAGATGATGATTAACAAAAGACAGCATTGTCAACTGAGGACAATGGAGACAACAGGGAAAAAATATCAAAACTATTACTTTGCCTTGCAGATTTGTTTTCTTCTGTTATTTGCATTAATACATTAATACTGAATGAACATGAATTTGCTTCACATCTCTAGATTAATTTAAATGTAGAAGCAAGAGTTTCTTTCACTTACCAACATCTAGAATGACACAGAAACATCTGATTTTGCAGTTGTTCCAAATAATTTTAAATGCAGCAGACTGTGTCCTGTTTAAAAAAAAATCCTGTAAAGAGAGATTTCCCTTAATTTTCTGTAATATTCTCAAAGTTTTAGAGCAAATAAACAGAAATAAAGGCAAAATGAAAAGCTTGTATCCTCAAAAGACCCTTATCAAAAGACACACAGACAGAATTTATTAATATTGTCATGAATGGCTGAAGTATTTTAGTAACTTCATCAGAAAAACAGACTACTTTGCAAGATATTTTATAAACTCGTAAGTTAGTGCTCAAAATTCTAGTGCATTTTCAGTAAGAACAGAATTTCTCCCTACTGTTTCCAAAGCCAAAGCAGTATTTGTTTAAAAAAAAATCTTCCCCTAGCATAGCCAATATTTAAGTATCTTATGTAAAAAGTATATTTAGGAAGTCTTAAGTATTTGTTAAAGGACAGAACACAAAGCCTTCACTCATTACACACTTTCTTGTCTACAATTATACAACACATAAACGCTTCAAATACTGACCAATAAGGCAACTTTCAGGATGGGTAAAACAGTTTATATCCAAATTAAAGTAATATAGCAACAGATTGGAAAGCAATAGATGCAAAAGGCAAAAAAGCAAAGGAGTGGGAGAAGAAATAAAAACTTCTAATTTTTTTCTTTAAAAATGACAAGTAATCAGAGCCTCAGACTTTCCACCCCAAGTTCAGAAAAAACATTAACTTGGGTGATTTGGGGAGGAGGAAAAAGGCATTAAGAGAGAAGGGGGATTAAAAGGTAATATCAATTGATAACATTGAAAGAAATAAACATGACTGAAAACTAAGTTGAAACGTCAGATTTTGGCAAGAAGTCTTATTTGTCATAACCTGAATTTTCAATCTATTTGTGTGTTGCTCATAAGTTATCACTGAGCTCTGGAAGCTGATATCAAAAGAAGTGAGTCTACAGAAAATACCTTTTCTTAATCACTTTTGTCTCTAGAAAAGTTTTGAATAAAAAGGCATATACTCACAACAGCTATCTATGTGAAATACAGCACAAAACCTGCTTTTTCTCACCCATGTAATAGCAATGAGCTCACAAAAAAAGTGTAATTGCTCCTATAAAGTTTTAAGAGAGGAAAATTTATTGCTTGTAGCACTTAAATGATGACAACAGATGTATTTCTCATTATGAATGCAGTTATGGGAACAATCACACTGCTATAGTTGAATAGCTTTTCTCAATGACTCCAAGTATAACATATTCTTTAATTTAGTGTATTTCCATGTCTAGGACAAAATATCATTCATTGAACCAAATTTCCACACAGAATTTTATTCCTTGCTAAAAAAGAAGAAATTGAGGACAGCAGGGGCAACAAGAAGAGCTTCTACCACTACACCAGGGTTCAAAGGCTAAACAAGGGAAATGTAGGTCTCTAGCCAAATGAAGCAGATGATTTCAGGACAGTGGACAAAAGGAGGGATACTACGACCTGGATATGTGGACAACATGATGAATAAAAATGAAGTTGGGACAATCAGGTTCAAAGGATAGTGGTTAATGGCTTGTACTGCACCCGGAGATCAGCAAGAAGTGGAGTGCCACAGAGGCCTGTCCTGGCAGAGGAGGCAATGCTGTCACATTTGCAGATGATATGCAGGTAAAGGAAAAGGTCCATGCTTAAATGAAGGAATATTGTGCAGGGTGACCAAGACAGGCTGGAAGAACAAGCCAACAGGTCATTCAAGTCTGCAAGGATGAAATATACCCAAAGAAAATGGCCCTGGTTGTGTTGCAGTTCACCGCTTTTATGTGCTAAGGCTCCTCCCACACCCTGATTTCCGGGCATTTTCTCCCGGGCATCCGGGGATCTGCCCCACCAGCAAGAGGGGCATCATTCACATCCAGATCATGGAAGCTTTCTCTGCCCTGATCAGCTGCCAGGTGAAGCCTCCCCAGGATAGGGCTCCCAGCACCTCTACAGTCCCTAGAATAATTTTTCACCCCAGGTGTAACAAATGTTAAGGTATAAATAAAAATCAAATTAGTCCATATCAATGCCATACTCGGGATGTACAGACTAGAGGATCAACACCAAAGCACTAAATAAAATGTACTAACTACGTAATCAGTAGTTTCTTCAGTGGTAGATTTATTCTCAAATACTCCAAATTAAAAGGGCCCACTCAAGAAGCACAGGCATATAATAACAAGATGGACAGGGACATGTGTTAGCTGTAGTTCCAGACCAGGTCAACAATATCAAGAAGACAAGACTGTTTGGGTTATTGAAACCCCAGCAGACAATAAATTAAATTCTGAAAATAAGTGAAATTTGCCTACTGACAGAGCCTGTAAAATAAAAGCAAGATGACAAGATACTGCTTGGAATCCCTCCAAATAGGGAGCTGATACCTGCAAAAGGCCTGAACACTCTATTTTGCAGAAGTAATGACACTGAAAATATCCTCTCAAGATGCTCAGGAGCATTAGTTGCCCTGACTACATCTGCACTGACTTCTGGGTGCTGGTTAAAACAGTATGAAAATTACTCAAAGAGTGGAATTGTGTTAATAGGCAGCAGAAAAATTAAAATAATATAATGGCTGCTCAAAAGAGACATAGTTTAATAAGCAATTTAATGCATGTATCCCAAAAAAAAGAAACTTGAGAAGAGCAGCACACTGATAAGGCTGATAAGTTAGCCTGACTTGGGATGGTAACATAATGGAAATCTATGTTTAGCCAGATGGGCCCAGGAAACTGCTGGGCATTCTGGCTTCTTACTGGGCCAGAAAATGCCACTTGAACTTGTTTCAGAAAGCCATAGCACATGCAGACAGACAGTGCAATACCTATGGAATGATACAATACAGAGAGCACAAGCAAAGCCAGGAGCTCACAGAAATATGGTTGGAAGTCAGTCTGAGGAATGCATTCAGGATCAGGTCTGGTAAGGATAACTGGGATCAAACACAGCCCAGTGATCACTCAACAAGTCCATTTAATGAGACAGGTCTGAAGCCAAATTGGGAAGCCAGTCCACAGGACAGGGTCACAATCAGCAGCACCTCTGGCTGGCCACCAGCATGGCTGGGACTGAGATGGAAACAGATCTATGCCACAGCTGATCTTAAATGGGACTCTGGCCCATGGGCAGGGCAGGTGGCTGAGTGAGGGCTCTAAGGTGAAGCTGGTCAGGGCTATAAGGTCTATTAGCACCCTCAGGGCCCTGATAGAGATGGAAAGAAGTTTGAAGAAGCACCTCAGAATTGTGTTCTCAGCTACACCTTTTGCGGGGGCAATGTTTAAAGTTTTTAATGACTCCGTGTTGATAGATAGATATGTGTGATGTGTAACATGGTTCCCAGGGGTGAGGTGCAGTGAATGCACACCCACTTTCTCCGAGCAAATGTAAACATGCTTACAGTGAGAGATCCCAAAGTCTTGAAAGGAAGAACAGGATTTATAATGCATGTGTATTAACATGATGATGATGTTAAAAGTAAGGTTTATAATGGATGTATGTTCAAAGACATCTTAAACATGTTTTGTTTAAGGAGGAATGCCGTGGGCATGACTGGCAGCACAGCAGCAGGGCCGGGAGCTGCCCCTAGCCAGTCACAGCCCATTCCAGCTGGGTCTGGCACTGCTGTGAGGAGCCCAATGCCAGCCAAACCTGTGGCATATGGCACCTCTGCACAGGCATGTTTGAGAGAGAGAGGCATTTGGGGGTGGGAGGAGGTACAGGAGATATGGAAGGGGAAACAGGATCCATGAAAGAGGACATTGCTGAGGACATGGCTGGAGACACACTGGTGGAAGAAGGTGCTCCATGATAAAGGGGATGCAGCACACAGGTGACCCACAGCAGGCCTACAGGTGGCTTTTGGCATGGCCACTGGGACGGACTGCAGACCATGCCAGAGCAGGGGCAAATGAAGCAGCAGCAAGGACTGGAGGAGCAAAGAAAGAAGTCTGGGATGTGGCAGACACAGTATTACACCTGTGACCCAGTCTGTCACTTCACTGAAGGGACTGGGAAAGAATGAGCGCAATGCATGGTGGAAAAAAGGGAAACTGAGACTAGGAAATTGGGAGTTGTGATATTTGAATGAGCCTTGGGAAGGAGGAGGAAAGCTGTTTTATAATTGTTTTCTTTTTCTCGTGAGTTGGAAGGGCCACGCTTGAAACCTTTCGCAAAAGCTGTGCTCAAGCACATCTAGGATGCTGTTTGTCAGAAGGAAGTGCATATTAAGCTCACTGCCTTCTTCCCCCAAAACCAAAGTCTTTCTAGATATTAGATAAGACATAAAAAAGTTTTAAGCAGCTCACTAAGATTTTTTTTACTGTCTTATTGAGTGCATAAGCATCCGTATCGCAATTGGTGCTCATAGCCTGAATTAAATCTTCATTTAATATGTGCTTAGTGCGGTCAGTAAAGTATTGTCATACCTACAGCAAACAAACATAAATTTACCCAACAGTTTATCTGCAAACATTAAAAAATATCACACATATTTATGGGCCTCTTTTGCCAGTAATGTGTGACAAAGTGGTGAGAAGACTGATGTGGAATGGATCACAGGAGGGTAAAATCAGGAGCTAGAATGATTCAGTTCATTTATAAAAATGTTGCTTGAAAAACATAAATGGGATTTCATTTCAAAGAACATCATCTTATTCCCTTTCTCTGTAATAAAGCATAAAAATGATAAAAAAGAGCCCTAAAAGAAGTAAATTATGTAAATAGTAGTGTCATTTTCCATCACTGACATTTTCTAAATCAGCTTGTAATTAGATTTGCCACTTTCACATCTTAAGTCCTAGCGACCACATATTTCAAATGGCTTGTTTACAAAAAGTCCCAAACAACTCAGAATCAATCCTTTTGACATTTCTATGCCCTAAGCCCTATCTTTAGCACATCCTTTTATGTTTTCTTTAATGAAGAACAGAAACAAAAGCCAGAATACCATTCTTCAAAATATTACATTAAGTATTAATTAATAAAATGTTATTTATATTTTACATATAATAGTCATATAGAATTTTTTTTTTAAATGGTTGGTTCCAAATCTGCGGAATTTTTGTGGGCAAGTTGATATATGAAATAATCTTCAATATAAATTAATGTAACAAAAACTACATTAGCTATAATAAAGTTTCCTATGCACCCATTATCTATTGGTTTTGTCTAAAAAAAAAAAAAGAAAAAGAAAAAAAAATCTAACTAAATAAAATGAAAAACACCCAGAAAAACCCAAACACCAAAACAACCAAATATTAATGGATTATAATCCCATGTCTATGTGCTAAAATTCAATTTTAAATAAATTGAAAGGAAGGCATAGACTTCTTTGACCCACTATATAAAGATAATTATGTGCCTTTCCTTTTATGAAAACTCATCCAGCAATAACCTGTTTTATCAAGGAAGCCTGGACAACCCAACTACAGACCACTGGCATATCCTTTACAAACCATGGTTTTCTATGTTTTGATAATTATTTTTGAGAAATGTTATTAGAGCAAAGTCCCAAATAGACAGTTTTGATTGTTTCCTTCTCAGCTGTCAGCAGCCCAGGAAATACACACTTTTAGCAGTCACAAAACCTTTTTTCCTCCCTGCAACATTATTCTTACATTTACAGCTGTCTGATTCTAACCATGCCTTATTCTTTCTCCCCTCTGACAAAGGATCATCTTCTAATCAACATTATTTCCAATGAATATTGGCCTGTCTCAGAGAAAACAGTGTATGGTGATGGATGCCCTAAAGCCTCCAAAGTGTTAAGTGTCAGTATATCCATGCCATTGCCATTATAAAATTCTGTTTGTCTGTGTCTGAACCTTCCTTGATGGTGTTAATTTCACTAGTCCTTGTACATGGGTATCGATGACCTCTTTTAGTTTTTCTCTGCCTGCTGGCAGCAGTTTTAAATGTAGCCAAAAACTAAATTAAGCTCCCCTTTCATAATGCTGCCCTCTCTTCCTCTCTTGTCCTCCTTGCCTGGGCTTCTCTATCTAGTCCCATTTTATTTCACATTTTCTAATGATGCCATATTTTCTAGAATTCTGATTATTCTCTTTGATCTCCCTGGGATCCTTTATTCATACCTTCCTCAAAGTGCAGAGTCTAAAACCAACACAGTATTTCATCCAAGACTTTAAACTTTCTTAGCAGTGTGGAAGAACTGCTTCACAAATCCTGCCAACTTTTGCAAAATAATCCAGAACAGATTTTTCACAAACTCACAATTCCCATGCATGTATTCTGCAGTACTCCCTCCAAGCATACCATATGTCCATTACTTTAAAATTGTTTAAAAACAGAGACATTAACTTAGTCAAATTAATTTCCAGGATATATGTAAGTTAGAAAAAATATTAAAAATACTTAAATTGTAAAAAATCTGCCATTAATAAATGAGAGTGACCCAAGGTTCTAACAAGCATACTTGTATTAATTTGTCAAGAAAATTCCTCCTCACAAACAAAAAAACCTCAGCCTATTTTCCTCAGATTTTTAACAAGCCTGCATGAGAAGAGACAAAGCATGATGAGTTTCAGCGTACAGACGTGCACATTTTTCATGTTGTGAGCAATTAAATGTTGGGCTATGATTAAGATCTTTTTACAAATTTAACACCAGAGGCTCTTATACTTCAGAATTCTTTCCAAACTGCAGCTTCACAATCTTGCTTGACATTTCTTTTAACTCTGCATTGTACTGTCTGCCATTGTTAAACTTCAAAAATAGTGTTTTCTCCTCCCTTTCTGAATCTCAGTTTTGTCTTGACGTTTTATACTTCTCTTGATCTGATACTTTGCCACTGTGGTTTTGACATGTCAACTATACAATACCACCTGAAACAGTGGTGCTTCTGTGCTCCTGCAGCAATAATTTGCCTTTATGGCAATGGATTATTATATTGGCACTGCAATGCTTGATACAGTGTGTGATCCATTAGTGTTTTATGCACTGTTGGTAAAGCAACACATTTACGTTGATAAATGTTAACTCGAATGACCTTATATTTCAGAAGTTATTGACTTCTCAAAACTGTAGTGCCCATTAGGAGCACCAAAGCACCCTCCTTAACAAAGGTAAATGACTGTTAAATGCAACTGCTACATTTTTTTTTCTGATTTTTTTGATTACAAGTGAGGAGGAGGGGAAAAATAAAGAGAAGCAACCCATTCTTCTGCTCTATTGCCCATGACAACATCCTCTGCTTAAAAAAAACCACAGCTACATGTTGCAGAAAGTAAATCTCTTACTACACTAGGCTATTTCTTTGTCAAGCAAATAATAGTCTTTTAGCAGGTCCTGTTGCAATAGGACAAGGTGTAATGGGCTTAGTCTGAAAGAGTGTACATTCAGGCTAAATATAAAGATGAAAATTTTTGTGATGAGGGTGGTGAAACAGTGAAACAGGTGCCTAGAGTGGTGGTAGATGTTCCATCCCTAGAAACAGTGAAAGTCAGATTGGACAAGACTCTGAGCACTCTGAGTTGAAGATGTCCCTTCTCATTCCAAGGCAGGTTGGACTGGATGACCTTTAATGGTCTGTGCCAACCCAAACTGTTCCATGGTTCTATGATTATAGACTTTAAAATGGGGGGGAAATCTATTACATAACCCTGATTATTATTCCGGCAAGCATTAAAGTAACTAACTGGAGAGAGGTAGTACTAGTTCACCCTTCATATTAAAACCCTGTTTAAGTAGACAGCATAGAACTATAAAATCACTGTGCATCCAGAAAAAAAAAAAAAGAAAATAAAGAAAGGAGAAAAAATTCCTCATAACACTAGTATGTTTGAGCAAGGTCAGCCAAACACTGCTAACTCATGTAGTAGAAAAAGCAAGTGTGGTCTCTTTAAAATCAATAGCACAACTGCGTGCTAATGATGCAGTCCGTCTTTTGCAGATTATCTTCATTCAAAGTCAATGATTCCAAGCCTTCTGCCCTGAAGGAATGTTTACAATCCCAAAAATATTTGCAGACCACTCTGCATCAAAAGTTATTGACAAAACTGTGTAGTGTTGCTCTGATGTACCATCAACCTCAGCATGGAATTGTACCAGACCACTACATTCCAGAGTCAGAGCAAGAAGTTAAGAAAACCAACATAAATATGTCAGAATTTATTTTTCTGTAATGATGTTGTTGGCAAACATTTGAATTTATTTCCTTTTTCAACCAGTTAGCCACAGTAACATTAATATTCAGTAGCAATGCATATGTTATTTTCTATAAATAGTCACAACTTTTTTCAGTTAATTATTCTAAGTATTACGACAGCTTCGATCCTTCAGCTCATAGAAAAGACAGAACATAAAAATTTACCGAGTTTCGTATTCAGCCTTTTTTTTATGTCACTGCCCACGGTTAAAGAAACGGCACTGCTCTGTTGAGAGTTTCTTTTGCAATTTCAGTCACTACACATACTTTCTAACAGAATGCCCTAACACAGTACTCACAGACACTGGAGAGGCTATTCAAACACAATAAAAATGAAAAAGCACAAATGTTGTGGTGGAAGCACTTGACAATATCTCCCAATATAACATTTTATTGTAATGTACAGAAACCCTCCAGTACTATGTCAATGACTGTCATTTCCAATATGCTACCTAGCATCAGTGCTGTCAATTCTAGTGACTCTGTCAAGTGCTTCATGGTAATTGGTGTGTTTCCATAAGCGTCACATCCTGGAGCAAAGGTATGGAGGAAAAAGAAAATGTGTGATCCAAGCAATTCTTAAAGTTGGAAAGAATTCTTAAAGAAGGAAACGAGGGCGGGAGGAAGGAACAGTGGAAGTCCCTTCAAAATACAAAATTTTAAAAGAAGGAAGGAGGAAAATACAAAATATATTCAGTATTTCATTAATATTTTTAAACTATCTATACAAATAAACATTTCTCTTTGTTTTTAAATGATTAATTTCTCATACAAATATTCTTTTTTTTTTTTTTACTGGAAATAAGAATAAAATTTATTTCCGAGAATTATGTCCTTCCAAAGGTCTCCTTTTTTTCCTCCAAAAATATTACCAAGCTAAGGAACAAACCACATACTTCTGATGACTTTTTAGATGTTATCTTCATTTCACTGCTTGTTATACATATCTCAGACAAAAGACATTAAGAGTGCCTCGAATTAAACATTAATTTTGTATAAAAGTTGTAGCTGAGCATCAGGTTCTTACATCTATCATTTAAATCAAAGTTCCTGGCCCCTAAGAGCTTGCAATTTGTTGTACGCACATTAAAAACTAATTTAAACCATCTTTATAGGTAGGTGAGATTTTCCACATGGTTAGCTTGAAAAGTAAAAGACGCACTGTGGGGATCCACTGATCTCTAATCTCTTTTTTTTTTTTTTAATAAATTAAAAAGTGCCAACAATCGCTATACTACCTTTACTGTTACTGGTTCAGTAGTATGCAGTTGGCTTCAAAATGTATTTTGTTCTTTTCTTCTTTTAAAATGTTTTCCTAACACATGTAATAATCATCTTCAATTTACAGTTCATCAGTTTGTATTTTAAAATGTCACTTTCAATGAATGTAACACACAAACAGAAGAGGCTTCCCTCTTTCTTGCTCCTGTACCACCATGATCTTATCGCACCTTGTTACTCTTCCTTGTAAGTATACAAAGTGTATTTATCCACACATTCTCTCTCTTTTTAGTCTTCTGACTACCTCTGAATCACTCTCTCACTAAATTGCTCCATTCATCTATCAACTGTATATAATGTTTTACATTGTCTTTCCGCCAATGCTCTTACTCCCCAAGCTCCTTGCATGTTCCTACCCAGTAACTGCTGGCCCGCACCAATATTATCAGAGCTCCATACTGGACAGGCAGAGATGAAAGTCACTTGCACTAATGACTGTCATCTTGATATCATCAGAAAAAAAAAGCAAGCTAGATATATACTACATATGATACAGACAAAAAATCCAGATTATTACAAAAAGGAAAAATTAAGCGGTTTTGGAAGATTCCAAGGGCAACAGAAAGTAAATAACAAGAGAAAATCCTTTGCTACCTCTCTAAATATGTAAACCTATAAACATTTCTGCAAATCAGGGAAGTTTTACAAAAAAAAATTTTTATGATCACAACTGCTTGCAGGTGTAAGTACAGATGCAGCAATTGATGTTTTATTGAATCTTGAAGGGTCATATCTTTCCAGAAAGCTTGCCTTGTTTACAGATTTTAATGCCAAACATTTATTCCATCTTATTTAAGTAAAATATTTATAAGCATCTACAAAGCAACAATTCTGAGCATGTAGTCTAATTATTATATGGCATACTTGATGGCTCAAATATCTAAATTCCTAGTTTTATATTAAGCACCAGAAGCTTAGGAACATACTTAAGTACTTCTCCAAATTAGAGCATTTTTTCCAGATAATCACCAAATGATACTAGTCTAGGGTAAAACATGAAATATTATCATGTTCCAGTGATTAGAGGCAGAGTATAAGAAATTAACTCTAAGTCTTTAAAGCAATATATTTCTCAGAATTAGTTTGAGAAGATTAGCCCCCTTTTACAAATTCTCATTACTTATCTACTATAGTTCAGGTTTTTAATCTGATTTTAAAAGGTGAAATTACATTTTATTCATTACAGAGCTACGGATTTTAATTTTTTAAACAACATTAATACTACCACTAACTATTTTCTGTAAGAGAAACTTCCAGCCTTATGAGTAGTCATTTTGGAGTACATGTTTCCATAATCTGCTGAAAAACTGCATAGTAAGTATTTGGCCTCTCTTCACAAAAAATCAGTGGAATGTAGAGTTGTATTAATATTGCACCACATGAGTTATTTTACAAAAGTTGTTTATTAACATGAACAGATAAATTTCTGTTTCTTCTGTGGCAAAGAGATTGCTTGTATTAGCATTGTGTTCTTTTTTTTTTATTCACCCATAGTATGAAACCTAGATTAAGTGCTACAGTGCTTGCGCCATTTTCTTATTATTCTGAAAACAATTGTTAAAGAATATCCCTTTTTTTATCCATTTTCTTATTATTCTGAAAACAATTGTTAAAGAATATCCCTTTTTTGGCTTTTCAGGAGATAAACCCCAATCTTTCTGGCTCCCTGTCTTGCCCCTTTCACTGAATTGAAGAAACCAGCATCTCAAACTACGCTTCTGCCCAGCCCTCCTACTCATTTGATCTGGGTTTCTATTCATGCAGACAGCAGGATTAGTAACAGTATTTTTCAGACCCTGATAGAAAGCATCAATAATTTAGGATTTGACAGATTACTCAGACATAATTCACTGCAATGCTTAATGACTTTTTTTATAAGATCATAGTAGGTTAGCTATTCAGCAATATATCAGGCACCCAAGCATTTTAATTCATTTATGGCAAATCACAATAAAATTTTTATATGCAGCAACATTAAGTAGAGAATAGAATATTTTAAAAATATTTTACATGCAACTTATGTTCTTCAGCTCTCTGTTATGTCCATGCATTATAGCAGATTGCCAAGAGAGGTTCTGGAGTCTCCCTCACTGGAGATATTCAACAACCATCTGGGCACAATTCTGTGCCATGTGCTCTAGGATGACTCTGCTTGAGCAGGGAGGTTGGAGCAGTGGTTGGACCCACTGTGGTCCCTTCCAGCCTGACCCATTCTGTGGCTCCATGATTCTGTGATATTAAATAAAGAAACCAATCAAAAGCTTGTATTGGCTCAAGGCCCATTGTATTAAGCTAGTGCTTCATGTCAGTTAAGAGAAATAAATTCATTTTCTCCCTCCCTCCTTCTAAAAGAAATTAACTCCTTAATGATGCTTATCAGTTTCCATAGGAAAATATCAGCATAAGTAAAACTTAATACAGAGTTTACTTCAGTTGTTTAATAATGCTTAAAGCTGGTGAAAATGAGGTGAAAAGAGAACATATGTTAAGTGTATGACCACAGTCACCAAAACCCCACCGATAGCATGTGATGGTTCCACCCCTTTGGGAAGGGCTAAAAATTATAGTATAAAAGAAGTGGAAGGTTGAGGGCATGAAAAAAGAAAAAGAAGAAAAAAACAAGAGAGGGGGAAAACACCTCTTTTTGCTCAAGATTAGTTGACAGACTGTGTCTTTCCTCCTCCCCTGAAGAGATGCCTTTAGGTGAACTTTGCACCTCCAATTGCATTGGAGCAGTCATGGGAATATTTATATTTATACATATATATCCCTAATAGATCTTTGTTACTCTACTTTTTGTTGTGACACATATAATACTCTGTAGTTAATGCATTTACCGCTGTCAACCCTGATCCTACTGTCCTGTTGTTTCAATAAATCATATTATTCTAGGATGTGGTTCATGTAAGGTTGTATTGAACTTGTCCAGATCTACAGTATTGGAATGGGAAATCACACCATTCACAAATCTGTGACTGTGCACAACCATACTTAGAGCTGAACTAAGTATAATCAGAAACTAAGTCCAGATGCCTCAAGTACCTCTGATCTCTGAGGACCAGCTGGAATGTAAGCAGGTTTATCTTCTGCCAAATTTCTGTACCAGCAACCCTGGCTAACAGAACTGTGTCTAATTACTACAATAACAGGAACACTTACCTGTTTCCCTCAAAAATAATATTTGAAAACACATGCAGGGAAAGTTCTCATTATTACTTGCACTTAGATGTGATAATAATATCTTTAGATCTAGAATTCTTTCTAAGAGACATCATGCTTCATTTCAGTCTGGCTACTTGCACAGAAAATGTAAGCGTGGCAGAGTGGTGATTTAGTAAACAAGATTCCAGTCCATGCTGTAGTCACAGGAGACTGCCAGTCAGGCATATAGTGTGGACACATTCAGAGTTAGTTGCTTTCCAGAGTGATTAAGGAAATTGGCTAAAAATATATAGAAAATTTAAAGAGTACCAGGAAAACAAGACTTCTATCTTCTGGCACAATATAATTTCTTCCTCACCTTCTGTAAAACAGGAAATGAAAACAAAGTAAAATTTGTCAACATGATTACATTCAGCATGAAGATACGAAATATTAAGTCTTCCAGTGATAGAAATTTGTAGTTTCTTTACTTCACTGTCAGAGAATAGTTTTTTCTTTAACTTAACAGTATTTCAAAAACCTGTTTCAGGGGAAGAAAGTATACAGAACAGACTAATTTCCAACCAGTTCTTTACGTGTCAGCTCATAAATGCATTATGCCTTGTCTCAGTTTCTGCTAAATATGGCCAAAACTTCTCTGTTAAAAAAATAGCACACATTTTTACAAAAAAAACCCCAAAACAAAAACAAAACAAACAAACAAACAAAAACCCTAAAAAGGAAAACAAAAAAACCCAAAAAAACCAAACCAAACCAAACAAACAAATCCCCCACCCCTCCCAAAAAACCAACCAAAACCCCAAACAAAGACACAGTATTTTTTTTTGTCATCAAGTAACTTCTCTGCAAATTTGTACCACATATTGCAGCTCTACAGAGTGAAGAACTAAATAAAGCCTGGGGAGATCTGGATTAACATTCATAGATGTGTAATATTTCCAGGTTCTCCTTTGAGTTACTCTGTGACTTCCAGACACAGATGAACTATTCTTAATGACTTCTCTGTCACTAGAATGCCCATCTAGTCTGGGCAAGCAGCAGACAACCCTGGATTCCATACCAGTATCAGACAATATTTCTATGATCTTGGGTTTTAGCCAGCTGTGCGGCTGTTATATGTTAGACTTCCACTGGAGGCACTGATTTTTTTCCTTGTCCTTCCATCTGCTGTTTTTAAAAGACCTACAGGAGCTCAGTTAATTGGTACAACTATTTTTCAATCAAATTCCATTGAAATTATCCCAAGAGAATCAAAATGTATAGGGAGCAATTATATGATTTATAATTTTTCTAAGCCTCACGTTCTTAAGAAATAAATTTTCTTTCACAGAGGAGTTTGCATGCTCAACAATTGCCTAAACAGACAGTGTCTCCGATTTCCTGTTCGTATGCCACTATTCCTCATAAAACCAGGGACAGAAGTTTGAATTGAGAGGGCTCAGAGTTCATTTCAGTTTCATATTCAAAGATTAATTAAACCTAGTCACTAAATCTTCAGAAAAGGAACATGAAGACAGTCTTCTGCATATTTAAAGCCTCCAGTGAGGGAAGACAAAAGTATATATTTCTCCCTGCTTTACTGGACTAATTCCTAAAGGATAATTACTAATATTACATCTACCACTGCGTGCAGTGACAATCTACCTTTAAAAAGAGCTACTTGAACATTCCTTTGCCTAAAGAAAAAGCAGCAAGTTTTAAAATTAGTAGCATAGTCTACTGAGACTCAAGTGACAGATTCAAACCTTGAGAATGTCATGCACAGTTAGACTGTGACAGTGCAAGATACTTTCACCGGCAGAAAGTGAAACAGGGCAGCCTCCTGTCAGAGAGGAAAGAGAAAATTTGTCCTAAAAGTCACAAGGGAATCAGAGTAACAAAGTAGCAATGGGAACACTGCATGGGTAATAAAAATCTGGTTCTGGGAAAGAAGTAATGTGAAGGAAGAGACAGAATTACATGTACAGCAAAAGGAATGGCAAGGTAATTCCACAGCACAATCGATGCAAGTTTCTTGGTTTTTTTTTTCATAATTTAGAAATAAACCCACAGAATAAATTATCTTTCCAATTTGTTTTAAAACACTGCTGAGCAGAAAAAGTCATCCACTTGTTTCATGTAGTATAGGTCATAGCATTATTCTTTCCTGGCATTTGGATGGTCAGAAACAGTCTTGGTAACTCAGCGAGCCTTTAAACAGTACTCAACAGCTCGCTGCTGAAATGCAAGAGGCACAGCAGGGCAGCTGCTCCTCCTGTTGGACGATGCTTTGTAACCACTATTTTGATTTATGGTGTTGATGCCTAAACTGGGAGACCACCACACCATCAAGTAACTAAACAGTGAAGGATACCAAATAATTTTTCTTTGCTAACAACTGCAACAAAAATTCAAGCCCTTTAGAAATATTTCAGAATACGACCCTTTATATATGTGCTTACTTTATGCCTGTTATATTGCAGGATGGGTGTGCAAAAGCAAAAGGGATCTCTGATTTGACAGTCAGATGTGATGAAATTATATGTATATTATTCCCAAGCTGCTCAACTAAATATAAATGGTGAGGGTGCATTTCTGTAAATACAACATTTCAGTATAGGTTCTTACACTTTTTCTGTAATATTAGTGGATCCACATAAACACTGGCAAATCCTGCTCAGTGTCATTGTTATTTTTGCAGACCTTAGAGAAGTTCTACACAGACCTAAATCAGAAAACTCTACAACCAGTAAATGATAAAAACATTTACTGGTTTTGTGAGTGTAAATAAGAATCTTTCTGCAAAAAGACACACAGATGAATGTCTGTGATTCCACATACACTGCAGCAATTAAATATTTTCAGATTATAATGCACTTCAAAAATATGTTCTGACTCTGTTACATGGGTAAACAACATGAACAAACTCATTTTTGTCACCTCTAATTTTTAAGTTGCCCGTTTTTCCTGTGTGACTTACTTCAGATTTTGATTGTGTATCTTTTATATCATTATTATTTCTTTTGCATTAGACCTTTTGGGAAAGGTCTTAATCAGAAAGAAAAAAAAAATCTTAATTTTGATAATAGCAATGTAATTATTTTAATGATATGTTTATTTACTCCGTGAAACATAAATGAAAATTGTATTGGAGAAATCATAAAAATTACCTTCTTACATCTACCAAGTACCATGTGATTGAAAAATAACTGCTTATTTCTGTATTTTGTACACTAATTTACTAAGATTTCCCCACCTACCCTTCTTTAAAATTAAAATACCTGTAATAAAATGGTTACATTTACAGATCCATTGAAAACAGGTGGGCTTTACATATATGTAAACTGAAATCTGCCGTTGCTAATAGAACTTCATATTTATAAAACTCCTTACTAGTAAGAAGGGCTGTGAGTCCTTGCAAGCTTTGCATAAACCAATACATCATCAGTGACATTCAGCCACCTCCAAACAGCCTGAGCATTAGTTGATGCACAGAAAAATATGCACAGCTGGAGACATGAAAGAGTTATGGCCAAGGACTGTGGGACAACACAGTGAGTGGTCCCATTAAACACTATGGGCCCTTTGGCATCTGGAAAGAATTTGTTTGTCAAGGTCTGACAATACACCACACTGTATTAGCTCCTAAGATCAATGGTGGTGTCTGTTCACAATTTCAGCAGTGCTGATTGAGACATTCTGTGAAAGCAGTATAGCTCGCAAGATGTTGAGACAAGTGAAGCATAGATTAATAGAGTAAGGGTGAAAAACGTGCTGATATTTGTGTCAATTTAAATGGATCAATCTGTCAGGCTCTGGAGACAAAGAGGAAGCTTCAGTCATTGCTGCTGTTATAGAACAAATAGTGGACGATAACTTCTATGCCATGAGAAGTTCTAGAGCCAGTAGTGACAAAAAATATGGAGAGATTGTGAAAAATTATTTTCTACAGCTCTATTTGAAGGGAGGCTAAAAAGAGATAAACTGGGATATGATAAGGATTCTTAACTTTCAAAGCCAAGATCCCAATTTAAATGCCTAAGTAACAGCATTTACACTGAATTTTTTCTGAAAAGCATTACTAAGAAATATCTCTCTGTGCAGGCCACCAACAAACATGCTCATGTTACCTAAAGAATAAGGTGCATGACAATTACGGCACTTACACTTAAATTTGTTTCAGTACACAAAATGTGACCTGCAAACACTTTGAAATGCCCTCCAACTTTACATTTACAGAACATTGTAGGAGCTGCCCTCAGCTTGGTCAGTTCCAGCATTCAAAACGTAAGTACGTAAGTAACGTTTCAAAACGTTATGTGACTGGCGAATCTTATTCTACACTGTCTACCTCTGTTCCCTGAACAACCATTTTCAAGACATTCATCAGTAGCAGTTAGTCTCATCTCTTTGAGGAACATAGTTTCATTAAATCTAGTGAAGCAAACAGGAAGATCTGCTGCTCCTGTGAGTGTTAATCTACACTTCTGCTCCATCTCCATTCTCAATACCTCCTGCTATACCTGGTATACCACTTTCTTTGTGCTTATGCCTTATCAAAGCTATCTGTAAGGAAATTGCATTCATTAAGATGACAGAAAATTAAGTGATCCACAAAAAAGAAAAGAAAGGGGCTACTTCCAATTAAGTGAGTTATCCACTCTAAACACTCAAAGTGTTTGGTGAATAACAAAAAGGAGACTCATCAACATAGGATGCAGAGGGGAAGAAAGAATTGTGAAATGACTCAGCAAAGTAGTGTGCTCAATTTAGCACAAAGTGGACAGGCAACTGGGATGCAGAAAGCTCCAGACAAGTACAATGAAGAGGTAGGATTGCATGGTCAGGAGCAGGGAATAAAGAACAAAGAGGTAGAGAAGGACTATGTAAACAAGGCAGGTAGGTTAGCATACTTCAGAAACTGCAAAATCACAGAATGACTCACAAATAAACCCAAGACTTTCTGTCCACCTCCACACTAGCCAGGCACAAGTCAGCTTTACTGCAAAAGCTGTTTCATCATTTTGTCCTCCTCACTGGGATTTTCAGCTCCAGCACAGCATAGCTGCAACTGACACACATACAGATTTTCTTTAAGAGCTGTCTTGCATCATGTAGCTTGAAATACAATCAGAAAACTCTTACCTGTCTTAGAAACGCCATGTTAGGTACACTTTTGAATACCTCTGGCTAAGACTATTAACATTCAGAGGATATTAAATAGGAAAAATGCCTGTGTCACCCAATGGATATAGTTGAAGAAAGTACGGACTGAAAAATCTTTTTTTTCATCAGACTTCGATGCTCACATTACACACACACAGAGAAGCCAATTAATGCATTTTCACACACTTCTTATGGGAGACTGAAGACTTAAAAAAATATGAAGGGAAAACAAAAGCACTAGTATTCTTGAATTAGTTTCCTCTTCTCCTTGTTTCTCAGTTTAATCATCTTTTATGGTTTGTGCTGAACAGAGTGCTATGCATGTTATTAGTACAGTTACAGGACTGGGCCCTTTACATACCTACTACTATAAAATAGTGAAAACTAAAGTAAGTCCTTCTACTGTTCATGTATGGAACTGTTCCCACCAAGACCACGATCTTTTAATACCTATTTTCTGTCCAAAGCAATTCCAGGTGTATAGGGAAAACATATGCATTGAATTATTTTGTATTTTCTGCTTCAAATATACTAAAGATACATGTTTCTTTTCTTCCTGATTTGCTCTTTTAATAAATTTCAACATTTATGAAAATCAACCCTTTGTATTTTTCTACCAGTGCATTGATCCTGATAAACATTTGCACTTTTAGGAGTCAGTGATCCACACAAAGTTAACCTGAGCAGGGTCAGGTTTGTGCTGTGCTGCCTGTCCAGTACAGCTTTGGACTCTGGGGTGATGCACAGTCCTTGTCTGCAGGACAAACTTGGCCAGCTCATTTTACACAAGGAGCCTGAAGGCATATCCTACTTGGAACCTGCAATTCTACTGCCTGTCTGGCATTGCCTTTATCTAACTGTGCAGCAGAAAGTCCTATGAGAGTTCCCTTTAAAAACAGAATTATTTTTTTGCAAGGATATTACTCAGATGTCCAAAAGGACCAGTTTTTCTCCATGGACAGCAACTGCTCTTGAAAGCATTGTGGGAAAAATCCATCTAGGCTCCAAATGATGCTGCATCAATGTGGGGTGCCCAGCATCTGAAGAGATGAAACACTATCTGTATTTCTCTTCTCATTCTTTCTTATTAAAGCAGTTATCTTATTAAGCCATTTGTCATTGGACTTTCCTTACTGAGATCCAAAAAGAGCCCTGAAGCAGCCCTCTTGCTCACTCACTCCCAGCACCACCACTGCCACCATCCCCTGCCACAGTGACATTTGCCTCGTGGCTCCTCTCTGGAGTTTTAAACCTACAACATTTTACAAGCAGTTTAAAAGTGACACACAGAAGTGAGGAAGAAAGTCTTCTATTTTACACATTTGGCAGAATGGAGGTGGCCTCTTCCAGGAAGCGCCTGTTATAAAGAGAGGCAAAAACCCCCTAATAATGTCCTCATAGCTGAGTTTTTATCTCTGTCATCCAAGGAAGTTTGTGGAAACATTGTAGATTGTAAACTTTGTGTTGTCTCTACTTGTTAGTAATAGGCAACTATATATAGTCAAAAACTGTGATGATAGTGACAGCTTGATGTCTGGAAATTGTCTTACTGTGGAATGCTTCAGCATGCTTTTTGAGACAGTACAAACACACAGCAAAATTATGATCTTCAGTATTTTGTCAGGTCAGAAGAGGCATTTAACTGCCTAGCATAATTCACAGAAGCAAAAGATGTTAGCATTTTCCCTGGTTATAAACTCTGTAAGTTAGCTTTCATTTAGTGACTAGATCATCTATTATCCAACTCACTTGCTAGAAATCTGTAAGAATAAAATGCCACACGATTTTAAAGATTTAGCTTAGTGACATCTCATGCTACTTTAAAAAAAATTCAGCAACAACTTTTTTTTTTGTGTGTCTATGTATGTGTTTAACTGGAAGGAAGTTACAGATCCATGTGATGAAGCTTTTAGAAGAGTAATAAATCGTACCAGTTTTACATTTACAATTAAAAAATACTATATTAATTTATTGTCAACACACTTCATGCTAATGTTTGTTTCTTATACATTGTCAAAATTCTCTGTACAAAACTGTTTGCCTTTGACACCTAGAATATAAACTAGCTGTGAGGATAAAAAGACCACAGAGCTGATGCTGCATGGTTAGCAATGACAGATGCTGTCTTGGGTGGCCTCAACGGCAGAAGTCGGAGAGATCAAACCTGAGAGCTCTTGAGCAAAAGAAGTTTGAACGGAAGTAGGCTTGTCTTCCTTTTTCTTCATTCTCATGCACAATGTTTTTATGCAGCTTACCTACCCATCTCCCAGACAGGCTTCCAATGCTGCTTATCTTGTTTGTATTGCCAACCATTCTTATTTTTGTATTCAGCAAAATATTTTTCCCATTTCACTTGTGTTTATCTTGTTCCTTATTTTCTGAGTTTTTACTTGTTTACTGCACTTTACTCATGTTCAAAGGCAGCAACCTAAGTTTTATTTTTCCCTTTTCAAGATCATGTTGCTCATATTTACGTAAAATACTTATATATCAGCATGCTTATGTCATTGTACCCGGCAATATAAGCTCTCAGCTTTGTTCTCCATATTATTTATTTGGAATAAATTGAGAATTGGAATTCCAATTTGTGAGGAGGCAAAAATTCCTATGAAATTACTCCCACTTACATGTACAGTCGGGGACAGGCACAATTAGCCTGTCTTTTTCCTGTTTTATAGCCCAATTGAGTTCATCAATAGCTAAACAATTGCATTCTGAGGAGCAATCAAGAAACAGGTCTGTCCTGACTAGACTGTTATAGTCCTAATGCCAGATATAACATTTTGTACAAGTGACTGGGAAGTGTAGATGTTTTTTCATTCTGTAAAAGTTTGAGTTTCATTGAAAAGGCTGAGCATTCAAAACTTAGCTGTGTGCTATGAGGACAAAGAGTTGTACCACAGGCATGATATTGTCAATTTGGTAAGTTTGTTCTTCTGAAGAAAAACAGGAGAGATATATCCAAATAAGTCATAAGTTCTTTCAACTGAAACCATTTTAGTTTCTGGGAATGATGATGACTAAGTTCTAAGCAGAAATAGACACTGGGGTGAGAAGTGGGGCTGTAGAAAGAGAAGAATAAGAAGAAAAACTTGGCTTCTTTTCAAAGGGGGTCTAAATAGCAAAGCTGAGTTGGTTTTCCCTATGCATTAGGCCATTCTGAATTAATGATGAAGAAAATCAGAACAGTACTTTTGCTCCCTCCCCTGTTCAGTCAGTAGACAGAAATTAAATTCTTATCAAATGCATGAAAAGTAAATGCACAGGCTGACTAAATGTAATGTTGGTTTAAATAAATTCACATAATTTGTCAGACTCAAGAGTGAACTTACGTGATGAACTCATTTGTACCGCATCCAAACAATCATTTCTCCAGCGCACAAAAAAGACCAAACTGAAAGCCAAGGAAATTTGTTAAAAGATAAAAGTATTACTTAAGACTGTGCAAGTTCAATCACAAACAGATGTGTCCCTGATAATAAAGACGTTTCTTTTAAAACTCTTATTTTAAGATATATAGACCATCTTAGGAGGTGGAGTGTCACATTTGTCACAGAAACTAATTAAAATGAAGACTGGAGACACACTTATTTTGATATGCTTGAAACAGGAGGAGGATGAAAGAAAAGAAGCAAAATCTTAAAGTTCTTCTTGGCAGCCAAGTCATTAGATTTCAGACAAACTCCATGGAGGATGTGCTGCAGAAGTAGCTGTCTCCAGCAATGTCCGGGAAGGACAAGAACATTCTCTTCCAATAATTCTCTACCCATAATTTCGTAATTTAACCGACTGAGAAACTGACCACCAAGTCTATGAATGAACACCAAACCCCCACATATGGAGTGGAAAGTTCAAAATGCTCAATAACAATGTTCAGACACCTGCATTTGGCAAGAAAAGATGTTCCTGAAGAGCAACGGAACTGATGGCAGAGCAAATCCAAAGATGTTAAGTAGGATTTCACAAGCAAGGTTTTAATCAAGATCTTTCCTAATTTCAAAATTAGTTTTTGAATTCTCAGTTTAATAGTAGCATACCAAAATAAAATTTTTTAAAAAGTCAAAAATTAAGTTCTATTACTTCAATCACAGTTACTGGAAAAACACTGATAAAACATTACAAACAGTGATTTTGAGATATTTCTACTTTTGCATTATTTTAATATGCATACAGTAGAGAGACACCAGTAAATATCAAAGTCTATGTTAACCCTATTTTGAAGACAAAGCCTGTATTTAACCAATAATCCTCATTTCACTGTTAATCTCTGATTTTATATTACTGAGACTATCAAAACAGGAAACATTACTGCAGTCAATTTGATAGTTTGATACATAGAATTAAACATGTGCCTTTCCAGAGACCAGACTGAGAGCTTGTCTGAAACAGCCTTTTAGGGCAGATATCATCTCCTGCACTAGAGAAAAATAATTTTTTAAAAAAATCATTACCTTTCTTCCCCCCTTCATGGTTTGGGTTTTTTTTGTGGTTTTTTTTGGGTTTTGGGGGGTTTTTTTGTGGTGTGAGATATCAATTGAGTTAAAGAGAATAATAATTTGCATGTTTTTATGCTGTGCTAATGACAAGCAAATCTTATTCTTTTGTCCCATGTAAAATCATCAGTGTGTGAAATGCCTGTATCATGGAATTGCCTTCACTTTTGCTCCTGGGTGCACTGTTGCAAAGAGCAGTGTTAGTTATATGGTGCCAGTAAGGCTGCATCTTGGTATAAATATGTCTTTTCATTACTTGTCCCAGAATCATGTAAACCAGTGAGATGAACAGAGGAACGGAAAAGGTTTTTGACTCGGATAAAACTGAATACATTACTTAAGTAGTGCAATGAAGCATGTATTTTATTTCATTGATCTAGACATTAGAAGCATGATTATTAAAGTGTCTGTCAGGAACTTAAGTTAACAATTGAAATCATTGCCATCTCTACAATGTCAGTGGATAAAAAACCCGTCTTAAATATTTCCATATATTCATAAAAGCCATATCCTCAGAGAATTTCTAAACCAAAGATGGTGGTGTGGTTTATCTTCAGATGGCAACTAAGCACCACCCAGCCACTTGCATGCTTTCCCCTGGTGGTGTGGAGGGAAAAATCAAAAGTGCAAAATGTAGAAAAGTTGTGGGTTGAGATAAAGACGGTTTAATAGGGAAAGTAAAAGCCACACATAGAAGCAAAGCAAAACAAGGAATTAATTCACTGCTTCACATGGGCAGACAGGTGTGCAGCCATTCCCAGGAAAGTAGGGCTCCATCATGCATAACGGTTACTTGGGAAGGCAAAACTCATCACTTTGAATGTCCTCCACTTCTGCTTTGTCTCCTCAGCTTTTATTGCTGAGACAACATCATTATGGCCTGGAATATCCCTTTGGTCAGTCGGTATCAGCTGTCCCAGCTGTGTTCCCTCCCAACTCTTTATATGCTGATTGTGTGAGAAGCAGAAAAGGCCTTGACTTTGCATTAACAGTGCTCATTAATAATGAAAACATCACTGTAATATCAACACTCTGTTCATCACAAACCAAAGACTCAGTCCCATACTGTGAAGAAAATTAACTCTACCCCAGTCAAAACCAGAACAGATCAAGAAGCGAAAGCTTATCTATAGATGTATGGAAAATCAGTGTTGGGAAGAAAGAGGTAAAACCAGAAGATTTTGTGAGGAGGGAATAGCTTCACTCAATTGACCTTGCATCTGAAAATGCTAAAAAATACCTGGGTGGGAGAGCTCATTTTTCATACCTAATGTTGTTCCTCCTCTGCTTGCTTTGAGAAGTAGAATTCTTGTGGAGAGATAACAGACTCAGACATGCACAAAGCCTTTTGCTAGAGTGAGGCAAGTGGCTATGTCCCCCTCCCCACCACAACCCCTGTGACTCTTGCTAGGAAGAGCTAAACCTAATGGAGCCAATGTCCCCACATCTCTGCCGCCTCGTGTTGTCATTAAGGTAATGAAAGAAATCTACTCTTTGCATTTCTGCTGCAATTTGATGGTTGCCCCTGGTTACCTGCATGTGTCGATACACACAACCAGATAAATTCTTCCTCTCATTTTAATCAACAGTTTAACACTAAAATTAAGATGCCATAAAAGATTAAGATCCACAAATAAGTACTTACCCTTCCTATTTTACCACTTGGTCGAAGGATCACAGAGGACTGATAGTATTCAGGGTGAAACATCTGCACAAGAAGGAAACATCTACATTACTTTTCATCTGTCACTGATTTAAATTTAAACTCTACATAAAAGACATTTCTATTTTAATCTCAAAGGTAAACAAATCAATAGAATTACCAAATTCTAAGTGGAAAGAATTTTGCAGTCTTCTAGCTGAGCATGTGTGTATCTTGGTCACTGTCTGTGCTGGGAACAACCAGTGAAAACAATCCCATTAGATAAATCCAAATTTGACTGAAAGTTATGATCTCAAGACCTTACTTACAGGAAAAGATGCTATCCTTCCCTTAAGTTTCAAGGATTTAATTCTTTATTCCATTAGCACCACCTCATCAGTCCTATCTGGATTTTGCTTCAGTCAATTACATTTCATCATTAGCCCAAACTGTGATTTAATCAGATGAAACCAACTGTTCAGATTGAACACAAGCAGGGTGTTTTGGGCCCTAACCATGAATTCTGAGCAATGACGATGAACAGAGCCTGTGAGAATTGCTCAGGAAAACATCCAGCCCTGCGGCTCAGCACTCTTCTATTATTGCCTCTACCATACTTTGACCAAAGAGAAGTCTTCTGGAACTCTGGCTCCAGATTTAAACCTTTTATCCAGTCAAGAAATATTACCATATTCATAATAATTCACGGACTGAGCTCCAATTCAGGTCACATCAGAAGAGGGCTTAGAACTGAGACTTTCCATGATTGTGAGCGGAACATTGTGTCAAGACCTGCTTCGCAGAAGATATGATGTTTATTATAAATTCTTGTTGAGCTGAACAAAGACATCAGTCCACATGTCAGGGAACTCTTATGCTTTATTGTACAGTTTCCTTGACTCCAGCAATCAGCTGACTATTTAGTCTCAAAAATGTTGGCTTAACAAGTCCTTATCTTTTACAACACACTTTGACAAGCTCCCACTTCTCACAACAAATTTCAGTGTGGAGTACAGAGTAGAATATGATAGCTGCACTTTGACAAGACAAAGCAAGGGAGGAGAGAAATAAAGACAGAAAAGAGAGAAAGAGCAGAAAGAAGATTACCAGTCCTTAGATACTGTGTTCCTCCTGCTGCATGGATGGTCTGGATTTGGGGTCAACAGGTGTGGGGGAAGGAAGAGAGAAAGAGAAGGACTGATCCACTCTCTATTCAAGTTCATCTGGCGCATGTCTCTTGCATAAAATAGGTTTTTCACACCGTTCGTGTTACATTCCTTGTGCATGCACAGACTGCCCTTTGGAGCCCTCCAGGAAGTGAGTCAGAGCATGGAGGGACTTGATGCAGGCGCACTGAGCACAAGCCCCAAGGCAGAAAAGGGAGTTGGCTCAGAAAAGCGCTGCCCCATCTCCACAAGACCCTCTCTTCCATTAACACTTTCCTGTCACTATAGTCAGAACATGAGACAAAACCTGCTTACATATTTATACCTGATCCTCTACATACAGACTGAGGCATAACCTTATCAGTGATTTATCACTTTTTTGGGGATAAAGTCCTGTAGGAATATTTTCATGGTCTAGACAATTCTGTCAACACTGTCGATGATGTCAAACGTGGCCCCATAAAATGCACCAACTGATACAGCCATTAGGCACCTCAGCTCATATTGCAATTGAGAGTTCATGTTGTAAGAGAAAATGGAAATTACAAAGACAAAAAAGAAGCTAGAAATTAAAGAAAGTCTGGTAAATGATGAAAAGCATGAATTCACAGGAAGCGCTAAAACTTGGTGTGGCTATGATGCAATTATGGATAAATGAGATATGACTGAACTATAGAAATTACAGGAAATTTACAAAAATGCATGACTTTCATGTACCTTTACTTTGCTTTTCTGATGACTTTTTCCCTTTCAGTTGGATTTCTGTGGAGCAGTTTCTTATTATCCCAGTGTGGGGCAGCAAAACTCAGAAAACTGAATCTAGTCTCTCAATGAAAACTATAAAAGAAAGGTATATTTAGAGTACATAAAGCCTACAAGTTTTCAGAGTTTCCGGTGTACCAGGAACAAGTTACAGAAGAAGCAATGGAGAATTGTACAAAAAAATTATGAAACTGAAATATTCACTGTAATCATGTTGTTACATTTAAATCTCTTCTGCTATATATATAAGTCGTATATAGAAAGATATTATTTAAAAATTAATTAGTTCAACTTTTAGTGTATTAGATTTTATTAATACTTTCTCCCTCATGGAAGCTCTTACATGTATATGAAATTGTTTTCTCCTTCCTACAGCCATTCATTATTAGTACAATAAGCATTTTGTGAATTTGTACAATGAATAAAATAATCTTTTTAATTCCTGTGATAGTTTTCCAGAATACCATTTCTATTTCTCAAGTATTACAGTAACTTAGATATTGAGTAATTTGAACACATTCGCTGGAGGGGGAAAATAGATGGGAATGAAAGGAATTGTTTATATAATTTTATCTCACCTGCAGAATAAACCACAGTGTGTTTCAGGAGAGAAAAAGAAGAAAATCAGTATAGGGCATATCATTACATGAGGAGCCTAGAAAACCTGAGTATTCAATGAAAAAATTTGTCTTATTTACATACCTACTTCATGTCTTTCAGCTTGTGTAGATCTACTAAAGGGAGAGATATGTCCTACAACAGAATTAGAGAAAACAGCAGAAATTTACTCTTAAAAAAAGCTAGAGCCCAGCTTCCTTTACAGAAGAGGCAATGTGAAAGACATGAAAGGAAAAACTATTCCTATCAGAGGGCAGGTTTGTTGAAGGGAAATGGCATCTGGAAAAAGTAATTATTGACAATATGATCTTAATTGAAAATTTTTATTTCTTATCTTAGGTTTGGCAAGTATGTTGAATAAGGAAATGTTGAACATATAAGAACAACGAAAGCGTAAATGTCATGTTAGGTACCAAATATGTTTGTTTAAATACAAAGTTTGTCTCAGATTACTGTAAATTAATGGAGGTCTTTTTGCTCTTTCAAGTAATATGGATTTAAACACTCAGAAAAACAATATTCTGATAAGCAGTGAGCTATTTGACATAGCATGGGGCATTCTATCAGGTCCAGACATTTTCTTGAATATTGATACATCTTCCCATAGTGTGTTGATAATAGCAAAAATGCAAACTTTTTGAACAAAATACTTTTTAGTGCGTCTGATTTTCTTTACTATGAAGTATTTTCATGGACACCAAACAAAGCTGTCAGCTCCAGTTAAGGTGTGCAAACATAGTAGTTTTAGACACCTCCCACTGACACTGAAATGCAATCAATCAGTGTATCTGCTCACAGAAGCATCTTACTATTCACTGTAAAATTATAATAATTTGAACAAAGAACATAATATTGAGTCTAAAGAAATCTGTGTGAAAAAACCCAGCATAGTTTTGGTATAGACATCTGCAACAGACAGGCTGCAATGATGAATTTCGGGCATTCGCTAAAAACCAATCACTCTTGCCTGAGATAACTACAAATGCCTGCCTTGGACAGGATGCTTTCTGCTTATGTTACGTGTGTTTTCTGACTGGGAATAAGTCCATATTAGTCAAGTAAGCCTCCTCCTATAAATCCACGTGGAATATTCATCAATTGCATTTATCCCTAATGTTGTTCTTCGAAGGTATGTATTAACAAAACAAACGAACAATTGTACTTTATTAGAATTTCAGTGAGTAGTATTGAATATCTGAGTAAAGGTCATATCCATGTTCCTGTTTAAAAATCATTACTATAATAAAATAATTTTAGCATTATAACATACAATTCTCCAAAATTTCTACACTTTGCAATATAGCTAGTGAAAAGCAAGAAAATGCTATAATGAGGCAGTGAAATGCAATATACGATATGTAAATTACTGTAGCTGTACAACAAAAATAAAGCTCTAGAATTTGACTATACAAAGATCCTGTTCCAAGATACAATGGCTATAAAATGAAAAACTAATGAACAGAAATATATGTAGTCTGTCAAAGGAGTGATGAAAACTGATGATAGAAAACAACTTTCTACAGACTGAAAAATACTTAAAGGGTTTTTAGAGAAATAAATAAAAGAGATAAATTAATAAAACAAATGAAGTAGAATAAATAAATAAAATTTAAAAATAAATAAAACAAAGCAGAAGCCACACCTTTTCATAATGATGGAAGTGTGAGAACTTGGTAGACTAATGATAAGAGCCATAACACTCCTTTTTTAATGTTTATATATTTTAAAGAGGATGAAAACCAGTAAGAAAACATGAGAGATGAAGTATACAGATTTGCTAAACTCTGGGAAATGAGAATAAAGTCTTTATGTAGAAAGAAGCTACTGGACAACTGTCTTGATCTCCTCGAAATGATAATTTAACACTGTCATAGTTAGGCAGTCTGTATAGTGAATCCAATGTTTTCTGCACAGAGAAGGACCATGCTTTCCAACAAAGACTGGACGAGCTGGAAGCAGAGGGAGAGAATTAGCCCCTGTACTTTACAATACGAGTACTGATTCAAGAACACATGTACCACCAGCCCTCGTAGTGGCCAGAAGGACACAGAATGATGTTAAACAAGTGATTACTGGAATAAGCACGTTCAAGAGTAAAATATCATTGTAAGAATTTCACTTTTATGTTAAAACAATATTAATTAGTTCTTACTTAAACACTTCCCTAAGGGGTATGCCTGAGATGACTTTAATTTTTTTTTTTTTAATAAAAAGAAAATGGGCTGCAATAACAGCTTGAAATAACTGGTGTGACCAGATGGATAATCACACCTTAGAGAAGGGTTTGTTTTGAGAGTTGTCTTTTTATTACTATTCAGGATCAAGAGCTACAATTTTCAAATGAACCAGTCTGATCAAAAGGTTGAAAAATGCAGTCAGCGCCTGAATAGACAGAAATACCTCTACAAATTGTGCAAATACCATTTCACTCTTGCTAAATTTGTTATTATAAAACTGTCTTGAATGCCTTAAATTCATCTATTAAGTCAGTTATTGTAAATGAAAAACGGAAAACATGTTTTCTAAACAGCAGGTCCAAAGGAACATGTATGCCTATATTTAAATCCAGGAACTTTGTGATATGAGGTTAAGGTTCTTTTCATCCACAAGGAAAGGGATCAAAGAAGGAGCATTTTGATGGTACGGGGAACTACTAAGAGAGAAGAATGGTGGGGATCCAAACTACACATTTGTTACATTCCTTTTGGAAGGCATTATGCATGAATGGATGAAATTTTAGTTTAATGCCTTAAAACAATTATAATTTCAGTTCCACTTGAAACAAGCTTCTGTAGTGTCTCAATACTTTTTAAATTGAAAGCGAACTATATTCACCAGCCGTGTTTTGAAGTGGTGTTCAGAAAGAAGGTATGAGATGAACAAAACTGACAATCAGTGGAGGCAACCTTTGAAGAGCTGGTCCCCTACTTTCATTTCTCCTGCTTGCCTCTGGGCAACAGCATATGTGAATAACTTATTTCTTTGTCTGGTTCAATAGATCACCATTGCACTGTGAGGGCACACAGGAGATCTTGCCTGTATTCACCTGAAATATCCATTATATTTGAGAAGTTACACTGTCTGGCTGTAGCCCTTTTATGACCAGCAAAAGCCTGTTTACCTGGTGAGCTTCCAAAAGAAGTTTAAAAACAAGCATATTTATATATGCATCAAACCAAATCCTGGGACAAAACATAAGGACCCACTTCAAATGTCACCTATAACTTTGCTTGCTGCCTTCAGTGAAACCATTCCTGGTTTGGTCCCATATGATATTACAGCACTGTGAACTTTAATATATCACTGTGGAAGGTACTCATTCTCTGTGCTAAAATGAATCTCCCTGCAGGCATGCTTAAGGCTCTTTTGCTTTAAGCTTCTCTAGTATTCACCTTAAAACCTGCAGTGCTATTACCCATACCAACTTGCTTCTAAAGCATCACCAGTAAGAGTATAAAAGATAAAGAGACTTAAATACTATCTTGTGTGTGCTGGGATTCAGCCTTTTCTTTTTAAGAATCTTGCCCTTTCCAAAATGAGATTTGACAAAATAAAAGATTTTTCAAAATGCTAAAACATGGCAAAACATCTGTGCTGCGCCTTTGTCTTTAGTTTCTTCGTTACTGTGGAAACACTGCAGAACAGAAGTTACATTGTGTTTTTTTGTTTGGTTTGGGGGGTTTTGGGGGTTGGGGTTTTTTACACAAATTACTTCTCAGGCATTGAATTTTTTTTTTTTTTTTTTAATGACACAATCCTGCTGGTTGATTTTGAGAATCTAGAAGCTGCTTCCAAGGCTTCAAACCATAATGTCATAAACCGCCTCAATTTTGAGGCAAGCATACTGCAAAGTAAATCCTTCAGGAAAATAAAACACATGCTTTACAGATTGTCTTCTTGGACTGTGCCAAGTTGTCATATCTGAACAAATACATTTTGGTATGCAGTTCTCTGGTGAGCATTATGAGTAGTTGTTAACTGACATTTGTCATTCAAGTACTAATGAAAACTATAACTATTAGAGACAGTGGAGATTTAAAACTAATTTAGAATTTGAGCAGCTAAATTGACACCAATCTTTGAGAGACAGAGCAGCAAATTACTCTTAAAAGTAGAATATGCAAAAGGAGACATATATTTTATGCACAGATTTTTCTACATTTCTGTGATTAACACCATGTCCACTAATGAAAACTAAAATTGAAAATACTGCTCAGTTAAGTATTCGTGCGAACTGAGCATACATAAGAGTACATTCCCTTTTTACTGTGAAACAGTGCTATTGAGCATACTAAATAGCTAGAAATGTGATATTTTGCAAAGCAAGAAAAATATTGCATCCAGTTCTGGGGTCCCCAACATAGGGAAGATATTGACTTGTTGGAGCAAGTTCAGGAGAGAACCACCAAGATTGTTAGAGGGATGAAGCCCCTCTCCTATGAGGAAAGGCTGAAGGAATTGGGACTGCTCAGCCTGGAAAAGAGCAGGCTTTGGGGTGACCTTTCAGTACCTGAAGGAAGGCTACAAGAAAGATGCAGAGGGACTATTTACAAGAGCATGTAGTGACAGGGGGAACAGCTTCAAACTGAACGAGGGGAGGTTTAGATTAGATATTAGAAAGAAGTTCTTTACTGAGAGGCAGAGGTACAGACTGCCCAGAGCAGTTGTGGATGCCCCATCCCTGGGAGTGCTCCAGACCAGGTTGGATGGGGCCCTGAGCAACCTGGTCTAGTGAAAGGCTCACCCCCAGCCCACTGCTGCCATGGCATGGGAACTGGAACTAGACAATCTTTAAGGACTCTTCCAACCCAAACCAGTCTACGATTCCATGATAATACATGATAAAAATTACTAGAGAAATTATTTCCTTTCTGTTTTAGAGTAAAGGCATTTACAGAAAAAGTTTACATATCTCATATGTCATTTAGTCATGTAATATGGCACAGCAGCTCAATGCCATAAAGATGCTCCTTAAGAACCAATTGACATCATGAGTAAATTTTAAACCATTCTTTCAGTCCTTTACTCTCAATGGTTTGTTTACCTTGATGTTACTCCCAGCATAGCCAGAAGGTCAAAAAAACTACAATGAAGGAGAAAAAAATCTATTATCTTTCCAGTTTGGCCTTGAGACCATCTGTGATAATCGAGGATGGACACACCCATTAATAAAATCTTCTGACAGTAAAACACCTATAAAATTGAACTTAGTAGAAAGATTCCTTGATTAATGTGACTTATATACTACAGATTAATCAAGGAAAGGTTTCCAGTATATTAATTCTACTGCCATCTCACATGCATGCTACTTATCATACATTCTAATAGCAACCAACTCCCTAGATGTTATCAGGACTTTGACATTTTCTCTAATTGCTTATGATGTTGATGGAAATTTGATTTTGATGAAGTCACTTCCTAGCACAGAAAAGTACTACTTGTCTGTAAAATATTCTACAACTTCCTTTTTCATACTGAACAGAGAATAGGTGCATTGTGGATCTGTGCTATCTGCGTCAAGATCTGTGCTTTGTTTGGGTAATTTGATGACTTTCTCTACAGTCTGTAGCTGCTTCATTGCAAGGATCTCTGCTGCTTTCATGGGAATGATTACATACAATGGAAGGGTTCCCAGAAAATGATACAGGCACAGTGACAGCATTAATGTTATTTATGTGCCATTTTACAAATTGAAGCAAGCAAGATCTACCTACATTTCATATTACATGAAGACCTACTTTTCCCCATCATGCAAACTCTTTAGCAGTGGAAAATATGATTTAGTAATGCATTAAAGCATGCGATTTAAGACTGCAGTTACTTTATTAGAATGAGGATAGATGCCAGAACACCAGTTTCAATTAATGCCAGTCAATTGCATCAGGTTTTTGACTTTAAAAAAAAAAATTATTATTTGGGTAACATAATACATGACATATAATCTCAAATGAGAACTATCATTGTCATTTGTTTCTTGAACAGGAAGAAACAGAAGTTTGTTATTTTTGATTAAGTAACTGGCCTAAGACTCTTTTCTGTGTGTAACTGTAGCACATTTTCCTCTAACCATTTGAATGCTAGGTGCAGCTGACGGGTTTTTTCCCCCAGCTGTGTAGAAGATAGGACAACTAGAAACAGATTTCTGAATAGACAAAAGCAAAATAATTTTTTAGAAGGGACTAAATTTCTGGCTCAAAATATAGCATCTGTGGAACACATCTCACAATAGCCCAAGTGACTTGTTCTGACATATCTTAAACTTAAGCAAACAAACCTATGTGACCGTTTTACTTTAAGTTTCACAGAATGCATATTAAAAGCAATCAGAAAAAGGTCAGCATTAAAATGAACCTTAGCAAAAATTCTCAAAATTAAGAATTTCTGCTGGCCCAAAGTATTTTGTTGCTTTACAGTTCACATATATGTCGTATTTCAGTTTCATTTCATGTGTCACCTCATGTGACTGATTAATAAAACCCTATGAAGTGAAAACTCAGATGGGAAGGGATAGGGCCCCATGTCCATGAAGCTCAAGGAATAAAGCAGGGTGTGACTGAACTCAGCTTTTGCAAATAAGCTGACTTCATCTCAACACAAGGGGGGCCAGAGGGAGGCCTTTGCTTTAGGTAAACACCTACCAACAATTGAATACATCAACTGCTGTTTCCTTGAGTTCATTTAAAGAGTGTGAATATTTCCCTGAATTAGTTATCACGGAGGGGTGGGGTGACTCATCCCGACACAGAGCACAAAAGATAGATAATAAGCAAAAGTATGTCAAAGAAAACAATGGGCTTGAGCTGTCTTCAACCAACCCGTGTATTTCTTCCTGACAAGGGTGGATGCCCTGTATTGTGATGGTGAGCATTTTATAGAGGCTGAGAGGAGGGTCACACTGTGATTGAGCAGGAAATTGCAATTGCCATATTGCTACGTGTAACCTACATTTGTCATTTGGATTGTGTTTTCAGTATATTTTGCTTCACTGCTAAATCAGAAATCCTGTATGTGAAATATCTTCAAATAAGTAAATTTAACATTAAACATTACAGCCTCCATTCATGAAGCATCTAAAAGAGCTTGGTCAGGGAGTATTGGATTCTGAAAACTCAGGACAGGGATTTTTTTTCCCAGAAGCTACAAAAGTTCTCAGTTCCCCAGCCCATCTGTGGGACAAAGGTTAGTAAATCTGTAGCTTGAGTGACAAGCATTGTGAACCCCAGGTCTGTCTTTCACAGAAACAGCTCTCTTTGCTTTCTAAAACATAGCCCACTAAGAGGCATAGAATCCCTACAGTTAGGTTTATCGACTTTCAAACAAGAACAGATCAATCAAATAGATGAAATTTAGTTCTGGTATGTCACAGATTACAACAAAAGGCATTGAAAACATTTTTTTTACTTCCATTGACACACAACAGCCTTTTCCTCCAGACCTGCCGGTAGTACAACAACTTTCTAGGATTTCCTGACTTGCAACAGAAATCACACAGTGACCCCTTTGGCTTTTTATTTAAGGCCTCACTGTCCCACTATCCCAAAAAGATGGTAGTCTTTGCTTCTTACTACTTCTCCTCTCAGGAGCTCTACAAGAGGTGACCCTCACCCCCAGTGAATCCAAGGGACACACTTTCCACAGACAGTTTCACTCCACCCTAGGCTGACACCTTTGGACAAACCAAGGGGTGGCTTTTCTTCCCATTTTTCAACCTTTACGTGTTTCAATGAAACATCGCATGCAATACACAGCTAAACTGCGCACAAATATGGCATGCAGTTACACCACTCAATTTCTATCTTCTCACTGCAAGGAAACATCTTGCAGGGCTATGTAATGATGTAACAGAGGCAAAGTCCTCAAAACATGTATCTCAAAAAAACCAAAATATTATCTAGTTTCTCACTCCATATAACGCATAAAACAAAACATCCTGCACAAAGTCTGCCACAATCCCCACAGTGATTCTCTTTCTTCTTTTGCCTGTTTTCTCTGCACAGTGATAAGTTTTCATCTTCTCCAAGCCTTGTTAGCTTTCATATTCCCAAAATTCAGAAACAGCGTGAAGTTTTTTCACCTCACTCATTTCCTTCTGACTATCTCCCCAGTGGCAGACTGAAGTAGGGAGCAGTCTCTACCGTGACATCTCCAGCATTCAATCCCAGCGAGAACAAAGACATATTTGACTCACACTGCTAGGGCTGATTTGTATCTACAAAATAATGTGGCACTTGTTTTTTTCCCGCCTGGGTGCCCCTCATTAAAATTGCTCACCTTTCATCTTCTTGCTTCCCAGCACTCTTATTTAACTGTATCGTATTTTCCATGGTGTCCAGCAGATCGAATCCTGTTGAGTACTGTTTTGTCAGTTACACAGTTCAGATTGACTGCTGCTCACACACACAGCCTTGTGGGCTGGGGAGTCTTTCTAGAACTAAAATACTTTGATCAGCACCCTAGCGTTCTTTTGGTCTGCCATTAGAGGATAAACAAGGATTTTCTCAGTTTCTGTGTCCCTCAAGCACTGCATTTCTTTCTCTAATTCATAAATACTTGCGATGTTCTGACTCATTTTCTGCAGTCAGATTTATGTGTTTTTCCTTCTAGTCAAAGTTCCTCAAATTCATGGTTTGGAAGTATGGAAGATAATGGATTTCTTTCTTTTCATTCCTCCCCATGGTTTAGGACATAGATTTACTTTATGTGCTGCCTTCTTTATATCTGGCAGGGATCAGCTTTCCCATGCTTAGGCTAAGCCCCTTTCTTTTCAGCCTCAAACAGTACTTTAGTTTCAAAATGCATTAGTTGAGGTCCTTCTTTTCCTATGTGCCTTTGCTTATTTTTTCAGGAAAACTCATCCTGTACTCAACTATCCATTTTTCTGCTTCCCATACTGTAGGAAGGTGTTCAGATTAACCTGGGACTGACAAATTAAAACATAATAATTTTTTTCCAGTGATTTTTCCAGCTGGGGTGTGAATTTGCCTAATCCACCTCTCTCACCATGCTGTGGAACTCTACCAACTGTCTGTTTTCCTTTTGAAATCAGTGGGTTCTGACAGGCATGCTCTGCTTGGTGCTTTCCACCAGAACCCTTGTAATTTATTTTTTTGAATCCTTGACCATAACACCCATTTGCTTTTTATAGGGTTGTCCCACAATTAGTTTTCTGGTGTCTGAAGTTTTTCTTTTGCTCTAGCTTTCCCCATCATGTCAGCTGTCTTCTTGCCGATCTAGTTCATTTCCTGTCTGAAAAGAAAGATGAGGAAAGAACTCCCTTCAATGTCACAGAGTTTCTCTTCTATTCTGTTCTCTATTTCAGAAAATAATTCTGCCCTGCTGAAATCTTAATACAAGAAAATTGAAGGTGCCTTAGCTTTCTTTCAAATAAATATTATGCCTAGACATTTCCCACTGCACAACTCATGGCTTCCAACAGGTATGGAATCCTCCTAAAGGTATGGAATTCTCTACCAAGTCACCTGAAATTATGATATGAGAAAGAATTAAAGCCTTAAAGATTCTTAAGGGTACTTTGCAAAGTAGATTCTTAAGGGTACTTTGCAAAGTATGCTTCAAATTGGAAAGCCAGTAACTTTTACTGAACTAAGAAAAATATTCAGAAAAACAACATAAAATTAAAAAATGAATAATGAAATAATAATTAAAAAAATAAAATAATCTGTTTTCAAATATATTAGTCTGGCTCATTCTCATCAAAGAGAAGAGAAGAGAAAAAAGAAAAAGGAGAGGGAAGGTTTGGGAAGGTTTGGGCAGGGCAGGGCGGGGAGGGGAGGGGAGGGGAGGGGAGGGGAGGGGAGGGGAGGGGAGGGGAGGGGAGGGGAGGGGAGGGGAGGGGAGGGGAGGGGAGGGGAGAGGAGGGGAAGGTTTGGGAAGGGAAGGTTTGGGAAGGTTTGGGAAGGTTTGGGAAGGTTTGGGAAGGTTTGGGAAGGGAAGGTTTGGGAAGGTTTGGGAAGGTTTGGGAAGGTTTGGGAAGGTTTGGGAAGGTTAGGGAAGGGAAGGTTTGGGAAGGTTTGGGAAGGTTTGGGAAGGTTTGGGAAGGTTTGGGAAGGTTTGGGAAGGTTTGGGAAGGTTTGGGAAGGGAAGGGAAGGGAAGGGAAGGGAAGGGAAGGGAAGGGAAGGGAAGGGAAGGGAAGGGAAGGGAAGGGAAGGGAAGGGAAGGGAAGGGAAGGTTTGGGAAGGGAAGGGAAGGGAAGGGAAGGGAAGGGAAGGGAAGGGAAGGGAAGGGAAGGGAAGGGAAGGGAAGGGAAGGGAAGGGAAGGGAAGGGAAGGGAAGGGAAGGGAAGGTTTGGGAAGGGAAGGTTTGGGAAGGGAAGGGAAGGGAAGGGAAGGGAAGGGAAGGGAAGGGAAGGGAAGGGAAGGGAAGGGAAGGGAAGGGAAGGGAAGGGAAGGGAAGGGAAGGGAAGGGAAGGGAAGGGAAGGGAAGGGAAGGGAAGGGAAGGGAAGGGAAGGGAAGGGAAGGGAAGGGAAGGGAAGGGAAGGGAAGGGAAGGGAAGGGAAGGGAAGGGAAGGGAAGGGAAGGGAAGGGAAGGGAAGGGAAGGGAAGGGAAGGGAAGGGAAGGGAAGGGAAGGGAAGGTTTGGGAAGGTTTGGGAAGGGAAGGGAAGGGAAGGGAAGGAAGGGAAGGGAAGGGAAGGGAAGGGAAGGGAAGGGAAGGAAGGGAAGGGAAGGGAAGGAAGGGAAGGGAAGGGAAGGGAAGGGAAGGGAAGGGAAGGGAAGGGAAGGGAAGGGAAGGGAAGGGAAGGGAAGGGAAGGGAAGGGAAGGGAAGGGAAGGGAAGGGAAGGGAAGGGAAGGGAAGGGAAGGGAAGGGGGAAGGGAAGGGAAGGGAAGGGAAGGGAAGGAAGGGAAGGGAAGGGAAGGGAAGGGAAGGGAAGGAAGGGAAGGGAAGGGAAGGGAAGGGAAGGAAGGGAGGGAAGGGAAGGGAAGGGAAGGGAAGGGAAGGGAAGGGAAGGAAGGTTTGGGAAGGGAAGGGAAGGTTTGGAAGGTTTGGGAAGGTTTGGGAAGGTTTGGGAAGGTTTGGGAAGGTTTGGAAGGGAAGGTTTGGGAAGGGTTTGGGAAGGTTTGGGAAGGTTTGGGAAGGTTTGGGAAGGTTTGGGAAGGTTTGGGAAGGTTTGGGAAGGTTTGGGAAGGTTAGGGAAGGGAAGGGAAGGGAAGGGAAGGGAAGGGAAGGAAGGAAGGGGAAGGGAAGGGAAGGGAAGGGAAGGGGAAGGGAAGGGAAGGGAAGGGAAGGGAAGGGAAGGGAAGGGAAGGGAAGGGAAGGGAAGGGAAGGGAAGGGAAGGGAAGGGAAGGGAAGGGAAGGGAAGGGAAGGGAAGGGAAGGAAGGGAAGGGAAGGGAAGGGAAGGGAAGGGAAGGGAAGGGAAGGGAGGGGAAGGGAAGGGAAGGGAAGGGAAGGGAAGGGAAGGGAAGGAGGGAAGGGAAGGGAAAGGGAAGGGAAGGGAAGGGAAGGGGGAAGGGAGGAGAGGAAGGGAAGGGACTCCAACACCACAACCTCAAACCATACGCCGCAGATTCCTAAATGTTTCACCTTAGAAGAGGCTGGAAACCATGCACTTCCAAATTTTGGAAAAGCTGCGCTCCAGTATGCAAAGTCATTTGGTACTCTTAAGAAGAAAAAAAGGTGAGAATGGTAACTGACTTAAAGTAACAGAGTAAACATGAACATAGCATACTGATTTAAAATTCATGTATTGTGAGAAAATGAACAAGTGCTTGTAATAAATTTACAACAGTAAAACAGTATTCTATGTGTGGTTTTCAGCCCATTAAACATTCTCCTTCCAGAAACGCATCTCGTGCTTAGTTCTTGAACAACAGACATCCGCGTATGATTGCTGTCTCCATGTTACAGATTCTGTTTTTATAGCCTGAAATGACTTGCTTTTATCTCTTCCAAAAACTGTCACAAAGAAAAAGCATTCAAAAATTTAAGACTATAGAGTATACTTGCTAGCAGTCAAGAAACTGATACAGCATATATAAAACCAAGAAGACAGGTATAATTTTCCTAATACAAGTGTCATTACTATTTTTTTTCTGAGTGTTTCCATTGCCACAGTATCAATTAATAGAAATGGTATTCCAGTGAATCACCTTGTTCAAGTCGAAGGGCTAAAAGAATTATTCAGACAGAACAAACAAGTCTAAAATAACACAACACAAAAAAGTCAAGTATCTGTCAGTCACAAGCAATGTCAGTGCCATGATCTACCACTTCTCTGTTTCCTTATAAAGCAGACAAAGTATATGTCAAACTGTCAAATGCAGAGGTAAAAAAAAAACTGTTGTAAGCAAGGGAAGGAAACAGAGTCTAAGGAGAGGAGAAAAAAAACAAACGCAAAACTGAACAACCTCCAAAATAACATGAAGTAATTCACCTCATAGCAATCTACTCCAATATTACATTAAATGCCAACAAAATTTAGATACCCAAGAAAGAGAAGGAAAACCTGAAAGGTGGTTGGTTACTGAGAAAATGGGATGAGGAAAAACCTTACCATATTTTTAGGTCCTTTCCTTGCATGTTTCCTATGTACAGTCCCTCACTGCATAATGTAACATTCTCTATTGTGCAATTTTAACCTTATCTGTCCTGTTACAACTTGTCTCAGCATATTTTCAAAACAGAATGAAAGATGTGAGCTGCAGCATTGATCCACTTGGTTTCAAAAATAATTTTGGCCCTACAGCTGATAAACCTGCAGCTAATAAAGCTGATAAACACATGATAAACTGACAGTAAGGTGCAAATGCTATCTAGATGCTAATTCTATTTGTATTGAACATTTCAGCAGACAGTAACTTCAGCACTCATTCTCTCTCTTTAATAAGAGTTACATAGTAGGATCCCTCATAGGAAGGAGAAATCTTGTTTCTAAGTCTCAGTGGAAGTGTCCCCGGAGATGCTTCTGAGGGTTCTCTCTCAGAAAAAATTGAGCAGTTAACAAATATTTGCTATTAACTTGGTCAGCAAACAGGCACCCTGCTCTGACAGAGGCAGCATTGGGGAAGACAGACTCTTCAGAATTCTCAGTGTTATCCTGCAATATAATGCAGGCTTGAAAGTCTTGAAACTTTCATAATTACAAAAAAAAGTCTTTTTTTCCTGTTGTTTTAAATGGATACAGTATGTCACACAGTCCATCAGATATTATCAGTGCAATTGAAATGTGCATATTTATTTTCTAGATAGAATGATGAGAGATAGAAATTAGAACAAGGACCTTCTGCTTTGAATGTGAAACTTTTCATGTTGAAAGTATAATCACAATGAAATGTGATCATTTCAGTAAGGTTTTGCACAAGTTCATAGCTAACAAATAAAACTTCTAGAGATAAAACTTTTAATAGCGATTCTATTCTCTCCAGTCCAGATCAGTGGAGGAGTCATTTAAAAGGTTGCATCTTTATGGAAAGAAAATATTGTCTATAGCTAAACTGCACCCAGATTCCCACCAAATAAAAATATGATATGCAAGATTAATGTGACCAGGCCTAAGCCAACCTGCCCGGCAAAGGAAGAAACATTCAGACTGACCACTGAGTAGCCCTTAGCATGAAGAATCTGCTGCTGTCAACAAGAAATTCTGATAAGCAATGAGGTCACGGCATGAAAAATCTGCTCTCACCTTGTAAGGCCAGAAGCCATGCAATTACTTCTGACAGGTACTTCTCAGTAATTGTCACAGACATGGTTAGGGAAAATAAAAGTTTCCTAATAAGAGAAAGGTCTCTAAAAAGTTCAGTAGGTAGGTGTTGGGCCATTCCCCAGTTCATTTGAAATACCTTGTCTTTTACGATACTCCAAACATGCTCTGAATCTATTTAAACTTTAGGGATTTTCAAAAAGGCAAGCATCTTGCTGAGGTAAAAGCTTTCTTCCAGAGATGTATCTGCTTTTATTGCTGGACTGTGAGAAATTATTATCACCTTCTGGTTAATGGTAGTTACTGGTGTTAATTCACCCAGGTGTCACCAATGATGCTTTTCAGTCGTACTTGAGCAGTTTTATTATGGAAATATCTTAAAACCCTGAACTAAATTCTCAAAGAGTGTGAAAATTCCAAGAGATAGAAGTGATAGTAGAAAATCTACCATTTCAGCCCCAGGAATGAAAGGAATAGTTTGAGTTTGAGTTTTCCAAAGGAAATTGCTGGAAGACCTACAACATAACACTATGGTCCTCTGGATTACCAGTGCTTAGCTCAAGCCAGTACATTCAGGTACAGAATGAGTCATAAATAAATAAATAAGAAACTTCAGGGACAGTGGAAGAAAGGGGCATAAAAAGAGATTCTGGGAAGAGACCATTATAGCAGCCTCCAAAGCAGAAGTAATGAAAAACACTTGAATCAAATAGACCTGCAGTTTACCTCACTTGAAGGAGAATGTGGGTTTTTTTCCAAAAAAATTATAGCAGACTGAGGTAAAGTATGAGAAAGCAATGGTAGCAAGCTCATTGCACTCATTTTTTGACAACACAGAAGCACAAAAAAGAAATTCAGAAGTGGGCACTGATACCAGGAACATTTAGTACAAGAGTAGCAGACTGGAGAAATTCTGTAAAAATGAAAGACGAGCAAACCAGTCTGTAATTTGTAATATTTATAAAATCATATGGAAGACTAAAGGCATTTCTGAAACAAGCAGGGAATGCAGCTTGGAGCACAGCAGCAACACAGGGGACAGTACAGACAAAAAGGTCAGTATGTCAAAAATTCCTTTGTCACTCAAGTTCTATAGCTTGCTGGCAGTAATACAAAACAAGACCTTTCAGAAGGGGAATCAAATCAGCAGGATAGGTAACATGCAGTGAGAGGATGAGGCCAGTGACTGAGACACTTACGAAGGCTGAAGTACTGTAGGCTTTGGAAGAGACTCAAATAGTAAAGAAAGAATTATATCTTTAAGAAGGTTGTCAGCATGCAACCTAAGGGGATGGATGGATCAAATTCTTCAGATACTAGCAGAAATTGAATAGGATCAAACTCTACTTTAAGTAACCAACATTCAGTATGGGCAGGCAGGCCCTCTTCTCCATATTCTCTTTTTTTGATCTTGGTTAGCTTCAAACTTAGATGTACAGTATTCAGACTTGAAAGTGCTATGAGAGTTGAACTTCTTTCTAGCTCAGGTTCAGAAAGCTCTCTGGCTCGTGCAGAAATGAAATGTGGAGCTACGGCTAAGAAACCTATGGATACAAATCTGCAAGAAACTTCTCTTGCCTATGAAGCACCTCTGTTCTGATGTGCACTTACTTAACCTCTCCTTAGTCACCTACAGCACATTTAACTTAGTGGATCATGCCTTAAGCAAGCTGCTTTGTTGTTAGCATAGAATCAATCACTGCAGAGACCTCTCACTGACTTACTACAAAATTAAGAAATATCCAACAACTTATATATGTTGATGATAGCGTAAACTTTTGACCGTTCATTTGGACTGTAGTCCTGTGGAAAGTAAATCTTCAGAAAATGTAAATAGATCTGTTTATTCAAGTCAATTGCTAATAGCAGGGTCTATCAGAAAGCTGAAGACAGACAATCCCAAAACCTAAACACAAAACTACATTTGTATTTGAAAGATAGGGACAGAATTTTCTATGGATATCTTCGCTTTGCTATCTCCCTTATTTCCATTAAGCTAATACTGACTGTTGCTTGAGATTGTCAGCTGACAATGTTGAGATGGTTTCTCCTTTGCAAGACTGCTCACTATTCCTCAGTATGAGAAAACAAGCATGAGCAGCATAAGTTCCTAATTCTGCAAAAAGTATAGTAACACAAATAATTAATGATGAATTTACAGAAAAAATCACAAATTATCTGAGTTTTTAGCTTCAAGTGCAGCAATTAACCTACACGAAAAGTATTTTGTCTTATTCTAAATTTGAAAGAAAATGTCTTCATGACAGAACAGTCAAGGTGTTCCACGGAAAATGCAACAAAATGACAGCTCAGTGATTTATAGGATATTTAGTTTATCACTTGATTGACAAATTAAACTGTGATTCTGTGGGGAAAAAGCTGCCCAGCATTCTTGAGAAATCATCATAACAAGAATAACATTCACTTTTTCTTTAATATCTAAGAGTTGTAGAAGGACACTTTAAGTCAAACTCTTCAAATTAGGACTTAATGGAGGCTGAAAAATGGTGTGTAGCATACTATTTTATTATTTTGTCGAGTAATAAAGGTAGTTTTGACAATTGCTGCCACCCTGAAACCAAGAAGTTGAGCTCGCAACTTTAGTTTAACAACCCAAAAGACCAGAGCACTGAAATTAGTCCTTCATCATGTATTATCACTTCCAACAGTTACGTTCAGGTACATGACCAATGTCTTTTGGGACATTCACCCACAAACACACTGCTGTCACACAGTACTACAGAGACAGGCAGATTGCTTAGGGAACCTTGGCAGAACAATAACACAACAATGCAGTTATTACAATAAAAACTTTATTTTAACCTAGACTCTGCAGATTGGGTTATTTTACAAAACTTGTATCAAAGACCCTCTGCAGATCAGGCAATTTTAACTAACATCCAACCCCCCCCACATACTCCGGTCGTTTGTAGCACATGAACTGTAACCTGAGCTCAAAGCAGGCATACAAAACCCAGTCCTTGGAAGAAGAAGACAAGGAGGGCAGCCCGGACCACTGAGAGGTCGTGTTCCTGCCACCCCACAGCTCCAGCACATAGCTGACTGGGATTTGCTGCGCACAGGACGAGGTGTGTGATTTTTATGTTTCCCTGTTCTGCACTGTGTGTCATTTTAATTGTCCCAGGCACCTGGACCCCATTTCATGGATGAAGGTGTTCGTGGCCAGTGCCTGCCCACCCCACAAGACAAGGCACCAGTATCTAGGAGCAGGGGATCTGTCTACCACTGCCAGGTGCTCCAGAAGCTTTGCTTCAGCTCAGACCTCCCAGCTACTGCCAGAGATCTATTTCAGGAGCAGCAAGATGCTCTCCATGAGAGAGGACAAGCCAGAAGCCAAGGCTGATCCCAGCTGCTGATCAGGCAGTACCTTAACTAACCAGGCAGTCCTACAGCACACAAGGCGGTCCAAGCTGGGGATGGGATGCATCAACCCCCAGGCTGTACACCCAGACAGGGTGAACCCATGCCTCAGGTCTGAGGGGAATCTAGGAAGATGAGCGAGAAAATATGGATCGGGAGAGGACAGGGCTGAGACAGACATGCAATGTAGGGTCAAGGCACACCTAAAAGACAAAGCTGGAGATCAGGCTGCCGGTAACACAGGTCTGAGCTGCCTCCAGGACACAGGGCCAGACGCAGCTGAACAGCACAGCTCAAGATGAGACCGGAGACTAATGTTCTGATGTTCAATGGAGCCTCTGGAGAAATGGCCAGAAGGTCTACCAGCAGAGGCTCCAGGCAACTCTGACAGGTCCGGACTTCAAGAGCACAGCTACACTCAGTGACAAGACTACTTCTGCAACAAATGTACCCAAAAGCCCCCCCCCCCCACTGCTGGTCAAAACTTATGTGAAATTGCTGTGATGCACAAAATTACTTTTGTTCGTATTTCCTGCTGTTATGACTTCTTCCTGAAAAATATGGACTTATTTTGTGTTTCATTTTAATTGAACTCATGGAATTAAAACAGAACATAATAAAACTCCCTACATCTAAACCATAACAATTTCATTCATTTCCCTGAGATCATACAGCTCAGTGTTTGGGACTTGTAAGGGGGTAAAACTGATCAATGTGCAATGGTTGTTAACTATCTGTGCCCTCAGTGAATTAAAACAGCTGTTTTCATGCTAGGAGAGAAACAACCATGTATCTATGTTTTGTATTACATCCTTTAGCAAGCAAGATGAACAAGATTTTCCAAAACTTTTCTTCTTTTTTTTTTTTTTTTTTTCCTAATGGAACAGCAACCTGTCAGGAAAAATAACTGCTTTGAATTAAACCCATGTTTATTACCCTGATGTGCACACACTTGATAATGCAGCTTTTATAATTCCCCCCATTTTTTGCTTTTACTTCTTACAGACTCTGTGCTTTAAATGTGTAGAAATAGCACTAGCTAATATGCTCTGTGCTTTGCAAAGTACACTGAATTATCTTGTTGTTTGTTACAAATACAGGGCAGGTGGCAGGTCATAAATTAAAAGACTATTTTAATATAAAAATAGAAAAGTCACACAACTGTCATTTTCAAGAACAAGACAACAGTTGGTACGGGTATAATCATATCTCCCAAGCCAATTTATAAGGCATTTGTTTTCAGACTGTAAAAATTCACTTGAGGCATGATCAAAAAGTAATGATGCTAGGGACCACTTATCAGAGGACAAAAACAGTTTCACAAAGGAAGGCCTTCTGTACTTCCTTTCATAGATGTCTACCTCAGATTAACATTCTGTAAATACTTTTATTAAAACTCCTTCTGCAAATATTTTAAGCCTTTTTCAAGTAACAGAGAAATTTACTTTTAGAAAATCTTTTATTGAAGATATGTGTTGTGTTCCTCTAACTCGGGGTTTTTAAAAGTGATTCCAATTATTTGTTTTCCTTAACAGAAAAAATTATGATGCCAGGTGCTTTGGAGCATTAAAACTTTTGTTTGTTCATTCTTATACTAGCAAAGGGGACCAAGAAATCCAAGAAATCCTAAAAAATGAAAATAAGGATAAAAGTGTAAGTAAGCAAGGGCAGATGAATGTCACTGAAAGATGAATAATGTGCTAAAATAATAATACATCATTATTGTATATTTCTAATAATGGATCCGAAATTGCTATGTGATTGACAAGCACTTGCATTGTACTGACATAAAAACTTGGCACAAAGTCATTTTTTTAAAAAAATTCATATTTTGAAACTTTTTTTTTCTATTTTTAAGAAGAAGATAAAGAAGATATATTGTTAATGGAAACGAAGGCATAGGAAAATTACTTAGGCTGTAGCCCTTCCTCTTTTTTTCAATCTATTATAATGTTAGCAAAATGCATAACTTTCTCACTTACTTGGTACATCTTTCTGGCTAAATTTCAACCAGAACTTAACTAGTTCTGGTTCTAATCGACTACTTATTTTTTAATTAAAGTTTATTCAAATATTACTCTTAGTCACTTTTTGTCAACCCAGGTGGTACAGACTTATTTTCACAAGGGCAGTGTCCCTAGAAAAAATAAGGAACATACTAGCAGTGTGAAGTAGACTGCTTGGGCAGGACACAATTAGACTTTGTTATGTCTTTGAATGGTAACTTTAAACATTTTGCACTATATTTTACAGGGCTAGGAGACAGCTTTAACAGCATAGATTTTCAGTGTTTCTATTTAATGAAGATCAGTCATTCTCTATTGAGTCTGGCTGGGATGGAATTATTTTCTTCATTGCAATTCACATGGTGTTGGGTTTTAGACATGTGGCCAAGACAGTGTTGATAACACACTGGTGTTTTAGGTATTGCTCAACTCTGTTTGCACAGCATCAAGCTTGCCTGTGTTTCCCACTCTGGTAGGCTGGTGCTAGGCAAGTTTTTGGGACAGGATACAACCAGGATGGTGACCAAAATAACCAAAGAGATATACCATATCATACAGCATCATACTCAGCAAGAAAACCGAGGTGTGTTTTTCCAAAGAAGTTATTGTTTGTGGATGAGCTCGGCATTTGACTTTGGGTGACGAGTGACTGCTCTAGCACCACTTCTTTATCTTTGTTTTTCCTTCAAACATTAAAATGTTTTCATCTTGACAATGAGTCTTTTTAATTGCTTTTGCCCTTCTCAGTCTCTCCCCCAGCCTGCTGAGAGGGCTTGAGAAAACAATTGGGTGGGGGCTTACTTGTCACCTGGGATCAACTGACCACTTACACAAAAAAACCCTAAAATTAATGTAGTTTTCATGTCATGGTGATATGAATCTTCAACCACAGCAGATTCTTTTATTAATTTAAGTGATTCTAAGCTAGTTATTGATTTTTAAAAGTATTATTTAACCCACCATTTTAGCTTTCCTTTAAAAATTATTTAAGTATTCACTGTATCAAAGATAACTGTAGATGTTAAACTTGAAAGTCATTTGTCTCTTCAGATTCATGCCTATGGATTTATTGGAATTAAATGAGTATTTATAAATATATAAAAATCAGGCCAGGTTGGATGGGGTCCTCAGCAACCTGATCTAATGGAAGGTGTCCTTGCCCATGGTGGGGGTGGTGGAACTAGACAATCTTAAAGGTCCCTACCAACCCAAACCATGCTATGATTCTATGACTTATTGAAACAATTAAAGAATTTCAGAAAACGATGCATTACTTCTTCAGAAATTATTAAGAAAGAGACATTTCTCTAACATACATGAAAGAGTCTAAGAATAATTTAAGGTCATTCTGTAAATGGAAATTGACTGTTATTTTAAAAAAAGTAATAGAGTAGTTCATAAAAGTTAAAACAGAGTTTTAGCTCTTGTCGTATCCCCAGTGAGACTGGATAGAATGGTGAAAAAGAGGGATTAAAACTCACTTCTACAGTGAAACTCAGTGAAACTTTTAAGTAGGTGAAACAAACATGTACTAGTGCATGCGCACCTATCAGTAGATTATACATTTGCAAACTGCCTAAACAAGTTTCACATCACACTAAGACAGCAAACTGTATGCTCTCCTCCTTTCATGAAATCAGGTAAAAGTGAGATCATAAAAACTTAGTTATTTGAGCCAGCAGCACACTCCCTTCAACTGAACTTCAGAAGCACTAACACAGGCTCACAGATCATTTCAACTTGTTTCTTCAAAGGGAGAGTGAAGAATTCAGAGACGTGTAAAATGGCAGAACTTCTAGTTCAGATTATAACAACTAACATCTTAAGAAGATGAATATTAAATTACAGACTAGAAATTAAATTAAAAACCTCTTCCTGTAAAAGAAAGAATGAAATGTTTCATTGAGATGGAGACTTGCACAGCGTTCTTTCAGATATTGACCTAATCAGCAAATACGTCTGACTTCTGTTGATCTTGTTGCCACCACCAAACAACAGGGGTGATGGTATCAGCGTCAGGCTTCAAGTCCCCCAGAGAGTGGAAAGAATAAAATAGAGGATTTCCCACATTCGAAAGTATTTTTTCTACAGCAACACATACAGCATTTCAGAAGTTTTAAAAACCTGATTCACCATCCTGTGCTGAAGCAGCGTCAGGTTTAACAGGATATTTGACTCACCAGGTTGTAAACCTCTGGTGACTTATTTATGAGTTACACTTTCTTGGGCTTGCCTGTCTTGGAATTCTGTTAATAGACAAACTAAATCTCCTTTATTGCAAATACCTGTTATTGTCATTTGCAATCATTTCACAGAATGGAAAGACTCACATTATATGTTGGCTGTCTCTTCTAAACAAAGCCAGTTATTAAATCTTGGTGGAGAACTCTAAAACATCTCAGTCCCCTCTTCAGTTCCCTGGCTTTTGTGAGACACTCTTCAAGTTGAGAACTTACAGGCCCAGGATATGAAATTTATGGCCCTTGGAAATTGTTCTAGACAAACCAATGCAAAGTGAGAGCAGGCAGTCACCTTGCTGCATTTTTTCTTATGTTTAACTGGTGAAATGAAAGAAATAAAAATCTAATCTGTGTTTAATTTAACACAAAGTTCAAAAGTAATTTGTTAGAAAAAACCCCATTACTTAATTTCTGCAATGTCAAAATATATTTTAGCAGATGCATTCAACATTAAAACTAATTAATAATTTTGTTAGAATGACCCAAGAATTAAAAACAAATACCCATGCCAGTTAGAATATTTTGACTTTTTTTCCTTTGTTTTCCTTTGTACATGGTGACAAATGCTGACAAAACAGTATTTTCCAGCAGAAATGTTGCACTGATTTCTTTCAACCATCTTAACGTGATTGTGACAGATTGCACAATATAAAAAGCAATTCTATCAGCAAAACATACTTTACACATTACACCCACTATTTTCCCCTTTTAAAGCATCTGTCACTGCTTTTAAAGGTCACATATTTCATGTTTCAGTGTGTGGGGAGAAAAAATATTTCCTCTTAACTTGAGAGATTAGCAAGGGTGCTATACAAGCTTTGTTGTGCATTGGATAATTTCATTTATTATTCTTACTGTGACACAGTGCTTGGAATTCATTTTTGTGCAAAAAAAGACTTCCATGTGTACAATGTCTGTACTGCAATAATGGAAACAAAACGATTAATTCAATGAAGGAGGTCTGATGTTTTGCTTCCACCAACTAAAATACCTTCCTCTTCTTTCCTATAGTACTACTAGGAAGCAAATATGACATGACAATAAGATCAAATCCTGGTTGTAATGCTGTGAGAAAGATGCCTCTGCCTAATACCAAGCATTTTAAAATTAATTCAGTCCTTGTATTACCGGCCAAATAAATAGAGGCATGAGCTGTAGGATAAACTCACTTATGTCCGACAGGAACAGCAAAACAAATTTGGAGGGATTTAAGAAGGGCACAGCTTTAGGAGAGAAAGAAATAGAAAGAAAAAAAAATAGCTGAAGCAAACAATGTAAAAAAAGGACAAGAAAAAAAGTGCATGGAAACAGCATAGGCCATTACACCTTAGCGTTTTATTCAAGGCCCTGGTTATGTTAAAGGGAGAGACGTAGGTGTTTTTAGGGACATGGTACATTACTGATTAATTTGGACAGAAGAATCTTATAATCTTCAGTCTACAGAATTCCAAGTAACAGATCACTGGAAGGGAGAGCTTTTTTTGTTAGATATATCTGTTTAACACACAGTCACGGTTTTCAAGAAGATTGAGATCAAAAATAAGAGCCGAAGAAATAAATCTATTTCTCAGTGTATTTAAGGAGTTAATGGTCATTACTAGCCATGTTTACAGGAAAGACATAAAGTAAAGGGTCTGGTGTTCTCCTAAGTGTGTTTAAAAGGTCACCTTTGTGCTACTGGTCCAGAACAGCACAGGTACCACAGCCTAGTTTACTTTTTCATGTCAAGTGCTATCAAAGTTAATTGCTGTCCTTTTTTGCAGTAAAGGTTTTTATACTGGTTTATGCCAGCTTCCCTGAGGTACTCCATCATTTTTCCCCAAAACCCAATAGAAAAAAAAGAAGTAAAATCTAAAAGAAAATATTTTAAAGGGTGCACATGTAAACCAATTTTGTTCTTTAAGAGAGTGGTATCTTGAGTTTTCTCAACTCATCATGTATTTCTTCATCCATTATCCTCCCCTCTAATGTTCCTCTTGATGTTCTCATGGTTAGATCCCCAAGACTCTTCACCAACAAATCAGAAATGCGAAGACCATGCAAGAACCTCAAAACAGATTAGCATTTTTTATGAAAAGTGAGTTTACATGAACATCCATTTGAAAATTATAAGCTTTAAGGACTCTGTTTATTTGAACATAGGTTCAAACCTTAGCCAGTTTCCAGATGTCCACCCCACTGCTCTCACTCCTCTTCCTAAACAAGACATGAGGGGAAAATAAAGGAAAAAGCTCGTGCACTGAGATAGAGACAGGGAGACCTCTTGCCAGTAACCATCGTGTGCAAAACAAGCTCGACTTGAGGAAACTTATTTTAATTTATTGCCAATTAAAACCAGACGGGGAGGGGGGGGGAGATGGGGGAGACAAATGCAAAAGCAACACACTCCCCCCATATCGCTCTTCTTCTCAAGCTCCACTTCATTCCAACATTCCTAGCTCCTCTACCTCCTCCCCGTAAGCAGTGGAGGGACTGCTGTCAGTCCATAGCAGCTCCTCTCTGCTGCTCCTTCTCCCTCACTCTCTTCCACAGCACCAGCCTGGGCCTTTCCCCGTCCCTCAGCATAAGCTTGCCCATGTGGGCTCTCCATGCGCTGCAGCTTCCTTCCGGCCACGTCCCGCTGCCCAGCCGGGTCCCTCCCAGGCCGCAGGGCCGTCCATCCCTGCTGGTTCTCTCCTCCATGCCTCCGTCCCTGCTCCCGCTGTCCCCTCGGGGCTCGCAGCGCTGTTTCCCGCACGGTTCCCCTCGCTCAGCCCCGGCTGCCGGGCAGCGTTTTGCCCTCCCTTGGCCAGGCTTTCCCCGGGGCTCTCGCCCGCCCGCCCGGGGCTGAGGGGCTCAGCTGCGCCCTGCGCTGGGGCCGCTGCAGCGCTGGCAGCGCCTGCGGCCGGGCGGGGCAGCCCCTGCACGGCCCCGGGATAGCTCTGGGTAGAGAAGTCATTTGTGAATCAAGGTGCTTGCTGCCGATCAAAAGCGACAGTTTTAGAAAGCCCTGGCATTTAAAAGATGTCACTTTTGACTGTTTCATTAGCTTGAGGTCTTAAAATTTCATTTAATGTGCTCCATTTACCTGCTGTTAAAATCCACTCGGTATGCTTACACCTTGTTAAAAGCCCAGCATTGGGAAAATGTTCAGTGCATTCTGGAAGTCAACACAAAGCAGTGAGGCCAACCAGCTTTCAATGTATATTTTAAAATAATCTGTCTTTCTTACACTGGAGAACCTAGTGTCAGTCTAAGATGCATTATCTCCTTTTTCTCTGTTGGAAAATTCACTGTGATTAGAGTTACAGACTTTGGCAGGAAAGACAGGAAGTTATTTTCTTGGACATTTTATTTTATAAGCACAGAGACCAGAATGTTCTCATCTTGAGCTCAGTCAATACAAGTTCATTGCCTAGAATACAGCAATGCAGTGCATCTTTCATCTCTGATGCATGCCTTTGCTAGTTTAATTTTTCCTTGAACTTAATTTGTCTGGATGCTTCAAAATATTTTCTGTCTAGTTTCCTGAGCTACTAGTTCTTTTTAATGTAGGAAAGTTGGAAGGGCAGAACGAACACATAAAATTTGCACTAGGCATGTAAGTTTTGGGAGTTGATATTGAAATGTTAGATGTGGGACATTTTAGTAGAACTTGAGTTTACCTAGTCAGAAAAAAGGTTTACCTGGCAGAATTGCTTGTCTTCCCTCTTTTCCCTTACCTTCCTATAATATTGCTACAGTACAGTTGGGGGAGTTAGGTTATAAACATGCTTACTGGCATCCACCGAAAGTATGGCTTTTCTTCTGATAGTGAAAGATACTGTAGGTCTCAGAGAAGAACCTTACCCATGCAGCTACAACCAGAAGCACCTTACTGGAAAATCTGGTATACATTGGGTATTCTTCTCTTCTGCGGAGAAATTCTGCACCAGAAAGAGCTAGGCAAGTTTTCCTATGCCAAGCAATCAAGACAGTAAGAAAATGTGATTATTTTTCCTCCCCCTTATATTTTCTACAAAACCAGAATTAGTTTCAATGTCATTTATGTAAGCACAGCATTTGCTTATAGCAGATTGCAATTGAATAACTCACACAGATTGTCCTCAACTGTCTGACATAAGTTTAATATTCAGTTCTACTTGGCTGCTTCCACTACCAAATGAGAGCTAAGTGTAGATTTATGTGAATGTAACAAGTCATTATTGCTTTCTTCTTAGCCATCACTAATTTTTACTTTATGGATAGTCAGTTCATGTACTGTCATCATCTCATTATCTTATGTTTATTTTACTGCCCATGACAGAAATTCTTATATTCATCTTAAAAGTACATAAAGGCATTTTGCATTCATCATCTAAGACTTTCATCGCATCTTAGTTACACAGATCTAAGAGCATTTTTCTTTCAGCCACGCGGAGATGGAAATCACAAGGTATCTTCATCTAATTTTTAACATGATCCCCTCATTGAAACTGCATTTTCTTGTCCTTAACAGATACATTTATTTACCTTTTATGTACGAGCTGAAACACATATTTATATTTCTAGCTGAAACACATATTTATATTTCTGTGCTTCAGGCACTGCTTTTGCATCAGCCAGAAGCTGAATTTGTAAAGCATGGATGTCACAGGTGTGGACTAAAATTGTACCGGGCAGCAGGGGACATGCATGCTCATTGAACCTCCCTAATCCAGTGGAAACTGATTCCAGCAAACCCTGGCACCTTTGCTGGAGATACCCTGCTAGGTGCCACAGATGTTTATCCAGTCAGAGAAAGGAGCATGCATTTTCAGGGAGGAGCTGGAGCTTGTCAGGGAGTTGCAGGCCAGAGTGGACACGTTGTCAGTGCAGGATTTGTTGGAGAAGGGGGACAGAGTGAACTGTAGTGCTGGGGACAGCAGTGGCAGGTATGTGAGCCACCCTGCCCATCCACAATGACAGTCGCCTCCTGGGAACAATTTCAAGAGCATTCCATGCTGTGAAAATAAGAGAAATTCAGACTGGGGAGAGGAAAGAGTAAGTTTTTCTCTAATTTTTGTGCTTCACTGGACACTGACACAGTGAGCACACTTGTCAGTGTTCAAATGGAAATGTTCTATGTGGAGGTGACGATATAGCAGACATGGGTAATGAAGGTGAAGTGTTCAAAAGCATTTGTAAATATTAGTGAACGTGCAAAATCAAGATTCTAAGATACAATTTTAAAACTAAAAAAGGTATTTTCCAATGGCTTTGGAGTGTGCAGAGGGCTCTCAAGAAATCTCCTTTTAACCTTCTTCTGAGAGTTGCTGGGTCTGAAGGAGGCTGTGAACCTGTGGGAAGTCCATGCTGGAGCAGGCTCCTGCAGGACCAGTCACCCTGTGAAGAGAGAAGCCCATGCAGGAACAGGTTTTCTTGACAGGACTTGTCACCCTGGGGGAGATCCATGCTGAAGCAGGCTGCTCCTGAAGGACTGTACTCCATGGGGTTCTCACACTGGAGAGGTACCCTGTGGAAGGGACCCAGGATGGAGCAGTTCATGAAGAATTGCAACCCATGGCAGGGACCCCACATTGGGGCAGGGGAGAGACTTCTGCCCCTGAAGAGGAAAGCGTGGCAGAAAAAACATGATGAACTGCTGCAATCTCTGTTCCTCAGTCGACTTGGAGTTGCCACTGGGGGAGAGAAAATACCGAATCAGGATTAAAGTTAAGCCCAAGAAGAAAGGAGCGTTCTAAGATTTAGGTTTTTTTTCGTTTTCCTACTACGTTTTGATTGGTAATTAGTTAGCCTAATTTCCTCAAGTTGAGTCTGTTTGGCCTGTGGCAGGAATCAGTGAGTGATCTGCCCCCATCCTTGTCTTGATCCATGAGCCTTTCTTTATATTTTCTCTCCCCTGTCCAGATGAGGAGGGGAGTGACAGAGTGGTTTTGATAGGCACCAGTGTCCGGCCAAAGTCAAACCACCTCAAGAAGTCAGGGAGGGAGTTCTCCCAAATAAATTTCAGCTACTTATTAGTCTGTCTATGCTTCTTTACAACATCTTTGCTTGTCAGTTTTTTGCTTCTTAGAGCTCTCCAGATTCATTTGATATACGCTTTAAAAAAGCATATTTACTTAGTGGGAACAGTGAAATATGTGGGGGGAAAAAACCCAACAAACAAAACCCAAAACTGATTAAATATAAATTGAGGTAAAAAAACCTGCTCAGTGTCCCATCATCTTTTTACTGAAAGACTGAAAGTGCTGTGTACCAGCCAGACTGCTGGAGTAAAAGCAAGTCTATGTAGTCCAATACACTATAAGGGCTATAAGGAGGATATGATCATTGATGAAAATATTTGTGGAGAAATATCTTGTATTTTAATTTAATTATACAATGGTATCATTAGCAAAAAGAACCAAAAAAAAACCAAACAAAAAAACAACTTACAAAATGAGGAGAATTTATAGCCTTCCACAAGAGAAGCAAAGACAATATATGTTAATTTGAAGAGAATGTACTACTTAGCATGGTAGAGTTACTAGCATGTAACAGCATAATTCTTATTCTAGGTTTTAGAGGTCAATGATATTTTCCCAAACATTTGCTAATTAAGACATTGACATGGCATTTAAAGATTCTCATCTAAAAGAAGCTAATACATATCAAAAGTGCTAACATAGAAACAAGAGCAAACATTTAATTTAGCAATTTTTTATACAGTTATAAAACATCATTTGCCTGGAATTTCAGTATTATGGTAATGGGACACATTTCAAAGCTAACTTGTCTTAATTTCTATGCCAAGCAATCTTCTCCCTCTTCTGTTTCTCTTCCTCTCCTCAATATACTTTGTCTTCCATTTAAAGCAGCCATTGCTAAAATTAGTGATTATATTACTTAATTATGCAGCATTTGACTGTATTTTTATCGTTACACTGTCTTCCATTAAGTGTTATGTTTGTGGCTAATGACATCTTTTTCTTATGTGTCGACAGCTCATTTTGTCAAATTTATTGTGCAATAACTCAGTATCTTACTAATAATGTATCTCTACTACTAAGATTAATAATTCTTATACAAAGCTGTTCATAGAAACATAGAAAAATGCCAGTGTCCATACTAGCAAATTCTTAGTTACAGAAGTGTCCTAATTATATTTAGTTTCATTAAACTAGCTGTGAGTAAATTACAAATTTAGGGTGTATCTCAATTCAAGTATGGCATGAAAATGATCTTATATTCTATCATGATGTACTTAACTCTTACAAAGATCATACACAGAACTGTTGCTCTGAAAGCAGTAGTAGGAAAACACAAATATTTTTGTGGGAATTTGTCTGCAAATTTGTTCACCTGCAACATAAATAAGTCCTGTGATAAAAGTCCCTTTCTTTCACTAAGTAAATAATACCTATGTCTCATATGCAGTTCTGTGTTTCCTCCACCTGCATATTCAAGCATTTGTATAATTTTTCAAGACATTTAAAATGATGGCACATCTGTGTAGGGAAGTATTGGTGTGGTGGGGGTTTTTTGCTCCTTCCCTTCCCTTCCCTTCCCTTCCCTTCCCTTCCCTTCCCTTCCCTTCCCTTCCCTTCCCTTCCCTTCCCTTCCCTTCCCTTCCCTTCCCTTCCCTTCCCTTCCCTTCCCTTCCCTTCCCTTCCCTTCCCTTCCCTTCCCTTCCCTTCCCTTCCCTTCCCTTCCCTTCCCTTCCCTTCCCTTCCCTTCCCTTCCCTTCCCTTCCCTTCCCTTCCCTTCCCTTCCCTTCCCTTCCCTTCCCTTCCCTTCCCTTCCCTTCCCTTCCCTTCCCTTCCCTTCCCTTCCCTTCCCTTCCCTTCCCTTCCCTTCCCTTCCCTTCCCTTCCCTTCCCTTCCCTTCCCTTCCCTTCCCTTCCCTTCCCTTCCCTTCCCTTCCCTTCCCTTCCCTTCCCTTCCCTTCCCTTCCCTTCCCTTCCCTTCCCTTCCCTTCCCTTCCCTTCCCTTCCCTGAACTTCCCTTCCCTGAACTTCCCTTCCCTGAACTTCCCTGAACTTCCCTGAACTTCCCTGAACTTCCCTTCCCTGAACTTCCCTTCCCTGAACTTCCCTTCCCTGAACTTCCCTTCCCTGAACTTCCCTGAACTTCCCTTCCCTGAACTTCCCTTCCCTGAACTTCCCTTCCCTGAACTTCCCTGAACTTCCCTTCCCTGAACTTCCCTTCCCTGAACTTCCCTTCCCTGAACTTCCCTTCCCTGAACTTCCCTGAACTTCCCTGAACTTCCCTGAACTTCCCTGAACTTCCCTGAACTTCCCTGAACTTCCCTTCCCTGAACTTCCCTGAACTTCCCTGAACTTCCCTTCCCTGAACTTCCCTGAACTTCCCTGAACTTCCCTGAACTTCCCTTCCCTGAACTTCCCTTCCCTGAACTTCCCTGAACTTCCCTGAACTTCCCTGAACTTCCCTGAACTTCCCTTCCCTGAACTTCCCTGAACTTCCCTGAACTTCCCTGAACTTCCCTGAACTTCCCTTCCCTGAACTTCCCTGAACTTCCCTGAACTTCCGTGAACTTCCCTGAACTTCCCTGAACTTCCCTTCCCTGAACTTCCCTTCCCTGAACTTCCCTTCCCTTCCCTGAACTTCCCTTCCCTGAACTTCCCTGAACTTCCCTGAACTTCCCTGAACTTCCCTGAACTTCCCTGAACTTCCCTTCCCTGAACTTCCCTGAACTTCCCTGAACTTCCCTGAATTTCCCTGAACTTCCCTTCCCTGAACTTCCCTTCCCTGAACTTCCCTTCCCTGAACTTCCCTGAACTTCCCTTCCCTGAACTTCCCTGAACTTCCCTGAACTTCCCTGAACTTCCCTGAACTTCCCTTCCCTGAACTTCCCTTCCCTGAACTTCTCTGAACTTCCCTGAACTTCCCTGAACTTCCCTTCCCTGAACTTCCCTTCCCTTCCCTTCCCTGGAAAAAAAGCTCATAGGAGTGGGCAATCCCTGGGCTACAGAACATCTGAGTCTTAGGTACCAATATCCAGGATGGAAGCCTGAATCATGTGTTAACATAGAGGTAGATGTCTCAGCATGGGTTTCACAAGAAGCGAGAGCCAGCTGGCATCTGCACATTCCCTAAGTAATCATTTTTCAGCTGTCTTTAGTAAGTTAATACAGAAGTTCTGAGTATTTCTCAGGATCACCTCTCTCAGGCCTCAGTAGACCCCATGGCGATGTATCTTCCATGTGGGATACATCCTAGGAGTTGTCTATTATTTTAATTTATTCCAAAGAACACACCTTGGCTCATTGTTCTTCAAATATGACACGGGAAGTTTTCCGTTCCTTTTTTTTTTAACAGTGAGAGACTTGGCCAGGCAGTAGGAGATCCAGGTTTAATTTCCTGCTTGCCTAAGGAACTTCAAACACATTCTGTTATTTCCCAGGAAAGATGCTTACCTTACAGACTGTTCAGCCCTTCTGAGCCTATGTTACTAGGCAGATGAGAATGAAAAAATTAATTAGGCCAGAGAGAGAAAAAAATGTTCATGGTGTTTTAGAGGGCCGACTTGGGGATGCAAAATGAATCTATGTGATGAATATGAGGAAAGACTTGGATGCAACTTACTATTGGGCGAAGGAACCATAATATATACAATCTGAAATGAAAAACTGCTGGAGATTTGAGATGGTGAAAATTTTAACACATTTTCTTTGTGCTGTTCTAAACTCTCCTGTCCATGTGCTCTCCCAACTGTGTTCCAATAAAGCACAGAGTTTTCATAGGCAATGATGCCCAGAGGAAAAAAGTTTCCTCTGACTTTTATATTATCAGTTCTCAAATTTACCTTTCTGGATGTATGGAAAGGTATCCACTTACCATTATGATATTCTGGAGAAAATTACCCACTCTGAAGTCGTCAAAAAACTTAAAAAGGGTTTATAAAGATTAAAGCAGTGGAGTTGAAAGAAAAGGATGCTTAATGTACGTATATTGTAATCAGCTTCAAGTCATCCATCTTTCCTTTTCTATCCAGATTACAGCTGATTTTCCAACATGATCAGAGACTCAGTAATGTTCTCAGCCTCTGCAGGAGACATTCCTGCATTAGAGACGTGTTAGTTTTTGTATCCATCCTTTTTCTTGGATTATATGCATTTAAATTCCAGCTTTGTATGTCAATTATTGATTCCTGAGGTGGCACCAATGCTTTCACTCCCACATTATGGTTAACCCTCAACTCTTTAAATATTAGTATTACTTTGTCAGACCAAATGCTCTCTCCTGCTCTGCTGTTTTTGACCAAACAAAGTTACTGCTGAGCACTGAGGTGTTTTCACCCTTTCTCCTTCCAAGTAAGATGGCATGTAAACCTCCGGATGAAGCTCTTCTATGCAAAAAGATTTTCTTTCTTTTTTTCCTAGTCCTTAAATTTTTCACTCTTTCTTTATACAAATCACTGTATGGGATGAATACATGCAGTTCATTACTAGCTATATTTTGTGACTGGAAAGGATATTAAGTGGTTTGTCTGCATATGGTGCTTGGCTTCCAGTACATCTTTCAGATATACAGCAGCAGTGAATTTGTCTTCAGGAATTGGAAGGACAAAACCCACAGATACATCTTTTCCTCTATTGCTCATGACTTGAAACTCAACTATTACCTGGTGACCAAGTAATCATCACTTTGCCTATGAGTCTCTCTCTGTTTTCAAGCAATAAATCTAGGAGGGCACCTTTCCTAGCTGTCTCCCTTAGTACCTGCACCAAGAAGTTATTTTCAACATGCTTCAGAAATTTCCTGCACCTATTTGCGTTCCCTCTCTGATAGTCTCAGGGAATATTGTATATTGTCCTGGAAGTTAAAATCACCCCTAAGAATAAGGGCAGCTGATATAGCGATACCTCCTAGTTCCTTGTAGAATAATTCATCAGTGTCACAGTCCTGGCTGGGTGGTCATTAGTAGACTCCTACACAACATCTGCTTTATTTGCTTTTTCCTTCATCCTTACCCAGATGCTCTCAACCGTGTCATCACCAGCTGCAAGCACCATACAATCCATGCCCTCCCTCACATACAGCACCACCCCCCAGCATTGCCCACCCTGTCTATCCCTCTTGAAGAGCCTATAACCATTCATCATGGCACCCTAACCACAGCACTCATCCCAAAAGGTTGTGCTTATGCCAGTAATGTCACAGCTCTGTGACAGGGCCAAAGCTTCGAGCTCCTCTTGTTTATTCCTCATGCTGTGTGCATTAATCTAGAGGTATTTCAAATGTGCTCCAGTGCACTCAGCAGAACACTGTGCAGCAGACTTACAGACCTTGCTAGCACATCATCCCTCAAACACTGTCATGCCACCCCACGACTTAACTCCAGTGAGTCTGGTTTTATCCCTTTTCCCATTCAAAACTAGTTTAAAACTCCTTTAGTGATCCCTGCTAACTTGTATGTGAAGATCCTTTCTCCCCTCTGGGAAAGGTGCACCCTGACTGCTGGAGATAGAACTTGTGTTGTGTACGCTGACCTATGATCAAAAAGCCTAAATTTTGCCAATGACACCAGAGATGGAGCAGGTGTGGATTACCTGGGTCCATCTGTTTCTTCCCTTGTCATTTCCTGCAGCTGCAATGATAGAGAATACTACTTGTATTCCCAACCCCTTAATGAGTTATTCCAAGGCCGTGACATCTCTCTTGATTGTCCTTGGACTTCTTATTGCAACTACATGAAAAATCGATAATGGATCAGCTGAAGGTCATACAAGGACAGGAACTTTCCTCATCACTTACTTAGCTCAGGCTGCCGAGAGGCAGCAGACTTCCCTTAGAAGTGGGTCTAATTGGCACGCTGGGCCTTCTGTGCCCCTCAGAAGAGTCTCCTATGACAATGACCTGTCTTTTTTAATGTATGGAAGTGGTTTTGATGTGGGCAATAAGGCTGACTTAACCTCAGTGACATCTCCAAGCCAGATGAATCATCATTCTTTAATTGCTTGGTTCCACTTGCAGAGCCTTGTACCTGTTATGCAAAGGCACCTGGAAGGGCAGGATACTCAGGGAGGAGATGTAACTGCAGAGCCAAGCAGGGACTTGTCGCCATTCCCACCCTCCATTAAGGCACCATGTTCTGCCAGGTAGAGACAGGATAGGGAATCCTCCACATCATGTCTACCTGACAAGTTTGTCCCAGGGAAGGTAGGGTATGATTCCAGGAGTTTAGCATTCTTTCAGACTCTCTGATACTCCTGAACCTACTCACCTCCTCCTGGAGGTAATGACTTTGGAAAAATTATGCTTTGGATAACTGCTCCATTGAAAAAAAATTCTAACCATCTCTGTCGACAGCTTGACCTATATGTTATAGATCATTAATTTTTATTTCTACTTTTTAAATTTATTTCTGTAATCAGAACCTACAATAGCTGTGGCCCTGAATTGCAGAATCTCAGGTATTACATCAGCAAAGACAATTCATGTAGACATTTGTGCCATCTACATATAGGTGGCTGAAGTACAGACCAGTAAAAATCACACAGGAATGACAAAGGATAAAAAAATTCCCAACAAACATGCTTTTTGTCAGCTTTCATGTGACTAAAGAACGTACAGTAGTAGCACAAGGTTGCAAATGTAGCTGTATGGAAAGGCAGCCTGCTTGCTGTTCATTCTACAGCATGGATGAAATCTGTGGGTCATAGCTCAGAGGGTTTAACTGTTTTTTCCTTCAGAAGGTGACAGTGCCATTTCTGCCATCTCCTTCAGCCTTAGCATGGAACCATGTGAGTCTGCCTTCCTCTTTTGGCCTGACAGCTGCCAGAACCCTAACTGAACGGTTCAGTTCATTTGTCTGATGGTAAACTGCTCTGTATTGCCAGGTTGTTTTTCTGTCATTTCAGGAAGCTAAAGCAAGTCCATGCAAGAGAGGGAAAAGCAGCATGAATCTGTGATCAGGGCAGCACTTCTAGAGTGAAAAATCAGTTTAGGCCAGTTTTTAGTGGGGTTCTAAAGTTCTAAAGAGTATTTTCAGTTCCCTGTCACAAAAGAAGGAAAATATTAAAAAAAACCAAAAATCAACTTCCCTGCAAAAAAACCCCCCAAAAATAAAACAAAACAAATTTTAAAAAAAAACAAAAAAACATCAAAAAACAACAACAAAAACCAAATCAAAACCAAAAAGAACCAAACCAACCAACCAACCAACCAAACAACGAAAAAAATGCCCAACCAAACCTCCAAAATGTAGCTTGCTTTAGTAGGAAAGCCTGCTATGCCCAAGCATTTTAGAAGAAACAGAAGTGCAGGAGAATGTGATATTTTAAAGTAAATAATCTTCTATGTTTTGAAGACTACTTATGATTTCACAGAGTACTGAACAATAACAGTATTGTGCACAGGGAGCAAGGATATTATTATTGTCTAAACTTTTGTTGTCACCTACATCCTTTTCTTTTCCATCCTTTTATAGTCTTTCTGTAATTGAAGAATCACAGTACACATGATGTTTTCTTGTGCACAATAACAGGGGAAACTTGAGTAACAAAACAGAACTACTTTTCTCCCTTTGCATTTCTATACAAAAATTCTATGACTTCCGCTTAGATATCTCTAGTTTGTCATACCTGTTATTTGTTCATGAAAGACAGCTCGACTTCTCTTTTTCTTATGGCAGTGACTTCAGGCAGTTTTGGTTATCTTAGGGCTGACAGAGATCATTAAAAAAAAATTCCTCTAAATACTTTCTGGTGTGCTGCAATCCATGCAAAACAAACACGTGAATCCTATGGGACAGTCACTTTCAAACCTTATAGTTTATTTCTAAATATCATCAAGGAAATAAAAATAAAACATTCAGAATTTTCAGGAAAATGAATACTTTCATAAATTTTGAAAGTGTTTTGTTATAAAACTCATCTTCACAATGCTAGAGGCAGTTTTAATTTGTTTTCTTTCTATAGCTGTGTAACAGTATCGCTGTGTAATGAATGCTATGACTGGAAAGCAAAAATTGGTGACTCTTCCTACTGTGAGTACCCCTGAGGTTACACAAAGTAAGAAACCTTGCCACAGACTGAATCTGTAAAACCAGCCCATAGACACTCCATCCTATTTACACACGATGGGTTTTTTGGTTGTCACAGTCTCTAGTTGAAACATTTTGCTTATAAGCAATGACTATTTTGTAGACTTCATTCTGAAAACATTCTTTACCCTACAGCAATCATCAACGATCATTATGTGGCAGTTGAAGCAAATATGAACCTGAAATAACCAGTTAGAATTTTTTTAAGAAACCAGGAGAAAAAGGAAGTGTTAACTTTTCATTTCCATATCAGTCAGGCAATGCAATAGAGTTTAGATTATTTTTTATCTTCTTGCTTATTACTCTAGATTTGCTCAGAAAGTTGAAGTCCATCTACAATTGTTCAGTTTCCATCTAAATGATCATCTTGAAATTAATTTCATGTGAAATGAGACTATGAGAACCTTCACAGCAGGTTGAAAACCAACCAGTGCTGTCTTACATTTTGATCTCAAGTCTGAAACAAGGCATTCATATCCCAGCCTGAGAAATGCGAACTTTTGAAATGAAGGTGAATTGGCAGTATTTAGTGTATTGTGGAAATAAGTCCCAGATTTAAATCAAGGTATTGAGCAGAAGAGGTGCTGACCTACATTATAGAAGGACAGTTGAAATGTGTTAGTGAAATGTGACAACTTTTATAAAACATAGCAAGCAAAATGCTAATCACTACAGAGTGTAACAAGCAAGATGTAGCCTTCTTGCGGACACTACAGTGACAACTGTTGATTTTTAGTTATTTGACATTTTCAATAACGATTGGAAGAGCTAATAAGCAACATTTTTAGCTATTACTTTGTCAAATTATATAAATATGATAAGAATAGAGGAATATTGTGAAGGCATGTTGTGAATGAGCAAGAAAATAACAACAAGAGGCAGCCAGGAAAATTTTCCACATAGGTGAGCGTTAGAAGTATGACTCTAGAAATAATGAAGTTCAAGGCAGCAGTAGACAATTTGTAAAGAAGGTTTCACCTCTGTGAAAAGAAATTGAAAGTTTTTATTTTTTGTCTTCATGTGCATGAAAACATGGTAATAATTCTATTTGTGTGACTTTTATATGAATTTACATAGACTGTACTGCTTGGTTGTTGATTTTTTTCTATGCAAAAAAGGTATTGACAGATAAGAAATTAAATGGAATTGCAGCAGATTATATAATAAGGGAGAGGGTGGAATTATGTGTTGCTTGGCTGAGCAATGCCTAAAGGCAGGAAAGAGCATAACAATAAATGTGTGGGAAAAATGAAAAAAAAAAAAAAAAGAAAAAAAAAAGAAAAAGAAAAGTACAGCATTTTCTAAAATGTGATAACTAAGAGAAATGTCTATAAAAAGCAAAGCACTGACTGGACGAGAGACACATTTTTGTGAGTCTGGAAGAAGTTTGACAACAAAATATTTCCTCAAGAGAAGTGGTGGATTCATTTACCACAAAAAAGCTAAAATGTGTCATTGAAAAAAACCCACAATTACATTAAAATCACAGAATATATTCTTTTTCTTGAATCCCTGATTTTTGTGATTTACGTCTGTTTCCATAAGTGACTGTACCCTTTTTTTCCTCTTACAAATTGACTTAGTATGAACTGGTAGTTCTGGTAGTAGTACTGGTAAATGAAAAGTATAGAACATCTTGAAGAAAAAAACAGTTATAATTTATTTTAAAATAGATCTTCTGCTAGTCAGATCCTGATCACCATAATTCCGTGATGGAGATGATCATAATTGTTATTACTGTGGGCTTTTAAACACTTCAGACATTTTCAGAGGGTCAATGAGACACATTTCTTTAACATTAAAGGGGCAGTTCACTGTGTTGTTTGGGATGCTTGTGCAAAGTATTTTAATACTATTCACCTTGAAGGTTACTGAGGAAGAAAATGGGACTCCGTGACTAAAACTAAAATGTAACAATAAAGCATGTTGAGTTTGATCCTTAAACTCTTATTATCTTAGGTCCCTAATTATCTATTTTTACACCAGAATTGTACAAATTGCATTTCTTGATGCTATTAATACAGATAAAGTGATACCACTACTTCTGGAATCCTTGGTTCACAATTTCTTTGAGGCTAGTAATTATTTTCCTCTGGAAAGCTATTATAACACTAGAAGAAAAAAAGTAGGTGTGACTGATGGACCTGTAACAACATTCTGAAGCCATAAGCCATTCTGTGTCGTGCAGGATACATCCAAACCACCAGGTCCATTGCATTTTGTGGAAGAACATGGAAAATTGTAATGAACATGGACAGAGTAACTGAATACTTCACTCTGTGTGAGCTGACAAAACAGTCTGTGTGCTTGAATGAGAAAAAGTCCCATCAATGAGAAAGAGTTTTTATGGATGGTTTGTAAAGACAGGAAGATGCCTCCACTGAGGAATAGAGATGTGTCATGACAGAAAAGAGGTGAAAAGTACCAAAATATAACCTCGGTGTATAATGAGGAAATTAAATACCTTTACACAGGGACGGAGCAGTTTGACCAGTTCCGACAGAACTTTATAGAATGCTTCTTTAACTATGTAAACACAGTGATCTTCAGCCACAATTTCTTGTCCCCATTCTGTCCTCTGTGTTTGCATAGCTACAGGAAAAGAAGAAACTTATCAAGCTGATAAAACAATCTTTCTTTTTTTAACGTACTCTTCCTGATGACAAGTAGGATAACATTTCTCCCCCAGTAATCAGTAAATCAACTGAAAAAAGAAAGTAATGAAGGATTAAAAAATACACACTTAAGCAGTCTCTGAAAAAAAAGAAAAAAAATCTGTTTTTTTCCCTTTTTGGCTTTTTGTAAATTTTACTTTAAAATAAAGGAATATAGTTGTGTTTAGAGTTGATATCCTTCAAGCAAAGTACTTTAAAAACATGTAAAACTAAAAAAAAGATTTATCAGAGTTTACAAATGAAGTATTCAATTTCAAGGCAAACAAAGTATTTTGGTTAACTAACAAATATTTATGATTTTACTTCATCAAAGAACAAAATCTGAACAAAACTAAAATTAATTTTCAATTTTTCCCTTTTGTGTTCTTGTTTCCCTTAAAATCCTAAGAACTGTGGTAGGTGTCTTTCAGTTGAACTGTAACACCTGCACGGAGAACATGCTAAAAATACTGTTCCCTTTTAAAGAAGTCAAGTAATTTAATTTTCTCTGATCTAAAAGACAACTGGTAACACTTGGAATTCCTCAGGGTTATGGTGATTTCCTGATTCTTTGTGTAAGACAGTGTTATAGAAATAAAGAAAAGACTATGGCTGGGTCAAATCTTTTCAGAGTAGTCTTTACTAATATAAGGTTTGATTAAACTTCAAGTGTAGATTTTGCCCAAAGAAATGCTGTTCTTTAATTTAAAAAAAAAAAAAAAAAGAGAAGTGCAAAAAATTACTGTCTACAATGGCGTGACTGAAAACAGGCATGTGACTCCTTGAAATTTTGCCTCTTAAGGTATTATATTATTTCAGTTCTTTTCTTGTGCACTTGCTATGCTACTAAGAAAATGTTATGTGAGGAACAAAAATATTTTGAAATATTTAATAGTCTTTATATAAATTGTATATGTTTGTCATGTATGGACACTAGCAAAGGTTATTGAAAGAATGTGTTGTATGTTCTTTTAGGCCTTGGTATGAATCCAGGTCTTTCTTGCAAACCTTAAAACTCTCTGTGAAAGTACTTATCAGAGAGGTTTTGAAATGTTAAGTCTCTGATAAGTTCTTTTTACACTGCTGTATATCTCGTGAGTTGTTGAGAAAATACAGAAAGAATTCCACAACTTAATTCCCTAACTTATGGTATAGATCTGGAAAGACAAAAATGTTTCTTTGGTTTGCTGAGAAAAAAATGTGAGGCTCTTAACAAGAACGTTGAATTAAAACTTTTTTTTATGAAGACAGGAGTGATGACTGCTTAGTTCCTAGACTGGTGCTTCTGACTTATGAACATGCTTGGAATGCAAGGAGCTGGATGCACTTTAGCTCTCTGCTCCCCCCAAGAGACTCCTAGGTAGCTAAAATGAACTATGTGAGTGAAGTTCATTGCCTTCAGCAAAGAGCTCAGACATTCTGTTTTTTCATATCAAGTCCTGCATACGTCAGCTCAGATAAATATGGTTTATATTTATGCATTACCTTTAAAATAAAAATTACTAAATATCCATCTAGAAATGATTTAAACCAACACTGAACTGCTATAAATTTTTTACAGTATATAATTGCAAAATACTTCTACTATTCTACCTGTCTGAGGAGCCTCATGCTAAAATTTATACATTATATGCATATATAGTCATTTTATCTAAAGATCATTTTAATAAATAATTTTTTCAATAAACTGATTTATGCCTCAATATAATCCATCATCTGGGAATTGTTGTCCAGGTTTGCCAAGATTCATAACTCACAGCCTATCATAGTGTTATATTAAATCTATTTCCCGTGCAATTTTCAGTTTTGTCAAGTTACACATTCAAGGCAGATTGTGACTATGAGAGTGTCAGTGCTGGAAACATTCCATTATGAGGCCCAAGTATGCACCCTAAAAAGCCTTTTGATTTGGGTGAGTAGAAAAAGAGATTTATTGGGCTAGTAAAGTACTAGCATTGAAGGATTGAAGTTTGCTGTCGTTTGCACAAGTTTTCACTTTCTCATGATTGCCTGAAGTAAACAAGCATGTTATTCAGAAAAGATCACAAAATAATTCTGTCATAAGTTATAGGCAGAAAGCTGTGGATTTTCTTGCCAGTAAAGACTACGAAGTTACATGAAACAGAAAGATGACTGCTGCAGAGGTATCAGAAAAATGTCATACTATCACTTATTATAACTTGTGGAATATTTGGTTGTCTCAGCAAGGCTATAGGTGTTTTCTTTCTTAAAGGGTAACTCATAGCTCTCCACATCTCAATATTTCCTGTTGAGAAGCCAATTAAAATTTAGTTGAAATGTCCAGTTTTCATCTCAAAGGTCAGTGATGTCTTGAGCCACAGAATTACTGTTTCTGGGAGAAATTCATTTTTACACAGCTGAAAGTGAAATACTATATTGTTTGCTAACTATTTTCAAGAGATCAATGAAATTACCGTTTTAAATGTAGATAATTGTTCAATACTTGCAACAGATAATGCTAATATTGATGTTGGGAGATACCATTCCATCTAGAAATCAGTGAAATCTAGAATATTTTATTCCAGATTTATAATCAACTTAACACCTAGTTCCAAATTTTCAAATGTGCACTACAAAGCAGTTACCATTTTGTATAGAATATTCCCTAATAATTGTTCTCAATCATCTGTGCATGTGAGAGAGGAATTTCAGAAGATATTTCATCTTCTCAAATTTTTTATGGAATTGCATGGGCAGTCCAAAGTCACGCTGATATATATATATATATATATATGTATATATATGAAAGAAAGATGGTGTTTCCTTTAAAGACTTCAAGCTTTCTCCTGCTTTTATCATGGTTTTTCATGTTTCACCTGGAAGGGTACTCCCCCAACGTGTGTAATATTAGACCTAGAGTCTCAGAAGATTTTTAAGACAAACATTTAGCACTGTAAATCTTTTATCAGCTTTGGATGAAAGAGAAACTATTTTAAAGAAAATACTAACACAGCACCGAGCTGAAACAAGGCTAAGAATAACATCAGAATATTGTCTTTATTGCTTGGGGTTTTCTGAAACAAACTGAAACAAATTTTGTCCAGAGTGTTTTATATCTTGGTGCGTAAGTTGCTTTGGAGGGGGGTAGTGGTGGTGTTTGTTTGAAACGTGTATAATCTCAAATAGAGTATAGTCAGTGTTGGCAAAAGCAAGGGCAAATCGTTCCCTAAGGGAGGGGAGCCAGGAGTCAAGCATGGCACCATCATGGCACATCACAGGCAGTGGTGGCACCAGCAAGGGTCCCAATCCCCCGGCTCAAGCAAGGCAACCAGGGCAGCAATGGTCACTAGCCCAGCTGAGGGTCCTGACAGAAAGATCCACAGGGATCGGATATGATCTACGTCAAGACAGAAAACTGAGTCAGCAAATTGAAATTATTACGTCTGCAAACAGTAGCCAAGGTTAAGCATTGTGCAGTGATCAGCTGCAAATCCACAGCAGAGAGGTCCTCAGCCTGCAGAACAGGGTCGGGACCAGCAAGGTAAATAGTCAGGCGCAAGACTGACCATGATGCAAGCAGGGGGCAAGGGTGGCAGCCTTAGCTTAAAAACAGCTTCTGAAAGAAGTCAGGGTAGCTCTCAGTAAGTGCTCCAGGTTCATTAAGAGCAGCTTTATTCACAGTCACTGCCTGTGCTTTTTATAAATTGGCCCTAATCCATATCAGCAAGAATGGGGGGAGATAAGCTCAGATCTCTGACAGAATAAAAATATTGACCCGAGGTTTCCCAGGAGACTGAAATTGGAACTGTTATTTTAAAATGAGGCCTGATCAATCATCACAGAGTTTTGCAGGTGTTTAAGGCCTAACTTCAGGAGAAAGATGGGAGATCTTACTGAGGCAGAAATACCTCTCGCAGTTAAGGAAAAAGTTTATTCTTTTCTGCTCCTGGAGAAAACAAAGATTTAAAATGCATGTCTTTGTATCCCACTTTTTGCTGTCAGTGAGCTGAAAATATATTTGTGAATAATTCTCTAGTAATGTAACTGTTAGAAGTAGTGGTGTGTTTGTTTTTTTGTGGGGTTTCTTGCTGGCTTTTGGTTTTAGGGTTGCTTTTTTTTGTTTTAGTTGTTTGGATTTTGTTTGGGCTGGTTTTTTTGTTTGTTTTTTGTTTGCTTGTTTGTTTGGGGTTTTTTTTTGTTTGTTTGTTTGGTTTGGTTTGGTTTTTTCTCGTCAAGAAAGTCATGGTATTAAATTCAGGTTTACTGCTTTCATTATAGTGCCAAGGTAAGCAAGAGTTAGCTACTGCAGTTTAGAGTGCTGGAAGATTCATGCTCTTTCATCTATATTGTTCCTTTTCATTCATGTAAATAAAGAGGGCTGGAGTTTATTAAGAAATTATTTACTGTAAGATAATACTTCAATCCATGATTGTTTCTTACCCAAACTGAAGTTAGTATTGCGGGGAAGAATGCTGTATAAGAAAGGAATAATTCAGAAAACATTATCCCTTTCTACTTAGCCTGTTACTATCCTATGCACTAAAACAACTTAGTTGTATGTTTGGACTTTCCTGTTAGGCTACTTTGATTTTTCATTATGCTTAAAATACTAATCTCAATGAAACTGATTTTATCCTGCTTGAGTGAAAAGCAGAGAAAGCACTGGTAGAAGGAAAGGCAGCTAGAGGCTATCAGAGGTCCCTTATTAAACTTGGTGACACTAATGTGTATTCTCCCATGAGTACAATTAAAGGTAAAGTGAGATGGTGGCACACTATATACTTTAGCAAAGAATTGGTTGATAGGCAAGAAATCATTTCAGCAGAGTAATGAGAAAAATGTTCCTCTGAGATGTGCTGTGGAACTAACATGCATAATTTTTCTCTGCCTCGGAAATCTTGCAATACTAATAGACCATACTGGAAACAAAAATCATTAAGTGACCAGGAATGAATCCTTGCCTATTTTGCAACATGATGAACAGAAAATAATCCTCTTTAACTGTGTCATGTTTGTTTTATTACAGTGATAGTCTTATTAGTGTGCTGAACAGTCTTAAATAATGTTATTTCATATTCAGTTTATTGTGAAATTGTGAATTCTAGTTTTCTTAGTCCAGTTATAAAACCAGACAAAATTAGGTTGGAAATAAAAATAGAACAGGCATTAATACTCCACTACAGGTATGACACTTTGTCTCTGAAGAGTTTATGTGTAGAACAGCCTAAACTGGGTCATGATTTTTATGCAGACAAATTATTTTGAAAAAGAATATTAACAAATCATCCATGATATAGATATCCCTCATTTCTCTCTCCTCTTCCTTCCCTTCTTTAAATGTTTGTTTCTAGGGCTTTTTTATAGATCTGTGTATGTATACATACAGAAATTTGTACTAAAAATAAAATACACCTGTTATTATAATATAAATCAATGTATTTTAATTTATTATCTCTGTGGGAAAAAAATCTTCCATAGCATTAAAAACTGAGTCATATAAAAAAAGTGAAATAGTACTTATTTTTCATACTTATATTGGAATTAGTTCAAATTTACACCATATAATTCCTTGATGAATGTGTCTTCCTGTCCATCCTTGGCAGAAAAACTTAGGGACTCTAAATGGGAGTATGCTTTCAGATTATTTCATGATAACTTTATGAAACAGAACAATTGTTCTGGTAGACCTAAAATTTTCACAACCCACTCTCTTTTAGTTTGTTTGTTTGTTTGTTTTTGTTTTTGTTTGTTTGTTTGTTTGTTTGTTTTTTTTTAAGGAATATTCAGCTGATGTCACTAGGCAAAGCATCAGAACTTAGGCTGATCATCTCTTCTCCCGGTCCTTTCCTTTCTTGGTTCAAGGAATTACACATTTTCAGTGTGATAAAAACCTCAGGCTGAAAGAAGTCTGAATAATGCCTGTCACTTTTCCACAGACCTGGTAAGCTTTCAGTGAAGTTGAATCACAGTGAGACAGCAACACACTTAAACTGAGGTTTCAGAAAGGTGCTGTGTCTCATGTTCAGCATTAGCTATGCACTCATTTGCATATTTCCAATAGCTGGTAGCATTAGACACAGCAAAGAAAAGAGTTCTGCCAAGGTGAGTAGAACACTAGGCTGGCATATGGTATGCAGAGAGCATCACCATATGAAGATCTCTTTGGAATTACGCATGGAATAAATTAATTTGTTCCAGATATAAGGGAAGCAGAAAATTGGTTATGCTTAATGTTTCAGTGGCAATCAGGTGAGCTTTTTAGAGACTGTATGTGTGTATAAATATTTGTATCCTATTATTTCTGAAAGACAAGAGGATAGTTAGTCCCTTTTGTCCTTATGTTTTGCAGACAGAGAATTAAATGTTTGCAGATTTCATGAGAGAGCTTACTTTCAGAATCCAGTTAATCTCAAGGGATTCTTCTCTGTGTAAAAGTTGTTGCAGTCTCTAAAAATAGTGGTAGAGGTGGAAGAAAAAATCAGACATTTCAGTTAGTGGGGGCTGAGCCTTTTTCCCAATGTTTGATTCCTATCAGTATCACAACCAAAAGCTTCTGGATTTCACAAGACATCAATATTAGTTGTCCATACATGAAGAAATTCCCTTTTGAAACAAAGTTGTTTTCACAACAAAGAATTCCCATAAGTCCAGGTAAAAAAACCTGACATTTCTGGCCACTGCTAACCATATTTGTGAAAGTCACAAGAAGTGTCTCTGAGCGGCAGCAGGCAAGACTCCAATATCTGTGGCCCTCAGGGGAACTTCATACCAGAATTGTCATAATGGTCCTGCCCTCAGAACAGGTCAGTCAAATAATTTCCAAGTAATTTTGCTTTTCCATTGAAAATCTGTAGTTTCTTCAAAATGCATTGTTATTAGCAACTTGCAAGTTCTAATGAAGAATGAATAGGGAATGATTCTCAGAAAAAGGAAAGGGGAGCAACAGGCAGGAAGAAAGGCTGAAAGGTGGCACTAAGGAGAATTATCCCTGCACAGTGGGATCTACAACTCTCACAGGAGTTATGTAGGAGTTTTATTATACTCCCAGACCTTTTTTAAATTTGAGCTTCAGGTAAAGCTATTTAATAATTACTGCTCCAAAGGGAAAAAAGGAAAGCACTTGCACAGAGGTTTGTCTTACAACCCAGCACAGTATTTGCATATAGTGTCCAATTCCAACTGAATAGAGTTAGGACTTGAACATCAAAATCCTCTGCCAGGCCAGTGCCATAATATGCAAGTGAGTTGCTCTTTTCTCATTTAGAGTGCACTTGTGCTTTGGAGGGAGAAAGGAAAGGACAGAAAGAAATCCACATCCCTTTTATACATTCATACCACTAGAGAACCAAGCTGACTGTTTAAATGTAAGAAATCTGTCATGAAATAGGAATGTTTTTTCCTTAGGCTCATCTGTCTTTTTTCCCCTTATAATTTTGTTCCTTGTCTTCTTTCAACGTATGATATTATTCTTATCACTATTTTTATTATTTACACATTATTTCACCTTTCCGCATTCTTTCTACCCTTTTTTCCTGTTCCTGCTTTATTCTCAGTTTACAGCATTTTTCATCACCAGACAGCCTTGTTACCCTTTTTCTCCTGTTTCTCCTTTTTCTCCTTTTTCTCTTTCCTTTTTCTCCTTTTTCTCTTTCCTTTTTCTCCTTTTTTCCCTTTTTCTCTTTTTTCTCCTTTCTCTCTCTTCTCTCCTTTCTCCTCCTCTTATGTAAGAAGGAAACAATAAAGAAAATGCAAGTAAAAACATACTGATGCATCCATGTGTGACTTTGTAGAATTAAATGCAATGAGCTTGTGATCTGCAGAAATAAAATCAATCAATTGCAATTAAAATACCAACCAGTTCAATATTGTAACTCAAATATTTATTCAAAATAAATGAGTGATTACAGTATCTATTCCCCTGCATCGGTCTAGCTTCTAAGTGCTACAAAATCCATTCAGCTTCTTTAAATGAAAAATGGATTATATAAATATGGTATTTCATTACTGAGATTCATTCCATTTTGAAATAGTTTTATTTGTAAACTGCTTTTCCAACTAGAGCTAGTTAAAAACACTATTAGAATAAAACATGTCTGAAAACCACAAACAAATAACAATGTACTGCTGCCAGTAGGCTTGGAGCAAAAATCCAGTGTGACTTGCATTACACTGAGAGAGGTAATTCTTTGGAGTATAACAGGGTTTTTTATATGGGTGGTATTGTTCATTGCAATCATTCCAGTCAGAAAGGGACTGCATTTATCAGCTGGCCAATTGATTGATTTAAAATAAAAATTGAAGTAAGGTACAGTGGGGTACAAAATTCCTCTCCATAGATATGGAGTCAATATCTCTGTTGCCATTATTAAATCTTACATGCCAATTACCTGATTAATAGCTAACAGCCATGCTTGAAGGAATAGATTTCAGGTTTATTTAGTTTTCTTCCACAGTCTTGCTGTCTCTTGCATGGTGACTTTTTAGCAAGATAGGTAACTGAACCACCTGAATGTTGTTAGTCACAAGAGCATGAATGCAAGACAAGGGTAAGTACATGTGGGATGTAGGCATACCTGAGATTTCAGTATGTTTCCCTTAATGTACTGACGAACCTTACATAGAACTGATTTTTAACAGAAGAGGTAAACTTCTATGTGCGATCTTATATCTGAAATTTTCCTGAGAGGCCAGACATTTCTCTCTGACACTTTATTTTCTTGTTCTTATTTGGGACAGAGCATGACCATTGTTCATTATTAAAATAAGCATTATTCCACTTATTTCAATATGAAAATGGATCCTTGCTAGACCTAATGCCATGCACTGTACCTTTCCAGGAAATATTCTGCTTCAGTAGGAGTTAAAATTGCTCCTGCAGTTTGTCAACTCAAGCTGCGATTCTGTGGATGGATGAAAGAATCAGCCAGCAAAGAGGGGAATATCAGTAGTTTTCTGCTCAGTTTACACAATTACATTCTTTTCCTCAATAGGTCAAAATGAAACAAAATGTTCTGTTTGACTCAAAGTATTTTTCTTGTCCTTTTTTTTCACCATGATAAGAAATAAGGCTTCTTGACATTTTGGGTTCAGTTAAATCTTACTCACCAGTCTCCAAAGCAAAAATTTCTCCCATCATCTTGGGCCTTGGTTTTTATTTCCTCTGCATCTTAATGTCAAGTGGCTAAAGGGCAGAAGATATCGCCTGACTGTTTTGTCCTTGCCAAAGGCCACAGAGGCCTAGATTAAATACTTACTGGAAAAAAAAAATCATTTGTGTTTAGGTTACATTTAAACCTACTTTCTGATAAGCAGGCTAGTGCCCTCCTTGGTATACTGTTTTCTTATTTAGAATAGAATTTACTAGCTACAGGACAAGGATTGAAGAAAAAAAACAAGCTTCTGAAATGTTATGACAGATACAAAGTATTGTTTCTTTTCATTTTTTTCTCTGATGAATAAAAAAAAAAAAATAAACCCTTCTGGAGATGTATAATGACAAAGGCAGCAACCTATGCAGCTGTCTCACTAGATATCTTCAACCAAATTCAATAAAGAATGAGTTAGCTGAGCTCATGTCTCTGCCTTCCCCATTGAGATGCCAAAGTCTGGATGAGTGAGTGCATAAACTGAAAGCCCATGTTTTAGGGAAAAAAAAAATACCTCTTGCCGGTAAGTCTGCAGATAGATACCTAGGCAGAACATGAACAAACACATTAATGAAATAAAATCTAGCTTGACTAGAAGAAGCAACTTTGTCTTAGGAGAGGCTTTGTTTTTAGGGTAGTTGGCAGTTCCTTTGAAATAATGGGGCTACACTGACTGGCACTAATAAGCATGGCCAGAGGAATTTCAGATTGAAAAATAAATGAAGCAGAACAAAGTAGGACAAAGGTGTTTCTGAGTGCCCTCCTTTCAAACACAGAAGGATGTCTCAGTGTAAGAATAATGTGTTCAGATCTGCTCAGCAATACCAGGATCGCCAACTGCAGGTTTGATCAGAGATGAAGAAATTCGCCTTACTGAGATGTTTGCTTCTTTATAAAATAATGACTGAGGCAGGTGTCTAGCATTCGCTGAAGGTTTCTCAGGTTTTTCTTTATTTTTACCAGTTCCTAAATGTGTTACAAACATCTTCATATAGAAGGATGTAACAGTGAATGACTCACAGATGAATTTGTTATGTTGTCAAATGCTGTGTTTCAAAGGCAGCCTGCTTGTTACTATTGGGGCAGACATACAAAAGTCTGTGGGGTTGGTCTTATTTTGAGTTAAGGTTTTTTTTCCCTTGTGTGTGTGGTCTCCTGCCTATATCCACTGCTTGGGATGGATGGTATGCTTACCTCAGAAACAAGAAAATCTTATGAGAGTGCTCAGAAGATAGACATGCATCAGCTGGGTTTTGCCTAAGAATATTGGGAAAACTTAGAGTTTCTGAAGTTTCTGACCATTTATTTACGCATGTTTGCTTGCGGGAGTCCACTACACCAGGTCCTCCCAGCACTGCCCAGGTTTGGACTGCACAGGAAATTTTGATGTACTAACAATTGGTACTTTATTGGTACCTTATTTGTACACCCTTTACTTCCAAATGCACAGTACTTTGGCTTCAGGGTAAAAAATGTCATCTTCCTTCATTTCCTGCTAGTAAAAGTTCCTGGATTCCAGATAATGAAATAACTTCCCTGTAGACCTGGATGTTTCCTTGGTCAGTTTCTGCAGCTAAGGGAAGCACAGCATTCATTTTTGTGCTTTATCTGGAAATTCTCTCCTACAGAGAGGAAATAAAAGGGTTTTTCTTGTCAGTGCAAGTGAAATCAGGTGCCTGGAGAAGGCAGAATGAAGGACTCTGTGGACAGAGTCTCCCCAAGACAGCTCTTTCTCTCTAGTACTCTTTCAAATTCCTTATATGTTAGTCTGTAATGGTAAAATAAATCACAGTTGTCAACATCAGCATACAATCACAGCTGTCCAGTTTACACCAGGCACTGAGGCAGAATGTTCTAAGTGGCCCTTCTTGAGAAGGGGAGTTGGTCCAGATGACCCTTCCAACCTCAGCCTGGTTGTGATTCTGTGGTTTAGAGATGGCTGAGTTTATCCCAGAGACACAGGGTTTGTGCAGCACAGCAGAGGCCATGAGGACTGCTCATGTGTGGATCTCTTTCGTCTTCTGTGAATAATGGTCTTAACACTCAGGATCACTACAAGGATTTAACCATGCTGGACTTACACAGAATTTTTTTTTGTTTTAGCTTGGAAATTCTTAAAAGAGATTGTTGTTTGTGATTGTACCTTTTTACTCAAAGATAGACCTTATAGAATTAGTACCTCCTATATTCACCTTGCAAAGTGTAAAGATTTTTATTGGGAACATATACAGCCTCCAGCAAAGCAGGATACCTTGTTCTAATCAAACCTCTACTGAACAATACTTAATTTATAAGAATGCGGAACTCATTATAGCTAAACTCCTACATATTACCTTCTTTTTAGTTTGTTTGTTTTCCTCCTCAGAGGAGAGAAACATTGAATAAGAAGAAAAAGTGTGGATCTGGAACAGCCTTTTGTTCCTGTAAAATTGCTATTAATCTGAAATGATTTTCCATTTGCTGTAATTTGCTCAGTGATCAGAAGAAGAATGTATTAATTTTTCATTGTTCTTGTTTTCATGGAAAATCTGGTGATTACTATTATTAGGATTCTGGACCAAGTAATTTTTTCTTGTAATGCATGCTTTCACGTGTCCAACTGGTTGTGTATTAACATGACAAAGAAGTAGTAGAAGGGTGTTTTTCTGAGCTCAGATAAGAATATAGGCAGATTTACAGGCTTTTCATTTTCTTGGAGCTTTTATCAGGGCTGTTACTGTATCAAATTTGGTCAGCGTTCCCTTCAGTAGTATAGCTATAAGAACTTACTTTTTCTTTCCTGCAAAAGGGAAAAGTTTTGAGACCTAGCATTGCCTTCCTTGTGTATTTTGAGTGTATATCTGTCAAAGAGATAAAATCGTCACCCTCCAACCTGGCTTCTGCACATTGTGATATCTTGGTCTTTCCTTAATTTATCTGGAAGATATGTAAACGTGATATTGATGTTCAGTTTCCTTCATAAAAAGTTACAAGGCATGTTCTTTCATCTGCATTTGGAATACCTCTCCTCTTCCTCAGGACGAGTTACTAAAACTTGAAAATTTCAGTCTGCACATCTTAATTTTTTTTCCAATTCCATGTGAAATAATGATTGCTCTGTTTTCTTAGTGTTTTGCAATAGAGTGGGGTTTGCCTTTCATTGATTTCCTTATCTTGAAAACTTTTACAATGCAAGAGTTGCTATGCTAGTAAGTCATACTGGATAATTTGAATTTCTGAAAATTAGTTTATCACAGCTCTTAAGCTGTGTCAGCAAAACATAAATGCAGTTTCAAAACCAGACCTGGGGTATCAGTGGTGAAACAGTGCCTCAAACAAATATCTATCCAATGAATATTTCAGTGTTCAATATTGCTTATTTGTTGTATATAGTTAACTAAAAAACAAAAAATAATCCTAATATTCCACACGTAAGTAGCTGTAAAAATGACTAAAGAATTGCTAGATTTTAATGCTCTGTGTAGAACCCTCCTGAAGGAAAGCTTTGTTTTATGGAGTCATTTAGACATTGACAGTCTAAGATTTAGGATAAGCCATTCTTGAGTTTTGCAGTATTTTAAAAGTAATAAAATTATGCTCATGTGTTTCTTGAGTTTCCCAAAAGTCAGTTAGTCTAGTTTTCTTGCTTCTGGGCATCCAAGTTAAAAATGAATATGTATGGACTAGAAACAAGCATTTTAGGTTTTTATTTACAAGGTTCAGGGATTTTCTGTCACTTAAGAGATTAAAATGATTTGTAGTTCTCTACATATAAAGTGCACTGTGTACTTGATGTTTTCTATACAAATTTTATTTGTACTGTAAGGTAATTACAAGTTTAAAAACACAGAATTATTTATATTAACAGTAGAACAGCAGCACTCATTTCTTACATTCTGTTGAAGTCTTAGAGATTTTTAAAAGGTACTATATATACATGCTCTACAAATTTCTTTATGCATTTCTCAACATATTTTCTTTTTGTGGGCATTTTAGGGTAAGGATAAATTCACTTAATAACTTTGTGTGCCTTCATTTTAAAAATATTGACTATTTTCCCCCTGAATAATAGCTGTATTGGTGATTACTTACAAAAAACATTTGCAACTCTGCACAGTGAATAGATTGGTAGTAAAAAATTATATGCTAAATAATTTATTTTTTCAATCTCCCAATCTAGGAGAAATGATCTTGCTCTAAAAACAAACCAGAAATACATATAGCAGAGCACTATAAAATCAGTAACAATTTTTTTTTTTTTCTCCCTAGAATGAGTCTTTAGAAATATAGCTACAGTGACATGTTTACAGCTCAGTAAGTTGATCATTCAGGACACTTACTCTACCACAAGTGACAACAAAAGATAGTTAGCTCTACACAATCAACCATGTGCATTGAACCAATACTTACAATGTGATAAAGAGAAATATTGTTCATGTAAGTTGAAGACATTATAAATCCTTTTGTAAGCATATACAATGTTTTCTATAGAAACTTGACTAATACCTCTAATACGATGCTTGCTGTCTATGAGATGTCTTTATATAAGTTAAACCTCAAAAAAGACCATTTTTGGAGTGATATGACTACAGATAACAATGGATTTCTTTTTATCGTCTGAGTTTTATGATTGAAAATCCTTTATATTTGTTTAATTAGCAGGGATGGGAAGTTATAGTCACATATCTCAGGTGGGGCCCTGATTGGATTTGAAGGCAAAGTTTTAAAGGGGGAAAGGGCAAATGGGAAAAGTAGGAAATTTCTTTGAGTTAAATTGTCTTGACTTGGCAGTAAACACTAAGCAGGTGGAATGCTATTCCACATAACAAATTATGAGAACAGAACCGAGTGGCAACAAATTGTACATGAATCTAAAGAAAACTCTTTGGGATATTTTTGATAGATATTCTGCTTGGAATAATAATAATAGCACCCAAATGTGACTATGTGTAATCATTTTATAGCCAGCAAAAAGTGAATGACAGCACAACCATTGATGCTGAATGTGCTGGATAAATGCTTTTAAAATTGCTTCACAGGACCTGTTGATGTCTTCTGCTTGCCTTTCATTCATCGTTGTGTGGCCTTTACCGACCCAGATAAGAAAGGGCATGTTCTTATCAAATTATATGAAATTATCCTTAGAGTAACAACAAACTTGTAAGCCTCTGAAACAATCTTTCCCAGTGTAATAATATTCCTGGAGTCTTTCTGAACACCTTTATTAATCTTTAGTTGATAGCACAGGCAAAGGTTTGGAAAGCAGGAAGCCATACTGAGGCTGAGCACAGCTCCATCTCTTCATATCCTGCTTCTGATAGTGGCCATGAGAAGGTTCATGTATACATTTCTTTTAAGTAATCTTTCATATTCTAGTGAGGTCTCAGATGCTTCCAGACATTTAACCACTGTATTCAATAGCCCCATATGAGTTTTATTTCCGTCAGTTTCTCTAGTCCAGTTTTGAACCCATACTGTCAGCTTCTGTGACATAATCTGGGACTACGTTCCAAATCCCAGCTACCTATTGACTTCCCCCTGTTTTGAACTGTGTGCCTGTTATGTGTGGCAGCTCCTAATACTTGTATTTGGAAACACAGTGAACACCATATTCATATTCAACCTCTCTACTTACAATTTTGTATTGCTATGCGATTTCTCACTTAGTCGTGTATTTTGCAGGCTCAAGAAACCTCATATATTCAGGGTCTTTTTGTAGGAACTGTTCATAGATTTTCTCATCATTGCTGACCATTATCCTCTGAGAGAAGAGGACTAGCAACACACATAATGTTCAAGATTTGATGTTTGATGGATCTGTACAGTGGTAAAATGGCTTTTTTTCTTCATTTTCCTACTATTTTTCTAATAGCTTATAACAGTGCATATTTTCACCTGTACTGATCTTAGGTTTTCTTGTCATTTGACTGTACAGCTCAAAAAACATTCTCTTGCCTGATATTCCAGAAGCTCTGAGCATATCATTACATGTATGAAACTGAGATGAGGGTTTTTTTCTTCAATGTGCTGCACTGTATCAATACTGAATTTTGGCTTTCCATTTTTGTCCACTTCAGTATCACAAATGTCATTATTGCAGTTCTTTGCCTGAGAGTTTTGCAGAGTTTGCCTGCTCTATTGTGATTGGTTTGTGCTGTATGCTAACAACCTTTTCTACTTCCCTGATATTTCCGTATCAATTATGAACTTAATATTGTCTTTCCTGTGTCATGGAAAATTAGGATTTGTTCTGTGTCTTTTATCTTTCAACCTATTTAATCTCTGTGATGTCTTGTTATTCTTTGGCCATTTAGCTTCTTCAGGAATTATTGATGATAATTTATGTTGAAATCTCCTTGGAAGTCCAAGTAGACTGCAACAAGTGTATTTTCCTTATTCACGTACTGGCTTTTTTGAGGAATTCCATCAGCTCTTTGATGTCTTTGATGTGTCTTACAAAAAACATGTTGGCTCCTTCTCAGTGTGTCATATCCATCCATACACTAATTTCAGTCTCTTATTATACTTTCTAACAATTTTCCTGGCAAAGGCATTAGAGATAATGGTCAGTAGTTCCACAGAACTCCAGGAAAAAGAAGCTTAACAGATGTCATCTTCCAGCCTTCTGGTGCTTGAAAAGGATTAAGGGAGAAGTTTTGCACCAAAGCAGTAGCTCATTGTTTCAAGCTCAGATTTTTCTAGAAATGTCAGATGAATATACAATAGACATTTATTAGTCCCTACTCTTCTTCTATCAACTTTGTGTTTCTTTCTTCCTTCTTTTATTCCATCATTTTTACTCCTTGCAATATTGTGTACCCGCCTATGTTACAAGCTCTCCAAATAACAAAATTCCAACTGGATTTCTAATATATTACACTGAAAAAAAGGAAAAAATTAAAAAGTTGAAAATAGAGAAATCCAAGCAAAAAATACCTAAAATCACAATTATAATAAACAAAACAAGTATGAAGATGGAAATCAACAGGCCAAGGTGTTGGGAACCCACCTTTTTTCTCATATACAGACTTAACTAATAAAGGAAAAAATCCTCTGTCAATTTGGATCCCCCTAATTTGAAACTGGTTCCTGTAAAAAATTTTTTTGAAAACAATAGTAAATAAGCTTTCAAATCTCAGCTGTCACATCCACCATGCTGGGGGATCACATGAGGGATCACACCTTCTGTGTATCGTTCCAGGAAGAATCACGAGGTAACTCACAAGGAAGGCTCTGGCTGATATGCTGAAATGATGCTGGCTAAATCTCACATCCACGAGTTGAAAATGTAACCTCTCCTATTTAATTCTGGTCTCACCACCTTTTTTCAACCTTCCCGTATTTTCCTTCTTTCCTTTCAATTTGTTTTCTGCTTAATTTCATCTAATACATTCAGTCAAAACTACTGTGAGCTGTGACCTGCAAAACAACTATGCATTCTGTCACAAGCAAGCTGACACAGATACGATTTTGCTTGTGGCTGCTGAAGTGAGCAGAGGCTGGTGGCTGCCTCTTGAAAGCGGTCAAGGCTACAAACAGCAGTGAGCATCACAGACACAAATGGCATTTTGCTTGTCTTTTTATTTTGTTTTCTGCACTTTCTTGTATATTTGTCTACAAATCAACAGCTTTTTCCCCCCCCACCACTAATCCAGTTCATCTCACCTTACTTTGCCTTAAAAAGGACAGTTGTTTTCATCCTTACCTCTGGTATAACACCAAACTGTTTTTCCCTTGGCAATTTCTCAGAAATACTGAGTGAAATAAATCAAAATATGTTTCCAAAATGAAGACTAAAATATTTTGTATTTCAAACTTTAATTATTTTTCATATCTTTCACTGCACTCTGTGAAGAACCTAGCCTACTGAGATCTGTATTAAAACCCCTGAATTTTAACAGTCCATTGTTGAATGACAACATTGTGTTTGCATCTTTGTGTGACACCGTGGGCTCAAGTGTTCCATCTGAGTCTACGGAGTTCCTCACACCCTTCTTTATTCTGGTCAGGAATCCCACTTCACTGTCAAGAAACAAACATTTAGGGTCTGACTGCCTTCAGTAGCTGCTGCTGCTTTAGGTTTGACTCTGTCACCCATTTAGAACAGAAGTTATGGACATGGGAAGCAATAATCTATGATGGAAATGTGCTCTTGAGTGGACCTAGGTTGGATATTGTAGGAAGGTTTCTCAGGGAACTCACAACCTAATTAGGGAAAGGCAAGGCAGAATCATAAGGATAACAAACAGAAACAGGTGGCGAGGAAGGATGAAAGAAACCACAGCAAGAGCATATTTGCTTTACTGCTAGTCTTATTGGAATTCTGAGATAAATGACAGCTTATATACTGGAGTGAGAGCAAGCAGCTGTTCTGTTAATTTTACTTCTTCCCATGTGTGCTAGTCCTAACAGTATTGCATAGGAATCACAAGAGGTAGAAGCAGCAATGACAGAGAAAACACTTCTTATTTTCCCAGTTCTTTTGTCCCTGTCAAAGAAGAATGGCAAAATGCTTTACCGTTTCCTCCGGTGACAGGAAGAATGATGGGATCTAAATGCAGAAGTACAATGAAGTATGTGCTATTGCTTTGTTAAATGTTTTTACTGTCCAGTGTTTATAAACTACAGGATTATGGACACTCGAATACTTTACAGGGTTTTTTTTCCCCCATCTTTAATTGGGATTTTTGGTTCCTACAATGATCACCTAATCCATCTGCCTAAGCTCTTCAGGACTCACGAAAAGTCTAGGAAGCCTTTTCTAATGGTTGACTATTCCCATGGTAAAGAAATGCTTCTTGACATCAAATCTGAACTTTCCCTTATGCAATTTTGAACCATTCCCACATGTCCTGTCACTGAAAACCTGGGAGAAGAGGTCAGCATCTCTCTCTCAACTTATCCTTCTCAGGAAGCTGTAGATAACAATGAGGTTGCCACTTAACCTCCTTCTTTACAAATAGACTAGCACAAAATGCTCAGCCACTCCTCACAGGACATTCATTCCAGCTCTTTCACTAGATCTGTTTTCCTATTCTGGAAAGTGCTTTAACAGCCTCTTTAAATTGTGAGGCCCCAGAACTGCACACCGTACTTAGAATGAGGCCACATCCACACTAAATATGTCAGCTTTAAAAACCCTAGTTTTTAAAAACTAGTGCAATACTGGAAATACTTCAGCTGATGCCAGAAGCTCTGGTTCAGGTATGAAAGAAGAGTTGCTCCTAATCTGTTACGCAGATGTTGCCCTGACCTTTACCTACTGGAGGGTGGTAGCAAGTATCTGCACATCTACCAGCTCACTAAAAGCCAGCTATGGATTTCTACTCCATCATGATATATTGGATCTTTCTGAACTTCCAAAACCAGAGCTAAGAACCCCTACCACCACATTCATTTAGTTACTTTCTTTGGTTTATTTTTATTCCCTTTGTGCATTCATCTCTTTGGTCTGCTACGTACTCAAGAAAGCTGCTTTTGATATTGTTTAACTTTTCTTTACTTTTTTTAGACGCAAGCATAGGCAATGAAAAGAGATTATGCCTTTATATCTGTATAGAACCTGGCACTGAGGAAATTCTCAGGGAACAGAGCAGCATACTGCAATTAATACAACTGTTCCTGATGCTTACCCACTGTGTGCCCATTAAAGACTTGGTTAATCCCTCTCAGCTGCATAATTTCCTATATAAAGTGCATAAAATTGACTGCCCCACACAGTTAGTGGTTCAGAATGTCTTTGAGATAATCTGATGAAAGGTGAAACTGAAGAAGAAAGGATAGGTTTTATTAGCAGTAATGTTGCAATTAGTTCATTATCCTTCTTAAGAAAGAGCTTTAAATTGTTTTTTGTCGTAGGAGTTGCACTTCTACACAGATACAAATGAAGTGCAACTATTCTGGTCTGTGGCAACTGTGTGCATTTTATCAAATGAACAGAGGAAACAAAATAAATAGGATCTGGGTGTTATTTTTGGAAAATGCTCATTTTCTCAAGCATCAGATGATTACCAAAAATGTCACTTACACGAAATACTTTTCTAATTTTTTTTTTGCAAACTTGTTTAGCGAAGGCTAACTGTGTTCTGCAACTCTTTATTCTGAGCTAATTGTTTTAATGGTGGCTAATCATTAACTGAGTTTCCATGTTACATTTATGCCATACTTTTATTCTACACATATTTTATGTATAAATATTGTTTAATATAGAAATCATGCATGCCTAATTTTTTTCAAGCAGCAAGTCAGACAGAATACCTAATGAATTAAATGTTTTTCTTTATACTGCGTCTTGGTAAAACTTCTTTATGATTCAGATCCTTGCTGCAATTAATGATGGGATTCTGTGAGAAGAGCTTCTGTGCTACCAAAGCTCTTTGTAAATATTTCTGGTAGCCGTTAATCTAACTGGCAAAGATGAAGCAAGAAAAAAAATCCACAAACAAAACCTGTGTATCTCCTGGGGCACTTCAACCTGATCTTCTACTGCAGCCTTCTGCTCAAACAGTATCATTGCATGAAAATATGCTACATGCTTACATATTCTGCTGGATTCTAATATAAGAGTTAATAAGTGCTCTTATTTTATTGTCAATACTTGAGGAAAATTCAGAAATCAACATATTTTGTAATCTAGTTCAGCTGAAAAGAAGCATACAGGGAACTATGAAGTACATGAATTTGCTGTGAGGAGTTACATACAGTGGGTTATTCAAAATAAAAATCTAAATTAAAAAAAAAAAAAAAGGCCTGGAACTACTGGAAAAAATCTCTAATTCTCTGAGATAGAAGGTCTTTCTTCAAGGTACCTGATGGTATTTGCTTTCTCTGTTAGCCACACAGCATTAACCTTCTTCTTCCGTCCTTGATGCTGGCTTTGGCCTCTTTCTCTCTTTTGGAAATCATCACTAATCACAGCCCAGGTGGGCATACGCAATCTTATTTCAGGCTACTGGTAAGCAATTTAAATACAATAATACAAAGTTTAGAGTGAACATCACACTGAACCCTTCCAACCCTTCTGGGTGGTTAATAGGTGAGTGAGGGTCATACTTTTACAAGATTGATACAGGGATTAAAGGTTGAAAGGTTCTTATTCTATACAGATAATTATTTGCAACTCTACAAATAAGTTTCTGCAACTTTTTGTTTGTGGAATTGTGATGAAAGAGGGAAAGTCTATAAAGGGGGTGGTTAGTTAAAAGTCAAATATGTATAAGTAATATACACAGGCCACAGGAGAAGCTACTCATTAGCTTATTCTGAGTATCTCATCCACCTCCTCCTTCCCAGTAGTCTTGGGCCATGAGTTATTGACTGAATCTCCCCTGGATCCTCGCCAGCCTTGCTCTCCAACATGTGATGAATTGTCAGCGAGCCTTTGCTAGCCCACATCAAGACTACATCCAGATGATGGCTTAAAAAACTATTGTAACACGTGCTGGGTTTGAAAAATCAGCCATCTCAATAGTGACAAATGAGACCCCATCACTCTTCCTGGCTGAAGTGTCCTCTGTCAAACCTCCCACTTCATTTAGTGGTCAAAGCACATTTACATGTATGTGGAACAATCTGTTGCTGCAATATATGTAATCAGCTGTCCAATGAGCTCTGAGAAGAAAATAAATTTCATCATAGTTAAGTCACAAAACAGAAATTTATTTGCATTCTGTCATTTTGTCAAACCAGCATAATGAATACAGCCACTCTGTCACCTTCAGTCCATGAAACTGATAGGCATACTATAAACAGCACAAAACCTGAAAGACTTTTCCCCTTCTGGCATGGTAGATATTAATGAAGGTCATTCTGGGGGTAATGTGTGAATCTGAAAATGAGTATACAGAAAGACTTACTTTTATTGATTATACAGATCATAAATAGTATATATACCCTCTGGCTAGCAGTTTACATAACATTGTATCTAAATGCAGTATGTTTAACCATTTCTCAAATAGTTTTTTTTTGTCCTGTCTTTAAAATACCAGTTTAATCAGAGTTGCATGTGTGATTTTGAATGATTTATAGGAAGCTTTCACTTAAGCTTGTCAAGCATGTTTTGTCAGGACACCAACATAAATACTCGGAGTGGATCAGGAGTTCATCAAAGAAGTTTAATGAAAATTTTTAAAAATTAAATAAAATCTTCATTAGAATTAAAAGAGACTTTTCTGGAGACCAGTTTCAGGATTGAAACACATGCGAAGAGAACACATGTGAAGCTACAAACAAGTCATGATATCAGATATCATGATATCAGAAGCATCATGTCACACAAATACTTGTTGTACACATCTATACGAAAGGAAGCCCAAGGTATTTTACAGTTCCATCTGAAGCTGAAGTCATATTTCAGTGCTAGATCTTAGAAGAGCATCACTATGTAATCACGAAAAATCCAAAAGACTTTTTTTTTCTTTATTTTTCAGTGCTAACACATCAATGAAGCAGTCATGACTGAAATAATTTCAGACAGTATAATTATTAAATAATGTATTTAGGGTATGACTAATAAACAAAATTTAAAAATAGCTTTAAGATTTTTAAAATATGTTTAATTAAATTTAGTTGTAAAAATGTGAAATACTGAAAAAATGAAAATCTAAAAGGGAGTGTCTGGAATTAGATCAGCTGCATTAGTATTAGGGAGGGAGATACTTCTGTTTTAAAATATATGACTTACACAGAAAACCTCAAAATACTCCTCTAATTTGGTGTAGGTAAGCCTCAGCACTGGGATTATGCTTTCCAGTGGAAATGTAAAAGCACATACTGTAACTCTGAGTAACTGATAAATTTTCTTAATAGTTTAGCTAGCATGATCAAGAAAGTTTTATTTTAATTAACTTGAGATTCAGAAGGATTTGAGGATTTTCAGCATTAGAGTACCTCTGTGTTCCTGCAGAAACAGCATGTTTTATCATGCTCATTCTGTAAAAAGGAATATGATTTAATCCCTCTAGAATTTTCTTCTTTGATTATCCTGAATATTAGCATGTTCTTTAGAATTATGTGACACCATTTCTCATCCAGAGTCATGTTGGAAGTAGGTAAGAAAGTGAAGACACTTCACTGTTTATATGGATGGTTATGCTGTAAGAATTACATATTAATAACACTAATCTGTGTTACAGTAGCACCTGGAGGCCCCTTCTGAAATTAGTGCCATACTGTGCTCACAGACAAAAGGAACCATTAGCAGCCTGCAGTCTCAACACCTAAGACTGAAAAAGGCTAGGGGAAATCAAGGATTAATTCACCAGATTTTACAGACGGAAAACTATAGCACAGAGGTTTAGGTCTGTCAGGTTTCATTTATTTGGATATTTTTTCCTGAGAAAGTTTTGCTGATATGATTTAAGGAATAAATTTAAACTGAGTAAGTTTAAGCAATAACCAGTAGGAAGTATTTGTGAATAGTCACAATAAAAGAACTTGCTTTTTTCAGCTTAACAGAAATCATTTGGGAACAGATTTACCTAAACCCAAATAAGCCACTCTTATTCATAAAGCCTAAGGTCCACACGATCTATTGTGTTCAATTAAAATACATTCTAATTATACAATTCCCATGAATGCACGCCTTAACGTGTAAGTACACTCATAAATAATCTGAAGACACAGCTGTGACTTTGACCTGGGAAGGACTGTTGTTGGGCTTATTGTGTTGGTCAGGAAGACTTATTTTTCCTTATAAATTCCGACTTCAAAATCAAGATAACTTCTTTGAATTTAAATCCAAATCTCTTAGTCAGCTGAAACAAAGTGTCGAAGTGCCCAATATAGTAGTCTGTTACTTAGCATCCCAGGCAACATCTTTGCATACTCTCACCTGAACCACCAGTTGATATGTCTCAACTTCTTATTAGCTTTGGGGGTGAACTCAATAGGATGCTTATGGAACTCAACAGTAAATGCTTATGAAACCTCAGCACAAGTACAGATGTATTCAGAATCTGGTGTAAAGCTGAGAGCAACTTACAGCTTGTCTCTAGGGAGGATTGTCAATATTTTAATATAAAGACTTTTCTTCAATCCAGACAGGAAAACAACAACCCCCCAAAACCTAACTGGCCAACTAATGAATGAAAAAAAACCCATCACCAACGACATGCTTCTGAAGGATTAAAATTATCCAGTAAATTGTATTCATTTGTAGTTGCTTCTCTCCTTCAATAAGGAGCCACTAATCCTGGGAGAGACCCCAGACTGCCAGAAGCACTGCAGCAACTCTTCAGACACTACAGTCCCAGAAGCAATGGTCTACAAAAAGTAAGAAAAACCCCAGCTTTTAAAATGTCATTAATCCAAAATGTATTTGATGTCAAGCCAAGGCAAAAATGACCAATTTTCTCAATTGGAAGTTGACAAACATCATTAAAATCAAGGTCTGCATCAAAAGATTTTAATTGTACATAATCTGTACTTGCTAGCAGAGAAAAATATTAAGGGGAGAGTTCTAGTGATGCTGAAAGAACACTAATTATCTTAGCAATAGTATAGAGTTGAACTTGTATCAGCTACTAATTAGAAACGTGACATTTGTTTTGCATGTTAGTTTGTGTGATATATGACCAAGACTTTGTAAATGATTACTGCTTTTAAATGCCTTCAAAAGAAGAAGTCCCTCTCTTCTGTGTCTCTCTCTTTGGGTTATTTCCTGATACTCCCAAGGTCCTTTTGCTAAGCATCAAATATTATCAATATCTAGGTTGATATGTGCAATAAAAAAAAATGGAAAGTTGCAAAAGTACACTCGGCTGTCATTCCCTCAGTTAGAGGGATTTCATATTTTAGGTCTAGTCCTGTGGGGGTCAGACTTAGAACATGACCTCAATAGAATTTGATTTCACTAATACTTTCAAATCAGTTTTGTTGCTGTTTCAGGAAAAGCATCTCAAATGTTCTTATATAGCATGTATATGTCATCAATAACTGCACACTGACAGAATTGTAGAGATAATTTTCTTTCAAAAAAAAAAAAAAATGCAAGACAGTTATTTAATGTAGATCTTGCCATACTTTAAAAACATGATATTTACACTTTCATAAGAAGATTGAGAGAGGTTCATTGTACAGTTCAAAAAGATTTTGTTAAATCACCACAACAGAAGCTGCTCAGACATTAATAAGCTATCCCCAGAACGGTTTGAGGTTTTTCCATTACAAGCAGTTTTAAATTCAATCTCTTTCCTAGCATCTGTTGCTTTGCTATTCTCTGCCTCTGGCTGAGGGGTCTTTCCTGTCTTTCCAGTTTCTTTCACTTTTTTTTCTTCTTTATTTTCCCTGGATATTTGTTCCCAACTGTCTAAAAAGAAGAGGAAAGGGAAAAAATTATTCTGGGGATTATTTTCAAGAAGTAAGGTATATTCAGACATCAGTCTTTTTACCTCCTTATCATCTCCTTGTCACTTTTTCTTCTCTCTTGATCTGCTCCTTTTCCAGTACTTTCTTTGTCTTCCCATTCACATTTCTGTGCTTTACATTCTAGCCTTCATGATTTTTCTCTTACATACTCTATATCTTTATGAACTACTGCTGTATTTAGGGAACCCTTTAACTTCTGTTTCAGAAAGAATTCTAATTATAAAATGTACCTATAAGCTGTGTCTGAATGTTTCAGTGGCTGTGTTGTGGTGAGCTTAGGAAAGGTATTCTTAGAAGGGAAAGTTCTGCATTGGCTGATATTTTATAACACTTTTAAAGCAGCAAGTGTTATTCAAATGTCTGATCTGTGCAATTGTGTGTCCCAGACAAAATGCACACAGAATTTAGTAAGAGCTTCAGAGAAGTCTGAGTTGGATGGTATGGAGTAATGATATTAATAACAATCCTTACTGGAATGCAAGGAAGTTCTGTATGTCTTTTCTCTGGTACTTATAGGGATAGAGATTGAGAAAAGTATGAGACAATTCATAGTCAAAATTTATCAACATATGCCAAGTCTTTCTTAAAAGGCTTATGTAAAGATGTTAATGGCTAGGAATCATGATTTCTTTCTAGCAAAAGCTCTAAAAATTGTAGCAGTCACTTATAAGCACTGTTGGGGAAATTGCCTTATATCCCAATGGGATTTTTTGACTGTGTAATAGTGCCTGTATGTAGAGGGGGGTGGCATACTTTCTGTCCTGTCTATTTGAGCAAGGAAAGAGAGGTAGAGGATAAAGCAACAAATGTGTATCCCCCCAGTCAATATCACTTTCTTGACTTTAAGACCACTGTGTGTACAATGCAGCCACCTGACAGAGCCAGAAGAGTGTGCCAATGCCTTATCTCTCTGCTGAGCTCATCCAGAGTGTTTGATGAAGTGCAGTCAACAAGAAAGATAACAATGGAGTGCTTCCACCCTTTCATTTCTGCAAATCCCTTGCCATGGGACTGTGGCAATCTGCAAAGAGAAATCCCCTCTCTTCCCTCTCTTTGGGTTTTGTGGGTTTTTTTGTTTCTTCTTTTTTTGTTTGGTTTGGTTTGGGGGTTTTGTTTGTTTTGTTTTGTTTTGTTTTTTGATTTCTTGGGGGGTTTTTTAAGTGTCAGACATTTTAATTTCCCTGTGGAAAAAAAAGCATAGTTTTATGTGTGGACCCAGTGTGAAATACTTTACTGATTTTAAAATTTAGGGTTTCTGTGCTGGCCAGTCCAGAAAATGATACATCTGCACGCCATTAAAATGTAGAGTGAACACAATTAATTAAAGATGCTGACTGTTTCTAAAATGCTCTGCAAGTATTTCTTTGCAAACACATATAAAACAGTGCCAGGTGTAGGATGAAAGGCAGTGTTACTGCTTGATCTTGGCAGTGAACATTAGAATAATGTACAGCTCAATAGCACATTAAAATTTTCAAAGACTATGATTTCCATTTCTTATCATACAAAAAAGAAACCTAAAAACCCGAAAACATAAAGCAAAGGAAGAGCAAGTGTAGAAAGAGTGTTAGTTAATTTATCAACTACCTGAAATGCTAAGTGGAGCCAAGTTAAACTTTGAGAAACATAAATCATATTTGTCATACTTGAGTAAATCTTTGCAAACATTTGCCTTCCTTTAAGCTTCAATTTTAAATTTTAAAAATGTTTCTATTGGTGATTATCTTTTGATAAATGATGTAGGGCATGATTTATAAGTAGATTTTGCAGTGGTCTGAATATTTGTACATGAGATATTGCAGCACAGGTGATAGAAAAGTGAGTTAGAGCAGAAAGCAACAGTATTACCCATATGCTCTGTCAAAGCTATCATCTTTTGGCACTGGTGCTTGCACTGCACTTTCATGGTGGACCTCTGGCAGCTGCTGTTCATAACACGACTCTGGCTGAAAAGATTGATACCAGCCTTCATTTAAATAAAATAACTTTCTTTCTGAAAAATGGTTGGAACCTATTTAATCATGAAATGAGAAAATTCTAGACTGTGTTTCCTGCTCACAATAGTGAAAAATGGGCCATGTTGTACAAAAACTATATGAATGATCTTTATGTTGTTGGTTTTTTTTCCAGTTGAATCTGATATAGAAGTTAGGGTTGCATCCCAAGACTTGCAACCACACTTTTAACCATTAATTTGCCCTATGGTCCAAAGAATTTCAGGACTTTATTAAATTGTTCGTGTGAAATAAAGCCTGGAAATAGAATTCAAATGGAAAATGAAGTAAGTGAGACAGTAACACAGATGTTCCATACTATTTTCTGTTCTATCAAGAAATACTGTTAATATATTCTGCTGCGTTGTTAATATTATTGGCAAATTATTTACTTTTAATAATGTAAAATAAAGAGATTTCCATTAGAGATAGAGCATTAATTAAGATGTAAGTAATAAGATTACAAAAATAAAGAAAAGGTTTGAATATGCATCTGAATATCCAGTAGATGGAGCTTCTTACCTCTAAAATGTTTTCTTTTATATGAGTACATTTGACTTTAAGGTAGTTGTTGAGATGCAGTCCGAAACAAAATATAAAATTACAGCAAAGATTGTATGAAAGCCAGATAAGACTGTGACATGATCAAAAACCTTAAGCTGCTTTTAGAAGCATTTTCTCCAGCTGTCATTCCCTTAGTGGCACATTTAATGATGCAAAAATAAGAGTATTTGATTAGGAAATACTGGACAAGTAGGTATTATTATAGTTCCCTGTCTGTTTTTTATTTAGTTGTGAAGTTTTTTTGGCTTGTGTATTTTTTCATATGTAATGCCTAGATTTGTACTTTCAAGGGTTAAGCAGCAATTTTTATTAATTTCTGCAGATTTTAGTACCAGAGAGCACCAAATAATGTTTTTGCAATTTCAGAAAGACATAATGAATACTGAATTGAATATAAGTTAGAGAAATGTTTCCAGAGACCCTGCATGGAATTAATTAGCCTTGATTTCTGGTGAGGAGATACTAGAGACCAATATAATTAGACACAATTAATTTTTTATGAAATATTATTATCATTTGAAGTTAATATTTTTGAGGAAAACTTGAGACAACTTGAGAACAGGCTAATATGTCCATGTTTCTACTGTGGAATGATATTTGAACTAGCCTTTAGTTTTGATGAAGGATAACATTTACCCTGTTATATACAGCATGCTTGTCCAGAAAGCCTGAACAGTGGCAGAAAGGTAACTTCAAAGATAAATAAACGTCTTTGAAAGGATGGGTTTTGCAAACCAAGGGAAGGCAGTTACGGCATCCTCATATTTATATTCTAGGGGCATATTCAATCATTTCCTCTGCAGCAGTTTGGATTCAGCTTCTGATGCTTGAAAAGATACCTAAAGCTCAGCCTGTGTTAACAGAATTCCACCTGAGGTAGACAAAAGGCTGAAGACTTTAGTATCAAGTGTCTGTGCCAGTCAGACCTAGATACTGGAAGGTATTTGAATTTGGTGGTGGTTGATAAAAAAAAGCAGTAAAAATTATTATGGTTTATGTTGCTACTGTGAGTGATTTTGCATTAATATTGCACAAATATCTGCAAAATCTGGTAGTTTTGGAATAGCATGATATATAATTCAAGGTCTAATTGAAATAAATCTTGAATACCTTAGGATTTCTGCATATATCAGGCAAGGTTTCATTCTGTTTGATTCAGAAAGATTAAAGCCACAGGACAGATCTTGAGACCTTTATTAACAACCCAGATTTGTGCTGGAGAACTAGAGATAGGCAGGGTCTATCAGCTTGGATGTTGTGTGCCTTTGAATCTCATGAAACAGTGCAGTTCAGATTAGCAAAGTGACTTTCAGACTGTCTGTGCCCATCAGCATAGATGTGTCCTAACCTGTTTCTGGATTTTAAGCCAGAGGATTTCAGTAAATAATAACAAATTATCTCTGACTTCGTCCCCTCCCCCAAGTTTCTTGTGAACATGATCATACGCTTGCAAATACACTCCGTTTTCACACAGGAGCACAAAACAAATAAAGATTTAAAAATGCATAAAAAAATTCAGATTTTCTTTCAGACTCAATTTTACGAACATGCTTCTCTTTGCATTAATTCATATCTGATCCTCACTGCCTTTAATGTTCCTTTTTTGAACTGTTAAATCCCACCACAAGATATAGGAATTGCTCCTGTTCCTTTTCAAAAAGCTATTCTCCCTTCCTCTAGAGAAAACTGTAACTCTTCTCTCAGTATTTTCTTTTCTTCTTCCTATTCTTTGCTTTCTCCATATTCCTGCATCGGTGGAAAATCTGTTCCAGTAGTTTCCCACGGGGCCGACTGGTACCTTGAGAAAAAGCCCTGTGGGTTTGCTTTCTTTGTGCAAGGCCAGGCAAGCACAGAGGGAGGCTGTGCTTGCTGAGCTCCCTGCCAGCAGAAGCCAGGGAAAGACGCTGCAAAGGCTCTCCCTTGCTCCAGTGCTGTTGGATGTGTGGGTAGTAGGACACAGTGGACAGTACAGCGATTTGGTTCAGCAAAGAAAGTCAGGGAGGCAAAAGGGAAGACACTGTTTTGGAGTCTCTTGAGGTCAGCAACAGGGGTATAGATGTTCATGCCAAGCAGACATGAGACCTCTCGTCTCTAATTCCTGCTCCTTCGTGGCCCTTTATAACGGTGTTGGCAGAAATTCACAGACTACCTTTGAAGTCTGTAGAGAAAGATGCAAGCTAGAAAGAAAAGAGAGCTGGACTTGTCAGTTGGAACTGGAAATTCTGTACAAGCTTTCAGGGGTCCCTGAGGCCTCTGCTTTCAAATCAGTGAAAGAACAGCTCTATGTGAAAGAATAGGGGCTGGTTGTACTCCAGAGTGGGAGAATGAGCTCCTGGGGCTCTGCTGAATGAAAGGGAAAATGAAAAGGAGGGAATGCTGCTCAGAAACATGATTTTGTGTGGTATGGAGTTCAGCTGTCTCCTACCAGTTCAGAGTAGGGGACTGTAGAGTGACATGTGAGGGTTAAGGTGAGACCAGAGGGCAAACAGCATAGCCATAGGCATAAAAGTGTCTGAAAATGCTTTGCTCAGGGCCCTCCAACACTCCATTCTCAATGGTGCCAATGGCAGGAGAGCGGCTCTTTGTGCCGTGCTGCTGAATGGGGTAGAATGTTTTCAACAATTTTTCGTAACAAACATTGATAGAGGGAGAGCAGATGATGCTAATAAATGTCTTATTTGCAAAAATCACTGCAAGATGCAATGGATTGATAGGGAGGAAAATCTGGTTGTTAAAGGAACTGTTGATTCACAATATGCATTCATAAAACAGTGGAAACGTAATTGCTTAGAAAGCTTATGAGATTTATTGCTCATATTCTCATTTTGCATAAATCTTATTTGTTACTTGGTTCAACATAGAATATGTAAAATGTTTTAGATGCTTTGAAAATAATATCGTAAAGCACTCAACAAAAAAATCCCTCCCCTATGGTGCCTGTTCTTCAGACAATACAATTTTATTGCCAACATCTAAAAAAAAAAAAAAAAGCAGGAATGGGTCAGCAACCCATTTGAATGATTTTACAGCATATTCGGTGGTGTCCATAGACAAAAGAAATTCAACTCACCTGACTCCTAAAGTTAACTGAATAAGGCCATTTCTTACATGACAAAGATCTGCACGCTATTGCTAGCGGTACTGTAGTGATATAGCAATATAGATAACTTTCATTTTATAGAGTGGACCTACATTTTGTTTGGTTTGGCTTGGTTTGGCTTTTGGAAGGCTGCAATTAAAAAGATGTAATTATTTCTTAGTATGGCTGAGGGTGATATTTAACTGAAAACAACCCAGAGGAAAACAAGCTTGTGAATCTATAAAGGGATCAGAATAATGCAGTTATGGTAGTTAAGGTTTAGTGCGAAAATGGTTCAAAGAAAGTAGAATTGTAATTTAAAATAACATCTCATTAGTTGGTTTAATTACTCACTGCCAGCTCTAATTGGTTTTTAAGGCTGGAAACAAAAAAACATAGCACTTACGAAAAAGAAAGGATTATTACCCCCGGTAAGTTGGGCACAAGATGAAGGTTCCTTTGGCAAAGTATAAGACTCTGATTAGTTTTCTTAGCTACTTTGAATTATACTGATTATTCTGTATTTGGAAATTAAGTCAAACAACTACAATATTGATTGCATCTTTCTCTAGCATTTGCTTAACTTTTCCATAATAGTAACAAAAGTCTTTTAAAAGTAACAATTCTTAAGACCCCTAGGTAGACAAGCAGTTTACTAGGTGATGATTTCATGTGCAATTTGTTTCTTTATGTCTTCACAAGCCTTCTAATAGTAGCCCTATGTTCATGCAGTAGGATGTATATGCAGCTGCCAGAGACCATGGCACACAGAGTTTGCTGCTTAGTAGCACAGAACAGAAAGACTGTCCCAAAATAAGATGACCAATCCACCCAGAAAATTAGTAATAATGAGAAAACTACTTATTTTTGACGTTTATTAGTCCAGTATGAAATCTTTGTTAAATCTTGAGTCAGGGTTAGGAACTACAAGTTCCTGTCCATCAGAGTAGGGAATTATGTGCTAAGTCTGTTTCTGATTAGACTTTATTAACTAATTTCTTTCCTCTTGACCCAGAAATCCAGAACACCTTGAAACACAAGTTCTTCTTTCAAATTAAATCTTGCACATTCTTTTCATTTCAGGTACTTCAGATTTCATAAGAATGACTATTCTAAGAGAGCATGTAAATCCAAAAGAATTCACATAAGTCTATTATCATCACATAAAATCTTCCAGATTGAGTCAAACCATGAAACAGTGCCTCACCAGCTTCAGTTTGATTAAATATCTTAGAGAAAACTAGAAAATCAATCTTTTAATAGTCTTCTTGGAAAATCAAGGATAAACTTTATAATCAGGGCTGGCCTAGTCCTAAACTGGTAGGTACTTTTTCTCCCCAGCTATCTCAGGTACAGGGACAGTGTCTCCCTTTTGGCACTGACCCCAGTCAACATTCTTACACTTCCCTTGAATCACATCACTTCTGAAGGCTTTCTTCATGAATTCTCCAAGTACGATGAAATTTTTTTGGTATTTTACTGTGCTTTCTTGGTCTTTCCTGCTTTGGAATGCATACATGAAGGTGGTGGGAATCTGGGAGTCTGACTATGCTGATGACCTTTAGTTCTGTGGCTCATTTCTGTGTTAGCCAATGATATCCTTAATTAGTGGCTGGAGAAGATTAAAGCATTCCGATCAGCTACATGACTGAGATAACCAAGGATCCCTGAACAAACGTTATTACATGGGTTTTCAATGTAGGGCTTTTATAAATAGGCAAAATATTGTAAAGAGTAGTCAAAATGTTCTTGTCAAACACCTTCAAGTAAAAAAAACTTTTAAATAGTTAATATGAAGTAGATGTATGTCACTTGAGTGAACTTTTTCTCCATGCACTTTGTAAAACAAAATCAAAATCAAGATTCTGTTTAAAGTTTAAATTTTCACACATTTTTCACAATCAAAAGTAACAGAATTTAAGATTTTAGAATCTGCATTATCTAAAATGTATGTGTTCATTGGTTTTAATTTTCTAATCTCTAGCTGATTTGGAACTATTCCTTTCAAAAATCTACCTTTTGTGCACATTCTAAGTCATTGCAACTTCAACAACTGTTAGTGGAAAAGTTAAGTCTGGAGTCTTCAACTTTAATGGATGAAATATTTTTCAGGAGTAGCCTTGAGCATAAAATTAGTTCTTCCCAGGCCCTCCAATCCTTTTAAAATTTCAAGGCCAAAGGATTTTTTTATATCTGTGTTTTGAAGATGGGATGATTGTCTATTTTGATTAATTATTTTTTGAGTCAATCTTGACTGGTAACTGTAGTGATGCAGTCTGTTAAATACTGATTATTTATATAATTATCAGACTTGCCTATACGTGATAGTTGGTGCTTTAGAAAATAGTGTATATATTGAAGGCAATAGGATAGTAGAGCACTTCATTAAAATTACGTCTATGTTTCAAATAATTGAAAGAAATTACAAATATTTTAAGATGTATTTGTAATTTAGATGCCTTAGAGTTTTGAATATAATTTTCCTAGCACATTTCCCTGAACAAAAAAGAAGCTAAAAGAAAGAAACAAAAAGGAAACTAATTATAGTTGCTTCCTTGCAGTTTTTCGATTCTCTGAGGCACCTTTATGACCAATCATGATACCTCCTCATTTCAGAGTTAATGAGCCAAAAAGATGAAAGTTGTTTCAATTCTTGTTCTTCTATTTCCACTGTTGCAATTGTTCCTGTTCTTCAAGTCTTCTAAAGGGCTGAACTAAAGAAAATAAAGGTTTCAGTGCTGCATTCTCAAAGCAATGTTCATATTATAGTTGATTGCATTCTTGGGAATGATCAGGAATGACTGCCCTTTATGTAGTTGCTTATATTTCTGAATTATGTGGAAAAGAAAAGCAAATTAAAAAATGGGTTACAGATTCAGGTACCCAAATCTTTAGTGTTAGCTCCCATAGAATATATATATATATATATATATATATATATATATATATATATATATATATATATATATATATGTATGTATGTATGTATGTATGTATGTATGTATGTATGTATCTATATCTATATCTATATATAATGCGTTAAAAATAGAAAGATAGATATGTGCACTGTAATTAGGCAGTTATTAGGTAACATCCCTGCTTCAAGAAAAGGTTATAAATTAATATGTTTAGAAGCTGCATTATTCCTTTAATCTCAGCTACTAGATAATGCCACAGTGGGTAATAGACAAAATATACACCAGAGTATTAGTTGAGCATTAGTAGAAGTTTCCAAAAGATGTACTATGTTTTGTTACCAGTTTAAGTCACCCCCTTACATAGATATGGTCTTGGGAGTATCAGAAATAGGAAAAGAAAAACAAACAAAAAATACCCACCACATTTGAAGTCCTTGACAGAAATAAAAGTGAAGTGGGAAGAGATAATTTCTTCCTTATAAATTATTCTTAATTTCTGTTAAAGACAATATATTGTGACCTATATCTGCCTTGGATGTCAATTGTCTTTCTACCTCAAAAACATTTTTCCCCTCTGCCTGTCCAAATGGCACATTTATGAAGAACCAAAGGAATGAAAGTAGCAGCATTTAACCAGAAACTGAAAAGCAACCTCAAATATTGTTTGAGGGTTGTACTCGAAGCAGAAGTAGTGATGTTTGCCATTTGCACAAATAGTGTATTTTTATACAACTGCTTCTAGTTCCTCATCAGCCAAGGCACATGACTGTTCTGTTGGAAATGCATAATCTTCTAAACATAGGCTTTAATTTGGGACCTCACTCACAGCTAAAATTAAGCCATATTTAGGAGATTTAAGCCAAGATTAGCAGAAAAGCTGATTGAGAATGGTATTTTTTATTTTAAGAGTCATTAAAAATTTTTATGAAGGAGTTTTGGAGCATGGCCTAAGTGTGAAAACAGACCAAATAAAGCCCCAATACTGATTTCTTTAAATAATTTTTTTAATTCCAGCTTCACATTCCTGTCTTTCCCTCTATGTCGTAAGCAGCAATCACCCAAAATAAAGTGACAATGGGACAAAGAATTCCAAGCTGCATCCTATGGAAGAATTTTACGCAAGAAATTGGTCATACTTCACTTTAAAACCAGAAAAATCAGAAGTAAATAAGAATAGACATCAATGAGGAAAAAAAAAAAAAACCTGCCTGAGGTTTCAGTACATTTTGGAACATCCATTTAAATTATTGCTCATCTCTTCCTATTAAATAACAATTGTACCTCCTATTAAATAACAATTGTTACTGTAAGTAACAGGACATCAATTTTGAACTTTTTTTCTTTTCCAATGAAAGTGGTTACTATATCACTGGGTTCTTTTAAGTGACCTGGGCAGCTTTCCTTGGCAAATATATCCTGTGTCTTAAATGAAACTTTTGGTTTGGAGTTAAAAATGAAAAGTAAATCCCTGTGAACCACTTATGTCCCCTATATTGTCTGCAATAAAACAATTTAACAGTTTTTCTGGAGTAAATTTTTCTTGATAGGCATAACCAAACATTTATTTTCTGACTTCCATGAAATTTTCTTGAAATATTCTTGGGTTTTTTGTGAATTTCAAGATGATAATAAAATAAGAGTCATGAAGCATAATACATGAAGATGTTATGCCTTTTGTAGGATTAAGAGACGTTCACTTGTATGAATGTGTGCTTTGCCTCCAGTTGAATATAAAAATAAGCATCTCATGAGACAGCAGACATATTGTGATTTTTTTTTTCTGGCTGCCTTAAAAGAAACATAATAAGTCAATTTGCATTTTGAAATCTACTGAGAGCAACAATGGATCATTAAGTTCTTCTCAATTCCACCTGATGGAGCATGTAGAAGAGTCCCCTGCAATATTGCATTAGTGACACTTTCATTATCTGAAACTATTTCTGTATCCAGGCAAAACTATTCCTGTAATATGCCTGTCTCACTGTGTTTTGTATACGTGGAAGACTGATTTGCATTGTCATTCTTGGGCCTTTATGGTTCACTAAGGGTTGATGAAGTTGTGTCTGAGAGCTGTGGACCTTATTGAGCTATATTATTGTTTTGGTACTATTTAGTGTGTGAACATGCAAGGATAATAAGAGAGCAGTTTCTCTATTCCATAAATTTCTGTGTATTTGTGAGAAAATTGTAGTACAGTACCACAAGTAAAAGCACTTCTATGGTCGTATTTTAAAATAAGTGACTGAGATAAAAATTTAAATTAACTCCAAAATCACTGTATGCTAACTACCAGTAAATAATACAGCTAGCAGGACAACATAACATGCCTTTTGCAAAACAAACAAACAAACAAACAAACAAGCTTCACCTATATTGCACATTTTCACTATATTTATGTTGTAGATTAAGAATTACTTTTCTATTAGCAAATTGTTCATACTAGTGCTGTCTGTGATGCAGGACTTTAAATCATACCTAGCAGGTATCAGCATGGGGATTTACCAAAGAGCATCTTGAAAATCTGTCTTCCTGGTAAAACGAGCAAGCCTTGACCCAGAGGAATGGTTAAATCAAAAACTGTCACATATTTGATCTTTTATTTTTTTTCCTCTTCCCCAAAAAGAAACATGATCATCAATATGCCTTGCAAATATAATTCTACCTCTTTTTTTTCCCCCTCAAAGTTAATTTTCAAAGAGAAATTGCATACCTAAAAATCTTTGTTTACTTTGTTTGTCTTTCTTATTTCTCCTTGTGACTGCAGCAGTGCATTGAACCATAGTATTTGCGTAGATTTTGCTGTTGCCTTCACTGGAACTAATTCCATAAGTAAAGTTGTTCAGACTTTTTTATGAGATTCACTCTTTTCCTCATGGAAACTTTCTAAATGTAGGACCATTCGGAATAACAAAAATATTTGCTGATTAAAAAAAAAAAAAAAAGGAAGCAGAACAGAAGAGATAAAATCAAAGCCTCAATGAAGCCTCAAGCATGAGTGGCAAAACCAAGAAAGAGTAACTCATGCTTTTTATCTGAGGTCATATCCTCTCTTTTTTTCTCTATGATTCAGCACTTTAATTCACAAATTGTTGCCAAAAGCAATATTAAAATTTTAAATGGGCAACTTGGGATGCGTTGCAAAATTTGTATGCACTTTGTTGCAAATAATACCAATTCCTAAAGATCAATAACTAGAAAGAACTGTTAATTTTTCTTATTTTCTTCCTGAATGTTGTATTGAAATAGTTTCTTTATAGTGGACTTCGTCCAAAACCTTCAGTCTATCTTGCATACTGTCTTTTTCTTTGATCTTTCAAGTCTTTGTCTAGCTTTTTTTTTAACATACTGATGACCGAGTTAATGACTTTATTTCTTTTTTGTCAAATGTACTTGAGTTTTACATTTGTTGCTAATTAGAAATCAAATGAATCTCATTAAAGAGGCCTTGTAACCTTTTTCTACAATGAGAAAGGGCCAAAATTTCTCATCTGAAAAAACGTAGAACTGTCAGCACCTAATGGGTTTGTCAATGCTATTAGAAGTAAATAATAAACACAGAAAATGACTTGACATGAACTATTGCAAAAGACCTACAATGAGCTTTACAACACAGATCAATATTTTTCCAAGAGAGTGACTATTTATCGAAGGCACTAAAAGCTCTGGTGAGAGAACAGGAACATTTTCCTGTTCAATTAGCCTAGATCCCTTTTGAAAATGTGAAATGGAAAAATGATAGCAGATCCACATGAAACAAGCATGATGTGTTTTGCTTACATATGTTTTTACATACTTTTCCATAGATAGTAAAGATTATATACTTGTATTATGACAAGGTTTTGGTATTGGAGTGGGCTACAGGGGTGACTTCTGTGAGAAGGTGTCAGAAGATTCCCCCATGCCTGACAGAGAAAATGCCAGATGGAAGCGAAACAGAGCAGCGTTGGCCAAGGCTGAGACCATCAGTGACAGTGGTTGCACCACCTCTGGGATGAAATATCTAAGAAGTGTGAAAAAGTCCTACACAACAACAACTGTGAGAGAGGAGTGAGAATATGTGTGATGCACAGCTCTGCAGACACCCAGGTCAGTGCAGAAGGAGGAGGAGGTGCTCCAGGAGCAGGAGCTGAGATTCCCCACAATCTCTGGTAAAGACAATGGTGAGGCAGGCTGTCCCACTGCAGCCCATGGAGGATCCCACACTGGAGCAGATCCCACACTGGAGCAGATGCCTGAATGAGGCTTTGTCAAAGTGCTCCTGGCAAGGTCTGTGTCTCCACACAGAGAGAAGCCCATGCTGGAGCAGATTTTCTGACAACACTTGAAACCTCATGGGGAAGATGTACTGGAGCAGTCTGCTCCTGACAGATGCACCTTGTAGAAGAGACCCATCCATACTAGAGCAGTTCATGAAGAACTGCAGCCTGTGGGAAGAACTCACATAGGAGAAGTTCATGGAGGACTGTCTCCCATGGGAGAGACTCCATGCTGGAGCAAGAGAGGAATTTAAGAAGTCCTCTCCATGAGAACGAAGGCACAACAGAGGAAGGCACAACAGAGACAAGGTCTGATGAACTGACTACAATCCCCATTCCTCATCCCACTGCACCACTGTGGCAGAGAAAGCAAAGACTTTGGGAGTAAATTTGAGTCAGGGAAGAAGAGAGGGGAGGAGGAAGATTTTTAAGGATTTGCATTTATTTCTCATTACTCTACCCTACCTTTGATTGGTAGTAAATTAACCTGATTTCCTCAAGACAAGTCTGTTTTGCCCGTGGTGGTAATTGGTAAGTGATATCTCCAGTCCTTATCTCAACCCAGAAGCCTTCTGTTATATCTTTCCTCCCTCATCCCATTGAGGAGGGAAGCGAAGGAGCAGCTTTACTGGGCACCTGGCATCCAGCCAGGATCAACCCACCAAGAGTGTAAATCTGTTATATTATAAAAAGCTATTTCATATTCTTTGCCTGAGTCATTTTAGTACATGGTCTTTGCATTTAAACTTACATTTCTAATTTCTCAAGAAATTGACTTCTCTTTGATATGATGATATTACCTTTATTTTATCCAGATATTGTCACACATTAGGATATGGTAAAGAGCATTAATGCGCATTCATTCATGTAGCAATAAGATTTGCAAATAGTAAAATAGCAGATATTTCTTCCCCCCACCCATTACAGTTAATAACATATACCTTGATATTTTCAAGCAATTTATCTTTCCAAAGGGTCTAGAAACATAGAAACAGTTGTTTTGTTTTCAGAGCTGGTTAACGTACCCAGAACCTTTGTAAAATCTGCCTCACAGCTTCAGTGCTTTTACTACAGGTAACTTTTTGCATTCTTTTCTTCCTCATGTCCTTATCAAAGAATAGATGACTGCAGACTTGGCTTGTAGTATGTATTTTTTTAAAAAGCACCAATTTTATGCATGTTGTTTTGAATATTTCAAGTGTTATATAAGTGGTAAGACTAAAATTATTAAGATGATACAGCATTTGAAGGAAATCAACTACAAAGAAAGATCAAAGAAAAACACTGGTGTTCTTTATATATTAGAGGATCACTTGGTTCAGTTTTAAAAACCATACACATACAGCATACATGATATATAAATCATACATATATCTAATTAAAATTATAATGATTGCCTATAAGCAAGACAAAACAAGGCTGATTTATTAGAAAAGTATTTCAGTTGTTTATAAGCTTTTTACAAGACTGCCAAAATGTAATTGTTTGGGTGGAATTTGAAGGCTAATTTTCTTCCTCAGGCTTACTTTTTGGAAAGTTTTAGTGAAATGATCAAAAGGTTTCTCCTAATTAGTTTAAGAAAATCACATTGTTTTTCATCTGAAGGAAGATCAAGAATGTTCTGTTTGGTTTAAAGAAATGCATAAAACTTGGTGGCTTGAACACGAAAATCAGAAAACTGTCTTATTTAGGAGTGAGGGGTGAATTCTGCTCTTCTACAAAACTTGTACTAAAGTTGCTTCTTCCAAAAACTTCACTTTGTACATGCACAGTCATGGCTTGTGTATTCCATGTAGGTTCCTAGACACTCTGTACAGAGACAAACCTGAATATGACCCATCCCTAAAAATTTGCATAACAGATGCTTGCCTCAATAAATTGTTCCAGTGGAATGGGAAGTGGCCACAATGGTGCTGAAGTCAGAAACAGGATTTTATTTTTTCTTGATCTTTCCTTCTGTGGTATTTGACTAAGAGAAGAGAGGATCTTTAATGTGATGGATGAAGTGACTGAAGAGGAGCTACCTCAGATTAGTAGAGAAAAGGAGGTACACAGGCAGTCTGTGATGGCCAGACACAGGAGATGAAGGCTGACAAAGCTGGTGTGGACGAGCCAAATCTGGATTTGTTATAAAGACAAGTACTTCATAGATGATGCTGAGCTGAAACTTGGAAAGAAAGAAGGACAAAGATACACAAATAATGATGAAAAATATTAATTTTTATTTTTTTGATATTTTAATATTGTCAAACAATTCCATGCTTAATTTATAACCTTGATGAATTTCCTTTCCATCTTTGTTTACTATGGTGTACCCTTTTGGATTTTAATGGATGAAAAAGTACAAGTTCAAAGAAAGATTTCTAGCTACATTTAAATTGGTACTTTTATTTGTATCAGTAGGCTTTGGCTCAGAAATACTTTCACTAGAAGAAAAAAAGTACAACAAAAAATTTACACAATATGCACCCGAAAGGACAGAGAATCACAGAATCTCAGAAAGGGGTGGAAAAGACCATTGAAATAATCAAGTCCAACCTGTGACCTAACATTACCTCATCAGTTAAACCCTGGTACTGAGTGCCTCATCCAGTCTTTTTTTAAACATCTCCAGGGGTGGTGACTCAACCACCTCCCTGGGGCAGCCCATTCCAATGCTGAATCACTCTTTCTGTGAAGAATTTTTTTTCTGATATCCAGCCTGACAACTTGATTCATTAAATTTGTGGTTAAATCTTGAATAACGAGGAAAATGAGTCATATTGGTCTTCATCTTTTCAGAAGGTAGCTATGCAATGACATGTGCACAACCAACTCCATGCACAGGAAAATATGAAATGGGAACAGTAGTACCCATTAAGATAATCCTGTGTGTAGGACAATGTCATCCTGACAGAGTGAGGAAACAGAGGACTGAAGATATCTCACTGAATTCTTAATAAAGAAACAAATAACAGCATCACAGAATCATTAACTTGGAGTTCACTGAGTTCAGCTTTTGACTGATCAACACCTTGCCAACTAGACCATTGCACTAAGTGCTGTGTCCAGCTGTTCTATGAACACTTCCAGGGATAATGACCCCACCACTTCCCTGGGCAGTGAATAACTCTTTCCCTGAAAAAATTTCTACTGATGGCCAACCTGAACCTCCCCTAGCACAACTTGAGGCTGTTTCCTCTTTTCTTGTCTCCAGTTGCTTGGGAGATAAGGCCAAACCCCACTTTGCTAAAATCTCCTTTCAGGTGGTTGTAGAAAGTGATAAGGTCACCTCTGAGCTTCTTTTTCTCCTGGTTAACAACCCCAGCTCCCTCCTCCACTCCTCATAGGACTTACTCTCTAAAGCCTTTACCAGCTCCTGTGTCCGGACACATTGCAGCACCTAAATGTCTTTCTGGGAGTGAGGGGCCCAGAACTGGACACAGGATTTGACATGTGTCTTCATCAGTGCCAAGTACAGAGGACAATCACTGCCCAGGTCCTGCTGGCCACTACTGCTTCCACAGGCCAGGAAGCCCTCAGATTTCTTGGCCACCTGGGCACATGCTGGCTCATCTTCAGCCAGCTATTCACCAGCACTCCCAGGTCCACTGCTGCTGGGCAGCTTCCCAGCCACTCTGTCCCCAGACGGTAGCATTTCATGGGGTTGTTGTGACCCAAGTGAAGAACCTCACACCACTGGTTTCAGCCACTCCAGATCACTCTGTAGAGCCTTTCTACCCTCCAGCAGTTCAACACTCCCACACAATTTGGTGTTGTCCATGAATTTACGGAGGGTGCACTCAATCCTTTCATCCAGATCATTGATAAAGATTTTAAACAGGACTGGACCCAATACTGAGCCCTGGGTCATACCATTTGTGACCAGCCACCAATTGGAATGATAACAATAATAATGTTGTACAAAACATGAGGCTATTTTGTTTTCATTAAAAGACAACTAAATTACTCCATTATAAAACGTAGTATATCCTTGTTTTCTTTAAAATATTGCATATAAAAAGACAATATGGAGAAGATATCAAAATTGCAAACTGGATTTTTTGAAACATAAACCAATTTTCAACTATACATAATTTTTCTGAATTCACATTCCTCTGTCACATTATCCTGATTAGGGGAATGCTTTCCTTGTTCATGATTGAAGTGATGAGATTTACAAGTTGTTATATGCTAATACTGAAAGAAAGACAAGGAAAAATCTCTGGCTGTATAATTTAAGATTTTTTTTTAAAATTAATTATTAATCATTTATGGAAAGTGAGATTTTGGGGGTTTCCATTTTTGTTTGAGGTTTAAATGATATGTGATGCTAAACCAGTGCCCTGATTGAATATGAGGAGTTTAGATTTTTTTAAACATATGTAGTGATAGTTATGAATTTCATAGGTCATTCAGTATTGTTTCTTCCATGTATTTTCAAACAGCAAACATTTCTTCATGCCTTATTCTAAATGAAAAGGGACCAATAAAATGGCAAAAAATACCTAGTTTGGGTGGCAGTCACAGCTGACTACAAACTTCAAATTTTAAGAATCTAATAATTTTTTTAACTCTTAATTCAATTAAACCACCCCCCCCCCAAAAAAAAAAAAAAAAAAAGAGATAAAAAATACTTTAAAAAGTACAAGAGCTCAGTCCTTAAAATGAGGACATCACAAAAAGAAAATGTTAGTATGATGGAGAGGAAAAAGGTTTGGTTTAGAAATGGGAGAAGTCTTTGAAATGAATTTAAGAGAATTATATTTTAAATATTTATATTATATTTTAGGAATGATCATGATGCAAGACTTTATTAAGCTGTGTTTTTTATTGAAAAGTGGGCAACTTTCCCAGGATTAAGAGATTTACTGTGGTCGTTTAGTGCAGGCTTAACTGATGGCTTACAAGGGGATTAATGCAATAGAGAAGAGTCTTATGAAGGTATTTCCCCACCTATTCTCACAAGGCTGTGACTGCTTTAATTTATAGAGCTCCAGTTATTATTTGTACTGTAGGAAATTAATTAGTGTTAAAAATGCCACAGTTAGGTTAACTATTCTGCAGCTACTGAATCTCTAAGAAGAGGGGAATATCTCTGCTTTCTGAAGATGCAAAGGTGTTATTCATTTGTAATGTTCTGACATAGGGCTATAGATACTATAGGTTTTTTCTCTTATATAATGGCTTTTTAATAGATTGTTGCTTGAGAAGAGAGTAATAAACCCCTCATGTCTTCAGTAAAATATTACAATTTTGACAACAACTCAGCTAAGCAAGCTCTTACCTTTATATTGACACCTTAACTTTTGCTAACCTGGTTTAGGTTATCTAGTGACAGACTGCATCAGGCTCTGACTTAGCACAAGAGGGACCAGTGCTAGGAAGCAGCTCTGCAGCCAGGCTGGCAGCCAGGAGCAGCACTGCCATGGTGTCTAGGACTTTAGTAGCAATTATCTGTCACACCCGCACTTCGGAGGGTGGCTAGAAGAGCACCTCCTTTTGCTCCTTTCAAGCCTTTCTATCTGTAACAGGAAAGCTGAGTAGGGACTAACTGATAGCTCTAACTAAGCTTTTAAAATAAGCAGAAGAGAACCACAGGTGTTCAGTTATATGCAGATGTGAATGAAGAAGGGGGAAAAGTCCTTTCTGAGGCTTCAAAGTCACTTGCCATTGACTTGGAAGCTTTCTACTTGAAGATTAAAAAGCTTCCTGAGGAGGACTTAATTCTTTCTACTTCTACTCTGATCAAACTTTCTAAAACGCTTTGTAAAAGTTATTTAGTGCTGCAGGTAGGAACTATTGAAAGTTACAAGCACCAAAAAACCTCTAAACCTGGCAAAAACCCAGTCCCCTGAAGCAACTATCCCTATGAATAGGGATTCATACTGAAGGGTCTTTGAACACCAAAGATGTATCAGCCATGTTACATAAGATGTTCTGATGAGACCCCAGTGAAACAATTGGCTGGTTTTAGTAACCTGCTGATTATGAAGCATAATTCCATAGCTTTGAATTCTGTCAAAGATTGCACAATGATTTGGATGGAGTACATAGCAAGGCTATGAGGCATCTATGGGGAGCTATTTAATGGTCCACTGTTTGAGTACTACTTTGTTGCAACTAACTTACTGAGTATAAAGATGAAACCACAGAGAGTTTATCTATATGCAGAAAGAAGCATGATGGGCTGTTAACTTTATTTTTCTTCTTAATAGTCAAGACATTAATAAGACCTGTTGTCTTTAGGGAAAAGTAATGAATGCTTTTATAATCGCTTCACACACTAATAAGACGAAAAGTGTCATCACTATAATAAATGTTGTGTTAGACACCTCATGTCTAGGGATTAAAAAAAAAAAAATCAGAATGACTGGACTGCAGAGAAAAATCAGTGGTACTTGAAAGAGCAGAAAAAAAAAAAAAGAGAGAGACAGCAGCAACAGCATGCCTCTCTAAAAGAACAGATATGCAGAATGCAAACTTCATTCTGACCAGAGGCACAATGACAGTCGATACTGGTGAGTAAAGTGCTACAAGACCTCCAGGTTCATGTGGTAAATACACTTTCAGGCTTGGGCAAAAAAATCTGAAAGATAGATGAGAAGATTATAAAGACATAAAAAAGTAGCATCATACGTGAATGGACAGAACATAAAAATATAGTGTGGCATTTCTTGTCTCCTCTTTTTATTTTCTTTAATCTAGGGCAGGATTGTAACTCCCTGGGAACAGAAAATTTAACAAAAAGGATCACTTAACAGGTGAGAGTTCAGACTATAAATAAAGGCTGTTGAGGTGCAGTAAAGTACTTGGAATCTTACCCTAGAAAGACTGAACAGCTCCTAGAATTCTACCTGGAAAGATGAATAATAAATTCAAGGATTTTGGACAGCTTCCAGTTTAAAAGGAGAATTCTGAATTTTTTTAATAGCATTTCAAAATAAGGAGGACAATACCTGAGGGACAGCCTAAGCCTGTACGTTTTCATTCCATTTGGATAAGTATTATAGAATATCTGATTAGTGGTAAGTGTCATAAAGTCCCAAAGTCCTGTACCAGAGTCATTGTGGAATACTCTGTATCAGTGTAGAATATGTAAAGCCTTCTATCTTTAGAAGAAAAGAATAGCTACATAATTCCTGGAAATTAAGCTAACAATTAGAAGCTATCCTGAAAAATATAACCAAATTTGACTCCTATTCCTAGTATAAGATGGACCTTTTACCTTCTCTAATGCATACCAAGGTATACACTCCTGGAAAAATCTTATCATAAGCAAGACCTCAACTCCATTATTTTTTCTGTAAAAACAAGTGAGAAGAAAAAATACTCAAGCCATCACGTGATTTAGACACATGTTCAGGTTCTAAAAAGCAAGCATGTCAATCTAGGCAAAACTGGACAGAAGCCTAGGAACGAGAAGAGACATTGCCAAAAATTGTCCTAGAAAATTAGATGAGTGTTATCTGTTACTTTACAAACAGCTGAACAAACACCTGACCTTTTTTATATTGAATAAGTAAATTCTTGCTCATTGAGAAGTACAAGAGAATTCCCCAGAGTTCTGCATTTAGCCCAGACCCGCAAAACTTTGCTGAGAATTATTGCTTTAGTGCTTCATGAATAGTGGAATAGTGTACAATTTTTGACTCATTAGCAGCTTAGAAAATATGTTATGTCTATTTTTATTTTTTTGTATTCTTCAATCTTGTTTAATTATGGCAGTGGGAAACTGAACTACACAACATTGCATTGGAGAGTTTAAAAATGTAGCACAACTTTCTGCTGGATTTCACTGGAATTTTCCACCAGGGTCATCATTCAAGATCCTAACACTTATGCTGGATTTGAATTTGTGATAAAATGAACCAGGACAATAATTTTAGAAGTTCTTTAAAATCATGCCTTGGCAAAACTAACATCTCAAAGAAGCTAATCAGCTGAATATTAACCCATATAGATAAATGTGTGAAAAGTTGATTCACTAAAATAAATTGTAAGGATTCTGACTTAAGGTACATTGTGACATTTTCCAATTACAGTGCTTTTACAACTTACCTTTGCTGTATTTACTCAGATAAATAAATGCCCATTAAATACTCCCATCTATCAATGCTGTTAAATTGAACTACAGTAAGTATCAGTATTGGTAAGCAATTAGTAAATGCTAGAACCAAAAAATCCTATTCAATAACCAAGCAAAAAAGACTGATATATCAAATTAATTTACTTTTTACTGTCTTCAATAGCATTTTTTTCCAATACAGTAAATTTCTGTAGGACAGTCTCTTGATTTTTGGCAAAATTCTGTGTAAAATTCTGCTGAACTTGTCTGTTTAATGTGTATGACGTTCTAGAAAGTTGATTTTGACAGTGTTTTACTTTGAAAACTAGATGTAGGATGTGAATCAAACTGAGGTTCATGTAAAAGTAATGTATGGTATACAGCTGAATTATTTGAGAACTACCAAAGCTTATGAGAGCATATTTTAAATATGCATGCTACTTTGCATGGAAATTGTATTTGCAGTATACCATCATCAGAGCTATCTCATTAAACTGTTTTGCCAAAATGCAGATTAAAAGTTTGAGACTCATGGATCCCCCCAGAATCCAATTTAATAAGATCATGCCATTGACTTTTGCGGGGCTGTGCGTGCTTATGCTTAGGTATGTTCTCTGAAACTGCTTTACTTACCTTTAGGTGCATGCCTAAGGACATGGCCAAGTAACAAGCACAAAGGACAGATAATGCACGTTTAACTGAGAATGATCTGTGAATAATACAGTGGAAGGACTCACACTGACTTTGTTATTTTTAGGATTAGGCTTCATCAACTTTTATGGACAAGAGGGATCATAGTGTGAAAACACATTGTTGTAAAGCCTTTTTCTTGACTAATTAAGTTCAGACCAGCCATCTGTTATCTTGGCTTAAATACAAGCCACATGTTCTCATATATTAATGATAGGGGAAATTTGAGAGACTTAGATATTATTTTACTTTAAGAGTGAGTCACAATATCCCTGTTTTGTCAGGGATTATTATTTTATATGCTTACTTTAACATTACATTCCTCTTAAGAAATATAATAACCCAGTCATTTCAATCACTGTAATATGGACAACTCAGGGAGGTTTTACACTGCATAAACATTAAGCAGATTTTCACCACTGGTGATCTCCTCAGACATTTTTCATTCAAATGTTTTGTTCTTTGTATTTGATTTGTATAATGCTGTAAATGGAGTTGTCAGTGACACTCCTGAAGCAGTCCTGTACTAGCTCTACATCTTTGTTTTGTTATGCAAAAAACAACAGAAAATAACGTGATGTTTAATGGAGAAGTCAGAAACTGCATCCATTTTTAGGTGAGAAAATGTCAAAAAAGAAATAGTAACATTAATATTTTACCATTTTACCGTGGTCATGGATAAAACATAAAGTACAGAAAAATATTAGTTGTACTTTGCAGGAGTCATGAACATCTTTCAAGATACGTTACTGTATAAGAAGATTGGTAGATACCTTTAAAAATTATGTGGTTTACTTGCAATGCAAAACCCAGTGATTTGCATCTAAACAAATACGCATGTATTGGTGAAGTTAGGCTACTGTGCCTGAATAAAAGTACTTAAGGCTTCTTCTCAATCATGGATGAATGTTTCTTGCTTGTCTGCAGTGTATGAGGAAGCAAGTTTAAAAGGCAAAGTTTGTGAAACTCAGACTTGAAATGGCAGCATTTGTGAAATCACTGGGCATGAGAAATGCATATACCAAGAATTAATTTAATTCTGCTATTTCACATGACTGTAACAACGACAATTTACACCTATGTGATACAATTAATCTAAATAACAGTGTTGGTTAAATTATTGCTGGTATGTTTTTTCACAGTTCAAACTGGTGAAAGCTACTCTCTTCCCTCACAAGAAGTCATACCAAATTCATGATACTAATGTGATCCTACAGTGTACCCTCAGTCATCAAAATATATTTAGCATTTATTTTCTCACGGTTTTGTTCCTGCCATAAGCTTAAAATTTGTGATACATCCTGTCCACTTTCTTTGCAGCCCTAGCAAGGCACAGAGTAGATGAGGAGAAAAAAGGCATATTTTTGACATCTTCTGTCTATTCATAATTGATGTTACCTTAATTAGAGTATCATAAAAGAGATACACATGTAGTCTACTTTTCCAATATATTAGTGGAAATCTGATGGATCATTACTATTGTAATCTCTTTCTTAACAGAAATCAAAGTTTTGACTGAGTTTCTGTCCAGCATTTGCATATTACTGTGCTATTCCAAGTAGTTTGATGTATAATCTACCTTATCCTTGATCAAATATTAAAAAGGTTCTGAAAAATGCATTAGTGATATAGTCTTACTTAAATCAAAAAGATAAGTCAATAATCATCATAAGCTACTGACATCAGAGAAGAACAGCTTCCAGGCTCTTGGTTTGAGACATCCCATCAATAATATCAAATGTTTCTTTATTCATTAAGTTCTATCAGTCTGAAAGATACACTCAGTTGTACTATTTTCCTTTATGTACATTGCTGTGGTGTTATTGTTCTGATATCTGAGACCTGAAAGAAAGCTCTAGTGGGTAGTTCCAACTTTCCAAAAGGGGTTACTGACATCATGTAGTGATGATAAGATTTATTTGGAAGTAGCCCCTCTGCATACAAAGCAGACAATTTCACAATATTCCTAACTCAGTTCAAACGTTATTACCTTACAAAGCACAGTGAAGGTGCTTTCTGTAAGCAATGTCTTTTTTGCAGCATTGCTTTTATCAGTGTCCCGCTGTCCCGGATCACTGACGAAGTGGATTTTTAAGAAAACCTACGAAGTTGAAAAATGATGTGTCAATATCAACCATGCTCTGAATTTAAGGGGATTATCTTTGAAGGGTCTAAGTCATAGTAAAAAGCATAGCAATTTAGAATCCAGAAATTCATGTGGTCTAATCAAAGCAACTAAAGTATTAGACATACTGGCAGAAAGCTTTTGGAGCTATTTCTTAGATTATAGCTGTTAGTCATATAGTAATTTCTAAATGGTAAGCAAACCTGGTACCTTGCCAGACTGATCGTTTAGACCATTCATGCATGGAATTACTGTTAAAGTCAAAGGTAATCTTCCTGAATTGATTTACTAATGACTTCTGGGGTTGAGTCATTACTGGGTATGAATCAATAAATCTTTTTCTGTAAAGCGTATCTGATGAAGAAATATTTTGAAGGTCTTTGTGTTTGCCACTTTTGTCACAAAGAACTCTATGAAAATTTAGCTGGTGTAAGACTATTTCAAACAGAAAAATAGAAGTCAGTCTGCCATTCTTTTTAGTAGTAACTTGAGTAATGTTTATCTAAATCTTTCTATGCAAGTTGTTCCAGTCATTTTAGTGTATACTGTTCAATACAGTTTATCACATACTTATGCAATGAAATAGATTCCAGAAACAAATTTAAATAGGCTTTAACTACATTTCTTACCCACTAAATGCCCAAGTCCTGAGTGAATTCTGCTATCAACCTATAGATTTGGCAGTGAGGGCTCAAGGTCAGCTGTAACAGAGCATCTGTCTGGCCATGATGCTGTTTGATGTGGGGCTGCAAGAGCAGCCCTGCAGAGTGTGCTGGCCACCTTTCATTCAGGAGCTGCATTAATCCTGACCCACTCACATGTGATCCTTGCCCAAGGTACTTGCACACATGCTTCTGCTTCCTATCTATGTGCCTTGCTGATCTGTGCCAGGGCACTGACCTGCAGCACTCTGGATGGACTTCAGACCTGCATCATCATTGTGAATCTTCCTGGCTATGCCCAGCCAGACAGCTGACCCTGGTACTGCTCTGCTCCTCTCTTGTCTGGGCACTTTGCTGCTGTGCCCTTGTCAGTGAGGTCACTGCCCTGCCTGCCTTGCTGTCACCCTGGGCTCCTAGATTTCCTTCTTGTACAGGGCAGAAAGCTGTCAGTGTTCCCTGATACTACCTCCTGTATTATATCCTAATAATTTAGGATCCTGAACAGAGAACAAGTGCATATTGTATGCATATGCACAATAATGAAACACTTCATTTTTTTCTCTAAAGAAGTATTCTCTTCCCAGATTACAGAACCCTAAAATACATGGCACGGAATTTAAGCCTCAGACTATTTTAAGTATTACAATGAATACACGTAAAATATATAAATTGTGACAGAAAAATTCATTATCAATCAAGAAGGCTTCAGGATAGAAGTAGAGATCTTGCAGATGGAGGAAAGATAAGCATAGAAGGATAGATTTTCAATGTCCACTGCAGAGGTAGAAATAAAATCCACATTTCATGAGGGTCAGTCAAAGGTTGTGTTCATGAGGAAAAGTAGCCTCCATTCTGGCCCATGATCTGCATATTGCTCAATTATATAGGCAGAATAATACCTTTCCAGGGTTGACAGAAATATTTGAAATTCTGAAGAACAAAAGACAAGCAAAGGGAAACAGTGAATTTCAGCTAACATGAGCCCACTGCTGAAGTACAGCCAGCTGGAGGTAAGAAAAAACATATTGAAGGCAGGGATGAGACAGTGATTGATAGCCTTGTTTGAGAGACAGATGAGATCAATCTGACAGTTTCTGGCACAAATTGTGTTTCCTGCTGTTCAGGCAACTTAATTTCATTTATGTTCATTTATGCCAGCTGGGCGTATCTTATTCTTCTCTTCCCTCTTCAATGTGCTGTACTTTCACTTTTTTTTTCCCTAAATAGTATCTCTACCTTTGGTAAAAAAATATAATTAAAAGACAGTTACTCTCTTAATCCATCTAGCCGACATTTCTTTAGTTTTCCCTTTTGTGTGCTCAGTAAAAAATGGAAAGCTTTATGTGCTCTTTATTATAGTTCTACCTGGAGATATGTGATTCAGACCACAAGCCTGTGTCAGTTTATTGACACTGACCTGTGAAATATTTCCTGTCCTGTTATCTGTCTGTTGTTCTCCAGCTTTCTAGTTCTGCATTCCCTGTGACTCTGAAGTTATATATCAGCCAGCAGCAGGACTGCTGCCCCCCGCGTGCTGTACAGTAATGCATCAAGTATGCCATCATTAAGATAAATTATGCTCTTTTGAGAACGTTTGAGTCTGTATTTTTCAGTACAAAAAAGCAGCTGTGCTTGAACTAGAATTTGAGATGGCTCTTAAATGTTAGAAATAAATTGATTACTTAGCACAATTTTGGTAAGGGAATTAAGAGGATTTGGGAACATGTTCTGTGTAACACAGTATTTCTGTTGTTAATACTGAAGTTGAAAAAAAACGAAAGGAAAATATATAAGAAAAATATTAGAGATAAGCAAATTTTTTTTTTTTTTTTTTTTTTTTTTTTTTTTTTTTTTTTAATTCAGATTTGAACTGCAAAGTTACAACATGCTGGTAAATCTGCAGACTTTTAGCAAATCTGCTATGCTTTGCTAAATGTCACTGGCCCTAAATATGAGCTATAGAATATAAATTCTGAAACACACGATCAGGGTTTGTGTGTGACTGCATTCCTGTTGTGGCTGCTATGAGGTTTGATTGCCTTCACCTAGAGTTAGAGTAGACTCTAGAAGCAAGACTAGTTTCTGTTGAAGTTTTGTTAAAATGTAAAGTTAGAACAACTTCAAAGTTAAGAATTCTCACTACAGAACATTATAGAGTTATTGGAAAAACACATTATGGAAGTAATACAAAAAAATCCCTGTTCCTTTCTCAGAGAACAATAAATAACACATGATTCAATAGGCTAGTCCTTTATTATATTATGGTTCTGTGAGACATATTAGTTTTCCAGCACACATTAAATTCAGTGTATGATGTTTGTATTATGAAAGTCTGTCTGAAAAACATCCGTTGCAAAGTCATAGTGCCAGCTTTGGTGGTTGTCTCTAGATGTTCTAAAACACATTTGTTCTCACTTCAACCTCTCTTTCACAAATTTCCTTTAAATTTCCTAATATTTTATTCGCTTCTTTGTAAATGAGTTCTTTCCTGTCCTTGCTAGCTGTGAACTTTTACCTTGAGGAATAGATTGAGATTTTTGTTACAGTGGAAGCACTCATTAAAAATTCAACAGGTGTGTATTTTAATACCTCCAGAATAAAATTAGTGTCTATACACTTCCTATTGTAAGACTTCTGATTTATCCTATCAGGTACATAATAGTCATTGTAACACAAAAAACTTTGCTTATCTACTTGAGTGTTGAAATTAGTTAATTGAGAGTGCAAGAACTGATGTTTGTTGAACTCCTTAGAGAAGATACCTTCCCTACTTTTGTGCACATTTCAATTCATTATTCCAAATTAAATTACATGAGAGGTGAACTTTGGGATTTTTTTCTTTCAGATATTCATGTGAAATTTAAAATACCCATCAGCTTCTCAAGAAAGAGTAGTGGAGAAAGAAAGGAACCTCAGTTTAGTTTGAAAAAGAAATTATAAGGCTCCTAAAAGGGATCTCAAGACAGCATGAAAGAGATTATAGTGTGAATATGAAAAGGTGGAAACATTAATTTTTAAGTGTTTACATGTCTTTCTTTGTATCAGTTTTTTGGTGGCAGGGATATATGTATATTTCTTTGAAGATGTTGGTTTTGTCTCCCATCGTTCTTTCTGAGTACGAAAACATCCCTAAGCTGAAAGTGAAGTAAGTATTCACTGAGAGAGGATATATTTGAATACTGACAGGCCAAAGTCTAAAGAAGAAAATATACATGGTTATGGTGCCCTGTTTTGCTCCCCAGGTTAGTATTGACAAATTCCTGATAGCTTCATATGACCAGAGACAGAAATATCTTCAGGTGCTTTACAGATACTTAAAAAGAAGAAATCAAAAAGCACCTGATCATAAGCTTATAAATATCATCACAGCATTATACAAGATCACAGAAAACATTCTGATAAAATGGCTAAAGATCAGAAAGTAACAGGAAAATAGGATAAAATGCAACATGGGTGTTTGAAATTTGAAGCCTTCTGGATTTTTCTGATTTCACAAAGACCAAGTTTTCAAAGGAAAGTGAAGTAGATTTAATATATTTCAATAGCATACCTGTTATGGTGGCATACACAAATTATTTAAGGTGGAAAAGGTATTGCTTAATAAAAGATTTGTAAATAACAATTTGGCAAAATCCAGTGTACAGAAAGAGAAGTATTCCCTAAAGGACATTACTGGTAAAACTAGCTAAGGATCATACTAGATGCTAGTTTAATATTTCCATTAATAATCTTATTGCCAAATGCTGTGTTGCAGCAATTGAAGGTACTGGTGGCTGCAAGTAGAATGAATTGTTACAGAGAGAGAAGAAAAGTTTACACCAAGCAACCTCTGAGTTGGGGGTAAATAATTCAATATTGAAAATGTTTGATATAATTTTCCAGTACAACTTTAGGATTATTTTATTCTTATGTTTATTTTATATCTTGGTTCTCCTAGGGAGAAAAAGAAAACAAAGTCCTAACATGTAATAAATACATGAATTTAAAAAAGTATTTTTTGTTTTATATATTTCTGGTTTGGGCTTTTTTTTTTTTTTTTTTTTAATTTTACCCCAGTAAGCCTAAAAAATGGGAAAAAAAAAATCCTAGGCTCATGACAGTTTTCTATTTTGAACCAGGAGCTTGAAACTGGTTTTTAATCAGTTTTGAACTCCCATGAATCATATAGATTTTTACAGAATTATATTAGGCCCAATGTTTTGGTGCCTTTGTTGACAGGGGAAAGTAACTGTGAATGTGTGACAGCTGAATTTTTTATTTTCTATGCAATTAGTCTGAGGATGGAATCTGTGGATCATTACCTGAACTGCTGATCATGCTTCTGATGAATGAGGAAATTGGGAAAAATTTCCGATGGCCTCACATAATTTGCAAAGCTTGAAATTTGCAGTAGCAAGTGGGATGAATTGTGAGCTGCCCCATCTACTACATTTCAGCTGAGAATCTGGATTGTGTGATTTGCTTTGCTAGCCTCATATTAAGCCCTTAAAAATTACTAGGTTCATTGCATTCAGAAGGCATTTTTATAAATACAAAGAGATGCTCACTTGCATGCACTGTTTTTCTGTTCAGGATTTAAAGTGATAACAATGAGAAGCTAATGGACTGGGTTTTATCTTTTTATCTTTATTTTCATTAAACATATGAGTATATTGAAATAATGATACATCTCTGTCAGTGAATTTCCATGAAAGTTTTCTGCTTATCGTACATGTGGTACGATAACAGATATATAAGAGTGCCTTGTTGAAGGGATCCTGTTCTACTTCAAGAAATTTTGAGATGCAGCATCAAGAAGATCTATTTTATCATGCATTTATAAATGATAATTTTGGAAACAAAACAAAAATATATTTCTAGGAAGACCCCATCTTTGTACTAACCATTGTTTTATACACAGTTATAATTTTCTTTTCCAAAGTAATGATCATACATTCACAAGTATCACTGTCCAAGAACAATTTGGCGGCTTTTTTGCACAAAATATTGTCTACTAAGAAAAATGTGTAAAAGCAGAACTAAGGAAATTCTTTTTCCTAGGTATAAAACTTGCTACAGTGATGAAACAAAAGTCTATAGGATTTTTTTCCATGTTCTGTCAGCTGCCACATTAAGAGATATTAACCAGAGATTCCATGAAATACTGTCAGAAAGTACAATTTAATTGGGTATTAAAAACTAAAGCAAATATCATTACATCTGGCATGAAATCTCAAAGAATGGTGAGTACTATTTATACAACCAAAGGAAAATTGGATAGAAGAACTGGAAAAATGATTGTTTTCTCATATGATAACTTGGTATTGATGAATTTAAAGGGCATTACAAGTTTATTACAGTTTTCAAAGTGGAAATGATACAAAGATAGGAAGATACTGGCCATTTTGAAGCAAAAGGAAAGAAAATAATCTAACACTGCGGTAAGGTTATATGACTCAAAGATTGTGAAGGCAGCTGAGTGCTAAACTGTGACAGAGAAAGAAGAAAGCAAAAGTTTATCAGAAAGATTTAATTGTGTTGTCTAAAAAGAGGCTGCAGATATCACTACTATGGCACTGTACAATCTTTGTGCCGTGTCTTCTACATTGTCTTCAGGGAAGAAAAATCACCTAATATGACTTTTACTTAAGCTAAACTCATGTCTGTCTTCTCATGAAACTCCAAATGCATGCAAACTGTGTCTGTGTGCAGATCTCTGTGTAGTGAGAAAGCAGAAAGCTTAATATCATTTACCTTGCACCAGTAAACCTTACATAAAGTGACTCTGGACAATTAGCAAGAGCAAGTCTAGGGCTAAATGATGGGAAGGTTCTATTATTCACTAAATAGTTATCTGTTACTTCAAAGTTCTGTACAAATTAATGAAGGACTTGAGGTAGCATAGGCTATTTACAAGAATATGCAGTGACAGGACAAGAGGTTGTGGCTTCAAACTGAAAGAAAGTAGGTTTAGGTTAGATATTAGGAAGAAATTCCTTATTGTGAGGATGATGAGGCACTGGAGCAGGTTGCCCGGACAAGTTGTGGATGCCCCATCCCTGGCAGTGTTCAAGGACAGGTCTAAGGGAGCTCTGAGCAATGTGATCTAGTGGAAGCTGTTCCTGCACAAGGCCGGAGTGCTGGAACTGGATGACCATTACGGTGCGTTTCAAGCCAAGAAATTCTGTGATTCTTTGATTCTATGATTCTATTACAGAGGTGTTCTTGCATTGCATTTGTGGCTAGTAAGAAAAGTATGAAATGTTTTAAATTCTCCAGTTTGCATACTATCTCTATAGAGTCTGCAGAAAACTTACAAGAAATGGTAGAGAATAGCCAATACATAAGTAAAACTAAAGAACACCACATGTCAAATGTGGCTTGTTAGTAAATGAACAGTTGTCTTAATCTATCTTTCTCTGTGTGATGGAAATTTAGCATATATAACAATACTTTCTCAGTCCTAGAAACTTCCATGCAGCTTTCTGAGAACAAGGAAATAGCTTAGGGAAAGGATTTCTGCTTTTTGACATTAAACTAAATCAAGCCATGGTGTATATAAGGATTGGGAACCATAGAAGTAAAGTGCCTGAGACCATTCATTAGCACTGAGGACAACTGGCACAAGAAATTATGCACCCATGCCATTAGCACAGAAAACAGATGGCTAGATGCAAAATATTTGCTAAGGTCAGTCACTCTGCTATGCTGACTCCAAAGTGGTACTGGTTTGGGGGAAAGCTAGCTAGTTGGGCTGTAGCAGAGTTGCAGCAGCTTCCCAATACACGCAGAGATGTTCTAGGTTTGGGATCTGCTAATTTCCTCATTCAGGCAGGTGCAGAGTCACTCTCCCCACCAGCAACCTATCCTCTGACTGTCATTAAAGGAGACAGAATAAACACTTTTGCACTTATTCTTACTGTGTATCGAATGCAGTGTCTTGCACAGGGGTCTTGCTGATAATGCCATTCCATTGAATGGAAATTTGTCACTGAACAGGCAATATTTACATCAGAATCTAGCAGATTTTTTTAAGTGACTTTTATTATTGTAAGACCTCCTAAATGTTGCAGTGCTAATTAAAAAAAAAAAAAATTAAAAAAGAGTACTCAGTTTTAAAAAATGTCTTTTTGGATGAGGGTCTGGATGACATATTCACAGATGGACATAGTGATGCTTGCAGTGGGATTCTGAAACTAAACTTTCATTTCCAGGAGAAAATAGTTTTAGCAAGCCTTTTAAATGTGTTTTCCTACTAAGTTATAAATTATGCAGTATAGAAAATCTTGATTCTGTTAGACAGAAGCAACTAAATAAATAACAGATCATTTTTAAGTTCTGAGAATTCATGTACCATAAACTGTCTAATTATAATAATTTTTTTTTATTCTCTTTGAAGTCATTGATAAAATATTCTTGCAATATTTGAAAGAGGAAAAATAGAAGGTTTGAATTTTTCAGCAGAGAAGACATTAACTTTCTTTCAGTACAATAATTATAAAAATACAATTCTGTTTCATCTTTAATACAAGTTAGAGAAAGGGAAAGTGAATTTTCTGCTTTAGCAAAGAGATTACTAATAATGAAATTACTGTCTTCTTGCAGGTATCAATTTGCTGTTTATTAATGCTAACACATGGTTTCAGACTTATATGATGTACCATGCAAGAAGAGAGCTGATATGATTGTAATTTGAATTTATGCTGCAACCTATCATATAAAATTACATTAAATGCTGGTGAAAAGCTTCATGTAGGCAGGTAACATGACACAAATAACAGCGTCATCTACCTAAATCTATTTGCTCTGAAAAATTCATTAATTCATTCTTGATACCTAAAAGAATGATCTCCATTTTTATCTGTGAAGAATCCCATCTCCTGCCTTCCTCCAGAATCTTCCCAAATGCTGTTGTGCCTCTCCTGTTAGGTGTAGAAAGGTCTCTAAGGGATGAAGACACCACATAAAGACACCATACTCCCTTCTCTAAGTCCTCTAGTTTTAAGGGGAGCAAAAAGTCTGTGGTTGGCTTTTTGAGGTATAATTCCAAGGAAGCTGAAGGTCTCTAGTACCTATCTTAGGGAATTGCATGTACCATAAGTTTTCCATCAGGGTCTATCAGTTGCCTATTCTAAATTTTGACTCTGTGGGCAAGGAAAGGTCAGTGGGATAAGGAAGAAGCGTGTCAATGAAACCAGCATTGCTCCTTTACATTCTCTTCACACACCCAGGTCATACCTGAAAGAAGGCATGATTTAGTAGATTTTCAGAGATAGTCATTGGCACCTCTTTTCTTAGGCAGAAGTATCTGCTAGGACATTCATGCTCCCCAGAACCCACTATGATCCTATGAGGCCAGGAAAGACATGAGCTGAATAGGGAAAAGAAGTTCTTGCCTTCTGTGTCAAGACAAAGGCATTCAGAGTACTGGACATAAGACAAGAAATATCAAGCATAATAAATACTTGGAAATTACTTCATATTGGGTCAATACAATAAAAAATAAAAAAAACCCAAACACTTTTATCATAGTTCTTTTCAAATTAATCTTTACAAATGCCTTCAAAATATTTTTCTTCGCAGTTATTTTAGTATTCAGATACAATACTAATTTTCTTGCTAGTTATCAGCTACATCAAATTCTTTTTTTTCATGGCTCTTTCTTACTTTTCTGAGCCCAAACCATCAGACAGCAGAAAACTGCATCAGAGATAAGGCCTTTTGATAGACTTAGGCTCCAGTGCCACAAGCTACCCATTTTTCTGCAGGATTTTAAGTGCTGAAATCAAATAAGCTGAAGTTTCCCTAAAACATTTCTCACAAAGAACTTGCTGTTTATAATGGAAAATCAGTCTCTGCAATGTATTTCAGAATTTCCCAAATAATTCTTTAGCAGAAGAAATTTAGCTATTTGGTTGAATGACATTTTCATATCTTATAATTGGGCAAGAAGAGCATATAAATTGTTTTAGACGTCATTATTAGCCCTATAAACACATGTGATTGTCAAAGAAAGGCCAATTTATTTTCAACCAAATCCCTCTGACTACATATATGTCATCATTGTAACCATTGTTTATTCCATGTAATCTACATCGGTTGCCTTACAGTAGTGACAAACTAAGTTATTTATTATCTTTACCCTTATGGCAAAGGCAGATTGGCTAACTTCATCCCAGTTCTCATTTTATGTGAAATGTGAATTTCACATTTACATTTAATGCTGCACTGCCAATAAATTTGGCTCCACACTTTGAACTAAATGAGCTACTAAGTTCCATGGAAACTCAGAGACATTTTTTATAGAAATACATATTCTCTTTTATTATAATTTTTTTCTTAAGTTCTACTGAAGAAAAAAAAATCAGATTTGTACTGATCCCTTGAGATGTCATCATTTTTATTTACAATTCTAGTTTCATCCAGAACTAGATTATTTTTCTCTCTTATAATTGGCATACCAACATATTTTCATTTTATTTTTATAAACCTATTTAGAGTCACAGTAAAGCACTGACTGCAGTTGCTGAAGCTGCTGCAGTATCTGTCTCTGAATCACAGCTACTAGTGGTGAAATGTTCCAAATTCTCCTGCAAACTGTCAAGTTCTTTAATAGCACATATATTAAATATTTTGAGCTATTTCACTAAGCTGTTAAGAAAAAACCCCAACCAAAATCTTGGCATATTCTCTAAATTATGTAGCTATTTTGTGAGAAAATAGAGCACTTGTGGTAAGGAAAGAAGAGAAAGGCTGCACAATTAATCTAACACCTCAAAACCTGAAATTGTTTAGCTGAACAGAACAGAAATGAAACTACAAAAGATAGATGAAATGGTGTTCAACTTGGCCAATGTTTAAAAATGTTACTTATTATAAAATAGTCCTGTGTCAGTAAACCAGCTTCTGCCTTTAACAATGCCCATGTAATGGAAATACATTTCAGAAAGCATCAGCTTATCAGTAAATGTACACAGATGGTCCCTCTATTTACCATCAGTTCTTTCACTGACTCCCCAAACAGCCTGAGGAAACGGCATTTACCAAGATTTCCTCAGATAGCTGTAGCAAGCAGAGCACTACCCATCAGTATCAGGATCACAGTCCTCTCTTTCATATCATATTTTGAGCACATCCAGTAATCTGACCTGTCACAGGCGCCAGCCAAGTGGAAATGACAGTGAATGACAGTAACAGACCAAATAAGATGGCTGCCAGGAGTGCAGAGAGACCCAGGGACCTCAATCAACTGAACCACAAATCCATTAAATGATTTAATTTTGTGTATCCAACTGTGGGGCAATGTTTACAGCAGGAGAGTAAAATACACCCACAAAAAATAAAAATCATGTAAAGGAATAAACAGTTGGAGAAATAAAAATACTCTGAGGAGAACTTAATGCTTGATTGTTCCCTTTTTTGGAAGATGTTACAAGCTTTATATGCACATAGAATAAACTGTTCTGTAATATGACCTTACACTGTAGAAAATGATTCACAAATGAAATCAGTTTTGACTGATAATGCAGAAAGGTAAAAAGATACCTTCTTCCATGAAAGTAGGCTAGTCAACTTGATTTTTGTTTGAAGTTTTTTCCTATCGCTCCCATTTTCTGGCTGGCATTGCAGTAGCTGAAATGAAGGAAGAACATATTTTAACCTGGATTAAGGGTACAGTTTTAGTCATGTATATGTATCTGTTCAGGCTCAGCCTTGCATTTCAAATGAAACCTCAAAAGCAAAACTGGGGTAAAAAAATGGCAGGTTATCATATATATGCTTTTAGATATTGTAGAACTTTAATTTTCTATTAATTCTCTCTATTAAAGGCTAGTTTGGCTCACTCTATACTAATAATTTCAAATACAGTTAAACTTAGTTTAAAAACCCTTAAATCCAAGGACAGATAATCCACAGTCACACTGTGCCTTCTGAGCATCCCATAAGGAGGTGAGGGGAAGATCTGTTGTCTATGCTCTGTCAAAAGCATGGTTTGGATACATGATGAACTTGGGCATTAACTCATGCCAAAGTAAGCTGTTAGGCACTATTCATTCAAACATATAAACTGCTTGTAGCTGGGGAAAAAATAATAAAAAATACATGAGAGTTAGAAAAGGTGATTTACTTTTTTGAATTTTTGTTTGGTTTGTTTTGGTTGGGTATTTTTTTTGTGTGTGCAGTTGTTAGTTTGTTTTTACTGCATTATATCTGCTTAGGAAGCAAGATACTTTTCTTTAACTAATAACGTCCAGATGTGCCTAGTTGAAAAGAAAGTCAGCATGTTACTCTTTTATAATTCTTTCAGTTGTAAGAAACCCCAGATCAAACACACCTGTAGTGTAGCTGCAATGCAACTGATAGGACTCCACAGAGCAACCCAGACAACAGAATATTTTAAGGCTAGAGACATTCATTAGGTGATGTTCGAACAAAGCCTCTGTAAAGCTACAAAACTGTGTGATCACACTATCTAACACGTGCTTTTGCTAATAAGCAGCACCTTCCTCCCAGTGTAAACTCATGACTACATCGGATCATTAAAGGCACTGAAAAACAAAGGTAGGGATTTTTGTCCAAGAAGCTCTGCCTTTAGCGAAGAAACTTGCAGGGAATGGATTTCTTTCTAACAGTTCTTTCTTTTAAACCATTTCATTCTATGAGGGGGTTTTAATTTTTAGCAAGCAGGTAAGAAAAACCCAAACTCAAAACCAACTAACTCCTATAAGAAAAATAACATCTTGTTTTGAATTAATCAAATTCCTCACTGTCAGTTAAAGGGGGCTCAGTCAGAATTTCTTACCTTTTGAAAGACATTGCATGTCACTGTAATCTGTCAAAAGGTATTCTATGCTGCATTTTCGTAATATGCCACTAAGTCAAAGATTTCTCGTAGATACATTTCCATGTGTTGAATGCAGGGCAAAACCAGCCTTCTGGGTACATTTTACTGGATTCAAGAATGTGCTGCTTATTTATTAGTCTATGCTCATTTAGAGGCTTGAGATGAGCTCCATAATATGCTTTGAGGGGTAAAGATGCAAAATTCAGTACACAGTTATTTGTAATTGAAGAACATTTATTCACTCCTTTGTACGCAGCCATAGGCAGATATGCTGGTTCCAAGGGTTTTCCTGAAATCTCTACTGTAATGCCAGTAACAGTAGCAGCCAACTGGATCTTGAACAGCTCTTACAGCCCTGAGTGCATCACAGTCCTGTAACCTGAAATGGGACATGAAGATCACAGACAGGAAGCATGCTGGGTTTTAGCTCAATCCTTAGCATGACCTCTCATGCAAACACAAACTAAAGAATGTAGGAGGATAAGGGAATTTTGCTTTTCCTCACATATTCTAAGCGTTCAATGTAGCTGAACATACTGCCTCATGTATATTTTTAATTAATCCGAGTATATGTAGCTATACACAGGTATTCTTATTTTACCCTCAATGAAAGCTTCCCCTTGTCTAAAGGAAAGCTTTGTATTGTCCTAGGGAAAGAAAGAAAAGAAAGAAAGAATCAAAGAAAGAAAGAAAGAAAGAAAAGAAAGAAAGAACAACTGAGATAAACTGAGATTTTTTTTCAAAAGAATCATATGGAAGTTTTTGAGTTATTTCTCTAAGAAAATATGGCAATCTTAATTATGATGGCCAATTCATGAAGAGCTGAAAAAAGTGCTCAGTCCTATAGCATAACTGCAAGTATTGCTATTTTATTTGCTTCTAGTTTGTAGCAAATACTGCCCTATTTCAACAAGCCATGTGGAGTGCATCATTATATGCTGAAACGCTTCTGTTCATAGACTTTTCTTTTTCAATACCAGATTTGCCTGTGTGTTTTCCTTTTTGTGGAACTATAAATTATGTCCTCAGAATGACCATTTACACTTTGATGCATACTAATCAATGTAAACATGTCATTTTATAATTAATTCTGAACTAATTAGCGGTAATTAGATGTGTCTGTCAAAAATATCAGCAGTAATTTAGAGTATATTACTTGTCAGTCAAATATGTTTTAAATAAAATTTGATAGCATTGCTGGCTCCAATTAACAGAACATCAGAAGCTTGCAGCCATTTTCGTGGATGTTATTCTAACATGCAAAGAAGGGACTATATGCATATTTATGTAAGAATATTTCCAACTGTGTTGCTAATATTATAGCAGCTTGAATCAAGAAAAGTACATTATCCTCAAATAGCTAAATTATAAAGAGTTGAATTAGAAGTATAATAGCCAGGGAGGGAAACAGAGATACAAAACACTTTATTAATACTTAAATCAGATTTAGAAAATACAATTTCATTTTCCCTTTTTTAAAATATGATTCTTATGATACTACTAATTCTGTGTCTCATAAATCATTGCCTGATAGTGTCTTAAAATTCAAATTTCTGTAGCTGGCATAAAATTTTAGGTGCAAGGAGAGCAATGGAGTTGTACCTGGGTTAGTCTTTGAAGGATATTTTTCCAACCTGTTATAGATATCAGGCTCAGAATTTGATTCATTCCATGCTGAGGTTGGAGATGAGGCTTCATTAGAATTATGAATAAATGAGAAATACAGCAAGGAATGACTAAACGTGTATAGTTATTCTAGATTTATACTGGCTCTCATATGCCTGCAAAGATAGAGGCTGTCAGCTAATATTCCGACTACATATCTAAAAATAAAGCACCTCTTCAACAAATAAAAAAATACAATCAACTTTTTCAAAGGCAGGAATTCTAAGGAAGTGAATCCTTTTCCAAGGAATGATAGTAGAGTTATGGGACAGGAAACCACAGAAACCTTTCTAACCTGAATTGACTCAACCACACTCACCCACCAATCCCTTGCTTGTCAAAAAGATTCTGTGAACCAAGAAAAGAGATCAAGAAATGATTCCTGGGTCCAGAATCCATGCTCTGAATGGGACAGAGATGGAATGCATTGGGTCGAATTTAAGATAAAAACACTGCAATTTTATGGATGTAACAGCAATTTCTGCATGGAACTACACTGCTATGAACACTTAAGGATAGAGTTGGAAAATCAAAAGAAATACATCCCAAGAGGCATCTTAAGTCTCTTGCCATATTGGATTTTTTGAAGGGGAATGTGTGGCCAGCTTTATAGGTAATAGCACACTTTATGGTCCAGAGCAAGTAAATGATTTTGTACCTAAAAGAGTGCACTCTTTTCTGGATGTCTCCTCTCCCACAATCTTTTCAGCATTTTTTATGAAATGACAATGACCTGTTTTCTGACCATTAAGTCATTAATGAATATTAGGTCATTAGACAAATCAGGAAGGCAATCACAAAACTGCGACTTGCCAGGTAAACAGGTTTTCAAGACTTCTTCCTGAGATGATACAAGGTGGTATTACCTATCAAAGCAGAATTATGGGGGTTTTGGTTTGTTTTTTATCATCTTTTTTCTGCAAAAAAGGAATCTCTTGGCATTTTTCTCTGTCTCTGAGGAGTCTACAATACTCTTGAGATTTTGGTGAACTTAAATGCTTTGTTGCTAGGTTTATCATAAATCACAAGAGCAAAATAATACACCATCCCCTAATTTCAACACTGACATGAAATGCCAATGCTTCTCTTCAGGGATTTGCTATCAGAAATGTCCATAAAAACGTGAAATCAGATCTTGGAAGGATAAACATGACCTTGGAATGTAATTGGTAAAAGCTGTATAGATTCTGGAAGAAAGGTATTTCCAGAAGTAAAAAATACATTTTATTGAAATCTTTAAACAATTTTTTTACTGCAGATTGATGCTAACAGACTGACTCTTTAAAAGCACATTCTTAAACCCCTTCCTCATTAATTTTCCAGGTTTTGAATGAAATATTTATTTAAATACTTATGCAAATTAAAAGAAATGGCTCAGGAAAAAGGAAAAAGGAAAAACAGTATTGAAACCATGTCATCATCCAGAATTTAAAAAAAAAAAAAAATCCTTTTTTTTTTTACACATACTTCACGAACTTCTCTGATAAGTAATAAATCCTTAGAAAATAGGTCAGTATAACAATGAAAACAAAAAAGAAGCCAGTACACATACAGGTTATCATGATATGTTAGGTTTTTCACAGATTTCTTACATAAAAAATTCCTGGTTTTCAGAGCTTGCAAACAATAATATCTTAAGGCTTTAACTTGCATTTACTTAGCATGGAGTTCTGATAGTTGAAGATAGTGTTCCATGAAAGGATTTTTATTACTTTTCTCCCTTTCCTATATCCTCATGTTGATAAAAATGCTAAAAATGAAACACATGATCACAGAACTATGTTAAGTATAGAAGCTCATCTTAAGCTACCCATCTCCTTGGCCTAAAAAGAGGAGCATGAGTCAATACTAATTTGAAGGGACACTCAGTACAAAACATTTTTCTAGTTTATTGTCTGACTCTTGCTTCATTTCTTGCTATTGATTAAAGAAAATACAGTCTACATCTCCAAGTTAAAAATTATAATCCAACCAGCTAATTAACATAGTGCCTACAAGTTTTTAATACAACACCTGAATGTCTAAACAATTGTATCTAAGTGCAATTAAGAGATTAGACACATATCTCATCTTCAAAGTATCAATGCTGCTATGTTGGTAATAGCTGTTTTGAAGTCATTGCTTAGTGACTGCTTCTCATTGCATTTATTTCATTAGAATTGGAGTATCAGTGTACACTATGACACTGACGTTTTTGGCTTAGAACCTATTCAGTCCTAGTGGAAAACCTGCTTTTCTCTCTTACTGCCGTAACTTAGGAGAACAGCATGGATCAATCCATCTTCAAAGTGTGGGGAGAGGAGTCACTGTTACATTGCTGAAATTGCACTGATTTTCTTCTTTCATTCTTCTTAGCCCTATGCTGGAGACTGCACAAAGGCGAATAAATATTACTACTGAAAGAACCTCTGCAGACTGTTAGCTGACATGAGCGATGAGAAGAAATGAATGGTGTGCAGGAAATGGTAACTAATGGCAGCTAAGCATGCCTCCTCACTCGGGTAATGCTGTGTCAGGGATTGATGAACCAGCTCCTGGAGGGAGGGAACAAATCCACATTGTGGTGGGGGGCAGAGGTGGGGCTCTCTGCAGAGTGAGGTTAGAGCTGGGTTAATTGTGCCAGCCTTGACCCGCAAGTGTGGGTACAGCATGAGCCTAATCCAGCTGAAATGCTTTCAGCTCAGGAGCTAACAGCTAAAGCTAAGTCAAGGTATCCCTGCACACTGCTGCGTTCACAGCGTTGCTGTCTTCTCATGGCCTCAACCTGCTTTTTCTGACTAGAAACACTTAAACTCAAAGCTAAAGCTCTGAGCCACATATCCTTCCCTGTGGATGAGAATAATAGGGAAAACATTAGAACAGTTCCCCCCCCACCACCATACTCTGTTGCATATTAGTTCCATATTTCTGTTATTTTCCTATTGTGCAATTACACATTGAGTTAGAAAATGGATCTGGACGAGGGGATGAAGTAAACTCACAATGAATTTGTGGATGACACCAAGTTGGGTGGGTATGTTGATCTGCTGGATGGTAATGAATGCTCTGCAGAGGGATTTAGACAGGCTGGAATGATGTGACAATGCCAGTGGTGTGAGGTTCAATAAGGCAAAGTTCCAGGTCCTGCCCTTGGGTCACAACAACCCCATGCAATGCTACAGGCTGGGGAAAAAGCAGCTGGAAAGCTGTCCAACAGAAAAGGACCTGGGGGTGCTGATCAACAGTGGCTGAACGTGGTCCAGCTGTGCCCAGGTGGCCAAGAAGGCCAGTGTAATCCTGGCTTGTATCAGCAATAGTGTGACCAGCAGGACCAGGGCAGCGATTGTCCCCCTGTACTCAGCACTGATGAGGCTACACCCTGAATCCAGTGTTCGTTTCTGGGCCCCTCACTGCAAGACAGACATTGAGGTGCTGGAGAGTGTCCAGAGAAGGGCAATGGAGCTTGTGAAGGGTCTACAGGGAAAGTCCTATGAGGAGCAGCTAAGAGAGCTGAGTCTGCTTTGCCCCGAGAAAAAGAGGCTCAGGGGGAACTTTATCACTCTCTACAAACACCTGAAAGGAGGGTGTAGCCACGTGGGTACGGCTTCTTCTCACAGGCAGCTACTGACAAGACAAGAGGAAATGGCCTCAAGCCATGACAGGGGCAGTTCAGGTTGGGCATCAGGAAGAATTTCTTCATTGAAAGGGTTGTGAAGCACTGGAAGAGTCTGCCCAGAGAAGTGTTGTAGTCACCATTCCTAGAAGTATTCAAGAAATGACTGGACATGGTACTTGTCGCTTTGGTTTAGCAGTAAGGAGGAGTTCAGTCAAAGATTGAACTCAAAGATATTGGAGGTGTTTTCCAATCTTAATGTTTCTATGATTCTATGAAAATATTCTAAATAATCAATGAGTCATTATTTCCTATTAAATGTCTCTAGGGAAATAGTGATAGCGTTTGTACTTTCTGTAATGATAATTTCAGAGCAAAGGTCTACATCTGGATGAAGATACAGGTTTGATATTCTGTGTAATTATATCCTGCTTAGATATTACTGACATAATTTAAATATGGATCCAAATAACACCTTCTCAATCCCTCCTTCCTTCAGACAAACTATAAGTCCAATATCAAAGTTGTTTTGGCTCCCTCTTGCTTCTGAACACCTTGCCTCTGAAACTAAGATAACTAATGTGAAAAGGGGCAAAAAGTAGGTGACCCTGGTAAAATACAAAATCTGCTGTTAGGATGCCTTTCCATGGCTGTAATTTCCATTTTCTTTACGACATATTATATTCTAACAGGTTTGTTTTAAATGTACAGAGCATTTTGGTTAAGTGCATGGTAAACCACCAAGGAAGTCTAACTTCCTTTGAACTCTTTCTGGAGCCAAATGCTTAAGCCTAATTATAAATTGCTATCCTCTTTATTTCCATTTGAAATTCTCCAACTATTCTAATTAGGCTTCCCCAAAGGTCAGAGAACATTAACAATCTGGGCACAGTCTGGCTTTTTGAAGTGCTCGGAAATCTTCTGTTAGTGCTATTTGAGGAAACATAAGAGAAAACCAGCTGCCCTGGCTAGCATAGAATAATTAATAATAATAGCTATGTAGTGATGACATATCCAGGTTAATTGCATACTAATTAAAGGCTATAGTAAAGCAAATTACTGTTTGCATTTGAAATAATGGCTTGTGGCCACAGTAACTCATAGAAATATGCTGTATCCTCTTGGCAAGTTCTCAAATGGGAATGAAATTAATTTGAGACATGTACACATGATCTAGTTTGAGAAGTCAAAAGTTTTGAGAAGCTATCTGCAGTGAGACAGCGATAGTCATTAATGAAGAAGAATTTGATATGAGCTGAAGTTAAGTTCTGAAAGAGCGAACGGAGATAGTGGCTGACAGAGCTGGGAGTCAATCAAAAGATAATTAATGGACAGTGCAGAGTATGAGCAGCTATTCAGCATGAAGAATCAAATCTTTAGTTAAGGGCAAACAGGGAAGGAGCCAGGAGGGGTGTCCTGCAGTTAGCTATTTCTGGATGTTTAGAAAGGAAATTAAGGAGCTTGTCACTTGGAGGATGACTGACTGAAAACAGAGTGCTGGCCAGATACGAACTGTATCAGAACTTGTTCAGAAAACTAGTTGGAGGCTTTAGCTCATGGGTTTTTTAGTGTGTTGCGACTGAGATAAAGTGAATGGGATAACAGGCTATTTCTGGGGAGGAAGAACTTCTGTCACACTGAGTAATCAAAAGCTAAACAGAACTTCTCATGTTAATACCATTGAGGAAAAAATAAAGATGTCCAGAAACACAAGATGCAGTCAAAGGACTACCAAGAACAGAGGCTAATCATAGGTTGCCATCTTGGCTTTCTCCTGTGTCTGATTCTTATTAGACTTTGGCCACAACCTAAATTACACCCAATCCTTTGATGAGAGGGAGGAAAGAAACATAGGAATGGAGTGAAAAGAAGAAAGAATTCACAACTTGTTCAAGTATAGGCTGAAATAGGTTGAACTAGGTTCAACTATACCTGAAATTCAAAGAGTTTGGATATTATACGATTTTATTTACAGAATAATTCAATAGAGAAAGGCAGAGTTTGAAATAAAACAAAATAAAATAACAAAGAAATTAAATAGTGGCCTGATTAATAAAGAGAGCTATTACAAAATGAGGCTCACTTGTGCTTAGTTGTAGCTGACAGGCTCTCTGACAGGCCTGTGGCTCCTTAGTTGCAATTAAAGTAGGACTGAGTATTCCCTCTAAAATAGCTAAGGATTTCAGAGGGAATTTTCCTGGAATGCCTCATCCTGGAAAAGATACCAATGACCATTCATTGTGGACACAGATGGAATGAGAAGGAGTTAACTCCTTCCTTCCCTAGAATTCTGACTTGCTTTCCTTTGTACATAATGGCAACTCTTAGACATCACACATATGTGGGGGTTTTAATATTAAACAAAAATAATCCGTATATTGGCTATTTCCTTAGTGTATTTTGTTATTTGGTTGAGTGAAGAATATAATAAAAACATTTAAAATTATTCTGTGCTACACTGGAATAAGCAAAGTAATACCCACTTGATTAAGAATTTGTGAATATTCTATTTAATATATTGCCTAGAAAAAAAATTATGGCTAGTTTTCAAAATTTATCTATTGAGCAAAATACTTAATCCAAATTTTGTGAGGATGTTCCATTAATCTTGTTTTTAATACTCAAACTAATGTAACCTTTAAATACAAAAGTGTTTTTACTTGGTAATAAGAAAAGTAGTAACTGAATTAGAGCCAACAGTTTCAGAACATTTGGCTACATAAATTTGTTTATTTAAAAATGGTCTTTAAAAACATCATTTTAGCCAGAAAAATAAACTACATTACCTTATCGAGGGGCTAGTTCTGCAACTGATATTAGCTGACATTGCAAATGAACTTCAGAAGTGTAGTGGTGATTGATATCAGTTGAAGACTTGACCCAAACTAATTAGCAAAATAATAAATACTTTGTGTGTCATATACAGGTATGCTGTTTTGTCTGTAAAACTCAACAGCACCAACTGCACCTTTTTCCACTGGTTCATTATGGCTTTTTTTTTTCAAGATAAAATGAAGTGATTGAAGAATTCTTGCTGTTGCAGTTAAGCCAATGAAAATATGCTTTAAAATCATTAATAACAGTATATTCAGTTCTTTTAGCAGCTTAACTGAACTCCAAGTATGGGGTCAGAATTTAAAGAAAGAAAGATGACTTCATCTACTTTGAAGTCAATGTGCAAATCTCAGAAAGCTTGAATAGGCAGAAGAAGCTAATGGGGCTGAAACTTTGCGGGACCTGAGATAGATAAATGACCTGCAGCCTACAAAGCCACTCATTTTCTAATATACACAGGGACAAAAGATTAGGATATAAGTGGCAAGCTTATTTAAGTAGAAGGAAAAAGTATAGTTTTGCTGTTCAAGGCCTTTCAGGTATATTTTTCTGAGGAATAAGCTGTTCACAAAAAGAAAAAAGTTTGAGAGAAATGTGAAACCCACTGAGGCAAATGATGACGGGTAATCAGTTGGTGCTAAATATTAAGAAACTGCTTTTACAGGACAGGAATTCAAAGAGATTACTTCTGAAAGATACAGAGAAAAGTGCTAACAGAAAAAAGAAATAAAGCTCATAGAATATCCAGAGATGGATGCAACCCAAAAAGAGCATCAAAGTTCAACTCCCGGCCCTGTACATAGGGTAAAAGAACAGCAATAACCATTAACCCCCAAACTTTAGAACAGTTAAAAAGGCATACTGATTTGCAAGTCTGGAAACATGCACAGTACCTTCTCCTCCCTCCCTCCAGCCCAAGAGAAAAAGATTTTCAGTGCTAGAATCAGAAAAATACTTTAAAGGGTGAGTTTTAATTTTGTCTAATAAACAGAGCACTAACTGAAAGATATGAGCCCAGAGAAATAGAAATGGAAATAGAAATTCTGTTCATATAGAAAGTGATGCTTGCACACAAGCTAAGTTCTACTCATGGCATTGAAGCAAACCTTCATGAGTGACATGGGAGAAGTAGAAGGGCCAACTGTTCCGACAGAGGAAGCTTCTTGTTAAGTGTAGGGAAAATGAGAAATCTAAATTTTTGATAGAAACAAATAGTGAGTATGACATCATTAGAACTGTTAAATTTGGGGGGAACAACCAAATAAGTTAATGCTAGTTGGTGTCATAAAATAACATTTTACAGCAAATGAGATACAAAAGAGATCTAGATTTTCCTGAAGATGTAGAAAATCTATCAAGACATTATAAAAGCAAGCTATCAGCAGAAGATCATGCCAGAAGTATAAACATTGGGGTTAACTGTGATGTTTCCAATATGGAATATAGGGAAGTTTAATAAATTGACTAATAAATTGACTGATTACTACTGAGAAGATTCCTCAATAAATATAGTAGAAAAACAGAAACATTAGTAAAAATGTGAGTTAGCATAAAAGACAAATAATAGAACAGCATTTTTAAAACAGTACAACATTGATAGCCCAGGATAGCATTATTTGGACAGTTTTAGCACTAAATTAATGCAGTGTAATAGACACTCAGGATAGGTGCCAATCAGACCACAGTAAATAACTGTGGGTAAACATTTTCACTACACTGCTCCTCACTAGAGTTTTGAAAGGTTGCTCCTTAGTGTATCACCTGCACAGGGAACATGTCAGGAAAAGTAACGTAGCAAGCATATTAGGAGAACTAATAGGATACAAAGTCACTTACACTAGATGGCATGAGAGGGTATGTAAAAATTCACTTTAGAGAACATGACAGCAAATTGAGAGCTCTCCAGGAGAAATAACCACCCACTAGTGGTCTAAAAATCACCTTTAAAAAGTACTCATAGAAGTGGTATTTTAAACTACAGAGTAGAATTACACCACAGCAGGACCATCTTCATCAGATACACGATTTGTAATGAGATACTTTCCCTAGACTTATTTGAGAGGGATTTTTTAGGAAGTAAGGGCTTGTCCCTAGAAGTTAGACTATTTGCATTAGCTTCATTCAAACACACGACATCAGAAATATGTGCAAACCTGAAATCAGAGAATACCAAGCCTCACCAGGATATTTAAGATATTTATCTCAGTTCATTAAAGTAACAAAGCATGCATGTGAAACCCCAGGCTCCACCTCAACTAAAATTAATGGACTGCTGTGTGGATTTCGCTGCAGCTGCTAATAATACTGAGCCTTCTCTTAGGACCTTCTGTTGGACCTGTGCGAAACCTGGGTGCCTGACGCTGCTTTGAATCAGCAGAACAATCCAGACCATAGTAATTATATGAGATAATGTATGAAACTACTGAGATTAAAAAATTTTTAAAAAACTCCAAAAAACATTTGCACTGCTCCTGGTAGTGCAATCCAATACATAGTAGACATATAATTGCTAATGCTTGTATAATGGATTAAAGAAACTCTAATTCTGCTAAAAATTCTTTAAACCTGCAGCAAAGGGTTTAATGTACTCCAGCACAGCATGTCAGGATTCTGCTTCATTACGCTTTTGAAAGAAAGGTGTAGGTTATCAATTTCCTCTCTCACACTTGGTATATTGTGATCGTTATTGCAGAATCTGAAGATTTCAATCAACTGCTAACAGGTCCAATGCATATGAGACATGCTGGATCACCTGGCTGCACTATCTGCAAAATTGATGCAGAGAATTTGTGAATCCCATCTGAAATACGGTGTAATGCTAGAGAGGAGTTACTCCTGAGTTTAACTAAACAAAAGGATAAAGCCTCTTTAATAGAAAACCTGCTATTGGCTATATTTTACACACTAGATTTTGTATCTGGTACAAAGTATAAGGAAATATTGTAATTTGATTTATATTTGGTTATTCTTACTTAATTTCTGTGACAGCTTAGCCTTGGCCAGTTGCCAGACACTGAACCAGCCACTCTGACACTCACCCTTCTCAAAGGACAGGGGGAGAAAATTAGATGAAAAGGTCATGGGTAAAGACAGGGACTTCCCAGTTACCACTACTGACAAAAATGACCCAGCTGGGGGAAAACCAATTTACTGCCACTTGAAATTGAGCTGGATGGTGAGAAACAAAGACAAAAACCAAACCACCTTCCTCCCCTTTCCCCTTTTCCCACGTTCAACTTCACTCCTTCATCCCTGACTCCTCTTATCTCCCTGCAACTGCAGTGCCTGGGGATGGGGAATGGGGAATGGGAGGCTGCAGTCAGTCCATAAGAGCTCCTTTCTGAGGCTCCTTCCTCCTCATGCTGTTTCCCAGCTCTTCGGGGACATCCCCAAAGACTGCAGTCATTCAGGATAAGCCTGCTCTAGCGTGGGCTCTCCATGGGCTGCAGCTTCCTTCCGGCCACGTCCCCCTGCCCCGCCGGGGTCCCTCCTAGGCCGCAGGGCCGTCCATCGCTGCCGGCTCTCTCCTCCGTCCCTGCTCCCGCTGTCCCCTCGGGGCTCGCAGCGCTGTTTCCCGCACGGTTCCCCTCGCTCAGCCCCGGCTGCCGGGCAGCGTTTTGCCCTCCCTTGGCCAGGCTTTCCCCGGGGCTCTCGCCCGCCCGCCCGGGGCTGAGGGGCTCAGCCGTGCCCTGCGCTGGGGCCGCTGCAGCGCTGGCAGCGCCTGGGGCCGGGCGGGGCCGCCCCGGCACGGCCGCCCGGGCACGGCCGCCAGCACCGGGGCACCTCGGCCCGTACGAATGCAAATCTGATCTATTTTCTCTATTCAGTTAATAGATTGAAAAATAATTTCAGCTACAAAGCTTCGCTGAGGCGTTTCCTGGATACTGCGTTTCACTGCCTGTTTGAGACATTTTCTTTGAGCCCGTGCCTAAGGATCAGCAACGCACGACGGGCCTGCGCTCCACTGGAATGGATGGTGGCGATAGGTACAGGTTTTCTTGTTGAACCTGCCACTTCCTAAGTCTCCCGTACGTAAATAATGAGAAAATGTTTAATCTTTTCTGAGTTCGAAATTCAGCTGGATCAAGATACTAGGCTTTCTGACATACAAGCATTATATGTGGCTTTTGTAAAGCTCTCATAAGGAGGGAGTAGTATTTTTGTCTAAATAAAGCATTTTTCTGAATACAGAATCACAGGCTCAAACCAGAGCTTCTAATCAAGTGCAGATCTCCACATTTAGGCCTATTAATTACAACTGTAAATAGCAACAGAGCCATGTTTACTGATTATTTCGTACTACTGACAAAATATTGCACTGATAAAGTACCCTTCTGTGCCAATTGACCACTAAAGAAGCTTAAGGACATCAAGTGTTCTTCTTTTTTGTTAGGACAGAAGTTCTTCATGAATTGGTAATAAATGACCTGCTCAGAATGCAACCCAACTGATTTTCTTCCCTTTCTCTACAATCATGGTTTCAGACTCCAGTTTTCTTTCAAACCAATATTAGCAAACATGAGTACTCTCAGTTCCTGCACTTTTAGTAACTGCACACTAATGAATTATAGCTGAGAAATGCACATACTTAAATAACAGTGTATAGACTGGTTAGTTTTTAAAGTGTTTCTTTTCATTCACCCTTTTGGTACTGGATCTTATGGGTACAAACTGTGCTCCAGTCTACATCTCTGGATGGAATACTCCTACTCGCATTAGTGGCTCTGTCTGAACCATTTCGTAGTCTGTACCTTAGCCTCTTAAAGCAGAAGAGATAGATGTGATTTTCTGACAGAGTCAAGATCTCCAGTATATTTCCCAAGGAATTTGTGCCAAACTACTCACGAACTCAGAATCATGTAGCAAGTACATGTTTGACAAAACTTTGGTCTCTTTAGATATCCATTTGTTCCTTGAAACTAACATAGTAGGCTAAAATACTCTATCAAAAAATCACATTTTTTATGTCTGAGTGACATCTGTTTCATCACACTAAAAATTTTGAATCATCAAAATTACAAAGTCTTTCTTGGTTGCCTATCCTTTGTTTGCTGGTTAATGTCAAGTGAATCTTTTATTTCTTCTCTACAGGTACGACTGTTACCCTCTAAGCTGAGTCTTGCAGCATGATGGGAGGTGTACTGCTGCTCCAGATACCCAGTTCCTGTATTTTATTAGATATGACTCTTCTGACTCATATCTCTTTGGGACTCAACTTCTTTCACTTTTCCTATCTCAAAGCAAGTATTGCCAGCATAAAATAGTGATCCAGGCTAGAGCTGTGAATAATATGCCAAAATGCCTACTGTTTAAATGAGAAGCAGCTCCATATATTTTAAAGAAATTACCTATTCATGTTGTAAGCATGGATCTTCAGAGTTAATATTCCTGCAGATGCTTGTGGAACAGTGATAATTGTCCATTGCTCATTTATTATGAACCTCACACTAATGTCGAGGAAGAAAGTCAGACAACTAGAGGAATTTTTGTCTTTTCGTGTTAATAGAGAAGGCAGAAATAAAAGATAGGTTTTTTGGTGGTGTTTTTAATGGGGAGAAGTTTGGTGGGGTTTTAATAGATTCGACATTTTACAGGAGGAAATGGATTTTTTACAATTTCATCAGTATTTCTAGGCCTGAAAAATCTGGATTTATTGTTCAATAGAAATACTCAAGCTTTTTTTTTTTTTTTTTTTCTTTTTTTTTTAACTTTATTTTTTCTATTTCAAATAGCCTGGAGTTAAAATCTTTTGTATATCTATGCCACAGAGCATTTTTTTTCTGCAGCTTTGAAAGTGTCTCCTTTCTTACCCTTAAAAAGTTATACAGAATACTAGTTTTGCTTTAGTTAAGACTGCTCTGGAAGTACATTGGTATGTTTCCCTTGAATCGGTAGGTAGAAAACTGAAGGAAGATCTATCTGGTAGAAGAATTTACAGGACTTTCTTCTTCTCGTAGCAATCTTTCTACAATTTAGCTGGAGTAGAATGGTTTGCCAAAGAAAGGAGTTCTGATGAGCATCTTAAAAATATATAGATAAAATTGGATATATTGTGAGTACTTGCAAATCGAATAACCTCCCTACATTTTTTACTTAATACCTTCTGTCAGCAACACATCACCGCTTCTCTTGCTCACGTGGATTTTTTGGCATATGTGAGACCAGCAGACTACAGCTGTATCTTTCTGTATGGTGAATAATTGGTGGAGTAGTTGGTGTGACTGAGATTTGATACACTCAGTATATTAAAACTTTCATAATGGGGGCATTATGAATTAGACGTAGAAATGAAGAAGGAATCAGCAAAGAAATCTGAGTGCACAGATCAGATTTTCACATGCACATAAACTATCTTAGTCCATGCCTTTAAAAAAAAAAATCAAAACAGCTAATACTATAATGTAATTTTCTCCAGTTGTTTCCGGAGATAAAACTAATTGAACCATCCCCTTCTTATCCTCTTAACACTTTTTTACATGACAGATATATCGAAAGCCTTGAAAAATTACTGCTTCCGTTCCTATTTACTTTGGTATTTTTTGTATTCTACCTACTATGTTAGGGCTTTAGATTATCTGCACCATATGGATTTGACAAACTGCTGAGCTTTTGATTAAATAAAAACAGAATGCTGCAGCTTCTCTGGGCTGCATATGATGTCCTGTCGGGGGGGGGGAAAGAAAAGAACAAAACTCCTAAATAAGCAATAGGCAAGGTTTTGTGCAACTGAAATCAATAATGCTTTCAGAATTGAGCTCAGACAGAACAGAAAGTTCTCTACACAGCATGTGAAAAATATTTGAACATAAAAGATGTAAAATTTCTGGATATAAATAAATAGATGTAGCAAACAAAATATAGTTGATGTACTAAATGAAGCTTGATTTTGTATTTCATTGGAGAGTATGTTGAACCTGTTCACACAGAGAGAACTATTAGTGTCATTGTATTAATGTTCATTAATTGATGGATAAACAGATCTAACAATTTGTGCTCTTTGTGTAGGCGACAAAGCAGTAATTTGGTTTCTTGATCAAAATGAAGTAAAATGTCATTTGCAGTGGAAAAACATTATTTTAATTAAATATTTATCTGGTCATTTTTATGGTGCAGATTTTGGCCCAGAACACAGACTCCTTAGTTATCGGAATAGTTTAATGAATATGTAACAGCCTCGCAACACATCTTTCTACTGTCTGTAAAGGGCATTTCTGTCTGTATTGTATGTGTGAGAACTTAGATGAGAGAAATTTCTCTTTTTGCATTTGAATTCTTGCAATTATAACCAAAATTGTCCTGAACTGTCCCTGCCCAGTGCCTGCAGCTCCCCCCACTCTGGCCGTGGCCTGGGACCCCAAGTCAGGTCCAAGGGGCCAGCAGCCCCTGCCTCAGTGATGCCAGAGTGGGTCCCCACATTCCTGTCTGGTCCGGCCACAGGCCCCCAAACTGGGCTGTCCTGCAAGACCCTGTCCTGGCCTTGGTCGGTCCCTGTCTCCAGGGAGGTGCTCAATGCCCAGGGCTGGGACTCCTCCGGGACCCTAGCATCACCCACACATAGCCCCCAGTGCTCAGGGAGCCTCCACATTTCCCTGCCAGGATTCCAGTGTCTAACCACATGCAGGTCAACCTGCCATTATTTTTGCCAGCCTCAGTATTCTGTCCTCTCATTTCAGTAATTCCTCACATGAGGTTTACACTTGTATTTCACCCCTCACCCACCCATATCTTGCTCAAACCAACTGTACTGTACACCTGAAGCTTTTACAAGCAAATGATGAAGGAATGAAAATAAATGTCTTGTCAAATGAGATTCACAACGCCACATGTTAAGTCTATATTTCTTAAGGCAATGCATCTAATTGCTGAGCAGTCAGTAAAGCATTATTTAAGAATTGTCCTAAGTAATTAAATTAGGCTACTCTGGTTTGCTTAAACACACATTAATCTTTCATAGTGACATCAAATTTGCAAACACCTTAGGGAAAAATTCTGCAGTAAATCATTTGTAAATGTAATAAACGTTTAACCTGTAAAATAATAGATGAGGTAGAATACTTCAAAGCAGTTCCAGTTTACTTTTTTTCCTTTATTAAAAAAAGTGAATCAGATGCACACAGTATACAGTGTTGTATTTATTTGGTTGATTGGAAAAGTCACAATATTTTAAACTTAAAAAGTTTTTTAAAAAATCACATTTTAAAAGTTAAAATTATCCTCATGTTATATCCAGTAAAATGCATAGAAGCTTCCTTGTTTTCCCTCTCTGGTTTAAAACTGGAGGTTTAAGAAACTTTATTATGATTGGAATAATTATTATTAGAGAAAGCATCTTGATTCTAAGCTATAATGCAAGAAATAATACTTTTTGGTGTCATGGCCTAAGACTAAACTTAGAGATATGACCAGAACTGGAAGGTAATTGGGCAATACTGCTTCTAATGCCTGTGTTCAGGCCAAGTTAACTTTGTATGCAGTTTCCTCAATGCTAGGCAGGTGGTGGCATTGCAAAGTTGCCCAGCAAGTCTCTGCCACTCCTGTTGAAATTTGGCACAGTGGCTGTACAGTCTGCAAATCTTTTCCTCCAAGTAGTTGAGCCATGGCACTTCATAGAGGAGCCAATAATAGCTGTGACTGTTCCTTCAGCTGGTGTTCATCATCTCACTGAATTAGCCACTCTGTGAGTAAGAGCAGCAAAGTGTACCAGAAACCAAAAACACTAGGATGAGACAAGTGGGAAATACATTATATTGGAATGGTTTGAGTTGGAAGGACCCTTAAAAATCATCTAGTTCCAACCCCGTCTGCCATGGGTAGGGACACTGTGGGCATGACCACAGGGTAGGGACACTGTGAACCATGTTCACAGTTTTCATGCGTTTGGTTTTCTGCAAACACCCCTATGGAAATCTCTTTTCATATGCAAGTGAGTACTTCATATGAAGTTGTGTATTTTTTGTTTCTGTAAGTCAAACACATTGGTGTAATACCTGTTTTGGATCACTCATTTGTGGAAGTGATGGTGTGAAAAAGTGAGCTTGAAAATAACTGTGTCTGCATCCCAGCTGAAGAGCAGGTATGTGCTACAACTCCACTTGAGGTTTTTTTTTGTTTCTCTGGGGGTACTCCACATACTATGTGACCAGCCCACACCACATTATATGATTTTTTTTTTTTTTTTAATTAAATACCAGGCTGCAAGCGGGGCACAAAGATGATCTGGAAATGAGAAGAGATATTAATCTCCAACTATGACTACAGTAGCAGTAGTAGATTGGACAAGCAGAAGTAAATTTGTAGCACAAATTCTGGTGCTGAGAAACTGATGTCCAAATTGTAGCTGTCTGCTATAGAGTGTAAAATATGACATGCTTCCTGTACAGGTTCAAAACACTTTGATTTTATTTTTTCAAGCTTCAAACTAGTTCTAGACTGGTGCCATTAAGAGGCAATAAATGTTCTCCTCAAATCCTTTCTGGATCTTACCCTAAAGCAAACCACAGTCCAGTAAATTGTTTTAGAATGGGTAAAATTATCTTTTGGATGTAACACATTAGAGAAGTTTACAACAATGACAAGATCCTCATTTTTAGGCAGCTCAAAGAAGATAGTGTGAACCCAAATTCTAGTATCAACTTGTAGGAAACAGCCTGATGAGCTTTAAGTTCTCACTACTTCTCAGTGATTTTATTCTCAAGGCAATATGTATTAAAAAACCCAAACAAATGAATAACCAGACTGTGGTATGTAAACAAATGCTTACAATTTCCGATTTTTGGAAGAAATCATGCCCTTTTCAACTTTGAGGAGAATGGATGAAGACAGTCAGAAGTTTGGTAACCATCTGATGTGCTAGAAATGTTTGAATGTCTTAAATTTAGTAAGTAGTTTCACAAGTAATGAAACTAAGCTGATGTTATGGGTGAAGAGCTATTATTAAACATTCACACAAAGTATTTTAGGGCTTCAGATGAGATGGAGGTTGTGTCAGGTTATATTCAAAGTTAATAAAAACCAATAACTGTTAGGAAAATGATATGAAGTAAGCCTTTGTCAAAGGAGAACTCCTGGGGCTTAGTTTTCCACTTACAGTCATGTGTAGAGGATTCTGATGCAGTAGTTCATTTCCTATTGAACTGAGTTTTTAATTTCAGATGCCTGTTAATGTCATAGAGGGATCACAATGTAGGATCACTTCTGTAGAACTCCTCAAATCAGGTTATTGCACCCATGCTTAAGAATTCACTGATGAATCTTTTCCTCCTCCTTCTAACAAAAACTTTAATCAAAACTGATGTGTCAGAATGCTTCAGCTTCAGTGAAACAGCATTTTTTCCTGTATGACCAGTTCTATTTATCATGTTCATGTCAGTGTTAAATTTGCTGATGAAAAATCCAATTGGAAGTAGCTTGACATTTTCTGAAAAGGCCTGTCCTGAATATGCAACATACGAAAAGGTTTGCAATCTGTATCTTTCCCATTAAAAAACAGAACCTATTTTAGGGACTGGGGGACTCCAACACCACTCATGGGACTATCCATTCATATATCCAGTGGAAAGATATAGTGAGATATTCCCCAAAGTTCTGCAAGATTTACAGCATGCAAAGAACTTGCAAGAAACAGAAGTTACTTTAAAGGAGGCAGAGTGCACCACAAGGAAAGACTAAGAAATATCTTTTATTAGGAACTATCTTTTGGATGCATATAGAATTTTCAGGAGGATGCTCATAAGGTTCTTACTGGTACCAGTTGTACATTACTGTGTTCTAGGCATTTTACGAAGCATTGGCCCTTTCAGCTGGCATAAAGAATTCAGAGCAAGCACAAGACTCCCACACTTGCTTTTTATATTCATTTCTTGACTCTGTTGATTGTATTGAAGTCAATTATGTAATTCTTAGTGTCTTAGCATATGCAAGATCTGAGTATTTTACTTTCCTTTGAATTTTGCTTGACTGTAGAAGCCAATGAAGGACTCTGTTTTGTTATTTTTTTAAAGTTAGAAGCCGTAAGCAAACTTGTTTGTCCAATTAGGAAGAACAGAGAGAAAATGTTCATTTTCATAAACATAACACAATGTTCATCACTTGATGAAACAACATTTTCACTGCCATAATAATCGATTTTATACAATTTTATTGTCGTAAGCCTAATAACATAAAGAAGAAGAGAGCCATTTTCTTCAGCATGGGTCCCACATGGTCTTGCACTAACACACAATGCAATTATATGTCTCAGACGAGGATTTGATAATAATTGTGACAGACGGACAATGGCCTGGTAATAAATGACTATTTCATAGCCAAAGTACATATGGGAAATTTCATTCAACTTTAGGAAAAAAAATCATCCCAGACAGATGGTTTAACTTCAAGAGAAATGAGTGGACAGGGTCATAATGAATGAATGCTTTCTAAGTTAGTTTCCCTGAGAACTCAGCTGTTCAACAATGTTCTCTAATATCCTGAGATTTAATAATCAGGCCTGACTTGCTGTGGAGCACGTTTGAGTCTTTTCTTTTGCCTTTGTCTATCTTCCATTTGCTCCAAAAGTGTAGTAAAATAAGCTATGTGTACATCTTTTTTACAATGTCAGTACAGCTCTCTAGCTGATTAAGAAGCATTGGTTTATGGGCAATGTAGATCTAGTTACTTTTAGCAAACTTTGTGTGATGCGTGATTTCTTTTTTTCCTCCCTAATCTTACAGAATGTATTTTTGAATTTCTGTATTAAACTGTTCATCCCTAAGGAAAAACTTGGACTGGAAAAAAGGATAGAAGTTTTACTGCTGCCTTAATCTGTTAGATTTGGGATATGGTTACTTCATGTGAGAGTTCAGATCCTCAGAGTCTTTTGAATTACTGCTAACAAAAAGTAAATTATTACAGTATCACGTGTACTGCCATGCTATTAAACCTTTTTGACAAGGCATCTGAGGGATTTCATAATACTGCTGTGGAGGTCAAGACTCTCTCCTGATGAATGACCATCTTGTAATGGTTAAAGGGACAGAGCTTCTACTTCTCTGGAAGAGGCTATAGCAAAACTAACACTGAACATGCATGGGCTTCATTGTGATTTCAAGTGCATCTACCTTCAGACAACCTTATCTTTGTTAATCCTCTGAGATCTGCATGAGCTCTGTTCTGATATTGTCTTGCAAGTTAAGAGCACCACAGGTTGTGTGGGGTTAAAATACAGTCTTCCAAATTTTCCCCTTCCCCAGCAGAGAGGCAAAGCAAGTATCAGTATTATTGCTGCTGTTTCAGACACAGGTTATGAATACTGAAGCCTGACGAGCTAAAAGGGGGGTGAGAAGAGTAAGCTGAAATGCACTGAACTGTGCAGAGTGAGGCATAGCACTGGCATTGCTACAGAGGATGCAACAATGCAGTAATATCACCACCTAATAATTGGTGTCACAGGCATCTAAAGTTACAGTGTTATAATGACAGAAGTATATTAGCTATTACCAGTGCCATGATGAGATATATGTATTTGAAACTGTTAATTTAATCTCTTGGGATTCTGTTTTATTTGCTCTAGTTCAATTTATTTGCCCTTTTAATAGTTAGATCTTCAACTACCGTACTTGCAATTAGCTCACAAAATCCTGTCTGACAATTAGATTGTATCCTTTTGGTTGCTTACGGTGGGGGACAACAAATCTACAAGAAGCACAGGCAGCTCCATAAACATATCACTGCTGTATTTTTTGTTGGAGATACATTTTACTTCTCATCCTTGTATTCAGCAAGATATTTGCACTAACGATTAGGTACACGTTTTTGGGGCTCATCCTTGCAATCTTGAAATTACCCCTCATCCTCACTGACATTCCATTCAGTCTGTGCATGAGCTATGCAAGAAACTTCCCCACTAGCTCCCCAAATAGCTGTGCAAAATTGCCCTCACTATCACATGTGATCAGACATTGCAAGACTGATCCTAGTATCTTATTTCTGGGGAGCTGTCTCTTAACTTCAAAGAATGTTTCTTTTGTTGTACAGCTGGTAGATCAACAGTAGCAAAACAACAAAGCGATCATTCTATCACAAAATGCCACCCTCCAAAAGCTGAACAAATACCAATATTTTGACATTTAAAGTTTTTGTGTGGTTTGTGTGGGCTTTTTTCTTTCTAATCTATTGTAGGATTTTCATTTTATTGCTGAAATTGGACACATAGATAATTATAGGTCTTGGTAGCTCATTAACAGCCCTGGCTTTAAATCAAAACATTTAAATAATGAGTTGGTCTAATTTGATTTCCCTGTTGACTGACAACAATTACTTTTCTTCCCTCTCTTAATGAATGATTCTGTTCTTTAATTGGGAAACTAGTTCCTGGGCTAGTCCAAGAGGTAGGTCTTTCATGACCGTCATTTTTAGATTTGTCATAAATCGTTATTTTATTGTATCTTAATTCCACAGTAAGCTTCAGGGAATAGAAATTTCTATCTATACCTAACATATTTCCATGGATGTGTGTTCCATATGATTACTGTGAAATTTCTTCCAAATGAAGATAGGGAGGACTATTAAAACCTTCTGGAACTGTATCTGAGGAGAAAGTTATTGGCTTGCAATATATAAGAGGTCAGTGCAGCAATTAACAATATTTATTTAAACTGATACATAAAATATATTTTTGCAAATACTATATTTTTAAGCTCATTTTTTAATTCTCTCAAGACCTCTCTCTTTTTGAAATATGAAGACATCCTTTAATACTTTTATTGGGGTGAGCAAAATATAGAGTGACAACTCATCAACTCCACATGTTCAGATGTTTCAGAATGTCATGGTACAAGTATGTTGAGTTTACCTGTTCTGACTGAGGCTGCCAGAAATACAGACCATGCTCCAGTAAATCATGCTGCAAGAGTTAGAGATGTTATGGTTCCCCATTGTCTGGCCTGCCTCACTTCTGAAAATCATTACCTGCATCGCAGAAGAGGCAAAAGATTGTGCCCAAGCCATTTCAAGTTGTCTTTTCAGTGTCTGAACTTAAGCCACAGAGGTTTGTGAGTTTGAACTGGAGCAGTAGGCTTAGCAGCAGGTTAGATACAATTACACTTCTGCTGCCTTTGCTGGAAGAGCTGCTACCAGTGACGTGTGGTCAGGCTATTGCTGTAGCAGGGTGTGTGGGTACTTGTCTACCACCACCAGCAAAACTGATCTAGGTTGCTAAGTTCTTCCAAGATGACAAAGCTGTGGGTAAAGAAAGCATATGCTCTACTTAATGCACCATGCCTTCAAAACACAAGATGTCAGGGCAACTTCACTGAACAAAGAATGCTTCTGTTAGCTTCATTGTTTGTGTAGTTTCAGGAAGATGATGTAGCTGAGCTGGCAGGACAACTGGGAGCACATATGTCCTCTCCACTAGAAGAAACTGCTGAGAGACCTATCTTACAGTCGCCAGTGCAGTTACGTGTGCTTTCAAGAGGCTGTGGTATGTTCTTCTGGCTTTAGGTGTCAGACAAAACTAGAAATTGGTCTCAGAAATGGGATTAATATAAAAGTAAAAAAAAATGTGTAAAAGTCCATATGGTGTTATTTGATAGCAGCATACTCATGTAAGAGGAATCACAGCAACAAGGAATAAAATGGAAAAAAATCTGTAGTCTCTCTCATCTGTTTAGCAGAACCATGGTTTTAAGAATTTTTTCTGTAGGTGAAATAACTCATTGAAGGCACCCAACAATGATCTCTATTACAACAATATCTCTTTCTCTATTTCTTAGAGTTGGCTTCTGCTCATACAAGTTAACAGGTTGACATTTAAATTAGCTTCTTTCCTAGAAGAAAGAGAAGAGTGAGAAGCAATGTAATTGTGGGGGAAAAGGGAGTGTGCACTGCCCTAAATTGGGAAGTGGAAAACTGTAAAGGAAACGCATGATACATATTCCTGAGAATAAGGACCAAAAAATGGCAATCTAGTGTTTTACAACATCAATGTAAGAAAAAGTCTGAAGACTTTACAAAACCCAATCAACCAACCAACCAACCAACCAACCAAAAAAACCCAAAAAAACCCGAAACCAAAAGTCACCTTAATAGAAGGGTGGGGAAGATATTTCAGAAAAATAGTTACTTTGTAACCAAATAAAAGGGAAAATAAGGAAACAAATTTTGTTTATGAAATGCCTTTGAATTTTCTTAGAGCTGGAGACAGGTTGTAAAAACTCAGCAAAAATCCTACACAAATTGTTCTTAATGAAACACTTTTCCAGTTTTCTACCAATGCCAAATAGATCTCCAAATGATAGGTCTTCCAAGCTGGTTCATGAAAAAGAAACACAGGGATAGTTTTATGCCCATTATGCCCACTATCTTTCAAGGGTAACCCCTGTGAAACTTGTACTGTTCCTCAATGGAACTGCCAGTTGTGTGATCATCAGGCTCACTTGCGGCATACACAATATCAGATTAAAAAAATCTCTATGAGTCTCTATCTCTACAGAACCACAGAACCACTTTGATGCTTTGTTCTTTCTCTCTGGTTCTTCATCAACTACAGCTCTGTTCAATTTGGTATATAGCTTTAACTACCATGGCTAATACAACTGAAAAATATCTAACAGTATCATATTCCTTAAAGTAGTTTGCTCTATTACCACAGAGTGCTTTATCTTTTCACACCATTCCAGGAAACTTTGGAGGGTGGTTAAATATATGCTAAAATACTCCCCTCAGAGAGAGTAGAAGCTTTTATTTACATTTCTCAATTCTTAGTTCTTTTGATGGGAGGGAAGAGTTATTTTTCAGTAACAGCTACTGTAAACCCTTTTGAGACATCAATGCTTTAATAAGCATGGGTTCTAATAGGATCTCATGAATAAAGCATTTTACACTCTTTCCCATGGCATGCTGTACAAGCACGTCTGCTGTAGCTTTTGCAGAATTCCCTTTTCGTAGGTTAGATAAGCAAAATCATTCCAAATGTTATGGGCACATTAAATTTCACACCACTATTTCTTTGAAAAATTATGAAGTCTAAATCCTTTTTACCTTTTATTAGCTTTATTAACACCTGGAGGTGCAGTGATGTGACTTTGACCAACAGGACTTGACAGAACCAATAAGACAAGATGATGCAGAATTTTTCCCAAATATTCAGTTCTCAGTCTAAAAAGGCAGCTAACAGGAGCACAATACCTGGAGAATGTAGGTTGTCAGAGTACTTTTATTGTTCATATCTTTAGTGTATGTCTTTTCCTGAAAATTCTATATGCATATATGGAATCAGACTCAGTTACATTGGTCTGGTTTGTACTTTGGGTTCTAAATTCTCATAGAAGAGCCTGGTGAAAATAATTGTCTCTTACACTTACTTGTGCATGTGAGATCAAATAAAAGTCAAAAAGGAGGACCTGTGCTCAATAGCACTTTCTGCTTCACAAAGGTGAGCGGTTCTTTGACATGAAAAGTAAGAGTAAATAGTGCTGCCCAGGTAATCTGACTTCTGTGCACAAAGCGCAATGCCTTTGAGTTTTAAATGAGCAAGCTTTCCATGGAAAGGAAAAAAAAAAAAGAAGATAGCGATATAGAAATACAAGGATACCATCTGGACATCATGTCCAGAATCCAGCATCCCATCTAAGGAAAAGAAAAGCTTGGAGAAGGATTGTTTATACTTTCTAAAGGTAGAAAAGGAGTAAGAGAAACAATTAAAAAATTAAAAAAAAAAAAATTGTTTCTCTGTCAGGACTAGCAAATAAATACTTTTCTGATTTTAGACCGAGTTTTACAATTGCTAACTTTTAATGTTTTTCTTCATTTAGGAATAGCTATAAGGCTGAAAATCATACATGTTTGTTAAAAAAATTAACTCCCAAAAGAAATCATTATTACTTGTGAGCTCTTTGAGTTCTTTTGTAGGCATGAAAACACCAGTGAGAAAAAGTTTGTCCTACCACAAGTCGTACAGGAACGAGTTTATATTTAACATAGTACTTGTAATTTTATAGTCACTTCTATGAATTTTTCAGGTTAGAGACACAATGGAATTGTTAAAAAAAAAACAACTGTAGTGAGAGCAGGACAAGACAGGAGAGAAAAATTGTTTGAGATGTGGATAACTTGGCTTAGATCTAAAAGGTGGAGTGTTTTAAATGCTAAGACCCTTAAAATTAAGTGGACCTGTAAATAGTTATGCAACTCAAACTTTAATAATTTCTTATATCTGATGATTTCCAAAATTATCAAAATGAGAGAAGGCCTTCAGAGAATATCCTGCTGAGAAATAAATGTAGTCTGGTAAATTAATATATTAAGATTGCAGCTTAAAAAATCATGCTTATTTTCTCCTTCCAGAAGTGGCAGTTTTCTGCTCTGGGTGGGGTTCTGGAGTTTTCTGCCTGTTTTTTTCCTGTCTCTGTCAGACCAATTGCCTTATGTATATAAATAAGAAAGTATCAGTCAGACCGAAAACAGGACATTGAAATGGGGTTTTAGCTCTCTCCTCTCCTCTCCTCTCCTCTCCTCTCCTCTCCTCTCCTCTCCTCTCCTCTCCTCTCCTCTCCTCTCCTCTCCTCTCCTCTCCTCTCCTCTCCTCTCCTCTCCTCTCCTCTCCTCTCCTCTCCTCTCCTCTCCTCTCCTCTCCGGAAGCTTTTTTGCTTTTTCTCAGTTTTTTTTTTTTTTTTTTTTTAAATTTTTAATTTCTTTTCTTTGTTCATTTTATCATCTCATCTGTGATGCAGACATTAGAAGATCTCTTACTTTGTACGTCTCATTTGTTATGTCCCAACTATTCAATATATTCACTACTATTTCACTACTGTATCTGTAACTATTGAGACAGGAGCAGGAGTCTTGGCAGCTGTGAAAGCAAGTTAGAATGGGGATGTGGTGATGGAAGAGGTTATGGCTGGTATGTGACACAGCAGGTTTCAGTAGGTTTGTTTGTCCACGTAGTAATACTGTAGAGAGACCATGAACTTTCTCTGATTTAATGGAGAGCAAGATTGCTACTTTCCTATTAGGTACATGCATTGTGATTGAACTCTCCAAACTTGACCTAAGGATTTAGTCACACAACATTCATTAATTTCAGTAGGAATTAAATCCCAATAACTCATCCTATTGTTTTGGGGTTAAATTTTGTCTTTATTTAAATCCATAGAGTGTCACTGCCGAGTCCCTAAAGTATTGTCAGGAAGAGAAAATTGTGTATACAAGGCCAAATTTTTGTTTAAAGACTGACCCTAGGTGTCATAGGCCCTTAGCTTCAGGTGAACTGGTAGTGTACTGTGTAACATCTTACTGTTATAGGTAAATTTGCTTGACTGAAAACAGAGATCCTAGTTACATGTAGCTGTTTAAGACAAGAATATATGTATTAACATACATACTTTCTTTTCTGACACCAAGTGGATGGACCATTTTCCAATGTGGAAAAAAAGGTGCAAACCTGTCTATGCCATCACTGCAATGAAGTTGCTGTGACTAGGTTTTAATTTGAATACTTTCTAGAGACCTTGAAGAGCTTAATTTATCTTAAATGTTTACTTTTTCCTAGCTTCTTCAGGAAAAAAAATGTATAAAAAGGTACCATCAAGAAAGAAAGTCCTGATTTTAATTCAATTAAGTGTCAGCTTATCATATACTATGTAGCACTGTGGGAGGACTGCTTTGTTGTGTAATTAGAACGGATCGTTGTTAAGAAGCAGTATTTACAGAGATATTGAAATATTAGCTGGGATTTAAACATGTTTATAAAATGGTCTCTTGATACCTTCTCCAAGTTATTTCCTCCAGCAACTGTATTAATTCCTACAAATTTCATTCAGATTGCTAAAATCAGTATTTTCACAGAAACATGGATCATCCTGACCTAAATATTAATGCGTTGACTTACTCCAGTTTCAAAATTGGGTATTCATCTGGCATTTTATCTTTAACATCGCTAACAAAACAACAGCTTATCAAACCTTTGCAATATTGGAAACTGGTAAGAATCTCTGGATTCCAAAGTGTTGCCCCAAAATCTATCTAAGACATATCTAACTAGAAAGAGAAATGGAACAAACTTCAACTGCCATGTAAAAGCACACTTATATGCTTAAGATCTGAGAGAAAATGCAGATACTGATTTGAGTCTTGGGAAAAGTAAAAGTTTCAGGGCTATTTTTAGTTGTATCAAAAATTGCAGTGAAGTCCTGTATGGAGATTCCTCAAACTGTAAGAAATTTTTTAATATAAATAGTTAATCAGTGTCACTAGCAAAGATAATTATATCTAATATATATGGATGGGAAATATAGACCTTACAATCTCTAGGTAAAAATGTCTAAAAAACCCAGGAAATTTGTTCCACTAGATTTTCTGTTGGCAAGCCACCATTATTTCTGTTTTCACAGGCTATCTTCTGAGATCATATCCATCCCTTAACATTTGACTTGGCTTGTTCTTGCAGAATAAAATCCCTTCGCTTAGGTGCGAACATGACCACATTAGCTTTGCAGAAAATTGCTCCTGCAATATTTTTTTCTGGCACTGAATGTTGAATGGGATACTCAGTGCACTATGGAAGTGCTACAATGCTTGAGACCACGCTACTCCTACACATTACCAAAGGAATTAGAAAATAAGTATAATCAATTTTCAGCTTCTTAAATAAATGTCCTAGTTCATCAGAAATGACATGTAAGCTTTGTACCTTGATTTCTGCTGTGTTGCTTAGAGATATTGTAAAATGTGTCAGGAAAGAAAAGTCCTTGAATTTCTTCTGCTTCAGTTGCAAGTCTATTAATAGAATGGGCAGAGAATTGTAATGCTTCATTGCTTTTGGCTGATGGAGGGGAATACAAGGACCTTCCTACTTTCAAAGTGGCTTTGAAATTGTGTTGCCAGAAACTAGCTGTCAGAGGAGTTTGGCACCGTAAAGTAAAAATGATTTTAAAAAAAAAAAAAAAGAGAAATGCAATTTTCTCTTATTTTACTTTAACAGCAGGAAACTCAGATAACTGTCTCTGTCATTTCCGTCCTCATCCTCTGCAGCTTTAAGTGAATGGGGTCATAAAGATATATTAATACACATAAAATTTGATAGTAAAAGCTTTCTGGTAATCATTTGATTAAAGTGGCCACTGCATGACCCTCTTAAATAATCATGATCAGTTACTAGCCTAGTGACTAGGAATAAACAGTCGATTTTATAATTACACAGAGCCTCAAAAATTTCATAGCAGCTGAGTTCCCCCAGTCTATCTGAAATGTTTGGCCTGACCTTGAGTGAGATACTATACAATGCCATTTCTGTGGGCTGATAAGGTCCTGCAGTTTTTTGTTAAACTAAATGAGAAAGTCTTGACCATAACAATTTGCACCATTGGGTCCATTATCTTTCACCCTGCAGGTGATTGTCGATGTGCTTTATTACAGAAGACAGAATAGTTGAGAGGGTATTGTACTGCAGATGGCAATGTCAATGCTTATCCATATGCAGGTACAATTACATTTTCTAAGTTATACAGCAGATAGCATTGAATGATTACCATTAATTCTGGTAGAATGTACATACTTTGATGTCAAGAAATTATTCTGAAAAGGAGTTAGAAAGACTTTATTGATGAAGCAAAGCACAAAAATGCATTCAGCCATTTTAGTTGCCTTCACAGAATATCTTTGACCCTGAAAGAAGAAAGCAGCTATGTTATAACTAGTCGCATACCTAAAATACACTGGCATGGGCTAGCAGACTAAAATGTTCATGCAAGCAGCCTGTACATTAAAATGACTGTAACTGTGCAGAATTCCTCAGAGCAGACCTAAACAGCATCTCAACTGGCATACTTATTTCTTTTCTTTTGACAGGTACTAAGTATCTCAGTATTCACTGACGAACTGTTATCCTGGGAAAAATCTTGACATGTTACTCACCTTCTGTGGCTGCCTTTGACTTAACTCTCAGCTCCTGTGCAGCAGCAACAGGGAGAGAGGAGATACTGTGAGGAATGGCTGCAAGTTTGTCTCTTCAGCAGCCAGCAGGGGAAGCTGCTGCATCGGTTTTCAGTGTGACTCACAAATGGAATTTCTGGTTATTTTTAAATCCACGGATGAAAAGGTGGGGTTATCTTAAAACGAGAGATAGAATATGTATGTTTGCATGAAGAATTTTTTGTCAGACTATGCCTGGGATGCCTATTCTAGGCACAAGTGAGAAAGCAGGGAATGAGTGGTGCACGATGGAAGAAAGAGGGGCTATTTAGTGTCTAAATTTAATGTGCTATATCTTTGCTTAAGCTACTAAATACAAGACACTTCAAAAGCTATTGATAGAGATTCAGTTATTTATGCAAATTTTAGATGACTGTAGTCCTTGCTCCATATGTGTAAGAAAAATATTTCTGTAAAAGAGATGCTGGACTGGAACAGGCCTTGTTTCTGTTCTCAGGCTCATCACGGCAAGTGTCAGAAAGTCATTTGGGCTCCATTAAAAATATTTTTCTTATGCACATGTTTATGAGCTTCATAGAATTTGACTTTTAATCTATCTGATGTTCAGTCTTTAGTCTTTAAACAGCAATGCAATACTTTCCCCTTCCCTTCTATTTTCTCATACTAAAAGGTATGTTTTGGTGGCCAAAATTATATAGTCCTGTTACTGGTTGGCAATAGAAAACAAATTCTTAGCATATATTTTTACTTTATCCCTAAAACATTACAGGGACCTCATGAGACTTCAAAGCTACAAGAACAAATACCATTAACTTTATTCTTAAAGAGAGTTAAAGACCCATAATTTTTTGTGCAAAATTTTTCAGCTGAATTTGAATTAACTCTACATAGGATCCTAACTCCGGTAATTTACCAGTACATATTTCCTTCTTGCTTTCTGCCAGGACAGGATTTTTGTGTGTGTTATCACTCTGATAAACTGGCAATATTCCCTTCATGCTTTATTAATAATAGATATGCCAGTCAGAGTGATAGAAAAGATATTTCAATCAGGCATGAATAGAAACTCTGCAATGAGAAAGGCCATTGTCAATTCTAGTATGAACCTTGCCTTGAGGTTATATTAATGATCCATGTAGAAAGTTTTTTTGTAAAATCTAATACTCTTGGTTTTGTCCAAACTCTTTATATAGTCTAAATTCTAATTTAATTCTAATTAAAATCTTTCTATTGTCATAAAATTCCTTCAGCAGGAACCTGCAGGATTGCTAGACATCTGAATGGAAAATATTATTTCATTTGTAGGAAATTTATTAGTTTATGACTGACTCTTTCCTGTCTTTAGTTTCAACAAATGGATTTTCTTTTTGCATAAAAAGTTTTCAATTGAAGTTTATTTTGAAGGTGCTTATATGTTTACAGTGGGGATTTACTTGTGGTTTCTTCTGTACAAACTGATATGTTTGTGTAGCAAATAACAAAATACTGTTTATTCAGAAGTTATGATGCTCATGACCGTAAATGACACATGCCCATACATATTTATAAATTTGGTTCTACCTCTACCAGCTTCTACCTAGCTGACAGAATGGCCATAATTTATCCCTTAAGGTGACAGATCCAGATGGTGACTTACAAATTATAACCAGATCCTCTACCCCATATTCAATTATTTTCATTAATATTTTTAAGAGTAAAGATTATTTATCTTACTCTTTTATCTTCAAGCATATTAAACATTGCTTTAGAAATTGATTCAACATATATTTCAGATCTAATAAAGGCTGCATACTTAGGTTTCCAGAGGAATCAGAAGCACTGCTGTGGAAAACGTAAACATTTAATTTGTCTGTTTGGGAAAGCTTTACCAAAAAGGCTGAAAAACAAGCCAGCACACGTTCGTCTGGTACAGCTTGGGAGAGTCTACTTGGCACAATTTATTGCATCTGTTATCTTCTAGGCTGTTTGCTCTTGTTCAGATAGTTAACTGAATGCTGGAAGCAGAGAAATAATAGATGCAGGGTGTTGGCAGGGATTTTTCCCCAAGAAAATATCAGTACCACTATTGGCATTGCAGACTCTTATGTCCAATCTGCAGAATTAAAAGCAACTTTAAAGGAACTGTGGTTGTGGGAAAAATGTCTTCATGCTAACTAAAACATTTAGGCTCTTTAGTTTAATACAGAAATATGACCAAGATCTATGTCTTGATTACAGTTTTAGTGGGTTGACCCTGGCTAGATGCCAGGCACCCACCAAAGCCTCTCTATCACAAGTAGATAGGAAAGAGAAAATATAACCAAAAGTTCATGAGTTAAGAACTGAGAGAGATCACTCATGAAATATTGTCACTGGCAAAACAGACTCAACTTGGGGGTATTAATTGAATTTATTACTAACAAAATCAGAACAGGATAATGAGAAGTAAAGGAAATGTTTTTAAAAAAAAATTTCTCCCCATCCCTCCCTCCTTTCCAGCTCTACCCGTTCCACGCCAGTGGCACAGTGAGACGGAATGGGGGTTGGGGTCTGTTCATCACACATGGTTCCTGCCATTGTTCAGGGAGAGGAGTCCTTCCCCATCTACAATGTGGGGTCCCTCCCACAGGAGACAGTTCTCCATGAACTTCTGCAATATGAGTCCATCCCACAGCCAACAGTTCTTCACAAACTGCTCCAGCTTTGGTCACCCTTGCGTGGGGTGCAGTCCTTCAGGCATAGACTGCTTGAAAATTGGTCCCCTGTGGGGTCAGAAGTCCTACGAGGAAACCTGCTCCAGCATGGGCTCCACTCTCTACAGGTTTGCAGATCTGTGCCAGGAGCCTGCTCCAGCATGGACTTCCCACAGGTTCAGAACTCTCTTTTGAGTATCCACCTACTCCATGGGCTGTACATGGATGTCTGCACTCCCATGGACCTCCATGCACTGCAGGGGCACAGCTGCCTCACCATGGTCTGCACCTGGGGCTGCAGGTGAATCTCAGCTCCAGTACCTGGAGTGCATCCTGCCCTTCCTGCTACACTGACCTTGGTGTCTGCAGAGTTGTTCTTCTCACATATTTTCTCTCCTCTCTTCCATGGCCTCAATTAGATCTGTGCAATAACCTTTTTCTCCATCTTAAATATGTTATCACAGAGGCATTACTGCCTTCTCTGATTGGCTTGGCCTTCGTCAGTAGCAGGACCTTCTTGAAGCTCCTTTCGGCTGTGTTGGGCAAAAGGAAAGCTTTTGGCAGATTCTCACAGAAGTCACTCCTGTTGCCCCCCGATAACAAAACCTGGTCACACAAACTCAGTCTCTAAATTTAGGAAGTAGTATCACTGAAGAGCTAAACTTGACATACTTTTATCCTGAATGCATCAAGGTTTGTAAGGCGTACAATGACTTAAACTGTGCATGTACAACAAGATATTACAGTTCCAAGCTCCAAGCTGTCCTGTGAACTTCTCAGAATTTTTCTCCCAGTCATTTTTGGGTTTGGTAGTAGCCTTAGAGATTGGTGCCAGGGAAGTATAGTGATTAATTCTTTCTGTTCTTAATAGTCTCTAATAGTAAGAGTATGACTAACAAAAATTTTAACACTAGCCAGATTATGTTTAGGAACAATCCTGACACTAATTCCTTACAAATATTCCTATTTCCTGATTCTCCGATAAAAGATGTTATTCCTTCTCTTATTGTCAAATTATAAAATTTCTAGTTTTCAGTCTTCCTTTCAGTATTTACCAAATTTCTAACACTTTTCTAATTAATTTATCTTGCATGCATATGGATGTGCCAACTCACTGTCTTGGATGGTTTCAGAAAAAATAATGTATTGCTTTGAATTGACTTCTTTTTTAAGTTCAATGTTATGTAATATTTTATTTATAAATACTGTTTGCACTCCAAAGGCAACTACTTATATCCATCTCACACTGCTTACAGGAATATATTAGTCTTTCTTATTTTACCCCAGCATTCATCTGTTTCCTCCAGTGCTTCTTGCTACATCTTGTATTACTGAAATAGCTTCAGCAGATGAAAATGTTGAAGCATTCAGGTACTCATTATACTTAGACAAAAATGGATTTCACATACCCTTACATACTTCTTATCCTTTTAATATCTTTGGTTGGTTGGGGTGCGGGTTTTTTTGTTTGTTTATTTTGGTTTTTGGGCAGGTTTTTTTTTGTTGTTTTGGTTTTTTGTTTTTTGGTTGGTTGTTTTGTTGGTTTTTTAGGGTTTTTTGTTTGGTTTTTTAAAATTTTCCTTTTTTTCTAAGTCATTTAAGCTATTGCCTGTTTTAGAGGAATACTGAACATTTCTAAAACATCATATATGTAGTCAGGTTAGATTAAATATACATTCTTTCCTCACATTCTTCAGCAGTTTGCTTCCTACCTTCTCACTCTTGACAGGAAGATTTTATTTGAAGAAATTTTCAAACTCCTTTTAGATGAATGGTGAACAGTTCCATTTACAGAGCAAATTTTTAGCCAAAGTTGAAAGCTTTAAGCAATAAGAAGTTTTCCTTTAAAGCAAGAAGACCAAATGTTGCACAGGGAGGAAAAAAAAATTCTTTCAGAACAGATAGTTCTCAAAGGAACCTCAGTCTTTCTACTAAATTTGAGCAGTTCGTATCCACAGGTTCCTTTAAAGAGCCTCAAATTTTCACCATTTGAGTGACATAACTGATCCCAACTATACCTTTGGAATTAGTTCCTATAGACTTGATTTGTACAAATCATGTGACTAGAAGCAGGACTGCACCCAGAGTCAGTAAATACCAGATGGTAAAATAGCCAAATACATTTGAAAACAGCTCCCTAGGCTTAAATCTCTGCTTCAACAGCTGGAAGAGGGTATTCAATATGGTTAGTGCCTTTTCTGTGTGGATACCAACTGTTACTGGACATTTGTTGTGCTTTCTGAATACTGTGAAGAACCTTGATGCATATGATGCTTTATATATATATTTTTAGCCTTTCATACGTGGCAGATGTTGGCTGAAAACAATTAGGCAAAAAGCAAGTAGATTAAAAACTTCTTCAATAAATTACAATATAATTTCAATGAGAAAATTTACATGAGACATGTTCTCAGAATAATTATGAAACAATTGCCTAATAATGAAGCTTCCAAGCTCTTTGTAACAGATGGTCAGAAGCTGAATTTTATTGGATCATAGATAATCAGTAAATTTAATATGCAGGATAAATGCTGCAATCTATCATCCTGCTATAACCCTCTGTACTAGAATGTATTTGTTATAACTCCAAGACCAGAGGAACATTCCAGGGTCTCTAATCTAAAACAGAGGTGATACAGGGGTTCAGACACAACATTTCAGAAAATTGTCTAAACTTGCAGCTTTCTAGCAGCTACACATTTGCCTTACCACATACTTAGTTATATCACCTTTAAAAATTTTAAGACAACTTCAGTATTCATTATGTCTCACACCCAAATGCTATAGTATAAGTTTCTTGCTATATGTTGCCATTCTAGGCAATGATAGGTACTTCTTGTTTTATGTGAATTTTATATTAACTCCTGTATAAAATACAGATTAAAAAGGAGTATGTATTATGAATTAGCTGAATAAAATATATAAAGTCACGTAGGTGTAGGGGGTGGGTCGACCCTGGCTGGATGCCAGGTATGCACCAGATCTGGTCTGTCATTCCCCTATTCTCTGGACAGGGGAGAGAAAATATAACAGAAAGATTCTAACACCTCCCTTCTTCCTGGGTTCAACCTTTTTGCTGATCTTCTCTTTCTTCTCCTCTGGAATGGTACCAGGGGTCAGGGATGGGGGATTGTGGTCAGTTGCACATTGTCTCTGCTACTCCTTCCTCCTCAGATGACTCCTCACACACTTCTCCTGAAGGACCCTACAGCAGAGATGCCTAAAAGAGGCTGTGACCCTGCTGGGAGAGGACTCACACTGGAGCAGTTCACAAAGAACTGCAGCCTCTGGGGTGGAATCACAGTGGAGAAGTTAGTGAGCTGTGTACGCTGGGAGCGACCCCATGCTTCCCACTGCTGCGGAAGTTCTTGGTCTTAGCCAGTGGTGGGTTCAGCTTGGTCCACCTCCCAGAAACCACCCTGTAGCCCCTCCACTACCCACACCTTACCATGCAAAACAAATACAGTGAATAAAAAGCCACTTTCAGAGTCATCTATTGATCACCTTATACGAACAGTTCATATGCCTCCACGTATGTCTCATAAATGAACAGGACATTGAAGAAATATTTATCTAGAATAACTCCAAATAGTAACTACCTATCAATAAGGATGCATGAACAACTTCTGTTTCATTTTTAGGTCCTATCTGTACCAAAATGAAGGTAATGTGGCAATGTGCTTCTTTTATCTTCTGTATGCTTTACCTCCTTGTATGCATCTTGGTTTGATGTAGTTTATACATGTTATGACTGACAAGAAGTTTGAATTTCCATGTCTGATTCTGTACTTCAAAGGTGATAGTAGTAGTGGGTGAGTGAAAGCAGCAGCACATTACAACTTAATGAGCAAGTATTCTTCATCTGAATCATGTGAAGAAGTGCAGAAGGCAGCAACTTCTATGAAGAAACAAATTCAAACTAAAGGGCTTTTAATTCACTTTCAGTAACATTTCTGTCAGAAGGTTTAAAGTACCTTTTTGTTAGTTTTTTATCTTCATGTTTTTGCCATTTAAAAAATAGATTAGGTTTCCCGAACTCAGCTACACAGTTTAAGAGTAACAACACTAGAGTGTCATCCCAAAAATCAGAGAAAATCTCTTAGAAAGCTGAATTGATGTTGCTGTAAGGTATGCCTCGTACTTTAATGACAGTTCCAGGTGCAGAACTAAAACAATCACAACTTTACAAAACTTAAAAACAATTTTTACAAGTTAAATAAACATTTAAAACCAAATTTAGCAATTCAGTTTAGATTATATTTTCAGCACTAAGCTATTTAATATTAGAAAAGATCCAATCAAATCAACTTAATTACAGGGCAACATAACAGCCTACGTAAATCAAGCCTACATAAAGAACAGCTACTATTTCCTGTATCTTTCTTTCATGTATTTTAAGCGTAGTCAGAAACCTCAGTACAATCCTTGATGAACCTCCTGCATATCCTAATAAACCTTCAAGCGTGCACTTGAGGATCCTCTCAATTAGAAGTCAGAATAAACCATTACTTGGAGGAAGGAGTTGAGTAAATTTGGCAGGGTGAAGGTACAGTAACATCTACCTGTAGTCAGATAATACTGGGGTTTGATCTCCTTGAACAGATAGGGGTGTAAATAAGCAAACTACTGACAGAAGTATAGCTGGAAAGCAGCACTAGCAACTAATATCTTTTGGTTAAGACCTGCACACAGGAAGTAAAAACAGATCAGGACTGAAATCCCATGTTCAGTCACGGTATGACAAAAGATAAATTGTGTAAATGGTTACATTGATTTATTATAAATAAAAATATGTTTAACGTTTCTCAATTGTGATTTATTAATATCTATTCTAATAATATATTATTTATGTAGTATAAAATTACATACATCAAAATCTGTCATTTACTGATGGGAGTATAAACAGTTTTATTTATTATGTATTATGCATGGTGCTACTCTGTTCCAGTCATAGAGTCAGTCATGTAGTAAAGCTAAAAGTACAATCTCAATTTTTAATTTCCATATTTATTTTAAAACTGAATCTTAGTAAATCCTCCAATTTATTTTCTTCGTAAATTACACTCATTTCTTATATGGTATTGTAATAATTTCTAGCAGGCATTGTGCCAATGTGTTTGTAGGCTTTCTTTGTAATATGAAAAACAGATTCAAAAGTCACACTTCCTAAATGCATTTTTCCAAGTATATGGAATGGAAAATCAGTGAATAAGATATTTAATGCACAGAATTATAGATGGCTTCAGAAAGGAGATGACTCAGTCAAAATAATTATGTGGATTTCTTAAACAGCACATAGGTTGGCTTTAAGAGTGTACATCCAAAAAGCCATCTAAAAAAGTCTCCTTTACCATAGCTCTCCAGGCATCCAAAACTTGTGGGCATCTTATTTTCACCTTTTGTGTATTCTCTGGAAGATGGCAACTTTCTTTGCTTGCTTGAACTGCTTTGATGTGATCAATGAGATGATGTCTTCTCTGATGATGAAAATGATCATTTGTTTATATGTGAGTATCCCCACCATAATGATGCAGAATTATTTTGCATTATAGGTTTCTGGTAGCATGAAAGTAACCTTTCTTTCTGCATACCGGTCTAGGAAGGAAACAGGGAATAACATTCCTATGTTGCATCAGCTTCATGAGCTTCCTTTCACCTCTTCAGAAGGCAAAGACATATAGAGTGCTGCTTTTCTGTCTAAATCCACAGGTATGAAAGTAAATGTTCTTGATTCTGAGATGTGCCACTGCTTCTGCATAAATCACTGCCATCTACACAGCTGTCAGATTGTTTCACGTTGCTTTCTCACTGGACTGATAGAGTGAAAACATACAGTTCAGGCTTTCCACACACCTTCTGATGGTATTAAACACACTGAAAAAGCCCTGCTGAAGGACCTCTATTGCATATATTGAGGAATGTCACCACTTTAAACTAATCTGAGACGTGGAGCCTTTCTTTTCTTGCTCAGTGCCTCACAAGGAAGGATGCTTTTGGCATTCCTTGCAGGCTACAACCTTACCACACCTCTGAGAGCTCCTTTCCTAAGTGGTCTGCACTGTATCACATTCAGCATTCAGCTGCCAGTCGCTTCTCTCCTGCCAGCATGCAACAATCCCAAGCACAGTTTAGCAATGACCAGTCCTGGGCCTGATCGCTTTCTTCACAGTCAGAAATGCATTTGCTTTGTGTAGGCATCTTGGGCAGAGATGCCTGAGAGGTGTAGAGATGGCCATGCCGGGACAAAATCTCTCTACTTGTCATGTCAAATTTTGAATTTATCTCTGTTACAGACATGTGCCAAGGAAAAATCCCAGTTATAACTGGTCTGGCACAGTTGTGTAGGGTCCAGATTAATATTTCTGTGCATTTTCATCCCCAAGGGTAGGGATTTTATGAGTTTGAAAACAGCAAAGACAGGAGGAGATGCGAGGATTTCAGGAGATGGAATGTCGGGCCCTCATTTGCACTGCAAACATTCAACACGCAGAGATGCTGCAGTGTGAGCAGAACAGCTGCCCATGGAGCCACAAGTGAATAACAACCCTTCTGGAACAGGGAAGGACAGAGGAAAGAGCTGAGAAGAAGTCACACAAATGCCTCAGGAGAGTGTGGGAGCCACCCACCCTTTCCAGGTGCCGATGTCCACATCAAAACCCACGTTCCTGCAGGCCCCTACAGCTAGAGAGTTTTTACATAAACAGAGGCATCCTCGGATGAGGTGTCCTAGCCTAACATCTGCATAGTTAATGGAAAGAGATTTCCTGGCTTTTTTGTCAAATAGAGATGATTAACTGAATCTTGCTTGAAAACACCACGTACCTTACAAGGCCAGTGTAGGTTATGGTTGAACAGATAATTGAAAAGGCAGAGTGTTTGATTAATATCATCTTGTCTAAATGAAATCCAACTGCTTGATGGTCCTCCCTATCACTGGACTTCTGAGCAGCCCTGACATAACCATGACCGCTGAAAGTCTGCAGTTGGCCTTGTCTTTGGAGTCCCAGGAGTGAGCATCACGATTGCTCAGATCCTTCAGTAGTAAAGCTTCACTCCTCTGTTGATTTATCTGTATTCTGCTGGGGGATTGTGATGGAAGTGAAAAGATGCAGGGGTAAAACCTGGGGTTTCTGATTTTCAGTTGTCATTGCACTGATCTGTTCAAATATATCAAATAAAAAAAAATTAAAAAAGAGATCACTAGGATTAATTACTAAATGGCAGCAGTAATAAAAAAATTGTAATGGTGGTTTCAGGGTTTTGCATAGGTTATGAACAATTGTTTAGAGGCTTTCCATGTCCTCAGTGTTTTCACTCCTATTCTGTATACATCAACCCGTAAGAACGATGAAACTATTCAGGTGACTTAATGCTGTTACTAATTTCTTAACTGAGAAAAAAAAAAAAAAAAGATTATGTAGACAATGAAGTTCAGTTATTCAAGCAAATTTAGCTATAACAGCAGAGGCAAATATATCAAGTGGTAGGAGCTGGTGCTGCATGAGAGGAAATCTGGAGGAAAGAGGATGGGCATGATGACCACTGCAGAAGCAAGCTTGCTGCACCTATTGCAGGCAGGGTTTGAAAACAGGAGGGGAGATAGATGTCTCTATATAGCAAAGGTTGACTGTATGAACTGGTAGAATATTATCTGAGGGATGTCAGTGAAAGTATAGCATATCAACAAGAGAATAAATTGTATATTCAGGTCCATATTTATGCATGGAAAAGCAAGCGCTAAGTGTTCAGTTAACACTGGAGCAAGTACTTAAGCTACCTACTGCAAGGCTTGTGAAAACAGGCTTTTTGTTACTGAAGCATAGATAGCTTCTCCAGCTCAAGTACTTTGTGAAATTATTGCAAAATGTGCGTGGATGGAGAGATAAAGTATATGTATATGCAGCTGTGCTTTATCTGATAATCAAAATAGTGTAAGACACCAATTCTCTTTATTCCAAGTGCTGATTTTACTTGTAAACAATTCTAAGTTTTGTGCTGCACATTTTTTTATATTTGAATTCAAAAATATTCTGGTTCAGGATAGTTTAAATGCTTCCTTTTGTACTATGTTGCTGAATATATAGATCAAAGATTAAGTCAGTACTTTAACAAATGTGTATGTAATAATAATGAAATTATTATACTTAATAAAAATATAAGTAAGCCAAAAAAGAAAATTTAGATGCTGTCAATAAAAAAAACATTCTTTTTATTCCTATATTCCAGAATACTTTTCATATTGTGGAAATCACAGTATTTCCACAAAATAGTACCTTGCAGACCTTTCTTTGTCTGTTCTTTCAACTTCTGATTCTTCATTGTTCAAGAATAGTTACTTACAATTCTTTTTTATAGTCTAGAACATGAAATTGTCTAAAAGTCTTAAACTTCTTATAAGAATGATCTCAAGAATCAGTTTTTATTAGTAAACACTCTTCCATGATGCACCATATATTGACATTGAATGCGGAAAAATCAAAAGATTCTCTTTTTCTCTCAGTCATAATATCTCTATGAACTGCTTTGGATACTAATATCTTTCAACAGCAGCCATATGTCAAACCATATCATTTAGTAAATCTCCTCCTGACATGTTTTTATAAAAAAATAATGTATTCAGGTGTTTATTTTGTTTGATATAAAGCTTTAAAAGCAGTGATACTGAAATGTTAAAGTTTCTGTTAAATTATTTAAATTCCATTGAGTTCAGAAAGAGATTTGCAAGGCACATCAAAACTACAGATAAAAAACAAAAAAATACCTCCTCAAAAACCAAATTAATTCCACTGCTTCATAACATCATATTATTTCTTATTTTCTGTTTTGTCTTTTTTATGGATTTTTGCTTGAAGCAAGTGAGAACTGCAATTAGCTAATTAAGACTCTGAGGCTTGAATATTATTGACCTTTTATGTTTTGCAGTATTGGTTGGCAAGCATAAAAACGTTGTCTTCTCCTCATCTACTCGGGGCTCTCCAGGACACGGCTTCTAATTGCTTTCTCAGAAATCTTCGCCCCTAGTAATTTAAATATAGGGCACATACTGTTATTTCCTCCTAGCATGGTGTTTGCTGAGCAAGCAAGCAGAAAGACACAGAGCTGGAAAGGCTCATGAATGAATACTGATTGCATAGGGACATGTCTTTGTACTTTTTCCATCGGTGTGTGCAGGGGAGAAAACTGCATTTGGTATTCCTGATATTTTTTGAGGCATGCCACCTTTTTTTAAACAAAATAACTGCCTCCCACCCTGTAAAAAACCCCTCAAACTGTATGTTGAAAACAAAGCAGAGATATAGATAGATGTTTTTCTCCCTTTACAGAGGAATTTGAAGAACTACTTTAATTCTGACTACTTCATTTGCATTTTTATACCAAAAAAAAGGTTAAAATCAAAGGTTATATTGCCGATGAAAAGCTCAATAGCAGACAGTTCAGTCTGCTCTTTAGAATCTGCATTACCTCTGAGGCAAACAGGCTGTTCCTGCTTAAGAGATTGTCTAGCTTGTTGCAAAATCACCTGTAAATGTGTAGTAAACCCATGGAGCTTCAATCATTTTCTTATCTGTTCTATTGCCCGCAGGAGAGTCATTACTGCGGTATTTACAGCTGTCACAATAGTTAATATGATCTAGGCATAGCTTCTTGTTTACTCATTGATGTGATGTGACAGTTTAATAATACCCATCATAATCATGGGTATATAAAACCAGAAATATTTTTTGCTCCTATGGAGATGCTGTTTTCAACTTCTACCAAAAGCATTGTATCCAGTCCTTTAAATTATTGTGCTTTGCTGTGATATTTCTAGCTTTATCAACAGCTTAAAAACACATTGCTTTTTATGTTTCCCCAAAGTGGAAGAAAAAAAATGCCAAAGATTTTATTTTTTTCATATGAAATGGGTTATTCAGTTGTGAAAAAATAAAAATGAGAGTTCTCCCAGAAGGTGGAAAACAAATACAATAAGAGTGCTAAATTCTAGATGAAGAAATAAAATAAATTAGGACGTAGGAATTTACTCTGACAAAAAAAGCAGAATAGTTTCCAGCATATTCTGATGCACTCATTTGCTGCTGCATTTACCTAGCATTTTGTCTGTTTTCTATCAGGCTCAGATTAAACGGATGATTTTCAGCCGCAGTCTGAAAGGAAGATGCTTTGGTGGCCAAAAGACAAGGTTCCTATGGCTACAGATTTGGATATTTTGTATGACTGATCCCAAACCTCCTCATCCCGCCTTCCTTTTAATCACATGCAACCCTCCAGAGATGAGGATAAGTTAACAGTCAGACAGTCTCCTTCATTTCTCTTTCATAGCACGGTGAAGCAAGAAACTCTCGAATGGTAACGGAGCAGACCATTGCTTTTGTTAAGCCTTTAATCTTAGTGTCAACCAAAGCCTCACCAGATGAAATGAAGTTTGTCTCTTGCAGTTGTGTGAACATTTGTACTGTAGAAGCTCACTTGAGATACTGCAGTTGGATGTTATGTCTCTCCGTGACTGGCACATTAAAAAGCCAGAAATAAAGCCCTTGTGTGGCTACTCAGAGTGAATGAATTGACAGATCCATCCAGGAAAGAATTAACTGAAGGCTTTAAATGAAAAGCAATGAATTTATAACAGGATTATACAGCAGTTTGAATCAACTTTGTGCAATGCTGAGCTGAGAATTCAAAGAAAAACAAGAGAAGGCACAAAATATTGGTATTTATAATTGGCTAACGAGACAAGCAACACAGGAATTTTGCAGCTGCAGCAGATTCCCACGTAGTTAGAAAGACTGAAAAGGATTTTATTTCCTGTGTTTCATCAGTTATCTTTATTAAAAGACAGTTCCTGAAGTGTCAGGTTGCATCTATGTTTTTTTTGCTCCTCAAAATTTACAGATATTTTTAGTCAGAGTTGTTTTGTTTGGGTTTTTTTTGGCTGTTCAGATGCATCATGTGTGGCCTAAATTTTATAACACTTTTTGACCTGTAGGATAGAAGCTATTATCAACTGATCAACAGGCTGTGGTTGAAGAATCAGAATGCAGGATCAGAATCACCTAATTTAAGGGGATTTCCATACCCAAAATGTTTGCCTCCTTATGCTTAGTTTCTTTTAAAGGGGCTTGGGGCTTCTTTCATAATGCTACAGGTAGATTAAATAAAATTTTCTACATAGATTTTTGCATACAAACCAAACCCCAGATGATGCATTTACCAAATTCAGTGGGAAAATATACCAGTGAAAGACTTAAATTGAGAAGTACAAGTAAGAAAGTTAAAAAGCACTTAAGTCAGGATATGAAATTAGATGCTGATGGAAGGCTGTCATTTCATGTATAAGGTACACGTTGGTCTAATTAACCGAAATAAAAAGTCATGTTTTATTGCACAAGATTTCAAGTAAAATTGTTCAGCCTTTAGCTGTCATCTCAGCAGACTATTCATATAATGAGCAGGCTATAAAATCAGCTCTCTAGTGCTGCAGAACATCTTAAAAGAGATGAGATCCTGGCAAAATACTCTCTTTTGTTGGGTTTTTTTTTTACTGCATACAAAAGTGTTTCTATTGTAATAGCTAATGTAATAACTTTCTGATTATTTTCTATAGTAAAAAAATTAAAATATAGTGTCTATATAGTGTATATATATAGTGTGCACATATATATATATATATAGTGTGCATACATATATTTATAGTTATTGAGTACTTCTGCTTTTGGAAATGTCATACCAGTCGGAAGAGTGGTCTGAAAAATAATAGGAGTTGCATCCTTAGAGAGTAATCCTTGAAAAAAAGAAAATTACATTTGGGAGCAGGCATTTAATCCTTAGTTTGCATTTAACCATAACCATCCTGAAGAATATCCATCTTTGACTACTTTTGACTATCTCTCACATTTTTGACAGGACATTTTCCACAATCTGGCATGTGTCATAGGGTTCTTCTCAAACTTAATATTACCTGTGGGCAGTTGCATTTGCTCAGGTTGTTTGAGAAGTGTTTAGAAGAAGGAGGGCAGATTAAACATCTTGGATTTTGCAGATCGGTGTCCTGTGTCCCAATAGTGTCTGCTACCCCAGAGATAAACCTGTCCTTTCTCCTTTGCCAGTCTGGGCCCCAGGCAAAATCAGAACTCCAGTGATACCACCACACTCTCCAAACTGACTTCTATCTCCATGAATGTTTCCTAAACCACCCTGCCCTCCTCTAACCGATCACAGTGGTTTAATACAGCAGAACAGATATCCCATATTTTCCTCTACCATGGGTCTGTGTTGATCCTTTTTACCGTTTTACCTTCATTTGCCTCCTCTCTCCAAGTAACTCATCATCCTTTCTTAGATTAGCAGCTTCTTTCACAAGATGCTTTTTGTCTTCAGTGAGATTACAGTCTGTGCAGCAGCTGCAGTTCTAACTCTCTCATTACATTAAGTTGGAAGCAATCAAACCTGGTAAATGGAAACATGCTAGTACATCTTTGAAATGCATGTCATTCAAAACTCTAGCATTTTTTTGAAAGTTGAGGAGAGAGTACAGGTACTACTATAAATAACTTTAAGCTGTGGGCAGGTGGTTTTGGTTTTTTTTTTTCCTCTCTGTCTTCTCCTATGCTCTCAATTTTTCAGAGAATTTGTGATGATTTGGCTACTTGAAAAAATTATAATCTCAAAACCTGGACATAAGGGATGCATAAATGTTCTGTTCAGTTCTGAGAGGAATATTTAGCCAAGGAATTTAAAGCTGTGTTTAGAAACAAATCTGTCACTTTCAACTGTACCTACCGTCACTTTGACAATGATGAGGAAACTCCTGCTGCGTAGGTGTTTTAAGGGGAATTATTCTCTTGAGGAATGTTAGACCCACTGCTTTAAATATTGCTTCCCTCTGCAGTGTTAATGAAAAGCCTGTTTGACAGGTTTATATAAGTCCATGTAATTCTTTTTCCTTTGGACATACATATCTTGGTATCTACCTCTATTTGCAGTTAGCATATTAATAAGTAAAGCTTTTCTTTCACTAATGACAGCATCAGACTTGTGTCTGATGCCATACCAGCAAATAAGCCACAGTGAAACCCGTGTCATATTTCTGATGATCTAGTCACATGAGATTGAGCTTTAATAATTTTATTCCATGCCAGGCTTAATTGTTAATAATTTTCACAGCAGTCAATCAAGTCTGTTTCTTTTTAGCTTGCTCTTTCTTTGTCTCTCTCTCTGATGTAAATTGGGAAAAATTCTCTCTGAAATTAGTGGAGTTATAATTGTCTGCGGAGAGAATAAGACCACTTTTTTGCTACCTTTGTCTATGGCCCAACAGCCCTCAACAATACTGACAAAACATGATAGAGGCAGCCAAACTACTGAGAGTCAGAAACCCTGCAAGTCAGTGTGATGACAACTATGACTAACTTTTTTTCCTTTGACCTGATACGCGGTAATTTTATCATGAACTCATGTTACATATTTCTGTATAGTAGAGATGAATTTTAACTGGCTTCATTTTTCCTCCTCAAAAGCAGATGTAGTGAATACTTTGCTATATCTTTTACATTTTCTGATTTCTTTAATGCTTTGACAGTACCAGTGCTTTGATTCTTTAATTAAAGTATATTTTTAATTATATTTTATTGGCTTCTAAGGCATTTTTCATTGGTAATCTTAGGTAAATGGATTTATTAAATGCTTCTCTGGAGCATATGCATCAAGCACCAAGTACTGCTCCTCCTCAGTGGATTAGAAAGTGAGTCAGGCATTTAGTGTACTGAAAAACAAGAACTTTTCCAGAGAATTGATGGAGTGAATAAGCCACTTGTCTATGAAGTACAGCTTAGTCTTCTTTTTGTTACAACAGTGTCAAATTTTGTACAATGGAGAGATAATATGGTAAAAATGTCATGACTATCTGATTGTGACACACTGCTTAGGTATATCTAACTGCAACTTGATTCCCTTTTAACTAAAGTCTGCTTTATTTTGTAATCTCTGCTGATGCAGGCAGAGGAAGGAACATAAAGATAACCTCTTTGTGTTGTTTTTTAAAATCCTAACTTTTCTCTAGGGTTTAAACTTCAGTGTGGAATTTGCTGCATAGCATCTTTCCATAAAAATACGTCAGTGTCAGCGACCTCAGAAACACTCAGAAACATTTTTGGTGCAACGGTCTTTTATTAAGATCAGGTGGTCATTCCAAAGAAACTAACTGGGGTTCATGGCCCTGTGTTCTCCAAAGCTCAGTTTTTTTCTTCGGGGCTGACCATCTTTTCCCTTTCAGGTTCTTCACTATTTTTGGTGTTCAAAGAAAATCTGAAGGGAAATAATTTCCACCGAGCAGCTAACAGTATCAATAAGTTTCCAGTTTGGTGAAAATCATATCTTAAAATATTAGATCTATCCAATGTCTGCTCTGCTCTTGTGCTATGCTTTTGATAGCAATATTACCAGAAGCTTCCATGGAGGTCTGTAGCTGCTTATACAGATCTTAATCATAGCATCATCATAGGCTGTGAGCCTTGCTACATCTCTGGAAGGCTCCGATTCATGTTCTAAATCACAGGCAGGGATTTCTTACTTGTTGGTTCTTCATAAACTTCAGAAGGCCTATTTTGTTTTCTTAGCCCTGTTGTAGAAAAACTTCTGGATTTTTTTTTGTTTGTTTGGTTGGGTTTTTTTGTTTGTTTTTTGGTGTTTTTTTGTTTGTTTTTTTGTTTGTTTTTTTGTTTTGTTTTTTTTTTTAAGGAATGGGAAAAGAGAAGATTGTTTTCTACATCCTTCAAATCCAGGCAACCCTGTTCCACAGGCTGCTGTGGGGCCAGGAGATAAAGATTTCAGAGACTGTGCTTCAAAAGCAGCATCCTAGAATCTTTTATCTTCAATTTGTAGGTAAAATTAGAAAACAAGATAAGACAAACTTTATTCAAGCGCCCTTGAATGAGATGTAGCATGGCCAACAATCTGTCTTTGCATTTTGTTATTAAATAGTAGTCATTGATAACAGTTTAGTTTTTAATAACTCTTTACTTATTACATAGTATATTAAAATATACTCCCACAGTACCCACTTTGTAGATATATTTAAAATAAATCAACCAAATATAGATCAGTTATAACTTTTAACATTACAAGTGAAATAAAAGCAAGTTCAGTATGAAGAGTAAATGAAAACACAATTTTCAAGTGAAAAAACATTGCAAGCTTTTATTATTTTGGAGGTTAAACGTCCAGTATTGTGAGTTAAGAATGGATGGTGTTAAAATATTAAAGAATTAAAAATTAGTTTTATATCAAAATCCATAAATTGATTTTTGAAACAATTTTTAAATGGGGTTTTGAAACTACTTTTAATTTTTGGACTCTATAGTTTCAGATTTCTCTGAGTAATCTTGAAAGAGAGATTTTTAAGTGGAGTTTCATTCATTCATAAGGATCTCAGATTTAAAAATACCCTAAATTCAAGTGCTTGAGAGCGGAATATTCAGTGGGACAACAATGTCGTTTCAGGTTCTTATTGACATCTTTTATGGTTTTAAGGACTTTCCATGTCATAAAAGTTGTTAGTTAGCTTTGGATTTAAAAATGTACATCTTTAAGGTAAAAAGCAATTAAAAGATGTTTGTAACACAGTACTCAATTGAAGATTCACTCTCCAACATGCAATTCATCAAAAAAAGGTTTCATTGACCTCTTGGGATCTGTAGAATGTCATGCAAATATGAACTTCCAGGGGACAGCAAAGAAGCCTGAGGAACCCAGAGCACTGCAACTGCTGCGTCTCTTCATATCTCAGTTGAAAGGCTGCGCAAAAGGTTTCCATGGCAGCAGGATATGAAGACCTTGCAAAGCTTCTGTGATCCTTGATCTGGAGAAGTGTATTTACTTGTAAGGGTTCCAGTGAAACAGGATTTACAGGTTCAAGGAGGCATACCTCTGGTTTGGAGGTCAGTCTTCAAGACCTGTAGTTCAGCTGTGATGCCTCTTAATTCTATTGTCTCTCAAATCTGACCTTTTTGTCTCCATTCTTGAAAAATTCTGAAAGGGATTAGAAAATTCAGAACTATCAGAAAGCTTTAGATCAATATTACTTCAATTACAGAATATTTAGAATATTTTCTTTTCCTGTAGCGACTGTTGTTTCCAAACTACACAAAATAAACAAGTGATGCAAGTTTTCCTGTGACTCGAGCTCACTGCACTTAGAATAATCCTGGAATTAGAAGCCCAGGAGATAAATATTAGATGACAGGATGCAGAATCAATTTGGGGGTTTGTGCCCCGAAACAGTGCAAAATGGGCATAAAAATTTGAGCTAGTACAAGTTCAGAAGATCATGCTTTATTTTGCTGAATATTTCAGTCTGTCTAGTTGAGTAATCAGATTTTAAGTTTATAAATACTCAAAAAATGCCAAAAATTGGAGAAATAATATCTTAACAGTAGAATTTCTATATAAACCTTCATTGATTTTTTACAGAAACATGTTATAACTTGGTTTTATGTCAAAGGATAATAACTAAAGATACAAATAACTCTAATTAAATTTTGAAATCAATACATCACATTAGGTTTTGTAATTAATTTCCTAAAAGCTGTCATATAATGTCATTTCTTGACTTCTTATATAACCCTGCTTGATTCAGGGTATTCAGATATCTCTTTCCATTTCCCATCAGTGGGGGGAAATATTTAAGCATTCCTTAAAATATATAGAATTGTATTGCAGATGTTAGCACAGAACACAATTGTATTTCCAGTTTACTCATTCTCTGTCCTAGCTTTAGGCTGTTTTGATTTAGATCTGAGTTTGTTTTAGCTTCTGGACTTCCTTCCATAATCCATATTGTCAAAGACAATGTGCACCATAACCTGAAAACAGGGATATAAATAACTAATAAATTCATATTAAACCAAATTAAATTAAATTAATTTCATGGAGATTAATCTTGTTAGGTAAATCATTCTCTGACAGATTTTGGAAGGTTTGGTGGTGGTGGAGAGAAGGGCGAGTTCACAAGAATTTCAATAATTTTGAGGTGAAACTGCCTAGCAACTTCTTTTTTCACTTTTAAAAGCTCTAGAATGAAACAGCTTTTAGTTTTGTATTAGCACTTTTTTGTTTAACATGAATTTTTCTGTTCAACATAAAAGGAAAAATATAATACAGGTACATTTTAAAAGACTGTCTTCACCCTGTTTACAAATAATCAGTTTATCACTGCTCTGAACAGTGAGGGTTCATACCAGATAATCAGTGTGCAAATGAGTTTAAAAGAGATTACTTAAAAACTGTCAGGCTGGATATTTAATTTTAAAAAAAGACAATGGGAGCCCCAGAACACAGTAATAGACTTATCATACAGTGATCAATTGTGAAGCTGCTCTAACATTTCAAAGTAATAGAAAATTATGGGATTAATTTAAAATCACAGACAAAATTTATGGAAGTTTACAGAAGCTTACATCAGATCAGGAAAATAGATTTAATTTACTTTTTATTTATAATATATATAGATGTAAATTCTCTCTATAAAATATTCTATCTATCCCAGAGAAATGAGTGTACTGGAGTAGAGCTATATACATCTATTCATGGGCATAATATATTATGTGTGTGCAAAGAATTCCAATTGCAGATGTTCGAGTCAACACTGCTAATACGACATCCAGTCACATCAGTAAGATGGAGCAGAACTCCATTTCAAAGAATAAAAAGAATGCTTCCAAGACACGTAAGATTTGTGCTCATTCATTTTAGTAAACTGCTAGTCTGAAGTTAGCAGCCTAATTCCTCTAGAATTTTTCTACAGTTCAGGGCACCAGCTCCATTTTGAAAATGGAAAGACTACCAGAAGCTTATGCTGGATGAATTGCCAGTTGGAATTTTGTATTCCTGGAACGACTTCTATAAGTAGGCTGAGATAACCAGACTTCTTATTTAAGCATCTTATTTAAAACTACCTAGAGTTCAGCTAGCAGAGCACAGCCACAATGCAATAGCCTGTGCTGCATTTTGTGTAAAAGAGTGTGCAGAGGAGGCCAGGATCTCAGCTGGAATCGGCATTGCTGGGCTCCACTATGGGGTGGTGTGCCATGGCACAACCCCCAGCACCAAGTGGAGCAGCTTTCCTTCTAACATCAGAGGCCTTGGCTCAAACTGGACTCCTGAATGAATTCTGGAGGCAGAGGGCTGCAGTGGTACCTGGAGCTGTAGGAGATGGTCAGGAGATGTGTCTTGTGCAGGATGTGCATCACCAAGTAATAGAGCTGAAGCTGAAAGTTGGACTTTGCAGGAGGAACACAAGTGACACAATTGGGAAACTGCTGCAGGGAGTGAAGGTGCGCATCTGTTGACATGACTGACAGGCGTGCTGCTTCCCAGGGCCTTGAATCTGGGATGTTGTGGAATGATGGCTGAGGCTTGTCTGACCCTCAGGCTACTATGCCTTGCTGGTCTTCCATGTTGGTACCAATGCAACTGCCATGGGAGACCTGGAATACATCAATCATGAGCACAGAGCACTGGAGATGAGAGGAAAGGGCATGGGGGCCATTCTTGGTTTTGATTTTCTTCTTGAGCATGGCAATGACCAGGAAGGGTTTGGTGGAAAATGGTGGATGCTGAGGGTCAGCAAATGAGCCAACAACAGAGCTGGTGTCATCAGCAGTTAGCTTTTTTATTGCAGTGGAAACCTCTTTGAGGATCGAGGACTGCTAGAAAGAGACAGTGTCCAGACCTCTCTGGGTGGAGAAGAAGCATTTCTGCTAACTGGCAGGCCAAACTGGTGAGAAGAACTTTAAAAAATGAACAGGTGAGGATTGAGAGGATGGCCCACAGCCAAATGAGACAGGGCTAACTAGGTTGGCAAACAAAGTGTGCAATGTGATGTGAAGATGAAATAACCAATGAAATAAGGCTGAAGGGGCCCCAATTCAACCATTTCAGGCTTTCACAGCGAAGAAAATAAAGAGCATCCTGAGCTGCATTAGAAAGAGCATTGCTGACATGAGAGGTGCATTATCTTCCTTGTTTGCTAAACCTGGTGCGACATGTCTAGAATGCTGGGTCCAAGCGTGGAGTCTTAAGTACAAGTTAGATATGGACTTCTAAAGTGAGCCCAGCAAAGAGCTACAAAGATGATTAAGAGTCTGGAACCTTTGACAAATGATGATATACTGAGAGAGCTGGGGCTGTTCAGAGTGGAGAAGTTTCAGGAGTATGTTATCAAAGGGTAAAATTGGAGCAAAATTCTTCTCAGTGGTGCCCAGTGACAGGAGAAGAACCAGTGGGAATAAACTTAAATATAAGAAATACCATTTAAACAGATTTTTTTTTCCCCCAGTTATGCATTTTTAAAAAAGTAAGTATGTCTAGAGAGGCTGTGAAGTTTCTGTCCTCAGAGTCAAAACCTGACTGAACGTGGTCCTGAACAACTTTTTCTAGCTGACTTCACTTTGAGCATGGAGGTTGGACTTCAGCATTTGGATCTTCAGTAGTGCCTCCCAGCCTCAAAAGGGATTTTGTGAGTGCCCCACATATAACAGTATAGATTTGAGCCTCTGACAAAAAGATACTAAGAGTGAAATGAAGTAAGAGATCATAGTATATATACCTTTTCACAAACTTATGAAGCTGCTGAATGGTCTTCTGTTTTAATGGGCTTTAAAAAATCCAGAGATGGCTCTGACATACCTAAACCATGGATTTCTATAGGAAACTAGTTTCTACCTATTTTTTGGTGGGATTTGCAATTCCCATAATTCTAAATCCCATAGCTACACCACATTTCATAGATGAGAGAGATATACATCCTGAAATCCAGAGTCTTGGAACTCAAGTCCTGAACTGGGGATTCCTATGACCCCAATGAGACCTCCCTCACAGGGGAGCACCTGCATTTTTTGTGCAACTGCTCCCCACAGAGTGTGGGAAACTGAAAGGTCCTTGATTTACTGTAGGCATTACTTTCACACAGTCAAAACATCAGTGTGTCATCAAGATTATTCTCATACTGAATCCAAAACACTGCATTGTGCCAGTACCAGGAAAAAAAAAAAACAAACGACTCCATCCTAGCAAAAAACCACAACAGAAATCTGTTAAAGATTATAGATTAATAGATAAAAAATGGCATCAGCTTTAAATTATCATGCTTCATTCAAGCAGGGAATGGAATTTACTGGTACTGTTGCCAAAGCTACCTTTCCAGCATTCTTATCTTTGAATCACTTTGTTCAGATACCTGGAGCCCAGCCTTAGGGAGGGGTAAGGCTGCAGTTTGGGTGTAGAGCAGAGCACGCTGATGAAGAACTCAGAAGTGGAGCAGGCACAACTTGCACCACAGGCTGAGCAGCAGCTTGAAACTTAACCTTGCTGCTGGAGACTTAAAAATTCCTGTTCAGTGAGGTGTAGCTAGAGTGAAGCACCTGTCTGACTTACAAATTACCTTGGATATGAAAAACAGAACTGTGCAATAATTAAAGTTATATTTCAGGAATTAGGAATTGGATGGTATTTGTTTTTCAACTTAGTTGTCTCCCTTATTTTCTCCCCTAGGAAAATGCTGTTTGGTAAGCTAGTTGATTAGTATTCGTGAATATAGAAAATTAACTCACAAAGTGCCAGCAAGTTTAGCGTCAGTTTTCCTCAGCTTCTGCGTGAAGATTCAGGCCACTGTTTTGTCAGCAGATTTTAAACTTCAGCCAAGTTGCTGTCAGTCCACCCCAGAGAGCTAAGATAGCTGGATCTTCTGCAAATGATAAAGGTCCTTAGTTTCTCTCAAAAATGCTGATGAATCCTTCTCCCTGTAGAGATTTTGGAACAATGTAGAGACTTGGAGACAAATCACAGAATCATAGAGTAGTTTGGGTTGGAAGGAACATTAAAGATTCCCTGTCCTGTGTGCAGGTACACCTTCCACTAGACCAGGCTCCTCAGTCCTCCTCTAACCTGGCCTTGAACACTTCCAGGGATGGGGCATCTACAACTCTGGGCAACATGTTCCAGTGCCTCACCACCCTCACAGTAAAGAATTTTTTTCCTAATATCTAACCTAAACCTGCCCTTTTTCAGTTTATAGCCATTATCCCTTGTCCTATGGCTACATGTCCTTGTAAAAAGGACCCTCTCCATCTCTCTTGTGGGCCCCTTTCAGGAAGCATTTTCCCCACAGCTTTCTCCAGCTTGAACAACCCCAGCCCTGTCTTCATAGGAGAGATGCTACAGCCCTCTGATCATAGGAGCAAATCCTATGAACAGGACCTCGTTACTTAATTTCTACCACAATGAATGGGAAGTAGAAGGATTTTTAGAAATTTACCTGATATTTATTTGTGTCTTTAGGCATTTGAATTCCTAGCAAAATTTGTCTTGCAGAATCTTAAAAAAAATCATAAAAAAATTCCAAATATGTACTTTTCTCCTGATGTATCACCAGCAAGGGTCTTTGAAGTAATGTAAGAAAATGTCCCCAAGAACAGCAACAATTTATGTACCCCTAAAACCATGAAAATATAAATTTATCCAATATTATGAACAGTAAAAAAGATGGGAAAAATAAGCTGGGGGCAAGAGATGGGGGAAGAAGTGTTAATTGCAAAATTAGTATTTTTCATTGAGAGGGTCTACCTGCAGTCTTGCCTGGATTACTGTCAAATTAAAAACTCATAACAGGAAAATTTTGGACACATTAGTATGCAAATACTCTCTTGGGGCAATTGCACCTGCTCATGTTGTGTCTTTTCAATGCAATGGGTAACTGGTTTAATTTAGTTAACGCACTGATGCTTTAGCATACTGCTCCACTGGTTTGCACAGGTTTAATACTTTCCTAAAGTTTAAATTAGAATTTTGACTGCTGCTGAACTTCTGAAATTACTTTATCTGATATATAATTCCAGTAGCTCAATGCTAGTGAAAATGCTAATTATTACTTAAGTCCAAATATAAGTTGAGTTTGTAAAATGCAATATAGTCAGATTTTCTAAGTATTTTTATAATGTCCTTTTGCAAATGTCATAAAATTTTAAGATACTAATAACTCCACTACTTGACAGCATTATGAATTATGAACAAATCATAGTCTCCTTCCGCTGCCTTTTGAAGGATGTTTTTAATGCAAGTAATAAGCAAAAGTTTCAAGTTCTTAAAATACAGCTTCCTTGGTCAAATTTGCTTTAAGGAAATCAAGACAAAGCCACTCTGAGCTGCCACAGAGTCGTACATTGGACATAAGCAAGATAAGAAAAAAATGGTGGAGAGAGAAGGGATGAAAGTGAAAAGAGTAGAAAAAAACAAATAAGAAAATTAATAAGAAGATGATCTAACTGAGATTCATAGTGGCTTTGTTTTTAGCTTTTTTAAAAATTTTATACAAAAAGAATTTAACAAACACCTGAACCATATCAGTGATGGTATTAACTCCTTCTGATGTCTCTACTCACCTATTTAATTCAATTAGACCTATTCTCCTCCAGATAGGAGTTCATGTTGGTGTATTTCTATGTGTGCTTTTCCTGTTCTCTCAAAAAGTAAACTAACATGAGAAGGACCAAACAAGCTTTATGCTTCACAGAAAATGCTCATGGGTGGTAGTGAAGAGGTTGGTATTTTACGTCTGGTCCTAGAACATTGTGAATATCTATTTCAGATCTCAAGCCGGTATAGGTTATATTTTAAAATAAATTTGAATTCCTTTTATATCTGTCTGAAAACCTAGCTGAGTTTAAACCGTGCATCTGACCAATTTTATTCAAGTATTCCTCATCTTGCTCCACACTAAAAGAAAACATTGTAATTTCAAGTGTTTCTAAATCACCTGCCTGTCTCCTTCCAGGACTTAGGATATACTATCATATTCAGTGTAAAGCAATGCCTTTTCTGGGATGAGATGTTCAGCAATCTCTCTAAACTCCCTGAACACAAAAACCTCTGGCCTTCCTTCCTCTCTCCAGTAATTCACCATGATTTTCCCCACCATCCCACCAACAACTTGTACTCCTTCTCCTTTAATCCTGAGGTAACATGGCAGAAAACAAGGAAAAATGATTTATCAAAAGAAACTTCTTATCACTTACCCATTTCACTTAATTAATGTCAACATATCAGCAATGTGTAAATGTCCATGGAGCTGTGTGGCTGGGTATGTAGTCAAGAGAAGTTACTGGAGCAATAGATGAGTTGGCATTTTCCCAGTGAATAGTGCAGAAGGGGTTGTCACCAATAAGTGTCCAACGTAAATCTGTATACTTTGCATGTCAATATTTTATCAGCATGAAGTCCAAAATGGACGGTTTACGACAAAACAAAGGTCCCAGGTTGCTGCAGGCTGATCACAATCTGTCAGAACAATTGATGCAGTCAGGGGCAAAGACAGCCTCAATTAGTCAACTTCCATGATAATTCCTGGGAGAATTAAAATTAAATCAGTCATAGAAATGTAGAATGGTTTGGGTTGGAAGGAACGCTAAAGATCCCTTGTTCCAGCCCCCCCTGCTGTGTGCAGGGACACCTTCCACTAGACCAGGTTACTCAGACCTCCTCCAACCTGGCCTTGAATACTTCCAGGGATGGAACCCAGAACCTCTGAGGGCAGCCTGTTCCAGTGCCTCACCACCCTGGCAGTAAAGAATTTCTTTAATTTCTTCCTCATATTTAATCTAAACCTATTCTCTTTCAGTTTAAAACCATTTCCCCCTGTCCTGTCACTACACGCCCTTGTAAATGGTCTCTCTCAATCTTTCTTGTAGGCTCCCTTCAGGTCCTGGGAGGCCACAGTTAGGTCATCCTGAAGCCTCGTCTTTTCCAGTCTGAATGCCTGGCAATACTCAGAATAGACTGTAACAGTGAAGAGTAAATTATCTTGACACCAGTAATGCGAAACTTAGAGGAAGATGAATTAGCACTAAATTAGTAATTAAAATATTTCTTTTCACGTTTAAAGTGTTATTAAAGTTGTTTGTTGTTTTCACACAGAATGAGGTTGTTGACATATCTCTTATGAAAAATTACCCATAAATATTATAGCTTTCAGTTCAAGAGTGGCATGAATTTGATTGTTAACCTTCCTTTCAGATATGCTCTTTAAAATGAGCATATCCATAAATGCTCTTTAATACCTTTATTTCCATTAAAATCTTTCAGGGTCACTAAGATTAAGCTTAGGTCAAGCAAGACATTTGAGGTTTTGATTTGGTTATTATGAGAGCTTCTTAGTTTCTGACAAGTTGCAGTAGGTCTAACACAATTTCATAATCTCTCATCCTTTGACAAGGTAAATTGAAAGTTATAATTTTATGACCCAATAGATACATTATAATATTAGTTTCTATTTTCATGCCTGGAAGAACAAACAAATATTTTTCTACTTTGTTTTTGGATACCTAAGATGTTTATGAACTACAGCAGACTATGTATGCCCCAGCTAATATTGTTTTAATATCATAAAGCTGCCCTGGAGTGAAAATATCAATTTCTGTGGCAGATTACTGGAAAATTCTAGTCAAAACCAATTATCTATGGTTATTTTCAGGCTTGTAGATCATTCATTATTAATGGATGAGTTAATTAAATTAATTTCAGTGAAAATGTTGAGACAGAGCAATTCCTGTTGAGGTAATACACCAAGATATACCAGGAGATGTCGGCTTCTTCATTAATTTTGACTTGATTGAGGTTAGGTGAATCCCTCTGAGAGGCTCTTAGCAAACCTTAGTCCTCTAGGTGAGAATCAATTTCTACTAAAAGCAGTCTTGTGTATAGAAGTGATATGTTTTTCTCTTAGCTCAAACAAGAAATTGAGAGTTACATTAAGATTTTCTGTATTATAACTGCTTTTAATTTGTTAAGCATGAAGATTAAAGCTGTCTTCTTGTGTAAAATGTGTCAGAAGCTGCTACTGTTGTGTTTTCTGATGAGTAGAATAGATTTTGTGACCTTGAATTAAGTTTGACCACTGCGTGCATGGTTTAGGTTTTCGGTAGCTTCTATTTCAAGAACAGATGAGTGAAGACAATTATTAACAGGAGAGCAATTCCCCTGAGCTCCAGCTGCTCCAGGCCATCAGGAATGTCTGAGCAGTGCAGTGCTCATGATACCTACTAGAGAGCTTTCAGCATTTAAATTTCTCAGCTTGCCTCTTTTACAGCTAGAAAACATGACCTAATTAGCTTTTTCATCTTTTTTCTCTGTTCATGAGGAAAGACACACTGACAGCAATTTAATTAGGTGTTGACATAACTTTTGGTAGTAACAAGAACTGGAGATGTTCACCATGGCAGAGATTTCCTGCCCTCCTTGGTAGGTTCAGCCTGTGTAGGGACTGGGATCATGTTACATGGGGTTTTGGGGAGGGAGGAGTGCTATTTTTTGGTGTTGCTTACATGTTTCTTTGTTTGGTGGTGTGTTGCTGTTTGTTTGGGGGGGTTGTTGCTTTTGTTTAAACAAAAATAGTTTTCATTACCAGCTCCGGTGAATCAACACCTGGAATCTGTGTCTATGTCTGGACTTTCCAGTACAAGAGACCCCAGCCTGCTGCCAGGAGCAGGGCAGCCAAGGGGACAGGAGCAGCCACAGCCCCTGGCATCTGACAGCTCACTGGAGATGAAGATGGCTTGAGGCCGGGCCTGGATGTGGGCTTGCTGATGAGCCCAGCTCAGCAGGACCATGGCCAGTCAAGGCAGGGCTGGATCTAGTTTGGGTCTATATGGGACTTGGAGATTGGCACTTTCATCTAAAACTATTATTGTGTTGACATAAAGTGTTATATTCCACTGCTCTGTGTTTATTATGTAATTATCTGTTTTAAAAAAGAAAAAAAACTGCCAGTAATATCTACTATCACCCAAAGTAGCTCTGCAAATCTTACTTTTCTTGTGTATTCTTACCATATTTAACTGTTTGGTATGGAGCAGTTTGGATAAGGTGACCTTGCCATGGTGAATTTTGATTTCTCATAAAGAGAAAAGTGAAGAGTAGGAGTGGCTCTGTCCAGAAATTAATCTTGCACATAAATTACAAGACTTTTACATACGGAAATGAAGACATAAAATGTATTCATCTTAATGTCAACTTTTTTTTCTTTTTTCTCTCTTTTTCAAATGAAAACACAATAAAATTTATTTAATATGTAAGCACATGAAAACCTGCTGCACACAAGCAGTTAAAGGTGATAATCAAATATTTTGAGATTTCAATCTGTGGTGGCCAGAAACATGGACTGAAGATAACAGAAGTGAAGTAGACAAGATGTTGTTATAGGTAGTAGGGCAGACGCAGCATTTTTTTCTCCCTGATGTCCTTCTCAATAAACACTGTGAGGAGAAGAAGAAGAAATGGGGTAACCAGAGCCAAGAGAGTAGAGGCACTTCAAGCAACAGAAGAGACTCTGGAGGAAGGAGGTGAGATATTTCAGGAAAATGAATCTGACACAGAGGTCTGCACTGATGGGAGATATACTAGGACCTTATGAAGGCAAGAAGTAATTTCAAAATGGGCAATAAATTGCTGCTGTTCCTAAAAAAATCATTCACTTTGCTTCCATCATCATCTGCTAGTCTTCACATGCTCTTCCTGCTGTCAGTCCATTACCTTGCCAAAACCATGTTTCATTTTAAACCAGTGCAAGACACAGTGGGGGTGATGATGAGAGCCAGGGAAAAAGAAGGAGGTGTTAAGATTGCTGCTTTTGGTGCTGCATGGCTTCCATCTTCTTATTGAGGTCCTGTAAGTACAGCCTGGGAGGAGATGGGAGAAGAGAGTAAATGGAATAATAATGGTATGAGATGCTGGAATGGGAAAAAAAGAGATGCAAAATGAGAGGTAACAGCTAGATTGAAAGGCTGGAGCAAAGGGGTACTGAAGAAGGCATAAGAAGTACTTACTCCAGTGCCGCAGCATTTCCTTGATATCAGAAATAGTTTCATAGTTAATGGAAAATGTTCCCAGTTTTCATGTGCTGTGTAGCTCCGTTAAACTGTGACACTCTTTGCTTATTATCATCAACCCTGTTTGGTGAGAGTTCTGAGTATCTAAAAATTCCTAGTTTCCTGATGATCAAATTTTCCTGAGAGTTAGTACAACTAGAAAGATTTGTCATAAACATTTATGTCAAAAATATTAAAAACATATGTCTTATTATTAATCTGCTTAAAAGGTATCAAAATTGGGAAGTAATTTTTCAAGATTAATAATCTGATTAAAATCTGCATGTGACACACACACATAATGTCAGTTTAAGAGTGTTGGTTATTCCTGACTGACTGCAGGATAGACAATACGTTAGAAATATTCTGTTTTCTCCTTGTTCAGGTTTTATTCCTGCATTAATATATATTGTTCTGACTCATCTTCAGTAATGAAGTATTCATTTCCTCATGCAGTTCTGTGGTGTATTCAACAGTTGACTATCAAGTGTTTTGGATGGAGTCATTTGGTTTTCCTTTATAGAGGGTAAGAAAGATTAAATTCAGAAGCTAATTTGGGAGTCTCTATTGTATACACACAAAGACGATGAATTAAAGGATTATCTGTGACAATCTAGTTCTGGCTCTTGCTACCTTTTCTATTGTTTGGAAAACAACCTTCTGTGAATGTATCTATTTTGCACAAGATCTTGGGCTTTTTATGCTCTGTGTCATTACCTTCTAAAAAATAGAAGAAACGTGAAATAATTTTCCACTCCTTTAGAAGCCAGCATTTGTGGGAGCTATTTATGTGTTCAAAAGCATACTACAGCAGAAGTGGTCATTGAATTAAGTGAATTCTTCTAATTGTACTCAGGAATTTCAGTGCAGTTTCAAATGGTGTGATGCAGCTCTGTGATCACTTTGAATTACATCTAGATGAGCTCTTCCACATAACTGTGAAATCAGGAAGTAACACATAATGCCATAGTAATAATTCACTGAAAACTGGGAATTCATATCTGCTTTTGAATACTGTCACTGCATACTCAATTAATATAAAAGGTTATAAACATGGAAGCTAACCATGAAATGAAAGCCATGTAAATGTGTCAAGTTTTGAGATCTTCATTCTGAAAACATGTACTGCTTCTTTAAATTGCCATCAAAATTTCTGCAGTTAAGGTATAACATGCCGTTCTGGTAATGAAGTTTTGCAAATTATATTAGAAGCATATGATTCCCTTAATCATGACCCCACAACTTAGATCCTGAAGTATCATGTTTGAATTACAGGCTGTTAATTTAACTTTAATTAGAAAATCACCTTAATGTTCATGTCCAGTTTTAATGACAAGAAGCCTTCAAAGCTTCCATTCATTTGGTTTTACTTATTCAGTAGTCAGATGCATTTAGATTTAAAGCTTATAAATCCATTATCACTTAGGGACAGCAATATTAATCAGTTAAAAATCTGCTGTATATATTAAAAGCCTTTGCTCATTCAGATTGTAAAGTGTTTTCATTAAAATCTATTTTAAACTGATTAATAGGAATTTATGTATGAATTTGCTTATGTGAATGTAGATAACATTTAATGAAAGTAAAGCTCCCAAACATTTTACTTAGATAAGGAGTCAACTTCTTGTAAAACCCAAGCTACTTAGCACAATAATCTCATTATAATTTACTACACTTTTGCATAGTTAAGGAAGAAACTCAAGAAGTGATTAATTTATGTCCTTAACTTTAATTTCTTTGCAAAGTAAATATTTTAACTTAAAAAAGGGGAAAAAAAGAAAAAAAGAAGCCAAAAAACCTCCACTTTAATAACCAACTTAAAATATCTCAAATAAATCCATGTCCTAGAGAAAACCATGCTTGTGATAGCTGAAGGTATTACTTGATTGCATCCTCCTACCCACATCAACCTCACATTTCAGAGGCATCTTATGTAAAGAATAAAGCTTAATATAAATTCTTCCTTAGGGACTTCACAGAATGGTTGCTAAATTTAGAAGGTGCCTTTGGAGAAAATCCCATCCAACCTTCTATTCAAAGTAGGGCCAGCTAGGGAGCAGGTTGCTTAGGATCATGTTTCTAATGTCTCCCTGGTATATTCTCCAAACCTCTCTGGTCAACCTGTTCTGACCACTTTCATGGTAAGAATGATTGCTTGCATTTAGAAAGTTTTCTGTATTTCAATATGTGCCCATTGCTCCTTGGTCTTTCACTAGACATCACTGAGAAGAATCTGTCTCTGTTTTGTTTTCTTTCCCCATCCAAATGATATAAATAAATTGGTAAGATGCCCTCAAACCTTTTCTTCTTGACATGAAACATTCCCAGCTCTCTTCAGCCTTTCTTCGTGTATCGGATGCTCAGATCATTTTACCATCTTCATGGTTCTTCACTGGATCTGCTTTGGTATGTTAACACCCAAAAGATGCATCTGGAGGGCTTTTCTATGCCTTCTGTTGATATCAATCAATATTGTACAGGCATTTTCTGTTTCTGCTAAATTTTCAGCCATTTAAGTCTGAAGTGGCTTATTTCTATTATTATTGAATTTTTAACAGTTAGGTTTTGTTGTGCCTCTCAGAAGGCACAAGTTACTAAAATTTATTTTAAATCTTCATAAGCAACTTCAGTTTGGTATTATTGTTGTTTAAAATATTATTAGTGGCTTAAAATAATAGACCAAAATCATTCTATATCAGTGAAGCATTTAGTTTATATAGTGTAATTTATAACTGTTATAACCAGTTTATATCTCTGTAGGTACTGGCTTGACCTGGAAAACATACAAGTGCCACCACTTTTAAATCACCTGTCTTCTATTAGAGACAGTGAAGGAGTGAAATACACTGACATAGTGGGAAATAACAAGTGTGTTATTATCTGTGATAACAACAATCCTACACTGCCAAAGACCTGTAATTGACCTTTGATACCTCCCCTTTCACTAAATGTGCTTGCTATGTCCAGTGTTACTTTTACTTAAATTATTCAGTAGTTGAAGGCATACCTCTAGCGAATTAAACTTCAAATCCCCAAATATTAATTTATGACAAGGATCACCAACTTTAGCTCAATTTAATTTCAAATCCCAAAGTGTGCATTGAAATTCCAATGAATATTTCTAACGCTAATTACTCAATTTCTATATTTATAAGGGAACTGGCACCTCATAAATATCACATTGTGCTATTATCTCCATATGTTCCTGTTCCCTCTAAATATAGCAAATCAGCAATTAGCACTAGAAATATTCATTAAAGTTTGAAGGTAGATAAATAACAAGTAGGAATGCCATTTATTTATTATAATTTACAAAGCAAAGAACATCTAAATGCTTCTCATTTGATTAATATGCCACATACCACCAGTTACATTAAATGCTTCAACTGAACTAGCACTAGATAAAATTCCTACTACCTCGTAAGACAATATGCTTAATGGCTTGTCTGTTTTGGCATAGCACAACACCTTGTTAAGTTTTGATTAGCCTCACCTCTAATATTAGGATTGCAAAAGCTTCTTAGAGATATTCTTTTTTTTCTCCCCATGTCTAGAACTGTTTTTTGTTTAGTTTCTTTTTTTTCTTTTCCAAAGAGAAGACAAAACCATTAAATACACTTGTGCTATCCTCAATGTGAGGAATGAGGAATGTTTCTTTTTTTGAGAAGTTGTCTTTCAAATCATGAAATCTGTGAGCCACCTGTAGTGAGAGCTTAGTCAGACTGGAAGGTGCAAACTGAGGAAATTGGCTTCATTACATAACATAATCTCTCCAAAACACATGCTTCTGATAATTTGTGTACCATGAATGCCCTGGCTCATTTCTCTTTGCACACACTTACTGTTGCACGTTTGGTGCTGCACTGCTTGCCATGCAGAGCAGATGATACAAAAAGTTTTCAAAGGCTGTCCAGGTACCAGCCTTAAGTATAACAACAGTAGGGTATTCATGTCTCCCTTTGCACCAAAATGTAGGGCAGGTGAAAAGTCAAAGCAGCATGTGTAAAATACCCTCTAAGCAAGGGAATCTTAAAGCTGTTAAGCTGCCTTTCCTACTCTCAGCTCTTTCCTTGACAGTGCTTTCATTATGAATTGGATGTCTTTCCATGTAGCCTCAACTATTAGTGATATGAAATTACATGAAATATGAAATTACTCTTCCCTAAGCAATTCTTTAAGCATACACTCAACAGAAATATTAAAAAGAAATACTCATTTTATAGGTTCTGGAAATCAGTTATTTTTAGTGGCAATAAGGATAAAAAAACATTTAGAAAATCCACTGCAGTCTCAGAATGTTTTTTACACTCTCTTTAGGTTTGTTTGCTCTTTTTGCCAGTGTTGGGGCTTAACATGCATATATTCACATGATTCTGAGGAAATCATTCCTATTTAGATTAGTTTCATGTCTCTATAGACCAGCATCTTGAAGTGGTATACAGCTTTTTTACTAGACCTGACTGGTTTTTTTTGTGTATATGTGTGTTGTAAGAGATTTAAAAATCACAATTGCCTCAAATAGGGTTAAGATCACCAAAGGACTTTGCCCACTATGGCAAACCGTGCAAAGAACCAACTGCTTGTCTGCAACCACCTCCCCTCCCCCTGAATACGCCTCTGCAAATACCTGGAAATTTGAATAGCAAATTAAGCCACCTGAGAGGAAGTTGAGGTAAGATAAAGATGGTCCTATTGCCCAGTTATCTCAGGTCTAAGGAGAGGTTAACAAGGCTGGGGGAGAAGAATGTGCCCACTAGGAAAGCCAATTCAGCAGCTGTGCTGAAAATCAGCTCTGGCCAGGTCCAGCGGGGGGAGGCCACAGCCCACAGGCTTATTCCTGAGGCCATTCCACCACAGGACTGCACGGGATCCACAGTGCTGCAAAAGACAGTGTAAAACTGCCCAGATCACGGGGAAAGTGCTTGGGCATTCCCAGGACAGCTGAACATATGACTGTCACTTATTACACAAGAAGGAAGGGATGATTTGCCAATAACAAAGAAGAACACGACACCTGGGACCAGAAGACCAGAAGAGAGGTCAGGATGGTTTGACTAGGCCATAGCAGCAGCACAAGTTTAATTTTAGTATGTTGCTTAAGAATAATGCCAACTTTGTTATAGATGTCTCTCTTAAATTTATCTTCATTTTATGTGCAATTTACTTTTAGTTTCTGGAGTGATACTTTATGGCACATATCTGATAAAGTGTGATACTTGCATAAAGCAAACATTTCCATACAATGATTTTATTTCTAGGATTTATTAATCGCATACAAGCATGCTTTATATTCACAACAGATATACTTACCTCAGCTACTGAGATTGTGTGATGAGCTTAGCATTTTAAAGTAGGATAAGCAGAAAAACTTACAAAATGAAGTTTAAGCACTTAGTACCAGACTGCTAATCATATTTAAAGAAGGTGGTGACAACAGTTTTTCTGGATGAACTGAGAGCAGAATCCACTCCAAAGAAATGCTGGATATGCATACAGAAACTTTGGGGTACAAAATGATGCATGGACTTGTAATGTACTGCAAGAACTTTCCTTATAAATAAGAATAAACCTTGGTAGAATTTAGCATTACAGTTTCAAAAGGAGTAAACACTTGGAAGCACTGTATAATTTTCACCCTTACATGTACTTCCTGTGGTTGGATTTAGAGAGAGTATTTTATTGTGTATTAGATAAGACCACCCCTTGACTTTGCTTTATATTTATTGTCTTTTTTAATGTACTGCTGAAGGTGAATAGATGTCAAGAATGATACATTAGCTAATGTCTAAATGTGTTCATATTGAGACATTGAAGGACAGTTCTTTAAATGCAGCTGGACAGCAGGGAAATAAATGACAGAGTTCTCAGAGTGTCACTTAGAATTTCATGGTTGTCAGTCATCAAAATAAATTCCAGTATGCCTATAATGAGGACTCTAATTATATATATAACAGGAAAGCTGGTTTTCTATTTTGGCTCTTAAATTAAAAACAAAAATAAAAAAACTTTCAGTAATAACTTTCCTTATAACATTTATATATATGTCATCTGCACAAAGCTCCTCTCTGAGGGTTTTCAGTATGAATGCTCCTGTTTAAAATACTGCTTCAAGTCCATTACATAGTTTAATTATTATTAATTGGTGTATTCTTTCATAATACATGATGAATTAGACTTGTTTAGTCATGATTCTATAAGAAGATTAAATTAAATCTTTTCATTTTCAATCACTTATATTATTACTGTCAGTTACCAGACATTACTTTTACTCCATGTGCAATATTAATTACATTAGATCTCACAGACGATTGTGGTCCCACAGACTGGGTGTGCTGAAGTTCCTGGGATAAAATCGGAGGATTCAGCAACAATTAACCTAAAGATCTCCAGCGGCCCCAGCGCAGGGCACGGCTGAGCCCCTCAGCCCCGGGCGGGCGGGCGAGAGCCCCGGGGAAAGCCTGGCCAAGGGAGGGCAAAACGCTGCCCGGCAGCCAGGGCTGAGCGAGGGGAACCGTGCGGGAAACAGCGCTGCGAGCCCCGAGGGGATAGGATACAGCTCCAAGTTATTGGTCTGCTCTTGTGGCTGCTTCTCAAACTACTGGTGCCATGTTAGGACGTCCAGGTATTTCTCGTGCCACAGTTTTTCTATGTATTAACCCCCATGTTAATTTTAGTAGGTGCTGACAACCTCGTGGTGGTATGACATTAAGTGTTTGGAAGGTTGCATTCCACTTTCTCTAGTCCTTGGGATGGGTGGGAATCTGAGACCTATCCCTGGCTGGCAGTTACCATAACAGACGAGGTGCTCTATCATCCTGTGGCAGTGTTTTTTTAGAAAGGTTTTATGTGCAAATATGAAGGAAGAGAAAGATGTATGAGGGAATGATGAAAAATATGTCAGAAGGCCAGTAGTGTTTCAGGAAAATATCTGTACTTATTTCAGCTGTCAGAAGGGGAGAGACACAGTGGAGACACACAGTCTTGACAAGTCCTGAGACCTTAAGCTGTCAGGTTAATAGAATGCCCTGGAACCTTATACAGGTGGAGGAAAAATCAGATGTACTGGGCTACATCCCTTAGCACACACAACAGCCTCTTCCTACCCAACAGTTTATGACTTAGATACCTTTGGTTTTTTCAGTGCTCTTGATGGTTGTGACTGTGTAAACACACAAAATTGAGTTAATGTTCCTAGAGGGCAATGTTGATAAAGATATTTAGGCTTATACAAAAATTGTATGATAATTCTATTTTGAATTCTGCAGCTTCTTTCTAGAACAATAAGTTTATAACAGGAAGTTCTTAGCAATATTAATGTAGAAATCTTGAAAAAATATTTTAAGCCTTAATTAGAGCTTTGAAAAATTACAGCTTTAAGTTAAATATGCTTAGCTTTCATCTTTCTGCAGAAACGTTCAGCTCTGAAGTAATTCTGTTGATTTTCAGTGCTCATTTTAATAGCAAACCTATTATCATGTCAATCAGGACTTTCATGTTTTCTTTTCTTTTAAGCAAAGAAAACACTCCAAATTAGGTCTACTTAAAATATTGGCATGAAAAGGTGTATTAAAAAATTGAACAATTGCAGTTAGTACTGAAAGGTTTATCTTAAAATTTTCCAAAGTCATTATTCAGAAAAACAAAACTACTTCATCTGAGCACTTCTGAAGCTGTATGGAATACAGTGTTGAACTATTTCTTCCCTGTAAAATTAAAAGACAAAATAAAATTCTGGTATTTTTTATTTCATTTTCATTAAAATCAACACTAATGCCCAGCTGTGTTGGGTTTTTATACTATCCTGTCAAAGTGCAAAGCAGTATTGCTGATTTTATCACACAGTCTGATAAAATACATAAAATTGTGCCACTATGCTATAGTAGTATCCTTTTTTGAGGTTTATCTCACTATTTGTACAACTAAATTTGTGCGGTACACACAAAGTAAGTTCATGTTTCCCTTTCTGAGCTAAGAGAAGGCACAGAGGTGTGTGCCTTAGCACAACTCCTTAGAGGATCATGTCCTAAACCTGTGCTGAACTTTATTTTGAAAGACAGTGGACAGTCTGACCCGAGTCTAAACAAGTGTTTAGGCAGATGATTAGCTTTGCTCGTTAGGTTTGCTCATAGGTTTGCTCATTTTTCAAACATATGCTTACATTCTGCACTGCTTTGGGTTCCCGCAACTGGAAAATTCCAAGAACTGAAGAGTAGCAAACACTTTCATACTTGCTCCTTAAGGAAACACTTTGTTGTGAAGAAATTTGGTTTTATTGTTAAATACAATATTCACCATGTTCTTTTGAAATACTGCTTTTAGATTTAAGTGGAGAAAAAGATATATGTTAAATATTAATGAGCATCTCAGGTATGTTTTTAAAACTGAATTTTCATCATCTGTGCCTCATGGGCTCCCCATGACTCTGGCAAACAGTCTGGTTTGCATTTTGCTTTTGTTTGCTACAGTGAACTTTTAGGAAAATATATGTCTGACTGGAGAATGCAAACTGATAGATGCCAGTTCATGGCAGGTACAAAACATTTTACAAAATATCAGATATTTTGATCTGATCCTGTTTTCTAATTGCAAGGAGAAATTTTAGTGGAAACAAAATGTGTTCCATGTGGCTCAAAGAAAAAAATGTAATAGGTAGTAGGGCTTAATATAAACACATGTTTAATTCTGCTCACATAGATGATCATTCGACCACTTTTATCACTGACAGTGGCCAGTGGTAGATGCCTAAGGAAAGGGGAGACAGGGCAATTGCATAGTAATAGCTTTCCAAGTCCCAGTTGTGCAGATGCAAGCACTTTCTGACTTAAGAACTTCCTGAGGTCATATCCCTGTTGCTGTTTTAATATCATTAGTAATTTTTTTTCACTCACTGAATGTATCTAATTGTTTGGGTTGAAACTCCCAATGGTTTCAAAAGGTTATGGCTCAAAGGCATGGTCAGAGAATTTACATAATAACTACACACACTTGCTTTGTCTAAGTATGTCCTGGATTATTAGGAACAAAGATAGATTTAAAACAAAAAGAAAGGTGTCTACTTTTACCAAAACAAAACCGTCTCATTTGTTCAAGACTATAATCTAGAGCTATAAATCAAATAGCTGGTGCAGTGCATAATATGATATAATATGAATTTCTTTTACCTGACAAGAGTTTTTGGGGAGGAGAACCTTAGTTATTCTTTCCTACATATTCTCAGTGGAATCCAGAGCAAAATGGAAATGGGGACATTTAGCTGAAAGATTTTTGCATACAAAATAAATGGCAAAGTTTTAAGGGCACAGGCATTTGAATACTATAATCAAAATGTCATTTAATGCAAATTCCAAAAGTAGTATCAACACAGAATTATAAAGTTGACAGAGAAGTGCCTTTCATGAATAAATAGTTAAAGAAAGGTTAGGATATTGCTGTCTCTGTCATGCTTCTGTTTGGTCTTCAGAGTTCCTGTTATTCCAATTTGGTATAAAGTAGGTAGTGCTGTAAATCACTTTTATTTTTTTAGCTACAGGACACCAGTTTTCAGTTCTCTGCAGGTATCCAAATATGTGTCATTGTCCTCTTAAACTAGAGAAATAACCATCCATGTAACATTACAAAATGTTACTCAAGCAATTACACTTAGCCATTAAAAGAATATTCAGTAAAATCACTTTAAGTGGGAAGTAAAACGGATTTTATTTTTAAGCTTGATAAAGTGTGTATTATAAGATTGGAAAAGTAAAGTACACCTGTCTTAATTTTCTGACAATATATTCACTGACAAAGGGCAACATTAAGTTTCATCTGTGTCAAATTTTCTTCATTGGATAAAAGATAAAAATAAATGAATCATAGAATCATAGAATCATTTAAGTTGAAAAAGACCATTAAGATCATCTAATTCAACCATTAACCCAAGTCCACCACTAAACCATGTCCCAAGTGCCACATCTATACAAACTTTAAATGTCTCCAGGGATGGTGACTCCACCACTTTCCTGGGCAATCTGTTCCAGTACTTGGCACAATCTTTTTTTCCTAATATCCAATCTATACCCACCCTGACACAACATGAGGCCATTTCCTCCTGTCCTGTCAGTTGTTCCTTAGAAGAAGAGATTGATAAGCGCGTTGTTACAACCTCCTTTCAGGCAGTTGTAGAGAGAAATGAGGTTAAACACCCCCAGATCCCTCAGCTGCTTCTCAGTATTCTTGTGCTCCAGGCCCTTCCCCAGCTCGGTTGCCCTTCTCTGGACACACTCCAGCACCTCAGTGCCTTTCTTGTACTGACAGACCCAAAACCGAGCACAGGATTTGAGTCATGACTTCAGTGCTGAGTACAGGGTGAGATCACTGCCCTGGTCCTGCTGGCCATACTATTTCTGGTACAATCCAGGATGCCTTTGGCCTTCTTGGCCAGCTGGGCACAGCTGGCTCATGTTCAGCCAGCTGAAGGTCAACCATCCTTCTCTGCTGGGCAGCTTTCCAGCCACTCTGCCCCCAGCCTGTGGCACTGCATGGAGTGGTTGTGACCCACTTGGTCAAGGCACTTGGCCTTGTTGAACCTCACAGAACTGGCCTTGGCCCTTTGATCCAACCTCGCCAGAGCTTCAGTGCCCTTTCTGTGTGCCCTTCCATGTGAACTACCTTGCCATGCCTTTGCTGACTCACCACACCCTGCTTGCTAGTGCTTTCCACGGGCTTCTTTCACGTGCGTGTTCCGGTCGTGAGTTGACAGAATGAAAAATATGAACTGTATTATTTTTTTCAAAATAACTGACATATTTCTGTAGATCACACTAAAAAATTCCCCGACCTTTTCTCTTTACAAAACCAAAACTGTGAAAAAGAGCCAAAAGTTATTTTCATAAATTTCCAGCTGGGGGAAAAAAACCACAAACATACATAAAAATATTGTACAGTCTGCTATTTGGTGCTATTTCAAGAGGTTTCAAGCTTCATGAAGTGCGTAAAGCATTTTGAAGAAGTCTGAATAGCTTAAAAATAATTAAATTTTAATCTTTACTTATATCTACAGGGTTTTTTATTATCTTAAAAAAGCAAATAAAAAACTGAAAAGTGAGATTTTTGCTGTCCATCCTTGTGTAAGTGTAGCCTGTTCATGGCTCCTCAGCTTAAATATTACAAACCATGCTTCTGTTTGAAGATGAATGTGGTATCTGTAGTTACTGAATGGCATTACATTAATCAGAAGATCGAAAGCAGTGTTTTTTCCACCAATGGCATATATTACTCTGGAGACAAGATACAGGAAATATGTTTTGACAGAGATGAGACTATGGAATTCACCTTTGTCATAACACATTCAACTTGGCCACTCAGTTCTCATCTTGCCATATCCTTATCTTGTTTTGCTTTTGTTGAACACTTTCAACTCCTCCAGCATGCAAGTGAATGTGATTTTACTTTCATGCAGCTAGAGCACAGAGGTGTCATGCAAACAGGAAAATGCCGTTTAGATATTCACAGAGCATGTGTGATAAATGGATAAGAGAACCTTGAAGTTCTTGATATGTTTTGCGATCTGATGGTCATTAAAACTTGATCTAACATGAAAATGTTGATTTTCCTCCTGCTTTAGAAACACATCCATATCATAATGCTCTGTTAAAGATTTCTCATGAGATTTCTTTATTATTTTTTCTTCTCTAGTTGCGTGGTTCAGCCTCTTTAAAAAGAAGTAGTTGCCCATGCAGCTTATACAAATATCTTCAGTCCTTACAAAACCAAGTATAATTGGTGTTAGAGAAACGATAACTCTTATAAAGATTGTCTTTGATACTGATTATTTAAGACAAACAATTTTCGACACAAAGTCACCATGGAGTCACAGTTGCAGAGTCTTAGAATCGTACAATAGCTTAGGTTGGAAAAGACCATTAGGATTACTGAGTGTAACCATTAACCTAACGTTGTGGTGTCCATCACTAAACCATGTCCCTAGGTGTCATATCTACACACTTTTGAAATGCTTTCAGGGATGGTGACTCAAACACTTCCCTGAATACCCTCTTCCAATGCTTGACAATAATTTCAGAGAAGAATTTAGTTCTAGCATCCAATCTAAACCTCCCTTGATGCAACTTTAAGTAATTTCCTCTTGTCCTATTACTTGTTCCTTGGGAGAAGAGACAGACCCCCCACCTGGCTACAACCTCCTTTCAGGCAGTTGTAGAGAGCAATATGGTCTCCCCTCAGTCTCCTTTTCTTCAGGTTGAACACTTCCACCTTCCTTAGCCACTTCTCATCAGACTTGCTTTCCAGACTCTTCACCAAGTTTTTTTCCCTTTTTCTGGACATGCTCCAGTAACTCAGTCTTTCTTGTAGTGAGGGGCCAAAATTGAACACAGTATGAGGGGCCAAAATTGAACACAGTACTTGTGTTGAGGCTTCTTCAGTGCCGAGTACACACAATCACTTCCCTAGTCCTGCTGGCTGCATTATTTTTTATACAAGCTGGGGATGTCATTCTTGAGCACCCAGGCACACACTGGCTCTTGTTCAGCTGTTGACCATCATGCCCAGGTCCTTCTCCACTGGGCAGCTTTCCAACCACACTTTCCCAATCCTGTAGTGTTGCATGTAATTGTTTTGGCCCAAACATGGCATTTTGCCTTGTTCAACCTCATACATATGGCCTCAGTTCATCACTCCCGCCTGACATCTGTGCAGAGCCTTCCTACCCTCCAGCAGATCAACACTCCCACCCAACCTTGTGCCAAACTGATTGAGGGTGCACTCGATCCCCTTATCCAGATCATTGATAAAAATATTTAACAGGACAGGCCCCAGTACTGAGACCTGGGGAACACCACTTGTGACCAGTCACCAACTGGATTTAACTCCATTCACACAACTTTTTAGACACAGCCATCCAGCCAGATTTTCACCCAGTGAAGAATATGCCTGTCCAAGACCCAAGTAATCACTTTCTCTGGGAGAATGCTGTGGGAAATGGTGTCAAAGCTTTATTAAATCCTAGGCAGACAATATCTCAGCCTTTCCCTCCTCCCCTAAATGGGTCATCCTGTCGCAGAAGAAGACCTGTTTAGTCAACCAGGACCTGCCTTGATGGCGCTCATGATCAGACCCATGACCTTCCCTGGCAACCAAGGTCAGGCTGACTAGCCTGTAGTTCCTCAGATCCTCTTTATGACTTTTCTTGTAGGTGGGCATCACATTTTTTAACCGTCAGATATCTGGGACCTCTCCAGTTAGCCAGGGCTGCTGGCAAATGATTGAAAGTGGCTCAGTGAGCACTTTCGTGAGCTCCTGCAGTGATCCCCATCCACGCTGGCCTGTGGGGTTAACTGAAATTTTAAACTGAGAAAGGGTAGGTTTAGATGGACTATTTGGAAGAAACTCTTTATTATGAGGGTGGTGAGGCCCTGTAACAGGATGCACTTATGTGGGGGGCCCATGCCTGGAAGCATTCAAGGCTTTGAACAACCTGAGTCAGTGAAAGGGGCAGGGATGAGAGGAAGGTTGAACTATATGATCTTGAAGTTCTCTTCCAACACAAATCATTCTATGATTCCATGAAATTCCACCTAAGTGCACTTTTGTAATTTTTCTCTTAATGTACAGTGGTTTAAAATAATCTACACAATTTAAATACTTAGCTACAACTGACACATAATAAAGCATGAGAACCTTGTTTACCAAGATTACTTAAAATGTCTTCCCTAATAATTTTAATTGGTAGTGCCTAATGGTGTTTTCTTGATGTTTGTACATTGCTAGAATGTTTAAAAAATGGCATTTTTGTCTCTTGAATTTTTGTTGATTAGTTAGAACAGAGTTTTTTGTATGTAGATTTTAAAGACCAATAGCAATAATAGACTGTCCTGAAGCCTGATTTGAAGATGACAGCATCCCCAGTTAATTTATGGACAAATATATCCTGTGCCCTCTTTCCAGCTAACTCACAGCCTAGATCAGGAGCTTATATAATTAATACATCTAGTTTTATTCCACTTTTCAAAATGAATGGGGTAGTGTATTTTGTCAAATTGTGCTGGATAGTAAAAAGTAGTAGATCTTGGCTTTTAAAGAGAATGATTCTGTAATTACTGACAAAATAGGAGGGATAGCTAATAAAACATTGTCAGTGTTTCACTTGAGGACACAATTTAGAAACTTTAGATAAATGCAGCAGAATTCGAGAAAATGTGGTGGCTGTATTGTTTGTTCATATATTCATTTCACAAAAAAAAAAACCTAACAAATAGAAGGCAGAAAGGAAGTAATTAATTGCAATAGATATGTTAAGAGTGAATCAGTATCAACCTGTCACTGACTAGGCAAGACTGCTGTACTTGAAACACTAGAATTCCACAAAATAAAAGTAATCAAAAAGTATCTTTGCTTATCACATTATGGTAGCTGGTAAAACCTCACTGAATAATTTAATATTTCTGTGCTCAAAAGAAAACAATAATAATTATGCTTACTTTTCTTGACTCCGATACCTGATATACAACAACTCTTCAGCACTGGTTCCAGTTCTCTTTCCATTTGCTCAGACAGAAGTGAGTGCTCAGTGAATTGTCAGAAGCCATATATAAAGACCATGGCAGCACCAGGAAAAGGGCGTCTTTTCAAGCTCACAATGACTTCAAGTTGCAACCAATCAAATTTATTGACCTAAAACTAAGTCAAACAATAAATACAACACAAACCTAAACTACATTCTAGCTAAAAGCCAAGGAGTGTTTAAAATTAATCTGATGGCAATTTTAAACTCCAAGTCTGTTTCAATAATTAATATTAATTAGCAGATTAACTATGCCTTAATTCCAAATGGAACATGCTAAGCTTATCTAGGACATTTATTCAAACCCTATTATTAGGGTTTACCTAATTGAATCAGTATCCCGGTGTTGGCACAGATCCAGTCTCCGAGTGTACGGAATTCAAAGATGAAGAACTGAGTAGGAGCTCTTTTTGTATTCAGACAAAACTTAATAGCAGGATTTGAGAATTTGTTCAAAGCTCTCTGCGCTTTCATGCTCAACATCCACAACTTAGAGTTGTTAGATCTTGGTTCCATTCTTCCAGAGGTATCTGAACAACTGCATCATACATTCCTATTCAGCCGTGTGATTAATATGTGAAGAAGAGTCATTGAGTCCTGAACCTTCCCTGAGGGGCAGGAAATATTTTTGCATAAAACATTTAAAGACTCCAGGATTATAGCTATGGCATTCACATAAAGTGGGAATGTCCGGATTTGGTGGAAGATTAAGAAAACCAAAGCAAACCCAAAGAATATCTGCCCCATCTTCACAAGCACATATATTAGAATACAACATGGTCTGGTGGTTGAGAAGCTGCCCTACAGGGGATGTATGCGTCCAGACTTCCTCAGATGGAAACCATTTTCCCAAATTCTCTGCAAACACAACAGTGATAAAATGATAAAAAGAAACAAAGCCATTCTAGAATACTTGAGAGGAATCTTGATAAGAAATAAAGTATTTTATTTGTAGTACATAAACCTGCATAATTTCAGTTCAGTTTTATGAACTTGATTGGTTTATGCAGAGAATGTAAAAGGAATTACTTTCACACAGTCTATTTTTCAAGAGCAATGACAATATAATTCAGGTTGATAGAGGCATCTCAAAGTTATTGAACTGTCAGCCCTCCCCAAAATAAAAAAAATTCAGGTGGGTTATTATTATTTTTTTCATGTGCTTATCACTGAAATTAAACTTGGATTTGATTACAGACAATGCACTTATTGTGAGGTTTTTTTGTTGTTTTTCATTTTCAGCTGGACAAAATTTTACAAGTCTCCTGTTCTTTACTGCCTGACTTAGTGTAAGGTCATTAAATTGAATGAGGCCATAGCCATAGCCTTATGAGATTTCAGAGGAATGGAGTCAGGAACCTTTCATTTATGTTTAGGAATCCTATTATGGAAAGATCCACTGACATCATGGCTAGACATCTTTAGATACCAATGACGTATAATGATACCTCAGGAATGTTCGTTTAGCCAGTTCATGAAATTTACAATTCGATATAGGCAGTGTGCTTGTGACACTGTTATTCAATTGTGACACTTGTGACACAAAGTTATTTCAGGAGATTCCTGTAGCATTAAAATTTGTTTAACTTGATTTATCAGTCATGGTTCTTCAAAATATGCAGTGATATACACTAAACCATCATGTTAATAATTGGTGACCATTCTGATCTGAGAGCATTACATGTTTACCTTACTTGTGTGTAAAACATTGCAGGCACATTGTCCATGACAGTGATGATTAAAAAAGGCTTTGTTTACAGTTATGTATTCAGGCATCTAGCGTTGTGGGCTTACATAGTATTTGCAAAGGGTTTCTTGCAGACTACACACAGACTATGTGGTTGATATTTTCTGAGAATTCTGAGTTACTTAGGGTTTAGAAATTTCATATTCAATTGCCATGGATAATTTAAAATCATAAAAAATGGACATATTTATAGAAAAATTATGAAGTAGGAATTCTTTTTCAAGCTGTAGCCTTTTAAATCACTGTTATAAAAATATGCAATAACTGGAGAGATTACTGTGCTTAGCCTATAATTTTCTAACAACACCTGTGTTTCTGTCTGAATAATCAATTTATTCAGTCATTAGTTCCTGGAATGCTTGAATAGCAATTTTTTTTTTTTTTAAAGGAAAAAGAAAAGAATGAAAAGTGAAGCTCTTCTAAATTTGATGTTAACTACTAGGAAGGAACTGATAGAGTTCATAATCCTTAGGAAGAAAAAAACCAGAATAAAAATAATAGACTTCAAAAAGATTCACTTTAATAAACTCAAGACACTTAGAAACAAATTTAGTGAAAAATTAGTTAAGGAGAGACAGTTGATTCCTAAAGAGGTAATATTAAGGGCAGAAGTGCAGACTATCCAATTACAGAGGAAGAACAGGAAGTATATCGAGAGATCAAATGACTTAAACCATGAAAGAGATCATGCAGACCATGGAAACTAGGTCAGATAGAAACTTGGAAAGATAACACAAGTAGCTCACATAGAGAGGAACAACACCAGAACATATATATATATCTTAAAATACAGCCAGGAAGCGGCATGCAAGATTGTTGAGAAATCATTCTGCAAATATATTTAAGGAAAAAGAAAGCCGGGGTGGAAATGGTCCATCAACATGGGAAAATTGCCTTGTCTTTCCATCAACATTCCCTGAAATGCTCAACTACAGGCATAGCTGATGTCACTGACAAATTCTTACTGCCAAATAAAGAAATAATAATCTGGGGCATACTTGAAAAAGATGAATCTGCTAAAATCTTCTGGCCATGATGATATGTACTTTAAACGGTTTAAGAACCAATTAAAGTAATGTCAGAATTTTTTTGTCATTATTTCTGAGAGTGCATGAAAAATGAATGAGGTTTCAGAAAACTGGAAAATGAAAAATATAACAATGTTTTTGAGAGTGCTGAGGTTTAACCCCTGATGGTAAATAAGCAACACACAGCTGCTTGCTCACTCCTGCCTCCTTCCCTACAGTGGGATGTGGGAGACAATCAGAAGAGCAAAAGTGAAAAAACTTGTGGGTTGAGTCAAAGGCAGCTTAACAGGACAGAAAAGAAAGAATATAATTATTATAATCATGATGATAAAATAATTAGAATATACAGAACAAGTGATGCACAATGGAATTGCACACCACTCCCCAGGCAATGCCAGCCAGCTCCCAAACAGTGGCCTCCAGCCACTTTTCCCCCTAGTTTATATACTGAGCATGACACCATGCAGCGTGGAATATCCCTTTGGCCAATTTGGGTCACCTTTCCTGGCTGTGTCCTCTCGCAAATTCTTGTGCTCCTCCCACCTTCTAGCTGACAGGCCATGAGAAGCTGAAAAGTCCTTAACTTAGTAGAAACACTACTTCGCAAGAACAAAAACATCACTGTGTTACCAGCATTATTCTCCTATTAAAGCCAAAACACAAGAAATTTGTTATAAGCATTCATTGTATTAGTTCGATAGTTGCTCTCTCCATGGTGGTCATCTTGTCTGGGTGAGTTATATCTTCCTTAATGCAGCTCACTCAGGAATAAGGATTAGATGGTTATTGCCTGATTTTTGGGTTCTGCCTCTTTCTGCCCTTCTTCTTGTGATGGTTCTGCTTCTTCATCGCTTAGTAATGAGCTGACCTTAGCATATATATGTTTTCTTGTATATAAGGATGAGTGACACCCTGGGTTGTCTCTCTGGTTCAGCTGCAGTGCCTGTCACAGGGGTTGGAGTAGCCACAGTACCTGTCATCTCAGCTGGAGTATCTGCAGCACTTGTCATTTTGCTGTCACATCCAGAGATCATGTTTTCCCCCTGCGGGTACTGAGAAGTGTTGAACGTGGCTTGATAGGCCTGGGCCAGGCCCCAGCATCTTGCAGTGGTTTGTGGTTCTCTGGAATTTCCAGGGTGATGACATACTCTCCCCAAATATTTTTACTGATTTTCCCAGAGTCTGCACTTGTTCAGGGGTAAAATTCCAAAACATTGGAGATGCCCACTCTTCTAGGCACTTGCCTATAGCATCCCACACACCCTGCTGTTCATAATTATCCAGCCTCAGGGCAGGTCTCCAGGTGTATTCTTAAAGAGTTGTTTAACCTTTAACAAGACCTGGAACATATATAGAACAAGAGGCAATAGGATCATGCTGGTCTGAACATCTCAAGGAGAATCAAAATTCTCAAGAGCTATCATAATTAGCTTGGAGGAGAAGGAGGGGAAGATGATAGTGCCTCCTGCATGGATTGCATCTCCAAGGAGAAAAGGAAAAGCTAAAGGATATAATTATTAATAGTTTCCAATAGATGGCTCCCAAAGTACGGAGATGATGGTTACGCTGACTACAACTACCAGATTAGTTTCATGACCAGCAGTTCTATCATATCATATCATAAGCCCATGCTACAAAGTAGAACAACATGATAACCTTAGCCCAGCTCTTACGGGCAATAAACAGCACAATGAGGAACATGAACTGCAAGGAGGGTATTACATAAGGCAAGTGAAAGTACAAGCACACCAACTATGAGAGCAAATAAATCAACATTGTGACCAGCAATTTTTAAACTAATATAATGAGTGCTTATAACAAATTTATTCTGATGTGTTCTAGTCAGATTTGTTTTTATTGCAACCCATCATACCCCACATTGGGCAGCAAAAAGGATTGCCATGGTTTAACTCCAGATGACAACTAAGCACTGCAGAGCTGCTTGCTCACTCCCTAACTTCACAGTAAGATCGGGGAGAGAATTGGAAGAGTAAAAGTGAGCAAACTTGTGGGTTGATATAAAGACAGCTTAATGGGACAGAAAAGGAAGATAATAATTATAATAATAGCAATTAGAATAGGCAAAATAAGTGATGCACAATGCAATCATTCACCACTCACTGGCTGATGATTAAATTGTTTTCAAGATTTCAAAAGATAAAGTAAAAACTTATTTGGATTTAATGTTTTATATGCAGTAGAGAATCAAAATATAGTATACTGGAGCCTCAGTAAACCTCCTGACACAATTTCACATATTTTTGAAATTAAGCTTCATAGGTGGGGTATAGATGAGACTACCAGGGTTATAGTGAAACTGGTTACAAGATGGTATTTATAGAGAAATTGTCAATGGAAGGAGATTTATTTAATGCTTTTCAGTGGATCCTACTTGAATTCTAGTTTATATTTCATTCATATTCTGGGTGATGGAATGGAAAGTATGCTTATTGTGTTGTCCTGGTATAAACTGCAAGAACACTGGCAGTCTGTATTATAATTCAAAATAATGTTAACAACAGGGAAAAAATGATTTTTAAATGAATGATTCAATTCAATGAAGACAATTACAGTCTTCTGCTTTTGCATTGTAATTTCAGTTTCATGAATACAGAGAGAGCAGTTCTACATGAGTTGATTAAACAGCAACTCGATATCAAAGAATCTGAGGATAATCCTCAGCAGATCATAAGCCACACATCAATCAGTGGTGTCATGCTGCTGTAAAGGAGAGCATTGCACATCATGCTGGGATATGTAAATGAAGTACAGCTCACAAGACATGCTAGGTAATTCTTCTGCTTTGTTCCTCATACATTAAACCCTAGCTGGGATGTAGTAACCAGTTCTGAGGAGCCTTTAGAGCCATCAAGAAAGCCACACAGCAACAGTGCAAATAGTTCAGAGGAGAAAAATGAGTATCATCAGAGATATGGATAGTTTTTATAGAGAGGGGAAATGTTACAATATGGGATTGGTTCTCTGAAAGAACCCCAAAGATTTAAGAAAAATCAAATATGTAAAATACTGATTGAAAGAGAAAAGTAGTTACCAGTTCTCTATGGCAGCAATAATAGGAGAATTGGAAATTAATAGGTTTAAATAGCATTTTAATTTGCACATTGAAATAATAAATACAATGATATGTTAAAACAGACCAGTTTCAGTGCCTGTGAAGCCTCCACTGTAGAAAATCTTTCAGAATTGGAAAATATCTTACACATAACTATACTTTATATATTGAAGCAAAGAAGTGGACTAATGACTTCTGAGATCCCTTCCAGCTCAGTTCTGTAATTCTATACTCACTAATTTAAAACCTGAGAGTTTTTAATGTTTTTTATAAATTTTTTATCATTTTTATTATGCAGATTACTATAAAGAAGGAAGTGCTAGAGCAAATTTCTGGTATAATTATGACACTCAAAGAAAAAGAGAAACTGAGAGTTATTTCCCCAAAGAGCAGGTTTTTAAGTTGTCTAATTGATCTAGGTTTGCAAAGAAGTATAATTAAATCTTAGAGCAAATATATGCATTCAAATCCTGTTAGAAAATAATGGGATTCAGATGTATAATTTCTCAACTCCTACACACAGCTCTGAAAATACCCTGAAGTCTAAACAAAAAGGTACCCACAGTGACAAAAGCAGAGTTTAAAAACAAACATTAAACAGTTTTATATCTGTTCACAAAACAAAATGCCACATTTTATAAAGACCTGCTTTAGATGTAGAAAGAAGGGGGGCTAGTTTCATGTCTGAGACTTTTTCTCAACATTCAGACAAACTCAATAAGCTGAATCTGCCCTGAAGCAGATGACACAAAACTTAGCAGTCACTCTTCAGTTCACTGGGAGACCTAGCCCACCTCTGGTTGTTAATTAAAATGATTGATTAGCTCTGTTTAGCATAAAATAAATTTCAGTACTGTAGAGAAGAGTGAAATATCAAAAAATGTCACTACTCTTGTAGTATCATGGTTCTCTGGCTGAACTGATCCAACATATACTGTTGAATGGCATAAAGCCATAGAAATTAATCTTAAGCATTTAAGCAATGTGGTATTTACATTAATTAAATCATCTAATTAAGCAAGCAATTAAAAGCTTGCTATATTAATTAATAATTGTATAATAGGCATTTATTGAAGTTTGTCCATAAGTTTACATTATAGGCATTTTAATGAATTTCCTAAATGTACTGACAGAGTATATAAATTAGAATCAAAATGAAAATACAGAAAATGTCCTGGACAACACTAATTCAAGCTTCTTAAGCATTTATGAACAGCTTAAAATAATTCTCATTGATTTACCTGATTATATCTGCTACTTAATCTAAATGGAATACTTAATTGCAGCCTGAATTTCAGGTTTTATTGGCAATTATAATACAAAATATTATGTAGATAATTGGTAGTTATGGAACTGTTGATACAATAAGTAGTAAAAAAAATTATATATGGCTTCTATAAAGCTTTGCGGTTTGAAGAGAAAGCTACTTTATTTGGGTCACAATATTGAATATTACAGCACAATTATCAATGTTTTATTATAGAGTTTAAAGCTTTCATCTTAGTCCTTTGATCATTTTAAATCAACAAGGGATTCATTACATCATGTAAAAAAATCTGTTTGTGCAACTTTTATGTCACAGGAAAGGGATCATATTTCTGTGTGCTACTGAAGAAACTTATAAGGTATTGATTTAAGAAAAGGGAGAAAAACAAACCCCTCCTAATCTTTCCTCCTCAGCAAACTCACTTTCCTTTTACTCCTGCTCTGCCTGTTATGCATTCAAGAATAAATAGAAACTATTTCTATTCTTTTTTTCTTTGGAAATTGAGCAAATGGCCTGTTGTTTGCATGATGTACTTCCCTTTTTATAAGAAGTTAAAGAAAAAGAAAGTAGCTGCAAATAAACCAAATCTTTTAAAAATGCATATTATAGAATCTGTTTGATCCTAAAAGAGTCCTGTCTAGTAGTAAGCAATTTTTAATATTAGATTTTTTCCTATATCTTGCATTTTCCTGTTCTCTGAACAGTTCAAGATATAAATTTCTCATAACACTGACAATACTTTATTGATGTACTCTATCTATTACTCTGTTACTCCAAAAATGTTAGTCTATTTGAGTGGCTGATGAATATAAAAACAAATAATAAAAGCATTTAGTTATTGAATTTTATTTTCAAATAAAGATGAAATATTGTTTATTGCAATGCAAATACAACATTAGGTACAAAAGACTGAGCAAGCAGGCAGCAGCCTTTTGGGAGGAAAGGTATTGAAGAACTGTTTACCTATAGACTATAAAAAGCACTATAGTACAAGATGTACCATGTCAATGAGAACACTGGAACAGTGATTGGAATGTATTGGAAAGGAACACATGTCATTAGAAAGTCCTATTCTTTAGAATTAAAAAATTAAGCAAATAACATCATCTGGAAAGGACAAGCATCTAGTCACCCCAGATAAGAATAGCTATGTATAGCTATAGAATATATCAGGCATACTTCCCTGAGATAAGTGACATGGGTTTAAATTCTCTCCCAGATGACTTCATGTCTGTCCTGATTTTCCTTAATTTGTGCTCAGGGATTTTTTATCCATCAATCAGTTATGCAAAAAGAGGCCTTTGTAACTGTGATTTGTATATGCAGGGAGAAGACATGAAAGGCTAAAGCTCCATTGAAGTTGAAACTGGCCAGTGTTGTTTCAGGCAACAAGAAGAACTTTTAAAATTATATTAATAGCAAGAAAATGTCTAAAAAAACCCATTGCATCTGTAGTTGTGAAAGATGGTCATCTGACTAATACGGACGAATAAAAAGCAGAGACATTCAATGCATTTTTTTACCTCAATTTTTATAAATATAGGTAGACCTTGGGCTTCCTGGGTCCCAGGGTCAGAGGACCAGGACTGTGGGAACAGTGATTCTCCTTTTATGAACACTGAAATTGTAATGGAACAGCAGTATCAGCTGAAAGTTCACAAGTGTATGGGGCTGGGTGGGATTAATTCCAAAATGCTGAAGGAACTAGTAAATGTCGCGGCAGGACTGCTCTCAATCATCTAGAAAGTCTTGGGAGTCCGGGGAGATCCCTGCTGACTGGAAGCTGACAAATCTTGTTACAATCTGCAAAAAGGTTATGAGGGAAGACCCAATGAAGTACAGTCTAACTTCACCTCCTGGAAAAATTATGGAGGAGAATATGAGATTATAAAGGGAAAGTCTGGTTTAAATAATTAGACATACATATATTATAGGGTCGCACACTTAGTGCATGAAGGGAAGACAGTGTTTGTAGTTTTTTTGCATGGGAGGAAGGTTGGCATGGTCCCACCTTGAGTACTGTGTGCAGTTCTGGGCCTCTCAGTCTAAAAAGGGTGTGTAGGTCTCTGAACGCTTCCCAGAGGAGGGCAGCAAAGCTGGTGAAAGGGCTCAAAGGAATGTCTTATGAGGAGCTGCTGAGGACTTTGAGCTCTTCTATTTTGGACTAAAGGAGGCTGAGGGGTGACCTCATTGCTCTCTGCAGCTTCCTGAGGAGGTGAAGGGGAGAGGTAGGTGCTAAGCCATTCTCCATGCTTTCCAGAGGTAAGGCCTGTGGGAATGGTTCAAATTATTGTTAACGGCAAGAGGAGGCTTTGTCTGGATAGTAGGAAGCATTTCTTTACCAAAAGAATGGTTAAACACTGAAACAGGCTTCCTAGCAAGATGGTCAATGCCACAGGCCTGTCAGTATTTAAAAGGCATTTGGACAATGCCCTAACAACATGGCCTGAAGTGGTCAGGCACTTGGACTAGATGATCATCGTAGGTTTCTTTCAACAGAAATATTCTATTTTATTATTCTATTCTATTCTATTCTATTCTATTCTATTCTATTCTATTCTATTTGGATTTTGAGATGAAAGCATGCCCTCCTACTGTTTTCTTTCAAACACAGTCAGATGAGAATGTGTGCAGAAAGTTCATAGCACAAAATCTGTGTGGTTTCAGAGGGTAAGGTATTTAAACTGCAGAGCAGTAGTATGCAAAGTGATAGCCTTTTGTCCTGATTTTTCTACTGTGTAGTTTACATGGGACCTTACTGGATAATACTGTCTGTGAACTGTAATCTGAAGTAGTCATCGAGTATTTCAAATGGAAGAAAATTTAGGTTTATGGATCATGCATATGGCAGACAAGTGTGTAAGTTGAAGGATCTACAAGCCTGCCTGCTCAGGGTCATTCATCCTTTCTTCACGCAAATCTTTGGCTGGTGCCTCTCTTCTTCATCTCTTGACATGGAAATCAGAAACAAACAAGATAATAAGATGGAGGATGGGAGATGGATAGTGGGACCAATGTGTGACTGCCTAGGAAAGATAATTGTGTTATGCATTTCTTGAGCTCTTGTCTAGGAAAGAGTAAATATGAATTTTATTAACTCTTCCTCTACCAAGTAAAATTTAATAGGAAGTTCTCTGTTATCTTCTCTTCTGCTTTTTTTCCCCCTTAACTCTGTTCCTGAGAGAAATTGTGCATTAAACAACACTAGCTAGTTCTTTAAAAAGAAAGAAGTGTGTTTGCATCACAACTGGCAGAACATAAAAAAATTCTTTTGTCTCACTGAAATAAACATTTTTGCAATTAAATCATATCAATAAACAGACTTTATGAGCTAAAGGCTGATATAATGATTTGTTTTTTAGTGAGAAGGCTGAGCTTATAGCTATAATGTCTTCAATATAAAAGAATTGCAATAAAATACTGGAGAAAACAGCTTCTTAGAAAATGATTTATTATTGATTTATTCAAACTGTTAACTCTCTAAAAACAAGGAGTCTGTATCAAAACATTTTGAAGGATGCTATATTTCAGAATAAGACTTCTAAAGGGCTACATATATTATAGTTAGTCATGGTTGTGGATAACTGTCAGTACTATACCTTTCAATGAATTTCAATCTGCATCACTCATTCTGCAGATAACTGCTATGCTATTGGTTTTTATAGGAATTCATTCAGTGCTTTTCTGCTGAAATTTCATTTTGGCTTTGACAAACTTTACAGAATGAGAATTTAATAAAAGAAAAATAAGTACTTGCAAAGTAGTTCATTTTTCAGCTATATAAAAACTACCACCAGAAAACAATCCAAGAGATTTTAGGTTGGATAGAGGCTTGAGCAACCTTGTCTAGACAGGTATCCCTGTCCACAGCAAGGGGCTGGGACTAGATGATCCTTAAGGTCCCTTCCAACCCAAACCACTCTAAGATTCTGTGACATAAAACTCTTGCTCAAACTTAGACATCCACCTGGAAATTTCAACATGCAAACAGGTTCTGGAAGAGGTATATTTTTTAAAACTTTATCTCCCTTTTCCTGGTCAGGCAATCTTCATGCACCTTTAACAGTAGCAGGTATTCTTGCATGACAGAGGAAGCTTCATATTTTCAAGGGATGTGAAAACTCCCCTTGGACATGCCTGACACCCTTAAAGAGATTATCAGGCTTTTGTCCCATTCTGCATTAAAAAGAATGTTACTTATACTTCTGGTGGTGTAAATAAATCAAACCCCTGCAACTGTTTCATAAAAGTTTGAAAAACTTAGACCTACTTATTAAATCTCTGAATCATACTGTCTGATTTCAGGTAGAAAGAGATAATTTCAGTGTTGTGAAAGCTGAAAGAAACCCCTCACCTCATAAAGTGATTATAGTTAAATATTTAAAAGGTGACTCTCAATATGAACCGAGAGCTGGATCCAAAAGTTCAAAAGCTATACAACATTTCATTTTATAGAACTGTGAATTAGTGCCTTTGGAATAGCAGTCAGGAATAGATGACGAGAAAGAGAAATTGAAAAGATATTACTTAACATGAAATTTTCTATACTGTTAATATTTTCAGAGGTGCAGAATAGATTTTTCATTTGACATTAGCAGCAAACATTTTAAACTTGAGAACAATTTAACTTAGGCTACATGTGGTGTGTAACCTGCTTTGTCAACAGAAGGCAATGGGATCCATTTTATTGACTGGTAAATATTTTCACTTGTGAGTCTGCCCTCATAGGGATTTATCCTACTGTTTCAGCCTTTTGGTACAGGGTAAAGCTTTTATAACTCCCTCTGCACGGAGGAGAGGTATTGATTATGCAAACTCGCTAAATGTTGCTCACAGTTACAGGTATTCGATAATAACAGCAAATATTGGTTGTTTAGTTGAGCTGATCTTTCAGTAAAGGTCTGATGAAACTCTAAATGTTGGGGCTATTTTAAAGTGATTTATTTTAAAACCAGAGAATGAAATGGAGTTCTGACTACAGACTGAACTTTATAAATTGACATCATATCCCATTTATATACCTTATAAATTGAAAACAGTTATTTTATTTCCTGAATCATTTCTAAACGTCATCTTGCATTTCTTTTTAAATATGAATCTTTCTACTTGACTGAGACTCTTATCATTGGGTATAATTTTTCTACTCTATTTGACACACAGTGACATTTAGAGGAGATAAATATCAGGATTCTTAATAATTTAATAGAATAATTTTGGTGTCTTAGAGTTGTCAGTGTTTGAGGGATACATACTGCCAGCTAGGGGAAATTTTGTCTGCACATTTTGATGGTGTACAGAAAATAATGTCAAGTATTAAGATTTCCCCAGTTTAAAAAAATAAAGAGAAAAGGAACTTTCTAGAATGGCTGCCTGTAAAAGTACAAAACAGGTTTCTTTGTTTAAGGAGATTGTCCTACCACTCGATCTGGAATTGTAAACTTCATTAAGTGGCACTGATGCTCATTTTTATTATGACTTTATAATTTTATCAATTTAATTTTGTTATCAAATAATTTAGGAATCATTTATGTATTTAATGATTTATTTATTGGAAATCTGCAGATCAAATAGGAGGGATGGTGTTTGAAACATCATCCCATTTAAGGAACATTATAAACCAGAAAAAAATAGGCAACACTTTCCTGAAAATATTTGGTTATTTTGGTTTTTCTTTTTTTATTCTTTGCCAAAATACAGGACAACACAATTTTTCACCTGTGAGCCCTAAAGAGGACTGTTTCAAAAACTGAGCAACCCTTCTGAAATTCAGAAGCTTTGGAAGTTATAAATATTTTCAAATCATAGAGACAGACATTCTTTTCAGTACTCCTTTCTCCCCAGTAGTGATGAGGCATAAATCCTTTATAGCCTCATTGTTCTACATCCAAAAGCTCTCTGTACTGATTTCTGCATCCTGTTGACATTTGTATTTATTGTGTGCAGGTATGGATTGCCTAAGTCTTCAGGTGTGTGTTTTTTCTGATGTACGGATATATAACTGTGTACAATTCTTTTTAGTGAATTTTCATCTGCCTGTATTTACATATTGAAATTATTATTACAGAAGAGGTGAGTTTATTCAAGTTGGCTCCAGCTGGATTATAACTAACACTAAACAAGTAAACCCAAATCTAGGATACATATTCAGTAACCACAAAATATCTCATATCATATCTCATGCTCTCCCCAGTGTAAGAAGTCCTTCATATGAACAAATTGCAGTGTTCTGGAAGGTCTCTAAAGGGAAGTCCTATGAAAAATCAAAAGCATTATTTCTTCATGCAGCACTGTATTGTAACAGAGTGCGAATCTTTTGACTCTGGTTTGAGACATCAATTCCACCTATACAAATGTATAGGTGTGATTTTATAATATACATCAGTAAGTGTAGTGTGAAGCAGTGAAGATAAAGATAAACTTGTTGTAAAGATAAATACAGGAGCCCACAAAGATTCATAAAGGTTAGAACATGGGCACTTGCCTTCATATGCATTACCATGGCTGATGCATTGGAAGTACTGCTGATTTTCAACAAAATGCATCATTAAGAATTTCATTCATATATTGTGAGAAGTATAAACAGATGTATAAACATCTATAGTGCTAAGTAAAGCTAGAAAAGCATATGATATCTAGAATGTAGCAAGTGTTTTTTGGGTTTTTTTCTTCCTTTACTAATAATTTCCAATATAGAATTTAATTTGATTATAAATGTTCACCTCAGCTTTAAAATGTTGTGGGATTTTTCTCTAAAACTGAAAACCCCTGTATAAATGATTTCACTGGGAAGTAACTGTAATTTTGGAAATATTAGGGCAGTTAGAAGTTGACAGCTTGTGTGGCCCACTTCTGCTGTTAGTTGGAATATAATTGTCACCCCAATGCTTGAGGCCAGGCACTGCATGCTCCTGTCTCCTCTGGACTCCCATAGTGTGTGTGGAGGTACATTGCTGCTGTGGTTTGGAGCAAATGCTATGTTGAAAATCCTAATATAAGTATTATACTGTTCTGTAAACACTCTTGGATTTGGAATCTCCCTGTCCTTTAAGTTCTTGTTCAAATGATCACGAGTTTGGCTAGAGGAGTGGTTGGAAGTGAGTTTGATGATGGGATAGGTCTTTTAGTCTACCACAATTCTAGTAATTAATGTGTCTAAAGTACTATCCAAAAGGGCAATAAACAGGACTGTGTCCTAATATATTGTAGCATCCAGGGTAGCGTCTTTCTGACAGCAAGAATTCTTTGTAATTTCAATAACAGCAAGAGTGGGTTTGTAGAATAAGTCCTCCATTTTGCAAAGCAAATAAAATTACATGATTTTTGATATTTATGTCCTGTTAAGTAGCTCATACCTCTACCTAAATGCAAACCAATGGAAAACCCTTGGAGAAGCAATTCTTCTAAGACGTGTTTTCTCTCTGTAGAGAACATACATCACTAAAATTTTAGATACATGTGAAATCACAGTACCAGAAAAAGCACTGGTAGGTTTATTATATTTATGACAGGAACTAACTCTTAGCTTTGCCACTTCTTCTTCTGCTGTGTTGGCTATCAACAGTGTCCTGAAGATTTTTTTTTGCAACAAGGGACTCTTTAGACTTCTACTGTGAATTGAAATATAAAGAGGTTCACTGTTGTTGAGGAATCCATTCAAGACAGGTAGCTCAAGGTGCAGCTTCAGGTTGAGCTCTGGGTGAGAGCCCCAGCCAAGAGGCCATGAGGTGCCCACCCTCTGCAGAACAAGGGCCTGGGGACCTGTGGCCAGCCAGGGGACCAGACCCTCAGAGCAGGAGCTGAGGACTCCTGGCCTTCCTGTACTTGACTGGGAGGGTATAAAAGCCCAGAGTTTCCTTTGTTTGGGTCCTCCTCTGAGGCACCAGCTCAAGCTGATATTTTCTTATTTAGTTATTACACCAGGATTTAATCATTTTAAGGATTGAGACATCTGAGAGTCTGCTATGGGAACTCTAGGGTCTAAGGAAGCTTGGTCTGCCTGTGAATGTGAGGTGTGTAGGGAGCCAAGCAGGGCACCCATCAGCTCACAGAAGCCGCCCACTGTGAAAGGGCTGCCGTCCCAGCTCAGGTGGTGAAGGTGTGACTGACAGATTGGCTCCTGGATGGTTGGACAGGGAAGTTTTCCTAAAACTTCTCATAGATCTGAACAAATTCTTGCCTTAGGCACAGCAAAGACTAAAAGAATCACTATATATGTACTGGAGACCAGTGTATCTAGCTTACAGTATATTAACATTTAGTGCATTAGAGGAAACACTTTGGAGGGCACAGACACAGTTAATTTAGAGTTTGCTGTATATTCTGCTGTGCTCTTCATTTACACAAAAGACTACTGTGCTTGAAATTCCTTGTATTTGGCATGTTTATTAAGGATTTAATTCTGAACTATTTACACATATAACTTTAAGCTTCCTTTTATTCTAGCATATGGAGGATGCAGTATCTCATACCTCTGTGCAGCTCAGGTTGGTACTTGGCTTAGTAATTCACATCCCACTTTTAAAACTTCCCATAAACTTGAGTGAAATATACCACAGAAACACAAAGTAGGCCATTGCTTACTACTGTGGTTAATCCCATCATCTTCAGTGAAATTATTTGTACAGGTAAAAGTAGCATTTCCAGGGCTGGTCTCACAATGAACCATAAATTCTTAAATTTGGAAAGCCATAAAGGTGAAAAGGACAACAAAGTGAGAAGTAAATACTACTTTATCATCACCACATTCTCATGGTCAGGGGTTTGTATAAGTCTGTGTGTATTACACACAGTGGCATACATGTGTATGCTCTTTTTATCTTTAAGAAATGCATAATTAAATTAGGAATTAGAAAAAGAAGACATGCAAATTTTTCCTACAAATAGGAAGATAAGAAATATTAGATTTCCTAGGCCCTAAAGTAGCAATTGTTGAAAGGAAACAACTGCTTTAGCTTTGAAAACAACTCAAAAGCCAAACTGATCAAGACAATTTATTGTCTCTTCCAATCTTCCTACCCACTCTAGCAAAGTATGTTTGACAGAGGAACTTCTATGCTAACCACATAAATACTGGGAATGGAATTACACTCGCAGTTGTATCAGTCACTGCAAATCAATGTGGGAAAATGCTTTGTATAAACACAGTAAATCCCAATGTGCTGTACTCCATTTCCACTCTTCTTTTGCTTCAGTAGTAGTGGAGAATGTGAAAGATGTCCTATGAATTGAAGTTAGAGTTCTGTAAGCAAGAACGGTGAACTGACAGCAGAAGCCAAAAGTACTTGGTGCTATCTTTTCTGAAGATTTTTTTTTTTGTGTGCTTCACAGATCTTTCTGCAACAGAATGCTATAAATTATTACTGTGCAATGTGATCTATATGATAAAAACAAGAAATTTAAAGATAAAGATTGAGGATAAAATGAAAAAAAACCAACTTATTTGAAAGGGCTCAAACAATGAAAATTATAATTTCTTTTTCAGAGCAAATTCTTAGAATTTGACTGGTTTTAGTTTTAGGGATTCAAAAGTTGGTGTTATACATGGTGTATTAATTCCAAGCCTCAAAATTACTTTTTTCCTCAACAAAGACATTACATATCCCTTCTGGTTTACTTTATCTCTCTAATGATTTAAATTTCCTTTAGTTTGATTTCTCCATATTTTAGTAATACCTAAAGAGAGATCACTCCTAGGCAGAGTATCAATCATATGAAAAATGTTTCATGCAGTACCTTACTTTCTTACATCAAGGTTTTGGTGAGGTGATGTATTAACTACTCTATTGTGTCAGTAAAGATAAAAGAGTAAAGGAGAACTCACCAGTTGTCATCATAATATCAAATTGTAATGATGTGACATGATTACTCCTGGAGAAGAAAAAGGAATTATGTGTTCCTTCCAAGATACAATGTTTTTAGGCAAGAGTCATATCCAAAATCACACAGCAAGACATGCCTTGAATTTCTGGGCTGTGTTCCCTGACTTACCACATCTAAATGCCTGAGTGTTTGAATAGGAGAAAATATTGGTAAGCTCATTTTTTCTACTGTGCTCTGGAAAACCTGTGGAAGCCTTTAACAATATCTCCTTTGCCTCCTGGTAAGGAAGGGGAGGAGGCAGCTCTCTTTCCTGCATAGTTTCTCTTCCCTTCTGAGAAAGTAGAGAGGTAGAGGGTGGGTCTCATCTCTTTTCTCTCCTGGTCTTTTTGTGTCCCCTGCTAGATGAGAATAAAAGCGAAAAAAAAAAAACCACCAAATAGTGGGAGTATATTTTGGGTATTTTTCATTCTATTTAAAGGATAATATTACCTAAGAACTGGGAAGAAAAATTAGGAACATTTGGAAAACTGTACATTTCCTAGTCACACTTTTCCTGCTGTTGTTTTTCCTGCTTGAATTGCATTTTTCATCACTTAGTGGAAAAGCACAGGGTTGGGAAGGAGAAAAGGAATGCTACATCTGTTGTTAACCAAGAGGAGACAGAGAAAAAATGAGTCCTTCTATTCTGGTCAGGCAGAAAGTGATCTACATTGCTACAGGAATGACTATTCAAGACTGCTTATTTCTGCTCCCTTTCAGCTGATAGGATCGATTTTTTTTCAAATCACTGTTATGTTGCTAGATCAGTAAGCAAGCCTTAGATGCTTCGTATTAGCTATTTGCATTTGTAGCAAAACAGGTCTGCTAAGCAGGGGGATCTGTCAACACTAATCCTGTAATGTGTAGGTCACTTTTACTGTTTTCCAAGCATTTTTACTTCTATATGTATAGAGAAAAGGAAGTTGGGAATCTCTAATTAAAATATTAGGTACAATTCCAACCCCTTCATATCAATAGTAACACATTAATGTTTCTAAAAGTCAAGCAAGAAAGAAAAGTGTCTTCACCCAATGTAATGAGCTATTTGATAAAAACTGCAATTTTTCATGCGGTCTGGTCACTATAGTCACAATTGCTGTATCTCTATTTCTTGCCATCTTTCATGGGACTTTTTCCTCCCAGATTATGGTGGATGTTGACTTAGATCTGTGTTTGATTCAATTTCAAGAGCACAAGGAATGCTAGCTGATTTACTCAGAACTTCTCATGACACCCCTCATCAATGAGGAATAGTGAGCAATCCCAGCGCTCATCTCGTTTCCATACTTGCTGTGTTGCCCGTGAAACAGAGCACTCCACCTGGAAGGGAAAATGTCTGCCATGTGACAACTGCACAGAAATCCTGATAGCCACGTGTGACCACATCTGCTCGTCCAGTGTCACAAATCCCTGGTACCTTCAGGATGGTAAAAGCCCTCCTTTCATGAGCAACTTGATGATAGTTTCTACAATACTACAGGCTTTTATTGCACATTGCAGTTAGTCCAGAGTAGTTTCAGCTACCTGGAAAGAATAGAGCAGATGTGGTATATCAGGAGCAATCTCTTAGCTATAGAGCAGGAATAGAAGAAAGGAATGCGAAACTTAAAACAAACAGTGACCTTCAAGTGCGGTTTTTCCCTGTCAGTAGAAGTCTGTGTGCCTCTTTCTGAAACAATTGCTAGAATTTCAGTGCAGTCTTGCAAATTTAAACAGAAACTTGCATCCAGCAGGCACAGTATGAGTACTTTTATAAACTCAACTGGAGACAACACTCATAAGAGAAAGAGCCTTTTAATATCACATTGGTGATTTTGTACCTGTTCAGGGGGCACAGAGGAAAGAATCTGAAAGCACTCCATGACTTCAGAGGTATGATAGTCAAACTGGGCGCAGGACATGTACTGTTATACACAGGTATCTAATCACACTGGCCTGTGAAAAATAGCCAGGTGCACTGATACATATTCCTTGTTCACTTCCCCAGAAGCAAACTAAGTTATGAGGTTAATGCAACAAGCACAAAAGGTATACTGTGACCTTTCAATACAACTGTTTCTCAAGGAGCTATTTGTTAACTGCCACTGGGATTGAGTGCTCCAGAGCGTGTTAAGCCTTACCAGCCCACTGGATTCACTTCCCTGGATCAGAGGCTGAACATGAAAAATATGCCTATCAATGTATTCCTTGGAGCTACATGTGTTTCTGTATTTTCAGGATCAGCAACCTTGTTAAGTAAGAAGTTGTGGGAACTATGTATACAGGGTGTTGTAACAAACTATTGTTGCAATGAGGTTGAATGTTTCATTTATTTTTTCATTTTGGGGAGAAGGGAGGACAATTTATATTTTAAACAGCTTGACTATAAATATACTGCTATGCCAAGATAAATGGTCAAAACAGTGGTTATAAATTTTGTTTTGGCATTGCAGTAAATTGTGTATATTCATTCCTGAATGTATGTGTGAATTAGCATTTTTATGTATTCATAATGTGACCTTTAGGTTTTAAACTTTCTTTAGGAAATAGTCCTCCTGGAATCTGTTTAGATTTTACTAAGTCGTTGCTGAGATGTGAATAAGTGAGGTCTCTAGCATCTGTCCTCTAATATTTAATCCAGTAGTTTTTGCAAGCTTAGAAATCCTTTAAAATTTTCTCTCAATGCTCTTTTTGACTTAAAAAATTTAAAAAAAGAAATAAAAGAAAGAAAAAGAAATCTTTGGGAGGGACTAAGAGGTGAATCAAACAAAAATACTGGTTTTTTTTTTTCCTTTTTCCCCTTTCCAAGTCAGTTTGCCAGTTAGCTGTTCAGATGGCTGAGTCCTCTTTCGTTTGTGTTCCATTGGTGAGTGTGTATGGAGCAAATCCAGAGCCTTTTACATGTCCCCACATGTAAGCATACAGAAAGTGCACTTTTCACAAAATATTTACTAATGAAAACAGGTAGCTGTATTGGATATTAATTTCCATACTGGATGCCATGAATCTGTCACAGAAAGCTAATTGGGCTTATATTTATCTTTAGTGATCTTACATTAAATATCTTAATAAAAATAATAGTTTCAACTGAGCCTCCTTTCAGCGTCTGTCAAGCAATCAAATGGGAAGCAAATGAATACAAAGGTTTGCTGTGTTGCTGGTTTTTTTTTTAAATGCTTAAAATTTTTTTCTATACTAAAAAAGGTGTGTTATGAGTATTGTTGTTGGTGTTACATGTGGAATACATTTGAAAGGCCCTGTGTTACTGATGAGCTCATTGTTTATAATTAAGAAATATTTGACAAACTGTGAACAAATACTCATTTAATTTCAGAATATTAGCTAAAACATTAATTATTTTCACCTATTAGAGCATCCTAATGAGGAACTAATATTAATTCATCTAACAAAGTTCACTTTTATTTGAGACACTCACCAAGTTAATTACTAGACTCCCTTCATTCATTAACATTTCAAATCTCATTAAAATGTAAATGGAAATTTTTTTTGCATATTAGAGGGTATTTATTGGCATTCATCATAGTAAGTACTTTGGTCTTCATTAATTATAAAGAGTATAATAAATAGTCATTTACTTTTGTCAAAACAGCTGGTTAAAGGTTGTTATACTTTATGCTTTTTAGCATTGCAATCAAAATGGATGGTTCTCTGTATAGACACAATTAATTCTCAGCACTGCACTAGATGGTGTGCAAAGTGGAGGAAACTGTAACAAGTGTTCCTGTTCATGCAGCTGTGTACGTGCAAGAGAAGTACCCTGAAGTAAAGGACTTTTTCTAAGCAAAAAGATACTGTTCTACTGTTCTACATATTTCCTCCCACAATTTAGATGGGCAAGATTATTATAGGCCCTGATGTCACCAGGCCCTGATGTGCACACTCTGCTTGTAAAAAGGTAATTAAAAAAAAAAAAAATTAAAAAAAAAAAAATTAGATTTATTGAAGTGTTGTCATACAGATGCCCTTTACACCATTCCTCCCCTCCCTCCTCACCCCCTACCTCCAAAGTTATTAAGTAATGCTGAACAACTATTTAATCTCTACTAAACATTTGTACCTCTTTCTTATTTTTGAGACTTCCATGGTTGGGAGCATAGGACCGCAGAGTGGCCAGGACTAGATTCATGCCCTCTGTAGTTAAAGGGCATAGACACTAGGGATTATCTGTTTTTAGATGGTAGGTTGGGAAACAGGACACAGTCATCAGCTCTGATAGTTTGGACACAGAGAGACTCTTTTTGTGGGTTCAGGACTTGGGCGTGGGTATTTTACTGACCACCTATATGAAAAGCTATGAAAAGAACCATACATCAATTTTTCAGTCTTGATCAGACCATGTGAGATTTGATTTGCGTGCTAAAACTTAGCAGGCTGCTAAAATAAACTGTTTTCTGCTATCATTTTAATACAATAAATAGGAGTTATGCATAATATGCAATGCTTGACCTTCTCATATATTACCTTTTCCAGTCTTGCATGTATCAGATAATTCTGTATCAAAGCAAACCATATAAATATGGAGACGAATGAAGAAGAAGATAAGCAAAAACAATGAACTGAGACACATAAAAGTATTAAGAACGGGGTTTATGTACTTAAGGTTAAGATCCTGCATCCAGTTTTATGCCTGTGCTAACTACTGAGGTTTCAGCTTGTTCAGGGAACAAAAGCACCTCTGGTAGGATTGGTAAAAATGATACTTCAATTAGTTACTCAGAGTGTATGGCACTCGGTCACTGAAGGAACTACCATAGTTTCAACAACACATTGAAGATTCCCTCCCCTCAAGGAAGACTGTTGTTAGGGGAAAGGCATAAGCTGATAATGAATTCCCCCAAGTACCTGTAAAGAGGTTTCATACCTTTGAAAGAATCCCACTGGTGCTTTCTCACTTGTGCTTGTCAGGAAAAGTCACTAACTTCTCAAAGAGAGTTTGGGAGTTGACTTAAGGGGGTTACTGTGTTTGCAACTAAAAGGAATGGAACAGAGAAAAAATTATGTTTTTCCACTAAGGCTGAGTTTTCATCACTTATTCTTGTACTGCAGTAGTCCCTGCTTTACTTATAACTTCACCTAAGTGCAAAATACTTTGGTTGCCTGTACCTGGATTTGGTGAAATATTTGTATTTGACATAATTTGAATGGCTATTCCAGTCAGCAAAAATAAGGAAACTGAGTTCACAATCAAAAAAGTTATCAAAATCATGACATTAGTTTTGGTAATGAAGATAAAGATCAGTTCACTTGTTCTTTAACTTGATCTCTGTCTGCTTGTGCCAGACAGGAGTTCAGAATAAATGGCAATATTCTCTACAAGGTGACACAAATTTAGCAATGACCACACCATTTTTATGTGTGAGCCTTCCAAGCAGATCAAATCTGGTGTAACTACATATGAATATTAAAAAATCATTATGTGGACTTGCTTGAGGAAACATTAGCCCAGGAATTTCTCTGTTCCCTGTTCTGTCTGCAGAAGAGTGTCTTACAACATAGTATAAATTTTCTTTGCATTATCCATGATGTACTCTTTGCAGATACTTTGTTCCCTTTTTTGCACTAAATAATTGAGACTTTTTTCTTTTCTTCAAGAACAAATCTTCTCCATAATTTTAAAGAAAAGGTATGCAAATGTGTTGTGTTTCTCCATTACTCAATCAGGTATACATCCCAAGGGTATCTGCAAGTATACAAAGCAGTATGTTAGATTGAGGAAAACATTTCTTTACAGATTAGTAGATTTTTTTTTTTTCCAATACACAGGATGGTTTGGTGATGATTTAATCTGCTTGAAACAAAGTCTTTAAAAAAATCTTGGTTACCAGAAATTTTGGAAAACAGATTTGGCAACAAAATTCCTTCCTCCAGTTTATAGAAAAAAACTATCAAGTTTTTTGGGGGGTGGGTTTTTGTTTATTTGTTTGATTTTTATTTTTTTTAATTAATGTGAGGTGAATGGCTAATCAGGCTATGAAACCTCACCTAAGAAATGCTGTTTGGAAGGATATGTAGAGGGATTCCCAGACCTTAAGCCTAGCACAAGCTTCTGACACTTGAGATCCCAGTTTCTGTAGCAAAGAGCCTGAACACCCTGATACTTTGGCTTCTTGTGACTCTGTAGGTGCTTCCAACCTGTGGCAAGGCTGAGAGGCAATACTGCTGTGACTGTGTGCTCCTTGCCTGGTGACATGGGGTCTGTGTGGTGGTTGCTCTAAAATAAAAGGAAAGGTCTCTCCACCCAAAGGAAGCACGACAGAAATGACTGGTGTCCATACTCCCAGGCACAATTTAATCTTTGTCTTTTAATAAAGCAAAATCTTTCATAGCAAAGGTTTCTTCTGGAAGTTTCCAGCTAGTTTTGCATCTGTTCAGGTCATCAGTAGCGCAACGTTCAGATGGTACAGTGCAGTCAGTTTCTAGTTGTCGGAGAAAGAAAAAATTGTGAAGAGGTGCTATAGAGAGGCTGCCAGAGGCTGTTTTCTATGATTAGGGGAAAGAGTAAAACCCAGCAAAAACCAGTTTGTTCTTCTTTTAATTTTCTTTCTTTTCATCTTCAGTATAATTCCTGAAAAATTGGTAGCACTTTCCAGTTTTTTTCTGAGTTTTTGGTGGTGATCCAAACTAGTTTTGTTTTACATTTTGAAACCCTTAGATGCGGAATTTGATTTTGGAATTTGAGCTACTAATAAGATCTGAAAGCAGCCTTGTTGTTCCATGATTGCTGTTGTTAATTTGTAGAAAAATGAAGGCTGAGCCACGCTCTTCAGCACATATGTGAGGGAAACAGAACATTCTTTTGTCCCTGTGCAATCCCCATTCTGCCATCTTCTGTAAAACAGGCAAAGAAGGATAAGAGAGTCAATGTTGCATCATTCCTGAGGCTGAGAATCAAAATATCTGCCTTGAATTTCCAGTACCATTGCTGACCTGAAGTGGGAATTGGTCCCATAAAGGGAATCCAGCACGTTTGGAGTTTGACTACCTTCATGCATTTGTCAGCAGCTCCTGCTCCTGCCCAGCGATGGGTGGGCTGTTAAACACAGCAACAACATCTTTCTCACAGGCTTAGGCAGAGCTTTTCCCCTCTGCTTTTTGATTCGAGAGCTTTTAGAGTTCCTGAGCTTCCTCTGTGACAGAACTCCCAGTACAGGGCTGTACTTTAAAGGCCATGACAGAATTCTTGATTTTAAAATAAATGTGATTTCCCTCTAGTCAAACTTTTCAATATCCTGACAGAGTCCAAGGGTGTTAAAACAATACCTAAGAGAAGGAGAGTGAACTGCTTTCTTCAGACGAGCAGGCTCTTAGTGTAAAGCCAAAATCAAAATACTAAGCATTCACCTATCCTAATAAAAATAAGAATTGTATCAGATAATACAATAGAACTAACAACAGGAAACATTTAAACCTATGTTTTGAATGCCTACTTCTAAAAGGCCCTTTGCAGTAAAGAAAAGAAATGCTAGGATTTTTTAAAAGCAGCTGAAGCACATTTTCTAATCAGCTCATAGGGAGTCATGAGATGAAATTAGGTTACAGTTTTGGTTATGTTGATCTATATCACATGCAGTATACACAACTCTTTTTTGTTTGTAAAAGTAGGTATGGTTACTCTTCCATCTGTCTGTCCTTATTAATGTGACAAGTGTTGACAGTCATCAGAAAATACAGGATTTAGTAGGTAACATAGTTATACACAAGAACGAACCATGAACTTTTATTCCTTATAGAATTCTGCATTTAATGGATCTAAGCGAGTTTCATTTTAAAGTACATTTTAGATGTTGACACCACTTATTATAGCAGCTGGTTCTTTGTCAAATTGGATGATATTCAAAACAGGATTTTGTTGTTCTTTTTCTTCTTGCCATCTGTTGCTGTTATAGACATTTTTCAAGAAATAGCTTCTAAATTAATTAGGTCATATTGTAGATGTGTTCTTTTTATGAAACATTTAAAATTAAAAGCATAAGGAAAATTATGGTGTAACTTAATTTTATAGCATAATTTAATTCCTATACAAATTTTCTATCAAAAAAGATGAACAAAACCCATTTCTTTTTAGATATGTGTTGAACTGGTGGAGCTTGTGACTTAATCTTATAAGAAATCTGATTGCTTACAAACCTGTAATTCAGTTTGCTATTTGAACACCAGGCAAATTATATAAAAGTTTTAATTAGGTGCTGAAATATAATAAAAGAAAAACAAAGGAAAAAGATCCTGAAATCTGCTTCTGTTATACAACCTGAATCTTATTTCACATGTGCTTCAACCTCATTGAACAAAGTAGATAAATTGCTTTAGAACCTGAGCTCAACAAATCTTACCAGCTCATGTGTTTCTAAGCATGCAAGTAGCTCGTTTTACGTCACTCTACCTGACTTGAATTCCTACATCACTTAATTATTTTAAGGATCAACTATTAAATTATACTGGAGAGGGGAATTACACAAGCAGAAAATTAGAGGTTCTCGTATTTTTCCCTATCACAGCTAAACACTTTTTCAAAATGAGAGATAGGATTAGTCTGGATATTTAGGGTCTGACCAAATATATTTATTTTGTGTTCAGAGCACAGAGTACCCTGAGACTTAAATGAAGCACAAAGATGCAGAAAATGTATGTGAACGTGTTGTTAAATACACTGTCATATTGCACAAATAAAGAAGGCCTAAATCTAGTCTGTACTTCCTAATTTTTAGACACTTGCCATTGCAACTTTAAACATACTTTTACAGTAACATTTGCAATGTACACCAAAGTAGACAATATGTCTGAGCTGGAAGAGCTTCTTGGAACAATGTTCACATTGTATGCATGACCTGGGTCAGTGCCCAAGGCTGCATTTGTAATGCTTTCTGCATACAAAGAAACAAAAGGCATGTGGCAAAGCCCCTAAGAGTTGTAACTCATTTGCAATACCTGATAAATGTGATAAATGCCATTAATGTACTCTCAAAAATTGATGCATGTTCCAGAGGTTGACCAATGGTTGGCAACTAATTGATTTTTTAGCAAATGGTTGACTGAGGGCAGAGATTCACAGAATATGTACATCCATGTAGAAGATGGAATATGTTGCAAAGGCAAAAGGACCAGCCTGGCCAATTGCTCCTTTAGCCAGTATTTCTGTCCATGCTCCATTTAATGAAACTACTGCTTCTGTATCAGTAATTAGCATTTCTTACCAATTAGTATGTATTGTCATAGTCCTTACACAAACATGGGCAGGCAACATCCTTCTAATTTCTGGCTAATAGTTAATTTAAATATGGGGGTTGCTTTTATCCTACTTAAATAATTTTTTGACAGCTGGTGAAGTGTCAGATGAGTAAATTATTGTAGTGGGTCTGGCAGTGTCTAAAAGTGAAGGAAGATTGGAGGGAAACTGCTGAATCCTAGCAGCATTAACTCTGAACAACACCAGAACATGAATACCTTAGGCTTGTATGTTCATTGATTACATCCTGAACCCAAAAGGATTCATTGAAGTCTTGTTCTGCTAAGCAGAAAGTCAGCAAATTCAAAGTCGAGAGACCTGGGTGCTACTATTCAGAGTTCAGGTGTAGTCAGGTAGACACTTAAGCCTTGAGATCTGAACTCCAAACAACCTAAAATGAAGAGTGTCTTGGGTCAAGCTCAGTCTCTTGCTCCCCAAACATCCACCTCACAGAATTTCTGCCATACATCAGTGGAACTGCAACTTTAAAGTGTTTTGTGGTTTTTCACTCGCATTTCTCCTGATGGAACACTGTTACAAGAATTTATTACTCTTGCCACTTTAAATCATGTTCCAATTATCAGCCTAAATTCCTCATGGCCAATTTATTCCCATTTGAGCTGTACCAATGTTGTTCTTTAGCTTAAATAGTTCTCTCTCCCTGGAGTTTTATTGCCCCAATCTATTTATTAGATTTAGTCTCTTTAGTCTTTGTGTTGCTTGCTAATTTTCATTACGATAGCTTCCTTATTCCCTGATGATCTTACTAGCTTTTCTCTGAATATCTTACAGAGGCTGGATTTTTATTTTTTCTGACGAATGATCATCAGTATGTACAAAAACTACATCAGCCTGTATTCAGAGGTCTGCAGGTGACACGCAGAACAGTCATAATTAGCAGTCTAATTTGAACAGAAACATGAGAACTCAGCACTGTATGTGCTGAGTTTCTGTGTACTGATAATATAGAAACTATTTCAAGAGTTCAAGGTAGTGTGTCAGTCCACAACAATTTGGAAATTGGATATATGCACCAGTTCATATTAATTTTTAACACTTTCTTGCACAATTACATAAATACTATCCTGTTAGGCTTGAAACACAACGCCTGATTCAATACTGTATACTATTTTACATATATATATAGGTATATGCATACATACATGATACATATATAAGTAAACTAAATTTAAACACATTTTTATATATAATGACAATTATTTCAGATTTATTATTATGCTATTGCTAAGGATTTTCTATAGGTTTTCCTCACTCGCCCACACTTATAATTGATGATCTTAACAATGTTTCTTGTTTGTCCATGTGTGCACAACCTTCCACATAATACTGCTGAATTTTGGTGGATTTGGCAGTGCTGGGTTAACAGTTGGACTCAATGATCTCAAAGGCCTTTTCTAACCTAAAGGATTCTATTATTCTCTGAACCCTCTCCCATCTATGTTACTTCAGTCTTCAAGGTCATCTAGTTCTGTCTGTGTGGTTTTGTCATCCCAATTCTCACTGGAGAAGACATGACAGACTTATGTTGTCAGCACATTTTGTTAGTCTGATTATTTTTTGGTGCCATGGCCAATTATAAAAATACTAAAAATGATAAATTTCAAGTCCCAATTTTAAGAAACTCTCCTGGTCATATTCTCTCAGCCAGCCAGCCATCCTTTCACCACAATCTGACCCCTTAGCTACTTCTGTATTTTAGAATTCTTTTTCTAAACCTTAATTTAGAAAATAATATCCCATGAGGAGCCATAGCAGGTAGTTTTCTGGAGTCCAGGTAGGTTAGATATATTACATTTCCCTTGTTACTGTATTGTCTGCCGGGAGTCAATAGCATCATGGCAGTGCAGTCCTTGTATGCACCTTCCTGCTGCTGATGAAAGCGAAGGCATTTTCATCATTCACATTAAATTTCCTTTTGCTTTCTTAATAACTCTTGCTGTTATAGGCATCTGGCGTTTTGGGGAGGATTTCTTGTATTCCTGAAACATTTGGTAAACTCTGTTCTTTACACAATATTACCTGGCCAGTTCAAAGCAGCCAGGTAAAAGGTGACAACCAGGACCAAAAAAAATCTGGGTTTAAAATCTTCATCTGATATTTCAAGGTTCGAATACGTAGAGTTTCAGATCTTCAAGTTTCAAGACTTCAGATCTTAATAATGTGAGAAGTAAGCATTTTTCAAACATCATTAATCTTTGTAAAAAATATTTTTCTCTTCAGAAACCAGTTCTTTTATTTTAAACCTAGAGTCTATACTGACAGTTTTGTTTCTCTGGAACAGCATTTCCATCTGCAGTGAAAAACCTGCCTATTATAATATACTTATTATAATACCTGGATTATAATCTATATTATATAGATTGCTCTGGGTTTGTGGGGGTTTTGGTTTTTTGGGGGTGATGAGTTTTAGTTTAGGGGGGGATGAGAGGAGAGGTGTTCGTTTTTCCATTTTTTTGGGTTTTTTTCTTTGTTTCAGTGAGGTTTTTATTTCATTGGTTTTTGTTTGGGGTTTTTTTTGGTTTGTTGGGTTTTGGTTTTTTTGGGTTGGTTTTGTTTGTTTTTTGTAATCGTTCATTTCTGTTGGTTTTTTTAAATTGTTTTTCATTTGGTTTGGTTTTATTTTTTCTGTTTGGGGGGCATGGGGGGTTGTGTTGTTGTTTTGCGGGTTTTTCCCCATGAAATGTAATTCTTGTTTATTGGCATCTTGTTTCATTACAAAATCCCATTCACCCAGCAGGCCTTTTTACCAGGTGAAAGCAAAATTATTATAGCTGTAAACTATTATGGATGCCATAAGGAGATATGAATTGCCTTCTCCCAAAGATTTTACTCTTATGGGGCATGACATTATTTTTAAGAGCAAATGAAATCTATCATCTTTTATTCTGTGGCTGAAGTGCACTAATAGTCACTGTAAATGTTCAGGGCTGATGACTAAATGAAGCTGGGAAGATCCAGACCCACAGACTGAAGTGTGGAGAGAAGAAGTGTTTCAGGAGAACAAGGAGCAAAGGATGACTTATTTTCTGCACAGAATAAAAGAATATTTAAGTGAACAAAATTATATAAATGTAGAACACAATCAAATAGGAACAAAAATTTAAAGTTTCAATAATTTTGTTTGCTCTCAAACTCAACTATGTAATTATTTTGATTTTTCATTCATGAAAGTGTATTTGCTAAACTACAAATTCAATTATGTTCTGGATTTACTTCTCTGGCTGTTTGAAGGACTCATGCACTAGTCTCCATGATGGGTCCACTTTCACAGCTAGGTGAACATTTGTGTCTATGTGCTGTGGGTACATGTGGTGATTGGTACATATCTGGTGTACCTTCACAGCTGCCTTCATGTATTTTCTCCAATTAAAAAGAAAAATGGTTTTTCTCTCTTACTGCTTTTGCTCTAAACTTCTAAGCACTGCCTATGGCAAGACACATGTTGAGACATCAGGGTATTTTTAAGTGGGATCATTCTGAATAATGTTCATTTATAATTTCTTATTCAACATTTTTCATCATAATCACAATTCCTTTTGATGGCCTGAAACGATGGTGGTTGAGCTAGATCACAGGTCACTCGTGATACTGAATTTTCAGTTCCTGTGAAACAACAGATAAAAAAATGTTTTAAAGGATCCATCTTCTCTTTTTGAGAAGATGGATTGGTTGTTTGGTATGTGCATTTATATGTTTTTGATTTGACATGCCACTTTTCTGACTTTTCATATTTATGATACACAGCACTATGCTTAATTGTTTCATAAGGAGCCTTGTCACAGTAAATCTTCTTAATGTAAAATGCATTGCAACATAGCATGTCTAGACACAGAAATGCAAATACAAAACCATAATATGCTACCACTTTGACATGATTAAGTACAACACCGATAGCAGCAGAGCACGTGAAATAGAATTAAAGATACTATTTCTGAAAGACAAAAGCAATATCGTTATTCTACAAGAAGTTTCATGGATCCATTATATTAGGATGTGAGTTATTTCAGGAATTTTTGGTACATATAGAACTCGATTTGGAATCAGGAAATCTGACTTCCTGCCACATCTTCCACAGTGTTTTTGGATAACAGTAACAATATCTAGGGAGTGTGCTCACTCTGTTGACTCCTAAGTTTTGACTATAACTGTTGAAGAATATCCTCCAGCAGCTTCACTTTAGCATCTGCATGAAAAAAGTTTAACAAATATATGATTTTTGCATTTGTTATACTCCTAACTCCTGCAGACCTGAAGAATTGAAAAGGAATTCAATATTTTTCCTCAATTGTCTTGAATTTCCAATTTTCAAAACTCCAACAGAAAAGGATCAATATCATAGCAATATCTATCAGACCTTGACAGAAGTTAAAAACAAATCGAAGACACATTATTTGGAAGAAAAGAGAACCATAAGAGAGTAGAGCTATATCTGGTGTGTCAGGTGCATGAGTGGAGCACATGGTGACTCTTTCTCCATAGGAAACAAGGTGAGGAAGTTCAGAGCTACTCTGGAAGCATCCCACAGTGACTTCAGACAGTTCCCAAACCCAACTGAGTGCAGGGACACATCCTCCTCTACTTTACATAGTTGTCAGTGGGGACAAAGATGGTGGAACTCCATTCAAGCTGCTGTTTGTATCCAGGTAGGCTGGACAGATATTTTACTCCTCTCATGCCTAGGAACAGCCCCATACCATCATTCCTGGTGTTGTCTGTGTGATTTCTCCCAGCTCCTGCTGAGCTGCTTTGCCTCTGCCACAAGCTGGGAGAGAACTCCTCCCACTACTGCTGCTCCCAGGGCACATGGAAGGCTCCGTGTTCCCAGGCTGGATCTACCAGAACAGGGTGTCCTGAGGCAAAAGAGAAAAGTGAAAATAATGCCAGCCCATCCTGCTTGTCTGTCTGCTTGGAGACAGAAACCCGTCTCACGTACAGTCTTCTCTAAATCCCCGTGGCAAAGGATATTGGATTGCTATGCTGCACAGGAGACGGGACAAGGAAAAAGCTGTGATCCTGCTACAGATGTTTTTCTGGCTCAAATTTTTGAGTTAATATTTAAAATTGAAAACAAAAAAAAGACCAAAAAAGAATTAACTAAATGAATGAAAGCCAAAAGCATAGATATACACACACATACTCCTCCCCAGAAAAAAAAAAGTTCTGTCACGCCTGTCAGATGGCAACTGACAATATCTCATTTCTCATCAAATCTATCAGATTAGCCAGGCAAGTATGTTTCCCTTAGGCTTTGTCTCCATTGATTTCCTACCCAGTTCCTAATCATATGGAAATTGTTAAAGATGGGAGAAGATATTTTAAGTAAAGTGAAGGGACTTATAATTAATTCCCAGGTATATTACTTTCAGGTATATACTGGCCATAAATTATGCAATTGATTTAATTAAAAGAAATTGATATTAACACAAATAAATGTTCCCAGAATATCTCATCAACAATAGGCAGACACTGAACTGAATTTATGTTTCAAATGGAAATTACTTTCACCCTGAGAACAGTAACACCTGTGGCAACAGCAAAATGCACTGTTCTTGACATGTTTGAAAAACACTTCACAATGAGCATGGAGGGGAGAGGAAGAAGGGGAAGGTATGATTATCAAAGCTAAAAGAGGAGTCAGTCCTTGACTTCTGCGACGAAATCCCATAATCCCACTCTTAATATACATCGTATTTTTTCAGGCCATTAGCTGCCCTTCATTACAGTTTCATGACATTACTGCATGCACGTCATGTGTGAAGTAACTCATTAACCTGAACTGGATTTAGCAAACCCTGTGTTATAATTTATCAGTGTAAAGCATTACACTGGTTAGCTTTTAACTACAGAAGAAACATGCTGAATGGTGTTTTGACCATTTCTGAATTATTTGTGGTACATCTAATTCATGTGTTAATGCCAATCACAAAATGACCACCTGCCTTTTTCTGAGTATGAATTAACTTTTTTCTTTATACAAAGTGATATAAATGTAGATTCTACGAAATAAATAGAAGACATCTTATAGAAAATTAGCAAAAAATACAAGAGAAAATATTCTTAACATTTTCATAGCTCATGTTCAGCTATGTGAGTCCTTTATTCAAGTGTAGAATTTAACCGCATTGGTTATGCATCAAGTAATTGCTCTTTCATGTAATTTGAAAGACCACCTGTAGCTTTTTCTTGACCATAAGGAACTTTAGTCACTCTTTTCCACATTGCCTAAGAGCTTCCTTCATCGAGTACATGGGCTGAGGCTTGCAAAATATCTTTTTAATATACAGTATTTAAATTTAATTTAAATTTTATCATTTAGAGAAGGTCTAAGCCATTCTTGAGGGAGGCAGAGATCAGAAAAAGTATTTGCTCTCTCAGCTTTAAAATATTGTCTTTTAAATTCCATAATTCTGGAGACAAAAGTTAAAATCATGAAGACACAGGTCAGTAAAAATTAAGAAGGATTATTTCTTTCAGAGTACCTGGTTTATCAAATCAAGCAAAAGTCAATATTTCTGAGGCAAAAATACATGTATTTTAGTACAAACAGTTTTTGTGGACAAAACTCCATCAGCTTACAATTTTCGTCTTCATTAAAGGATAAATATTATTTGTTTATTTCTCTTAATCTGTCCAAAAGAAAAATATTCTTCTAGTTTGTCCAGATGGATTTGAATGATTTTACCACACCCAATTAAGCTTTCTGTCTGCTTCAGATATGTTGCACAAGGCAGTCATCATGATTCCATATTCACAAAAACCCCATTTAAACATAATTCTCCCCAAAATAGATCAAAATAACTAAATATAGATGCTGCTTTAATATTAAACATGTACAAAAACCCACTCAATCATATTATGTGCACTTCGTTATTTTCTTTTTTTTTTCTTTCAGATCTCTTAATCTTCTGTCCAAATAGTTGCAGGGAAAAGGATGAACAATATAGCAATTATTCATGCCTTCTACCAGGTAGGCACATTCTGTTACCCAGAAATCCTGACTTGCCACAGGGTGTTTCATTACAGTGTGTTCAGTAACCATTTAAACAAAATTTTATTTATATCAGCTTAGCTTGTTGTAGTTTTTGTACTATAGTAGGAAATTTTCCATGGATGTAGAACAGAAATCTGCCATAACTAATACTTGCAGTCTCAAAGATACCAAGGGGTAAACATCTGTGTGATTTTAAAAAAAAACAGACCGCCCCCCAAAAAAAACTCAGCCAAATGGAAAAATGAAACATTACTCTACACAGAAAGTAAAGGCAGAACATGGTTCATTTACTCTCTTTCCATTTGCACAACAGTAATAAAAATGCCAAACAGACTGATTTTCAGGTAAACTCTAAATTGCAGTAAAGCCAAGATTACAAGGGAAGATTTATTGATACAGCATATATTTCTTGCAATACTGCATTTTTACCTCTCTTTCAAGGATAAGCCAATGTCTTCGTTTAGTTTAGTTTTAACTGGATACTGCCATTTAGTTTTTAATATTTATGAAATGATCTGCCTTTCTCTGAAATAGCAGAATTGAATTTCTATTTCACAATTTTATGTATTAAACATTAGTTCCAGAGTTGTTAAGACTTTATTGTTAGAAAAATTCCACACTGATGAAGAGAGGAAAAATATCTGTTCCTGTGAATTGGTGACCTGATGCCTTGCTTCATTTATGTGTTCTAAAGCTTTTAGAGATTATTTACATATTCTAAAGCTGTTACAGATTCAAGTCCTCTTGAAGACAGAACAGAGCAGAAAATGTCACTCTTTATTGATGTTGTTTTTTCCTAGATAGATCTCAACTTTGTCTCATCTTACCTAAATTTTGATTGGCAAATCTAAAAGGAAATAATTTCTTCTTGAACATGTCACTGAAATAAAAAGAAAAAAATTAGGCAACACGCCTAAACCAAACCCTCCTGAAACCCAGAAAGCTCCTGTAAGATAACAAAAATAGAATATAAGAATTATTACATCCAAGACAGAGGGCAAAAGAGATACAGTAGCTCCTAAAAGCAGCCCCGTGGAAGCATAGTCAGTGAGTGAGGTGCTTAGTTAACATCTCTGAATTGCTCCTCACAGGTGCTTCCCTCTCTATTTTAACCGTTGATAAATCTGCCCTTTTTATGACACTACTTTTTCTTTAAGTTAATCAAATAACAAAATGCCTAACACAGGAAATTTTAACTTTCTAAGTAACTGTTTGTTTTCCTTTGAGTAATAACAGCATAGAAATCCCTCAGATATTTAAAGCTGACAATTTTCCTTGAGATAAATCTCTAAATAGTGTAACTTTCTATGTTCATGGACCTTGACATCAGCATTTATTCATGTTTTCATGTTGTCCTCTTTCTGGAGACAGAGAGACAATTGAATTACACAAGGCAGAACCTCCTAATGTAGTAAGCTTATATAGTCAAGGAGAGAAATTGTGATTAGTTATAAAAAAATACACTGTTTGAATCAATTTGAGTTATTTAATGGACAACTTTAGAAAAATGGATGCTCTCCCATCATGCCACTTAAGCATATTGAGTAGCTCAACAGAAAATGAGTAAGCTTCAATTACTTTCCCATTTCAAATCCTCAGGAGACACCAAGGAAAAAAAGTCTGACATATGCAGTTCACAGTACACAAAAGTTTCAAGGATATTTGAGGGAATACAGGTATTATGGTGATGGAAACACATTTTTGCAATCAACTTTGACATTCTAAATGAGTGCATATTAAACAATTATTTTATGGGCTTTTCATTGGAATAAATTAATAAAGACTTTCTGTTTTGTTTTGGTTTTTTTTTTTTTTTTTTAGATTTCTAGTCTCCATTCAATGCAATGTGGGCATAGTAGCTCAAGCTTTACCTCATTATATACCAGTGGTAGCTAGAGTTTTGGAGCTGCTTTTTTTTTTTTTTTTTTTTTTTTTTTTAAATCTCTAAGGCTACATTTTACTGAAACACAAAATAATCCTTAAAGTAAGGAAACCTCAGTGAGCATAACAGAACAAATTAAACTGAATTTTAGTAGTGGGAACTGTAACCTTGCAGGGAAGACTTTTCCACCAAACTTGATCTCAATCCAGCAAAATTTAGAGGTTCCATTGATCATTAAGAAGCCACAGTCCCCTCACATTAAAGACAGAATAATTTTGGTTTCTAAAAATGCAAGCTGCTCATGTGCTAGCTGATTTTTCTTATGACAAATTCTCTGAAAAGAGGAAAATATTTTCAATGGAGGGGAAGAATATTTTCAGACCAAAAGCTAATCCAGTGACAACCTACAATACTCTAAAGCTCTGGTTGGTTTTTCCTTCTCTCTCCTTTTCTCCTCACTCTTAATAAGCTTCTTCTGCCTCTGAAGACTACATACATCAATGATTTTAGAAGTTGTCTTCAGAAGTTTTGAAGTTCCATAGCTAGAAAAGTTCTTTTCTGAATTATGGCAGAGGTGTATGGAACCTTAGAGGGCAAAGATCTATGTAAATTGAACTCACTCTCTTGCATGTGACTTAGAGAAAAGTAAATTGGAATGTGTTACATATTCTCATTGTAACAGAGAGTTTTAAAAACAGAAATATTTTGCATATAATGCAAATTTTAGTATGCTTATTCCCTGCATTGCTCAGTGAAAGCTACAGAAACAGATATGGTGCTGAAATCACACTGAAAGGATCAGCCCTGTATGTTTTTATTAAACACTTTCATAAAAATCCTGACACCCCTTAGTACTTTTCACGGAGGTCTGTTATTTAACATACTGGTATACCTAATGTTTTCTCCACCCTCCAGATTTTTACCTTAAAATACAGCTAGTATTAGCTAGTACCTATTTAAGTAGCAATTTTATGGTATCATTCAAATCCTTGATATTCAAATGCAGGCAAACATCTGCCTATCAAATATGTGAATATACTATTGCCCTTCTGTTTTTTTTTTTTTTTTTTTTTTTTAGAAACAAGTTTTACATGAGTAAAATTTTGCAGATTTTGGGCCACAAACTCTCTGAACACTTAAGATCAAGTAAGATACAAAATATGTTACTTGTCAAGTCTCAACTTGCTTCTTTCAGGTTTATTAGAATTCATGTTTCTAATAAAGGAAGTTTTAACATAGCAATAACAAATCCTATTTCAGCCAGTTCTGCTCATTGCTCAGGAAAAGCATATTTTCCCAAAACAGTGGAGCAATGTATCATTTTTATTCACCTGGTATAAAAAAAGTACTATTGTGTACTATCTCCAGAGTACTAAACTTCTGTAATATCAGTTATATTTCTATGTCAGCCATGAGCCATCTAAATGAGCTGAGATTAAGATAATGTCTGTTACATAGCGAATGAGAGTTTTTCTGTGAATATGTTTTAAATTATCTGTAGTCATTATAAATTTGCACTGACCAAAAAAAAAATCAAGTTAAGGTTTGTCAGGTAAAATTTTATCACGCAGTTGTTGTGAAATGCTGACCTGAGGTAGTTGTAAGAAAATAAACAAACAAACACACAATGCCCTTATGAATGATTAACTCTTACTGCTGAATATAATTTTCAGTTTGTTTGACTTGTACAATTGACTGCTGTGCCTTAATCTGATTCCATAAAAATAAAAAATGTATTTTAAGGAAAGAGGGAGAGAGTGAAAACTAAGAAGGAACACTACGAATTCAGATACTGTCTAATCCTGTGAAATGAAAAGCACATTCAACCCCTTTAGTAAGAACTGAAAATTCTAGGTACCATCTAAGGATACTCAATACCTGGCAGAATTTTGCCCAAGGAAAGAAATAAGAATATCTCTCTTCTTGACAGTGAAATAAATTTAAGAATACAACCACTCAGAAGAGTAATTCAGAAATGTCATTGTCTGTTCAATGAATGTTAATCTTAAACTATATTTTAAATATGACAAATCTCTAGGTTTCTTAGTTTTAAATAGTTGAAAACTAAGTTTTAGTGTCTTGTTTCTGTATCGCAGAATGAATGTATTTCACCCAAAGAGCATATTTAGAATTACAGAATCATAGTGTAGCCCAGGACCTTGAAAGTTTACCTGGTCCAACTTTTCGTGGGACAGGGATTCTAGATAGAATTATTTAGCAACCTGTCCACTCTCATCTTGAAAAACTCCATTGAGGGGGACTCTGCCACATTCCTGGCCATGTTTTTTCCAGTGAACAATTGCATAAAATATCTTTCTTCAGTGGAGATAAAACCTCTCTTTATGCAACTTCTATCTAATGGCCCTCGCTTTCTCCATGCAACTCCTTATGAAGAAAGAGCCTCTGACCTTTCTGTATTCACCTTTAAAGCAGCGGCTTTGATGAGGTTCCCCCAAGCCTTCTTTTCTCTAGGGAGAATAGAGTTGGAAATGTACACACATTACATCCAAGAAAGACACCAGATAAAGTGCAGATCATGAAGGAGCTGGGACCAAGGGTTTAGCCTTCATTAAAAGTTTGCTTAATTGCTTTCACAGGTGTTACAGACAAAAATGTGACATATAAAGATGTCTCTTCACGCAATGATTTCTTCTAGAAAGTATTTTACAGGTGTTAAGGTTTTAAGAAATTAAAGAATAGAAGATGTGTGATGTCTCTCACTTTCATCGAGGTCCTTGAAAAGAGATCAAAGAGTGAAGAAATGCACTGAAAAATACAAATAGTCATGGACCTCTTGACAGGTCATGGGTCAGCCCCTGTAGGGAGTTTGCTCAAACATCTCTCAGTGGGTTGAAGAGCAGTGTGGGAACTCCATTGATCTTACAGCAATTAGATGGAAAGCATATGAAATATATTTGTTTTGCAGTTTAAAGGAGAAGTGTCCACAGAATAAAAAAAGAAAAAAATACAGCCCTAAGGATTCCACAGAGAATCATCATATTGTGATTATAAAACAAGATAAATCATGACTTAGTTATGGAGTTTTCGAGCTTCAGTTCTTAAAGAGCAGTGACTACCTGTGACTTTTACCATACTTGGGTTTTTCTTCTGTTTTTGTTTGGGTTTGTTTGTTTGGTTTCGTTTGGTGTGGTTTTATTAAGGTGTACTTCTATTTTTCCTGGTTTTAAACAAAAAAAACTTTAATTGTAGTGTCCTGTTACAGGCTTAAATATTCATTGAGCAAGTATAAAGTTACATCATGCATTTTTTTAAAAACTCAGTTCTTAGTTGAGAAGTAGTCCCCAATATTTCAATTCAGATTTCTTGTGTTTCAAATTTATGGTATTTGAAAATTCTCCACTGAACTGAGAAAATGTTTAATATTGGGGATTAATATCAGCCAATAAGCTCTTTTTCTAACCTTTTATTTCAGGCAAGGATCTTACAAGGTATTTTGCGCACATATAACATTTTCTTCAGGCATAGACTACATTTGGCTGATTTGGCATTAGGTCTCCTAGATGCTGAGAAGAGTGAGAAACTTTCATATACACATTAATTATGAATGTTTCTGAATTTGTTTTTTAAGCAAAATATATTTGTATTAAAAAACTGGAAGATTAATATCGGATGTCATCTAAGCTCAAATTCAACATAAGGGCATTGGAGAAATACTTGTTACTTGTGGTACAGATGTCTTTAGACTTTGAAGAAATCTGTTTTGTGAAGTGACTCTCTAAGAATAATTACTTTGTATAGCTCTTACCCCTTGAAGCAAACAGATCATTAGATGGTGCTTATTATTATAAAGCATGCAGTAAGTATCACCATTAACTGATTCATTTTTCATTATTATTTGGAAAGAGCTGGAAATAACACCTACACTTTGCCTTGTTTGATTTTGACAACTACAGAAAAAAACTCAAACCAAAACATGCCACCTCTGCCCCTGCCCCCAGCACCAATGACCCTACCAATCTACCTTCATCCACATGTCCTGAATTAACCAGGGAGAAAAAGGACACGTAGGAAAATACACAGTCTTCCCATGGGCAAAAATCTCATCATGTCCCTCTCCCCTGAAAGGTCAGAAAATAATGAAATCTTCACAGTCTTTTAAAGTTGGCCTGGGTCCAGAGTCAAGGGAAAACACTGCGCTAGCAAACACTGAAATAATTTGAACTCAGAACAGTTCCTTGATTATAACTGTGACAATATTGTGCAAAAGGGGAAATCCTTTTTTGTCATCATGCGGAGTTTTATGCTGGTGCTACAGTTCTGCTTCTAGAGTTTAATCCTGCCAAGTTTTTCGATCCATCTTTTACCTCTCTATCAATCCTTTTCCTCTTAAGGGTGGCCCTGGCAATGCTTTTCAGGACAGCCCTGCTTTTGTGGCTGTGCTTGTGTTTGGTGCAATCGTGCAGGACGCTGGGCAGTGTGGGCAGTTGGAGCCCCTGCACATAAGTCACCACAGGATGGTCTCAAGTAATATCACACGAGATGGGAAGGGCTCTAAAGAGGCACAGAGTCCTAGTTTATGTGTCTGTGAAACCGCCTTTATTCTAAATATAACTTTAGAATTTTCTCGGCCTTTCTTTATTTCCTCTTTCAGTTGCCTCTTGCATCTTTTATTATCTTTTCAGATAATTTCTCACCCAACAATGCACTTTTTCCAGCCTACTGAGGTCATAATTTCTAACTTGTTTTGGTTTGGTTTCTGCTTTAGGATATAGCAATTAGGGCTACATATTGTGTGTTCAGATATAAAAAAATGAAAAGGGTATATACACTCCTAAAAGCTGGCAAAGCATTTAATAATAAAACATGAAATCAGCATGAAGCATTTTATTTAGGGAAACCCCACAGATAATCCTCTTGCTCTCTGACATAATTTTTGTGTGACAGGCAGCAGTGTTATCCTGTTTTGCTGAATTGTTTTGTAGTGCTGGTCGCTGCTAATAAACTATACTGATGCAGAGTACTCCTTCTTGACTCAGCCAGACAAGGTACACAGTTCTATCACAGAAAACTGCTTGTGCAATTTTGTTTTATTGTAGCACTCACAATGCCTTGTCAGAAAAACCCTTTAGAGTTCACAATGGTAGTAATGGGATATTGTTGAGACCAACTGTAACCAAGAAATGCTACTCCACTTTCTACCGTTTGTCGAGCACTTATATCTGCTTTTTGGAAACAGTTCTTCAGAAATGTACCCTGTGCTTTGCTATTTAAACCTTTACTTTCAGAATGGACAAACCAAACTGCAGTTTTGTGAAAGAACATGAGTTTTACAGGTTTCAATAAGACAAATATTTCCAGATATAAAGACATATGGTACACCTAGAAAGAAAATATAAAAACTGAATAAATAGGAATGACAACCTAAATGACTCAAACATCCTAAAAATGACTGAACAAAGTTAAATTTTCACAATACAGACATGAAACGAAAAGACTCAAGGGTTCACAACCACAACTTTTAAATTATTTCAAGGCATCAATGATAAGGAAAGGGTGAGTGACTCACTGAAGGTATATGGAACTTTCAAAACATAAGAAAAAATACAAAATGGAAACAAAATAAAAGAAGTAATTTATGCAGCAAAAAAGTAGATAGATCTGTAGAGGTCAAATAAAAATATCAATATGATTTTACTTGGACAACTTTTAAATAAATTTCCCTATAACTCTTCTACAAAAAATTAAATTAAATCTAAAATAAAGTAAAATAGGTCAAAGAAGCTTGTTCACCATATAAAAATAAAATAATAAATTGTCTTAATTGAAACTGTGAGCAATAATTAATATTTCAAGTAATTAGTCTGTTTTTCATATGCAGTCTCCAGACAAATTTTTGCTACATTTAAGTTTAGCTATGAACAGGAAACATTATCCTCTGCCATATTTTTGTTGATGCACATTTTTATTAAATATTTGGTTGTTAATACTTTTTTTTTTTAATACTGAATGTAACATCTGAAAATTTTCAACTTATTTGGAGAATAACAAAGCAATTTATCAATTTGGCACCTAAACTATGACTATGACCTCAGTTAAAAACATAACTAAGCTGTTAATTTTTCTGCTCATTCCAGTCTGTATAGTTCTCTGTACTCAGTATCACAAGAAGCGAAAACTGAAAACTCTTCAATATATTTAGCCTCGCAAATTCACATTGTTGTACTACCCCAGATTTGTAGAAAAAGAAATGAGGTTCAGTCAGGTTAAAAAAATGAAAGTAAATTAGGGTTCACTTAAAATTGCATTACCAACTTGTGTGCATTATTCAGGCACGAACAAAGGAGGCCAAAACACTATGTCTGACATCTAAGTTCACCATCAGAGAGCTGGGGAGAATTGCGTGTTGCATAGCTGGCTGATCATTTTGGATCCTACCCAGGAAAACCAGAGCATTTAGGGGTAGGACCCAAAAGACTGTACAAAGGACAGAAACCCTAAAAGATAAGAAAAAGACAGCACACGCTAATTAATCCATCAAATGACTAAGTGGACAGCAGACATGGAAGACTGGGTGTCAGTTATTCTGCCTGATGGATGACAGATGCACTTTTGCCTGCTCTCAGAGTGCTGTAATAACCAGAATATGAACCATTATAAAGGAAGAAATAAGGCTCTGCTTTTCCTTCCCATTAGAGCTCTTGAACTCTGAGGAAAAGAGCTAACGGTTGTGCAAGACAGTAGCAGTTTGTTGGATACTTGGATTTAGAGGTTTTTTGGTCAGTGTTGCTCAGCCGAGGGGATGGTGTGAGAATGCCTATGGACTGAGCTCTGCAAGGAGAAGAATGTCTCTTTTTGGCCACGGAAATATGTCAGCCTTGTGCTAGGACTGCCAAGACTGAAGGACTTTTATGCATACTCAAAAGCAAAGTGGGTACCAGGGCAAGATTAATACCAGTGCCGATGTGCTTAGACTTGTTACATTACTTGAAATTATAGTGTCGATTTTATGAACTTCAGCTTGAGATCTTCTTTGAGAGCTCCAGTTTGGACCTAAGAAATTTGCCCAAAATGACATTGAGAAATTTTTCACGGAATAGATTTGAAACTCCTAGAAGTAATAGATAAAAGCTGCAAGTAAGAGAAATAGCTTTGTTTTCTTGCTCTGTAAGTTGTGCTCTGTTTACTCCACAAAGATGCCCTCCTGATGACGTTTGTATGTTGTTATACATTCACCAGAAATTAGGAATTCAAAAACTTTATTTCTGCCAAAAGTCTTCTGGCCATTACTGAGCTTTCCATAATCAACATTAAAAAATGCATCCTTTTTAAAATCATCATTATTATTATTGTTATTTCCAGCAGTGTTCAAGGTTCCGTAGGTCTTGAAGTATAGTATGGTGATGTTGGGAACTGCTAATAATTTCTGGCTTTATTAATGTAACATTGAGAATTACTATGGATTGACAATTGTTAATCATTGCCAAGCAAAATATTATCAGCCAAAAGAAAGGCTTGCTTTTTTTCTTTTCCTGTGAAAACCTAATAATTAATGATGAGCTGCTTTGCACTTTCAGACACAAATGTTCTTCTCAGATTCTTTTCTCCTTTAATCACAGAATATATTTGGCTTTAAGCATTGAGATCCTTTTGTGTCCACTCATAGGAATACACGTTTATAGCAGTGGCAAAACAAGTCTAATATGAAAGAGACATTTTAAATCATTAACATTTCACTTGAGAGATAACATTTTCACAACAAATCGGGCAACTGACAAATGTTTGGTCTCCAGATCTCAGAGACTGAGTTAAAAATTGTGATCTCAGGGTACTAAGGAAAAACAATTAACAGTACTTGGCTTAAAGCTGAACCATTTGTTATAAATGCTTGTTATGAAAACTCATGTAGAGGATTCATTTTTCATTCCCTATGGATATTTTGCCACTCTTCCACAAAATCTTCTTTTTAACCAGAACCATGTTAGCTCTTTCCTTTGAAAATCCTTTGAAATACAGACATCAGTGTTTCACCTGAACGAGTTGTTAAATTTCTATTTTGGAACTTGGGGAAGAAGATAAAAGTTTGGGTTTTTTTTTTTTAAGTTTTACCAAAACAACTTTAAAGAGTACTCAGGAACAGAAATTTCATTACAATATTTCTATAAATTTTACATAAGTTAAAATGATACCATTATTGCAAAAACAACAGCAAAAATATACTCACCATAAACCAAAGAGACATTGATGTTGGCAAATTAGAAAAAAACACTTTTTCATCAGTTTCTTTTGCCATCTTTTTTCAACGAGCAATGCCTGTTAAAAGGTTTAATGGTAGCTTTTTCTCAACATTTCCAAAATAACTTTGTCATAGATGGTGCAAGGTATGGGAATAGACAGGTTCAAGCATCAGAAAATCTCTACAGATATTTGTTTCTTACTATATGCATTAAAATTCTGTGCAGCTCTTTTTGTCTTATTCTTTGATACTTGGTGAACTGCTTCCATACTCTGCCAACATTTGGCATTGAAATCAATGCCTGTCTATTTTATACTTGCTGTTAACTTCTGGCTGACTTTGGAATGGAAATAGATACATAAATTACAAAGTCCGTGGCTGTAAACTGATTTATAATACTTTGTGTCATAAAATATCTACAAGCAAGCTGGAGCATGAGTATTTAGGACAAAATATAGCTTAAATAATCTCAATTTTAGAGCGCTCACTGATGAAAAATCTAACACTGATTTGACAAGATGTTCTAAGTATTCAAGCCCTTAAAAATGAATCTTTATTTGTAGAGTGATTTGTTCTGATTTTAGCTTTCATTATCTTTTTATATCACTCTGCCTGCTAGATTTGAGAAGCATTGTATTATAGAGATACTCAAAGTCCAATCAAAATTGTCTTTGATAAATTAAGAAGATTGATTTCCCTCAGATATTTGCTAGAGAAAAATTTCCTAAAATTTCAGTTATTCCTGTGGACTTCTGAGGAGAATTTTACATGAACTGTGAAGATTTGCAGGCTTATAACAGTCACATCATTGCCAAAGGTGAAGAAAGCACATTGTCTCCATGTTTACACTTCTTCTCTTTTTTTTAAATTACTGCAACACAGAAAAATAAGTACCTTGCATGAGAGAACATGATTCTCATGTTTGCTTTTAGGGATATAAAGTCTTTAATAGCATTTTTAAAGTATGTTCAAATTTCCTTGCTGTGACAGTGGACTTAGCAAGTATTTCAGAGCTGTATTTTATAGAAAATACAGTTATCCAAAGCTGAAACTGTACATCTTACTTTAAATATTTAATTTATTTTTTAAAGTGTCTTCAATCTAAATCTAAAATGGAATTTTAGGTCCTTAAAAGAGCTCTGTATCAGTAATCTTGTTTTTTCACTATTAAACTTTTTAAAATCATATTTTATTCCCTGTTCTTTTTCTTCTGACAAACAAAATCACTGTTAAAATATCTAGAAAATTTTAAGTTCTTTTGTCTCAGCCTTTATGTTGAATATTTAGATTCTACATAGAAATGTGTCCAAACTGATCACAAAAATCTATCTTTCCTTTTCATTCTGCCATTTATTGTTCGGTTTTTGTTTTGCTTTTTTTTCCTAGAGTATCTCTCTTCCTTGTCTTATTTCTTCATTTTCAAATCCTATTTATTTTGATTACCATCAATCACTTTCCCTCTTCCCATTTTTAATATCTACAGAGATGACACAAAAAATCACCACAAAACATGACCAAAAATCTTCCATGCTAATAGTTTCAGGTTAATGTTACAGAATAGTATTTTTATTTTTATGTTTGCTTTCTAGGTCCTTTCGAGTATATCATCAGCGAAAATTCCCACAATTCTTCCTTCCTTAATCTAACTTCTACAGTGAGACTGGACAAAGCAGTAAGATTGTTTTAAGGACTATGGCAGTCCCTGAAAAATATGAAAACATGTTAAAGTAAGCATGCGCTTTAGAGCTATGGTATGTCACAATTTAGTCTGGTGTTCCTCCAGTAGTAGTTAAATAGTGTGAAATGACTGTATGGTACTCTAAAGGGACATCATGTTCCACAAATCTGCCAGAAGTTGTTCATGGGAAGTCACTGCAAGGGGGAAAATTCCTTCCTAGGAAGGAGAGATGTGTTCCTCTGTTGGTTCACTGGAACAGGAGTGCTCTGCTCATGCCTGGGCTCAAGATAAGGAATATTTCTTTCATTCTCAAAATCCCAGTAACAAGTGGTGTCCCTCATGGTCCATACTAGGGCCAACGCTACTTAAAAACTTCATCAATGACATCATGGGACCCATGTCAGCACAAGGGATGATAATTTTAAACTGGAAGAGAGCAGATTTAGATTAAGGAAGGAAGAAATATTTTACAATAAGAGTGGTGAGGCACTGGAACAGGTTGCCCAGAGCAGTTGTGGACAACCATATCTGGAGGCATTAAGACCAGGCTGGATGGGGCTTTGGGCAACCTGGCCGAGTTGAAGGTGAGGTTGAGTACACGATGCTTAAAAATCCCTTGCAACCAAAGCTTTTCTATGATTGTGTGATTCTATGAAAACTCCATATGCATTCAGAGTCTATACCCAGCCCAACCACAGTGACAGTAATTGAAACAACTATTCCATATTTTTACTCTTCCAGACAGTTTAGCACAGTCTATGCCTGTGTTAAACTCCAATGCATTTGCTTGATGTCTTCCTGACTCTTTAAATAGGCATAAAGAAGAATGTGCCAGGAAGCTGCATTCAGAAAAGTGCTACTTTGGTACATCTCTAAAGCACATTGTTGAGAAATCTTCACTTTGTTTTTAGGCTGTAGACCATGAGATAGATGAGACTCTCAAAGTCAAATTTGCCAGGGTAGTTTACATTTCTTTAAGCATGATGATAATCCCTGAAATGATAAATACCCTGTACATTAAGATTACTAAGGTGCTTCTCTCATTACATCTAAATTTGTACAGAAACATGGAAAGGACAATAATGGAGTTTTCTGATAGAATAGAGAAAGAGGACAACTAAATTTCATGCTGAATACCTGGATTTCTGGATAAAAAACTGCCTCTCCTTAAATATTGACATGACCATTCACAAGATTTAAAGCAGAGATTACTTCTAGTCTGGTTGCATTGTCAGCAGTTTAAACTTTGCATAGCAGAAGGTTCTTGCTCTGGCATGCACATCATTTTCAAACTGAAGTTCCTCTCTTACCCATTTTGCAATCTCAAAACAAACAGCTCGGAGTAGCAAAGAGTCTCTCACATGGACCCACAGTAATCTTGAAGTAATTTTTAAGGTTGCAAATCTTAGTTATGATCTTCAGGTAAATCACGAAGACAGAATAAGCCTTTGCAATATCAAACAGAAGATATCAGAAGTGATTCTGACAATCTCTGCTATGCCATGCACAATGCATTTTTTCTGTGAAGCTGTCAGAAGATGGCTTGACTGTGTCTTGACTGTAAGCTGTTTCTTGACTTTTGCATCATAAAACCCATTTCTTTTCCCATTTCTTTCAAGCCATTCAAAATACAGGTCAGCTCACCATGTCAGCCTCCCTATTCGTATCATCAAAAGTTAGGCTGTTTGCTCTCAATCCTTGACTTGGATATGCCGAGCTGCAAAAACAGTTCAGGTATCAACATGACATAACTGAACTGCTCTGCCCCAAATATGCATAAAAATGCTGCATATAGATAATGACAATTAGTTTATTTTTCTTTGAATGTTACAGATTATTGAAAAGGGTATATCTATCCACACACCTATTAGTTAGGAACTATTCAAATGTCAAGAAAAATAATAATGACAGAACTATAATGAATTCTGAAGGGAAAAGAGAATGAGGGTTTCTTAAAAAAAGACAATAATGCTTAAATAGAGATTGTAATTTTATAATAAACTGAAATAGAGTTCGCCCAGAGGCATTCCATAAATTGGCACTAGATCATGAGAAAAGCAAAGAGTTAGATCTCCCAGTACCCACAAAGGAAACAAGAGCTGCTATTAAATACCTTAAAGCTCAAAAAAGGCTCCTGGGCTTGACAGTCCTCTGCCTGTTTTGCATTTTCTATAAGGATGTGTTTTCTCTAAACTCCTTAGGTTTTTAGTATAAAACCCCACTTGGCTTGTTCATTGAACTGTTAATTACTACTGTAAGAAAAACAGCCAGAATACATTTAGCTGACTGAAAAAAATAAAGAAAAGAAAAAGAAACACCATGTTTTTCTATGGAAGATATGTGTTGTGGTTTTTCAAGTGATGTTGGATATTATAGGACAGAGTATTTTATATTCAGATCAATTTATTGGATGCATAATTCTATGACTCTATAACTGCATTCACAAGGGCAGCTTAAGCTGGAAAAGGCCTTTGGCTATTTTGTAATTGTAAAACCACCGTATTTTTAAATGTTTTGACTAGAAGCAAAATTTCACTTACCCCATTGTTGTGTAATTACAGCAGAACAATAGCTAATGTATGGGATTTCTCTTCATAGGATACTTCTTGCCTTCACATTTCGTATTTACTCAGGAGACAGTGGATTTGGCAATTAGTTGCTGGATGACTGATTTACTCACAACAGACCAGACTTCTGGTCTTTTTTTGTTCTGCTGGTGATGTTCAAGTGACACCTTGCAGCTTTAGTGAATCAGTGTATCAAGTGAGTAAGTCATCATCCTACACTCTGTCTGTGTTCCAATCCAGCTGTGGCTACCACAAAAGGTCCCAGATAGCAGCCAGGTAGAAATGCAGAGCATGAACACAATAGTGAAAATAAATAGGGAAGGGCAGCTCTCAGCACTACAGAAGAAGATACACCAAAACAACATCTTGAACCATTCCAAGGGAATTCAGTTTCTTATCACTGTTTGTCTCAAATTCTGAGTAACTCACCAAAAAAGGTGAATTTTCTCACATGCTTCCAGCTGTGCAGGTGATAAAAGGATTTTTTCCAAAACTTTTTATAAATTTATAAAAACAGAAAAAAATTTGCATTCTGTATGGAACATGAAAATCTAAGTCTCAGTTTTTTTTGCTGAATATGATCTGCTCACCCCCAAACAGGAGGTATACATTATCATTTAATACTCAGAGGAATTAAGTGTTTTGCATTTATACACTAGACAAACTGAGATGATTTATATCAGATGTTCCAAATTGCATTAGTAAGAATAATAATGTCTTACAGCATTATTTGGTATAAAACTATGCCTCCTTAGGACCAGAATAAATATTGTTTCTGACTAAACAGCATGGAGAAGGTTGCAATAATTTTTGAGAGATTCATATTTCTACATTCTGAATCTATTAAAATTTCTATATTTGGGCAAACTGTACAGCCTTCTTTTTTTTTTTTTCTTTTTTTTTTTTTTTTCAGTGAAATGTACAGTTATATCTAGCATAAAATTCTTTTACCTAGGCCACTAATAACTTTAAAAAAACTTGTGGAAAATTTTTGCTTTATAGAAAAATTTGTTCTCGTTTTACATCTGCTCTGTCAGACTTAAAATTAATGCATCTGAAACTCCAAAACCAGATAATTTTTTGGCCCTGAAATAGATTTTTATGCCTAAAGCCAGTAAGATATCTTGATGCACCATTCAACCAATCAGGAGAAGGTAAAATAAAGAATTGTACCAATAATATTACATAAGGTGTTTCTTCTCTGTATCTGCCAGCATTTTGTCAAGAACAATTTGATTATTTCTTTATTTAATCACTACCAGCAAATTGCATCATTTCATCTTAATTAGCTTGTCACCAGTAGGAAAATGTACAATACTTAGAGCTAAAAACATTAGCTGATTATCTAAAAGTGCCAAAATCTACTACATACTACATTTTTACAATTTCAAGTTACGTCCTTATTATTCTGTGACTGTGCACTTGGGTAGGTTAATAGAATATCAGTTTTCACCTAAGTAGCTTGGAACAGTTTTTTGTTTTGTGCAGTTTCTTTAAATACATTTTTAAAAAAGACATGACATACAACCTTTAAACCAATTCATTTTTTTCATTTGAGAGTTCCAGTTATGGATGTTTGTGTACTGTAAGGGCAAGCCACCTTACAGCAAATTATTGCCTTTATGTGTATATGAGTTTGTCTGTGCACACACAAAAAAGCTCAGGAATCAATAACCAAGCCATCAAAAAGAAAAAAAAAAAAAAAAGAAAATAGAATGTTTGTTTGAGCTCTGGGTATGACATTTAACTTAAAGCGCATTTGTGGTGTGTACAATGTTTTTTGTATATGGCTAGAACGTATTTTTGTTTTTTACTGTAATTTTTTATGTTTTTGGGAAAACAGATAAAATATTAACTGTTTGCTAACATCTTATTTAAGGTACTGTTTTAAATTTTAAAATAGATGCAGACATACAGGATCTGTGTAACTTATATGTTCAAAAGAATAAAAATACTTTTACTCTACTGAATGCCTACATATAATTTAGTTTCTTGCTGTGCTCTTAATTGTAAAATCTGAATAAACTTTTACACCATGTAAAAGAATTAAAGTAGGCCATAGTAGAAAGCTGCTGTTCCTGCAAACAATGACATTTCTTTAATATTCAGAGCAAAGATATAACATGACCCAGAACTTTAAGACCTTGCTCCCTCTCCTTTCTCTTGACATGTGTCCAGGCAAAAGATTGAGAAAAGGGATGAATGAAAAAAAATCACACCTTACAGCATAATACACCTGAGACCCTCTCAGATTATTAGGAGAAATTAGTCACATCAGAATTACATAGCGAGATTATTTTAGATTCAGATCTGAAAACAATATCTTTAGAGTCTGACTTAAGCTACTATAATACAGAAAGAACATAAAGATACATTTCAGCAATTGAGTGTTTTATGTTACTGTCTTGAGGTGAGCACAAATCCATATCATTCTTAAAGGACTGGTGAAATACAGAATTTGAAAAATAGTTGCAGCATTCCGTTCTCTGTAGAGGTTTGGAATATTTAAAAAGCATTCATCCAGGGAAGAAATTAAAAATAAAAGAAGTGAAAGAAGTAGTAAATGCCAACAAAAAGACTAAAAATATCTGCAGTTACAAAGAAACTTCCAGAAAATGAACATCTTTCCTGGAAATTTAAAAAAAAAAAAAAATCAGTGGTGAAAACAGAAACATTTTCTTATAGTCTTAGAAATGTCTTTCTAATTAACACAAAATAATTCTTTACCTCTTCACACATCACATTTCTTAGCTTCTGAAAAAGTAAAGGCATTGACTTCCCTGAACCTCACAATAACGGGCTAGGGAATGTGAGCACTGAGATGCTTTCATGGAAGTTGCCTCCATGGATATTAGGAGTACAGCAAGGGAAGAGCCTGGAGAGGGCTTGATCTTTGCTCTCTGGAAAAGGAGGAAGGTGCAGGACAGGGAGGTTAGAGACACTTAACAGGGAGTAGGACTTTTTCCCAAAGCTTCAGAGGAATCTCCACTCCAATGCCCAGAGCCCCTCCGTCCCTGCTCCCGCTGTCCCCTCGGGGCTCGCAGCGCTGTTTCCCGCACGGTTCCCCTCGCTCAGCCCCGGCTGCCGGGCAGCGTTTTGCCCTCCCTTGGCCAGGCTTTCCCCGGGGCTCTCGCCCGCCCGCCCGGGGCTGAGGGGCTCAGCCGTGCCTCCAGCATCTTGACACGCAAGCCCAGGACAGTGATAAACCCGGTGTAAAGGCTTACAGACAGTTAGATTAACATGCGTCAAGGAAAAACAGAAGAAATATATAATAATAAGCAATGGTATGTAGACAATTGCAGAATCTTAACATTTAATTTTAAGAATTGTCAGAAGTACATAATGTAAAATGACAATGTTAGAAAGGTGAAGCAGAGAATGAAAACAGTGGAACTGAGTGTTGTGTTACTTTACGAAAACATCTGTGTTATCCATTCAGAGCCTGTGCCTGTTCCACATATCTAGAGTTTTCAAAATTCAAAAATTCCAACAAGTGTTCAAAGTACTAAAAAACCTGTTTTTTATAATTTTCCCAATGGCCTAGTCCATAAAGACATGGATAGCCAGAGGGAAAGGGCAGATAAGTACCAACCCTCTAAAATGAGATCTCCAATGCAACGTGGGAATCTCATTTGGGGTTTCTCCAAGGTGCCAGAGAGAAGTCTATAAAGTGATATTCAGCAGACTGGAAGATTTATGTAGTTATTTTCCTTGTACCAGTTTTGTCAAAACAAAGTTTTTTGTCTAAAGTCTTTTGTCTAAAGAGTTTTTGAATAAGGATTTATGTGCTGGTTTGCACATAGTTTTCAAACATTTTCTTTTTTTAAAAATCTTCATGTTATAACAGCAAGTATGCTGTGTTTACTGTAGATGTAAATGTATTTCAAAAATTCCTTACATGGATGAAAAGTTTGACTTAGAAAATTAAATGTGAAAACATGTGGTAGAAGTTAGAGATGGGTCTATGGTGAGAAGACAGGAAGTGTAAATAGTGTATGAAAAAACACCTTACACAACTTGTAATACAAAGTCTGTATTTAAAAGCAAAAAGACTGTCCAAATCTTTATTTTACTGAAAAGACTTTAATGTGCTTTCTGAATATTTATTACAGTATGGTTGTTTGGAAAATAGAAACCATTTCCAATCCAGCATTTTAATTGTTCCCTAAACTGTGCACACACATAATTAATCCCTTTCGGGGTATTTATAAGTAATGCTAAAAAAATCATCCTATCTGAATAATAATCATAATATTACATTCTGGTTGTGCACGGTCCAGCTAGGTAAATTGAAGACTTTAAGTTTGAAAATTCAATTCTGTCAAGTGGGACATTTTGTACCTTTATATTTATATGTTCAGAAAAGGCTTCATCATTCGCTGGTTAACTGCTGGAATTTCTTTTAACACTTTTCTTAAACTGTAGCTAGTATTTTCAAAAGTGCTAGAGAAAGATAAATATTCATTGAGGTTTGGTTCCCACCTGACTTGCATGGGGTCTTTTGAAATTTCTGTCTTTAGATGCTACAAATTTTGTCTTCAGGCATCATAGGAGTCCTGGAGAGATCTTGAAAGCCAAAATCCTCATGCCCATCATAAAGCTCCATACTTTAGAAGGGAAATTATGGTTTTTTCCTGGAATCAGAAGCCATTAACTGGTTGAAGTGTTTTTACAAAGAACAGTGAAAATAGCATTTATGTGAGTGCTACATGAACAAGTCCATACATATGACCATTTCAAGTCAGTAGTCTTGGTAAATCAATACCCAGTTTAAAAAGGCAGGGAAAAGGAGGGGGAGTAGTCAAATGACATCTACAGAGCTGGGAATATTAAGTTTAATCTGTAGCTGTAACTCTTGAGGGAATTTATGATCAGAAACAGCAGTAATTATTAAAAAGGCTTTGTAGAGTGTGGGATTACTTTGAATGAAAAAGTGATTATTTTAGTAGAGAAAACACACTGAATTTCACAGGGTAATGTAGGCTGTCAGCTTTCTGTTATTTATTTATTTGGTTTGTTGTTTAAAATAATGTATTTTGCACTCTTTCTAGGAATAATTTAGTATATTTTATTACATCTAGCTTTTGCTGTGCTTTAGTAATGCAAATGCTATAAATGCAGGTTTGTCCTCATTTCCTCTGCAGATTTTTGTTTTCAATTGCTTATGACTCAAGTGAATTGAAAAGGAAAAATTCTTCACTCAGACTTCAAGTACAGTGCAAATAGGTTTTTGACTAGTCAGGGACTTCCTCTTGTGGTCTCTGCCATTGTGCTTTCTCAGTGACTTGAGCATTTGCTTTTACTGTACACAACTGTGTTTTAATGATAGGCATGCATGCATAGCATTCCTAGAATTCTCCTTGCACATGTAAAAAAATACAGACAAAAAAGCAAGCAGTGTCAAAACTGAGTCTATGGGTGTATATACACATGAATAAATGTCTTAAAAAATGTGTGTGAAGGGTCAGTGAAAAGTTTTGAAGAAAGTAATAATTTCACCTTTTTTCTCTATGAGTTTTAAGGTAACTGTAGAACTGTTTTATTTTCTGGATGTGCTGAGGAATGCAAAGATGGTACTTTCACGTTGCCTTGAATCCTGAGCTTGGACGGTCCACAATATCTGCCTCTATGCATCTGCAACTTGTACTTTTATTTTAATTTCTCCAAACAGGGAAATGTGAGCACACAGAAAACTTATACTCTGTTTATACAAGTGTGTGTGCAATCAACTTTACTATTTTATTAATTTTATTCTGTGACGTTTAAACTAAATTAAACACAGTTGCTGAAGCAGTATACGTATAATCTGTGATGATTTTACCTTCCTGAGACAGAATGGCTCCTCCTGAGACTTTTGCAAGCTGTGCAGCATTCCTACAGGTCGTAGTTATGGAGTGCTCTCTATCAAAATTGCCCCAAAGATGCGGCACATGTGGAGACATAACTCTCAAAAGTCAGTATTTGTAGAAAAGTACAGTATTTTCCACAGATAGCCTAATCATTTGACATTCTTTTCAAAGAAATGTTTCTGAAGATTTTTTCCCATTTTTCTGCTTTAAATTAAAAAACAAACAAACAAAAAAAGAATACAGCATTCAAAAAGGAAGGCATACTTAGCAGAATTTGAATACTGAATTTGTAAAGCAAGTCAAATATTAGGTACGAGAGGATAATTGGATACACACCTTGAGGGATTTTTATACTTCCAGACCTTTCTTAAACATCAATCAGAATTTTAACAAGTCCCTAACTGTTTGATCCTCATCTTGCTATCCGACCTACATCCTCTTCTTCAGTTGCAGTTTTTTCCCTTTGAGCTGAAGTTCTCAGTTTCATTTTGAGGCTTAACAATTCAATACCTTACTTTCATTTATCTTCTGTCCCACCAGAAATATTTCCTCTTATTTATTTAGTTATTTCAATATTCAATAAATATTTAGTTATTTTCAATGTATGTCACTGCCTTTTTCCATCTTTATGAATTGCATCTGCTTGAGTTATCACCTTCTCCTTTTATTTTCTTATGCTTATCTTTCACTGAGATGCATCTATTATGTCCTGCTAGTACACTGGATCAAGAAACACTTGGAAAATATTCAGTGCAAGAGCAGTTCTTAGGGTACCTGGGTGCTGTGGTTTAGCTCTAGTAGGCAACTGAACCCCACAAAGCTCTCACTCACTCCCTAATGGTTGGACAGGGAAGAGAATCAGAATGGTAAAACTGAGAAAGCTTATGGGTTGAGATAAAGAGAGTTTAATAGGGCTAACAAAAGCTGCACAGACAAGCAAAGCAAAACAAGCAATTAATTCACTGCTTCTTCCCATTAGCAGGCAGTTGTTCAGCCATCTCTAGGAAAGTGGGAATCCACCATGCCTAATGGTGACTTGGGAAGACAAAACATCAAAACTGAATACCACTTCCTTATTCCCCCTCCCTTTCTCCTTCTTTGCCCAGCTTTTACTGCTGAGACAGCATCATATGATGTGGGATATCCCTTTGCTCCATTGGGATCAGCTATCCTGTCTGCATCATCCCCAAATCCTTGTGCAGCCCCAGCCTCCTTGCTGGTGGGGTGTTAAGAGGAGCAGAAAAGGCCTTGACTCTGTGCAAACACTGCTCAGCAATGATTAAAACACCTCTATGTTGTCAACACTGTTTTGGTCACAAATCCAAAGCATAGCATCGTACCAGCTGCTGTGAAAAAAAATTAACTCTATACCACACAAAATGTGTACGTTGGCAATATGGACTATTCCCACATTAACCTGCCTTACATCCCACTAACTTAACTGAGGCAGTCTCAACAAACATATCAGAGAATAATCTGTGTGGAGTATGAATGGAAATACTGTAAGACACTCAGAACATTAATAAAGATATCCTAAACTGTTTACTGTGTCATGAGGAAGCTATGTGCTCCATGTGCCTATGTTTCTAGGTTTGATGGCAGGATGATAACAAATATAACCTTGAGATCATTTGCAGGGTGAAAGTACAGACATTCTCAATGATGACATGTTTTCACTAGTTGTAGTCAGTAAATATTGAAGACACCTGATTTCAAGATATGTGGCCAATTAATTGAACAATCTGTTTTGCAACTCTCTTTATGGAAGCACTCCTACTCACTTATTCTATCTCCACCTCAAAGCACTTTGGGCTGTAAAAACTGCCATTAGTGTTTCTTTCTTCCTTTCAAAAAATTAAATCTTTAATTAGCAGAAAAAGTGAACCATATACTCTGGTTTGCATTAGTCTTCAATATTAATAAGTCATTTAACAGTCATAAATAAAAGATGCAATAAAAAGCCTTTCAATGAAAAAACTATTGAAACTACTGCACTTTAAAAACATGACATTTCCCTAACTTTTAGCCTTGACAGGTTTTCAAGATACTTCCCTTTTTTTTACCAGCTTAAAACAGTATTCCCAGGGCTGCTGTGGTTTATTTAAATTTCAGGGACCAAATTTGACAGCCTCAGCTGCTTTTAAACAACTCAGTTGTGCCAAAGCTGATATTTTGCTATATTTACTAATCCTGGAGAAAGAAAGATCCTTTTCAGATATATTACTCTTTATCTTTATGGACTCATATAAAGAAAACAAGTTTAAATTGAAGTTAAACAGAGTGCTGTATATCTTCGAGGGAAGAAAATAAAATCTTTACCACACAGTATGCTATAGATTGCATTGTCCTTAACTTGGGGCTAAAACATTCAGCAGATTGTGTAAATTACAATATCCTTGAATGGAAAGTTGCTGACTCCTGAGTATCACTCTGTAAGCTGAGCTGTAACAGACAGGAGGGGTATTGAGAAGAGAGCCTCTTGGACTCGTTTCTTTGCTCTCAAGAAAGCGCAGATCTAAGGACACCTCTCAAAGATGGTACAGCTTGTTATGTTATGTTTTGTAATAATTTTTAGCACCTGTTAGGAACAGAGATAACTCCAGTTATTCTCTGATCTTTCTGTCTCTGTCTAGCCAGGTATTGTGGTTTGACCCTGGCTAAATGACAGATACTTATAGCGTCTGCTCTCTCTACTCTCTCCTGCCGCAACTGTGCAGAGGAGAAGAAAAACTAACACAAACACACTGGACTCATGAGTTGAGATAAGCCACTGGTGGGAGGACACACAGAAAAAGGACAAAAACAAACTCAAAACTTAAAGTTGTAAAGTGTTTTATTAACCTAACAGAGTCAGAGGGTAAATCAGAAGTAAAAATAAGCTCTTAAGGCACCATTTCTCCATTCACCACCCTCCCTCCTTCCAGCCAACAGCTCCGCGGCAAGGTCAGGGTGTGAGATTTTTTCTCTTAGTCAGTCAATCACTACAATTCTTCTGCTACAAACACGATTTCTCTACTCAGCCCCCTCCCTATTAAGACACCATTTCTCAGCTCACCCCCTCCCTCCTTCCTTCTAACCAACAGCTCTGGGGTAGGGGCAGGGTATGGGGGTTTCCCTTTGGTCAGGGTCAGTCCATCAGGGGGAAGAGTCCTCTACTTAGCCATGGGGTTCCCTCCCACAAGAGACAGTCCTCTGCAAACTTCTTTGGCGTGGGTCCAATCTCACTAGCAGCAAACCCGCGCGAATCTGCTGCAGCACAAGTTCTTGTCCGTAGACTGCAGACTTTCGAGCCAAGGCCGAGCCGAGGCCAGGCTGTTTCCATCCTGGGAGCAAGGTCTTTCTCTCTCCTGCAAGGCCTTTGCAACTCTCAGTCTCTGGGACTCCCACTGGATCACAGCTTCCTGCAGGCATCACCTGCTCCTTTGGCATGGGCACCTCCCCACAGGCTGTGGGGGGTTCTCTGCATCCCCTGGACCCCATGGGCTGCAGGGGGACCACCTGCTCCCCTATGGTCTTCACCACAGCCAGCAGAGGGTTTTCAGCTCTGGTGCCTGGAGAACTTCTTTCCCCACCTTCTCCACTGACCTTGGTGCCTCCATGTTGTTTTCCCTCATATATTTTTCCTCCTCCTCCTTCTCTGGCTAAAAAGGAGTGTGTTCTGACATTGTTTTGATTTCTTCTTAAATATGTTTTCGCAGAGGTGTAACTAACATCTTTAGTTGGCCCAGGTTTGGCCAGCAGCATGTCCATCATCTTCAGAGCCATCAGAGATTGGCTCTGCTGGACATGGTGGAAAAACTTCCAGAACCTTCACACAGAACATGCAGGAGCCGTCTTTGTACCCCACCCTCCCCACTAGCAAAAACTAGGCAAAGCAAAACCAACACACCAGGTACAAAAAAATAGGTTAGAAATTAGTCAAATGATTGCAATATTACTCATCTCTGCGCCTAATCAAAAGATTAAATAGATGGCAAATGTTTTTATATTTGACCACATATGGAGAAAGATATCAAATACAATCTGTTTGCCTTTCTGTCTTCTTTCACTGTCATCATTGTGGCATGAATGTCAAATGTTATGTCAATGTGCTTCACTTCAGTAAACATAGTCTCCTGAGGCTAAAATTTTAATAATATGTGCAGGTGTCAGTATTTTACAGGTGACTGCTGCTGTATCATCATCATTGAAGTCAATCAGAATTGTTTTCCCACTCCGATAATTCAGTTCTTAATGAGTTCATGGCCAGCAAAAACAAATGTTTGAGATGGAGCATGAGATAGAAAATGACACTTATGACTGTTGAGCCTTCCCGTTACAACATCTCACGTCTGAGACTTTAAATTAGTAAAATTAATACTGAGTGCAGTTTGAACAGAAGTAGAACAGTTCATTATGATACTCACTATGGGATGAATTTTGAAAGCGTGCCAAATCTATTCCAGCTTGAGCAAGCAGTGAGCAAAATGATACATCATTTACACTGCCCACAAAATCCCCAGAAAATAGCAGTTTTCAATTGCCTTCAAATGGTATTTCATCAAGCCCAGAGTACACCAAACAAAGACAATATAGATAGTGTTGTATTTTTCTTTTACTAGAGCTGGGGGACTTGCATAACTTATTATGTGAATTAAAACCAAATAATAAATGAAATTGTCTGAACAAACTTTTCATTATGCAGAAAACTATGGAAATTCTTGCACCACTTATTACTATTTGTGCATATGCATGTCCTATTAACATGCTTAGAAAAGTTGCAGGGCTTTTTTTTATTTGCCCATATGGTACTACAATTTTGAAACTAACAGGTATAATATAGAACAAAAAAAATCTGTGCTTTTGGTGTTTTAGCTCTTAAAATATAGACAGTGTTGTGAAAGCTATTCAATAGTGCTTTTTCCAGTAAGAAAATTATCTAGATATCCATTTTAAGGAAAAAAAAAAAGGGAAAAGAAAGAAAATGCTTTCCCTTTGTGGACACTGAAAGTGGAAAGTACCAGCTGTATCAGCTGAAAGTTCATAAGTCTGTGAGACCTGATGGAATTCATCACAAGATTCTGAAGGAGATAGCAAATATTATGGCAGGACACCTGTCAACCTGCTCCCAAAGTTCTTGGGAGTCTGTGGAGATCCTTGCTGCCTGGAAGCCAGCGATGTTTCTCTGGGTGCAGTTCCAGGGCCAGTCCCCTTCAATCTGTTTATCAGCGACCTGAATCCAGGAGATGAATGTACCACTAGCACATTTTATGATGATCCCAGATAGGGGGTGCTGTTGACTCCCTTGAGGGACAGAATCAACTAGGTTGGAAAAGACCTTTGAGATCATTGACGCCAACCTATGACCTAACACCATCTGGTCAGTTAGACCATGACACTGAGACATCCGGTCTTTTCTTAAACGCTTCCGGAGATGGTGACTCAATCACCTTCCTGGACAGACCATTCCAATGCCTGAGGACCCTTTCTGTGAAGAACTTCTTCTTAATGTCCCACCTGTACCTCCGCTGGGACAGCTTAAGACTGTGTCCCCTTGTCTTGTCACTGATTACCTGGAGAAGAGACCAACCCCTGCCTGGCTATATCTTCCTTTCAGGTGGTTGTAGAGAGTGATAATCTCTTCCCTGAGCCTCCTTTCCTCCAGGTTAAACACCACCAGTTCCCTCAGCCATTCTTTATAGGACAGATGCTCCAGACCCTTCACCAGCCTAGGTGTCCTTCTCTGGAAATGCTACAGCACCTCAACATCCTTCCTAAATTGAGGGGCCCAGAACTGGACACATTGCTCAATGCGAGGCCTCACTTGTGCTGAGTACAGAGGAAGAATCACTCTCCTAGTCCTGCTGGCAACACTATTCCTGATACAGGCCAGGATTCCTTTGGTCTTCTTGGCCACCTGGGCTCATGTTCAGCCTCCTGGAAATCAACACCCTCAGGTGACTTTTTGCCTGGCCACTTTCCAGCCACTCTGCCCTCAGCATGTAGCTCTGCGTAGTATTGTTGTGGCCAAAATGTAGGACCCAGCTTGGTCTCATTAAACCTCATGTCACTGGATTTGGTCCATTGATCCAGCCTGTCCAGATCCCTCTGCAGAGCCCTCCTACCCTCTAGCAGATCACCGCTTGCATCCAACTTGGTGTCATCTGCAAATTTGCTAATGGTAGACAGGAGGCTTGCAGAGGGATCTAGGTAGATTGGACCATTGGGCAATGATTGATGGGATGAAATGTACGAAGTCCAAACACCAGATTCTGCACCTAGGATGAAGTAAGGCTGGGGACAAGTATAAATGAGGAGAAGAGCGTCTGGAGAACAGCCCTGAAAAAAGGGACCCAGGGGTGCTGCATTAATGCAAATAAATAAATCATGGCTCTATGCCTTCACCTCTATGTGAAGATAAAGGAAGCTCAAGTCTAATCTCTGTCTGTTGCAGTGTAGGATTTCATAACCTGCAAAAATTCCTTTCAGGTCTTTCCATTTTTTATAAACTAATATACATACTGAGTCATTCAAATTGCTGCCTTAGAGTGATGTTATAAAGGTTCATTCATTTTAAAATACCACATCCACTCTACATACACACATACATGTAATATCTATAATTTATATAGAAGAATATGAGTGACACAGGGTGATCAAATACCTTGATGAAGACTATGGAAAAAGTAAAAGTTAAATCCCATAATCCTATTCTGAGAAACAATTTTATAGCCATTAAAAACATTTTAAATTTAATGAGAATGAGCGAATAAATTTTAATACTTTGAAAGTACTTTAATGTACTTCTGAGATCAAAAAATTTTTGTGAGTCCTGATCAAAACTTAAAAAGTAATCTTGACTGAACTATAAGGCTTAAAAATATTAAAAATAAAATAATCTTCTTAAATAATATAAAAGGTACTGTTGTGTGTTTTATTTCTGTAGATAATGGCCTTACAATACTGAGTAGTTTATTTTATATAAAATATACTGGGCTAATTAATTAAGTGGGACATATTTCAAAAAGAACCATGGTAAGTGAATAATATATGTTCAGGATAGACTGATGCAGAGATCATAGTAGAGTATAAAATTTTCATTAAGATTCATTTTGAGATAATTATACTCCTTGTAAATTGAACTCACAACTGAGTTCCATCTTTTTCAAAATGTGTGAACTAAACATTCTATCACATAAAAATTCTATGTATTCTCTCAGGATTTTTTGGTCAAAATATGCTTCTGGAATTATTTTAAAACTGTTTAAAACATTTCTATTTAGCATTTTATACACACATCCTTTAAATTTGATAGCTTCACTACAATGAATCCAAGCTGACAGGTCTTTGAGACAGAGTAAATAATTAAATACCAAATTCACAGAAAGAGCCAAAAAAACCTCTGGTGACAGTAAAATATGCATACTAGAATGTTCTGTCCACCCATCCCTTTCTCCCACTTTCCACTTACTTGTATCAGTTATGAGATACCAGACTATATATAAAATGCTCTTTTCAGAGGTCCAGTATCCAACACTGACCATGCTGCACTATAGAGAATGTCTAAAAAAAAAAACAAAACCAAAAAACCACCCCACCCCCCCAAAAAAAAACCCCAAAACCCTCCCCAAAAAACCCAGAAAAAATTGTTGTGGCCACTATCTCTAAAAATACAGAATATTAGTGAAATTTGCACAATGGAAATTGTGTTTGAGTAGCCTAAAGAAGGAAGTCTTTTAGGTAGTGGAGTGCAAAACATGCTCAAAAAGGAGAGAGAACTTTACATCATTGCATGATCCCATTAGGAAGATAAATGAGTAACATTCTAAGTTGTTTTATACACTGTGAAGTCTGGTTTTTTTTCCTTCTGCTTTTCAAAGAATTTAAAATATGATATTAAATACTTGGGCTCTTCCAGAGAAGCAATATTATAGAAGACATGATGTTAATTTTCCCAGATGTTTTTGAGTTATATAAATAGAAAAGGTTTGACAAAACACTTTATAGTATGTTTCAAATATGGGTGCTGTATATAGGAGTTATTAGGATATGCTTTTGGGTTTTGAATCCCCTGTCATTTTTAGATGTCATGTAATCTAAGGTTTAAGGAATTGATAAAAAGGGAAAAAATCTTCTAGGAACTTAAAATACTGAAACACTATTGAAATTATATAAATTCACGACTTAGTGTGTGCTTCAGTGCTGGTGTGTAACAATGGATCAATTATGTAGGCTTATATTTTTTTAGTTCTTTTGCCATGTGTGGTTTTGTTAATGAAAGGCTATTGTAAAGTTGCACAAGAAAACGTAAAAGGGACAAATAGCAGGAGATAGAAAATTGACCACTTAGATATTAAAATGAATAGCAATCAGGAGGATTTCTCGGCACCAGAATAAAATGCAAAATGAGCAACAGATTATTGTTGTGCTAAAATTCAACTGCACGTCTTTCATATAATTGTATTTTAGCCAGATAGACATTAGGAAGCACAGTCACTGGGCTGAAAATGGAATATGTTCATTTGATAGCTTAAAAGGCACACAGCTCCTAGAAGACTTTCAGAAGCCTTTCATGTAATAGCCTGAATCTTATTATATATAAATTCTAACATGTCAGAGCAAACATCTGATCACTTCAGTATCTACAAATTGATACTATTTACACACCTATTGAGATATGGGACATTGAATCTATTTTCTACTAGCGGCTATGGATGTTAAGCAAATTCTCTCACTTATGAATTAAAATTTGCTTTCGGTAGTGTCATAGGATGAAGAAGGTTTAATGGCAGTTCTGGAGATTATCTAGCTCAATAACCCCTGATTACAGATATTCACTACAGCAAGTCGACCAGCATTGTCAGCTGGGTTTTTAATATCCATGATACTTCTATGTATCTTATTCCGGTGTTCAACCACCATCACGTAAAATTAAAAAAAAAAAAAAAAAAAAAAAAAAGAAGAAAAAAGCTTCTTCCTATGTTTAAATGGTAATTCTTGTATTTCATTTTTTGTCCTTGCCTTTTTGTCCTATCACTGGGCACTCCTGAGAAGAGTGACACTGTTTTATCAGACATTTACACGCATTGGTAATATCTTCCTGAACCTTTTCTTCTACAAGCTGAACAGCACTCTCACTGTCTCATCATGTGTTTGATGCCTCAGTCTCTTAATGATTTTTGCAGCTCGAGCAGGACCTGCTCCAGTATGTCCAATTGTCTTGTTCTGGAGAGTTCAGCACTGAAAGCACTGTACCAAGCATGTGTCAGCAGTACTGAGCAGTGGGGAAGGATCACCTCCTTCGACCTGCTGGCAGTGTTCTTCCTAATGCAGCCCACATTGTTGTTGTCCTTCTTTGCTGCAAGGGCATATTGCTGGCTCATGTTCAACTCAGTGTCCAGCAGGGCCCCAGATTCTTCTCTGAGAAGGTGATTTCTGGCTGGATAATACTTCCCCCCGCCTGTCTGTGACTCTATGTTCCCCAGATACAGGAGTTTGAACTTCTGTTTCTTGAACTTCCTAATATTCCTGTCAGTGCACTTCTTCAACCTGAAGAGGTCCCTCTGAATGACGGTGTACCCATCTGGTTTATCGACTCTTCTTCCCAGTTTTGTATCACCTGTGAACCTGCTGATGGTTCACTGGGTCCTATGACCTAGATCATAAGGGAAGTTGATAAATTAAACCTGCCTTGCTATCATTCCCAGGGGTTTGCTGTTAATGGCTTCATGCTACTGCTCATAACCCTTTGGCAGCAGCAGCTCTGTCAGTTTTCACTCCACATAAATGTTCTTTCACACAATCTGCAATCCATCAGTTTATTAGTGAAGATGCTATAGGGAAACATTTTTAAAAGCTGTATTACAGTCAATATAATCAGCACCCACTGCTCTCCATGCATCCACCAAACCAGTCATTTGCAAGGCTATCAGGTTTTTTACCACTCTTTTAAATGAGTTTTTTCCATAAATTATTGCTACTTTTCTACTGAGATGCACAGACATGGCCAGAACTTTGCTTAATTATGTGAGCAGACATTTAAAATGCTTAAAGGTAGCATGCATATTAGAGTAGGCTTGTGAATCTGGGAAAAATAATACCTAAGAGGGCGCTTGAAATGGGAACTTGGGAGTAGCTTGGAAGTAGTTTATGCAAAACAAATTTCCCATAGCATAACAGATCCAAGAAAAACAGTTTGTGGGATAGTTCTGAAAAGGAGAATGTGAGCAGTCCTTGGGCACCATCTGTTACTGGTAGGAAGCAAAATAAATTATTAGGCCAGGAAGATGGAAAGAAGTATCTGAAATATCACCCGAAATCAGAAAAGACATACTTTGTCGAAGAGTAGATGTATTCTATAATAAGTTGCCATCAATTAAAAAAACCAAAACCAACCAGAACCCAAACCAAAATCAAGCAAACAGAAAAACGAGCTATATCCGGGAAACAAGAACCAAGTCAGTGGCTGTTTAAAACCAGAGAACAGTACTATTTATGTGAAATTCACTCCATGGAAAAAAAAAACCAAAATCAACCCAACCCTGCATAAACAGTTAACCAGTCAAAGAAGATTTGAAAGCCATTCCAGATTAAAAAAAAAATTAAAACTGCTTGACTAGTGTCATACATATTACATGAGTATTAGCTGTTTTGACATGGCTGTACAGAAGTTTCTGTGCATTTATAACCTGGTAGATTTTCAGTCCAATATTAATTTAAATTTTCTAACAAAAAAAAAAAATAGGTACATGCTTGATAGAATAAAAAATAATCAGTCTTGAGGCATGTTGCATAAAAATAAAAGGTTTTATATAGTGCTCACTTTATTTCCTCACTTGGCACAGATGCAGTAATGATACAGAGAAGAGCAGAAAGGAATATATTAAAGATATGTAATGTATAAAAGTTTGATACATGATCACTGTCTCTTATTAGACCACCATCCCAAGGGATGGATTCAGATTACTATTAATTCTCTCTTTGACATGGCATGGAAAGTATCCACAGGTTGATGGATTATTGTGGCAAAGTTGGTGAAAGTTTGAGGTTTGCTTTGAGTATTTTTTGCTTCAGCATATATAGAATCTTCTGAGTTATCAAGGGCAGTTTATGATTTTTTTTAGAAATTGTTTCCTTGCAATTTTCACTGATAATGAAGACATTTGCAATGCAAGTTATTTGCATGATAGCAATAACAATAAAAAGCAATAAAGTAATAAAAATATAATGGCCAAATAAAATGGAGTAAATAGTGGTAAAGTTATCTATTCAAAGTTCATAACAGTAGCAAGAAAATAAATAATGTATGATAGTGATTACAATCTCAGGGCATCCAGAGCAAGTTAGTAATAATAACTATGCCCATAATTGTAAATGCAGCTTCTGCTAGTGTAAATATTCTTGTCATATTACTGTATTTGGTGGACAGTTTTGCCATAAAGTCTGCCTAGCAGTCTAAATGTATGTATAATACATGTACAACATGTATTAAATCTTACAAAGCATCTCTGAAGGAAAATAAAATGTCCAAGGGAAAAATAAAATGTACAAGGGAAACGGCATGAAAACTAAATGTCTCTCAACATTCACAGTTGCATCAATAGAAAGATCTGAACACAGTTGCATCGATAGAAAGATCTGAACACATGACCTGCCTAATGAATTCGTAGTGAATCCTTGTGTCTTATTTGATTATGAATAAGGTCTGAAGCTTGAGATATTTTCCACCTGAAATGCGAGTGAATTATAAAGAATGTGATCTAACACCAGTTAGGGAGATAAAAGACACTGATGACTTCGGGAAACGAAAGAAATTAATATGGACAGCTGCCAAAGAGCAGGTGGGAAGTTGGCAAATGTGTCTTAGTGGTTGAGAGTTGAGCTTCTGCTGGACCTACATAAAAAAGTACTGAATTCTAGGAACTGTCATGGCAGCTGTCAGGGAAGAGGCATTGGCAAAGATCAGAAAAAGCTTTGAGAAAGGAATTTCACTTTGGGAAAAAGATTGAGTTTTATAACAGTTCTTCAGGATGTGGCTGAACTGAAGCAAGTGCATATGAAGTTGGGCCTTATTCTTAGAGCAAACTTATGATCTTTCATAGAGCATTGTGCAGACAAGAGTAACAATTTTCTAATCCACAGGAAACTACAGAAGCAGGAAAAATAAGGCATACAATAACCACTTCCTCCTCTGTCTCTCAGTTCTTTACACAGGGAAGAAGACGCTGAAGAGGAAAATACGGCAAGATAGAAGCCCAGCTAGCCAAACTCATCATCACTGTGGATTGCTCCAAACACTTCATGCCATTTTTTTTTTTCTTCACAAAAAGCATAGTGCTTTTAAGGTGTTTATTTAATTTCTTTTCTCGTTTTAATTAGAACCATGGTTTTGTTTTTCCTTTGGTTTGAAAATCATTGTGTTGTTTACATGCCCATTCCAGGTAGCTACTCTTTTTAAACAGCTTAGTTTATTGAACTTTCCTGTTTTCTAAATGTCTTACTTTTATCCACTAAAATGTACAAATATGGAAAGCTAAAATATTCAGTTGAAACACAATAGTAAATGAAGCACTTCACCAATCCTACTGAGCTGATGCCCAATTAGTCAAAAGTAATTAGCATAAAGAGACACAATTAAAATCATTACCCATGTCAGCAGATGAATCAATATGGTACCTATATAATCAGTTAGCTCCTCTCAATCCATAAAATTAATCAGGGACAGAATGGCACTTACTTCACTCAAGAGATGCACTGAATGTTTAATTTTGAAACAACCAGAGTGTCCAAGCAATTACTCTTCAAGATTTTCATGTGTGACACAGAGGTAACAGCACTTGGCATGCCCTTTCCTTCATCTTTGTTTGTCAGTGGTGCTCTCCGCTTGTGTGTTGAGCTCACCAGTGTCCATTTTTCTCTGAAGTCTTTTCTAGCTTTAGAAACAGGTCATAGGAATAATGTTGTTCATACATTTTGAAGGCAAGATTTTTATCATCTTCTCTTTTCCAGATACTCATTTTCAGTGAATACAAGCAAAATGAAGGGTTTATAGCTCTTTAAACTGTAGGAAGTTATTTTCACATGTACCAGGAATAATGTCCACTGCCAAGAAAACTGGGGAATTAAGGGACATCTGGTATCTTTGGTTCTGGCTTTTCAGTGTTTCCCGTTATAATTACCTGGCCCTACTGCTGAATGAAGAGGAATTAAGAGGAAACAAAGTCATATTTTTGTTCCACTGATTCATCCAGAGGAATATATTTTGGCTAGAAACTATAGGTATAAAATACAAAATCTTGATTTTAGTTTGAAACGGGAAGCCAGAAGTGATGCTAATTCCAATGACCAGCATCTTCATGACTATGACAGGCACTGAATCACTGAATCACTGAATCACTGAATCACTGAATCACTGAATCACTGAATCACTGAATCTCTGAATCACAGAATAAGCTGAGTTGGGAGGGACCAGCAAGGATCATTGAGTCAAACTCATGGCCCTGCACAGGCCATCCCCAAGAGTCACACCATGTGCCTGAGAGCATTGTCCAGATGCCTACTGACTCAGACAGACTTAGTGGTGTGACCACTTCCCTGGGGAGCTGTTCCAGGGCCCAACCACCCTCTGGGTAATACCCAAGCTAAGCCTCCCCCGACACAACTTCATGCCCTTCTCTTGGTGTGTCACTGGTCACCACAGAGAAGAGATCAATGTCTACTCCTCTTCCTCTCACAAGGAAGTTGTAGACTGCAATGACATCTCCCCTCAGTCTCCTCTACTCCAGGCTGAACAAAAGATCTGATCATGCAGCATTCACGTAATGCATAAAGAAGTTCCACGTAATCTGGGGACCTGAGATTTGTTACTGCTTTCCTACTTGTTGATAGCTGGTACAGAGGGATACCAGAAAGAAGCTTGCACAAGTGAGGTTCACAGTTTTCCTATGATAAAGGGCATCTGCATTTTTCTATTGTGCCCCACTCCACTCCCCTCTCCTTGCTGATACAGTCTCTGTCTATGGACGCTGAAATCTGGAGCACGCATGTAGGAAGTCCATTTGTCCTGGGCAGTCAGCTCACAGGAAACTATGGCCACGGTAGGGTATCTGTGGCAGGGGAGATCTCTCAGAAGACTTCCAGCAACATTACTAGAGGAAAACCGAAATGGTAACCCGGGAGGAATCCATGCAATTGGGTTGCTGCTGTTGCTGGGACTACTGGAAAGAGTAAAAGCAGCATTTCCGCCTGATTCCTTGGAGTCACCATGAGGCAAGTGATGACCAGCTTGTTTAGAGTTAAGAGCCATTCAGCATAGACATTCCTGGCAGGAATTACTTTCCCTTTCTCCTCTTCTCTGTGGCATTGTAAAGTGGCAGGCTGGATAGCTCTCAGTCTTTACCTGGCCACAGGAAGCATAGAAAAGGGATAAAACAAGATGAAGCACTGCCTTCAGTGAAATCTTTATTTCATAATAATCATAACATTAGTCTGCATGCTGGGTTCTTGCTTTATTGCTTTTACATAAGTAACTCTTAAATTAGCAGTCAAACAACAAAATATATGTGTAATACTGAGGTCTTACAATAGGTGTATCTACTATTCTCATCAGTGGTTGTGATATCATGATAGAGGAAGGCATCCACAAGCACCTACGTAATTTAGGAAATACATTCCACTGTCTTTTTCTTTCTTTGTTTAATTCTTGTCTAAAATGTTTTGAAAATTATGTTCAGTTATGCTACAGGCAAAACTGCGGTAGAAATGGCCAAGAAAAAAAGGCCAATAAAATTCAAAAATAGGACAATGTTAAAAAAAAATGAAGTGGCAAGCTTTTTAAAGTCTTTGATAAAGAGACCATATAACTACAGCTTTGCAGGAGTCAATGTACATACCTAAGGATACTAAAGAACTATCTTAGGAATTACTGTTCATTTGCTGTGAGGACGGATTAAAATTGCAAATGTTACTGTGTCAAATAGCCTATTTAATAATTTATCTTCCTTGCTTCACAGTGAAAAAGAGACATTTTCTGAGAAGATAAAGGGTGGTAAAAAAGTTTCATTATACAGAGTGGTCAGTACAGAGGAAATCAGTGTCTCTGAGAAAATAGACAGGTATTTCATTATTTATCTACATCTAGTTTTTGACAATGCAAAATCATACGCTTTCATCTCTGTTGTTCATCTTTTTCTGAAAGATAAGTATATGACCTTTAAATCTCCAGACTCCATGAGAGAGGACAATTTAGAATAAAGTATGAAAGAAATTAACAAGGTTATATTTGCCATATTTCTAGCAGGACAAAGTGCTCAAAGAGGCTTGTGCAATTTTTGCCCTAATTTTTTAATCTTACTGAAATGTATTTATCCCACCAGATTAGATTAATATGTTTTTCTTTAATTTTGCTTTCTACCTTATGGGCCAGAATAACACCACATTTGTATAAATGAATTGTCTACCTTTGCATTTGCACTGGGTAGCTTTTTTAGCAAAATTCCTCTTTGGAACAAGCAGAAATCTATATCAGTGGCTACAGAGCAAAAGTAACTATTAACCACATAGTTGACATGCTGTGTAATAACAGCGGTGTCTCTCAATGGGGACATTTCAGAAAGCTGTAGCCTACTTCACCCCTCCTGCATACTGAGCATATATCCTTGAGGACTTAGGGGAAAGAAACTAGTGCTCTTTAAATTCATACCCTGCCTTTCTTCATGGCAATTCTCCCTGCGTATTTCTCTATGAAGACTCAAATCCTCTTTTCTGTGGCGTTCCATAGCAGGTTTATGTCAACTTCAAGTTAAATGACTGATATTGAAGACAACAAACTTGATGGAAGAAGATAGATGTAACTTGAACCTAGAATAGAAATATTTTTAATGTGAATTAAATTTCTGCCTCAAAAACCTTTGTCATATTTATTTTCTGTAAATATTGTCTGTATTCAACCAGTGAATTCTGTTGATTTAACATCTTGAAAAAGAGGATATTGGGGGAACAGAGGACAGACACTTGTGCGTGAGAAGGAAAGAAGAAAAAGCAGATCCTGGATGAACTAAAATTAAACATGTTATCCTAGAGAAGTTTTGAATAACCTTGCAGACTTCTGCTTCCTTACCTCACTTGTCTTGAATTAATGTTGTTTATTGGTTAAGTATTGTTTGGAAACATGTCACTGCATAAGAGCAAACCCTAGACATATATCTGTCCAGGATTTGCATTATGGAGTTTGTTGATGTATATATATATGCATACATACACGTATATAATGGTCTATGGATGCTTAGCTTAATTTTTGGTTTGGTTTTAGTATTTTCTTCTATATCACTAAAAACATAGGAGCATGAAGTAAAGATTTTCAGGGGAGGAAAACACCACAAATTCTCTCTGACTTTCGGTAGGATGTCTGTCTTCTCTATGACTAAAACCTTTCTGCAGTGTATAAAACTGTGTCATCTATTCAGTGTGTTCCTCATATTGGCTTCTTGTAGCAGTAAAATTCCAAGACACTGCAGTAATGCAATAAGAAAGGTTGGGGTGTCATGACTGCTCTTTTTAATTTATCAAAATATTTGTAAGTCTGACATTGATTTAGGGTATGTGAAATCCTCACAGGCAACAGGACACTATGTACTGCAGATTTTTTCCCATAGATGGTACAGTGATTGATTTTTCATCATAAACAAATTAATGATATATTCATAATTCTCAAGAGATTTGTTCTTTTTGTTGGCTGATACATTTTTAAATGACAGTATTTTGTGTTCTTAAATTGGCACTATACTGTATAGTCCCGTTAGCACTTCTTTCATACAATTGTATGGTATCCTGAGTTTCTTATCACTGGAAAAAATGACTATTTAGGCATTGACAGATGAGTTCTCTGAGTCACAGCTTTAGTCTTACACTAGTTCAAACAGTTTCATTTCCACTAGGTGGAGCATTGTTATCACACCAGAATTTTTTTACATTCGAAAGATTCGTTTGAAGTCAAGGAAAAGAAAAAAAGAGATTGAGCTGGAGAATTTGGATCTAGATCTAGATAAGTTTTTGTGAAGTGTGTGAAGGTAAAGTATGCAAACATCTGTATTTCAATCCATCTCGATTGGTCTGCCTCCTTATCTTGTGAATTCTGTCTCCCTAGTTCATCATTACCCTTTCAGGCTTTGACTGAAAAGGTGAAAAATTTAAGGTAAAAGACATGAGGTACATTGACAATCTCACCAGGGGAAGCAGAAGGGCAGGTACCGATCTTTTCGCTCTCATGACCAGTGACAGGAGTCGAGGGAACGGCATGAAACCTAGTTGGAGGAGGTTTAGATTGGATATCAGGAAAAGGTTTTTCACCAAGAGGGATGGAATAGGCTCCCCAGGGCAGTGGGTGCAGCACCAAGCTCGTCAGAGTTCAAGAAGCATTTGGACAATGCTCTCGGGCACATGGTATGACACTTGGAGTGTCTGTGCAGGGTCAGCAGTTGGACTCAATGATCCTGATGGGTGCCTTCCAATTCAGCATTTTCTATCATTCCATGATTTCCAGAAAAAGAAAAAAAAATCAAGGTGGCTGCTATGGTGCTGATATCCGTGTCTAAAGGATGAATTTGCATATTGTGAAATTATGGTGTTTTAGGTGACTATATTTAGGGATAAGTTTTGTGGAAACATAATGAATTGCATGCCATTTGGGGTCTAACAAACTCCAAAGTCAGTAAATTCAAAGATAAAAATTCGCTGCTAAGAGGTGCCTTTTTTGAAACTGGAAAAAGAACAAGAATACTTTATAGAAGGGTAGCCTGGCTGAGACTTCTCAGTTAGTAAAAAATAGGGGTATTCAGAGGCTTAACAGATTGCTCTCAACTTTAACATCACTCAGAAGCACAAAAGTGCTAAGAAAATTGCAATAAATGTGTGACAAAACACCAATGCTATATTCAGTTATAGCAAGAACTGTGTATCCATACTCATGGTTATCACTGTCCTCTTATGTTTTCAACACCACTCTTAGCTGAAATCCCACAAATATGAGTGGTAGATCAGCTTTTTCTGAGGTCTCTGTGATAAAGTTTCACATTCCCAAGAAAGCCTTGTTTAGGCTTGTACCTATTTCTGGGTTTTTTTGTAATTGGTTACCTTTTTCTTAATTTTAGCCAAGTATCCAAGAGGTAAAGCACTTTGCAGATATGTAGAATTCTTCGGGTGCATCCAACCTAACATTTTGTCCCACAGGAAGATACAAAAGGGTCTTCAGTGCTGTAGTTGGGTCAATATGAAATTTTAAAAGGGTGAACCTGGCCACACAGGCACTTTCGATTTCCAATAGTTTCAGTCAGAAATGGCACCTATGGCAGAAGAATGGTTTAGAGCAGGTGTTTCAAGCTGTGTTTGTGTCTGAGACATTCTGCATGCCACAGCTGGTGACAGGTGGGCTGTTACAGCTGAAGCAGGCTCTGTCTGCTCAGTGAAGGAGACAACAGGTTTCTCCTTGCTAATACTGTTCATAAATAACACATGTATCTACACTGCATTCAAAAATCAGTGAGCAAATATACACAAATTAGCTCAGTTTTCAATGGCTGTATAGACCTCGGCCTTGTTTGGCTGTCCAAGAATGAATGCGGTGCTGCTGGGGTGCATCAGAAGGCCTGTGCTGAGAGAGCATTGGAGGATCTCATCCTTTGACCTTGTGGCTTTCTGACTCCAACTGAAGGCATCATTTGCTCTGATGTCCATTAGAGAATACTTTGTCATATTCATAAAGTTCTAGATGTTTGATGCAGATTCCAGTGCTAAAACGGAGTATCCTATTGAAACTGGTTCTGTTTGCATCTTCTTAGGGTAAAAGGATAGTAATGAAATAGTAAAGTGAACATTAACAGACTGAGGTGTAATGATTTGTAAACTCAAGCAATACAATTTAGTAACTATATTTCTACTGCACGTTCTCATGTCAGTGAAAATGTTTCAAATATGTCTTAGAACTGGCAACTTACATTTGCATTGTGACTCTGCATAACACAGGTCCACTCTGAAGGGTGGCTAGCTAGTCAGTACTCCGAATGTAACTTCTTTGAAAACAGCCGTGTTGTCATCAAATTGTGGACAAAGTAATAGATACCAGATTAAAAGTCTTTTCTGAGCTCCATGTACTCTTCTGCAATACTAACTTCTACAATTTACCTGACAGCCTAGCATAACAGAGGGCTGTTGAAAAGGATAGCAAAATTTTCAAATGGTTTCTTTAGTCATGGTTTTCTGGCTCACCTAAATTGCCATAAATTGCAGAAAAATATCTATTATATATATTTTTAAGTAGTAGCTGAAAAAAAATAAACTAGATATAGATTGAATTTAAAATTAATGTTTTGCTAAATGAGAGAAACCCAATGTGAAGCTTTTCTGCAGCTATCCACAGAATAAAAAGGTTAAGAATACACAGGTCTCCAGAAACTTTAGTCCCCTGGCTTTCAAATCAATCATGCTAAAAAATCAATAATATAATTTTTCTTTTTGTGAGACCTAATGAATAACACATAGTAGGTTAAGGAAAAGGCTCCAGTTTCTCTAGCCAGTGGGTTGCTGTATGAGCAGTGTTTTGCTCATTATCTAATGACAATTGAGAGCTTTTTTTTTTTCCTAGTGATATGGAATACAATTAAATCAATAAAATGTTTATGGGCATTGTTAAAATAGTGAAGAACCTTCCAACTGTTGAAAAATAACTGACAAATTAAAAGTTAAGTGTGTAAGACTATAACAAAATACACTGCCATTAATTTTTGTCTGTGCCATTTCTAAATGTGTCTTAAAATGTGTGAAATCTGTGTGATTTATCTGTCACCAGGGCAAGTCATGTGTTAATTTGTACTATAAAGATACCATATAAGAAACCACATCAATATATAGTCTAAAAAGGTTAAGTCAAGCCCCTTTTTTAAATAGAATGACTAATCAAATACAAATTTTACCATGAGGTTGAAAGATGAAATGGGGCTGCTGAAAAATGTTGGGTGTTATAGTTTAGGGGGGGCCGTAACAGTCCTCTTGGTTTAAAAATATGACTGTATAGGCTGTCTTGGTTGCCCCTGAATATTGTCTGTGGGGAAAGCACTATCAGTAGTAGTGGTTTTTTACTATCCTGGGCTCTAAGAGTACCCTACTTCATCCCAGCTCCTTGCTGTAAGGAAAAATTGTCTTGCATGTCCAGTTTCTCTCATAGAGACATGAATCGGAACAAGTGCAAGAACAAAGGAAATGTGTTGCTCCAGCAGATCCTCTCTGGGATAGGACAAGAACATTAGTATTTCAGGACACCCTAGAATCTGGAGACTGAGTCATCATTGCCATTTTCCCTTTTCCTTCACTCATAGTTTACAAAGATTTATTTATAGCTTATATTTCTGTTTCTAATGAAAAAGCAAAAGTTACTCAATCAAAGCCATTCTCTATTTTTTAAATTCTGGGTATTTAATTTCAGAATTCTCATTCTCAAACCATTTACATTTCTATTTTCCCCTTTATCTTGATCAGGACTGTTTTCAGTTTTTGAGTGATGAGTACTTCAAAGAGCAGGGAACAATATAATTACCTCTGGGCCCCTCATCTGGGGTCCCAGCTCACTGACAGGTAAAGAAAATGGCTGACCATGAATCGGGCATTTTCCTACCAGGTGCTTTTAAGGTTAGGTGATAAAAGACATGAAGAAGGTCAAAGAAGTCTTTTCATCTTAGTGACTGGGAGCACCTTGTATTTTTTTCATTTATATTTTCTTCTGGGAAAAATTTCTTCTCCTCTTCTCTTCTCTTCTCTTCTCTTCTCTTCTCTTCTCTTCTCTTCTCTTCTCTTCTCTTCTCTTCTCTTCTCTTCTCTTCTCTTCTCTTCTCTTCTCTTCTCTTCTCTTCTCTTCTCCTCTCTTCTCTGTTAAAGTACAGAAGATCACTCAGGAGCACACAGTTGGCCACAATGGTGCAGGTAACATCTTTTATTTTTTCCATAGAGTCAGAGACACAAAACTTGACAGTATCACTCCACTTGGCTATGGTAAGTCAGTAGAGGGCAGCCGTACACGTGCCCACTAAGCAGCTATTACAGTATAATGTACATTTTATTGATGTCTTAAAATGGATGGCTTGCTATATTTATGATAACATTTATTACAGGACACAGAGTTCATCTCGCTGGAACAAACCATTTAGTTCATCTTGTCCAGTAAGCGCTTGACAGTGGCAGTGAATAACTGATGTCTCAGAGCAAGCATAAAAATAAACAAGATGCACTCAGCCAATTGTGCAGTGCCAAACCTCTGCAGGCGATTAGATAACACCCTCAAGCATGAAATCTGATTACCTTATTATCATCTTAGCTTGCATAGCCATGGATTCTAAGCAATGCTATTAGTTATCCGCTCCTCTTTGGAATGTAGCTGTAGTGTTTTGCCTCAATGAGTTCCTGTGGCAACAATTTTCACAAACATATTATGAAAACTTTTTGCCTTTTGATCAGTCTTGTTAACTGAATTTCAGCAGTAGAAACATATGTTCGTATCTAAAATATAATAGCAGATACTTGAATAGACACCTAGTTTAAATACATTTTTTAGACTGCAAATTTAATCAAGCCTTAATTAAAAGTCATAAAATTATGAGTTTTCCTTAGTGTTCATGATTTTAAAGATAACAGAATGTGGGGGCTCTTTTCCAAAAGAGAGAGAAAGAGCTTTTCCTCCAAAAGGACTAAAATTCATTCTACTTCTAACACAATTCCTGAGATTCTCATTTACCCACACGGAACTGAGAGGCGAAGATTTAGGATAATGATGAAACAGGATAAGACTTGTTCAATTTTGCAAGTTGGTAACAGTTGGTTTTATAATAGCTGCATAAAAGGGAGCCCATCCTAAGCTACAATGCCCTTGACAAACCTAAACGCATTTAGTGGTGTGAAGGAGGCTCCATTGATTAACTGCTGACAGACCTACCAAAGCAAATATGATAAAAACCTAACAGGACTCACAGTCTAAACAGCTATAGTGTCTTGGCATCAAAACCGTCCCTCCTCCCCTTTGCAAGCAAGCTGGGAGAAAAGATATGGCTTGAAGAACAGCTTATAAGAAACTAAGACTTCTGTGTTATCAAACTTCTTATATTACTGTTGATGAAATTTGCATATTAGGACTTTAAAGAACATGACTTATTGTCAGCACTTTCAACATTTCATTGGAGTATGACCATGACTTGTCAACCCCTACTCCAAATCACCCATGGCCTGCCAGGAGTTTGGAATCACTCATGGTTATGTGGTGGGTAAACCCTGGCTGGACACCAGCTTACCAAAGCTTCTCTAGCCCTCCCCTCCTCATCTGGACAGAAGAGAGGAAAATATAACAAACAGTTCATAGATTTAAAGGCAGGGAGAGATTCGCTCTCTTATCTTTGTTTTTTCATGTGACAATTCACATAATTCATGTGACAATTCACTTAATTCACATGACAATAAATTACTGTCACAGACAAAACACAATCAACTTTGGGAAACTTGTTTAATTCATTACCAATCAAATCAGGGTAGAGTACTAAGAAGTAAAACCAAACCTTAAAACACCTTCCTCCTACCCCTCTCTTCTTCCATGGCTCATCTGCACTATCAATTTTCTCTACCTCCTTCCCCCACAGCAGTTCAAGCAGACCAGGAATGGGGGAATGTGTTTATCACATGTTGTCTCTGCTGCTCCTCCCTCTTCAGGGGAAGGACTTCTCATACACTTCCTCTGCTCCAGAATGGGGTGTTTCCCATGGGAGACAATCCTCCATGGACTTCTCCAACATGAGTCCTTCCCATGGGCTGCAGTTCTTCATGAACTGCTCTGGTGTGCGTCCTTTCTATGGTGTGAAGTCTTTCAGGAACAGACTGATCCAGCCTGGGTACCCGGCAGGGTCACAAGTCCTGCCTGCAAACCTGCTCCAGGGTGGGTTCCTTCTTCCACAGGGACACAGGCCATGCCAGGACCCTGTTCTAGTGTGGACTTCCCATGGGGTCACAGTCTCCTTCAGGCACCTACCTGCTCCAGTGTGGAGTCCTTCTTGCGCTGCAGGGGCGTAGCTGTCTCACCACAGTCTTCACCACAGGCTGCAGGGGAACCTGTGCTGCTCTGTCTCCTTCTTTGCTGACCTTGGTGTCTGCAGAGTTGTTTCTCTCACAGATTCTCACTCGTCTCCCCTGTTGCAATTGTGCAGGATATTTTTTTTATGCTTCTTAAATATGTTATCCCAGAGCCATTCCCACGAATGCAGATGGATGCAGACTTGGCCAGCTGCAAGTCCAGCTTGGAGCCTTTTTGGCATTGATTCTGTTGGACATGGGGGAAGTTTCTCACAGAAGCCACCCCTGTAATTTCCTTCCCCGACCAGTATCAAAATATTGCCGTGCAAACCCAACAGTTAATTACTCTTTTCACAGGTTTCCATCTGCTATATCCTCTCCTTTAAATACCAGTGAAATAGCACTTTACAGAACTGCATAAATCTGGCATCATTTTCTGCTGTAAAGTAGCAAAGAAGTGTCAGATGTCAGATTGCGTTTAATGTCATAAAAGGTCCATGCAAAATAGACAACAGTGAGTTAAGTATCTGGTTATAAAAATCTGGCATTTTAGTTTTTGTTTCCTTTTTTTTTTTTCACTTTTCATTTCCCATGGATGTACTGTTCAGACAGTTCAGAAAATAGGTATGAGAATGAAATAGGAAGCTCTATTTGAATTGCCCAGGGAGAAAGGGCATAAGCATGTAGAAACAAAATCTTCCCCTCATTGTGCCGCACTTCACAGCAGAAAGGGAAGCTGACAAGAGCAGTGTTTGCAGTATCCCAGAAATAATGGAGGTATTCCCAGATGAGAAGCTGAGACACATTAAAAAAAAAGGGGAAATGAACAGTGTACATCCCTGTTTTACGTTCTACACACTGCCTTCAGCAGCACAAATATCATAAGACACAGTCTTTTTGCTTCTTTTTCTTGCTGCTGCTTCCACGACCATATGTATTTCTCATTAAACGGTTGTGGACTAAATAGAAAAGCAGCTCTGGATGCTGATATCTCCTACTCTTTCACCTCTGTGTGCTTGGCTCTGGTATATGGAGTCATCTGCCCCTTTTCTCAGGTTGCCACAGTGCAAACTGTACTATCTTCTGCATATCTAGAAATTTGTACAAGAGTATGCTTTTTGGTTGGTTTTGGTTTGGTTTTTTGCAGTTCTGACAGCATGTATTACTGTGAAAGCATAACTTTCCAGTGGCCATGGGGTAAACTCCATTCTGTTCTCTGTCATTATTTGTGATAACATATGTTGTTTAATTCTGTCCTTTTTACAGTCTGACAGGTAGTATTACAACTGTTGCCACAGTAAAATTACATGCCAGCACGGGGTCTTTGTTTCTATAGGGTTTTGTCAGATACATAAAAAATTTTGTCCTTTGGTCTTTGCCTCAAATTGAAAATTAATTTATAGTCTTTTCCCTGAAATGGTTTTGATTCTTTAGGGGCAATAGGTATGGGTAATGTTAGGATTTGGATTTTTTTTTTTTTTTTTTTAATGGGGGTAGTTGGAAGGTAGCCCTTCCTGTACATAGGAACTGGGACTCTGGATGCCATTAGGATGTTTCCTATTAAAGTCAGACTCTCGTTGCTATGGAGTTACTTGCTGCCTTTCAGTCGGGAGATGTTTGACTTCCTTGGCTGCTGCTACCTGTGACATTTGACTCCCACGCTGATGTCTTCGCACTCAGCACTGTGACCCTGAGCCCTGTGTCCCAGCTCCTTGGTGCTGCTCCTTTCCAGCTTACAGATCCACTCCATCTCACTTTTTAGTGTAATGGTTTTATTAAGCAGCACTCAGCTGCTTTAGGCTGCAGAACAGCAAGGGGATCCTGTTTGAAAGAGATGCGCATTCCTCGGGAGATGAGACCATGCATTTCGAAACCAGGAAGGATTTATACAGAAACAGAAGTTCATTTAAAAAATACTGGGTTTTTTTTGTTTTGTTTTGTTTTTTTTTCTTTTAATGGTTTGATTTCAAATGGAACAAACAGAGAGATAAGAAGGATATAACACACAAAACAGAGAAACAAGTGGGAACAGAGTGGGTTATTTGAGAAGAAAATTAAAAGCTTAGTTTTTCAGTTATGCGGCCTTAGTAATTGTGTTCAAGAATGTAAATGCATTGGATTTCCTCTGAGGGAAAGAGACTTCTTTTTAATAAAATTTACACCATGGAAAAAATCCTTTTTTTTTTTAATAAATAATGACTCTTCAATACTTCAATTTATGTCTTACATACCAAATAGTCTCATCTTTCCATTATATTTCATACTTGTACTGAATGGTTTTCATTTGCTAGCTTGCTACTGTAAATGGAATTCATTAATCTGAGGCAAAAGTAATTATAAAAAAGAACATAAAATATCAGATTATTAGGATGATATCTCTCTCTGTCGAGATGGGTTACTTCAATCGATTCATCACCTCATAGAAACACTAAGTTACTTTAGAAGGAATGTGACTTGAATTTAAATCTGAGGACACATATAAGAGTATGTTTAGTACTTAAAAAAAAAAAAAAAAAAAAAAGAAGACCTTAATGATATCCACAGTGTGCCAGATATATTAAAGTCTGGTTCTTAAATGCCCAGATATTTCACTTCTGTTTTTAAAGCGTGAGTCTCGCTTTGAATCAAACTTCACAAAAACTTAATTTCATGCCTGTCCAGACTACCAATATAAAGCATGACTGATGTGAAAATAGTCAATAGATGGTGGTAGCAACTATTTTCAGTGTGGGAAATGATCAGTATTTCAATCTCTTCCTTCCAGTGAATGGTAGAGAACCTTCTTTGCAGTCCAGGAGCGTCCAGGGACTGCCTGATTTCTTTGAATGTTCTCAATCCTGGGCAGTGAAGCCCACTTCACTTTTCCTTCCTTTCATGAGTGTTACAGAAGCGATCTTTTCAACCTCCTTGCTTTTGTCACAATGAGCACTAGGAGACAGAGTGCAGCAATTCGCAGAGGCAGATTTGTTTTCCCAGGATGTTTAGACTCGCTGTGTCCAGAGGGAGGTGGATGGCTTTCCTGGGACACAGCACGTGTGAGTACTGCTACTGCTGCAGGTGCAGAGCAAGCAGCATTCGCTGTGGGTGCCCTTTGCTGTGACAGAGGCCAGCATGGGCACGTGCTGCACACCTCCCTGCAAGATAGCAATTATTCCCTTTGTTACAAATTCTTTTCATCACTGGAGCTTCTCTTCATGGCAAACACCTCAGCTGAAAAAAAATCACATACAATATAATTTTCTGTAACCTTATTTTTTTCATCTCTTTTATTTGAATCCCAAATAAATTGCATATATAAGCAGGGCACAAGGCTCTTTTTCTTGTACTTGACAGGATGTCAATAATGGCATGGACTTTCTCCCTGCAAAAGTGAACTATATGTTTATTTCAAATATCCCATAAAATCTGATTAAAAAACCCTGCTAAACCCTCTGAAAATATTTTTAATTTTAGTTAACAGTAAACCATAAAAGCTGTCTATACACTGTGACTTTTAGAAGTAAAAAATAAAAGCCTATCAAACATGCTGCTTCTGAGAATTGATAATTCTGTAATTTTACCTAAGAGTGGATAGTTCTGCGTTTTTATATATCTGTACATATGCAAATATATTTTAAAATTCAGTTGGATGTCCTTGAAATGGATACCTTCGAAATTGTTACTAAATGTGACAATGCCAAGAGAATGTCTTCAGAAACACTTGACTCAACATTTTACTGAAAAACCTTGCTCCTTTTTCTAGAAATGAGGCCTGGATTTTAAAATTGAAGTGACTGTAGAAATAGTGTTCTGCCCTGTCACTTGACTGGGATTCATCCAACTTTATAATCCACTCAGAATAAAGTCCTTTTGTAGAAACATGTATTTATGTGGTGTGGAGCAGACTGATAATGTCATGATATGAAGATTTTTTAAAAGGTATTCACTTTATGGACTCTTAATATTAATAGTCTCTGTATTGAAAGTAAAACTGGAATGCAGCTAGTGTGAAGTCTTTTTATCTGTAGGCAATGGCCTGTAACCTTCTATTTTCTGTCCCCAGTTGTCAAGAATAGATAGAAAAATATCAACAGCTTCCAGTGATAGTTCAGCCAGGCGAAAATCAGAGCATAGTCCCTTAGGAAGTCCTGATACTGTGACATTTGTGTCAGCCTGAGTCAACTACTCAAACTTTTTTATAGGACAAATTATTCAGAGAGTTCAAAAAGTTTACAACTTAAAAATGACAGAATTCTTTGTTTTAATTTGGTTTGGTGTTCAACTGAATATCCCTGTGCTGCCACATCAATGAGGGCATACTTCATGCTTTCCTTCCTCTTTTCTTGTTCTACATGACTTGACTTTATCAGGCAAGGCATTTATCAATGTCACAGCCTGTCCAGGACAGTCTGGACCCCTAAGAAATCCAATCAACACTGTATGTATAACACCATGGCATCACCAGTAGATACAGCTACACAGTGAACAACTCATGAGAAAACTGCCCTTGAATTGGGCAATTTAAAATATTTTGGTTAGATTCAATTTTTTTAATCTAAATAATTTCAGTGAGGAAAAAAAAAAAAACAAACAAACAAACAAAAAACAAAAAACCAAAAAAACAAACCTCCATTGAATTTAGAGGAGTCTTTACTATTCCTTACCTAAGTGCAATTTCTTTGTCCAGCTTATAGGTATCATAGTATCTAGATGTAAAATGAAAAAATAATAAATTGAAAAATGTGATTGGAACTGAGATTTTTATGTAATTTATTGAAGAGAGGAGGGAACCTCCATTCATTTCTGGCATCAGAGTCTGTGCTGGATATCAGCAGAATCATTCTGGTACTCACAATTGAAAGACAGGCAACTGCCAAGCTGAAGGGACTTCAGGGACAGTCAAGCACGGTGCATCAGGAATTGTGGTCTGTAAACTTGCTGTGGACCAGCCAAATCCATGCCAAAACAAAGATCAAGGTTCTGCTTCTGTGTAAAAACAGTAGCTGTAATAGGTCCCTACAAGACTTTCTGAGGACAACGTCTGCCAAGTTATTTAGCAGAAGGATGGTTTTTGTTAATTTTGCTGGAAAATGGTTTTAGTTTCAGTCCATTGATGAACCCAAAGAAAAAAAACAAAGTTGACTGTCAAAATTTCATTCACCACTATAAACTTATGCTGTGTTACTGAAATACATCTTATAATTAACAATACCATTTCCTTTTAGTCTCATACAGTTCCCCATCCTAGACTGGCTCTAGAGCCATTGACTTCAAGTCCAAATATTGATATTTATATGGAAAATCAGAATATGGAGCTTAATTTTGATGGGAAAATATTAACAAATATATTTTAAAAAATCATCCCAGTACCACACTTTTAATAAAACCAAGTACACAATAAGATAAAAAATTGCAATCAACTTCATTCTTCTGTAAATATTCAAGAAGGCCATTATTTTTAAGCATGATTTGGTATTATCTCCAAGCCATTGACAAATAATTATTGAGCTCAAAACACCAAGGAGTGTTTGCAATGAAATGCTGACAAACATCTTAATTGTAAATCTCTGAAGATCTGATTCATATTAATATGGAAATTAAATATTAAAAGGCTAATGCTGGACTTTGCAGTCTGTTATCTTGAATCTTAAGCATCTGCAGTTTCACAGACCAAATGTGATCAAAATTTCTTCAGTATTCTAGAGGACATTTCCTTTATTTTAGTTCAGAAAGTAATTACCTATTTGCTTAATATATGCATTTTAAGGGTATTGTTTCAGTAGAGCACTGGAAATTGCCCTTCTGCTTAAGCATCCCTGGAAACACTCACACCTGGGGCATTACTCAGTGTGGATGGGTCATACAGGGCACACAGAGATTCAGGAAAAGGGATTAGCTGTGTGCCACTGGGGCCTCTTCCTCTAATTCATAATTGGATGTGGCTACTCTGAGGGCAGGGATTGCTCTGCAGTGTGTTCCAGATCCTCCTGGTCCCTTCCTTGCCTGGGTTGAGTACTTGGCCTGACAATGCAAAACAGCAGTGGTAGGATCCTCCCACCCTAAATCTGTGATGCACCCAGCAACTAGAACACCCTCCCAGTTCCCACTCTTACAGTTATAATTATTCTTAAGTTGGAATAATTATAATAGCAGACTTTAAAAATAGCAATATTTTTATGCAAATCTGTTCAGCTAAGCTTTCACCAAAATAGTCAGTCACCTGCATATTCCTAGGAAACAGTCTAACACAACCTTCTTGTGTCCAATTCTTTGCTAAAAATATTGTGATACCCTGCTCACAAGAAGATTCTGGTGTACTTGGTGCTTGTGTTGTATTCAAACCCTTACCCTCCACGTCTATATTGCAATGTCTATATGTCTATATGTAAGATCAGAGCTACAAATCAGTCATGCAGACTTAGATGGAAATGGCCTGCATATGAAATGGAGATTTGCTAGAGGCTAAGATGTCTTCATGTAGAAACACTACATCTCTGTAGGGAGCCCAGACCCTCTCTGGAAGAAATGGTGCTAGATGAAAACACGTGCATGCCCCAAGTTAGTGCCAGGTATTTCATGCACCACTATTATGTACCAAACCACAAATCATATTCTGGACCTCTTTCTGTGGGTTAAGGGGTAGATGATATATTTTCCCCTAAAAATATTCAAACTTTTTAAAGCCATATTTTCTAGAAAGGACTAGATTTTTACTTGGAAATAAAAACCCTGGAGGGACTTTTTTTTTTCAAAAAGAGAAGCAGTATCATTTGCATTCACAACTTCATGAGGAGATACATATTTCAGAAGGACATGCTTTTAAATGTTCCTCTTTGACTGAAGCTTTAAGAACTCTACAGATTCTAAAGAAGTATCTCTAAAGAAATATCAGTCATAGTCATTCAGACAGGTAGATAATATACACATTTTCATGGCATATGTAATTTTCTGCCTCAAGCCAATCATTCATTCAAGATAGATATTATATCAGGAAATCCTACCTGAGGAGTCATTATAATTAGCAATCCTGAGCTGCACACTTATCAAAAGAATAGTTTTGCATTCACGTAAGTAAAGACAAGGTTGATTTTTTTTTCCCTCCTCTCCCTTTTCCTCATCTGAAGCCAAAAATTTCCAAGCTTGTAATCAGATGTGTATAAAGTACAAATATCCCTAATGGACGTCATCTGATAAATTCTTTTCAAATACTTTCCAGTAAAGAGAAGCTACAGCAAGCAGTTGCAATTTGTTTGATGTTGTTCATCAAGGCTTCATTGAGAACAGGTGGCACATATCCAGGATGAGTGTATTTCATCTGTCTTTAAATATTCTTGAGAATAGAGAATATTTATACTGTTGGATAACATTACATATAAAGGACAATTATTTGACTGGGTAATAGGATTTATACAAAAATATGCTAAGCTACATCTTCAATTTAAGATAATATTCTTTAAATATTATCAATTGAAGTAAGATTTTCTGTAGAAAGACTTAAATAAGCAGTCAGGTCTTAGAGCAAAGAGCTTATTTTCCTAATGGGAAGCTTAATAAGAATTTAAGTTATCTTAGTGTCTTAAAAGCTTTGCAACCAGTATTAATGAATGCCGTTAATCAGGTTTTCCTGTTCATTTGCCTGTAGGTGAAGTGACCAGGAAAGGTGCATGAAAATAAACATGTAGAACACATAATAATAGCATTCTGCAGTGTTTTTTAAATTAAATCAATAACTTGAGAATAGCAATTTTACTATTTGGGATGGTAGTCAGTGTTGATGAAGATCTACAAAGACATCTACCAACAACTCTTTAAAATATATTCTTTGATGTGAATCACTGATTAGCAGCTGATGTTTTATTGCCCTCCTGTTTGATTTTTTTTTTCATATAATGACAGGCTTAATACTTACGGTTCAAAAAGTAATACTTAAAATTAAAAACTTACATAATTTGTTTAAACATACCATCAATAAAGCAAGAATTCTCGTATATCTAAAAAGCATGTTCAATGGACTGATGCTTCAGACAGAATTACTCTTTTTGTCTTCCTCTCTCAGTTCTCCAGACCTTTACTTAATCAGTCTCTTACACGCTCCTCTTCATTATTTCTATTTTGGCTGGCACACAGTTTTAGCTTTATATTTCTATCACTTAATTACATTACAAGTAAATAATTATTCCTCATTAATCAACACAGATATGTTTCAAAATAACACTAGATATGGATGATGCAGTTATTCATTGTAAATTGGAGTTTCTTCTAGCTTCAGCCGTGACTTCATATTGTACTCAGTATGATCAACTCACATGGTATTTTGTCTCCCAGATTCCTTTTGACAGTCCATATGTGGCAATGAACTCTTAATTGCCGAAATTGTCCATAGCCAGTTGTGTCAGTTTGTCACAGAAATCCAGCAATGGCATTTATGGTTTTATCCATTATTACAGTTCTAGGACTAAAAAGATGAGTAATGATTTCTTAATTCTTTTCCAAAATGTTTTCCAAACTTGGAAAGGTGTGTTTTCAAACTGTATTCTCAAGTTTTTTTATTTTTCCCTGCAGAAGCACTCACAATATCAAACTGGAAAAATGTGCTCTGTGTACCTAAATTCTAAAGGAAGTCCTCTGTTTCCTTAATGTGAAAACCTTGTCTGGGTCAGTGCTCTAACATCCTTATTACTGTCAAGTTTAAAGCAGTAATTATGATCGATTTACTGTTAGCATTTTTGTCATGACATATATGCAAAATAATGAGTTCTCCTCTGCCTAAGACTTAGAAATTCAGTTTTCCAAGATTAGTCTTTTGTTGGTCTGCAAGTCACATGTGAAAGGTCTTTGACATGTAATTTATCTCTGTAATTTATTATTTTTTTTGTCAATCAATAAATAATTTGATGAAGCCTGCTTTGTTCATGAAAATGCACAAATTATTTCACTGTTTCTGGATCTTTCACATCACAGCTTTTTATCTTGAAAATCAATGGCAGTGTTGACTTTTTGTTGCATATCTCAGTGTCTTCTATTAATATCTCCCAGTGCATGGCGAGGTCTATATTAATTGTTTGACGTACAACTTGTTCTTGCCCAGCTAGTCACCAGGAATGTTTCAAAAATTACTGAAGTGTTTTGTTAGTATTCCACAGCTGATGTAACAGAAGGCCAAGGAGTGGTTTTTATAGCATCCAGAATCCATACTACCTTTTTCCCCAGAAATGTCTTATTTGTTTTTCAGCATTTCACCTAATATTGCTGATGCCTAGAGGAAAAGGTAATGCGGTTTTTATCAAATGTCCCACCATCTGCTTTGAACACCAACAAATGTGTTTCTAAGTATATTCTTATCTGCTTTAAGTATAACTTTCTTTCCTGATATATCTACAACTCTGAGTTGATGACTGAAAATATTATAAGGACATCTGATCATATAGTTACTGCAAAGAGGGTATTTAGAGGACTAAATCTCACTATTTAGAGGACTCTTTAAAATCATTATATGTTTATATCTCCAATGACTTCATGAATTCATTAACAACATCTGGTGAGATTAGTTGACCAGTTGATAGACTGATAAGAACTTTCTGGTAATGCTCATTGGATTAATCAGTTTTCTCAAATGTTTCATATAAGATTTGAAAGTGATCTTGAATTTTTTTTAATAAAAACGAACTTTTATAATTATTACAGAAATTATTAAGGTGTTTTTCAGTTATCTTAGATTTTACAGCAGTCTCATAAAAGGACTTCATTGCTTAGGAATTGAGGCACACCTATTACAAAATTCTGTTTATGGATTGTAGCCTGAGTGGTTTCAGTTTGTGGTCTCTTCTATTGCCAGATGTACTGTGATTCTCCAGTCTGAGCCAACAAGCTTCCAAGCTTGAGCTAAAAAATACATCCATCACCTCTTCATAGATGGTACATGGGAGATATAGTTTGGATTACATGTAAAAATTCAGGCAGTCATGACACAGAATTTCCACAGCTTTTTCTAGCTTCTCATAAACCTAAACAAAATGTCAAATCAGTGTAAGAAATCCAAAATAGTAAAAGGCTTCCATTAGCATAGTCTTTGATAACTGAGGTGCCCTTCAAATAGACACATGCTTTGTGAAAATGAGTAATTATAAAAGACTTAATCAAAAAGCACTTTGCAGATGTTATCTCAAGCACTGCTGATACTTTTAAGTGCATCTCCAAGTTGCAAGTGGGCAACATCAGAAACGTAATTATCTTGTAGGCAAGGAGAAAATTCACTCAATGTTAATCTAAGAAGTGTTTTTTTATACAACTTCAGCACTTATGTGTTCTCCAGTGACTGGAGAAGTGACAGATGAAGAAGGACAGGTTTATTTTAGGGGAATAAGGAGTGGAAAAAATAAAATCTTTTATTAAAGTTCAGTAAAACAGTACCACAAACCAGCAGTGGGATTATCCCATAAACCAAAACCAGATCTGGGATTATTTTAATTTGGAAACAAGCAAACAGACATAGGAAATAGTATGTCAATCTTTTTCTTCTTCTTTTTTTTTTCTTTTTTTCTTTCCCCTTTATTCCATACATTATGCTGACAGTGTTATTTACCTGTACTGGAAATGGAGCAGGTTCAATCCTTTCTCAGAAATTTTCAGAAAAAACTTTAATAGGACAGAAACAATATAATTGCATTGATTATTTTGTACTTCTTGCCCTATTAGCTAATGTTGCTAATTAGCATATGCTGTTCTAGTAAAAAGAGACAGAAAAGCAACTTCCTCTAAATGAGACAGCATTCTTTCATCAGATCTGCCAATTTTATTCCAAGGTGGAGTTTCTTCTCTCTAGAAAAGTTTGAATATTTCTTGTGGAAGGAAAAGTTTGTATCTGTCCCTGTGATAATTCAATGACAATATAATGTTCCAGCTCTCTGAAAGTTCACAGTGTTCAGAACTGGGCACTTCCTCTGTCTTTCCTCTGTCCTAATGACTTCCTCTTTGTCCTTATGACTTCCTCTTTGTCCTTATGAGAAAGATTCCCTATTGAATCGTTGTTGAATTTTTAGAGGGAAGGACACCATGAGTACCTTCCTCTTTGCACTTAAGTGTCACCTTTCAAACATAAGCTTTTTCTACCTAAAATTTCTTGCATTTCTTCTATTTTTGATTTTGTTAATCTCAACTTCATACATAGTACTTTCAGAAAGCTTGCTTGGATATGCAATAAAATCCCTTCTTTTGAACTAAAGAATGTGAAGGTGAGCCATGCTTGTAACCCTCCTTTTGGTTTATGAAGTGTATTCTTGGATTTTTTAAAATTCACTATCTTTCATATATCTTCTAACCAACATTAATACTCCTGTAATGATTCTTAATATTTTCAAATTAGCAAAGAGATTATTTCTAATGAGCATAGCCATTTATTCACAGACAGTGTTTTCCAGATTATTCACAATCTGGGTTTTGTCACTCTCTTCTCTGCTGTTATTTTGACTTCTTCACTGCTGCTACACAAATGGGCCTTTTTATGAGAAAGAGCTTCTTCACCAACAGTCTGTTTACAGTGTAAGTTGAAGAACTCATCTGCTTTTTTCTTCATGATATAGGTTTTCCTCTCTTCACCTGCACATAAAGTATTTACTTTAGCTGGTTTTTTTTTTTTTCCTTTTCCTTAGGTACTTGCTTTTCTTAGCCAAAACATCTCACTTGTTTCAAATCACTTGGAGCTTCACTGGCTTTCTCTAGCCAGCATAATTTCTAGTTGCAGTTTTGACAGAAGAACATTCAAAAACTGGTTAATGTGAATATGCCTTTGCTTCTGCTGACATCATATCTGCATTATTTCTCCCTTGCTGAAGTTTTCAGTAGTGCCAAAACTGGAATATGACTGTGAATCTCAGAAGAGGATGCTGTGAATTTATGTCCTTAAGTGACATTCTCTTGACATATTAATTTTCTGAAATTCTGTCAGTATTCATGTCTTTCACGCACATTTAAAAGCATCCGTCTTCGCCGCCTAATTTCACAAATGAGACACTTATGTTTCAGATTTGCAATAAAATATTGCATTGATTATAACTTACATTATGCAAATGAGAGAGATACTAGCAATATATAAAAAGCCCATTTTTGTGTTGTGACATCAAATTTTAGTTCACATAAAATAGAAACTGTGTTCATACATAGAAATAATCCTGCTTGACTCTGAGTTTGCCACCCCCAATGATAGTTGTTTTGATCGCTTCATTGCCTGTAGCTCTGAGTGAGTTAGAGAGCTAGAAGTGGTATACCCATCATGAAAGGATATTACTATATTCAATCCAAAAACATGTTAACAGAAGCAATAACCCTCCTCCTGAACAATTCCTGGGATGAGATTCTCAAATTCAATTTATTTCTCATGATCAAAGGAAATATAAAAAACCTGGAAAATCTGCTTATCTGAATCTGAGCAAGTATGGTTTCATTATATATTGGAAAGAGCACAAGCTCAAGTAAGATATTTTTCCTTTTTGGTTTTAACTTGTATGATGAAGGGATAGGTTTTGAGCATTGAAGTAACAGATTTTTTAATGTTTCGCCCAATTACAATTTGTCTTGGAAGAACACTTCTGTTTGACAACAAGTATATGTTTTCCATGTCCTAAATGATTGGTTTCCACCTTCCAAACATACTGCTTCACAAGACATCATTTTTCTTTGCAGAAGAAATTACAAGAGGTAGAGATGTTTACATGGTACAGAGGAAAATAGTCACTAAAAGGGGGCCTGCTGTCTACCAACCTGCAGAGTACAATTGCCTGAACAAAAGACTTAGGCCTATTACAGCCATCTGCTGAGCCATTATGTAGCAAGGCTTTTCTTTTTCCTAAAGCGTCCAGATACCTCTTTTAGTTGCAATCTCTCTTTTCTGGAGGACCAGAAAAAAAAAAAAAAAAGTTCAGAATCTGTTTGTCATACTGTCTGTTTCTCTCAGTTTCGTGACTGTGAAAGCCACACAGTGAGCGATGTGTTGTTGGTGACAGCCCTGCCAAATCTTTAGGCTTTCGCTGCTCTAGGTAAGAAAAGTAAGCCCACAGTGAGAGCTGCCAGGGGCATCAGGCCTCCCTGTGGATAGCAGCTGACACACAGCAGCTCCCTCAGGAAAAAGAGCCACCTCAGCAGCAGCAGGTCTGTTTTCTCTCAGGACTCTGGCATTCGTATTTTTGCAGCTCCTGTTTTGCAGTGTGTGGCCGCCAGCTTGCTCTGATCAATTACTTCTTATTTTGCCTGTGTGTAAAGCTGGCGCTGAAGTGGATCTGCACACTTCTGGCAGTATAATAGCAAAACAGATTTATTTGGGTAAGGTCTAGTCAGGCACAAGTCACAGACAATGGGGACATTCCCTATGTAAAGTAAGTGCATATGCAGGGAGATGAACTTCACTCAGCTAAGTCACAGAGACTTTCCCTGGCAGCCTTCTCATGGCTGAACTTCCAAATTAGAAGAGGTCGTGGGCAGCTGTTCAAGTTAATGAGATCAACAATGGAGTAAGTGGGGTTTTTTCACTTGTCTCAGGATGTGACAGCAAGGAGCATTCCGTAGGTTAGTTATGATTACAAGCCCAGGCTAACTGAATAGGGGAAGAAATTCCACATGGAGATCATTGGGAGGTAGGTGGGCACTATGTCTTTCATATTTAGATCTGACACTAACCCAAACCTTTCACTGCAATGAATGGGACCTAAGATACTATAAATTTGGGGACAAAAAAATCCAGTCATTCATTTAGGAAACCAATTAAAATTAATGATTACACATACTCAGACAAAATGGGATAACATACAGCTTGCCTGATCAAAGTTACACAAACCACTGTTGTATTTGATCATAAATGACACATAAAAGGAAATGATGGATTAATACTTTGTTCCTACTTACATGTTGTATATGGTGCTCTTATCAGAAAAAGCAGGACGATAATGTCTGGTTACTACCTCCATGACAAAAAACAAGTTCATATGAAATTCTAAATCAAGGAAACAGACTTTATCAGCAGCCGTTTGTATGAAGTAATATACTCCAAAACCAGATTATTCCTGATTAAGAATACTATGCAAGGCTGTTAGTATCATATTGGTCAAGAGAAATGTAAATATATTTGAGAAAAGGATGAAAAAATGTTGAAAGAAATGGATCAGTCACGAAAAAATTTGAATATTATTTGGGTAAACAAAGCTCTTGTAAGTTAATTCAGGTAAATGTTCTCGCCTTTACATATTATTGTAGCTTGATAGCTCAGTCTTTAGAGAACAGACTTAGCTCTCTGGTGGTGACTTGTATTTGAAAACTAAACTAAACCATATGTTTAATGCAGAAGCTTCTTTTATACAAGTGAGATTTTCAACTTTTCACATGATATGTTTGAATCACTAATTGCTAATTGCAGATTCCCTCACTGTTCTTTTTAGTGACATATTTGTACCAACCACTGAAAGATTATATCGAGAACATCAATTGGTGCATAAATATTTATGAATACTTAAGTGGAATAATCAAGTGTAATAAACTCTCCAGAGATACTGCTGGTATCTGAAGTGAATTTTAAGAATCATATAATGTGTACATATATGCTGTGAAAAAGGTTAACATTTGCCTTGCCAGAGTCCCTCTGTTATTAGAGGAATTAATTTGCTTTTGAGATTTCCAAACAAACTTCTCACATAAAACAGTTTTTGTTGTGGGGAAGAGACCTCTAGGCTAGTAAGAATAATATTATTCCCAGTTTACTTCTCAAGAGACAGCAGTGCCAGCTAGCTTGTGACTTAAAATTTTATTAGCAACATAGTTTTCTTCCCTTCAGAAGTACAGAGCTTCTTTAATTTCTTGTAGCTTTATTATCAGCAGAGGCTAAAAGGGAGCTCTGCTCAGTAAGAAAACTAAGCTGTAGGAACCTACAAGGCACCTTTTTCCACCCCGTGTGGCTTTTCAAGTGGAGAAGCCTTAAAAAGGGTAAAGGGGAGAGAGTGGTTCCCTATTCCTGCTTCCCTTTAGAAGGACAGGGTATTGCTGCTGGATAGCTAAAAGAATTTGCCATTGCTGTAGCAAATTTTGTGAAGTTGCCCTCTTTCTCTCCTTGGACTGAAAAAGAAGTACTCATGAAGTTTTACACTGTTATGTCTCTGACAGCTCACTGGATGCTAGGAACCATAGTTGCAGGTAATATGTGCAATATAAAAAAAAACTGGTTATGCAAGATGGTGACTTTTATGGAGAGCTTTATAGAGAAATAAGTTTTTTACATATTTTGTCAGAAGCTAAGGCCTGGAATGCACATATAGCCAATCCTACACGTCCTCTCTTGCTGTCAGGATGCTTAGTCTCTGTAGTTTATTGACCTATGTCATTCCAAAAATCTTTCTATTTACTTGTTACTTCCAGTCAACTTAGTCTCGACAGACAAAGCTGTATTGTGTCTGCCTCACCAGAAAGAAACCATTATCCAGGAATCCTAAATTTAGGCTTTGTCATTACCATTCTTGGACCACAGCTTGGTTTAAGGATTTGGACTATAGCCCTTTACATTTCTTGTCTTAGTAGACTGATATGTTAGACTTTAAATCTAGAAGTATGATACTTAGTAATTGAAATTTCTATAAATTCTTACAAAATTCTTATAAATGAAATCTTTAATCTAAATTCTACAAGTGATTTTGTCATGCTTTTTGGTACAGTGACTGGAATTTTGATTCCAAAAACTAATCCTCTCACCCCTTAATGCACAAAAACTTCCACAAATTAAATATAAAACTAAAAATTCATTCAAATTAATCCTGTGATACTTTTTATGAATTCTATTTCACTGTGGTTTCAAGGCTTTGAGCCTTGAACATTATTTTTTTGATGGCACATAGCAAACCTTATGGCCCAAGTTGCCTGATTCAATTTTGGCAGTTCTAGGCTATGATCTTGCAATTAATTCAACGATGACAGAGATCATTACAAAAGTCAGGGATCAAGACTTGACAAAAAGAAAAAACTAAACAGATCAGGGTCAGTGGTGTGTATGCACTGAAGAACTGATTCATTTGCTCATATCCTATTAACTGTTATTTAATGCTGAAGTGATTTGCTGAGTTTTTCCCTAGAAGATTTGCATTTCAACTCATGCAAAAATTAGAAGCACCACCAGATATATCCAATAGGCTCACAAGAAACTGGCAAAATATTGTCCTTCCAATTGAGGCAGATCACTAAATCAAGTGAAACATGAAATGCTGAGGGTTTTGTTTTTAATAATAACATAATCCATTTTACACCACATTTTCCCTCTCTATTTCATGCAAGTAGTTGTTACAGGTAAGGAAGAAAGCAGGAAACTATGCTCTCCCTATTCACTGAATAAGAAAATAGAGCATTCAAAGCTTGGTCTTGCATATTTCATTACCATTAAACACACAGAGATAAATAAAAGAGTTTTGATGTTCCATTTTGATTTTAATTTCCAAAGGCATTTCATAAAGCTCTATAATGTATGTTCACCCAGTGATAACATTCTCTTTAAATAACTTTCAATATTAGTAGTGACATGATGATCTTTTTTCCCATTAAAAATGTTTTCCTCAGTGATAAATAATCATCTTCAATGTCAATTATTTTGACTCCATTTTGTGGAGAGATGAATAGCAAGGCACAGCTAAATACTGCTGCAGAACAGTTTTATGTAGATGTATAACTTTATTCTATTAGTATACATTCATATATAATAATAACAAATGTATATTTGTAACTCCTTTTTTCCTACTCTTCATATAGGAGAAACATTATTAAATGTGCTGCTTTAAAGGAAAGGAGCAGAGCAACTTACTAACTAGGGTTTTAAGCCTTCATTTAATTTCGTTTTTCCTCTTGGGCTATAAAATAACTCATGAAATATGAGATATTTAGTATGACTAATTAATCCCCATCTGATGTTTTTTTCTAATATTATTACCATATTAATTAGCTAATTACCCTAACATTGCCAATGGTAATAAAATGAAAGCAATACTGCAACCACTCTTGTGGAGTTGTAGTCTGGCAGACCTCATTGCATTTAAAGTATTTCTGAACCAACATGCAGTTCTAGGGAGGGAAGGTAAGAGTTGCACCCTGCATCAAATCTATTTGTTTGACACCACCTGAAAATCTAACTATCAGACGACTTCCAGGCAACATGCCTTTTATACCAATATGTGTGAACTGAGATACTGGTATTCCCTTTCCCGTCTATGAAAATAAAATAGGTACCAAGTGAGAATTTTTATAAGACAAGGGGGAAATGGTTCAAAAATTCAGCGTATTTCAGTTGAATACGTAGCTCGGTAGATATGTATTAACAGATACCTACAGATAGGTATATGTTACCTACAGACAGGTAACAGTTAAGTAATCAGATTTATGTGATGGAATTTTTCAGAAGACTGACAAACCAGGCCGGTTTTCAAACTTCACTGAATGAATTAGTGGTACATTTCTTGACACAGCTGTACTTGCAAATTATTAATCATGGTCATTACATATGTAAAACTGTGAGTCTTTATACCTATGTTCTGAATTTTCTGTGGATATATAATAACACAGAGCCAATGATCTATAGTTGCAAACAGTGGCCATGCGTCTTGGTGTTATTAGTCACTGATGCCCAAGTGATCAGGCTGGAGGACTCATTGATGAAGGACCAAAACCAAAGCGATTTTCTCATCTTTCTTCTCTGATTTTCTGTACTTATGTCTGATGGTATTATGTCATTTCCCTCTCCTCAGAAGGGGAGTCTAATCTGTCCCAATCGCATTTCTCTAGTTTCCTTTGTTTTGTCAATCATCCTTTTGTGTAACTAAGCAATACTATTTGTACTCCTTTAGACTTACCTTTTCTCTGTCTTGCACTTTTACATTAATTAGACACTCTTTACATGCCACACACTCCTTGCTTGCCATTTTGGTGGTCATACTGCCCCTATACTTAGTAAAATTCTTATACTTTTTTTTTTGTGAGACCATGATACAAAACATCAGCAAACTGTTGTTAAACTATGTTAGTTTGCATATAATCATATTACATGCAAGTTAATAATATTTATATCCTTATCATCACACTACTTATTTGTAAGTGCTTTAGTTACAAGGGTTAGGCAGCAGAGTGCCAGCTCATGTTGATTGCAACTGAAAACGATTACTTTGACATTTTTCTGTGGTAGCTATGCAAAGCATGTTTGGTTAACTCAGTAAATAATGAAAAAATGTTTATATATATTCAGGGTCTGAGTTCTGAAATATAAAATTTTTATTTCAGTGAAGCACTGGCAAAATAAAGAGGAAAGGAATAAAGTTTGGAAATATCATTTTTCTTTGACTAATAAACACCTGTTAAAAGCTGGTTTCTTTTCAGCCTACATCCCCAGTATTAACATTAGATTTGTTTGTAAAGTTGTAGCAATAATAAAGAACCTCTCTGATGAGTTAAATTTGTAATCTAATAATCTAAACTGAGTCCATAAAAGTAGTCTGATGCAATCCCACAAAAATGAGGTTGTGTCAAAATGAGGCTTGTCCTGGCACCAGTTAATGGTTCCATGCAATCTTCACTCAGTTCTATGTCCAAGCAATTCCTTAGCTGAGCTTAAATTGCTTATACAAACAAGTGCTCACCACAGTGTAAAAGGATCAAGACAGTAGAAAAATGTTCAGTGTTTACTTCCCCATTTTATAGTTTTCCTCTGGAGCAACCTGAATCTCAGCAGGACCCCCAGAAGTGGGGGATACCACATTATCACCATAGAACACATGCTCTCACGTTAGTCATGCTGCAATGACATTTAAACTGTGCTTGCTTATCTGAAGAAAAAGAAATCATAAATTCTATCTTAAGCTTTCCTAGAACTGTCTGCTTGTAGCTTTTTCACTGCAAGCACACCTTTATTATCTTTTTTCCTCAGGTGCTTGTTCCCACTGGCTGATAAACCTAGGACCTGATATACTGCCTCCAAAAGCACATGGCAAAAGTTGCTCTAAATCAAATGTTTTGTTTGGATTTCAGTTCCATTCTTGTGGATAGCTAAAGGAAATTCTTTTACTAAAAAGTGTGATTTTCCTACATTATGTTCTTCAAGACACCTTGAATGATATTCTTTTGTGCAAATGAATGCATTCAAAACACCACAGGAATGCAGAAAGCAGCCAGTTCCCTGAGTTTTCTCTGGGATAACTTAGGTGAAAACATCAGGAATCTTGACTAATTGTTTGTGTGAAGATGCTTTATACTCTTGTCACAGTTGAATCTTATTCATTTATAGGATTGAGAATTATTTGAGAATGCATCTAAGAACCAGAAAGTAAGGGGAGTTAGTCTTACAGCATAAGCTACACAGACTATGTTTACACAATGTATTTAATGCTTGAATCAATGACGGTGTTTTGCAGTGTAAAAGTCAGTGTTAAAGTTCATTGCTTTTGAACGGTAAAAATGTTTTTCATAAATGTATTTATTGACTTATTTTCTCTGTCTTAAAAATGAAAAAGCATTACCCATCCCATATGGGCATTTCCAGAGCAGTTGCTGTTTCACTCATCAACAGTATAGTAGATGCAAATTGACTCAAAGATGAAAAACAATACCTTAGCTAGAAAAAATATTTCTCATGCTCATGTCTATGGAATGTCAGCTCCATGTTATGTTTATTTCAGTTGGAGGTATTTCTAAAATGCTCTTAAAGTCCTTCACCTTGTTAGATAACATTTGAAGGTGAAGGAGTTTTTCTTGTCTGCTTGTTACTGAACAATGTTTTTATGGTTGTCAATGCAATTAATGTAGTTACCTACCACATGTTGGTTGGTTACACCTCTTCAAATTTTGTGATAACATGGAGAATACAAAAAATACCTATTATGAATTCAGGAGAGGGGGGAGGTACTTATTACTAGAGCTGTTAATCAGAATATTGTTCACTGTCATGTTAAAAGTTAACTTTTCTATCTACTTGAGGAAGGTCTGTAATTTACTCTCGTGCCATGTATGAAGCCATTCTCCCCCAATGTTTTTATGCCAGAAGAGCTCCCAAAAGATATCTCACTGGGTTGGACAAAGGATCCATTTAGCTCAATATCAGATCTCCACTGGTGGCAAAAGAAATTATCACTACTGTGTGCATGTTCTGTATGTAGATGTCAGTATGGAGAACATAGAAGCTTGAAGGCTGCACACAGCCCCTTTCCATCAAAGTTAACACTATTCTCAGCTGTTGAATGAGAAATTAGAGGGCACATGTCTGACTCTACAACCTATTAATGGGCCTGTTGTCCATGAAGTTGTTCAAGTGATTGCTGAACCTGCTGCATGCTACATACCGCCAAAATTCACTGTTGCAACAAGTTTCAGAAGATCGTTTATTGTTAGATATGCTTCAAATATTTATGTTTAAAACCAATCTCCTGTTAGTTTCCATTGTCCTCTGCTTGTATAATTACATTTTCAATGTGTAAATCAATTTATGATTTTGCAAATGTTAATTCTCCCTCTATCAAGCAAAAATACAGGCTGGGGGAAGAATGGATTGAGAGCAGCCCTGAGGAGAAAGACCTTGGGATGTTGATTAATGAGAGCTTGACAAGCACAGTTGCAGGCCATAAAGCCAGCTGTATCCTGGACCTCACTAAAGGAAACATGGCCAGCAGGCAGAGGAAGGTGGTTCTCCTCCTCTACTCTGCTCCTGTTAGATCCCCCTGCATCCAGCCCTGGAGGCCCAGCATAGGTAGGATGTGGACCTATGAGAGCAAGTACAGAGGAAGTCCATGAAGATGGTCATAGAGCAGGAGCACTTTTCCTATGAAGACAAGCTGGGTAAACTGGGGCTGTTCAGCCTGGGGAAGAGAAGAATAAAGGGAGACACTACAGCAGCTGGGGATGGACTTTTTACAAGACCATGTTGTGATCAGACAAGTGGGAATGACTTTTAACTGGAGGAAGGTAGATTTACCATGAGGGTGGTGAAGCACTGGCACAAGTGGCCCGAAGAAGATATGGATGCCCCATCCCTGGATGTGTTCAAGGCCAGGTTGGATGGGACTTGGAGCAACCTGGTCTAGTGGAAAGTGTCTTGCCCATGGCAGGGGCTTGGAACTAGATGATCTTCTAGGTCTCTTTCAACCCAAACCATTCTATAATTCTATGATAATATTTGTCCTCCCCTGAAACATCTTGAAACTCCTGTAAACATTCTTGGACCAGAGCTGTTAACGCTACTCAAGAGAACACTACTTGTACTAAACACATTTTTTATTTAGAACCAAAAAACCCAAAAAAATTCTTTTTTTTTTCTCCTGAATACCCTCCCTGATTTTATCCAACATTTCTTTGGCTTTTTTTTTGGCTGCTCAGCATACTGAACTAATGATTTCAACAAATTGCTAGTGACAGCTCCAAGTTCTCTTTCCTGAATTGCAATTGTCAGCTCTGACTTCAGTCTTAGTTAGATATGACTTAGATACTTTCTCCTAGATGCATTACTTTTTAATTTAATAAGCTTAAGTGAAACTTACTTGCTACCGTTTTTTTGAAATCCTACCTGATATCCCTCTGACAGACAGCATAGATCAATTCCACTTTTTTTTAATGAGGGAGTTGATTTGTATCCTTATTTTGGATTAGAGTTTGATGGGTTGTTGTTTAAATGATGCAGCACATACATTTAAGGTTTGGTTTTTTTATTGCAACAGTCACTAATAAACTCACTTTTAAATGTACAAACCATACCTATCTAATTTACATACTTTTCCTGCAGATATAATATAAAAGTCCTGGTTCTTCAGAATATCAAAGCAGAAGCCTTGTTTAACTGTAGGCTTGTAATTCTCCTTTCTCTTAGGAATAACTGGAGTTGTGGGAGTCGTAGAAATGACATAATTTTTATTTGATGATAATGCTGGATACAAGCCAGGCTCTGGACAACTTTCCCTTCCCAGTGGTTATAGACAATCTTACTAAATCTTCGTAAAATATAAAAATGTTCCATGTAAGGCAAGAATTTCTGATGACTATGAACTCTTCAGCCCTTTTCACACTAAACACCACAGAGAGTCATTTGTATCTGTGATCCCCTTTTTCTCTTGAGCTATTAAAAATTTATATTAAAAAAACACTCTCAAACTTACCATATATTGCAAGTCCACGAAAAGATGTTGTTCTATGTGCTTCAGTGTGTAAAAGGCATTATGACAGAGGCTGTCTAGTGAGCAGTTCCTCTTTTCCTGGGGCATTTTTCCTGGATGCATTTTTCAGGACCTGACAAGTATCACTTACAGGACCACACAATCCAGAAGTGCTCTAGTTGAAAATTAATTTAGCAGGGATATAAGATACCCGCAATGTGAAACAAGATAATAAGCAGATCTAACCTTATCTATTCCAAGCATCTTACTTAGCTGGTCCTAAGGTTAGGAACCTAGGCTGGCCAGGAATCTCTGAACTCCAGGCAAATCTCTGTCACAAATGTGAATACCAGTGCTGCTTCGTAGTATGTACAGTCATTCCTTCTGGAATTGCCGTTGGACCACAGGAGAGAATAATTTTTTATCTAGCTCTGCTTTGCAGGGTGGGTATGCTCTCAGATCCAGCAACTATGTGTAGATTTCCATCATTATCAATAACAAGTGTTTGGTTGAGGCTGCTTTGTTGTAATGCAAAGTTCTGCTTCTGTACGCTGAGGCAAATCCAGAATATCACACACAGTAAGATACCTGAGAGCAGAATCTGACCCATATTACCTGTTTTTTGGTTGTTTTTTTTTTTTTTTTCCTAGTGGAGACAGTACAACAGCCCTCAGTATTAAATAAGAACGTTTATTTTTCTGAGTTAATGAATTAAGATCTCATTCAGCAGCTCCAAATACCTGTAAATTATTATATGAATGAAGAAAATATTTCTAAATCCTTTGAATTCACTAAAAAAGAAATAATCAAATCTTAGAATACAAGAACATTGTATCTATGAGGGTAGATGAAATCTTGGAAGCTGAGCCTAGAGCTCTCAGGAACATCATACAACACTCTTCATAAAATCAGAGGATCATAGAATACCAGGCTAGAAAGAGACTTCAAGTATGATCTGGTTCAACCATTCTCGGAAAAAGCACAGTCTAGACAAGATGGCCCAGTACCCTGTCCAGCTAAATCTTAGAAGTGTCCAACACTGGGGAATCCTCCATTTTTCTGGGGAGATTACTCCCATGGCTGATAGTTCACACTGTGCAAAATTGTCCTCTTGTGTTTAATCAGAATGTCCCCAGGTGTAACCTAAACTTATTACCCCTTGTCTTTTCCATGTGACTCCTTGTAAGAAGAGAGTCTCTATCTTCTCAGTAGTCAGTCTTTAAATAGTGGCACATAATGATAAGGTTTACCCTAGGCCTTCTTTTCTGAAGGCTGAACAGCTGAACTTCTCTTCTGAAGTTCTCTCAGCCTTTCCTCACATGGCAGGCTTCCCAGTCCTTTGATCATCATTGTTGCCCTTCTCTGGACCCTTTCCAACCTGTCCACTTCTTTTTTTGCACAGCAGGAACCAAAAGTGAACACATCATTCCAAGTGTGGCCTGAGAGCGCTGAGTTGAATAATGACTTCTCTATCTCTGCTGGTGATATCCTTGTTGATGCAGCCCATCATCCCATTGGAATGCTTTGCTGCAGCAGCACACTCTTCACTCATATTGAGCTTTTTGGCCACCAAGACCCCTAGGTCCCTTTCAAAAGGATCACTCTGCATTCCAACAACATCCCAGTCTGTGCTGGATGATGTTTTCCTAGGTGCACTTGCCTTGCTGAACTCCACAAGGCTGGCTCATTGTTCCAGAATATCCAAGTCTTCCTGTAGGGTGGCTTTCCCTTCCAAAGTGTCCATTGGTATACATTAGAATAACCTTGGGTGGATCCCATGTGGCCCCATAGATCTGTGTGTGTCTACCTGGTGTAGCAGGTCACTGATCATTTCCCCTTGGATTTTAGGAGTTCCATTCTGCTCCCTGTCTCTGCCTTCCAGCTTGGGAAACTGGATACCCCGAGAACTGGTCTTGCTGTCAAAGTCTGTGACAAAGAAGCCATTAAGGTCTTCTGACTTTTCTTCATCCTTAGGCACTATCTTTCCCCCTGCATTCAATAATGTGTGCAGATTCTGCTTAGCCCTCTTTTTGCTGCAGATACATTTGGAATAGCAATTTTTGTTATCCTTAATGATAGTAGCCAGATTAAATTCTAGCTGTGTTTTGGTTCTTCTAGTTTTCCCCCTGCATAACCTCAAAACATCCTCGTAGTCCTACTGAATTGCTTGCCTCTTCTTCCAAAGCTCATAAACTCTCTTTTTTTTCCTTGAGATCAAACCAAAGCTGTCTGCTCAGCCAGGCTGGTCATCCTCCCCACCAGCTTATCTTTGTCTTCTTTGTTAGGGTACTCTTGATCCCATCTTGCCAGTCACTTATGAACATATTAAACTGTCTTGGGGACGATATCAATCCCTGGGGGACCTCACTTGTCACAGCTTGCCAGTTTGAAAAGGGGCATTTGCCACCACTCTCACCCCATTAACCACACAGACCTCTTGTCTAGACCACAGTGCCTCAGTTTCTCCAGTAGGAGGCTGTGAGGAATTGTGTTGAAAGCCTTGACTTAATTGTACTGGATAAAGAAACCTTTCCTAAAAGGAGATAATGGATCTGTCGCTGGTTTCAGGACAGTTCTTGGAGGCTGAGTGTCTTGAACTGTCACAAAATGTTGCATCCATCTTATCTATTAACAGCCTAGGGAAAACCATTTCAGAATGCAAAAAGTTTGAGACTGGAGTTCACTTCTCAGGGTTACAGCTTCTAATGGACTGACTGTCACTGATAAGAAAATGATGGAGGAGAACAATGTTCTTGCAATCTCATTAGCTGGATATATTGTGTGATGTTAAAGTTACCAACCTGCAGAATACTAACACATACCAGCTGCAAAAGAGTGAAGGAGAAAGCAATTTAAAGTTATACATGAAACTTTTATACTCTAGCTGTTTCTCTGAAATAACAGTTTGCATCATTTTTTTGTTTGGTTTTGTTTGCTTGCTTGTTTTGTATTCTGTGCTTACCTCTTTTAAGACACAGTTTAGTTGGTGTTAATATTAATATACTAAAAAAAAGCCCTCAACAACAACCAATTGGCAAACAAACCAACCAAAAACCTAGCAACACAAAGAGTATTTCTTGGGTGTATTTTCTTGTTCCAAGGATTTTGTGCTTTGGTTTGTTTTTTTTTTTTTCCCCACTTTTTTTCCCCTTATGCCAAATATTTCAGTGATGCTGCCTTCTTTTTTTCAGAAAAGGATTTGAAAATACCCAATAAAGTAGAAAAGGAGTTCACTCCTTGCAATTGTTTGAGTGTCCAATAAAATTATTAGAATGTAAATGTGACATTTCGTACCAAGGGGAAATCTAACCAAAGAGTATGACTTTCAGTCATTTATACATTTGTAGTAAGTCCACCAATGGTATTCTGAAATTGGATGTCACATGTATTGCTACATATGATGCAAATATGCCTCCATAAATCTTCAGCCTTATAAAAAAATTTCTTCTTAAGGTAAAACATTTTTGATGCAATAAAAACTCTCATTCAGAAGTCTTTCAGAGACAGATTTGCAGAAGAAATGTGGACTGAAAACTAAGAAACAATTGAATATTTATGGCTTTTCCTTTAAAATACTCAGCCTGGAGTTGTATAAAATGGACTAAGCCGGATATTTCAGGTCATAATAGTTTGCAATTATTAGCTAAGAACTGCCTGTGATAATCTTGTCCGGGCACTAGCTTTATTATTATTTTGTGACAGGTTTGTGTATGTTCTTAACAACTTTGTTTTGATAGTCTTGTTGGATCCTGTTTCATGGACAAGCTAAATTTCTTCAAGAGTCTGGAATCATTTGATTCTGGCTGTCCCTTCCCCTGACAAATGTTGTCATCTCCATCATATATGTACCTTTAATGAAAAATGCATGTGAGCTAGAGATACTGTTCCAGCTACATCCTAGGGCTTTCCCAGGAGAAGGAGCTAATATGCCTTCACTCTCCATGCAGTTCAGGAATGACTCATGGGAACATGCTAGAATCAGGGGATAACACTCAGGTTAGAAGCAGGCAGGGAATTTTCTGTTCTTTGCTGGTAGTTGGGAATTCAGTCACAATGAGGTATATAAACCTTTCTTGTCACAGAAGGAAAAGAACATAAATCTAAAATAGCATCACTTGAGGGAGCAGGATAATCTATATATCTGGGTCTCTGTGGGGCTCCTAGCATGGCCAAGTGCTGTTTTAAAACAAACAATTTTAAAGACTTGCCCATGCACTCTACAGATAATCCCTCAAAAGCTTTTATGCATGTGGTGGCAAATTGCTTTAGAGAGTGTTGTAGTCCAGTGTGTCTGGGGTCAGCTCAGAAGTCTGTAAATACTGGTTTCATTTTCCATATATAACAGCACAAATTGCACCCATGCATGATAATTGGCATGTCACTGAACTGTAAAGATATTAACTTTTCTATAACAAACATGATTTTGATAAAAAATAGAAAAATGGTGCCCTCGAATTAGTGTTATCAAACATGAGAATGTAACAGAACACACAAATATTTCAAAAAATCATAGACTCTTTCAAGTTTGAAGGGCACCACAGAGATCATCGAAGTTCAGCTCCTTGCTCTGCACAGGACAACCCAAAATTCACACCATGTGCCTGACAACATTGTCCATACTCTGCCATGCTTTGTGCCATGACCACTTTCTTGGGGATTCTGTTCAGTGCCTTTTTCCAGTTCCCTTTGGGTGAAGAACCTTTTCCTAATATCCAACCAGGGTCTCCCCTGGCACAACTTCAGGCCATTCCCTTGGGTCCTGTCATTGGTCACCACAGAGAAGAGATCAGTGCCTGCCCCTCCTCTTTCCCTCAAAAGGATGTTCTAGACTGCAGTGAGGTCTCCCCTCAGTCTCCTTTTTTCCAGGATGAGCAGGCCAAGTGACCTCAGCCATCCCTCATATGGCTTCTCCTCCAGACCCTTCACCACCTTTGTAGCCCTCCTTTGGATCCTCCAATAGCTTTCTATCTTTCTTTTATTGTGGTGTCCAAAACTACACACAGTACTCAGGATAAGGCCAGGCCAGCTCAGAGTGGGAGAATCTTTCACTTACAGTTAATGTTTCTTTCACTTATAGTTAATGCAAGAGCTATGGAGCCACAATTTAATTTTCCCATTTATTCTCATATGCATCACTGTACATTCTATATCAATGCCAACAAGGGGCTCCAAAGTTTAGCTTTCTAGAATAGAATTTCTCTACCATGTGATTTAAAGTGAGGTGACCATCTAATTCTGTTTTCTAGAATATTTTTTGCAATATCTGGAGCTTTTGCCATCAGAACCAGGATACTTAACTAAAAATAACCACCCTGCTCCAGTACATTGCTTTTACTAGCATTTCTCAAGTAGTAAGTAAGGAGTCATTAGAACAATTTGCAATTATCTGATGACAGAATTACCAGCAGAATGTAGGTCTTCAAACTATTGCTTGTAACTTTTTTTCAGTTGGTTGGGTCTTTTTTTTGTCCAAGCAGACACGATGAAATGGATTACTGTTCTCTACAAAGACAAAATAAAATGAGGTCTCTCAGTTATATAAATGTCGCAAAAATCTTACCAAATACATGAAAATTTTCAAATTGTCCTTTTCCTCTCAAAATAGAGAAAATCCTGTTTCTCAATGGTCACAGTAAAGAAATAGGCAAGACTTAGAAACCTTTCCATACCTGTAACACAATCCTCTTCTCCCTGCAGATCCTTTGCTGGTCTCATGCACCTCACTGCACATTTATGGAAATGTCATGGCACATCTGCTTCTCTCATTCAATAGAGGATTGGAGGAAGGGTTTTTCTGAGGGGAAATTATGATCTCAAACCTTAAGTATCCAATAGAAGAGCTAGAGAAGCAGAAGCTAATATTTTCAAAACTGATTTTTTTGTTGTTATTGTTGTTAACTATATTGGAATTCAATGCCTAATTTAGGGAAGGCTTCCGTAGTTTTCCTATATAGAATGAAAATGTTGTGAGCTTGAGCAGGGTTTGAGCTAAACAGGAGCAAATCCATTAAACCTTCTGGAAGTAAAGCTAATACGTAAAACATGTTTACTCTGGATTATTTGTTTGATTTCATTGCAAACCTTAATTATTCCTTTGAATATTGTGAAAAGTTGCCAAATTTCCTAAATTTCCCCTTTTTTTGTATGTGCGTTTCTGCCTTCTTCTTTCTAAAGGATTTGATATAAGGTTTTCAAGGGTACATTCATCTTTTCTTTGAAATGAAGCCAAAGTCCTTAAAGTCTCCAGTGAGAGAATATATTAGTTAAAAATAGTGCTAAAGAGTAAGAATTTTTCAATATTCTAATCAGAAAGAACTATGAACCATTCCCCACATACACACTTCTAATGCAAGATTTGAGTTTTAAATTTGAAAAATGCTGACAAGTTTTATTCTTAGGTTTCAACATCTTTATTTGTGTTCTTGTTTGTTTGTTTGTCTATTTGTTTAAAGGAGCTTTGAAACCCTTGTGGGATTAAGATGAAATGCCTGAACTGAATGTTAATTGAAACTGGTCACTGCATTTTGTGGAGTAAAAATCCCACATCAAGCATGTGATTAAATGTTTCAGCTTTACAGTTATATCTCTGGATGGTCATAAATACATTTTGAAATTAAACCCTAGGTTGATGATAAAAAGCGATTTACACCTGTCACATGTGATGGGACTTTTATGAGATAATTTTGTCTCTAGCTTTGTAAGTATTTGTTCCTTTGATTGCTTATTATCTTTTCACTTGGCTATTTTTGTCATGTAGAATTATTTAATTCAGAAAAACACGATTGGTTATACTGGAAAATGTAAGAAAGTTCAGTGTCATATTTTACTACACTGTAGATGTCTTTTAGTGAGAAAAGTATGAAAGAGTATTTCTGTGAAAATTGTTCTTTAAAGCATTTTTAGTTTTATTCTTTGTATTCCAAATTGGTTACATTTTTGAAAATATCGCTCATGTCATAAAAAAAGAAACTCAGAAATGCTCTGAGATGTTTTTGCAGGAAGTACAGCTGCAATTCTAATTTCCCATTTAGCTCATATTTTTTTCTACAGTCTTGTTAATCAGTTCTTCCCATGACAAAGATGGGAATAAATTCATCCATTACATTGTTTTGAATTTTTGTAAGACCTCACTGTGTACATAAAGAATAACCTATACATGACAATTCTACTTTTTATTCTCTTAGGTAGACTGTTGTGTCTTCTTGGTATTGTAGGTCCTTGTCAGCTACCGGAATAGCCCAACACTTGGATTTCCATCATGGCAGGATTTTTTTATGCTGCATGAATTGTTACTACAAACTCTTGCTGCTTATGAGACCCCATGTCACCAGGAACAAAGCAGGCCCTGGCAGATACCAACAATGAGCTGTTTCCTTGCCTCTTTCTTCAGTTCATCCTTCACTTGCAAGGAAAGTGGAATTATTCCAGCTATTTGCTGCTCTCCAAGTCACAATGACCTAATTGACTAGGATCGCTGCAAAGCAACATCGGCAGTGAGTTGTTTATTGCCTTTAAAAACTCCTTTTTTGTGAACCTGTTTAATTTTCAGGAATAAAGAAATGTATATTGTAGTTTCATCTGAAGTACAAACAAAATTTTAACCTGCCTTCTACATGCTTGAGATGCATTATGTTGTGCTTAGTAGGACTAAAAAAAATCTGGTTTTAAGCTAGTGTTAATTATCCCTAGGCAAATACCAGTATGAGCAACTTCATCTAACATGATTATTAAATGTTGATTTTTAATTAAGAGATATTTGCAATATAAAAGGAGCTTTCATCTGTGTAGAAAGGATACTTAAAATATTTTAATTTCTATGTTTTGCACGGTTCCATTTTTTAATTACTCTATTTTCTTTTACAGTGAATTTTTGCAGTACGTAGAATTCAAGAGGTACTTTTTCATAACATATTTTTACTAGTTACTATTGTGAGAGCTGGGCACTCTGACCCTAATTAACATTGTATGCTATTTTTCACTGCCTAAAGGGACCAGCTAAATTCTCCTCGCTGATCATAATCAAAAGCCTGTTTGTTTAGCAATCATTATTATAACAAAAAAAAAGAGAGCGAGTGAGAAGGAGAGAGAGACTATTTATGTAAGTGTCTGTGCCCATACCACAAAGATGTCTGCTTTCTAAGCAGAGCACAAAGAAAAAGTCTCTCAGCTCCCAGTGATGTTAATGGAAGTTTTCCAACTCAATCCCTGAGCAACCCTTTGAAAAAAACATACCCTTAATGTAGATAAAAGTGTAGGTTTCTTCTTTCTTTCAGCAAAGAGAAAGTCTGGTCGGATTCATTTTGCCCCTCCTCTCATTCTGATACACTATCGTAGGTGGGCTTCATGAAAATTCTGCTGAGACATATCTATAATCTTCATACAAAAACAATTCTCTTTAGTTCAGAAATAAAAGCAGACTTTATCAGCTTTTTTTTTTTTTTTTTTTTTTTTTTTTTTTAAATGCTGGTAGATTCTACTTTCTTCTTTCCCTGAAGAGGGTAAGAGGATATCTACAAAGGTGAAACTGTGATATAAACTGCTGTCATGCTTGGGGGAAGGGAAGTCACCTAGTTTGGACCTTAGAGGATCCAAAAGAGAACACTGTAGGGCAAAAAGCTTCTTGTCTTTATTGCTCACTTGCAGAAAAACTCTTCAGTAAGTTGTTGAAATGAAGCAGGACTGAAGAGGTTGCTCTTCATAACCTGTTGGGGTAATCTGTGGTGTCAATTCCTGCCTAAGGGTGAGCACAGGGCTCCCACTGGGACCAGCCTCTGAGGAAATGCTGGGTCAGAAACCAAATGTAGAACCAGAAAAGAAGGCTTACATTTCCTGTTGCAGAAAGGGACCATTTGAACATAACATTGCACAAGAAAGTTGAAACTGGTTTTCCCTAGTGACTCAATTTGTACTCTCTTTTCTACTCAAGAAGGTTTTATAAAATATTGTGCCATAGTTCTATTCATGTGTTTAATAAGGCTGTATAATTTCATTGCTGACAACAAATTCACTTCTTGTTATAATACATTTATTGAATTTTATTATTTTAAACAAGTATTCATATTTTATTTGTGTAAAGCAATTGTTTTCATGTTTTTGTTTTCCTTTTCAGAAGACATCTTAAAATTTCAGCTTTCAACTCCATCTTGGAGCCAAGCTAACCTTCCAATTGCCAAATTTTCCCTGGAAAGATAATTCTGACGTTAGGGCTACTTCTACTTCTTATGATGGGGGTTTGACTATCTGTGTCAGGAGAATAAAATTCTAGCATTTATAGAATAATTGATTATCTCAGCTAAGAAGTCAGGAAAAGTGCAATGTTTCTGTGTTCCAGGAAGGAAAACAAAACCAAAACATTATTTCCTCAAAAATTAACAAAACCATGCATTTTTAATGTCATAGAGCTTTAGAAGAGCAACATCTTTGTAAGATAAGAGCAGATTTATTCTGTTTACATCTCATGGTTAATTCAGAAAGACTGAAATATTACAGAACTGTTGTAATTATTTTCCTTTTTTTTATATTCAGAGTTAACTTCACAGTGGAAGGAATATGGAGATGATATATTGAATTTGAGTTATAATTTACTGTAAGACAAAGCTCATGTATATAAGATAAACTAGGATTAAATGTACACAAATAAGTATACATATATATCTCATTTCTTTTTTATGTCAATATTGTGTGGAGGTGGAAACCTTACTTTCATGAGAAGTTGGAGAGAGCTGGATGCAAAAGGTGGCATTATAGCCACTTTTTCATTTCTATTTAGAGTTTACAGAAAACAGCTTGTACCTTCCACAGATCAGCACTGTAATAGAAATGTCTTTTTTCTTTGTTTTTATTCATTTCCCCTTCATTAAAAAAAAAATCATCTACTTTTCAAAGTGAAGGCTTATATTCCTTTTTTTTCTAGTCGCAGCATGTTTGCCACTCAAACTTAGTTGCAGATCATCACCCAGATATGTCAAACTACTGAAGTTTTACATTTTTTTAATTACGGAAACTGTTCTTGATAAAAAAAATATTCACTACATAGTTTAAGAAGCAAGTTTCCATTATAAACCCTGTACTGTTTTTTATCAGTTTTAAAGTGTTCCTTGATCATTTACAACATACAAAAAACCAATATTTAAAAACTATAAAGACAGTCAGACTATTTGTCAGAAATGTGCCAAAAGTACTCTCAAAATATGTAAAGAATGTTAAATCAGTATATTAAGTACAAAAAAAAAGAAACCCAAGAATACTTCAGAGCTCTGATTCCAGCAATTGGACAGTCCAGCTATGTTCCAGCCTGTAAAAAGCTGAGACCTCACATTCCTTTTTTCCCTCCTCCTGCTCTCCATGTTCCACTAGGTACAGACGAAGCATCTTAACTCTACTTAACTCTGACTGCAGGAAACTACAGGTGGCTATAAACTATCAAAGGTTTACACAGAGATAAAGACATATAGCTAATGGCATATGTTAACTTTAAAAAATTGCATCCTCCAAAGGCATTAAAAGGCATTTTAAATCATCATGAATTCCACATATCATAGTGGCCATAAGTACTTACTCAGGTTAAGGAGAGATGGTGAATCAAAAGCATTCTCAAAGGCAATTTAGGTCATGGCAAAAAGTATCTTTCATTGACTTCAAGTATTTTATCCAGTAATCGAACTTTTCAGTAATTTTGTAAGGAGTAAAATGTTCTTCAAGCTTATATTTTACTTTTGTTCTCTGTTAGACAATGATGAGTCAGTCCGGTTAACTGAAACAGATAGCCCAGCATTTATGGACTTTAAGTGGAAATATGCCCACTTTCCATTTCTTGAAAACTTATCTCTATTTTTTTGATTGGCCTTTCTGAAGCTGAAACTCAACATATTGTGTGGGTAGTGCATAAAAACCCAACCCCTCGCTTTCAATCTACTGCCTTTTCTATCAATTTTTTCTTGAAATTCCTCTGAGGTCTATGAACTGTTTAAAGTGGTAAGCATTAACATTCTAAACCTTCCAGCACCAGAAACAGTGACAGCCTATTTTTCACCCCCACCCCCCATCTTTGATGCTAGGAAACATTGCCTAAAACAACAATGTACTCCGCGCTAATAACACAACCCTCTGTTCTTAACACCTCCTGCACCTGCAGGTCAATGACTGACAGAATCAGGTTGCGAACCTTGCCTTCTCTAGACACATCCAAACGCTGCCAGGACCTGACTGCAATCACCAGTAACAGCAAACTCTAACACCTGCAATCTTATCAGGTGGCAGAAATGCCACACCGAAAAATCCGGCTTGTCACCATCCCTGTGAATAAATGTGAAAGGAGAAAACACTCTTCTCTGTTCCAATTTTTACAGGAAGAGTGACAATTTTCTTCTCAAGTTGTCAGCCTAGCTTTTATTATATTGCTTTTCAATTCTTTTGGTTAATGTAAAGGCGCAAATGAAACCCACCATTTTTATGTAGGCAAAAGATGGAGTGTTTAGATCTAATATGTCGATCCTACCTCAAGAAATAGTCTCCCTTGAAACTAAAATTAGGGAATCCCTGTTCATTTACAGCTTAAATACTTCTCAAATAATCAGTCACCACTACCTCAGGACCTTGGGTTTCTTTTGTTACATATAATTTTCCTGGTTTTTCCTTCTTTTTTTTTTCTATCATGTTTGAATATTTAATGTTTAATTTTGAGAAGCAACCACAAAAATACCTGCCTTTAAAAGACACATACGTATAAATTAAAATAACAACATTTTTCACGGAGTAAAAAGAAAAAGTCTGTCCCTATGATTTTGGTTTTTATTTGCTAAAATATAATTTTATTTTCTCAGCATAAGTAAATTATCTCTATTTTCCTCAGGTTCTGACTTATAATTAACTCCTTGCAATTTCATGCAGATACAAATTTCTAAATTATCTACCTTATTTGTGTAATGGGAGTCAATTTAATCTGTACTACAGGGGTTCTTCTCTGCATGCAACTCTATTTCCCACAGGATTTTTAATTTTATTATCTTTTAAATGCCAACCTTTTAAATAAATAGAACAGACCTAGCTAAATTAAAAGGAGTTTTTGTACAAAATACTGCCACTCAACACGTTGGAAATCTAATAAGCCCTTTCATAAATATAAATGGCAGTATTTTTTTTGTCAATACTTCAAATCTTTGGAAAACATTTCTCTTGAAACTTTGTCTTACCTTTTGCACTAAGGACAAACGGTACCAGTAAAGACACATGGTATTGCAAAAAGGTTGTATGGAACTGGAGGAACTGTACGGCACTGCTGTATGAGCAGGATCATTATGAAAAACAGTTTAATACATACCCCCCATTCTACAACAGTGGTAATTTGGTCTCTTGCGTGGTTAACCCTGCAATTTTCCTTTCTGTCCTCAAGCGACTTCTGAAATTCTAGAGTGACTGTCATTCTTACAGACCATGGACACAAAGTAGCTCCTATCTGAAATAATGAAGGAACTTTTTTTTCAAAAAATACTGTTTACAAGCAGATCATAGATCTAATATCAGCTTATTACAAACTAAATTAGTCCTGAGTTACAGTGAATGTGAGTAAATACCTCTCTTCCTTTGCCTGTATCTCTTCCGTTTCTAATATTTAACCAATTTTTGTCAGAAACAATGAACATCTCATTAAATTTTACTAGAAATTCTCTTGTTGAGAGAAAAATGGCATGGTGGGGGAGGAGAAAGAAATTTTGTTTATTAGTGTCAAACCTATTATTTTTGAACTTCCATAAGAAATCCATAGAGAGGAATCTAATGTTTCTTCACTCTGGATTGTATAATTTTTTTCAGTGTTTGCCATTTAAAAATAGACAGTACCAGATATGCTACCCATTTAGGCATTTGTGTTTCACTTCCTAAAATCATGTTAGTATCTACTTTCTGATTTGCCATGCTTTTGATTTCATATAGAAGGTCACATGTTTAGGTTAGTGTGGTGGCTGCTTGCAGATGAGTCCATGGGATGTACTACTACCAACTTATTTCTCTGTAGCTATTTTTTTTCCCCAACAGTACTATAACAAGTATTCAGTGAGGTTTTTTTACTGGTAATGTTATCTGGAGTCTGAATGGGTACTTGGTTGGATCAGCACCAGAAAGGCAAGGTGTCCGCATGATTGTTCCATGTTCTTATGCTGCACACATCAACAACTCAAACAACAAATGTGTAGGAACCCAAAGCAGGATTTTAAGACTTATTGTCTCCTCTTCCACTTTTCCCTTCATTTAAATTCCCATAATACTATGACTATTATATCTCATGCCTACATTTTATAATGTAGTTTTTTATTTCTTTGATATTTTAGATCCTCTTTCCATACTGTGACTTTTGAGTGGTTATGATACTGATTTTTCAGGTCTTTCTTAGTAATACTACTACCACAAAAAAGTCAAGCTCAATTCCAATATTTTCAAATCTAATTTGCCCATCCAAAGAGATGTAATCTCTTCTTGCTGCCATCTTAGATTTTTACATCATAAAATATTTAAATGGCAGTGTAAGGAACAAATAGCCTCCCTAACTTGTAATTTGTTCAATCAAACAGAAGGAGCATCTCCATGGTAAGATCACATTTTTCTTCAGAAACTCAGACCTTTACTCATCTAATTCCTGAAATACTTTCTTGCAAAATTCCATGTCTGTTCTGACTTCTACAGCACATCCTTTTCCCATCACAAAAATGCTTCTATTTTATTCAACTTTTATCTGGAATATTTTCCACCCTCATGAAGAGAATACTTTCCTTATTTAGTTGAACAATTTTTTTTTCTTTATGTGAATATATTACAGACCAGACTGAAGCTCAGCAGAATATCTTCAATTGAAATTACTAACTTTTTTGAGTCATAATTACTTTTCAGTGACCCTAAATCATGTGCTGTTTTATAAATGGCTCTCATGAACACTGCAGCAAATTCTTCAAATTTGTGTTTGATACACTTCATAATAAAGTTTGATGCACTTCATAATAAATACAGTTTCTCTTCACTCTGTATGGCTAGTTTTATTCTGATTGACTGCACAAATTGTTATACTCTTGTATCAAGCATGCAATTTCTTTAGGCACGGCTGCTTCCCTCATTACCTAGGACACAGTGTCTTAGTGCAAGGCAAACCAATGTGCAAACCCAGGTTTGGCAGGGAAAAGTTATTCTGAATGTGCTGATCTAGAGACAGACTAAATGTACTCGAAGAACAAAGAACAGAGAACGGATCATGTCTGCAGAGAATTCTGCACATGCGAATTCTATATGCATTAAAATTTTTCCACCATGGACGTGATCTCTTCTACAGTTTTATAAGGCATAGGTGGTACATGATATAAATAATTCCTAATTTTTCAAAAATAGGTAAAAGCAAATCAAATTAGAAAATTAGCATTTAATTTTTTATTTTTCAACAGAATAAAAGGAAAAATCAAAAATTTGAGTTATGCTAAAGAGATATTTCTAGGAAAAAAGAAAGGAAAAAAGAAATCATAATTAAATACAAAATGGAAACTCTTTGGGAAATAAACCAGAGTGATTTCATTCATGATGAAACAGGTACAACTGCTTATTTAGTGAAATGGTGGCAGATTTTATAGGTAGTACTTGTTTAATCATCTGGATGTTGTTTCAGCATTTCTCAGCGGACAGCTCTTAGCAAAAATCCTTACTTGGCTATATGTAATTGTGTGAAAGTAGAATAGTTGTAAGCAAATTCCTTTTATATCTTTCAAAAGAGTTGGAATTCTTGTGTAATGTTAACCTGACGTGTGGGTGGGTGGGTGGGTGGTGGTGGGCACTGTTAAACAAACAAAAAAGGCTAAGAAATTCAAGGAACCTGGTAAAGCATGTGTTTGTTGTTCATCTTCTTGCTCCTGTCTGTCTTATTATTCCCTTGATATTACACTGAGAAATCAAGTAGAGAACAGTATCTCTAGAAATAGAAAAAAACTTTATGAGTAATTACTCAGAAGAATGTAAAGTAGAATATAAGACATAGTCTTTTGAGAAGTAAAAGGATTAAACTAATTTTTTTCTAGTATGAAGTTGCTTTCTTTCCTTTGTTGTTTATACCATGTTCCTGGTAATATCCCTTTTGCTGGAGTTCTTTTTTACATTTATCAACTGCTCAGGTTTTCCGGTATCGTGTTCCAATTTTCTTATTATCATTGGACACTAGATGTACCCTGTCAAAATTATTTATTTTATTGATCATTCCAGCTTTAATTATAGTATGGGACACATATGAATTTATTCTATTAAAACTACCTCCAAGTAATATCTTCTGGATTCTCTGGAATCATAGATTTTTGCTCATCTATAGGCATTAATCACAATTACAGGTTTTTATTGACTAATTCGCTCCCATTTTATGGTAGAAAACAAATAGGTACTGGTTTGGGGATTTGTCTCTTCTAAAACCAATCTATTTAAAGAGTCTCTACAGCTGCAAGATCAAGTTTAAATTATTAGTCAGGTGACATCTATTTTTCAAATCAAATATATTACAGGGTATTTAGAAGTTAATAATAAATACAAGTTTGCAATAATTAACTATAATTAATTATTCCTTTCTGTTAAATTATTTTTTCTTATTGTTTTTATACTTACAGGTTCCACAAAAATATGTTCCAGGTAGAAAAAATTCTTTTAATGCTTATCACAAATTATAGCTTATTCCAATAAGTTAATTTATTGCAGCTGAGCAAAAGAGTTTATTAAATATTAATTTTCTTCTATCTGCACTGATATTAGTAATTTTGGTTTGGCTATAGTATAATCAATTACAGTGAAACATACTGTGAGAAAGTGAGCCTAGCACATTAATTTAGTCTATTTTAGCTACTCCTGCTGTCTCCGAAATAATTTCTATGGTTACAAGGCATTTGTCAAAGATTTAAAAGAGAAAACATCCTGTGCTGCTGATTCTTCTCTAAATAAGGCTAACCTTTTATTATTCTCTCTTGAAATACCTAGTTTGGGATTTCTGTGTCTCTAAACATTTCTCCCTCAGTAGAAGAGAATTAAAATATTGTCATCAATTGACATTTTCTATAGACAAAATGCATGGTAGCTGCTTGTAAAACAGATACAAAAAACATGCAAATGTTTATACATAGCTAGGAGAACCTGACATGTCTCATCAGAGATATCAAAGTACTCAGTTTCTTTTCGCCCTTTCAGGAGACATGCTGACAGAATCCACCATGGGTTTCAGAGCTGTAAGGCTTGAGTTGTAGGCTGACATGAATATAAATTGATACCTATAATATCAAGAAGGCAGGAAGGAAAAGACTGTAATTGTAATCTTTTAAATATGACCCTACACCAGCTTTGATCCTGAATTTGATATAGAGCATGTGTGGTCCCAAGTGGTAGAAACTTTTAATGGAAAGATTCAACTCTTAATACTTGAATGCAACTGGCATCAGCCTTATATGATATAGATTGGTTTGGGGAGAAATACATTCTTTTCAATCATCATTTGAGAGAAAATAATACAAGCTGCTCTGAGAGTTCAATATGAAGTATCACCGAGCTTGAAAATAGGCCAAGACCATGGCCCACTTTTATCTTGTATGCATTTGCACTGCTGCCCAAAGGGGCAAACTCTGCCTCTTCCCCTTGTTTCCTTCCTTGTGCCAGAACAAAGGTTCATGAGTCTCCGTGGCAAGATAGTTCTAAAGCCTTAGACTCCACATTAAAAAGTCATGTAGCAGTCACCCTCTCTGACATCCACAGTGGAGTGTGGCTCTTTTATCCTTTATTTAGAGAAACATTGAAATGCCATTCTCCAAAATAGTATCTCTGCTGACCATTCAACATAAAATAAATAGAATTAATTTTTCTTTGTGAAGAAAGTTTATTTGATTTGAAATACACACACACACACACACACACACACACACATACATATTTATATACACACATATATTTATTTATCACACGCAGGATTGTTATTGGTTGGCATAATGGAAATGCTCAGAAATTCAATCCATGATAACTTCTACAAATGTGACTAAAAGAAATCATAGCATAAACTATGTCCGAAGTTACCTCTGGATCACTGAAACTATCCCCTCCCTGTTCAAAGCGGTGTTAACTTCAAATTTAGCTTGGGGTGTTGAAGACTGTCCTCGGTCAAAATATAAAAAGCTTCAAGGATTGAGATTTCATGATCTTTCTGGGCTCTTGTCCCAGTCCTTAATCACTTTCATGGTGCCTGTTTTTTGGCTTGTTGTGGTGGTTTGGCTTGTTGGCCCTGACCAGATGCCAGATATTTAAGAAAGCTGCTCTATCAGCTGGACATGAAAGAAAAACTATAATGGGAGGCTCATGGGTCAAGATAAAGGCAAGAAGAGAGCCTTCACCAATTGCCATAGTGAGCAAAACAGAATTGCTTTCTAAAACTACCTGAAAGAAGCTTGGAGGGAGATTCAGGTCCATCATGTCTTTCTGGTAACAAGTGCTAGAACAAGGGGAAATGGCCTCAAAAAGAACATTAGGAAGGATAATAACCAAAAATGCTGTCTAACGTTGGAACAGGCTATGTGGGGAAGTGGTGGACTCACCATCCCTGGAGATATTGATGAAACATTTAGCTGTGTCACATAGTGACATGGCTTAGTGATGGACTTGACAGGGCTGGATTAGAAGCTGGATTTAGGGATCTTAAAGGTCCTTTCCAACTCGGATGATGAGTCTATGAATAAAGGAAAAAATATTTTAATTTTTTACCAATCAAATCAGAGTAGGACAATGAGAAATAAAATTAAACCTTAAAAATGTTCCCCTCACACCTCCCTTCTTCCCAGGCTCAACTTTGTTCCAAATATTTACTTTCTCCCTCTAAGAGGTACAGCGAGATGGGAAAAGGGGGTTGTGTTCAGTTCATTGCACATTATCTCTGCTGCTCCTTCCTCTTCATAGGGAGAACCCTCCCACCCTTTCCCTTCTCCAGCATTGGGTCCCTTCGACTGGAGATAGTCTCCCATGGACTTCTTCAACATTGGTCCTTCCCATAGACTGCAGGTGGATCCCTGCACCTGGAGAAACTCGTGCCCCTCCTTCTGCACTGAGCTTGGTGTTTGCAGGGTTTTTTCTCTCACATTCTCCTCTCTCTAGATGCAGTTTGTTGCACAGATTTTTTTCTCTTCTTACAGGTGCCATCACAGAGGCACCACCACTGCCAATAACTGATTTGACCTCGGCCAGCAGTGTGTCCAACCTGGAGCCATGGCATTGCCTCCCTTGTACACAGCAGCAGCTTCAGGCAGCCCCCCACAGAAGTCACCCCTAGAGTCCCTCTGCCACAAAACCCACTATGCAAATCCAATGCATACATCTTGCTGGAATTTGCCTTTTACAACTAAAGTCTGAAGTCTTTTGCTTTCATCTTTGTAGCAACTCATTAGGGTGGTTGATTGTAGCAATTTGATCTTTTCCTGCCTAGTCACATCACCTCTGCACTAAACAAATCCATTTTCCTTTTCCTCTCCTCATCTATCATATGCTCCATTCCGCTAACCATCTCAGCAGTATGGTACTAATGAGTATATCACTGTAAAGTAAAGATGATCAAAGAAGAAAGAGAAAACTCAAAAATAAACAAAGTTATCAAGGTAGTGCTAGGCACATGTATCTGGTTGCAATGAATAAGTACCAATGTAGTATTTTTCTTGGGAAAAATGGGTCAGTCACTTCAAATCTTTTTCTGAAGACAATCAACCATGAAGACTTTAGACATTAACTCCCAGATTTTGGGCAGCATGCTGTGTTCCCTTCGCTGAAAAGTGTTGAACCCTCAATTTTGATATAAACAGCTCACTATTTTCTCCAGGAAATTTATATGGAGCTCAAGTTCCTTGAAAGATTAGGAAATTTAAATACTGTTTTTCCCATTTATGGTATGGTTATAGATTACAGTAACTGCGTTTCAAAATAGAACAACTAGAAATTTTGTCTGTTTCTTAAATTTCAAATTCGCAGTTTTCTGGAAAGTAACAGGGGCAGAAAAATAAGAACCTGAAAAGGAAGAAAGTAAACCCTTTCAAAATGGGTGACTTAGAAGACAAAATTCACCTCTTTTCACTGTGCAAATTCTGACTTCAATAACAAAACCAATAACCCAAACCAGCCCTCCCAATGACATGTCTCACAAAACAAGCACCGAATGTGCTTTCCACATCTTAACCGGCCTATTGCCTAGATTAATGTTTGTTCTAGAGATGTAAATGCAAATTAAATTTTTAATGAAAATTAATTATTCCTTTGCATTATGCACACAGACCTCTGTTTTGAGATCAGATGAAACCAAGCCAATGAATAACAAAATCTATCAGGAACCCAGTGCTAACATTGAAAACAGCAAAGAGAACTGTATCCCCTTCATAAAGTGGGAGTTTTAGCTACTCCATTTAATATTTTCTGAAATATGTGAAATATGGAACAGGATTTTTATTCCTCAAAGAAAGCTTGCAATAATGAAAGTATTAGCTTCACTTAGTATTAAATTTTTTTGAAACGTAAAGGTTCATGCTTACTAATTCTAAAGGAATGCACATAGCCCCAAGAAGAGGTGAGCCATGACTTACCCTTCAGCTCTGCCGCATTATTGCATATGATGAATGTATTATTCAAAGGCAATAAGAACCCCCACTCAGACACTGGAATTTTAACAGCAGCCACTGCAGAACATATCGTCTCACCATATTTTTGTTCTGTGTATTTTAGTGTAATTTTAAAGGTAATTTTCCAGGGGAATGGTTATGATGAAGAGTTTCCATAGATGCAAATGTTTCAAAACCTAGCCAAACCATTAAGTTACAAATTTTCACAGGAGTGGGATCTAAATTTGTTCATCCTGGTTATTCAGAGAATAAAACTTATAACCATAGACTGAGGATTTAGAATGTTGGGATTTTCAAAGTCTGTTGCAAATGTAGGTTTACTCATATTTGTGTAAATAGGACATATACTGGACATCTCTGACACTGAAATAGAGGAAATTAAATATCAAATGCTTTGGAATATATTACAAAGTACAGTTCATTTAACATTTTTCTTATTTGTGTGATTTGTATGCATTATCAAAAATCATAAAAGCTAGGCCCTGCATGTTTGCATCTAGAAAGACCCTGTTTCAGTGCAGGAGGAATTTTGCTTGGGGAATTAAGTCAGACATCAACTCTCACTTCTCCAAAATAAATCTGGTTATGTAAATCTCTGTGAAAATAAAGTTTGGGTTTTTTTGGTTTTTTTTAGAAGTAAAAAACTGTATGACATGCAGCAATGTAAGTTGGAATTCTGTGGTGGCGTAAAACTTTTTTCTCAATACCTAGATTTTCTACTGCTTTATGATTTTAACACCTTTCTCTTTCAGTAAACAGTTACACTTACAAAAACACACAATCACACTGAATGCTTCTCCACATTGATCACAGTTCAGGTTATTTCCTTCTCTCTGGTCAGTTGCAAGCTGAATGTCAAGGCAAGCCAATGCTTTTACCAGTCTCCGGGTGTTGCACCAGAGACTCTGAGGTTGCCAGTTCTCAACTACCCTGCTTTTTAACAATTCCCTACTTTCTACTTCAGTTGGTCCTTTTCTTCTTTTTGATCACTGAATCACTTGTAAAGTAAATTGATGTTTGAGAACCGATAGAGAACTCACGGATGTCATCTGAAGCTTTTTCCATTGGCCCCAATACCTGTATGGATTGACTCATGAATTATCGAGAGTTCCTTAAAAGATCCTAGAAAAATGTATTTTCTTCCAGTCAGGGTGCAATCTTCAAAGAAGGTGTAATTTTCTGTCAGTTTGATGTAAAATGTTTCACATTCTTTCAACAAAAATGCAGAAATTTACTCATAGGACTTGACCTGAATGCAGCTAGCAATCTTGATTTAAGATTACTAATTGCTTTATGACTCAAAACTCAATATGAAAACACTGCAAAAACAAGTTGGGGTTTTTTTGGTTTGATTAGGTTTTGGGTGTTTTTTATTTTTTTTCTCTGGCATTTATACACAGTGAGAAATAAACAGCTGGGGTAAGCAGCAGGCTTTTCAATATGTTTTATTTATTTATACACAAAACTTTAAGCATATGTCATATTGATGGCATTTACATCATAATATATGTTGTTCCCTATAGCTGTGCAAATTCATCAAAATTGTCTGAATATCTACTGAATGTTAAGGCAGGAAAAGCTTACCAAACTTTTTTTCCATCTGGTTCTTATCCCGCAGGCTCAGCTTTTCTGCATAAAGCACTCAGAGAGGGAAATATATGTTTTAAAATATAATAGTCTGCCTCTGAAAGAAAGTGGTTCCTTTTCTCAGTCCAAAGGAAAAAAGAAATAGACGTAAGAATTTAGTTTGTTCCAGCCATGAGAACAAAAATAATAGAAGGGAAGCATCCACAGGGAGAACTAAGTAAGAGGATTACATCTAGATTAAATAAAATACATTAGAAAATGTGGGCTTGTACAACAGCTTGTACAACAAATACACCTTTTCACTTGTACAGTTCCATTTAAATTTATATGCATTCGACAGAGTTACTGATGCAGAAGCTCTGCTCTTCAGGTTTATGCTAACATTTTAAGGCTTTGTCCTTCACTGACTGGTGTCTAAGATGCTAACTCCTATATGTGTCTGTAGTCTGAAATATAATATCAGGAAAAATTATCCAGCAGCTTCTCTTGATATGCAGGACTGTAGTCTGTCTGTGTATAATTCACTCACTGTTTCCAGGGCTGTTAGCTGTTCTACCAAGGCTGTGTGCCTCAATATGAAAAACTGTCTACCCATCCAGATTAGAATAAGCAAGTACTGACTTTTCTGATCTTTGACACTGCTCCAGTCTCTGATGATAGCCATAAAACCTTTCTGCTTGATTTTTTTGGTCTAGGTCAAGCCTGCTCCATGTCTATCCAGATAAAATAAACTTCAGTAAAAATTGCTTAAGTTCAAAAAAGTGGATTTTTTCGTGTTCAAACCATAATGTATCCAAATCCAGTGTTGTATTGATTTTTTGCTCAAGAAGATTCATGGAGATCTACCTCCTATGTATTATTCTGGACAGTGAGTGGAAATTTATGCTCCATTTATTGGGATGTTTCCAAAGGTGGAAAAATTAGCTCTAAATGACTAAAAGACTGCACTAAATGACTAAGATTTCTTAAAAGTAGTAGACATACTTGAAATATACTTTACATAGCAGCACAATATTGTCTGCTATTTGTTTTCTTGCATAAACACCACAGCAGTAATGGTCTACATACTACTACAAACTGTGGGCAGAAAATATTCAGAAAAATTGAGCCAGTGGGTAGTACTGTAACCATGGCAACAATTGTCTGGTGTCTCACACACACAGTATGGAATGACAAGACACATGCCTTTGGACTCAGGGGCACACACTGTCCAAACACCAGTGACACACCTTCTGCTTTTTCCCAGCACTCCCAGAGGAGTGATGGGTACCTTTTGTTGAGAAAAATACAAGTCTGAAAAATGACATGTGAAATGGAAACCTAGATAAGATAGAATCTTGACTTTATTCCCAATAGCTAAAATCTATTTATTTCCTGGCAATGTAAAGGCTTTGAAGACTGAAGATAGCCTATACACTTTTTATTCTGCATAGCCTGGAACCATGAATCTTCTTCAGATATATGCTATCTTCTGGGTATAAGTTAGTTTTTTGGTATGTCTACCACTTGAACTGTAAATAACCAGTGTTTAAAAAAAAAAAAAAGTTCTTCCCACAGTAACTTTTAGGAAACATACAAGTACTAAAACATCTTGATTTCTTAACTTCTGACAGAGTTTCCTGTGCCCCCAGTAGCAATTTCAAGAGTATCTACTTTTTACTTTACTCAGTCACTGGTCATTTAAATATGGTTCAATACGATAGGAAAAGTACAGAAAAAAAATTTGGTTTGGTTACACAGTTGGCACCTGAAGTTTGCTTCCTTGGGCAGTGGTATCCAAAATTATGTGCTTAGCTTGTTAAACATTCCCAAGCTCAGTGGGAAAGCTGAAAACAAACATGACATTTTAACCTTGGAGAGGCTGTTAAAAAGCTGGAATAATTTATTTTTACCATTGCAAATCATTCTTTGTTGTCTACTTCATGTTTACTTCTGCAAATAATAAAAAGAAAGAACTCTAGTATCAAAACCATCTAGCAAAGTATAGAACAAAATGCCATCTGCCAGAGGAAAGAGATTGAGTCCTTGAGCTTACTCAGAGTCCTATGGTGATATAGGTGGCTACAATTCTTTCAATGATGTGAAAGAGCACAAACAAATTCAGATGTAATATGAAAATACATATATGCTATAATTCAGTGCCATCATCAGAAAATTATCATGAAAGTGAGTTCTCTAATGAAAATTGACTGGCATGCATCCATTTAATAGAAACAAGAAGATATTACTGCATCCGATAAAGCTGGTGAAATGGGAAAATGCTGGCATATGAATTTTTCTGTTCATAAATGCAAGAAAACATCCAGTGGAGAGAAAAAAAATGACATTCATATATTGAATTTTAAATATATCAAAAGAATTATCAGTGTTCCTGTCTATATTGCTCAGCAAAAATATTTTCACACTCTGCAATGGTGGAAATAAACCACAGGAGGATTAACGAATAATAGATAAAAGCTAAAATGAAGAATAAATAAATAAATAAGTCTGAATACAGTTTACATAATGTATAACATAGAAAACAATAGCATATTCCCACTCAGAATAATGTGTTTTATTGTGGAACTTAAATATATGTATTCAAATATTAGAAATAACATGATTGTATCAGAGGCTCGATAAGAACTGCCATATAAAAAGCAAATAAAATGACTGAATAATTTGATTTGAAACAGGACAGGAAATAAGAAAAAAAATAGACAATTTCAAGAACATAAATGGAATCTTGCTCTCCTAGAATAGCAATAATCAAGCATTTTGGTTAAGTTCATCTTTCTGAACTTTTTAAAGAATGTGTACTTGTGTCACATGATTACTTTGTGCAACTTTCTACCATAATTTCATTAGACCAACAAAATTTAACGGTATACCTGTACCACTGAAACACATGTTATGAGTTTATTAAAATTTCCAAAGTCAAGACTGAGTGAAATCTGAATTCCCTGAATTCGTGATTCAAGTTGAGCCTTGCCTTCTGATTGTCAGAGAAGCAACTTCAACGAAGTTCAACTATAGATGCCTTTTGTGAATTTTCCTGTGCCTTTCCCAGAAGTAAATCCTGTAGACCGTAAAAAGACACAGAGCCATGAAAACAAACATTAATTCCAAACAGCAATTGCTACTATATCTTATTTTTATTTTCTTAATTATTTGTTCTAGGTAAATTATGTCTATTCAAACATCATTTTAATTTAAAAATGCAATTTTGTTGACATCCAGATGCTACATGAAATTAGCTAAATCTTGCTATGTTGTGCATTTAGACAAAACAAGAATCAAGATAAAATTGAAATAAATTTACTTTAGTCTTCACCCTTAATTTCATTTTACTGTTCTTATAACAATTTTATATCTGTTTGAGGCAAAAGGGAAAGATCTCCCTTCTGGTCTGAAAAAAACCCAAAACCAAAAAAACCCAGACCCAAATAATATTTTTAGAATTACCAGAGCAATTATCTGACATTTAACATGGCAAATGTTTTTAGTGCATATTTGTTGCCATTTCTAAATGCACTTTACTCAACTACACTTTAGAGGAATTGCCATAGGTGAAATTATCAGAAGTAAGCAAAGAATTTCTCAAGTACTTTTTGCCATAAGGGCGTTTAGATATCCATGCAGGATTTTTTTTTTTCCTAGTCTCTAAAAAAAGACATTGCTTCTTGTGTCTATGGCAATAGACTAGTGAAAAATATTTGTTTTGGCTAAGCAGTCTGTAGGGATTCTACAGGAATGATTCAACAGTAGCCAGAAAGCAATTAAACTTCTTCAGAGGCATGAAAATTAAGTGTAATCATACCTTGATTCAGTTTGTGGAATTTAAAACAGGGATTCCACATGAATCCCAGGGGTACCTCACTGTTTTAATTTTTTAATTATTATTTGTGATATGGAACAGATGCTTTTCTTGGTGACCTCATCTACCCGAATACCACTTTGAAACATATGCTAAATGACCACCTTGCAATTAGGTCAAGCGATTAAGAAGACAGACAGATGGTTGTTTAATCTAAGTGAATAATGTTAGGAGATACATTTTCTAAAAGCACTTTTAGTAACACTTACAGTTTGTGCATATTATGCTATTTCAAATTCTGTCCAGTATCCTGTGGGTGTTGATGGATTTTCAGTGCACAAGGAGAGGGTTAATGATAGTTTATCTAAGTACCCACTGTTTGATATGAAAGTTTTTTCTTTTTTTCTTTTTTTTTTACTTTTGAAATGGTGGTGGAAAAGAAAAGCTCTGAGAAAAATAAGTGTATTGGTACATTATTTTAGAAAGCTAACCAGCAAATTTCATCTCCTTGAGCAAGTGAGAGTAATAAATATTCTGTTCTTTCAATGGCAAAGAAGTGTATTATTCACATGAGGTTGAAAAAATCATTATTCAGATTATATAATGAGGTTTACCTCAAAATTAGGAAGTTGAAAAATTCTTTTCAAACATTTGTCAAGGGTTTTTTGTTTTGATTTGGTATGTTTGGGGGTCTTTTTATGGGGGCATTAATTTTGTATGCTTTTCAATCTGAAATTCATTCTCAAATAGTTCCATATAGATTCAAATTTTCAGCACTATTTTCATTACTTGGTTTACTCTTTCTTTTCCTGTGGACTTGCTGCTTTTGTATTTCTTTCAGTGCTGCTCATGGTTACTCAAGACTCAAAAGTGCTGTTTAAGTTGCCTGACACATTCCTTTTCTCAGGCAGATTTTGAGAACTTTCTATGTGTATCTGGCATTTCCAAACATGCAGCTGAGAAATTAACAGCAACTCGAGACAACCTGCAACTTCTCTGGAAATGACAAATATGAATGTGATGGACGTGATTACCTATTATGCAATAATATAAAATTGCTCTGTACATTTCCAGTGTGATCAGGATTTCCTGAACAAAACACAGGAGTTTCCAATAGGATCTACCAGGCATATGTGTCCAAATGAACCAGAATTTACAGAATATATATGCTCCTACACCCATGCACTTCTACCTACTGAGGTATTCTAAAATAGCTGTATTTTAGCACTCTTGTGCCTTTACTGTGAAAACCATGGGGGGGAAAAAAGTAAAAGAAACATTGAATTTAATGTGGTAATGGATTTTTCTCTTTTCAATAAAAGTAGACAGATGAAGTCATTATACTCTTTTCTTTTTGAAACCAATTCCCCTCTCTTTCTGATCTACCAATAACACAGTTTTATCCTAATATAAAAGTAGAAGCCTGAACCTGTGAAGCAGAAATTGTCTCATTGTTAATCAAAGCTGTGGTTTAATATGATTTAGGTCAGGGAAATAAACCTTCTCTGTGCAACTTGATTGCTGGTACTGACATCACCACTTTTATTACTTTCACTGCTTTAGAAACCAATTGACATTCAGTTCAGAAATAACTCTGTTTGCTCAGCCAAACTGACTTCAATGCTCTCTCTGTGAGCTGACAGCTGGCTTGCAACAGATGATGATGAGTAATCAGCTGATCATGTCTGAAAACAGAACCATGCACCTGGAACCATCTTAAACTCACATTTCTATTGCATTTGGAATAGCTATGGAGGCCTTAAGAATTGATATAATATCATCTCATCTCTGTTCAATATTAGCTTTTGGAAAATTGGTTTCTTTCAGCAGAATTTGCATAGCTGAGTTTACCTGTGCATATACATGAACCTCTTCTCTAGTTCTCTAAATTAAGCATTCACACCATCTTTGACATCCACAGATTTTTTTCCCGGAAGTTGTTTCCTCAGACTGAAGTAAAATTAAGATATTTCAGAGATTAAAATAATTAGAGATTAATGTCTCTACATTCAAATAAAAAGAGCCTCCTGTAGGCTTTGGTCACCAACCCAATCTTTTGCTTTTAGAATTTTTTAATCATCTCTCACCATGTCCTCCATAACTATAAATCTTGGTCATACTGGTATAAATGTTTATGCCTTAGCCGCAGAAATGCTCACATTGAATACCTTTTGGTAAGATTTGTATACAAAAAATGGAGCAACTGCTGGCTGATTTTACTTGCTGACATATCAAATGACGAATGGAATAACAAGCTTTTCATTCTGCGACACTCTTGCTCAGTGTTCATGGTCATATTGCTGCAGCTCATGTCTAGTCACATGTTTAGAAGAAATAGCAGCTGAAGATCAGCATACATGCACCACTCTGTGATACAACAAAGATCTTTGGATATTGCTGAAGTTAGGAAGGAGAAGCCCACAGAAAAATGAACTATCTGATCTTCAATTATCCAAAGACATTACAGCTGAGGGAATGGTTAACTGGTGTTATTGATACGGCATTAATCAGAGGGTTTAAACATGGGCTATTATAGTATATGCTACCAGGGTCCTATGTATAATCTCCCTTGGTAAACAAGCAGTAAATCTGTGTCTTTTGAAAGTGAAGGAGTGTTTCTAGAAATTCTAACTGGAATTAGAACTACACCACAGGTAGACTTTGTAACTGATTTTTATCAGGAAGTAAAAAGCTTTATTGGAAAGGATTTCTCTGAGAGGACAGACACATGGCTGCTAGTGAAGGAATTAATTATTTACATTTGAAATTTTTAGATAAAGTCTTTCATCAGGGTGCTTTAAAGGACTTGGGGAAAAAATCCGAACAGCCAAACAAAAAACCAACCCAAAACCTGACCAACCAAACCCAGTGTTTCATAGCCTGTATATTTGATTCTTAGTTGTTCCGGTTGGTTCCCATTGGTGTTATACTTCATTTAGAGTAGTGTGGTTTTATGCCATGGTGATTTTATCAATATGTAAAAGTACCTGATTAAAGAATAAGCAGCCGGGTTCTTTATAGTGGTAGATTACAGTGATTCCGTGTATTATAGAGATTGTGACAGCACGCTTTGTTTCCTCTCTTTGTTCAGCTCTTAAGTGCAACTGAAATACAGGAAGTTCCTTTAAACATGAGAAAATTATTCTATAGAGTGTTCAAACACAGGTCATTCAGTGTGACTGTGAAGTTTCCATCCTTGGAAACATTCAAAAGTCAACTGGACCCCGTCCTGAGCTGGATTAGACAGTCTTCAGAAGTCCCTGCCAACTTTATCACTGACTCTGTGGCTGTTATGGAAGGACCTGTTCTTTGGAGGAAGTTGTAATTTTCCTGAGAAGCAAGAGGGTCTGCTCATGAAGACAAGTTTGTAGGGACTGTAGGATGTCAAGAGCAGAAGACATGAGACAGGCAAAGTCAACATCTCACAGAGGACATGTGGCAGAGAGGGGAGCAAGTGGCCAGTAGCCAGACCTGAAGGACAAGGGAAAGGAAACTTCATGGAGTACAAATACTGGTACTCTGGGCTTGTTTGGTTGTTATAAATAAACTTACATATTTCATTTTAATGAAGTCATCAGAGATGATTTTTTTATAGTTGTTCACTTTCAGATTTATATAATCATATATTTAAATTCTAGCTGCTTGTGCAACAGCTACATTATGTAGTCTAATCAACTCTTCAGACATGCATATCATCATCCATACATCACAAATACAAAACCACTTGCTTTCTATCATGACCATTTTTTTCACTGCTGTTTTATCCATTATCATTGCATGTCATATATAGAAGCTTTCTCAAAAAATCCCATGAGATTTTTGAATTTTGAATTTGTCTTTTTTTTTTCAGTGACTTTGAAAAACCAGAATGGGTTTTGCATGCAAACAAAGCAGCTGGAAAATGTCTCAATCAACCTCTATAATCAAGGATATGTGTTTTGCTTGTTCAGTGCAATGGCCTCACAGTGATAGCAGATAATATTAATTACTCATTGTTTTTAGCATATTCCTCTTCTTTGTTTTGAGTATAGATTAAAATTTAGCCTGTCATCAGCATACAGTAGAGTATTTTGAAGAATATCAGCTGTTTTGTAGTGACAGAGGAGAAGCTTTGCTCTCCCTCAAGTTTATCTCAATGCTTTTTTAGTGAGCGAATCCCAACTGTGTGAAAACTTCCTTTTTCTATTACTGGAGAATAGATTTCACTTAAGAGCTGAACAAGGAGAGGAAACAAAATGTCCTGTCACAATCTCTAGAACACAGGGAAGCACTGTAATCTGGCAAACCAGTATGAGTAGGAGAAAAAAACATCTTCTTTTCCAAAGATATATTTGGGAATGTAAGTTAGAGCTGACGAAAAATCTCAGAAATAGGAATACTCTAAGAAATGAGCATTATGTCCTTGCTGTGGGCAGTACCAGGGAGTGTTCAGCATTGGAGCTCCACAAGGTAGATTCCAAAGTATGACATCTCCTTTCTAGTACAAATACACTTTGCCTGTGTTTGTTACTGCTTAGTGAGTAAGAACAGCACAAGATTGAAGAATTAAAAATGCATACACATAGAAGATAAAAGGTGAAAATAGCTAAAAACAATTAGCAACTGCCTTTAATATGGCCATGGTAAGCATTCAGCAGCAGCTCAGAATGGGGCAGAATAGGATATATATGTCTGAAAACCAATTACCTCTCACTCTGCTGTCTCAAAGAACCACGGGTATTTCTCCTTGATTTTACGCAGATACTTGGACAATAATATTGCCATTAAAAAAATTGTAGTAGATGGCTCCGTTCTTTCTAAAAATCATGGAATTCAAATCACAGCCTTTTGAAGAAGAGTTAGTGTCATAAGATCGTTTTGTCTAGCCTCTTTACTCAGCCCCTTCTTTTTCTTTCTTAAGAGTTACAAAGAAAATGGGTGAAAGGTGCAAAGAGGATGAAAGAAGTGAAGAAAAGAGGTGCCCTTACACAAAAGTCACGAATCTCAGCAGGAAGAATGGGGTGGGACTGAATCAAGAGCACAGAGATCCTTTTCAGTGGAAGAGGACCACACCTGAGCTATTCCTGTGTTAAAAAAAAAAAAAAAAAAAAAAAAAAAAAAAGAAAAAAGGAGAAAGTTTAACTGTGTTAGACACCAAAGGAGAGCAGAAAATAGAAAGACAAGGATGTCAAGCACCTTGGGCAGTCAAGAAACTAAGGATAACAAGCTGTAAGTTAACAGAGGGGCTCACCTTACCTAAGACAGCCACCTTCAGTGTCCTAGCCACTATGAATCTACCTTCCTCTCCCAAAAATGGCTCTCTTGCCTGTTCCTGTCAGGACTGTGAGTTCACCTTCAAAATATGGTTGTTCCTTCTCTGGTTTTTTTTCTTCTAATTCATGTCTGCAACTCTCTTTTGCCTTTAAAACGACCAGTCCTGATCCCACTTCTTGTTTTCTCCAGAGCATATTTTTCTTTGCTAACAGCTTTATAACTGCAAACATGTATGATTTCAGAGGTGATTTCTGAGACAGTTGTACTTCCTTTAAGGCTTCAGGCATTGGAATCAGTGTCTAAAAAGCTCTGTTTTCATCTTCTTTTTCCTCTTAATTTAAAAATTGTCTTTCTTATAGCTAAAAAGGAAAAACTTACCAGTCGAGAATAAAGAGGGTAGGAAAAGAGCAAGATTCATAAGCTGTTTTGATTTTGTTGTTTTTTCATTTAATTTCTAATGGGATTTTTCTTAAAGTGGATTTCACTTTAGTTTCTTTTATACTGCTTTTTTTCCCCATGTCTATTTTAATTTTCTTCACACATTCTTGCTTTGTTTCCCTCCGTTTCCTACACATTATTTTACTATTTGGCCCTAGCACTCTTCTGGAATAGTTTTTGTTTCTACCATGTTTTCTTAAGTTCTTCTCCCTCTATCCTCTTATGGAACTACAGAACATCAACATTAGCCAAGACTGAAATAAATGCAGAAAGTCAGCAAATGTGATTTATTGGAGTATTGATTATGAAAACTACAAACACCAAAAAAGAGGATTTTTTAAAAAATTATTCACACCTTTATTATATTTATAGAAGTAATACAAGAATCAACTGTTTTGGAATTACAGGTTCATTGTTGAAATAGCCAAAAGAGAAAAATTCTGCTCTGTCATAAGAGAGAAAAAATTGGGCTTTTCTACAGCCTTAACTAAGGGGGGAAAAAAAAAAAAAGTAGGAACCATTTCTGTAGGCACGTTACCAGCTTCATTAAGCTAATTTTAATCTATTGCAATAGGCTCCCACAACCCTTTTATCCTGCTAAGACTCTACACATATTCAACAGTTCCACCCAATCTTTGCAGCAAAAAGGTGTAGTTAGTTGGTGAGGTATTGCAAGCACACTCTTCTGAGTGCTGCGCAACCATTTGCGGTGGGGCTAATCTGAGGTCAGATACAGCCAAGGGATTTGTGCACGCAATAAGAAAATTTAGAAGGTCAATTTTTTGGAAAGAGATTCAATCAGGAACTTTCTCAACAGGTTGAAAGCCAAAATATTATATAGGATCTTAACTTTAATCTTTAAATCAGTGCCTGGATATGCTACTTTGGAGTGGATTCTTCAGGACTTAATTTCTTGTATCTGAGAACATACATATGGATCCATTAAATTGGAATATGTACTGGAAAAAAAAATTATGGACTGTAATTTTTATTCCTAAAAGTTCTTTTTATAAAATTCTTTATAGGATTTTTTTTATTTTCTAACTTTGTTCTAGGATTTGGAATTTAGCAAGCATTGTATCCTCTCAGTATCTGTAAACTTTAACTGTTTATTATAATTGCAGTATTGCTGTAATCTAAGTACTTAGAGAAAAACAGTTTTGATTGTAGAACACTGTTTAGCATGTCAAAATGTAATACAAATTCAGGCTTTTAATGAAACTTAAAAAAACTTTTTTGTGTTTGGTACATTATGTCAGATGATGTGCGTTTTTTATGCAGGATCCATGAAGAAAGCACAACTATTTACAGTATGCAAATGATATGTAAATATGCCCTTGTTTTCTGACAGAATCATTGATGCTCAAGGATATCCTGCCTGCCCCAAATGAGATGCAAAGAATGAAAAATTCTCTCAAGTTCAGCAACTGCCAAACTGCACGTCTAGTACAACAGTGTCTAGCTTTCCTGGCCCTGCAAGCTGCATACCAAAACCCCTGCATGTCTGAAAAGAACAAGACATTTATTCTGTAACTAAGAAGGGCAGATAGGTCCCTGTGAATGGTTCAAAGGTAGAGGAGAACAAAAGAGAGAGGAGACCTCCCTAGGAGATCTCGCTGTTCTATTACTGGAGGGAGGATGGATGCACACCTTGATCATTGAATGACCTTTTGATTTCAGCTTCAAAAGAGCTTCGTGTCTCCACATAGTCAGGGATTTCAGTCAGGCAGAAGCCCAGGTGATGCACTCTGCTGCACCCTACGCACCCCTGCCACAGAAGCCTCACTTGAACTTACAGACAGTGCTTGAGCCTTCTCCAGAGGTAAAACTTAATGAAAGAAGTAATTACAGACCCAGCCAGTGAGCAGGTGTCAGATATACTTAAAATAAAACTTAAAAAGAAAAGATACCATGATTTTAGCAGTTAGGTTTGTGTATCACAGGTTTTGTCTTTCAAACCACAATTATACCAGACAAAAGGTAAAAAGCAATAACACTATAAGCAACAAAGTATAATTTTGTACAAACATTAGTGACATCAAGGTTTCAATGTCCATAGGGAAGTCTAGAAGAAAGGTGGACGGGAAAAGTTGTGACTCTTACATGTTTATAAAAGCAGTAATGTATAGAGTACATGGAGTGTCCATGACATATTGTTTGTCTTTCTGACTTACAATTAAGAATACAAGAAATATGAGTTTATAGATTAGGGACCAGATCCTGTGCTTGTATAACATTGCTAAAATTAATAGAAGTCAGCTCATTAACCTCCTCAGAGGTTCTTGTGCTAAATATTATATGAGCTGTTTTATGCATTCATCTTCTATATCTCACATACTTCATACAAACGAAATGTAAGCAGTTTCTCTTTCAGATTGTATTCAATATTTTATGTGCTGAACAGACACACAGTTTCTCCACTTTTCCTCAATCTTTTCTTTTTTAATGTAACACCATTTGAAATAACAGGTAATATGGGGAGTGGCTATATCTTAACAAGCTGCTTCTTTTTCCAGCAGCCACATACCACTTTAGACTGTATAGGCAATATTTTCTACATAATTTCCAAAACTCTGTTTCAAATGTGCAACAAAATGCAATTATTTTGCTGACATAAATGAAGGTATAGTAATTATTAACTACTTATTTTGACAATACCTTGTGAATAAAGATATTTAGTCATTTATCTTATTCAGTTATTAGTCTGTATCCTATTCAATTTCTACCTAGAAACTACAAGGAAGTTGTGTCTCAAATGTGCATGTGATTTGACTGCGGTGTTTCAAAAAATGCTGCACACTGAACAACGACCTGTTTCCTGCAGCCATGTACACATTAAATGCACACTTGTCTTGTGTCAGCCGTGCACAAGAACTGCCTGCACCTTGCAAAATGTTGCATGTCCACAACACATTTCCATATAACAGACACAGCTGAACTAGGTACACACTCAAATTCAGTAGTTATGCATTTCAGCTGCACACCAGATTTTGGGAAAAAGAGATGGATACAGACAAACAGCCCACCTACACCATCCTCCTAGCTGAAGAAACACTGGAGATTTATTTCTCTTGGTTGTTTCATCTAATTCTTCCCCTGATATCCCTGCCCCAATATACTTAATCAAGAAAGACGATTCAATTCAGCTTAATTTCCACTTACATTTTCCTCAGCCCCTCCATAAATTTTCTTTTCCTGTAAATTTAATGTACTAGTGCTTTGCTATCCACAATACTGGCTTTGCCCCTCGGTGCAATTCACAGAATCACAGAATGGGTAAGGTTTGAAGGGATTACAGGGGATAATTCCAACCTCTGTGCTCAAGCAGAATCATCCTAGAGCACATCACACAGTATTGCGTTGAGATGGTTCTTGAGTATCTCCAGTGAAGAAGACTCCACAGCCTCCCTGGGCAATCTGTTCAGTGTTCGGTCACCCACACAGTAAAGAATTTCTTCCTCACATTCAGGTAGAACTGCCTGTGTATCAGTTTCTGCCCACTGCCTCTTGGTCTGTTTCTCAACACCACTGAGCAGAGCCTGGTTCCACGCTTTTGACACCTTTCCGTCAGATACTGATAGACACTGATGAGGTCCCTTCTCAGCTGTGTCTTCTCGAGACTGAACAGGCCCAACTCTCTCAGCCTTTCCTCATAAGAGAGATGCCCTACACCCGTAACCATCTTTGCCACCCTCCTCTGAACCTGCTCCTGGAGCTCCATGTCTCTCTTGTATTGAGCAGCCCAGTACAAGGCCTGTACCAGGGCTGAGCAGAGGGGCAAGATCACCTCCCTTGACCTGCTGGCAATGCTCTTCCTAATGCACCCCAGGTCACCATTGGCCTCTTGGCCACAAGGACACACTGCTGGCTCATGGAGAGCTTGTTGTGCACCAGGACCCCCAGTCCTTCTCTGCAGAGCTGCTGCCCAGCAGGTCAGTCCCCAGCCTGTCCTGGTGCTTGGGGTTATTCTTCCCCAGGGGCAGAACTCTGCATTTTCCTCTGTTGAATCTCAGACAGTTCTTTTCTGCCCATCTCTCCAACTTGTTGACGTCCTTCTGAAGGGCTGCACAGCCCTCTGGGGTATCAGCCAGATATCTCCCAGCTTTGTGCCATCAGTGAACTTGCTGAGGAGGCCTCTGCCCCTTCATCCAAGTCATTGATGAATAAGTTAAACAATACTGGGTACTGAACCCTGGGGGACACCACTAGTAACAGGTTCTCAATCTGCCTCCTGCCCACTCATCCAGTTCACACTTCTTGAGTTTGCCTGGGAGGATGTTGTGACAGACAGTGTCAAAAGCCTTGTTGAAGCTGATGTAGAAAATATCCACTGCTCTCCTCTCATCTCCCCAGGCAGTCATTTCATTGTAGAAGGAAACCAGGTTGGTCAAGCATTATTTACTTTTAGTGAGTCCATGCTGACTGCTTCTGATCACCTTCTTGTCATCTATGTGGATAGACATGGCCTCCAGAATGAGGCGCTTGATCACCTTTCCAGGAATTGAGGTGAGGTTAACAGGCTGGTAGTTACCTCCTTGCAATTTTTTGAAGACAGGGGTGACTTTTTTTTTTTCTAGTCCTTAGGCAGCTCTCCTGATCGTCACAACCTTTCAAAGCTCAGCAGTAATGAAACCATTCCTGTATTATTAACCCTGTGTGTGTATCACAAATCCAAAATCGAGCCCCAAACTAGTCACTGTGATGAAAATTGACTCTACCCCAGCCAATACCAGCACAGAGCTTTAAGAACCCTTTTGGGACAAAGCATTGTAATTTGGCCCTGCTGCAAGGTGAAATCCCCATGCAACCTGCTGGCTTTTGTGCAACTTTCAAAGAGACAATTCAGTACCACCCTGCCACTGGAGTGTTGTAATTGTCCATTATGTTGTAGAAGAGTTTACAGCTAGGATTAATTTGTTTTCCATTTAATCTGCTTCTATAACATCTTAAAAAGAAATTAATAAAATTATCTCAGTGCTTAATGAAAAAGATGAAGTATGAGCTTTGTCACAGAACTATAAGCCTTTCAAATTTCATATTTTATATATAGCAAGAAAAAATATAAACTTCCTTTTTATGCCACATTTCCATTTCCACATAAAATTTGCACAGCACACAGTAAATCAGCTTAAAGATAAACTGTTAATATACTTTGCTTGCAAAGGGCAGACCATTAACAGAAAGTTTACTTTAGGCCTTTAAAATTCTTCTCCTATCTTCCACTCTCTCTGGCTCTGTGACCTCAGGGGATGTAATCCCTTAAAATGCAGCTCATCTTCAATTAGCAGAGAGAACATATGTACGTTCTTCACTGAAATCCCCAGGTATCATGCAATGCAGTTCACTTCAGATTTTACAGTTAATTAAAGCCTCATACACATTTTCTGTTTCTCCAGCTGGCACTGGAGAGTTTTAAAGCTTAGACCATTTTAGCTATTTCTCTGCTAAAAAGTTTACTAATAAACATTTATGTTCATGTGCCTTTCTTGCTGACCAACACACTGAAATGAGAATTTTATAACCACAGATCTCCTACAAAGAGGATGAGTAGAAACTGAGGTTGCAGAAGCGACCAGAGTTTGAAGTGCCCATCCCCCATATAAATATCCCCCATAAATATGAGAATTCTCTGAGAAAATGTACCTTTAAAGTAAGCAAATGAACACTGAGAAGAGGTTAGAAAATATTTCCAGGTTATAACCTTGAAAAAGAGTTAGGAAAAAATCACCTATTCTGCATAATATGGTTAGATCTTTTAGTAGACAGATGTGACTTGCTGATATGAGAATAAATAGCACACATTTTGAAGGAAATAAAGTACATTGTTTTCTGTCAAACCCCTTTCAACAGTCACTAAATTTACAGTATGTTTTCAAATCCTTTTTTATTTAGTGTCGTTTGTGACAAATATGTATATAATAGTTGCTTGACAGCTGGTCTACTCTCATAGAATGAAGATTCAGTACTAATTTTTTCTCTGTTAGTAACCAACTTCCTCATGCTGCTTCTCTTCAGATTCTTATAAGCTCACTGCTTCTTTCTCCTTTTTTTTTTTTCTCCCTCAGCTAATATTGATCTTTCTTTTACCAGGTTGTTCCAATCACCTTTTTAATCTGTCATCCTCTTTCCCTCTTCTCATTACTGCTTCTCTTTTCTCCATTTTTCTTCCACCTTCCTTCAACATCCTACTTTTATCTTTCTGATGTTCATACACTCCTCCTGAACTTTCACTGGACTGAAGGCCCTTGATCATGGCATAATCTCATGCTTCAAGAACTTAGTATCTGAAGACTGACTATAAAAATGTCACTGCACCGTTATTCTCCCATGCATCTCAATGAGGGGTTGATCTTCAGATCAACAGGGCTTTTGTTACAAATGAAAATATTTTTATTCCTTTTGTCTAAAAGCATCACAGTAGGCCAGGTGACTACAGACACCAGTGATTCTGGAATGAATTCTTTTTTTGTTTTGATTGAAGTTATGAAGACATAAAGTTTGCCATTTAGTGACAGAAGAACTTCATGGAGACTTAAATCTTCAGTCTGCTTCTGATATTCTTAAATTGCACCCTTGATCCTTGTATGAAAAACTGCTTTGAGGTCAAAGAACACAAAAAGGTATAATTAAAGGCAGAATTAAGGCCCATGTTTCTTCTCACCTGACTGGCCCCTCGGGCCATGAAGAATTTTTTTTTTTTTTTTAATTAAAATGCAGTTAGGGAAACCATTAGAAAATTACCCTAAACATCCTGTGCTCGTGTGTATTTTGCTCATGTCTGTTGAGGTACCAACCTACAACAAACTTTCTGCAGAGACCATGGGGACACAAGTCACCATCTGTCAGTGTTGGTTGCAAAACAAGGGCTCTGCAAGAGGAGCATACACTGCAAAATAGATTTGCATTCCTACACATCCCACAAGCTCCCGGGGCATATAAATCTAGACCCAGCTTAATGTTCAGCCTCTCCTGAAGTTTAGAAAGCTTGTGACAAAAGAATGAAGAGGATTTTTTTTACATTTGAAATATTTTTATTTGTGAAAATGCCAATAATAATGTATTAATAATTGTATTGATACAGGAGCAGGACGGTAATCTACATTACCTATTCCCAATATTAATATTTTTCCTGTGGTAAAAGCCATGTAAAAGGATGTGTGTTTCAGAAGCAATTCCTTTTGTGTCAACAGCATATACTTGACTACTTTGGGAACAGTATTCTTCATAATTTCTTCTCAGGTAAACCTGTGGTCTGAAACACTTGCAATCTGAAAAATTCCTTGCCATGGGTATTAGCTTCCTGGGCATTCTTGCTGGAACATTTTCCAGGTATTCATTTTTTTCACACTATTTCTGTGATTTTAATTTTAAATAGTTCATGATGATAATTTTCTTTTGGTTCCTGTCCCTTATTCAGTCTCTTTCAGAAGAGAACTGCATGTATTTCTTTGATATAGAAAGGGAATCTGCAAAAGCTAGGATCATGGCTAGAAATGTTGGATGATATAAATTGGCATATACCTATTAATTCCACTAGGTCTGTGCACATTTAACTTGACCTGTTTCTATATTTGCAATAACATGATCTCATTTAATATTCTAGATAGTTTTTCATTATTTGTGGTGGATTTGCATTTCTGCAGGGCTGTTTACTTTGTCTGTGGATGTATTTGGAGTTGAGAGAGAAAAATTACATTATTCTATAAATTTGAAACTATTTTAAAAAGAGCAACTCTTGCACAGAAAAAATGACAGTATTCTGTAATTTCCTCTTTTATGAAAGCTTATAGCTCTCATATGTTATCACATAAATTATATGGCTTGGTCCACTGCTGGTCACAGAAATCAAAAAAACAACTCTTTATTTTTATGATTATTTCCTGTCAGAATAGTGATCCACTGTAACTTGACAAAGTGAAGTAGAAATGCAAGTGAACTGTAAATACTCAACCTTAACAAAATAACAAGCTTGTATCACAGGTGTTTTTACAAGGTCAGGGGAAAAAAATTAAAGCCAAAAAACCTTAGATTTCCTCATAATATTATACAGTAATATAATTTCTTACAACTCCTCTGCCACAGATTAAGAACGCTGAGCAGGTTTATTACAGATTCTCAGTTAACTGCCAATAGGGAAGACAAAGGATGTAGCGTACTTTGCATTAAAAAATGGGTATTTTTCTGCTCATTCACCTATAAAATTATTGTTGAGTAAAGGGAAACTGCAGAAAAAAATGTGTTACTTCTTTATCAGTTCATGTCAAGATTTCACCTATATAGAAGAAAGCTGGAAAACTTGCTGTACAAGTTTTCCTCTCAGTCATCTTTGATTTTTCCACATTTTGGGGAGAATATAAGATTTTTCTTTAGGAATGCATTCAGAATTTTATGCCTTGGAATTTCTTTAATGGAATGCAGACTCATAAAAATCTGTTTAACTTGGTGGTAATACTAGGTAATGGGCTAGATTCTAAATGCTGCAAATAGTTTTGGGGTTTGGGGTTTTTTTTGTGTGATATACATGGAATTTTCCTTTCTCAACAGCTTTTGAAAATTAACATATTCATCTTAACATTTTAGTTTCATTTTGTGATTGAGTGAGAAAACAGTAATCACATTAGTGGAATTAAGAAAAATGACATGGATAAATACTAAATGATGAAGAAAGGCTTAATATCATTACAGAGCTGTAATACCTGCAATATCTCAGGGCTAACAGAGAAACACGTTCAGATCATTAAATTATGCTCTGTTAGAGTAAAAAAAAGTCAGGAAGCATGGCACATAAATTCTGCATAATCTATAGAAACTTGCTTTTATATATCTTTCAAAAATAGTGATTTTGTCAATGCAAACTTACCTACATTTTTAAGATAGGGGAATATTTGTGATACAGGATTGGATCAATCTATATAAACTACATTTATGAACGATGACCTTAACAGCTCAGTAATGCTCTGAATGACTCTGATATGTTTAGTGATGTACCTGGGCTACAAGAGATATTTTATTAAGGGGGAGTATATGATTGCTATTGTAAGCATAAGAGAAAGGTGAAGACCTGGCTGTGCTGTAAAACAAAGGTTTTTTTTGTAACTTGCAAATATATATATTTTGGAAGGGCTGTTATGTGTTTTTGTCATCATCTTCTATTCCCCCCCTCCATTAAGCTCATATCAAAGCAAAAACATACCTTGGATCTGGAAGGATCTTGGGTCAAAGGGAGGGAAAATGTGTTTGGAAAGAAGCAGCTGTGAATGTCAGCATTTTGTCAGGGGCAGAGAGGTATGTGACAAAGCTTTTCTCTAGTCTGCCCTTCTGATTTCTGCTTTGGTTCTTCATTTGTGTCTGTAACAGCCAACCTGCTTCCCTCTTTCATATTTGTGTTTAAGAATAAAAGAGTGCTCTGACTTATAATAAATCTGAGAGGGGTTTTTTGGTTTGTCTGTTTTGTTTTTTTCTTGTTTGCTTTTTTTTTGTGTTTTTTAGGAGTTTGTTTGTTTGGTTTTTTTTTTTTAAAATCTAAGGTTACCTATAGATGTTTCCGATATGTATTTTAAGATTATCTTTAGAATACAAGTCACAAAGAGTAAGGCAAAGGCAAATTCAGTTAGTAGTATATAATAGCCTGCAAACTGTATGGTTTAGAGCAAATCCATAATAAGCAATATGTTAGAACTTACGGTTCTTCATTAAAAAAAGAAAAAAAAAATTAAAAATTTGCTGGTGACTTCCTTTTAATTTTTACTTTTAGACCCTGCATTAATCTTCCCTCCATAGGCAGATTTTTGTATTTGTTAAAAAGGATTACAAGTATTTCCCTCTGCACCTGATCAAGCATTTTAAATCTGTTCATTTTGTGGGATTATATTATTTAACCATTTATCACAGCACTTTCAAGAAATCATAAACTGTGCAGAATGAAGTTGAAGGTATTTCCTGATCATCTCCCATTATATTTTCCCTTAATCATTTATTTAGTGTAGAGAACAAGATTTTGTTTTATAGTGAGACTGATTTGACAGTATTGGATCCTAAAACATACAGAAATTTCCATATGGTATATGTCAATGAGAACTTGCATATCTGACAGACAAAGGTGTGATCAAGTTTCTTTTGTAGCGATAAACCAAGCGTGCTGTCATGTTCCCTTTGCAGTGCTATTCCTTGAAGGACACAAGATAATAGCTGAACTTAAACATGTCAGTCTGTTTAGATCCTGAACATCAGTTACAGAGACTAAACAGAGATTCTTATAAAAATTCTGATGTTTTCTTCATGTAAATGTACCAGATGTTGAGTCATTTAATGTGGGAGGTTTAACATTATTTATTTAGATCATTTGTCTATCATTACATTCCCTTGTGCCGTGCAAGTTTGGAGGTAATAAATAACAGTGCTAGATAAAGATAGATTTTCCGAGAAAAGCAACTTCAGACCATCTTTTTAAAAATCCTTCATGAAAACACAGTGAAATCAAGGGTATGGCTTTCTTCTTCCTAAGATACACAAATGCTTAATAAATAACAGATGTGTACAGATTGTGCAATTGGATGAAGATGTCTGCTTTTTTCTGGGATTTTTTGATGGCATTTCAGATTAAAGGATTGATCAAGAGTTTCCAAATCTCAAAGTAAAGATCACTGAAAAAGCCAAGAGAAACAAAGACCTGCCCATCACTGAGAAAGAAATATCAGCCACACAGGCTGCTGGGACACTGCAGGGGCAAGAACAAAGTGCTGTGTTTCTCTGATCCATGTCAGAAGGTTTAGCAATTGTTTAAAGAAACTGGTCAAAGACTAGACAACATTTGGAAAAGAGTAAGACTATAAGGGAAACTAGATGATGGGGAAAAGTGAGGGATGGTTGCTAAAAGAAATTACTTTTTTTAGAACCAAGTTCACTAAAAGTTCCCTAAAAGATCATGATCTCAATAAGATTAATTGTTTGTTCAATCAATTTTATGTGATAAACTGTAAAAACTGCTTTCTAGTCTTTCTTTCACACTCTACTTCCATGGGATTATGTCTCATAATGGGGGATGGGGGAAGGTGAACGTGAATGCCATTCCTTTTGGTTTGACCAGGCATCTTATTAAATGGAAAATTCAGGACTGGTCTTTTCTAATCCATCTATAATAATTACTCAACAGAAAATGATAACAGTGAGATTTCCAACAAGGAAAAGAAAGAAGAAAGGTTTAAATGACACGGCATGTTTATAAGAAGATTGACCTAATATTCTAATAAGCACTACTGCCCGAAGATAAACATGAAAAATAAACACTTTAAAGATGAGCTCAGCTTTGGGGAAAAAAAAAAATAAAAAAAGAAAAAAGAGGAAAAAACATTCTGCAGTTTGCACTCAGTCTTTTGCAGTCTGTCTTCTAATTTATACAGTGTGAGCTAAAGTTACAAGTGTAAATAGGGCACATAATATACCTTTTACAGAACATATCAGAGTTCTCCGGAAAGCAGATTTAAGGCTTATACAAAGATACACAGTAATCTATTTCTGAAATAGTACTCGGTTTCCTTCTTAAAGGCAAACAAAATAAAAAAGCAAACAGATATTCTGGAAATGAAAAAGGAGGTGCTCCATTTCCTGAGCAATAGTATCAGCTGAATGCAAAACTCTGTACAGCCCAGTACAGAATGTCAGAGCCCCGAAAAACACCAGCTGGATGTTCCACATATATTCCAGAAATACATTTCCTGAATGTGAATGCAAGGATGACAATAATTTGTCCAGCTAAATATGATGGTGCGGTAGGTATAGCTTGGAATAGCTAGGCGCTACAATGAAGTATAAAGAAAACTACTATGAGAGGAAAGTGAGGGGAATCCTGAAAACTTGGAATAATAAAAAGTTGATTGCTTCACTCAGTTTTAGGTTGGACTCAGCAGTTCTGAAAATAAGGTTATGGACAGTGAGGACCCACAGGAGCAGCTTGTTCTTCAATATTCCATAAACATCTTCATGGGTCACAAGCTATAATGTACTAATAAAGTCTTTCTTCCATTTCTCCCCAGCAGAAATTAACCACCTTATATCAACATCTATTATTCCTATCAAATATAATGAATTTCTTATTACATTTATTAAATTAGACCTGTAATTCTCTTTCTCATTATTTCAAACACTGCCTTGGAGATTATTGGGGTTGAAGGTTTGCTGGAAGTTATGTTGGTGGTGTTTTGAATGAACAAGGATGAGTCTTGAATTTCCTTCTGCTATTCCAAGTAAGCTTCACATGAATGTAATAAACATATATTTGATTTATAAATTTCACAGTAGTATCATTAATTTATTTTTTCTTAATGCTGGCAAGATCTTCCCAGAAATATTGTTTGTGTCCTATGTATTGATATCATTCTTCAGTCATCCTGAAGAACTGCGTGAGAAAAAATCCTATTAAAATATGCAATTATTTGTGTTTTTAAGAATCACTCTTTAACTAAGTACTTATGTAATGGGAAACTTACAGTGTAAGGTCCAATATATATGAAATATTTTTCAGATAAATACGGAAAATAAAGAACTGAAAAAGTTCATTCATGGAAACTGGGAAGCTGTTAATTAGCTTATGTGACTAAGGACTGAACGGAGCTCTAAATTTCTCACTGAAAATACTGGATTCTCAACATGGAAAAGAAAAAAAAAAAGATTTACCAAAGTGTAGGTTTGTCAACTCCAGAAATATTACCATTTTACAAATAGATTATGTTTTCTTTAATTAACACCATGTTCTGATGACAACACACCATGCTGTCCATATGCTGTATTTTGACAATAAATGAGACACTAACTCCTCCTGCTTGTAGTATTATGGCAGATGCTCCCCTTCCCATGCCTTCTTGTGCTGTCTTCAGTTTTTGTTTTGTTGTGTTTTTATTTTCTTTCTTTGCCTTCAAATAGGTTTTTTTTCTTTTTTTCCAATCATAACATTGTGATTTGAATACATAAATAGGATAAGGAAGACATAAGAGAAAGGAATGGAGTAAAAGAGAAAGACAAAATGGATAAGGAAAGTGAAAAGGGTAAGTGAATGTAAACAGGAAAAATGATGATTAATCAAGACAAGAAAAAATAATTCCTTATTGCTGCTTTTTTTTCCTGGTAGCACTAGAAAGCTTAATGATGATAAGAGCATTATTAGACGTGTGGCTCAGCTCAATTTAGAGGTTTTGGTGACTTCCTTAAAAATAGAGATTGCTTGGTTTTGTCTTTTTTTTTTGAGATATGTCCTTTATAATAATGCATAACATTTATGTTTCTCAAGTGTGAAAGCATTCTTATTCAGAAGAAATGATGGAGGCATGAACTTGGTTGGACAAATTAAAAAAATGCATGAAAAGATGGTAATGAGGAATGGTAGGGAGATAATGACAGGCCAATACAAGGTGACTGAGATACTGGATCACTGACAAAGCTCACTGAAGGCAAGGATAATTTTTCCATTCATTTAAAGGAACATTGGATGATATCCAGAGAAAAAAAAATTAAAATAAAATACAATGTCTGGAAAAAGGGAAAATTATCAAATATTGACCAGAAAATTGCAAAGCATTTTAAAACAATATGAAAATAAATTGCAAGCAATACATGCACACTAACACTTATAAAAAGTAATTTTAAAATTCTTATTGCTTATTCCATCATTTAATCTGTACCAGTACCAGCAATAATGATTATAGTTTTAGTAATATAAACATGTCTTAGCAATGCGGTCACCTCTGTAATCATGTTAGCTAGAAAATTGCTACTGATCTCACAGAAAGACTGGAAATCTTTCCTTTTTTCTTTTTTAATTCATTAAGCATCAAAATCAAAGGAAATATCTCCTTAAAATCTAGAAAGAGAAATTACAAAGAAAAAGGTGGAAAAAGAGAAACATAAAATATAATGAAGTGAAGATATTCCGAAAAACTTGTGTTCAATGAGGGTATTTTTGACACTTTTGGTGGCTTGTTCATTTGCTTCTAGAATCCTGAACACTAGTTTGGACTTTTTGTTGCAGTCTCCTTTAAAAATATTATTCAGAGATTTTAAACTTTTATTTATGACAGAATCACCTTTAGAACCAAGTTTCCCATTTCCTTAAATTTAAATAGACGGATAATGTAACTTTAAGTTTATATATTAATAATTTCTACCTATTACCTTATAGTGATCTTTTATGGAAGAATTAACATTGCAGGAGGTAATGGCAATATTTCTATTACAAAACACTATCACACAGCCCTACAGTCCACAGGGAATTTACAAAAAGGAGGAGTGAAGGTCAATAATATCAAACTGTCCAAATAACGGTGGGTGTTTGGTCCCCAGGTGTGATTCCATATGGTACACATGCTTGCAAAGACAACACCTGTGTGTTTGGGGATTTTTTTCCCTCCTGTGGGTGCTCCCTGCTGCAAGCTGTGAGCAGAACTGATCTGAAGGGCTGACTCCTGGCTGGTCAGGTGAGGCCGGTTTTGAGGCCAGTCACAGGGTTACAGCACACTCTTGGACAAACAGGTGGGGATGGAGCTCCTTGGGGCAGGCGGCCACGCTGCTGATGCTGCACAGAGGCTTCCCTGAATTAGGGCTGGCCAGCAAGACCAGGGCTGCCCACACCACAGAGCCACTTCTGCTGGGAGCCTGGTTTTGTCATGAATCTGAACCACCTCCAAGGGTACAGCAGCATGGAAACAGAAGTAAATGTACAGCACTATAAAAGCAGGTAACTTTTAGTTGGTCTCTGTGTAGATGAAGTTATCAAAGAAGCAGAAATGAACAGGGAAAATTTTATCCTGAAACAATTGGTACTGTTCTATGGGAAGACATCATCAGAGACACTCATGCCCTTTGGAAACTGAGACAGTGTCTAGACTTCAGCACAGTAACAAGACAGTAATTCAAATGGCAAAATGCAGAATGCTTCTCCTGTAATGCTGTTCAAATCAATTAAAAATGTAGATCAATAATGTCAAATTGAATTGCTTTGGGATTATTTAGAGGCTTTTTCCCAGCACTCACATGTTTAAGGATTGTTACAAATTGTTCCAAGTATTAGGGGTATCAGCTATACTAAACAAGTTTATTATTTGCAAAAAAAAAAAAAAAGTGTTAAAGGAACAGCTAAATATAAGCAATATTAATTCATGCTCTGACAACTGCATGGCTAAAAATTTAATAGAACTTGTTCTCTTTTTCCCTGTGGTCCCAACCTGCCCATTATGTAGATTATTCTGCAAAACTTGACTCTGCATGGGGCACTTGGACAGTCTTTTATTTTCTCAAAGATTTTATTGAAACGGAGCTTTTTCCTGCTGTCAAAAGTATTGGAAAGTGTTTTGTAGGCTAATATCTGACCTTTCTTCTGACCTCTGGCTTGTTGGTTTTGGTTTTGTATTTTTAATTTTTTAATTTTGTGGTAGTCTTTCTAACTGTTGTAGTCAAAATACTTGTATTACCATTCCCTCCTTTCCCTTATTCTTGTCAGAGTGCTTTCCCTATTTATCTGAGCCTATGCTTCTGCAGTACTGCCAATTGTTATTATTTTTATTATCATAAATGTAGGCATTCTGGAGTATTCTATGGAGTTTTATGAAAGGCTGATACAAGCTGTTAAATTTTATTCACCATGGATGCCATCTCACTTTAATTAATAAAAAAGCTTTTATTAATTGCTTTTATTTTCAATTGTGCTAACACAATTCATGACCATATGCATTCATGACCATTCACCCCCTCTTTGTGGGGCAGGAGGGAGAAGAGATTACAGACTAGAACACCAGTTCTCTAAGAGTTAGAGAACTGCTGGTGCTGCACATGAGTGTGTAAGAGGAGCAGGGATGACATCCAACACATGAAGGACAGTAAGTACTGCCAATAGAATTCCTAAAGTAAGATATGTTGGGGCTTTTTTGCATCCACGTTTAAGTTGCCGCTTGTCCTTTAAGAGATTTCATATGGCTTTAGAATCAGAAGTTTTCCTTAAAAGACATAACAAACCAAAACCAAAACCCACAGAAAAGAAAAGGTCTGAAAGTACTTATTTTAGAAAATGTAATGGTTTTTGAGTCATATCAAGACTCCAAATATTACTTTAGGTTTACCTTTTGGATAACTTGTGATTGATATTAATGGCACTATTTCTGTTCTCTTAAGCTAAACAGAATTTGTAGGAGACAGAGATAAATGAATCAAATAATTTTGAATCAGAACCACTGCAAGAGGAGCAAATAGCTTTCAACAAAAGATAACTCCTGCAGTTACTATTTATGAGTCAAGATTAGATATTATTCAGTCTTGTGCCAGTGTCTTGGAAATTGTGTTGGCAGGTCCCTCACTCTGGTTCAGATTTCCAAGAGATCACAAATACACTAAAAAGAAGGTTATTCTTCTAACCTGAACCTCTGTGTACAATTACCACAGAGACATAACTCTAGTAATGTAGTAACATTTCTACCACTCTAAGATCTCCATTGTACCATGTGTTCTGGTGCAGAAAACATTTATGTAAAATACTATCCCTTGGTATTCAGCCTTCCTGCTTCCTTCTAAACAGCCTCGTAGCACTCAGTATTTTTAAAAGACCTGCTTCAAAGGATGCCATCTGAGGCTGCATGCAATTTTGCATCTGTATCGCCTGTTCTATGTAAAACCTTTCATCTTAATTCAACTGCTTTTTCAATAAACCTTTCCAAACTAAGAAAGTTCAGTGGACAGCACTTAAATTTTCAGAGGATTTTTAAGACACCTGTTTGGTTTAGAGTTGTTTGTTTGTTTGGTTTTTTTTGTTGGTTGTTTTTTTTTTTTTTCCCCTGCAGAGAGCCTCCGGCTTCATTTAGGGATAGAGGTGAGCCAAACATTTTACATAGGTATATGTAAATATTTCCTGTCAAGAACCAGGCAAGATATTTTAAGCTCAGGAAACATGATCCAAATCACAGAAATTCAGATAATGACTTTAGGTTTTAATAATTATATGCATCACGACAAAATACTAATGAACTTCTAAATTAGGAGACTAACCTGGGTACACTGAGAAGCTCATTTTCTTTTTCTCAGATGCAATGTCCAGACTGTGGAATCTGATACAGTGAACTCCAATTTGACAGAGCTCCTTTTTTTTTTCTTTCTTGCTTTTTACTAACATATTATGTTAAAAAAGTCAGATTACTTGGGAAACCCATTCTTTCACTGTTTTTTTTTCTTTCCATTTGCTATGCCCTTTTCCTTTTTAGAGTTCTTAATCTTTGTAAATGGTATTTGTCAATGTACTCACTAGACTTGGAGCAAATTGGATGTTACTAAGCAGCATCACCTTGTAAAAGCTGAAAATGCTCCCAAGCCATAACATATTGGATGGTTGGCAAACATGGAGCACCAACCTAACTCCACTCTGTGGGCAGTTTCTCACACTACTGCTGTTCACTCATTCAACCTGCGGGGAGTAATTAAGGGTGAATACAACTGACAAAGGCTGGGAAAGCAGGCAGAAACCCTTTTGCCAAGCTGATATTTTTAATTGTTATTACTATATTTATTATTTATTTTCTCTGTGCTTTAGCAAAATAAGTTGCTTCACTTCCCCTCCAGTGCTGTTCATCAAAAACAATGAGGTGAAGGCAAATCAAGTAAAGGTCAGTCCTGTTAACCAGAGAAAAGCCTCAGGTCACTCGCTACCGTGATCATAATTAAGCAGTGTATCTTTGTGCTAGTTAAAGATTAAATGAGTGGAAAGAAGGGGGATAAGTGTGATGAAAAACCAAGGAAACAGAAAGGAATGCAATCTTTTCAGCAGGTTAGAGGTGAGACATGGCATGGTTTATTGTATGTGTGCACAGTCACAGGGTTGAGAGCCCTGGAATACAGTGCAGAAGTTGTCCCAACACTTCTCAACCAGTACAGAAGTGCTGCAATTCAGAGAAGAAATTAATTCTACAAAAAAGCAAATTAATGTGCTTTAATACATTAACACACCAGTCAATTAGTCTTGCTAAAACATTATTAGCCAGTGAAACGACATCTCCTTTTACGTGACTAGTGGACAGATACTCCCTGGAGCTTTAACTAACGGAAGAAGGCTACACTGAATTAAAAATACATGGATTTGTTAGAGCAACAGCTAAGGAGTCTGTGGATTGCCCCCCTATACACACAAATAGAAACACCCTGTTTTTATTGACACAATCTTGTATGTACAGGACCTCCTAAACCTGTGAGGTTTTAGCAGGACTGGATTCCCAAACACAAAGAAACCCTCACAGAATAGCTGTGTGGTTTACGAAAAATACTGTGAGGGAAATGGCTGTTGTTTGATTTTGAGTTTGGGGGTCTTTTAGATTGGGCAGGATTTTTTGTTTGATTCTGTTTCTGCTTCAGTGGAAAAACACTAGGCAATGGCTTCTTTGAGCACAACATGCCAATCATGTCTTCTTTTAACTAGTCTCCTGCTGCATGCTAAATCTTTATTGTGCCTTTGCCACACAACAGGCCTCTGTTCTAAAAGATAATCCTACTGGGCCAAGGAACATCTATACACATTTATTTAGTCATCCAGAGGTATGTGTGTGCTAAGAAACCCACCTGGCTAACATGCTCAAATTCCCATGTCTTGACAAACAAAAAAACAAACAAAAAAGCCTCAATAAAGCTAAACCTACTGAAGGTACAGCAATGCAAATAATCAGAGCCATCACTTGAAAACCAAACACTTCCATGACTTTTCTTCCCATGCTAGCAGTGTTAGGTATACCTGTGATGAGCTGGATCATAAGATTTGCAGATGAAAAGGTGAAAGATATGGCTGACATAAAATTTTCCCTGCTTTAGCTCAAGTGACAGTGAAAAGGCTTTTGTCCATGGAGGGAAAGGAACGGAGCTATAGAGTTACTGAAAGCAGCTGAAATAATCAGACCATAGTCAGTGTCTGGGGGAATCTCATCCTACGAGAGCTGAGTAAACAAAATCTGGGGTGTTGCAGAGAAGAGTTCACGTTCACTCTTCCTCTGCTGCCTGCAATGTTCAACCTTTTGCCATTCCCCATTTCATCTCAACTACTTCCTGTATCCCCATCTGCTGACCAAGGCATCCCTTCCCAAGCATATTCTATGCCTGGCCTCCAAAAGCTCTTTCTACCAGCGCTATGTTTATGGACCCTTCTCCTCCATGTCTTCCTGATCTTGTAATAAAAGTTAATTATGATTGAATTGAAGGCAGATCTGTATCTTTAGGTCTATACAGAAGCAGTTTGGAGTCACATACTTTTAAAACAGAGAATTTGCATAAGCAAATTGCACCTACAAAAGTACCTTTAGGATGAGGCTCAATCACACTTCTTTCCTTCTTTCCTTTCAATTTAGAAATTCTGTAGTACAGTTACAGGCGTACCTTGTCAAATAGACCATTCTTCCTCAGAAGTGGATGAGAAAATTCTTTCCTTGTCCTCTTTTTCCAGATGATTCAGTTTTACCCAGAAGTAGTCACATCTACCGATATCTTTAAGTGTAGTGTAGACTTGGCACCTATTAAACTCTCTTGTGTTTACCCAGTAAATGGCTACCACTGGTAAAGAATGATTATTTGATTAAATTCATGGTGTGGATATGAGTTCGGTGTTAAAAGGATGAACATAAAGCATTATATAAAGGTCACTGGAGAGATTAAGTCTTTTGATTACTATCAGCTGTATCACTGTAGAATACAGTTAAATAAGTTTTCTGACATGAATGGGAAGATTTTTTTCTTTTTTACAGAAAAGCTTTTAAAGACTGCAATGCATAAATTATCAGAGCTACTTTCAGCAGATTTTAATTTGCTCCTAATTTAAATGTAACAATTAAAAAAAATAAGCCTCTAACTGGTGCTCTTGAGATTTGCATAAACCTGTTAAATACATACACTGTCTCTCAGCTGAACTTCTGACTTTCAAGCTTCCCTTTTTTAATGACAGCTCTATTCCATAGGGAAAAGGAAGTTCCCCGAATTCCGGTATTGCTTTTGAAGATCACTTTAAAAGAGGCTATATACTATTCATCCCTGATAATAATACAGAGACACTGACTAAAATGAACTTCAACATTTTTCAGAAGAAATTTCACAGCCCATGTCTTGGTTTAAGACAAGTTAAGGGGATGGACACACCAACATGCATTACCTCCCCTTTCAGTTTTGGCAACTCCCTTTTTCAACAACAAGGAGAGACAAATGAGAGTAGATATAAATGAAAAAAGTAACAGTTTACTAAAAAAATGAAACAGCAACAGGAAAAAAAAATCAGTAAATAATCTGTAGGTACAAAGTCACTAAATCTCAAACAGTCCCTGGGAAGAAAGAGAAAAAATGACAGAGGAACACCTTCCCCAAGATAGCTCTCTCCACAATGACCTTGTGGAGAGAGATAAAGGGAAAATGGCGGGCAAACCCTACTCGGCTCAGCCTTCCCCCTGGAACAAGAAAACTGGGAAAGCAGTTTGCTGGTGTTTCCCAGGGAGTTCTGGCCCCACATTGTCAGCCTCTGGTTCATCAGGTGTTGGTGTTCATTCCAGGTTGCTGTCCCAATAGCAGGGAAAGAAAATGTCCCCCAGAGAACCAAAGAATGGTGGCATGACCTTGACCAGCTCTGGCTTTGTGTTGGGGACAGATGTTGTGAAACTCACTGTGAAACAGTTTGAATTGAGAAATGCAGCTTCTTGGGGTGCCCCTCAGAGACCTGCCTGATGCAACCTCCTCTGGGGCCCAGAGAGAAACAAAAGAAGGCTTCTTCTGCCTTGCACTGCCTCAGCTCTCTCCATGAGAGCGCCAGGGAACAGCAAGACCCAAAAGGGCTTCTTCATGAGTGCCCTGACCTTAAAAAGCCTCTGCACCCTGAAACTTCTGCAGCTCTATTTCCAGCTGCACAGATAGATATGGAATACTATAACATTTTGGGCTGCCTAGGATATTTTCCACCCCTTATTCCATATCATCCCCAAGTAAATACCTTTCAACTGTGCACATATATACAAGTAACTACATACAAATACAATTTTTATTTCAGTAGCCACTGACCATTGCCCAGGATGTGGATTTTGTTCATTGGTCCATGCTGCATTGTGTATTGGTTGAGGGAGGAACTTCCAAACTATAGGGGCAGAATATTCCTTCGGAACTTGTCCTATATCCTCCCACATTCCATGCCACTCAGGATTTTCTGCCACTGGGGCAGGTCACCAGGCAAGCACCTCTGGAAATCTCAGCCCTGATTCTGTGTTGTAGGCCATATGAGGAGAATAATAGCAGAATTAGCAGCAAAAATATCGTGTTTTTAACATGAAGAGGGAAGTGAACATTCTCAAAAGGTGGTGTGTCAGACCTGAAGGGGGAGAAGAAGGTAATAGGCTGGGAAAAATCATTCCCTCTTGCTCCTTCAACAGGCTGAGTGTGATTATTAATAAACCCCAATAACATAGTGGTTTACCCAGGGCAGTTCAGTATAAGATACCATTCCCTTTTTCTCCAGATATAAATATGCCTTTCTTTCTCCCTTCCATACAGCTGGGGTTCACAGCAAGAAGAGAAGGAATGAGTAAGAGAAACCTACACTGTATGGAGGACCATCAATATTTAATCCCGAATTAGTGACAAGTTTTAGTATTTCATGAGCCATCTGACTTCAAACAGATGCTTTATCACATTAGAAAGAGGAGAGTCATCTCTTGCTGTGAGAGATGGCAGTCCTTCCTAGGTCTGGTAGGCTGGAAGATATTGGTTCATAAAATCTTGACAATGGAAAGCAATCTTAGGGAATATTTAGAGGTCTGCACGGCTTGTTGTTTATAATCACCCTGCAGAGTGCAATTCAAGGTTCAGTTTTAGTCTAGAACAAATAAAAGAATAGCCTTAATATTAAAAAAAATTTAATGCTGTTCTGATGAAATATGCAATAGAAGGAAATGAACCACAATAAAAATATGGGGGACTTATTAACATTTATGCTGCTTTATCTTTCGTCTTTGGAATAATGCTGACTTAACACTTATCTCAAGGTGTACAAAAAGTAAAACCAAACACACATACCAAAAAATTATATGCCTCCAGATACTAGCAGTCAAAAAATGTACCTCATAAAAGATTCAGACTTGAAAGACGTACATTTCAATTCCAAATTCATGGAGCAGCATTTAAAAAATATTAAGGTTTCACATCCTACATTCAAAAGTTAAGGAAGAAAAGTATCTTAACATGAAAAGACAAGGAAGTAAATGTGATAGCAAGAAAAGAGATGAGAGATGAGCAGAAACAGAGCACAGAGGGAAACAAAACATCATTTCACTTGCTAACCGGAATTAGTTCTGGAAGCACCAGGAGATATCTAAAAAGGACTCTCTTGATTTTGTTACAGCAACACTGCTTTCTAATTGACAAGCGCACACACACTTACATGAAATCTTCTTTTTCAAAGCTGGAGATAACCAGATAGGAAGAGTAACAACACAAATTTTAAAGTAAACTTCTGGTTTAACAAGAAGCATTGGGCACTTCATGGCAAAGGCTATTTTATTAAAATATAAAACAGTCATGAAAAAAAAAGAGCTTTAAGGAAAGTGTTTTCTCAGCCCAAGCAACTCTATGATTCTCTGAAACTGTAGTGTGATAACAAAATTTAAAATAAATACTTACTATGATAAGTAAAAAAAAAAAAAAAAGTGAATTAATTTATGCTTACTGTTTATGCAATTGTACATATAATCTACATATATAAAGTATAGAAAATAAAAAATTATGTATATACTCTAATCAATAAATTTAAAATATTAAATATTATTTAGTTGTCAAATTTTATATGTTTGAGTAGGCACTCACATGGACACATTTACATGTGTGTGTAAAAGTATTAGATTCAAAGACCATTATATTTACAATATATTTTAAATAATATTTAAAGTACAAAGGTTTATATTCTATTTCTTAGTAAGACTGATAAGCAGATAGGCTGAATATATTTGAAAATGCAGTGGATCAAGTTCTGTTCTTGTTAACATTGGTGTACTTTCATTTAGATAAATCTGAAAAGAATTTCACCCCATTACTCTATCTTTATTCAATTAAATCTCTTTAATAGCATTAAGTCTTATTTGGAAAGTTCACAATCCATAATTAGCTGTTTCTTTGAAACTGGTTACTAAAAATGTAGTTTCAGAACAGCTTACAGTTCAAACAATATATATGCATGGAATAATTGATTTGTCCAAACTTGCCAATTTTAGACATTACTCACTAATTAACATTAAAATTCACATGATTTTACTATTTGTTTTGATAAAAACACTAACTATTAAGTAATACCCTGACCTTTAGGAAAAAATGTATTCAATACTAAAATTAAAGTCCAGGTTTTAAGATTCAGTCACTAATCTCTATAAAAGGGCAGGAAGAAAGCAAAACTAAATAAAGTCCCTTGAAGTCACATCTGTCATTCTCTTTCAACTATCCTTCTGTGTTTCTGCCCCTTACGTTTAATTTTATTTCATTACATGTAACAAGACTAATTTTTCAACAATCCATTTTGATTCCGCTCATTCGTTTTTCCCCCTTTGACCATTACCTTTTTTAACCCTGAGATATTTTGTAACAGATTTAATTTTAATTTTATTTGTTTTATTAAGACAAGGTTTTCCAATATTTCAAACATATGATCTCAAATGGAGCTACTTCATCTTGTGAGGTCCAGACATTCTGCAGAATACTTATATTTTACCAGTGGAGTGTGAAAAGATACTTTTTGGTATGGAATACTATGAACTGATTTATTGCAATATATTTTAATTTTTCTAATGATATTTATATTTTAAAATGTTGCAATGAGTTTCGTTTTCTCCTTTGCTCCATAGAAAGGGAATTGTAAGAATTTTCAGTGAAGAAAAAAAAACTTCTTTCACTTGAAAATTCTCATAATAAAAAAAGCCAGACTAGAACTGAAGTTAAGAATAAACACATGAGAAAGTATGACATAGATAGAAAGGGAAGAAAAGCCACAACTATTAGATCTAGAAAGAGAAAATAGAAGAGCATGAGGAAAAGCCATCACAACTTTTCAGAGACATGACAGGATCCTGCAAACAAAGGTGCCCTCTGTGGCCCTCCTGAGTGGTCCTCCATAAACATGTGGCTCCATGTCTGTGATTGAGAAGGCTTGGGATTTGACCACAGAAAAGGTCATTCAGGTTAGAGCAGACAAAGTCTTCACAGCAGTAAATCACTGTTACGTATTTCCTGGGAATATCACGACTATGTTAGATGAGCATATCTGGAATGACACAGATGTATTTGGTTTTCGCTGGTGCAGGGGATTGAAAATGTTGCTATTGAAATTATTCTCAGATCTGAATTTTTTAAATTTTTATGGATTTACAGAGGTTTCAAATGAAATAAAACTAACTTTTATATACATGAAATATTAAAAAGTATAAGAAAAGAAAAAATGCTCACAAATCTCACTGAACAAGATCCCACCATTTTCTAAATTATTGTATCACAATAATGGTTCTAGAAGCTACATGTATAGAGTCCAAATAGCTTAGCTGAATAAAAGACAACCAAGAAATAAAGGCAGTCTTGGGATATGCAACAAATTAATATTTTAGTTGTAGAAATACATAATGAATTATTCAGCCAGAGAGTCTAGTCCAGGATAAAGTAAATCACACCTGCACATAAAGGAAATGAGGCAGCTCAGCATTATTGAGTTACACGGGCCTCTGTAGTTTGCTGCAACAGGTTTAACAATGGAATTGCTCTTTGGAAACTTTTCTACACTTACACATACCACACTGCACCAACTTGTTTGGCTGTGGCTGAATCTTCATTTTACTACAGTGGAAGTCATAATTTGCTATCACTATGTGCAGTCACTGGTTCCGTGCATCAGTGAACAAGAGAGCAGTCAGGGAAGAAAATGTGACTTCAAAAACACTAAGGCATTTGAAGTGCTCTGACTTCCTCTACTATTCGTTCTGATGATGTGTTGCCTTGGGAATACACAAAAGCACTAAAGCATTTCTCTCCAGCTCCTATGATCTGCTTGGCACAAGCAGCACTGATTAGCTATCAGGGAGCTATGAATCATCTCCCATTCTATTGATCAGGTAATATTCACCTTAGGAGTGGAAACACGCCACAGAAGCGCTAATGTACATGAGAAACTTATGACCTGCCCATTCAGACTGCAGTACCCCATCCCCCTCCTATGCCCTGCTTTTGAAATCTTCTTTATTCAGGAGCCAGGGAGTTGGTTCCATCAGCTGTAGAAGTGGTGGGTTTTCCACTGGGAAGATGCTTTGAGTTTGCTCCTTTCTAGCCCAATTATGCTGCTTGAAGGCAACCGTTTTGGCTACGTGTGTCTAAAATGTACCCACTGAGCTTCTCACAGACCTTCAAGGACTCTGAGAAGCCAAAGTCTGCTTTGTCCTCTGTTTGGCCTGCCACTTAAAGGAGGGAGAAGGAACAAAGGTAACATTGGAAAAGGATGCTTATTGGTGCAGACAAAAAGGTAATTGCTCTTAAACAGGAAGAGACAGACTGCAGCTAAAGTGAAAATCTGTAAAGTGGTTCTGAACCTGGATCCAGCTGCTGTGACTGGCAACATGGGTGCACCCTGCTCCAGAGGCAGCTTTGCTAGAAAACAAGGAAGAAATGATTCCTTAGGGACAGGAGTTCATGGGTACATAGTATATTTATCTGTCTTAAAAGTGTTACAGTTAACTTATACTCCTGTTTTTTATGGTATGTGGTATATCTCTGAAGATCTAATCCTTATTCAACATTGATATTTGGTCTTGTGAAACACCAAATACATGAAGCAAAGAAGCCAGGGCATTGTATTTGTTGTGTTTAAACTTAGAAATGTAATAATTTACTAATTAAGTTGTACTAAATGTAAGTCAGAGTAGAGGCTCAATGATATTTTCCATATAAAACACAAGCCCTTTTTTACTTAATACTTCAGTTTGTTTTAACTTTTTCTTTATCCCTGCTGTCACCAGCATGCATTTTAAAAGCTTGGATGGGATTTATTCTTTCTGTTTCCATGGCAACAATGAGACTGATCCCTCAGATACAGAAATCTCCATTTATTTTGAAAATTGTTTCCTGGAAGGATTGTCTTGGATATGAATCTTGCAATTGAATATATAGGAGTTTTATCTTTACATGTATCATGTATATTGTACGTAGTCAGGCACAGAGGTACCTGGCCTGCTTCCTGGGCTATCAATTGTACTAGCTGATGGTTTTGTTGGGCTTTAATTTCTGTCTGGAATTAGGAGTTAACTATTTTGCTGGCCTTTGAACTAGTATAACCACATTTTTGGCTGTGAAGCTTGTGACATTTCTGCTTCCAGAAAAATGAATGCAAATTTTGTTACTTCAACAGAGGAAAGCAAGAGCACATCTGCTACTTAGCGTATTTGATCGTTTTAGTTGAATGATGATAGACATTGCAAAGAATTGCTTATCTGGGTTTGTGGATTCATTTTCCAATCAGTTATCCAAAAAGTTACAGATTATATTTTCACTATATTTATGTTGGGACCCATTTTATTTTACAAAGATCTTAATTAATCTTGCAAATCAATAGGAAAAGAATCCCTTTGCCTTGTTTGCTAAACCATCTACTTTGTTTGTCATTCCTTCTTATCCTTGATTAAATTTGAAATCAGATACATTTGCCTGCAAGCATGAGGGAAGTCAAGCTCAGACACCTGAGTAGAAGTGAAATTGGACCAGAAATAAAAGCCTCAAGATTTGTGACTGCAGTGAGACAAATAACAGAGCTGGCAGTAAAGAAAAAGAAGTTCTGTGATGATATCCTCAGTGGTTCCCACAGTTAGCAGCTTCAGCTTTTTTTTGTTAGCTCTGTACCCTTTCAACCTCTGACATAATAACAGCTTAAGCTATGAACAGCCACTTATTTACATGGGAGTCAAATATTCAAATGTCTTGATAAAGGAGCTTAAAGCACTATAATTAACCCATCACAAAATATAATATACCAAAAATGCTTTTTAAAGTTTAATCTGCTAATGACGCTCAGCATGCATTAACATTTTCCCCATTTTTTTATGTGTCATACATCAGTGGTTAGATAAACACTCTGATTATCATCAGTTTTATGGCACTTTGAGAGTCCAAGTTGATAGCTGCCATTAATCACAATCTCAGCAGCACAGCACTTTGAACATATCTACCACAGAGCTCTGACAGCAGTGACCAATAAGAGACGTAACTTGTGCTGTTTAATATAAAAACATGTGCTTCATTACTTTATATCTACACATAATTTCGAGTACCAAAAACTTCCAAAAGCCCAGACTATTAGGGAGGTTGGTTGTATTCTTTGTAGTCAGGATAGTTTTTTCCCCTTGGGAACTAAAATGCCAATTTACAGTGATTAAACGAAGAGTGGCTTTGTTCATGCTCATTCATATTGTACTCAAATATGATGAAAGCCCTCTGGCCTCTGAGGCCATGTAGTTTCTGACTGAGAGTCACAGGGAAATAAGCTGTTACAGAAAAAGTGAGCTATGCACTCACAAATAGGAAAAATGCCAGTACAGGGAATATCATTCTCAGGAATTGTTCATGAGTTGGTCCTGATTTAGCAATTTTCACAGTATTCTGTTTTACAATGAAACAACTACTGAACATATATTTCTGAACAAAAGATAAAATTCAGCATAGATGACATCAAGCTTCATGATTTTGGTAGCTTGTCAGTGATTCTTTTTCTTTTTGAGGGGTAAAGGGAGAAACTAGTTTATGCATCTTTGAACTACGATTTGATATTAATGAGTTTACAGATTATATATACAGATGTTCTGAGCTATGAGATCTGCCAGAATTTTTCTATAAAAAAATGTTAGTTCATGCACATGTGTTTTGGTGGTTATCTGAATGTCCACATACATGTTATAATTCCCTTAATATATAAAAAATTCATTACATATTTAAAATACTTTTTTCCTTGTAGTCTAGTCACTTCAGCAGTTCAGTTGGAATATTGTCCATTAATATGTCACTGAAGAATTTACAAACTGAAGCAGTTAGACTGATTTTTCTCTGTAAACCAGGTATATCAACATCATTAGTCAATCATTATTAATATAATTGAAAAAAATTGAGGATGGAAGATGAAGTAAAAAATTAAACTCTGACTTCATACATATTGTTAAGGAAATTTCAAGTGTAATGTGTGTAAGAAATGGCATATTTAATGATAAAACTTTTTATTTTGTTGATATATACTATCATTCCTTAGTTTGAATGTTAGTGTTCATGTAAGATTAATGTTTTGCACACAGCACGAGCGTTAAACACAGAAAGCATTTGAGATAAACTTGCAGAGTTCAGTATCTCATGGAGTTAATTTATGGGATGCATAAAAAGGCTGAAGAAAAAAGTGAATTTGAAAGTCATTGTCCTTGAAGGTGTTTAAAATCTGAATATATGTCACTATAAATAGAAGCTAACTTAGCCTGTATTCAGTCTTCTTATTTTTAGACAGGATATTAATGTTTTAATTTTTAATCTTTACAACCATTCTTCTCCAATTTAAGTGACCAACCTTCTTTATAGTTCATTAATGTAGAACTTTTTATTGTCTTTTGAACAGACCATATTTTTTCCCTAACATAAAACGATAACAATTTTCAAGGCCTATGATACTGAGGAGGTCAGATTAGATTAACTAAAGGTCTCTTTTGGCCTTAAAACCTTCTTATATAGTAACTTTTTGCTGGAAATGTCATAACAGTCCTGTCTGACTGCATGCTATTAAATTGAGTTATATGCTTATTGAAAACTAATTTGTTTCTTAAAAAGTACAATTAAATCAAAAATATCACATTTAAAAATATAAAGAAAATTCTAATCCCTCTCCCTTTTTCTTTTCTGACTAGGTTTTTACCTATTATCCACAGTGGCTGTGTTTCTTGCAGGCATATGCTAATGGATACATTTCATATGTGAATTAACTCCCTAGACAAAGAAAGGTGTGTAGTGTCTTTACTGAAGTAGTTTCTTGGTAACTGTTTCTGGTTTTGTTGGGGCTTTTTGTTTGTTTTTTGTTTGCTTGGTTAGTTTTTGGGGTTTTTTGGTTTTTGTTTTTTTTATTTGGAGCTTCTTTATTCTTGATTCAAATTCATATACAGATATCCATTTGTTTAGCTAGATGGATAAAGTTAGAAAAAACTCACAGCCATACTTCTTATCTGAGGAGAAAGTGTTAAAATATGTAACAATTCTTTGCTCCTGGGGCGGCTGGGCTACTGGTACATTTCAACTCCTTCACAAGGTGACTATTTCTTCCTTGGATGAAAGAAGGTCATGCCAGTGGTGACCTCTGGCCTGGAGGTGGTGTTTTCACTGTCCTGAATGTCATTTTGGTGGTGATAAAAGCAAGACCATAAATTCAGTTCCAAAGTAACTTCAGAGTAAGGGCCACTTTCTAGATCTCTGTGTTCTTCTTCTGTCTTACCTTGCAATGACTTCTTTTATTCATGAGTGCATTTCATACAAACACTGAGCCAGCCTTGAAATAAATAATGTGTCTGCACATTACATTAGGGAAGCAAGTTTATATGGCACATTCCCAGGTCTCCTGAAGGTTACATGCAAATTTTAAAAATATGTCAGTATTTGTTCCTTACTATTACCCTAGTAACAGGATACACAAGTTTCAGCTACAGCACAGAGGATGGGGGACTGAAGCCATTTTTAATATATAAATTTATATATATATAATATATAATATATATACTTTTATATATATAATATATAATATATAATACTTTTCCTTTAAAGAGTGGCAGCAAGGTATGCAAATCAGTCTGATCAGACACGATAAAGAGAATCAGGAAAGGAGAACAGGTGTTTGTCTTTTTCTGCTCATTGGATGGATCATCCACCAGTGCCATTCTGCTTCATTTTCATTGCCCTGGAATGAATCCCTGTTGCACCAGATGCAGATAATTAGGTGAATATATATGTAAAATGTATGTGAAATAATGTCTTAAATGAGTTTCATATATGTAAAATATATATGAAAAAATATCTTAAATGAGTTTATAATTTTCATACAATATGAAAGGCAGACATTTGTTTATCTTCTGTGTGAGTATGTTCATTCTGCACCTGAAATCTCCTTGGTGTGCATTAAACACACTTTCTGAGCTGTGAATTCAGTGATCCTACAGCTGAAGACAGTGACAAAGGTATGGGCTCCAAATTAGGTGTGAACAGCTCATTCTCTGTCTCTTTCCACTACAGAACAAACTGTGGTCTTGAAAAGCAAAAATATATTAAATGGAAGGTATTTTACTCCTACTTTCTCCTGCATTGAAAATATTGTTAACTTTTCACTTTTAATGTTGCATTACTCTGAATTGTAAGGTAGAAAAGATGATATAAAAGGCTAGATAAAACTAAAAGTTTATTGTTGTATTTGTATTGGCTTCAGCTTAGAATGCATCCTGCTTATGTTTTTCCAAAAATTTCCCTTTACACAGAGATGGGCAATTCCTGTATTATATAAGTTAAAGTTCAGGGTCTCATAAATGTGGTCTTTAAAGTAAGGGTAGTAGGAGTAGGAAAAAACAAAACACGACTCATCCAAAAAACCCCACCCAAAACAAAAGTCCCTTAGATATTGAAATACTGATTCAGTGTAAAAATAAAGTAATTTTTTCCTGAAGTTCTCGACAAACTGTAGGTCAAGGAACAATGAGGTTCTTCACACAAAATCATAAGAAAAACACCATTTTAAAATTTAGCCAAAACATAATGATTTTTCAAAATTCTTCTGGTTTTGTTTTTTTTTTGAGACCTTTTGAAATATCGTATTGTTGTGATTACGACAATATTGGTATGTGGTTATTTTTTTATCCTATTGCAGATCTTTAATATAAGCTCTAATAATTTTAATTTTGGTTTGTCTATTGTCAAAGACCCTTAGGTCTCTCATGTAAAACTCTTTCTAACTTCACTAAAGACATGCAATCACCTTCAAGTCCATGCTGTCATGATGGGTAATTAAGCACAAATATTTGATGTTGGTTTTATTTTAATCCAAATCAATTTACATGTATGAATTAACAATGTCAAAAAGTAAAAAATATCCTCAGATCATCATTCCCCTTCTCTAACCTGAGTGCTGGTAGATTTACTGAAATCCCTTATTAGTAAATTCTTGGATCATATACTTGTGCCTCAGATATTTCTATGCTCTCCAATTTTCTACACCTCTAGGTGCTGTCTCAGAAAAAAAAAATCCAAGTTCAAAGGTGTCTTATAATACCTTAGATCATGTTAGTTGTCTGAAACAGATAAGTAATTTGTAAAGATAAAATTAAAAAGTGACATTTTCTAATTTCACTCTGTGCTAAAGATTGCTTGAGTGCATCTTTGTCAAAGCAGGGATTTTGGCTTACAGATTTTAAATTATTTGAGCATTTTGGCTCTAAACATTACTATTGGATTAAATCCAATTGCTTGGAGAGGTAAGGTTTCAATATAGGGCTTCCTAGGTGAGAACATGATCATTCCTCTGTGAAACTGCTAAGGGGTGTTTGGTTTTATTTTCCTTTATCAATCCTGTCTAGTATTCCTGCACTGAAAAACAAAACCCTAAAAGAAACTCTTTCCAGAAAACATCAGAATTTAAAATCAAATAATGAAACGTACTGTTGGAAATACTCTCTATCAAGTGATACATCTTACCCTTCAGCTCCCCTCTCTCAGCTACTATTCTTAACGTCTGGGATCCTCTGCAGGATAATTTACAGTTTTTCAGTCAAAGGACACTCTTGTATGGTCATTTCACCCTAACCTTTGCAATTTGTTTTTCACATTTGGTATGGTGTTTCACCTTTGAAACCACACAAAGAATTGTAAAGAACAGGCTTTTGTTTTTCAGCTGCTGCCAACCAACTGCTCATTTTTGATTCTGTGGAGTGTCATAGATAAAAAGATTATATACCACGTTTTCATTTCTTCCCCTTGGAGCAATCACCATCCGGTAAAAAATGCTAGAAACTCTTCTGTTTTAAGCACAGAAGAATACTCGTTTTACTTGAGCTTATTTTAAGATCCAGTGCCTGGATAGGGCTGAGAGGACTGTGGCAAGTCATCAGAGATTTAAAAAGAAATTACTAACTCTTCAATTTAGCATATCTAGTAGAAAAACATTGCTAAATGAATGAACTTCAGTGACTTGTTCTCTTCTTGGGACACATGTGGGTATTTCTCTACATCCCAAGTTTCCCTCATTTCTGGATGCCTAAGAAGTAATTTGTAATGTATGTTACTAATAATATAGCCAACAGAGAGGATAATATGAAATTAAAAGGTTCAGCTATGTTTTTCACCATAGAAATACATTAAATAGTAGCAGCATACATTAATTCACATACTTTCTACATATATGTATAGAAAAATAGACAGTGGATATCAGAGATCACATTTTCATAATGTAAAGATAGAGATCAGTGAAGTTTATGCATTTTCACCTTTTCATATTCACATTATTGCACATACCGTGAGAGCTGAACAAAACTATTCATTGTGTTTGAAGGATAAAATAACCTATTCCTCTACATACACATTTTTCCACAGAAATAATCCTTGGAAAAAAAATCAAATAACTTTATTCTAAACACTGCAGAAGAGAAAGTCTGTGATATCAGCTTTGTCAAGTGACAATAATTTAAAATATGTTCTTACTTTACTGAGGGATAATGTTATCACTGCAGCGCTCACAGTCAGAGTAAGATGATTCATCCTGTGTATCCTGGAGCATTAATAGTGAACATCACACTATCAATTCTTCTAGCACTTGAACTTTTACAACTTTTGTTCAAAACTGATACAAGTTTACAAAAAAAAATCAACAATCTGTCTTGAACATCCTTTTATTTTGGGAAGTTATATGGTGTGATTTTGAGAAATATATAATTGCATTAAATACAAATAGAAATGTAGATGTTAAAGAAAGCATAGATAAAAAGCCTCAAGCACATTGTGTTTTCCCATCACAGACCTTATAAAGTGTCAACATGACTTACGTTCATCATTCTGATGATACCTGGTCTTATAGGCATTTACCTGAAAAAACCCAAACCCTCCTGAAGTAATTAAATTCACCTGAGATGTCACAGCCAGAAATAAAGGTTAATATGTTTCTCTTTCATTGGTAATGAACATGTACTTACAACCCCTATGTGCCAAATTAACACAGACACTTCACAGTATTTGTTCTAAAATAAGTTTCCTGAAAAACTCAGAAATTTCCTCTTTCCTTTTCTGAGGCACTGAGAGATACACAGAAAGGCCATGTCAAGGGAAGAGCATAAAGTAAAATCTCTTCTCCAACCCTGAAACAAAAATAATTGAGCAAAGGTGCATTTACAGAAGACTGACAGGAGAAATTGCAGTGTGAGACAGACCCATTTTTTGTTTAAATCCCTTTTGCCCTGTGATATCTTTCTCTCACTGGCTAAAATATGCTTTGATTTGACAAAGTTTTTTAAGTTATTGTAATTTGCTGTCTTTAAAAGAGTATGGAAAACACAGGGTTTCTATCAAGTCCATCATAGCTAAAGAAATGAAATGTCTGAGGCTAAAGAAAAATGTTATCTCTTGCCCCCATCCATGATTGTGTTCAGTGCAGTGCAGAGTAACAGCAAAAGCTGTCACTGTGAGACCAAGGCATAGCTTTCCAGCTTACTCCCTCTCCATTACAACAAACAACAAAACAAACAAACAAAAAAACCCCCACAAAACCCCAAGCCCTACCACAATACCTCAAGGAGACTCATAGAGAGCAAGGGGACAGAATGGACAAATGACTTCTCATCAGTCACAGAAGGGAAGGTGAAACAGATGTGTGAGTGCAGGTCTGCCAGGCCTTGGAGTTAGCAATCCCACTGTAGGAGAAGCCATCCTCTCTGCAGGAGACATCATGTAATGTTGATTGAGCATCCACACTGTAGAACACCTGCATTTTATAGTGTGCCATGACAGATTTTTCACCTGGTTTTTATCACAAAAGCTTGATTTTGAAGCCTTTGTTCCCTTTATTATTTGCTTTTTGATTAAACATCACCCATTGTTATACATTCTGAGAAATGCTGGCCCTGCAGCGATTGTAAATCGATACCTAGATGTGGGGGAATAGGAAGGGAAAGGGAAAAAAGAAAAGGAGAAAAGTTTCTTACAGCTAAGTGAGAAAGAAAGTTAATAAAAATAGGTCAGGCAATTTCAGCCCTTTCTCATATGAAACAAATGGGCTAATCTTAAGTAGGAGTCACACATCAGGATCTCAGTGTATCTAGGGCTCATCAGGAAGTGGCATACAAGTAGCAATATAAAAATCCTTTTGTACTGATACCAGGAAGTTTGCAGGATAATAGATTATCCTGCAAAGAATTTGTATTACATCTGTCTTTTTACCTAGGATTGAATAAATATTGCAGAAATTAAACTGATATGTTATCATGTACTCAGCAATGATTAAGCTGAAGAAGTATGTATGAAAATATCAGAATTTTTTGTTAAAAATTGGTAGAATGGTAATCTAAGTGGATGAAAAAGGAAAACAGAAGGTAAGGTTGTTTTTTGTTTCACCTCAAAGGACAGTAATTTTAATTGTGTCTTTCCTGGAAATAAAACCTTCCATAATGTAATGAAGCAATATTTGAAGTAACTCACATATAAAGACTACAAATTGAAATCCTATTGGAACTCCTACTTATCTGTCTGCTGTAATTAAATTCATCATGCAATCTTGGGGAGAAAAAAAAGAAAAAGTAAAGTATTTTAAACACAGAAAGGGAAGAAACTTCCAGACTCAGGCACAAAAATAGAAGACATTCAAGTGGCACAAAGTTACAATTCAGGAAAGATTTTGCTAGTTGTATTTGGATCACAAGTATAGCAACTGTTAGCATGTGTCACTGCCTCTAATGGTATATGGGTTCAATCAGACCACACAGAATACCAGATGGGACTGCAGGAAGCTGTCAGCAGAAAGAAACTATGCTCTCTGATTTTTGCATTCCTGTGCAAAAAGCCACAATTGTCAATTGTTTTTATCTGTAAAAGCAATGCTTTTGTTATAAATCTTGGCATGGTCTGGGATTACAAAGCCAGCAAGCACCAGATGGCTGAAGAGATTCAGGCCAGGTCTAGAGCCGCCTGCCAGCCTTGTTTCTGCAAACAGGAGGATGCAGTAATACAATCCATGTTCAACACGTCTGGGTAAGCAGATGCTCCTCACGTGTAGACACAGTAAGTGCACTGGCAAAACTCTAGCATGACTGGTAGACAGATGCCTGATGAAGGTAAGGAAGAAGATTGTTTAGATAAATTCAAAGCACAGCTTTGTTGGAATAGAGAATAGTTGTAATCTGCTGTGCTGGCTTTGACTGAGACAGAGTTAATAGCTATTATGGGGTTGCAGTTTGGAATTGTGACCAACACATTGCTGATAACACACGGATATTTTAATTATTTGCACAGTATCAAGGACCTTTCTGTTTCTCGCCCCATCTCACCAGCAAATAGGCTGTGGGTTCTCAAGGAGTTGGGAGGTGACACAGTTGGGACAGCTAACCCCAACTGACCAGAGAGATATCCCATAATATATGGCATCACATTCAGTATACAAAGCTGGAGAAAGAAGGAGAAAGGAGGGGACATGTTTGGAGTGATGGTGTTTTCCAGGTCACTTCTACATGTACTGGAGCCCTGCATTCATGGGGATGGCTGAACACATGCCTGCCCACGGGAAGCAGTGCATGAATTCCTGGTTTTGCTTTCTTTGTGGCTTCTGCTTTACCTATTTCACTGTTTCTGTCTGAATGCACAGGTTTTCTCACTTTTACTTTTCTCATTTGTTTCTCCATCCTGATGGTGGGGGGAGAGAGTCCAGGACTGTGTGGGGATTAGTAGCCAGCTGAGATTAAACCATGATGTCTGTGATCAAAAATTGGCCTTAGCATACACATTGCTTTGGATGGTAATGAATATCAGCACCATGTCAAGATTACTTTGCCTTTCAGTAGGCAGCTGCTTTTATGAAATTGTCTTTGCTCAAGCAGCAAAAGAAATTACATTGACCACTAAGAGAGCTGGCCTTTCCCCAAAACTATGAAACATAAATTTCTAAGGGCAAAAAGAAAGTTTAAAACCACCCTGTTGTGAGCACCCTGATGATCCTGTGAGAATTTTCTGCAAGAACATGGAACTGAACTAAGGTTACCAAAATCTTGTTCTAGTATCTTCACAGAAGCTACTTGGCCTCATCTACTGATATGCAAATATGTTGGAATGAAACGTTTCCTTCATCTTTTTTGTGTTCTTGTGGTTCTTAATTCCATCACCTGTGAGGATTTTTTCTCTTTAATAGGACCAAAAGCCAAAACTGTCATTTCTTTGAGAGTCAGGCTCCTGTGCTATGCAACTGCATACCTCTTCAGCAATGATAAATGCTGGCAGAACGAGCTCCCCTTTCTCTGTAATATGTCATACAGTCCATCCTGTAGCTGAAATTTTCTGATGAAATTTAGCTTTTCCTTGCAGTTTTCTTGTCTTCTTCACAGAATCCCACTTATTCCCTGTTGTGGATTGCTTTTAAGAGGTCTTGTGGGAAAGGTGCAATGAGGATGCAGAAGATGATGGGAGAAAAAATATTGAGGGCCAAATAAAAGCATCCACTGTGAGATTTGAAATTACTCTAACCTTTTTGGGTTTGTTTATCAGAATCATAGAATGTTTCAGGTTGGAAGGGACCCTTAAGGAACACTGTGTCCACCTCTCTGCTCCTAACAGGACTACCTTAAAATTAACCAGATGATTAAGAGCACCATCCATACATTCCTTGAACTCTGACAGGCTTGGGGTCATTTCCCTGCAGAGCCTGCTCCAGTGAATAACCATCTTTCCATGAAGAACCCCTGGTATCCCATCTGAGCATCCCTCACACAGCTCAATTCTATTTCCTTGTATCCTTTCACTGGTCATGAGAGAGATCAACACCTCCCTTTGCACTGCTCTACTTCTACCAGGAAATAGTTGGCTGCTATGAGGTCACCCCTCAGACTTTTCTTGTCCAAACTGAACAAACCAAGTGTCTTCAGCTGCCCCTCATAAATCTTGCCCTTGAAAGTTTTCACCATCTTGGTCCCTTTCCTTTTGATATAATCTGGGAGCGTGATGTCCTCCTTATATTTTAGAGCCCAAAGCTGCACACAGTACTCAAGGTGAGGCTGGACCTGTGCAGTGTAGAGTGAGATTACCACCTCTCTCCACCAGCTACTGATGTTGTACTTGATGAGCCCCAGGATATGGTTATCTGTTCTGGCTACTGAGGCCCACTGTTGATTCACGTTCAATTTGCCATTGACCAGGACCTCTGGCTCTCTTTCTACAGGGCTGCTCTCTAGCTTCCTGACCCCCATCTTTTATGTATAACTGTGATTTTTCTATCCCAGGTGGAGAAAACAGAACTTGCTCTTGCCAAATTTCATACAGCTGGTGATTGTCCAGCCCTCCAGTCTATGGAGATCTCCCTGTAACATCTCTGTACCCTCAGTAGAGTTCGCAGCTCCTAGCTTAATATCATCAGCAAATTTAAGGTACATGAATCCAGATAATTTACAAAAATATTAAAGAACGTTTGCCCTAAAACTGAGCTTTGGGTAACCCCACTTGTATCTGGCTGCCAGCCTAATACAATGCCATTTTGTATATTTCTTTGAGCCTCAGCCATCGAACAAGTGCCCACCCAACTAACACAAACATTTTGAAGTGACACATCCAGGCAACAGCAAGGTATTTGTTTGAGAGGCTTCTGAACTGAGAAGGCAAAAAGAAGTGCAGCTGCTGCAACCTCATGTCCGCAGCTCAAGTCAGAAGTAAGGATGAGGACAAACCTGGATAGGCACAGTCACACTGTGCCAAATATGCACAAACATACGCACAAATTAAGACACAGAAAAACACTCATACAAATAGAGATGGCACAAATGGACTAAATGTATGTGGAAGGTTGGGGGGAGAGCAGGGGGCAAGAGGAATTTTTTCCCATTCTGTTGCTAAGCAACTAATGACCGGTCTTTAAGGGCCATCTACACTCACAAAGGAGACAAAGCCTTTGGCTGCCAGGCGGGGGGAACTAGAGATTGCGAGATTTGATAACAGCACACTCGCTCGCTGCTCTCGGGGAGAGAACAGTGCAAGAGACATCTCTCCGTTTCTGGCTGGGACCGCAGGAAAAGAGAAGCCTGGCTCTGCACTAGTTTTCTCTGCCTGCTGGGTGAGTTTCTTGCTTTGAGGGGAAGGTCACGGGACTCCGATCCTCTCGTCCCCTCCGGGAGGGCATCTACCAGCCGCGTTGCAGCGGAGCGGGACCGCCCCCCGCACCTGCCACCACCCCGCAGCCTGCCTGCCGCTGCTCGGCACCCTGCCTGCCCCAACTGCGGAGTTTCCTGCCGCCTCCTCTGCTGGCTGGCGCCGGTGGGCTGACCCGGCTGCCCCATCTCCAGGCTCTGGGCTCTCTGCTGCGCCCCTGTCCATCTGCGCTCCACCCGGCTCCAACCCGTCTGCCATTACACGTGTGGCACAGATCCAACCACGCCACAGCGCCATCTGCAGCTTCCCGGGAGTCATCGCACCTGCCCTGCGGGTCTGGGAGCCCAACAGCGCCCCTGCTGGCCGTAACCGTGACTGCACCAAACGGGAAAGTGCCTGACAGCCCCAGGGACATTTGCCACCGAGTTTTTGGTTTTGTTATTGTTGTTTTTTTTCTTGTTTACTGTTTTTATTACTGATTGTTTACCTCATTCTAGATACTAGTAAAAACTCTTATTCCTTTTCCCATACCTTTGCCTGAGAGCCCTTGATTCCAAAGTTACAATAATTCGGAGGGAAGGGGGTTCACATTTTCTGCTCTAAGGAAGGTTCCCACCTTCCTTAGCAGACACCTGTCTATCAAACGAAGACAATGTATCACCTTTTATGGCAATCCATAGTGTAGGTCCATTAGTAAGAAACACATATATACATAACATGCGAATATCCATATTGCGTATGTAAGTATGTCCTACCTGCTAAGAACAGTGGCTGTCCCAAGCCACTCAGCCTGTTCAGCAGTTGCTTCCTCCTGCAGCCCTCAGATCACATCAGTCTCCCTGCTATTCAGCACAGATTTACGGCCACTCCAATAACTGGCTCCCAAGCCACTTATCCTTCTCTCTGAGTATCCCAGCTTGATTCTGGCTGGCATCATGTGCTGTCATAAATACACACACAATGTGTACGTGCTCTGGTCTCTCTAGCCACTGACACCACAGACAGATAGGCCCCAAGGTCCTGATCCCTGGTGCCGTGCTAGTTGCCAGCACTCATACACCTGTGCAAGATATGCACAGCAATAGAGAGTCCCTCACTCAGGAAAACAGATGGAAATGGCAGTTAATAAGAAAGGATGGACTATGTTTATCAGGCACAGAGCACGTCTGGACCAAGATACTACCCAGTCACCTGTTTAAGTGTGACCAGACCATTTAATAATTTTATCCCTTTTGCCTGTGTTTGTTCCTTCCCAAACACTTTGACCTTTCTTGCCTGCAATTCTTCCTAATGTGCCACCTGGACGCTATTGCTGAGGGTCTCCTAGGACAAGCTTAACAGCAGCTGGGGCTTGTGTCTCTTATTGGGGATCTCCCACTCATCACTGTGCCTCTGTGCTCCTTCCTGTATCAGGATGAACCCTAAATCACATAAAGACATGTTTTAAACTTAAAATGTGTAGGGTTTTGTCTGCAATGATGGCTTGGAAAGCGCAGACTAACACACATTATAATCCTATAATCATTTTACAGAACTTATCATGGTGCTTGTCTTTCTAAGCACTGTTAAACAAAGCTACTTTTTTTTTTTTTTTCGTTGCAACTAGCTTTATTCACTCTTGGTAGGAGATGTGGAAATACTGTGGAAATACTTGGAAATACTCTTTACCTTAGACCAGTGCAATACATTGAATTTCATAAAGAGACACACTTGTGTGTGTATGTGCTAATCTCCTTCAATAAACAGCTGAAATGTACTAGACCGTATTTCCCTTGTGTATTACATATTGGTATAAGCCATAGCACTGACTCAGTAACATGTTCATAAGGGAGAAGAGTCAGAAAATCTTATTGAGTTGTCTTTGCAACTCAGAATTAAGCTGTGGGGGTCTCCACCCGTTCTTATTTTCTGTAAAAATTGGAGATGATGGATTATCCTAGCTATGTGTTAATAACAAAGGTAGCAAATATGCATATATTCCATTAATTTCATCATTTTCTTTCCACCAGAATATAATTCAGGAGGATGAATGTCCTGTCCTAGTCAAATGAAATATCATTTACAAAGCTTCTTATGTATCCTATCTCAAGGGACAAGGCTGTTGCACTGATTAAGCTTTAGAATATTTAAGTACAAAGACAAATGCATTCTATGTATAATTTGCATTATCAAGACTCAGAGAAAATACGGTCTTGTGTAGCTTTGCAATGTGGACTAATTTTAAAATTTTCATTTAATTGTGTGATTATTCCATAATAGAGAGGACAATTTTAAAAATTAAAAACATTTATATAAGTTCATATCAAACCAAAAGAGGCCATTGGTGTCTTATTCTTATCCATGTATGTTCACATGTTTGGTACCATAATATACCAGAAAGTATTTAAGGCAATAGCACTGGGCAGTACAGGTGATACATAAACCAGAGAATGGAATTCTGGCTTCACTGACACCTGCAGGGAAACTGCTAGGTCCAGAAAAACTGAGGTTCCACCTGAAACATTTAAGAGTGACAGAATCTCTTTAGTGTGGCACTGTTTGAAGTAACTTATGCAAGTCATCACCCCACTGTCATGTCATTGACTACTCTTTTTTATAACAGGTCCCATTTTTTGAAGATTGCCAGAAGGTAACAGAGAGGAAGGAGCACCAAAGCATGTATTGAAATCTCTTTGGTGTCCCTGGAGCCCTCTAGGCTTTTCCACAAGGCAGTGACATTCCAACTGCAGCACATTTCAGAGAATGCACAGACCCCTCTATGACATCTCACCATTCCTATGGGCCCTATACATGTCAGAAAGCTACTTACAGAGAAGGAGCCAGTTAGAGAGTCATGCCCAGCTATCTCCACCTTTCATCTTTACTGCTTCTCAAAGCTTCCCCAAGCCAACGTCAAATCTGCCTTCTCCTCATTTTACAGAGATACAAGGTCTTTTATTGAAAAGCCTGGTCTGGGCTACAAAACTGCACTAAATAAGCGTTGTCCAGATGCCATCCATACAGTTTCCTTCAGGAAAAAGAATTTTAGAAAAGTAAAAATCATCAGCATTGTGTAGCCTCAGGGAAATATCTCCTACAGATTCTCGTTGAATTTGGTTTCTCTCTAGTTATTATGAAGAAAAATAATTCTCTAATATACTTTTGAGCAACAAAAAGTGACTTCATATTTCAAGAGGCATCCACAACATGTGATTATGTTTTTATTTAATTAAGGTTATTTTCCATTAGAGAATGGATAAAGCATAGAATGTCACCATAATTAAGAAATTAAGTGTATCACACTCATACATACTGGTCCCAAAGCTGCATTAATTAATCTTAAATTTTTTTTGAGAACTTTACTGCTACTGGACTAGTAATATCTTGTTTAATCTGTGCTTCTGGGCTGGGAACATGGTGCAGCATGTTCCAAGTTACTGCTTTCTGTATCTTAACTGATGCCCAAACATTTCTATTAAGAGCTTCTGGAATGGTTTCAGATATTTACTACCATTCACAAATGGTTTTAGGTAAAACAATGGAAAACCAATGCGACAACCATTGCTTGCTCATGTTAAAAAAGAAAAAGAAACTCTTCCATCGAGTCTGTCTTTTAAGAAAATATTCTTGGTTTCTATAAATTGCCTCATAGAGGCAATGCTGATCAAGCTGTATTATTTATTCTATCTCATTTTTGCTTGGGCAATTTTGAGTTCAATTTTCCCTGATTTTCTTAAAGATCAAAACAACTTTTCTTGAATGCTTCCCTCCCCCCACCCCCAATTTATTTTTATTTTTATTTAATGGTGGCACATTTGTGTCATGATCATCATGTTGACAAAATGGGCCAAAATGTGATGCTTATCAAAGACACATTCTATGTCCTGGCAATCCCAGTGAATGAGAAAAATTTCAGCTGACATTATGGGTTTTTTTATATAAGGAGATGTTTCTAAGGCAGAACATCAACAAAGTGAATTGGATAAGCTACCAAAAATCACAGATTATGCTACACAATTTCATACAGAAGGCACCTCTGGTTCCATCATCAGCAATCATAAAATTAATGAAACAGAAGGGAGAAATGTGAACATATGTACATCCTAAAAATTTTACAGTAGAAAAAGTTCCATGACATGGTAGTCATGTAGTAAGTAAAACTTTTCAAAGAAATTCTTAGAATTTAAAAAAGTTTGGACATGTGTATCAAGTAAATACTGCCTACACCTATATTAACAAATTAAATGTTGACAAGACTATTTCTATATACTGAGTCACCTAAATTGCTAAAATGGTTTGTGCCATTGCTTTTGCCTAGTCTCCCAAACCATGCATAAACATATTTAGAGAATTATCAAATACTTGCAGACACTTTGTTTGTGGATATTTCTTCCCTGTGAGTGCCTTGTTTTTGCTAGTTTATTGGGGTGAGCATGAGCCATTATCTGTCAGTCCATCTCAGGAAATGGGCACTGGCATATTTCATTTAATAATACAGTCATACACTCTAAAATTCCTAGTATTTTCTTTTTTTTTTTACTACTCAGTTCATCAGGCAGCAATCAAATGATCAGCCTGTCTGTATGTCTGTCTGTTACATCCTACAGTTTTCAGCCAAATTAAGTATCTGAGTGAAAAGCAAATCCCTTCAAGTTTAATGAAAACCTATAAATTGGTAGAGAAGTAGGACCTAGAACTGCCTCCTTTTACGGAAAGATACAAGTTTACCCATCATTGACAACAGAGAATCTGCATAACAAACCAACTTTGAGAAACACACTTGTGCAAAATTTGGCTTCTTTTGCCTTTCTGCCTATTGAAAGGATCCTTGATTATTTGTTCCAGTATCCTTGAAAGAAGTAGATTTATGTTTCTAATTCTAGATTTATGTTTCTAATTATGTTTCTAATGTTTCATTCCCCATTTTATTCTGTTTTTACCACCTGCAGGCATTTCTGTCTCTCATGCTGTTTGGGATTATTTCCAAATAAAGGCATTCTTTGAGATTCTAAGGGAATGGCATTTTAGGGACCTATAGGCTAATAACTAAGCTCTTGTGTAGACAGTCCTGTGGTAATTTAAGGGAAACTGTGACAATGATTGAACTGTGATTTGTCCTTAAGGTGAATGGCACTGATAGTGCCTGTGCTGTTCCAAACAAATCTCACAGTCTGGGCCTCTGCCTGCATTCACAAATTATTCTTTATGGATTTTGTCTCATAGGACAGAATCATAGAATTATTTGGATTGGAAAGAACTTCAAAGTTCATCTAGTTCCAATCACCCTGGGCAGCATCACCTTCCATGAAACCAAGTCATTCAGAGCCTCACCCATACTCAAGGTCTATGAGTGATGCAATGCTTAATCGCATAAATCATGGAAAAATATTTTAAAAATATAGCAAGAGGGAATCTTCTTCATTTTGCTGTCCTAACTTTACTGGCATTGATTCTCAGAGAAGTTTAATTTATCTATTCTTAGAGACTTTCAGCAGTAATGACTGTACAACCTGCTCTTCCCCTTTCTATCAACTGTGCTGAATAACTTCTGAAATTATTTCTGAAGTGAGCATCCACATAGCACTGCATATGCTGGAGAGTCTTACCATTTCTGTCTTTCAATTATCAGCTCATCAGAACTGAGTTACTGATTTTGCTGAATATATTCTGTCTGTTGGGGAAAAAAAGTATCCTTTAGAGTGAATAATAATAGGACAGCTATTACACTGTTGCAAGTCCTGAGTAACTCCTGTAAGTTTGCAACCATAGAATAATGGAATATTTAAGGTTGGAAAAGACCTTTAAGATTATCAGGTCCAATTCTCAACCCAGCACCACCATGTTGTTAACCATTAAATCCTGTCCTCAAGTGACATATCCCCATATTTTTTTAACATTTCCAGTAACAGTGACTCCACCACGTCCCTTCTCAGTCTGTTCCAATTATTTGCAACCCTTTTCATGATGAAATTTTGCCTAACACCCAATCTAAACCTCACAATCTTGAAGCCGTTTCCTCTTGTCCAGTCACTTGTTACCTGAGAGTAGAAACTGACTCCCACTTCATCACAACCTCCTTTCAGCTATCTCCAGAAACTTTTAAGGTCTCCCCTCAGCCTCCTTTTCTCCAGGCTAAACACCCCCAGCTCCCTCAGCCAGTCCTCATCAGAATTGTCCTCCAGACCCCTCACCAGCTTCACTGCCCTTCTCTGGACTCACTCCAGAACCTCAGTGTCTTTCTTCTTGTGAGGTGGTGGAACTGATAAAATGACAAAAGTACAAATGAGAAAATACTGTGGCCTGAAGCTCTAGAATGTCAATTTTTTTTCTATGCAACTATTTGAATGCATGTTTAAAAAGCGTGTCAAGAAGTTATAATTGATATCAAAGTGCTGTTTCTCATCTAATTTGCCCCACTTTAGCTATTTACTGTGAATGTCTTATCTGTGGGTCCTTATATTTAGAAAAAAGAATTAGAAATGTAGATAAAAAGCTGCACAGCACTTACATTTGTGGAAAAAAATACATTCAACCTTCATTTGCTTTAGCCTCTGTGGGACACTGAGACACTTGTCAAAACCCAACAGGCATACTGAGCTTCAATGATTCATAGGATTTAAATTACTTGCTCTGGGGGAAATCAAGTGTGCAGGAGACCCCACCATCTAATTAAAGGGAACTTTCTTCTTGATCATCCTCATGTAAATATGTAATAAGCCATCAGACTAGAAACATTCTGTTTACACATCATCTGCCAGTCAGGAAGATCAATGATGAGAGCAAGCATTTTATATTTATCTGCTGAATATGTTGCAGATCATCTAACAGATTTCTTTATGAAGACTTGGATCTCCATATGCAAGCTGAGAAGCCTGGAGCAATTCTGAATTCTCTTAAGATACCATTTTGAACAGGAAGATAGATGCTCAAGTTAAAATGCTCTAGGAAGATTAATTTTTGGACATAAACTGTTTTATTTGGTAGAATTCTTATTGTTGTAGTCCTGCTTCTTTCCAGATATCATAAAAAAGTGTTGCTTTATGCACAACCATACATGTAATAAAGACTTTATCTTCAGCACTATATTTTAAACATGATGCTATCAGCATCAGCCATTGAACTAAATGAAAGCAGACCGCTCTCCAGCCAAATGAAGTAAAGAAAATGATTTTACAGTGTCAGGGCAGTAGGATCTGTTCTCAAACAGTGCTGCAGTAAAAAAATTACATTTATTTCATAACTCAGCAGAAGTGTATGTGTTAGCATATTTGCCTCTGTCTGAAAATTGTAGCTTTAAACTATTTGAAAAGGAATAAAATGTTTTTGTGATAGGTCAGGAAGAAAATAGATCTAGAGTAGAATTTTATACATTTCTTATTTTTTACTCACTTCTTATTTTTGGGAATTGCTGTACATAGAGCTACCAACAGCTAATATTCATTTGCTTTTGATTGCTTCTCCAACTGCCTTCCTGTTTCAGTTTATCAGTTAAACTTTATTTCTGATTTTATCACCATCATCAGACTTCAAGCTGGATTTTGATACTCTTCCCTGCTTTTTATATTCTCCTTTTCACATAAACAGGAGTTTTTCTCTTTTCCATAACAGCCAGACTTTTGTCAAAGGCATGGAAAACCAACAAGTGAGGCCCCTTTTGAAGAAACTACAAAGGATTATATGAAGTATGAATGATACTAATTAGATCCTGTAACTTTAAAACAGTTTGAATATCCATGAATTTCTAAAGGCAAAATAATCTCCTTTCTTCCTAGTCTGACTTTTAACCTTTATGATTAGACTTTATTCTGTGTCTGTAACCAAAGAAATAAGTTCAAATGAATAAACATAGTATTTAGCATTTTTATTGCGGAGAACTGCCCATTCTTTGATGTACTCGATTGTTAAATTTTTAGCTTTGGTATTAGAAAATATAATTCTTACACCAAACCTCTACTCCTGCTCTATAAGTCTTGCTTTTTTTTTTTTTTTTTTTTTTTTTTTTTAGCAGAGAGACAGCTAAAACACTGACTTGTTGCATTACTGAAGAAACTTCCTTAAAGGGTATGAGGTCCTACATTGATACCATCAATAAAATAGGAGGTACGCTAACACTTTTTTTTCTTACAAAACCAAAAGGATATTTGTTCTTATCTTCCTCTGGAATGTGGAATTGTCTAAACTACAATAGACAGACCAGACTGTATAAACAAAATTTTCCCTTCAAATTCCTATGCATTTGAGAAGACAGCTCAGACGAAGACCAAAAGGAAAGGAAATGGTATAAATTGAAAAAGGAGAAATTTATGTTAGATATTAGGAAAATATTCTTTACTGTGAGGGTGGTGAGACACTGGATTAGGTTGCCCAGGGATGTTGTAGATGTCCCATCCCTGGAAGTGTTCAAAATCAGATTGGACAGGCCTTGAGCAACCTGGTCTAATGGGAGGTGTCCCCGTCCACACCGGGGGGAGGCTGAGACTAGGTCATCTTTAAAGGCCATTTCAACCCCCCTATATTTTCTGATTCTGTGAACTATATAGAACGAATATTTACATTAAAAATCATAGCACATATATTTAATCAATTCTTTGCAACAGTCAGCCTGAAGCAATTAGTTTAGGTGTCTTTTGGTGCCTTTCAATCCATCTTTAGAGACTGATCCAATTTACAGGATCAGCCCAGTGACAGGCATCTAAGGGAAAAGTGCACAGCTAGGACATTCAGAAAAATAAGAAATATTATATGACCAATTAAAAAATTCTACAGTAGATCTGTTATCTTCCTGACCTATCCCAAAAGCTTTTTCTTTCTTTTCTAAATAGCATAAAGCCATAATTTTCAAACACAGGCAAATACACATTCTTTTTTTTTTCCTGAATCTCCTTATTGTTAATTTTTCCTCTTAGGTGCCTGTCCATTCAAGTGGATCAGGCTCAGAAGGTAGATGGGAAGGCACCACGACCCATTGCTTCATGCTGACTGCTGCCAAGCATTTATTGAATAAAATTACTTTTCTCCTTCAAGTCAGATTATTGCCATATTCCTAACATTTTGCTCACTTCATACCACTTCAGAACAATCTGTAGCACCCAAACGCATGAGCTCAAATACCTTCCAAAATGTGTTTCTATTTCAAGATGCAGTCAGAAGTGTATGAATAGCAAAAAAAAAGAGCAGTGTTACCACAGCACTTCTCACTCCATATCTGAGCTGATTAAACCTGCTGAAAAGATGTACAGCCTTCATACAATATCACACAGGATTATTCTTTACAACTCAAAATATGGCTGAGTGCATCTGTTAAACACATATAAAGTAAATCATATTCTTGATTTCAATGTTAAAAATGATCTTGGTAGCTCTCTGAATTTCAGGTGCAGAGTCATTGATTTCCTGACACTTAATTCTAGTGTCACTCTCAGCTGTGTATTCATTAGTGGCTTCTTGCTGCTGTGACATGTTAAACCAAACTTAACTTTTTCTTAGCTCACCTCTTTCGATCTGGGATCTTCTCATATTACCTCATACTATCTGAATGACTGGGTCAAAGTATCATTTTGCCATTCCAGCTCTCATTTGCTGGTCTAAAGGAGTCATCTGAAGTCCCTGTTTTCATAGCAGCCTCCTTGTGCATGAATAGCACTGGAGGAAGTTTTACTTCTTCAAATGATTCCTCAGAGCACTGACGTGTACTGCGTCCTGCAAACTTCTGATTAACGTTCCCTTCAGTGTTTTCATTTTACTGACGCCTTCATATTGAATCTGGTTTTTTGTGTTTATAGATTTGATCCAAGCAAGCATGACGTTACATGTCCTGATGTTACAATAGGAGCCCCCCAAAGGGCATTGTTTAGCGACAGTATTGATTTATATGAAAGACTTTTTCATTAATTCTCTTGAATAATTTATGCTAGCTAGCAAAATTCAGAACAAGTATTTCTGGTTTACTTGCTCACTATTTCTTCTAGATATAGTTAGCAAGATACACCACCGTGATTTCTAGGTCATGCTCACAACATTCCATCTCCTTGTACTGTGCTAGCAATGCCAACGGGGTCATTGGTTCATCCATCCGTTTCATGTTCAGGATGAAGGTGAATATTATGAGGGAAAGAAAAAGGGACCTTGCTTAAGACACAAAGTATAAGTTCAGCTAAGCAAAAAGTCACGGGAAGATAGGTATTTGCCTACATTTCCTGAACTGTAACACAGATTTAAGGCCTAATTGGAGCCAATCAGCAGCACTATAAAAACAGTGTGTCCTGAAGAAACCTTGAAATGGAGTTCAATAAATCAGAATGTTGAAGACAAAACTGTTAAAGCAATTGAAAGCTGTCATTAAACCATAAAACAACTGACATTAGGCTTAGAACATATTATGCATGATCATATCCCAAATAAGAGAACTAATTTTACACATCATGCTACTGCGTTTAAGTCAGTTACTCACTGGTAGGTATGAAGAACTGATTTAATGTGCACAGCTGTTTACTTAAGTGTTTCTTCTATCCTGCTACCAGCTACTGTCAGACAGAATATTGGCTGTGGGTCAGATCCACTAGGCCAATTTTTATGGGCCTAATTTAACAAACATTTATTTATAAATGCATTGTATTTATATTTACAGGAACTTGGATTAAATATTTATTTTCAAATTTTACAATAACTTTGCAATGGGGGAAAATGAGCGATAATGATTAATGGCACAGAGTATGAAACTTTTAATTGACATCTCCAGTCTAACTGATTACTATTTTATTCATTGAACTTCAAAACTGTGTGAGTACAAAAAATCAACTTTGAGCTCACACACTTTGTGGCAGAAATGGAAGATATATGTCGAAAGAACTCGCTTAAATGGTATCTCCTTGTGTAGACACTCTACAAGGACAGAGCACAGTGCCTGACCCAGATAGAAATACACACTACAGATGCAGGAAAAAAATATGACTGCAAGTTATTTAGTATTATTATTTAATATAAAGTCCTGCCAACAGACTGCTAATCTTTCTTGAATAAATTTGTCTAATGCTCACACTACTAGAGGGGATTAATTATACACTGTACACGCTGCCTCTATAAAACACTGTTGCAGACTTTCTCTATTCAGATAGCTTCCAGCTCCCTCTTACATATCAAAAATATGAATGAAAGGATCTCAATTACACAGCTGTCACAGATATGGTAATAAATGACTCTTTGCCCTGTGCTGATGTTCCAACTACAGGGACAGAGATTGAAGAAATACTCAGTGGCATGCTGGGGCCACCGACCTCGTTCAAGCTGATGATAGTCATTTCCAGCTCTTGAGGGCAGAGTTCCCCTCCTAGTGCAGCTACACCTGTACAGCTCTGGGTATCTGTGAGACAGGATGTGATTGTTTTTTCACATAGACCTACGAACCAGGTGAAGTCCAACATTCACTGGTCCAGGTTATAGGGTCCAACTTTATAGGCTCTGAGAGATCCCTTGATGTATTTTTAAAAGTCATGACTTTCCCAGAGACTGTACTATAGGATCCTGAATTTCTGTAACTGTTCTAAGATCCGACTAAGGATATGACTCAAAAGAGTCCTTGTCTGTATGCATTTTTCTGTCTGAGGATAATGTACGTTTATTTTCTATCGTATGTAGAATTTTGTTTTGATATGTGTCAAAAAATAAGCATAATCATTTGATCTAATTTCTTAGACTACCTTAAGGGTTCTGTTATGGTATTTCTGCTTTAATTACAGCATTTAAATGAAATTTGAAATTGAAGAAAAAAAGTGTATATAATTTGGTGACATTGATCTTGTAATTTTATTCATGGTTTGAATCATTGTCAGCATATGACTGCTTTTATCATTTTAATTGCAGGGAACAAGCTGCTGCAGTAGACCAGGAGTCAGCACAGCCAGACCATTGTCTAATGTTTTGGCCAGCAGTGCATGAATATTAGTACAACTGAGCTCTCAGGGTTATCCCTCACTCTTAAACAAGTGTTTATGTATGTTTGGATATATAAACACACACATATAAACATATACTTGTTTATATGCATACTTATATATGCATAAACCATCTATACATATAGTTTTATATATATGTATATAAAAGTATGATGCATTCAAAAAATAAACAATCCTAAATACACTGAGGACATTTCAGATTTGAAGATGTCATTTGGAAAGTTACCAGTAAACATCCAGATGCCACCTTCAATAAGAATCCAGATATTAGAGGCAATGTCTGGCAAGATTACAAGCTTCAGAGATACAGTAGTTTTAGTGAAAAAAATAAAACACATTAAGCAACTTTGTCCTAGCAAAATCTACTTGTTTGTCTCCTTAATTTAGTCTGATTGTTGCATTCTAGCTAAGTTATAAAAATAGAAATAAATAAATTGGAACTTAACCACTAACATTTGTCATATTTAGGAAGATTCCTACTTCCTCTGATGCTGGATGTTTTTTGACTTTTATATATTTGTAGCCTTCCTAGTACTTTTCCCTACCCTTTTACCTGACTTTTCCCAACCCTTTTCCCCAACTAGAAAGACCAAACACATTCCAAAGCTCCAAGCCCCAGTGGGTACAGGGCCCTCTCCTATCTTGGTTTTCCCTGGGAACCAAGGTTGAGAACAACGTCTTCAACACACATTTTCATAAACAAGTACAGCTAATACTGGGGTTGGGGGGGGAGGGAGACACTCCAGAGAAGGGGCTTGACCTGGGGGAATTGCATCACCACTTGTCTTCCTAATTGGTGCTTTTTATGAACTATGCTAATTTCCTAAAATGTATAAAACTGTATTCATCCCTGTGGGGGTGGGCTTTTGTGGATATTCTTCCATAACTGCCCCTGGAGCTCCAATAAAGATCCACTTTTCTATTGCCTCCTATTCTAAAATTATCTCGAGTTTCATTTCCAGGCTGAAAAAGGCAACACCTCACTAGCACCCACAGCTGCAGCAAGAGCATGTTTGCATCAAGCACTGTTCTGGCTTGTAGGTGATGGTCCTGCTACCACCGAAAGGTATTCTGCCGAAGTCTGCTGGGAGAGACACAGTGAGAAAAGAGGTGTACAGTAAGGGGAACCAGCACGCAAAATCTGGGCCACTGTATGGTTCCCAGGGCACACTACGGAAGAACTTCCTTAGCTATAACAGCTCATGAGTTTGTTCAAGGTTGAGAGGACGTAAAAGTTATTTAGACCTATGGCACTTCTCATTTGGCAAGCTTCAACACTCAGGGAGAGCTTCAGTCTTTTACAGTTATTTCATTCTGAAGTATCTGTGCCAACATGCTCAATAACTCTTAGGCAGCACTGTGCAAATGATCTGCAACATAAAAGAAAAAACAAAAAGGGCAGTTAAAATAGGATTGAAAAGAAACCACATGGACAATATCAGAAGTTTTATTTCAGATTCTTAATTCTTTCAACACTAAATTTAGCAAAATTATTATCCTCTTGAAAAGCAGTAAGTATGCTTAGTAAGAATGGTGCTTTGCTTTAAACTTGTAATGATGGGCTGTTGCAACCCCCACTGAGGTGGAATAACTGAGGTTCTTGTTAATAGATATACTTAAGAAAACATATAAGGAAAGGAAGAAAGAGAAAGAAAGAATAAGAGGAAATAGTGAAGAAGAAAGGCATCACCAATTGTGGATCCTGTCACAAGACTTAATTGTTGCAATTTTGATGCGTGTTGGCGGAAATGGTAGCTGCAGTCTTGATCTTTTAGGGGTGGGGGAAGCCACAAATAAAAGATTTGATAGATTAATATACATTCAGTTTCAGGTAGGAAAGCCCAGGTACCTCCCCTGGGAGGAGAGTTTTTCAATCTGGTGTGACACTCTTGATCATGCAGAGTCTTTTGGTGGAAGGCCCCACATATGAGTCTGGGGGCAGTTTGAGGGTCTGTGGTGGTTTATAACCCTTTCTAAAATAAGACAGCTGTTCTTCAAGTCTGTGTAGTCAAGACAGTTATGCCTTATCAGAAGAGATGAATACCCTCAGGCGTACGTGTGAATGTTCCAATACCTCCTGGGGGAAGAGGGAGAGGGGTGGGCCTTTACAGAAGGGAGGACATTGGCATGATAGAAAGCATTTTCTCACCTGTTAGGATCTGCTTCTTGCCAGCCTTTTCTCTTACCCCACTCAAAAACCTGACTGTTGTTAAACAAAATTGGGTTTGTCCTGGTGATCCTCTGATGGAGGACTCACATGGCCTTTGCACCTGGACTGTTCTTATGGAGATCAGAGCTTTGGCCATCATGCACCCAAAACTCTCTTATTCAGTTGGGGTTGGAAACCTGGCCCCAGCAAAGCACCTGCTGCTTTTGTCAATGGCCAATTGTTTGGAACATTAACCATTAGCATTTCAGTCCCTTACGTGGGCTAGCATGCATAGTCTTGATTCTGAACCCAGAGACATTCAGGGAGTTGAAGAGCCAGCAGCCTCAAGAGTGAGTTATGGATTGTTATCTGCTGATGTTAGAAATAGTGTCATGGATGTTATGAGGTTTTTTAAGAAACTGGAAAATGGCCATTCTTAAATCACAATACGTCCGCTAGGAAATTCACCAGAATATTTAGTACATCTTGTTCATGATTTAGGTTTTCAGCACTGATTTGCAGCTGAATATGGAACTGACTCTTATGCAATCCAAAGTCATACAGAAACTTGAACGTTTGTTGAAGTTTCCAAAGGCAAGGAGTATCAGTGACATCAGAAGGAATACCAAAAAGGTAAAATTTATATTATGTGGATACAAGAATGTTTGCTCTTCTGGGACCAAAATGTATTTCATACGTTTGGGAATCTCACAATTGACCTAAACCATGAACTTCAAAATCAATTCCAAACTGACATTTTTTGACACAACTCATATTTAGATGTTAAAAAAAAAAAAAAAAAAAAAAAAAAAAAAAAAAAAAAAAAAAAAAAAAAAGATGGGATTGTCACAGATTCTGTAACTCCTAAGGATTTCTACCTAGTGATAGATGTTGAGCCCTTCTGAAATTCAAAAAATAAGTGATCCTTGGAGGGCATATTTTTGGTTGGGTTTTTTATGGTTTAATTTTGAAACAATGTGCAGAACCCTTTGAATTGTCAGAAGTCAGCTAAAAACGTACACTGCCCTTTATCTCAGTCTTTCCTCCATTTCATTGTAATGCTTTGATAAAACAGACTCATTTAGAGACCAGTGAGGAAAGTGGAATTCATGAGGACGTCTCTGTATTTACAATTCCACATCTTCACACCCTGGCAGCTCAATGCCATTCTTCAGAAATAAGACAGCAAAGAACAGATTGATTTTCTCTTTTTAATTGCATCCCTGCCAAGACCCTATTGGCAGGAAAACAGAGGTATGGACTCAGGGTTTTTTTAGATGCACTGACACAAGCTTATTTGTCAAAGATCAAATCTCCAGTGAGCAGCTTGCCGCAGCTTTTATTTCCAAGACTTTGATAATAACATCAAATTGATGTTGCATTGGTGTGCACTGAGACAGCAAAGAAAATTGCAAAGGTATTTGGAAAAGTACAAAAAAGGACAGGAAGAGAAGAGGGAAGAAAGCTGATGTTTTTGAACAGCTTAAAGACAAATGTGTAATACTTTTCAAGATACAGTGCTGAGCAATATGCTTTATCAGGCATAATCGGGAAAACTAATTTGAGAACAGTTATACTGTTGATTTGTTTCTTCTAAAAGTTTAACTTTTTCTCTGTAGAATACAATTTCAAGACACTAATGAAAGTCTTGACACTTAGGAATATGCTTTAAAAAAATCACACATTTGCTGGGATTTCAAGCAAGATGTTGTCCTCTCTACACAGGCAAAAAAAATCTGTCAGTAAGAGTTGTTTTGGTGGGTATGAATGACTAAGGCCTGTAATTCTTGACAATGTTTTCAATCAGAGGGGAATATTTTTAAGTTTCTTAAGTATGATTCTGATAGCTAGAGCATCTTGCCAATCTTGAGAGCACTAGAAAGCCAAATACCATGTCCCCTAGCTGCTAACATTTATGAAATATGTAATTCCTTTCACGTACATTTTATGTCTCTCTTCCCCCTTGCATCTCCTGCCCTTTTAGAAAATGGGGACAACTACCAAGGAAAACTGAAACTCTCCTCTCTGCACTTTCAAAAGCATATTATAACCATCAGGCCATATTTCTAGACCACTAGACTTCCCTCTCATCTATTTTGAAATTGTGCTGCTGCTAGTTAACAATACTAATCTCAGTGAATCAGGAAAAATGCAAGCCTGGAAAAAACATCATTACTGCTCCTAGGTTCCACTGAAGACAACTAGTGAAATAATGAATCTCTAGCCCTGTTATTCTATTCAATATCTGTGACAATACCTCATTAATCCACATAGTACTTAACAGTGAGCAAGAGAGGAGTGGAGGGACTGTAAGCCAGATGTGAAGAGGCAAAGGCAATAAGGAGTCTCATACCTCATCCCATTTTTCTACCTACTCTACACTCCTCCTTTTGTCCAGCTTTAATTCTGCAAGTGCCCCTTGATACACAGTGTGTACCAGAAAAATCTTATTTTAATATCTGTAATGTAAGATTATAATATGCCCACCAATAATGTAAGAATATGCCCATCTCGTAGCTAAGAGACTCACTGCTTCTTGAAAGGAGAGATTTTATATTGCAAAACTGAAATTTCCCACTGTATTGGGTTTGCATGGCCAGATTTTGGTAGTGAGGGTGGGAGGCCTCAGGGATGGCATCTTTGGTAGAAGCTTCCTCCATCTCCAACAGGGCCAATTCCAGCTGGCATTGGCCTATTGCTGGCCAAGGCCGATCCAAACAGTGATTATAGTAAAGCCTCCAGGACAACATATTCAAGAAGGAAAAAGTTATTGCGCAGATGCAATTGCAGCCAGAGAAGAAAGGAGTGAGAATATCTGAGCAGAACAATTCTGCAAGGACCAAGGTCAGTGCAGAAGGAGGGGCAGGAGGTGCTGCATGAGCCAGAGCTGAGATTCCCCTGCAGCCTGTGGTGCAGACCATGGTGAAGCAACTGTGCCCCTGCAGCCCATGGAGGTCAGTGGTGCAGAGATCCATGTACAACCCATGGAGGAGCCCCACTCTGGACCAGGTGGATGCCTAAAAAACAGCTGTGACCTGTGGGAGGTCCATCTCTGGTTGCAGCTGCCTCTCGTTCCAGCTCCACCTCCTCTGAAGGAGGCTCCTCCTTGGGGGAGGACTCGGGGATGGAGCCAGGGGTTAAGATCCATCCCTGTTCTAGAAGAGAGGCATGCCCAGGGTCTTGGACCAACCCCTTCTTTCCGAAAGTTCTGTTATGTTCAAAGTATTTTTGGTTATGAACTATTGTACCCCTCCCTCCTATGTTTCTATTGGACCCCTGACCCTTGTACCCTCCCCTTGTCTCTTTCCCTATTGGTTGTTTCTCCCCCTTAAGATTGGGTGCACGGGGACATTTCCCCAGTGTTCTCCTCCACGACTCTCCCTTCCGAACCCCGCTGCCCTACCCCCAATAAAGGAGAGTTCGGGGGAGACCCCACTCCCACAACCCTTTCTCTCATCTCGCCTCCTTTGCCAGTGGCACCTCGTTGCTGATCACTTGCCAGGAGCAGCCCCACCTCGGTGGGAGTCATCCTCACAGTAGGCTGTGGTGGCCCAGAGGCTTGCATCCTGGGTGAGGACAGCCAGGACAGCCAGGCAGCTTATTTTTATTTTATTTACTACAACAGTGACCCTGTGGTAAACCTGGAGGAGGCTTTTGACAGGACTTGCAGAACCATGAAGAGAGAAGACCCATGGACCTTTTGTTACATTTTCCCTCCCCTGCCCAGCTGTGGAGGGGGGTGATAAGAGCAGCTTTGGGGGACACCTGGCATCCAGCCAGGGTCACCCCACCATGCCCACTAGGTGTATGCACTGCACCAAGCAGGTGTGTAAACACAAGTTCACATGCACACAAACCACACACTTTCGTCACTGGTGACCCAATCCAGGTGGATGTATCTTCTCAGCTCTCTTCTTTAAACATGAAGACTACTGAAGCAAGAGGGACAATCTAAGACAAATAAATATTCAGGAACTGTCATCTAGTACCTTGAGAGCTCTCACATGCTTACATATGCAATTCAAACGTGTGACAGTTTTGCAGATATGATCCCTTCAAACTATAAAAATAAATCAAGACAGATGAGTAGTTGACCTCAAATTCTTAACAGACCAATTAAAAAAATCAAATTCAGAATAAATGCTTTATTAAAAACATTAAGAAGTGCCATTGGAAAGGGGTCTGTGTGACTTCTAGACTTTGAAAGGTGTTTGTAATTCACTTTTGTCCAAAAAGACACTTTGTTGGTGGTGGTTTGTTGGTTTTTTTTTAAATTTTATTGTGAAAGCTTAATGGGTCTTTGCAATTTTGTTTTACAACACTGCCGTTAAAATTCATGAAAATGAAGGCAGCATCTGCCAAATGTGACCCACATTTTTTTTTGCAATCTCTTTACTTCAATGTGATACAAAGTCAAAACCATAGCATACATGATCCACTTAATAGAGGCCCTGTATAACAAAGCTGACAATTTATTGGTAGATCACAAGTCTTGAAGTGCAAACACAATCCTCTATGCATTCTCTAACTACAGGATAAAGCTCTGCAGAAATATTGAAGTATGCTTTAGTATTTACCCACTTACATGTTTTTTTTTTTCTTCTGAAACCAGGGGTTTCCGCTTTTGTAAAACATACTTCTTCCTCTTTCTCAGCTTCAGTTAAATTTCATTGCTGCAGGAAAATTGTGAGATCATTCAAATAGTAGAAGAATTATGCTAGATTTAAGATTAGGCTTTTCACTCAGGGTGCCTGTTGTCACGAGCCTGAAAAGATGAGGTGCCCACACAGGGTTGAAACAATACAGAGAATCAGATGTAAACACAAGTATACCAAATTAGTCAAATTGGCTAACACTTACTAAATAAAGATTTTTATGTTACTCTGATTATTAATCTATTTTCATAGGCAATTAAGTATAGGAACCCCAGTAAAGAGAAACAAGGGCAAGAATATGGCTACCTAGCGATTAAGAAAATAAATTTAATTTGCTTGTCATACAGTGGGAAGAAAATCAGCTTGTTTTTCACATAAAACTAGATTTTATAGAGTGAGAGCTACACTCAGTATTCCAATTCTTGTTAAAAAATAAAATTTAAAAGAAAAAGCTTCTTGCAAGAAAAGTAACCAAAATAATTCTTCCCATTCTTAGCCTAGATCTGATTAGGTGAAGTACTTGAATACTGTCCTAAAAGTTGGTACCTGGAAATAACTTTATCTTAAAAATAAAATTAATGCTGAATTTTGCAGAGGACTGGAAGTAATTCTTTTTCTCTCTGTATATATAGCTTTTCAGCATAAATAAAAAGTAAACCAAAACTGAGTCTCAGATGCAATAGCTCAAAAAACGGCATTGCTTAGTTCAGATGAGGAAATATTTTAGTTTTATCATATGCTCTGAGAGATCTTCAGTAGGTCAGAGCACTGTTCTACAACTAAGAGGACATAAAAGAGATTCAGAAACTTTTTTATGTAGAGAAATATTTTCTCACCTCCATACTCAAGGGTTTGTAAATTTAGATTTGTAGAGACTTCATGAAGAGGAGTCTCTTGAGCCACATTCAGAGATATCTATGAGTTAGACAGCCATGTAGATTCATATTTTCTCTTATTTCTAATAAATTAACATCTAGTTACAACAAATCATTGCTTTATATTGTAGACAAGACTTTTCACTGCAGGATCTCAGTGTTTTTGAAAGTTGTTTCTTTTCACCTGGGCATATTGCAGTATCATCTTTCTTCTTCACATGACATTCACCTAGTAACAGCAGTCTGTGATCCCAAAACAAATTTCAGTGGAAAAAGCTGTCCTTGTCTGCAACTATTTTTTCTGTTGGCCCAGAGAGCATGCTTGTGGCAAACTGAGATTAATAAGCATTAAAAAAAAAAAAAAAAAAAAAAAAAAAAAAAAAAAAAAAAAAACCCGGCATTTAAAGTTTTGTTTTCATCAAATTGATTCCTGTGAAGTATAAATGTTCTATTTAAGCTATTATTTTTTTATCCCTGTAAGCTTGTCTAGAGATTTCTGAATGTGTGTCAGCTATTGCTGCAGACTGTGGCGCCCAAATTCAGACATTTACTGACAGTCTCGTCTCCAACATCATTAGCAAAACTTTATTGTTGTAACTTGGCAGACCTCATCATTCAACAAAGGAAATTATAAGATAACAGTTACATTTCATATTGATTTTGATGAGAATTGGATCAGACTTTGACTGTCTGGTAGTTAAAGTCTCATTTTCATTACATACTTTGTACCAGGAGCTCAGTTATTTTCCTTCCTTTATTGACTTACAGAGGCTCTCACAGACAGTTTAAATACAAGTCAGCAAATATGTCAAATAAGGTACTTTTCACAGTGCACCTTGGCTTTTTTGGGCAGACATAAGTCACCCTTGATGTTTAATGTTCCATGCCCTTTTTATTTTAATTTTAAAATTTTATGCTTCCTAGATAGTATGTCACAGCTGCATTAGGGACTGATTCAGAGTCTGCTGTGGTCACTGAGACGGTTTTCATTGACTTCATTAGAGTCTGAAATGGGTTCATAATCTCAGGTTCTGTGTCATCTTTTTTTGTGAACAGGCTTTTGAGGCTTACTTATCAGAACTCTTCAGCATGAGTATGAGGTAAATGCATAAAAAAACCAGACTGGAATACACTGATACATAAAATTACATCTAAAGATGGACATTGGGGATTGCATCCTCCTGAATGCTGGAGAAAAAAAATCTGCATTTATTCAGAAACGCACTAATCTACTTTTTTCCAGTTTTCAGAAGGCTTTTCTTTTCCCCCCAAAGTGTACTATATCTTGGATATAATTCATTTTGGAAAGCGCTTTAAACAGTTGAAAGGTTTAAGTAGCATAATTATCTGAGTCAAACGCATGTTTAATCACCTTTTGAAGAATAAAGTGGGCTTGATGGATTTCCTTTAATTAAGCTTTCTAGATGACTCAGACAATATAAATATTTTTTGAATCTTTTCTCTGTATTTGAAACTATGATCTACCTCTGTTCTGCAGCAGGTAAGCTAGGTCAGTAAGCATTTCCAGAACAATTACACAAGGAAAAAACCTTATGCAGCCAGTTTGTTATCTTCTTTATATTATTTTCTCTTCTTCATCAAGATAAACTCACATCAATGATCCTTCTTCTTATTAATAGAAAAATCACAAAGATAATGAGAAATGAAATTTTGATGACATAACCTGGAAGAAAAGAAAAAAAAATCCAAATGTAGATCTGAAAGTGGAAATGTCAGCCTAAAAATCAGTATTTCATTATAAAAATAAATTTTAAAATAATCTGCTAGTTTTTGAATAACACTTGTATTAATCCATCAAAAAGTGCATGAGCATCATTTTTTCAGCATCAACCTATTTGGCCTGGTGAAATTTGATGATAGGAGGTCTTTAGATATTGTTATATAAATATTTTGCACCAGATGTCTACTCAATAATTGGCTGACACAAACTTTTATGCTCGGAGTTGTCATTTACTGTGAAGGATCTGTGATTATAGCCAAAGTTATTTCCCTGATTAATTTTTCTTTTTTGTTGTTGTTGTTGTTCAAAATATGATGTATTTAATGTTTAGACTCAGACTTGTTTTATAATTCAGTGACTGACTCGGGGTTAAAATGTATACCTATGATTCAGTTTTTGGATGAAAAATAACATCCAACACTCTAATGCACCCAGTAGGTACTAAAACTGAGCATTATATGAGAAATGCATATATTTGAATAGAACCTATCCATAATAAAGAGGATCAGCTTCTTTATTTATATTAAAAATATTTTGATGATAAAATATAACAGGCAAAGTATATGCCTCAAGTATTTTAAAACCACTTAAAAAATCAATACAATGTGTACCATCATGGGACTAGCAATTATGTGAAAACGATTAAACAAAAAACAGTTTTAAAGAAAATCTTAGATGATAATATAGAGTAAGGGATAATTTCTAGAAGATTATATACTAGATGATTAAATTTCTTTTTCTTCTTATATAATTTGTGAGCTGATTATTTACATCCCTAATGAATTGTAAATTCAAATGTCTTCAACAAACGTCTTTCTAAAAATTTTGCCTTATAGACTGTACATCTTCAAGATGGACTTATTGATTGTAATTGACCCAATAAGTCAAAGTAAATTGATTTTTTTTCCCTGATTGAATATCCCCACAAGACACATTCTCTGAGACAGGAAAATTCTGGGAAAATCTTCAGATTGATATAAACTCTTAGAGCTGCATTTAAAGGAATACCACTGGATTGGGGGATGTGTGTGTATATATATATATATATATATATATATATATATATATATATATACACACTGATCGTCTCACTTTCAACTTTCAAAGGCATGTGTATGCTTTTGGAAAACTTGCTTTGTGATGTTCCTGCAAATTAAACACCAAAATAAATATAAGTATGGAAAAATCACTTCATTATACTATTTAATTAGCATTTGAGGGTTTTTTCTCTGCTTCTTAGTGAGTATTGCAGAATTTTCTCACTTTTTCAAGAACATATTTACAATTTTATCTTGAATATTAGTAGGAAGTAAATAATAACAAAGCCTCATCATACTTAGTGTGTGATTTCCCTTTTATTTATCATAAGGGAATTGTAAAAACATGGGGAAAAAAGCTTGAAAAAAGGATTGTACCTATATGCTTTTTATCCAGCCACCCCAGATAATCTGTAACTTGATAAACAATTCAGTTCTTATGTTATATTTCTGCATTACACCACAGAGAAAAGTGTTTTAAAGACAATTAAAATCAAAATGTTATTGTTCATAAGTAAATATTATTTTCTTCTAGAAAAAGTTTTCTTGGAGGCACATTAGTCAATCCACAAAATCTACATCTAAATGGATTAGCAGCCCCTACAATCAAAGACATCTACTACAATGCAAAGAAATACATTACAAATACCTATTTTATTAGATTCTTCTCACGAATTCACTGCTACTGAATTCACTGTAACTCACTGCTCTTGTCTTGATAGAAGCTATGGCCTGATTTATTTGGCTTGTTAAAGACTGACATTTGATATGTGATTTATTACTACTGAACATGCCTTAAAAGCACAGGCCCATTTCCTGGACTATGTGTAGAGCAACCATTTTGTACAGCAGAAAAGAGCTGTGAGGGACAGAGGAAGAAATTACAAGTAAACATTATGAATTTAGCCAATAATAACTTTTCTTCTTCATACTTTTTTTTTAAAATAAAGATCAATACAGTTATATAAAAGTATGGAAAACTATGCAGAATAACATTTATATCAAACACAAGGTAATGTTTACTTCAACCTACTTAATCTTCTATTTTATTTCCACCAGAAAAAATATTCACTATTATTTTTCCTCAAGCAATTATAACAAAAGCCTTTCTTTTCATCATCACTGTTTTATCCTACTAAAACAAAGGGACTTGAAATCATTCGATAGCATATATCATAAAAATAAAGTGCTTTGAACTTTCTTGGTACAGATGAGGTATATAGACATCTGTATTACTTTTTGTACCATGAACTTGCCACATGAACTTGTAGTTTTTTAAACTATTCTCACTGAGCTTTGCTTAATTATTTTTGAATGAATTGTAAATAGTTGGTATGAAATTGTTCCATTTGTTAAATTCAAACACAAAATATCATTATTTTGGTTTGATCTTACATCTATTTAGGTAATATTTGGATGTTTGATTTAACTTTCAGTGATTAATAATTTCAAAAGTTATACTACTAAATCCTAAACTCATGAAAGTCCCTTAAGATCAGTATTGTTTAGTCATTCTGTGAATATTGATTCAAGTTTAGCACTTAGCTAAAAGATTTTTATAGTGCTGACAATATTTCAATAGGTCAATAAAATAAGGAAATACAGGGAAAGTCAGTCAATAACTTTAACAATACCAATTTGTTTGCATGCCAAAGTTTCAAATCAATCAAATGTGCATGCAAATAGGTCTATTAAATCTAATCTGGATTGAGAAGATACTTAAGCACATAATGATAATGAAAATTGAACCTCTTCTTTAATTATCTGCTTAAACTGCATCACCATCAGCATAAAAAATACAGTTAATGCTCTTTTGGTAACAATCAGCTGCTTAACCAATGGCAATAATACTAAATCTCTTTTAAGATTTAAGGTTCTGATTCAGCCAACTACTTAATTTCTTGTCTAACTTCAAGTAAAAGCATAGCCTGGTTAAAGAAAATGGAGAAAGCTATGTAGTGTTAAAAAAGATGAATGCTTAAGGAGCTCACTGAAATGTACTCCATATAATGAAGGAATGCATATTCTTCCCTTTTAATTATATATCTTATCAATAAGTGAACTTTAGAAGTCAATGTAGATAAACATTTAACCAATACCTAAACATAGACCTCAATCCTTCAGGTGTATCTATTAATTCAAACCTGCATCATTTGAAACTCAGCAGAAAATAATTTTGAAACAAAAATTTAGGTGAGGAGAGGGCAGGAAAAGTGGAAGAAAGAAAGAAGAAGTAAGATAATCCAAGAAGAATCTAAGTTTATGCTCTTTATTGTGTGATGGTAACTTGAATAGCTTTTGAGCTTAGTATCATTTTCATTCACGTTTGTAAAGTGCAGCCCCTGGTTTACATGGATTGTGTGTATCTAGAGTGGCTACATATTTCAGAGACAACTATAAACTAGTTCTTGTAGTCATGGATTTCATGATACCTTGCTTTGCAAATACATTGAAACAGCTGTTGGATCAGAAAGAAAAATCCTGAGCAAAAAGGTCTGTTCAGCTACAGCTTAATGAAGGATTTCAGTGCCCAGGAAGTGAGGAAACCAGCTCAATTTTTTTTTTTTCTGCATGAATCATCTGTATATCTAATGCATATGTGCTCACCAACAATCTACAAAGTATTGTGAAGATGGGGAACTGGCTTTCTAATCCCAATTTGTTGAAATTTTAAGTATGTATACATAATTAAATATGCATTGGATTGGAAATAGACTGATGTAATGAGAATTACTCTAGCTTTTTAGTGGAAGGAGAGACCTGAGTTACAGTTCCTTTTCCCATGAATGTTTATGGGTTTCATATTAAAGAATTTCATATTAAAGTATTATTAGGACAAAGGACTAGAGTGCAATTCTTATTATTCTTCTCTAACCAGAAGGCAATAAAGCAATTCTTATTCTCTTTCTGCTTCAATGAATATTTAATTATCTCATGCAAAGCTGAAAACTTCAACAAGAACATGGCCACCCTTATCGTATTCCATAACCACAAGTGTTCATCTATTCTACTCAACAATTCTACTCAAGGAAAAGAGATCCACAGGAGATGTCCACAACAGATGTGGGTTGTGCTTCACTCTTCTATGTTTGGAAAAGTGTTTTAGCAACTGAACTTTAGTATAAAATCATGTGGTAGCACACAGTTTTGTCTCACATTTTTCATAAGACAAATTCTGTATCTCAGCAGATTTTAGTTGATATAACTCCCATGGAGAAACGTGCTTCTTTCCGAAAAGGGTGTGTTTTCCATAGGAAATATGGAAATACTTGAGTACAGAGATAAAGCTAAAATACGCTCTTGTCTTCACCAATTTCCATTAGTGGCTTCTTGCCTACCAAATATTTTGTGATTTGATTCGAGTTCTTTCTTTGCCTTTTTAATAATTTTCATGGACAAAGTAAAAGATACTGTTTCCTCAAAGAACCACAAGATCCAAAATTTTCAGAAAAGTTCTGCATAACCTAACTTTAGCCATCCTGTTCTCTTTCTCATAGCACAAAAGATATTTGTTTCAATAACAGCAATATTGAACACTTGCTGTCCTCATAAGCCTCACGTTCATCTTCTCGGTAACTGAGCTTACACAGCAGCTGTGGATTTTATAATATAACTCCAGCCCCTGCATCCTAGGTGCACACTGAGAGTCTGTCTTACCTGGATGTGTCCCTGCTTATCCTGGTTCTTGTGCAAGGATCTCAACAATTCAGAGGAGAGTTATGATTCTGACTCGCACCTGTAATAAGCTCCTTTTGTAAGTGACTATTAAAAAAGCTATTTAAATAAAAAGTGACCTAGAAATGGTAAGAAAGAAGAAAAGAGGTAAGTTGAAGTACTGCAAATATTTAGAGTTATGGAACTGATAAGAATCTTCAGAAGGGCAACAGGTAACTGGAATAAATTAATAACAAAAATTACATCTAATCATGAGGATTACTAGCTCTACTCAGAAAGGCAATGAAGACATGAGATCTCTTTCACTGGTACATTTCTGGGAAGCAGAGTTAGATTTGCCATTATAAAACTGAGGGAAAAGAAAAAAACTGAGGTAGTTGTAAGGCTGCAGGGCATGGAATATGTGCTACACGTTGTTTTACTAAAAGTACTTAAAGATAATCATGTCCTTGTCACTGTTTCCATGACCTAAAAGAGAGGGAAACCACTACACCTAAGTCTCCGTAACAAAAGTAAAGCTGAACAAAGCTTCTGATGCATCAGAAATGACAAAACGGTGAACTTCAACTGCAATGTGAGTTATAACTTTTGATGTAATGTGTTTGTGAGCACAGTGAATGTCTTCCCAAAAATGGAGACATATGGATAACTGCCCTATTAGGCACTTGTGCTGAACTGTAATATTCCCTACAGAACACCATGAAGTGTTCTAATTGTTCTCTGCTAACAGTGTGATGGATTACTAAAACAGAAATTTAATTGTGCAAAGATCATCATTTCATGAGGATAAAAGCTATGGTCTTATCACTGTTCTCATAAAAAATTGTGTCAACATTTAAAGCACCACAATTGTTTCATTCTAGATAAGAAAATGGGAAAGGTTGCCCAGGATCAAGTCCCAAGTGACCTGTCAACAGCATCACTTTCAAATCTCTCTAATTTAGAAAGAATAAAAAAGGTTGAGCACCCTGTTTAGCACGTCTGATCAAGCTGAATTTGATTTTATTTTTTTTTTCTGGATAACTACCAATGTCCTATATTTCGAATAAACTGCACTACTTCACTTAAAGAAGTGAATATAAGAATATAAACATCTGAATTAGACCTTAGCAAACATTAAACATTGCAAATCAGAGAGATAATAACACTTATTAAAACTTCATCACACTTTTTATTCATAGGAATTGGAAAACTTATTACCTTTTAGGGCAGGTTAGTTAGTTGCACTCAGTTCTCTTGCTGAAAAAGGATATACTGTGATATGAAATGCCTCCTTAAGCTTTTATTCAGGATACAGACTAAATGAAGTGTAATTTTCTGATAATTACCTTTAGCAATACAAGCTACATAAATTTTCAATATCAGTACACCGTACTTCAGTATCTGAGCCTTTGATGACAAATTACATTTACTTTTAATATGTTTTAGTCTGTCAGATCAGAAGAGGACTTTCTGATGTATCTGAAATTTCAGGTTTCTCTGCTTATTTATGTATTAACATCTTCAAGACTGATTGCAGCAGTAGAAAAAAATTAGATATAATGACAGTATAACTGGTGACCTAAATTTTCTCTTTGCAACAAGATACGCCCTAACTGATTATTTCTGAACTACATCTACTAGCTAATATCTGTCTTCCATTCCGCAATAATGTCAATATTTACCGTTGCTTAGATGTTCTTACATGAGTAGGATTTTATCAAGTATTTAGTTAAATTGTTTTCCTCTGCATTTTAATTTTTTGGTGAATGTTACCTGTCGTGGATCAGAATCTATCATCTAATAAAAGATCTTCAAACTTATCTGTCTATACAGTTTAGGAATTGTCCACCACAGAACAGCTTCTGCTTACAAGAGTAGTATTTTTAATGACACAGCAGTGAAAAATTGTAGATACTAAAAGAATGGAAAACTAGGAGACTTAGCAAATGCCATTACCATAACAGACCTAAATGGGGGCTCAGATGACAGAAATTGGATGAGTTTGTTCACTGCTCAACATCTTAGCCTTCTGGGTTCACCCTCCACTTCCACAGGCACAGGGGCTGCAGACTGGTATCATCGTCCTCTGTTGCTTACATCAGGAGTTAGTCCTCATTCACCTTTGAATAAGTAACAATAAACAAGTGACAGCATGGGAGCCTTTTAAAAATACAGACCATATTATCATGTATAGCCACTAACAATATATATTAAAAACTTTTCTAAAGACATAGCTCAGTGCCATTAACAAAAAAAACCCAAAGGACTGATGCTTTATTCTACATTCACGCATTTACTAGAACACCTGATTTTTAGACATGATCATCTTTCCAGGGACTTTAACAGATTTAACATTTCAAATATCAATTTTATTTTAAACATAGCACCTCTATTAAATTCAATTCAGGATAAGACAACTCCCCTAACTATATTCTAATGGATTTGAGTGTCAGTAAACGGCAGAAGTATCTGAGGTGAAGTTGCTGTTTACTTCCATCTTATTTAAACCTGTTGGACGTCCAATTTGCACAAAGTATCCTAGTGGTGGAAAAAGAGGCCAATTGAATAGTTAGCTGACATTAAAGGAAAAGCAGGTAATTCAAGTTATAATTTCTCAGATTTGACCTAGAAACCACATAAGCAATAAACTTAGATCCATTATGGTAATTATAACTCATCTCCATAAAATGAGAATTTTGGCTAATATTTTAAACACACCTGAGGAAGTCAGGGACCCAGATCCCAGTGAAATTCTTCATCCTGAATATAATGAGATTAAATCCCTTAGGCTGTTTTGGAGAGCTTAATCTTGATGTTTTAGCTTAAACTACAGTAATTGAATGTATAATATATGTCGCCTGAAGAAATGATGGTGTTCACTTCAGTTAATAAAGGTCTCCAGTCTGAAAAAAAAATGTACATGGATTATTTAAGGACCAGAGGAATATTATCTTTCCTTACAGTATGCTAGAAATATGCATTAAACTGGAAATGGTTTTGGGCTAAAAGTGTAAAAGTCTAAGAGGTTTATCCTGCCCTTCCTCTAAATATTGACAAAGAACTTAAAATAAAACTGAAATTATGTAAATTTTGGAGGCGCAAAAGGTGGATTCTGATCAGAAAAAACCTGTTTGCTTGCACTGCAGAGAATGCCACTTATCATATACAGATGGGGATTCATCATTTTCCAACAACAATCAGACACATCTTGTGTTTGGATTGACTGAACTCTTGAGGGGGAATTCCTTTAGCTGAAGAGTTTAAATTTATTAAGAGTATTTCTTTGTCTCCTGAGTTATATTTTAGTTTTGTAGTCAAAAGAATATTTCAAATTTCTTGTGCAAAACTAACTACCAAAAGTCAAAAGCAAGGCTTTTAGTGGTTTATTTAACTATTTAGCCCCTAGAATGCTAACCCAGTTCTAATCTGTCTTAGAGTTCAATTTCACATGAACTACTCATTTTTGTAATTTCCCTCAGCTCCACACGAACTCCTTTTGTTTTCAGCAATACTTATATAAACTCTACAAATATTTAGGAAAAGGTTTGTACTTTGGTTTGAATCACAGGTAGGTGCAGGACTGTTCAAGAACACAAGGAAATTAGCATGCAGAAATACATAGCATGAACTGGGCAAAATAAGATTCAGAGAACACTTATTCTATCTGTAATAACTTGATCTATTAGTACAAGATTTTTTTTGGTCCTATTAATTTTATACCAACTAGGTTGTCCTCTGTGCTATTTTCTTACCTAGACAATCATGTTAAAAATTCTTAACCAGTAATAAGAGGTTGCTAAGTTCCTTTGCTTTTTGTCTGTCCCCTCCTCAAGCCCTGTGTCATAGCATACACTTAGACTATACACTGATACACAATCAGCATACACTGATTCCTTTTTATAGGATCGTAGAATTGTAAAATGGTTTGGGTTGGAAGGGACCTTGAAGACCATCTAGTTCCAAGTCCCCTGCCATGGTCAGGGACACCTTCTACTTGACCAGGTTGCTCAAGGCTCCACCCAACCTGGCCTTGAAGACTTCCAGGGATGGGGCATCCATGACTTTTATGAACAACCTGTTCCAGTGTCTCACCACCCTCACAGTAAAGAATTTCTTCATAATATCTAACCCAAACCCTCTTCCAATTTAAAGCCATTCCCCCTTGTTCTATCGCTTTTGGGACATTTATGTGGCTTTTGGCAAAATCCCACACTGACAATAGCAGCTTTGAGGCTAATGAACTCCAAACTGTCTTTTCAGTCTGATAGTGAAATACAGTAAGACCAGTTTTCTTTGTGGTGGCTTTTTAGATTTGGGGGGGCTTTACTTGTTTATTTGTCTGTTTTTGCTAAGTGGATATACAGACATTAGTATTTCAGTTAGGATTTGAATTCTGCTTTTGAAATTAACCCTTTAACAATACCTAATGTGTTTTAAACCATTTTATAGAGAAGTCTCCATCCACACAACCTGTTGAATGTATTATCTTTTCATCTTTCTGGATGAAGCTAAACAACACAATAAGGTCCAGGAGATACCCTAATGCAAGCCACCTGTTAGTGGGTATTAATTCCATGGTACGAGATTAGAGCTAGGAGAAAAAAAAAAAAAGCAAACCCCATGAGACTTAAACCTAGAGATGATGAGTCCTCAGAACAACCTGGTTTTCTCTGTAAACATTTTGTGTCATACTTCCTAACTACTGTTTCACTTAGATCTATTGATTCCATAGACAATCTATCACATTGGGTTGCATTCACATTGCATGCGAAAGAAAGTGAAGGAAAAAAGGAAAAAAAACACTTTAAGAAAATGGAAGAAACTCACAAAAGGCCAGAATCATTATTGCAAAAGAAAAGCATTAAATATGAAGAAATAATTAAGGGATACTTCTATTGTCATAGCCCAATTTTTATGAGGGGCTATGACAATAAATGTATTATAGAGCAGTAACAAATCTTGAAAAAGACTGGTCTTGAATGCTGCTTTTACCAGCGCGGAACCCGGATGAGGAGAATAGAAGGACATGGTATCAAATCAGTGTACATGAGCATGCATACACTATCTGCAGGTGCATGGCAGCAGTTACGTCATATTTAGGGATAAACTTGTGAATATTACTGCCTCTAAAAGTGAGGCCAGGCCAAAGAATGCACAGACAGCCTTGGGATTTTTAAGAACAGTGTTTTCTCTGTTCAGCTTTGCTGTTGCTACCCTGTTGATGTCTGTGAACCTTAGAGAGAATGTGTGAACACTGAACTGCATGGAAAATGACCAGAAACCCCCAAGAAGGCATTTGACAGTGAAGAGAACTGTTAACCAAGGCTGTACTACAGAAAAGCTGCTTTAATAAGAATGTGAGAATGCTTTGGGAAAGTACTGAAGCACAGCTAGAAGCCCATACTACTCAGACCCTTGACTGTTAAAGAGGAGAAAACACACTGCTGTTAGAGGAGCTTCTGGCTGTGGATTTTTTGGAATGGAACGATTCCACAATTAAAGGAGACAGATAAGCACTTCGATAATGAGCCATTAGAAAACCTTTAATGACACTTCTGAAAAGTGCTGCTGATGACTTAACGCTTCTGCTATGACTCATGGCGCTGCAAGGTGAGAATAAGACGACTGAGCAGTCATAAAGGATGCCACATACATCGAACAGGACATGGCCTCCCAAGTGACACACAGAAGCTTACCAACATGCATTAAAGTCTTTGCATCTTTGCCTAGAGGCCTGCAGACAATTTGGCTGTATTCAGGAATGCAACAGAGTGGGCTGAGAAAAAGAATTAAAAATTGCATTTCAGGATTTATCAGATCACAACAAGGTAATGACACAAAATATCATTTCCCTATTAAAGTATGATAGGAAGAAATGGTTTTGTGTGAGACAGAATTTTGATGAAAGAAGCATTGAAGAGCCATCCTGGAAGATTTTAAAACTAGTTTCACAAGCTAGATAAAGAGCTGGATAAAGTCTGTGTATCTGGTATGCGTTGACCAAAGCCTGACTGTTCAACTAGTGGTGATGTTTGATAGTTCAGTTGCCATATATAGAGATTATAATTAGTGTAGAAAATGGAAAGTGGCTGATTAAAGAACAAGGATCTACAACCCACTGAAATTCCAGTCCTGATCCTGAGAAAAGGAGACATTATATTGAGTGGCAAGTATTGCATAGCTGCTGTAGATTAATGCCTCATTTACTGAGATGGTGAACATTTCGAAAATACTCAGGAAATGAGAGAAATACTTTTCAAAAATCTGATGTGAGAGGAAAGAAGCACATGGTACATGACAGTGTAAGATGAGAATCTGAGTACCAGATGTTTTCTCTGGCCACTCAGAGAACAACAGGAAGGGCAGTCAGCAGAAAAGCTGCCTGGTACTGATGGCATAAGCAAAATAAAAGCAAGACGGTAACAAGCTGGTGATATCTAATCACTTGACATCATTCCAGAGTCCAGAGAATAGGATAGCAGTAAAGAAATAAGGAAGACAACATTGTTTCCTGATTGGAAAAAATGCTGTCAGGCTGTACTAACTTCATAAGTTTCTGATTTAAAAGCTCTTGTACTGCATTGACCATTTTTAAGGCTCTTTAAAGGATGAAGCTTTGCCTACATATCACACTGTCAGGTTGTTGATATCACTTGTGCAGTCCCATTTGCCAGCACTTGCCTTCTTCCATTCTTTGCATTTTTATCCTGCTCAATAGAATTCTGTCAGTCAGCAAAAATGCTGGGGCTGAAACTTCCTCTTGGACTGTACGGTCACTCTATCATTGAAGCACCTGGCAAAGTGCTGGCTTATACTTAAGCAAGGCTTAGAACTTCCACACTATACATCACAAGTACAGCTTACCCTTCATTTTACTTATATTAGTTTGAGTAATAAATCATAGTTCCTTTACTGAGACAGAACTCAAGACCATTTTCTCATTTAATAGCTTTCATCTGTATGATGTTCCCTATAATGGATATCACAGTACACTAATGAGTTTGCCAGCACTATCGGAAGATGTATCACCATTTACATAGTTCCTTTGTATCCCTGGAATGACTGTATGAATTTAAGAGTTTTATAATTTCTCTTCACTTATGTAGGTAAAAAACCATGATCTATTAAAAATACTTTGAAACATTCATCTTCACAACATTCTTAGTGTACAGTTACCACTGTGTTTTCTCATTAATAGTGATTTGCTCTGTCTCATAGAATAGTCAGTATTTGTCTAAGGCAAGTGTGACCACGAACAAAATTATTTAAATTCAAAAATATAATTAAGAACTGATCAACAGAACACAGAACTTCGTTTATTTTATTCATAAATAATAATGTCCATGTCTGGAATGAATTAGTAAAAATTATAGAATGAATTCCTAACATTTCTGTTAAAGAATCATCTGATGTTTCTATAAGTGTACAGAACAGGATTTTTTTAAATGAAAAGGTGAGAAACACATCAGCACAATTAAAATACAGAGCAACAAAGAAAGATGGAACACAGACCTTCAGCAGCAAAACTTTAAACAAGAATGTTTGATTTTTGAAATGAAAAAAGAACTCTGAAAATATATGTGGGATTGCAATTTATTTTTGTTATTGTAAATCTTGTGCTTAAAATTGCTATCAGAACTAAGAATAAAGATTTTATAGTCTCAGTGGCATAACCTGAATGAAGACTAGAACTAACTGATCTGTGGGCCAAAAACTGTTCAACATTAGCAGACAACATTCTGTATGAACTTCAAGACAAATGTTTTCTAGCACTGGTGCTCTTGGGACCTACCTTGGTAATGTTTTGGGTTTTTACATAAAATTTTGATTTCCACATTTGAGACAGGACAGGGAAAAAAAAAAAAAAGATGGCGTCTCTGAAAATAATAAAATAAGCCACAAGCTACATGGTACATAAAATACTTTGAAAAATATTTCCAAGGGTTTTTTTAGTTTTGTTTTGTATCCGCCACAGAGACTGATGCACCTGCCAGCAATTCACTCTGGCCTCCATCCTCCACAGGCTTTGTGCATAATCAGTTTTATGCACTGTGAATGACTTAATTGTTTTTTTCCTCTACGTAGAGTTGTGTGCAAACATGATTGAGCAAGCATAGCTTTAGGAAATACTGTTGCATAAGGGGGAATTTACAGTTATGAGGATTCATACTACCTTTTCTCATTTTCTACAGTTATCAGCTACAGAGTTCCTATCTGAACAAGCAGATTTTGTAAGGTTTTTCTTGAGAGAAAACTGTGAGATGGGAGACTGGGTCCCTTTACTCCATATGCCTCTGATTCAAAGAGGTATTAGGAGTTGGAATTTCAGGGGTTAATGCTACATTTCCCACATTTACCTATTAGACACCCAGTTTTCCCCAGATAATGTACTCCAGAAAACTGGAATTGGTATGTTCACAGTGCACAGGCCATTGTGTAAAAAATAATTCATGAGGTAAGAGTCAGTGAGCAACAGAGGGAGTCCAACTCTACAGTCGACTTATTTTACCCCAACTCCTATATCTGTTCAAATGAGGACTGCTCTGAACTACAGAGCCACTTCCATTCCTTTCCCCTCTATGTCCACTTGAATCCACATGCTTCTCCTCAGCAATTCCTGGTTACTGCCTTAAGGCAGTGGAGTTTGACATGTATCTGAGGTTTGATGAATTGATTTTTTTGAGTTAATGATCTACTTCCCAGCAGTGGCATGGCTAAACTCCCATGGTTCCAATGTAGAATAGAACTGTTCTAACGACTTTTATAATAGAGGCAGCAAAAGAGAATTGAAAGGTTTCTCCTTTGCAATGAGCTTTACAAAGAGCACTAAAGGACTGGGCAATCCAATTTGGAAAAAGAAGGCACAGATACAACATGCTTACATGGACCACATCATGGTTTCCCCAAGAGACCTCAAATTAAGCAGCAGTTGCATTCAGGCTTTTCCAAAGGCAACGGAGGGATGTAATGCCATGATGCCTCAAAGATAGGCTTTCCTTTTTTCATTAACCAGCAGTATTCAACAAAGATTTGGGATGATACATTTGCAATGCCACAAAGATAGTTGCTGTTCATTTTCAAGGTAAAAAATACATTGGAAATAGTCTTAACACTTGAATTTCCAACTGTTCCACTGTAAGGATATCATCATAATGAGACAAGACTCCATTCTACCCATTAAACATTGCAGTTGATTATTCACCAAGAAATAGCTAGACAACCAAATTGTAAGAAAAAAACCTGGCACCAATCACAGCCAAATACTATATTTCTCTTTGCACCAGTAAGACTAAATGAGGGCTCACATTTGTCTTCATGATGCTTATTAAGCAAAAGTAAACAGGATGTTTCAATTAGAAAATGCAAAGAGATTTACCTCCCCCTCAAAAAAGCTAATTATGATGTTGATATTCAGATAAGAACACACAAAATACATCATAATCTTGTATTCTTTCTCATAAAAGTCCATTTCTAACACATAAAAAACTGGCCGTTCCTGTGCTGAAATATTTTTTCCCCATCTTTTGGAAGCAAAAATCTCTATTTTCTTGGCAATTTTGGGGAGGAACCAAAGATTGTCAATATTATAAATATATGTTTTAGATATCTGTTTGGATTTTTTTTTTAGTTTAATTTCATGTTAAAAGATTGCTAATAACATTCAGATAAGTACAATACAAATCTTGAAACATTACACCATTTCCTCCAGATTTGCTTTTGGCTATCTGCTAATGTAACTCATGAAATTTTTTATAGCATAGTGAGAATTCCTAAAGAAAAGGCAAGACTGCACGTAAAGACAATACAAACTAAAGGATTCGAATGAACATGTCTAGAATCGAACATTTCCCTTGTTTGTGTTATTGCAAACACCCTTCTTGAAACTGGATGTCTTCCAGCTTAACTGCATCCTTCTTCTTCCTTTCCAGTCTCTCCATTTGCATCTTTTCCAAGCCTGGACCAGCAGATGAGGTTGTGCCTGCTTAACTGAGTACATACACTGACTATTTCTTCTTACATTATAAATTCATCTTCCTTCAGGGACACTGAACATATAACCCTGTTTTAGTATCACTGATTTGAAGAAAACAAGAGCAAAGCTTTTCTTTAAAAATCACTGAGTTTCTTCAGTCCCCTATCCTGGTGTCAGTAGAGCAAGCATTTTGAGAAAAGTGGATCTTATTTCACCAAGAAGTTATGAACTTGGTAAAATACAATTGCTTGCAGTCGGGATCTTAATTTTCCTTTTTATATCCAAAGACACCACCTGAGCTGAGGGCTAAGTTCTTATTGCAGGCACTTTAGATGTCACAGTTAAATAAATACATGCTCTAACTAAAAATGGTGGGAAGAAAAATGGGCAGAGAGGTGAAATGATTTGTTCAAGATTCTCTGACTAATTAGATTTACAGCCATGCATAGAAAATAGTATTCGGAAGTTGGTGTATGAGACAGTAAATATTACTATCTTCTTTCAGGTTCCTCTCACATATATTGTAGAACAAGTTCACTCACAGCAATTTAAGATATGGAGAACAATGCCAAGATAAACTTTATGTTACCTCTGGAAAAGTTAACTATTCCTCCAGTATCACTAAAGATCTGTTCACAAAAGACCACAGCTGAAATGTAATTCTTTGCTGTCACTTGCATTACATTTATCCAGCTATTTATCTCCTACATGAGTTTTTCCTTACCAAGAGCAGACAGCTTGTAAGAAAGTATTTTAAATGAAAGTGATATACATTTAAATACAATTTTCTGAGAAGTAATTTTCCCTTCCTTCTTTACTTGCCATAGAATTCAGTAGTTCTGAAATGCTGTACATAATGAATGCTAACCCCATAGGGCTAAGCAATAATTGCCATTTTTCTGTCTTAAAGATTGCAGCTATTATTTATTTATAGTATAATAAACTCAAGTTGTCATTCACTCCATGACCATGCCACCAGCCACCTTTATTCCACAGTATAAAAGAAAACTGCTCAAGGGATAGATTTCTATATGCTAATTACATGAAAGCTATTAAAGGAATAATTTCTCATAATGCCGAAATATTGGGGATGGTGAGGCAAATGCCGTGGAGGACAACAGCAGAACCTCAGCTCACTTCAGTGGGCTCTGTCTCAGATTTTACTGTGACTCAAATCCACACTGAAAAAGCAATGCCAGTCTTCATTAACTGTGCTGGTTAACCTTCAGCATCAGTCAGTGTCTTTTCACCAGCTTCATTCCTGGCTCTGGCTTACTTGAAGAACTGGGAAAAAAAGGGCACAGATCCATCCCTGCAGGTCGTAACAACTCCTGGTGCTACAGCAGGCCACACAGTAGTGGGGCACGAGCTCCTGTTCCTCTGGGAAATAATAAAATCAACCACTTAAAATCTGTTGTTCAAAGCCTTCCCCCTGCCAGCTCCATAAAACACACAAATATGAACACGCACACAACTGCAAGAGGTAACTGAGTTTTGTTATGTATTATCAGAATTCTCACCCTGGGAACTTTGAGGTGATTGCTTCAACATTTTTTTCTGTAAATGTGTGTGTGTGTGTGTCCCTTTGTATTTTAACATATACACGGCATGTATTTTAACATTTAACATGTTCCTGTGTATTTTAGCATAATAAAAGCAGAAAGTTGCTATCTCTAGAAGTGATCAGTGTAAGCCATGTATCACTGAAGCCATTTTCATGAAGAACTCTTAAAAAAGAAAAAAAGCAACAACAATCTCAGATTCTAGACGCAGACTGCACAACCTGTTCAAAAGCATTCTGAGGGGCTTTAGTATATTTTCTGAACATCAGTGTTCTATATAATGCAACTATTTCATTGTTCAAATGAAGATAGAGAAGTAGGCCAAAAGTAAATTTTTAATGCTAATAAACCTTTAATTCTTATAAAAAAAATTTTTTACATTTTTGTATGAATATATGTATTTTACATCTATTATTGCTTAGAATATAAGAATTTAATGTTAAATATATTAATTTTGGATGTTAAAATTTAACTATACTGATCTTAATGCTGCAAGTTATCTAAACATTGAAGTCATAATTAAGTAATGAGATACCTAAATAATCTTTAAAACTTACAACTTCTAGCCTGATTTTCATCAGCACTGAGTTGAATTTCCAACTGGATCCAAAAATATCCAGTATCTTATGAGACTACTCTGTGTCTGAGATTTAGGCACTTGGGTAAATTTCCTTAAGTAAAATTGATATTAATTTACATTGATGAAATTATCTCGCTTAAGAAAACATTAATTCATCACACAGAGCATAAGACCTTTACTTAGTATTTACTTAGACACACGTCAGGAAACACTCATCTACTGAAGTAAGCATGTGATTTACATTGGTTAATTAACTTCCATTCTGAAGGACAAGAAGTCCCTTTCTCCTTCAGGAAATTTTGGTGGAAGAAGGCTTCTCGATGGAAAATATCCCATTGGAAAAGATTAGGCTGAATCTCCTGTGGCAAACACAAAAAGCAGTGAAATCCATTGCTGAACAAATGGTTTCTCCAAATTTGCTCTTCCAAGGTGAATTTGAATCCCCACATCTGCGCATGGAGCACTCAGCTCTCCCAGTTTCATCACCCACCCACCTATGCTGTAGCTTCTGACTGGCTTCAGATCTCCTGTCTCTGCATACTCACTGAAGACCAGCTCCCCAGAAGGTCAATTCTCCTTGTAGCCATTTATGTCAAAAGCCTTTGAGGAGATCCAAGAGAAGGCCATTCCTTTAGTCTTCACTGCCCTCCATATTCTAAACTGTTTAAGGTAGGGTAACGGCAATGTGTGGTTTTTAGCTTCCTCCTTACCCTTCCTGCTTGGAACATGTGGGACCCCATAATGGGGCAGCCAAATCAGCACTGTTCTTTTCAGATGGGTTTTTTTAAGACTTACAGATTTTTCTGTAATTACATTGTAACTGTAGATGTATTTTTTTTAAAAAACACATACAGATAATTTGCAACACTAAGGTCACAGACCAAATTTGATTATTAAACTACAAATTCAAAGCATTTTAGCCCTCTATAGCCTATGGGACAATGTGACCTTCAAGAACGTGAGAATAGAAGAAAATTTCGCTCTTTAGCATATGCACTTTCAATCACAATAAGCAGCCTACACATGATAATACTCCAAGTTCTGACAAATGATAAAAAGACTGATTATTGCTTTTGCTCTTTCTTCTTTTCTTACTGATTTGGTAATGGTAACTATTCAAATGTCTTTGCATGCTTCATTCTCATCATTTTTAGCTTTTGCCTGTCCTCCTTTTTTGGATATGACTGTCCTAATTATCTAGTGATGATGACACATGTTCTGAGTCAGAAAAGAGAGATCTGAGAGCCAAATAAATCAAACCTCCTCTAGCTGTGACTAGTATTGATACAGGTTGTGAATCACATCTTTTGCTTCAACAACCAGCACTGGGTTTCACCTCAGGCTCTCTTTTAGATGATCCTCTTACAATTTGAAGCAACCATGCAGTGGCCAGCAGTACACACAGTCATTTCAGTATCAGAATATAGTTTAAAATTATCTCGCCCAGATTGTTTCTCTTTTATCAGAAAAACCCTAAATCTACTTTATTCCTTCATTGTTTAGCAAACTTAAATTATTTTATTTGACTCTTCCTACTAGCTGGGTCCAAGACAGTTATTTGAAGCATCCCAGATGGATATCAAGGACAGATGCTTTGATTTACATCAATTCAGGCAGGGGTTGAAGGGGGAAGTAAGATGAAAATTTAAAAAGTTAAAGTTTTCCAAATTTGAGAGATGAACTTTAGTCCATTAATGTATATTTACTGACCAGCTCAGTAGCTTTTATATACATATCTACACACATATATGCATACATATATATATATACACACATATACATACACATATACATACATACACACATACATACACACACACATATATATATACACATATATATACATATATATATATACACATATATATATATATATACACATATATATACATATATACACATATATACATATGTAGAGAGTGTAGGGTGCAGCAAGCATGGAACCAACATGTGGGGGCATGCTGAGGTGGTCCCTTGCCAGCAGGGATGATAGGAAGCAGCAGAAGCACACACAGACCTGGGGCATCCAAATAATCCACCAAAGGGCTGTGGAGTTGTGGAATCTCCTCTCTGCCCACAAAAATAGAGTGTGCTGGTAACACACAGGGCTTGGAGTCAGGCAGGCAACATGAGTTAAATTGTGTGTGTGGGCATGATTAGAATATTTTGAGATTAGTTATAATTAATCTGGATATTCAGAAATATGCTCGTAAGTCTTTAAATCTATATTAGCCTTTAGTTATTATCTAATATCATGGGTTATCTGTTGTGCTACTGATGCCAGTCCTGCATGTGTTTCACTTATTGCCAGCTAATTATATTTTGTTAATAAGTCAGTAAACTGCTTCAATTCAAATTTGGCTTTTTTCACGTGAGCAGAGCTGTTTTTCCATGAAACACACATGAACTACCTTATTTTTCAGATTATTGATAACTCATGAAATCCTTCTTTTACGGTTGTGAGGGCAAGCATTTCAAATTAGGCACAATCCAAATTAAGCTGGTTTGCATAATTTCTCCCCTTTTAGCAAGGGAAGAAAGGTCAAAAGAAAAAACCAAAACTGATGAGAGGCCTAAAAAATCAAGATACGCCTGTAAGAAAAGATTGAAAAAACCAAACAAACCAGGCTATGTAAATGAAGGAAGAGAAGATTAATGGACAAGAAAATAATATTTTCAAATATACAAAGGCAGCTAGGAAGAAGCAGATTACATTGTATTGCCGGTGTTGTGAGTGAATAAAAAAGTAGACTATAGATCAGGCATTAGAGAAAAAGGTCTTCAGATTTCTTTTTCCCTTCTAAAAAATAAAACACTGGAATAGGTTCCTGCAGAATTTGTAGTTTCTCTGTCTTTTAAGACAGGAAGAACAGGCCTCAGAACAGGAGGATGATTAGGTAACCTTCAAATGTCCCGTCCTTCTCCACTATTTCGTGCTACTATATAGTAAGAGGTTGCATCCTAAGACACAGACTCCGAATTTGGACCCACAATCAGGTAGAATGAGATTACATTCTGAATTTAAGTCTGAGTTTAAGCTATGATGTATGCAGTGGGGAAGGCAGGAGACTGCAAGGTGGGGTCATATTAAGGATGACCCAAAAAGCTGGCAGCTTTCTCCTCCTGTGGCACAGAGGTCATCTCTAACAACAGGTAAAATGCACGGCTTGCTGAATTGTAGTCAATGACTAAAACCTTACGGTTTCTGCCTTCCGTCCTACCTTACTGAGCTTCTTGTTGCTTTCCTTTTCTGTAGGTTCTCATCCCAGAAGCAAACTCAGCAGAACTAAGTGTCTGCTCAGTACCTCAGCAGCCCAGGCACTCTGGTAACACAAGCCCACCTTTCTCAGCAATTTAATCAAAATAACTGCACTGCGACTGGCAATGGTTGAGACAGCAGCAGATGTTTTATTCTGCTGACTCATCTCTGAGGGAGGGACATTTTGAGTGGACAACTAGGTGCACTAAAATTTTACTGCTCATCTCCTGAGGTGAGCAAAAAAATAAGCCCAGCTTATTCATCAAGAATCCTGACACTACGTTTCTCACAGCTGTGAGCAACTGCATAGTCTATCTTCTGTTTACTCAATCCAAGTCTGTTTTGAGACCAGTGGGCACTCTCTATAAGCTAATTGGTGACTTTCCTTATGTCCTGTACAGTAGGGCTAATATCACTTTCTCTCCTGTGATCAGACAGTATATCATGCTCTGAATGAGACAGACACAAATAATGTTAACATGCACTCAAACTGATACAGAAGCACATAATGGGAAACTGTGTTTAATACGGTATTTTTAAAGACTGAGTGGAGGACATCAGTCCTGAGCATGAGGGAATAGGTAATTTATATATTTATTTGCCACAGGGCTTTACAATTTATGGTTGCTCCCTGAGAGCAAGAAGGTTGTGGGGTTCATAGTTTTTCAATTCTCTCTCTAAAAAGTGGTATTACTCCATTAAGAAAAGAAAAAAGCTTACTTGCCTTCTCCTCCTCTTTATCTCTCCTTCGCCTTGGAAATTCTTTATTCCCCCTATCAGCCTCAAATTATTATTTCAAGTTTAGCAACTGGTTTCTGTCTCTCTGTGCTGGAGTCCAAGCTTTCTCTGTGTATTTTTGCTACTGTGCTTTTCTGTCTCTCCCTCACATGCTTTCTGATCACCCCCTTTACTTTCCTGCAGCTTTCTTTCCTCAATCTGCTTTGCCCTTCTGTCCAGTGGAAAGTCCCCCCGAGAATAAAAGTGATGGAGGTTCATTGATTTCAGTGTAGATGTTCAAAACTAGAATGGGACAGACAAGGCACAGATCTGTTTCAAAGGAAATCTTTTTGAATACAAAGTGTAAGCACATGCAGGTTAGGCACAAACTTAGAGAAATTTTACAGTTAAATGTTAAACCCCTAATCATACCTAAACTGTATTTTTTAATTTTTAATTTTTTTTTTTTTTTAAGTCAGGGTAGATTTCCTTGGGGCAACAACATGGTCATGCCTGATTTAACAACACTTCTCTAGCTCAGAACATTTGATCCTTAAAACATTTCAAATAAAAGGGCAGGATCTGCTCTTTAAATGAGCAATACAAAAAATATGAGAAAGCATTTGCTATAATGCTACTGCATTGTCATGCCTCTTTTCTTAGGATTGAAACATTGTAATGAATATTTACCAAAATTCACTCAAATCCCTATCTAGGAAGGGAAATTGGAAGTTAATGCTTGCAAGTTGTTCAGCTGAAAGAAAGTTTTAAAGATAAATATTTAATAACTGTAACAACACTTGTCCAGCCTATGTGAAACGCCATTTACTATGCAGTTATTTGTGTTCCTGATATGGAATTATTTATCTAAGCAGAGATATCAAGATGAGGTAGTAGCACTGCATGAGTCTCATGCTCCAGAATTAAGATAGGCAAAGGCAACTTCAGATTATTCCTGACATTATAAATGACCTGACTCATTTCAACAGGTCCACGTAATGCACACTCACCCCCTTATGCTATCTGACATTATCTTTCTGAGGGTAGATGTACTGGTGGCCATCAGTCACTAATAATTCATTTTTCCCATCTCACTAGATGTAGTTTGTATTTTATAGCTGTTCTCTGTCACCTACAATAAATTATTTCCCATCTCTACTACTGACTTAGGATTGTTGGATGTGTTCAGGTCTAATTTCATTAATGCATATCTCATGCTGGCATGTAGGAGGAAAGAGGTCTAATAATATTAGCCAAAAAACTTGCATCTGATTCTCTTTGCTAATGCTGTCTGGCATCTTTGAAGGCAAATCCAGCTGACATCCACAATGTTAATCTTATTAATTTTTTTCAAAAGATATCTGAAAAGGAAATGTACATTGCAGAGTTATTGCATTTTTTTTTTTTTTTTGTATACAAAAACAACAGTAATTTTGATCCCTGTCTGATTAGATTTAAAAAAATAAAAAAATCTAATTTTCAACTCTGCTTTTTATTGCACAGGAAATTTTTAACATTTACAGTCACATACTGAGAATCAATTTACTGATAAGGGTACAAATGGTAAGTAAGTTCCACAAGTTTTCATAAAGGATTTCTTTGATGGTGACAGAAAGGAAACGGAAGGTAAAGAACTATCTGAAACCCTTAGCACCAACATGCAAACTACAGATCCCAAGAGCCTCCACTGAAATGTTGACTTAATGACCAAAGCAACTGTGCTCCACAAACCATCCAATTTACAGAATTGTTAGGTCTCTAAACCCAGATTCCTATTACTTCTGCCAACTATGCTTGAACAAAGCCTGAAGTCATCTGTGAAATGGAAGGAGTTTTACTATCGTAGACTAATCTCAGCCTCTTGGTGACACAGGTAGACCTAAAGGCTGTAATGTATCTCACAAGTACATCACAGACATGGCCCTCAACACTTCCCTATGTAGCCTAATACTCAATCATAGACAAGAAATTTCTAAAGCAGGGTCAATGGACGGGATGTGCTGGCTTTCATCTGGTATTTGCCCTCTGAGAACCTTCCCTATTTCCTTAGGGATATGTACACACAGTGAAATGGCTTCTGCAGTGCAGTACTTACAAAAGCTATTTCTTTTTGTAGAAGATTGCTGAAAGAAAAGTAGAAAGGCATCTAATTATATTCTAAGCAGTCAGTGATGTATTTTTCTGCACTCTGCTTTAACCATGTGCACTTTCATTCTTCAAATATGAAAAAAAAATCACCTTGAATACATACAGCTATTCAGGTACCTTCTATAATGGATTTTCAGTTTTATTATTAGTGAAGGTCATACAAGGGTTTTGCTTTACCCAGTTGGCTTCTCAAATATTGAAGGTTAGAATTTTCCCATCTAAGAAGTTCAAGAACAGCACACCAGGACCAAAGAATACTCTAGTCTCATTAATTAATCAAGTCATGTCACAGCAAATCTTGTTAATCCATCCTCAGAGGAAACTCAAGTGATGTTTCAATTCTCTATGCAAGAATAGACAGAATAGTGAATAGTGATAGTGTTATACAGTTACAGAAAGATGGGCAGCATTTGAAGACACCAGAAGCTAAACTTTTTTCCCCAACAGCAACTGAAAGACTTTTTTAGATGTTATCTTTTCAAATTAACCTATTTAGAGCATATAGCAGGACTATATTTTCATGCTAAATATTGTAAAGTGTTAATAAATGTTGAAAATTACTTTGCTGTATAAAGCCAGACAGATTATTTTGACATCTTTTATCTATTTGAAGTCACAACAGAAAAATGCAGGTATTCACAGCGTACTAGGAGAGTGACAATGACTGGGTATGCAATAATTGTTGTTACATTTCTTTTTCTTGGCTAGTACCAGGATTGACCCTCTAGTCCTAAAAAGGAACTAAATTGCTTCCTCTAATTATCAGGTTCATAGAGAAGTAGTTTATTTTTTTTTACAGGATAACCAAACATGTAAAGTCTGAGATTTACAAGCAATACTCTTCATTTAGTCAGACTGAGTATCTGGCCTTTATCTTGAGACTTAATGAACACCCTTGCCCTAATACCATCAAAAATCTGAGCTGTACATAACTGTTCACAGACGAAAAGCCTCTCAGAAGTCAAGGGATTATTCTGATACTTCATGTTCGACATGTTTGAATAAACAGCTGAGCTGAGATCAGTGACTCTTACAAAAACGATATTTTCATGTAGGTTACATATGCTTCCTATAAGAAAGTAGGAATACTCCCCATTTAACCTAATAGAACTTATGTAGGATACAGTTGATGCAAAAGTACTCCAGCTGGATCAGTTCATAGGAAAAAGTTTTACTTTGTCTAGACAAGCTGGCTGTTAAGAGTTAAAAATAAAGGAATACATTTGTTAGGATTTTTAGACCAAGAAAAATTATTGTAGTGTTCTTAAAATTGTTGTCCTGCTTACATCTCAAGGTCTCTGTCCAGATGTAGATGTTCTTTCCCAACTCTGCCTGAGGCTTTTCTGATAGCTCTGACAATTACATGTGAAATTACCCCTCAGACAGAAGAATGATGCATCTGCAGCATGGGTCTGATCCAAAGATCTGTGAAAGCAATGGAAAAGCTCCAAGTGGTGCAATCACTTGTGGATCAGATCCCTGAACTGTTAGTGATGAAGCACTGTGTGAAATGTCAGCCCCAATTAAGCTATGGCAAAATTCCCACTCTGTAGGGCCAGGACTGCAACTGTAAAATTTTTTCAGTTGTCTATACCTCATTGATTCCAGTTACTTTCCAGCTTAACATATCTAAAAAGGTGAAGCTTATTTGCAAAATTAGTCACCTTTTTTCCACTAATCCCAACACTTCTAAAACTGCGGTTGTATAAAATGATATCCTGTTTCTTTTTCATTTTAGTTACTTCTGCCACTTCTTAAGGAACAATAGTGAATGTAAATGTATGTTCATATTTGCAATTATATTCTCTTTCCTTAAGTTTGCATCCCTTTTTGAGTTACAGTACTGTTCATGCAACTGAAATATGTATTCATAATTTGAACCTCATCATTTCAAATCACAGATTTTTAATACAATGTGAATATTTATATCACAAGCATGTGCATACTACTTTAACCAGAGATCAGGAAAATACACCACAGGATTTATAACTAGTGTCTTATACTATTCCAGATGAAGGATTCTGTGGGCCAGGTCTTCAGATGATGTCGGTTCATCAAACAAGTTTCTCTTTCTACCTGTCTTTATAAATTTCTTTATGGGCTTTGTACGGAATTAAAACAGGGAGAAAAATAAAAATCAATAACTATCAAACAGAATACGTATGAAAAGGATTTGATACTTTGGTTTAGTGAAGTAAGCTAAATTTACTGCAGAAATCCCCACTTCTGATTTATACTTAGCACATTCTTTACACTTAAAACAAGTGCCCTACCTGCTCCTGTTTAGAATAAAATCTCTGTCATGACTAGTTAATTAGTTTACTCAGGCACTCTATTTTGACATAATTAATTTTTTCATCCCATTATCTTACTCCTAAGTTTCCATTAACAGATTCAGAACTTAAATGTAGGGTCGCTTCTCAGGTTCACTGTCTATTCTTCCTGTGCCAGATTATGACCCTTGCAGTTCCCATCCAACCTCACCCTGGAGATTTCCTACAGAAACCTTGAGGACTGGAGACTGTGAAGATCTGTGCTGTAACTGTGGCTGAAACTCTTTCCCATGTGATTAGAAATAAGAAAACCAGGATGAGCTGATGCCAAACTGAAGCATGTTCTCCCTGTGACCACCCTCCTGACTGCGTTTTAATACCACACACATATTTTATTCTTACAGATAGCCATGCCACCACTCTTCAGCATCTTCTATGTTAATTTCAGCTAAGTCAACAGGCCTGAAATTACTGCTAATCTTTTCATCAACAACTTTTCGGCATCAGTGAATTGATCATAATAATTTTGCACTGCACTTGCATGCCAGCTTCCAACGACTTCCTATAAACCTGCCCTCAGACTCAGATAGATTTCTTCCTGCCAGAGCCTTGAAGAAAGCTGGGAGAGATCTAGACTATTCCCCCTAAATTTACAGTTGAGGAGGCTGTATGATGGATTTGTTTTTTATCCAATCTCCACTCCCTTCAACAAACTCTTTCCTGCCTCTTCACTTATTTCTCAAAGCTCAGTGCACACATAAAACATACACAGAAAGTCACTTTGTTTACAGATTAAAATTTAAAAAACTGTGGGTGAGAGGAGACCTTTATAGCCTGCACTATGTTATATACATTTATCTTGTGTGCCTATTTCCCAGTCACTGTTTTCTATTCTAAAATTTTGAGGAAGGGTCCAATCTTAGTGGCCATAACACAGCTTTACACAGTCATTTATCAGCAGTCACATACTGGAAGGGTCTTTGAAATTCTCTTAAATACCCCTTGTCCATGGCATTTAGGTGTACAGACACCCAGCATAGGTTTATACAGGTTTATGAAATGATGACTAAAAATGCATACCTAATCAGTAAATGCTTTTAAGATAGACCTGAATTTCCCTATTATACTAATACATACCTAATATCTATTAAAAAGATCATAGAACGATCATTTAACGTATGTCACAGAACACAAAAATTTGAGTAACCATAAGGTCCTTATAAGAAACACAATCTGACATATTTGAATGATTTTCATATTTTTAAAACATTTTAAAAACACCTCTTCCATACAAGCAGCAATATTGGATGAAAATTCAGGAGGATCAGTGAACCTTATCTTTGGAAAATTGTTACTAAGAGGATTGAAGAAATGTACAGTTAATGTACAAAAAATGAACAATAGAATCCCCAAACGCTTGCTAACCAACTGTCACATAGAAGTATTTTTAATCAGTAGTATCTAAAAAGAAATCTAATGTTTCACAGAAGAAAAGAAAATTCATTGAGGAGATGGTAGCTCATCACAACACTCCCCAGATTTGGGTTTACTTTTCTTCCCTTGCACATAGCTGTTTATGTAGTGGTGCTAACTATAAACTACAAAAACAGGAAAACATAAAGAAGTTATTTCCACATCATTTACAGTCTGCTGGTTTATTGATTTTCTCTACATCCTCTGCATCTCACATTTCACTTGAACCATTTGTTTTAGATTTTAAAAGAAAAGCCTTCCAAACAAATTAACTTTACTGAAGCTTTAACATGTCATTGGCTAGTCAGTATTACATTAATCTCTGTAATGCTAATGTTTACAAAACAGGGGTATGGGGCCAAGTCTTGACTGCCCTATTCACACAATCAGTTACACTGATTTCAATGGCACTGCTACACATTAGTAAAGCTAGCAAGATCTGGTTTCTTACAGCTTGTCATGCCTCTCCAAGTAAGAGTCTTGTAGTTTTTCCCCGTTTATAAAAGCAGAGATTTTATAAACTGCAGTCACGATGTTTAGCTCACACCCTTCTTTCACTGAACCAGGCATTTTGAGAGAATCATACATTTCTTAATATGCACATTTTCAGTGTTAGCAGTTTAATCAGAGTATTCTAGAAAACCAGCAGGCATTTTTCTTGTCTGAGCATGCTCACATCTCAGAGTCATCTCAGGCTTTTAATTTTTAAAGTCTGATTTAACTTTTGCATGTGTCAAATTAGCCACTTCATCAACAGTTACACAGCAGACCACTGTCAGCTATACATGGCAGGAAATCACACAGGGCTTTCCATTTGGTGACTTGCTTAGCAGGCTTGCTGTGTTCGTCCTTGCTGTGCTGTGCAGTGAAGTACATACATACACAACTTGGGTTTTTATTTAATGTTCACCATTTACCCCATAGCAGCATGCAGAACTAACAACTCTGAGAGAGCCTGAAATAGAAGAGTGCTGTTATTGCCCCAAACCAGGAAAAAATTAATGGGATGAAGGAAGAATTGTCTACCCAGCATGTCTGTGGATCAGAATGTGATGTCCACTGCAGAAACCAGAGACTCAGCGTTGTCTCCTCCTTTCCTATCTTTGCCTGATATGGAGATAAAAAGAGAATGTCATGACACAAACTATGCATGTGTGAAAAAATTATCTGTTATGCTTCCAGTTTCTAATGCCACAATGAAACAGCACCTTCAGCTCTGAGTTCTAAAACCTCAAACCCATAAATGTGCATAAAGTGTAGATCATTCTGCTCTAAGGCAGAATTAGAGCCTTTTGTGACAAGTTTCTTGTGAAATGCAATGACCAGGCGCTCCCACATGCCCTATGGCAGGATTTCCAAAAAAAGCAAAATTAAAAGCTCTTTTTCTTGGTTTGAGTATTAGCTGCCTTTTGTACTGCATATGACTGCACCTAGCTTTCTCTCTGCTTAAAAGGAAATTTGTTATTTTTGAAAATAAAAAGTGACATTTTTTAAAATATTTTTCTTTGCAAGCACAACTGGAATAAAAATGAACTTGTAACAATATTAGAAGTATCATTGCGAAGAAAATGTAACAAATATGCTCAAAAAGACATTTGTGTAGTTCATAATAAATATGAGATCCAAAGTAACTATATTAGATATGCAGTGAAACATTTTAGAACAATATTTTTAGCATTTATCACCTACATTGATATTATGATAAAATTCCTTCTATATTCTACATAAAGAGAGGTCAGAATATATGCTTACATTCTTCTTTAGATACCCATATATAATGAAGAAAAATGGCTTTTCAAAAGTACTTTTAAAGTTTAGATTAAAGGAGAAATGTCACAAGGAAAGATTTCCAGATGCCAGTACTCACTGCAGCAAGATTTGCTGAACTTAATTACCTAAAATTCAGTGCTGGTTTGCTGAATGATGTGTTGTATTGGAGCACAGTTAATTAGCACAGAAAAGCTCAAAGGTCTTCACACCAATTTATATCACATAGGTAATGAGAAACATAGGAATAAAAGACTTCTTGGGTCACTGTCTCCACTCCTGTGCAATCACAGACAATTAAATCATATAATCTTAACCTAAACTGAAGTGAGTACCTCCCTCCAACTTCTTGGTGAGTCACTGGCATTTTCTCTTTAGATATGATTTTCCAAGTGTATTTGCACTCTTTCAATCTTCTGAGGGGTCTCTACATTCAATGAGTAACTTTAGTCATGGCCTGTTTATATACATTTGCTTTTCAGTCAGTGTTGCCCTTTAAGAATCAAAAGTTTTTCTTTCTAGTGCTTTTCCCTCAGTGCACAGAAATAAATCATATCCACTCTAAGTTTTTGGTTTTCTGTGATAAACAAGCAAAGTTCTTTTAGATCAGTCCAAAGGGATGAGCTTTCTATTCTCTTCTTATTTTAGTGGACACTTTCTTCATCAATTCTAGTCTAAAATTATTATCTCTTGAAGGGAGGTGGGAAGAATTTTAAACAATCTTCCAGAGATCTGATCAGTGCTTTGTACAACAGATTTGAAACTCTCTTTTCTCTGCAGAAATGCTTCTCCAAAATGCTTCTCCAAAATACCTGAGAACTGTATTCACCATTACAATGTCATATCACAAGGATGACTGAAAAACATCCAAAAATTGATTACCAAGCATTGCAGTTACTTCTCTCCTTCATTTTAGCCCTGTAAAGTGCTGTGGTATAACAGATGTTCTTCTCATTAGTCTCTAAATGGATGAACATACTTTGTATGATTACATATGATTTCCCATTTTTATTACTTCATTTCTTAAAGTTCTTCACCTCTTAACAATATTCCAGTTCTGTTCTTTATGTTTTCAGGTTCTGCCACAAGCAAATTTTGTCAGCACACATCTACCTTATTTTCAGTCTGAGAGTACTATCCCTGGCTTGTGTGAGGATTTAAGATTTTAATTCTTTACTGTATACATGTTTGCATGTGCTCTTTCTCTCTTCATAGATTAATTTACACTGTTTCAACTTAAGCGCATTAATTGCACTAAGTTTTACTTTTATTTGTCCATGTAAGTATTTTCTAAAATTATTACTTTTTTTTTTCCCCTGTTCCCCTGTTCATCATAACTTACAGAATTGAGGAAAAGGATTAATTTAACTCTGAATGATAAAGCTGTTTCATTGATTGTGATTTCACTGCATAGTGGCCTTTTTCTCCTCCCAATTTTATAATTTTACAAATAACCTTTTCATATTTCTTTAACTTTCCTTGGAAAAGGTAACTCAACATAACTGCATTTTCTCTGACTTTAAAAACTAACAGATGAGATCAGCAGCTTGATGAGGGTCAGTACATGCATATATTTATGCTGTAACATTTCTGAAGACTCAATTAACCCTTGAGTTCACAGCAACACAGATTCCTCAAGGAAACTCTGCAATCCCACTAAGTCGAAGCCCGAAAGGCTCTATGACACAAAGATCAAAATGGTAATTATCCAGGTAAACATCCATGCTATCATAATTTCATAGCCTGTTATGGTGATAAGCTGCAAACAGGTCACCTTTGATGCTAAAAGCACCAGAAGATGGAACTCCTAATTGACATTTGCCAAGGGTTTTGCAGATTTTTTATGCCAAGGAACTAAACTAGCGCTGTCTTTCTCCTTTGAAAGGTTTACTTATGACCACCTGGGACTACTTATTTTTGAAAATTGTTGGTTTTAGCAGCAGGAAATGAAGGTGTAAATCTGCAGTGAGCAGAAGCACGTGCACGTGCAGCCAGACACTGTGCCCATGCCAAGCCTCGAGGAGCCAGCCAGGACCAGGCTACAATGCAGCCTCACTCAAACACAGAAGTTTTGATCAAAAACAAACACAACAGCGCAAATCACACAACTCAGCAAGGATCGCAGTGCTGTACTCCAGTATCTTGCTGTGACAGGCATCACTTACATGGGCTTTAATTTGTCTGGAACTGAAAGATTAGGTTTGGGAAACTTTGAAGCTTCCCTTGACTTAAAGAGCTCTATCCTATTTATTAGGTAATAGAAATGTATTTTACAATTTCTGGAAAAGGCACATGCATTTCCTCATGTATTTTCCACCTCAGCTGATGGTTTGCTTCTGTGCAGATGAGACCATTGCTTCATATGTGAGTCTAGCACCTTTTTTCCAGAGGTTAGTTTCTACTTTCTTCAAAAGCTATGGAACACAACCAGGATCTCTGGATCTGTCAATAAGGAAGGTTTATTCGGGAATGTGGACTGTCTAAGACAGAGAATTTGCATTACTAACAGTGAGATTCCTACTCCAGCTCAGGGTTAAAACTCATCTGCCATGTTGAGAGCTGAGTTCTCCAGTCAATTTATATCAAAGTGTATATGGTATTGATCTTGCTCACATGGTTTATCCTGTCTCTGTTTCTGTTCTGGAAATTAATCCTGTTTCTCTCCTCCTGTTTCCAAATTAAGCCTTCAAAAGGACCTTTCCTTTCATTCTATTTTCTCCTTCCCTAAAACTTTCAGGGCATCAAGAGGAAAAGCTGCAATTTATAACAAATATTCAGCCAAAGTGCTTTGGCAAGCAGCTCTTCTAGACAGCTACAGAGTCCATGATTCATCATGGGATAGAGCCCACTGTGATGGTGGTTCAGTACCTGTGCACATGTGTTCGTGCTCTCCAGCCTCATGATGGTTAGGACGAAGCATGGGACACAGCAGAAAGTGCTTTAGTGAGAAATCCTACTGTCACAGATACTCCACCTTTGGAGATTGAACAAATTTCTCCATCAGGTAGAGAGGATTCCTGTGTGACTCTGCACTGCTTCTTTGCTCACCTGAGAGTGGACGCCTGCAAGGGCACTGACTGCAGCATGGCTTCAGTAGCCACAGAAATCACAGTTTGGCAAACCCTCACAGCACCCTTCACACTCCCTCCTAGCTGGGCCCATGTACCTGGCCCCATGATTTTATTTCTGTGAGGGACTCTACTGTATCCTGTTCATCACCAGGATGTCAAAAGACACCAGTTCCCATTTTACACTCTGTTTTTTCACATTCTTTATTTCAAGCACTGATTTCTTCCCAGTGTATCAGCACTAATTATTACTCATCTTTGCAATGACTATTTTGCCTTGAAAATATGGTCTTGAAAAGAGCAGTATGATAACTCTGATTTAAGGACCCTGTCAGCAACATTAGCATTGCTAGTTTACATGAGTAATAGGAACATCATCTTCTTTAAAGAACTGTATTTCTTCTGTCCTCCACTGGAAAGGCTACACATTAAAGGAAAAGAATGTGACAGAACAAATAGAGTACCATTTTGGAGACTTATTATGTTACATATGTTAATGGAATATATCAATTCCATAAATAGACATTAACATTGATTTGTTATATCCAGCATGTTAGTAACTGGAATGAGGATTAAAAGTATAAATAAAACAACAAATAATTTAATTCTTGGAGTTTTTACAGATACTTTCTTCACTTCCTGAAGTCTTGTGACACTTTCCTTAATCAGAAGCAATGTATATAGGTTGCACATGTTATTTGATATCAGTTGTGTTCGTTAAACGAAACTGACTCAAAGACTAACAAGAGGAACATTATCTTTTCTCCTCATCAGGGAGAAAAAGTGTGTAATTTAGCTTGTTATTCAACGCCAATATTTGGGTTTTTTTCTTCTTAGTACAAAAGTCTTGTAACATATAAATGTACACAAAAATAGGATGAAATAACTACTCTGCTGAAGCAATCATACCATAACTATTGTTTCTACATCGTCTCTCTCTATTATTTCCATTCTTTTTGGCTCACACAGTTGTCTTTCTCTAGTTTCTTCATTAATGCTCCCTTTCCCCTGCTTGTCTTTGATGGTAGAGCCTGGGGGCAGAGGAGAAATTGGTCAGACTGGGAATACCATGACCTTGTACTGTTGCGCCAAAGCCATTGAGCTCTTTGCAGAGACTTCATTCACTTCCATACAATTTCTTTCTCTTATCTATTGTTCCAGTGCCCCATTTTTCAAGTTGTGCAAGAACAAATCCTCTGATTTTCCCTTTCTTACTATCCCACCTCTTTGTCAATTTACTCTTTCCACTGTGAGAAGCCTTAGAAGACAGACATACACCTAAAATCTGTTATGATGAAAACTTATTAAGCACACTCTTTTTTTTTCCCCTCAGAGAAGTCTAATTACACCATGTTCTCTGTTTTCTGAGTAAGGTGCATGCAAAGCTTTGCATGATATAACACATGAGAAGTTAATAGATACAACCTGTTTCTGTTTACAAGTCATCACAACCTTTTCTTTAGAGATCCACAGCACAGAAGCAATGGCTGTGGGTGAGACAACATTGCACAGCTAGTGACTTAAGACATTTCATAAAGAAGGCAAAATTAGAGAAAGAGTTCTTTTGACATCTGTAGCACTGAAATCTTCCAAATAAGAGAGCATATTCTCTTTTTTTTTCTTCCTATTCCAGTAACCTGGAAACTTCTGCAAATATAACAGAAGCAAGGCTTTCTCAGAAAGATAAAGAGTTTCCCTCCTGAGCTTATATCCAGCAAGCTTTTTTCTTTTTCTTTTTTTTTAATTTACTGGAAGAACCAGTGTATGATTGAAATGGGAGGAACAGGTGAAAACTGCAATCCCTCTTCCTATGAATATAAGTTATCAGATGGAGACTGTACTCACATCAGTCTTTTGCTGTAAGAAGGAATAAGCAGAAGCTTTCTTCTGTGCACAAAATTCAGGATGAAAAGAATTACTTTGTTACACCATCACTCTTCCTCCATATACTCCATATTTTTAAGAGGGTCTGCAGCAGATGTTTACACTGCTTGAAAGACAAGTGTCATTTTTAGTGTAGTTTAGAGATACTTGAACTATAGTTGTTAGAGCAGTAATTTTTAAAAAGCAAAAATTTAGGCATAATTCAGTATAGGCACATTCTGGCACAAGAAAGCCTTTCTCCCCACCCTGCCCTGCCCATTCCTCCCAAGGTCATGGAAGTCAACTCTCAGATTAGGCATAATTTAGTTACACTAAATTTATTGATTCTCATATCAGAGTCTTTCCAACTCAGTCCTCTCTTGTTTTACAGTAAAGTCTTTTACTGATAAAATTACATTAAATTTCGTAACAAAATCTTTACCTCGGTTTCTGAAAACTTCCTTAGAGAAATGGAAACAGCTGGCTTTCTGTACGGTTTTGGCTTCTTTCCTCTACCTGTTATTTCATTCTGGCATTGTGTAACTGTGTCAAGGTAAGGAAGAAATCTATTCTCTATGTTTTCTTATCCCCTTCAGCTTTCTTGTGCACTCAGAATGTGGAGTACAGCCCATGACAATATCACGAATTTCAGGTGTGTGTAGCTTCCTCTTTAAGGTGTGACTGACCCATGCTATAGATTCATGTGGGAGTGCCATGCTAATCCAGGCTTTTGAACCAGAGACAGCGTTGTTCATGGCTATAGCCTTTCAGAGAGTTTTCAATCCACTGAACATCATACTTTTTCATGCCAATTTGAACTTATTTCTCAGTTAAGAATACTCACTTAAGGGATAAAATTCAACATCAATTACATTTGCTCCAATAAATTAACAAATGTGTTATAAAAAATCCAAATAAAATACTATAGTCTTTTGTAACCCACACTCACACATTTTTTTTCTTGGCAAACAATTTTTTATACTTGTCCCTATCTCCCAGGAAAAGTTAGTATTTTCTAGCCAGCTAAATGCATAAAATGTTCACAGTTCACTTTTATGTATGACTTAACTTTGTATATTATCTATATCCAAGCCAATGATAAATGACCTGGTTTAGACCTCAACATTTCGTCCTCAAAACAATTCATAATGCATTATGTATTTTGTATAATAACCACTGAAAAAATGTCATGAATGTTCCTTACTTCAATGAGAAATCTTTCAGATTATTTTCTGGATTCTTCTTAAATTTTTCAGAGGATCTGGAAACAATATATAAAGCTATTACCATCTGGACACCTCATATGTAATCCATCAATGCATGATTTTAGAAGGGCTGTTTCTAAGCAATTACATTGTTTCTGCCAATGGGGAAAAAAAAAACAAGGAAAAAGAATTTAAACAACATAAGGGCTGTACCAGAGAATAATTTATTGTCAAAGTAAATCTCCATAAAATATGGAAAAAATTTCATTTAACATTGAATGTAAGGGAATCAAAGTTCAGTCTCAATATTTTCCACTGTCTTTTGTGTACAAACCTCAGAGGTGCTCTGGCTTTCTTGACCTTCCCCTTTCACCTCAGTGTTGTGAGAATGAATACCTCAAAGCTTATGACATGCTCAGATATTACACAGAGAATGATATCTGAGAGCGTTGAGAAAGTATTCTTTACAAGACAAAAAATAAGAACTGCAAATCACTACAATGCACAGATCCTCAGTAATGTAATTTTTTCTCAAACAAGAATTAGTGGAGCAGGGAATTCCAAAAGCAGAAGGGGTATCTGAGAGAGATATGTAAAGTAGCCAAGAAAACATGTTGCCTTTGAAAATCTACTCCTTGTCCTGAAGTTTGGATTCAGTATCTGAGTGCAGATGATTCTGCACTCAAACTTTCATTCTTGAATAATGTTGGCTTTCTAAAAGGGCAGTGAAACCTCCCATTAAAAGAGAGACTTTCCATACCATTCTCTGTCTTTACTCTGCAAATTGAGCATTACTTCTAACTAAAAACTATCTGCCAGACACATATTCAAGATTACTGTTAGGACTGGCTTATTTCTGTGCTAGTCATACATGAAATGTCATGTAGCATTAATATTCAAACTCCAGACCTTAGATTACATAATAAAAATGTCCTTATTTAAATAAATATAAAACTACATATAACTTTCTTACCAAATGAAATATATAGATTGTTTAAAAACAATTTCAGTGCTGAAATTCTAGTATCAGTTTGGAGCAGATGTCACCATCTGGCTGCCTTCACAAGTATCTCTGTGAGACCATTTAAGTCTCCTGACTGGTTTCTACACAGAAAGTAATTAGAGTGAAGCACAAGGGATAGGATCCAACTGTGTTAAAATTAAGGTGTTTTCCTTCATTAAATTGAGAAAAGATGATAAAAAAGGGATGAACAAATGAGCAGACAATTTTAATTTGATGAATGTTTCATCTTCTTCCTCTTCACTAAATAGCAAAAAGGAGATTTATTTTTATTTTTCCCTTTTTTTTTTTTTAATGCAGTAGTAACAACTTTCATTCAATCCTTGATTTTTTTTTCTCTGTTATATTGTCAGTTAATGTCATACCCCTTCCCATTTATTTATTTACTTATTGCCTAACATTTCCTAGGCTATAGGTCAGCTTATTTTCCACCTCCTTGATTGTTTAGAGTGTGCTGCTGCATGATAAGTATCATCAAATGGCAACATATTCAGGTAAAGTAATCTAATGATTAAGCTGACTTAGAAAAACCCTGAATCTAAAAAAAAAAATTAAAAAATAACAACTAAAATTTTGACTATGTTTGTGTTGAAGAGCCAAAGCTCTCTTCAATTTTTCAATTAAGAGGGAAAAGTGAATTACAATTTTTAAAAGAAACTAATTAAAAGGTTTGGGCATAGATAGCACCTCCATGACCATGTATTCCATATAAAAGTTCTCCACTTGATTTTATAACCTGAGTATACAGTACATAGGTTCAGACAAAATTACATGCACACATATCTAGAGAGACACCCAGACACCTATACACAAAAATGTTTATTTTCTTAAATATGTGTTTCGGGGTTTTTTTAATAAGAATGTCTGAGTAGCCTTACATACTATTGATTCTCCTTAAAATCCATTAGAGTAAGGAAGTGCCACCAACCATCTTGGTTAATTTCTTTCTCAGTAATATGTTTTATTATTTACCTTACCTCCTCTAGAAAACAAGGTATAAATTTTCCCAGTATCTTGTTCAAGGGTCCAGCATTTTAAATTATGCAAGGTGAATTTTCTACCTCATGCATTCCACAGAACAGCTCTAACAGCTGTGATGGTGTTTCTGTGTTTCTTTACTTATTTATATCTTTTCTGATTAGTACTCAGATAAAATTTTCTCATTTTTTTCTTCACTTTAGTACAAAGGGAGGTGTAATGCATTTCTAACTTGTTGCCTTTTATTTTTAATTCTTGAAAGCATTCAACCCAGTTTTACAAAACTGCAGTGTTTTGTAGTTAACAATGTTAAACTGAAACTAGAAGAGACAGTAATCATAAACTTCAGTAACTTTCTTGAAAACATAAGATCAATATAGTGTTTTAATTCTGGAGAATGTAGAAGGCTTGGAAAAAAAAATTGTGAAGGTCCCCAAACTAAACGGTTTTTGCCTTTCACCTTCATTCTGGGCATGCAGGAGTCTGGGCAAATCACCTGTACCTTGCTGGCTACACTAATAAAAAAGTAGAAGGTAACAGTTTTGTTCTGACACTCACTTCAAATCTCTCTCAAGCTCTCCAGTCTGACAAACATACTCCCTAAGTTAATGGTGCAATACACAACGATGTAATTTATGAGATTTTTTATCTTTTCCTGTTATATATCTTATCAAAACTTGCTGGCAAATCATATCACATTTTTAAGTCATGTCAAATCTTCTCTGCTAATCTTAGCACACAATTCGCCTCTCACTGTTTATCAAATACTGATGGTCAGTGACAATTGGTTCAATTATAAATTGCCAATATCTGGTCATGGTAGGAAAAAATTTCTTTCCAGTGTCCAGATAACTACAAAAGTAGGGATATATATTCATTAAAGTTGCCAAGGCTGAAAGGTGCATACAACAATATATGTCATACTTATTCTATTACCAAGTGTGGACAACTGCAGTACAGCTGATACATAATTGTATATGTACAGATGTGCAAGACCAATGACTTACAGATAATGTAAAATGAACACTTTTCAATATCTGTTCATCATGTGTGAATGTGAATATTTTAACACATTGCAGCCATTTTTTTTTTCTGGCTTGTTGTTACAGTATCTATAATTTTGAGTAAGAAGGCTGGAGAAGAAAATAGAGACTGCTTTTTAAAATTCTATTTTAACTTAACCCAGTTATGCAGTGTTTCATAGTATTCTATTGATGTTCAGGCCTTTGATCTTTGATCTGAGCACAATCAACAGTCATGAAGTCAAAGCCAGAAGACAGGGATAGTAGAAAGAAATAGTTAACAGAACTGATACAGAAACATTAGTAGATAGTTTAGGACAGAATATTAATGAAGTTTAGATGGTTGTGTAAGAATTGTACATAACTGGAGGAACACAATCAATTTTCTGAAGGCAGTGTAAACACTAGCTCCCAGCAAACTAGAAGATAAACTTATCACAGTCACTTGCACTGCTAAAAACCATATGCCAATGGTTATCCGGGTCTATCAGATGTCTATCTGGTCCAGGTTTGATTACAGTTAACTGGCAAATAGGTATTGAATTAGAATTGAAAGTACAGGTGGAAAACAAGGCTGAAGATTCAGGAAAGCAAAGAAGGATGACATTTTTAGTTATAAAGACAATAGAAGAAACAATAACTAAAAAAGCATTGCCACCCTTTCTTTTTTTTTTTTTTTAAATACATTTAGGAATGACTGTAGATAGAGCTGATGTCACTGGTACAACAAAATAAATAGGAAAATCTGGCAGTTTATAGCTAGAGATGCATCAGCGCATTTAACCTGGAATAAATGTGCTGGTAACACATTAGCCGCAAGAACTGTCTCTGGGACATTATCCTGCTCCAGTGTAAGCTGTCTTAAGCAATAACCATTACATTTGAATTTCAGTAGTGTCAGTAACATATTTCATTTTTAACTCTTCAGAGAAACGATACCTTTTTATTTGCCCTATTCATTTTTCTGTGATCATAATATGATATTATGAAGACTTGAACCCAAATAATGACAAAATTTAATATCATGTTATAATTACTCTGGGTTACATTGATTTTCAGCCATCTGGACTTATTATGTCTTGTTCAGATTGGGTTAGTATTATTTTTTAATCAACACAGAGTACACTTTTGAAACAAGAGACTTCTGTCAGTGACACAATGTTATTTTCAGCTTCTTGAAACACAAGCAGTATTACTGATTTATTTCAATAATTTCCCATAATCCTCAAAGTAGTGGAGATAGATGCACTCATTATTTTTGTGATCACAATCAATAGTAGGAGTATATCTATCCCATTCTGAAGGAAACAAGGTTTCTCTTATTTGGAGATTAAGACATCTTCAAATTAGATCAATTTTTTCTTATTGCCTCAATCTGTTTCTATTCTTCTGCTTTTTAACATCAGTTACTGCAACTAGTCTCAAAAAAAAAAAAAAAAAATCACATCTTCCACATCTATTTGTACTTATGATAGAAACAACAAAAACAGCCAAGCAACATATATTAAACAGTATGGTCAGAATGAACTACATACTCTGCTGTGCAATAAGAGACACATTGGCAAAAAGTGGTATTAATTGTCCATAAGTTGCAATTTCAACACTTGCTTCTCTATTTGATATAAAGCACTTTTGTCTGTTTGGTAACTGTAAACAGTCCATACCATTTATTGTGTAAATGATTTTGTCTGTTCATTTCACAAACATAATAAAACCTACTATATTCTATAAATGCACATTCATAAGAATAAATTTATTTATGTTTTCTACCTTTTTCATTTGCTTCTCATTTTTTCCTCACAAATCTAAATACATTAGTTATATACTGCTTAATCCAGCATTCCCTGCATCCCACTGATGTCTTAATGTGAAGACATCAGTGGGAAGTGGGAAGTGTAGTTGAAAGTGAATGATAAGGTTCAAAAAGAGACACTAACTAAACAATTTTTACTTCTTAATTTATGCTTAAACAATTAGTATACCAAATATACGAATGGAAAGATTATGTTCTGACCCTATGTAATGATCCCACTTCCTTTTTAACTTGATAAATTTTATGTAGCAACCAAAGCTAGCACTTTAATAGGTAATTCCAAATTTCAGTACAATTATATACATGCTATACGTATAATTTCAGACTATATTGGTGCATACATCTTCCTGAGGAAAGCTAATACTTTTAGAATACAGGGTTTTTAGGAAAAAAAATTAATTACAGACAATATTCTCCCTTTATCTTCTTCATTTTGAACAGCCACCAAATCTTGTATATGACACACAAGGTGGCAAAAGCCCAGATATTTTTAGTTCCTAACCTGTAAAATCCAAACTACTTGAAGGCGAGTATCCCCAAAATAGATTTTTTTTTTTTTTTTTTTTTTTTTGCTAGTACAGCACACTAACCCTCCATCATTTTTTGCTATGCATACACTGCTTGCAATTCTAACTACATTAGAATTAGAACTTTCTTCAGGAGATGAATATGCTCTTAGTTTAACAGTCAACATCTTTAATCAATATAATTATGTGTGCAAAAGTTCCGGCAATAATTTATTCTTACTGAATGTTCTACAATATGTAGTACAAGACAGCATTTAAGTCAACATGTGAGGGCATTCAGCAACACACACTCTTACGCAAACATCCACAAAGTTCTCTCCTAATATGCATTTAAGATTCCACTTCTTATTCAGGGTTAAATAAATTCTGAACTGGGAAGATGATCTTCAAATCTTTTTTTCAGGCCCACAGTTGACACACATGTATTTGAAATAAATGTGCACTTCATCAGCATCTCTTACCAAACATACTAGCTTCATCTGGTACTCTACTAAACGAGAATATATTCATTGTATGAGGCAGCCAGGCTGACCTTGCAGTAAAACTACTTTATGGAACCAAACTGAAGAACAGTCTGGAAACTGTTTATGGTAATGAAGGACTGGAGTTCAAAGCAGCAAAAATAAACACATGCCATTAGTACCTGGGAAGTTTAGCACAGATATTGTGAGTAAATCCATCCCAAGTGACTGACAACTGCCCTCCCGGAAGTTTAAACTGATATGCAAAATATACATTCTCAACCCATCAGACAGAATTCTCAAGGAACTGCCTTATGATGGCTTTCCTATTCATTTTTTTAAGTATGTTTCTGAGCTGCTTGATATGCTTTTGTATTAAGGTGAAAAGGGGAACCAGTGAGCAAAACTAAAATGTATAAGACTTTAGGTAATGTTTAGTCTCAGGCAAGAGAACATTTACATGATCCAAAACCTACTGAAGATGTCAGCAGAAATGATCCCATTCATTTCAACACGTGCTGAATTCAGCTTTCTTGAAAATTCCTCTGTTTTTTATTTATGGTACTAAGAGGGAATAATTACCAGATCAAGCCAGAAGCAATGATACATTATCTTCCTGTCACGAAGGGAGTACAAATCCAGCAGTTACTTCATTGCAGTTCTCTGGCTACTACAGAATGCTGGAGAGCATGCAGCAATACACAAAGATCACCTTCCTGCTCTTAGAACACCAGATTGTCTAAAGCACAATCACTGGGTGTGAAACAGACTCTTGTAGTTGTTATTATGAAACATCCCAAGGCAACTGAAAACCTGTGTTTGTCAGTTTTTACCTGCGATAGCCTTTGCCACCACCCTGATACCCATCCTCTAAAGGAATGAGAGGTCTCAGCAAATGATGTAATTCTGAAGGATAATACTCCAGTGGGCAGGCCAGTCTTCTGCTAAGCCAAAGCGAGGTATGAATGAAGTGTAGAAAGCCCACATGGGAAATAAATGCTTATCATAGAAGAAAAGCAAAATAATTTACTAAGTGACAAAGTTGGTGAAACCCTTTCCCACAATATTTCATAGGTGCTATTAGTGAAAACACATCAGTAGCTGATACAGATCTTGATCACTAATGTGTTTCTTTAAAATATGCACCTCGTTGGTCTGTGTTCCATCACTGCACAAGTTGTTTAAATTGTTGGATTGTGCCCCTATTTCTTTCACTTAAATGGCTCTGATGCTTTGATACCTCCTGTTCATTGCTCCTGACTTCTGCTTTGCAGTCTTAGAGCTGATAACAAGTGATTCATCATCTCTGCCAGTAGAAGAGCTCTAGTCATTATGACTTTGTGACTCCTGCATGATGGTCTGAGCCAGAATGGCTTTGTTGCACTGCCAGAGTTCCCATACAAGGCTAATCTAATGTGAAGGACCTCAGATTTTACACTGTGGTACTTGCTTCCTATCATTTTCCTGTGACTTTATGCATTTAAATAAATCATTCATATTTAGTGACAGAAATGCACTGATGATCCTGTTCCTTGCTGATATGCAAGTTGAGCCATGCCAATTCATGCCAGCTGAGACACTGCCACACACTTTAGAAGTTCTCAAACATATTGTGCAAAGTTTGCTTGCCTTTGATCTATGGAGATCATACTCCACTCTAGCAACAACTTCCCTGCCTAAATTCTGAGTTGTCAAGACTGTATTACTGCAACATCTATTTAAGTTATTTTTTTGTTTTAATGTAAATTTACAGAATGCCAACATAAAATCTTGGAATGATTTAGGGTGGAAGGGGCCTCGAAGACCAGGTTCCAAACCCCCTGCCACAGAAAAGGAAAATTAGACATGGTTGCCTAAAACCCCATCCAACCTGGCCTTGAACACTTCCAGGGATGGGGCACCCACAGCTTCTCTGGGCAACCTGTGCCAGTGACTCACCACCCTCACAGTCAAAACTTTCTTCCTGATATCTAATCTAAACCTACCCTCTTTCAATTTAAAGGCATTCCCCCCAGTACCATCAACTTCCAAACTTCCTATTTGAGGACTGTAAACTTTGAACAATCAGACAAAAATAAATTGTGGATTCTTGCTCCTTATTTATTTTTTGTAAAGCACACCAGAACAGGATTGGCACCACGGATATGTGGCATTTCAAATAAGGATACCAGGATCTTGGGGGGGTAAATGGATGGCTATATAGTGATTTGAAGTTAGATATGGAATTAAATTGTGCATTAGACTGATCATCATTTTGTTGGGAAAAAAGGAAGATGAGAAACCATCAGGAATATTAGAAATCTCTTTTTATTTCCTTCTGCTGAAAAGATGCTTTTTTTAGAGAGTTTCTGAATGAATAAAATAATAAATCTAGGAAGTGGAAGGGGTCTTATTTTGTTTTTTTTTTTTTCTTAGTGAAAGAAAACAAGTGAGTTTCAACACACTGCAGTGGTCCTCGTGTATAACTAAAAGTTGGAAATATCCAGATAAATTTAATTCAAAATTTTTTTCAAAGTTATTTAAAATTTATTTTTTAAAAACCCACAAAAATGTTCTCTACATCAGTCCACAGGACATGAGGACAGGTTTTTTTCTGAAGATGTGATATGTAACATTATGGTCACTTTACAATTCATTTTACATCTATTTACACAGACTGACACATACTGTGACTAATTGTGTAGGATGTTTTTTAGAATAAATTTTAATCTTAACTTTATATTATTATAAAAAAAGAGAACAGGAAGTCAATATGAAAATAATAAATAGATAAAAACTAAGTTTAAATTTTAATTATGTATTTTGAATCTTCACTTTGGCACATTTCATAAACATTCAAGACACTTGCCAGATTACGATATGACTTCTAAATAATAAAGTGTTAAAAATACACCAATGAATAAACAATTCACTACACTTAGGCTTGATCCATTGTTACTAAATTGAAACCATAATAAAAAAAAAAAGTGGCAATATCAGAACAATAAAGAAGTTTACCTAGAGCCTTATTTGATGGAGCTACAGTTAAAAAATATAAGAACAATATAAAGTCTGTGGCTAATTTGATTTATCCAAATGTCTTTGCTCTGGAACAGAGATCACAGGTAAAAAATAATCTCTTTCAGTCATCTCAGTTCCCAGTAAAATGCTTTCTTTCTGTTAAGCAAGTCTCTTGCAGGCATTGGTTCCAGCCAGAAAGCCTATCATTGCTCCTCTCACAGAGTTCAATGTTTTCTAGACAACAAAAACTAAAAATTACATTGTCTTTGTAATTGTAATTGTCTTCGTACTGCGAGAAAATTTAGAAGAAGCCCATGCAGTCCTGTCATACATCGATATTTCCCCCAAAAAAACAACTAGGAGCAAATTAACCTAGAAAACTTACATCAGCAAGACTGTTCATAGGTATGCAGGCACTAGTCCTTTCTGCTTACTCTCTAAACTGCCAGGTATCCTCTGTATTTCATGAATTATACAAACCCAAGTGAAAGTAGTGGTTGAACCATTAATAAGAAAAGGAGAAATTTTACAATTTCCATCCTAAAATTAGGGCACTGATGTCAGCGTTCATCTGTCTTCCTATCACAGCAAGAGCAAATCTTGTTGCCAAGGTGCAAAACTGCAACCTGCCATTAAATAATCAACAATGCCTTCCCCCAAGTTCTGTTCTTCCCCATGTTATGCAAGCCTTGTCAAGAGCTCAACAATGTTTGGCAACTAAGCCAAAAAACAACTCATAAGATCACTATTTTGACTGTGCCTATATTAAAAAAGAGTGTAGTGCAACAGAGTGAGGGCTGTCAGCGAAACAATTGGTGCTGAGGATTTTAAAATCAGTACTGCGTAGCTGTGGGAGTGGGAGGATGAAGAAAAGTGGGAAGGGTACTTCAGACTAGCTCCAGAATGCAATAAAAGAACTCTTTGAAGGAGAAACTCACCAAGCTCATTCCAGTAATGTCTCTTTTTTTTAAGATTCACACGAAAAATAAACACAGTTCAAGTACTCCCAAATGACTCTGTGCTGAAAACTAAAGCCCAGTAAGCGAAGACATCCACGAAATCCAATTCAGCAGGACACTCCCTGGCAAAGTTGAATTGCTAATGTAGCAACAGTTTGCCAAACTGAACCACTCAGCAGCTCAAGGCCAAATGCCAGTCCAAGAGACAATAAACCTCTCCAGACCGTCAACATCTGGAAGAACTCCATTGTTGGCTCAAAAGCTGAGTAAACACATGAACTCTGCCTTAAGCCCAACCTAATGAGTCCACCAGAGAGATGCAGCAGTTCAGGCCTGGGCTATACCAACACTTACAATGCTTACAGAGTGAAGTTTCTTTCTGACTGGCTGAATTAGGTATGTAGCTCTATTCATTCATGTTGAGGCACAGTGCAAGATGCATGTAGGGAAAGATCAACCAAAAAAAAAAAAGACAGCATAGTTATAGATATATATTTATATTTATACTGACAGACTCCCTACATCGTAACACAGAGACCTTTACGAGATAGTGTATTTTTATTGGAAATTCTTACTTCTTAGCACTCCTCAGATGCATACCATGCTATCCCTGAAGATTAAAAAAAAAAGAACAGCTATGGATAAGATTTTAAAATAAAATATGAAAACTGAAAATTCAACATGACAGCAGCATTGCCCAGGCAATCACTTAACTATTTTTCAATCTGCTTCTGTTTTTAAACATTGGATACTGTGAATTTCCACAAAATAAAATAGAGTTGTCTCTCAGTCTTCTACTAATTTTAACCAGACTATTCATAACTTCACACACCAAGGATTCCCAAAAAGAGGGTGCACTGATTCTGTAACAGTAGGAGATCAAAAGCTATGATGTTTTTTTCTTGGCATCTTGAGATCTAAAAAGTCTTTCTCTTTTGTGACAGGAACTATCCTCAATGTCTACCGTTTCTCTCTGTCTATCTCTTGTTGACTACCTAATGCTTGTTCTTCATCTGCCTTAGTTTCCCAGGAACACGTGTGTTTTAGAACTGAAAATCCTTGGAAAAATAATCTGCTTTTATTAGCCCTTTAGTGTGGGCCATTCACATAACAGGAGCGCAAACAAAGCAGTGACTAAGTTGAAAACCTGTATGAATGTGGTGTTTCAAGAGAGGTGAGGAAATCTGTTGTTCTTAGCTGGTCATTAGATTGGAAAAGTTCTTATAAAGAAGATACAGTAAGAAATAATTGAAAGGAATCAAATCAGAGCTACCACAGACTGTTACACCATAGAGGAACTCCAAAAGGAGGCCATCACTGCATCTGGAGGCTTCAGATACATATCTGCTGATGGGAGATGAAATAATCTTGGTAAAAACAGGGCTCAGGCACTAACACAGCTGCCAAAGTCAGAAGAAGAAACATTTATAACCTGGTGTTTTACCAATACCCAGAATAGCCAAAAGTATAGGAATATAAATGAATATATAACCTACCTTTATATAGGTAAATTTGCTGTCTTCCATCATTATTTTCCAGGAAATAAATATATTTTGGTATATTTGAGAAGGCTATTAATATTAACTGAGCCAGTCACACCAAGAGAGTAGTCAGTTCTGCTATGCACACATTAGTCATGATGACCTAGCTACTGTCTCAGGCTAGTGAGACAAACCGTTAATTCTATTTCAAATAGAAGCATCACAAAATACTCAAACTTTTCCATTAAGTCTCTTGACACTTTCTTATTTGGTTATTTTGTCAGTTAGCAAAAGAAAGAAAAAGCAAAGACTTGTGGGACAAACATTGCATGTGTTACAGTTTTGTAATGGAGTTACATTATCTTCATGGACAGAACTTTCCAAAGTGATTTAGCCATTTAGGCGTTTAAGCCATAGCAGCTCAATAGAATTAGGAATTTTCCATACTAAAGTAAAACCTAGGCCTAAATGACATAAAAGCTAAACTGATTTTAAAACTAATTTTTAAATAACAAAAAAAAATCACATCACTAAAAAATGTATTTCAGAATGATGAAGTGAGAGATAGATTAAAATAAATATACAAATAATATGAGTAAGAAAAACTATTTGAAAGCAGATTCCTGCACAGGAGATTTCTTTAGACTTCAAAAGACATTTCGCCAGAGATGTGCATTACTGTTCACACGAGACAACAATATTAGCTTTGGTGATTGCACAGATTTACTTCTGTTTATTCTGGATCTATACTGCAATGACTGCAATGCCAACAATACCAGCGTAGTTTGTGTGCTGCTTCTGAGAAAAAAACCTTCAGATTTTTTAATCTTTTTTATGTTATTTGACTAAGGAGCAGATTAAAGGCACTGAAATCATTATGACATAACACCAATGAAAATCAGGCACGAGGAAAAAAAACAGCAGTTACTTTTTAAAATAGCAAATCAACTTTACAGAAATCACACGGAAACCTATGTCATTACCTGAATTTTATCCATTGTGTCCTGACCTCCACAAATATAAAGAAATATGACAAGTTCCTCTCTTCTTCTCCCATCATTCATTATGGGTGGAAATGACTGAGGTACACAAAAAAGCTTCGGCCCTCATCACAGCCACATGGGGTCACATAAGCCTTAACTATGAGTGGAGGTAACCAAGTTAATCTGTGAGTCATCTTGACCACCTCATATAATCTGAGGAAAAAGAAATATTTCTCCCCTGGTGATCTGGAGAGTAAATAAGGTAAATTAGTGTGAAAGCACCCAGCTCTATCAATCAGCCATGGAAGATTCTCAGGGAATCTTTCAAGCTCAGTTTGGTGTTTCAGGCTTAGTGAAATTAAATCTAGCCTAAGACCACAGATGAAAATTTTTCTGCCGTCTCCTGACAGCCATCTAGATGTCAGCCAAAAGGCCTTTTCAAAATGTTTCCAAACTCTTTCTGCCTCCTTCCACAACCAACCAACACCATCAAAATACCACCACAACCCTTAGAAGAATGCCATTTTCAGTGTTTCTTATTCTCTCATTTTTTAATATCCAAGCTCTGTTAGATTCCATAATGACTTGCTTTCACAGGCAAGAGTCAAGAAAATTCTGGAATTTTGGCTGACCTAAAGGATGCAACTGAAAACCATGAAAGGCATTTCTAAGTTGAAATATCTCTTAAGTATTGTGTCTGTTCTTGCCCTAAACCAACATTTAACTAAAATGAACAATTTGGTGCTGCAAAATATGTCATAGTCTTTACTCTGTACTTAGAAGTCATCCATACCTGGAGATGAAAATTGCATTTAAAACAAAAATAATAACTCTGTGCAACGTAAGCTAAAGCATCACACATGATGCAGTTCCTATTGCACTACATAAGCATTTTTCTCACATTTGATCAAAAACCCCTCAACTGCTTATGTTTAAAAATAACAAAAAATCCCATGTAATGGAGACAGTCTAACAGTGTCAGTTAGATGATCGCTTATTTCAAGCCAGAGATAGAAACTTGGCTTTGTTCTCCTCAGTTTTTTTCCCAGTTTCAGATACAATAAACTGTCCATATTACGAGGACTTATTTTGAAGTTAATTATTATCATGTATTGCACAATGCTACATGTTGATTGTGTAATACAGAAGAGATTAAAAAATGCATGAAGCAAAGATTTCATAATTTTACAGTGCTTGCTGCTTGGCTAAGACTGAAAAATCACTTAAGAAAGCAGACAATTAAATAAACATGATTACAGTTTGTAAGAATGCAAAGTCTTACTCTGTTTTCCAAATGAATGGTGAAACTGAAGGAGTTGCATTTGATGTAGTCCCTGCATCAAAAATAACTTACTTCAAGAGGAAAACTTACAGCTATTATTCTCATCAAAGCTAAGACAAGAGTTGCCTCACAAAGTGAACACAGGAAACCTCATTTGAGAAGCCAACTCCTGTTGCAAAATCTTACATGAAAATTGGGCAGTCTGCTCATATTGCATATTCTTGACATATAAAGTTCCTAACAGCTGACACTTTAAAACCATTATAAATATATAGATTTATATGTTCTACAATATGACTTCTGGAAAGGCTGTAACTAAAGACAGGAAACATTTAGGCCATTTTTATTTCTATAAAAGGGCAAATGATCTTATACGATGTTCTGCTGACAACTGGTATTTTAGACTTAAATTTCAGCAAGAGTATATTTTAATGATACATGTTGAATGTACTAAAGATATATCCTCAATTCTCTTTATGCAACTAATTACTTGTGAGCATAATGCCTCATATCAAGCCTTCATTTAAATAAACAGGAACTTCATTTAGGAAAGGAACCATTTGCATATCCAATTTGCATCCAATGTACTCTGTGTTCTGATTTTAAGCACGTGACTTATTGGAACTGACCTGCTGGAGGACAGGCACTAGGTGAAACAACATTCTGGACCAGAGATGACAGCCATAAGAGTGAAGGTGTCACCCTTACTAGCAGAATCTACTCCTCACACTACAGACAAGTAATTCTTCATCAAGAAGATGAATCATAAATTGTGCTCCTATTCTTTTATGGATCACTGATATCACACGAGCTACTGTGTTAGTCAAATGTATACACATATGCACTTCCTTTCCGGCTGCCTGTAAATCATAAAATCCTTATTCATCAGTATTTGCAGGGATGCCATGGGAAATGCTACAAACTCTTACTAGGTGCGAAAAGAGAAATCAGGGACACGAGCAAATTGTGTCAGTGCAAGTGCCAGGGAAAACAAGGCAAACAGAAGACAAAATTATGAATGAGCTTCCATGGATGAATAAAGAACAAAAAAGGAAGATTTACTGATGTTGGGAAATGAGTTTTAGGGGTGAGGAAACTATTTGAAGAATAAAAATTGGAAATAGTATTAATTGTAATGCTATTGAACACAATTAAGAATTCTTCATTTGGAGCATCTTTCCTCTGTAAAGCAAACAATTTATGCTCTAGTAAGAACTTTATAACATATCCAGTGCATGTCTGTTTCACAGAAAAAAATAGCTACCCTAAGTTATTTATAAACCACATTAGGATCACTCAAGAACTGAAGGATTTTGCTTTGAAAAGATTAACTAATGTGACTTGAGTAGGATTTAGACCACAATGTATGCACTTCTTATGCTGCCAGCATTTCAGACTCAAACTATTTTGCTCTGTACAGAATGTGGTGCCTTCACACTTCCGACTTTTGAAAATCATCTGTATTTCAAGGGAGTGATCATCAAACTAGGGATAAAACCACAATCATTTATTTAAAGGGATGAACTGCACAGCAACTTTCTCCTTGCATGAATGCTTTTACTTGTGTCTCTAATCTAAAGCCTTTATTACACACTGTGCCCTACATCTGGGACCCAGCAGGTTCAGAGGTACAAGATAGCTACAACTGGTATTTGACCTGAATAAATGCTATGAATAAATGCTGGAGAAGCCTAACCCCAAATGAACACAAACTATCACATAAAAACTAAATACAAATAGATTCATTTAAACCTGCATTAAAACAAAAATAATAAAACTCTTCTTTTTCTTTTTGTTTGGTTTTTTTTGTTGTTGCTGATAACTGTAAAGGTAGCATTGTTTTCCATTATATTCCCCTTTTATGAACTCACCCATTTTTCCCTTTTCAAGCATTTATTTCACATTATAACATAGTATAGTATAACTTCTGAGCTGTTATCACTGAGTTAACACCTTGCATGCATAGAGCAAATAATATTCTACTCAAAAATAATTTCTGGATGTATTAAAACTTGTCAAGCATTCTACGGAAACAGCTAATGATTTGTCCTATACTATTACAGAGACAAATGCAAAACAATGCAAAGTTGTTTTGCAAAGTTTACACACAGTAATAGAATAAAAGAGTGAGAAAAAATGATACATCAATAAGAATGCTAACAGAATATTACACTTATTACATTATTAAGTTTCTAATAAAATTAAATCTGAGGCTTAAATGGCAAACTGTGTACAATAGTGGTGGTATTTAAACAGCTAAACGTTGAAAAAGTCTAACATGTTGAAAAATCCACGTTGCTTCACAAACAAGGACATAGATAAGACAGAGACATTAAATGTTTTCTTTGCCTGCAGGGGTTTCAGAACCCTGAGCTGTAGGACCATAACTGTAACAATGATAACTCCTAGCCAACCCTGAACTTGTGTAGGATTTCCCGGTCCAGCTGAATCCCTATGAGTGTATGAGGCCTTGTGGGATTCATCCCAGAATACTCAAATAGCTGGCTGGTGTCATCTCAAGGCCTCTCTCAATAAATTTTTATCAGTCTTGTGAATCTGGAAAGGTTCCAGCTGACTAGAAGCTGGCTAACATTGTCCTGATTTTCAAGAAGGGCAAGATGGATGACCCTGGAAACTACAGGCCTGTCAGTCTCACTTCAGTTCCTGGTTAAATTATGGATAAGATTATTCTGGGAGTTATTGAAAAACACATGAAAGGCAACACAGTCATTGGTCACAGCCAGCATGGGCTCATGAAGGGAAAGTCCTGATCAATAAATTTAATTTCATTTTATGACAGCTACCCTCCTAGTTGATCAAGGGAACACAATTGATGTAATAATTTTGGATTTCAGTAAATCTTTTGATACTGTCTTTCACTGTGTCCTCCTGGACTAAATATCCAGTGTTGCAGTGCTTGAAATCATCTCGGAGAAGCTGAGAGGTCCCAAGACAGCGGAGGTATGCTGGTAGGACAGCTCCGAGGTGGGAAACACCCCTGAGTGTTTATGGGATGGTCTGTCCCCAGAGTATGCTAATCCTCCTATGCTGATTGGCCTTGACCTGCTCCCTCACCCTGCCCCTCCCTTCTCCCCACTGGTTGTTGTTTTATCCCCCCACCTTCTCCCCCACCCTATTGGCCCTGGACCTCTATATCCATGGTCACTCAGAGTCATTCGGCCTCTTTTGCTGATGGACAGGATAAACCGTCTTCGGAACTCCACACGACTGGGCTCTCTGAGTTTTTTGTCTCTGGTAATGCACGAGCTATCCAAAGCTCTGCGGTGAGTGTGTGTGTGTGCCCTCCACCAGCACAGGTGAGAGAAGGGTCTGCCTGCACAGTACCCAAGCGGTACTGGCCGAGGTGATCTCTTTGAGCAATAGAGACACTTTCAGAAAACACAGAGGCTTATTCCACCCCACCACCGCTCTGCGTTAATCCAGCACACAGCTGGATAAACACAGCTGGGGACCAGTCACTAGTGGGGTTCTGCAGGGCTCCATTGTATACTCACTTCACTTTAACATCTTCACAAACTACTTGGATGAAGGATTAGGAGTTCTACTAAGTAAATAAGCCAATGACACTAAACTGGGGGGAGCTGTTGACTCCCTCAAAGGCAGAGAGGCGCTGCAGAGAGACCTTGACAAATTAGAGAGATGGGCAATCGCCAACAGAGTGAAGTTTAACAAGGCAAAGTGATGGATTCTGCACCTGGGACAGGGCAAACCTAAGTGTGTGTATAGAAACAGAGGCTGGATAGCAGCCCCACTAAAAGGGGATCTGGGAGTCCTGGTGAGTGGAAAGTTGAACATGAGTCAGTAGTGCTCTGGCAGCAAGGAGAGCCAAGCGTGTCCTGGGGGGCATCAGGCACAGCTGGGCAAGGGAGGGGATTGCCCCAGTTTGCTCTGTGCTTTGTGCATTTTTAGGCATTACAATATTAGAAGAATATAAAGCTATTAGAGAACATCCAAAGGAGGGTTACAAAGATGATGAAGGGCCTTGAGGAGAAGCTGTATGAGGAGCAGCTGTGGTCACTTGTTATGTTCAGCCTGGAGAAAAGGAGACTGAGGCGAGAGTTCATTGCAGTCACAATTTCCTTGTGAGGGGAAGACGAGAGGCAGGGACTGGTCTCTTCTTTGTGGTGACCAGTGACAGAACCCAAGGGAATGGCCTGGAGTTGTATCAGGGGAGGTTTAGGTTGGATATCAGGAAAAGGTTCTTCACCCAGAGGGTGGTTGGGCACTGGAACAGGCTCCCCAGGGAAGCGGTCACAGCACTAAGCCTGACAGAGCACAAGAAGTATTTGGACAATACTCTCAGGCACAAGGTGTGACTCTTGGGGATATCCTGTGCAGGGCCAGGAGTTGGACTTGATGATCCCTTGGTGTTCCATCCAACTCAGAGTATTTTTTTTGATATGTAAAGCAAAAGCCTTATTCTGCAAATACTTCCATGCAAGAGTTATTTATTCAGATAGATGGTCCTATTAAAATAAACTGGACACATCTGTAAAGTTATCCATGTGCATAACTGCTTATTAGATCATATACCCTGCAAGATGAAGCAGGTATCTGCACGCTACCAGAAATGTTCCCAGATCATATAATTTCCAGCTGAGGTCACTGAACTTCTGGTTCACTCACTGATGCTTTTAGAAGCTGTCACATTGATGACTGCAAGAGATTCACAGTCAAAAAAGGACAAGAGCCTGTCATTTGTGTGGCAAAAAAGCAACCATCTATCAGACACAGCACTATACGCACACACATGTAACATCCATCATCACCGTAAAATTGAAAGCACAAGAATAAGCATTAGCAAAAGCAACAATACTAGAGAGACCTATTACTTGAAAAGGATGATGTCGGGCAGGTAGATTAATGAACACTGCCAGCGGCAATCAGTAAGGCCAAATGGCACATTCCATAGAAAGTACACACACCCCACTTATTTCGTAAGTGACAGTAGTGCATCTGGAAGGGTCATTTCCTTAGTGTAAAGCGGAATGTATTACTATTTCTGTGCTCAACTCCTTTGTTAATTTTGCTAGTCCATGAACTAAATAGGATGACAAAACAACCCACAAGGGTCAGCACACTTCCAAAAAGCAAAAGCCAGACTGTTTTTTGTCAGTTTGTCTCTGTAAAAAAATTTACCTTCAAGTTAATAATTGAACAATCTCACACTGTATTTTAGTTTAGATACATCAAATGTAGGAACAAAAATTGGTACACTGAGATAGGAATATAAAGTGCATTCCAACTCTCATTGAACAACAGCAGGTTTGAGCAATATGCTCCTTTTGGCTCTTCTTAAAATCCTAGCCTGCAGCCTTACCCATGGGTCATATATATTGTTAGTACAGAATGAACTGATATAATTGGTGTAATTTGAAGAGAAGAGGACTTTTTTTTTTCTTTCCATACGCGGCATTGCTAACCTGAAAGATAAAACTAATCAGTGATTTATAGTCTTGTTAAGTGCGATGAGATCATACCTTGCTTCTAGCATTGTGTTACTGAAACGTAAGTGCATCAAACAAATTCACAATAATAATAATAATAATAATAAATATTTTTTCATATGCAGTGATGTTCCAGTGAAGTACAATAATGCAATAAAATCAAAACTTCCCACAGGAAACCAACTTCTAAATATACTAGCTACCTCTGTACATGTCTTTATACAGAGTACTTATAATTTCACAGCTATATAAACAAGGTCTAAGAAGCTCCTTTCCTTCAAGAAACCCTGAAATGAGCTTTCATAAGAAAAAATTTAATTCTTGTATTTATGTATGTCATATATAAATTTCTGTAAAATTATAATAATAATTAAAATGAAAAATTAAAGGCTAAATATGTTTTTATTGATGTTGTTTTCAGTATTTTCATTTCTCAGAAGTTTTGAAAAGATTTGTTTCTGTCCCAAACTATAAATAATTTCTGACTCATATTTGTTATAGTTTGGGAATGAAATACCAACTGTGAGTAAAACAAGATTTCACATACTTTCAGCTCTTACCAAAGAAAAACACACCAAAGAAAAAAAGGAAAAGAGCCCCCTGGCTTTGAAATAATATCTATCATCTTTTGTATAAAGGAATACTTTTTATAAAAATTAAAGCAACTGTTCATAAAATCATCTTGTGCTCTACTTATACATCGGTAAATGATACCAGAACAGGCAATGATATCTCAAAGCCATGGTTCTATCTCTAGGACCTCCTCAAATGTTAATTATTTTTGCTCAGGATGGAGCTGAGCATGGAGAATGTATCTGTTTCTGAATGCTCACTGACCTGTTCTAGTGCAAAGTAGAATGGAAACAGTAGGAAAAAAAAAAAGTAAAATACTTCCTTTCTTTCCCCTAAAATATAAAAGACAATTACTTCTACTAGAAAATTTTTTGCCAGTTTTCAGTGGCCTTCAGCATTGTCATAGCCTGTAAATTTTAAGTGTAAGAGAAAAGCCAACTGACTAACTATGGAAACAGTTTACCTTTCTCTCAGAGTCTCTTAAAAATTAAGTCCACAATCTCTGGTTCTTGGGAACTATGAGGCTAACATGCTGGCACCCTCTAGAGTGCTGTATTGAGATACCTATAGAGAACTTGGAATCAGAGTTGGAGCGTATTCCAGCCTTGCAGTATCCATTGGGAAAACAGGCCTACCGCTGCTGTAAGCACTGTTTTGTTAGAAGTGGTGGATTCTGGCACTTGCAAAATAGTCCTTTATCATGTAGGGCAAACCCAGGCCTGGGAACCAGCCTGAATATACTGTTCAGGTGAATACTTCCCGAAGTGCACCTAGAAAAACCCCACTGGTGTGTGCTGACTGCATGAGTCTTGTTATGCTTCCAAACTTGAGCAAACAAGTTTACACATTTCTGACCACACTGCCTGCTCTATGGCATGAGAAAAGTCCAGCTAGGTATGTATGAAATGTCTGAGATGCTCTTTTTATTTGAAAGAAAAAAAGATACAGAAATAGTTTTGTTATCCACTGAAGCTTACCAGATTAAACCAGAAGAGTAAATAAATACTTGCTTCCAATAAAAATAACTTCCTCTTTTAACAAGGAACTTGTTTTTGCATTTGATTAAGAGAAAAATAACATTACCACAGAGAATGTTTAGTATTAATTATGCTGTGACTTTTTTATTTTAATGTTTTGAACAATAAACCATTTTGTTTCAAGCACATTACTAGCCTTGTATATTGTAGCTGAATTTTGGTCAAGCTGTAAAAGAACAAAATTGTGCTGAATACAATTAAAGCAAAGTTATTCTGCCAACAATAATTAACCTCAAGCTAGAAGTTGGTTTCAATTTTTCCATTCAAATTAGCCCTGAGAATATTCACAGGCATATGTCACAGCTTGAGCATCAAATCATATGAGAAAAATATCAAAAGAAAGTAAAATTTACTAGAGAAAAATCCATAAAAACAGCTAATCTTTCTCTAATTAAACTTGCTTCACTGAAAAACAAGGAGACAAACACCAATCTTTAACAAAATCTGATTTTTTAATATAAATAGATGGATGAGAAAAAAAAACTAAAATAAAATTGTAGAAGTGTAAGAAAAAAATTAAGTGAAACTTCTTTCTTTTTTTTTTTTTTTTTTTTTTTTTTAAGTATCCTGGCCAATTCAGAGAGGAAGTTCTCTGGAAACTGCAGAATTCACACACATTTTCATTTTCCTTTCACTTTACTAAATAGCTTCTCCAGCATCTATATTAACTAATGTTAGAGGTTAGAGTACTGGAGTGGAGCATCCCATAAGAAACAAGAGTCATGATGGTTTATTGTCTCAGACTATAAATCTATCTTTTTACTCTTTTACTTTCTGTTCTTTCAGTGCTGCTATGATCTTGATTGAGTCACTGTTTGCATCTCCTTATCAATGTAGTTTTGCAGTTCTTACTCAGGTGATCAACAATTCAAGAGGAAGCTTTCTTCTATGATTTAACACTGTTGAATAAAGGGAAGCCTCTGCTTGGAAAGGGACTGCAGAATCAATGTTATATATTCAACCAAATAATTAGAAGTGATATATCTATTTCAAATTGCTTCGTTACTGTACAAGAGCATAAAAAAAGGACACACACTGGTGAAAGAAAAAATGGAACGCAACGAATGTTGGTCCAAGCAGGGTCAGCTGATATTTAGAAAATTACTGAAGGCAAAGATCAATCATGATACTCTTCACATCATGACAGTGAAAACTTAGGGAGAGTTAAATGTGTACAGGGAATGAATCCACTGTTCATTTTTTCAAGGATGCACAAGACATTATCATAAAATCATAGTATGGTTTGGTGTGGAAAGAACCTGAAAGATCATCTACTTCTAAGCCCACACCATGGGCAGGGACACTTCCCACTAGACCAGGTTGCTCAGATATTTGAATGAAAACTTTAGGCTTTGAGTGAAAGCTAGAGATAGCAATCTGTCATTTTTATCTGATCATTTCTTATACAAAGCTACACAAACATACTCATGCAGTAATAAATCATATGATCTGCATAACAGGATTATAATTTTTCTTCTGCTATGACATGAACTGAAATATGAAAAATAAAGGAAATGTTAATAGACACAAAATATTGTGTCAATTGTGTCTATTAAGATTTCTTGTGTGGTTTGGGGTTTTTTTTAAGAGTTTCAGTTATGTAACTCATCATCCTAAACCTCTGTGGGATTTTTTTTCCCAAGCATGTGACAACTGATGAACTCAGCACAATCCAAAAGAAAAATCTGGCCCACTGTATTACAATCATACGACAAATTAGACACCATTTCAGACTGAAATGAGAAAAAACAAATAAAAAAGAGGAAAAATAGTTTTAAAAGAAAAAAAAATCAATTAAGCTTAATTAAGATTTTTTTTCTAAAAAAGGATGCCTGTTTTGACCTTGAAAAGCAAGTTTGATCAATGGCACAGTCAAACATACATTACTGATAAAGGGAAGGTATGGCTACAGTTATACTTTTCAGTACTTAGATACTCCTAGATCTTAAAAAGTGAGAGGAAACTATTACATATAAAGTATACATGCTAATACAGGTACAATAATGCTATTAATGGTAATACACTGCTAATATCATAACAATATCGTTAATATCCTGCTGCCAAAATTAAGAGTTGGTTGTGTTCGAGTGGGATCTCTGTTCTTCTATGCAGAAAACAAACTAAAACGCTTCTGCCTCCAGCAGGAAGGGGACAAAGCATTAGAAAAGGTTTTGTATTGTAAAACAAATCTGTTACATGGAATGACAGCACTAGAGGGACTGAATCTTTACTCCGTAATTTCACACACGTTACTTGTTCTGTCACGTAAGATTTCTGGATATGGTTATCTAAATGATGTCATCTGAAATCAGAGGGGAAAAAAAGTGTCTCTTTAGACTTGGATTCAGCCACTGTTATTCAGCTCAGAAATTCACAGTGAATAGGACTACCTCTTACAAAGTCTCACCTACCAGATTCACAAGACCTTCTCAAAGTGAGCTCAGAAACAATTCTCAGCATTACAGATGTGATATCATCACCTTTAGCAAAAGCTTCAACACCCCTACTGTCCAAAACAAAAGCTTTGTCATCTTGAGGTAGAGGATAACATATTCCATGGCATTAGAGACAGCAATTTTAAAATACATTGATTGATACAATTCACCAATATTCAATCCATTTGCAACAGTTCATTGCTGTTTCATAACAAAAAATTCTGTGGTCTGAGAGGTTTGACAATGTAATCATCCACACCTAGAAAAAGAAAATAATGCATCTGAGATTCGTTACATAGCTATTTTCTTGACTTTATTAGCCCTTGAATTGATCTAAACATGCTGTGTTGTGCACTTTCGTTTTGAAACTCAGCTTTTAAAAAACATAGTCCGACTAGTCATAAAAAGGTTTGGTTCTTAAAGCCAAAAAGAGCACTTAAATTTTATGAAATATCTGCTGGGATTTTGAAGCATGAAAATAGATTTTCCTGCTGTGTTTTAGAGGTGATAAATTGACAGGTATTAAGTGTATGTATGGAAGTTTCCAGGAAAAAAAACATGCTATACTATGATGAAAAAACAACACTATAATCACATTAACTATACTAATGGCTTAAATTTTCTCTTAAGGATGGCCTTTTTAAAATCCAGGATTGGTTTCTTTTTCTAAGAAGCTGAAATATTAGATGTCGAAGTGCCATTAACTATGAGTTTAAGCTCTTCTGAAAGAGACACTGAACAATTACTTGTTTGAAATACTCGTTCACTACTGAACAATTCCATATCTCCATGTGAAACCTTCATAAGAAGCAGTGAAGGCCCTAAAGCAGAAGTGGGGGAGCAGCTGCATGGTATATCTTGCTTTCTGTACTATGATGCAAAACTTACACAGCACTTGCAGGCAGAGGTCCGTGGAAGATGATGCAGTTGACCCCAAGGACAGCATTGAAGAGCTAGCTCAATATTTTTCAGAGAACATCAGGTGATGGCAAATATCTTACTATTAATGTTTTATTTTGCCTAAATATCTATACTATAACGTAATAATGTTTATCTTTTATTTTAGTCTAAAAAAAAATTTTTGACAATTTATGACAATTTATGCTGAGGAAATAATAACATTTCATTTGCCAAAGGGAGTTTTCTCTAACCATTTATCTTACTATTACTTCTTAATATTCCTAAAGGCTGGAAGAACTAAAACAATCTGTTAGGCAACCACAGCACTACAACAAAACCAGTCCTTCATCAAAATAAGAATAAACAATTACAATGTATTTAAGGAAACCTAGAATAAAAAGGTGACAAAACTTAGATTTCAATGTAAAGAAAAAGATAGTGACTGCTCTGTATCCACACAAACACCTTAATAAGAAATGTAATTTTTACTTTGAGCTGTTTGTGCCAACAGTTTCTAAGTGAAACACAATGACAGAGAAGGAATAGCTGCTTACTCGGGAGCTGTTGAAGTAATTGTCTTGGATGATTCTGCAATTTACCATACAATTCCACCTCCAGACTGTTTAGTGCAAATGTGTAAGGATATCCACAGACACATACCACTGAGAACAAAGACAAATAAAAGCAAGACACTGTGCTCCAAAACCGTGGTCCTTATTTTGGCTAGGAGAAGCAATTAAACAACCAAACCCACCAACACACAATTTCAGGAATGCTTTTATATGATTGAAAGGTTGATATCCCATGTAGAAGATGTTGAAGGCATTCCGGATGCACAGAATTAGAGATAGATTTATTTATTTTTTAATTATCTGTGAGCATCTGAAGTGCAACACAGTTACCTTGGTATATGGCAATTCTCAACACTACTAGGAAAATGCTATGGCATAATGTTTGCATTAGGAAAACCACAGACATTTCTAGCGCTAACAAATTACCTTCAGAAATGTAAGCAAACTGGAACAAAATTGAGCTGTTTTACAACAAATATAAATCTTCTGCCTTACAAATACTATTTTAAGGAAATACTCTCCAATATTTTGAAACAGTGCACATGGGGTTTTTTATACTTCTTCTACCACCTTAAAACCTGCAGATAAGACGATAGAAAGTTCAAATCTAATATAGTTGCAAAAACTCAAAGTGTTCAAATATTCCTGAATTAAAAAGAACTTTTATTTCTGCTAGTGGAAAAGCTGTATTCAATTCATACATTGCTAAAGCCTTTGTCATCTATAAATTACAAATCACCAATCAGGACATAATTAATATAAATGTGCCTTAAACCCAAATACATGCATGCATTTTGCAACACTGTGATTGTATAGCCAGACAAAATTTTAGTTAGGGATGTGAGCAAAAGGGGCAAAGGCAGGTGGGTGCAATTGCAGGTAGGAGGCACTCCAGTAACAAGAGTTATCAGGCAAAAAAGCAGATAAGCAGAGGGAGTTAAAATTGTCAGAAATCCTGCTGAACATTCTGGAAGAACGATTGGCAGGACAGAAGAAAACCAAACAAGCAGATAAGCACACTCCCCTTCTGGGGAGGAATAATAGCATAAAAACATCTGGCATATGACAGATGAAAGAGGCAAGGCTATTTTACTTCCAACTTGTCTCATAAAACAGCTCTTAAGCCTGATCATTCAGGTCTCTGAAAGTAAGGACCACCAAGAACTTCAGCCATTATTATTAAACAGGGAATTGTATAATCAAAGCTAATTTAGAACACATCTTTTAAAAATTACATATTTCACATGTAGCAATGATGATTAATATTGTGTAAGAATTGCCATGAGCAGGGAGTGTATTGTTAGTAAGAGAAGTTAGTAAAATTCAGTTTTAAAGCTTAAAACTGGCCTGATTTTCAGTCTGCAAATGCTCCTATTCCAGAGTTCTCTAATTCCCTTAGTGATACATACATTTATTCAGCTGTAACACGGCACTCATTTCATTGCTACTCAAATTACTTAATTTTTCATACAAGCACCACAAACTTATGGCAGATTGGCTCAATTTGTGAAATTCCTCCAAAATGTAACATTTGTAGAATTACGGACTTTTTGACTTTTTCATTTCCCACATGGGTCCTTCTGGCCTTTTAGTTCCGTTTCAATAAAATATGTTCTATATATATTCACACTCTCTCTAGCAAAGCAAAAAGTATATAACAAGACACACTGCCCAAAAAAAAATTTCCGGAAGTATCACCATTTGTCTGATGCCTTCAAAAAGCCTTGCATCAGAGTGCAGTAGAGATCTAACTACAGCTTCTTCCATATTAAGTTTGTTAAGTGCTAGACTTTGCCGGTAAAAACAAACTAGGTAATCACAGAATTTAAACAGAAAACAAAAGCATTCCTCAAAGAGACAGAGGCCTGATTACAAAAATCAGCATGTAGCGACAAATGGATAACTCACCATTTGTAGGGGGCTCTCCCTTTCTTCCCCTCCCTTTGCACATAAAGAATCTCTAAAGGAGGTCAGGGTTCTGCTTTTAAGACTGACAGGTTGTGGCAGCTTTCAGATATGTTTGGGATGGTGGTTCCTTTTGTTGTTCATCTTTTGTGACAATTTACATTTAGCTTTTTTTTTATTTGGTGCTTCATTGTGCTGTTTTCACCATCACTCTGAAAAAATGGAGATGAATTCAACGAAGCGAAAGGCAGTCAAAAAAGCAAGCCTATTTTATGTCTCAGACCACTTTTCTGCACAGAACTACTTTGGTGTTGTTGCCTTAAAATGCTTAATGCCTCAGGGCTTACGTTGTCTGAAGCATTTTGTCTTATAATCAAGTTTATATCCTCAACAGAAAAGTCCCATCGAACTGAGAAATGCAGTATCTATAACTTTAAGAAATTCTACTGGTTCATTAAGCATTTCCAAGGTTATTTTCCTCTTAAAACAGTTGCTACTGATTGCAAAGTACTCCTCTTACTGCAGAATTGCAAAGGATACATTTCTGCTCCTGTAACGATTTAGCAAGTGTTACATCATTTTTTTCAATATGATAATATCCATTGGAAAACATCTTTCCAACTATCAATCACAACTATCTAATTACCATCAATCCACAGCTGCAATGGATTTGAAGTCCTGCTAACAATTGTTTTATCTCAGATATAAACTATTAAGCTTCCACTGATTTCAACAACACATGTCAAAGCTAATACACCTCAAACCTGTGAAGCACTAAAGTGTCACCATGACTTGTGCAGTATAAAGTAGTACCATCAATTTCTGTGGCAAGAGTTGTGCCAGTTTTTCTAGGTTCAGAGATGCAGATGAATGAAGCTGTTTCACCAAACTCTGCCTTTCCTCTTTGCTTTTACTCATGCTTCAATACAGCTCTGTTTCCCACCACGGTCTTCAATGCAATTACCTCACAGACAGAAACCACAATTAGATCCTATGTTTCCTACAAATAACACTGGGGAAAATTAGCAGGTACTGAACTCAGATGAGCTACATACCTTTCTACTGAATTCAAAAGATCTTAGAACTCAGTAGGGAGCATACCAATTATTTCAAATGAAACTTCTGTGTTGTATAAACTGTAAAGTTAAATGCATGGCAAACATGAATCTACATCCTTTCTCTGGAGGCTGAGGCTCAGACAATATCCTCATGTGACATAAATGTTTCTGTCCTTCAGAGACCTTGCCAGTATCTTCAGGCAAAAAGGAGGAAACGAAGACCTAATAATAACTTTTTTTTTTCAGTGAAAATATTTGTGTTGTGGAGAAAAAAATAAGCCTTATTATACACCATAAAGGAAAAGGAAACTTTCTCCAATTCCTCTTAAAGGCAATCACTCTAAGTAACTGAATGTTGAAATGTATTTTTTCCTTCACTTGCTAATAAGCCTAGCTGAATATGCTTGAGGTTTTTTCTGTTCCAGGCCCCTAAGCAGATTTTTTCCAGTATCTGCAGAGCCTGTTAGCTGTCTGTTACAGTTATAATATGTTAGATATTTTAAATTTTCATTACACAAAGAGCTCCTTCAGTTTGTTAATCTTTCCAACCAAGATATTAAGGTCTCTTAACAGGCTTTTAAGGATCTTTTGAACACCTAGAAGGTTTTCTAAAGAAAACTGCTAAAAAAAAAACCCAAAAAAACCCCCAAAAAAACCAAAACCAAAACCGAAACAACCAAAAATCCAAACCCAAACCAAAACAAACAAAAAAACTCCCAAAAAACCCCAACCAAACAAATTAAAAGAAATATAATAAGAGAATGGAAGTAAGTGACAATGAATGCCTAGCAGTTAAGATGTGGAACAATTTCTTCAGTAGCAGAGTTTTTTAACGGTAGTTACTTCAAAAAAGTAACTGGATTAGTGTGTCAACAAATATAAGAATATGATCATCACTGGACAAAAATTTTGTACCACCCATTTTACAATTCATTTACCAGATATAACTGTTCATTCCCTTAGCATAAAAGATGGAGGGTTTACTCTTTAGCTGTAATTTTCTCTGAAAACAGCACTCTTGCTCACTATCGAACTAAGCTTTTCCTGAAGAAGCATTTTATATCATGAAGGGAATAAAAAATAATATTATGTTTATTTTGACACATGCCACATCTACCTGTCAGCAAGACCTTTATCAAAGTCTCAAAGCACCCACTATGCGCAATTAAAGAAAGTTTTAACTGTGTTTCAATTTTGCCTATTCATCTCATAAGAAATTTGTACAGAAAAATGTCTTTAACACAGATGTTAACTGTCTTTCTCTGTGTATCCAAAAAGGGAGTATATTACTTACTGAAAATGCGTGAAGGGTTCACAGGTCAAATATCCATACATATTCCTGTTGTTTTCTCTTACTTGCATAAGTACTTGGCAGGACTTGATAGAACAAGGGGAAATGGCCCAAGTTATTCCAAGGCATCTTCAGCTTGGTTATTAGGAAATTTTTTTTCAAATGAATGGTTAAACAGTAACAGGCTCCTCAGAAAAGATGGAAGTGTTAAAAAAAAAAAGTAGATGTGGCACTTTGTAATAAGGTTTTAGTGGGCACGGTGTTATTTTGTTGAAAGCTGTATTCAGTGACTTTGGAGGTCTTTCCCCACCTTAATGATTCTATGATTTTAAGACATTTTACAGTCAAAGACAAATAATATCTCCTAGGCTGGGCCTGGCAGCTGTGCAATCCACACATGGAACATGAGTACAAAAACTCATGAGTTCAAAGTTCCATGCTGATAGTACCACCACCACTTCAGAAATCACTAAGAACTATTAAAAAAACCAAGGAACCATTTCTTAATCTCTCTAGAGTCCAGCAGGCTACAATAACATTAATCTACTCAGCGAGAAGTAGTCAACAGGCAAAAGCAAGCAGACTATAAAGTTGTCAGATGTTTAGGTAGAAGACAGTCTGACAGAGACACATAGGAGTAGCATAACTGTCAAAGTGAATTTAACTCAGAGCCTTCCTTAGGTATGGTCAAGGCAGCTCAAACAGACAAAGAATATAATTAATTCAACAGCTCAAATAGACTGCATTGTTGTTCGATCATAAAGCAGGGAAGAGATTAGATGCAGGGTCCAGGTGCTACCTGCCCACAACAGACGCCCAAGTACCTCATTTGGCTAAGACAGTACCAAAAGTCAGAGTTTTCCTCTGGCTACGTACCCAGAAATGCCTGGAAGGCAATTGAAGATATTAGCATAGAGACCATTAAAGTATATCACCCAAGAATGACATGTCTTGCCCATTAAAAAGAAGCTCAGGTAGACATTTAACATCATTAAATAACTATTTAACTCCCCTATATTAATCTGAATGCACACTCATAAAAATACAGATGATACCTATAGAAATCACTGCTGGATTTTTAGAGACTTTCTAGGGAGAAATAAACTCTGCCTTTGCCCAAGTACAATACTCAAAAAAATTGCAGTCTATTATGTTAGATTAGGTAATAAAAGTCCATCTGCACACCTACAAAGCAGCCCTACCCTGGCTGCTCTCAAGTCCATCAGAGGAACCATCAGCCCATATCAGGCCCACCTCCAGAAGATGAGAGGTACATGGATTCACAGTGGGAGGCAGGAAGACAATATGGATCCAGAAAAACTGATGTGCTGTTCAGGCCCCTCTTGTGGCTGTCCCAGAAGACCCTCAGCCCCATTTTCCAGGTGTGAAACACATCATGGTGAGTCAAGCATAAAGGGTCCTGCCAGCTGAAGGGGTGATGTTACCTTGGGAAATGGGACACATCATGGAACTATAGGAGATGGAACAAAAGGCAAGGAAAGGGATGGATTTAGGCAATTTGGAAAGGAAAACGTGTGTGGAAAATAGAGGGATAAGTGATAAATGGGCTGGTTGCTTGAAAATAAATAATGCATGATCACTGTGCTTTTTTAGCCACATCCTGCACTTGAACAGTTTAATCTGATCAAACTTCTTATTTGTTTTCTTTTTAATTCTCTTCCTGTGTGCATGTGTGTACTGAAGTATCTGAACACAGTAATTGGAGTCAGACCCCAGCCTAGAGGTGTGTAATGTCAGCAACTGCAGAGACTAGAATGAGAAACTTTCAGCTCCAAAAACTGGGGGTTCCTGGGGCATAGGCACCTATGTGTCCTCAGCACCAGCAGCTGGAACAACAGAAGGACTGGGTGCCACCAGCTGGACTGGGAACACAGGCTGGTTGGTCTCCATGTCAGCTGAAGATCGAGTGAGTTCAAGTGCCAGCCATGGAATTGGGACCAGGCATCAGAGCCCCCCAAGCCCATGCTGCCAGCAGCTGCAGCAAGTGCAAGTTCCAGTGCAAGAACCAAAATGGACCAGCTGACAAGTATGTGATGCAGCCTGGAAACAAAGGAGGGATATGTGTCTTTAAAGCTCGGGGCATGTCCAATCCATGGAGTCAGCCATAGCCCTGTCTGTATGCATACATGTGGTCTCCACATGTATTCTGCCTGTGTGTGCCTGCTGGGAATACAGTTTCAGTGTCACTGCTGGTTGGGCCTGGCGCATGGAAGAGTGTAGCAGTTTTGCCCATCTTGGTCTGTCAGATCCAGGGCATTATATTTTCCCTGGACATCTTCAAAACTAGATAAGTGCAGTTGGGTAGCTACAGTCACAGGCTGTAGATTTGGAATAATTCTCTCACAAGATTCAGGCAGAATCATCTGAAGAATACTCCATTCTCTGCAGAACAGAGGGGAAATAAAAGGTAAGACAGTTTTGAAAAGTATGTCCAGGATTCTCTCTTCTCTTGTTGCTGATTTTTAAAAATATTAAGCTGCATTTCAACACTGTCTAGAAGAATCATAAAAAAAATAATTCAGATCGGCCATTAGAGTGTTATTGGCCCATGTGAAGGGTATTACAAAGCTGTTTCTAACCCTGTTTGAACATAACAAACAAGATGTTTACCATAAGTCAGGTTTTTATTTGGTGAAAAAATAACCAACCACCAAAAAACAATTACACCTATATTTTTATAATGTGGACATTTATCTTTTTGGGGGGAGAAAAAAAAACACCAACAAAAAGACAGTCAGAGATCATCTTCATCTAAAGAAGGAATCAGGGATGCTGATGATATATTTGTTTCAGAAGCATTTGCTCAGCCACGGTGAATCATCCAATAAGGTATTAAAAACTAGTCTGCAGGGAAAGCTGATTCACACATATATATTTTCCAAACCTTTATCTTAAAATTATTTTAAATATTAGTCACAGTGATCATTGTTAGGTGCATTTTAAATTTTTTATGGTCTTTCCGGGCAAGAACCTAACAAAAAGTTAGCTTTATAGTGCAAAACAAGTGATTTCATAAGGAAAAAAAAATCTATCTTGCAGAACAAGGGTCAAACCTGTAGCACTGATCACCTACTCTAATGTACCCTGCTGATTTTATCACTAAATTCATAGCATTGCAGGATCATTGATGTTGGAGGGTACCTCTGGAAATTTCCAATCCAGCCCCCCAGCTCAAGGCAGGGGTAATCAGAACAGGCTGCTTACAAACATGTTCAATTGCCTTCACATACCTCTAAGGATGGAGACTCAACAAAGTCCCTGCGTAACCTGGTCCAGGGATTGGACAATTGATATCCAAAAAGCTTTTCTTATGCCTAAAAGGAATTTCCCATGTTTCAGTTTGTGCTCTATTGCCTCTCATCCTTCAACTGTGCTCCACTGAGAAGATGCCATCTCTATTTTTATTACTGTCCTCATCACATACCTAAACAAATGGATAAAATCTTGTGACTCTAAGGGTGGTCTTTACCTTATTATCTATATTCTTGAGATGTTAAACAGTAGCGACCTCACTATTGATCCCTGGGGATCACTAGTCAATGACTAGCCTCTAAATTAAACTTGTCAACACTGATCACAGCCTTCAGTCAGTTTTCATTTTACCTCACTGTCTATTTATCTAAGCGGTACTCCATCAGTTTGTCAATGAGGATATTGTTAGAGGGAAACTTTACTAAAGTCAAGAGAAATGACATCCACCATTCTCCTCTTGTCCACCAAGCAAGTAATTTTGTGGTAAAAGGCCATTAGGCTGGTCAGACAGAATTTCTCCTTTGTAAATCCAAGCTGACAACTCCCAATCACCCTCTTGATATATTTGAAGTACCTTGGTTATTTCCACATCCTTTGTCTTCAACTCCCCGGACTCATTTAACAGTGTGCCTGCATTTTCCCTTATCTCTTTTTTTTGTGCCACATGTAAAATCTCTTCTTGTTGTCCTTCATGTCCCTTGACACATTTAGCTGCAGATGGGCTTTGGCTTCCCTAAACTCTTCTCTGCACATTCAGATAACGTCTGTACAATTCCCCTTTTGTGTCCAGATCCTTCTTCCATCTCTTCTATGCTTTCATCTGATGTCTGTGTTTTGTCATAAGCACCCGTGTAGGCCTCCTGACACTATTTCTTGATTACAAATTACTACCTCCTAACATACTAAATGCAAACTGGAAAAAAGGAAAAAGAAAACACAAAAATTAAATTCATGCTATAGTTACTACTAGTTAAGGCAGTTACAGCAAACTTGTGTATCCATTGTAGTGCATGAAGATGAACTACATGTAAAGAGGAAGCATTTATTCTCTTTGTAAAACAGAGCCTTCATCTGATAAATTACTGTTCTTGGCCCAAATTCTCAGCTGGTATTTATTTATATGGCTCCACTGAAGACAAAGCAACTACTCTCATTTGTACTTGCTGAAAATAGAGCTCATTAGAATCTTTTTTACTCTTACTCATTATGTTTGAATGTTAATGATTTCTTCCCTGTTAAGAAATTAGATATCTCAAGATACTCTAAATTCTTACCAGGTATACTCAAAAGTCTAGGTATCATGTTTGTTTAGCAGTTGCTGCCTCAGAAAAGTAATTTTCTGAAAGATTCTTCCTCCCTTCAATGGAAGCAGGTGAAGAATTGGTGAAACAGGAGAGTTACTTCCCCCACCACTGTACCCATATAATGGGCAACTGAAAGTAGGAAAGTTTATGTATCACAGTAAATGCTTGCTGGACTAAATCATATTGCTTCACAGAAATGTTGAACAGAGAAAGGCAATCTAATGAAAATTGGCACTTAGTATTTCTTACAGTATAAAAAAAAATTAAGTTTTAATCCACAGCCATGAGGAAAATCACATTTCTTACAAAAGATATAAAAGGATAGCATTGTGTCAATGCAGAGTAGACAAAAGCAAAGGAATTAACTATGAAAGTCTTATAGAGCTTTAAATATTTTTAGTGTCTGGTTGAAGATAATTTCTTACAGCTATTCATCATAGTAATAAAATCTGAGGGTTTTCTTATAAATTAAGTTTGTTTAGGTAATATTATTGTCTCTAAGTTTCTCAAGCAAAAATGCCTCTGTTTTTACATGGATGTTCATTACAACTCAAAATTCTAATTTTTACTTTTTTTTTTTTTAGTCAGACAATGAAAAATCAACTAAAAAAAAATTTACTGAGACTCGAAAGCACAAAACAAGACAGAAATGCTCAATAAAAGTTATCTACAAATACTTAAACCAAACTGAAAATTCTGAGTGACAGACAAGGGAATAAAGTATTGCCTCTCAAGGATGAACAAGATTAACATAAAGACCAAATGATAGACAGATCCCATCAAGACCAAATCTGAAAAAGCCTTCCAAATACCAAGAATATGGTGAATGTACAGCTCAGGAAGCTCTAATGAAATCTTTGTAAACGTGTAAGTGCTACACTGGTTTTTGAAGGATGAAGTTTTATTTATTACAGAGAGCTGTTACTACCAACTTAGAAAAACACTAAAGAAGGCCACTTCCAGTTCCTTTCTGTTTAGTGCAAGGCTAAAACTGTAAGAATATGAGTTAACTACACTATAGCAATGCATTTATTAAAAAGAAACCACTGACCCAATCTTAAAATACAAGTTAAAATAGTCAGAAATTTTTCATGTTTATCATATTTAATGGGAACACATAGGGTTAAAGAACATTGGAAAGGGACAACTATAATGCCTATATTTGAAAAGGTAAAAGAAGAAATATAAAATTATAGAAGAGGCATTATTTTTTAAAATTTAGATAAGCTTACAGGAAAGATATGAGATTATCAATAAATGTTTGAAAATAAAGGGCAAACAACCCCAAATTTGTATGCATTAAAGTCAAATGGTATTCAACCTTTTGTATGGCATGGTAAAAGACCTGTTTAAAAATAATAGCTAAGAGACTGCAGATACTATGATTTTAAGTAGGGATTTTGACACCATTTTATATGACATTCTCAAATACAAACTAAGAAAATATAGTATAGATAGAACATTTATGTTTTATGGCCTGTAGCTCCCATTTGTAATGCAATTCCTCAAGGAGTCTATCTTGACTCTGGTTATGTGTAGTGCTTCAACTAACGATTTGGCTGGTGATATAAACACTATATGCATGAAATATGCAGTTGATGAAAAAATTTTGGGATGGTTTGCAGGCATGCTGAAGATTAATATCAGAATTCATAATCTCTTAATACCTTTTCTTCCCCTGAAAAAAATAGTCTTAGTGGAAACTAAAGAGCATGAGTCAATAAAGACAAGGCAAGGTTTTACACATAAGTAGAAATAGTTTTCTAACCAAATATGGGATGAGAAAAACAGTCTTTCAGAAAAGATCTTTGGGTTTATGGAGATCATAAAACGAAATGCTACGCAATTACGTCATGATGCTACTCAAAAGGCAAACCATACTAACAGGTATAAGCATAAAATCCTGCCTGAAAAACAGGCAGTTACTCTCTTTGCTTTCCTCAGTGCTGATAAGGCACCAGCTGGAGCTCTGTTCAGTTTGTGCACTGATTGTCAAGCATGGTGGGGACTGACAGGAGAGAGTTCAGGGGAGATCAATATGAACTTTGCAAAGAGGAATGAATGAGTTCATTTAGCCAAAGAAAGTAAAGATCGTAATGTTGATTACAGGTTTGAGACACAATTACTGTTGCACTGAAGGAAGAGGGACCAGTCTTTCCTTCGTGTCTTTGATGAACAGAACCCAATGAAGTGAAACTACAGAAAATAAGAAGCAAGTTGGATATTTAAGCAAAATTTGAAGAAAATGTGACAGATTGCCTGGGAATATGGTGGATCTCCATATTTGAAGGTCTTAAAAAAGGAACCATACAGAGGATTGACCCAAATTCTTTTCAAGCAATTCTTTCCTTCTAGCCCTATTTTCAATATATTCTGTGAAGGTTGTGAAACATTGTCAACTGAGAGGAACACTAGAATACCAAGCAGAAAGAATGAACTGCTTATGATAACTGTAAGAAAGAAATGGGACTTAAAATCATTCACAAACTCTTGGATTTAGGGACTAATAGGAAAACTTTCAATTACAACCTACAAGTTCACTATCTGGAAATGAAGTGATTAAAAACACAAGGGTCTTCCATAATTTTTTTTCTTTTTGAATAAAATGCTGTGTTTTGATATATACTAAAAGGTATTTTCAGTACTATAAAGGCCATTGTGAAAGGCCTTCGTGATAGGCTCCTCTTCTAGAGAACTGTATGTGGTATCTCTTGATCATCCTTAATATAAGAAATATTCAATTTTCACTTTGACACAAGCATAGAGCAACTATAAACAGAGAAATGAAAAGCTTTTATTATCACATGGTCCAAAAGCTGTTATTCCATACAGTGTTTGCCAGACTAAGAGCTGAGACCAATAATAAGTGGATTGAGGATCACAGAATTATTTGAATTGGAAGGGACGTGAAAGATCATCTAGTTCCAACTTTATTGCAATGTCGGGGGATACCTTCAACTAGACCAGGTTGCTCAAAGGAAACAAAGAAAGAGTTAAAATATTTATATAGTACTCAGGAACAAACAGAGGTTAGATCATCAACAAACTTATGTTACAAGTTTTATAAAGAAGTTTTTATCAGATGGAATTGCAAGAACAATCAAAAAACTTCCCTGTCAATCAGACAGGCAAAAATCCACTCAGTATAATTTGATGTACTTCTGACAGACAGTGGTTCAGAATAACAATTTTACTAAAATTATATTTTTCAGCCATACATAGGCATGGGTAATTCATACTTCCTGTCTACTTAAGGATCTACATGTATAAAAATGTAAAGAAATATACGTTCTTTACAGTAAAGGAAGTTTAAAATTATTTTATTATGCCTATACAGGTACACATGTTTTCCTGTTTTAACTTACCATGACTATTCACAGGTCTCATTTGATTCCTACAACTTTGATGACAGCCTTGTTAATCAAGTAATTATGTCAACCAAGCAGTCTGAACATTTTCCAGCTCTCCTTCTCTTTGCTTGTTGGTTCTGTGCTACAATGGTTTAGGTGTCTTCTTACTCATTTAGTATATACAAGTTTCAACAGTTTGCTCCCTAATTCATCCTTCACTTACTATCATACTTCAAATTAATTTTTGATGTAACTGTCTAAAAATAATTGCTTCCTGCTAAAAACCTCAATGAAAATAGTACAGAAGTAATGCAGATTATTTAGAGAAAAGAGTTGAATTACTGACATTCAGTGTGACAGCAATGGCATGCAAATTCCTATTTCTTTACTGTGTTTCACAAATGGGAAGGATTACAAGACACCTTTTTTTCTGTAACCCACATGGCAGATTCTTATCATAGACTGCCTAACTTACCCAACAGAAAGGAAACTAGTGATCTTTTCCTTTATTATTATTATTATTATCATTATTATTATTACTATTAATTCACTTCACTACAATTTCAGTGAAAAGTTACAACTAAAAAATCTTCTAAATCAATTCAAACCATATTTCAGTCAAAATAGGATGATTAGATTTTTATTTTTCTTAGTAAAAATATTACATAGCCAGTCTTCATTATATCTGGGTACATCTTCTAGTGCTTTGAAAAATATCTGGAAGTAGAGCTCTACATTATAAATGGGCTTCATCTGAACCAACATGAAAACAGCATTTTAAAATTTCACACTGTGTCTCATAAGTCACTCAGAGAAAATATTTTTGTACTTTCACACCCTCATTATGAATAATGTAAAGAGCCAATTAATAGAAAATGTTCTGAATTATGAATTAGGACCAAATTAAAAATGCAAAATTACAGAAAAACAATGACTGCTTGTTTTAAATTCCCCTTCCAGACAGGTAACCATTTTTAACTACATCTGCTATCCACAGTTGATCTATATCTTTATCTATTCTTATGGCTAATGAGGAACAAATTACTTATTACTCATGAATGACACTAACTACCCACTCTTGCACAGAAGAAGTATATTACAATTTACATTTAAATGGGATTTGAAATGGTAATGAACAGAGACAGTATTCTAATTATCTATAAAACTACTAATTACTTCAGAATCATACTCTATATTTGCCCAGCAGCATTAATAAAGAACAGTTCAGGATTTGTAGAATAATTCCCAATAACAGGGGGTCAGTAATTGGCAAACAATGCCACTACGTATTTAATATCATTTGACATAAGGGACATGGCTGTATGTGGTACACATAAAAAAATATCTTAAGAAATCACCTCAAAAACATTTTATATTATCTTTGAGTTTATGTAGAACCTTGGATCTAAGGTGTGGTTCTTCCAAATCCATCTGGGTCAAGTGGGCGCAAATGGATGTGGAATCTTGGCCTCTGTCTCCATTTGCAATGCTTAATTTCCCTGTGCCTCTTTTTGGTGGTTGTTGTTGTTGCTGTTGGATTTTTGTTTTGTTTTCTTTGTATGGTTTTTTCCGTAACTGTCATTTAAACATTCAAGACCAGGATGGTAAAGAAATTGGCAGGAATACTTTGCGCACACAACATAAAGATGTATTTTTTTTTCAGTTTAAAAGGTCAAATTATTTTTTTTTTCCCTGACTAGTCATACTGATTTTACTGTAGTCCTATCACTATGTCAGGAGAAACCAAGAATCATTATTAAGCTTTTCTGATAGAAGAAAACATTTTCTTTACTTAACAACCCAGGAAAAGAAGTTGGTATTTCATTCAGAAACATCATTCAGCTTAAAACAATTGTTCCTTGAGTTTTTCAAATTTTACTCATTTATTTCAACTCTTCTACACACATACAGATTCCAGCTATCATAAAACATTTGAGAAACTAACAAGAAAAATTAGTTCTTCAGAGGGATTTAATTGAAATAATTCAGTAAACAATGTAGTGGAGATGTAGTTGAATAACATCGTAAACTTTGCATGATGGTTCAAAAGGAACTTAATACCTTAACTTTCAATAGTGTGGAAGCACAAAATTGTGACAAAGACAGCAAAGTCCAAAGATATTTAATATTTGCTTTATAGCACATTACTGAAAGTACTCATTAATATATTATTAGCCTATTCTATTTGATATTTGAAGTACATAAAATGTCCATGCATTAGTGTGAGTCACTTTCTGTTCCAATACTGAAGTGATTTTCCCAACTTTGACACTTCTTTCTGGCGATACACATACGTGTTTTCATACTGTTCTTCCACTAATTTAACAGTCTGCTCAGAAATTCCAGTTTCATTTTTGTTGCACCTCTTGCTCATTTGCGGTCTACTCTTTGTTTCAAATTCAGCAACAATTTCTGATGCCTAGAGACATGTTTTTCATGGAAGGTCTTACGAACATTGAAATGAGTAATTGATACTGAATTATGCATAGATTTAAACTCTCATCTGAGTCTATTTTTTAATCATTATCACTATTTCTATCTTCTGTTTCTCTTAGTAACAAGTTAAATAAAGAAATAAGACAGGAAGACAAGAAGCTCCCAAGATTCATTTTTATGAAGGTTAAAAGTTCAGTCTCCAGGTAGACTAGGTCAATATCAATTCCACTTGCAGCATCCAGCAAATGAGTTTTAAGAGAGGGTAGCAGAGCTGCTCCTGATTAAAAATTAGAATAACAGTTGCAGATTAACTGCTAATTACTGACAGCACTTGGCTCAAATGTTTTGCATTGAATAGAGACAGATGAGAGCTCTCTGCCCATGCCAAAATAAAAGGGCGTACTGGGAAAAGAATTTCAAAGTCAAGAATTTTGGGGGACTCCTTAATTGACTTTCTATTCTAAGCAGAAATTTCCCATCACCTGCAGTTCACAAAATTAACATAAAAATGAAAATCCCTTCCTCTCCTTCATATTTCTGTAGACAACATCTTTTGTGCAAAAAATGAACACTCTGCACTACTCTGACTTATAACATGAACCAGGCAACTACATATACCAGGGTAGGTAAAGGACCAGATCTCTTGGGTCATAGACAGTCTGGATAGTAATGATAATTTTTCTTGAGCACTGCCAGTCTGGGTGAAAAGCTTCTATAAAAATCCAGAAACTTTGCAAAAACTACTGATTTGGAATTAAAAGTTAAATACACAATTATGAGAAATGTCTTGAAAAGGATTCCACAAACGGAACTTTTTAAAACACCAGAACTCAACAAGTTAGGCGTTCATGCTCATATTGGGCTAATAAACAAGTATTGTACAACTAAATGAAAAAAGTGGAATGTTTTTCATCTAATATTTTGGTATGCACTTTTAAAGTAAAAGAAACACACAAGAACAAGAAACAGCCCAGCCAAAAGCGAGTTCCTTTTTAGATGCAAATCTAATGAAAAATACTCTTTGGAAGGAGCACTTACTTGTTGCTGAAGTTTAGACACAAACCCTGTTGCAGCAGCTGCTCCCAACTATACACACACAACCTATTTGCATGTTATGAACAAAATAAAATGCATTATTTCTCTTGTTGCATGTAGCTTTCTCCTCTGTTTTTTTGTTTGTTTGTTTGTTTGTTTTGATTTTATTTTTTTTAATTCACTGTTAGCCCATACTTGTACCTTCTCTTCATCTCTCTATATTTTGATGTTTTAGTCAGGACCACTTTAGTCTTAGACAGAAAAGAAAAAAACAGGAACCAAATTGTATCTGTCTTCTTTATTTCATATCTGAAAATTCCTTTCCAGTGAAATACTATATTCTGGTTGGACTATATTCTGATTTGAGAGTATCTCCATATCTGGTTTTCTATGTATAATTCATAACTGTTTCATTATTATTTTTGTTATTGCAAACTTTTCAAAGTTGTCTCCTCTTCCTGAACTCTGAATTGTGTAAACAGATGGCACTAGGCATAAAACATTATTTTTTCTTGAATTTTCAAAGGCTATGAAGTGTATTTGGAAAGACTCAATATATTTCTAGAGTACAGGATTTTATTTAGACATAGTAGGCACTTTAGTGTCTAATATATATATATACTTCAAACCTGATCTATGCAAAAAATTGAATTGACAGACATCAAATTACACTGTACGTAAAATCACAGCAATCAGTAGCAACATTTCATATTGCAGTTCAAATTTTTAAATGCTGCCTGAGTGTCTAGGTATCACCTTTCCCTGTAAAACCTCTTTCCAGGAAATATCAAAATCTAACTCAACTTTTTAACTCCTTTCTTTCTGAATACTTACAATTAAATTTAAGTATTCTTTTGAAGGAGATATAAAAGTATCACTCTGTGCTCTAGACTTTCCATATAAAACTGAAACGACTCAGCTAAAACAAGCCACTGAAAAAACCTTCCAGCCAACAAGATGATATCAAACTTTCAAGTCTCTCTCAGTGTCAAGAAAAAATTCTACAAGCTTCAAAATGACAATGTTTCACATGGATAACCTGTTGACAGAAAGTAAATTCACAGCATAGTCATTCAGTCATTCATTCTTGTCATCTCCCTACAGGTCAAAAATAGTCCCATTTTTTTGTGGCTTTCCCATGACTAGTTGCAAAATTGACTATAGAAGCTTTCATTTCACATGAAAGAATATTTCTGAGTTTACCACATCCAAATATTACCCAGAAGAAAATTTAGATTTCATGTAGAATTTCCATATAAAAAAAACAATCTCCATAAAATATTGGTGCCAATGTCTGTTCTGCATTCTAAGCAAATTTTAACCATTTGTATTTTTCCTGTGATACTTGTGCAATGCAGTGAAGAAAGTGCAGAACACAGTTTAACATTTTATCTACAACAGTTGTGGGCTTCACAAAAGTATGTTTTTTTAAATTATGTGTATAGCTCCTAGGTGGACAGAAGGACAAAATAAACTGCTTTATATACATATTGTTATTTTTAAAACCCCTTTAAATTTTGTTTGATGACTAATAAAAGTCAGCATTTCCAAAGCTTTTCTCGCCTTAGTTCTGTTGAAAGTGTGGAAAGAACATTTTCCTGTTTTCAGCAAGTACCTTCTCTTGTCCAAATACTTCATACCTGATGATAATCCTGAAACATGGGTTAGAGTAGTACCATTTCCACTAAAGCAATTTACCCTCTCCATCTACCTGCCAGAACTATATGTATTTCAAAGGCCTTGCATAAATGATAATTGCTGGTCACAAAGGTTCAGCAGAGACTATTGATGAAAATCTGGTAATTTCTGTTGAGCAGGGTCTGGCTGGTATGGAGTCAGATTTTTCCATAGCATCCTATATGGTGCTGTGTTTTGGACCTGTGGCTCTACCACCCTCAATAACAGACCGGTGTTTTAGCCATTGCTGAGAAGCTCCTGCACAACATCAAGGCTTATTCTGTTTCCCCTTCTGTCCCCTCAGTGAGGAGGCTGAGGCTGAGATGAGGTCAGGAGGGGACACAGCCAGAACAATTGACCTAGACTGACCCATGTCATATCCCTTGTCACGTCATGCTCAGCGATAAAATCAAGGAAAAGAGGAAGAAGGGGAGATGATGGTTAAGACATTTGTCTCCCCAAACTAGCTTTATGAACGCCAAGGCCCTACTTCCCAGGTAGTGAGTGGACCTTTGCCTGCTGCTGGAAAGTATCGAGTGAATTCCTGCTTCACTTTGCTTTGCTTGTACAGATTTTACTTCACCTATCAAACTGTCTTTATAAGTGATTAATAAGCCTTCTTTCCATCTTTATACCTTCTCCCCATCCCACAGGAGAGCGGAGGGAGTGAGAAGCTGTGAGGATTCCAGGAAGAATAGGAAGCCAGGAGCAGTCTGGAGGCACCCGACAGGTAACCCACAGAGATATTCCCTCAAGTGCTCCAAAAACCTTGTGTTTATCTAAGTTCCACCCCTGTGCTAGTCACTAGGGACTTTAGGAGGAAATAACTGTAGACCTGATGCAGCCCTTCATTGCTCTGAGCTGCAAAATCTCTTTTTTGCCTGGAAAAATTGTTTTGGAAAAAGCGTGAAACAAATTCAATATAAATAATTCAATTGGTGTGAGAAAGCAACACTGAAGCTATGTGATAATGGGAGGAGTAAACTGGGTTAGAGTAGCACGCCTCAACAAACAGTGGACAGCGGAAAAAAACTGGGACACAAGAAGCACTCATCTAATGTGAAAGTTTTTCACTTGACCATGTTTCCCAGCTCTGAGATTTGCTTCCTGTGAACATTTGAATATTAGAAATTGACTGACATGAATGCTCAGATCAGTGAGTTTTAAACTTAAGCATCCTAGTAGTTATCCAAAGTTAGTTTGGAGTTATATATTCACTCAGAAATTACAGCAACTTTCATACTGGCCAGTTAAATCAGTCACTCAGACTCAGGCAACTAGAACAAAATAGATAAAATCTGTAGCTAAAAAAGCACTTAATGGCTTTCAAATGCTCAAACCAAATTTCAGCAGCTATATACAAAGAAAGTACACAGAGATAGATGTGCATCCATGCAAGAAATGTAGAACTCTTGATTATGTACAAAGGCTGCATTTTTTTAACAGCTACATCAAATAACTGCACTATGGATAATTATCCATTGTCGGAGGCTGATGCAGTATGGTACACTCCCTTTCATACTACAGAATCTAGTGTCACAAATTTAATTTATCAGATGTTAAGGCCACATCTCTAAGGTATTAATTAACTGAGTACCAACAGCTTGTATAGTTATATAATCTTTCAAAAATACATAATTCTTTCTCTCAAAACTTGGAAGCTGTTCAAAAACGGCTAAATAAACAATCGCTCAGCTGTCACTTAAATTACATGAGTACTATCGTTCTATTCAACACTGTATGCAAAACCTGTACTATAAACATGAAAGCACTAAAATAAATTTAAAGTATCTTGAATCTTGCAAACATCTGTCTATTCCTTATCTTGCATGCTTTAGGATGTACCAGAGCTGCTGCTTATTTTATCAAATGTGTCAATCACCAACTTAAATCACATAATTTTGTCTCTTACACAGAAATTTCAATGCAACTGTTTTACTGTATCTCATTATCTTTTACTTATTTCACTGCATCAAATGTGTTTCAGTTTTCCTTACATTATAAAATATCATCCACAGGAATGTAAATGTTTGTTATTGAGCTGTAAATGGTGACAGGAACTTGAATCATAACTTCAGCTGTGAGTGACCAGGTGCAGAATTTAGCAGAGTGAATCTAGGGTTGCGCTCCAGCAGACTCCAGGAGCTAGGAATCACTTTTGCCCAGCTACCAGAGCCTGGCCAGGTCCATCCAGATGTCTCTTTCCAAGGGTAATCAATACATCTCATGCTTTCCACGTTGTGTGGTTCTGCCAGGAGAAAGGCTGTGTGTGGTAGGGTCAGACACTGTGTGGTGCAGACAGCTACACAGGGGCTGCCTTTCAACAAACAACAACAGGGGCTGCATGCAACACCTCCAGAATCTGCATGAAACCTAGGAATGGACAGCCAAGTCTTCTTCCTTCTCTCCTGCTATCAAGGCTGACGCTCTCTAGGGAAAACTCAGATTCCTCCAGACTGTGCCACAGTCAAGTCTGTTGACATTTCTCTATGTTGAACTACAACAGTTCTCTCGTACAGATTCTGGACTCCAAGCAGCAAAGTATGAAACCTGTGTCTTAGAACAGAAGCAGGGACATAGCAAATCCTGGTAGTTAAACCATAGAAGAAAGGAGAAGATCTTGAGGTGTCAGATACAACATAGACACAGCAAATGTCAGATCTCCCTGAGTGGAAAGCAATGAACAAATCTCTTGTGAGTTTATGGCTGGGTAAAATAATGGCAGCAAAGATGGAGAATGGGCATTTTGCACAAGAACTGCTTTCAAATCTCTTCCTGGCTTTTTTTCTCACATCCTCTTTCCTGATGAAGACGTTTCAAAGTTCAAAACAGGAAAGGCAATCAGGACTAACTTTAAATTAGACTTGCTCTTTATTTGCATTCAATACGAGTACATAAATTATCCTCCCAGCCTCTGATTAAAGCTACACCGAGTCTGTACATACCTTCTGTACAAAGAAGGAGCAGACAAAACCCTGGCTACGCAGCATATGCTCTACTTTTGCAGTATGTCAGAACATGTGGGAGAATGAGGGGAGCTAAGGATACTGGAATTATATCAACTTTCTCCTCATGGCAGAGGAGAGGTCTGAAAGTTCAATGCATGAATCTTGATGCCACCTGCTCCTATATTCACTGGAAGTGACTCTGCTTTCAAACAAATTTTAATTTGGTGTAAGTATATTGACTACAGTGGAAATACAACTAAATATTATACAGATGACAATCAGTCTCTGTATCTGAAATAGTAAAATTCAGGAGGTCTAATAATGTAGCACTGATTCTTCTGGAAAGGTCATGAGCTTTCAATGTATATGCAACACACGTTGTACTACACTGGTTATTTAGTTGTAGGAAAAGGTAATTTTGTGCATTAAAATTTACAAACTCATAAAAAGAGTCCATAAAATATATCCGTATGCTTTTGTTAATCCTTCCATCATTTACATTTATATATTTTTAATTATTTTATATGTGGTGTCTTATTGAGACAGAATGGGTAACTTGAATTTACAGGCTGTCGGAAGTCAACAGTAAACATGAGTGACATGCAACAGCCTTTAGCCTTCTGACTTACTCTTGAGCTGAGCAGGCACAGCATTATTTGTTATGATTACCAATTCAGAACATATTCATAACTAGCAGATGTTTTCCTCTTGGTTGCTTGGCAATTAAGGGATGTTGCTGCAGCTGAATTTTGCACCTGGACAGTAAATGACCAAACCAGTTCTGTAAAACCTTTGACATACAAAAAAAAATTTCCCTTAGTGCAAGCGATTATTTTGAAACTAACAGTAGATCTATGTGTCAGAGATAATTAATTAATCTCGAATCACTGGTGAATGTAATCAGATAGCATTTAATTTTCAACCACTATGTAAGGATATAAAGAACACAGAAGAAAACAGGATAACATTCTCTACTGCTGCTGCTAATTTTAACAAACTTGATCATATATTCAGTTTTGGGTACATTATAATTTTTTTCTCTTCAACAATAAAATGAAAAAACTGTGCATCTATTATGAAAAAATAGCATGCAACTAGCTAGCCAAAAGCTATTTCTTGATACATACCTTCAAAGAACAGCACTTGATTTATAGTGTCATGGTTTAACCACAGCATAGTGATTATGAAAATGCAACAGTAAACTCCTTGTGAGGAATATGCCTTAGGAAGTGAAACAAACAAAGTTGAGGTGTACTATTTGCAAAAACGATTTAAAAAGCATCACCTTGGTCACCAAACCAGCTTCCATAAACACTTAGCAAATTCTGGAAGTAAGGATTTGTGTGTGCCAATCTGACAGCAAAGACATGTACAAGTCATTCTATTTGGCAATAAAGAGAGAAAAAAACAAACAAAAAAAAACCCTACAGTTTCTGGTAAAAATCACTACACAACAACCACAGATTTCTGTGCTGCACTGAAATACCTGAGTGCCAGACAGTAGGACCTTCAGACAGTGCTCTGATCTGTATTTCTGCTACATTAATGAAATACTTCGAGGTCTGAGAACAAAATTTTGCCTTTTTACCCTTTCTCTCTATTCTAAGACCTAAACAAGCTGTCTCATTTCTGTTTTATTCATGGGGTTGATGGTAAGAGAATTACTCCCTAGTATTTCAAAACAAAAGGTCGGAATGTATAATTTAAGATCTAATAAGGTTTGATGGAATTTGGACCTTTGGAAAGTAGTTTAATGCATGCATACTTAATGTATGTTTAACATATATATTGCAAATGTAGGTTAGTTCCTTTCTATTAAAAAAAAAAAAAAAAAACCACCCCAAAAACCAAGAACACCCATTAATGAAGTAAGAGCATGAAAGAACACAAATGGTTGTTTCTTTATAAAATAGCACAAAGTACAGTTAAAGAAAAGGTGACAGCCCAACAGTCAGTACTGAGGCAACTAAACACAGCCTGCCACATGCCATCACTTTAAGATAATTCCTTTATTATTCTAGTTTAGGAAAAAAAACCCAACACATCACTAACACTCTCTGTGTCCAATCACTGCAAACTCATTTGTTATTCATTGAAACATCTATCAAGGATCAAAATAGCTTCATTTTCTATTCATGATGCTCCCATATGCACTTCTTCAGGTCTTGCACTGTATTTCAGCATTTAAATGACAGATTGTACAGTGGGAAGTAGCATTATACATTAACACTTTGAATGCCACCTTGTAACCCAGCCCAGAAACACATACAAGTATGTTTTATTCTGAACAATAAGGTAAACTCATTGCTTCCTGTGGCATTTCCTGAGCATTTTAGCCTAGGATTCTAGGTGGTTTCTGAAGCCCTGAATCAACCACTTCATTATTTAACATTTACCCAGACATACCATTTTTTCTCACAGAAATTAGTAGTAGATATTTGTAAGATATAAATGCCATACCGACAATCTTACATGCTACATTTAACTTTGTGGGTAAGATAGCATGTTTTGGAAAAATTGGGGGAATTTTGTTAAAAGGGATATAATGAAATTCCATAGAGAGCTGGAGACAGGGTTTTAGAGGAATGGAATTATAACCTGGCACCATCTTTGCAGCATAACCAATAATTAGTACAAAATAAAGGAAGGCATGAGGAAGCAGGGACAACAAAATAAGTAATAGCACAACCTGTGATTGCTTTTTTTTGTGTTGTCTGCCTGAGCTTTTCTACTCTGCAGCAGGACATAAAGGCCAATCACTTTTTTATATGATGCCTTATAGGCAGAAATAATTTTTCATCTTCTCCACATAAAGAGGAAACTATACTGCATTCCCAGCTTTCTAGGCCTACATACAAACCATCCCTATTGAAGACAGCAGCAAACACCACTCCAGACAAGTAATTTACTTCTGGTCTCTTCCAAAGGCAGGATGAAGACTAAACAAACTGCTGCACGAGCATCCCAGCTGTTATACATCACCTTTTGAGGTGTCGTAATTTTATCACACATTTCACTCTGAGCCCAAGGGCTTAGCACAGTGTTCTGGGTTTTAGCCCAAAGGCCAGGTGGCCCAAATTATATCCCGTGGGACTTAAGAAACCATAAGCATTCTCCTTTCCTTGCACACTGTAAGAACAAAACAGATGTAAAAAGCCACTTATTAGAATGGCAGAATTCCTGGTTCATTTGATACTGCAGTAAATCCCTGCAAAAGTCATAAAATTAACACATTCCAGAAAGCCTGGTGTCTGTGATGTAATCTTAAAAATAAAGATATAAGCAATTTTTTTTCTTAATTTTTCTTAGCAGATACTATAAGAAAACATTGGTAAAACTTTAAAGAATAAGCACCTTGTAAGGTTTTTAGACCTTATTTAAAAGTAAATCCCTAGTGTTCCATTTACATAGAATTCTTATGCTAAATAATAGAAAAAGTATCACTTATTCATATTTAATATACCCCAAGTTTAGTATGTCACTAACTGTTTTTTCAGTAGTTTGCCACTGAATTGCACATCTGAATCTTTTGTGTCCTTTGTACAATACAAAGTTTTCAGTGACTTAATTTAACAGCTCAAATGATAGGAACTTAAAATTTTAAAATAAATATATGCCAACACAGACATTGAATTTTTAACTTCTTTAAATTTGAATAAAATGAGATACTAAATCTTTATATGAAATATTTATTCATACTAGAAACAGACAAAAAACAATAGCTCATGTGTAACTCAGAACAAAGCAACCATATTATGCAAAGAAATAAGAGAGTGCTATTCTTCACTTTTCCTCACATTTTATAGTGAATTATTATTCCTAAAACAGAAAGGACAAACAAAATAAAATAAATATTAAATCTTTGTCCTAAGGTTTTCTGACTTTTGTTTATGCTTCACAATAATGTGTTTTTAAACACTTCTTATCTAAGAATAATTGCTATGCCATATAAATCTAAAGTTAGAATAAGTTTCATTTTATAAATTGAATGAAGAACTTGGTGTAGCAGAGAAAATACTATCTACCCTTTAGATAAATGAAAAACAATTTACCCCATTAACCTTTATTCTAAACAATCCTTATTGAAACTGCTGGCAAGACCTATCAAGCTGCCAGGTTGTTCCTATGAGACACTAGTAATTTTAAATTTAAAAACAAACAGTTAAAATGCAAAACAAGAGGGTTTTTGTCTTTACAAATATTTTTAGGCCTGAATACAGGAAACAAATTTTATTATGCCAACAGACATCAGTCCATGGTCTTGGTGTGCTATGGTTTGCTGCCCAGCAATTCTTTCCAGGACACATTCTCATGAAAATACTGATATTGAAGATAATTCAAAAACACAGGTTACCACAACAATATGGCTATATTGCTATCAACTCCCAAGATACCCTCTTTAAAGCTGAATTAAGCCTGAATATAAGATCCTAAGACACACTTTAAAGTTTCACATGATTTGATAAATTCTGAACATTTTCTCTGAGATTTTAACCAGTTTCTCTTGATGACATATACACCACAACTGCTTTTGCAAAATTTCTCCAGCAGTTCCAGCTGCAACATTCCTTGCTGAAGCTGTACAGTGCTGCCTGACCAACCAAGAAACTACTGTTTCTCCTTCTTGTATGCATACTGAAATTTATTTGTGCCTTTTCCCATCCTGTAAAAATATCCTACAATTAACCGCTTTGCCAAACATAAATTTAAAAGAACAGAAATTACTTTGCACGCAACTGAAAGAACTGAAAGTTGGTTCACGTTGCCTGTAAAAACAAATAACTTTCATCTTTGCAGTGGATGCAATTAACTCATTGGTTTGAGCTACACAACAATATTAATTTAATGAAAAACTAGTAAGTTTTTGTGACCATTTATGCATTTTGGCCAAGTTTGATTGTTCAGCCCACTGGGATTTTGAAATATTTTGTTCGAGTCTTAAATAAGACATCGAATAGATAATAAAAAAGTAATGTTAATTTATAAAAAAATAGTGTATATATTATTATGACATCCTGGTAACAAAGTTTCTTTTTGTTTTTTATAAAAATATGATGAATTAATTTCTACTCAATTACACCAAGGCTCAAAAAAAAAAATCTTAAAGAGATGCAGAATTATATTGTCCCAGAACTTATAATTTAAATAGTTCTTTTTCTAACTAACTAGCACCTCCAACGCTGCCAAACCATTTTAGATCTTTACAGTTGTTGGTATCTAACAAAAGAAATTCTACGCCATGTAACAGCTAACAGAAATCAAAACTACATTAGTAGAACAGAAAAGAACAGATGTCTTGAGATCTGTTTTAGTGTGAGAACTCCAAAATAAATGGGGAACATAATGAGACAACTTGATAATAAATTCAGTTCAAACTCAAGCATGCAGTAGTTGGATACAGTTGGAACTGTATCAACTAATGGTTTGTCCCCTTAATACCTTCTCTTTAAAAAAAGGAAATAAAAATACCAAATGCACTGTGTAGCAGCTGTCTGAATGTCACCAAGTCTGAAACAGATGTTTGTAATGCTGACAGTGCAATGTGCAAATTTCTGTTTATATATATATATATATATATATATATATATATATATATATATATACACACCCGCAGAATTTTTAAACAAAATGTTAGAGAAATTTTGCACCACTGGGCTACATCCATGTAAACTCCAGAAATATATTGCTTTGAGTAAGAAGTTACAGAAGTTACAGAATATTCTGAGTTGGAAAAGACCCACATGTAATTGTGTCGAGCTCCTAAGTGAATGGCTCATACAGGGATTAAACCCCCAAACTTGGCACTATTAGCACCGTACTCTGACCAACTGAGCTAATCTCAGGGTCAAGATCAACAGAAATTAGTTTTCCTAAGAGAAGACCAAACTATTCCAGGACAAATGAGACACGCAATTCTCAGACACGGCCAAAAAAACCCATCTAATGGACTCCTAGGTATTCCTCCATCCTTCATTCTTAACTTTGCTACAAAGCATATAAACTCAGAGAAAATTCACAGGCCTCATGCCTAAGCATGAGGAATTAATGACCATCTCATTTAAGGAGTGGTCATACTTATGGAAACAAATTTTATTTAGTCTGACTCTATCACCAGGGAGACAGAAGGTACCAGTAGCAGAGAGAGAGAAAGAAATAAAAGGATGATGCAGCTCCCTTGTCCCCTGAGGCAGGCTGGAAGCTGTGAGATACAGAGCCTTTAGCTATCCAAGGCCGAACCTCAGCAGAGGCTCCTCTGCATCCTACGCAGCTGCAGCAAGATGCTTCACTGGGCCAGAATGAAATAAACACACAGAAAATGATGTTCTTAATTCCTAGTCTCCCCAGTTAACACTGCTGCACTCTAAGAAATTGCGACAATGCTATAGATAGGGGTGGTTTTCCATCTATTCCCATTCTTCCTACAGATACAAAATAAAGGAAATCACAGTTAATGGATGACAGTTTATATGCTGGGATTCCAAACCACATAATCACAAGTGATAATAATTTTCATTAAAAATATTAAGGACTAAAGAACAAGCCATTAGAATTAAATAGTAATGAATGCATGCTCTAGAATGTGGGCTTTGCACTGTGCAGATTTCCCAGACATTGTGCAGGGTAAAGAAGCTATAGCCTCCTTTAAGTTAAAGATGTAATAAAATTAAAAATTAGCATTTAGACTGTTTGAAAGACTTTTACAAACTCCTGAAGTGCAGGAGAAAGATGCAAAGTTAATGCTAGAGAACTGCTAGGATATGGGAAGACCAAAAGGAGGACAGTAGCTCCTCCCTAGCAATAGGCAGCAGAGAAATAAAATATAATTCCTGTTTCAGCTGCTGGGGCACCAGCTGCCTCTGCATCCAATCTATTTAGTCGTTTTGTTTAAAAACCAGTGAATACAAGATTTTCCATTACTCCCCTTTTTCATACATACTCTGTCTTTCTCCATTTCTACATTTTGAAATCACTATGAAATTTAAAATAAAAAACCTAAACACAGAACAGGACTACTTTTTAGCTGCTGTATTATAGCAGGGGAATTTCACTTGGTTCAAGAATAGAGCAAAACAACAAAAAAAAAAACCAAAAAGAGGGGGGTGTGAAATAGGGGGGCAAAAAATTGTCTCCTGAAAGAGCTTTCCCTTTCACAAAGCATCATTAAGCCTCCATGCCTTCATACTTTCTTCCTCCACCTACACAATAAATTGCCTACAGTATCACTGGAAAAATATGTATTATGAAATACTGACCAAAATGTTAGCTCTGCATGCTGAAGAATCCAGTTTCATTAGGAAACTGTCCCAGTGCTGCCACAGAAGGAACCAGAGAAGTTATAGATGCTCAGAACATCATAATCAATGGATTTGTGGCTGAGCTGCCTTGTTCCTGATATAATCTTAGTCCAGTGAAGTGGGTCTTTGCAGGAACTCCACACCTGTCAGCGTAAACATACCTGTGAAGATCCTCTGTACAGGGAAAAGACCTTGAAGAAAACTTCCTGGTATGCTTACACTTTCTATAATTCTACTTGTTTTCAGCCTGCTCTGTGATGTCTTTAAAAATAGGCAAAGGGAATAGAAAAAATAATGATGCAGCAGAAAGAAACAGCAAAAGTGACAGATGAAGGGCAAATAGTGAGGAGCACACTGGCATGAGCTGAAGGGAAGGAAGCCTGCCCAGTGAGACAGAAATACCAACACTGAGAATGGAAAGAAAGAGTCAATAAAGTCATTGAGAAGAGTCTCACAAATGGCTGTGGAAGTATCGTTTCTTTATTCAGATGTTTCCTTGGGGCCTAGGGGAGGAAAGTGCAACAAAATAAACAGTTATTTCCATCCCTTTCAATATCCAGTCACATGTAACCTCTGACCTCTGGCTTCAAACAATCTTTGTGACTGACTTCAAAGTCATATCTGACATTTCCTACTGTTTCTCCTTTCAAGCAACCACATTGCATTCTCCTGGTTTGATGAAAAACCCATATGATCAAAGATTTAGGTTTGAAATACCACTACTGTATGTCTCATGCATTCCATCTACATTATCACCTGGATTACTTTCTCCATGCTGTACAGCATTCTTAAATCCCACTAACTGAATGGCCCTCAAGCGCTCTGTAAGACAGGGATAACCCAATGCAGGGTGACACAAAGCCTGACGTGCCCAATGTATGGATCAGCAACAAGAACAGCTATTCTTAAAGCACAACAATGCCTGGCAGGGATAAATAGTCAGCAGTATGCCAGGCACAATTAGGGAACACACATACAATTGTTTGCAATGAATCTTCAAAGCTGGAAATGTTTTCACTTATTTCAGTTTATAACAGAGAGAGTACTGTAGGTTTCCATGAATCACTGCTGCTATACAGAGCAAGAATGTCACAATGAGAATGTTTCCAATGCAATGTAAATAACTGAAGGTGCTACTACCCCCTTTGCAGAATTGGTCTGTGTATTTCTGAAACTGCCAACCTATGTACGTGGGAAGTTATTACATAAATTGAATTCTATTCACTAATGCCGTTCCCAGATATTTTAAACATTTGAATATTCCTATTTAAAAAAAAAAAAATAATCCTTTTCTTAATCTTGCCTAAAACTTCCTAAACAGCTGTTCTTTGGTCTACTCACACTACTGAAACTAAGAGCAAGACCACCATTATTAAGTTAAGGCTCTTAAGCAAAGTCCCTTGCTATGAAATACACTGTTGTGATTTAAATCCCTTTCATAATCTAAGACACTTTCAAATAAAATCAAAAAATAAAAAGAGAAATTTTAAAAAACCACAGCTTTCTTCCTAACAATTTTATTTGGAGGAATATTCCAGAATTTGTTTGCTTAAAAAACTAGGAATCTTCCAGTTTATGAACTGTATTTATTCAGAGTAAATCAATACCCACTTATTTGGTGTCAGCATGGCTCGTTAGACAGATAGCTCTTTTCTTCACAGTATTTACACCTGATGTCTTTGTGAATTTCACTCACAACCTTTCTTAGCCTTTGGTCTGCTGGAGTAAACAACTCAAGCCTTTTCAGCTGAAGGTTGTTTGCTGGCTCACCATTTTCTTGACAGTATTCTGTACTTGCAGCTGCTCAAGCTCTGGTTAGTCTTTCCTCTTTGTTCTTGAATAAAATGTTTCATAATTTGTTTCATCAAGGTCTTAATAGAACCAATTGTCTCTTTTTCTTTTTTTTAAATTTTATTTTTAATGTAACATAGTTCTAATTGCATTCTGTCTTTTTTGCAAATGCATCAAAATGGCAGTTTATAGCTGCACCAGCATACTAAGACTTAGCCTTAGCCACTTATTTCCAGATTAGGAATTCTCAATGGAAAAAGCCTAAATGACAATAGGAATAAGAGCAATGGAAACAAAAAATTAGTGGCACAGAATCTAATAGCAAACATTCTCTCTGTAATAAATTAGTCTGCTTTTGTGTCCTCCAACTTAATTTTGTCAGCAGATTATGCTGAAAATGTTTCCCTACTATTAATGTAAGGGTCATTAATGAAAACATTTAAGAAAATTACTCCCAATGCTAACCTTTGAGAAACACTAATGATTTCCCTTTGCTTGATATTTCTTCTTTCAGCATGAATAGTTGCATTAGCCAATACTTAATCCTCCTTTTTAATAACCTATATTGCTTTCTGTAACTTCTAATTTAAGACATAATCATGTAAAATTTTCTATGGAGGGCTAAATAAAGGAGGTCTATCTTATTTTTACCTGGGGAAAAACCTCTACACTATGCTACATCCCATTAACCTCCAAACCTTTACTTTTTCACCTTCTCTTCAAAGTATCATGATTGCAGCAGTGGCACTCAAGCCTCTTCAAGAAGGAAAAACAGCTTAACTGAAAAGCAGAAGGGACAAGATCCAAACCAGCAGTGGAAGAGCAAGGACTAAAGATAGAATAAGAATAAATGAGAGTGTTAAATCAGCTGTTAACACTCTACTGGAACATATGACGTGCCTTTTCTTCAACCAGCAGGAACACATGCCTTGATGTCCTTTCTCTTATGATCAGAATATTATCAGCAGAAAATTACTGGGGCTGATAAAAATCTGGTTCTTACTCCTATCAGGAAAAAAAAAAAAAAGAAAAATCACAGTGCAATCAGGATATACATTAGGAGCTGGCTGCTTCACCACTGTGCAGTAAGAGAAGAATCCAATGCCCATGATCTCAGTTAGTTTTGGGAAGGAAAGCTAGGGACACTGAAGTTAGAGGGCTCTCCAAAAGGTCCTTCAGTCTGAACATTCAAGAAAACCAGCACTGAGGATTACATTGTGCAGAGTTCACTCTCCATAACTTGGAATTTACCAGGAAAAATGTATATGTAACTTGATGTAGACAGCCATCCATTCGTCCATCAGGACTGCCAGGGAAGCCATAGGCATAGAAACTGCTAGTCAAAGGGCAGAGAATTATGATTTGGACTTGGAAGCGGCAAAACTGATCTTACAGGTGTCACTTGTTTTTCTTTCAATATGTTTTTTTTTAGCCTAGATTTGCTAGAGATGATGAAGGTCTGCATACATTGCAGGTACATGTCTGCCAGACAAAGAGCAAGTAGCACATTTAAATTCTGAAATAGATGACCAAATTGGTTAGAATTACTATGCAGTTTGACAGGTGCTCCTATACAGTGAACAAAAGGCCAGCACATGGGTATAATCTTTAGTAAAAGCAGAAAATGCAAACGAAATTTAACCCTGGTTTAGGGGTTTTTTTGTAAGTTTCCAGAGGCTGAAGTGTTCGCAATACAAACCTATTCATTTTTGTTACAAACCTAAATTCTTGTAAAGAAGGAATTAAATCTAAGTATTTATATTAAAGCACAATTATTTTTGCAGTCTTCTACTCTAGATTCAAGAACAGTCAGAATCCTAAGGAGAGGGAGTGTTTACTGTAAGGGAAGTGCACATATGTGTACATACATATATAATTTCACTCTTACATGCCCCTATAATTAAATCTCTATAAATTTAAGACATTGAAGGTATTGTTGCACTGACATTTCTTAACATAAAGGTTTGATTTAGAACCCTAAAAAGTCTTTAGACATACAAGACATTAATTTATGTTCTTTATAGAAAAAGACCACAGAAACCCAGTCACCTATCAGAATGAGCAATCAAAATAAATTGTATGAATTAAAAAAATTAGTAAGCCCTCTATATACCTCAGTCATCAAGACAAATGGAAATACCTCATTTGTAGTACAATTGGAATGCCTATTTTCCCTGGAATACATTTTGACACATTGTTATTTCTCACATTATGTTAAACCTTGACATATTTCAACCTTCTTAAAAGATATTCTTACTTTTAAAACAGAATTTGTATTTCCTAAATAATATACAGGTTTGCTTTCAAATTTCCATTTCAAAGGTTCAATTAATTCAAGTGTAAGCTACAAAAGCTGCTCATCATCCAATCTGACTATCAAAATGTGGAGGAAAAAGTAAGTTAATTTTCTTCTATTCAAGTTTTAACAGAAGAAACAGAGGTTCACATCAGATGAAAGCTTCCATTCTATACAGGATTTTCTTCTTGCTGTCTCTGGCATACAAATGGCCAAAAAAAAGAACTTTAATAGCTTTAACATCAAACCTTAAATAAAAAAAATTTAAAATCAAAATTATAGTTGATTAACCTAACTATGACTTTGATGAATGACTCAGAAAAAATCCAGAAAATAAAGCTTCTATTTTATATCAAATCCTTCTGGCTCAATGATAGACAATCTTCAAAGGTAGCAGAGCTTTAGTAAGGTTTCCTCTGGATTATCCTAAGCTTCTTTGATTTACTTGAACTTTTGAAGGTCCAGTGGCTCATAGTCCCTTGAATATTCTTATTTGGCACAGTCTGCTGTAGAGGGCACAAGTTGTGGGTCTGCAAAACTGTCAGTCCTCCTTTGGAGGACTTCAGCAGACTGGCAATCAGGAGGAACTGTAGTTCCTTGAATAAGTTTGTCAGCTTTAACAGGAACCTCAGTTCTCAGAATAATCTAATTTACCTTTATGGGAAAAAAAAAACCAAGAAAGAAACAAAAAAACCCCACAAAATCACATAAATACAAACCAAAACCAACTCAATGTACTTCAAGGGGAGCTAAGTAGCTTCAATCCTATACTTGGCATCTTCCCTTTTTGCTATAGATATTGGTATGAAAAATATGCCAATCACAAGAAATGGTTCTCACACCTTAACAAAAAGATGAAGTGTCAAGGTGTATGTTCACAACAACTGGAGCATTAACAGCAACAGAAAGTCCCTCAAAAGGTGAAAATAGCTATGAGAAGAGTGCTTGGTCAGAAGATATGCCAAGGAAAAGTGTATTTCTCAGATCAAGGACGTAGCAAAAAGGGGGGAGAGATATGTGGACTGGAATCCCAGTAGCACAAAAATATGGAAGTTTCTCTTTCCTCTTCATGTTTTTTGGGCCCTCAACATGCTGTTCTCTACTTCCTCCTCAAAAACTGAGAGAGTCATATCCTGCACCACAGCCCTATTTCTGAGCTTCAAATAATCTGAGCAACTGGTAAAGTTATGACTTATATGAATATGTAAGGCGCAAGAGTCAATCACTTACATTGCCTCACATTTTAGAAGTCTCAAGTGAGTTTCCATTTCTGGAAAGGAAACTGGTGAAAATTAAACTAAACCACAGAGAAAATAACTGCTGGAGTTTCATCAAGGCTTAATTTGCCTGGTTATTTTCTCTGCAACTCTATGAGTTTAAGTTATGACTCAGTCTAATTTGGCTGTACAAGTGAATAAGAATAATACTTAACACTTGATGGAAAATTCCCCGAGCCAGCTGTAAGGCTAAACAATAGAGAATTTAATACAATCACAGCAGCCAATGAACTTCTTTATATAATTTGAAGACATGGTCACTGTATTTCTCTTTTAATTAAAAATTGGGCTAGTCAGATTCCGAGAAAACCAGAAAACTCTGGTCTTAAAAATGTTCTGATAAGTACTAGACATAAGTGTCTTACATTCTGTAAACATTTAAAACAGAGAGCTAAAATATTTAACGGACGACTGGTCTGGCGAGATTACTGTATAGATAGAGTTGACATTTAAACTTATGTCCAGATGATCCTTTGGCTAATCATCAAAAGCATTATGCAGTTTAATACAGGTAGCTTAGAAGCTGAAACTACACAATGGTTTTGGATTTTTTCAAGCTGAATTTAGCTGTACCTCTAATGTAAGTATTATACTTAATCACAATTCGAGTGGAATATGAATAGTTTTTTCTAAACATTTAGGACTAGCCAAGCCCATATTGATGTTTCAAATCCTAACACATGCTAGTGCTGTTAGTCATACTGATATCCTCCCATAAATGGTTTGAAATGTGAACATAACTACGACAAGCTGAGATTATCCTACTCCAAGGATAACATAAAGAATAAAGAGCAGAATTAAAATCAGCTCATATTAGAGTGCATAAATAACATACGAAGTATAGTACAGAAACAAAGTTCTGTGATGCACTGGAGAAAGCTGGATCCATACTCAACTGCTGCTCTTTAGGGTGAAATTTAAGATGCTCAATGACAGTGGGTCATTCATCCAGCATTGTATCATTGTTCACATATTACAAAATCTGCAGCTTCAAGGCCTGTAACACTTTTCCTCAATGTTATTTTTCTGGAACCTCTTGTCCCCTCAGATTAATTCAGCAGCTATTTAGGGGAAAGTGGGGGAGAAAGAGGGACAGTGGCGATATAGGGAGGGAGGACAGGAGGGCGAGAGAGAAACGTCTTCTATAGTAGACAAGTTTTCTCTTTTAATCTCCACCCTTCCCTCTATCTTCTTTTCTTTTTCTAAACTTCAAGGCTGACAAATGATAATACTAGAATGGGAACTTCAGGACAGCTGGCAAATAACATATTAAAACAATACTGTCATTATTTACTTTCCTGAAGATCATGTCCACCACATTTTTACAATAAAAAGGAAAAAATTCCCTTCAGCCCAAAGCTAAGGAATCAGAGTTTTCACATGCTACTTTCCATGGCAAGCAAAAATTGTCTAAACCAAATATGTAACAAAACGGCTCTAGATCCTCTGTTACATTCAAAAGACAAAGCTTTGATTAAAGCACAGAAAAATCCCACATGATACCCACAGGAGATTCTCATAGAGGCATCAAGGCTATAAAAAGACACTAATATCATGGTAGGTCAACAGGCACAGTAATTAAATACTACTTTTAAATAAATGGATCTCAGTTTTTTATCTATATGGGCTATTTATTGGTTTTCTTATATATAAATATATACATAAAGAAGTTTATTGGGAAAAAATTCATTCTTTGCTGTTTATATAAGGAAAAACAATGTAAGAGGAACTTCACAATTTACTGTCATGTAATTATCTCATAGATGTGCACTACCTGCATATTATTTAACTTCCATCAATAAACACAAAGACTGAATTAAATATTTAAGATCCTGATGGAATATGTATTTTCTGTCAAGAGTTATAACTTCTGAGCAGCAACTGGCAAACCAACAATTTTTTTCAACAGCACTGAAAATAAATTCAGCCAAGGACGGTAGCTGGCGAACCATGAAATTGTGCACTTAAGTGGACTTCACACTGACAACAGAAATGCCAGATGAAATTTATATAGGCCTGCTAGTATCACATCTGCTGAGTCTTATTCTCCAGAATCTTCTTACCCAAAATACATTTCCAATGAATGCAGCAGTCTAACCATTTGCTGTATCAATGCCAGTTTTCAGCATCACATTGATCAAATTCTTTTTCCCTGAGGTTTAAACATCAGAAATTATTCCCTTCATCCCAAAATTTTAAAAGGAAGGTGGCAGGTAACAATATGTATTAATGTTAGGAACAAAATAACTATCTCAGGGACTCCTATACCCTGTCAGAATTTTAGGGATTTGTTAAAAACTAACCAAGAAAAAAAAACCACAACAAAATATAAAATAATATAGTATGCAAGGCTAGACCATGGGAGAAGATTTATTCTATAAAAACAAAAATGTATTCATACATATGTTATATTAATACATTTATATAATTAGCAAATACTATTTAGAAGATAGGTAAGTATGCTTGGTTTAGAAAAAGGTTTGATTTTTTTCCTTTAAGAAAAATGGTGATTGACAGCATTGGATTTATTTTGTAACTTTTTATTGTTCACTTTAACGTTCATTTGGAAAGCAGGAAAACTTCACATGACTACTGGAAGAAATGTCAAAGTGATATATAATTCATTAATCTGAATGAAATAACACCAAGAAAATTCTCAATGTTCTCAAAATCAGTGTTTCTTCATTTATACTATTGGATTTACACAAGATATGGAATACATGTTAAACTACACAGAAACCTAAGACAATTTTGCAATACAAATTAATAATGTGGATTATGTGATAGCACCTTAAGATAAAAAAGATGCAAACAGATCAACTACAGAAAACAAATACATACTGAACAAGATCTTCTCCACTGCTACCACACCAATATTTAATGCTTGTAAGAACAGCCAGTTTCATTTAGATATAATTTTCTTCAAGAACAATCTTTCCCCACATAAATTCAGTAGTCAGAAATCCAACCTGTACTATAGTTGTACTTCACAGCTGACATTCCGCAAAATAAACACTGGAGAGAGAAAAGCACAGATTTATATGTTTATAAATTTGTAGCATCTCATCTGGGCAACCACTGTGACAGCAGAGTCTCATGCAAGCCAGAGACTCTACCCAGAGATAGCAATCCACCATTTCCCTCAGTCACCTGCCAGTAAATGTGAACATAGATTCATGCATGTGCACACCCACTCTGTCAACTGCCAAAGCAAGGTCACAAATCCAGAAAATGTTGTTCCGAATATTTGACCTAGTGGACCAGATCAAGTACAAATGACCGATGAATTCTATTAACTTAAATTGGTTTATGCTGATTTATATTACCTGGAACCCATCCATTTTCAAAATATGTTTTTTTAGAACAAATTTGGTAGAAAGTTTCTGGCTCCAGCAAACACAGCATAATGTTTTTCTCAGTGTACATCCTCCCGGCAAGTTGCCATCTGTGTACATAAAGATCCACTAGACAAATTTAAAAAAAAAAAAAAAAAAAAAAAAAAGGGAGTAGGAAAATAAGAAAACCAGGAAGCAACTCCTTAGGTTTTGAAATTAATCAAAAGCAGAGCAGCTTGGATCACAGTCCAGATTTAAATATCCCATTAGAAGATTCCTTTCTCTTTCTTCACACTGGGCAAGTAGAAAAGCCATTAAATTTTCCTTGGTAATCGTTCCAGCCCAGTAAAACAAAAGTTTTACTAATCTTTTTGATTCTGATTAAAAAAAAAAAAAATACAATGATCTTTTTTCACACTTGCACATAACAAGGACAGTCCAAGATACAGGCCAAAATACTATTACCCCTACAGAGTCTATATTTAGCTTGTACTTTTCCTGTAATCCCTTGTTGGTGACTACAGGTAGCTATCTCATTCAGAGTATGACAGCTCTGTTCCCTGATTCAATAGCTGTTAAATCTAGTTTGTTTCCTCAGCAGATTTTGCTATGTTGCTAGGTGAATTAAATGTGGGAAGCAATGTGAAGCCTTCTCTCTCTAAGTCCCAGCTGATTTGCGGGGAAGACAGGATAAAATCTCATATGGACTGCACAGTAATCCATCCTGTGAGCAGTTTGAGTGCCCCTTGGATCACTTCTGTCCCCTTAAATAACCAAAGGCGGGGGAGTTACCATGGCCTCACTCCAAGGATGCTACTGAGCAACAATCTCTGTTAGTCTCAAATGTGTTTTCAGTATACAAATCTTCATAGTAAATTTCAATAAACCTATTAACCATATGTCAACACCAGCAGAAAAGTACACAAACTGTTAAATTCCCTCCTAGCACATTCTTAGTAGTGTAGACAGGAGCTAGCTGGCACAGCAAGAGCTAGATGGCAAAGTTATTTCAAGAAGGGATGTCATTACTGTTGCATTACCCTCTGCACCTGATCACAACACTGATATTTTTTATGGCCTCATTCAAACTTCTGTAACAGCAAAAAAAAAGTTCACTGACATTCCTTCCATACCAGTCTAAGAGTAGGAAAATATTCATTATCTATCTATATCGGTCCTGCCTGTTCTACTGTTATTTTTTAAGAGTTTCCATTTACACATTCATGTAAATGGGACACTGCAGCCAGCGAAGAGATACTGATGTAAATGAGGCCACTGTTCAGACAGTAAGTAGCCATTATAATTCCCATTATTACTCACTAATAGAATTCAAATCTAAAAATACAAAGACTGTCTTTAATCCTTCTAACTCTTTCACCTCCCCAGATCCTTCAGTGGAGGATGTGTTTCTCAACTTTCTTGGCAGAGTCCAGAGCAGTCCATTTCTGGCTGTCAGAACAGCTCTCTAATTTTATTAAGGAGGAGAATGACCTGCCAGATTCCAAAGAGACCAATAATTTACACCAGTTTCCTGCTAGTTAGCATGTGTTCACACCATCAAAATGTTACTTATGAAATTAGTGGGGCTACTTGGAAAGAAAAAAGCAAAAAATCAACAACAGACAAGGTACACATGATTTCAAATAAATTTAGAAATATTGATGTCTACAAAAGGTATATTAAGACAATTGCATTTCCAGAGCTTTGGAGAATCTGTTTTTTCTCTCATTCATAATAATATTTGCATACAGGAAAAAAATCAAGTAAAAAAACCCCAAACACTCCTAATTAACAGGGCATAAGTTTACAGAGATATGAGTGTCAAAAATAGCAATTTTTACACTTAAATTACCATTATTTAAAACAGAACTTAAGTACTAAATAGACAGAAAAAATAAACAAATAGGTTAATTTACATTAAATATTCTTTTATGTTCTCATTTTGTAAATTTAACCAAAACAGCTGTTGATTACTGAGAATAACATAACCATGACAGTGCTCTCACTATTTTGCAAAAGATTTAATGAAATTTCATTATGTGTAACATTTATTTTAGGAAAATAATGCCTTCAAAGTAGCTGGTTTTCTATAACAGCACACTTTCATTTACTTTATAGCCAAGCACACTTACATTCAAACTCTTATAACCATTACTATCTAGACATCACTAGCATTCTTAGGTCTGTCCTTTGAGAAGCGCAATATCCAAAGTTTGCAAAGTTCAGAATTGAAATTCTTAATTGGAGATGGACTTCAAAAAAAGTTCTTTGTAATGCTAAGAACTCAAAGAAAAAAAATACTATTTTGTGTCCAACCTGATGCCTAAATTTAAACGATATTTGTTATACTTGTTTTAAAAGGATGAACATGAAAAAAAGAACCGCCTCGCTTCATAGGACTGTTGTGAAAACTAAAAGAAACCTTCAGTTTCAGATTTACAAGATGAAGGTGGGGACGGACTCTACACATGAAAGGGAATTAATAACTGTTTCTATATGACAAATAAGTTTTATGAAGATCATCTGTGGCCATTCCTTGTGCAATCAGAACACTCCACTTTCACTAATTTAAACTGCCCAGCATGAGTACTGAGTAAAGAGAAAACTCTATTCCAAAACTAGCATGTTGTCATGCAGTTAAAAGCTTCTTATAATTTAAAAAAACAAGAAAAGGTTATAGAAGTTACAGTTATTGAATATTTGTGTGCAATCCCTTTGAAACTGTATATAAGACTCCAATATTCTAGAAAATACAGATTTCCAGGTATTTTTCAAAACACAGCATCCTGCTGTATACCAAATATCACAGAGGTCAATGAGAATATTTTTTTTTACAAATCTTTAATTTCACTGAATTGTCAAATCAGTCTGCAAAGCTAAAGTGTGAAAACATGCTGATGCTTAGATACATTCAGAAGTGTGTGTGGGTATATTTGGACAGTTTGTGGAGTCCTGAACAGAGTGATTCCATGATCCAGATTGAATGACTGCCAAATAAATTCACAACACCTTTAAGGTACTTAAACTAGTAGAAAAATGTAAATATTCAAAGGGGAAAAAAACCCAAACCATGAAGAAGAGAGATAGAATTTAAAGAGAAATAAAAAATATTAAAAATTATGTTTACCACATATTTTCTAATTCTAGAGACACTTTCCACTGTCATTTGATCACTTCCTACAGACATGCAATTGATCCACACAGCCATGGGTTTCATTCACTGCACATAAATTTAGGTCTTGAATTGCATCTCCACTCCTACCCATGGAATTTTCCACTCCTCTTTCCATTTATTTAATTTTATATTCTGCATATTAGAAGATCTCAGAAATCCCCCTGAGACTTGTAATTACCCAAAATTTACCCACTTTTTACTTTATGGGGAAGTCAGTTTTGAAACTTCCCTCACTAAATTCTTAAATCTCACCGTGTCTTCAGAAATATAAACCTCTTATCAACATTTCAAACACCATATCCTGTACTTGATTGGAAGATTAGTAAATCAACCTCTCATTGCAGTGGAAAGAGAGGGGAAGAAAACAATTGTTGTTCTCTGATGTGAATAGGCAGTGATTAAATTTCTGTTTAAAACCTTCTGAATGTATCTGATTGATGCCAATTGATCTCATATCCTATTTCCAGGTACAGCAGGGACTGGTGCTTCAGATAAAGAGATGAGACACCTTCAAGATTCAGCCAACATGTGTCCTTGTTTGCATTTTGGGTGTCTTCTGACCAATGTGCAGGCCAGTGTCTGAGTCCCTGAGGCAAATGATTTGATTTTCTTTACCATCTTCACTACAAAGAGCTACGTGTTAACATTGTAGAATTAAAATGGAGGTTAATGTTCCACTACTGTGTGAAAGCACAAAGGGAAGGCATGAAGTGAAAGCACAATGAGTTTATACATCACACTGAGAAAGATTATACATCCTTAATCACCTTGAACAGCACTTCACTGGAAAAACATGAGATTCAAATTTGCTACAGAGTAGAGACATAATTTGCTCTGTAAGAGAACAAGAATATTCTTTGTATAGCACCACAAACATCCTTTTACAATAAGATGCATTAAAGCAAGGCTATTTTGGTTCTCTAAATATTGTTGCGAGGAGGCAGTTTTTCTAGAACCTCTAATAAACTGCATAGTATTTTGCTGTGATGTTTTTTCCCAAACCACCTTGCAGAAAGAACCTAGGATGCTGCGTTCTGTAAAATCTGCAGAATGAAATTCTATTAACTCTGTCAAATTGAACCTTGCTGCTGATATAACTAAGTTTCTACCTTATTCAGCCTGACTTTAATAGCAGGTCAATTTCATTAGCAGAAATAGGAGGGGCAATAATAAATATCTGACACTATCTCCACAAGGACACACCAGTTATATCACACCTTGCAGTGACAATCTTTCTGAATTCTACTTAAGAAACAAAGATAAGACATTAGTACCTGTCATCTACCCAATATAATATTATTTGGGCCTATGTAATCAAATTTCATCACTTGTTTTTGAGTTTAGAGTGTCAGGTGCAGTTATAGAAGTACTAGATTATTTAATATGCTGATGCATTACAGGCTGTATCAGTAAAGTTTAAAAATACACCAGAAAGAAGTAGAGAGTGGAAGAATTATGGTATGGGAGATGAGGTATAAAAAAGGCAAAAGCAGAAATGTTGCAGTTGGAGTTCTATGAAATCATTATGCTTTCAACATATTTCTCAAAAAAAAAAAAAATTGTGAGTGACTGCTAAAGCTAAGGTAGTTTAAAAAAACAACAAAAAACCAAAAAACCCCAAAATAAAACTATCTGATATCCCTTCTGTGTAATGACAAGGATATACAGCAACCAAAGGGATGTTTTGAAAAAGTACCTTGTCAGATCCTCTCGTTTTAGAAAGCAATTGGAGTGAAATCCTTCCACTAGTCAAAAATAATAGCACAAGAAGGAGCAGAGTTGAGATTCAAATTTTAGGAACTTACATCCAGTGAGAATTCATTATGTCCATTTTTCTGCTTGAAACTTGCAGTTCCCTACAGCTTTAGCTTCTCACAGTACCTGTCAATAAAGTGTTTAAAACTGTTTTGAGATTCTGAACTGTTTGTTTAGATCCTCAAGTACACTGCTTGTATGTCTGTATGAACTGCACCGTCTCACATTCTTAGAGAAAAAGAAAAAGGATATTGAATTTACCATATGGAGGCAGCTTACATGCTGGATTTCTGTCAGTGAATGAGTCAACAGGTCTGGGAGTTACAGACTGTAACATATTGGAAGGGGTCTTAAGTAGATTTTGCCACTCAGCAATACAACGATTATTCAGTATAAGAGAGATTTTCCTGTCTTCGCTCTTGGTCTCTATTTCTGAACCACATTGGTAAATTTTTCTGCTTGCTCTAATACTTCTGATTCTTATCCCATCCTTTTTTCTTCAACAGCAATAGTAGAGCAGAGTTCAGCATGAAAGTATTTTTATGAAATAAAACTACAGTGCAAACTCCAGAACAGAACAGTGTTTAACCACCTCTGGCTGTAAGAAGTTACAACATCTAATAAGCGATCCACATCCCAGACAGAGAAAGAAAATCCTGCATCATATAAACACTCTATGATTACATGGCACTACCATACAAACCTAGATAAGATCAGGAAAATCTCACTGGGAGAGAAATAAGTGTAGAACATAATAGGAAACAAAAGGCTCATATGAAAAAACTGGCAACAAAAGAAGACCAAGGGAAACTCCCATTTGCTGCAAATCAGGGTAGGAGACCTAGTGATGAAGGAAGAACACAAACTTTGGTACTTAATTTCCTGTTCTGCCTTAAAAGGTGAGGTTTACTCTCAGTACTCAGGGTACTTAATGCCACTCTCAGGGTCTGAGGGAGTGAAGTATTATCAACAAGAGTAAATCAGGGTAGAGAGGAGGACCATAACTTGATCAGACTCGAAATGCCAAGTCCATAGGATTTCCTGGGACTCAAGGACATAAGAAACAGAATTGCTTTGAGACTGCTCTCATCTCTGAGAGATTGTACCTTTCTAGCATGACTACTGTCGCTGCTACAAAAAGTGGTTTGTTCTCAAAGAGAGAAGGGAAATGAATGAGTACTAAGAGTAAAATCCAAGCCCAAAGATTTTGTGTGTGAGGCCAGACTAGGCACGTATATCTCTCAAATGTCTTTTCCACTGTCTACTGGTAGCTCACTGCCACTAGTTTTCATGATTGCCAGAAAACATTGCCATGATATGAAAATAAAACACCGTAAAAATCAGTGCTTGCAAGCAACAAAGGACAATCTTTGTTCTGTAAAACAGCCCAAACCAAATTTTCCTGAACACTTTTCTGCTGCCAGGCCATTAAGAGTGCAACAGCACAGAAACCTGTGTAACGAAAAAAAGTATGTGAGTACATGATGTTAACAGAAAACTGAACCTTTCTTAACAAGTGGAATAAATCCCACAGTGAAACAAGAATATCTATTCCTTTTAACCTAAATAGGAAATTTCCATAAATTTTGAAAGTACTAGGGGTTGAGGAAATAGGCAGATTCCAAATCATGTATATTTTCAACATTTCTCCTGTCATTTAGATAAGATTCCACATCTGACATCATGACAAAAGCTGGAATATACAGAGCATTGGCTTGCTGCAGAAATTGAATTTACTTCTCTTCAGGTGAACATTATAAAGTACATAATTTAGTTAATACTAATCTTTCATTAATAATGAAACTATGCTGCACATAAGGAACTTATGGGCTGTATCAGTGGGATGAGGCAGGGGATACAGCACTCTTAAGTGAGAAAGGATGGTGAACAGAAGAATAAAATGCTGAAAATAAAAAGCATCAAAACTTTTGGATTATAAATAAACAGAAAGGTCTTGGAAATAATATGCAAATAAAGACCTGCTGTTTTAATGCAGACACAGGAAAAAAAAAACCGAAAAATTTCTAGAGAAAAAGTGAACTTGACACCCATCCATATATTATGCATACCACCACAGCGTTAAACATCACATAAATGCGGTATATAAATAGCCAATTATTATAAAGCTCAGATTCTTGAATGCTGCCTACATAGAAAGTAATTATTATATACTGGCTAATTATTTCTACAAATTCTGAAATATTTATCAAAAGTTGATATATCTTTGATTGATATGTGACCTGACTGTGAAATGGTAGATGCCATGTAAGGTAGTTGGGTTTGGAAAAAAAACTTTGAAGAACTAAAATACAAAGTGAACAATCTTGCATTTCTCTAAAGGGATTTCAAGGTTCATCAGTGTTTGGATTTGAGACATACCTTATATAAAGCACTATTTCCTGAATTAAAAGAAAAATCCTGTCTTGCGTGCCTGAAAACTAAGGTAAAAGGAAAAAAGGTATGTTTACATATGTCAGACTGTACACACAAGTATTCCTGATAGACTGCAGTAGGTCTAGCCATGTATTAACTGGCAGAGCAGTATTTTGGTTCTTGATTCCATTTTCTTCAGTTCAGACAACTATGGAAGTTTAAGTATTATGACAAAAATGTGTATATATTTTATATACAGGAAACCTCTCACCTTCTTTATCCAATGATTTTCTGGCCTGTGCCAACTTATATCAGTTGACAAATTTCACACTTTTGACAATTTCACTTAATTAATTAGGAATCAGATGTAATTTCAGTTTCTTAAATGTAATTGTGAACAACTTGAATAAAGTTCTAAATTTAATCATTAGACAGAAGAGATAATTCACAAGAACTGAAAAAGAAGAAAGATTGAATGTTGCTTACCTAAACTTCATCAAGGCTTTCAAGGAAGTGCTCTACAGCAGTCTCATAGCAATCAATGTCCTGGAAAAGGAGTCTGGATGGATGAACTGCAAAGCATAGGAAAGGCTTGTTAGATGAGCAGCCAGAGACCCAGGGTCAATACTGGAGCATATATTGCTTAATTCCTCCATCTGTGTTCTTGCCAAAGGGATGAAAGAGAAGGGTCTGTTCAGCCTGGAGAAGAAAAGGCTCTGTGGATAATATATTGCAGCCTGCCAGTACTGCAAGGGGGCTTATAAAAATAGGGGGAGTGACTTTTTACACAGGCAGGTAACAATAGGACAAAGGGGAATGGTGTTAAACTAAAAGAGATTTAGAATAAATGTTAGGAAGGACTTCTCTACTGTGAGAGGGGTGAGACACTGGAATATGTTGCCCAGAGATGTGGCAGATGCCACATCTCTGAAAACATTGAAGTTCAGGTTGGTCGGGCTCTGAGCAACCTGATTTAGTTGAAGATGTCCCTACTCAGTGCAAGGGGCTGGACTCGATGACTTCTCTGTTAATTCTACCTTTTTTCAAACTTCAGTGTGTATAAATCAACAGGATTTTTTAATAATTCCTGACATAAGCTCTCTTCCATCACACATTTTTCTTAAAAAGAAATTAGTTATTTAAAAACTAGACTGTATTCGTTGTTTTGGAAAATCAGAATGAGGAAACTGAAATAAAATTACCCATTAAATGTTACAGAGAATATTAAAAATTGTATGAATTATGAACGTGTACAATACAAATATGAAAACCTTTAGACCAGCTGTTAACTAACATTTGAAAGCCAAATGAAGTGAGCTTGTAGAATAATGTACCAGATGGAAGAAATATGTATACCCAGGGAATAACTGTTTCTTTATCTGCCCTTCTAGCTTACTTTCAGACACATACTTATCACCACTGATGAAACCTGTTTCACTCTGTGTAACATCTTGAAATAAAGTACTATTCTTTATGTCCTGGTAATTTTTTGTACATTTTTTTTTCCTTCATTGTATGAAAGAGGAAAGTAGTAGGTAAAAAAATAAAAACAAATTTGAGGTATCTAAAAAAAAAAAATCCTATATGCATTGTTATTCAGCGTATGACATGTCTGCTTGTGGTCAAATAGTATATGTATTATTTAATAATATATTTATATAGGAGCCCTTATAAATGAAAATAACAGTTTTTAAATACACCTTCTGCTAACATTGATAATTTCCTACATTTGGATTATTTTGGATGAGCAGAACTACGCAGAAATTAATTGGCAACTATAAAGGATAGTCAGGCAACTTCTCCTGTACATGCTTAAATACAAGATATATATGTTGAAAATGGTGCTGTCAACAACATATTTCACTGAAACCTGATAGAGAAAGTTGTATCAATATGAAATGTGCTAATAGACTGAAAGGAAGTAAAGATGTTGCAAATTAGTTCATTAACACACAACAGAAGGTTATTTTAATTTTCATTTTCTCCAAATGCCTAGGAAATTGACAAAGTGTATTGGGTTTGTGAGGTAAGGTTTTGGTAGCAGAGGGGCCACAGGGGCAGTTTCTGTGAGAAGCTGCTGGAAGCTTCCCCCATGTCTGACAGAGCCAATGCCAGCACCAAGCCTGGCCAAGGCTCAGCCCAGCCGAGAGTGAGGCAGCACCTCTGGAACAATAGATTTAAGGAGGGGAAAGAAGCTACTGATCAGGAGCAAATGCAGCCAGAGAAGAGAGGAGTGACAATACATGAGATGAGCAGCTCTGCAGATGCCAAGGTCAGTGCAGAAGGAGGGGAGGAGATGGCCCAGGTGGTAGAGCAAACATTGTCCTGCAGTCCATAGTGAAGACCGTGGCGAGGCAGCTGTTCCCCCGCAGCCCATGAAGGTCCATGGGGGAGATCCAGATATCCACCTGCAGCCTGGGGAGGACCCCACACTGGAGTAGTGGAAGAGTGAGGGGTCCTCCTCATGAGGAGGAAGGAGCGGGAGAGACAACGTGTCATGAACTGACCACAACCCCCATTCCTTGTCCCCTGAGCCACTGAAGAGGAGGTTGTAAAGAAGCAGGAATAGAGTTAGGCTCAGGAAGAAGAGAAGGGTGGGGGAAAGCTGTATTAAGATTTGGGTTTATTTATCACTATTCTTCTCAGATTAAATGGTAATAAATCCAACAATTTCCTCTAAGTCGAGTCCATTTTGCCTCTGATGGTTACAAGTGAGTGATCTCTCCCTGCCCTTATTCTGGTCCACAAGCCTGTCACATTTTCTCTTCTCTGTCCAGTTGAGGAGGGGAGCAACAGAATTACTCTGGTGGGTACTTGGAATCCAGCCACAGTCAACCCACCATAGAAAGACATTACCTTACACAAAGAAATTAATTTTCTACATGTGAAAGCTATACATAGTCCTCAAATGCTGCAAATCCATCTAGCTTGTGATTTAGAAAACCTTAGGATATTGGCTGACTTTTTTGTACACTAGGTGCTTCACAGCAAAGTTTTTCCACATTAAATTTAGCAAATGTGGGCATATACTAGAAAGTGTTACTTGTGCATATATTGTTTTATCCAAAGTAAATCTTAAGACACAATCAAATTATTCATTATTTGGCTTCTTCCACTGTGGGGCGAAATATTCTTTCAGATATATAACTTCATGATAAAAACTACAAAACAGAGTGTAATGCAGTCATCAGATACTAATGTACCTTCTCTCAGCATTTTGTTTAACCAAGCTTGAATTCCTTTGTTGTCAGTATATGTTTTAATGTTGCAGTAAGATGAAATTAGTACCCAATGTATAGAGATAAAAAAAAAAGATGTGTTTCTTTGTTTTGTGCTATGATTGTAATGACTTTACATAATCACTATAGCAAGTTGCAGAAAAGACAGAAAATTAATAAAACCTGCCGACTGCATAGAGGACAAAATCATTGCTGTGAATTTTCAGCTGTGCTGTACTAGGTTATTTATTGCACATTATAAAAACAGAGGATGTTTAGCTCAGATGCAGGCAGAAAATAAAGGCCTTACAAGTCCAGATGTCTTAACTCTGATGAAAAGATAAAAGTTGTATTTTGAAGTGTTAATATTTTATTTCTAAAATATTTTAATTTTAATTTTTCACCCCCTAAGGCACTTCCTTTTCATGTTTTCTTTAAAGCAACCAGATGGTTGAAACTTGTGGAACAAGAGCTATTTGCACATTTCAATCCTCAGTCTTTACAATATTCTGTAGAAAACACAACATTGTTACTTAAGAATATAGCAGTAGTTGCACATACAAAAACACCAGTGTGGAAAGGGAGGTAGCTAAGGACCAGATACTTAAATTAATTTCTCTTCTCCCCAGATTAGAGTGCAAATCCTTGGTTAAGGAATAATGAAGGAGGGTTTGCTTACCTGAGCTACCTGTAAGGGAGTTCAACAAAAGTTAGTACAGCAATAATTTGTAGGTGTAAGAAGAGTTTTCTAAACTACTCTCAAATCTACAGAAACACTGCCAGTAGTGCCAAAGTCACATTCAACTAGCCCTCTCTGAAATCACAGCTTCAGTGCATAAGGAGATAAAACTGATTTACACAATCTTTAAAAACCATATAGGCAGGCAGAAGCTTGAACTGAACCCTGGTTCATTCCTAGATTCAGAACTATCTGTGATTTGGAAACAAGCAACACTGTTAGGAATTGTCCAAGCTGGATTTGTGCCTGCCATGAATGCATGTTTTAGGCCACTCAAAGAAATGCCAGCAAAGCTATTGGCAGAAGAGGGTTTACTATAAAAATGAAAGCATGAAAAAGTTTGTTGGCAAGGGTACTACTTACTAGATATACGTGCTTACTACTTACTAGATGGTTAAAGCACAAAATCAGACTAAAATCTAAAATCAGTTAAATCTAAAAGTAAAATGGTCTACATGGAAGCTGGGATGGAAAGGGTTAAGGGTAAGATGGCATAAGGGAGACCCACCCATTGAGTCACAAGGCTCAGAGTGGACCCTCTTGCCAAACTTAGCCCTGGACTGGACCAACAGTTTAGACCTAAAGGTTTAATCAGCAGCTAAACTTAACAGAACTTACTTGATAGCCTAATTTAAACAATTTAACCAATGACTCTGTAAAATTTACTATTACACAACAATAACTCACAGGTGTAATCTTAAGAGTCTAACATACTTAAGAATCTAAGAGAGCAACACTCCTAGTACATTTGCTATGGCATATTCACATTCACAAGCACACAGACTAAAGGAGGATGTACAAGGCCCCATAGTCAGCATTCAATGGTGGACCTCCAAGTCTAGCAAACTTGGGAGTTCCCCAGCTCTGAGAGGCACCCCGCTCAGAGGGAGTTTGCTGGTTGCAGCCTGCTGCAGTACAGAACTCAAAACTCTCACTTAGGACCACTGTTTATAGGGCCACAAGAAATGTGGGTTTAGTCATAGTAATTTTCCACCCTGGCCACAATTCAGGTCAGTAACTTTCTTTGAAAGTTCGATAACAAAAATGTTGTTCCACTTGGGTAGTTATTTAGGCAAGAAAAATGTTTCCAAGGCTGTTTGTTTAAAAACAGGAGCTCGTTAGACAGCACAAGTTCCTGGCAGCAGACAGTATTTCTGCTGAGCTCAAGAGGAGCTTAGGCCAGGTGCTGTTCATCAAGACTGAGCCCTAATGAGCATTTCTGAGATAATAGTGTGGCTCAAGGAAAGTGGGGGGATGCACCACCACAGTACCTTACTTCAGCCAAGTGGTAAAGCCTGACTTCACTGCTATTCACCAGACAAGAGAAAGATCTTTAGAGGACCCTAAGCATTATCTTGGTCTAATAATTTTGAGAAAGAAAAGAAAAAAACAAAAAAAACCCCCCACTATTTGTACAGCAAGTATTCAAAGTTAGCCTTTGGAAGAGAGATAGAGAAGAAAAATAGTGTAGCTATGACGACATCATGATTTGGATGTGAGCTCTGTCCTTACAGAATAGTCCTCTATTTTAAATTAACTTCACAGTTACTCAGATAAAGGTCAAATATATCCTCAGCTATGTATGCTTAATGCAAGTGTTCAGACACTGCAGAGAAGAATAGTTGGGTTTATGCTATCCTTTCGCATGAGAACAAGTGTTTACTCATTGCAGTGGGCATGATTGATGTCCATCCCTGACCACAGCATCCCTGACCACATGATGCTTGTTTTTATGTCACTCAGCAAATGCAAGACAAGTTATCAAGGCTCTTTCCAGACCATCTTGTTGTCATGTTTTGCAGTGTAGTATGAGTTGCAATCTTATGCAGGCCTGCTATAAAATAGGGACATAGTCTAAATCTCATTGCACCTCTTTATTTCCAGTCCCAGGATGCAGAATCATTTAGGTCAGTCTAAACAAGCCTGCACTATCAGCTGCTCTTAAGTCCTTTGTGAGCTCCAGGATCTCTCTGCACTGGGAAAGATAACTGGAAGAAAAGGGACAGTGGAGGTATATAGAAACACAAATAATTCCATACACATGCTTCTTAAAAATAGTGGGGTTTTTTTGTTCATTCTCTCCGGATTTAGCAGTGTCCCTAGGGAAACTTTCTGGCCCCCTATGTGACTCCTACTACCCCCACTCCACCTCAATTCCTCCAACGAAGCAGTGGCCAGGAGTATCATTGCAGACTTCCATCACAAGGAACAATAAACCTAATCATAAAGGAGTACAAAAGCCTGAAGAGTGCTGTGGTATTTCCTTTAGAAATATCAGAGGATATGTGCCAAAGAGGCTGGTGGAATGTTAAATGTCCCACTGAAATATCACCTTCTTTCTGGCAAGGTAACAAAAGGAAGAAAACCAAAATAAAATATATTATCCTTCCCCCTCAAATTATTCACATTCTACCTATTCAAAACCAAAAGAAAAAACAAACAAACAAAACCAAAAACAAACAGAAAAAGCCACAAAACAACAAAACCAAAACAACAACAACAACAAAAAAAAAACCCACTCAGGAGTCCCTCATCCAACCACCCAAACATAGCAGGATCAGCTCTGAGGTCATACTGATTGCTTAGGGTTTGATCCAGTCTGGTCTTGTTAACCTGAAAAGATGGAGACTGAACAATCTCTCTCACTCCTTGACTGTACTTAGGGGGAAAATGTCTTTATGGGCAATCAGAATCTCTTGTATCAGCTTGTGTTCATTTTAGGCTTTTTTTCTGCCATGCAAAAAGAGCCTGCAAAGAGCTCTTTGCATGCCTGTAAAGAGTCTGGCATCTGATATATTTTACATGCAATTCGTGTGTAAAAACAGTCATTGTATCAAATACAGCAAAGTTTTTGAAATACAGGCTGAAACTTTGACATTTTCAACTTGTGGAAAGAAAGTAAAGAAGTATGCCACCTCATCTGCCCATTAAGTTTTAAGAGACACTCACTGGCTTTTGTAGTGTCCCTGACCCAGCAAGAATACTTGGAAAGCATCAGCTTGGAAAGCCCCCCAGGAAAGGCAAACAGAGAAGTGCCAAATTTCTGAAGACAAATTTGCCTGGCTTAAATATTCAACTTCTTCAAAATAAAAGCATTTACAAGCACTTCAGCTTGGGGTCAGAACTACTGTATAGGAACCTTTGAAGCTTTGTGATAATGCGCACACTCTCAAGAGTATGCTTTTTGGTTTAAACACTGAGTTCCATTCCAAGAGAAATAAAAACCAGCAAAAATCCTGCATACACTTGCTGCAGATATTTGTTAGAACTGGTTCACAGACATCCGTTTCTCAGCATAGCCCTTTAGGCTCTTCATAAATATTAATTTACAGTGTACCCAAGAGGTGTAGTACCTTTTTTGCTGATGAAAAGAGAAGACAGACAGAACACCTATTCCCAAATTCACAAACAAAATCTTCAGCAGAACAAGAAACTAAACCTACATGCCTTACTTTCTCAGGCAAACTCTAGTTCATCACCTTCTTTTCTCTCCAGACCACTCTACTACTCAGTTGGCATGATCTCTTGGAGATCTGAGATTAAATGTTGACAAAGAGACATGATCAGGAAAGAGTGCTCAGCTGGGAGAGCAGAGGCCATTCTTGCCAGCAAATGATTGGTTACAGTGCAATATGGACTCCAATTGCGTTCCAATAGAAATTTATGTCAAAAAAACCCAAACTTAATGTTCATCTGATCACTCCAGAACATGCAAGCCAGTTGGGGGTGGAGTTCACTGTTTTTTGTTTGGAGTTTCTGTAAGTTTTTTACACTTGAACAGGTAGTTCAAACTTGGAAGAATAGATATCGCCATTTAAAAATGGAATAAAATTCTTCATACCAAAGAAAATCTCATTTTATACTATGTTTTTCTGCTTAACCAATATGGACATGTTATTACAGAGGTTTGTTTTCATAATTTTTAAGAAATTAGTGTATGGAATTTTACTTCTGTTATTGTTTAAATTCCATAGGGAAAAAAATGTTACAACCAGCTACTGAGAAAAAAAAAACAACCATTGAGAAAAGAGTATTAGCTAAGTTCATTTACTATTGACGTACTGTTTGGTTACAAAATTTTTCCACACATTCATGTAAAAGTGTAATGGCATCATAGCTGCCAATCTTTCACCTTCAAAAAGGGATTTTAATTCTGAGGGCTCTTCTTCTCAGAGTTGATATTTTCATGCTTAGTAAATGAATTAGAGAGTGAAAAGGCTTACCTTGATATAGCTCTTGATTTAACTTCCCTCCTCAGCTGGACAGGAAAGAGAAAATATAATGAAAAGCTTGTAGATCAAGATAAAGACAGGAAGAGTTCACTCATCAATTACAGTCATGGGCAGAACATACTCAACTTGGGAAAATAGTTTAGTTTATTGCCAATCAAATTAGAATAGGATAATGAGAAATAAAACAAAAATTTACAACCCATTATTCCCACTTCTCCTTCTTCCCAGGCTTAATTTCATTGCTGGTTTTTCCTACCTCCCCTTTTCCCCCAGCAGCACAGTAGGGCAGGGAGTGGGGGCTGTGGCCATTTCAGCATAGGCTCCCTCTGCCACTCCTTCCTCCTCAGGGGAAGGACTCCTCAGACTCTCCCCTGCACCAGTGTGAAGTTCCTCACCCGTGGGGTGAGTCCTCTCTGAGTATCTCAAATGTGAGTCCTTCCCATGGGCTGCAGAATGGGTGCTTTCCATGAGGTGCAGTCCTTCAGGAACACACTGCTCCTGAGTGGGTCCCCTGCAGGGTGACAATTCCTACCAGCAAACCTGCTTCAGCATGGGCTTCCCACAGCCCTCATGAGGCTCACAGCCTCATTTAGGCATCCACCTGCTCTGTTTTGGGATCCTTCACAGGCTACAGGGGGATATCTGCTGCATCATGGACCTCCATGTCTGCAGGGGGACAGTATTGGTCTTCACTACAGCTCCAGTGCCTGAAGCACTTCCTCCACCTCCTTCCTTGCTGACCCTGGTGTCTGCAGAGCTGTTTCTCTCATATGTTCTCACCCTTCTCTGTTGTTGATATTCCAAGAGTAGGTTGGGTTTTTTCCTACCACTGTCTCTGATGAGCTCAGCCTTGGCCAGTGCTGGGTCCATCTTGGAGCCTTCTGGCATTGGCTCTGTAGAACCTGGGGGTAGTTTCTAGCAGCCTCTCACAGAAGCCATCTCTGTAGCATGCCCACTCACCCAAAAAAACAAACAAAACCTAAAAAACCCCACAAAACCCTTGACATGCAAACCCAATACATATTTTATCTAAAATCTGTTCCAAAGATGAAACTTTGACAGAAAATAAACTGGTAACCTATCATTACTGTGAACATCTCAACATACCCAAACATTCTTATTACCCTAACTAAATCTGAGATATGAGAAAAAGTGCTCCAATTTTTTATGGGTAAAATGTCAGAAGGAATAGCCTGATTGTAAAGCAGTCAATAAAAGTCATACTTACAGCATGGTATGTTAATATAAAATTATATTAAGGTCTCTTGTTAAGAAGAAAAGAGTTTACTTGTCCCCATTCAAACACATCTGTATAACAGGATCCCTTAAGATTCTCATGGGAGGAGACTTACAGATCAGATAAAATAAACTATCTGTTCTAGTATGCAAATTCTCTCCTAAATGATTAATATTTTTCACCTTACTTTTTTTCTTCATTCAACAATCATGTATCAGTTGCACACATTTCACACCATTTCCCCGCTAATTTGCTAATGATTTTTGTATCACACCTTTTATTCACAGTACCAAGTGACTACATTAAGAGACTCCTCACAACCAGTTTGATAACTACCTGGTCTTTCACACACCCAATCAACAAAATTCCTCAGTGCTTCAGTTCAGAAATGCAACATTTTACATATGGGAAAGTGTTTTAAAGTTTCTGAACTCCCCAAAAGTCCTGTCTTGCTTCATTCTAGAGGATATCATCAATTAACTCCTGAAAGAAGTCTGCAAAATTGCAGAACACCTGCAGCAACTTTCTAGTAGGTTTCAGAAATGATTCAAAGTGCTCTATAAGCATCTGTTAAAATAAAATAAAATCTCCAACGTATACAACTTTCTCAAAGAACTTAACCTTCAGTAAAATAACTTCTTGAACAAAAACCTTCCATTAACTACCTCTCCACTTTTCATATGCATTAGCAGAGGAAAGAATGTTAAAAAGTCTTCACATAGTAGCATATCTGAAAGTTTTTACTTGGCTGCTTTAAGCAGTGTAGTGCTGACTTACAGTCTTATAGTTTAATTTTCTCCCTTCCCTAACAGCTTTACTATGCAGAGGAACACTTTTTTCAATAAGGGGAGAAAGAGTTGGTCTAAAAAGATATATATACACACACACACTTACATGTCTTTTTATATACAGATAATTTATATTGAAACAGCTGTCTCTGCCCACTGTTTGGACAATCTAGCATAATGGTGAGTTACAGTTATTCATGCATGTATTCTGCAGATACAGAGATAGTTTCTTGTGCCCCTATTCTCATTTTATGCCTCTTTACAAACAGTATATTTTAAACAATCATATAAGCAAAAGATTAAGTTGCATTATTACGAGACATGTAATTTCAGAGTATATTAAAAGAACATTTCTGAAGATGCACATCCCTGTAGGCAACAGCTGGTGATAGAAAAAGAGCAGCTGGTGGTTTTCAACAGCTGGTGACAACAACCATTGATGAGAGATACTACATTTTTTTTATTTAAAAAAAACACTAATACTGCTCTGAGCACTGAGACAACTACACTAGCAAAAGGAGTCAAAAGTGTTTGCTTGCCTTATAAATTCAGGGCATGTCTGCCACTGGTAACAGAGCAAGAACTGACAAAAAAAACCCCAACAAAATGACAAAACAAACAAAGGAACTAATTTGAGTCCAAAACCTGCACTAGTTTTGGGATAAAGACAGAATAGTTGTGGCAACACAGCATTTTGGCAGACTTTAGTCTGGACTTTAGTAATAAATAGATACCTTCTTTTGTGGTAGACAGATTTGAAGTTTCCATGCCTTGCACTATTACACAAATAAACTTCCTTTGAAAGGGTTTTCATGCATCTGTTAAGTCCTGATAAATTTGCAGCAGAAGATTCCCTTACCAAAGGTCCCAAAGCCCTGAAATCTCTTTTGATGGCCCACAGACTATATGTTCCCATTTCCTCACCCCCTACTTGGAAGATCAGTAATGGGAGGCTGTCTATGGGCCACACCAGGCTTGGAAGTCTCCTGGCGCCATCCTTAACCCACAACCCAGGGAGGCAGCAGACCTCCCTACAGGTTGGGGCGGTTTGGCCCAACTTCTTTCCTCACAGCTGGTACCCTCCTCATTGCTGGGGGACGAATAGAGGATCCCCTTGATCTTGAATTGTTTCTGGTTGTTGCTGCTACCTTAGGGAGGCCAGAGCATGCTTCCACTGGTCAGTCTCCCTCTCTGATTCTCTGATGCTTCTCAGCCTTTTTACTTCATCTCATAACTCCATCGGGCTGAGCAGCTTGTCCACCTGGTGCCATCTGATCCAACTTCCAGCACTGCTGTAACCCACTTAGGTATTATAATCCACTTAGGCACTCCCCATAGCCTGAAGCCCAGACGACTACATGGGTTTTTGCATTTTTACATGTTTTTTTGCAAGTTTTTTCTGGGTCGCCACATCTTTTTTTTGGTGACCTGAGACACTTGGCTCCCCTCAGAGCATACATCATATTTGCGCTCTCTCAGGGAGCATCAGGACCAGCAACTGAGCTGGCTGCCTTTGCTGCAGTGCCTCAGTGCCCTTCCTACTCGCCCTGCCTGCACAAACATGCACCACTTGCACTCCCTTAAATGTGCCATTTAAATCTCCTTCTAGCAACACCCCATCTTTGCCTGACTAACTCACAAGGTGTGCCAGGTCCTGAGAGGGCTCTGGGCTGTTGCTCTAATTAGCATTCAAGTACCATTAACCTGAATTCCTAACACTAAAATGAGCATGGGAGAAAAAGCATGCCTCCTCAGTTTCCATCCCCTTTGTACAAAATTTAAATGTTCAGAAGCAATTCAATCTATAATTAACATCCTAAAACACCCATCTTCTTGGGTATTAATGCAAATCCTCTGCCTTTTAAGACCTAATCTGACAGCTACTTTTTTTTTTAACAAACAAAAAAATACACTTTCAATGGGTTAAAACAAAGAAAAGAAATAAAGATTAAGCCAAGCTGTGTCATGTTGAGCTGAGCCAGGCCCAGCCATGGCGGGCCACACTGGGTGTTGTTGCCCTTGCTGAATGACAACTCTTCTGCTGCATGATAACTCTTCAAGAGAGAGAGCTGGGCTGTTCTGTTCTTCCCAACAGAGCTGGAAAATCCATTGTTAACCACCAAGTGCTACAGTGATTCTAGTGAGATCCCAGTCTGAAGGCAAAGGACTGCTGAGAGAAACAACAGGGCTCCCCTGGCCTGTGGGACCTCCACCCCAGGGACAAGTGGCTGTGGTCTCATTGCAGCCCACATCCTCCCTTCTCCAGAGAATTCTCTACCCATGGTGCTTGTCCTCCACAGGAATATTTCAAACATAACAGCCACAATATAATACAACTCCTACAGCTGGAGATGACTCCCCATCAGAAACAAATATTTGTTGAATATTGTTGTTCCCTTCCCCTGCCCACGCACTGAGACACTGATGCCACTCTGATCTTTCCTGCTCCCAGACATAAATGGATTTCTGCAGTGCCCTGCTCAGCTTCCTGAAGGCTCTCAGGAGCCAGGAGTGTATGTTGAGTTGCTAATCACCCTCCACAGAACTCTCTAAGTCCTACTAGTAATCCTCTCTGCTGTACCCTGGTGTCGTGGGTTTGACCCTGGCTAAATGCCAGGCACCAACGACGTTTGCTCTCTGTGCTCTCTCCTGCTGCAGCTATGCAGAGGAGAGGGGAAATTAACACAAACACTGGACTTACGAGCTGAGATAGGAGCACTGATGAGGAGATGCACGAGATTCAGGGCAAAAGCAGGCAGGAAACTTAGAGTTGCAAAAAAAAGGTGATCTATTAATCTAACAGTCGGAGGATAAATCAGAGGTAAAAATAAGCTCTTAAGACACCGTTTCTTCACTCACCCCCCCCTTCCCTCTTAAGGCACTGCTTCTCAGCTCACCCCCTCCCTCCTTTCTAACTAACCAACAACTCCAGGGCAGGGGCAGGGTGTGCGTTTTTTTCTCTTAGGTCAGTCCATCACAATTCTTCTACTACAAAACACTGTTTCTCTATTCGCCCCCTCCCTCCGTCCAACCAACAGATCGGGGCTGGGGCAAAGTATGTGGTTTCTCTTAGTCAGTCAAACACCATAATTCTTTTGCTACAAATGCTGTTTCTCTACTCGCCCCCCCTCCCTATTAAGGCCATTTCTCAGCTCACCCCCTCCCACCCTCCTTCCTTCCAGCCAGCAGCTCTGGGGTGGGGGCAGGGTATGGGGGTTTCCTTTGGTCAGGGTCAGTCCATCAGGGAGAAGAGTCCTCTACTTAGACATGGGGGTCCCTCCCACGAGAGACAGTCCTCTGCAAACTTCTTTGGCATGGGTCCAATCTCACAAGCAGAAGCCTGCCTGAATCTGCTGCAGTCTGAGATTCTTCTGTCCAGGCTGCAGAATTCCAAGCCGAGGCCAGGCTGTTTCCATCCTGGGAGCAAGGCCTCTCTCTCCTGCAGGGCCTTTGCAACTCTCAGTCTCTGGGACTCCCACTGGATCACAGCTTCCTGCAGGTATCACCTGCTCCTCTGGCATGGGCACCTCCCTACGGCTGTGGGGGTTCTCTGCATCCCCCTGGACCCCATGGGCTGCAGGGGGACCACCTGCTTCCCCACGGTTTTCACCACGGCTGGCAGAGGGTTTTCAGCTCTGGCACCTGGAGCACCTCCTCCCCCACCTCCTCCACTGACCTTGGTGCCTCCATGTTGTTTCCCTCACATATTTTCACCTCCTCCTTCCCTGGCTAAAAAGAACTGCATGCTCACATTGTTTTGATTTCTTCTTAAATATATTTTCACAGAGGCGTAACTAACATCTCTAATTGGCCCAGGCTTGGCCAGCAGCATGTCCATCATCTTCAGAGCCATCAGAGATTGGCTCTGCTGGACATGGTGGAGAAATTTCCAGAATCTTTACTCACGACATGCAGGAGCCATCTTTGTACCCCACCCTATTCACTGGCAAAAACTGGGCCAAGCAAAAACCACTACACCTGGCCACATGGTACTCCAGAATCCCATCTGCCAGTTTAAAAGGAGACCAGAGAAAAGCTGCTCCATCAATTAAAACAAACCAAAGGCTTCAGCTTACATGGCTTGCCAAGCTTCACCTTTCAGCCCAGGAGACTTTGGTCTAGGGAGCCCTCTGAGCTGAATGGTGGGGGGGGGGGTCTGTGTGTAAATAGCAGCACAATTTGGGAGAGGGGAGGAAAGGTTAACGTGGATTTAGAACTGCTGTGAAGTCTCCGTGCTACACCCTGCATTTCCCTAATCATCAGGCAAACACTGCAAGTGGAAGGCAAATGTGCCCCCACGCTGGCCAGAGGTGATCCACAGTCACACATGCACTCTGGTTGTGTTTGAAGCAAGATCCCAGGGGAAGCTCAGTCTCTCCTGCAGCACAGGTGAGGCTGCACCTCAGCTAGATGAGAGAGCACCACAATGTCTAGATGGGAACTGATGAAGCACAGAAACCCAAAAATGTTGCGGATGGCTGCAGACATGGAACAGAGACCTCTCAAAGAGCTGAGGGAAGCTCAGGCAAGGCACCACAAGGAATGGGAGGCTGAGGAGGTCTGCAAGTTTACTGCCGCAGAGCCAGGGAAAAGCTTGAAATTCATTCCTTCTTGGATCTTAAGACTAATGGACTCTGCAGGTGGTGGCATCCACATGTGAGCAGCCCAGGGACACCCTGCATGTGACAGAGCCTGGAGCACTGGGCCTATGCAGCAGAATGTCATAATCAAGGATGCTGATAGACAAGCTGGCAATCACATATACCAATCACATATGGCCCAGAACCTTGCTGGAATGAGCAACCATGGTGTTGCTGTCACAGCCTCACTTGGTGCTGCTACACTGCCCAGAGCAGCCAGGAATCCTCAGATAATGCTTCCCTAAACCCACCCACTTCTCAGCCATCCTGGAGGAGTGAAGATTAGAGTGATGCTACGTGTTCTGCACTTCAAAGTCTCCTGCATCCATCATGTCAGGGCTTGCTCCATGGTTCAGCAGGGGTTGGCTCCCTCCCCTGGTTCAACTGTAAGTCACTTATTTCAGAAATGCTTTCAGATATCTTTCACCCATCACCCAATCTTAACACCCATCGCCCTCTAAATCATCTTGGGATAGCTCATACAATGAAACACAGACAATAAAAGTGGACTGCTTGAAACTCAGTTGGAAAGGACAACTCGTGGTTGGAAAGAACAAGCTTGTTTTGCAGGAAACTTTAGCCATTTGAAAATTTGTCTGCTCTGAATCAAACTAAAAAAGATTTTTTAAAAATTTAAAAATAAATTTAAAAAAAAATTTAAAAAAGCAGTTGCATTATTTTCTCCACATGATTCCACAAATAGTTCCACTGCAAAATCTCAAAATTACTGTATTCTACTGCCATATTTTGATCGCTTCAAAGTACTGTCATTGTGACAACTCACAGTTTAATGTATAATTATATTGAATAGCTACCATTGTGCAGACCACATAGATTAAATATTAATATTGCCTTGATAATATTTGAAAAGATATATCAATAAATGTATTTTCTGGGTGTTTCTAATACACACATAATATACATGCATATATATATATTCATACATAAATCTATCTCTATATATATTCACATAACTCCATTAAAATAAGTTAATTTTAGCAATGTGGCATTTTCTGATGAAAAGCTGTTTCAATTTTTTTTTCTTTTAAAAAGCAGTCTGTTTTTATAATCTTGTGATTCAGTCATACAGCCCTCCCCCAACTGCCCTTCCAATGTCCACTCAGCCTGCATCAATATTCATATCTCTCCCTAATCATAAGATTAGTTCCCTAAAGGCCTATAGTAGTTAGGTTCTCTTTATATGACCATTAAAATAGATAACTGGTTTTGCCATTAAGAGCCTCTCAGCCTTCTGTGCAGTTATGCAGAAGTGCTTATGGTCCAGTTCCTAACAGGGAATCCGTTCTGACAGAGCCCTAGAGAAGCATTTGGGGTACTATCTTGCCAATAATGCTTAGAAGCAGAAAGTTAAGTGAAAGAAGTCCTTCAATGAAAGTTAATTTAGCTATAACCTTGAGTCAAAACCTAACTGAAGAAGTACATTAGGAAGAAATCTTAGCTTAAATTAATTCAACTTGAAAGCTCAATAGAGACGTATTAACATTTGTAGCTAGACAAATCAAAGCAGGGAGGCTTTTTGGTAGAAAGCATCACAAATTAAGTAAGAAAAAAGAACTCCAGAAATTTCCCTAACCTAGAAAACTTTCAAAACCTGCAGTGGAGCAAACCGAATGACATTTTTATATTAACAAACATCAACCAGTAAAAGCTCACTTTTTAACAGAACTGTTTTCTTAAAGGCAATCTTATATTATTTCTTCTTCCTTTCCCTCTGTTTCTTCTTGTGCTTATCCTTTTTTCAAGCAGCTTTTCATCTCACTTTGCCGCCCTTTTCTTCCTAATTTCATATTTTCTGCCTTCTCTGCAACTCTCCTGCATGAAACCTTTCTTACAGTAATCAACTCAGTGATACAAACTTTCTTCTTGTAATCACAAGATACAGGATAGGCATCTAAGGGCTACCATAAGCAGAAATAGGACAAAAGGTGACAAGGCCTTCACACACTGCTAATTTAAAGGAAAAATCATGTCTCTGAGAGCTTTGATGTCTAAGATGCTCATGCTTGTATTCAAACCTATTAATTTAAACTAGAGGAATATAGCTGAAGGCTGGAATGTATTCCACTGATGGTCTGTCAACACATTCAGTCATTGTTTTCGGTAAAGCTCCTTTTACTTCAGGACCTCCTATTTAGCTCCAGCTGTCTCAATTTTTTTTTTCAAATCACATTTTGGAGTCAAAATTTTGAGATTGTAATATAAAAATAACTGCAAGGACAAACAAATTCCAGTGCTACATCAGAATATTACTGAGGTGTGTTTTTAAACATAATCAGTAAGTGTCAGCTATGAAGAAACCATTATTATATACTATTCAGTCATGAACTGAAAGGATTATTTTATACAGATACTAAATGGTTGTTTTGGGTAGTTTCTGTTGTTGCTGCTACAGGAGCAACTGCTGCTTTTACGAATGCTTATACTGCTTTTACGAATGTTACATACCTCTTCAGTGCATATTAAAGAATCTACTGTCTAACATGAAATAAACTCCACCAAAAAAAATCTCCATCACAGAAGCAGCAAGTAAATGAGGTTTGGCTTTCATTAAATTACAAACCAGTTACTAAACATATGATGCTCGAAGGGCATAACTTTTAGTCCCCTAAAACTTGATCATTAAAATAGGACTATAGAACTTAATGTGATTAAGCCAAGATATAAAGAACATCAGAGTGAAAAAAGAATTTGATGCACAAATGCATTATTAAATTGATGCTTATATAGCTTTTAGGAAGAAGTTAAGGACAACAAAACCAGTGATTACAGTTCTTATCCTCTCTGGCTATTAAGATGCCATTTTAAGTAATAATAACTATTTCAAGTCTGTCTTGAATATAGAAACAAAAGATTTTTTTTCTTTAAAAACTGAACACCATTTCATACACCTAGATCTTTTTGATTACATTTCTAACATGCTAGTTCTCATTAATTTAATACTTATCTACTTAATCCACCTCCTAAAAAGTCCTATCTTAATTTTCAGAGGCAACACTGCTTCAACATAGTGCAAATGTATGCTGTAAAGACCAAAAAATAGCATTAGCTAGTCCAGAACCCACAGGGGCATAACTACATAATTTCATTACATGAAAACAGAAAAATCTCACTTGGTTGTAAGGGCAGAAATTTGCAAGAGAAAGATAGATTCTCAAAATCTGAGCCAAACACTCTTGCTAACTAGAATTAACTCACTTCTGAAAGCATATTCCATTTTGTACTATGAAACACCACCATTAATACCCTCAAGGCACATGAACATAAGAAGGGAAAGAAACCTCAAGAGCTCAGTTTGTAAAGGTGTCTAGAAGCATGTCTTGAAATCAGAGAAACAGTAAAGAATAACTAAAGCAAAGCCCTGCAGGTATTTGGAACAGCTATTTCCTTAAGAGACTTCTTTCTTTCCTCTAGGAGGCACTCTGTCATAACAACAATCATACCCATTTTGCTCACAGAAAAGGTTTGTTTTCTACTTACCTAACTCGGTTTTGTAAGCCACCTTTTTTAAGAACATTTCTTAGATAAAAAATCTATGATGGGAATGACTAACTTGTTTAAATTTTTGCATTACTAATACTGAAGTTTGTATAGGTGCTGCCAAACTAAATACGAACTTGAAACTCAAGTACCATTTACCTTGGTGCAGCTGCAACAAAAAGGGAGGATTTTTCCCATGCATAGAAAGAGAATAAGAATAAAATTTCAATATGTGAAAAAGGTTTTGCTCCTGCTGAATGGCTTTTCCCAGAAGTAAGAGCCACCCACCAATACAATCTGGAGTGGTTAACTGATAAATAAGAGCACCTTATTCAAGGTTCCTGGAACTGTTTCAAAACCACTTTTCACTCTTCTGAATTCAACAGGTCTGAAATTTAACTTTTAATGTTGCTGGTTTTGTAAAGCAAATATTGTTTGGAAGTTTCATACACGATTACTAAATCTGGTAAGGCAAGCAATGATTTGCTTTTATGATATGCAATAAAACTTTTAGTTTTTGAACAACTGGTGTCAAAGGGATAGCAGAAAGTTTCTCTGAAAGAAAGTAAATACTTAGGAAGACTAGAGCATCAGCTCATTTATTAAAAAAAACCCCAAAACTTCTCTATATCAAAGAACTATGGAAACTAGGTAAGAAATAAATACAGATTCAGGAAGAGGTTCCTTTCCCCTCTCTCATAATCATTGAAGCTAATATTGCTTCAGCACACTGAGAAGAATAGATTGAACAGCTTCTTTTAGTCCATGATATTCCTAGGCATACCCCAATGTAGACACAGCAAGCATTAGTAATATTGTTCCTCTTAAATACTAAAATACAAAGTATTGAATGTAAGATTATATGCAGGACAAAAAGAAATCATAATGAGCCACTTTTTATGGGTGTTAAACCCAAACAAACATGGAATTCAGTGTGTGTGCAAGGAGTTTGTTAGAGCATGATGCTAACAGTGCTAATAGCACCAAAGTTGTGGGTTCAATGCCTTTATGTGCCATACACTTTAGAGTTGGACTTGATGATCCTTGTGGGTCCCTTCCAACTCAGAATATTCTATAAACCTGTGTTTTCTCCACCCCAGCTACTCCCATTTAGTGTGACACCATCTCAGGCCAGGAGGCCTCTCCAGGTCCTGTCCCATGGGTGTGGCTGCCCTTGTCCTCTTTCTAGTCAACAACAGGACTGCACACGCATTCTGAAAAGATGTGGTCAAACACACTCAAAACACTGACGTAGACAGTTACAGAGACAGTGCTTTTACTGACACTTACTTAAACACCAGTAGCATGTACTTACACCAAAAACACCACCACGTTTTTTTCCTTTGGCTGATTGGTGTTGAAATCTATTCACAATAAAATAGATGCCCTTACTCTGTTGTTTCACAAGTATGTTTTAATTCATAATATCACTGCACTGGTTTTGGTCAGGATAAACTTAATTTTGTTCATAATATCTTGTATATTGCTATGTTTTGAATGCATTATTAGATCAATGTTGACAATGTAGGGAAGTTTTAGTTATTGCTGAACAGGGCTAATCGAAGGCCTTTTCTGTTCTTTACATCCACCAGCGAGGGGGTGCATAGGATGTTGGGAGGGGGCACAGCTGGGACAGATGACCCTGACTGACCAAAGCGCCATTGCACAACATACGGCATCATGCTCAGCAATAAAAGCTGCAGGGAAGAAGGAGGGGACATAATATTCAGAGTTACGGCATTTGTCTTCCCATAACTTCACTTTTGATGGAGCCCTGCTTCCCTGGAGATGGCTGAATATCTGCCTGCCAATAAGGAGTAGTTTCATAATGAAAACAAAATAAGGAATTTATTCACTATATCCTTCTCAGCCCATGAGTTTTCTCAGTTTTATCTTTTCAATTCTATTCTCTATCCCACTGCAGTGGTGTGAGCAAGTGGCTGTGTGGGGCTCAGCTGCTTAACGAGGTTAACCAAAACAGTTACATACACCAGCACAAACTCCACAGTCCCCTAATACACAATTTAGAGATTCTGGGTGCCTTATGCAGTCACTGTTTCAGATCTTGAGTCTTCCCATATGCAGGTATCCTTCTACTTACCACTGAGCCCAATTTGACATCTGCTAGCACATTGCACGTACATACTCGCTTGGAGAATTGCAATGCACCAGGGAAACATAAACCATCTGCTGTCTTAGACCTACAGGGCCCATGGCCCTCAGCCATTTCTGCAGTGCTCGACCTTTCAACTATTCACGCCCTCCAGTTGCTGGCATCTAGACCTTTTTGCACATGCACAGAATACCTTACATGAAAAATGTTTAAGACCAGGATTACTAAGAAAACAGGATACACTGAAGTGGACTGGATGCTTTGTCAGCAAAAAAGCACTGAGCAGCAGCTGTTTACATGCAACTGGCCCCTTTTATCAAACTTCTCTCCTTTTTCTCATGTTTTACATCCACCACCACCTCACACACCACTCTTAGCCTTCCATTTCTCCACCCTGGTCTCCTCTTGAACAACCAACATGCCCCCAACTACTTTACTCACCATCAGTCACAGTTTGGCTTCACCCATGTTCAAATCTGATATTTCTGACACTATTATATTGGTCACCTTGGTTTTTCGGGACAATACTGCTAAAGTTACCTACCATTGTTCATACGAGATAGCACTTCCACAAGATTCTGTAATATTCTTCTCCATCTCCTTAAAAAGATCAGACATTCCCTACACGATTGAAGTAATTTTTCATAGCAGCACCTGTGCCAGCCTCTCACGGTGCTATGGAGCCTGTGTTACATCCAATAGTTTTGCAGTCTCCATTTATTCACCTCTCATGGCCAGGGCCATGTCCTTTCCCCGCCTGTCTCAGCACTACATACACACACACACATGTGCCTTCAACTCCCTAAGCTGCTTTCAATCAGCCTCTGAGGAAAGAGCTTTGAACACAGCTACCCTACAAGTTAGCAAGCAGCCTTTCCTTCGCTCCTAACAAGTTCCTTCACCACCACTAAAGATCTAGGGCTCTCCTAGCAACAGCTGCTCATACTCTTGATGGATGCAAATTACAGTGGATTGCTGCAGCGACTGCTGAGAGGTTGGAAAAGCTTCGCTAGTTGAGCACTGGGAAGATTAAAAATGAAATACCATGTTTCCTGCAGAGGAACAGTTGCTAGGTAGGGTACTACTCTTCCAGGGAGTTCTCCTATAAGTTGCTGCTCTGTTACAGAATTAACATTCTGATCCCAGCAACAAGTCACAGAGGAAAAGCTTCATCCTTTTGGTTGGGTCATGCTCCAGTATGCTAACAACAGGCTGAAGCCTTGAGACAATTAATACATTTGAAGATCCTTTTGTAGTGCTAAAACAGCATATGGAGACCTTAATGAAAGTGAAAGTTGCATTACTTTTTGATTAATATTGCTGCCAAAAGCACAAGTCTCTGTTCTGGCACAGAAAAAAAGCATCAGTGCATTTGTTTCCTGAAATTAAATTAAGTTTATTAGACAGGAAAAAGAACAACTAAATGTGACTTAATAGGAAAAGCAGGATGAATCTCAAGACTCAAAAAGACAGCAATGTCTAATTGCAAGGATTTGAAAAAAGCTACTGTTTCTGATTATGGCCTATATTATGATCTATAAAATATGGCATCTGTTGTCTTCTCCAAGAGTAAATATCCATTAATAGATTAACAAACTTTGTCTCCATTAAAGCTCTGTGAGGTCACCCTATGCAGTATATTGAATTTATTAGTCTGGACCAGAGTTCAGCTGTGTCAAAAACAGGACGGCCAAATGATGGAATATCTATTGACTATGGCCCTGGAAACCTAACATCAAACCCACAAGAGGAACTCAATTTCAATATATCCAAATGAAATCATAACTTACCTACTTAAACTGCAGGAACTCTGGAGGAACTAATGTGTCAGCAAGCAACATAAATTGAAGCGGATCTTGACTAGTTGCAAATAGGCCCATTATCCTAATATCTGCTGAGAAGGTTTGCAATTGTTAACCCATTCCCAGATGGATAAAGGTCTATGAATTAGAATGAATGCTTTATGAATGATCTCTAGAATTTAAGGACTTACAGGACCAACAGACTTCTTTGAAGGTTTTACTATAACCATGTTACTAGCAGCCTGGAAAAGTTTCAGAATATCCAAAATTTTGCAGAGATCCTCATCAAGAAAAATAGCTTCCCATGGAGCAGTTATGATTTTATAGATACAGACATTTCCTGCAAGGAAAGCAAAAAAAGTAGACACAGAAGTTCCTAGCTAGATGATTTTTACAGAGATTCTCTTGTAAAAGCTGTTCTAAAAGCCATTAAGTGTGAAATAGGGATGAGATATGGATATACATGACAGTGATACACATATTTGGAACATGAATGAAGAAAAAAAATAGCTCATCACCAAATCCTTTTGGGACTTTGAATCTGACCTTGTATAGCGAACATTATCTGAAAGAGTTTTAATATATAACTGAAGTTATAAAACCCAGAACTGAAAAGTTAGGAAAATGCCACAGCAACTTGTACTAGAGCAGCAGCAGACACTGTTATAAACCAGTTTTCCCTGTGATTCAGAAACAATTGTAGTTTCTTTTTCTTAGTGGCTGTTACTCTTAAATGTGGCATTCTACACTTACATCTTACATACTAGATTCAATATAGACACATACACTAAGAGATAAATCAATTAAATAAAATCATTTTATAAATTTTAAAATTTTTCACTCTGTCCTTTTGTGAACTGAAAAAGCTTCCACTTTCCCAGTGAAGATTTTTATATTTTTTAAGCATGTGTTACTTCTTCTTAAAGCCAGACTTCTTGAGGTGAAGAAAGGGAGGATGTGACTGCACTTTCAAATACCGAGAATAAAAATCGGTTGGAGAAGTGAGTCGGACTCTCTAATTTTTTTTCCAGATGTAAAACATAAAATAATATGCCAGTGAAGGTTAGCCATTATTAGCATCAGTAATTAAGTCACAGTGCTAGACATGTCCAGAAGATGTTGAGAATGATAGCATCCATCAAGGAAGAAGAAAAAAAGATCTCTTAATTGCTCTGTACATATCAGTCAAACAAACAAAAATAATTAATGTGTATTTCAGGCTATCAAGAGTTACAACTTCTACACACACACACACACACACACACACACACACACACACACACTGTTTCTGTCCTACGTTTCTACAATGACATCTCAGGTCATTTACAAGGGTCCATATTTTCCAATGAATCAAAACCACTGGATAACTGATGCTTACAGTGAACCAACTTGTTGACTGGAGTCAACAAGGACATGGTTTCAGTTAGACACTCCTACCCGCTGTGGTACCCAGGTACTCTGTTCTGCACCCACTTGGCAGGTAGGCAGTGCCCCACAGTCGCCACCTGGCTGCAGGGACCAGGTGTTGGTGCAGATTAAAACCCAGAGGACAGCACGGGAGAACAGCAGCAGAAAGCACTCTGGGCTTCAGTAAAGCATCTTTCAGCCTGCTCAGGGTCTGGGAGGATGCTGTGCAGCGGTGTTCCAAAGGGCAAACAGACCCTGGAGGAACTGGTCCTCTTCAAAGCACACCAACTATCCTGCCACAGCGTGCAAGAAAACAGGAAACCACAGCTGAATTCACAGGTTATGTAGGAATGAGCAACAGTGCTCAAGCTTCAAGGCAGCTATTCCTTCAACAGAAGGATGAACCTAAAAGAGTATATTTATTAGTGAGTCCACTGAGTGAGAACACATTTCCTGTTTATCAAATGTTAAAACACCGATTCAAAGTACTCATTGTACATAAAAGCAGCAGTGATACAAAGTTAACAATGGCAGGAAACAAGCAAAGAATGTGTTTTCACAGCCATAATGAAAATTCATGTAGGAACTTGTGCTTGTAGATTTTTTGGATTATTTTTTCCACGCAATTACGGCCCATCCTCAAAATGAAAAACGAAGAGCAGAACAGTACAACTAATTCCTTTCGTATTTGGATGCATTCTATCCTTCATAGATCTGACCCACTGAGTCAGCTAAGATGAAAATTAGATGATAAAGGAGAACAGAATGAATTTTAAATTGTTAAATCATGTGTATTCATCAATATTTTTTTCTTCAGCATAAAGAGATAAAATTATTCAGAAGGCAGACTCAAAATCCATTAGTAACACTTAAAAAATATGCTCTTATATAAACTTCTATATAAATGTGGTAAGAAGATCCTATTTATAACAAGAAGTAGTTAATAACCTAACAAAAACAAGGAAACAAAAAAGGGAAAAGTGAGCTAAAAGAAATATATTACCTTCAGTTACAGTCCCAAGAGACCGTCTGGTGTTTCACTTCAACATTGTGCTATCAGCAACTTCACTGTTACGAGATGGTCATTGACTGGTTATGCACATAGCTTGTTTTAAAGCCTATCTTCCCACCTTTAGACAAAATACTTTACTTCACAATATCCTTCTAGAACTACTGGAAAACAAGTAATGCTTTTGAGACTGTTTTTATTTTTCTTTGCCTGTTTTAGCCACAGACAAGTCAATTCAACATGACAGCCTCACAACTTAGTCCAAAAATGTTAGACATTATGCCATTGACAGTGTTCTAAACACTGTTTTACGACAAAGCAACACAGTAAACTATAGGCAGTCCAGGAGACTCCTGCAGTACACAGAGGATAACTTCTTAAGCTGAGTAACAGACAACTCTGCCAGAGGGGATGTGACACTGGACACCATGGTAGGCAGCACAAGTGAGCTACTCAGTGACATCAAGATCGGAGGCAGCCTGGGCTGCAGTGGTCATGCATTGGTGTAGTTTTCAAAGCATGGGTGGAGCTGAACTTGGCAAGGGATGGAAAGAATACAAGTGGCTTCTACAGGTATGTCAGCCAGAAAGATACAAAGAAAGCATTCTCTGATGAACACAACTGGAAAATCAGTAACAGAAGATGAAGAGAAGGCTGAGGTATCAAAAATATTTCCATCTCAGTCTTCACTGCAAACCTCACTTCCCACACCTCTTGAGTGGATGGACTGGAAGACTGGGTGAGAGGAGAAGCAAATTCCTTCCCATTGCAAGAGATCATATTTGTGACCACCTGAAACACCTGAACATATAAAAGTCTATGGGATGCATTTCATCAGGTCCCGGAGTCCTAAGGGAGCTGTCAAGCCATTCTCCATGATATTTGAAAAGTCATGGCAGTCAGGAGAAGAACCTGGTGACTGGAAATAGGGAAACACTTCACCCATTTTTAAAAAGATTGGGAAGAGGGAACTTGAGAAGCTGTCAGTCTCACCTCTGTGCCTGGGAAGATCATGGAACAGATTCTCCTAGGAGCTCTGCTAAGGCATATAGAGGAAAAGGAGGTGATTTGAGACGGCCAGCAGAGCTTCACTAAGGGCAAAACCTGCCTGCCCAAACTAGTGGCCTTCTATGAAGGAATGACTGCAAAAGTGAACAAAGGAAGAGCTACAGATGTCATCTATTTTTGTACAGGGAGGTGGAAGATGCACCAACCCCAGAAACATTTAAAGTCAGACTGGACACATTGCTGGGTGATTGGACTAGATGATCTGCAGAAGTCCTTTCCAGCCAAAGTTATTCTATGATTCTATCTAACCAACTCCATCACACAGCATGCTGAACTTTGGAATCCCAGGATCTCAGATTTTAGTGTCAGGAATCACTCAAATTCAGAGAGGAATTCAGGTTTCTGTGATCACTGTTGAGAAGCATCTCACTCTGCACTAGCTGATAAGAATGAATTGGCAGTGGGAGAGCATTCTGATCTCAGGCCTACCCACCAGATTCTGCTTGGATGGAGTTCGTTTTCTTCATAGTAGCCTATACAGTGTTCTGCATCGAATTTGTGACAAAACCAGTATTGATAACACTCCAGTGTTTTTACTACAGCTGAGCAGCGTGTGCACATGCCAGGGGCTGTTCCCTACCCCCATCCTATGCACAATGCCTCCCCAGCAAGCGGGCTGGAAGCTCTGAAACTCTCAGGAAGCACAACCAGGACAACTGACCCAAACTGACCAATACCATATGACTTCCATACCTCATGGCATCATGCCCAGCAGTAGAACTCAAAGGAAGAAGATGGGACAATGTGTATATGGTTACTACATTTGACTTCTCAAGTAACTGTTACATATGCTGAAGCCCTGCCAAAAACTGGCTCTGTATCTGCCTGCCAACAAAAAGTACTGAATATTTTGCTTTGCTTGTATGCACAGCTTTACTTAACATATTTAAACTGTTATTATTTCAATCCCTAAATTTTCTTTTTTTGCCCTTCCAATTCTTTCTCCTCCATTCCACTGACAGGGAGGGCACAAGCGACTGGGTCAGGTTCTATAAGTTGACCGTGGTCAATCCACTACAGCTAGGCACAACTATTCTCTGGATGTTCCTCTCTACTGAGGCATCTAATTTTTGAGCTTGGTGGGACAAATCTCAAAGCACCACATGTATGAAGCAGTGGCAAGTCCCAAAACTTAAAATTACAGTGATATATTTTCTGGGCATTGAAACATCCAGCAGTCTTGCTGAGCTTAAAAAAAACCAAACCAACATTGCATTTCTTTAGAAGTACAACACAGGCAGGCTTTTATTTCTCTAACAAACATTAAGCTCAAACAAAGAAAGTGATGGGAAGTTAAAAGGAAAACTCCAAGTAAGACCTTGAGAATTATTAATTAGATCTGCATTACTCTAATTAGTCAATGTCCCACAGGTTCTTCCATAGTCCAAACTGTCCATGCCAAAGCCTTTCAAAAAGCATGACTTTACCACAATTGTGACTAAGGGCTCTAAAATTTATTTTTCCTCTATATGTTGTCTGAGGAACATATGGGATCTATTAAGTAATAGGACACTGTACATTTCCTTGCTCTCTCAGATGTGTCCATGTGACTAATGCTTTTATTAATTCATAATTTCCTTCAATCCATCTATAAATACTGTTTTCTTAAAGCTAAAAAAACTCCAAACCACTAAAAGTCTAAGGCTTAGGAGTTGTACTGCTGGTTTAACAGATTTCACTAACACTTTGGAACTTGTGATTGTAATAAAAAATGACAGCAACATACTTTGAGTAAATGTAGGTTTCTATGCCTTTTTTATTTCTACTTTATTGTACCAATATCTATGCATATGAAATGTAAAATATTACATAAAAAGCAGAGACTTTCTTCCTTCTTTCCACTTATTGATCAAGAAATTATGACCGAATTATTGCTGGCATTTTATTTAGAAGCTTCAGTAATTTAAATAGCTCTGTGCATCCTGCCTGCTCCATGCTTCTGAACAAGTGAGCCAATATCTACTTCTCAGCTCTCCATCACTCAAAATAGGGTTTAGTCAATAAAATAAAAAAAAGTTACTCAGGCTATTAAAAAAAAAAAAGTTAAAGATCAGTGGGTTTGATAGTTTGTATTCCCTTTTACATAAACACAAGCTTCACTGTCATTTTCTATGCCCCACACACTTAAAAATCCCCACAAAAAACACAAATCAACCGACCCCAAGACATTTGAGGGTATTGCTGTTGGATTTTGCTCCCACAGAGTGAAATTCTAATCTCCTTCATTAGAAAAGAGTTATTTTGCTTAATGAGAAGCTTTACTGGCGTCACTGGAGGTATCAATGAAGCTTACTCAAAATATCAAAACCTGGTTCTTAAATCTGAAAAAGGAAAATAAACTGTACAGAATTCTGTGAGGAAGGACACTTAAAGGGCAAATAAGGAGGAAAGCAACCCACCTGTCAACAATCTGTATCTAACTATAGCAGAAGCTTGTAGCATGAAATTATAGGACCCTTCAGTTAAAGGGACAGCCCAAGATGTCGCTTCTCTAAGCACAAAGATGTGTCTTCAACCCTCAAGAGCATTATAATTTAGTCCAGAACTAAAAGGAAGTGTTTCATCATTCAGTGCATAAGAGAGTACATTTGAATGCACACACCATAGCAGGAAGTATAAAAAATGCACCAAATAAGAACATTAAGATAATTTCATTACAAGAGTTTTTAAAAACTGATAATGTCTCACATGTGGTGATACAGCTCTCTGACTCCTGTAGGAAAATGTTTGGTCTTTTAAGAATAGGTGGTTCCTTTTCACTAATCACATCCTGCAGTTATTCTCTGTACAATATGCAAGCCAGAACTGTTAAAAAGGTTTTCACACCTTTTGCTTCAGTACCTTTCTGGAATGTGTGCTGTACTATCTACGGCAACCAGCTGTGTTCACATTGGATATCCTCAGTTAAGCAGGATCAGATTTTGGCACTGTTATTATTAGCTGTAAGCATTTGTTTGTTTCGTTAGTGGCAATTATGCCCAGTAGGGACTGCCAAAGGCACACAGTGATCCATGAGGTGGATTTAATAAATAAGTTTATATCAGTGAAAAATACTCCATCAAGATGTGAGACAGCATTGTATTTTAGATTTTCTTATTTTTCAAAATGTTACAGTAAACTTCTGGACAAGAAAAATCTGACTTTTTAGACATTTGAACCTCCAAACTACTTTTAGATTAACCGTGGATGTGTAAAAGTTATTTAAAAGCAGTCCCCAAATTTCGCCAAACAATTCCTCATTTAAAGTTAAAGAATCATTCCTGCTTCTTGTCTACCATAATTAAGCCTTTCAGCTGACTGACTTGCAAGCTGACATAACAATACTTCTTTATGTATCTAACAAGATTAAAGTGCTAGCTGCAATATTAGAAGTTTTGCCTTCATGATGAAGCTTAGCTATACAGCCAGTTGAACCTGAAGTTAGCAAAAAAACAAAACAAAAAAAAAAACAAAAAAAAAAACAACAACAAGCACAAAACCCCCTCGTTCTGTATTATACTGGAATAAGCCTTGAGATCTGGATAGGAATAAGAACAGATAAATCAGACAAATCACTGTAAACTGCTGATAGCATCAACTACTGAATTCCATTTCAAAGATTCAGTCTTCACTGCAGAGAAGAATAAAAGTCCTAAGACAAAACTCAAACAGTTATCCTTTGGCTTCAGATAATTCCATACCAGCAAATGTGCGGGGAAAAATGAGAAAATAAGACTGGTTGATTTTGTAGCTGATTGAGAGCTTAAATGGTACTGAAACTTTTCACCATTAATGTACAACTTGTTTGACAAGATGGGATGCTCACTGTGCTAAGCGCAGTTGGTAAAGGGCATTTAGTTGTCAAATACGAAGGGTTTGTCAAGCTTATTATGACTTCATTTAACACTTTCTGGCCACAGACTCAAGTTAAAAAATATCTCCAGATCTGAATTTTTCTTCCTCAGACCAGCAGTACAGAGCTTGGGAATTGCTTGGTCTGTATGTTTTAGCAAAAAACCCAAAACCCAAGAAAACCAAAACCAAAACAAACAAACAAACAGAAAAATAAACAAAAAAACCCAAAAAAGGACATCAAAACTACAACCTGAAAGTTTTGATTCTACTACTTGAGGAAACCTCCTAATTCAGGAGGCAGATATGGTGAAAGCAATGGAGGGTGACACACTAAGAAAACTGCTGAGAGTTCAGTCTGTCTTCCAAAGAAAGAGTTTTGCTGGGAGTATATACACATATAACTCTCACCACAATATAAACCTTGATCTCAGCAATCAAAATGAAAATTCTGCACCACCAAACCAAACAACAATTAGGTGACTAATTTCTACTAACAATCTGAGCCAAAACTATTCTTCTTCTATTAAAAAAAAAAAAACAAACAAAAACGACCTAACCAACAAAACAAAAAAAAATCCCTACAAAAACTACCCTCCTCCCAAAAAAAGAATGAAAAAAAAAAAAACTAAAAAAGAAAAACCAAAACCAACTTATTCCTGAAAGAACACTGCATGCCATGAACTGTGGCAGCACCAGTTGGGGAAATCGTGTCCTGATGAGCTTCTTCATTCCCATTAAAAAACATTGATGCTAATTAGAATCTAGTAAGGAAAAAGAACAAAGAAAAACAAAAAAAAATTTTTTTCTCAGATATAATAAAAAAATATGCAGTCAGTAATGAAAAGAAGTATGTGCAACTCAAATGTGCCAATGTTGCATCTAAATCTGAATCATATTTTCCCCTCAAATACAGAAAAAATTTAAAATGCTTTAAAAAATAGCCCCTCCTGTCACTCTCCATAAAAGAGAGTACAAATCTTTTTCTTACTTTGTTTACACTTATACATTTGCAGGAATTGAAAAGCTCTAAAAAAATTTCTATTTTGAGGAGAATTGTCTGTTTCATAAAATATCATCTGCACAGGATATTTATTCAATCCTTTCATAAGAAGAGATTTGGCAGCTTAACATTATGTATGACAGACTTCTTTCACACCATCTGTTATCTGTAGCAAATCAGAAAGCATTTCTTCATTATTTTTTGTGTAGAACTGTCGGTGCAGTTCAGAACACTTCAAAAAAGTATTTGCTGTTTTTTAGGGGAGAAATACTGGCAGTGGCCATTCAGTTCTAGGGTTTCAATGTTTTGCTCTTCAGGGATCGTGCTCAACAGTAGGATATTTCAGAGTTAGAAATTTTTAAGGTTACGAAATAGGGAAATGAAAACTTGTTTTCTCTTTCTAGTATACTCCCTAACCCAATGGTCTTTCATATGATCTTTATTCACACAGAAAGTAAACTAGGCTAAAGTGAGGCATTGCATTAACTCCAGTTGCTCACAGTAAACAATTTCTTCAACTGTCGACTTTTGTCATCTGTTAGTATGAACATTCACTGATACCAAAATGTAACTTTACTTCACAGCATGTGTTCCTTCCCTGGACTAGAGCTCACTTTTGAGTGAATATGAGTTTATGAATAAAACTATAAAACAGAAACGTTGGAAAAAAACACCACCACACACACACACACACACACACACACACACACACACAGAACTCATAAAACCAAAAATCAAACAACAACAACAAAAATCAACAACAAAAAAACCCAGAACCAAAACTCCCACAACAACATAGTTATATTGGGGTTTTTTTTAGATTTCTGAGATAACGTGTCTATTTTCTCAGTATCATGCTTCAGAAAATTCAACATCTGTTTCTTTCAATAACACAAAGCTATGAACAAGTTTTAGATGTAGAAATTGTTTTGAAAAAGATTTACTATTCTACTTGCATCTTTGCCACAGCACAAAACTACTACTCATCCAGAAGTGTTTTAGCACTTGAAAGTAATCACAGAACCAGAGAATATACAGAGTTGGAAGGGACCCACTGTGATTATTGAGTCCAAATCCTGGCCCTGCACAGCACAACCCCAAGACTCACACCATGTGCCTGAGAGCATTGGCCAAACACTTCTTGAGCTCTGGCTGTCTTGGTGCTGTGACCAAGCTGGGGAGGAGCCAAAACATAAGACTCATGTTGTTCTTACCTAAGTCGAGATGATACCATAACATTTCCTGAAGCAAAAGCTACAAGTAGGAAGGGAAAGAAATAAAAAGTTTCAAAACCACTGACCGCACATATGATCCACCTGACCAGATCCATCCAGTGAATAAAGTTTTGCACTGTTAAATTCCCTTTTCTAAATTAACCAAAATCACTGAAAATTTCTTGGAATTTGGGAAATGAGAATGTATTAGTAGAACAAAAGGGTACCAGTGTATGCTTTTTATCTCTTTTTGAGAACATTATAAGCCTGACCATGTTTTTCCTCTACAGATCAGGGCAGATGCTGCTAGTTGACACTCTCTATATACACATATATCTATATTTATCTATCTATCTGTCTGTCTGTCTGTCTGTCTACATATATATATGTAGCTGGTCTGAGAAACCAAATTTATCCAGCAGCTAGCCCCAGATCCCCCGGTCTCCCTACTTATTCACACTTGGGTGTAGAAGCCTTTGGGTTTTGCAGCCACACTCTCTCGTTGGTACTCAGATCCCCTCTTGCTCTGTACATACCTCCCTCACTCCACAATAGCTGGCCCAGACCTAAGGCTTTCTCAGAAGATGACTGTCAGGCTGTCACCCAGAAGGTGAAAGAACCACCTGGCCAAACAAATATCTGACTTGCAGACTGCTGGGTTCTCCACCGTCCAGTGCCCAAATCTACTGTCTCTCCCATAAATTGTTGACAGGTCTCTTATCCCATACAGCAGCCAATTTGGTTTGAAATTATCTGGTGAAGTACACACTGCAACACTGAAATTCCCTAGGGAAACATTCACAATCTCTCCAGTTACAGGCATTTAGACCTCAATGCACAAACACCAGGCAGGACTCTACTGAGGAAAACAGTAGTAGTATTTAGCATGCAGAAATGACAGATTCTGGTGACCAGATCCAGTGCTCAGCCAAACCTCTTGACCAGAAATCTGTTTACACTGAAGTCCTTTCTTCCTCCCCGCTTTGCCCTGCTTCCTTGCCTCTCCATTTGCCTATGCTTGTTCCCTGAATCCATCCCTATTCCTTCCCTTCTCCACTTTTAGTCCTTCTCTAAATATCTCATTACATCTTTCACAGTGCCACAATCCTCTTAAAATTTTCTACAAAATTTATTACACAAGCCCAAAATGGATCTCCTTCTGCATTCCATCATGAGTCCCACGTTCCTTTAGGCAATTAAACACCCTTCAATCTTCAAGGCGCTCGCACTTATTAAGATACAGCATCCCTACACTTACTGTTTATTTGCATTTTTGGTGATTAGCCTGTAATTATATTACCTATTAATTACTAGTTTTTATCCTTCTAGAAATCAAGTTGATTAAACTGTGCTCATTTTCCTAAGACTGACAGCAAATTACTTGTTTTATATTTCCTTCTCTTTCCTTCTTCACATTCATATCCCATTGATTCTTAATGCCGATGGTCCCATTTGAGTTATAATTAGAAAATGTTCAATATTAAATCTCTTTTAAACCCAAGTGATTTTTAATCTGCAAGTCAAAGTCCATAGGTTGTTTTTTACCTCCTGGTCTTTCTAAGTGAGACTTTGAAGGTGCAATGCCAGCTAGATTGACCCCTAGACCCTGACAATAAAGAGAAATGTAGCAAGAATTCCCAAACAAGTCTAACTTCCTTGATTTTTGAATTCTTTAGAAGACCTAAAATGAAAGAAATTACACAGGAATTCAGAAACCTTTCAACAGCACTACATTGAACAGAAGTAGACTTTTAAATCCACAGTTTAAAAGAAACAAGTTTGCTGTTTGAAAGCAATCAAATACCATCAACAAATTCAGTGGTACTTTTATAAAACAGATATATGAATGATAGCTCAAGAATTTAATTAAATACACTGTTTTTTCATGAAAACTAATCTACAAATTCCTTTTGCATGTTTATTTCTCCTGCAGCTTGAAAAGCATCTGGATGATGGAAGTTGGCAGCAGATTCTATCAGATATAATAGAAAGTCTTATGAAGACTTAAAAAACAGAAATTACAATCCCAAGAGGCTGTTTCATGATCCAGAGATGTCTGTAACTAAGGTTGCTTTTGGGCATCTAACCCAAAAAAAAAAGTTAACATTTCTTTTCTTAGTTTCCTTTAACAACAGTGTTTTATCCCTACAGGGATTCTACCCCATAAATACTATCAGTTTTTGTCTATATACTGCCTTAGAAATGCATAATCCTTTTCATATGAGATTTCATATCCTGCAGTAGTATGTCTGTTTTCTTTTCATTGCCCAGCTCTCTATTTTAATGCACACACTTCAATTACTCCTCTGGTCTTGACTAGCTTGCAAATTGAACTATGAACTGTCCTTTTATTATCTATATATGAAGCCAAAATTATAATACAACTGGGCTTCATTTTGACAAAATATATTTGAATCCATTATGCTGTGAGAATGAGGAAACTTTTTATTCTTTCTACATCCAGGCTCTCATAGTCATTTAGTCTCACAGCTGCTCCTGCTCATGTTCCTAAGATGATCATTTCTCAATAGTAATTTCCATTTTTAACTCGTTTCTTCAGACATTCTTCAGCCCTTCTGCTATTTAAAAACAGACAACATCCAAAACATATACTTGCACCCAAATTCTGTAACATGAGAATTCAAGACCTCTTCCTCCTCTGCCTAAAGCTAACTAAAAGAAATGTGGGGCAGATCACAGGCATGAAACCTTCAGCACAGTTTTGGGACCATTCTTAGCTTCTCTTTCTCATTCAGAAGCAGGAAAGAATATACATCTTTTTTCTTTAATATAGAGGAAGACGGGCTGCCCATTAGAGACACATTCTTTACCTCATTTTGGAAACTTAATATACTTTTATGTTGACATTTATGTAAATACCATGACAGTTCATAATTCAGATATCAGCATGATTAAGAGTACCCCAAGATGTGCTTGCATGAAGTAGAAATTGAACATTCCTAGGGTCTTTTCCCTTTTTAGAACATCAAGAGAAATTGTACTTTTGGATCAGATAATTTTTGTTAACTTCCAAATGTAATACCTGATGAAACATTTTTTTCTAGCATTCAAGCTGAAGTTTTCTTTTCATTCATAAGAAATGCAAAGACATCCCAGTAGACCTGACCGAGCTTTTTCCTTTATGAGTTGTGACTGGCAGAGTGGGATCTAAAGCTTCCTCCTCTTTGTCTGTTTCCCTGCAGGTCATTCCAATCAGCCACCATGTCTGCAGCTGTAGCACGTCCAGACAATTTAGCCCTTCATTAAGCCACATCACCTCTCTGGAACAACCATCATTTTCAAGACAAAAATACAAGTCCCAATACAAGCTTTTACTGTTTAATATCATGACTGTAATGCTTTCATTATTTCCAGAAAATGTGTAAGCTAGTTACATTTGCTGGAAAACAAGACTGTTCTCTCCCTTTTATTCCATCTCCTGCTGTCATTCATGGTTCCTGGATTCCAACTCTCTAGCAAGACCGAAGTTAACTGAAGCCTCTATTTCAAAAACTGAAGCAAATTTTTCAAAAATTAAGTAGCTATCTTGTCCATTTTAATATTTGATTTTCACAAAGTTTGTTACAGTCAAAATCATGGTTGGATCTCAAGCCATTTTAAATCCACCACTAAAAAGCTTAAAATCAAAGTGCAGATCTTGTAGGAAAGACTGAATTGTCAAATCTGGTAGTATATTTAACCCAGTGGTAAAATCTTAGCACCCACTTGGCACATGTGTTAGATTAGCAAACAAAATTCCTACAGTTTGACTGCTCTTCTTCCCCTACAATGAGGAAGCTGTATTAGATAAGGCTTAAGTACTTCATTCCTGTTATTTTCAATAAGTGTGACAGTGACCAACCAAATTATCAACCATGAATGACAAGTCACAGGCTAATATATATCCTAACGAAAATGTTCAAAATCAAGGCAGCGTTCTCTGTAAGAAAACTTGCACAAAAGTCCTTGGAATAACAGAAAAAAATAAGCAAGTATCATTATGGGGAGGAAAAGTCAAAAAACCTGTTTGTTAAATCTACCTCTTATAAGCTATATTCTCTAACTTATGTATTCATATTTTTTATAACACATTAAGTGGCTTTCACACCTAAAGAATAAATTCAAATAATATCCAAATAATTTTTATTTGTAAAGTCATGGTCACATAATCTTAGATATATTTTATTAGAATTCCACAGACCATAAGCAACTTCAAATCAAAATAATCAAACCTCTTAAATAATGTTCCAAAACTTCCTCATTATAGATAACCAAGATATCATTATGATTCTGGGAATACTCCAAGCCAATAAAATAAGATATAAGAGCTTTTTTTTACTACTAAAAGCTCATTTTTTCCCTACTTCTTGAATACCTGAAATTGCTTCCAACTGTACGCATAACACAGAAGCCTAGTTCTTTCCAACTTTCACTGTAATGCTTTCTTAAAAAAAAAAAATGTAATTAAAAAAAATTACTATTATAGAACAGACTTATGGCATCATAAGACTATTTTCTGAAATATACAGACCCATAGCTACACTATATCCCATGTATGTAATGGACTTCTTGAAAGTGAGGTCTATACACTACCTAGCCCATAAAATCTAATGCAGTTCTTACTAATTAGTCTGATACTTATTCACCAAAGACTAGTTATTATCTGCACACTAATGGGTATAAGGTATTTTAGATATCTCTTTTGTGATTGACTTAAAAATGATCTGCAGATTCTACGACAGGGATTGTAACCTATAACAATGTTTTAAAACAGAAACAACCTTGTCGTATTTCCAGGAAAAGCTAAGTCAACTAGAAGGAAAAACATTACAGACATAGTAAGCACCTTCTTAGTCTGAAGCCCTTAATTATCTGGAATGAAAAAGAAAATATCAACATTGCACAGTTGTCGTGGTTTAAACCAGCTGTCAACTAAGACTCACAGAGCCTCTCACTCATTACTCCAGAGTGGGATGGGGACAGCATAGGAAGAGCAAAAGTGAGAAGATTTGTAGTCCGAGATAAAAGTTAAATAGGAAAAGGAAAATCTGCAAGCACAAGTAAACCAAAACAAGTAATTCATTCACCCCTTCCTGTGAGCAGGCAAGTCTTCAGCCATTCCCAGGAAAGCAGGGCTCCATTAAACATCATGTGACTTGGGAAGGCAAACATCACAAAATCTGAATGTGTTCCCCCGCTTCATCCCCCAGCTGTATATGCTGAACATAATGCCATATAATATGGAATATCCTTTTAGTTAGTTGGGGTTAGTTGTCCTAGCTGTGTCCCCTCCCAAATTGCCATGCACTCCCAGCATCTTCACTGGTGGGGCAGTGTGAGGGGCAGAAAAGGCCTTAACCCTGTGTAAGCCCTGCTCAGCAGTAACTAAAACATCCCTGTGCTATCAACACAAATCCAAAACATGGCTCCCTGCTAGCTGCTACAAATAAAATTATCCCTGTCAAAACCTGCACAACACTATAAAGAAAGGCTGAAGAATGCCAGGAATTTGTTCTGTCTATGTAAAGGATCAATATTCTGAACACTAGTCTCATCCTTCATCTCCTCCGGCTAGCAAGACTCATAATGAGTTCCTTTCTCACATAAGTCAGTCCTGGCACTTCCCATTTGTAAGTCTGTGGATTTCAAGTGCCTTTCTATAGCTAATTCTTCCTCACAGTATTTGTAAGTGAACCATGGGGAAGCCTGGCTGGTTCTTGTAGTATGATTGCAGGAATGATCTTGTTCATCTAGAGGGGATCTGGTTCAGCTCACAGGCATAGCTTAGCATAAGAACAGGAAAAAGAGTTGCTACAACAGCATTCTTACATTCATACAAAGCTGGTAGTGGAAATGTTGTGCAGCTGGAATATAAATCAGTGTTCGGATATGGTCAGAATAGTTCTATATAGCTGTATAGCTGGACATTTTTTGATTAAAAATATTGAGACAAATCCCAGTCCCAAACACAGAAGTAGAATTTCAGAACATAGTATAGTTCTTCTATACTATGAAGAACATAGTTCTTCATTTTCTCTTATGAGAAAAAAAAAAGGAAAAAAAAAGAAAGAAAAAAGAAAGATGAGTAATAAATGCAGTTCTTGAAATACTTGATTTGAAATCTTATTTTCTGGTTTTTAGTAACTTTCCAGAAGCATTCCCCTTCTAAGTCAGCTCAGAAAAGCCTGAGAAAGAGTCAGTTACTGCAGAATGAGGATCATAGAGTCACAGAATGTTAAGGGGTTGGAATGGACCTCCAGCCCCTTAACATCCCTGTTTAGTCTCAGGCCTCCCTTTCTGGGCTGTGAGCACACACTGCTGGTTCATGATCAACTCTTTCTCTGTAGGGCGGCTCTCAGTCATTTCTCTGTGCAACCTGTAGGTGTGCCTGGGATTGCCCCAGGTGTAGGACCTTGCATTTCAATTTGTTGAACTTCATGAGGTTTCTTGAGCCTGTCCAGGTCCTTCTGGATGGCATCCCTTCCCTGCAGCATGTCAACTGCCCCACACAGCTTGGTGCTATCAGTGAACTTGCTGAGGGTGCCCTCGATCCCACTGCCCAGGTCACTGACAAGATGTTGTACTGTATCGGCCCCACTACTGACCTCCAGGGGCATAAGTTTTCACTGGATCGTGTGTTTGAATATTCTAGTCCTTCCCATTAAAAGTTTAGTTTTAAAGACTTTCTACCTGCTCTCCTTTTATCACCTTTTAAGCTATCCTCTTTGGATCAAGAGCTAAAATTCCTGCAGCTGATTCCTAATTATAGGAAACCAAGTCTTTACTTCAGCTGCTAAAGAACCAGACTTTCTTAATGCGGAGAATCCAAAGCTCCATAGGTAGAGAAGTTCAGTCCAGTTATTCTGCTACCAAATCTAAATAGATTGAAGGGCCTCTTATTTAAAGAAAAATACTCAAATACAGATGGCTAAGCAGCATCAGGTCTAAACTTCCAGTTCTTTTATCTCCCTAAGCACCCACCAACATCAAACAGAAGTCTGGGTCAATATGAATCACAAAAACTGGCCCTTAATATTCTTTAGGCCCAAAATTACCTTTTAAGCCAAACTTCTAGGGCAAGCTGTACATTTACTGGAGTGGCAGTGATGCCTGATGATTTTTGCCTTTTTTATATATCCTTTTATATTTTTATATACCCTTTTATATATTTTCTGTACCCTTTATATATTCTCTGTACTCTTAGCCTAAATACTTGTAATTTTTGTAGCCTGATATTCTAGTTTAGTTTTGGAGTTCTGCTAGACAGAAAGACCAAACATCCCCAGTAAGAAGCCAGTGAACTCTATGCTATCTCAAACATTCAAGGTTTCAACCTTGGTTGAAACCTCCTCTCTGGAGCATATTTTGTAAACTGGGCTCTAGCCTCATCTGGGGGAGATTCTTTAGAGTAGAGAGAAATTACTTAATTTATTAAACTTCTTATTGGGGGATCCTAGACAAATATGCTAATTTTCAAAGTCTATAAAAATCATACACTCATTATACAGCGTGTGCATCTCAGTGTGTTCCACCTTGAAGAGCTGTGCACAATAAGATCCTACAAAACACCGAGGTAAAACTCTTTTATCCCTTAACCTTGTCTAGCTCACAATTCTAAAACCAGCAAAAAGGCAACACCAGGAAAAAAGCTACACATTTCACACTGTTATACAAGCTGCAATAAGGTGAAAGGATCCAAGAAAGAACAGCCATTACATTTTAGGAGTCTTGAATAGAAGCAACAATCTCTGAAATATCAAAGATATCATCTTGACTGCACTATTGGCATGTAAACGGTGCACCTTAAGAATAAATTCAACTCTCCCTAGAAGTTGTTTTCATGTAGTTATTTTCAGAGAATTCTCCAAATGTGTGAAAGAGGCCATTTAGTTCCTTAGGGGGAAGAGCGGGAAAGAATAAAGTCTCTATTTGAGGGAGGGTTACAAGAAGAAATTAAAATTTGTGAATGTGTTTATTTTCAGGAAAATGAGTGAAATAACTGGTTTTTCTTCATTAGAATGTGTACATTTTTGAAAGAAAAATGGCTGTAAATCAGAATACAGAAAGAAGTGCAGCCTTGAACACAAACCTGCCTTCCAATTAAATTTGCTGTTTGAAGAAGGCTTAGCACTTGTCTGGGGAGTGGATTCTCAACCTTGAAGAGACTGCGGGAACTCATCTAGCTCTTGAGTTGCCGCTCCTTGTTGCCCATTGTTACAACCACATAAGAATCAACAACATTGCTCAGGCACAATGAGATCAAAGCTGATTTTATGTCTCTGAGAACTCAGGTGAAGAGGACAGGGGCTTGCAGGAGATTGTCAATCACATCAAGCAGAAATGATAGAGGAGAGGCAGATATATCCTGTCAGTGAATCCATTGCCCTTAAGCTGGCAAAGTGCTTTGGCTCCTACAAAACAATAATGATCTTTGAAGAGCAGACTGCTGTCAAGGAACAGATGCAATACCTGACAAAAATGGGGCAACAAATCAGAAAAGCAAGATGGGATGGTTTTTATGAATGGATTTGTGAGATGGATACACAATTTTTAGGAAAAAGGGAAGAAAAATTATTGCATTCTACATAAACAAACAAAAAGAACACATGGAGCTCTCCTATAGAATGATAATCTGAAACAGGATCTGTGAAAGGTCAAAGACATATGTTAAGGAATGAGTGTAGCATCTACCAAAAAGTAGAAAAAATAGACTAGGCACTATTCAAGATATACTAAGCATTATCCAGACAGCTGGGAGGTGCTCCAGTCACAAGTCTTCATTCTTATAGAGGACTTTTACCACTTTGATATCTACTGAAAAACCAACACTGTGAAACACACCTAATCCAGAAAGTTTCCAAAATACATTAGGGATTTTTTGTTTCCCCGAGAGTTATGGGAAAGGCCAGCCAGGAAGGTGTTCTACTACATGCTAAGAACTGGTTAGGGATATGATAGTGACTGACAATCTATGCTGTTATAACCTGCAGATGAAAGAATTAAAAGTCTTGAGATAAGACAAGGAAGCAAGTGGCAGGAGAAAGTTCAGACTTCAGAACTGTTTTCAGTCTACTCAGAGAACTGCTGGCAGGATTTAATACATTGCACAGAGGACAGAGGGGCTCGTGATGTCTGATTGATCTTCAGTGGTAGCCTCCTTAAAGTACAAAACTATCAAAAAAGTGAGTCAAGTTTTGAATGAAATGATCTAAGGGCAGGAAAATGAGCAGTCATAGGCAGAAAGTGTCCAGGCAGGTTAAAGAACCCCAACTAAGCTCAAATGCAAGGAGAGAGGCTCAAAGAAGTGGAGGTAGTGATATATTTATTACAAAGAAGAGCTCAAGGAGCATTTGAAAGTCCAATGCTTCACCGGAGAGAAAATTGGAAGGGTGAGTGAGGGCCAGTGGGAAGGTACTGGTATATGCTGAAGCAAAAGGAAAGCCGAGAAAAGCTTTGGTTGAGTAGTCAGTGGGGTGGGTAATCAAGTAAAGACTGCTTTATTTGGCCTCTCTTCTGCCTGCAGTGGCAGGCTGGTGTCCTAAGTCCATGTTCTTGGCAGCAGAGTTTGGAGACAAAGGGTGTGATTAGAAAAAGTTTAGTTGGGGCAGTTTGAATAAGATGAACAGTTACAGATCCAAAGTTATTAATCAAATATTCAGCATTGCAGAATAACCTGGCTAAAGTCATCACAAAGGTGTTCCACTGGCTTGGAAAGACTGCAGTGAACAGAAGTTGTCAGAATTAGAAAAGTACTAGAAAAAGATTAATTTTATGTCCCAAAGAGGGCATAGAGCAGGATGTGGGAAACTGAAGTCTGTCACACCTCCATTCCCAAGATCACAGGTACCCTCAAAGCAATTTCTAGGCACAAGAAAGGCATGGAATCAGCCTGAACAATTTACCAAATCCTGTACCTGACTGACTTTATCACTTTGTTTGATACAAACTGAATTCAGCAATGTGACTACAAAGTAATTAAAAATAGATAATTAATATCTCAAAGTAAGTAGAATCAAAATAAACACATAATTGTGCTCTCCAATCTCCAAATTATCCTTGAAAAAATTTCCTCAAATTTCCTATTTCCTAGATACCATCTTCTTGTTTAGGTCCCCCAATATTGTTTTAGTTTGCCATAATGTATATCAGTTATTACAGCAGAGTCAGGACTGCTGTCTCACAATAACCAAAATACTAATGTTTATATGCAAACCATTCATACGCTGGAGCTTGTCTCAAACACAATTTGTCCCTCAAAGATAAATAACAGGATAACTATAGCTAGCACTAAAAAACCTACTTAGCATTAGGATCTAATTTCTATTTGCTCAATACTTTCAGACATATGATCTACAGCTCTGCTCATTTTTGAGGATTAGTCAATTTGTAAGCAACACTTTTTCAAACCTGGCTCAGTTTCTATCCATAGTGTAAAGTATTGAATTACATGTATTACTAAGTCTCCACAATCAAGCTGTTGGTTTGCATAGCATTCTAGAGGAAAAGTTATCCAGTCTTCTCACCAAAATGATTTTCAGCACTTGAAATTTTCCTTCTGCTTCAGCTGCTGTCACTTTCACATCCATTATGCAGTCTCCTTGCTTTAAGTTCAATCTCATCACCAGTCTTAAAACCAAAAAGGTTATTCTCAACCCAAAACAATTAACTTTATTCTAGACAAACTTTTCTCCTCCTCACTTTGCTCTGCCCATATGGCTTACTTACTTAAAAACAAGCAGAATTCAGGAGTAAAGAGGCCTTGCAAAGGAATTTTTATTGCTATCTTTCATAGTTTTATTTTTACATATTTATAACACGGATTTTGATACCCTAAAATTCACAGTGTGAAAAAACAAACAAGATACAGAAGGTTCTTTTGTGGATTTCCCAAAGGTTTCCAGAGTATGAGCTTTTTCTACAAGTGGTCCCTCATTTCTCCATAATAGAGCACAGTTATAGGCAGGTGTGGCAGGCAGAATGCTCTCAAACATTGCTTCTGTTAATTTACTGCCAACTCACACAAACCTTTGGCCAGAGGTTGGGTGCAGGAGCAGATGCCCCAGGGCATCACCTTTTCAGTTTTAACACCAGTCTAATTATAATTACTTTAGCTTTTTTCCTATTACATCCATGACAAAATGAAAAGGGAGAGGAATGACAGTGGCAGTCAACCCAGATAACCATGGTTAAGGAGTAAAATGATCTAAAGGCAATCCATATATTTTGACTTCTTTCCCAGGCCATGGAATGGTTAGAACAAAGTACTCTGACTGGTAAGAGAATCAGCTTTGTTAATAGTTTTCAACATAACAGCAGAATATATTATTTTCCAGCTGAGAAAGTAGTGTTTATGCCTGAAAAGAGGTATTGCCAGAGATGCAAATGGCTCTCCGAAGTTCATCTGAAAAACATTAAAACTGCTTGAAACTCTTATTTATACACACAGCTGTGATGCAATTACAATGGTTATGCAAAATACAGTAAAAAAATTAGAGTTATAGCAAAAAAACATCTACTGGAGTAAATACTCCATCTGTGCAGGATTTCCAAGCTGTCATTTATATGAAAAAGACTATTCCAGACCTCCACCATTGATAAGAAGTGAGATCCAATTTCTGAGAAAGCAGAGGTTTTGAGAGGTAGCATGGTAACTGATTTTCTCCTTTGTAGAAAATTATGCATGGACCACCTCTGTGATATTGATTTATCATTTTTCATTTATGACTCAGTCTTTTCTTTTTGTTCCCTTCTTCCATTTTTGTCAATTTGCATTTGAGTACACAGAGGTTTTCATTTTATGTTTCTAATTGAGAGTATTGATCAGTACACCTGGGACAGTGACTTAGCCCTCTTACTTTTTAAAAACTTTTCACTGTAACAGTTTGTGTTGGCTTCTATCTCAGTTAAATGAACATCTGATAAAAATTTGTCTAAATCTTTGGTCAATTAAGACATCTTTCTTCTTGTTTTATTTTGTTTTTTGTTTTGTAGAATCGGGAAAGGAACCACAAGTATCATCAAGACCAACTCCTGATCCTGCACAGGAAAGCCCCTCACACATGCCTGGGATCATTGTCCAAATACTTCTTGAATTCAGACAGGCTTTGTGCTCTGCCCACTTCCCTGGGGAGTCTGTTCCAGTGCCCAGCCCGCCTCTGGGTGAAGAACTTTTCCTAATATCCAACCTAAATGACTGCTTATACAGCTTCATGCCATTCCCTTGGGTTGTATCACTGGTCATCACAGAGAAGATATCAGTGCCTGACCCTCCTCTTCCCTTCACAAGGAAATTGTAGACTGCAATGAGGTCTCCCCTTAGTCTCCTTTTCTCTAAGCTGAACAAGCCAACTAACCTTTACAACTCCTCATAAGGCTTCTTCTCTATGTGCTTCACCACCATTATAGCTCTCCTTCGGGTGCTTTCTAATAGTTTTATATTCTTCTGTACACAGCACTTGAGGTGAGGCTGCCCCAGTGCAGAGCAGAGCAGGACAATCCCCTCCCTTGCCCAGCTGGTGATGCTGTGCCTGATGCCCCCCAAGACACACTTGGCCCTCCTGGCTGCCAGGGCACTGCTGACTCAGATTCAACTTGCCCTCAACAAGGACACCCTGCTTTTTCTGCAGTGCTGCTTTCCAGCTTCTCATTCTCCAGTCTGTATGGACATCCAGGGAAGCCCCATACCAGGTGCAGAATCTGGCACTTGTCTTTGTTAAGCTTCCTATGGTTGATGTCCTCTCATTTGTCAAGGTGTCCCTGTAGAGTCTTCCTGTCTTCCAGAGATTCAACAGCTGCCCCCAATTTAATGTCACTGGCAAACTTAGTATTCCTTCAATGTCCAAGTCATTTATGAAGATGTTGAAGAGCACGGGGCTGAGGATGCCACCCTGTGGAACCCCACCAGTGACAGTTCACCAGTCTGATGTCACCCTATTCATTATAACTCCCCTTTGTGCCCTGTGAACCAGTTATTCATGTATCACATGATGTGTTTTTCCAGCTGTGTGCTGGACATTGTGTCCAGAAGGATCCTGTGAGAGACAGGATTATCAAAAGCTTTGCTGAAATTGGAAAAGATTACATAGCTTGACTCCCTTGGTCAGCTAGGTGGGCTACCTTGTTCTAAAATTAAATTAGCTTGAATGAGCAAGTCTTTCCCCTCATGAAACTGTGCTGACTGTGACCTGAAGGACTACATTGTCCTTCAGGTGTCTTTCAATATCTTCAGTTCATCTTTGACTGCATGAATTTTCTCCCTATGGAGGTAAGCAGCATCTCTGGATCCCTCCCATGTCACCCAACCTTGTTTCTACTGGACATACGACTTCCTTTTTTGACTTCAAAAGAAGATCCCTGGTCAGTGAAGCAGGTCTTCTGCCTCAGCTGACTGACTTCCAACATTTTGGAATTCCCTGCTGTTGTACCCTTAGGAGGTGGTGCTTAAAGAATGACCAGCATTGATGGACCCCAGTACCTTCAAATGCATTTTCCAAGGGGTCCTTACTAACTAGTTCCCTGAGCAATCTGAAGTCTGTTCTCCTCATGTTCAGGGTTGAAGTTTTGCTGGCTTTTTTCCTCTTGTCAACAGACTGTCTTGGTGCTCTCCTGGGGCTCCTCTGGTTCTACAAATTCACCCTGCTCCACAGAATGTGTGTGCACCAGAACTGTTCCATTTGGTGAGTGATGGTTATAAGATTACCTTAATTTCTGGGCTCTTATACACACTCTTATATACACTATTGCAGCACTGATAAAGTGTTTCAACTTTAATCATTTCATGAGCACAGCAGAATTGTTATGGAATGGGAGAAGTAGGAAGAAATAAAGGTGTACAAAAAACTTATACAGTCTGACAGAAGATAAGGGGCAATTCAACCAACTTTATTTTGGCTTCAAGTCTTCTATCAGAACTGAAAAGGCATGCCAAAACTCTCATGATCTTTGCGAATAGAAATTATTTTCAATATCAGTTAACTTGTTTCATTAGTGAGTAAGGCTAGAAGAAGAGAAGGCAATAAAGCAAGAAGAGAAAATCTTGGAATGAGGTCTGAAAGGGAAGAAGTTTAGATAGAGAGCAAGGCAGAGGACTCCAGAATAGAACTTTTATTTTAGTGCACAGGAACCAGTTAGGTCCTGAAAGAGAAAGCATTCCAGTAGATCAGATTACCTGCCAGATAGGTCAAGTAACTTAATCAAGTCATAATTAATCTCTGTTGCCACAGGCAAAAAGCAGGTGACTGAGGGTACCCTGCTCTGAAACTGGTCCCAATGACACAGTTCAAAGGGCAGCAAGAATAGTCTCTTCTGTGTGTTCCTTCCTCCTCTTGGTGTGAGACCTCAGTGCTTTTGTATATTAGACTTCAAGCATTCACTGTTTCAGCCAAGTTCAAAGGGAGTCAGTGTCCTGAACCTACATAATCACCACAATACAAAGCAGCTTGAATCAAGTTGCCTAGAATTATGGAGTGTTTGTAACCTAAATTTCCTCTTGTATCCCACCCGATGCCCCAGAGATAGCAAGACTTTCTCTTTGGAATGGTACTGCAAATGAAACGAATCATTGTGATCACAGGACACTCTAACAAAAGAAAATTTAACTCAGTTTTCAATCAGAGTACAAGTGACATTCAGAAAGCAGTTAAGGATCATACTTTAAAACAGGCAAGTTCAAGAATGGACTCTATTCTATGAACAAAAACCAGAAATGCCCAGCAAAAATAAGATCCCATGATCACTGTACTAAATTCTATTATAATGAACAAAGAAGCAAGCTTATTATTAATTGTTTTGTCTGCACTGGTATTGCAAAATCTTGTGACTTTTGAATATTTGTAAGTCAAATAATTTCCAAGTGTTCCTTGCATTATTTTTAGACAATATGTCACTTTATAGATATAAACACAAGTAGAAATTATTTCATCTATTTTAAAGAATATTTTAGTGTTCTTTTTCCACTCTGGTATAGCATAAAATAGTATGTCCCAATATATTTTTACAGTGCACTGTGGTAAAATTCTCATTCAGAAGGGATGGTACATACAAAGCAAATGTTTAATCTTTCCTGGGTGAGAGGTCACTTTCATGGGAAATTCATTTCATAACAATTTCATATCTGTGATACTTAAGAATGATCTTCCAGGATCACACAATGAAACAGAAATCTTCTTGGGAAATGATACTACATTTCCCCTTAAGATTTAGGTCAGCTATGTTTTGTAGAACTTCCATCAGGATGTAAAGGTGTCCTTAGTGAATTGAAAAGGGCACAATAATAAAACTATCTGAACCGGGGAATGTGTGCAATAGGAAATAATTTCAGTAGGACACAATGGAACATAACTTGAAGGTTAGAAATGGAAGAATTATAATAACTTTCAAGAAAAGAAAAAGGTACCAGATGCATATCACAAATTATTGTGTTATAATGAGAGAAAGGCTAGAGAAAGGAGAAAAAGGAAAAAGACATTTGAAATGTAAGAGAAACATTTCTGCAGATAACCTTCTTGCGGCCTCTGAAAAATTTTCAGACCAATCTGCTTTTTCTGCTGCTTCATATCAATAAGGCAGTGAGGCTCTACAAGGAATACACCGTACTATTTTGGAATGCAGGATCAAAACACTACTTATTGTTCCAGTTTGGAAATCTCAGATTTATTGGTTTTCAATTCCTCTTACACTAAATAGGCTGATAATGAATTTTGTACAGAAGCAACAACTTGGAGAACCATGAAAACAACAGTTTATAAGAAGTTCTGAGCACCTCATGCATTCCTGTCCAACTTGATCTTGTCTCTATTCCCTCATCTAGAGACTTGATAAAGATATTAAACAGAATTGTACCCCAGTAGTGAGCCCTGGGAATTGCCACTTGTAATTGGCTGTCAACTGGATTTCACTCCTTCACTACCACTCTCAGGGCTCAGCCACCCATACAATTTTTTATCCAATGAAGAGTGCACCTGTGCAATCCATGAGCAGCCATCTTCTCCAAGAGAATGGAATGGACAATAGTGTCCAGGTAAGCAACATCCACAGCCTTGCCATCATGGACATAGGAAAGACCTTGAAGATTGAGTCCAGCCCTCAGCCTAACACTTCCAGGTTCACCACTAAACCTTTCTCCTAAGCATCACATCTACAAGATTTTTGAACACTTCCAGGTACCGTGATTTCATCACTTCCCCTGGGCAGCTTGTCCCAGTTCCTGATCACCCTTGTCATCCACACTAAGCTGGCCAAAGAAATTAATTTATCAGGCTGACCAGTTCCACAGGTTTACACTAGCACAACACTAATTTTTAGACATGGAGTTTTGTGGTGTACACCATACAGTCAATAGTATTGTTCCAACTTACATTGTCCAAAACCACCTAGTCCATAGCTCTTATATGACTCAAGAAAGATATTCAGTTTGATAAAATTTTAATATCTTTAGCTAAATAAATTTTGCAAGTCTGGTGATTTGGATTTTAAAAATTACTTTCTAGGAATGTATTTAATGGATTACTATATTCCAAGTTAACTTTTTAAAAGTAAAGCTATTTCATCAAAATACTTCTAATCCATAGCTAATTCACATAGAAGGATCTTGATGCAGTACCATTAAAAATGTAATATGCAGAAATAGAGCTGTACATGTAGGTAATTAGCCCCAAAATAGATTTTGTAGTGTTTCTGATGCAGTTTGAAGAACTGCTAGGTTTGGTAAGACCCAAGAAGAAGATGACCTTCTGAGCTGAAAAATAACTCATTTCATAATAATGGAATCTTTACATTAGTGTAAGCTGGTAGTAAAACTTTTTTTCTTATCTTCTACCTTTCTTTTACTGTAATGACCCCATGACAGCTATGCCAAAGGAAACGTTAGTTACAGATGAAACACCTGCAAATTAAAGACATGTTTTTCAGGAAGCAGTTTTTACTCCTTTCTGTGTAGAAACTACTCATACACATAGATAAAACTCTTTTTTAGGCCTGATTTGTAAAGCAAAGTTCTAAAGGGGCCAAGGCAATATTAATTAGAAAAATGAAAAAAGAAAGATTATCCCTTGTGATTAAGTTCGTTATTTAAACAGTTACTGCAAACACCAAGAATAATTTCCCTTTTCAGTGTTTCGGATCAGCAGGGTTCATTTCATGCTGAGTTTGAAGCCTCACAGTTAGTAAGCAAAATGCATTAATTAGAACTGTTAAATAAGCTTTCAAGCTGTATAAGGTAGAAAGACACTAAATAAATTCTTTGTAAATACTTCCGGTCTCAAAACGGTATCATTTATTAAAAACTCTAAGATATATCCCTACATTAAGAAGAATTCATCTTCCGATTAAAAATAATTTTAAAAAATAATCTTTAATAATAAACTTTCCGACAGGTAGTTGATCTGAAAACTGTCTTTCCCTGTCTTCCACAGCCCAGATGGAGGGGACAATTACAGCTGTTGAGATTGGAGTGCGAACTTCGTCACGTTTGCCACTGTTTTGTACTTCAGTCATATTCCTCTTACTGCTTTTGGCAGAAGTGAATATGAGTAACTCAGCTTATTCCCCTCAGTAACTAGAGCATAAAGATCTGGAGTGCTCCTTTCAAAAGCCCAGAATGGGTAGAAGTTGCTTATACAGTATGGATTCCTCACGCTAAAGGAGAATGGCCAGCCAAGGAAGAAGTATATCTACTGTCAGCAAGAGCTAAGCTACTGTTTCTGGGAGAGAAACAAGAGCATAGAAAGCATATAATTCTTCCTTCTCTACACCAAATTAATCTACAATAAAACTTTTCCCTACTGATTTTGACCTATGAGCTCTCACCTTTGCTCTTGGGACTTATTTTTCCTTCTTCCCATAACTGTACGGTGAAGTTAGCCCAGGCAATGCTCACAGCAGTCTTATTCTTGGAGAGTAGAAAAACATCAACATTCCCCTGGTTCTCTGGAAAAAATAAAGGTGTGGAGTTGTTCTCAGGTCCCGCTCCTTCAACTTTGTCTTGAGTGGTCACTGTTGGCTATCACAGCCTTGAGTCATGCAAAATAGTTACGGACTTTTTTGTCTCTACCCCGACAGTAGTGTTTCCCAGCAGATCCCATCATTGTACAGCTGACAACTGGCTTCATGGGATCCTGGCTGGAGCTGGGCTCCATGATATTCCCTCACAAGGAGTCCAACATCATCTTACCATCTGAAACATTTGGTAGCACTTCTGCTCAATGAATACCAAATCAACCAAACGCTGAAATTTTGTCTCATACAGAACCTCTTGCACAGAATAATATCAAGTCTACTATTGCAGTTCACACGCTTATTTTTTAAGTTAAACTTCATGTATTCTGCTTTTACAGTTCACTTCAATACCCTCATTAGAAAGGCACACAAGTTGCTAAATAGCCGAACCATATTGTGACACTAATGATTTTGTGTGCTCTCAACAATTTAGAGAACCCTGAAAGCTGTGTCTTAGTTACATCTGAGTTACATAGCATTGTATGCATTTTGAGGTCCCAAGACATTGTTCAACCCATACAAAAAAGTACCTTTTCTGATAGGAGACTCCACCGAACATGAAACATCAGAGATGTTTCCTCTGTGGTCTATTACCTCATGGGTAAGAAAAAATCGCACCTTCAGAATTTTTCTGTAGCAGTCCAGTAAAGAAAAGGAAGCCAGAATACAATGGCTGTCATCTTTCTAAATACTATGTTTTTGGGAACACCCTACTGTGCACCTTGCTAAAACCATTCATTTTCACTTATTGCAAATTTCACTGCTTACAAGCATCAAAATAATGGATGGCATGACCAATTTTTTTTCCTTATATTACAGTTTACAATCACCTGCAGAACAATTTGTGTTGCCATTTAGACTCAAAGGTCATTACAAAGCTACATTTTGCATGTGGTTGCTTAGTTCTTTAAGGAAAAATACTGATGAAGTTGTCCTAGATTTCAATTTACAGTGTCTCTGCATTGGTTTTACAGTCTGCCCTTTAGAACAATATGTTGCTATTTATAATCACTATATTAGCCTTTGCTTGCAGTCCTTCCTTCAGTTTTCACTTCAGTGAATCTGAATGGAAAGCAAAATTAAGATACATTCAAATAGAAGCTCTACCTTACAAAAAAATCAACAAACAAAACACCAAAAACCCTACATTAGCTTTATCCATTTTACGGTTTAAGTAGATATACAATAAAGAGTTTGAGAGAGTAGAAGACTATTTCAACAGTGAGCACTCTGGTGCATTAACCTTGGGCAGCTGCTAGGCAACTACCCAGCTGCTCTGTCACTGCTCTTCCTCAACAGGATAGGAGGAGACAATGAGAAGGAAAAACTCATTAATTGAGATAAAGACAAGGGGACCCCTTACCAAATAGCATCACTGGCAAAACAGATTTGACTCGGGGAAAATTTGGGTTCCTGTCAGTTAAAGTAAAGTTGTTTTAAGAAAGAAAGACTAAATCTAGAACACCCTCCCCTACCATATTCCCTACTTCCAAGGCTCAGCTTCACTGCTTCATTCCTGATCCTTTGAATTCTTCCCCCCCAGTCTATATTTAGCTTAATACACATTTAAGCCTATAATAATGGACAACACAAAATTCATAAATTTCTACAGGAATTGAACACCAACTTGAACCAGTCCAGAATTTTACTTCCAGTAAAATTTAATTATTGCAAATGTCCAGTTAAAATAGGATTCTGGAAGTAGCAGATAGAAGGCAAAAAGGGCAATAGTCCCTTAATTATTCTGATTTTGTCTTTGACATTAAATAAACACAGTATTAATGTCAGAGCCTTTTGAGTCCTTACTTTAGTAAGTTAACTTAAGTCAAACACTCCACTTTTTTCTCCAAAACTGGGAGTGCCATTTGCATTTCTTGTATCTTCACAGCTCTTACTACTGTTAGTTTCTAAATTGAAACAGAATATATTGCAGATCTATGAAGATTTAGTTCAACAGTTTAACACTTCTAAAAGTGACATAAGTAACAGAAATAAGGAACTCTGGAAATGGAGCAAATAATTTCGAATGGGTTGGTATTGCCATAAGCAGCCAAGCGAACATTTTGAGCATTCTAGTAGTGTATTTCTTCCTTCTGATATTACCTACATGGAGGCAGTTATATAAGGTACTTTATCTCTGAAGTCTGTGTCTGGTTTCTTTCACTGAAAAAAGCATTCTCATCAATACCACCATGGTCCCAGTCAAACATTTACATAGTAGGTTGCTAAATTTGTCTTGATTTTTGCTGGAGACTTAATTTTCTTCCTAGTAGCTGGTTTAGTGCTGTGTTTTGGATTTAGGATGAGAAGAATGTTGATAACAAGCTGTTTTAGTTGCTGTTGAGCAGTACTTCCTTGAAGTCAAGGACTTTTCAGTTTCTCAGACTGCACTGCCAGCAAATAGGTTGAGGGTGCCCAAGAAACTGAAATGGGACACAGCCAGGACAGCTGACCCCAACAGACCAAAGCGACATTCTGGACCATATGTCACTGTGCTGAAAAATAAAACCAGGGGGAGATGGCTGTGGAATACGGCCCACTGCTCAAGGAAGGGCTGAGCACAAGTCACTGCATGGTAAGCAATTGCATAATGCATCACTTGGCTTGTATATTCCCTTAGCATTTTTATGAGTTTCCCTTCCTTTTCTGTCCTGTTAAACTCTCTTTATCTCGACCCATTAATTTAATCTCTTCAGATTCTTTCACCATCCCACTGAGGGGGGTGTAGGCAAATGGCTCTGTGGTGTCCAGCTGCCTGCTGGAATAAACCACAACAATCACTCAGAATATATTTTCAAGTATCAAATTCTACTTAGAAACACCAAAGGTGATAAATATTTTGGCAGAATCTTTGACCTTATGTTCTTGCGAATGTCTAGTGTCAGAACAAAGCACACTCTAACATACTCAAGAATGTGTCTCATACAACTTTCCGCTGTCCTGTAGTTCATGTCTGTCTTTGTTAGCAACCTCTTTATGGAAGAGCATTCCACGATGCAGTCCAAGCAAGCCATGTCCTTTTTCTCACTTCTGTTACAAGCCACTACCTTGTTAAACATACTGTAGTATTGACAGCATGAATGAAGGCTGTAAAGGTTGCTGCAAAACACTGAAGAACTCTAAGCTGAGACTTACAGAACAAATATGTGTTTCTTGTTTAAGAATTTAGACTAGAAATGCCAAGGACTATTCCACCCCAAGTAGCAGATCCAATCTTTACCTCTACAAGAAGTCTCAGTTTAGATGTGTAACTTAGATTTACCAGTTTGTCACAAGATAAGGGTCTATGATGATTGACATCAGGCAAATGCACTAAAACTTACTGTGGAAGCTTAAATTTAAAACTGAGGAAGAGTGCAATTGTGTTTTTATGCACTCTTTCAGTAGAAGAGCAATTAACAGCATTGCCAAAAATTTCTTACTAAAGAATGCAGAGTCAGGAAACGAGAAACATGGTCCCCCATTCTCCAAGGAAAACAAAATCTGAAACCCCACTGCTGCTGGAAAATGTTAAGTGCACTAACTTTAATATTATACTACTTGTGCCTTGTAAAACTAATTAAGAGGAGTTGAAAACAGTTTACTGAGGTCATATAAAGTACAATTCAATTTAATGAAATGTTCTTTATAATAATTTATATTTTGGCTTGCTTTTTTCACTTTAAAGACTGTCTATTTATCTTCCACTGCTCAAAAATAAAATAATCATCTGTGAGCAGCACTTTCTTACAAGTCATGCAGTATTATTGATAAAAGGCATCTGTTCCATTATGCTAAAAAAAATAACCATTTAGCTTAGATAGAGCTTCATTTTTCTGTAAGGAAGGAGAAGAACTAAATTGGACTCATCCTTGACAATCAGAGATTTTAACAATCATTCACATAACTTACCCAGATGACTGCATGGGTGTGTAATAAGAAATGCACTTTATGTCTTAATGCTTGTATAGCTGTCATACTGACTCATTCCTTTCTTTCCATGCTGTGCAAAGCTAGTGCAGTTGCTAAAGTGAATGGCAAGTATTTGACATTAAGAACAACCCTTTGTAAAACTTTCAATAAATACCTTGCCTCAGCTGTCTTTAGCACACTGAGAACAACAGGATCTGGAATATATTCATCCGATACTGTAAAAAGATGCCTGTAACACAACACATCTATTGACTGTAACATTTGTGTTGCTGCTCTGGGTATTGACTATGTTATTCTACCTCAGTTCGTAAAGGTTCCTTTAAGAAGGGAGATGAGTTCCAACAGAGCCTTTAGAAGGAAGAGAGGGCTCTTTCTGGGAACTTAGCATACATAGGGATATTTAGATGGCAGTATGTGTTACCTGCACGGGCTGAAGAGAGGGACAAAGAGATAGCAACACTTAGAAAATTCACTTATGTCTCAGAGGCAAGTGATAGTCCTCTAGATGCTAAAAGAAACTTCTTCAGTTCACTGCAGATCAAGAAGTGCACAGTCTGAAATCAAGCCTAATGATAAAAATTACTATTTTGTCTCTGAATTTCTGTTCTCTCTGACCCAGTCACTGAGTTGCCTCCATTTTAAAAGTATTATAATTCTTTTAAACTGAATTATATTAATGTTGAAAAGCCCCCAGTCATTTTTGAGGAAATTACTAAAAAGAGGTCTATACAGGTATGCTGTAACTCTCTGACCAAGCTATATCCACATTACTTTGTTAGCATCTCGTAACAGACAGCAACTAATTTGGACTTTATTTCCTGGATGATACCTTGTCGTCAAACTGGGAATAAAGAATTTTTTAAGAAGACAAACAGAACTGGTAGAGAAGTCAGAGGGAGACACTGACAACTGTTAGAAATTCTAGAGCCAGCAGAGTGTCAATCACTACCATGGGGCCCCAGAATCATATGCTCAAGCCTATTGAAGGAACAAAATAAAAAAGAGCAACCATGCAACACCTTTGCTGCAGAAAGCCAGGAGAGCAGTTACAAAGCATTAGAAGCATACACAGGGTATATGCAAAATCTGAGGGACAGATAAAAGCAGTATAATGCCATTTTCATCTGGCCACATCTAGTCCAGATTTTTACGTTGTTAACCATGTCAGAATCCCAGCTTCTGGGATCCTGAATTCAAAACCATCTCCACTTTCAATAAGATGGGAGTGTTTTAAAGCCCAAGAAAAATGACACTGACCTTCAGACAGTTGTTCCAATTTTTTATATTCTTTCCAAAATAGGAAAAAAAACCCCCAAAAGCATTGGCATTCATATCCTTTTATTGCAATGCAGGTGTAATAAGTGTCATTCAAGATAACAGAGAAATTTGAAAAGGAAGTCAACTTCTGAGCAAACCCAATCCTATATTGGGAGTAATAACAGTCTCTCCAGGCTGGTTTAGCCTTTGGAGAGCTGTGACTGAAAACACTTGCTAGTTAACAAATTATGCAGGTGAGTTCATTTTAAAATATAGAGACCTGGTATCATAAAACTTCCTTTAGAATATGATTAGCATGTGTGGGAAGAGGTGTTACCTTGAATAAAGTAATAAGGATCCTTCCATTAGGTATTTATATTGGTCATAGGACCAACCACTGGTGAATCTTATTTTGCACTGCAACAGCTCACTTCACCATGCTTCGTACTCATGAGCTACACACAGTAGGAGAACATGTGGAAATTCAACATGGATGCAGGGATGGACAGCTCAAGGACAATGTTTAAATTTAGAAGTAGCTGAAGAAAGAAGAACTTGACTTGACCGTTTGCCATCCTGCATATGTTCTTTACAAAGTATTCTTATTCACTCAGCTGATATTAAGGAGCATTTTCTACTGAACCTGCATGGAACAATGGTGACTGAGTGAATGATTATGCAAATCGCACATCAGTATTCCCAATGGGTATTACACAGCATAAATCCCAAGCTCCTTCCTGTTAAGAAAGAACTACTGAGCAAATGAATCAGCCAAATGTTTCAAACATTGCCAGTATTCTACATTTGAAGTACAATTAAATTGCCTTGAACTTGCATTAAAAAAGTATTTTCAAAATACTTCTATGGTTATTTACAACATTACTAACGTACTTAGCATATACTGTGCTTGTGTATTAAAACCCTGTTTTAACAGAGCCATGCAGATTATGATAATGACAATACACTGCTGGACAAGAAGCAGATATAATACTTTAATCCTTCACTGTGACAGTGGAGGAGTGAGAAAAACCCATGGTTTTGTTTTGGTGACTGTTTGACTGTCAGAGTAGGATTGCACAGCCCACACTCCCTGCCCCCAAGCACTTGAAATTCTGAAAACAGAATCTAAGGTCAGAATATGAATGAAGTAGAAGATGCTGAGAGAATTATATTTTTTTTCTCTCTTGGAAGCAGGAGGGCAACTACATTGTAGTTTTCTGCTGTACAGGGGCTTTCAGCTGCCCCTGTTTGTTACCCATGCTGGGTGCATTGGTGTAGGTGGTTTGACTGGGCTGCTGATTTTACCCCCAACACTGGCAGGCTGCACCCAGGCTCATCTCTAGTGAGTCTGGTCTTACAGCCTTCAAAACTAATTTACAGCCCTCTCAATCAGCCTTGCCAACTCACAGACAGTAATTCTTTTCCCCTTTTAAAGAAGGTGAACCCCATTTGTCTCCAACAGGCCTGATGAACAAGAAAGCAATAAGGATGAACAAAAGCATGTGAATACCTAAAAAGTTTCATACCAAGTTACTGTGCTTATGATTGATACAGAAAATAATAGACAATTTTCTCAACCATTTTTCTGATGAGGAAGAAAACTGAATACTTAAGCCATTTTCTTATAGGTATCTAAACTCAAAGAAACTATCCCTATATAAACATCATTTTCACCAGCAGAGGCTGTTTCTTTAAAGAAGAGGTGTACATAAGGAGTTTTTCACTAACAAGCTTTTATAAAGTCTTTATATGAAGAATGTTCAAGTGAAATCAGAGATCATTAACATCCTAGCACACTTTAAGAATATTTAAGCATAATATAATTTTCTCTAAATAAAAATTTCCTTTAGAAAAGTTTTATATGGCTAATAAGAAGCCTTGTAAAGTACAAATATCACTTTGATTATTCTAATAGCATTATAGCTATCTAATTAAGTCTGACATCAACCTAACTGATTTTGTGGCAAAGAATTTTTTTTCTTTGTGTTTATTCCATTTTTTTCTTGTATGTTGATCTGAATAGTTTTCTTAGATTAACTAAGATATTACTGCATGAGTATTCATTAATCTCTAATTAGCATTTTTAAATCCTTACATTTTGATTTAAACATGCATGAAGTCTAATCTCTGTAACTGCAATTAGAATCACTTATTTAATAAATTTTGAACTAATGAGTGTATTGTTCTAAAATTGTTTATTATCATATATTTCCCAGAAAAATTAGGTTATAAAAAGTATATGCCAATACATTCTTGGAAGATTTTTTTAAGCAGCAAGGTGTTCTTGGTGGGTTTTGGGGTTTCTAACAATATATTTTTTCTTCTAATTTGATACAAAACCAACACTAACCTCACTTTATCCAAATATCTCAGTATTATAAAGGTTGATAGATGTTTATCTGCTGTAGAGGGCATTCTCCCATGAAGTTGGGACTGTGACATTTCTGTTTATTAAAAAGAAACAAAAATTCCTATTCCTTTCTCTCAACTAATGATAACAACTTTTAAGACAATAAGGAGTTTGCACACTGGTGTAAACCTCACTGTACAGATTGGTAGAGTTCTGCTTACTTCCTGTTTTTAAGATAATGGAAGTCTGGCCGAATAACAGCAAACTTCTTTAAAAGAAATCCTTTTACATAAAGAAAATCACCAGAGCCAAAACCAGTGCACACATGTATTTAATATCCAGCTAAGACAATATAGAAGTGTTGCATTTAGAGAGAATTAGATCTGATATCCACATTTCAGAATGACAGGTCTGATCACTCTGTTGTCTTCCACCATATCACGGTTGCTATTTACAGTTTAGACTTAAGCGGAGCACTGATAAAAATTACAGTTAACTGTTGCCAAGCTATTGGCCATGAAAACTCAAGATAGAGAAATAAGTTTAAGGTGCCTAGGTGCTCTGGTGTGCACTTTGTCTTTTATCCAGTGCAAGGATATACAAAGGAGGCCATGCCTGCAGCTTGAACACCTGTGACAGTGGGGCTTCACTGTTTGGATAATTTCTTGGTCACTTGGAAGAGTCCAGCTTCTCAACTGGGTGTTTATGGAGCATGGTGATGGTAGTAAGGGTAGGCTGTTCATTCAGCTGATAGATTTAGCACTTGGGAAGCCCTGTAGGTCAGGGTTGGCTTTGCCAGCAACTCACCACAAGATCTCAGGACTGAGCTCTGTCACAGTTGCTACATTTGACTTTTTCTTGACCTACCGACAGCATTCGTTCACTTTGTTTAGCTATGACTTTTTTTTTCTAAATTAGTCAGGTGTCTATTGCTGATTTGTTTTGTTCTTTTTGTCTCTACATTGTATAAGCACAGCTTTATATAAAGTGGTCTCAAACATCTATTCTTTACAAATATATCATTCTCCATATCATTCTCCAACATAACGAGGTGCACAGAGAACAGCAACCTGACAGGAAATCAGAGGTTTTGATAAGTGGAGGCCACAGAAGTTGTTGGTAATACCTCTTGTACAGACACTGGATGGTGTGGACTGAGATGCATCCTTGGCATTGGAAACGCCACAGCAGTGAACAGCTCTGCGGTCATTTAAGGAAATGCAGACTGGGTCTGGACAACACTGGGATCTCTCTTGTTGGATATCGCAGACCACGAGAGGGAAATGTCTCTAGGACTCCAATGACAATTCCCATGAGCTATCACTATAGTTTAGAAGACTGATTAACTTCAGACTAACCTTCAATCTTTAGGCTAATCTGTATGTATTCAAGCGGAAACAAAATGTCTCATCATGTCTAAACCAGCCTGCTTGTCTAGCAATTTTACTCTAGAAAAAGGAGTATTCTTTTTTTTCCCCAAAAATTAAATTATTTTCCCCTCCTCCAGAAGGCTTCAGGAGTGATTAGTTAGCAGAAATCAGTCCTGATAGCAAGTCTTGAAATTTTTAAGAAAACAAGTATATCGTAATCCAGTAACTTTCATCCGTCTGGAAAGTGGGGTTTTTTTTATAATGATAACCAGTACTTGAATGTAATGTGGGACAGATTAATTTTGAAAGCATAAAACAGTTAAAGTGTTCTTTCTTACTTTTATGTTAAGTAGGACTGAAGACAGTGATGAAAATCTTTTTTATCCCATCCATTTTAAAAGTAATCACCAACCAGAAGTACTAAGGAAGGAATGCGCAAAGATTCTGACCTCAAAACAATATTTTAAATCTTTGTTATGGTAACAGCATACCTTCAAAGTACATACCACAGATATTTCTAGAGCAATCATCTCACAAGCCTTCCTCCACAAATGTAACCTCAAGTTCTGCATGAAGTCTCGTCCTCTCAAGCCTATCCTACCAACCATATCCTTTTTCATGTAGAATATACAAAGTATCTTCAGACATCACATTTCCTGGGTTTCCCATGTGCCTATCAAACATGAACAAGACTCACCATTAGTGCTTGCACTACCTCTCCTGATTTCCTTGCAGCCTTTATTCTTCTTCTGGCTCAGGAGCAGCAAGTTGTGGTTGCATCTGAGCTACCCCACACACTGCTCAGGAATTTGCAGGCAAACATACAGCTCAGAAGAAGACCTCCTTTAGCTGGGCATCTTCATTTCTTTTTGCTGTTAAACAGTTTATAACCCTTCAGCTTGTATGAAACAACCAAAGAATAGTAAGGGACATTCTGTTGATTTTAAAAGTTAAACTCCAACTTAGATAAGAAGGAAGATGGAGTGAATTTTTCCAGGGTTTGTTTTTGGGGTTTTTTTTGTACTTTGTCATGGTAATGCTTGCATTAGCCAGCTTTGAAAGTGTTCAGAAGATCAATTCTTAAGAGAAGCGTGACTGAAGGAAAAAGTTAGGGAATTTAAATAACATTTTAGGGTGCAAGCCAGTTCTTTTATCGTTCAATGTTTTCTATAATTAAAAAATGACAACTAGAAGTATCTTAATTCAAAATGTTTCCATTAATATTTTAGCTAAGCTTCACAGCAAGACATACCTCTTCATAAGTACATGAAGAGGTTGTTAAAAATGCTTGCAATGTAATGGTTTGCTGATAACAGTAAAATGTGCAGCTGAGCTCAACAGGATTGATTCAAGTACAGGGAATGCTGCTAGAGGTGTGTGAAAGTCAAACTAGTCAAAAACACGCAAATTAATACTTCAATCAGCTTAGTATAAAGTTCATCCAAAATCTTGTTAGAAATTTGTGATGACAGCCTCCCTCCATCTGCAGTGAACTTGCAGAATTTAGCTAACAAAAGGCCCTTTATTCTCTGTGTGAGGCCTGCATATTTTGGAGGATTTCAGGCAATTCTTCAAAAACTTTGAAAATCCAGTAATAACGTACATATCTACTATACTGAAATCATACAAACACTGTCTGAAGTATTTGAGAATCTTGGACTGAGAATCCTCACAGCACTGAGAATCCTCACAGCATTTTCCAAAATTTGACACAAAGATCAAGTGTGCAAGACTTAGATGTATCCGATTAAAACTGCTTATATTAAACATTTTATCAAAACCCCTTATATTTTCTTTATTCTTAGCCTTGGGCGTGTGAGTGGGGGGGATTCCTTGAATAAGGGAGGCTGAAGAATGTACTTTTAATAGAAAAATGGTACTCTTGTCTTTGAAAGACAAGATGTTATCAGATTCTGTATCTTCTCTCTTAACTGTACTACGTAAGTGTGGATAGAGAAGTCATCACAACTGCTCATAAGATTCAAGTCTCTTACCATTTCCAACACAGCCCTCACAAGAGTATCCTGGTGCCCCAGACAGGTTTACTCATTTTTTGCATGTATACTGCAGGGATCACACAAAGATTATCATTATAGTACTTACTTAAATATAGGGAAAAGAAGCACAGGTGCCAAGAACAAGACCAACAAAAGGACTAGCTTCTTGCTAGATTGAACAGTCTATTTTGTTGGAATTGGGGTTTGGAGTTTTTTTAATCACCCTCTTTCAGAAAAGAGTTGCTGTTGTTAGTCCCATCAGACATGGGAGGTCTGACTCTTCAGTTAGTGCTTTCCAACTTGCACACACTGAAGTGACTCCAGCACTCCAGCAATATGTTGTGTAAAGGAGCAAGCACGTTTAGACAGGCTTATAATATATTTCAGAACTTAGCAAGCAACCTTCTGACCTCTGTGGCCAACCAAATAAGTTTTATAAAGCTGATTTTTGCATTTCTGTATTTAAGTGCGATTAGTCCTGCAGCTTGGACAAAAAAAAGTAAAGCCAGGTTGGCAGCAGAAGCACTCTCTCTCCACTCCATCCTTCCTTCACCTCCCACCATAAGCAAAGCTGTGAAAAGGTGTTACTTTAGGCATTTAAAAACTAATAAAGAGCATACATCCGTCATCCATGGATGTTGGCAGGAAGAAGGACAAATAAGAAAGCACAGCTCCAGTTATGACCCACCAGTTGTGACAACAGAGAAAGAAGAAAGGAATCACTCCAACATCATCTCTCACAGCTCAGGACACAAGACCAAGTCAACATTTCTACTTAAATTATAGACTAAGTCATTGTAGGAAGATAATTAGGGCTGAAATTAGAGAAAATTGGGAAGTTATATTCATATTCCAGCAGAAGTTACAACAGTACAGAAATTATAGGATGAAAGTCCCCTGAAAGTTCTTCATTTCTCAATTTACTTGTCACAGCATTTTGCTACCACAGACTCGGCAAACATGAGTAATTTTGAAATTTAAAGTGTCCTCTCACACTTTCAAATCACCTTTCCCCAAGGCAGTGACAGATGCCACAGAACTGCGTCAGTGTGAATTCAGCTTCAACCTGCAGGTGATTATACCTTAATTCCACTCCACTTTTGGGCTAACTAACTAGGCCTAAAGCTGCTTAAGTATTTAAGTCTCTTCCAAAAACCAGTTCATATTGCTGATTTACCATCTGAGCAATACTTACAATACACAGAAAAAAACTAGCGAGTATTGACATGGATTCACACATGAGCTGTTTAGGAAAAATTTGATGTTCAAGTTGACTGCATATATTCCAGGAGATAGCAGCTGCTTTGCAGTATCTCAGTGTAAAGCACTCCTGGAAGCAGAAATATGATGAAAAGAGAAGTGTGTGTCAACCTCAACAGACAGTACTAACAAAAGCCTTAGCTATTATTAGAAACAAAGCTAGGAATGCTGTGGAGCCTTGTGAACAGTGAAACATCACCAGCTCCTGCTACTTGTCATAATGTGGCCCAATGCAACATCAGATCAATACAGGAGGCACTGAATCCCTGGAGAAAGATTTCAGTGCAAAACAGGGATTTCTCTATGAAGGAAACCAGCCACATGAAGAACCTTTTGTTGTTAAAGCTAAAAACTCCTTCACCATGGATAGCAGATGAAAAGCAAGACTTTGTGCTATTAAGTTCTATATTATTTGGCAAAACCATTGAAAGTTTGCTGTTAACTACATGAACAACATAGGAGTACTTCAATGACCAAGGATTTTTAATTCAGCAAATAATTAATAGACAAATTTTAGGAGAGACTGCTTTTACACAGCATCTTTTTCAGTGCAGCCAGAGTGCAAATCAAAAGGCTCCACCAGATTATTTGAGAGATACTGTTAGAAGCTGCAGATGACAACAGATATTCAACAAGAATGAGATGAGATTTTGGATATATGCACCATGAAGAACCTTTGTCAGTGAGAAATGTAAACATCAAAACTAAAGCTGGTCATTACGGTCTTGGATCTTATGAAGCGATGCTACTGATAATTTCGAGTATAGCCCTGCCCTAGTTTACTATCTATAAAATAGAATGGTGAGTAAAAGGTTAAGTTTACACACTCTCCTGGTCACTAACAATTGAACACAAGGCCTGGCTTAATTTCCGAGTTACAGAACACTGCTTAACAAACTGTTTTAGCTACAACACTAGGCAGCTGTTGATATGTTAATACTCTGATGTTTAAAACCTTGCTGATTCCAGTTAATGCACCAAGGCATCCATTCCATCTTTGTGATTTGCATCCAAACCTTCTACTTATGTTTTTGACAAACACTACCTCACTTGCTATTGCTATACAAGAATTAATCGCTAATTTTATGATGATTTATTTACAACAAACAAAGTGATTGTCAAATCACACAAATCCTCAATATATTAGTTTTTGCAAGAGCTTCAACAGGCAATGCTTCCCTGAATACATTCTTATGGTGCGGAACTTGAGAACCGATAATATAACAAAAGGATATTTGGAAGGAACGAACCCAAAGTTTTTAAAGCTTTGAAAAGCAAGGCTCAAGTAGTGACTTTTGGACAAACTGTTGTGTTTGATGAATTAAACACAGATACTCTGGAACTTGGATTCACCTAGGGTTAAATAAAAATTGGTGAAACTAAGTTGCTGAAGAACAGCAAAGAGAAAATAATCTTGCAGAAAATAAGAATGTGTAACAAGAATTCTTGAAGTTTGTTCTTACTTAAACTGGTAGATTCCTTTGTAATGAAAATATATCATAATAGGAACAGAAGTAAAAATTTTGATTAAAAAAAATAAAAAGGATGGGCCTGTAAAACAGCAATAACCCCACCAAAATATCAATCTCCCACATAACTTAAACCTTCAATACAGCTAATGCTCTAATGTTTCAAGTGGAAGTATGTTGTTTTATGTGTAGAGTCAACACTGGAGTAGGCAAGCCAGAGAGGAAATATCAGCTGTGGCTAGTGATAACTTGGAGAACTACTTACCCACCTCTACCAACCCCAGGAGCTCTCCAGAGGACTGAGCATATTTTTACAATGTCAGGAATATATTCACAGAAGTAGATTTTTTTTTTAAGATACATTGTTTTATTATGCTTATTATCTGTGAGCCCAGTAAAAAATAGTCATTGCTTTCATCAATTTGCTAGCCATTTGCTAACAAAATAATCGACTAATTTATACTTCATCAACAGATCTGTTTTTATATGCTAAGAGATTTCTTTAACTTATTGAATATGTTTTGGTTATGTTGTTGTTGGAGGTTGGGGGGGGGGAAATGGAATTTTTCCCATTCTGTTGCTAAGCAACTAATGACCGGTACTTAGGGGCCATCTACGCTCACAAAGGAGACAAAGCCTTTGGCTTTTCCAGGCAGGGGAACAAGAGATTACAAGATTTGATAACAGGACACTCGCTCGCCGCTCTCGGAGGAGCGAACAGTGGAAGAGACGTCTCTCTGTTTCTGGCTGGAACTGCAGGAAAAGGAAAGCCTGGCTCTGCACTAGTTTTTTCTCTGCCCGCTGGGTGAGTCCTTGCTTTGAGGGGAAGGGCACGGGATCCCGATCCTCTCGTCCCCTCCAGGAGGGTGCATCTACCAGCCGCGCCGCAGCGGAGCAGGACCCCTGCCTGCCACCACCCTGCAGCTTGCCTGCCGCTGCTCCGCGCCCTGCCTGCCCCAACTGCGGAGTTTCCTGCCGCCTCCTCTGCTGGCTGGCCCCGGTGGGCTGACCCGGCTGCTCCATCTCCCGGCTCTGGGCTCTCTGCTGCGCCCCGTCCATCTGCGCTCCACCCGGCTCCAACCCGTCCACCATTACACGTGTGGCACAGATCCAACCGCGCCACAGCGCCATCTGCAGCTTCCCGGGAGTCATCGCACCTGCCCTGCTGGTCTAGGAGCCCAACAGCGCCCCTGCTGGCCGTGACCGTGACTGCACCAAACGAGAAAGTGCCTGACAAACCCAGGGACATTCGCCACTGAGTTTTTTTATTTTGTTTACTGTTTTTTACCCTGTTTACTGTTTCTTTGTTACTGATTGTTTACCTCATTATAGATACTAGTAAAAAACTCATTCCTTTTCCCATACCTTTGCCTGAGAGCCCTTGATTCTAAAGTTATAATAATTCGGAGGGAAGGGGATTCACATTCTCTGTTCTAAGGAAGGTTCCCACCTTCCTAAGCAGACACCTGTCTATCAAACGAAGACAGTTGTATAGAAAAAACACAAGGCAGTTCTCTTACTGAGAAGGCACTCGATTTTATTTTCAGGTCTTTTATATTTTCTCTTTTCTGTATAGTAGTAGCATTTCCTGATTTGATGTATTGAGTACTTCCTTGAATATTGGAGCATTATTCTTGCATAATATGTCTTGTTGTCAGATAAATATACTCTTCTGTTAAAGAGAAGATATGATTGACGTTTGACTGAATTATTTCCAGCCCAAAGTCTTCATATAAGAATATAGTTAAAAAAAAAAAAATTTTCCTTGCCATATAGGTTGCAACAGAATCCAAATCTGCCTTTACTCTGAACTGAAAAATGTTACAATATCCAAAACATTCATTAAACACATAGGATAACACTAGTTTAAAAAAAAAAGAAACTAAGAAATTACTCTACGTCTATTGTCTATTGTCCCTTTCAGGTGGACTGTAAACTAAAATCAGGACAATGTTTTGTTGATTTCTGGGGGCATGGTACATCTAAAAGCAACTAAGTGAGGGCTGGGAGAGAAGTGGAGGTTAGGAATTTGACCAATACAGACTAGTTTACCAATGTATTTATTGGATGACTTAGATAATCCATACTGTATTCTACTTCTTGAAGAGATACTTAGGTTCTCATTTCTTTTTCTATGACTGAAATTTCTTAAAAGCTCTGGATAACCACCCATCTTATGGCAGCTCAAGTGGACCAAGTGCTGCCTTTTGCCTTTTGAAAATTAAGTCCTTTCAAGGGGATAACTTTACAATATTTAAAATCTGTGCCAAATTATGCACATCTAGCAGGTTTATCACTATTATAAATTGTATAAAACATTCTGGATTCAAAGTATACTTCTGTGAACAGGGCTTTATAGTACAGTGGTAACTTGAGGCAACATAGCTCACTGTTTAATTTTTTACTTGAAGATGAATACATAGTAGAAGTGCCTTTCCTGAAGAAATCTATGGCTGAAGCAGAATTTATCTACAATTCCCAAATGCCTTGCAATCAGCAGTGAAAAAGATAACTTGTTTTTTTGATCCTGCCAGTACCATGCAGAGACACAGATCTTCCACAAACAGATCTATTAAAGCTTCCTAGGGACCAAGCAAATCAAAAGTGAGTGAGAAAGTACTGGAAGTACACATAACTAGTCTTTAGGAAATGTTTAGGGAATGAAACAGGATGGGTGAAAAGCATGAGATCAGAGTCAGAGACTAGGGAGCAGAAACGCACACTGCATCACTAAGCATTAAGAGTGATGGATAGCTGAGCCCTTCTGAAGCCAGGAGTTACCCGTACAACTTGTAGTCTTCGCTGCTGCTGAGGATATAACTCATTACATTAAGTTAGTAAACCTCTACACAAGGTAAAAGGGCAGAAGAGAGGGTTCACTGTTATAAGCCAGCCATTCCTTCCAGAATGAACATTAGTTGCCCTGAGTTTATATATACAGCATTTTTTACTTTGTTTACACTTTTATATTAGCATAATACTGTAGTAGAGGTGGCAGCTGACTTGGAGTTCCTTCATCAGCAGCCCAGCTGTTTAAATACAAGGCTGTTCATTTCCTGCAGTGGTTTGGTGCTTCTTGGATTGTTTGGGGGGTTTTAAAGTAAACAAGCTAATAACTATCTCGGTAATTAATTTTTAAAAAGTGACTAAAGTAAAAAAACAGAAAGAAGAAAAAAATAATCTTTGACCTACAATACATTCAGCCACTGAGTGCGTAATTACATGATCAAAGTCAGTTCTGAAGTTTAGCTTGCATGAGGGTGAGAAAGAAAAAAGTGCAATTGAACTAAAAGCTTTTAAATAAAAATAAGATCCATAACAAACTCAAAATAAAAAAAAAAAATCATTCTTATTATTCCCTTGTATCATGTGTAAGCTGAATTCACTACCATGCAGCATACCTTGGAGCAAGATGGCAAGTTTTAATTATTAAATTAAATTTCACGGGGTGTGATGATAGATACAGATTTTTCTGTGCAATTTCAGATACAGATATGTGATCATATGCCACAAATGGGAAATCTGATTGCTTTGCTGATGGACTGCAGGGTGAATTACTGGTAGTTTGCTGTAGTTCACATAGACAAGTGGGATGTAGAAAATTTTAATTTTCAAATCTTCACATTAAGGATCAGATGTGTCTTTTCCCTAAGAAAATATACTGCTTTTAGTCTAAAACTCCTAAATGCAGCTAAAAATTTCATAGCATTGAGCCTTGTTTGTATATATTTTGGGCTTCATTAATATTTTATTTAATATAATTAGTACCATTTCAAAATGTCAACCAGCATTAGTGGGCAAAGATTTATGGCCAGGAAGTCCAAGGCCATCCTGCCTTATATGAAAAATAGCATGGCCAGCAGAACAAGGGAAGAGATCATCCCCTTCTACTCTGTGCCACCTTTGCCCCAAGAAAATTAATTTTAACTTTCTTTCCAGGACATTGTTCCACCTGGTGGGGTCTGATGAGCTTAACATTTCAACAGACTGGGAGTAGCCCCAAAAATATACCCAAAGGATAACAACCCTCAGCAGAACATCAAATGCCATCAGCAAACATCAATGAATATCTACCCAGAAGCTGCCCCTTAACAGGGTTGGAGACACCTGGTCAGGAAATGGCTGATAAGGAAATCAAAGAGTGAGGACTTAATTAGCATCAGAGGTGAAGAAATCCAGATCTAATAAAAAACGAAATAGTAAAGAGTACACAATTTTGGACCAATGAACATTAAACCAATGAAGTTCTATGTGTTTTGACTGTATAAAGTTTGGGGAAAAGCTTGTAAATGTCATGTGTCATGGAATGATTTTCTCTGTACACCTAGGATATGTGTGGATAAAATTATTTCTGTGGCGCATGCTGGCTGGAACAACATCTTGGCCAGAAAATAAAGTAATGCCTTGACTCTCTAACACTAAAAATGTTGTTGGAGAGTTTTTGTTTTTCTCACAGTTTCGGTGACAATTCCATGATCTTTCTGTTTAAATTTTGGAAGAGGTGTTAATAGAAGTTATTGATAGCAAAGGAGTCACAACCTATTGGAGTATTTCAATAGCGAAAAAAAAAAAAAGATAAAATATTATTTGTCATAATAGGAAGTTTAGCTGGTAGAAATGTGACAATATCAGCTGATGAACTGGCAGAAAAAACAGCAGAAGACACTGTGATGAAGCAAGAGACACCAACTTAAAATATGTGTTAAGTGTAATTGCAAATTATGTAGTTAGGAAAACACAGGACGAGATGAATATCAAATTCGTTATCTAGGCCAATGCCCTGGTCTGCAGTACTGCAACCAACCCAATTTTGAGTTTGTGTTAAATAATATACTATCACTGAAATAGTTGTTCATATCACCCCTGTGTTCTCCTGCATACAACCTCCAAATCTAGTTCCCTCAAATTCCTAACAACTTAAACTCTCTCAAATCCCATGTATTATTGCAAAGATTCCTACAGGATGGTGGTGTCAGCTCTTTCTCCTCATTGGCACCATTCAAATACTATCTTCATCACTTTCAAACTAACTGAGTTTTCAGACTAGCAGGAAAGAATTAGAGGCTCTTTCCAGCTTTGTTTTAAAATACCATTTGCAGGAGTTGAGCTTGCCATCTGGTGCTGAGAATTTCTCCATCCTATTTGATTCGTAATGCCACCAGTCAGTACTGCTGAACAGAGAGGAGAAACACCAATGTATCACTCAGGCAACATTCCTTTCTCATTAGGCCTCTTCCACAGATGGTAAAGCAGAACACCAACTTTCCCATCCCACTCGTCTCCCATGAAATGCTATTTGTGTCCTGGTGATGCTTGTAATCACCTCTTATTAGCCAACATGTGCTTTTAGCACCATGACCTTAATTACGGTTTATTATTTTTCCATATGCTTTCAAAAGACACAACTACTTGGAAACCTGTAAATTGTACATTTTTTGGTTTTCTGTGTTAGAAGAAAGAAACTGGAATTAATGCAACATGCTCATGCCTAGCCCTCGTGAGGAACTAGGTGCTGGCTTTACAGTCAGACATCTTTCGGAAATGCAAATTAAAAACAGACTCACAAAAGCTGTAAGTTATAGAGCATGATGACACAGTTATGAAGGAACAGTTTTCCAGCTCCAGTGTTGTCTAAAAGCTAGCATTTCTTTCCACCTGCCTTTCCTTCCACTCTGCTTATCAGGTAACTTCATTTTAGGAGCATTAGTCCTTCAGTTTAGGAGGACATTTATGCAAATACTCAAGTCCCACCCTGAAAGCTCTGCTTCCCAAGCCACTGACAACTTAAGGCCTTTGTTGACTCAAGATCAACATAACTACAAGAATAGCAAGAAAAGAAGATTTAGGACTTAAGCAAAATCTTTCTATAGGAACAGAAAAGGTAGCACCCAAATGTGCACCTTGAAAGCTCTGAATATCTTGAAAAAAATATATCAACAAAATGGATACAAGCATTTAGCCTATTTCTGCTTTTAGAACCTGAAAAAAATTCAGTTGCCCCTTCCACAAGGAAAAGGCTGTACAATACCTTGCAAGACCTTTTCGTTGTGATAAAGTATAGTCAAGCTCAAAAATTTTAAAAAATCATTCTACCTCAAATCTGATCTATGAGAGTAAAAATCAAAGCTGCTGGAAAATTTAAGGTTAAGACCCTGAATGACACTTTCAACTTCTCTGTCAAGTAAAACTCCCCAGAGGATTTTCATAGCTGCATCTCACCCCAGTAAAAAAATAACTTAGAGCATAAATAGAGTTTAATTATTTGGGCTAATGGGTGTAAACAATACAGACAAAACAAGAATAGGAAATGCAAAGCATTTATAAAACAGCTGATGTATTTTAGGCTTACTTTTGAAAACACAAGCTTACCAGACAAACAAAAGCCAAATAACACTATATGTCAAATAGATACTGTTTCTCATTGCACTGTGCATGTTGCCCAGGCTACACACTCAATTTTGTTTGTTTTTTTTTTTAAATTATAGATTAATTGGGTCACGGACAGAATGGGCTAACAGCCCAAGAGTCTTCAAAATTACTAGAATCACTTTCAACAACTTTAAATAAAGATTAAATAAAAGCGGAGCAGCAACTCTAAATGCTCTTCTAAAAGAGCTACCAAAGTTTGTCAGGGTGGCTCTGCAGAAAAACAGTAGTTGTATTCAGGAGAATAGACAACAACTTTTCCTACTACTCTGCCAGTAGAAACTGATACAATACTAAGGCTTCACACTGTGCTTGGACCATAACAGAATCAGCACTTTGACATGGCCATGACTCAGACTTTTCCTGTGCTTCAAGTTTCCCAAAACAAAAACAAAACAAAACAAAACAAAACAAAACTGACACATATTTTATTAGAATAGAGAGGGTGCCTTGCCTTTTACACGGAGACACTCAGAATGACTAAATCAGAACACAATCAACCAGACAAAAAATTACTATAAGCTTGCAGCTGTGGTAGGCCAGGAAGAGGATGGGCTGCTGTCTTCTAGACCGTTCTCAGGACTTTCTTTCTCTCACAAGCTCTCTTCCCTCAAAAATACACCAGCTCACCTGCCTGCTCTCCTAAAAGAGAGTATAACATAGATGTGGCATTGTGCATCACAAACTCTTTACTACATCAGTAACATTAGACCTGGGGAACTAAAAACATCTTGAGCATGGCTTAACTTAACTAATGTCAATAGCACCTGTTTGCTATGTGTAAAAGAGTTAAGATTATATGGAAATGTTTGTAAGAGCAGGTCTGTTAATGAAGACTGACAGCTGAATTATGAAAATGTACTTAAGCACAAGTAAAAGGGGAATGTTAAACAAATTAATCATTCATAGGAGAAAGGACTCTGGAGTTTCGCTCTGTGTATGATCTGATTATTATTGCATAAAATGCTTTTTTGTTCTAAAGTTTTTCATAACACTGCACTGGTTTTGGCTGGGCTAGAGTTAATTTTACTTGTAGTACCTTTTGCGGAGCTGTGGTCTGGATGTGTGAGGAAAACAGTCTTGATAACACACTGATATTTTAATCATGATGAACAGTGCATACACTGTAAAGACCTTTTCTATTTCTCATTCTGACCTGCCAGAAAGTAGCCTGGGGATGCACAAGAAGTTGGGAGGCAACATAGCCAGGATGGATGATCTCAGCTAATGAAAGGGATATTCTAAACCATATGGTGTCATGTTCCACAAAAAAAAAAAAAAAAAAGGGAAAAAAAAAAAAAGAAAAAGAAAAAAAAAAAAAAGGAAAAAAAAAAGTAAGCTTGCTTGGGCTACAATTGCTCAGGGACTGGGGGACTGACTGGTCATTGCTTTGCTTTTTTTTTTCCCCTTTCTTTTTCTTTGGGTTTAGTCTTTGGGGGAGTGTTTGTTTGTTTGTTTGTTTGTAGGGTTTGGGAGGGGGTGGTAAGTGTGTGTGGCCACAGATGTTGGTGTATTTTTTACTTGTTAAACTATCTCAACCCATGAGTTTTCTATTCTTTACCTTTCCGCTATTCTCTCCCACCTCACTCAGAGGGAGTGAGGGAGCAGTTGTGTGGTGCTTAGCTGCTTAGCAAGGCTAAACCACAAGTACTATTTGCAAATTTTTAAGTACTCGAGAAGCACTAAAGAGTTTCTTTCTCATGGTATCAAGTAGTTGAATGTAGTGTTTTAGTAATTAACTGTTTTTAAGTGCTATTAGCTGATGCTTTAGTGTTATAATGGCTTCCAGCATAATGACAGATCATGGATTTGTAAAACAAATATTGTAGATATTAATTTCAGAACTACCAGAAATCAAGTGGGTAGTGATGTTCTTCTTCCTTTATTTATTCTTATATCTTGCTTATTATTCTAATAAAGCAACAATGTAAATCTTTAATTGCATTAGAGTCAGACTTGTAACCACGTGGAATCATGTCTGCTCTTTTTACATTAGTGCTTTGTCTAACTTCATATGAGTTCCAAAACTAACTTTTTCACAATTCCAATAGGATAAATAGACACAAGACAGATACAAAATGCTACAGGAAAAAGCCAGTAGTATAAGATGACTCCACAGCTCTGAAGCTCCATTTCAGGGAGCAACAGATGCCAAACCTTTCCTGTCAGATTAGGTGCAGTCTGCTAGCAAAGACATTGGATGGCTTATATATGACATGACAAGATGGAAGTCTGAAGTGCACTTAAATAAGTATGTAAGTTCTTGGCCTTGTGGCTTGATAATGCTAGTTATCATTTGTATGTGATATACAATCAATGACAGCTTTATACTTTGAAGTTTTATATGGCAATCTTCAGTCTTTCAGTACACGCAAAAAGATGCCCCAAAAAGGTGACCCTGTGAGAGACAGATGGTTACATCAGTTGCTACTGCTGATGTCCCAGTTGAATACTGAGAATAAATTTGTTTTTTTTCAAAGAACTGCAGTAACATTCCTAGACACAAGTGGGGGCATAAATAAAATTTGGTGACCTTGGGTGTAAATATCTTCTGAGGTAATTCTGAAGTCATTGTTAAGATATATGTGTGTAGTGGGGAAACACTTTGAATCCTCTATGACACGGAGGCAAAACTGACCCTCAGAGTTCTTACAATCTCTTTGGGCAGGCCAGTCAAAACTTTTAAGGTTAATATAGAGAGTACTACAATGAAGAGATGCATGTAGCTCATTTGACAGTTACATATAGTAAAAAAATATACAGTATTTCAGTGTATATATATATATATGTGTGTGTGTGTGTGTGTGTGTGTGTGTATATATGTATAATTAAATATTTACCTGTATGAACATGCTGGTATGTGGTGAGGTAGTGCATTGCACTGTCAGTCCACTAAAATATTTGCTATACCCACCATTCAGATTTCAGCCATCAGCAAACTGGTTAATGGTTTCCATATTTTCTGGATATACAGAAATCTGAAAATTTACTGAAAATTGGTCCGGAACAACAAAAAGATTAGTTGTTGTAAGCAAGAAAATGGATTAGCATGCAAATCTACAGAATCTTGAAGCAGAGAAAAAGTAAGTTATATAAACTTGATGTAGGTTAGGAAAGAGAAATAATGAGTGTTGTAAATAGGCCACCCTTAAGCACAATAATGGTCTGTGCTGTTAAACTCATAACCTCAGGGCCACACCTAATTTTCATGTGCATTGAGATTTATGTCAAGAAGGTAAGCTCTAATTGCTGCTACATTGCCCCAGGCTTGATTACTGCTTTTATTGTAAAAGGGAGGAGGAGGAATGTCACAATGTATCTTTATTTATATTTAAGTAACTCCCAACAGAAGATCTTACTGGTATAACAAAATGGAATATAAATTATATATCCATTTATGTGCAGCAAGCATAACACAATGTGCCTGTCCAGAATCTGGTTTGGAATCAAATAAAAAGGAGAAATTGCTTTGGTATTTAATGACATCTGTGATATATATACATAAAGTCTTTCTCATATAATTACTGAGGTAAGAAACATTGACTTTGTATGTGCTCATACCTTCTTTCATAACACTAAAGCACTTTTAGGGATTATGTCTGAGTTACTTGTGTTGAACCACAGCCAGTGAATCTCCATTTGTCTTGCCTCTCGAGTGGGAAGAGAACTGGAGCAGATGAAAAAAATTAACTAAGGGACTGACTATGAAAGACTACAAAGATGAGCAGTCCTCTAGTGTTAGATGGAAGAATTGTTCCAGTCCTGTACCTTTAGGGCTTCTTACCACATTTCTTAGTGCCTTACAGCCAGTAGTGCCCAGTGAGAACCTTTAAAGTCACAATGGACTCATCAGAGTCTCAAATTCCCATTCTCACAGTGCTGAGGAAAGGATCTTGAATGGATGCAACTTAAATCTTTTGCTGTAATTTCCCTGACTCTGGGGATGTTCTATCAATTAATGCTCAATTCAAATAATATTTGAGTTGAGAGTAAATACTGGAATCACATATATCAAGTTCAAGCATTGCTTTGGGACACTCATACTGTGTGTGCATCAGAAAAGCTCAAATGACAGACTTTGAAGTAACTACTTCTTTAATCTTATTATTACAATAATTCTTTCTAGTTAAATAATATAATACCCAATCCCACATACTAGAGAATTAATAATAAATCCTTCTGAAACAATGCAGAAAGTTCATTCTTTCAAGTGTTTTTTCATTATGCTGTTAATAACTGTATTACAAATTAGTGATGTTTCTTGTACTACAGACACACATTTATACTATGCTGTTAGATATTATTTTCAAGAAAATATGAGAAGGAATTACAGGTTTCTAATAACTCTAAAGTCCTGATAACTGAAGACAAAGAAAAAGATAAAGACATAAAGATATTCTGCAAGGCAGGGAAATCCCTTCAGAAAATTCTACTGTACAAAGCTTTTCAAATAAAAAGTGTTTTTGTGAGACACTAAGAATAATGAAAAATTTGTCCTTCTGAGCTATGAGATGGCAGCAATCACTTTCAAGGAAAAAATAGGGCAAAACAGAAGGGAAAAGTGATGTGTTACCACACAAAGCAATGGATTGCATGCACTAGACCTGTAAACATCACTCATTTTCAGACTGCAAGCATATAAATTAAGTACAACATACGTTTATCTCTAGTACTCAAACTTGAAACAAAATTTCTTCCTTTGCTAGCAAAGTATGTGAAATAAAATGCACCATGAAGTAGTTCTGAGATGCCCAGCTGTAAAAGCTGATGAGAGCTATCTGCAGTGAGCCAGGAAGGCACTTTATGGAGAGAGTTTTGCTTCTTAAAGAAGACAAGGACACTGAAAATTACAGTTTCCTTTACTTTTGTTCATTCTTGCCTTCTTCCTGTTTTGCCATAAGAGCTGCAATTATTTGCAGCATGTTACTTTTTCTTACTGGAGAAAGCACAAAGCACTTAGGAAACAACGCATCTCCCTGCAGGTAACACCAAAACAAAAATAACACTGTTGTAATCTTGGCCTAGTTGAAACTCAAAGAGACCAGTGGTGGATTGGTTTTCCTGTAAGATTCTACTATTTCCCATTCAAAGGTTTATAAAATGCTGCAGATAAATGACAGTTTCAAATTTCCTGGTGTTTGCCAGACCCATTCAATTGTGTTCTTCCAGCTCCGCTTCGAAAAAAAATAAAGACCAGAACTTCTCGCAGTCTCTTTTCCTGAAATAGCACTGGAAAGAGCTCCCTTACACTCCCATAACCCTAGCAGCTCTCTAAATGCATCTCAGTTTTGCCTTCAGGTTGGATCAAGCTTTCCTCCTTTATAAGACTAAGCAGAGAAAAAGCACTACTGAGTCATTAGTGAACAAAGACCACATTACAGCAATCATCTCAGACCGTAAATCATTTTGCACATCGCTGTGTCACAACGATGCTAATTAAACATGAACCACTCAGTCCAGCCTATATTTCAGCTGAAGAACTGCCACTGAGGACAATATTACACCAGCAATGAACTTGACCTAATGTCCTTGAAAGATTGCTTCAGAGTGCCATTTCTGAAAAGAGAAATGGCATAGATACAGCGATGAGACACAGAGGAAGGAAGAGGGCAGTCGTTCAGACCTTTTCATACAGACAAAATTCATTGATTATGTCCTGGAGATTCCTGCCTCTTTAAATTAACCACACAGCTCAGCCCTTGCTTCTCATATTGGCACTCGGTTGCTTTAAAAAATATTCCATAGCTAGGCAGACTAGAAAAACTTCTTCCCTCACCCAATTTCACAAAAATTTGCTTTGTTGCAGCAGGGGAAATAATATGGCCTTCCATATAACCTTTGCAATAGAATTGAAGGTTTGTCTTGTCAGCAAGTTATCAAAAAATCTGAATTTCTTCTGAATCTTCTGATAAAAAGAGAAGGACAGAGGAAAAATGACCCTTATCAGTATCAGTTGAGTGAAAATACTTCCTAAGGGTCATGAAGACAATCAGAGGGTACACCTCTCCTGTGAGGAAAGAGTGAGAGTGTTGGGGTTGTTCAGCCTGGAGAAGAGGAGGCTCTGGGGACACCTTATTGCAGCCTTTCAGTACTTAGAGGGGGCTTATAAGAAAGGTGGGGATAAAATTCTACTAAGAGCTGTTGCATTAGGACAAAGGGTAAAGGTTTTAAATCGGAGAAGAGTCAATTTAGGTCACACAGCAGGAAGAAGTTTTTACAATGACGGTGGTAAAACAGTGGAATGTGTTAGCCAGGGAGATGGTAGTTGCCCCATCCCTGAAAACATTTGAGGAGCTCTGACCAACCTGATCTAGTTGAACATATTCTTGCTCTGTGCAGGTGGGTTGAACTAGATTTTTTTTTTCCTATGCTACATAAAATAAAATAGCCACACAGACTGAGTGTCTGAGAGAACTTTTACCCTCCAGACTTTTTTCTGATTTTATTTTTTTTCAGGAAGGGTTGTGGCGGAGTGGGGAGAGAAATGCAGTGTTTGAACAATGGTGGTTTAAAGAGAGACTCATGACAACTCTGAAGACAATGTAATAAACCACACCAGAATACCCACTAGACAAGCAACCATAGCTGTATGGATTTCATGGAATGGCCAGTAGAGGCAGGCAGCTCCTACAAATTCATTTCTATTTTTATAGATTGAATAAATTTCTAGTATGGAAATTAAAAAATGATAATTGTAGCCTTTTAAAAAATTGGAAAATATCAACATGTTGAAGGCATGATGTCAAGAGACTGATCAAAATACTTATAAAAACAATGAATTTTTTCCTGCCTCACACTCCACTTGCCAAAACAAATGAACTAAAAATTCAGCCCAAACAACTCTCTCCACTCCTCTATTGATTTTTGAAAAGCCAAAATAAGACGTCTTATCCTCTCTTCAGACAATATTTTTCAGGTACTCTTGCATTCTCTTGACTAATGCAAACAAATCTGGTGATCCAGTTTTCTGTTATTTTTTTCTTTGATTTCAGTTACTTGCATTTCATTTTAGCTGTGTTTCATACATTTTGCAATCCCCCTTGTTCCACTAGTGTCCAATCTCTTGACTTACTGTTATTCAAATTTTTGCTTCTTCAAAACACTTGAGGAGATGTACTGGATTGGCTACACCAAAGCCCGCTACCAAGTGGGTATTTTTGCTTAATTTATGTCCAAGCTGCATAAAGACATTGCTGGAACTTTGCTAACAAAATCTGCAGCTTCACTGAGCATTTTTAAAACAGGCAGTCATCAAGGTAGCTAAGCATACAAACACATTTATATTTTTAAAGATTTATCTAAAATGAAGTAAATGCAAGTACCTTTTTTACTTACTTCACTGTTGATAATGAAAAAAACTTCAAAGTAAAATAGAATAGGTCAAAAAAAGCTACAACTGAAGAGAAAGAGACTATTTTGAGTAGAAAGCCTTTTCTCTGTTGACTGAATGCATATGTTTTAACTACAGCTGTAGCTAGCTCAGAAATGCATTTGCAAGTGTACAGCATGTGGTTTGTAGGGCTGATGATAGACAGCTTAGCACACTGTCAAGATTGAAGATGAGAGATTTTCACAGAGTGATGGAGGAAGGATTAACATGCAGTAAGGAACTAATGTCTCCTAATGAACATAAGAGATTTGCAAAAAGCCTTGAGCGGTGTGACTCATTGAAATCTCAGTTTACTATCTAACGGGAAGAAATATAGAAAAGGAAATGAAAATGTTTTTGGTGTTTTATTTTCAAATTGAGAAAATAAATAGATTTATTTTAGAGGAAAAAAAAAGAATGTTCTGTTTCACTTCATCCTTTTCTGTTTAGATTTGATTTGTTTTATCTTGCACAATAGAAAGATATCAGAATAAAAACAATGGGAACAGGAAAAATTCATTTAAACAAAATTTTTAGCTCCTTCAGTCTGGAGGTAAAAAGAAGATGAGCACAAAATCTGATGAAATTTAAATTGCAAAAGATTTCTGTGATACACGACAGTTTTTTGTTATGGCTTTTGATTTTACGGCAAACTAAGCTGATCCTTAGAATTTAATTCAGGTGTACCCAGAATGCTCAGATGACAGAGAAAATATTCTGCAAAGCAAATTTTATGTAAGTTCTTTTTTCAAGACTTCACTGTGATCAGTGGAAAGCTGAGAGTTTGAGAGGGCTTTAGCTTGCATTCCTTATAACAGCTGCATAGGAGGTGTGCCAAAAGGTCTGATGGGGGATTGCAGATATTATTTCTTATTTCTTATTTTTTATTTCTTATTATCTTTAACTGCAAATGATGGAGTAAGAATATTCATATAGCGTAAGTCCTAAGATCTCTCTTTCCATCAAAGTTCACAGCAAAATCAGATTCAAAATGCCTGCAATCAACACTTTCTTATTATCTTTTGAATTTTACATTTATAAAGATTATTCTGAAATACAAAAGTCCAAGAGTTCAAATTTTTACTTTCTAGGGGTATGTAATACATGAGACCGCTTAGCCAGTGTAATGCTATAGCAGCAGCTGCTGTCTAATCTATCCCCAGTATTAAAAAGAAAAGTCACTCCTTTTCTGAAATTTACTATTACATTTGCCCAGTCTTGTAGTGTCCAGTCTCCCATGGAATTGAGTTTCCTTTCTCCAAAGCCAGACTGATTTTAGCTGAGTTTCTCCCCTGTCAACTGATTCTTTTGATCATTTGAATAAGTAAGGAAAACCTGGGCAAAAAGTTTAAGAGAAATACCTGGGTGAGTAAGCAACTGTCAGCTATCTGTGCTTAACACATGCTAGGGTGTCATGCCAGTATGTATTTCAACAATCAGCAAGTATTTCTTATGAGGATATCAAGAAAGGGTACAGAGCTCTGCAGCTACTTTGATTGTATTATATCATATACCTGTCCATTCCAGTAGCACATAATCTTGAAATGAAAAAGCTCCACAAGAAGTATTTGAGGCGGAACAATTTTTGTGCAAAATAGGCTGGAAGAGCATAACCATGTTTTCATTATTATTGAGAGGGTGCTATTTAGATTGTATACTTTTCAGTGCAAAAGCAACTCTATTTTGCCTGCATGCTGCCATCTGCAAAACCTCCATTTCAGATAGTCAGTATCAGCAATTCACAGGTGTGCAAGTAAGCTGGAAAAATAAACTTCGATCATTGTCAAATCCTAGTATTATTGGAGTGTATGCTGCATAGTGCAGACTTCATGACAGGAAGGAATTTTCATTTTAACTGCCAATACTCATTTTGTTTTTAAAATGGTATTTTCTCTTCAGAAATTCTGTTTCATTGTACCAATTTCCGCTTTTTTAGGTACTCTGCTCCATTATTTATTCTTGTTGGCACGAGATCCTATACATCACTGAATCTTTCTATTCTAACAAGTTTAAAAAGTCTAAACTAGTTTTAAAAACAGTGCTTTGTACAGAAGCATTACCAAAGAAACATTTCTCTGTCTCGAAATGGAAGATTTCAAAACGTTGTAACATTAAATAAGTTCTTCACAAACTTGAAATTCACATGAGGAACATATCTCTGTATATATAATTTTTTTTTTTTTTTTAAAGTTGCATGTAAGAAAAGCAATAAAATCCCTTTCTTTTTCCAGAAAGAGTAATAAAGGAGCACTGTTTGTGAACAATGTCTACTTTTCCTATCATGGACGTGTGCTTATTTACACATCAGCTAGATAATGGAACTGATTTTCTAATAGCCAGTTCTGAAATTCTCATAAACTTAAGTAACTAATTAAAAAAATACATAAGATATCTTTGATGTCAATGTTGCAACTTAGATATTTTCTGATTTTTGGGGAGAATCTAGTTTCCAGGTTTAAATGGTTCCAGGATGTTCTCCAGTAAAAGAAACAAAAATTTTTTCACACAGAATAAAGAACATATTGCAGAGAGTTGGAGGCAAAGAAACGTCCCAGTTTTTACTTATTATCTAGCCCTTCACCCTAGGAAGTGCAACTTACTGTTATTTCAGCCTTCTGTTTAATTATCCTTGCTGTAGCTCACGAAATAAGAAGGAGTAACAATGTCACTTGAGGTCAGATATTTTGGTTGTTACTTGAAAACTGTGTCACATTAACTGGACAGAATATTGGAAAATATGGAAGATAATAATGCAAATCCATTCAAATTTGACACAGGGGAGATAAATCCAGTTCAAAAATTATTCTGCATTTCCTATTGAACAGAAAAGAAAAACATTAACAGCCAAAATTGGGTTATCTCTGAACTTTTTTCCCCCTACAGAAAGGTTACTCCATTTTCATTATTTTCTGTGCAATTTGCTTAACTTGTTTATTTGTCAGCATTATGTGTTCGATCAGTTGCTCTCGTCTGTGTAGTTTCCTTTTATGAAGTTACATATTTATTCAACAAAAATTATCCTACTTGAAAAGGGTTTATTTTAATTTGATGGTTTAGTTTTGATTTCAGATTTTTTAACAATTTTTTTATTCTCCCTTGCTTTATGTCTTTGATAGATTGCAATAGATTGTTGTGGAATGTATTTTTGATGCAGTTTTCTTAACTGAAACAAACATTTTTCGTTATTTTACTTAACTTTTGTATGTCACGTGAGTTTTTCACTGTCATGGATATTGGAAATAAGAAAAAATTGATGTTCCATATTGTATGCGCTACTTCGTGAATTTGGATTTCGCGTATCAGGAAGTATTGAATATGTATTTAATTTAATGCATTAAATAGTCTTGAACTCAGAACTGGAATCTATTCCAAGATGTTTCTAGCAGGTGACTGGCTTAGAATCAATTTCTGTGCTCCCAGTGAGCGAAAACCTCAAACCTATTGTCTTCAGTTATTGATCATGTGCATAGGGGAGCAGAGTAGAACACTTTCAGTTTTCCCACTCAGATAAGCAATGCTCATCAGCATTTCAGAGAACTATTCCAGGAACTCTTTCTGGATACAAGCCAACATAATTTACAAGTCATTAAAATCAACAAGGTGATGTCAGAGTAGCAAACACTGTCCTTTAGAAGAGTTAGGCATCATATGCCTAACTAATAGGGTATTTACCCAAATGGGACAAAATTTCACTAACGTAAAGATATTTCTTTCCACTGCAAATGAGTCACAAATGTACAGAATATTTGCCATGGCTTTTTGTGAAATGAAGTTTTCTTCCTCACTATTTGTTTCAAGCTCACAGCTGTCCCTAACAGAACTGAGTCCTGGAGCGTTCTGGAAATTCAGCTCTGCAGTTTCCCCACCCTCATAGAAGTGGCTGAGTCTAGCAATATATGTAAATAGCTTTCCATATGTAGAGCCATATGTAAACTTCTTCACAGTCAAAGATAATAAAAACATTTGGGAGTGGGGGAACTTTTAAAATTACTGATGTATTCAATTTGTAGGTATGGAGAAAATACATACATTTTTAACCATAACTTGATTTGGTATTGATGTTGCTTTGTGCAGCATTCAGAGAAACCTGAAGTAGAATTAAATCTCAAATAAAGAATTTATTTTATTTCAGTCAAAATGATAGCTGTGTAACCAAGCTACAGATTTTAGCTGGATGTTTTTGTGAATTATGAAATATTCATCACTTCTTCAAAGGTTGCACATGGCTAAGAAAATATTATTAAATAAATTATACATCCTCTTCCTAACTGTATATTTGATACCTCTTTACCATATGCATTTCTACCTAGCATTGTCATTAGTGTTGTTCTTCTAGTTTTAGCTGAGGCTGCATGATTTTATAATGTAGAGGTGATAGTAAGAATTTTATAACCATTTGCTTTTATACCAATGTAAATCATTGCTGCATACAAATCATGCTTCTGTTTTCTATTCCATATGTCTCTTTTTAAAACACTGGCAAAAAGAAAGAAAATTTTTAAAAGTGGTTTGTAGAAAATATCATATTTCTCAAATTAAAAAAGAAAAATAAAACTTTCATTTATATCAATGAATTATGGGGGGAAACTTAAAAAAAAACTAAACTAAACAGTAGTATTGGGTTTACAGGTTTTGGTAGTGGGGGGACTTAAAGGGGTGGCTTCTGTGAGAAGCTACGAGAAGATTCCATCATGTCCAGAAAAACCAATGTTAGTCAGCTCCAGAAGGAAGCACTGCTGGCCGAGGCTGAGTTCATCAGAGATTGTGGTAATGCCCCTGTGATAACAGATTTAAGAAGAAGGAAAAAAAAAAATTGTGTAATTGTAATTGCAGCCAGAGTATAGTGGGGTGAGAACAGGCGAGAAGAACATCTCTGCAGACACCAAGGTGAGTGCAGACGGAGGGGCAGGAGGTGCTCTGGGAACTGGAGCTGAGATTCCCCTGCAGCCCCTGGTGCAGACCATGGTGAGTCAACTGTGCCCCTGCAGCACATGGAGGTCCACGGGGAAGCAGAGATCCAGCTGCAGCCCATGGAGGAGACTTACACTGGAGCATGTGGATGCCTGAGAGGAATCTGTGATCCCGTGGGAGACTGATGCTGGAGTAGGCTCCTGGCAGGGACCTGCAGACCCATGGAGAGAGGACCCCACACTGGAGCAGATTTCCTGTAGGACTTGTGACCCCTTGGTGGTCTCACATTGGAGCAGGCTGTACCTGAGGACTGCACCCCATGGAAGGGAGCAGCAGTTTGTGAAGAACTGTTGTTCATGAGATGGACTCACATTGGAGAAGTTCACGGAGAATTATCTCCTGTGGGACGCATCCCACAATGGCACACGGGAAGGACTCTTCTCCCTGAAAATTGGAAGAAACAAAAGGTGATAAACTGACCATAACCCCCATTCTCTGTCTCCTTGTGCTTCTGCAGGAGAAGGTAGAGCTGGGAAGGAAGGAGGGGTGGAGCAAAGGTGGTTTTAATGTCTTCTTTTACTTCTCATTATCCTGATCTGGTTTTGTTAGTAATAAATTCACTTAATATCTCCATGCTGAGTGTGTTTTGCCTGTGATGATATATGGTGTGTAATCCCTCCCGGTCCTTATCTCAACTCATGGACCCTTTATTATATTTTCACTCCCCTGTCCAGCTGTGGAGGGGAGTGAGAGAGAGAATTTGGTGGGTGCTTGGCATCCACCCAGGGTCAACCCTCTACAACAATAAACCCCTAAATACCTGAAAAGAAACCAGCTTGTTTATTTCAATATTTTCTCCTAGGTTAGGATTAAGTTCGTCTAACTTTATCCTTTAGAAGTTAGATACTGGCTAAGATGACCACTTAGTCTTCCATTACATCTCAAAGGCATTTCTGCAGTTTTTGTAATGTCAGGTTTAAGCAGAAAGATGGTTGCAGAAGTATTTTCTTCTCCCTGTATTATCCAGTTGTAGTCAATACTAGTGGTTACATGAAACAGTATCATCAATGGGAGAAAATAAAAGGAATTCTCAGCTTCTAAACCTGAAGAAAAAAGTATTTTAATTAAGTGCATTTTCATGGACACTGCAGAAAATCTTAAAACAAAGTGGATGAAGTGTCATCAAAAGAGGTATTTTCTGCTGGAAGAACTGTGGCACCAGCAGCTGTAATCAAAGGAGCAGCTTGACATTCAGGCCTCCATTCATCAAATCCTCACTTCACACTGTGATGTGAATACCAATAGAAACCCAGGCTGAAAAGGTCTAGAAATCAACAACTGCTTCAGAACAGGTAAACAATAGTCAATAAAGACTAACAGTATTCCAAAGCTGAAGTGAAGTAGCTGAAATTTGAAAATGATTCTTGGCAGCTTTTCTACACAGATTCTTATGCCTGACTTTATGACTGAAAGTTTTTTGATAGTTCATGCACTAACAATAACAACACACCTGCAGTTTTTGCCGAATTGCTCGAGAGCTCAAGCAGAAAAAACAAATCTTACCTTTACAAGACATAGCAATGGGTCAACAGAATAAAATCTGAACTGGATGAAAAAAAATCAGAAAAATTGTGGGTTTTTTCCCATCAAAATAAAAAAATACAAGTAGAAATATTGCCAAAATGTCATTCCTATTCAGATTTTTGTATTAGGTTAAGAGAGAATAGGCAATGCAATATTCTCATTATACGTATTATTTTCAATTTACAGTGATGGAGTTCCAGTAATATTTTCTCAGTATTAATCAAAGATTAATTTTTCTTGCTTACATTTCAAAATAGTAGATGTATTTAAAAAAAACAAAAAAACAAAAAAACCCTGGTTTTGCTACCACTAAAACCAAAGAATTTCTTTTCTACTAAGACAGAAAATCCACCCCCCTCCTTAAAGAAGTCTTGTCACTGACTTTTTATATCCTAAATCGCTAAGGTGAAATTATTTGCTTCCAATAGAGTTTCAAATCTATTGTTGGTTTACACAGAAGAGAGTTAAAATAAGCGCAGACTGTTTTAGAAAACTAAAAATCTCTCTATACTCTATTAGAAAATGTCCCAAACCATTGTCGGCCAAAAGGATGAACTATTCTTAGACAGATTCCTGTCCCCTCCCCTCCCCTCCTCCCCTGTCTTCCCTGGCACAATTTTACAATAATACTATAATAATAATGACAATACTATAGTTCAGCATACTGGGATATAGTAGTATGTTAGACAAGTACAGTTTGAACATGAACAAAATATTAAGTGCAGAGCCTGACATATGAAATATGTGTGGATTTGAACCCTACAAGTATAGAACATCAGAAAAAATAGTTAAGAATTTCTAGAATGCCCTTTCTTTTAAGGATATCAAGTAGGGCGTGATCCAACTGCAAGCACTTACCTAAACCCTTTATTCTTATGAAGCAGAGAAGAAAACTGGGAAGTTGGACAATCTATGGAAAACCTGAATTTCCATGGAATGCTCACTGCTGGTCAGAGGGGTGACACAAGGCTGTTGCCTTTCAATCTCTTGCTGGAAGAATCTTTTGACAAAGATCAGCTTAATAACACCCGACTTGGATACAGAGATTTATCCAACAGAGAAATATTTGCTTTTATCATGTATATTTTTCCAGCTGGCAAACCGTCAAGATAGTCAAAGCCTGTCACAGCTGTGAATAGCCTGCCTGACTTTGCATTCATAGCTGTCACTATGAATTCAGCAACTGAAAAAGGGGACAGAGAATCTGCACAGACTCCAGGTAACAGAAGAAGCAAACCCTTTCTGAGGGTCACTGATCCCCAGGGATTTCTCTCTGCCGTTTTCATGTCTCAGTTTGAAAGCCTTGATTGCAAACTATTTCCTAGTACCAGTCTGAACAGTAATCCAGGAAAACATCAGCAGGAGTTACTGGAGCTTTATACAAAGCTTGAGGAGGGTGAATTATCAAACACAAATATAAAGCAATAAGGCTTGAGCTCTTTCAAGAAATACGGCTTCATATGAACAGAGAGAAATTCAGAAACTATTTGCCTAGATTGTCTGAAGAACACTGGGGATTCTAGAAAGCAAGCTGTCTTTCTGAATAAAAAATCTAGTCATTTATGGAAAGAGGTGCCTTTAGGAGACAAACTCTTTTCAGTAAATTGATACTGCTTTTATTTTTTTGCACCATTCTGTGTATCTGTTCTCTTTGGAACTGAATTATACCAGGAACCAAACAATGCAGAGGTTTTCCCATAATTCAGTTATCATATATTAACTGTTCATTTTATTAGTTCATGATATTAGTCATGATAATAGTGTTATATCATTAGTACAAGTCTTCACATCTAAAATATATTATGAAATGTGAAACAAAAGCATTCAATCTTTTTATTAAACCACAATGTATCTTTTTGATATTTTTGTTTGCAATGATTTAGACATAAGTAGTATTATTTTAGTTCTTAACCAGTAGTTTAGGACACAAAATGTAGCACAACAAATCTAGAACCTCTGTTTCTTGCAGTCCTGAGGAGTGAGTGATACAAGAGAAAAGGAAGAATTTAAAGAATATTCTTTATTTCACAGATTTAGTGCTCAAAAGTTTTGAAAGTAAGGCCCCTTCAGCAATCAAATCAGCACTGCAGTGGAGTTCTTAAAGTGTGTGCGTACCTGCTGCATAACATATGAAAGAAATACACAATATGCTATTGAAGTTACTGATACAGTTTACAGAAAAAAAAGTACTTAAAACACTGGGAAGAAATTCTAGAATGGATTGAAAGTTTACATTTACAAACTGGCAGCTCATAGGAGAGGCCAGTCATGCCCAGAGGCAAACCAGGATCTGGAGGATTACCATGGCCAAGGGAAATGGCTCACCTGAGAGCAGGCAAAGATACAGAAAAAAGCTTGCTCAAAAGAAAAAAAATGCCTGGAATATATCATGACGGGACAGAGAACGGGGATGAAAAAAATCTTGAAATAATCATCAAACAAACGTTCACAAAAAGTGAACACATTCTAACTTGTTAGCTACCCATTGATAGAGTCATGGATATTCTTGCAAGTTTGCTATTGCAAGAAAAAATCAGTTTCTTCCTTAAAATCTAATCGCTGTGTGAGCTGATGTCTCTGACTCACAGGTAAACCATCAATTTTTTCTTTTCATTAATACAGAGAAACATTCTATTAAGTTCCAAATTTCAGTTAAATCTGAAAACCATAGCATTGTCTGACAGTGCTGAGGTAGAAGTATTAAAGTCCTGAAGAATGTGTTAGTGAAGGAAATAGGAAAAATGAACGCTGTTCTTTTAGTGTTCTTTTCTTTTGACTCAATTTATTTCACTTTATGAAATGATATTTTTAGCTGCAGATTAATTTCATTTGCAGACATATTTAATAGCTAACTGAGTGCCAAAATTGATTTCAATTTTTACATTGACTTGGAATTCAGTTCTTTTATTTCTGGATGCATGAGTATGAGTTGAAAGGTGCTGGATAATAGAGGACTTTTAATTTTCCTACAAAATATGACACCTTCGATACACTAGAGAGCACTTCAAACTTCAGGATCTGGAAGGCATCCCGAATTACCTGAATGGTGCATTTCAGGTTTCTTATTTTATCAAGGGGGAAGAACAGACAGCAGAGCAAGGGAAAAAAAAAAGATGAAAGAGTCTCATGGAGATCACTGAGGGTTGTGAATATAAGCCCTGGCCTGAAGCCAGATTGCTGACCAAGAAAGGAATGAAACCACAAAAAGAACAGAGTCCACCCTTAAACCATTCTGAGATTATAGGAAAAAAAGTAATGTAGATATAAAATAAAATACTGTGAGACAAATTCTTTGACCAGGATTCCATGCAGGGACTTTTTTGATACAGAATGGCTGCTCCTTTATTCAAACCGCATCCCCTGGGACCTGTAGCACCTTCTAACCCATACTTATCCCTGTAGATGAGCCACTTTGAAGTAGCAGACACTGACAGTGCTTATCTCCTCTCCATCCTGTTGCACTCCTGCACTCTATGTGTCCTTATGTGGAAACACAAAGCTCCAACCACACATCTAATCACACTAACTTTTGGACAGCTGCATTCTGCTCTCTGTCTATCGTGCTCTGCAGGGGACAGGTTCTCCTTTGTTGGACACTGTTCTCTGCCTGTCCCATTCAGCTGTCTCTCAGATTCCTCTGGAGATATTCTGGGATTCAAATGAACTACAATTCCCTGAGTGCTGTCTTATGAGGGAGGGTAGGAAATTTGCCCAGGAGATGCAAGATGAATCAGACTGGAACAGACCATGTCTCTCTAGGGAGACATGACAGGAGTCTTACTGCAAAACCTCACAACCCTTCTACTTTCTGCTGCACCTCAAAAGAGAGCTCAATTCCCAAAACACTCTGAATGACAAGCTGTATGTTTGACTCTTGCCTCCAGCACTGTGCTTGACCACATCATCTTGGAGAGGGATCTTGATCACAGAGCATGTCTCTGGCTCATGGAAAGGTTAAACAAGCCATCAGCTCTTGCTATAAGCTATCACATTTATTCTGTGAACTTGCCTTAAATACACATTACAGACCTAGTATCTACAGAGCTAGCATTTAAGAGCAACATCATTGGTTTATCTCTCTCCCCTCAACATTTCAGTGATCCTAACTCATCACTGTAGATTTTACAGAAGCCTTCTTTATCATTTACAGATGGAAAGTAGGGGGGAAAGAGTGAGCTAATTATGTTGTCTGCTGTTTTCTCAGTGGATGGAAGATTAGCTGTCTAATCTAATGGCTAGATTAGATTGATTAATTAAGATTAGCCCAGGTACTGCTTTCAGTTTAAAACCCCTACTTGAAGATTCAGAAGTAAGCTAAAAATCTAGAAATCATAAATATGTGTTATCTGTTCAGGTATTGTCTCATTACAGAGGAAACCAAAATTTCTCGTGTAAGAGAAAAATTTATCTGTCCAGGTGTGAATTAAAGGGGGGGGGGGGGAATAAAAAATAACTCCCTTCCTGACAATAATTACAGATTAAATATCTTCCACAGCATGGGATTTCATTGTGCATGAGTTATCAATAAAGACTGCTTTGGATCCTTAGCAAAGAACTTTATACTCTGTTTCACTGAAGGATGTTATTTATTCTTTCCTCTGCTCCCTGTCTCTGAATCTTTTTCTCTCTGTGAATGGACTGTGAGTACATTATTCACTGCTGGGGCCCATGAAAAGGAATTCTATTATGAAAGTTAAATCAATTACCTCTATCAGTATAAGTCTCTCTGCTAATGTCAGAGAGTCTTCTTCTTTCAAGTCAATCACAGGTCTGGTAGATGGGAGAGGAGAGATCATTTTCAAACACTCACATAAGATGCTATCATCTCCATTATGATATTCATGCAATCCACTCAGTGGCTGAACTGGTCATTGAATTTCCTGTATGTTCTTTTTCTGGACTTCTTTCCCCATAGTGCTGACATCCATATTCTCCTTAGAATTTGTTATATATTTATTGTGAAAGTATTCAATTCTGTTCCAGACTGACTTCACAAAAGATGCAAGCAGAACATTTACAAGCTTGAGAGATTAAGTCAGGACTACTGTAACAAGAGTGCAGAGATCATCATCACACCTTAATTCTTTAATAGGACACAGATGTATTTTGGAGTTTCTAAGATAGATGTTACAATTTTGTTGCTCATTTAACTTTGGAAGAATCAATTAAAAATTGCCTGCTAGAAGTCTGAAAGCTTGCTGGAACCTTTTCCTCCATTCCACTGATGAAAAAAAGCAACCAAATTAAAAAGAGTGTAAAGTGGACTAGACCTGACTGCAGACTGCTAAGAGTGGAGATTAATCCACACCATTTCCCACTCTCATCAACACCCTTCAGCTTACCTCAGTAGAAGTGGAATGAGATTGTGCATGTATGAAAGGACTCTTATGTATAGCCACGACATCATCGTTATTAGAATGAGCTACATCCCACAATTTCAGATTTCTAGAGAAAATAGCTTTGAGAAAAGGTGTTGATTGAGATGAAAAACCAGTGGTTGATCCCTCCTTCTGTGTGTGGAAAGTATGGTTTCTCCATGAAAAAACTTTGTGATAAGCACTCTGACACTTTGTGATTTGCCCCTACACCCTCTGCACATACGCATACATGGGGGTAAACATAAACCTCTTCTACGCTACTTCTGGGTGCTCCAAATGCTTTCACTAAGTGGCTTCACAGTTCATGGTTTGTGCCTTCTTCCTGCACACAGGTAATTATAAAGTTAATAGAAGTGCCTTCAGCATTTTTTCGTTTCTTAGCAGGACTTTCTTTTCTTGAGAAGCAATATGTATGGCTGGAGGGGGGTGTTCTTTTTCTTTTCTCAGCTTCTAAGTCTACATAAGTTGACACTGGAGAGAATGTGTTTTATCTCTTTATCCTACATAATTTGTGAGGAAGAATACCTCAGCAAGCTTTGAAAACATTTCTTTTCACTATATATTTTTTTTAATTTTCTTTTAATTTTATGTATTTGCCCTTTTTGTTTCCTCTTTTTCAATTCTCTTCTGCCCTTCTCATAATTTTCTTTCTAATTATTTCTAAAATGTCATGAGTTGCCTTATAAAATTAATTGGCCTCCCACTGCTTCCCCGCTTTTCTGTTCTACATTTACAAGATTCATATTTCCATTTTCTCCCTTTGCATTGTCCTGTGGAACAAATAGCTTATTTGTTATGGCAATATTTCTTCAAGGCTTGGGGCACTTTGGCAAAAGCTGTGTTATGACGCTGTAGAGCTCAATTGGCTCAATGTGTGTTCTGACTTTCTGAAGAGCACACTGGATGCACCTCCTGCTGTTGCTTACAAAGCAAAACAATGGTGCTAGCAGCCTGGATTTTACAAGACCAGAGAAACCCTGTTTGACAGAATTCAGGAGCCAGACCTTTTTTTTTTTTAAAATTTTTCCTGAAGTTTCAAAAGCTATGAAGACTCCCTTCAAGAAAATTTGGTAACTTATTTTTCTGAATATGCAGAGGCAGAATTCTTCAGAAAACTCTGTCCATTAACACCACAAATGGAGCTTTATTTTTCCACTACACTTCCCTGAAAGTCCATACATCTGCAAGTCTTTAGGAAGTGGTTTATTTGCACTAAAACAGTGCAGTAGTAAAAGCAAACCACATATTAAACAATTCACAAAAATTATTACAACATTAATCAGGGGACTGTGTCTTTAGAGATGTAATATAGGTAAGGAGAAAAGGTGATGATCAAAGAGTAACACTGTAAAATGCACCAACAATTTATCTTTTTTTCTTTAAGACTGCTATAATGCTACTTTTACACACTTATTTCTTAAGTTTAATCGACCATATCCGTATTTGTGGTACTTCTCTTTCTTTGCATTCTATAGCCTGAAACTGTTGTATAGGTGTAGTTGAGAAGTTTAAAACTACACAGAATCTAATTTTCCATTTCCATGGAGTATATCGTATGTCGGAGCCTATATAAAAGTCTTTGCACAACTGAGGTCTGAACATTTTCTAGTCTGGACTATGTTGAAATTGCAAGGCTCTACAGAGACTTTGTTAGGTCCCAGTTCAGCCATGTCAATTTCAAAACAAGAAGTGGACAAACCACTCCCCTGTCCAGGTGGCCATCACTGTGCTACATGTCACAAAGTGTCCCTTATCTGCCAGCGAGGACTGGTATGGAATTCTGCCTATGGCTGCAGCATTCTAGGGTGGGACGCATGGTGTGCACATCCTGCAGTGCAGCATGTGCCAGACAACACTTCCTGGCTTGATACATCCACAGACAGCTCCAAATGGATTTCTCTGTAATGCTTGGTCTGCTGTGAATGGATATACACTGCTGAATAATTTGCACATAAAGAGAACATCAGCTTTCTGTAGAAAATGGACTGACCTTATTACTGTTACATGAAGTGCATTTACAAAACATTGTTTCTTGATATTTTGTAAAATGTTAAATATAGTCATAATTACTAATCACAAAATCTAATTTTATGCTTGAATTAAGCTACTGCACAACACTTTTTTTTTTTAAATTCACAAGACAGTAATTTATTATTTGGCAAATTAACATCTCTCACATTTTTCAACATTCTTTTGCAGCAAGAGTTTCATTTAAAAATATTGATTATTCTGCCCAAGGAAAATTTCAGGATGGGTTTTTTCGTTACTGCCATTGCCTTTCCTGAATGGGCTGATACATGATCACCTGAGGTCACATTTTTGGAGGAATCTTCTTCAAAGATCGCTACCTAATAAATCAATACAGTGCTCTTAGCCTCCAAACTGAAAATCTTTGAAAACATAAAACTTCACCTGCTTAAAACCATACAACCACGTTTAGAGGAAGAATTGATAATGTGCTAAATCATTTATTAATAATATCATTTCCTTTTATTTCTTCACTAATAACCTACTAAACAAACACCTACAATATGCTCAGTTATATATAGAACAGAACAATTTGTATAAGTGTAGATATTTATGCTTTCCTGTTTTGTCTTGTTACAGTCTATTCAGCATATAATGCCTTTCATATACAGAAAACGTATTTAGCAATCACATTTTTAAAAATACTCTTCTGAATAAATCATTTATCCAGAGAAACAAGGATGCCTCTTAGACCTATATATTACAAAATACCAATGAGATTTAGTCTTAATAGGGATGAGAGCTCAGAGATCACCAAAGAGTAGGTATCCTTGGAACAGAAAAAAAGTATTTATTAACCTCTAAGACTGTTTGAAACTGATTATCAGAGAAAACATGATATTCAACTTAAGATCATGATTCCCAAATTAGGAATGTAATTTAAATATGTATTTAGATACAGAACCAAATGCCAGAGTTACTGGAAGATATGAGATTTTCTATCAATTAAGTCAACTGGATGCCCTTGTAAGTTAGCTGAGTAAGACGCTGAGCTAAGAATGAAAATTTTGCAGGATAGCTTATCATTCAGTTTGTAGAAAATCTCTCTTCATGGTCTACCATTTTTAACAGATGGGCTTTATGATTCTAGATGAGCTATGAAAGTCTGAAATTACAGGTGAATATTCAAGAGTCTGTAACTCCTAAAATCAAAAGGATTCTTAATAGAAAAAATTACATCAAAGTGTTGAGTTCCACTTTTAATTAGAACTATATTTAAGTCTGCAGTGCAACTCAGTGAAATGGAAAAATTGCTTGCTGACAAAAAGGGCAGCAAATCCAAACCACCCATGCTCGTGTAGTAGAGAGCTGTTTCCATAATATTGGGAGACTGACTCTGTCTTCAAGGATGTTATCCAAATTTAAAGAATTAATGGAAAATGTTATGGTATCAGAGAATGAGAGTCTGTGATAGGAAAGAAATGAAAGGACAAAAAATAAATTTGTTGAGGTTTATCCACAACAAGAACAAATACATGTCCTTGGACAAAATGTCTTACCAGTTATTACAATAAGAGGAGGCGTTATTGTAAATTACAGCCAAGATTTCAGACTGAATTATTAAAGTGCAGATATAGATCTAATATCGATATCCACCTGAGATGGACAAAGACTCTCTAACTCGTTAAGGTTAGAAAGTGTATGTTTATTTCAGCACCGGAGAGCTGCAGGGATAACTCCCAAAGGTACAGCTCCAAAGTAACAATGCAACACAGAACTTATTTATCTATCACAAAATACATATTTAGCATAAGCTTCTCCCATTCCCCCGCTTCGTATGGAAATTACCAAAAAGTCATTAAGCATGCGCAGTTCCTGCAATGGAATTGAGTCGGTGGTCGTTAATTTGAGTCTGAGGGCTGCTTTGGATGAAGGAATGTGGGTCTTCCTCACTGTGACCTTCTTACTTCGTTGGGTTTTGACAATATATTTGACCCTGGAAAACTCCCAATGCTCTTTTCTATTGCTTCTAAGCAGGTTGCATCTGGGCAAAATTTGTAACTGTCTAGGCTCTCCTTTGAACCTCTTAAGATTATTAATTGTCTATTCTAAGCACAGCTGAGTAAATATCAAATAATCAAAAGGCTACTCTGCATTTAATCATTAATTTCTTTCTAACTAAGTTCTGCATCTTTTTCTATTCTAGTTGATTTTAACAGAACTAACTTTTATCTAAAATCTCTACATTTAAGTGTCTAAAAGAAAACCCTATGTTTCAGACAAGGTCCATTACTGAAAAGAGATCCTACAAAATCGCATAAAGTAGAAGAAGTCATGGATTTCTGAAGCAATAAACACATTCAATAAGTTTACTGATGACACAACTTTTCATAGCATGTATTACAGTAGTACAGGTATTTAGAAACTGATCTGGGTAATATCAGTATCAGAAAATCTTTTTAAGCAGATATTTCAAAATCTTGTCAATAACATTTAATCCAAATATCCATTCCTAAGCCTGTATCATTACTTTAAAGTTTAACATTTCATTGTTACTTAAAAAGATAAATATTGGAACCTTTTTTCTTAGAAATTTAAATTCACTATTTTTAATTATCATTATAGAGTCTGAAAGACATTTAGGTTTTGTCACATATTATGTATGCACACCTATCAATTATTGGAGTAATCAGCAGTGAAATGGAAATGCACAATTTGGAGGTTCCCATAATACTGTGCAGAAAGGAGTGCTATCCCTCAGCAGAAACAAATATGGAAATAAATGATGAGCATAGCATCACTTCTTGTATTTTGATATGTACTTGATAATTATTTGGAGCCTAAAACTGACAGATAAATATTTATCGGTAATTTAAGGAACAGAGAAGACCATTATGATCCATTCAGTTTGACATTCTGTGTAACAAAGGTCACAGATCCTCGCTCTGAGAAAATACATGTTGGAGATATGAATACTAGAGAATACAGATTTATTACATTGTGATAGATTATTTTGGAAGGACAGAAGTGTTAAAGAATATTATATTAGCATGTGAGGTACACAGATGTTTCAAAGTTATGAATGCACTGTTGCACTGCCACGGTCATAGTTGGTGGTAAGTAATGCAAATATTATTAGCCAGAAGAAGTCTTATGATAGTTTTGACCCTGGGAAAAAAGAACTACTTATACCCACAGGCATGACCTACAGTGAAGGCAAAGGATACCAAGAGGCTACTGTAATCTCAGGTCACAGAATGAATTCACACAATTCCAGCCCTTCCCACAGGAAGAAAGGACATAATGAAACAGGCTGACTAACCTGAATCTGCATTAAGGATCTGATTGGGATGACAAAATAAACTATACCTACTTTATCCCATCAGACTTAATGGGACAAAAGAAATCTGCAAGAGCAGAACTGTAATAAAGTTCATAAACCTGCTGGGCATAATCACAGTGAGTTACAAATGGATTAAGGACCAAATGAGTGTTCTGAAGGGAAAGGAACATAATGCCACACTTGAAAAATATTACCAAGAACTTGACATTCAGTACTTGCTCTGAGTAGATCAGCAGTATCATTAATCTGATAGTTATGGCACAAATACTTTTAGCATTGTGTAAAAACACAAATCTATATCAGTTAATGAGAGAATATTTGGAAGGTTATTTGGTACTACAAAAGGGTACTACAAAAATATTTTCCCCATAATGTATTTCCATTTGAATGTACTTCTATGAAATTATAATAATTAGGGTCAGATATTTTGCAACAAAATTGAAATTAAATTGCCTTGATGTAATTTGCAAAATCAGATTCTGGGTATTAGTTTTTACCAACTGCCAGGCAGAATTAGTGCATTCTGACAAATGAAAAAAATACCATACTCAGAGTTCTCTAAAACTAACCATGGAGAAACCACAGGGTTTGCTGCATCAATGAACAGAGTACATTTATAGTCCATTTTATTATTTTTTTTTCATTTACCTCTTTACCCCAACACCATTTTGAGTGAAGCAAGAAAATGAACACTCCTTGCAGGAGCACTGAGTTCATAACTGTCACAAAACACTGGAAGTCAGCATGGTAATGAGCCAATTTGTGTGGAAATGAACTCATTAATGCTAATGTTTTGCTGACTCCCAACTGATTCAAGAACTCCTTAACAAAAATCAAAACAGAAGAAGGAGGGGAGGTTCATGAATTTTGGAAGTGCTGTGTGAAGAAACAAATGCGTCTCTTCCTTATTCATATTCCAAATTCAGTGATCTACTCTGTGCTCTGATCATCCAGTCCCAGAATGTAGTCTGGGGAATATCACTTTGTACAGAAGATATTTCACATGAGTTGTAGAAATACCCACTAGGTAGAAAAGTAAGTATTGATTACTTCTAATTTTTAATTCTTTTCTAACGAAACACTTCTTTCAAATGAATAGGCTTTCCAACCAGAAGAAAACAGAACTTTTTATATAAGAAATCTCAAAAACAATTCTGCAAGATATTGATTTTCATACAGCTCTTCAGATATATACACAAATTTGTCCTTCATGCAAATTATGCTTTTGTCAAGGTAATTTCCTGGTACTGTATATCAATATTACCAGTAATTTCTACATCCAACCCACGTATTTCAAATTCATCATACTTTTTTCTCCTTAAAATAAACCCACAAAAACCAGGGAGCAGCTGAGGTACAAAGGTAAAATATGAAGTTTTGTTATCTCAGAGAAGCATTGAGAGTTTTATCACTACAAGCTGCAAAATATTAGAAAGCTTCTGCTGCAGAGCATATTCGAAGAGCTGGAGTTCACAAGGTATGTGCAGTTCAGATACACATCTCAACTCTTAACTCAGAAAGATTAGGCTGTAAATCTTGCTTCAGTGCTTGAATAAGGAACTGCAGAAGTGCATCACAGGAAGGTACAGCTCTTATATGAAGATTAGAATAATTTTTTTAAGACTTACGAAGATAAATTTGCAATGAGTTTATTTTTAAAAACTGATATTTATTAGATTAGGTTAAGATGATCCAGGGTTCAATTAACATGTAATAAATTATAATTATTTTATCTACTCTAATTCATACTTAAAGGCTCTAATTAATTAAAATTTTAGAAAATCATTCTTCTTGATGATGCCAATTATTTCAGTCAAAATTTCATTACCATTTATTTTTATAGGACCATAGTCAGTACAATTGTATTTCTCTTCTACCGAGCTACATATCTAGAAAGGGAGACAAATTAATTTAGCAAAAATATAATTTTTTTATTTCCTAACAAAAAAATCAACATTTGTAACAATTTTTTCAGTGTGACAGCTACATGGTAATATTACCTTTTATGGAATCTATTCAAATTAATATTTTTTAATGTGTTTTGGTTGGTTGGTGTTTTTGTTTTGTGGTGTTTGTTCTTAACTTAAAACACTTTCAGTGAACCAGAATTCTTTGACTTCATACCTGAAATGAAATATCCAAGAGCATGACCACCGGCTAGACAGAAACCTAGCATTACCAAACAGTTCTTTTTGCTAAGGTAAAATGTAACGATTCATTTTCCTTTTCTATTCAGCTTAGAAGTTCCAAAATTTTTAACTTGTTGATGATCTAAATGAAGAAGATTTAACAGTGTAGTTAGGGGAAGTAAATGGCAGTGACATAATTACATACAATTTCTTTTTTTTTTTCTGTGGTTTCTTAAGGCTAGTTTTTAATGATTGGTATAACAATCACTGAACTGTTGTGCTGCTGAAAAGTCACTCCAGAAAACATTCTGACCCTGCAGCATAGCTCTGAGATAACTGAGCTAATTTTAAGCAGTTACTAAAGTGGATAAAAGAGAACTTCCAGGGGTCCATAGAGGACATTATTTTAATTACCAAATAAGTTCATTTTATTCCAATGGAGGCATCTCTCTACTGCTATATTTTATTTCCATACCTGAGAGGTATTTGAGTCATACTTATCCCTGTTCTTTCTCTTTCACTCTAGAAGAATAATCAAATGGCAACTATATTTGCACTAGCCAATGTTACCCATTGAGCACATGAACCCTTCTCAAGTTTCCTGGTTTTGAGTGATAACAGACCAAAACCAAGCAGGCTGCAGATCATGTTACTTTTACTGATAACTTACAGTAAGTCATTGCCACTAGACCTCCAAACACTTTTTCCTGGCAACTTGGGTTTCCCCACCATTTGCATCATGTGATAAAAGATCAGCAGAAGGAAAACATGTAGTTAAGACACTAGTGTTCTGCAGACAGAATAGGGAGCATAGTTTGCATCCTTTTTTCTGCCCACTTCCTTTTTTAAGAGAGGAAATTTTTGGAAACTGCAACAGTATGACAATTTTGACAGCAAAGCATTTCCCAGAGCAGGCAGTTGAAAAGGGTCATCTGCGTGCAAAAGTGGTTTACTTATGAGCAAATGCTATCAAGAAATACTTTTCCCCTAAAGTGCTCTCATTGTAATTCTATCTGTCAGTACCTGATGAATATCTGACCACACACTTTATTCACTCAGCAACAGTCAGGTAATGATCAGTGGCTTTATGTTATTTTTTCCTGCTCTATTTGTATGCTGTGTGCCATTCAGCCTTTGCAGCACAGAACGGGTGAAAAAAAAAAAAAAAAAAAAGAAAAAGGTTAAATTTCATTTCTGAGAGCTTCTGAATTCTGCTGCATTTCAATGAAGATTCACCTGCACATAGAGCAGCTGATCTACAGAAGCATATTTTGCACAGCTGGAACACATTAAAATATAAAATGTTATTTCAATGATCAGTTTCTCCCCTGTGCTGAGAAATATGTTCCAGATAAACTTCAAAAACACATACTTTAGCACCAGAGCAGATACAGCAGTTTATGCAGATGCATAAAAGTATAATAATCTTTAGGAGAAGTTATATCATAGATGGAGTTTCTTTGAGTATTTAGTACTTTATTTATAATCTTCATAAATCACCTGAGCAGACAATTCAACTTTGAAAAGCTTCAACTTGCTGACAAAACAAAACTGTAAACAGTGAAAAAGTAGAACCAAGAGTTAAGCAAGCAGTTCCCACTGCAGACTTAGAAAAGAATTGGATTATTATGCGCACCAAATGACTAATGTCCTATTAAAATAGTATAGAGACATTTGAAAATCACTGATTGCTTAAAAAGATGAACTAGGGGGCTACAGCATGAGTGCTGTCTCTGAACATTCCCCCCATCAAGGGGCTGGGGGTGAGCAATATCCTGGAAGGGGACACCACCAGGCCAGCTGACCCGAATTAACCAAAGGGATATTCCATACTATATGATGTCAGCTCAGATATCAAAGCTAAGGCAGAGAGGAGAAATGGGGGGTATTTGTTATTCTTTAATGTTTGCCTTCTGGAGCAACCACTATGCGTGCTGAAGCTCTGCTTCCTGGGAAGTGTCTGAGCATTGCTTGCTGATGGGAAGTAGATGTTAATGTTTTCCCCTTTCCTTATGCACACATACACTGCCACTTCTTCTTTTCTTTTACTTTTTTTTCTTTAGTAAACCATCTTATCCCAACCTACTAGTTGTTTTCCATTTTATTTTTGTCTCCCCTGTCCCATTGGGAAGAGGACTGATGGAGTGGCTTGGTGGGCACCTGGTGCCCAGCCAAGGTGAACACGTTACAGTTGCTACCATTAAAACATAAACAGAGATAGACCAGAATCAGAAGTTCTATCTCCATCCCTTTTATCTGCTGTTAAAGAACAAACATCTGTCTATATGACAGAGAGTATTGTCAAAGGAAAAGCCAGGTGAAAACCTCAGATAGACCAAGCAAAAAACTTTTTAATATAAACCATTTTTCTGCTCGTATTTACAATCATTCAGATACACTTTCTCTTTTAAATACTTGTTACTCTTCTAAACTTAATGAAGAATTATGTAACCAAATTACTTTCAATAAATGAATAAATAAGGCACACACTTCATCCATCTCTGATATTTTCAGAAATACAAGAACAAACCAAACTTAGATTTTAAAAATATCAGAAATTATATTCCATCCACCCATTCACATAAAATATAGCCTTCTGAAACGGCTCTAATCCAGTGGTTTGACAGGAAAAAAAACCACCACCCTTTACAGAAACATTCAATTAAACAATTTTGTTTCCATTTAGAAAGATCACTTATCATGCTCTCTTTATCAAAGCAGACATTTTCTTTGCCTTGTACCTAATTAATTTAAACTTGCCTTATACAGTTCTTGAGTGACAGTCCTTAACACATATTTTAAACTAAGGATGATAATGGACAATCATATTGCCTCTCTAAGGATTTTCCTACACAGAGAAGATCATTTGCAGAAATCTAGGGTGTAAATTTATAGCAAAGTCATCACTTGCCATTAATTTCACCTGCAAACACCCAGTGCTCTGTACCCATGGGGTGTCAGACCACACTTTGCACTTGGAGTAAATGGCCCCATGAAAAAGGCACCAAGTAGGTAGAATAATTTTTCAGATTGGCAGTCAGTAGTGCATCTCTGGTCTGTGCTGCTGAGCTATATTGGACAAAACCAAGTAGAAACTAAATTCTCCCCTAACTGTGGACATTGCAGAAATGTCATGGTCTCCCCAGAGAAGTTCTCCAGGCCATTTATTTCACATATACATGGTCACAGGCTGACTTAGACAGCTGTTATGATTAGTGGCATGATTCTTTGCTGACTAATTTTTCTTAACTTTTTATATTTCTGTAGGCATCCAGAGATGCTAGAAGGAAAAAGACCAACCAACCAACCAAAAAACCAAAGACAAGAACAACAGTGAAAAACATGCAAAAAATCCTCATTATTTTCACTATATTCTCCCCCTCTCTGTAAATTAATTCCGATATTGAATTTTTCATACTGAACTGAATGATGTCTGCCATTTCCCCAAATTTAATTCTCTACAGAAATGCAAGGTAAAGGTGGAGGGAAAAGGGGAAATAAACATCTAGTTACAGCTGAATCTATAGACCTCCTTCATTCCTTCAGGAGTGTTCAGCTGTCTGAAGTTTATCACAGTAGCCAATGATCAAATACCAGCAGGCTCCTTAGGTGATACTTAGGGATTAAACAGATAATCTCATTCACATCCTTCTTATGGATTTTGATGCCTGAAACTGACCCTATTCTTCATCAAGAGTCATCCTAGAGATCTATAATCCTCACAGATCATACTCCCATTTGAGCTCAGTTTTTGCTTTAAAATCCTTTTAGCCTTGGCACATCCACAGGGTGTGGCAACAAGGACCTATTCGGGCTCACTTTAACTAAATCCTTCCTTTCTTGATAGGAAAACTAGAAAACTTCACAGTGACTAAAGTGTATTTCAAAGGACAAAACTATACAAACAGAAAGGCACATATTTGAACCTAATATACTGATTCCCCCTCTGTGTAACCTGTGCTATTTACAAATACAGTCTTTATTCCATATTTCAGAAATTACCAACAGGACAGTGATTTTAACGGAAGTTATGATGTTAAAACTGTACACATTGAGAAAACAATAATGCTTTCAAAATGTGTTTCTACACTGCTCTTCTATGAGACACAGAGGATCACTTTTCCTCTAGTCAAATGAACCAGGAGGTTCCCAGGTCCTTCTGAGACTTTGATGTCATGCTATTTTGTATTTCTGACTCATGATTTAGTTCTTGAAATTATTTGCTGCTACTATTAAATCAGTTTAGGTTTTGCTCTGAAATGATGTTACTATCAAGAATAAAATATAGACTGTTTTTTTTTCTTTTAATTTACCAGAAGCAACTATAAATGACCTGTCATCTTTTCTTCTCTTTCAATCATGGTCTACCAAGGTGAATAACCTAAAATTTAAAAAAATATCAAGCAAAAGAAATATTTAAATAATACTGCGGTCTGATTTTTTTAAAGTAGCCTCATGAAGAGAGTAAATTTTAACAGTGGTTTAAAAATACCTTTTTGTTGTGCAAAATTAATCTCAGTTTGTTTTCTGATTGGTTTACAAAATTGCAGCTTATAATATGTGATTTCCACTCAAAATCTATCAACAAGTAGTTTGGTTTAATTTGTAAAGCATCACAGTAGGATTTCAAACTGCATCACGGCCATTACGTGTTTCTCCATTATTTTAAAAAACAATAGAGATCACTTCCTATGGGGAAAGGGAAGAAAACAACTACTTGCTAATGAAAATTATTGTATCTGGTTATGGTAGGGCCCAGTAAAGCCCTGTAGTTTCCTGTAGGAAGAAGAGGTCAGCAGGTGATAACATCAACATTCTGTTGTGGCCGCACTGTTGTGTGTGCAGTTAGAATCACACGAAGTGATAGAGATTAAAACTCTAAAACCTTCTCCCGAAATAACGTTGATAGGGTTTCTTAGACTCAGACCTAGAGTTCCTTAAAACTCTCTAAACTCTCTATTCCTAAACCAAAAAGTGAATTTGAAAAATACCTAAGGGTTTCACAGTTCTGAATCTGAATTCACCTGAACAAATTTTATATGCACTAAAATAATTGTAAAAGTTATTATTTATCATTATTAGAAGTGTTAGATGAATACCAGCTAATTAGTGTTAAGAAACAAAATCATAGCTGTAACTTCTTTTTACTTCTCTAGTTTGAAAATTAATCCTACCAGCTTTCTTTGTATTTCGAAGAAATAAAGAATTCCTACTTAATGTATCTGACCTCCATCATCCTTTTTTATATGAGAGCAGTCTTCAGTAAAATATGGGGATTGGCAGGGAGATGACATGGACATCACAGTAGCCAAGATTATTTCCTTAACTTTGTAGATTTAAACTACTAACATTTGAAATATTAAAATGAAGGCATTTATAAATTATGCGTCTTGTAAATGATTTAACATCTGAAGAATTTAAGAAGAAATGAAATATAATTGTTGTTAGTGTCTATTCTAGAAACCATGAGTTACATCAATGGGAGTCAGCTCATTGGTTCCAGCAGATTCTGCATCAGTCCCTAAACTTCTCTAAACAATCAGCAAATCACATTTTATCCTAATGGTTACTTTAATACTTTGTTTATGATCAATATTTATTTTTAACTTCACAAAGGAGACTAAAGCTTCATTTTAACCAAATAAATGCCATAGACCTTACTGAACCTTGACTGTGAGTTTGCCACAAGTATTTCTAGGAAACAGAGTGGTAACATCAAAATTCTTTGTCATTACCTGAGCAGGCACTGTGATTGAGTGACAAAATGAAATCAATGGGTTTGCATCAGTAAGTCACCTAACAGAGAGGAATATTATTCAATGTACCGTCTTCCAATATCACAAGATTTACAGGAACACCTGCTTAAGTAATTTTATGTTGATTCACTTGGGAAAACAGGAAAAGATTAAAGACTAACAGGCTGTCAAATGTATTTTTCCTTTAACATTTGCAATCCTCTAGTCCTCTGGAAAACACTGTCTGAAATCAGTAGAAATGCATTTATTCTTCTGGCTAAAGAATGACCAAGTTCATTTCTTAGTTTGACATAATTAATTAACTAATTAAATATTCTCAAGCAGAGGATTAGAATGACAATGCTTGGCCTCAAGCATATTTCATCCACTCGTTTTAAATCCTTGAAGTACCTGTACATAATATTGCTATTGACATGTTAGCTATAGCTTAAGGAATAATGAAAAATTCAGAGCAATTAATTACTTCCCATTCAGAGGTTGGCAAGAAAGAGTTAAATATTACCTTTTTTCTCAAAATAGGAATTTTTAAGAATGTCTATGAACTTACACATAATTAATTGAATTGGGGTATGTTACATACAAGATCTGATTTACTGACACAGAATTTCTGGGGTTTTTTCACTAAGATTGAAAGAAGGATATTTATTGAAAGGATTTTGAATTGACAGTTGCATTCCCACATATTTTCTATCAAGGTTCATTTTCTGAATTTTGAAAAGTTGTTTGCAACAAAAAAGTCCAGTTTTGTAAAATCCGAACAACTGAAAGGAGCGATGGAGTACAAGAGGTGGAAGCTGCCCTGAGAGCCTTGGCTGCAGAGCTGAGCATCATGTATCTTACTAACTTGTATTAATTTGCAAGACAATATCACATACTTTGGCGATTGCTAGCAGAATCCAGCTCAAGAAGATTTAAAAGCTCACACCATTGGATAATTCTATCATATATAATATCAGCCTCAAAATAACTATAATAAAGAGAAAGGGACTTTCCTTAGGTTTGAGAGCAGTAGGGAGGTATTGATAAACCTGTCACCTGTGACACAGATCAAAGTTATCCAAGGATGCAGTGAGTCTCATTGGTAAGGATAGGAAAATATATACAAGACATTCACTAAACAGCTATTTTTGAGGGAGATATTTCCCAAGGTTCACTAGGGGAATGATTTAGGTACTCTGTAAAGAGGTATGGGAAAACCATGTTAATTTAGGCTAGTGAAATGAAAACTGACAAGACTTTATTGAGGAAAATATTAAGCAGTAACACAAGTACACAATTAAGTAAATCCTGTAATAATATGCAGAAGCATAAAATGATAATGAATTAATTTAATTTAATTTGCAATCCTCATGAGTAAAAACCCTGATACATTTTTATGGTCTGTAGCACAGGACATGCTCCACTTCCAGAGATAATGTAGGAGTTTTATTTTTTAAATATATTATCATTGCAAAAACCTGGGTATTGGTAACATCCATGGTATTTTGTCTCTTCTTTCTACAGTGCATTATATTTATGAATTTTGCTCTTTCACTGCATGCCATAGGTACATTGTAAAAGGTAAATTTAGTCTGCATTCAGCACACCCTGCTACATCTAGATTTCTATTACAGACACTTACAGAATTTTGGATGATATGAGACTATTCAGTTCTGTCTTTCTGGGTGTGGAAAACTAACTTCCTTGAAAGATTTCCAAACATGCTCCAGATTGTAGCTGTCTGTAAGTGTATCACCCTGGAAACAAAATCACAATGCTTTCTACCATTTCACATGTGATGCTAAAAATAGTTAATAGAAAACCCACAATGTCTTTCAGTGCATTGAATGTTATTCTGCTTATTTGTTTGTTTGTTCTTTTATAATTTAGGAGGGTTAAAATGGGAACAAATTATCTAGCAATTACTGCAGCTACTCAGCTGAGTTACTGCATTTACTAGCAATTTTGCTTCATCTTTCAGCTGAATCACTGTTCTGTACTGACAAAATTAAAATAGCCTTTCCTTACAAAAACAACAAAACAAGCTTTTTCTCCTCTGAGCAGGTAGTGAGACTGAACTCATTCCTTACATAAATGCATTTCAAATGTTTAATTATTTCTGAAGTGCATAATGGGAGAAGTAAGTGAAAACAGTATTTTGGGAATGGATGATCATGGCAGTAGAATATGAGGTTACCTGATAGAACCCTTTCAGCCTCCCACAGGCTAAGCTGTTTTGCATAGCACTGCAGCTGCCTTCAGAGGCAGATGATCCATCACCTCCGTAGCAGGAGGTATGGAAAATAAGAAACTATAAGAGGGAAAAGGAACAGTAATAACTGTAATAATAGCAGCAAAAAAAAACCCCCAATAATAGTAAGTATTTGCAAGGCATGGATAATGTGTTCTATCTCAAACTTGCTGAGTTTGCAAGCCTTGCAAGGCTGTATTTTGACACATGCTGAGATTCAAACCATTCAGCAAAGGATAAAGAAAGATATGACTTTCTGCAAGACCTTTTCACAGTCCCTGGGAGCAAATTGAATTTATATGCTGATTTTTAACAGACTTAAGCCCCCTCCCCACACCCAAAACAGAACTCAAAACTTAAGAAACAATGTTAAGGCTACAGAGATGAAGGTAAATGATTTTTTTGTCCATCTCTGATGGTTTGTATTCCTAGTTTCTTCAAGAAAGTCTCACCAGCAAACATTTGCAGAAAGAGCAGACTTGCATTCTATTTTATGCTCTGAATGTGTCACATCATGATTAGCTCTAGAGAATCCACTCTGCTACTTTATTCCTGGTTGATTTATGATAACAGGAGCCCAGCAATCTCATGAGAGTTGTACATTCCCACATGTGTGAGAATATAAGAAAGTTGGAGTCAAATAAAAGTAGGAAGAAGAGGAAGGGTGAATTCTGTCTTTCCCAAATGGTTTCAAGGGTATCTCCAGGAAATATGTTGCTTGGTGTTTCTTGGTTCATTTGCTTCTGTTTTGTGACTACTTTAAGGATAATAAAAGAGGCCTATGGAATGAGCCTTAAAATCATTAACTGGAGTTTTATTTCCCTTGCTTGGATGATGAAATTGTTCAGCAGCCTATCCATAATGCTATGATGTTTTGAAGTCCACAGGAATTTCAGCAATTGCCAGCAGTTTTTCCTCCTGCTGAACTTTACCTTCCAGTGAAGTGATAATGAACACAAATTCAGATAAATGTTCCAAGGTTTACAGCTTGGGCCAGGGACACGCACAATTGAGAATTGATACTTTTCAGATGTAGTCACGTGAGAGTTTTCTTTTGCATTTGAGGATATTTAATTTCATGATAATTACAAACCAAAGGCAAAACCAAAAGCACTATCAGTTACTAATAGTGTCAAGGAAGATTTGCCTTTGGTATTAATATTTGTTTGTATTATATATCATAGGATTGGAAGAAACTTCATATATCATCTAGTTCATTCCCCAAACCAGCATATACATAAACCACTCAAAGTAAGCTGGATGTAGAAACTTTAGATGATGAATATTCAGAAATGTCATGGAAACCTGAGCTAGAGTTTACCCAAAGCAATTACAGAATATTTTGTGTAAGGAGCTCTTGGATTAATTGTTGTTATCCAGTATTGTTCTGTATTGACATCAGAGAAATGTATCCTGGTAGTATTTTGCTGATAATTTAAAAAGAGAAAAAATTACAAGAATTCATGAGATGCTATTACAGTTGCACCCACATGTAAAACTTCCAGATAGTAAAACTGAAGAAAATCTTCATCCTGTCCTTAAATTGGATTTGGTACTGCTGAGACACTGGTTCTCTCTTGTGCTGCACAAAGACATACTGAAACTGTGAGAAACACTGGTGAAGCACAAAGTCTTGGAGCACAATCCAGCAAGCAAAGGGTGGAAAAGAGAGGAAAAATTGCAAAAGTAACCCAGAAAACCCCATGTACTCACAATGTTGTTTGACAAACAGTGATAAAGAATAGTCTCCAACTTTAATGAAGAAAAATAAATATACCTTTTTGGTTACCACTAACTATTCTCTAGTTCTGTAGAATCTTTTCTTCTCTTTGGAACTGTAAGGCATTGAAAACTTAAAAGACATTATCTATTTCGTTGGGCATTCCAGAAGGAACATACAGTAACAGCAAGATACAGTTGGTTGCTTTGTGATGTGTTGGTTGCTGTTTTAGTGATGTGATGTGATTCCAAACATACTACTTCCAACATCTAACATCTACAATGAAAAGGAGTGGCTGAGACACCAAAAAAATTACTGAGAAAATTAAAAATTGAAGGAATGCTTGTGTGAAACATGTTAGTGATGTGTACAAATTAAGTCAAGTTCAGATGACTGGATGAACTGCTGGAAGAATATTGCTGCCAACCATAGGAATGCCTTTTGAAAGGATGACTAGCCAGATGTAACCTTCTCTTTTTTAAATGTCTGAATAGTACCTGACATTTCCCCACATTCAGTCTCTGAGAAAATCCTGGTAAAAGTGAATGAGGGAAATACGAGAGAATGGATGTTGCTACTGAACATCGTGCTGCACAGCCTCCGTGCTTGACGCCAGCAAAAGTTTGCTTGTATGAAAGAATGAGAAGTTATTTGCTTCGGCTCTGAGGCTAGCTGAATTTTGATGTTCAGTCTTAGATGGACATTGCTTCAAGGACCAGCTCCATAATTGTGAGTAGTTATTTGAAGGGACGGTGCCAAAGAGCAATAAAAGCTTCATAAATGTAATAGATTAGATAAATAACTCATCAAAACAAGGGACAAATGGCCTGGAAAAAAATAGCAAAGTTGCCAAATTGTCCTGGATGATTATGTATTTTGTTTTTAATTCACAAAGGAGAAGTAGTTTACAGTAAGCAGCTGGAAAACATGAGGCTATAAGAAAAAACATAACAAGGTGGCACTTGGAATAGTACTTAATCTTTTTCCTTATAGCAGTAAATTCCATAGCCAGCACTGAAGAAAGTGATTCTTTTTTGATTATGTGTCACTATTCTGAGAAGCAAAATAAATCAGCTTACACCATTCTGCAGCACCTGGGCTGCTTTAGGTGCCTGTGCTACCTCCCCTTACATGCACCTGAGGTATAGCTGTCCTCCAGTGCACAGTGAAAACCAGCTTGAACAATATACACATAATTCTTTAAAATAGCTCCAAATATTTTCAAGATATTAAAATACAATTATGTATCAAATTACTTCTGTGATTTACATATGTTCAGAAACCAAAATTTATTTTACCCATATCCACCTCCTTCAAATACACTTGTTTTGACCATTTCTGGGGGCTGAAACTTTTGTTTAGGAGTATCCAATTCTATTTTTGCTTGATATTCCTTCTAAAGAAAAAGTCCTGTGATTTATTCATTGCAAAGTAAGCCTATTAAAGTGTCAAAGGTTGAGAAATGAGAAATACTGGTACACTCATCAAAATGTTTTTAGTGGGGACATGCTGTGTTATAGTTTAAAAAAAAGATTAATTGAAAGGGATTATTTATAGTGACTACTTTCAGATAGACTGATTGTAATTTAACTTGCTTGTATAGGATGTTTGGGGGTGGGTTGAGGGGAAGCTGATTAATAAGCACAGCTGTCTTTGTGGTAACATGTAGTTTCTTTTAAAAATCATTACTGTATTTATATTTGGTATCATCACTATTAACAGTGATTAGGAAAAGAATCTAACATAACTATGATTAAAATAAACTTGATATTACAGTTTTATGTAGTACTTATGGACATTATTTTTAGCTGTCAAACGTGTCAGTGTTTGCTGATATTACAAAGTGGAAAGCAGCTTCGAACATTCAAGAGTAGAATAGTTCTCTGTTAGAAAACTGACTAAAAGGTTTCCTTTATACTCCAGACTAGAAAATCTTATATTTACTATGTTTGCATCTCTGTGATGATAATATGTGTCATAAGGTATTTTCTTCAGGAATTTATTTTGTGAGTGATAAGTATAGAGTATGAAGTGTCAGATAAGTCAGATATCTTTTCTTGCAGATAAAGAATTTACTGAAATGAAAAGTTTGGTGATACTGACTAATGAATTTATATAAAACGGCTTGTACACTCCTGGGCTCTCCTTCATTAACGCTTGTTCTCCAAAGTTATGTGGGGGTTTGACATCACAGGGAAATTGAAGAGGGGTTTATTTTTTTTTTCCTCTATTTTTTTTTAAATCAACAGGTTGCTGAGATAGAAAGCTCAGAAATTCAGATAACCAATATTCTTCAAGTGAGAATGGTAATTTATTAATTGTTTTTTTTTTTTGTTTGTTTGTTTGGTGTGGTTTAGTTAGGTTTTTTGGTTTTTGTGTTTTGTTTTTTTTTTTCTTTTAAATTAGGAATTTTCATGGGGGGTTTTTTGTTTGTTTGTTTCTTATTGCTGTACTTTGCCCAGCAACTGAAATTGACCTTATTTTACTCAAATACCTATGTATGCAGTCTATTTCACAAACGCATAGGCAACAAAGATTCTGATTTGCAGACTAAGAATAGTAATTTGACTGTAATTAAAGTATAATTTCAGAGCTGTTGGCTGCATGAGGGAAGTGTTGGACTTTCAGAAAAAAGCTTCTATTTATATGTCTAACTTTTAAGAAACAGATATTTTCCTTTATTACACTCAGACAGTCAGATACCTGAAAAGAATGGCCTGACACAAATATTATCCTGTCAAAGCATCTAATGGAACCCATAATACTCATCTAGTTTTGCTTTTCCCTGAATTGTTAAGGTCCCCAATTACACCTTGGGAATAGAAGAAACTACAAGTCCTTTCTTTACAACTGGCAAAAAATTATTTAGTAACTCTTATTTTTGATTTCTCTGTGGAAAAGATTTGTAGCAGTCTTTCAAGCAGCAATGCAGAATCTTGAATTTCATTAAGAGCACAGGCCACTTTTTGTTTCCTCAAGTAAATCTTGGTATCTACATTCCAAATAAGAAAAAAAAAAAAAGAGATAGAAATAAAACTATTGTTGAAGCACAGTTCCGTATCCCAAGGATTTTCAGAAGCATTCTGTAAAGTTAACTTGAAAGAGAATACATAGTAATAGTTCAGTGCCAGTCTTTGTTATACCGTCTGTGGTTCACAGCAGTCGAAATATGATTTTCTGAATAAAACTGATTGTCCCTCTTACCTGTGAGTTACCTTTGTGGAATCCATCAAATTATCTGAGCAACAAAAAAATATGCTCTGTAGTAGGCTCATAGAAATTATTTTCTCTTTTATAATCAAAAGGGCAAGTGAGAATCAGCTGAAGTTAACAAAGTAATATTAGAACATAAATGGTTGGAAAAATGAGACTACACTATTTTCCCCAACGAAAAAATAAAATGGAAGTGGAAGTGTTATCAACCATAGCTGTAATGTTTTCTTTGTACAACAGAAAACATAGTTATCCAGACCTGTTATTCTTATGGTCACCATGACAGCTTAATTTGCCACTGGATTTAAAGTTTATATTCACTTAGAGGAATTCAGGGCTGCTATTTGATCATGCTTAGTGTCAGTGAATAAAGGCCAGTTCCATTCAGTAATAAATATATTGTGCGTATATACAGTCATTCATTTGAACTGTTTTTACTGAAGTTGAGAAAATCTATAAGAAACATGGGCTTAAAAAGAAAACATAAAAAGAACATAAATTAGATAGAATAGAGAATGAAAATTATAGTCTTTAATATAAACAAAAATTTGCAAGATTGTAACACCATCCACCCACAGTTATAAAATTGCAATTGTAATAAAAAATTAATTGTGAAGTGGTAGAAAGTAAAAAACAGATGTCACCAACCATAGATATTAAGGAAGAATAACAAAGATCAAAAAGCTAGTAAGGACCCCTGGGATGTGAAAATATTTGCTATTCTAAGTGTATTTCTGGAAGTACATCATGGACTATGCAAATCTTAGCAAAGTCATTGCACTAGATGAAGAGGGTATGTTACATAGTCAAATTAAAATAAGAGCATTAAAGTAACACATTTATTTGAAATATTTCTGTACCATAATTGCAATAAGCCAGTGATAATCGGTAAAAAGAAAAATCACCAAGATGTTAAAGAATATTTTTAAAAGATCATATCATCACAGAATGGTGCAGGTTGGGAGGACCTTAGAGATCTTCTAGTTCCAATTCCTGTACTGTGGAGAGGAGCACCTTTCACTAGACCAGGTCACCCATAGCTCCATCCAACCTGGCCTTGAGCACTTGCAGGGATGGGACATCCACAGCTTCTCTGGGTAGCCTGTTCCATGGCCTCACAATGAAGTATTTCTTCCTGATAATTAATCTAAACCTACTCTCTGCCAATTTTAAGCCATTGCCCCTTGTCCTGTCACTACATTCCCTTGTAAATAATCTTTGCCCATCTTCCCTATAGACTAAGCAATTTGAAAAACAAGACCTGGATATTGAGTTCACAAGTGTGAAAACTTTCACCCAAAAAAAATTGATTCAGTAAAAATTAATTGTTGAGATAGACACACAAAAACCTGATGGTGCAGAAAACAGGGAGGCATCTATATTTGGGTTAACTTGAGTGAAGTCTTTGTCACCAAACACAAAGTATTCATCCAGCAAAGAGCCATACAGACTATAGTTACAGAGATGAAAAGTGCTCATGGAAGAGATTTTGGAGGAGCAGTTAGTGGGATGTTTTGTCCCAGAAATCTTTCTCAAAATGCTGCTACTGCAGCCAAGTAACTGTTACCAATGGCCTCTCACCTGATAAAGCAGAAATGTTAACAGCTGTGTTGCATGTGTCTACAGCAGGTAACTGACGTCTAAGTCATTGACTAATTTACACAAAGCCTGACTTTTGACTTCTAAGGAATTTTCACAGACTACACACTTTGCCATACCCCCCCCCCCCAAACCCTCTTAATATAAGGATCGTTAAATTTCTTATTTTCTATACAAATTAATATTACTATCTAAATTATAATCTCAAAGTCACTCGAAAATCGTGCCTTATTTTCTCTACAGACTTATCTGTAGAAATTCACTACAGAATATTCACTGTGGCATATTCCAGTATGAGGAAGAATTCAATTCCTGAGAAGCTAAACAAAAAAGCCAACAAAGCAGAGGTCCCCACTAAGCTATATTACTCATCAGTCCTAAGATAACGTGTTCATTGTGCTTCCTTCTGCTATGTGAGCTTTGGGCATCAGAGAAAGTATACATCAAAGTAATGGCCTAATGACTGATGCAGTCCCCATGAGACATCTTGACCATCCTTTGATAAATGTTTCTGTCTGTATTTTTGATTTAAAAGTTCAGGAGCAGAACAACTTCTGTCTAACAAAGCCTGTCTCCAAGATATTGGGAAAAGAGTGACTTGGAAGGTCTGTTGTGGATTTATGCAACATGAATTCCTTGGAATATATCATACTTCTCTGGCATCTGTTCCAGAATAAAAAATGGTTTTTGTGGAAAAATTGATGGGTTCTTATGTGGAATAAAAAGTCCTGAAAGAATACTGTATTATGAGTTTATAAGCAATTCAGTACAATGTATCAATGAACGTAAGCAAAAAGGAAAAAAATACCCATAAACCAACATAAACTCCTAGCAATGACTGGTCATTCAACATGTATCTTAGGCAAATAAGAAAAAACAAAGTGGATTAATACAAATATAGAAAAGGAAAAATAGGTGATGAAGCATGATTTTTTTAATGAATTCTGCATTGAAATGAAAAAAATATCTGTAGTATCATTTTCTGGAATAGTTCATCCAACCAGAAAAAATTTTGTTCTAAAATTCTCAGATGAATCCCACTGGAAACACATGATTTTAACTCATCCATATTCCCAAGGATGTCACCCTTTCATATATTCTGAAGATTAATTTGGAAATGCAAGTTGACCATGTATTTTAAAATGGTTGCAATTACTAGCAAAAGAAGTATCTAAAATCCTTCTTTGAATATATATTCTAGCTGAAACTATTTTTGTGAACACAGTGAGGGTAAATTGAATTTCAGTTTTGCATCTGGCCACTAATACTAATACTAATATTTTATGAATGATGTTTCGCTGTAGGTACAGCACTAAAAGGAGGAAGTTTGAAATGTTAACACTTGTTTTATGAGTATATTCACTTTGTATTTTAGACTGGATATGGCCTTTTATGCTGTCCTAACTGGAGTGCTGCTGCACAGCTAATAAACATGGATGGATGAAATTATCCTTGTGTGTAGAATATAAATCAATTTTTAAAGCCCTTTAGATGTTTAAGGGTTAAATATGTCATAGAAAATTATCACAGTATTGTGTGATCATCACCCCATCGTTCTGTTATTCACATAAGCTATCCATAATAACATTATCTTATGATCTGATGGAAGCTTCAGGATAGTTTTTTTATCTCTAAAGAGGGTGAGATATCCTTTCAAAACTATTGATTGTTTTCAAGCTGCAATGCAGTTTGGATTAATGGCATAACACAAGTGTGTTATATTGGGCAATGAAGAGAAGAAAAAAAGAAGAAATATAGTATAGGGGAATAGGAAGAAAATACAGAACAAGACACTGCAGCGTGCTGGATAGGGTATTCTAGATGCTCATTCAAATAACCATCTCACCCGTACGTATCAATAAGACCACAGACAGGAGATGGACGGGAGGAGGCTTCCATTCAACACTCTGACCAGCACATATAAATGCTGCATCCAGTTTTGAATTCCCACAGGGGTTAGACTGATAAACTGGAATTAGTTTAGAAGAAGTCTCCCAGGCTGGTGGGGTCTAGAGCTCCTGCTCTGTATGGTGATGCTGAGAGCCTGGAGATGAGGTTTTGAGGGACCTTTGAGCAGCCTGAATGCACCCAAAATGGGGGTTGCAAGAACACAGAGCTGGGCAGACCCCACGGTGCCTGGTGAGAGCACAAGGCACAACAGGCTTAGTTTGAACAAGAGGTGCTTCTGTTCAGACGTGAGGAAGATACCGCCACAGAGAAAACCTTCAAGTAATGGAAAAGGCTTCCCAGGGAGGCTGTGCAGTGTTTATCTTTGGAGATTTTCAAAGTCTGACTACATAAAGCCCCTAGAAACTTGGTGTGAATTCAGTCCTTGTCAAGGAGACTGTACCAGAGCAAGGGCTCAGTGATACAGGCACAGCCAGAATCACAGCACAGCACCATGAACTGCTTAGATTCCCACAGAGCTACACTGATTCCTTCAAGACCATAAAGTCTGTTAGGGATGTGAGGTGTTCTGCTGCAGTCTGTGAGTATATGATGGAGATCTTCAAAAGACCCTCTCAGGTTAAGGAATAAGCAGAAGAAACAGTGCACTTTTATCCCAGGGAAACAACCAAACCAAACCAAACCAAACCAAACCAAACCAAACCAAACCAAAAACTTCCAAAACCACATGGGCAACAAAAAAGTAAACAATATCCAACATTCAGACATAAAAAGAGCCAAGAAAAAAACATGAAAGTAATTTCATTTAGGCCAGAAATATATTCAGGTTTATAAAAATATTTTCAAGCAGCAAAAGATGGCATCAGTAACAGAGATTTCTTGCACACTAATTCTGCTCATCTCATAGAGGTTTAAAGCCCTCTCTTAAAAAGACATATCTATCTCTATCTCTATATTTCTATATTGTTATCTGTATAATTTATATGTATCTATATATAAACATTCAAACACTCTCAGAGAGAAAGGATTTGTCTCAAATATTTTACTAAGTAAATGCTGAAAGTATGGAATAATTTGGAGTCCTGTGCATCCTGACTTTGTGAAAATAGCTAGGAATTTATTTTCTTCTGTCAAATTTATTTTTTATAAAAAGCATTTCAGCAAATCATTTTTTTTTCCTCTTTTTGGTAGATTTTTCTATTTCAATATTATTGTTATTGGTCAGGGTTTGAATTTTGACTGATTAGATTCTTAAAGGCATGAAATGAACTTCATGATGCCAAGCAGTGTGCTGATCTTGGCATATGGGTTTATATAGTCTACATTTATATCAAGAAGTATTTAGAATAGCTCTTAATGACAATAGTTTTCCTTTCTAATTATAACACTTAAACATTATTTAACCTAAGCAACCACTTTTTCAAATTCTTACATTTGTTAAGATTTATAAACCATTCCACTCCCCAGTCTGGAAAGATACGTAAACACAAATCCTATATGGAATGGCTAGTACTTAAATTCATTGCTGAATTTGGCCTAGAAGTAAAATACTAATTTGATTTCATTTAAATGAGTAATGCTCTGGAGATTAACATCATCTGGACCTGGATTTTAATGACAGTCTCCTACTTATTTCTTCTACTAATGTCAAGTAAAGCCTTTTATTAATTAATAAAAGATTTTCATATGCTTAATGATGAAAAGATTGGCTCACAGTAAATAATACCATGTCAGTGGAAAAGATATTAGTGAGTAACAATTCTCTGTTGCAGTAATAACTGAAGGTATTGAAACCTAACTAAACTCTTCCTTGATTCAAACATCGAAAAAATCTGATTATAATTTTTTAAATGGAAAACTGCTGCTTTTGTAAGGAATCTAGACAACATTCTGTTTTTCTGAAGGGTTCTGATTTACCCTGCATTCAAACAGGACAGTAGCACTGAAACTGTAAGTTCCACGTGTCTGCCTGTGCTATTAGGATGGCATTGTTACTCCTCTGATCGCGTTGAGGAGATATTGAGAGCAGGTCAGCAGCTAGATCAGAGGAGGGAGTCTTTTGCTTTGGTCCAGAAAAGTACCTGGGCATATGCTTAACTTTCCTCTCTGACACTGCTTAGAGGGCTTCATAGACGATGTAGGTCGATTTGCTTCATCAAGACAACGTTGTCAAAGTCTTAATGGAGCCACCCGAGAACTGTCCCCACAGGCTCTTCTATTAATCAAATTCACGTAACAGTAATCTCATTTAGACTTAAAATAATTAATCTAATTCATCCCATGATAATTATTGCAGGATATTATTATGTTTAATAAACCACATTCTCAAATCAGGAGTTATATTTTTAGATTTTTTTCCAATAAATTTAAAAATAAGGTCCTTAGGTAAGTGAAAATTAATAAAACTTTAATTAAACTCGTAATTTTTACGAGCAGGATATATTTATGATTTTTCTTACCATGTACCAGATTGTATGCACAGCTAGCTAGTAATTTACAAATGAGCAATTATCCATCACTAGGGAATAAGAACGAGACAGATAAATTCAAATGTTATATATCATCAATTAATATAATAGAATATTGAAAAAAAATCTGTAAGAAAAAAAGAAAAAAAAACCTACCACTCTGTAGAGGATGAGGTTTTAAACCCTTCCATGAAGAAAAATGTCAATGAAAAAGGAAAAGTTATTTGCTTAAGATTTGGTTGGTGCATTTTTTTTCAGTGCTAGGTTTTGAGAAGAGAACTTCAGCCAGAATTGCTCCTTGGTTGAATGTTATCTATCCCAGAGTACACTGGCAGCAAAATACAAAAGTATGAGTGAACCACCACAGTAGCAAAAGGAATGGAGAAACACTTACTGTGGAGGGGTACATCCCTCCTTTACCTGCAGTACTACTCCATTTATGGCTCTAGTACCCAAGTAATTTATGTAATTTCTTAACAGAGAAGTTTTCACAAAATTGTTTAATTAAAAAAAAAAAAAAAAAAAAAAAAAGAAAGAAAGAAGCCAGTGGAGTTCACACAGACCAATACCAATGAATATCTTCCCCTCTCAGGGACACTACTAGACTGGAGACTCAATGTACCCAATATATTGACCTCTCAGTTCATAGTCCCTGGTTTCTGATGCAGTAGGCCACCTTTTTTCAGATTAGAGGAAATTTTTTTCCAAGCCACTCCCAGCCAAATTCACCCAGCCTACCATATTTTAAGTGGGATGGGCTTATTTTGGTTTGGTTTTTTATCTGGGGTTTCTTTTTTTTTTTTTTTTTTTTTTTTTTTTTTTTTTTTTTTTTTTTTTTTTTGAGAGTTAATTAGAATAACCACATGAGGGGATGAAATCAGTTGGAAACTCACAAAGAACATTATTCTACAAGTATCCTGAAGCTACGAGTTTCTCAGGCTGAAAACACCAAACGTACTTTCTCATAGCCATCTAATAATACAGATTCCTGTTTCAAAAAGTCAGGCAACATGGATATGTGTAAAATAAAACATAACAATTGTAAAGTGTTAACCATATGTTTCATGAGCTTAGTAATAGTAAATTTTTAGCTTAAGTGAAGCTGCTGCAGAATATCTCACTTTTACCAAATTTGTTTAATCATTCCTAAAAGTTTTACTTATAGGTTCTTTAACTGTGCATCTTTCAAGTTAAGTCAAAATTAAATGAATTTTAATTATTTAAGTGCAGATATTGCTAGGATGAGTTCAGACATGTAAAAGAAAAGAAAGAACAGGAAAAGTAGTTACAAACAGTGATATAAGCATTTAATGATTTGGAATACATAGTAAAAGAGCTTTATTTCCTCTTATTATAAAATGGATATTTTTACATTGTAAAATATGTTTAAAAGCAAAACCCAAACAATTTACAATAAATACTAACACCCACATTTGGATATTTTTTAAACTGGCAGGGGAAAAGGAAATACTGCAATACATGTTTCACTTTTAACATTAGATTCTCTCACATGGAGGGGCGAGGCAAGGGTTTATACATTCTAAAAACAAAGAAAAATGTATATTATGGATTTTTACCTAAACATTCTTGCAAAATATTACATCCAAAAATTCTTTAGGAGTAATGAAGAAACAACAGACACTTGTACAGATTTTTTGCCTACTTAAATATTTAATTAAAAATTAATCTTTTTTATCACCTCTATCTGAAGAGAGAACATGCATGTAGGGAAATAGCACCTCCCCTTGGGAATTCAATTCAAAACTGCCTTAGTACTTCATGGAAACCACTGACCTTCAGCCTCCAGTTGAACACTATTATTTTAAAATGGCAGTTTAAGATTTCTACATGGATTCTCTGTGTCTGGTCCATCTAAGTCATGGATGGACAGGAGCAAATGAGGAGGAAAAGAAGCACTACATCACTGTTGCAGTCCCTCCAGGCCTTTCTTATAAGGCAAGAGGTGAATTTCCCCAAAGATTAGAGGTAAATGTTTTGCAAGATTCAGTCCCTTGTCTGTGATGCTACAAATATTATTTAAGCTCCTGTCCCACTGCAGCTCAACTAGTGGATTTTGAGATTTTGTGTTGTGCACACGTGAGCTGTATTCACAATGTGAGCAGAGTGAAGAGCTATTTTACGGTTATAGCTATGCACATCTGTCTTATAGTTATGCACATCTATGTTATAGTTATGCGTATCTTTACACAGATTTACAAAGGTTAACATTAAATTTGTCTGCTCAGGTATAAGCACTGAAGATCCACCATCATGAAGCTCAGGCAGATATATTTTATTCTATTTTACCTAAGTAGTTGCAATAGAATGTTCATATTCAACAAAACAATTTTTTCATGATGCTTGAATATTTTACACATCAAGACCTTAATTAATCCTCTGCCAAACACTTATATTTGAATCCACCAATAAATATGAGCTAAAACAATTTGATTTTATCTTCACAGAATCATAGAATACATTAGAAAATACCTTTAAGATAAAGTCTGAAATGTTACTAACTAAACCCTTGTTATAGTTCCAAAATACCGATCTTAAATAATACGTTCTGAAAATGAAAAATAATTTCTTTTTAGAATGAAAGACTTGAAAAAACCCTTAAAAGGTATCTTGTTTTACAAAAATTCCTGATAGACTTCTTAGACATTTTCTAAGCTCTCTTTTCTGGGTACTTTTTAAGACCAAACTGAAGACACATGTGACCTAATTGAATTATTTCTGGAATAATTTTTCAATTAAAAAACAAGTTGTATGTTCTATGTCTGTCTTCCCAATCATCTATCTATGAAAAGCATGCACTCATCTTCCCACAAGCTATCTGTATTTCTGAAAGGAACCTCAAGAAATCCTTAAATTCTCCTAAGTAGTTAAATTTAAAGAAGATATCAGTAATTTTTTTTTTTTTTAATTGCAGCGGGAAAAGCATCATTCCAGCCCAAACCATTCTGTTGCTATGAGCATTTGACATAAGGAGCGGTTGTCTAGAAATCTCCAGTCTTGATTTTCTTTTAAATGTCACGATTTATACACAAACCTTATTTCCCACAACCAACATAGGGTCCTGTTACTCCTGTGAGTTTCTATGCAGCTCAGACAGAAAAGAAGATATTGGTGTCTGAATAAGTGTTTTTCCATGTGGCCTTATATGTTGGAAAACATGGGTGCAGGGTAAAAGGCATTTTAATCCTTTGTGCAGGTTTTGGATGGGATAGAATTAGATTTCTTCAGAGTAGCTGGTATGGGGGTGTGTTTTGGATTTGTGCCAGAAATAGGCTGGTAAAACAGGGATGTTTTCATTACTGCTGAGCAGGGCCAGGCCAAGAGCCAAAGCTTTTCCTGCTTCTCACCCCACCCCACAGCAAACAGACTGGGGCACACAAGAGGTTGGAAAGGGGACACAGCCAGGACAGCTGACCACAGTCATAATATCTGATGTCATGCTTAGTGTATAAGGCTGCAGGAGAGGTTGGTGTTGAGGGCTACTGCTTGGGAGCTGGATGGGCATCAGTTGGTTGGCCGTGAGAAATTCTTTCAATTTGTATCACTTGTCTTTCCTTGGATTTTCTTTTTCTGTTTTTTCTTAAATAACAGTTATAACAATAAAATACGTTTTTTCCTCGACTCATGATTTTTCTCACTTTTACGCTTCTCATTCTCCCACTACGGCAGAGGAGTGAGCAAGTGGCTGTGCAGCATTTAGTTGCTTCCTGGGGTTAAATGCTGAAACTATTAAACAAAATAAAAATTAATGAATTTGCACAATTCAAAATAATAATTTAGTTATAAGAATATGAAATGCAATTGTTTGGTTTTGTAAAAAACACATTTTTCTTCTGATAATTTTTTGATTAAATATCTGTAAATGAGTTTTATTTCTAAACAGAAACACTGAATTTTGCTCTCTTTTTACATTAGTGAGTGATTGCACACACAGGGTTTTTTCACCCCTTTTGACATTCCAATGTATTGGAATTAGAATTATACTTTTCTAGGAATCATAATTTACATGGACACAATGTTTCATGCAATAGTTGCTTCTTGCAAAGTGCAACATCTTTAGAAATTATATTAACCAAAGTGAACCAGTGATATGCATTGTACTAAAGGGAAAAGATGCCTGATAATAGAGATCAAGAAAATGCTTTTGGGCACTGTACATCTATCATGGTTTTAAAACTCACCATTTCTTACACTCTATTTTGAATATTCATGTTGTCTTCATAACTGGATCACTTTTGACAAAATATAAATGATGATAATAAAAGACAGTTCTTTTTTCTAAAGGGTAATATGAATTGGAGGAGGCTACCCAGTTGTCACATCTGATTGCAGCAATCCTTCTTCTTCTTTTTTTTTTTTTTTTTTTTTTTTTTTTTTTTTTTTTTTTTTTAGTAGAATGTGTATAATTGCCATAATTTCCCGGAGACTCTTGAATTTCAGGATCTCTTACCATTCTGCTGTTTCTTTCCACCTGTCTATCACTGATGCTTCCCAAAACAGGCATCTTTCCACCATCTGGACATGCTTCCAGCAATGCCCAGCAGCTTTGGAGGTGTTTTGTTGCCCCATACCTTGAAAATGCCTAAAACTATGGTACTGAGCAAACTCTACTTTCCAGTATGCTCCCTACCACACTCTATTAGGAAAAAAAAAGTATTAATAAGGCTGGAAAATCTTTGGGGTTTTCCTCTAACACTTCATTGTGACAAGAAGTTTGATTAGGGTGTCCTATTAAGGCCTTCAGGTAAATTATTAGTTTAAGCAACTTCAGCTAACTTACAGGGACATGGAACGAGACATATCATGAGAAACTGCTGGACATGATAGAAAGCAGTGTGAGAAACTTACTGAATTATGGGTGTTGCTGTGAGGGACTGCTCGGTGTCACAGGTGGTTAAGGGGAAGTTATGGGACAAGTGACCCAACTTACCAGATAGTTAAAGGAGAACACTATGAAAATTTTTGGGAGCACAGTCTTGCAAGCCCAGTTCCATACATAGGGCTGACATTCCAAAGGAACAGTATCATAAATACCAAGTTTGTGTACAGTTGCAACAAAACTGGGAATTATGGAAAATAAGAGTAAATAGAGCAGGTTTCATAGCCAAGCAGATTGTGGTGGAGACAGAGAGGTAAAAGGGTGGTGAAAATTAAAGTCAAGAAATGAGAAAGAGAATAATAAGGTATGCAAGTCATGCGCTGGTCTTGTCTGGGGGTACCTGTCAGCAGCATTGGGCATAACCTGTACCCCTGAAGCAGTCCAGAGACACAGACCCTTTTTTACTGACTACATCATAAGTGCCAGACCTCCTGCCGTGGTCACAAGCTCCACAAATGGTGGAGCAGATGCTTTCCCAGGTGAGCAAGGGGAACACATGCATTGACAACTTAAGCATCCTGGTGTCTTCACATCAATGACTGCTGCAGAGGTGGTGGCACCAGTAACAGCCCACCCCTTCATACCACACAGCAGCGATCCTTGCACAAATGTATCGACTATATTGAGACATAAAACTTTCTACTAGCTCTTGACAGAGAACATATGAGGGAGCAAACAAAATGTATTTGAGAATAGCAATGGATATAAACTAGTCAGTTCATCAAATACAGTCTGCTGACATGAGCAAAGTCCATCACAAAAGTCAGATGCTGAGATGAGTAATGTGGGCCAGGACACTACTAATTCATATGTCAGTGCCACTAGAAGAGTAACATCAAAGCTCCACAAATATTTCAGGAAGGGCAATATGAAACTGCTGCCATGTGGAACAGTCATCATCACAGAACATTTGCAGAAGCAGGACTTTTTTCTTCATGTGTATAATTCTGGCTTAAAATAGCTTAAAATGCTTCCAGAACCACTGCACGTTTCTGTATTATTTCTATAGCACAAACCAGGGAAAAATTAAAGCAGAAGTTTCACATCACCAGATGCACAATGCATATATTTTTGGAGTAAGGTGTTAACCACAACATCATGAATAACCAGAGATTAGGGAGAAGGAGTTGTGGTTTTGGTGACCTTTTTTTTTTTATCACACAAGCTTCAAATACCCACTTATTTATTTATAGCCCCTCAAACTTTTCTACATTCCAAAAAGATGTAAATGTCCAGATCTCTTTATTTCAACACTTATACAGGTAATTAAATATGATCTGAGATTTTATTTTTGCTTGGTGGATTTAAATCCAAGTAAAAAAAGCAAAATAATCACAATACCTGAAGGTACAATGTTCATATTTGTATCCTCCCATATCAGTTTGCCAGCTTTGTATATGTTAAAATTATCAAAAATTTATGTCAAACTCTTTATTACATGTCCTCTAGGAGCGACATGTAATTTTTTAGCATAAAGGACAAAAATCTATTTTGAATGGATTATACAGATCCATTAAATTTATGGATTTGTGTCTGAATGTTTTGTTTCTGTATTTTGGGTTTTTTTCCCCAACTTATAAAAAACACAAGAAAATGAAACACATAACCATTGTTTAAGGGCAGGGTATCCATAAAGTCATGCCAAGACTTTTGCAGACAGAGATTCTGTCTGCTGACCCTGAAAGAAAATTTGAGTAAGACATAAGGCATTCAGGCAGACATCCCACACTGTATTTGTCAAAGAGTTAAAGAGCCTCATATTGATGTATTTGCTCACCGCTACAACTGCTTTTGAAATATGCACTCCAGTAAGAGCCAAATATCATCTAATACAGCAAATCCTACATGTGTTTGTGTGTCTGGGTACACATATTCACACCTACAAAGCAATAGGCAGTTTGACCAGAGAATTCTGAGATTAATGATTTTTTTTCTCAGAAACTTCGCAGTTTTAAAGCAATGCTGGTGAGAGTCATTAAACAGAGCTCACTAGGCAAATCTGCAGGTCTGAGTAACCATGATCAAACAGCATATGAAACTCAAATACTTTCCAACTTCTGAAGGAAGGAATAGTACTGTGTAGAACATGCTGAATGCATGAAGAAAAAGAAATCCAGAGACAAGCAATAAAGAAGACTCATAGAAACCTGGAATCATTTATGTTGGAAAAGACCTCTAAGATCATCAAGTCCAATCAGCACTGCTGAGTCCACCACTAAACCATGTACCCAAAGGCCACATCTACACTTCTTCCAAGTATCTTCAGGGAATGATGACTCTACCAGTTCTGTGGGCAGCCTGTTCCAGTGCTTGACAGGCCTTTTGTGAAGAAATTTTACTAATATCCAACGTAAATCTCCTCTGGAGATGTCTGTAAATGTATTGGCCTATCTCCGAAAAGTACTGCAATTTATAAGCTACCCATGCTGCACAAGCCAGTCCTGTGACAGTCTAGTAGACATCACTGTTAGGGGAATTATTTAGTCTAGCAAAATATGATACAGATAAGCATTATGGAATGTAGATTGGGCCATATCATATGTTATTATTCCATCTAATAAATAATACCCATCTTCCAGTGTTTTCTTACCCTTCACATTAGTGGTCTTTTGTCAGCCATTCAATCTATGCCTATCTAACTATTCTAATCTTTCCACCTAAATGATGCTGTTACCATCCTGACTGTTTTTAATCCTCTTCTCTGAAATCTCTTCAATATTCTACAGGCAACTAGGTGCCCTACATTTAATGCAGCATTCTGAATAGACTCACACTGCAGCTAAACAGAAAAGAAAATTCTCTGTGACAAGATACCTGTAAGAATTTTCCCCCAAATTGCGTTAGCTATTTTTGCTATAATATCATGATGCATTCTCAATATTTGCTTGCTGTATGAGCACAACATTTCTTTATTCATTATTGCTTCCTAGATTTATGAGGTGTTAATTCTGCAAAGACCCACATGATACTCAGCATTGGGTATAGAAATGTTGCACTCCAACAGGCTGTAGGGTGGGTGAAAAGTGCAGGCAGTGGCTCACTGAGAGTGAAGATTCATTTCTTTGTTCCATTTTGGATCTATTCAGGAATAATAGAACACTTTTTTTCTGTTTTCATAGAATCATAGACTCATATAATCATTACTGTTGAAAGGGATCTTAAAGGTCATTCAACTGTCTTGCCATAGGCAGGGACACCTTCCTCTAGACCAGGTTACTCAGAACTCCTTCCAGTCTGGTCTTGAACACTTCCAGGGATGGGGCATCCTTGAATAGACACTCAGAAAGAGAAAAAATTTTGTACGCCAAATCCTAACTGAGACTTTTCTTGATGAGTCCCTTCCTGTTCCTGGATGATGCTGTCACTCAGCAGACAAAGCATCAAAAATCAGCTTCTTAAGAGAATTTCCCCTGCCCTCACTTGCAGACACATATATTCTTTCATGTTTTAAAAACTTAAATGAATATTCAAAATATTGATGCCTTGTCCTGGGGAAAAAAACTAGTCTAGAAGTAAATTTTCATAGACTTTGTCCATGTGAGGTCCTTGGCAGTCTCCATCAACATTTTTATGTTCTACTTTACAACCTGAGTAACCTGATGAATGAAAAACTGCCATTATTGATCACTGAGTTTTGCTGACTGAGGCTATGAAAGGACTTCAGTGAAGAGGATGAATGAATTAGATACTGTGAAGGCTTTAGTTGATCCTCCCACTTTCATTATCCACTGCCTCTGCACTGCTTCTCTATCCCACTCTTGTACTGGAAATTGCACCATTCTGACTGGTGTCAAGGGCCTTAACTTTTCCCTGAATCCTCTAAAACCTGGAAAATATGTGTATTTTCTCTGCATTCTATAAGCCTCTCTTTAGTTACATCGCTATAGCCCTAAGATTCAATTAGCACCTTTAGCACAAATATTCTCCTGCCAGGATTCTGGCACACTGCAAGTATCCCAGCGTTGCATTCACGCCGTTTTTCACATGTGATCTTGACCATGCAATCTTGTCTTGCAAAACTGCTATAACACTATTTAATGGATTCTTCTGTTCTCAATAAAATACCTGTCCTTTCACTTGCCTTTAATAAAAAATTAGGTCTGGCCATGGATGAGGAGACAGTCAATTGTCAGATGCTAAATACCTAGCCCAAGGACATTGCATGTGTGAAAAGGAAGCTGACCGGGCATGTTGCTCACACAAAGTCTAGTTCTGTAGTTGCTCAGCTTTTTTGGCTAACATTCACACTGCTGCTGGTTTATATACTCAGTGGCAACTTCTGTCTTAATTTTTCAGTTGGACACCAAGTGCACCCCAGCCTATTTGGGTGACAAACTGAAAGTACTTTGAAAATTTAATCTGTTGTAAGCCTTCATGCCTTTCCAGCCACAAAATAATTAATGTGCAGCTTTTTATTCTCCCTTGTATCCAGTTTTGCTGAAAAAAAACCCCAAAAACCAAAAAATCTAGAGGCATCCCTTCTGCAGAATTGATTTTAATCAAGAAGTGATTTGTGGGTGCATGTAAGCAGAGACAGGTAGGGAAGGGATTCTCAGTGTTCATCCTGTTCTACATACGGAAGCACGACAGGAACATCAGCTTCATGTGCTGATCCACAGCAGGCAAACATTGCTGCACACAGCTGTTCTTCTGTGAAATGCACTCCAAATGTGCTCCCTGCTTGTATTTATTCTAACTCTAGGACGATACCATTCAGTCCTTTCTGGGACCCTTTTGGGTGGAAGCTGGAGACAAAAAGCTACACTGTCACAAACACAGTCTTGGCAGGCTTCCCCACTGGGGTTTTTTGGTGGTTTTCTTTTTTTGTTTTTCTAATTCAAAGAGATACTTTGAAGGCTGAGGCATACCTTAGAAGTGCTCATAATCTCATAAATGACTTTTGGCTCTTCTGGACCCCACACCCCATCTCCAGTCCATAAGGGGAAGTTCTTTTAGGTTAAGAAAATTCTTTTCTGTGACAGTTCAAAATGAAACCCATATACAATTTTGTTTTGTAGGTGGTAAAAGATACAGTATGAGGTACATTGCCTGCATTACCATGTTCTGGTAACATTCTAATCCTTTTGAGATTTTGTGGGAATTTTACCACTTATTTCAACAGAGTATGATTTTGTCTTAAATTTCATCCCTTGCCTTAACAAATTTACTTTCTCAAGCACGTATTTAATCTCTCTTACTGTGTTATATTTTAAGAGTAGGGGGGAAGAGGAGATACATCAGTAGTATGTCTGAGGACCAAAAGGTTTACTTGTGATATATAAAATGGTAAATGAAATAACACTTTTTTACTCAGTCTCCTTAATCCTATTTCCAGGTAGTAAAACTCGCCATAGAAAGAGAGGGCTTATTAATGCAGGATTACATTTGCATTTTTCTAATATTCTTATACTTTTATTTTTTGGTTTCATCTGTGCTTTATAGAATTTGTATCAGTAAAGAACTTAAGAATAAGCTTAATATTAAACCTGAGCTTAACTACTTCATTATTCTACACAACATGTAAGCTTATGATTAACACTGGCAGAAGTTAATGAGAGCTAAGAATATGCATACAATTTTTTTTCTGAACTGCAGTTTACTTCACAAAAACTGGATTTTGGAAAATTTTACATAAATTCTGGTTGTTGATATTACTCAGCTTTTGTTTAGGATTCAAGCTCATCCTCTGCATTAAAGTGCAGACATACACCTCGTAGTACTTTATCCGTTATAATTCCTCCAAATTTAGTACCCTCTGTGAATTAATTAATGTCCTGTTTTTTTCTCTCTGCAAAGTCATTAGTGAGGAACAGAATATAACCTGACCTCCTAAGGCAGTAAACCAGTAGTCATTTCCTCCTAAGTCACTATTTTGCAGTTCATCACTTCCCTTTGTTTACTATCTTCCATCAGTGGTTATTTCACATGATAACATTCATATTCAAGCCAATTTAAATTAATTTTGAGAAACAAACTTTTATAGAATGCACTATCAAATGTTTTCCTTAATTAATTGAAAATGCCTATCATATTATGCTTTCCTTTCATGCACTAATTTTTTAATTTTATCAAAAAAGTAATCACATTTATCTGGCAAATCTTTATTAAATCATTTTGCTGCTTAGCTTTAAAAATATCAAGATGAATGCCAAAGCTCTTTCTCACAAACATTTTTTTCCATATCCAGAGTAGAATCAGTAGATGTTGTGTAGCAAGTGAAAGTAGCAAAAGAATAAAAACAATCACAGATCTACAGCATTCTGATATTATATTATAAGAAATTACTTACTGAAATAAGGAAGAAATATATGGATAACCTAATGATCAGGACTTCTGCTTTGATTCTGGAGGTGCTGTCTGCTAAAAGCTTTTCAGCTCATGTCTGGTAAACCTGTCGTGGTTCTGCACCATACCTGTTTCTCTGTAATGTTTACATTTAAAGTCCTTTTCTATCTCATGAAAGTGTAATGAGAGCAAATACAGCTTTTCTCTAGCAAGCAATGACCTAAAAGTAAAACGTATCATCGAGTTAAAGTGTCTAGCATACGTTGCTATTGTGAACATTTAGACGGGGCAGTATGTGACACTAGAGATGGATTCATATATAGGTAGCGTCCATCTAGACTTTATCTATTTGTAGTGCCAAAAGCAATTAAACTGCAGCAAAATGAACTCATTAGTGCCAATACAGGATATTTGGAGATGCCTGAAAGTAATCTCACTGCCAGAATTCCACCAGCTGGTGCTGTGAGGGCACAAACTAGGCAAGAACACAGAGGGCGCAATTGTATCCATTGATACTGAGGAATTGATATACTTAAGAAAATGTAGCAGACAGTAGTTGGGAAAGAATATAAACCTATTGGCACAGTGCCACAGCCTCCTGCAGCTGCTGTGCAGTTGCAGCAGGTAACTGTACACATCAAGGAAAGCCAAAGAAAGCAGACTACAGTGCTTGAACTGATAACAAAAGCCTCACTTATATCACCTTTTGTGAGGCCCAGAATAGGGAATTTAACCTTTCATTTCTTGATCCTCAAGGGCAATAAAATAGAAAACAAACAAACAAACAAGTAAACAAACAAATACCTCAAAGAAACAAAGCTTAAGATTGAATATACAAGTTTAAAATCCTGCTACTTATAACCTGATATCTGTTTTGAAAGAAATTTCATTCCTTAGAAGAGGTATAGTGCAGTAGAGATAGCAATAGGAACACTTCAAAAATTAAAATAGAGTTTATAAGTTTTACAATTATGTCTTTCATAGATTAGTACTGGTACTACTGAACACCAAACTCAGCATTTTGAAATTAACGTTTTGGGCCCGAATTGGGTGGTACTCAGAGGACAGACTTATATCATAGGGCTTTCTGTTATTACTCATAGATCCCTGCAACATTTTGTATGAAGTGAAGGTCATTTAACAAGATAAAAGTCAAGCAAAGAAAAATGCTTTTTTACTTCTTACTGTTCTCTGTGTCTTGACAGCGACATAATCCAAGCTCAGTTAGAGACAATGGAGAGGCTTTATACCTACGCTGTATTTTGGGAGATTTTTTTGTCTATGAGATATTTTTGCATATGTTTTGCATAACATTTATAACTCCACATCCTCATCATACTACTTCTAATGTCTCTTATAATTTCTGAGCACTGCAATCTCATAATCTGTTCTCTATTATTTGGTGCTATAGCGATATAACAATGGTATGTGGCCACACCTTATAAGACACCCAGTGCTCTATTCACGATAACTGTTCAAAGGAAACAAAGACAACACTAATTTAAACATCACCGTGAGATCATTGCAAGCCTTTCTTTCAAGGAACTGTTTGCCTTTTGGACTGGAAATTGGTTCAGACACTGCAAGAAGAGCACTTACCACACTAATGAATTCCCTTTGTTATAACAACAGAAAGGAGCCTTTAATTTAATCATACCTAATTGGCATATGGCACAGCAGGATGTAAGTATTTATTTATCAGTAACTTAAACTTCACGAAGTTTATAGACATCAGAAGATATAATAATCACAGTAAGATAAAAGGTATAATTAGTCTATTGAGCACAAGTGGGCTCATGGACAGTGATTAGATTGAAGAACCACCAAATGAAAGGTTTGCCTACCTTTAGGCTGTCCTAATGAAACTGACAATTCTAAGAGGGGAAAAAGAGATTCATTTATCTCCACAAAAATTACACTAATGCTCTCTTAAAACCTGAATGAACCACAGCTCTTCAGGACTTAACTTCTAAAACTACAGTCCAAATTTTAGGATGGCTATAAGGATCTTGGGAATTGAATCTGTTCAATATGTTAAATGTAGCAAAGACATAACCTACATATTCTGTTTTCTTCTGTGGATTTTTTTTTCGGTGGAAAGAGGATGTTCTTATTTTAACTAACTTCCATACCTACCCAGACGATTACACATCTTGTCTTGTATTCAAGTCATGTTCACTTTGATGATTAAGATCTGTACCCTCCTGCATAGCACTGCAGACATGGAAAGAAGTTTAAGAAAACTTCTGGTTCAGAACACCTGAGCTAAGATCGGTCAGAGCATAATCAAGTGTTTATAAGACATTGTTGCTTTTAATGTGTCACTGAAATATTTCTTTGAAGAAGATACCAGAACCAGGTGCTAGACATCTTTTTCATCCTTTTATTCTCAGAATAGACACACTTTCCCAATGTCAGATCCAGATTTTTTTCAAGAAAATTTATTTCTCCTCACTGCATTCCCACTTGAAACAAAAGGTCACAAGACTCCCATCTTACCTGTCCCTCTGTATTTTCTCCTGTTTCTCCAGTCAGTGTTTTTTTTTGTTGCAGAGATATTAATGAACTAATTACAACCAGGCTAAGGAGAGACCCCATGGACCACTATCTATTCCCAGGCCTTCAGTTCTCATAAGTAAAAAGATACCACTATTTGAGTTTTTCAGTCAGCTGGGATTTCTTGTACGTCAGTATTTCCCAGACTTACAGATAAAACCCCCTTATGTGCCTATCTATTGCCTGAAGATCTTTCACATAGCATATGGGAATGGGGAAAAACTAACTCACTTCAATCTTTGGCATGGGTATAGGTCACCCAGAACCCAGGAGTGAAATTAGGCAGCAAGATTTGGCTGATGGCACTTTAATAAACTAAATTGCTGCCAAGAAGTGTAAGCATAAATCATATTTTGTCATTTTATTTTGGTTTATATTTTGGTTTTGTCACAATAATTTCATTTTATTTTTAATAATTTAATTAACATCAGCAATAATTTTTAGAGCCATTTATGATTCTCATGGAGGTTGAGAACTGCTGTTTAACAAAAACAAGTTTTGTATATCATGCCACTTTAACAAGAGAACGGCAAAAGCCTTTTTAACTCAAATAGATTGAGTCCAGTTGGCAAACTGTCCTGACAAAAGAAGGAACTGGGATTTTTTTCCTATCATCTCTTATTCTTTATGTATTTATGCATTGATTGTTCAAGAACATAGTATAGAATATCTTCTGGGATGTTTTAGTTAGTATATAAATCTTTACTTTTTCATTTTTGTGAGTATATAGCCATCCTAAAGTCAAATAAGATCCAGGCTTAAATTATATAGGCCTGGAAATTCAAGACAGAAATTACCTAAATAATATTCGCCCAGGACCCATCCTCCTGCTCCTGCTTGCTTGAGATGAAGGTGGTAGAGGAGTGGGGATGAAGTTTCCAGTTGAGGCTGGAAAAAGGGATGGGAGAAGGGCACAGATAATGTTTTAAGTTCTTTTGGTTGTCAATAAATTAAATAAACTTTCCTAAAATATGTGTTGCCTGTGACAATTATGGGAGGCAGCTTTACCCATCCTTAGCTTAACACATGAGCGTTTCCATGCTCTTTTCTCTCCTGTCCTGCTGGAGGGAGGGATGAGAGCATCTGGGTCAGTACCTGGCTGCTAGCCAAGGTCAATCCATCACAAACCAACACAGGCACTTCACAGTAAGTATGTATTAACTAATATGGGTCCCCTGATCCACTGGGAATTAAGTGTCAAACCCTCATTAACTTTTATGCACCCATATTTTCATCCAGAGAGTTAGAATACTGACGCATTAAAATTTCACTTAGGGGAAAAAAGATAAAGCCATCATCAGATATTTTTTAAAGCTGAGTATACAGTTTCATGAATGAATAAGCCATTTGCATTACTGAATTGTTTCAACTATTTAAAATCATAAAAGTATCCCAGAGAACTATGTAATCTTGCAAATAATTTAAATTTCTAAAGTAAAGACTAGCAATACTCTATTGACTGCCTGAAATTTAAGACCTATTCATATGTGTTATCTTTCTCCCTCCCTTTCTAATCTGGTTCACCTGTAGTGAAAGAAAAGAGAGTGATTTGTAGTTGAATTTTACATTATACTCCATTATAGTCTGAAGGAACCTTTCTCTTGTGATGACATAGAAATTCAGCAGCTAGTGTTAACCTTGTGTATATCATCCTTACTTCATATATGAAAAAATACAGACATCTTATTGAGGGGGGAAGAGGCAAAGAATTTTTAAAGAGTCAGTTGCATCAAAACATTAATTATGTGACTTATGTAAGCATTTACAGCCAAGTTTTAAGCCTAACAAGCTACTCACTTGTGTCAGGTTTAAGAAGAAAAAAAAGATAGCAAACAAACCCCTAAAGTCAGTAGACTTCAAAGAACTTTTTTTGTCCTATTCCAGGAGCTTTCTGATCATTAAAGCATCTTTTAAGCCACATGACAGTTTGAATTTTTAACTTTGAAAAACAAGGAGAATGAAACAATCTAGGAAAGAAATGAACACATACGTCCAATCTTAAATAGCATAAATTATCATTCATCGTCATGAGAATAAAAAAGGTTACAATTCCTTCCCTTTTCCCACATTTGCCACTTTAAGCAATTTCATTTGGACAGTATTTAAGCTTTTATTAGAATTAAGAGTTTCTAGAGCCCACTCTTGCACACACACACACACACACACACACACACATACAGAGTGTTGATTTGGATTAGCAGTCATTGATAAAAACCCACAAAACCAACACAGTCTAACAACGAATTATCACCTACTATAACATGAGTTTCCTTCTTCTAGTAATTTGGTACTGGGAATTGATCTGTCAGCTCTAGCACCTATTAATACTATTCAAGCATAAACTTCTCACATAAGTATCTCTCTGTGTTCCTCCTACTGAAATTTGCACAAGTGTCTACCAGAAAGGAGTGATTGCCCAACGATTTAATTACTACCACAGTGAACAATTCAATTATGAGTTACTTAACTCATAATGATGAGTTACAACTCTAACAGAGGGACAGAGGATAAAAGCCTATCACTGATTCAGAGGTCTTGATATGTTTCCACATGGCAGTAACACCACATGAAACTCTCACCCCAGGTTATTTTTTCAAGTAACAAAGGAGATATTACCTTAAAATTGAGCTATTTTTACATTTAACAACATCTCTAGAAATTCAGATTAGTTAGTACTGAAAATAATCTAGATTAGATTCACACTGTTCTCTCCTTCCTGTAATGTCTAGTGTTCCACATCAACCAGTGTCTTACCAGTCCTCTCTTTCTTTTAAAGGGAACTGAGAAACCTGGCTGTTGTGGTTTAAGAGGAAGTCAGCTGAGAGTTTCTACGTGGATTTGAACACAATGCAGAGGTAGGGCTCCTGGACTCCTGACTCCAGAAATGGACCATCAAAAAACCCAAGACAAACAAAAGCAAAAAACCCAAGACAAACAAAAGCAAAAAAAAAAAAAAAAAAAAAAAAAAAAAAAAAAAAAGGAAAAGGGGAAAAAGCCCAAAACAAAACAAAACAAAACAAAAAACCAAAAAGAAAACAAAACAAAGAAACTAATAAAACCCAACCAAACAAAAAATTCAAACCAACCAAAAAATCCTTCCAAAACAACCAACGAACCAAACAAACAAAACCTCAACCAAGCATAACAAGCTGAATTAGAAGTGGAAGTCATAGAGTAAGAAGAGATTGAAAGTGTCATAAATAGACGATGAAGACACCCAAACCAGTTTGCTTGGGGCTTTTTCCCCCTAAATATTTAGTGAATATACGCTTGCAGTCCTCATTTGTTTCATTTCACTTTACACTTTAAAAATCCCATATTTACTTGCTGGAATAGTTTACTGAATACTTGACTGAAGATATAAATTTTGATTTGGAGAAGAGAAACTATGGTTTGTCTGTTCAAAACAGGCAAAACATAAACAGTAGATATGAAGAGAAGTGGTGGAGAAAAAGAATATGAGACACAAGCACCTTTGAAAGGTCAATGAGGAATATATTCTGAAAGTCTTCATCCTCAAAGTAAAAGTGCAACAAAAATTCTTTACACATATGTGAACTTTAGAATAGAATAGTATTTGAATGTGTTCTAGCATAAGTATTGTAAATCATTAGTAGGCTGAGATATATTAATATAAAATAATTATAGGAAATATTGTGTAATAGAAAAGAATTTGTGGCTTTTGTGATATATTTAAAGAAGGAGAAGATGTTATTTTACCAAGTAGGTATGATGGAGTGGTTTTGATTGCTTGTTTGTTTGGTTTTTTTTAAGATCTCCTCAACTTAATTTATAGTTTTTTTTAAAATTTGCTATTACCTAGGTTCTTTTTCCGGAGTTATAATTTTACCGCCTTAAATAAGACAAAGGAAAGAAATGAAACACCATTACATATTTCTATCTATATTATAGCTAGTTAATGGGTCATAGAAAAAATGTTCCCTTTTTTTTTCCCCCTAAGTACATTTAAAACACATTTTTCAGAGATTTTCACACATTAACTTTGCTTCTGACCACCTAAGCCTCAACAGAACAAAAGCATTTTTTTTAGAGGATGGGTCCCAACACCTTATGAAACAGTGAATGTAAATGGAACTTCTTGGTCTTGTAATTCCTTTTTAGCAGATTCCTTCTTTGCATTTATCTCTTTCATCTTAAAGTAAAATTTTTACTTGGTTTCAAGATCTAGATTTTAGTCTCCTAAATATTTACAGTTGTATGACCCTACAGAAATCAAAGGAACTGTGTCATTGTGTAGAAGTATGTAGAACACAGAAGGCAGAGTCACCCTTTTAATTACCATATCAAACAGTTTAATCACTATTTGATTCATTTTTCAAATACTGTTGAATTGAATTCAAGTTACCCACATTGTAAGCCAAGTGAATGAACTATAATAACATAAGTACAGATATATGAGGGACATAACCTATATCTGATGAGATAAACTAAATTAGCATTTAATAACATTTTTACATCCACAATTAATCATAGTGGAAAATGGGACAGTTACCTACTAAATTACCTAGATATTTTATCAAGTCATGTAACTGGATAATTAGACTTCTAAATTCAGTCATGTATACCTTTAATTAATTGTTGTTTATTATTAAGTGTGGATTAGCTCCTATTGCACACTTTCATCTACACATAAGGATCTGGTTTATGGTCATTATTTATTCTGTATCTGTGTTGGGTTATTCTGCCTGTTTATATATTTAAAACATCTCATGTCATTGAACTGGAAAAATTTAACAGCATTTATAACATTCTTGGTTTCAGCTGTGCTTCAAAAACCTTCTGTCTTTCACCTCCTGATGCAAACATGTTATTTCTCAATGTATTAACCATCTTATGCTGATGTCAGTCATATTACCTTTCTAATTGCTTCATGGTTTTTAGGATTTGACATGACATTGGAATAGACAAAGGAGAAGAGTTTATTAACAGAAATTCATGAGATTTTAATTGCAGCAATTTCCCTGTCTTTTTATCCTGATAGAAAGCTACAGTGGTTCCTAATTTAATACCCTCAAAAAAGTAAATCTTCATTAATGCGAAACTCTCAATCTTTTACACTGTTTATTTTAAACCTTTTTGACAGTTTTTTTTTTTTGTTTTTTTTTTTTTTAATATAGAGCATGATTTATATGGAATTTAAAGGTAGATTAGTCATTTTTCATGGGAATAAAATGTAAGGAGAAATTGAAGCTTTTCCCAGGTGGAGATTAGCTAATCTTTTGAGAATCATTTAAAGGGAAGAATATCCATTTCTAAATGTATTACTGTACACCAATCAATATCTAAATACCATGGTGACAGACTCATTAGAATTACTAAAATCAGATATATATACTCATTCCAATGTTTTATATTGACCTTTTGTAAGTCTAATGAGGTGGAATGAGAATGAAAAAAAAATCAGTAAAGACAGTATAGTAGCTACATAGAAAAGAAATGAGGAAAGAGCAGAAGCAGTAAGAAAGAGACTGACACCGTGAGCTTCAGCGGTTATTTTTAATGCCAGTGAAAATGGAGAAATTAAGGAGGAGGTCTTAAGAGACTGAGATAAAGTGCAGAGCAAAGAAAGGGAAAGGAGAAAAGAAGGCAAATGGCAGTCGGGAGGTCAAGTACCAAAGAAACTATTGTGCTTCCTTAATAAAGGAACAGCAGAGAGTTCAGCAGTTAAAATAACAGCAATGACCAGATGATGATTCTATTTTTGAGATTTTAAAAGCTGACTTTTTTAGATCTGTACAGAAGCTGAACACACAGCTCACAGCTGAACACAAAGTCATTTTTGAATATATTTCCTTCTGGAATGCAAAGTTTAGAAAATATTCAGAGAAAGGTTTGAAAAATACAACATTCTTTTACTTGAAATTTTATTTTCTTTCCTCATATTTAGTTCTTATAAAACTGCATTTTTACAATGAAAAACTTTCAATTTTTTCCCCAAATAGTCTACAAATGTTTTTTTCACTAATAATGATAGAACTCACTCATTAAAATCTAGTAGGAACAGAAATAATTGGGGGAATGAAAAGTTGTATATGCACTCCATAGAATATGCATACAGGCTGTAGTGGAAAGATATGTAGATTAGCCCTGAACCTGGTAACAGGCCTCCAAACAGGGTGCAGTAAGAGATGGCTCACAGGGATCAGCTCAAATCCCACAAGAGTCTTGCATGGGCTGTGGCGGAGAGAGAGGAGGAGGGCAATTGGCTTTTTAACTGGGGCAAACAGTTACTCAAAGGATGCAAGTGTGGTCCTTAGAAATTTTGCTTAAAAAGTCAGTATTGACATCCCCGTGGAAAATTTGCATGATACATGCAATTTTAGTTTAAAACAGTGTTTTGACTGGTTCCCAAATTCAGATGTTGGCTTCTTTCATAACTGGCTGAACAGGGATTCCTCTCTGAGGCTAGTTGAGTTACAGAACTCTCTGAAACGCTCAGTGGAAATTTTGGATGGCTGGTCTGTGCACCCACTTACTAAATTTTCTCATTAGTTCTTCATTTGTGCCAAGTTTGGGTTAACTATACAAGGAGAAAAGGTCCAGCATAAATGAGATCAATTATTCCATGGCAGTAATTTTCTACACTGTCTCTAATTTTATTGTCTCAGTGAAATCAATTGAGACTGCTCTTCGTAACCTTTCATATGAGACAGATTTTACTCTCACTTATAGTTCACCTTCCCTAGCAGGCCATTTCTCACAGCTACACAGCTGTGTGGATGATACTTTAAACAGCCTGAGGCAACATTATACTGTTGCTACCTCTTGAATATTTGTTTGTGTGACTGTCAGATGTGTTTGCTTTCAACTTCCAAAGCCCCTGAAATGGGTCTCTGATCCAGTTTACACTGATGTAAATTAGGAAGAAATCTGCAGAAGTCAGTGGGAGTATGCATGTGTAAAACTTGTGCAGGAATTATATCCTCAGTTTGTTGAATCCCTGTAGTCTGAGCTAGCAGACATTGTCTTTTGGCAGTACGGCTCATAGGCCTAACCAAAAAATTTCCACAGAGAAGGTTGCTGTTGGAAAAGAATGTTCTGGTGCAACTCAAGCATTCAACAGGAATCCATTAATTTTCTTCCATGCTTCTTAAGGATATAAGATAGATCACATTTGGTTGTCTTTTCATAGCTTAAACCAGACATAATTTTCTAACTAAACAGAGCTTTGTCATTAAATGCCAGTGACTGAACCTGAAATGCATCTTGGAAAATAAAATGGATTTTAAGATGTTTCAGAGCATTGAATCCAGGATCTATAGATATCACACCCCAGATCCCTCACACATTCTAGTGATGCCTTAGCTACGATGGCTGGAGACCTAGGTTTTGAACAGCCTACCTTGTAAGGCCACTTGGACTCTTTTCCATGAAATCAGAAAATGAGAAATCATTCTTATTAGATTCCTGGATGCATACCAGGGCCTCATAGTCTTCCCCAGGCATCCTGTTACAATTTTAGGTTTTGAGGTTTACAATAATCAAACCAAGGTAAAATTAAATTACTCCTTTTTACCTTTCAATTCAAAATTGAATTTTCATGATAAAATTTGAGATACCTGACTTAATCCTATTTGGCTAAAAATAAAATGACAATTCTGCATATCAACCATTTATAAGGAACAGAATTTTCACAATGTAAAATCATTATTGCTTAAAAAGAAATGAAATAAAAAGGTATGATATATTGCTAAAATATATTTTTTCACTTTATTTACATTTGAGTATGATTTTGAGATAATGTGACTAAATAATTATGTCACTTTTTAAATATTATATATAATATAATAATTATGTAACTTTTAATAGTTCTTTCCTCCATCACAGTTTTCATCAAAGAATGTTGTTAAATCCAAAAGAAACTTCCTGGTAAAACAGAAAAAAAAGTAATCTGTATTTCTACATAGAAGTGGTAGAGGTGTGTCACCTGTGTGGCTATTTTAAGGATTAAAAAAAAAGTGGTATGTTTCTGAGGGATTTTTTTCTTTACTATCCTCATTCTAAAAGAAAAGAGAGCTACTAATTTTGTTTTATTTTGCTTTTGTTTTATTCTGCTTAAGCCAAACTGATGATGTTTGCAGCCAAGTAGCCATATCACCTTTCCTTTTAGTGTATATTAACTTCTTAGAATTTGAAGTAATTTACAGGGAAGAATTCAGAAATGTGTGTCTGTATATTTTGCTTTTTTTTCTTGTTATTTAAGCATATCCATTTCTTGGTGCAGATGTCTAATAGCTTTATAAGTTGAAGTTGCAAGTTTTTTCCCTGAACACTGGTTCAGCTTCTCTCAGAGTTGGAATGGGACTGATAAACATAAGAGATAAAGCTTTTACTTGCCACCCGAAGAAAAGGATAATATCTGTACCACAAGCACAAGGTTTCTTATCTTGCTGCTTCACTGAATTGGCATGAAAAAATTCTACCTGTAAATACCTGAGCTCCAATACAAAAAGCTATGTAAATACCTACCTAATTTTCAGCTTGTGTATAGTTCCACTGAGGTCCTAAAATTATCCACTGATAATTTTACAGATTAATTTATCTTGACGAGATATGATTTTCAATTCAGTGTGAAAAATAGGATTCTACAACGAGATGAGAAGCAGAATGCAAATTATATATGGAAAATCTGAGCACAAAATTGAGCTCTCAAAGTTTAATTTATTCACCAAAGTCCTGCGCTTATTATCAACACAGGATATACATTTAGTTGAAATACGTTTTGGCCTTACGTTTTTAGGAGTGGATTTGGATTCATTTTTAGTACTGTACCAGTCCTTACTTTGTGACTACTGAATTTGCAAAAGGTTGCCATAGAGATAAGCAAGAAATGAGAATGTGAAAGCTATATGAGCATCAGGCATATAAAGTATACTTTTAGAATTCATTAACTTTTAATAGTTCTTTCCTTCATCACAGTTTTCATCAAAGAATGTTGTTATATCCAAAAGAAACTTCCTGGTAAAACAGAAAAAAAAGTAATCTGTATTTCTACATAGAAGTGGTAGAAGTGTGTCACCTTTGTGGCTATTTTAAGAAAATCCTGGAGAAATGTTGAGCATGAGCAACCAAAAAAGATTTGAGAGCATATTGTAAAGGGATAAACACATGAAGTTTACTGTAAAAAAGATTGAAGGGTGCTTTTTCTCTGTGCTTATATCCTCAAATCTAAATAGCTGGGATTTTCCACCTTTTTCAGACAAAGTTACAGCAATACTCAAAGCTTGAAGTCAAACAACTGCTGTGAAAAAAATACAGCCAAAGTGATTATATACCACTTTTGTTTTTTAACAGTGGTTCATGATTAATATCTTCCTGTGATCAGCTGCAGATGTTAGGATAGATATGTCTTCTTGATTTGCAATTGACCAGATGTATTTTCCTGCATTTAATTTAAATTTCCATAAAATTTCATGAGTTGACTGCAGAAGAGAGGACAAAATGATATCATATAATCTCCTCACTTCAGTGCTTGGTGCTGACTCTTTCTCAAAGTCAAATTGATTAGCTGATGAGAGTCAGAAAAGAAACCCCACCTCTCCTCAAATCCCTGGTTATATTGGTTGAAACCACAAAACAACCCAGCCAAAACTCCATATTTTCTTTCTCTGCAGCATGGTTTGTCTTCTAGGATCATCTGGGAATATTTCACATAATCAGGGATTGCTATTATGAATATCTGAAAAATAGGTGTCACTTAAATTACACCCAGTGTGTCTGATGCACAGATTTATGTAATGATTTGTTCACGAGTACAATGTTATAGTTTCACTAAATTTGTTGCATTTTAAATAGCAGTTTCTGGCTTAACTAAACTATGTAATCTATCAATCCTTTCCAGATGACTGCAAATGGACTTGAAGAAACTGAACTGAATGAATACACCCCTGGTTTTGAATAGTACTTTGAAAATCCCAGCAGAAGACATTTCCACTGTTGTCACTGATGGTTCCATGAGCAACATTTAGATTGCACTTTTCTTAAGCAAACTATGAGAATAGACTCAATCTGTTTTCCAGATTACAGTTTTAAACCATTGTTTATTAATAGAAAAAAAAAAAAGAAAGAAAGAAAGAAAAAGAATGCTCAAACGTTTCTATTTTGTTGGAACAAGTGGTTTTGTGGATCAGGATTTTTCAATGCATTCAACTGATTGCAATGTCCAGACACTGCACATGAATTCTGGTGGAAGCCTTTGAGGGAGGGGAAAGTCTGTTTTTCCTTGCAGATAAACTAGACACGTTAACAGGAAAATACTTCTCTAATTTGAGGCAGAATGAGTAGAAAAAGAGAAAACTAGAAAAAGCTACCAAGAGCAAAAATCTGACACAGTTTCAGGCTTCAAAAGCAACAGAAATAAGTACTTTCTGGGGTGCCTGAGCATACCCGAGGATTAAGGGTTTGCTGGAACCAGTAAGGTTCCCCCAGCTGTTGAATAAAACTTCGAATAAATGTGCAATGTGAGAAACAGGTCACTTATTGTATTTCTGCTTTTATTTTGCCTCACTAAGAGAATTATTTTTCCAGTCCTGAAAAGTTTATGGCTGCAGGTTCTATTCTAATGAAAAAGCCAGTCTCCAGAATTCAAAAATTCCTTGGTGTTTTGAGATTCTCAAACTGATAAAGTAAAAAACAGGTTTAACTCAGAGCACGGGTCAGCTCAGGAGTCATCCCTGCCATAAAACTAATACCAGTTGACTTTAAACACTAGAAGATCTACTTAGCTCATGTTCAGACAGTATTTCACCTTGAAAAATATTTTAATAACTCTAGTATTTGCATGTTTATTTTTGTTTCATTTTTTACATTTGGAGGGAGAAGGAAGTGGAGAATGAAGGAGTTCAGGCTGAGAACAAGGAGGATGGGAGGGAAGATGTTGTTTTAATTTGTATTTGTTTCTCACTATCCAAACCTATTTTGATTGGCAAGCAATGAAAATATTATTTCCCCAAATCATGTCTATTTACCTGTGATGGTTATTGGTAAGTGCTCTCTCTGTCTTTACCTTGACTCACTATTTTTTTTTAACCTTATTTTCTCTCCCTGTTCTGTTGAGAAGGGGAGTGGAAAGCAGCTGGACAGCTGACCAAGTTCAAGTCACTGCATATGCCTGCAGTGATATTAAATGTAACTTTTTTTTCCGTTTAAAAATGTCCAAAATCACATGATGGGATAGATGTAAACTTAACTGCAGGGAAGATTTCAGAGCCTAGGAAGGAAAATCTGCTGTGACCGTAAAGTTGTGGGGTGGTATATAATGACATCTTTGAATTACAGGCTTTTAATGTTGGAAGAGATAAACTAACCAACTCTGAAGCAAAAGATTGTAGGAGAAAGAGGGAGATCTGCATCCATTTCTATCAAGATGCTAAGCAACAACAACTGATCTGAAACACAATGTCCAAGGCCATATTATACTTTAGTCAAAAGTTCTTAAGGGACTTGTTACCTTTACAATAGTTCCTTACATACTTGTAGAGAAAGGAACTGTAAATAAAAGAAGAAAGGAGGATTAAAGGAGCATGATTAAGGTTCAGATAAAACATTTTTGCAAAACAGGCTTCAGAGGAATAAGCTGTTTTCAAGGCAAAGGTTTCTGAGAAAAAAAATTCTTTCAAATTTGTTATTGAGACAAACTAAATGTTTTAATGTTAAAATATTTAGTTCTCTTATTTAAAGAAAGACAAAAACCTTTTTGTCAAATGTCTCTCCTTTTTGTTTGTTAGTTTTTTGTTTCCTCTGTTGCCATGGCTGTTGTGCCTCAATAGAAGTGGGGTGAAGAGCCATGTTTTCTGGTTTATAGGAGACAAAAGGTAAGCAGGAAAGGGGCACAGAAAGAATGAAATTGCTTTTCCATTGTACAACCATGACAGTTTGGAACAAGGTTATATGTGCCTTTACCATTAATTTAAAGATATTGTTATGGGAACCTTATTTTTTTATTTTTATTTTGGAATAATGCAACATGAAGCAGAAGGAAACTCAGAAAAATACCTTTTGATAGGTAGAAATATCTAATTGTGCATTAGATTTAGGTAATACCTAACTTCTCCAACAAACAAATGTTCTGATAGGTTTTTATTGTTATGCAAGGAGTTATATTTACCGAGTTTTTATCACTGTCCATTTATTCTACTTTTGCCTTCTCTTTTTTTCCTCAGAAAAACAAATTAATTATTTATGTACCGAAATTATCTTATATTTCTATTCCAGCCTAAATGATTCTGTGAGTCTATTAATCACACATGAAATTGCAGGACCATGGATAGATGTCACACACTGGGACTACAATGCTCTACAGTACCCTGCTGCCAGTGAAGGATTATCATCTTTTTGTAAGCGCTACAGTTGAATAAAAAACTAAGTGAACTGCCCAAGAAAAGACCAACAGTCAAGACTTAGTCATGTGCCTGACTGAAAAAAATATCTTTGGGTTATTTGACCCTCTGGTGGAAAGTCTGTCTCCTCATAATCTTTAACCAAAACAAGAATTTCTTCTTTAACAAGTCAATGAGACAAATTTTCTGGACTCTCAAAATCAAAATAACAGTGAGAATGTTTCGCCCTTGTCTGGAATCTTGGTTCCTCACATATTCATCTGAGAAGGAGGTAATCTTTCATCTAATTAATATTTCAATCTAGAAAGTAGAACACAGACATCAAGGTATTCTGATTTCAGAGTACCCTGTAAAGCCTCCAGTTCAAACAATCTCTTCAGAAGAAAATGTAGTTTTAAAATCTTATCCAACTGGCCATATAGTTTCATGTATGTTTAATTGGCATTTTCACCAAAAATAGAAATCTACACTTTTGGTTGCTTGTGTGTACTACAGAGGCACAACTACAAAGACAACCAAAACATTTCTTTGCCATCTTTCACCTTCTCGCTCTCCACACAAGAAAACCCCTACCAGATCTGTTTTAGAGGAAATATGTTGTGATTTTTTTTTTTGTTTTGCATTTGGTGAGCTTTAGTAGTAGTAGTAGTCGTAGTAGTAGTAGAGTTTGTAACACAAAGTAATTTAATTTCAAGTCATAAAAGCTTTCCCTTAAAAAATGGAAATGTTACTTCAATACATATCTTAGTAGCCTAACTATGAATATCTTTATGCACATGTACAAGACTGTGGTTGTGCACTTGAGAGCACAGCCATACACACACACACAGATATATAGATACGTATGTATGTATTTGAACTCTTTTACTAATTTCATTTCTTGCTAACATCCTTTTCAAAATAAGTATGTGTTTTCCATTTTTTTTTCCTCTGAGAGTTTAAACAATGAATGAAAGGTGAAATAACTTCACACTCCCTTCAGATGAGTTACTGAGTCATCTTTGCACAGGAATCTTAGTAGTTAGAATGATAAAAAGCAATCTAAGCCTCCATAGTTGTAATTCATACAGCACACAGCAGCAGCACATCTGTTTTTCACAAACAAGAAAAAGAAAAAGAAAAAGAAAAAGAAAAAGAAAAAGAAAAAGAAAAAGAAAAAGAAAAAGAAAAAGAAAAAGAAAAAGAAAAAGAAAAAGAAAAAGAAAAAGAAAAAGAAAAAGAAAAAGAAAAAGAAAAAGAAAAAGGAAAAAAAGTAGTACATTTTTAAAACTAAAGGGAAGCAAACAAGAAACCTAAAGAGCAGAACATAACAGCAACGCTGACTGGGTAGGTTTCTGGGCATCTTAAGTACTTTCTGTTTTTAATAGAAGGTTTGGATCTTTCAAATATTCCACTTAGAGGGGGAAAAAAAAGGGGGTTTTATTAAACCTGCTACTAAGAAACAACTCTGTGCTTTTTGAAACTTTTGTCCAGGTATTTTCTAAGTTGTGGTCACCTATCTACAATCTAGACACTCTGCTTTTTAAAATATTTTGAAGTTACAAACGAACATATTTCTGAATGTATTTCCAAAATGGTTGGCAATTGAGCTTTTCAAGTCATTTGTGAGCTATCCAAATCTAAAAGTGTCATTAATATTCCTGATGGCTACTATCATGATAATTCTGTAATATTTTTTTAAATGTATCCTCTATTTTTCTTTTTGTTTGTGATAATTCTGGATGTTTTCTTCTCTAGTGGTATCAAATTGAGAACACTGAAAACAATAATCTCATTCTCACAAGGGGATGGATTGACAGCAGCACACTCTTAAAGTGGAAGAAATATATCCCATCCTCTCAGCAGGCAGATAAAGACTCAAATTGCAGTCAGCAAGAACAGAAGAAAGAATAGGAAAAACAAAAAAAGTTTTAAAAAAAGTTTAAAAAATAAGGAAAATAATAATTTTCTAAATATTCTTTCAGACAGTACCCCAAACTATGTTGAACTGTGCTTTGCATTTCAATAAACTTAGGGCCTGGTTTCATAAGTCCTCATTTACATAGGTACATCTCAGTGAATGATTCATGAGAATAAGCTTTGGTGGGAGTGTTAAAGAGAGAACTTTGCAAAGCAGGTCCATTTTTTTTTGGTGACAGACAAACCTGTTTAAATTAAAACCTGTGCTGTTTGCATCCATCTGGATACTCTGATTTCTGAGCCAATTTTTCTAATTCTAAAAGCAGTTTGACACAAATGTTTTAAATAACTAACTACTTCAAATACTATTAGCTAACTATGAAAGAAGAAACCTGAACTTGAAAGTTTTATAGTTTTCATCAGTTCTAAGAGTTGATAATTTGAAGACATAATATGATTGATATAATAGCTGTTTATTGTTTCTCACCATAATGCATTTAACATAAGAGTTGATTTTATGACTATGCTATTCTTGTATGGCTGATTGAATGTGAGCCTGAGAAGCAAACCTGAAACCTGCTCCTGAGAACTGTACATTTATGAAACAAGGTTCAGAAAGTTCTGAAAGCCTTATTCTCTCATGTTTACATAAGAATCTTCACATACAGTTAGGTTAAAAAGTTATAAAAGTGGAAGAAGAACTGGCATATCTATGCATCTAACTATAGAATCTGAAGTACTCTATAGCTAATGCATTTTCTGAAAATCATCAGATAGATTTCTACGGCACTTAGTGCATTATTCACTGTTAAGCATTTGTGATTTGTAATATATTAGACTAGTCTTTCAAAGCAACTATAGCCATCATACTGCATGGGTAATCAAATAGTTCCTACTCCACTTTCTTCTTCTGAATTTCATATAAATTTTTAATTAATGCCTTACATTACTCGAGCTTTTATGCAATTAAATGATAAATTATTCAATTTTTGATGTTATGTTTTAGACAGATGTTAAATCAAAGAAGTTAATGATTGAACACATTTTAATAGATTTGCCACTGTAGCTTTTACTCACTTTAAAAATAGTTTTTGATTGAATTTTGGTACTTATAAAAGTGAAAGGCTAAGGACCATTTTTTCAAAAGGTTCTTTACTGAGTCTCTGACTAATTGCAGAGTTCTGAAGATAGTGCAAATTATAGGCCATAAACAAAAACACAGATGAAATGGAATTAAGTGGTATTAAGCATGACCTACCCCAGCCTAAAAGACTTAAGAAATCACAAAGTGTAAGACACTTCTTAACCACACTTGAAAAACAGCTTTTCTTCTGTTTCTAAAAGATAAAAAAAAAAAAAGCAAAAAACAACAAAAAACCTGCTAAAATTATTCACCACTAAAGTGTAAAGCAAATCTTTACCCATTGATTTCCTGTGAGTATTATGCCATCCAAGGACTGTTGAAACTCGGTATCATTCAACATTTTCTCTGCAGAACTTTGGGCAGTGGCATGACAGTGAGAAAATTGGCTAATGTCCTTGCTCTGGCCAGGACAAGGTTAATTTTTGCATTGGTAGGAGGGGGCACAGCTAAGACACAGAGGTTACTATAGACCACCTCACCTCATTCCCCAGGGACTGGAGAAGAGCTCCCTTCCGAGTCACACGGCATGGTGGAGGGAGTGGTCAGGTATTGTTGGGGGTTTTCCGTGTGAATCACTTGCCTCTTTTCCTGTACCCTCTGTCATTAACACTGTTGCTGTTACTGTTTGTTTTCTTCTTTAGGGCTGTTTTGAATAAATTGTTCTCATCACAACTTGTGATCCTTACCTTTTGTGCCTCCAATTCTCCTCTCCAGCCCACCACAGGATGATGGTGAGAGTGAGAGAGAAGTACATGATTTAGAGTGTTTCAGTGGGAACATTAAATCGGGGAACACTATTCCAAAGCTACGACAGGTAGGATGAAGGAGAACTATTTCATAGAATCTGAGAATGGTTTGGATTGGAAGGGATCTTAAAGACCATCTAGATTCAACCCCTCTGCCCTGGGCAGGGAACCTTCCACTAGACCAGGTTTCTCAAAGTCCCATCCAACCTGCTCTTGAACATTTCCAGAGATGGGGCATTCACAACTTTTCTGGGCAACCTGTTCCCATGCTTCACCACCCTCACAGTAAAAAATACCTTCCTATTACCTTGGCTAAACCTGCTCTCTTCCCATTTTTAAAGCCATTCCTCCTGATCCCATCACTACGTGCCCTTGTAAAAAGTCCCTCTCCAGCTCTTTTGTAGGCCGCCTACAGGTATCAAAAGACCACAATAAGGTACCCCAGAGCCTTCTCTACTCCAGGCTGAACAACCACAACTCTTTCAGCCAGATATATATACCTGATACATATCTCAGATATGATATATGTATATATGCTTATATATATCATACCTGAATTATTTCTAACTGGCATTCTAGGGTAGCTCACCCTTCATGCCTATAAGTGAAGGACATTCTGATTAAGCTGGCAAACATGGAATGAAAATAATGTTGTATCTGATTTCTCATTTTATTCTGGAAGATTGGGCTGTCCAGAATATAAAGTAGAAAAAAAAAAAAGACAAATGGAACATGCAGAACATAATTTCATAAACTGATTTTTTTTTAGTAGTTCTATTAGCATGCACATTGGTTTCCAACTCATGATATTGCTCCAAAGTTGACTAGACTGAGGGAAAAGATGCTATCAGAATTCTATGGAAATGGTAATTTTCTCAACAATCTGACAGTCTTTGCCTGTACAGATCATTAGGTACTATGGACACATTTTAACACATGATTTCCTGATTTTTGAGGATAATTAAAAGGAAATTACTTGAGTTCAACTCTTAATTTATGTTCATCTTTTAATGATTTTATATATATATATATATATGTATGTATGTATGTATGTATGTATGTATGTATATGTATATACATATATGTATATACACACACACACACAACACGCACACATACACACAAATAATATATTGCTTCCTACAGAACCATTTTATCAAAGATCATGCACAAATACTAGTGTATTTTCAAAGTACTCCTTCTTATATATGTTTTGCAATAAGGAACAAATACGGTAGTTTTAATTTTCCCTAGACATTACACGATAACCCTTACTATTTTATTTTGAGCAGTTTTCTGGCTGAAGAATTCTTACAAAATAAGAATTTTCACACTCTGAATAACCAAAAAGTGAAAAGTTGCAAATTTGGCAGCAAGCTATTTTCATTTGAAGTAAAATGAAGGCTACATAAATTCACACCTGTAGTATACATTGCATGAAATAATGTAAAAAATAAATGTACAGTTACTGGATAAAGTGATTTAATTTTCTATGTTGTATTCTTTAAATATTGTTATTCATCACCAGAAAGCAGACAGCCTTGAATAGAAGACAGTCAAAGTGTGCATATATGTGTTTATTCTGCACTTGATTTTATTATCACTATTGAAATTAGACCTACTGATGAGATTAAAATAGAAAAAATAGTTATTAATAAATATTTTATATTAAAAATATTTTGTATAACTTGTGAGGGGGAAAAAATCTTGTTTTCCCTGATTCCCAAACAGAAATAAAATACTCTTCATTTTGTATGACATTTTAAAAACAACATAAAACTAAATGTTCATAACATTATACATATTTTTTATGTACTGATAAATTTAGAAGCTGAAACATTTCAAACAGGGAAATAAATCAGAAATTAACTCTTTGCTATTCAGATGAAATTTAATACTTTGGCAATTTCTGGAAAGTTTGGTGTGTCTATGATTTATATTCCTAATCAGCACCAAATGAAATTTTATTACATAGGATGATGTAATTTGGGGTTGTGTTCTTGGATCTGTGTGCAGTCTCAGGGCAATTTTTCTTTTTGAGGCAGTCCTTCAGGCTCTATGGGAATGCAGATTAAATTTTCTCCAGAACAACAAAAGGTTGTATATTTCACAAGATCCCAACCTGCAAGTAGATTGGAACAAAGAAATGTCTTTTGAAACACATTCTATATAAATTAGTTCAATCATAATAATGAGGACCACTTTCCCATACATAACAGAATGAAAGAAGACTATGAAATGGTGAGAAAGCATATGAAATGAAAATCAAATAATTTTGGATACTAAACAAGTTATTATTGGAGCTAACATTCACTTTTTTATCTACTGGCAATTTAACAAAGTTATTGATTAGATAGTTGAATTCATTCAGATGACTTTTCCAGAACAAATACAACAATTTTAGAATAAGATCATTATTTACATAACTGTCTTTGTTCCAGTGTAACTGGTTGTATTTGGTACTGTTTGTACTAGTTTTTACCTTTTTTTCCAATCGGATCTAATTTGATGCAGAATAATGTGGAGGAACAGGTTAAGAAACAGTTATTCCATTTAAGTCTAAGTTATTCCAGAAAACTCTCTATATTCAATCGTCATATTTTGGAATGAAATACATTCTAGAATAACAATGAAGATTGTGACTCAGATACCATGACATTAGAAAATGCAGACCTTCAAATTTTCAAGATCATCCCTTTACAAGGCATAAAAAGCCAACACCTCATTTGCTCATAGACCTGACAAATGTCTGTGTAGCACTTTTCTTCTTTCCTTTCAGATGAATAATGGGATGATTCAAAAGTTTGATTCAGCTCTTACCTGGTTCCAAACTTTCCAAAATATATTTTACCCTCTGGGATTGTTTTTGGCCTAAATCATTTAATGGAGTGTACTACTCCGTTACTGGGAGTCAACCCCTTCTCCCAGGCAACTACTGACAGGAGAGGGGCACGTAGCCTCAAGCTGAGCTAGGGCAGGTTCGGGTTCAACATCAGGAGGAATTTCTTTGTGGAAATGGTTATTAAGCTTTAGAGTGGAGTAAAATGGCCCAAGGAAATGGTGGAATCACCATCCCTGGAGGTAGTAAAAAATCAGTGGCATGGTCTAGTTGACAAGGTGGTGATCAATCAAGGATTGGATTCAATGATCTCAGAGGTCTTTTCCAACCTTATTTATTCTGTGATTCTGTGATATGCAATATTGCAAAAGGAGAAGCCATTACCTGAGTGTTTTCACAGCATTCTGGGAGTCACACACACACACCACCTGAAACTAAGTGCCAGGACTAGAGTCGCTTTGCAATGGGCTGCTCCACTGAGCCGATGACTCCCCACTCACACACACTCCCAGTCTCAGGTCCACTTCCTCCTTAAGGTTCAACCCTAGGTTTCCCAGTGAAGAGGCTCAGTCATTGGATTAAAAAAAATAAAGGATTTAATAAAGTGATACAGCATCAGGTCAGCCTGAGCTGGGTTCTACTGGAGGGAGACCCTGAACAAAGAAATCTCTGGGCAATTTTTTTCTTGGTTCCCTCTACATTACAATCACTTGCCTCCATCTTCTGGTATCCCTCTAGTTCTCCTGTAACATTTCAGGGGATAACTGCTTAAAAAACTAAGCACAGTAGTGTTGCTGAGCCAGAATGTAGCCTAGTTTACTGGAATTACTCCTATCCCTGGAAGAACAGCTAGACTGGGAGAGATGAAGACAGGAAGAGATCAGATGGCAAAAATAAAAATAATTATGCTGAAAGCAACCCTTTTTATTCAAATCACACTCTCCCCAGGAGACACCAGCTGAATATTGCATCTGAAACAAAGTACATTTGGGAGTCTAGAAGATTCCCAAAGAGAATCTGCTTAATGTTCCAGAGGCCTCAATGAGCTTGATTTCAAATCTCTGTCGACAAATGAACAGAAGTTTTTTACATTGAAATAAACACTGAAAAAAAATTCACTTGGAATTAAGGACCATCCCAGAGGAAAACTGACAAAGGAGCTGGAAATTACTGGCAGGCAATTTTTTATGCTCATAAGTTTCATGCAAACAGGTGGGCAATTCCAACAGATGTACATTTATACCCATGGGTTTTGCTTCCAGAATGCCATGTGCTGAAGACTGTGCTACTGCACTGGCTCATTCACAATTTATTTGAATTTTCAAGGAATGTTTTTTTTCTGTCGGTGTAACTGTTGTATCGCTTGTCTAAGCTCTAATTGCAGCAAAGAAGAAGGATGCACAAAACTGAGTCAATATAAGCATGCCACTGTAAAATATTCACGAGGGACACTCTTAAACATTTACTTGAAAATAATTATTACTAAAGGATTAAATCCAGTGTGCTAGATATATGCAATTCAGCTTAACAATGGGTCTTTTATTTGTTTCTGGGGTTTTTGTTTGGTTTTGTTAATTTCTTTGGTTTTGGTTTTGGTTTTGGTTTGAAATTTTTTTGAATAGAGGTGAATTCCTTTCCAAAAGCTTAAAAAGGTAGAGAGGTTTTTTCCACATAACATAGAGACTTAGAAGATATTAGCTATACAGTTGTGATAGAAACCTTAATTCTGTTGCTGCTGTGGTATGAATGAAATAACATTATTTGAAAAAGAAAATGTAGAATGAGCATTTCAAGTTGTGCCTCTTGTAAACTGAAGAGTGGGAGAAAACACCATATTAAGCAATGGCAGATTTGCCATTTTGTATCCTTGCAAATGTACACTCTTTCAAAATATTTTTGCATGACCAACCTACACCATATAGTTTTTAACTTGGAAAACACAGTTCTACTGGTACCTGATACAGCCTATTGTGTATTAAGGTTGACAGAAGGTTTTAGCTGGAGCTACAAGGCTGAATACCTTTGTTAACCAGCCGTAGCACATAGAAAGATACACATATTTTCAGAAAGGAGGTACTGATACATTATGTTTGGCATAGGCCACTCTCCTAGAACTGCCTTTTTGGGGGGAAAGTCTAGATTTCCTATGTTACTGTCTACTCTGCAGATAATTTCAGACAGATGGAATCCTTCATTTAGACACTGTGAAAGAAGACCAGGTTTGTGACTTTGTGAGGAATCTGAACATGCTGAGTCTATGGGACCTGATGAGATATATCCCAGAATCCTGAGGGAGGTGGCTAATGTAGTTGCCAATCCACTTTACATGATATTTCAAAAGCCATAGCATACAGGTGAAGTCCCAGGCAACTGGAAAAAGGGAAACATTTCACCCATTTTTAGACAGTTAGAAAGGAGGACCCCAGGAAATACTGACCTGTCAGCCTCACCTCTGTGCCAGGGAAGATCATGGAACAGATCCTCCTAGGAGCTATGTTAAGGCACATGGAGGACAGGGAGGTGATTTGAGACAGCCTGCACAGCCTCACCAAGGGCAAGTCCTGCCTGACCAACTCAGTGTCTTACGGCATCAAGTGACTACAGCTGTGGACAAGGAAAGTGATAAAGGTGTCATCTATGTGGAGTTTTGTAAGGTCTTTGACCTGGTCCTCAACAACATCCTTCTCTCTGAATTTGAGACAAATGGATTTGATAAATGTACTCTTTGGTGCATAAAGAATTCTCTTTTTTTTTAAGGTCCTGTAGTGATAGGACAAGGGTTAAAGATTTTAAACTAAAAGAGAGCAAATTTAGAATAGATATAAGGAAGACCTCTTTTTTTTTTTTTTTTTTTTTTACAATGAGAGTGGTGAAATACTGGCACAGATTGCCCAGAGGCGTTTCAGATGCTTCATCCCTTGAAAAATTCTAGATCAGATGGGATGGAATTCTGAGCAACCAGATCTAGTCAAAGGTGTCCCTGCTCATTGCAGTGGAATTGATCTAGATGACCTTTAGAGGCCCCTTCCATCCCAAACCATTTTATGATTCAATCATTCTAATTTATTTTTTCATTTTCTCGCATGCTAACACAAAAGGAATTCCTCTTTGCCTATAGAGAAAAAACTTCTTTAATAAGAGCTCTATACTGACATCTTTACTGATCTAAATCTCTTTTTCTTGACTATTTCGAAACTTTTTGAGAACGTAAAATGAGCAAGACTAACAAAATGTCCTCCAATGTGGAATTGTTAAGGCACATATTTTATGTTCTTATGATGAAATTTGCATTTCAAAGCAGCTATATAAGGGCATGCTCTATGTGGGCATATGCCAGTCTAAAAGGGACTAACATGGTCGCTATGCTGCACATGTTGGTCTACATATAATTACTCTACTTAAGGCTATTAAGTAAACCTCAGTAAGTCAACTCTGACTTTTCCCTCAACATGGTGAAATTTCTCACTCTTTGAAGTACTGAAGCAATGTAACAAGATTAGCAGGAATTTGTGGAGAAGTGAGGGAGAGAGGGATTTGGTTAATTATTGAAGCAAAATATTATTGTCTCAGAATAATTTAATACAAGTTATGATACTTTAATTCATATCTACTTTAAGAAGAAATGTATATATATAGAAAGTGTATATATATAAAAATGACTAATAAAATATGGAAACTTATTAGATCTGGAAAGAGAATTTCTCATTGCATTTTCCCCATATCTAGCTAAAAAGATTTCAATTGTGCTAATGCAATAAACAACATAGTTCCATTGAGAAATCTACGCACATCCAAAACTAATTCCAGATTTCATAGGTTAAAATATCTAAGGTTGGGTGTCCTTTGACAGAAGTTTGTAATCTGAGGACTGGATTCATTGGTATTAAAAAAAAAAAAATCACTTTTTAATTTATCATCTTTGGTTTTGGAAGCTCAGAAAGTAAAAAAGAATCTTCACAAAAAGCTGAAAGAGCCCCACTTTTTCCTTGTCCTCATAAAAAAAATAAAAAAATTCACAAGATAACATAAACTCATCTTAGGCCTATTTTATCAGCATAATCTTCTAAGGATATATTATCTGACCCAAAGCACATTAATGTTAATTAGAGTATTTATGTTGACTTTGGCCAACTTGAATTTGATATACATCTGTACTAATGAATTAATCAGAAATGAGAAACATCTATATTGTGGCTTTCCAATGCACTGCTTTTAACATTCTATTTTCCCTTCACGTTTGTCATTAGTCAATCACTGAGCATAAAATGTGATTTTTTTTTCCATGTTTGGAAATTTTTTTGAGCTTCAAATTGTTCCATAAGGGTCAAAACTCCAAATCTAGACAATCTAGAAAAAACCTCAAACCCTCAGATCACTCAATCAACTTGAGGCTCTTCCAAATATTTAATTTTAGTATTAATTTTTTCTATCCTACAATAATTAGCTAAAAATTCTCTCAGGGACTGGGGTGACTAATTCAGAATCAGCTGCTGCAGAAATCTGTTGTGTGTGTCTCTGTGTGAGCAGGACTGTGATTTTGCAGTCTCACCTGAAACAGGCTATTCAGTTTGCCACCCCTATCAAAGCCAAAAGCAAAGAAATTTTCATTGCATCTGTCACTAGAGTACTGAAGCCATTGTAACATCCAATAACTAAGAATCACTTACTAGTGAAAATATCTCATCCATATAAGGAATAGAATGAAGGTTTTTATATTTTGAAACGATACAATCCTACCAGATTGTAAAGAAAAATATCACAGACTCTTTATATGAACTGTATAAGTTTTCAGAAATTTTCAGAAATAGAAAATTTGTATATTCTTCAGCCACTAAAAAAAAGCCACCTTGCCCTTGCATTCAAAAAGAAATACAATTTCACTGGAATATGAATAAAGTATTGTCACTCAAGAGACTCAATTGGTAGATAGTGTCTATGGGAAACACACCTAAATTTACTGTTTGCTGCACATTGTCTCTTATAGCTATAAATATCCAACAATGGAAAAATCAAAACAAAGGTTGTACATAAGAATATCTGAAGTGTCCATTTCCCTTCATTATAAACCACAAAAAATCAATCTGATACTGTTAGATATTTTTTGCCGTTACATTTATTCATTTTTAAAGTAAATATAGGCTTATCAAGAAATTAGATTTCCAAGCTTTGGTATTTTTTCCCAAACTGAACACGAGTACTTTTTCCCACCAGGTCCAGAGTCCACTATTTTCTAAATTAAATTGGGAATTCCTGGTCATCACACTTCATTTCACAGGAGGAGCTGGCACTATGATAGCAAATACAGGGAGTATTGTTTCAGGACACATTTAGACACAAACATTACTCAGGTAGGTGCAGCCTCAGTCTCCCTATTGCAATGCTGAAGCCAAGAGGAAAGGGAAGATGATACTGGCACATAAACCAGATAAATCTGAGCCAGCTTGAGCCTAGGTAGAGCACGGTAGGTAAGCAGGTGGTGCAATCAAATTAGTAAGCCTCTCCCAGATCAGTGCTTAACTTTGTCACAGCACTGATTCAGGATAATCATGTTCTTCCAGATCCAAACTAACAAGTTTGCAGTGTATTGTAAGAGAATACAGCAATTTAGGTATTTACTTGGATTAGGAGCCTTTGCACTGTGCTCCATTGTGTGATGTAGACATACAATAATCAAGCAGTCTGGAAAGGACTTTATTTTTTTCTCATTATTTCTGAGAGCAGGAAATAGCACTGGGCAGAAGAGGAAGCCTTGTCTGCTCTTGATGGACATAGTGGCCTTATTATTTTCTCTCACCACTACCATTATTCCATTGAATTTCTAATAGTTGCTCCCAATTTACCCTACTTTGAGAGTGGCTTGGCTCCTAAATATGCCATTTCACTTTCCTCAGCAGCAGGAGCTTTCCATGATGTACTAAAATTCCATTTTGCCTCCCCTTTCTTTCTGGCAGCATGCTGTGTCCATCAGCTATCTAAGAGCTTCCATCCCAGTGGAGGCTGCATTTCATTAGGAATGTACTGTGTAGTTATATAGTTCAAATCTGGTCTGAAGATAAAAATATTAATAATTGGATCAGTAGTGGTTTGAATTCTTTATGGCCTCTATTTCTAGCCTCTTCTCTCTCTGCAGCATGAGGATGTACATGAATGTCTGGCATAATACTCCTCCTGTCCTGAGCAAGCAACAAAACTCTACAGGGTTTCGAGAGACAATTTAATTTTTTGAAACAAGTTTTTACTTACTTCATTGCCCCACTCTCAGGGAGCTTCATACCCATAGCAGCTGTCAGCCTCTGTTCAGGACTTAATAGGAAGTCTTTGCGAGCACACAGATCAATGTCGACGAGATAATGATTACTGTTGTCACACCACTCATTTTTAAATGTGAAATCTGGACTGTCTTTTGTTTGGTGCACTCCGTGCAAGAAACCAAATTTTTTGTGTGATCAAGGACACCTTGATGGATAGTGCTTGATGAAACATTAAATTAAGCACTTCTTAAAGACACCTTTAAGGGAAACTCTTACTGAACGAATGATGTGCAAGAGATTGAACTTGTTCACTTCCCATCTCTGTGATGTCATTCTGATGAGCAAGTCAACACTGGAATGTGGCTGGTAGTTAATGGAATCAGATTTTGTCCTGGCATGCATCTGTCCTTCCATGCTTAGCAAAGTTCCCTGTATTCAATTTTTTAATAGTAGCTAAGGTTTATGAAGAAAGACTTAATAGCATAACATATTTCTATGATAATAAGCATTCTGACATTCTTGGCATTTCAGTTCTCCAGCAAAGCCATTAATATTAATCTACCTGGGTCACTTCCCCAACCTTTTCTTATATTATACTTTTCTAGAGATAGTTATCTTTTAATACAGCTTTAAATAAATAAATAAATAAATACATATTCTTCCAAAGGGAGAACTAGATCTTTAAAAGAAAGTTAATTTCCTAAGCCCTGACATTGATTTTTTTGTAGTGACCATGAGCAAATTAATTAATTCACCTTGTTTTAAGGCCTTTCTTTAAAAGAGAAATTGCATTTCCTTTGTACATTCCCTCTATTTAAATTCATAGCTCTATGAAGAAAACACTATCCCTTGTCATATATTTTTAGAGTATTCAAAACAATAAGATGCTTATCTCTCACATTTCAGCTAAATTATGAAGAAGTTATTGTAATGCAATAATTCAACAAAATAATCCATAGTCAACTTATACACCAAGAAATTACTCTGTTTCTTTCTTTTTCTGCTGTTTTTTCATAAAAACAGTAAACTATAATTGCCATTAATCTGCTTCCAGCACTATGGAGAGCTTTATGGAGCTTGGGGTGAACAACATATATGGGTACAATCACACCCCTGCTCTCATATTTCATGAATCTCTGTTCCTTTCTTTCGTTCTTTTTCTTATCAGAACATGATCCCACAGTGTCAACTGCAAAGTGCTGGAGCAGCCTCAGAAAGGCAGCAAAAGGTTCTCCTGAGACAGGAAGGAAAGTATTCTTTGGACCACAATGAGAATAAAAGCTTTTCTTTAGCCATTATTGTCCCTAGATCTGAAGGAAATGCTCTACTTTCTTTTCCACTGACAGCAGCCTTGCTTCTCGCCTGTAGACTGCTCAAACACAAGTTTAACTGAGTAAGCCCAGAGAGGAGCCACTAAGCTGATCAGAGGGCTGGAGAACCTCTTCTATGAAGATGGGCTGAGAGAATTGGGGTTGTTAAGCGTGGAGAAATGAGGATTCCAGGAATACCTCAGAGCAGCCTTCCATACATAAAGGGGTTAGAGCAGGACTTTACACAAGGGTGTGCAGTGACACAGGGGGAATGACTTTAAGCTGAGGGAGGGTCGGTTTAGGTTACATATTAGGAAGACATTCTTTACAGGGAGGGTGGTGAGGTACTGAAACAAGTTGCCCACAGAGGCTGTGGACTCCCCATCCCTGGAGACCAGACTGGATGGCGCCCTGAGTAACCTGTTTTAGTGGAAGATGTCCCTTCCCATGTCAGGGGTTTTGGAACTAGGTGACTTTTCAAATCCCTTCCAACCCAAACCATTCTATGATTCAATAATTCTGTGATAGGTGACCTTTTGCTCATCTTATTCCTCTCTTCCCACCCCAAGACTGATGAACTCTGCAGGGCCTGCTTAATTAGAGGATGGCAGTAGCATGGTTTCTTTCCTGGAGGGCTGACATAAAAGACCACTAAATATAAGCTTATATTCTCAATTTGGTCTGGATTCCTGTCCAAAATATATAGAAAGTCACAGGATTTAGCAGGACTGTGCTACAAATCAAACTTGTTCCATCCATTTTTTTATCACTGTCGTAGTATGGAAGGAAAAGGAAATATTAATTTTGAAATTATATAGTGCAGTTTGTGGAACTGGATATGATGGAATAAATGAAACATCTTGTTTAATCTACTTTCTCCAATAAGGTAAATCTGCAAATCCCAACACATTATTTTATTTCTTCTAATGACACCAAGCCAATGCTTGGCAGTTATTCTCACACATTTTCTATGTTTAACTCCTCAGCAGTTTCCTTCTCTCTTCTAGAAGTTTGACAATGCTGTGACAACAAACATATTTTAAAAAAAAAATCTACTAACACTTTTTCATTAATCCAGCATGGCGCTCTGACATTGGAGTTTGTGCATGGCTAACCATTTAATTCTACTGGTTTTAAGTTTTCATTTGTGGAAGATAAATATCCATTGTGGGGAAAGTGCTGCTAATGTGGCAAATCTTCAAGTCTTTTCTCGTTCTTCTATTTGACTCTTGGGAGAGAAGTTGCAAATGGTTCTTTGTTTCACATGAAGTTTTCCATGTGAGAGATACTTTTCTGCCATTCACACTTCAAGAAGAGTCAGTGTCTATTGTCAAAAACAAAACCAGTACTGATTTGTAGGAATGAAATCCTTGAATCATGGATGGCCTTTGGTGCTGGCCCAAAATGACCCTGTTGCTAAGTACAATGCAACTACCCCTTGTATGATGTGTCCATCCTTATAAAAGCGTGTGTTGGGAGGGTTTTTTCCCTTTTTGTGGACATGTTTCCATGAGGAAAGTTGAGCCAATATAACTGCTTCTGAGACGGGACTCTCCTGTTTCCCTTTGTCACCTTTCTCCACATTATTTCCACCTTGAATCTGTTCTGCTTAGAAATGCAGGAGGAAAAGAAAGATCCGTATATTTGATTTATGAACTGAATTATTTCAGAAGGGTCATATGAGCACCAGCTCAGGAGTGAGGGAGGGTGCTGGACTTAGCTCAAGGTGCACAGGGGAAAGAGGAAAAAATGGATTGTGCCTGAAACAGCACCTCCACCTCACTAAGAAAAAGGACCAGAAAGTGGCAGGGTGAGGGCTGCAAAGCAAGCTGGGGAAGGAGTGGCAAAGAGTAGAAATCTAAGCAATTAACCTAGTGTAATGAGGCCATTACCTAACATGGATTGATTAAAAACGAAGCAAAACAAACACCCGGAATTTAACATTAGTATAATTATGTATTTTCAATCAAGATGGTAACTCCTTTTTGTAGAAAAAAATCATGAACTTTCTCCTACCGACTTCAAAATGTGAAAAGGAAGGTTGATAATCACTTTTTTCTGTCTGACATGTGACAACATGACTGTACACTAAGAATGGCTTGGTATGGTTCTTCCCTTCTTCTCCATAACATCTGTTTGGGGATTTTTTTTTCCCCCTTATTATTTTTGTATTGAGAAAAGTCTCCTGTGGTGAAATTCATCCTAATACAAAACACAAGAACAAGCTCTGTGCAGTTCCTGCTTATGCTCTCTTCTGAAGAAGAGATGTAAAGGACCAGCAAGAGAGGAACAAACAGACATGTCCATTGTTCCAAAGCTTCAGCTTTCAAATTTTAAAAGAACTGATAAATCTCTGTTACATCCATTTAAAAATAAAAATAAAGCTTTGCACTTTCATGACAATGCATTTATTTCAGAGATTATACCAATGTATAAAAAACCAAAATCCTCTCATTTCTGGAATGTGAACTTTCCCCACTCATTTAATTTATCTCTTCATTTTCTCATACAGACACATGTATTTATAAGTGTGTGTGAGAGGTCAGCAATCAGCTAAATAAACCACAGAGAGCATCCCTACTAGGAAGGACTTCGAGCAAAATGATGACATTGTAAAGGACTTTTATTTCCCTAATAAGGGTGGAAATTTTCAGCAACTTTGGTTTGCATATTATTTATCCTGTGGTCTCACGCACTGCCTATGCTGCAATTAAGCCAAGTGAAAATGAGCACTTTCACAAGGTTCTCATCTCAGTCCATCCCTCAGCATAGACTCAATACCACTACAGACAGTTCTGTCACCTCAGACCTGCCTGATCAACTGTGCACTTGGTCATTCTTAGACCAGCTCAACCAAAACGGGACTATCCACCATCCATCCAGGATGTCTCAGCCTGGACAAAGCTGCATCTATACCCCTGCATCCCTGTCATATTTCACTTTTAATAATAAAAAAAGTAAACTGAAACCAGCACACTTCTGTGTCTGGTCAAATTTATAATGTGCGTTCCAGAATTCCACCTAATATATATTTCTTAGTAATCAGATCCTCCAGCTTTTTGGACACTTACAGTCGAAAGCAATTTTAATTTCAGCTGTGTGAAAGACTTATGTTTCCAAAGATGCACTCATCTTACCTAAGGAGTTGCAAAAAAATTTCTTAAAATGCATGTGCGTGTGTTCCCGCTTTTTGCTTAGAGAGGTTAAAGGAAAGTAATAAAATTGTTTCTTCTCACATTACTGAGAACGACTAAAATTGGAAAGAGAGTAATTTGAAGCTGCATTCATGTCAGACCTCCCAGCTTGTTCTTCCCCTATAGATACAGATTTGGAACCCACACTTAGGTTTACATTCACAATTGTGAAGAGCTTCAATGTCTCAAAAGTGGCAATAAATAGAAATACATTAAGATACACAGCTCATCAATATGGGTCCACAACACACGTTTGGTCAAAAGCTAAAGTAAAACTTCACATGCTGTTTTCCCCACTGGTGTATATACTGATTTCTCAGTGTGTTTCCTGTGTATTCCATTTTAAAAGGAAACTTGTTTTTTGCTGCATTTGTAAGTAATTGAGGGGTGCTTGCCATTCAAGAGCTCTTTGTGAAATGTGCAGCAATCTGCGATAGATTGTAAATGGGGTCCTTGACTTTTTCTTGGTCTGTTGAACTACCTTGATTATATGGACACCTTTTACTTTATAGCAAAATAACCTCAAGACAGAGAAAAGTTTAATGAAAAAGTAGAAAATATATATAAAATTGCAAGGAAAAGGAAAGGGAAGAAAAGGAGTCCAACAAGACCACCTAGAGTTCATATTCATACTCCAAATGTTGCTCCTGTACAACATGATTTAGTGTCCTGCATGCTTGAGATTATTTGACAGTGTTTTGGTTCGTGAAGGATCACAAGCATCACTCTGAAGTCAAGTACTATTTGATATAAAAGGAGCATCTGTATTACAAGAAAACCCCCACACCTTTAACATCTATATCTCTATGATTAGCCAGACAATAAATTTTGGATTTTCTAATATGATGCTCAGAAGCTTGTCACAAGTTAAGCAAATTGCCCAAGGGAAGCTGTGATTGAAAAATGCAGCTCTCTGCAATGACTATGACTAAGAAGCAGTCTGACTAAATATACTTCTGTTCTTCACAGTTAAAAGTGATACGGAGCAGTCCAATTTAAAAAAAAAAAAATTCTTTAGAGATCATCTGCACTGAGTCACACAGTCCTGCCCAATGATGTTTGAACTAACTCTTCACCAGAAAATGCATGTCAGAATGCATCTTTCCTTGCACTGATAAGCTGAAATGTTTGTCCAATAATAAACCAGAGCTGGAAAGGGGAAAAAAAGTAGTTTTGATGCATGCCTTGAATACTAGTGGTTGCCATTTAAGTATTAAAATATATATTTTATTTTATTCTTCAGAAGTTGTGCCTGAAAAAAAATGCAATGATGGAAACTATTAGCATGTTGACAACATTAGAAAATATATTAATATAGCTCATAAAAAGCTGTCCAAAAGCAGCAACAGAATATACTGCTGACAGTATAGGAATATCCTAGGATATTCAGCTGTGTTTCCCTCCCAGAAATGTAATCAGTCAGGCAATTTTCTGCCCATGGAGAACTCACCAGGTATGCCACTGTTTTACCATGTGTCAGCAGTTATATTATTATTCACTCTATGGCTGTCATGGAGATGCTGTCGCAGAAATGCCATGGTGATATTTTTCTTAATGTTATGAGGTTTCCTGACAAAACCCAAAATCATTTAATAATAGACATTATATGGAAATAAACCTATGAGCCTGGCATACAAACAAACCTGAGTATTCTTGAAGGCATTAGCCTAAATGGAAATATTTGCTATTGTCATTCATGAATTTGGTCTAAAAATAGGGTTTAGGCTAGATGCAGCAGAACTTTTTGTATTTCATGTTTTTTATATATCCTCCTTCCACCTCAGATATAAAATATTAAAATATAAAAATAAGACTACTTCCAACATTCAGTAATCGCTTCTATATTTACTCAGCTTTTGAATAAAAATAAAACAAAAAAACCAACCCTTTTTTATATTTAATTCTTTTTGTTGTACTATATTCCATGAGATTTCAAGGTAGAGTTGATTGATCTTGCTCTAAGACAAATCTTGTGTGCCTTATGGGTGGAAACCTTCTGGTACAAAATCTCTGATGAGAAATAAATAATGTGGAACATGTAGGTGACATTTTACAAGGTCACATTTCCAACCTGTTACTATAATTTAAAAGGTAATTCCTTCAGTCTTGCCTATTCATTGCTGTTTGGCTATTACAAATGTTCTCACATGTGAAATTAAATCACACTTGCCCTTTATTTGAAAAGAAAAAAATGAAGGAAAAATAATAGCCATATACTAGAATTTTCAAGGCTGCTGCTTATATTACACACACTGAGGTAAGGAAGGAGTAAATCCAAAGTAGTCTATACAGTGATATTGGTATGAGCAATGTGTCGTCAATTAAATAAAAAACTGGAAATGTATTTTTCAAAAATGTAAAATAGATATTTATCAAAATTTATTAAAAAAATTAAAACCAAAGTTATATTCTTTTCTATAATAAAGTTTCTTTCTTTAGGCAAATGTATTGTTGTGACAAGAAAATAAACCTGTAAAAAACTCCCCTTGAGTTCAGTGAAATACTTATATCATGACTTAGCATCTTCTTAGCAGGTAAGGATTGAACTCTGAGGAGTGGGAGCATCATCCCAGGCTCTGTCATCAGCCTTCAGTCATGGTGTTCTGAGTGTCACCAAACTGAGCAATCATGAGCTCTGAGAGGTGTTCCCCTCAGAGAGAGGGGCGGGTACAGTCTTCTGCGGCCCAGAAGACTTCAAAGGGCCTCAATTAGAATGATTGTTTATAGGGTTGGAATTTGTTTGGCTTTAGTCAGCAGTAAATTTCCACCCTAGTTACAGTTCGGATCAGTACTTACGGGAATTTTCCTTGAAAAATGTAGTAACAATAATATTATCTTGAAACATCCAGAAGTCTACTGATTACTTTTTGGCCCTAACAAAGTCAGTGATAACAGTCCTTGTGTTTCCCCCTATGGTCTAAAAAATAAGAGAAAGTTGATATAAAGAGGAAGCTACTGGATAACAATAAGCATGTATCACACTGGCCTAACTCAGCAAGGTCAGAAAAGAACCTGCAAATGACTGCTTTTAAAAAACCTAGATCTGAATGGCATGGGAAATTTGGGGAATGTGTTAATAAGAATTTTAATTTCTCACTACTGCGTTTCCTTGGAAAATCTATCAAATACTCAACATTTGTTCAAAATGCAAATTACTTGACCCCAAAATCTTAACAGGGCAATATTTTTACAATTATTCTCACTAGTATTAACCGATTTGATTTTTGTACTCCTCAGATATATACAGTTCAATTGAATCAGTCTTTAAATTCAGACAGGAAAACCTACGCACTTCAGAATTTAATGCAGTAAGTACCGGGGTTTTCTGACATAAGCTTACACTGTAAAAAAATAGCTTTGAAACAAAAGCATATTGAAGTTCAATGATTCTTGACCTAGCATATTCACGTCTAAACTGAAACAACATTAAAAAATCAAAACAAAGCAAAACAAACACTAGAAAAGGGAAGGGGGAAAAAACGAGAAACTGAAATCTGCTATGTGCTGCAGGATTTGTGAGTTTTCATCGGTGATAAAGGAGAGAATTTTCACTTGCCATTGAAATGTTGAGACCAATGCTCCTGAAGGTTACCGTCTTCCATTTTACTCTTCCAACGTTCCCACTATTTTGTCTCTTGCCTACTGACAACAAAAAATGTAAAGCAAAATGCAAACAGGTAAGATTCTGATGACACATGGAAACAAACCAGGCGGAAAAATGATAGCACTGTTCAGGGAAGCGATTAATCAGGGAAGAGCAGTCCACAGCCAAAAAAAGTAAAGGTAAAAAAAGAAATAGAGACTATTTCATATAGTCTTTGGGGGCAGAAACCTCCACCCTTCCAAAAAACAAACAGCTTTTGTTGAGACGAGATTCAGCTCTTCTTACTGGAATTGAAAAGACAAGGGGGTGGAGAGTTTGTGCTTTAAATTAAACCTTATTCTGCAGTGTGTAAAAGAGCCTGTCTAGTCCATTAAAGTAATTTAGAATAATTTTTCCTACTATGAAGTAAACCTGGACTGCCACTAGTAAATGTCAGAGTTGCACTTACTACTCTTGTCAAGCTACACACCACTGGGTGGTAAAGAGACATGCAGTTGCTATTTTTTTTAAAGAAGACAAAATTAGAGTCCTTTTAAAGGTAATTCATTGTAACAAGAAATCAATAATTCAAAGCCTGAAAAAGGAACCTTGGTACAGATCCACATCCAGGTGGACAGACAGATACAAATGAGTACATAACAAACTAGAATAAAGATACAAAGAATATAGGACTAAAGCTGTAAATGAAAATTATTTCTATTTCTTTCACAGGAATCCTCATTGAAGTCAGTTATAATATGTAGCTTGATACTCATGACACCTCATTTATTTATAATTCAGGATTGAATGGTGAGGAAATCACAGGAATTATCTCATGTGATTCTCTCCAGCACAGATTTTAAAGCTAGTCACAATGAAATAAAAGGGAACAGTCTAATTGAACACGTAACATGATCAGATTTTAAGAGATATTAGACAAAATAAATAGTCTACTTTAATACATAAGGAAAGTGCCAGTCATGAATGTGCAGATTCCCACATTCAGTATTTTTTGGTTTTTTCTAATATCAAATCTATTTTTAATAGATTTACATTTCAGGCCCATCTGGCAAGACACAAGCATGGCAGAATCTGTAATCTAAGAATAATTTCCACTGAAATAGATGGAACAGTTTGTTAACAATGTTAATCTGCTGTCCCTGTTTAACATCTCTTTGATGTTGAGACTTCACTGGGGATATATAAAACCTAAGGAGCTTTTGACTTCTACATGAAACTTGTTCAGAGTTCCATATTGGCAGCATAGTCTGTGGATACTCCCAGGAAGTGGCTCTTCTTGTTTCTCTTCACCCATCCATCTCCTTTTCCTAAGCCATCATAGACTGGTTTACTTAGTGGAAACAAAGATGAAGTATTTTGCACTTTTTTCAGTGATTGTGGAAGCCCCATAAACTGCGGCTACCAAGGTTCCTCACACAGACTTCAGCTTCAGACCACTGCCTGGTGTCTTCACCAGGACTCATGGAGTCAAGGACAGCAGCCACAGACTAGTGAAGGCACACAGCAGTTGCTAAAGCAGTTTGATGTTGCCCTTCCCAGAAAATTCCAAAACATTTAAGAAAGCATAAGAAAAAAAAAACCCAAAAAGTGAAAAGCGGACAATATCTCAAGCCTTTAACAGAAAAATTTAATTTGCAACAGAAAGATGTAATTTGAAACAATCTGCATGGAAATTTAAGAAGTATTTGTAAAACATTCATGTGGTAATACCAATAATAGTATTTTTACTCAGAAAATTATGATTGCACAGAAGCAGGAAGCAAACAATTTCTTCCCAATGAAAAAGAAAAATACAAACTGAAACCCAACTTTGATGCTCAATCTGTATATTTGTAATTTATTTTCTTCTTCATTCCTTCCTCTCTCACTTTCTCTTTTAAAACAAAATAATAAGAGAAAATATTACAGCCATTTATATGTCTGAGTCAGGTGCTTTGACAGTGAATCTGTATTAAAAGGCCATTTGTGTACCCTTGTCTTCGAAATATAGACAATTGTTGATCCAAATACATAGAAATAATTCTTTGTAAAGCACGAGTATCATGGTTAATATTTTCCCCAGTGATTTCTGGATTGCTCACAATTTCTGCTTGTATAAAAGCAGGAGCATAAAGACTAATGAGCCATTGATACTTGAATAATAGAGCCTGGTGGGACAAAATCAATGGTAGCTTAATCCTCATTGGTTCCTACTGAATTTGCTGCCTAAAGCAGCCTGGGACCAGCCTTGGAGCAGCTGCAGAGCTTTTAAACTTTTGAACTAACCAGAGCAACCTTTTTCATCTCAGTTGAGGCTTCCTGAATTCAAATTTCCATTTAGTAGCCGGAATTGTTACTTTCCCTATATTTAACATTCAAAATAATTTAAAAATTCTACAATTAATTCAATGTTTGAATTAGTCCCCGACAACTTCAATCAAAATAATGGACTTGTAATTCTGTGGATCTGTATTCAGAGTTTCAGAACACATATATAGTACTAATGTCAGGAAGAATCAGATGGTACAAACCTTTTTTAGCATGAGGAAGAACTGAAGTTTTCAAAATATGATGAGAGGGGTTTTTTTTTAATTAAAAGAAAGAGGCTTTTTTGAAGAAAACCAGCATAATTTTGTGAAGTGGCTTATATATGGGTTTTTTCCTAAGCAGAAATATGATTTTTTCAAAACTGAAGTATTCCAATTTTTAATGTGTAATAAAACATTACACAGCCTCCTCATTTCAGACAATTAGTTAAATGCGTCCCCCCTTTTTTTTTTTTTTTTGTTTATCCTTTCATATTAGAAAATTTTAACCAGCTACACTTCAGCTTCCCCTATTTAGTATACACTAAGATAGTACAGGTGTCTAAAAATCACAGCAAAATTATGGGGAAATACTTGTGGGATTTCAGGAATGGAATAGAAGTCCTGAATTTATTCTTAAATTACTTTGCTTACAAAATTTTCCACAATGTTCATAGTTTGATAGGATATTATCTTAAACTTACCTTGAAAGGAGAACCCATACAGAAATCTCTTATCTTTTCTGTTCATTTTAAATGCTGAATATGACATAAGCAGCTCAGGACTATGTGCTCTGTGATCAGTTCAAAGTTTCTCTTTGGGTGAATGCATAGGTTTTTTTTCAAGGAAACATTACTCAGTGTAAATAATTTCTTAAAAAAATGTCACCACTGGAATAATCTTAATTTTCATTCTGTGCTGCCTCTAGGTCTCTTGTCCTAGTTAGATTAACCCAGCTATTCACATAGTAAAGCCATCAGTTGTGTCATATGAAAGTACTTTGCAAACCTCCCCTAATTACTTTTGTAAATGTCACACCTTTCTGCAGAGTATCTTTTTACCTAAAGCAAATATTTCATTTTATTCAGTCATGCTTTACTCACTGCAAATTTCAATGAGCTTATGGTTGTTGGATATAAATGTGAAAATATTCTCATCCTGAGTTCTTGCTGAGTGTTGTTGAGAAATGTTGGAATACACCCTTTGCTCATAAAACCAACTGGGAGTGTGGTGATTACTTACAGAAGCAATATCATTATCAATTTCAATATCATTATTGTGTTTTGAACCTCTGAAAGGTAACTAATCTGTTACAAGCCTGTAAAACAGGAATTAAATCACACTAACATCTGCAAAGTGCTCTCTCTTCCTTATCCCTGGCATTTCAGTTCAAGTAGGGCACAACATCTTTTCAATTACAGTTCACACAGCAGTATCTGGAAGATATTTATCCATTTGGAGTGTCTGACATATAAAGAAGTCATCTTTTTTGCTCAACAAACCACAATTATTAATAAAGCAAGACAATAATTCTTGATTATATTTATGCTTTTGGCTGGTTCTTTATTTACCTGCTTCTTGACTTACTACAGGTAGCAGTGAATGAATTTCGTACTGTCTAGTGAAATTTCATACTGGCTAGTGAAACAGCCAGGAGAGTGTTACAATCAAATTATTCAGACTCAATTTGTGCAGCACCTATGGCAAAGCTCAGACAAGTTCACAGCTTCTGTCCTGGCCTGTGGCTGTAGGCAGCATCTCCAGCAGCCATCTGTTTCTCTTAGACACTGATGGAAAGGGGGAAAGAAACTGTCACAGGAAAGCTTGGGACGATCCTTGGTGTATTTCGATATTGACACAGTGAGATGTGTCACTTCTCACTGAAGTTTCACTGCCCACTCAGTTAATTTGTGCTTTCCTCCAATTTAATAGAAGTTCCATTTAAAGAGAGTGTTGATCTTGAAATGGTCTCTTTTGATTCATACAAGATATATTTTCTTTTAACATTCTATATTTTGCTACACAAACTCTGAGAAATGTAAGACAGGCTATTTCAGAGAAATAGGAATTTTTTGGTATTTCATCAGATTCAACATTTTTAATCTTTCCATTCCTATATGAACATAGTGTCAAAATCATACACTACTATTGGAAATCCTTAATTACTAATTTGCTTGTGATGCTTTTCAGCATCAATGAAATTACAGTTAAAATAGGAACCACTAGGTTAGTGAGTTCATTTTCATAACAAAGATGACTGGTACTATCAAAAATACTGTTTGTTACCTACAATTGTCACTTGAAAATTCATAGGAAATAGAATTTGGAAGATGAAAAAAGAAATGCAATCAAAAATATAGTAAGAGGAAATTTTGTAGTTTCTATAGATTCAAAAGTGAATCTATAGATTCAAAACATTTTCTCTGTGTAAATTGTGAAGACTGTTACAAAATTGTTTCTTTTTATGGGTTTTTTTTTGCTATAATCTATCTACATTAAAAAAGGAAAAATCAGTCAATGTCCTCAAGATATTTAAGTCAGAACTTTCAAACATTTCAATAAATTTTTGTAGGAACATTGTCCTACAATGAAATGGAAAATTTCACCAAACCCAGCTCACATTTGTTCCAGTGAGCCTGAAGACTTTAATTGCTAGTTTTACTTCACTTTTGTTATATCACACTTTATTAAAAAATTACTTAAAGATGTTATCTCTATTTATTCTATATTAATACTCTGAAAGGTGAATGCTTAAATTTAAGACATTATGTAAATTTGTGAAAATATATTATATTACTCTACGTTTTAGTACCAATGGAAAAAACAACTGACTACCATTGTCATAGCAAATATATATTGCACAAAATACAGTTCCGTTGCCTTCTCTACTAAACTTTTCTGTGTGAAATGTATGTCAATATTTGCCTTTCTACCTATATTTATATATACATATTCATATTAAGAGTAATTCTGCATGTTTTTATCATACTCTAACATTCTACCTATATAAAATGTGTTGTACTTTCATATTTTAAGTGATACTATGATTTTTCTGAAGTAACTTGGGTTCCTTAACTCATCCATGTAATATTTTTACATGTTTCCTCCAGGAAGTTTCATGAGACAATATTTTTACTATTTTGAATTTTCCAGTTATAGAGTGTGTAAGTATTCATATGCATCTTGTTCTATATGCTTTTTAACAACAGTCTGAAATGCAAACATTCCATTATATAGATATGAGAGTCACGTTTCCTTGCCTTACCTGCGTCATTTGCTGATTTTGATTTTTACTGCACTTTATGTTTCTGTTAAATTATTATTTTTTTCCTGACAGTCTCACGGCTTATACAGGTATCCCATTTTATTGGAGTGGCTTTCAGGTTATTGGTTTGAAAGACATATGGGATTTACTCATAAATGTCTGTCCTTTCCGGAGTTGCTTGCACTTCCCTCTTTATTGCAATTCTGGCTGTGTCCCCAGACCATATGTTCTGAAACTCTTCTCCCCTTTTTTTTTTTTTTTTTTTTTTTTTTTTTTTTTTTTTTTTTTGGTTTCGTTTGGTTTCGTTTGGTTTGTTTGTTTGTTTTGTTAAGGCAAATCTCATTACTCCTCTCTTTTTATTTATTCCTATTTTATATTTCCTCTGGAAATTCACTTCACTGACAAATTGTCACAGACCTGAAAGGAAAACAAACTAGTTCTTGTGCAATATTTTAAAAGGTCTGTAGTGATATCCAGGGGAAAACCAGTCCCCCACAGTGGTTTTACTCATCTCCTTTAATAATTGGTTTCAGTTCAGGTGTAATTTTTATGGATCTTGAAGTACCTTTTAAAATCAACTACACGACACCTGAACAGTTCCTTTCTTTTACCTCAGTATAAAATGCAGTGAAATGCTTGAGGACGCAGTTCAGTGTTAGCAATATTTTATGATAGTTTTATATCTCGGGTTTGGATCTTCTATTTAAAGATAAGTGAAATCCTAGTAGCAAAAGATGATGAAAAGGGTGATGAAATGGTAACTTTATTCTCTGTAACAGCAATATTCTACCCATGACACACATAGCTGAATTTATGGCACAAGGGCAGAAACGGCTTTGGATCATAAATTATTAGTGGGGGTTTGTAGCACCTTTTCTACCATATGAGTTACTGGCTCAATGCAATCACCAGAAGTCAGTAAGTTTGCTTTTGTGTAATTATTTTTCTGAAAACACAATTAAGACCAGAGTTCTCCTAATGTCGGAGGTGAAACATCTGATAGGTTCCTTGCATGAAAGGAATTTTGCAGGTGATGACTTAAGCTACCAAAATGCAACTAATTCTTTGAACAGAAGCAAAAGAGAATGGACAAAGAGTGTAACTATTGCAACATTTTTGCTAGTGAGAAGCATCTGGGGGTCCTTCAGACTCCCATGTATCTAAAATTCTTTTGGGCAGCTTCATCCTCTTATCAACCGGTCCCTGAAATGCAGGAGCACAAAAGAAACTTGTCATGCAGAGTTTCTGTAAGCTACTTTGCTAGCAGACAGCAGTGTGAGAAAGAAAATGAAATTAAACAGGGATCACTCACACTGAGGTAAGGTACAAATGAGCATGGCTTTTTGTACAATAACTTACATAAATACAGGTAAATTTATATTCACATTGATTTTAATAGTGTTCTCTGTGAAACAGTCTGCCATAAAAATAAAGTCCCCAAAGAACTCAGACACTAACAAATCAAGCATGAATTTAGCATTATGTAAGATTCATTGCTTATAGATGAAAAATAGTACATAAACTAGAAATGGATGCTGCTATGACTACTTTAAAGTCTGAGAGTTTCAGCAATAGATAACATAACATAAAATCTCATGCCACTTATTTATATGGTGTTTTTCAAAAGTTTTGCATTGTAGTATATGATAAGAGTATATTTAATATTTTTTATTTATTCATAAAAAATGAGCTCATGCTTTGATATACTAGGGAAGCATGATTTTTTTTGTTTTGTTCATATAGTTATAATTTATTTTTCCAAACTGACAGCAGAAATAGAGTAGAATTTTATTTATGCTTTGAAATCAATTCTTGAAACTAAAACTACTTAAACTCCCATTTTTTAGAAAAATAATCCTGAAAATTTAGATTTTGCATTACAAGGGAAAATAAATTAAAAAACTTCAGCCAAAGGAGTAATGTACATTTTTATTTTATTTTATTTTATTGTTATTTGTTTGTTTGTTTAATAGCAGTGTCACAGTTCTATGTTCAAGAAATCTCACAAAGGCTTGGATGGATGTGAAGCAATTTTATGACGAAAAGGTGCTAAGATTAGACCCTAGTAATTGGGATGTATAACTACTGTTTATTAGACTAAGAGCCAAAAGGATCAAGGGGATCAAAGTGAGATAGCTGCATTAAAGCACCTTCCATAAAAACTTTTTTGCAACTTCTTCCTTCCTATCCTTCACATCTGAGTGAAAGATTGTGATTGCTTAAGGTTATCTGCATAGACACACAGGTGCGAATGCACACGCACACACTGCTCGGTTGGTCAGAGCACAGTGCTACCAACACCAAGGTTGTGGGTGTGATCCCTGTATGGGCCATCCATGTAAGAGTTGGGCTTAATGATCCTTGTGGGTCCCTTCCAGCTCAGAATATTCCGTGTGCTGTTCTGTGTGTGATTTTCCTGCTGTGAGAGACTGGAGTGTTATTGGTCAGTGACTCAAAACAATCGGCCATTTGCAGAGCGCTTTGCTAGGGCCAGGGTTTGTACCAACCTCCCTCCCGCCAAACCAAACAGAAGCAGGAGAGTTTTTGGATGTGTGGTGGCAAAACCTCTGACCTGTGTAAGACAGAGAAGGTGCACACCCACTACTAGAGGCTACAAACTGGGGTTTGAACAAGATAAGAGATAAAACCAATAAGAAGCAGACCTCGGGGAGGTGGGATAGTGCTTTTTATCATGCCAATGTCCCTCCCTGGGGAAGGTCACATTCGCATGGGACATTCACATTCACACATAGGTCTGAGGGTATTCATCACTCCTGATGGGGCATAATTGGCTTAACTAAGCAGACATGAGAGGCAGCTGTCATGTCTTAGAAGATGTCAGAAACCATCAAAGACCCCCGACACACTCCCAGACTCATTTCTGGGGTCTTCCACCAGAGGACTGTGCACGATCCACAGGTGCATCAGATAGTGCAAAATTCCCCCTCCTGGAGAGGTACCTGGGTGTCCCCACCTGATTCAGAATGTAAATTAGCCCATTGAACTTTGTGTTTCACTGGCTTCCCCCATGCCAGACAGATCAAAACTGCAGCCATGACTTTGACCAACAGACATGTAAATTGCACCAATCAAGTCTTGTCACTGGATCCACGAGTGGTGAACTTGCTCTACTTTTAACCTTTCTTTCTTTTCCTTATATATTTTCATAATTTATAGTCTTATTATTTTATATTGCTGTATTACTATATATAATAGTGAAAATAGGTACATTCCTGCTTTCCATTGCAACCTAGTTGTTCTAAAATGAATCTTACACACATATATATATATTTATAAACACTGATTATTTAGTGTTGTTTTCCCCTAATTCACCCCAAGGGATTTATTTATAGGAAGCTGAATTATCCTTGTGTTCAGGGGTGGGTTGTAACTCCTGCATCCATGGTTCTGAGAAAATTATAGTATGTGCACTGAGCAGCAGTGTTACAGCAAAGTGAGTCTTGGTTTACAGGCAGTCTAAAATACAGGTTACAAATACAAATTATTCCATTAATCTAAATGAGGTGCTAACATCCAGAAGGATTGATCCCTGAATAAACTGTAGTTACCTTTGGATGATTTTCTCTATATAGACAGTACAATAAGAAAAAGCAAGCAAGCAAGCAAGCAACCAACCAAAAAAACAAACTCAATTTAGTTATGTATTCCTTTAAAAAATCCAGAAATTTTGCATTGAAGACATTTGTTAACAGTAGAGTAGGGATTTTTGGCTGTAGCACTAGAAGTTTGCACACATACAAATGACTTTTCCTTTACATTAACTTTCAACTGTTCCCTGACAGAACTTTTTTCTTTCTACCTAATTTCTGACAGTGAAAGTAATCTGGACTGAATTGGGATATTTTGTAATTAATCTGGACAAAATACTATGCTGATGACTGACATATGGAGGGACACACACACACAAAAAAGCTGAGTTCTCAATTACACCTGTGTTAAACACTGGTAAATTGTAGTTAGTCAGATGCTAAGAAAAGAATCAGACTTACCTGTTCTGAATGCTGATTAATCTGTTAGTAATTTTAAACCGTCTACATTAGCAAATAGCATGGATCAATAAATCTGTAGACAATCATCTGATGCAAAACACCTGACTCACATGCATTGCATATTTAAGGGCCTGTGGAACTCTTTTTTTGTTTTCTCTTTTTGAAATGCTTTGGACTATTCCTAGTCTGGTCCCATGGACTAAATGCCTATGTAAAATGGGATTACATTTGACAGAGTCCCGAGGTTAATTTTCTGGCCTAGTTTCACTCTGAAGGTGCCCTATATACCTTAAGACTATGCCAGTATGTCAACCACAGCAGAAAAAAAGGAAAAAAATGGGAACTAGAGCTCTCCCAAACCCATCTGAGACACTAACGTAAGCAGATCCTGAGAGCATAACAAGGCTTGGCAGAATTGCTCCATCCTTGTCGTGTGCCAGTGGGAATCTTTGGCTAGACAACAGAATATTGTCACTCTATGTGTGGCACTGCCTCTGTCTGTAATCCGAATTATAGATGATAGGATCATCATTTGTGTGTGGTAAGCTGGAAGCTCCAGGTCATTTTTTCTGTCAATAAAAATAATTCAATACAGAAACATTCACACCATTTATTTCTGGATAGTATATTCCACTTGGGGTCTAAGTATCTTTAGTGGAAAGTCATATGCATTATTCTTTTATAAATGCTTAAGTCCTATGTGAATCCCATTTAATTCACAACTTTTGCCTAAAGCTATATTTTAGCCTTAAATGTTACTGTTTGGTTTGGCCCAGAGTATTTCAAGCTAACTGAGAAAAATGAAGGTACACTATTTCTAACCAGTTTAATTTAAACCTTTCTATCATGGCACTGAAATTAGAAAAATGTAGCTAAAAGTGAGGTCTGTCTTCGATCATTCTTGCAAATTCTGCAATACAGATTATTTCCTGCTGTTAGAGTAGCTAGGTCACGTTCCTCAAATCTTAATAATGAAAAGTTAAATAATTCCAAAGGGCAGAGCAAAAATACAAATGCTTGTGAGACCTAAGTTTGGTCCAAGAGGGACAAATTATTTTAATAAGAAGATGAAGAGACCTATCAGCAACACTCCCAGAGCACAACGTTCCACTATGAAAGCAGAATCTAATGGGATACTTTTTAAAAGAGATGCTTGACATACCTAGACCACTGACTGAAAATTTATACAAATTACCTTCCCCAAAACAAATCTCACAACAAATATTCATAAAGTGTATTTTTTTTCATCAAAAGTTAGTTGAAAATAAATACAACAAATTAAAAGGCAGGATATAAAACACCCATCTATACATGGATTTATTTGCACAAATTAATAACATATTTTATGTCAATCATGAATGAACAAGTTCATTATGGAGGGAGCTTCTTATTAGAACTCTCACCTTTAAATCCAAATGAAGACCTTGCCTGATTGTATATGAGTTACAGTGGATTGTAATTCTTCTCTTCCTAATTAAACTGATTTTCTAATTTCATTTGATATGCAAAGATTTTCATCATCCTCTGCAGTCCCTTGGTTTATTACTGATCTCCTAGCATAGAAAAAGATCCAATAGAAGAAATGAGGGGGAAAATGATTGCAAAATAGAATGAGAATGCTGTTTTTTCAAGTAACTTTTCTGAAATATTAAGACAATCAGTCTCTGAATATCATAATTCCAAAGTGCAAAAATATTTTAGGCTTCTGTAAATACGAATTTAATAAGACCAAAACTGATAGAGCTTTACTGAATATTAAACCGACAACAACACCTGCTCCAACACACACTATTTCTGAAGATTATGTTCTTCCTCAACAAAAATACAGAGCCGTCATTGCTCTTTACCTGAAAAACACTGGGGACAATGTCTTATGTTTATCAGATGTCTTACTGAGCCTTGATTGTTGTTACAATATTCCAATACGCTACTCACATACAAGTGTCTTATAAACCATACCACTTGTATTAGTGTCAAGGAAACCATGTTGTCTGCAAAGGAGGAAAATAGGAATAAAAAGATATTGCCACTGGAAAGTGATACTGCAACTGGAAAGCAATTCTTCAGGCTACCTAAATTATCATTATGTTTATCATGATAATGAGAGAAGAAAGTCAAAACAAGACAGGATTCAAAGGGGGCTTTTAGTAGGAAGCTTCTGATTCCTAGATGGGCTTCTGCCAGTTTTTGAGCTAACAAGTTTGGGCTTGTCTCTGTATGGTGTCATCAAAGCAGGCATGAAAATAGATATGTCTTAAATGCATAAAGTTAGGAAATTATCATCTCATGCAGCCATTATTGAAGTGTTTAAACAAAGATCAATGAAACAACTACTCTTGCAAAACACTTTCTGTGAGCTAGATTTGCCACAATGTAATACCTCAGGATGGCTCTGATGCAGAAAAGAATTTCTGTGTTCCCCATAAATCAGTGGAAGTCTCTTTAGTGTGGAAAAAGAGCAAATTTGCAAAGTGTAGCACCTGATGCTGAGGACCTGACCTCTACATTATATGTGTTTTGCAGAGTTTTATTACCTATGCAGTAGGTATGTTTATGCAGTAGTAAAGTTAATCTTACGGATTGAAGCCAATGAGCAGGTGTTAAGCATTAAGTGCACCTTGCATCTTGTAGTTTTTGTTTAACCTTGAAGCAAAAAAATTACAAGCTCAAAGACTTTTCGGTGAAACTGAAACAGCATGTGGGAGTGCGTGGAAAATTTGTTTCAGAAAATCAGTTCTGATGTGAATGAAAATACACCCAAGAATTTCTCTGAATTTCTGTTTACTAGAAAAAAAAAAATACTTCCAAATGAATAAAAAGGAGATCCAGTAAGATAAATTGAAGAATTCACATACAGGACTTGCCCCTTTTACAAAAAGTGTAAGGAGGTGTGATTGATAAACAAATCCCTGCAATGGAAAACAGCTCAGATGAGATGGGCAAGATCAATGTGCTTGGAAAACAAGGGAAGAATGTAGGGAACGACTGACTGCTGCAAAGAAAGACAAACCTCAATACTAAGGGGAGCAGTGGATAGCCTTTGTTTTAATAAATGGCAATATCAGATCAACTCTTTGCATCAGCTGAGTGTACCAACAGGATGTGTAAGTGGCCTTCCTGCAGCTAACAGAGAGTATTGCCATCCTGAGCTGGCAAGGCCAACATGGTGAAAGTGTAACTGTGGTTTAGCACAATAAAGGACAAAAAAAATGAAAAACAATTAACACAAACTTCGACGAGGTCAATAGACTCAAGCTGGCTTCAACCTATTGTACCTTTCTAGTGATTGGGAACACCCAGCATCAGGATCATGAGCATGTAGAGACACCAGTAATGGGAAGATAGGTACAGTGATTCAACTGCTAGGTGTCTGTAATGTGCTCTCAGTACACCGCTTGTGTGCCTCAATGCAAAATACCATGTAATAACAGCAAATCTGGTATTACAGGTTAAACCCTCTTCATGCAGAGGAGGGTTTCTCTGAAAGAAGCTGGAGAGAGAGCACTGGACTCTGACAGGAGAACATAAATGTCACAAGGTGTTATTTCCTTTACTCAGCTGTGTATGTTGGGATTCTATCAGGAAAACTTCAGTAAGCCTAAAGCAGAGGTAACCATTTCTATCCTGTTTTGAGCCTATTATGAATTACTCTTGTAGCATTACCCTCAATTTGATCATTTGCATATCTAAAATAATTGCAGCTTGGATTTAAATTTAAAAGGTACATTTAAAGAGGACAATTATACACACATATTGCTGCGGTACTATATTATCATCATCAAAGAAAGAGTTCATTTACATCAACAGCGTGAAAGTCAAACAGGCAGTCATAGGAACAGGATAATGAATAAAAAGAAAACCACCTCAGCTGCTAATAGGAATAAAGCTTTGGCACAAGAATAGCTTCACTAAATACAATATGATTTCATTTGATTCATCCAAATATCATCTGGATAAAAATTTTCAGTAGTTATAGTGGGTAATATCTAAAATAATAGCTTGTGGATTCTATCAACCTTTTTTCTCCCCAAATGCATTTGATTTTTAAGGTGAAATCAAAGGAATAATGCAATTAGTTACTTGATTCTCCTTCTACTCTGGTTAATTACATATATACATTGATCAAATTACTCTGATGTGTTTTTTGTTAAAAACCTCTTTAAAATGGCTAGCAGCAAACTTACGGCAGAAATATTCCCATCAGTTATTATTGGGCATTATATTCATATCTAACATATATATGTAAGATATATAAGAGATTTTATAAATTACCACACTGTGAAGGACAATGGGTCATCCATTCAATTTTCCTAATTCAGGGAAGGGCAATAAGGAAGGAACATGAAAACATGGCAAGAGCAGAATTGTCCTTACACTGATATATTTTTCACAGCTACAGGCCACAAGGGATTTCAGAACTAGATACTGCATTTAGAATGTTGCATTTAACACACACTGATAACTTGTCTTATCTATTTGGAAGTAATTTATACCTACAATTATAAGTTGTGTGGAAAAATAATTATTTTTCTTTTAAGCTGGCTAACTGATAATTTCACTGAGCGGACTTCTTGTGATCAATCATTCCCTGTTTATCATCTTAACATCATTCATCTCTGTGTAGCCTCATTCACTTGGCCCCTCATCTATTACTTTTTCAGTCTGATGAATCCTATTCCATTAATACTTCCTGATTCCACCCCAAAACATTTTTGTTTTTGTGTTCTGTCCTGCTGCATCTGAGTATCTGTTCTGTGTGTCAGTGCTCCATGCCATTTTCTATGGTGCGTGGTGGATCCATATCTAATTAAGCGAGAGTGCATGGCAGAGCAATAGGCTAATGAGCCACTGCAAGGGCTTGCTCTGAGCTAATTTTCGGTTGTTTTGTATTAGTGTCACAATGTGGAAGATTGAAAATAAGACTATTAAAATTTATATATCAATGACATAAAAAAAAAAAAAAAACAAAAATACATTCAGCAAGAAAGGCACTAAAAAGTGTAATGAACACAAAAATATAAGTCTTCAAAACTGCCTGTCACCGACAGACAAAGTGCCTAGCATCACAGAAAAGTCCTTCCACAGTCTGGGGACACCATCAGCATATATTTGATTGGAAGTACATATGAAGTTTAAGAAGTACAGATTTTTACTGTGAATCCTGGTATTTCAGAGGTGCTCATTTTCTTTATAACTGCATCTTATATAAAAAAAGGTCACTCTGCTGTGAATAAAGTCCCTATTAGTAAATTTTTTCCTGGTGCTCATTCATCACAATTGTATTGTTAATGGTTTCACTTTTGAAATAACACAACATCTGTCAAATAAAAAAATATTTTTTTCCTGAAGCTTCTCCAATTGTTTTTCTCCTCTCAGACATACAGATTCATGGAAATAGGTACATCTTCCACATTTCCGACAGCAATATTTTTTATTATTATTATCAGCCTTATTTGTCCTATTCTTTCAAAACTTTTGTATTATTGTTTTCTCATGATAAGCCATAACCTCTTCAATTAGACCATTCATAGGAACTATGGTAATTTTTTACTGTATGGTAATAGTATAATATTATTAAAAATAATAATGGCAAACCCCAAAGTTTGTACCTTTCAGAGTCTCTTGAGGTCTTCTTTTGTTATAGACCAGCATTTTCATCTTTCATACATTAATCAGTATTCCAGTCTTTTATGATCACTCAAAGCCTCTAGAGTTGCTTGAGAGACAAAGTAAATTGAATATCCAAAGTTATTGATTAACTGTAATTTTCATTTATGATTTTCTTTATATTTCCATGTTGTACTCTTAGACATCTTGAACAGAAAATCTGAAGAGAGAAGGCAACAGTGTGTACATTCACACTTCCTCTTTGTCGACTAAAAATATCTCTTTTGTTACTTCTGTTTTTACAGGCAATTATGCTTGTGGCACAGCCAGTAACCAAATGTGGTAGAGAGCTCACCTGGAACACTCGTGCATAACTAGTCAAATCAATCCTTCATCAAATAAAATTCCTTAAAAACAACAAACAATTAACCAAATTCTAATACTTTTCCAATTAGGTTATTGAGATTTATGTGGGATTTTTTGTATCACTCCTTTTTCTGAACCTTGTCACTTGGTAAGTTGACACATTTTCCTTTAAATTCTAAAGTGATTTCAGCTTAACCATTCTTACAAGAAATACCAAAGAAACTTTTGTGAATTATTGTCAGGCAACACTCCTTGATGCTAGGGCATAGTCCATTCTCCTAAATGTCTGAACATATTAAGTGCAGGAAGTGCCATTTAAAACATGTACCTTGAGTTATTATCATATGTATTGGGAGAGGGGCTTGTAGCATTCTTTTTTATTTCTGTCTGTTTCCAAACCTTTTAATTACAAGTAAAATTTTAATTTTTAATGCTGGTGGTTTTGTCCTCCTAAACAGTCAATAACATGCAACAGTTCATTGTCTTTATATAGATCCTCATAAGGTGCTTTCTAGCTATCCATTATTGCCTTCATGTGGTTTGCATCCCACCTGTTTTGATGTAGTCATTTTATTATTCAGGCACACAAAAGAGGGGACCTTTCTGCAGTTCTGCATAACCAGTATGTTTTGATTATTAGGGGTGTTTGATGATACTGGGAATTTTGACAAAGTCGTCTCTTAACAGTCACACCATTTTCTGATCCTTTAAGAATGCATTGTATAATACTGGTCCTAACACAGACCAGTAAGAACATATCTGTAGAAAAATGGTTCATACTGAAGGTGTGATAGTAGCTATGCAATTCAAATGGTTTCGTATTTGGGACTAGCTCTAGTCTAGGCTGAATGTCCTTGTGGCTGAAGAATAACAGATATGCTCCTGAAATACATGCTCCACTCTGGTTTTGTCTAAAATAAATAGTTGTACACACTCCAAGACCACTCCATGACACAAACCAAACCACTTTGCAGATAGTGCCGACTGTTTTTTCTAAAAACGCAATCTTCCTCTGCATAAAAAACGCAGTTTGGGACACTCCCCCATGGCAAGTGATAGCTTAATTCTCATAATTTTTGTATCTTTTTAACCAGGTTGCAGTATGCAAAGCAATTTCCTTTTTTATCCCATGAAAAGCTCAGGTTTTTTTGTGATCCTATGGTGAAGGACACTATCAATATGCATAACATCAGTGAGAAACCCTTGCCCTAGGACACACTGACTCCTTCAAACAGCTCCAGTGGATCTGTGAGGTATGATTTCTATCCTACAATTCTTCTTATTTTATCAATAAATTGCTAAATTTTTGTACTTTATTCTGCTTTAAGATCTAATATTTCTCTCCAGCCATTCAGATGGAAACTGCTCTTTTGATTTCCTTTCACGACTTTAGTATGAAAGCCAATTTATTTATTTAAGTATGCACATTAATAGCTGTGATGTATTTAAGTTGCCTTAGAATTCTGTGATGAATCCATGTTATTTGTCTTGCAGAAGGCAAGAAATTCTTCTTACCATACCACTGCTTGTCGTAACATAACTTCAGGAAAAAAGGATAAGCATAGATATGGGTGCTTGTATTAGCTCCAATGAGTGTTTCAACAATAATGCAGTCCAGATGACTGAACTCATTAGTATGGATTACATCCTCTTTCTAGCTAAATTCCTGATCAGAGTGGAATGGAAATGATAATATTGTTTGGGGTTTTTTTGGTTTGTTGTTGTTGTTGTTGCCGTTGTTGATTTTTTTGAGGTTTTTTTTTCTTTTCGTTTTGTTTTGCTTTGTTTTTGTTTTCTTTCTTATTTTTACTTACAAGATTAATCTTTTCTCATAATTGATATGAAATACAAGGTCTTGATTATCTTTCCCAGAGATACAGATAGCTTTTCTTGTAGAACCTAGTTCAAAGTGTTTTCAGTGTATCCTGAGGAAGAATTGATTATAAACAATGAGTTTATTGTAATCCTTCATATTTAAATATTATTATATAAAGGCCACTTATAATCCAGAGGGTTAAAAGTCTTAAACACGGGCAAAAATATGCAAGATGTATGAAACTTTCTTGATTTTTATTATGAAGTCTACAGCAAAACGACAATTTCATTTGGACAAGCTGTGTCCCATTCAGCTAGACTAACACGTTTTTCAAGGACTAAATTTTATCTTGTTACAAAATATTTATCTGATGTCAGTGAAGCTTATGCAGAGTCAAATTAAAATTGTATTTTTCAACCCTACTCATATGACACAAAGTTGATGTTGCCTCTGTTGCTGTTTGTTTCTTCATTATTCATTGACTGAAGAAAAATTGTTTGTGGCTCATATGGGAAGAGTACATTTATTATACCTTGGCTCAAAACCATTAACCTTCCTGTACTACAGTTCCACAGTATATTTTTTACACACGATTTCAGTACATTGCAATCATTTTTATTTGTCCATACAAATAAATGTGAGCATTATTTTCTACACCTAGTTGACACGAATGAACCATATTTCCAATATCACAATATCTGTATATGTGTGAAATACAGAATACTACTGTATTTATTTATCTTTCATTTTCTTCTGACCAGAGAGATTTATTATTTTCAGCTTAACTTCCAGCTGTTATTTTTGGTTAGCCTCTATCTAATTGCTTTTATGAAACATCAATGAATTTGTTTCGTCACTGAAAGAGTTATTGTTGCCACCAACCTGAAGGCAAAGCTGAGTTACTTGTCACCCTTCCAACTGTAGAGTATATCTATTAATTTCTATCTTTTTTTTTTTTTTAAATCTTCTAGTCTCTTCTGTTTACCTGTTTTATTGGTATTTTATCTCCAATGCCATCATATTCTTTCTTACTATATACATTAACTATATAAATATTACTATGTATTGCATATATCCTTCCTTCTGATAATACCACAAACCTGTTAATTAACTTTTTCTGCAGTTCTTGTCCTCTCAGTAGTTTTGGCTCCTCTTGGGGAGGAGAAAGGGAAAATTGGCAGTGAAGTTGAGCCCAGGAAGGAAGGAGAAGGGGGAAAAAGGGGTTTTAAGTTTTGGGTTTATTTATCACTACCCTACTCTGATTTGATTGCTACTAAATTTAATTTCCCTAAGTTGAGTCTCTTTTGCCTGTGATGGAGTGATCTCTCCCCATCCTTATTTCGACGAGAGCCTTTTGTTATATTTTCTGTCCCCTGTCCAGCTGAGGAGGGGAGTGATAAATTGGCTTTGGTGGGTACCTGGCATCCAGTACATACACTAAAAACAAAATATTTTTTATCAAATTTTATACAAAAGTGAAAAGATTTCCATGTGCTCGCTTGGTGTGTTTTCACATAAAGTCTCTAACAGTCTAATTCACTTAAAATACTACTTTACATTTCTAAATAGAGATTTTTCCAAACATTTCGCACATTCAGAAATATTTTATTGAAGATTGCCACACCCGACAGAGCTAATAGGGCAGATTGTCCAATATGGAGCCATCCTACCAGCACTACTTTTGTAAACCTACTATTTTGATGATAGTATTTTCAAGAATATAGTACAATTAGGTTTACTAGAACAGGCTCCATGTGCACCCTTTGTGTAGAATATGGGTATGTAGCAATTTTTAGATGGCAAGCAAAAACTATACATATTCAGGGTATTAAACCACATGTAAACTTTAATTTTACACAGTGCATGTTCAGAGCTGTCAGACAGTTAAAGATTTTGTAACAGATTTTTTGAAAATTATGTAAAATTACTTCATTTTTTCTATATTCTCCTAAGGTATACAATTAAATATTCAATACTTTAAGTAAAATAGAACTCTCTAGTAAAATCAAGGATCATGGAAAACAGCTACATATTTTGCAAGGATGAAATAGGATTATTTGACTGGAATTCCTTGTAAAATTATGTATTATTTGCAACTGTGCTCCTTAAATTAGTAGCGAATGGACCAAAGGCTGGGCCAACTACAGCACAGGAAAATTTTAAGGCAAAATTGCTTTGCTAATGGTCTACAACTAGACCACAAATCTTTATTCTGTCTATAAGATGCCTGAATGTGGAATCCCAATTGTCAGACCTAATCTGGACTGGCTAAAATGAATTTACACATTATAAGATCCTATCTGTCACAAGGTTGAACATGGGAGGAATAAGTAGAAGCAATCAGAGTCATTAGCTCAAACTGCAGGAAGCTAATTTAATTTAATCATAAAATTCTTTTTAGGAATAGATGAATAAAGGCATTAAAAAGCTGGTTTTTAATGACTACAACTGCCTTCACTAGGGACTTCACCAGGATTTTTCATCATCCATTGTACTGAAAAATTCATATTTATTAGGTATGGAGAAAAAAACCCAGAAGAAGACAGCATCAAACAGTCTCAAAGTTATTTCTTCTGATTGCATCATAAAATCAAGTCTAGCTGATATGTACACATTAAGAACTCTTAGTTAACCATTAAATTTTTTAATAAAAGCCAAATGGGTTTTTTTCCTAAAAAATTAGAGCAAATCTTAAACCCAAAAAGTTGTTAAATATTTCTTTTTACACCAGAACATGGATAGACATTATCAGATGTTGCCTAGTAGAAAAACTCTGTAGGAAAATTTGCTTACATTAATTTTTAATTACCACAGGGAAACATTTAATGGTTCTGTCTCAACTCTTAAAATAGGAAAAACACGCTCAAAGTCATTACCATTGTTCACTTTTGTAATAAAAGCTGGATCTTCCAAGTTACCATCCTTTAGAGAGGGTTTTTGACTTAGGCATTTGCTGTGACACATCCCAGAAGGTGAGGGTAACTCGAGCTCTTGTTAATGGATTCCTTGGGGTGGATTAGAGCGAGATGACACTGAAGGATTGGTGATATGTAGGGTTTATTTTGGAACAATTTGGAATGGAAAGGAGGTATGTAGCCATTTTTGTTTTCACACCTGAGCCAGTTATGCCATATCAGAAGGGATGAATAATGTGAATGTACCGATTCTCTTCCTGGGGCAGGGATTTACAACTGAGCCAGTTATGTAAAGGAGGACATTGGCATGATAAAAACCACTATCCCGCTTTGCAGAATCTGCTTCTTGTCAGCCTTCCCTCCCATCTGACTCAAAACCCAGCTTGTAGCCTCTGGTGGTGGGCATTCACCCCCTCTGCACCTGGGCTGTTCCCTTGCACATCAGCAGCAAAGCACCTGCTGGTTTTGCACATGGCTGATTGAGTCATTACCCATTAACATTTCAGTCTCTCACAGCAGCATGTCTATGCAGAGCCTTTTTTCAAGTTAAAATACCAAATTTGTATTTTTTAGAAAATTGCCATGGACTGAAGGAATACGAAAACTCAGTTGACACTGATTTCAAGGGAACCATGACAATCCACAAGAGCAGAGAATGACATTAAAGATGAATCTGTAATGTCACTACTATTAGTCAATTAATGTGTCAAATGCTATTGTCTGATCTATTCCCCTCTGTGAATAGATTTCAGCTTTCCAAGGTTAATAGTTTTACTACCTACAAGAGCATTCAGTTTTCATGCAACATTTTTTAAAGAAAAAAAAGTCTAAATTTAAAGTTTTCTAACAATACAGAACTTAAATGTGACAGTTTTACATGATTTTATTTAATGTAATTGAGCAAATAAAAACCTGTTACTCCTTCAAAGCCATTATATTTATCATGTTCCATTTTTCTCACCCTGAAGCTTCTCCATGTAATAGATTTCCAGGTTCTAGTGCCTGTAACAACTGCAATAGCTTGTAATTTTTAAAAGGTTCCTAATAGCAAGAGTTATTGAGGTGCTTGAGTATGAGATGCTATTGTTTGATAAATACCCTGAGAGCTTGCAGTGACTGTCCTCACAGTGAGCTCTTTTCTGAGAACCATATGTTTTAATTATCTGAAGGGTAAGAACAATAAATATATTTTATCTCTGCCCTATATTTGCAATGTCTGGCTACTAAAGCCTTGAGGAAAGACATATTCGAAGCACATTATTATTACACATTTGCTTGAACAGATATTTTTTGAGCAGTGAATACATTTTACTGCATTTCTTAAAAAATGCACAGCTTACTTTCCTTTAGCAACAATGATTCTGTTTTAACTATCGTAAAACTGTTCATGTGCAGTGACACTTCATGTACTACAGACTAAAGATAATAATATGAATCAGCCTAATTGATTATTGAGCATTCCGGAGATACAAAAGTTTTTATATGTATTTCTAGGATATATGGAATCTTGATCCATTAATTGTTATTACACATTCCCTGGTGGGTTTAGTAACTCACTACAGCTCCATGTTGCGATGGTTTGTGGCAGACTTAATAGGAAGGATCTCCCCGTGCAGTGGCTGACCTGCTTCTATCTACACCCCAAAGTACTCAACACTAATATAGGGAGCACAGGAACAGTGCATGTTGAGAGACAGAATGTAAACCTGGGGCCAAGTGGGAAAAAGCACAGATAAAAAACAACAGATAAAATTGCAAGTTGGAGTGTTAAAGGGGAGCAGAGAGAGGCAGGTAAATTGTGTCAGAAGACAGAAAGATATCATATAGTTACTAAACTATTTTTGGGGAGCTGCCTACAATTTTCTGTTCGCTGCTGCTACTTTTTGATTTTGCAGTTATTTGCAATGTGAAGAGATATATTAAAAAAAAAGATCTGTTGCAAGGAATATTCTGAAATTTGACAGAATGGAGTGTGTATTCATTGGGTCTGTAAAGGCAAGAGACATCTAGGAAGAAAGTGAATAATATTTAAAGCATATTTACAGCTAAATCTTGTAACAATTATTTAGTTTTTTGCAGGAGTGAGAAGCAGAAAAGGAATATGAGCAACTGATTGGAAGAGAACTTAGAGAATCTACCACTAAGTACTCTGACAGTACACTCTGAAATGAATAACAGTTTTATGAAATTTAATAAAAGTAAATTATTTCTGAAGTTAGACAAAAACCAGGAAAAACTATTAGTGAGATATAGGATCGATACGGTCAGAAAGGCCCCCTTTATGTCCGTTTGTATGAATAGCTTTCATAAATTACAATAGGCCTGGATTGATAAATATTTACCAGGAAACAAACACCTGAAAGGAGGAATAGCATATGATGAGTAAGGAGTGGGTACCAGCTCTTGGACAAGATCTGGCCACTAGAAGTCTTGCTGGATATGCATGAACCAATAAAGTCAGGACAGCACAAGTTTTCTCAGTCTGTAGACGGCCACTAAAAGACACCTGACATCAAGAAAAGGTCATGCAAATCAGGCCACAGCCAAGAGTGCAATAGCACCTGTGCCAAGGAAGACTGCAGCATTACAGAAACACCTAATGAAATAAGCATTGTTCTGAAGAACTGCCCGCACTCCTGCCTAAAAGCCAAGTGACATTAGTCTGTCCCCCTGCATCTGAGGAAACACCTGGGCTTGGTCCCCAGCTGCAGCTCCAACTGGGTAACTACAAGAGGAGGTGAGAGTGAGTGACTGGGTGAGTGAGTGAGACTATACTGTGTGAATACCTACCTTTTGTTAATGATAACAGTTTGATTGCATTAATAATAACTATTTAAGGAATAAAATGCTTCATAGAAAGGCTTCAGAGGTTGTGAAGTGTGTCTCCCCTTGACTCAACCCCCCCACTACAAAAAAAACCAGAAACAATTTATAATGGTCCCAATATAAAGAAAAATAAAAGAAGATATTTATACAGTGTATTTGCAGCACAAGCGTATTTCAGTAAAAAGTGGAAAAGGAAGATTTCACAGTGATATTTCAATTAGCATAAATTTATTATAAATACATCTAGCCTTTCAAATACACCACCTTCAATTCAATGCTTCTGATGTCATTGAGTTGAAAAACATTATTACATCTTTGGTACTCAACATTCAGGGAGGCAACGTTGGCCAGCTGACAAGCATATTCAGCTGGCTTGGCTCCGAAACCTAACCCCAGGCTTCAAAGTGTTTGTGAAAAACAGTGTAGGCTTTACATATTTCAATTTTGCAGAAAGGGAATTAAACAAAAAAATTGTATCTCGTTTGTAAAAAAAGATTTAATGAAAATATTTAGAAACATATAATATTAGCATTCCTTTTCCAAGCCACAAAGAAATTCAGAACCAACAATTCATATTCTTGTCTCAGATTCTGCATCCAGAGAGTTTAAAGAAATTACTGCCTTCTGATTTAACTCATGGAAAGGATCATTGCCTTTATAAGCAGAAGTTTCATAATGGCACCAAATAGACAAGCGTCATATTATGGACTCTGCTAAAGTAGCATTTTTATTGTGCTTTCTCCAAATAATCATTTTTGGATTTCAAGTCATATACTTTGGTACTATAAAATTTAGCTTTACTGCTTAGTTTGTCTTTGAATTTGCAATAATGCACATTAGAACTCTTTGAGGAAGACAAAATAATAAAAAGACGTAAGTGTAAACATATGATGAGTTAAAGTGGACAAAGGGCGGTTTGTTTGTTGACAGCATATTAAAATAAGCTACATCACATTTTATCATTCCTGAATCTGATTTGTTTTTTATATATATTCAAGATTATTTTATTTATATATCTCTTCTGTTTTGCATTTTGCCAGAGAAGATTTGCACGTTGTGATAGAAAATTCTTTGTTATGATATTTTTTAACTTTCTGGTGGGGGCCGGCCTCTTTTGCCAGGCAGGTAGGAACAAGACAAGAGGACATAGCCTCAAGCTACACTAGGGGAGGTTCAGGTTGGACATCAGAAGGAATTTCTTTATGGGAATGGTTGTTAAACATTGGGATGGACTGCCTAGGGAGGTGGTGGAGTCACTATCACTGCAGGTTTCCAAGAAAAGACTCAATGTGGCACTTAAGTGCCATGATATAGTCCACATGGGGGTGTTTGGTTAAAGGTTGGACTTGACCTCAGAGGTCTTTCCCAATCTAAATGATTCTGTGATTCTAGTAATATTATCTTATTTTTTATGTTGTGTGTCAGATATTTCCCTTCCTGCATGCTTACACTACTCTCAATAATTTCTCAGTGATCTTTTCTTTTCCTGGGCCTTTATTTGTGGAGATTAGGAACGGGAAGAAATATTGCAACATAGGATTTCCCATTTATTATTTCCTTTACTTGCTATATTTATTCAGTTCTAGAACTAATTTTAGGTCTATGTAAAGTGCATAGTAATGTAGATGTGAACAGCATAGAATCTACTTCTTTTCCTTTATCAACACCAGAACAAATACAGCATGGCAAAGAATAGCAAACTAATTTCAAGTCCCAAAACATGGCATTTTTTCCTTTTCCTTTTCTTTTTAGTTTATCTATTTATTTTTAACAATAATGTAATATAAAATGGAAAAAAATAACTTCACAGAAAATACAAGTTTCTGCACAGCTTAGATTCCAATATAATCTTTAAGAGGGTTTTCGGGGATTAGCCATGAATTTAGTGATGTAATAGATTCTTGGGATTCTATTTTTTTTTCTTTTTTTCTATTTTTGAATTATGGCAGGTCATTCAAAATGAGATTCTTACCTCTAAATGTTTTGTTATCAGTTCAGAATACATAAATATTATCTATATGATTATATACATTAAACTGGTTCCTGGACTGAGTAAAAATGTTACAGATAAAAATTATGTTTTCAGACCAATTAAAAGAATATGTTGAAAGAATTTCACTGAAGGATTTCAGCTTTCTTTTTAGTATTGTTTCTGGACTTTATTTGATGTTATAGAACTACAGAAAGACTAAATAATTCAGTATGGAACGGACTCTAGCCCAACCTCCTGCTCAAAGCAAGCTCAGCTTTGGGATCACCAGGCTGCATATACTCATAACTTTCCCTTTCCTCCGTAATGGCTGTGAGGCCTGAATGCCCTTAATTCTTACAGCCCATAACCCACATTTCAATTAAAACAATTTGAAATTAAAATTATTATTTCACTGAGATAAAGGGTCACTTTTACAGCTCCTAATCTTGCATGACCTAAGCGCGGTAACCTTGATTTACAATGCCATAAGATGATATTTAAGCAGTGTTCATTCATTAAACATTAATTTTAAATTCCTCTGTAATAAGCATTTAGCTTGCCAAAGTCTTATACAATGTCATATATTTTTAGGCCACTGACATACAAAATTCGTTTATACCACAGGAAAAAAATTGTATGACACTGAGTGTACAAGTTTCTGAAATGACTGGCCTCTGCAGTATTATAAAAAGCTTAACCCCTGTGAGCCATCCTAAGGATCAAGGAATGTTCCCTTTGTACAGCTTTTATTAATGCCTCATGAGCAAGTAGTGAGCAGTAATGAACTGTATGTACTGAAGCAGAACCTCAAGAAAAACACAGAGGGTTTTCAGTTCCTATGCCTTTGGGTGCTTTAACACAGCTTCTGGTCAGAGTTCTGGCTCGCAGTTTGAATAAAAGATGTATTTCATAGGGGCTTTTGACAACTGAGATTTTTATGCATATGTGTGAGCACAGTCCTGCCTTACCCACACATTATCAGCATATAGCTTGTATCAGTCTTGGCACAAAATGGAATGAGCACTACAACCCAATTGGCACTAGCAGTACTAGAACAGTAACATGAGATGAACTCAAATGAGGCCAGAAAGGAGAAAATTTTAAGCTACTCCTTGAAATAGCCTGACCTCAAGTCAAACAGGAGTGATGGTTGGGTTTACTGATTGTCATACAGAAATTCACAGCTTTCCAGGAATATGCTGTGTGCTACTGTGCTGAGTCTTGAGCCATCTTTGCTACAGAGACAAAAAGAGTAACATTTCAAGGAGGAACTAGGACACTGGTTCTTTTAATTTCTGCTTATATTTCTATTTTCCTATCTCCCAAGTCATAACAGTGAGGTTTTCAGCCTCAGTGTGTAATACATACCAGTGCATGGAGTCACATCACCAGTGAGTGATACATTTATCACTCCCATTTATTTAAAGAAACACAGTGCTTCATGGGAATCACCAAAGGAGACATGTAGTGGGCAGTCTGTGAGAGACACTTTAATATATATTTTTCTGGTTAGCAGAAATGAGGACTTCTAAGAAGCCAAATTAAAAATAGTTTGTCAGATTATAAACCAGACATACATGCCCTACAGAGACTGCCACAAAATCCTAGGGTCTAATGTACAGAGGGTTTTCAAGAAAAGGAAGATTTCTTCAGCAGAACTGAATCACTAGACCATAATTCTATTTCCTTTACAATGAAAACAAATTTGGTATGTTGTGACCTTTTGGATTTGGCAGATTAAAGTACACCATTTCCATATTTTTTTTTCTTACCCTGTAGTCATTATAGAAGGGCATAGTTTATAAAACCTTTCTTATCTCAAGTCTTCCCCAGGCACCTCAGATGAAACTGGTTTACAATAAAAATAATAATAGTTCTTCCTGGTAGTAAAAAATGAGATAATTAGACTAGCAATCCATAGAAATTACTGTCATTTTAAAAAGCAACCAAAAAAACCCAAACAAACAAAGAAAAGAAAAAAAAACCCACCAAAAAAAACCAAACCAAACCAAAAACCAAAAACCAAAAAAAACCCCCTACAGGATTAACAGAAACCATGGCTTCATAGCTTTGCATATACTATCCAGACAAGAGACATCCTCTTCTTATTCTTGTGTGTAACAACTCAAGTAGGTTAGAGCACGGTGCTGACACAAAGGCTGTGAGTCTGATCCCTTTGTGGGCCATTCACTGAAGAGTTTGCCTTGATGATCCTTGTGGGTCTCTTCGAACTCAGAATATTCTGTGATTCTGTGCATAAACTTTTCCTCTTTTCCTACTTCCCACTGTGCACTACTGTAAGTTGTAAAAATCAGACTCCTCAGTAAATCCTATATACACAACAACCTGAAGAAATTCCTCTCTAGCTAAGTGTAAAAGGTGATGTTTTCAAGTACTGGGTAAGCCACTCACACAAAAGAGCTCTACAGAACAATCTACAAGAAGAAATAAAGCAGTCAGGGTCAGAGTTTATATACTCCTTTTTTAGTCCCTTCTCACCGTAATGAGTGCACAATAGTTCTAGCTCAGTTAACCTTGTCTTATTTTAGCTAGACTTGATTTGATCCAAAAATACAGTGACTTTTCTTCATAGACGCGATAAGGCCCTGTGACCTAGCTGTGAGAAAGCAAAGAGCAGAAGCATGGCAGGACTACATTATTTCTGAAAGCACAAAGAAATAGCAGTGTGTGCCTGGGGACATTTGTGTAGCAGCTCAGTGTGTGAGAGCCATCCGTGACCCTGGATTCCAATTGGAGACACTTGTTACATGGAGAGGTACCTCCTCCCAGGTGCTCTTCTACAGCCATCCTCCCTCCCACCCTGCCTGGGCTGCCATAGCAATTGTCTAATCCCGGTTTTTGCAGGCTCAGACTTCTTGCCCTGTGGGTACTCTGTACCCTTTCCTCATCCTGTTCTCAGATGTGCCACCTCCTCCACACATCCTGACACTCATCTCTGCTATCCTTTTAACATGTGTCCTTTTTCACATGAAAATCCTGTAGAAGTAAAACATAAATCTCACACACAAACCCTTCCATTGTTTTGTTGGGGGCTTTTTTGTTCCATATTCTGAAAGAAACAACAAAAAAAAATTATAATCTTTGATTTTTCTAATCCTATACCATGGCTTGCTTTTGGCCTTTCCATAGTGCTCCATAGGCTTTAAATATCTTAATTGATATTATTAAATGCACACTCAAGCAGACTTGTAGTATGTTATTTTATTGTATCTTGCTTGCAAAATCTTTTTCTATCTCACCCTAACATATTAGTATTTTTGGATTTCAGTCAGATAGATTCCTCAAGGGACAGGAAAGGAACCAAATAACATCAGGTTTTCATCAGTTAAAAGCCACACAACTACTCTATCAAAGTGACTAGTAAACTTTACACACAAATACATAAGCTTAGAGATGGAAGTTGTCAGAGCTCCATGGCTATACGGAGTATTAAAAGTGACCAGTATTAAAACTGGAAAAGTACCTTTTCCCAATACTGTGCTCTCTATGAAGTTTCCAAATTTGGAACTAAGTTTGAATTAGAATTTGAAGTGAGTTTAAGATGTAATAAGTACTTGTGAATAATTTTATATGTTGGAGTTTCTGTGATCAAAGTATCTCCTTGCTTTATACTTCACCACACTAAGGAATGGATTCTGGTGTATAATTCCACATTACATAGACTCTTAACTGCAAAATATGATAATTTATGAGTAAATTTTACTATACTTCCACTTTTATTGTTCAGAAGCAGAGGATAAAAGGACCCTAATTATTTTCGGGTTTGTATGACACATGCTTTAAAATGAAAAGTATAAAAGTAGAAAGTATTCAAAATATAGAGACAAACTTAAAGAAAATGTTCTTCATAATGTTTTATTCTCTTGACAGAAGTTTACAGTGGCTGTGTAGAATTAGGAAGCACAAAATATCACAGTGACACTTCTGAAATATGTGGAAAGCCTTTTGCTGTGATAAAGAAATTACTGGGATAGGCCAACTCTCTATTTCAGAGGAAAAAAAAAAAAACAACTAAATATTTAATATGGGTAATGTACAGAACTACTTCCCAAATAGCAATAAAATTTACTATCTAACAGCAGACCAAAAAAAAGTTTGTGTTCCCAGTCCTTCCCTTCTGAAAAATGAGTAAAAAGAAAAGGTCAGGTTACCAGCAGCATGTTGATCAACCATGGGAATAAATAAAAATTATTATAACCAATGGACCCCAGGATTCTTCCTGAAATCATGAGCTACATATCAATCTAAGTGCTCAAAGGACACTTAGAGGAAACTAGGAAGACTCAGAAATATCAGTAGACTTTCTAATATTGAGGAACTTTCTATATATTTTAAACCACGTAAAGGTCAAATTCTCCAGGCTAAAATCAAACCCTCCACAAACACACAGATAGGCAGAATTCTAATGTCTATTTAATATGTTGAAAATTTGCTAAACTTAACATATTGACCTTTAAATCTCCAATCAGAAAATTCTGGTACATAATAATGTTACTAAATAAAGTAACTGGATAACCCATCACATTTCATTGCAGTATTCACTTTGAAAAATACATTTTGCAAAGATACTTTAAAAAAAACCCAAACAAATCGTGATGGAACAATGGATTTACAACCTCTGTCTAGGTGCATATTTTTGTTATATGAAAGATCCTTAGCTACGAGGAACATTCTGCTTCTGTCCTCCACCCTTATTTTTGAAGCAGAACTGTGTTTAACTGCAATGACTCTTTGATAGCATGCATGTTTCTTCATAAGCATGGTAAACAAATACAATCAGAAAAATGTATGCTCCAAATGTGATAAGCATCAAATGAATCATGGCACTATCCTAATGAAAATATGAAACAATTGTTTTCAAAACTATGTAAACGTATGTTATCGAGATATTTTGACTGGGAATTGCCTCCCGTATTAAAAGAAGAGAAAATTGGGTGAGATATTTTGGGGCAACACAAGAAACCTCCTGTTAGTGGCACAGTAACTTTCTTTAAAGTGGTCATTTTTAACTCATACCAAACAGCCAACGAAAGATTGAACTATGGCCCAAAACAAAGAGGATTTCCTTTCTTCCATTGTGTACCACCTATTAAACTGCTATTGAATTTAAAATGGCATAGATCTGAGTATTCTCATTTGCTCATTCTTCATTGCTTTCAGGCACTCAGAGTATTTAGCTACCTGTGAATAAATGTCAAGAGAAGTAAAATAATATTGCTTCATTTTCAAATCAATGCACTGTTTTTGCAAGTCCTCCATTCCATATCCCACTAGAAAGACCCTTCTCACCCCGAAGAACCTGGAGAGACATGTATAAACTTTTCACAGTATTTGGTCTGGCCTACTTCTCTCTTTCAGAAGTCACTTGTGATAGTTTACCAAGATCTAGTGAAGCTTGGCTCCTGAGTCTAAAGTGTTTATGTTCCATAAGCTGATACCTACATTACCTATGTATTTTGAAAGCATTCCAAAACTTCTGTAAATCATCCTAGGTCCTGGGGTTTTTTGAATAAATCTAGCCCGTGAAAAAAGTATTTATAATTAAGACAATTTTTATTAACAAATTTATTAGGATTCCATATAACCTTACCATATCAAAGAGTTTTATTTTATAAATGCTCAATTTTACAAGAAAACAAGAACAGACAATACACAAAATTGCCCATGGAATCCTATACTGTCTCAAAGAGGTGTCTGCAATTTTCTGCTGACTTATTTACAGAAGATGATGTGTAATATTGATCTTCTCTATTAGATAGATGGTGCTTTAGATAGAGTTTTATATTTCTTTTTTGAAACCCTCATTTCAACAATATTCTGGAAACTTTCAAAATTTGTATTTCTATTCAATAATTTTCGTAATCACTCTGGAATCATTAAAAATACTTCCTTTTTAATGATCAGCGTTCTTTGAGAATTAACATTGTATATACTTTGTTTCTCATAAAAATTTCAGAGAAAGACTACTTTTAAAAGCCAAGGGAATTGTCACCTATCATTTTCTTGCATATCAATATCCACGCATTCTTTGAAATCATCTATTTGATTCAATTGACAGAAAGTGTTAGATAATGTAGATCGGAAACATGCAACAATAATAAAGACAGTGAATAATAGCGCAGTGGCAGATTTATTTTGGGATTCAGTAACACTATCATCTTATTTAAACATCATGTTTCCCAGATTTTCCAAAATGCTTTGATGCAGAAAGCCTCTTTTTCCTTATTGCCAATGCTGTACATGTAAAGAAAATGAACTGAAATACATGCCATCTGGATAATCAAACTATTAAAGTTAGCAATCCTCTTCTATTAAACCATCTTGAGTTTGGTTTTAAAATTCATAGTTTATTTGAAGAAAATTGCCAGCATCCTATTCACATCAGATTTGAAGGGGCACTAATTTGTTATTCAGATTCATAGTAGTGCCTTTAGTATAACATTCAACAAGCCCACAAGCTAATAAATGTTAAATAAATAAATTATTCTGATTTACAGCACATCTCCTTAAAGCAAATAGATGAGAGATAAGGGGAAGGAGTTCAAAAGTAATTTCACCACAGTAAGTATGTAAAAATTGGAATGCTTTATCTGGTCAATATCTCAAGTTTTCAAACCTCTTAAGTTTAAAAATATCGAGGGTAACTTTATTTGTAAGACACAGATGGATGAGTTTTGAGCTAGAATTCTTATGAAGAAGTCTATTACACATAGCTTGATTTTATACATCTATTTCTTACTTTTTAAAAATATTTTTCTTTTGAGCAAAACCAGGGTCCAAATGGATGCTTATTTTGGTGTTACAGCTATAAAGAAACTGACCCTTTTCAAACAATTTGCATGTTTACGTTTTTACTTCTCCAAGTGAAATCCAGTTAAAATTTCAGGTACAAAAGAAGTTGTAAGTGAAAATTTGAGTAGTTAAATCTTTAACTATCTTAATGAAAGAAAAAAAAAACAAAGTGCTATTTGTTTTTGCATTTTATGTCTGGTAAAATGTTTGTGCCAGGCTTTAGCAAGGATGATTTAAATAAAAAGCAGAAGAGGAAATGAGAATTTCTGATTACGAAATCTTGCCCATGGTCTGTCTAGAGATGGACAAGGCAACTGTAGATTTTGACATGAAATCCACTCATTTGGTGCCTCGTTGACTCTGGGTACAACATGAGATTTTGACATGCACAAGTGTACCACAAAATATATGTAGCATGGGAATATGAAGCAGCTAGAAGAACACTGAACAGTGGCTAACACAGATAGCAAGGAATGTCAATGTACTGTACTAAGCAACAGTATGGCCTTCTAAGTCCCATCTTTTTAAGACATGCAAGTAGTCTGCAATGAGGTGAGAATGGGGTGAGTTCCCCCACTCCCTGAAACAGCTCCCTGGAATTGCTTAGTCACCATGTTTCAACTGCTAGAAAACAGAAATTGCCTTACTAAATATATAGCTACTATGAGGTCATGATAAAAGTAGTGCAGAACCATTCAATCCTGCTCTCCCACAGTGCAGATAAAACTTGTGCTTATGTCTAGGTCTGCAAGTAATATATTCCTTAAGAAAAGGAACCTCCTAGTGATGACTTTAAGCAGAATTATCTGTCCCTTCCTTTGATTTTGTTGTAAATGTAAGCTGATGGTATCATTCTCACCTTTAAACCCCCTTTTAAATGCAAATAGATGTTATCATGTGTGTAAGTAGATGTTGCTTAATGTTTATGGAAATCTTTGTATTTTATGTACTGTCTGGCAATTTTTTAAGAAGTGAGGCCGGAGCTGCACAGAACGCATCTTATTTGGCACACAATCTTGTTTTATGTGCATCCTAAGCTGAACTTTGCTTGAAACAGAGTAGGGGACACCTCCCAAAATGACCCCCAGAGACCACTAGAGACCCCCAAAGGGGCCCATGCAAATGCAGACAGAAGAATTACATAAGGCAGCCCAAGCTAAATGACTGCATTATATAGGTGGTACTTATATTATGTTTCATAGGAGGGTTTATGTAAACTTTATGTATAAATTCTTTTTGTTTTCCTCTCTGGAATGCTGAGTTTTGTGCCTTACACCCTGTACGGAATAAACAATGTCTCCTTTCTAAACCTAAGTCGGTGTCCATGTTTAGAGAGTTACCAAAATTTGGCAACATTAAGATAAGACTATACTGCAAGATACAATTCATTTCACACAGGGTCCACTCTCCCCCATTCTGCCACAAAGACATATTGCACTTCTATGAAAGTTTTCTTTAAATGAAAAGAAAAATTAAACAAAATTTCTTGTTCTGTAATTATTTTACTACTGTAAGAATTTGCAATGTTCAATCACTGTAATATGTAGGAGGGTAGTACTTTTTCAACCTGTTACTATCTCTCTAAAATATGTTTAATTTCCTATCAGCAAGGCTACTGAAGGGCATAATGAGAGGCTACATGACTTTTCTAGGAAATGTACTTTTAAACATCTGTGAAACCCTGGGCTATAATCTAAACCAAAACTGAAATGCTTTTGTGAAGTGAAGCAGAACATTGCCCATTCAAGCCAGTGGAGAATCTGATTTAAAATCTTTTCTTATCCAAACACAAGAGTGATCCTTTCTATAGGGAACAATTTGCTGAACAGAATTTTTTCCTTATTTCTTGATGGTGTTTCCAAATAAACCTCTCATAAAATTAATAATATACTTGTAATACCTGTAGAATTATCGTTGTTTTCAACAGCAGCAATAGGTATAGAAGAGATTATTATTTCTGCAAATTTTATGATTATCCATCATGTAATTTGAACCACATAAATTCTGTCCAGAGTTTTAGAACCAAGTCCTGTAAAGTCTGCCTGTGATACAGGATGAGAAGATGCTCAAGCCAATAATGAAACCCACCAAAATTAAGGGCAGAGGAAATTCTCTTGAGGGAAATACTACTAACTTGAAATGCTGCAACTGTGATCTTAAGGCACCTAAATGTTTAGCAGAGTGTGTGACAGCTTTGAGAACCTACATTCTATGGATCTTTTTGTGGATCTGGGCCAACATAATTAAGAATTCTAACTGATCCCACACAGCAGCTCCAAAGAATTTTAACTTTCATTTTCAGCTCTCTAACCATGTACAAAGTAATGGACCCAAGGGAAAGATATAAATCCCTGTATTTCAGGCCAGACTGACCTCTAACTGTCAAGAGTTGGGGGGAAATTCTGTCTGGAAATGTTATGTCTTAATTGTCTCTTGCAGGGATTCTTGAGCTTTACTGTGAAGAACTAACCAGCAAAATTAGTAGTTCGATTCAGAAAAGCACTGCCTGTGACAATGTCTGAGTTTTTCAGTTACTAGTCTCAAGACCTAGCAGATATTTCTCAGCTGCCTAAATCTGAATTGTAAGAAATAAAAAAGTTAAAACGTTTTTTTATAATCAAAGAATTGTATCAAGTAAAATGTTTTTGTACTAGGAATACTAGAAATTAGAGCTTTTTTATTTTTTGTTAGTATTATAATGTTCTTCAAATAATCCTATCACTACACCCTTATTATTCTATATTTTAAGAAGAATTAATAGAGTCAGATTTTACAGTGTTCCTTGCTCATATATAGTTACCCTGAGGTACTCCAATGTGATCAGTAAAAAACACATCTGAACAAAAATTTCCATGTGGACTCAGACAAGGAATCTTCCTGATTTAAGAGGAATTTCTTACTTTATGAATGCAGCTCATCATGAATAGCATGCAATTTACAATAACTATTTTTTTACTATCTTTTAAAATTGGAAATTATATAAGATTTTCAAGATTTTAACGCAGGATAAATATTGATCCCTGAGATGTTTTTGTACTGGTTTTTTGAACAAAAACACTTTTAAAATATGTTTTTAAAAAATGTTACTGTAGAAACAAGAACTGTCGAAGTGCTGTCAGCTAAATATATTGTGGAGGGAACCCCAAACTTTTATCTATATAGTTTGTACATGAACCTTTGTTGGATTCTGTCAGTTGTGCAATATCTACACAGATTACAAAGTCTGATTATTACTTTAAAATTATATAGGATAACAAGCAGTATTTCAAGTAAGACAGTCTTGGTTCAAGGATTATTACCTTTCAACAAAGTCAGTAAGGTAATCACTACAGATCTGTACAGTACTTTTACTAGTCAGGATTTAGGAAATAACAATAGATTTACTTAAGATTGATTTTAGTTACTTTATTATTGATAACTTGGTAGTGGTTTAGTTATTTGCAAATATTTATAGATAAAAACAACGGCACTTATGGGTCTGTTGTATTTGATTGCTATTACCCGTGGTTCTTTAGAGCTTAGTTCTAGCAAAATCTCTCTGTATGCTCCATTATTGCTGTTTCCTTGTGTGCTCATTATTGCTCTTGCTTGTTGGACTTCTGAGACTCTAGAACACGTGTACTGAAGGAACACTCTTTGCCAATTGGGGCTGTCATTATCCATCCTTTACACTCCTTAATTCCTATGAGAACATTAGCCTAAAATACAAGGTGTCTAGAACTGGAGCAGAGAGTTAAAATAGGACTGGCATCTGGATTTGGGTAAGACCTGAGCAGCTTACATTAAGTGTTTAAATAATGGAGAGAATTCTACCTTTCAATTACATGACAGGTCCAATTTGTCAGCACAGAAGGATGAAGGTAGCGAAACCATGTTTTGGGGGGTGTTTTTTCTTCCTTATTTTTTTCCTTTTTGCCTTGCTAAGAAGAAAGAAATTTTTCTATAAACTGATAGGCATTGGAGAAAATTTTGTTCTATGCCATGATCACTTTGACAATTTAGGTTAGAAAAACTACGGAAAATACAACCTTCTTAATCTTTGCTCTTCTTTCTCCTGAATTACTAGGAAGTGTTAAAAAGAAAAAAAACTGATCAAAAGAACACAGGTTTGCCTGCAAAACCAAAATGAAATCCAAAGCTTCTCACCTAGTTTTGTTTTGGGTTTTTTTGGTGGGTTTTTTTTTTGTTTTTTTTTTGTTTTGTTTTGTTTTTTTGTTTTTTTGTTTTTTTGTTTTTTTGTTTTTTTTAACAAGAAAAGGCACAGTTGCTGGCTTTTAATTCAGGTCATATTCAATACCTTCATGTTGTTAACACAATCAATTCTATCCTTATACTACTCAAGAATTACAGTTTTGGGAAAGCAACTTACATAAAAACAAGTTTCTTGTTTACAGCTGTCAAATCTTCCTTTCCAGTGAGACCTGATTCCTCAAGAGTCATCTGCTTCCTTTCAGGAACATATTCTCTCCTGATACTCAGCCATTCAAAACAACGTTGAAGTATTGTTGGGGTCCAGAGTTCCTTCTATTTATACATGCAAGTCTGGTACTTCATCGAGATTTCCATCCTATGTACCATAACTGTTAGCAACCAAACAACTGATAATATTGTGTTTTTAAATATGGTTCAAAATAGTGACTCCTTTATTCTCTTTCTGTTGTGCAGAGATTTTAAAGAAATTGCAGTATGCAAGTTGGCCTTAAAACTGTATATTCCAAACAAGAACTGATCCCCTGTTGAAACAAATGTGAAGGGATAGCCAGCTATAAGAAAAAGTGAAATCCACAGCTGTTTAATACAATAAATTGGAGTTTCAGTAACAATGGATCTATCATGGAAAAAACATTTTCAAACGTATCACAATATAAAAAGCATTGGATGGAGCAAGGAAATTATTTTAATTTTTCCATATCCTGCATTAGCAATGCACCCATTGTATGATTAAATACAGTTTATCTTATAGTTATATTAGACATTAAAAAAATAGGGGAAAAAAATCTGGAAAAAAAATCAATATATGGCACCAGATATAAGGACTATCTCTGATATGGGCATCACTGAAGAGGCCTGGTCTATTTAGCTTTTTAGCAAAAAAGATTGAGATCTGTAAGGACAAACTAGAGCTCAAAAAAAAGTTAACAAATATCCATGAAATCAGGTGCGGTGCAGAGAACACAAATAGGAAATAATAATTTGGACCTTGCATTGTTAAAAAAAATATTGCACCAATAGAAGCAAAAAGTTTAAGAATGTGCAAGAAGCTAAAAATATTTTTTTCTTTTCCCATGCACAAGATTTATGAAACCAATTGCCAAAGGATGTGGTGGGAGCATATGATAGAAGTTAAAAAGGGTATCAGACACATTTTGAAGGACAGGATTTTTGATTCTAAGGCAATCTCTAAATTAAAAAGTCTGCAAATGGATGAATGCTGGAACCTGAGAGGTTAATGAGAAATGACAGATCAATGTTTGCCATGAATTTATTTTTTCTATAAATATCCAGGGTGATGATGAAGGCTGACTTGTGTTCTAATTCAAATGGAAAATAAGTAAAGTTTGATCAGTTACATTGGTAGAAAAAGCAAACCCTCTGGAAATAGGTTTTCCATTGTGTAGTCATTGTATAACAGAGATGGAGTGTGGGAAGAGGACAAAGATGTCAGCAGGGTCACAGTGATGTTTTTCAACACAGTGATTTCTGTGTTTCTTGTGCTAATTGTAACGTCTCCCAAATTCCCAGATTATTCATTTTCTGCCTAATTGGTTTGCAGTAACATATTCTGCTTTATCCTGTTTTTGCTAATGATAATTATGTTAAGAAATCATGTCATTAACATTCTCTTGGTGTATTAATAACATGTTGATCATCAAAATATATTAATATCTTTGCTACAAAAATATACTTATTCAAAGTCTATTTTTTCTTTTATTTAGTTTCCTGACTCATTTTTGTTTCAAAGGCTTTTATTTAGAATGAAAAGATAAGATAAGTTTCTTTACCAAAAGACAGCATAATTCCAATGAGAGCCAGAAGACCTGGGTACTAATCCTGCACAGTACTTCCACATGAAAAACATCAAAACATGAAAGCTGTGCTCAGTTTCAGGATCCAAAATTGAAATTAAACTAGGGAATCACACCCCAAAAATTTGAATTGCCGTCTGGTAAGCCAGACAGTGGCAGAAAAAGGTCAGTAACAATTGATCGCAATGGAACTGCTCAAGTGAATACAGATTTTCTGACTGAAAAAGTGAAGCAGCCATAGATCCTAAGCTATTAACACAAACACCTGTAAGGGGAATGAGTACTCTGAGAAAGTTTATATTGTCATAATGTCAAATGCACACATTAATCCCAAATTTATTTATTAAAAAAAGATAAAATACATAAACATGGGATTAACATTCAGATAACATTCTGATAACAAACATCACAAGCCTCCACTCAGTTATTTGCAAGGGAGCTGCATCAGTCTGTTATATTATTCTGAAGAATGCAGTCAAAACATTTGTTTGCAACAGGTCTATAGAGATGACACAACAGATGACAATATTCCCGTCCAAATACACTACAGATACTATTTTACTCACATTTTCATCAAAAGCCATCCCCTTTTCATTATGATAGCGCAACAGTAAAAAACAAAAAAAAACAAAAAAAAAGTGCTCCTATGCCTTTGCAAACTGCCAGATTTATTGTTTTCCACAGCAATTACATACTGAGCCCTCATTATAAACCCCCTGCCTTTTCTAACAAGTATGTGCGATGCGCCAGCGCTGCCAGCGCTGCAGCGGCCCCAGCGCAGGGCACGGCTGAGCCCCTCAGCCCCGGGCGGGCGGGCGAGAGCCCCGGGGAAAGCCTGGCCAAGGGAGGGCAAAACGCTGCCCGGCAGCCGGGGCTGAGCGAGGGGAACCGTGCGGGAAACAGCGCTGCGAGCCCCGAGGGGACAGCGGGAGCAGGGACGGAGGGATGGAAGAGAGAGCCGGCAGCGATGGACGGCCCTGCGGCCTGGGAGGGACCCCGGCGGGGCAGAGCTTTCCCGTAGGAAAGATGCAGCTGGAGCAGGGAAAAGGGTGAGGAGGAAGGAATACGAGAGAGGAGCTGCTATGGACTGACAGCAGCTCCTCATTCCCCATCCCTCTGCACTGCTTCGGTTGATGAGGTATAGCAATCAGGAGAGAAAAGGAGCAAAGCTGAGCCTGAAAAGAGGGAAGGGATGAGATATATAACCTTGACGGAAGGTGTTCTCATATTTCCCTTTGCTTCTCACCATGCTGTGCTCTTTTAATTGTCCATAAATGCATTTTCCCCAACTCGAATCTGTTTTTCCCACGTCAGTAGCAGATAAGGGATCTCCCTGTCTTTACCTCGATTTTTTCTCTCCCAGCCAACTGAGAAGGGGGAGTTATATAGCAGCTGGGTGCCACACGGCAGCCAGCCAAAGTCAGCCCTCCACAAAAAGTATGGTTAACCTTGCAGCTACCTACTTACAGGAATCAAACACATATTCCAAAGCTTGCAGTGCTCAGTAATTTAAAACTATCCTCTTTATAATGAGAAACGGTACCCGAAATGCTGTCAAAACGACATAAGGGCTCTATAGGTAGCTCCTATTTCTAATTATAATTAATAGGATTTTATAAGATGACAGTATTTGCAAATAGCACTTCAAGAGACAGCTATAAAACAGGTTTTATTGTCTATTAAACATTCTAAAATCTTCACTTTTTAAAAAAGGTTCAGTTTTAAAGGTAATGGTTAGCTTCAGCTAATCAGGAAACATACACTGCTTGTGAACAGGAACATGACTTCTCTTTTACTTATTTTTCTAGTAGTTTAACAAACAAGATCATTGTTATGCAAAAAAAATACATTAGATAAGGAAATGAAGCGTCACTAGAGTTTGGATCAGCACCTTGTCTTGGATTTATAAAGACTAATCTATTTGCAAGAACTAAATCTAGGTCTAGATTTAATAGTTCCACCAGATATATAAGAAACTTATGACCCTCCATTCACTTGTTATGAAATACTTTTACTTTGCCAAGAATTCCGTTAAGAATGTGAAGACATGCATCAGCAGAATATATTTCTCTCACACATTACTCTGCATTAGGAGAAAAGATTAACCCCTGTCTCAAATGTCCTCAGAGGGTTGGGAGTTGCTTCACTGCAAAGATATCTGGAATCATAAATTTGCCTTTTCTTTTCCAAGTGCCAGCTTTGAGCCTTCCCTTCCCGCAGCTCTGCTGGGGGACCTTCTAGGTTTCATAAGTTCCGCTGGTATTTTTCCTTTTGACAGTTACATTAGTTCTCCACAGTTTCTATAATGAAAGGTGAACAAGGTCTATTCTGAGCTCTTTCTAGGGCTGGGATTCTGTGAGATATCAGAGACAATCCTACAGGATATAAATATGTGTCTTGCACTGATCCTTTTAGTTAGTTTCAGTGTTTGCCCCCTCTCTTTGGCTGTGCTATTCAGGATCTGCTAAGGAAAGCTGTGGTCTCTTTCCCTCATATCAGTATCAGCTCTCAGTCTTTCCCTACAGCTTAATCATATATATGTGGCTGCTTCCTACTGTCGCAAGACGAAAGGACTCATATTTAGCTCTTGAGACTCTTTCTATCAAGTAAGTATTTTTGGATGGAAGACAGGTTTCTGCTGCAACATAATGCACGATCTATTTCAAGCAGTTCACCAAGTTCTAATATATGGGCAGAAAATGATGGCTGTGAAAGGATAATTGGCTAGCCACATAAAACAGCTTTAACTCCCTTCACATGCTTAGCTTAATAGTTTTCTTAAGGGCATTCATGTTTTCATGGTCCCAATAAAGGTTAACAGAGATAGGTCTCTTTAGCCTTAGCTTGTTATCAGGTCAGCCCAAAGAGAGGAGAGGAAGTTCGGCAGCATAGTCCCAGATTCCTTATTTCCCCTTTTTTCATTTTTTTTTCCTCCTAAAAAGTACATATATTGCATTGACTACGGTCTTCATGCCTTTTAATAGCTTAGTATATACTTAAACTAAAATTTGGACTTAAATGCTTCAATACTTTTCCTGATGGAGACACTGTGAAGCTTCTGCCCACTTTTTATTTCCCTGAAATGTAGTATAGCCAGCTTTTGTCAATTGATATTGCAGTGGTTCACATACATCACCATCTTTCAGACACCTTCCCCCATCCAGTGTTACTGGGCAACAGCATGACTGCTGCTGCATTGCAATGGCAGACATTCTGATCACTATTTCTATAGAACTAAGTGGACGACGTTTTTCTACACTTTGTCTATATTAAAAGTCTTTGGCTTAATTAACAAAAAGAAATTCAGCATAGGTTTGTTTCAAATACAGTACTGTAACATGGATGCAGTCTGGTCGCAAACTGATGTAATGCTGAGATTTTTACATTTTGAAATTGTTTCCTGTGCTTTTTACTTCATTTTTTTACATATATATTTTCTTATTTCCAATTAAAATATATAACATTATTCTCTTCTAGAGGATTTCTATTTTTTGTTTAGGTGTGAAAATGCATTTTAATTCCAACAGCAACAGCGCACATTTAAAAAGGAGATAATTTTTGCCTCAGCTCCCAGGTATGAATCAGTAAAAACAGACAGAGAGCTTTAAGCCCCTTCTCTAGATAATTGTGGCTAGGACACATGCTGGTTTAGACACCTGCTGTAATTTACAATAGACTGAGGATACCTCCAGCTGTGCCATGTGTTGAACACCTCAGGGGAGCACTGCAGAAGCTGACTGCCATTACAGCACAGGAGAGTTTTTCCCCTGGTCTCTGTTCTTGATCTCTATCACCTTCTGGTCATGACTCTGGTGCTGGCTGCAGACAAGATGAGTGATGTAAGAACTAATACCACAGCACTACCTCAGATAATCCTGTCAGGTTGGATGTTCTGCTAGTTTAGGGTCATTTTATACTGCTATGAAGAAGGGGGGAGGGTACAGAAAAAAAGAAGTCGTGCTGTGATAAAGCAGCTGAACTTTGCTGCTTTTAGTCTCAAGTTCAATCAGTAATGTTGTGTGCACTACTTAAAAGACCATTGCGTAATGTGCAATATTTACATGGACTGTCATGCCAAGAAAAGCAAGACAACATGTCATTTCCAGTTATTTTTGGTGGAGTAATAAATACAGGACAGTAGAATGTACAGTAAAATATGCTGAAAGGTACATAGTAAGATGGCAAATCCAATGGAAGTGCTCTGACAGACAAGTAAAGAGAACAGGGAAGACAGAATTGTTTCTTAATGGAACTTTGGAACTTTGACATAGAATTATGTCAATTAATTACAGTAATATCTTTCTTTTTCATTGATACAATGCAATTTAGTTTAATAATATGTGGAGAATGAAGTATTGATGACAGCAAGCAATTTTTTAAAGGTCCTTTTTGAAGGGGCTGTTTTGCAATAACCCATTAATAATTGGGGGAGAAAAAAAAATCAAGTTTTCAAGCCACTCTTTCCTGTAATGTTTTACGACATTTTGAAATAAGTCTGTAAATTGCATTGTGAAAAGATTGAATATTACTTTTTGAAATAACCTGCAAACTGAAATAAAAACATTCTGGCACTTCAAACCTTGTCTTTCAAAAACACTTTATCCATTCAAAATATGTTTTAATTACTAACGGATGTGTAAATAAATTTTGAGAGTTATTCGGTATGAAATAGTGACAGAAGGCCATTAAGTTTCCCTGCCAAATACTTCAAGGCACTTTATGAAAATAAAACACAAATATGTATTTCTTGATTCAAGGCTGAAGATTGAAATTTCAAGTACAGTAGACAATTGCAGGAAATATAGTTCCACCAGTATGCAAGAATGTTATCTAACAGCCAATTAAAACAGTATTTGAATTCTCCTTCCCTCATTTTCTGTACAAGCTCAAAATGTAGCTTATGGTAAATTTAAAAAAAAAAAATCAGCTCCTACTCAACTCAGCTTATGTATGTAAAGTTGTAAAACAGTGTTAAATTTGAGGTCAGTTTTGATATATCTATTAACCCATCACCCAAGTACTCACATTTGATACATTAACACTTCCTAAATGTCACAGCTGGGCATCAAAACTGAATTAACACTTCCTAAATGTCACAGCTGGGCATCAAAACTGAAGTATAAACTATAAATAGCAGTGGCAAAAAGGTAGTGAGATTGATTTTGTTTGTTGGCCTTCCCACTGTATAGCTCAATGCATGAGCCCCCTTTACCTATCTTGTCAACTTTTGGAAGGACAATCATCTGCTTGTTTATTTCTTCTGTTTTAACCACTAACAGAGACAAAAAGGCTATTGTAATCTGATGCTGTTTTCTCTCTCTCACATGATAGCTTTCATTTCTTATGTTTTCCATGGACAGCTAACTGTAAGGAAACCTGTCTTCCATTCCATTCTAACAAAGCAGAGTAGAGCAATGGCATCAGGCATCTTCCTCAGGTGTGTGGAACTATGCTTCTCAGTGCTAAAAAGCAGCATTTGTTGATATCTGCAATGCTGCAGATCAGCATCCTGCTCTGCTCTATCCATATCTTACTCTAGAATGGAGGAGAAAATTTTTCACAAGTCATTACCCAGCCAAGGCAGGGTAAGAAAACAGAATAGAATAGAATAGAATAGAATAGAATAGAATAGAATAGAATAGAATAGAATAGAATAGAATAGAATAGAATAGAATAGAATAGAATAGAATAGAATAGAATAGAATAGAATAGAATAGAATAGAATAGAATAGAATAGAATAGAATAGAATAGAATAGAATAGTTGGAAGGAACCTAAAACCATCCTCTACTCCAACTGCCTGATCACTTCAGGGCTGACGAAAAACTAAAGCATATGTTTAAGGGTATTGTCCAAATATCTCTTAAACACTGACAGTAATGGGACATCAACCACCTCTCTAGGAAACCTGTTCTGGTGCTTGATCACCCTCTTGATAAAGAAATGTTTCCTAATATCTAAGACCTCCTCTAGGGTGCAGAACTGCACCCTGTCACTGCATAACAGGGAGAAGAAATCAGCGCATCCCTCTCTCCTACCCGTCCTCAGGGAAGAGCCAGAAGCAGAATCCAGGGAACAGGTCATTCAGCCTGACCTTGGTGCTGGCAAAGACCATGGAGTAGATCACCTCGAGTGCAATCACACATCATGTGCAGGACAACCAGAATATCAGGCCCAGCCAGCATGGGTTTATAAAAAGCAAGTCCTGCTTGACTGAACAGGTCTCCTTCAATGACAAGTGAAAGGTTATGAATGCTGTCTCTTTGGATCTTAATAAAGTTTTTTACATTGTCCTCCACAACATTCTCCTGGAGAAACTAGCTGCTCACATCTTGCTTCAGTATCCTCTTCAATGGGTTAAAAATGGCCTGGGTGGTTGACTCCAAAGAGCAGTGAGGTATGGTGCCAGTTCCAGTTGGCAGCCTGTAATGAGTGGGTTTCCCCAGGACTCAATACCAGGGCCAGTTCTCTTTAATACCTTTATCTAAGATCTGGATGAGGGGACTTGCTTTATCTCAGCAAGTTTAGAGGTGGCACCAAGCTGGGTGGGAATGCTGATCTGCTGCGGGACTGTAAGACAGCAGAGAAATTTGGACAGGCTAGATTGACAGGGCAAAGCCAACTACATGAGGTTGAACAAAATGTCATATCCTGCACTTTGGCTATAACAACCCCATGCAGCACTACTGGCTGGGAGAAGAGTGGCTGGAAACCTGCCTGATGGAAAAGGACCTGGAGGTGCTGGTTGACATCCAACTGAACATGAGCCAGCAAGTGCCTGGGTGGCCAGAAGGTCAATGGCATCCTGGCAGGAGCAGGCCTATGGGAAAATTCTATGGGCTTTGCAATAAATCAATATTTGGTAGGCTAGGATGCCTCCATTAGTGACCTTGCTTGGAAACCAACCCTTCTATGTCATAATGTTGTCTGAAATAAGTTTAACTAAATTTCAGTGAAATCAAAACCAATAAATTTCCCGTAACCTTACCAATTAGATCACAATCCTAAAGTCTCTAAAGTGACAGAAATGAAGTCATAACTGTGTATCAGTGAAATTCAGAATTTTGTCACTCTATTCTATTACATTTTGTAGAAACCTGTCCAATACATTCAACAGATATAATCCAAAATTAAAATTGGAGATCCCATTCTATTATATAAATATATCTATTCAAGTCCCCCACATATATCCAACTACCTATGCTGGCACATTCCTAAATGTCCACTTCATGGTAGAAACAGAACACTAGATTATAAGAACCCAAATGAACAGATTAGTCCAATTTAAAATACTCAGGTTCAGAAAGCTTCACTGATCACCTTAGTTTTACCCTTTTCTTTTTAGCTCTGTTTTCATCCCCAAGCCTGTCACTTTCAGTTTCCCTACTGAAAGCCATCCGTAAACCCCACTTGAATTTGCTTATGTTCTCTTAGTCCCTTTCTAGTTTTATCAGTACCTTCTCAAGACATGAGAATGCAACAAATATGTATAGAAAAGCAGAAACCTTGTTGTAAAAGCAAAAAATGAAAAAAAAATCTCATTTGATCATATATGTTGAAAGCACATTTTAAGAATGACAGCTGAAAAGTATTCTTTCAATATAGTCAAAGCAGGATATTTTTATTTTATTGAAATTCCTTTGTGACTTTATTTTTAAATAAAATTGTGTCTATACTGAGAAACTCTGACACTGTTTTGTGCATTAAAAATGGTATTTTACAGTGAAAGGAAATTGTTTTAGAAGTTTTGCACTGACTCATGTAAAAATAACTTGTAAGAAAAAATATTTTAAATATTTCCTTGTATGTGTTTTAAATACCATTCTTTAATTTTTTGAACTTTCATCTCATAATCACGTTAATTATACACCGTGAGTTAATGTATGTATGTAAGCTTATGAATAAAAGACTGTAGAGAAAACTAGAGTTTGACTGTTGATACTAATAGATTTTGTGTTAGTCTAGCACAATCAAATATTTAGGTGTTTCCATGGATCAGTGTAAAAAAAAAGAATTAATCATTACAGAAAGAATATTATTTTGGCATATGGATATTCTTGGGTTAATATCATATTTAACCAAGGTAGATTTTCCACTCCCATGACATTTTACCCCTGAATATGTGTATAAAGAACAATTTTATCCACTATCTTAGCAAATTAAAAGCTTAAGAGAAACAATATTCCTCTAGTCTTTGTCACCATAATAAGCTGTCCAAACTCCTGATTCATCCTATACTTGTTTTGGTTTGAATTCTAATTAATTTAAAGTGAGTGGTCAGAATTTAGGCACAGCATTTCAGAGGATGTTTTACTAAACCCACATTCTGTTGTACTAGTATTTCTCTATTGAAAAAAGATTATGTTGTCATCAGCCATAATATATTAACACAACACATCATTCACCAACAAACTGCAGAAGTCTCTCTTCTTTGCCCATTTTCACCAGTAAACTTACTAGATTAACACTGGTCTCTGTAATTGCATTGGTGTACAACATAGCATCTTCTGTTATTAGCTTTAAAATTTATTTTGATCACTCTAGTTTTCAGAAAGCAGACATTCTCGAATGTTATTTTAACATTCTTCCTGTTAAGAATACCCACAATCTGCTATTTGTGTCACAACACTGCTGAAAATGTTATTTATTACTTAAAAACAAAAAAGGTCCCATTATCTACCCAATGCTGAAGTTAATGCTGATGCTGTTCTCCCTTTAGTTGATAATTTTTTCAGAATCTCTTTCCTAATTTCTTATCTGATTCACTGATTCACCTTGTAGTACTGGACCTGGTGCTTTTGACCAGATAGGAGAGAGATATATTTGTTTTGTCTACAAACATCATTATGCTTGTTTAAATAGAAAAAAACAAGCACCACCTCCCCCCCTGCCAAAGAAACAACAACAAATTAGAAGTTAGTATGAAATTATCTGCTTTTCCATTTAATCTCATCTCAACTATTCTTTCCCTTTAGATAAGTTCAGAAGTAACACTCATTCTTGGCCAAAAATCAACTTTTTGTTCTCACTCTTGCCAGTGTAGATTTTCACCTAGCAACAAGTGGTGCTATTTGCAGCTATCATATGAATCATACTTTAGCAATTTCAACATAAAACTCTCACTCATTGTACAAAAAAAAAAAAAATCCTATAATTAGAGTTATCTGAAAGTTTAAGGTTATACAAAGTTTAACTACAGCTTTAGACAGAACAGATAAAGTGTTGCAAGAACATATATCCTTATTCAGTGATGGAAAGAAAGTCTAAATGACTGCTTTTAGCCTGGTATGACCTGCAGTAACTATAAAATTATTGCTTAGTCAAGCAGGGAGATAGCTGCTAGGAATGGAGCTGCTGAGAAATTTTTGGATAACAGAAGATATAATCTGTTGTGAGTGTGGTTCACTAAAATGTCAGGTTTAAGAATAATTCCACCAAAATGTCAGGTTTAAGAATAATTATAAGTGGTGAGAATTTGTTACAAAATAAACTTTGACCATCTTTAAAGTCTATTTGTCTTGTTATATTCATCACCTTGTGCTGCATCATGCTAAACATAAAAGAATGGCAAGACTGTTAATGTACTTGGCAAAGCCTTAAAGAAAAAACAAAAACTGAAACAACAACAAGCCCCAAACCAAACAAAAAGATAAACAGGCTAATTTCTATCCTTACTTTTAATGAATACTAGTATTTGAAGAAGCAGCCCTTAGAAATACCTCTTTCATAACAAGCTGAAGCTTGCTTTCTAAGCTTAGTTTTTGAAATGTAAGTCAGTTTAAAAAGTAAAGCACATTGAAGACGCAAATTCCTAAAACTGACAAAAGGGATGCAAGACTGGTGTTGATGCTAGTAGCATATCTAGTCTAAGACTTTCCCTCAACAGTACCTGAGAGTAGGTAACTCATGGGAAGATGCAAGACATTATCACAGTCTTTCCCCAAAGTATTTAAATCAGCCTGTCCGTCCTCTGACCTCTCTCAGTGGTCTTGTCCAGTGAGATGATTGCTCTTTCCAAAACCTATGGGATTTACTCATTTTTAATGCCATGTCATGACTTGGATGTTTGTTTCCTTTTCACTCACTCCCCTCTCCAATGTTTTTTTAAGCCCTGCAATATGTCAACTTGTCTGAAATTTTGTGCAATGAGTTTTTCATTGCTCCTTCTGTGTTTCAGGAAAACCTGTTGTGTAGTTCAGGAAAATATCACTCTTTTATTTCCTTTAAAGCAGACACTTTTAAAGTTGACTAAATGCAATTCCATTTTTTTTGTAAGGGAGTCAGAAAGCAATTGTGTGTCATTTAGCTACCTGTGAGAGTCAATTTATATGCAGGGAGCAATGAATGTGACCTCTCTTCTAAGCAAAATAATTTTTAAAAAAGATTAGTTTTGGTGTATTTAGTTATCTTTGTTCACTCTTAAGTAATGCCGAATTTGCATCTCTCTTTGATAAGAAATGTTCTTAGGCAGTTTTAAACAACAAATGCCAGTAGCCCTTCCACTGAGAGCTGAATTTTTCTAGCAGTAGAAAATTTACTCTGAAACAAAAAGGGCGCAGTTAACTGACATTCCTCTCAGTAACAGTGACAGCTTTGAAAAAAAATCAGTGTTCTTACTTACCTGAGAGCATTCTTGTATCTCGTTCAGGACTTTATGCAGCACACCTGTGAAGGCACGAGGGAGGAAAAAGAAGAAACAGGGGTCATAGATGGCTCTACACTGTCAAGAGTTGTATTTTGTCTCCTGTCTGGCTACGTATTATCCCAGAAATTCCATCCCTTAACCTAGGTACAAATAATTGCTGAGGTTGCCAACAAATGAAATAAACTGTATTTGAGATGGAACAAGGCTTGCTGTCTTTTAAATTTATGACAAAGACAATTGTCATTCTCACTAGCAGGAACGCTGAGCCTTAAATTAGGGCAGGGGCAAGAGAGCATTCTTAGCCCTCTCTAGCCAAAAATAACTGGTCCTTTAACCTCGATTGATGTAATTGAACTGACATTTACTCAAGTGCAACACTCAAAAGTTCCCATTAAATTTTTGGGTATAATAAATTTTACTTGTTCCTCTAAAATTACGCTAACTTTCCATTTTCTGCTGAGGTTTCAATTTTGCTTATGCAACGTTACTTCCACAGTTGCAAAAGATTCCTGAATTTTTCCTCAGGTCTGTGATGTGGTCCCAAGTAGCTATAATGTATCTCTATTACATTTTCAATGAAAATGTTGCATGATCTTTTGCCTAGAAACAAAAAAATATTTACCCTAATGAATTGCCTGAAGTTAAACTGACAACTGCCATTTATTATATTACAGCGCTTTGCTCCGTGCACAAAGAAATAAGAGACATACTACATGGCAGTAGATTTGAATGTAAAAACTGAGCTATCTCATTGTGGGTCTTAAAATGAGCCTCCTCAATAGATTAAAATGACTGCAGCAATTTTATCTCTTGTTTTGCATAAAAATGCACTTAAATTCTATTTGATTTTTTTTCTCCATTCAATAGATTTTGCTACTTGTTTGATTGAAGAAAACCTCAGTTTCAGAAAAAATTCACAGGGGTTTTATCTCTCAGAGAATATTAATGCAAACAGTCAACAGTTTTTCTCTTCAAAAATAAAAACCTCCCTTTGAAATTCCCTTGAAGTAAGCTAACTTGAATACATGAATGTATGCTTTTGGAAAGTGTTGACCGTGTAAGACAGAACAGATATAATATGCCAAAACATTAACACTGTGTCATGGTAACTTTTTTATTATTATTATTATTATTATTATTATTATTATTAATTTCCTGGTTCCTTAGGTGATTAAAATCTGTTTAATATCCTGTGCAGATCCCTGGAAGATACACATAATCTTCTAAGATTATTGTTTTCTAAAGCAATTCCTAAAGTGAAAAAAGCTCCTGTAAATATACACTGGTGGCATTAAGAGTACAATTTCGTTTCATTGTTACGTAACACATTTCAGGTGACATCTAGATGTGTTGCCTTGACACATGTGTTCATGCTCAGTACCTAGCGTATTGTCAACTGAACAGCAGTCATCTATATAATTTATAGTTGTCACGCAGGTGAATAATTTCTATACTCACCACCTTTCCTAATCTCACATGCCACATATCTCTCTCTCGCAAAGTAATGATGCTACATTCTATTATCTTAAAAAGAAAGTATAACTTTATTCTTTTAATACTGCCTCATTTTGTTTGACGGGCTTTTTTTCAGTTAGTTCACTGAGAAATGGTATAAAATCGTATAGTTGTTTAGGTCGGAAAAGATCTTTAAGACCATTAAGTCAAACTGTCAACCAGCACTTCCAAGTTCATTACTAAACCATGTCACTAATAGTCACATCCACACCTGTTTGAAATAACCTCCAGGGAGATGACTCATCCATTTCCCAGGGCAGTGTTTCTCCTAAATCCTTAACTGCCATTTTCTAATGCTGCTTATCATTGCAAATTAAAGCATAGGATGCTTGGGGTTTTGTTTTCAAATAGGCTCAAATTGCAGTACAACATGCAGAGTGATTTCAAATTATTGGAGGACTTCAAATTTTATGGGCACTTCAGTATGGAATTTAAAGCACTCCAATAATTTTAAATCGCTCTGTCTTGCACAAAGCAATTTAAATTTATTGGAAGTGAAATTTGGCAGTGATCAGGGTTCTGGGCATCTCAGCATACATTGGTTTAAAATTAAAAGAGCACTTTAAATTTTTATAAGCACTTCATTTAAAGATCAGGGCTCTGGCCTGGGATGGTGCAATTTAAAGCTGGTAAAGGTTTTTCCACTTGAACTCAAAAAAAGATAAGCCTCCTTTCAGAATAATCTTATTTTCCTTAACAAGAGACACAAAATACAATTTAGACAGAAAAATCAAAAGAAAGCAAATAAGGTACAATCCTGTTAAAGCTATCTCATCCCATTCATTTCAGAGAAAGCTGTTGCTCAACTAGAGAAACCAAAACTCAAAGAAATCCAAGCAAAAGTATAATCAAAACAGATACAAAATGATGCTATGTAAATAAATCCCAGCTATCCTTTTTCCTCTCCTTTTTTTTATCTGCACCTAATCTAGAATAATCTTGTAAACTTTACAGAACAGGAGCAGGTTTTTAGCTCTGCTGGAAAAGATTTAGCGTAGTACAGTTATTGACAGCTATGCAACCCTCCATGTACGTGCAATCCTCCACGTGAGCACGATGTAAAATAAATGCTTTCTGGACAGTGTCCTGTACGGGGCGAGGTGTCCCGGTGCTGGGGCAGTGCGGGGCCGTGCCGGGGCCGTGCCGGGGCCGTGCCGGGGCCGTGCCGGGGCCGTGCCGGGGCGGCCGCGCCCGGCCCCAGGCGCTGCCAGCGCTGCAGCGGCCCCAGCGCAGGGCACGGCTGAGCCCCTCAGCCCCGGGCGGGCGGGCGAGAGCCCCGGGGAAAGCCTGGCCAAGGGAGGGCAAAACGCTGCCCGGCAGCCGGGGCTGAGCGAGGGGAACCGTGCGGGAAACAGCGCTGCGAGCCCCGAGGGGACAGCTGGAGCAGGGACGGAGGCATGGAGGAGAGAGCCGGCAGCGATGGACGGCCCTGCGGCCTGGGAGGGACCCCGGCGGGACAGGGCTTTCCCTGCGGACACTGGGAATATTCCAGGCTGGAGCAGGGAAACGTTTGAGGAGAAGGAAGGAGCCGCAAAGAGGAGCTGTTATGCACTGACCGCAGCCCCCTATTCCCCATCCCTCTTGCAAGGCTGAGGAATGATTGAATGAAGTTGAAGAAGGAAGAGGGCAGCAGCAAGGCCAGAGGAAGTGCAGAGAGGACAGAGAAATTTTTTCATATTTGCCTTTGCCTCTCACCATGTAACTTTCTTTTAATTGTCAATAAATGAATTTTCCAGAAGTCTAATCTGTTTTGCCTGTGATGATAATTGGTAAAGCATCTCCCTGTCTTTATCTCAACCCACAAGCTTCCTAAGTCCTGTTCTTTCTTGTTTTCCACCCCATTCCTTGGAGGCTGGATGTGGGGCTGGTAACTGAACAGATGGATGAAAGTTTGGCTGTTGGCCAAAGCTAAATCACAAAAGCTGGCTGGTCTAAAGCTACTTCAAAGACTCTTCAGTAAAACAAAGACTTTTACAAATCTGAACTCCAAGGGTAATCCCAAATACCCTAGTACAGACAGTGCTAATTAGTTCAATTGCTTTATCTAAACTAGAAAACTATGTCTAAACAGCTACAATGGTTTATGCGATGGAGAAACCCTCTCTCCATTTCTCAAGGCAAGTGTAGCTTTTTTTCTTCCAAGGCTCATCAACGCACATTACAAGTTTTAGACCATTTATTAAGACAGCACAGTGAGAATAAAAAAACTCTACCCAAATTTTCTCTTTAGTTCTATTACCCTAGATGAAGTGTGAAAGGCAGAATACATAAAAACTATTCAGGAAAAATCTATGAAATCAACCTCTTGGCACAAATAAATTACTGCTTAATTGTGTGTTTTTTATATGATGCCACTTCAACAGAGTGAAGTCCTTGGATTTGATACAGATTTTGTAATTATTTTTTCTCTTTCTCTTCTAATAAAAGTCAGCCTTAATGCATATTGTCAATGTATATTGTCAGGAGTCGTGAATAAACTACCTGGAAGGATGCCATGCATATGTTTGATTAGAAGGAAATATGATGCTACTAGACATTATTGGGTTCCACAAGACTAACTTCTGGTAACTGAACATTCACAGCCTGGCAGGCACCTTCACAAATGAATCCAGAATGGTTGTTCACGGTAATTTGCTTCCAGTGCTATTCTTGGTAATTTAATTGTAAATGAAATAGTTTTACTGTAAACAGATGCAAGATTCCCCCACCCTACTGCCCCAGGGAGGCTGAAAAAGTAAAATTAATAATTTTTACTATCTCCTTTAACAACAATACTATACCTATCTACAGATAAACTTTTTATCTTCACAGAATTATAGCTTTGGTTGCTTAGAACCTCATAGTGGTCCAGGTTGAAAGGGGCTTCTGGATATTGTCTAGTGCAACCCCCTGACCAAGCAGTGTCAGCTACAGCAGCTTGACTGGGACTATGTCCAGCTGAGTTTTGAGTTAATTCAAAACATGCTCATATCCTGTACAAAAGTTGGCAAGGGATCCTCAGCTGACTTAGGGGTGGGTAAATAAACCATTACCTTGATGCTAGATTCATCATTCCCATGAATCCCATCATCTTTTCCACTACATTGCCATCCATGTCTGAGTTTTCTGTGCTGACCACTGGTGCTCCCAGTATGAGTGACAACTGCCCAATTCTCCATGGCCTTGTAAAGGGAGTACACATGAGCCTCAGTCCCTTCGGACTGGGCTGTTGTGTTAGACATCCAGAATTATCCACAAGATGCTAATGCAGTGTCTTCCATTTCCATCCAGGACCTCCCATGCATGTGAACCTCTTGGTTTTGCTGGGGACATGGGCTCAACACCAACAAAAGTTTGCTTCATCCTGACAGGTCAGCCTGCATATACCCGTAGTGGAAAATGATCCTTGCCATTGCATATGGAATCATCAACTTTAGTGGTTTTTTTCAGGGCAGAATGTTCTGATTTTGGGGCTCCCATAACTTCCCTACCAGTTATTGATGGTAAGAATTGTTAGTGTTAGCTGTGTGTCCCAACTGGGTGAGGAGATATCAGCAAGCCTTTTAATCAGGCCATTAGTCTGCTCAATAATCCCATTGGCTTGGAGCTACTACAGCAAGTGGAATATCCACTTAATGCCTGCCTTTTGAGCCCAATCTTGAATCACTGGAATAGAAAAGGATCTGGGGGTGTTGGTTGACATCTAGTTGAGCCAGCAGTGCCCAGGTGGCCAAGAATGCTGATGATATCTTGGCCTGTATCAGCAATAGTGTGGCCAGCAGGAGCAGGGCAGTCAGATCCCCTTGTACTTGGCATTAGCGAGGTCACAACTTGAGTATTGTGTTCAGCTCTGGACCCCTCATGACAAGAAGGACAGAGAGATATTCTAGTATGTCCAGAGAAGGACAATGGAACTGATGAAGGGTTCAGAGCAGAGGTCTTATGGGGAGAGGCTGAAGGAATTGGGGTTCTTCAGTCTGGAGAAAAGGACTCTCAGGAGTGATGATATAATTCCCTACAGCCACCTGAAAAGAGGCTGTAGCCAAGTGGGAGTCAATCTCTTCTTCCAGGGAACAAGTGACAGGACAAAAGGAAATGGCTTCAAGTTACACCAGGGAAACAACCTCGTGCTCGCGGTTTCCCTGACGGAACCGCCGCCGCTGCCGGCAGCAACCGCGCCCCGGCCCTGACAGCCGCGGCTGCTCCCCGAGTGCGCCCGGAGCCACAGCTGCCTCTTCCTGTTCCCGTTCTGGTTCCTGTTCTCGTTCCCATTCCCGTTCCTCTTCCCGGCCCACAGAAGGGACATGCAGCTCTTGCTGTTTGGAATTTGCGCCTGACCCACCCCGGGAGCCGCGCAGACTCCACAGCTCACAGCAGACGCTCCATCTGCTGAGCTGGCGCTGACGGGGCGCCCGGGGCACTGCGGTCGCGATCTGTCCCGGTGTTCTGATTGTCTCTCCGTCTTTCTTTTTCTCTCTCTGCTCTCTTTTCTATCCCTCTTCGGTAGGAGCAGTTACTCTTCTTTACCAATAAACAGTTCTCAGGTATAATATTGTCGCGTTTGCGCTTTATCTTCGTCCGAGAAATCTATCAAAAAAAATCTTCCCCGACTCCCCCTTTTACGGCGAGACGGGGCAGTCTGTGTCAGACTCACCCTGTGTTTGGCTGTGCAGTTGGTTGACTACACTAAATCACTGTGTAATGAAAGGGGTGACGTTTCACCCTGACTCTTTTGCATCTTCTGTCTGCGTGTAGATCCAATGTAGATTCAACATTAACTCTTCTCAAATTTCCTTATATATGGTTTATCTATATAGAAAGGCATAGAGTCAACCTTGCCACAGAACTTTGTTAGTCACACTTTCACGAATTCATAATAAAACCTATTTTTTGCTGATGCCTTTGATGGTGATTTCTTAAATGGCTCAAACCACTCATGCGAAACAAGGATGGGGAGTGGACATTGCAGTCAGTTCATAGTGCTTTGTCTCTGCTGCTCCTTCCTCCCCACGCTCTTCCCCTGCTCCAGTGTGGCATCCAACCCTTGTGAGACAGTTCTCCATGTACTTCTCCAGAGTGGGTCCTTCCCATAATGTTCAGTTTTTCAGTAAGTGCTCCAGTGTGAGTCTTTTTACAGAGTACTATCCTTCAGGAATGGGCTGTCCCAGCATAGCTCCTGCCAGAAAACCTACTCCATTGAGACCTGTCTGTGAGCTATTGCTTTCTTCAGAGCACGTCCGCCTACTCCGGCATGGGATCCTCCACCAGGCTGCAGGGGAATCCCAGCTCTGACATCTGGAGCACCTCCTCCCGCACCTTCTGCACTGATCTTGGTGTCTTTCACATATTTTCACTCCCCCAGCTGCTGTTGAAAAACATTTTACCCATTCTAGAATATGGTATCAGAAAGGTGCTAACAATGTCCCCACTTGGCTCAGCTTTGGCCAAAGACAAGGCTGTCTTGAAGCCTGCTGGGAATGGCTGTTTCACAGAATCACAGAATATTCCAGGTGGGAGAGGATAAGCAAGGATCATCGAGTCCACCTCTGGAGTGAATGGTGCATATGGGGAATCTGTCCAACATGAGGGCAGCTTCTGGTGTCTTTGTGCAGCAGCCACCCCTGCATCCCCTCACCCCCAAAACCTTGCAAGATAAACCAAATAAAATAAGGAGCAACAACAACAAAAGAAGATTTTTAAGCGAAATATGGACCAATTGAAACATCATTAGAGCTACAGAGACAGGCAATAGAAAATCTGGCAGAACAAATGACAAGTTAAAATTATGCTGAACTTTTTTTAACAAATTTAAAGTGACAAGTCAAACATATGCTATGTCAGAAATATACATACTGTTGCTCAAGGGTTTTTCTTTTTTTTGCCTACAGTACTATATTCCTTCACAGTAATTTTGTTGTCACAATTGACTCTGAATTTCTTTTTAAAAATAAAACATAGCCACAAAACCACTTTCTATAATCCTGTACCTTTTGTCTGCCTCTCTCTCGTATTCCCTGATCATTTATACCTATTCTGTCAGGGCCTTTTTCTGCTAATATTTTCATACTGAAAATTTTTCTTGGACATATTCATACCACCTATTTTATCGTTCTGCTTTTTTTGGTAGATTTCATACCACATGGTGAAATAAATCACCATTAGTTCTCTATATATCTTATTAATCCACCGCTCTGTCAGCACCTTCGCTGATGGGATGTCTGCAATGTTCCAATCTGTAACCGTCTTCAGTACTATACTGTTCTTCAGAGCCATTGTATATTAACATGAGCAAGTATTATATGCTTTGGAAATGTTATTGAAGGCAGATATGGAAGTGAAGGTGGAAATGTGTCCTTTGCCAGTACTGGAAGCTTAATCCTGTTCCTGGATGAATGTAAATAACTGCCTACTTACTTTTCAAGACTCTCTACTTACTTTCCATTGATCTGTTGTACAGCAAAACTACAGAATAGCATCTTTCATAATTTTAGCTGGTTTTCTTTCCACCATGCATGCACTGGGAATTTTCTTTTCCAAAACAAATGGGTGAAGATGCTGCTTAAATATGACCTCCAAAGTTTGAAATTGGCCTTCTCTTGCAAGAGTTATCATTATATCAGTGGTTGTTAAATGACTCCACAAATCCTTGAAGATATAATTGCAACAAAATTTATATTCCACTTCTCCTGTATGACTACTTTATGAATTTTACACTTTGATTGTACATGCTCATAAAGCGCTGACTACATAGATTTTAGGTTATTTAATAGACGTAAGATTTCTGAGGAACAGGAGAAGATTTCTTCTATAATATATTCTCCCTCTGCCTCAGACAATCTAATTTTGGTTTTGCGTTTTAAACCTTGCTCACCTCCCAGCTGATTTTTCTGCACTTTTATTAAGTTACATGGTGGGGGGGGGGGGGGGGGAAGAACACAAAAAGCTTGCTTCATTCACTTTGAGTTCTTTAGATTTTGCTTTTAACAGATACACTTTAAGAACTTAGGTAAATGTCCTGTTTACTTTTTTTCAGTTCCTTTGGGGCCATTATTGTGTTGTGAAATATTTCCTATCTAGCTTGTATACCAGCTCTCAGCCTGACAAAATTTAGAACAGCTGAGATACTGCTTAATTAAAATCTATTTTCCAAAATATGGTTCATAATGAAAATACTGACAGGCACTTAAATATAGTTACATTAGCCAATAAAATACTAAAGTATATTAATTTTAAAATATTCAGTGAAACGTGACCTACTGTCAGCTAATTCATGGTTACTGGAAAATCTAATTATGTCAAATAATGATTGTGTTAAATTCGAAGTTTTACTTTCATACAGTGTATAACACACCCTCCACATACCCTACCCCCTTTTCCCCAAACTGGATAGATTATTACAAAGCACTGGATGACTCAGTTACTTGAAATCAAAATTTCATGGAAGTTAAGACTAAAAACAATACATAAACATTAGACACTGAATCCCATGAGATGGATACAAATCAAACACTGAGCAGCTCCCCCCCCCACCCCCCCCCCACTCACCCTAGCATTTTCAGATGCCTTAATGCCTTGGAAAATCTGGAAACAAAGGGGATTTAAGAACAGCTGCATAATGCTTTGTAACACGTATTAGATTTAGATTCCCAAATCTCATTTTTCAAATATGATTTAAGAGTCCAAATTGCTATGGTCTCTATGCAGATCTTTCTTATTTATTGTCACAGAGCCACCTGAAAGGAAAAAAAGGTAACAGAACAATAATTTAAAAATACACAATTCCTCCCTTGCAAGAAACTCTTCACTAACTTGCCCCCTTCATATATGAAGCAGTCTATTCAGGCACCCCATGGACATTCAGAGACAGAGGCAGAGGTGTGTGCTTATAGCCACTACCACCTTCCTTCTTAGGCCTCTGGTGTTCTACAACTTGTAATGCATCCCCTTTCCATGGTTTGGCCCTTTGTAACTTGACCGTTCAGGTTGAATCCCATTTAATTCCTTCCTTGTAAAGGGTGAGAGATGAAAGGAAAGAGAATTGAGAGCATCTTTTTTCACAACTTTAGATGTAAAACTCTATTTTAATACGAAATCTTAGTTCTAGTAATAAATGTAGTCACCTGTAGTAGTATTTATGGGCAACATATGTCACTCCTCCCTTCCCCACTGTCTGTCACTGAGATCCCTCTAAGCTAGGGACTGAAATGACAAATGGCCCAAATGCTACTCCTGATAAGCCTTATTTTATTAATATTTTCTGGCATGAATCCCTTCTCAGAAAGATGATAAAATTGGAGCAAGGATAGCTAATACCTTCACTACTGAAAAGTATCTTTCATCAGGTGAAACCACTTGATCAAACATTATTTTATGATCTAGTCAGAATAAAAATGAAACTTTTGCTTTATAACTGTCTTCAAAATTCCAGAAGTTTTCTCCCCCCTATAGTGAGTAAGTACTGAGAAATACCTAAACAAGACTAATAGATGTAAGGACTCAGATTTAAATATCTCTGATATTTCTTATTAGTTTATCCACCAAATCCATTTTTGAATTACACTTTGGCCAGTACAATTGTTTCATTTCAGAATACAACAATTATTTTTAAAACTCTGGTTTTACCTTTAACCTGAAACTAGATTTTCATCATAAAAATACAGCACAGAAATCACACAATACCATGCTGGGAAATACAGAAAGTTTAATGGTTAGAACAGACATAAGAAGGACAAGGATTAGATGGTCCTGCCTAATGAACAAGGTCAGGAACTAGGAGTGGGAAGAAACTCAAGTGTCAAAAGTTAACACACTTGTGGCAAGCTAGAGTCAGAAGATTAGATTACAAGTCTGAAACATTTTTCAGACAGAAAATGACAGTTCTAAAGAAGATTTTTTCTCAAATACAGTTATGGTCACACCTGCAAACTGTGTGGCTAAGATTCCCTGTGTGAGGCTGAGGATATAGTGCTGATGACAACACCTATATTCTCAATGTGGCTGCAAGAAGAACAAGAACAGCTCTGCCAACTCTGAGTCCCAACTTAATCATCTCTCACATTGTTTAAATTATGTTTTTGTTATTAAAAGCTCTACACTATATCTAAGATGCAAAATTCACACAGAAAATACATCAGTGTGCTCATAGGTTTTCCTATTCTGCCCAGTGGATAGCTGTATTGGATACAGACTTCAAGTACATAGGTTTTCTCCCTCTTCCAAATGATGATAGTGTCTTAGAAGACATAAAACAGTTTAGTAAATTTATTATTAGTAAAGTTTTCCCTGTTAAGTTGCATTTGATTTTGACACAGAGCCATGTTAAGTTTAAAAATGTGATTTTTTTTTTTTAAATGGAACCTCATGATAGATGAGAATTCTAACAAAACTCCGTCTAAATTGATGGTAAGCAATAAAAACTGATAATAAATAAATATTAATAATAACAAAAATATTATCACAATTATTGTATCTGATACATTTTCTGTCTCTATTTAAAACAGGAAAGAATTCTTGTTGATGTAAAGGGAATCATATTCAAATGCAGTTATATATTATTCTCCAGTGCTAAAAAGCTTCATTTACTCTTTGGAATATTCCAATTATTCGTAATTATTCCAACATACTGTTTCACTTTCACATCACAGTGCTCTTTGCAAGTAGGATTCAACCCTTTGTGACTTTAAAGTTTGCATGATTGGTCATATATATTCCATCATAGCACTGACAAATATATTCACTTTACAAAAGTGGAACACAAAATATTTCTGTTTCAGCTAATGTGTTCTTTCTTGAAGTTCAGCTTCTGTATGAAATGCAACTTAGGTGACTGTGCCCTGTCTTCATCTGTCACAGATGACAGCTACTTTTGAACTCATTGCTCGGTCTCAACAGGTTTTGACAGAAAAATGTGAAGACAGAGAAATGTGAAGCCCTTATCCTGCTTATGGAAACTGACAGCTGAATGAAATGGAGAGGCCTAAATTAATTTTGCAGGCTGGAGAAGGCAAGTAGAATTCAGTACCTAAATCTGGTCACTTTAGAAGACCATATTGTGAATTGGCTGTCAACTACCCAGTCAGTACAGGAGGACAGCCAAACAAGCCACAGCAAATGGTTCCTTTTACCCAGCAAAATATGTAGAATATATAAGAAGAGACATCAAAATATCAGGTAAAGGATGGCTTGGAAAAAATTCCTTATGGGGAAAAAAATCAGTTATTTTAGCTTAACTATTTATGGAAATGATTTTCTCTGTCTTCCTCCCCCTACCATCCTTTTCTTCCTTCATTCAGCAGTCAAAATTCTAAGCACAGAATTAGCTCATTTTGTGTTAATTTCTATGCATCATCTTTGTATCTTTATATGTAGTAGATACTGTAGATAGTAGGAGGGGAAAAAAAAGGTTTCATTCTTGAGCCTGTCCTCAAATCCATCTTTAGCTTCTCACAGTGCAGACCTGTTGACCAAAAAGACATTAATTCTGTAATCATGTAACACAGTAGAACTGGTGTGAATGAGACAGGAGACATAACCTTTGCCAGCAATGATGCCATAGGAAAGGAATTAGTATGATTTTATTATAGAGTGCTCTTCCAGTGGAATATTTGACTTGAGTTTCTTAATGAAGCTTTAATAGGTTTCTGTTTTTAGACTAATAGCTGTGCACTTACAGCCACTCAAAAAAATGATTTATGCCTTTTATATTGAGAGAATGTCTAGAGGGGATATGGATTTATGCCTACTATGCCTATGATAGAAAGATGGACCCCTAGGATTAGAGATCATTATATATGACTAAATGAAAAATGTTGTTCAGCAAGAAGCTATCCAGTGGAGGTGTTGGGCTTAGCACTTTGCATGATGTGGTCTAACAGGCTGGCTACAATTTTTAAGTAGTTTTGCCTGTAAGAATCTCAGACATGCAGCAGAAACAGCCCTGCTACTGTGAAGAAATACCTTTCATGAACAGCAAAAATTAATGGAGAAGTTCAGAGGCAACTAGGCTTAGTTAGGATGAACACCTCTATGGATGTTCTGATGCCTGGTGAGAACCAGAGTCCTGCAGAATTTCTACTGCTGGGATGTTACAGAGTCTCTCTTTATTTTATCTGCCTATTTTCCCAAAGTATGTGTTGAGACTTGAAGGTTTTATTTAAATTTGCTTGAGAGTGGTTAGTGGGTCCAAGTGGTTAGTCTGGAATAGAAAAGGCGGATGAGAAATGAGAGACAGTGCGATTACATATGCCTTGTACCTTTAAGAAACCACATTAAAGAACTTAATATTGTCATTTTAATGTAATAAATTTATATATATATATGTATATATCTTTACTAAAATGGGATACAATACACCTTAATATGTCATTTAAGTAACACCAAGTGGTGATCTCCCAAGGAACACCTGTCCTTTACTGAATAACCCCTTCAGTTTTGTGACAACAGTTATAAAACATATTTTGAATATAATCCAATGCATGTTCTGCTGGGACTCAAAATAAGCAGGAGGAAAGTAATCACAATTATTTTCCATGACCTTGAAAATCAGTTATGGTAACACAACCCACATCGCTTCTCTGAGTCAGAGAATTTCTTCTTCTTTAGTGACTCTGTCTCTGTAGTGGAAGAACTCTTAGAAAGTAAAAGCTTGTCATCACCTGCTGCTAAAGACCTCAGTCCAGTAACACATCAGTTAATTTTAAGCACAACCTTAAAGGGTTTGCTGAATAAGAGTGGACCTACATGAACGATTATATTTAGGACATTCTAATATGCTTGGGTGACTTCAGCTTCAAATGCAATGCTGTAAGGGTATGAAAAGACGTTGTCTGCCCACAGAGTTGAAAGATTAGCCCATCTGAATACTGACATTGTCAACCCTGAAAAGCTATTTTACATAACTTCCGAGCTGATAATATTCTATATGTATATTTGCTATATATATGTCTGCATATATATCTATCTAAACATACAATATCATTATGCAGTCAGAAATGGAAGAGATATCAGAGGCTTCGAAATGCAAGAATAGAAAAGGTAGCTTGATTCAAGTTCTACAGATACACCAAAATAGATATGCAGGATATCATTATGAAACAAAGTGATCAAGCTACCATCTGAAAATGTCACCCACAACAAAAATAAATCTGTTCTGCAATTGACTATATTTAGATGAATTATGTAAAATCATAAGCAAAATGCTAAGTAGTCCTTTATAGTATCTTGAGCTGAGATTATTTATAACTCATTAAGAGTTTTATGATAAATGGGTATGTGTTTTTTTTTTTTTTTCCTTAATCATCCTGGTGAAGCAAAGTACTGTGAAGGTCTTACAGGACCTTCAAGGCCAGAAAAGTCAAGCATATACATTCATCATAGCGTATCTGTATATAGTCTCACACTTTCAATCTAAAACATTTCACTGCCAAAGGGTTGCAAGTGTCAGTGGAATTTCACAATCTATCTCTTCTGTGCTTACTCAGCTGCCCTTAGTATAAAGTAGTTGGTCAGGAAAAATCAATGGGTTCCAGAAGTATCAGGATAGACATAATTAATGTTATAAATAACTGTTAAAACTATACCTGAAATAGTAGCAAAAAGTGTCTGTTGGTGGGATTTATTGAGATTGTCAAAAACTTTCAACTGTGCATTCATTCTTGTAATGGATTTAATTAGTCTCATGATGTACCAATTGCAGCAAGAATACAAGAATGAATTCATTGTCTGATTATCAATATTCTCCTCAACTAACCTGTGCTCATTTAAAAAAAAGCAATACCATAGAACAGCCTGATTTCTCCCCGGTCTTAAAATTAATCAAGTCTCTCTTTTGTGAAGCTTGTTGACCTTAAAGTCAGCCAAAGCTGAATATCCTAACATCTACATGTCCAGTAATTTACTTGGCATTGGATAGGAAACACATTTTGATCATTGCTGGTCTTCAGTGAACAATATACAGAGGCATAGGTTGAAGGGTTGTGTGTACTCTTGCCAGTTATTACTGCTATTCAGTGACACTCAGAGGCCAGCATTTAACCACATTACTAACTGAAGACTTTCTTCCTCATCTACAAAATAAATAATAATACAAGTCCAGCAGTTGTGTTCTTTGTGGATGGAATATAAGCTGTGCAACATTAAACATTATTTAGGCAGCACTTAATATGACTTGTTTAATTTTCTATTTCTCCTCTATTCATCCTACATTTATAACTTACTGTGAAGGCATGGAATACATGGCATATAAAGGCATCTATTTTATATATACTTAACCATTGTAACAGAAAATTTAAAACACCAACATGTTTAAAGTAGAAGTAGGACTTTTAACGTTTGGAACTATACCTCATAAATCAAGTTTATGGTTGCAAAAACTGGTGGTAATAATTTTGAATAGAAAAAAGTTTGTGCCCAGATTCACAACCACAAAACCAGGATTACAGACATGATTCTTACCTCTTTGCTATCTATCTGCCAGTTTTAATATGACCCAGTTTAGGGTGAAAACTCAGAGAATATTTTTGTAAATTTTGTTAAGTCAAATAAATCATACTCTAGACATTTGAAAGGATGGAATGATTATGCTGAAGACAAAGCAGAAGGAGGTAGAGATGGTAATTTTCTTTTATTTTCCATCAATTCCCTTTGGCATTTTAGGTGCCTGCTATCAGCAAAATGTTCTGGATTCCAGTGGAGTGCCTAGAACTCATCTGCAGGTACAGTATTGGAGGAGGAATTCTGGGAAAGAAAAGAATTCAGACAGAAAAGTACTGACTCCAAAAGCTTTCTGTTAATCTTTCAACCTAGAAGATCTTTGGAGAATTTTCAGATTCCATTAGCTGTCCCCTTTGACAGACTCCAGGGAGACACAGTGATGTGGCTTATTCTCCTAGAACTAACAGGGTGCTACTTTCCCTAAATTTACAAGGTTAATGTGACTATTTTTATCTAGTTTTTTTGAGTTGGCACTTGATCTTTGGTCACTAAGTTAATCCTTTGTATCCTTTTACAAGAAAATTATTGTTCACATCAGCTTGGCAAATAAGTTATCAAAGACTTTCTAGTATGACTGCTTCTAAGATCCTATTAGTCAGCTACACAATTTCCAGCTATTAAGCAAATAACTCAGAATTTTACCGAGGAAGGAGTTGTATACTTACTGAAAAAGTTATTAAAATGTGCTGTGATGGGACAAGTAATATTTTCCTCTCATTTCTTGCCTTCCACGATGATTATTGCATTCTAACTGCTCAGAGTCTTGATAGTGAATATTTTAACTCACAGTTTCTTTTCAGAAGTATTAAACTGGATGTCTGTGACAAAATATACATTTCTTCTGGCTCAGCATTTTATAGAAAAAGTTGGGTAAGGAGTAGGGTGAAAACAAATCAACTTGTGAATTTTCATAAGTGCGTAAGAACAAAGAAAAATGTTTCAGAGTATGCATATCTGAGCTTAAAAAAAAAAAATGAAATAATGTCAGCTTGCTGAGAAAGTAGAACAGCTTTTATCTGGACTTCAGAAAATCCTATTTGAAGCTTTTGCAGTGAATGAGGCAGACCAGGCACGTGTGGCACCCCACCCTTAAGGGGAAAGCAGCATCCAACATTTGTAGATGCCTGTGGTTAAAAAGAAATGGTAAAAGTCAGAAGGCATGCAAAAACTTACAAAGTTTTATTAGGAAATTATACACTTGGCATGGAAATTGGTATAAATTAGTCCCTTATCTTGTCGTACAAACTAAATGACAGCAGAGTTGTAATAAGGGGTAGGGCGAAACAGAGACAGATTGAAGAGAGGGAGAGAGGAAGGAAGAAAAGATCACCACTCCTGGCTCCCAGTGATCCAGATTATGAGGTGTGCAGGGTCCTGGGGGGACTGCCCAGGTGTCATGAGGGTACCTTTTTGCAGATAAGCTTTCTCTGCCCCAGAGCTAAGTTTCTTATTTTCTATGCAAATTAATTATGTGCAATTCGTTCTCCGAAACATATCTGGAAATGGGTTGAGGGTTTCAGGGGTTTTCAGTTGTCTTGATCTCCTTCTATTAGGTCGGCATTTGGTTGACAGTCCATGGCTGCTGCTTGACCTCATTGCTTCACTTGTGCTGTACTGTGTTGTGCTTGTCGCCAGGAGCCAGAACAAAGATGTTTGTCCCAGAAAAGTGCTGCCCTGTCTCTGTAGCCCCCATCTTCAGCCACATTCTGTTCTTTCTCACAGTGCAGTCTCACCCCCAAACCTTGGCTGGCTCCATGGCTATCCACCTATTGATGTTTGAGAGGTACACATCAGCCCCTTATCTTCTGGGCATCTACAGTGTGTCATTCCACATGTCCCACGTCCAAGTTATTTTCATAGGAAATGTATTTCCAGTCCTTTGGAGTTATGGCATGACACTGAATGTTTTCCATTGCTTTTTTGGTACTTTGTATACTGCACTTCAGTACAAAGGAGAAGATGTAAGCAGGATTTGAGAACTTTTAGTCTAAATCCCTACCCCGCTGCAAGCGTGAAAGAACTGCAGATACAATAGTAAACACCTTTACAAGTGTAACAGCTGTCTCAGCTTGGAGCAGGAAAGTGCCATCAGACTCCAAATCCAGAAATGATTTGCACATGGTGCAGCCTCCAGCAATTCAGTGAAGCAATTAATTTCATTCTGAAATAAAATAAACCATTTATTTGACTGTCACTGTAGAGGCAGATTAAAATAAAAATCTAATCCTGCCTCTGTTGATAGAAGTTTTACTTAAATAAAATATTGTCAGTTAAGACATTTCACTGTGTGGAATTAATGCAAATATAATCCACTAGGCATTTGCACCTGAAGCATTATTATTCTTAATTATTCTTTTGTACAGCAAGGTCTGTTGTAGCATACCATTGGAGATGCCAACCCTTAAACTCATTGAATTAAGATAATCCTCCCACTCATTTGCAGTTTGACTTTTTGATACCAGCTATTCATTTATTAGAGAAATCATTTGACAATATAGCTATTGTTTCTGAGCATCTCTAACTTACACATCTTTCTTAAATAACTCAGATGTAGTCATAAATGAACTTCCATATGGTATTAGTAAAACATCAATAGTCAAGAAATAAATAATTCTAATGTAGAAACATCAAGAACTATTTGAATTGAGCATTTCTAAATCCTCACCCTCTGTAGTCTGTGGTTTTAAGAGCACCACTCATAACACTGCTGGAGCCCACACAGGATGATGAAGAGTGTCTGAGCTCTGGCTCCTTCTAGCAAGCTCAGAACTGAACAGATAATAGACAGAGAATATTTCATGGAGTCAGGAAGAAAGAAGGAAGAAAAGAAGAAATTATTATCAATGATTTTGCAGATTTCATCTGTTATGTTTGGAGAAATGAAGTATGATACAGTCCTAGCAGGTGTGTATGCTTGTGTGTGTGTAAGGATTCAAAATAAGGTAGAAGGACATTTACATTATTACACATTCATCTAGATTTTTTCCAATCTCCTTTCAGGCATGCTGCTCCCATGGGTTATTTCCCAGATTGCTGGTGTTTCAGGGGTCTCTGCCAGGAATCCACCCAAAACAAATAAAGGAAAGTTATAAAAATGTTATCAAATTTGAATACGTTGAATTACTGTTCAGACTTGAACCCCTGACAATGAAGTTAATTACTACACAAGCTGCCTCTTGCTTCCCAAGAATCAACACTGAATTCCTTGATCTTACTTCCCTCCTATTCTAGTATTGTGGCAATTTTTTCAGTGTGCATGTAGCACCCCATGATGGACTGTAACGAGATTTTAACATTCTGGCACATAAGGACAGATAAAGTGCTGATGACATTGTAGGTTTTTAAATACTGCCAACACTAGAACAATATTCTCAAGTTAAAAGGTTCATAAAGTGTGAGCCACTGTAGGTGCACTCAGTCGAGTCTTCGCCACAAACATAATAATCATTCACATTTTTAATGTGAGACTTGCTAAACACCAGGGATATCTTGTGATGCACCATTGGGATGGCCTCAGCTCTTCAGTTTGACAGGGTATATGCTTCATCTTGAAGAGTGCCAGGCACCTGAGATTCACACTGATTTCACTGGCAGAGAGGGGAAAAAAGGTGCTTGGCTACTTCTCACATTAGGTCACATTCTGAAAGCTTGTGTTAGCCATTAGAACACTCTGAAAAACAAATTTACAAAGATTTGCTATAATTTTAATGAAGAATTTGTTTTGGCCTGTAGATCTTCCTACTTAGCAAACTTGTACAGTAATCAGCACAAAATTTAGCATTAAAAAAACCCAAAGTATAAATAAACAGACAACCTGACTTGTCTGAATCATTGCACATAATTTCATTTTCCCTTATCCTTTTGGTAAGGGTTTGAGACAGATGAAAACCCAGACACTCAGCATGACTCCTTTCAAAATGAGATTGGGCACAAGAATCACCTTAGAAGCCTGCTTAGCCCAATGCAAATCAAGACATAGTTTTTAAAATTTACTTAAAGATGAAATTAGAATATACTGGGGGGAGCACTAATTCTTCAAACAATGTTTCAAGTTTTAGTGAGTGGCATAACTTCTGTTATGCAGAACCCTGGAAAATCTGAAGGTTTCGGTAGACTATTTTCCTAAGCCACTGTTTGCTGCAAAGTTTGCCAAATAAAGCTGGAATCCAGTGAAACACTAACAGACAGGCTGTTCAGGTGGCATTATTTTTGAGTAATAATTTTAAATACCAGTGGAGCCTAGATTTTCAATTGGTATATCTGATGTAGTTCTCTTTCCTCCATCATTCTTCCAGATATAACAAGCACGGTCAGGAGTTTGTTCCATGACCAGTGAGCCCCGGGAAACAGAAGCTAGGTAAAGTTGAGGAAACTGAACAGGAAAAAATTAGTGTTACTTGTTTACCTCTTCTACAGTTAGCAGATCCTGGTTATATTTGTTCTGAGGTCCTAGCCTTTTCCTGCTGCCAGATAATGTATTTTCTGAAATTTAAGCTCCTCTTGGGGTTTGAATCTGTACATTGTGCACAGTGTAGGGTTTGCTTCAGTCAAAGGTACCAATGCATTTTACAGACTTCTAGAGTAAACTGTAATTTAAAATACATATCTAACACTGCAATTTCAGCTAGAAGTCTGAAATGTCAGACACATGCTCCTCTTGGATGCCCTAGGTTGGCCTTGTGGCACTGTGATTTCAGGTTTACAGTTGCCTAAAGGGCTGTCCCCCTCCTCTGGATGTCATCAGGACTAACCGTGTTCAAGGAGGATCATGTAGAGCAGGTTGCCCAGGGCCATGTCCAAATATCTTTTGAATATCTCCAAATATGGAGACTTGACAACCCTTTGGGTGGCCTGTGCCAGTGCTCAGTTATCCTCACAGTGAAAAATTGTTTCCTGCTGTTCAGAAGGAGCCTCCTGCATTTCAGTTTGTGCCCATTGCCTCTAGTTCTGTCGTTGGACACCACTGAGAATCACCAGCTCCCTTTTCTTCACACCCTCCCTTCAGGTATTTGCAGACAGTGGTGGTATTCCCCTGAACTTCCTCTTTTCCAAGCTAAATAAATGTTCTCAGTCTCCCTCTTCTGCTTCATGAGTTTACACTTCCATTTAAGTGGTTAGGTGGGTGAACTGAGCCAGTTTCAGACAAAGCTCTGTGCGAATGAAAACTCAAAGGAAAAAGCAAGACATCTTTTATAAATGAAATAAAATTAACACAAGTTTTTGTTGGTCCTAAATGTTTCATAGTGAACTTGGTGACACTTTAGTACTTTTTGAAGGACAGGTGCTGCGACTACATTTGAACCATAAAGAAAAATAATTCGTCTTACAAATAAGAGAGCTGCAGAATTGAAAGCTGCAGGCATTTGGAAAAATTATCTCATATACTTCAGAATACATTAGAGTGCTAAATTATGCTTGGTATCTGGTATTTAGAGAGAAAAACAAGAGTGTTGGAACTAACAATAAACAGACCTGAAATCACATTTGGATTAAATTTGCCAAGATGCAGAAATGTATATTTTTTAAATTTCATTATCTTTCTTTTCCTGTCAGTCCTCAAAGGGAAAGCTATTGTTTTAAGTGGAAGCCAAGGCTTGCAGAATATGTTGTTATCCAGAGGAAGAAAGGAATCTTCTGAAAGCTACAAGGAAGACCCCCTTGCATAGAATCTCTGGATTTATTTTTCTCTGAGAAAAACATGAACGCAAAGAATATTTGGGATTTTGAGGGGACGTCTCTAAAATAGTTTTCAAGTCAGTCAATTTGTAAATGTTTTGATCATAATATAGATTAAAATATGAGAATCATAAAACCCCACACTTCCTGCTAATTAAAAGATGGCATTTTGCTTTTTACTCTACGGCATGTACACACACAAGAAAATCGGACTTTCAATATTTGTTGCTCTGAGACTTTTTCAAAATATAAATGGGATTACAAATTCAACACAGACTTCAGACAGGTAGATTGAATGTACAGGGAAAAATCCTGGGGCAATTCCACTGAAATAAGTGAAAATATTCCAGGTCAAAGGAACAGTCATAACTCAGCAAGTATTTTTTATGAGGTAAATGTTTGTGGGTGAGTTGTTTCATTTCCACAGTAAACAAAAAATGAGCTCATTTTCAGTAGGGCAATTAATTTTGAGAAGCTATAAATAACCAGTACTGCATTTTGTTTTATGTTCTGAGAGACAGTTCAAGAATAGAAAAAAGTTCTCAAAGCAGACAAATAACAGCTCATAACTTTCTATTCACTAAGAACTGCATTTTTTCTCAACTGAACAACATATAGACTTTTCTAAGTAGCAATACATCACAGGTGTTTGTCTAGGTAACCAGTCTTAACTAGTTGGAATTGCATGGATGCTATGGAAATGTGTGACCCGGTTGCTGTAAGGCCCAAGGAACAGAGATCAATGAGCAGCAAACTTTACACATGCAAAGAAGTGCAATCCCTGTGTAGCAAAGCTCAGTCATCTTTTACAGTTCTGCCACTTGGAAAGGGTCACAGGACAAGCAAGCTAAAAGCAGAGTTCAAAACCACCTCCGCCCAATCCTATAGTGCAACAAAAGAGCAAGGACTTGTTTTGCCTTCTGCTAATTAAAATGGCCATTCACAGAAAGGTATTGTGGGCACATGTATTTATGATAAAGGCTATCCTCAGTCTGAGTTAAGCTACAGGATTGTTATAAAAGGACATGAAAGGGTGGAGGGGAAAGGCACTTTTCCATGTCTTCTGTATTTGAAATGCAGTTTTTAAGACTTCCTGTAAATTTGTTTTGTTTCAAGATGGGTTTAATACAGAAACTTTAAGAAAATATTAATGATGAAGCATCTTTCACAAAAACAACAGATGTGTCTCCAGTGGAGGACCCGAGTTTTGAGATCTTTATCACAGAAGGATGCTCTGCAATTCACCTGCTCCCGGCCTCCTCACATTTCAGTCTGGTGGATGTTACCTCAGGGTTTTCAAGCACCTTACTTACTGATAAAAGGCATCCCTAAAAAACTGTGACACTTGAAGCATTCATTTAGAAAGTCTAATTTAAATATATCGTGTGTTTGACGTTTTAGTTCACATCATTTCTGTAAGAAGAGATATGTCCGGTATGTTTCTCAGAAGCATTATTTTAATTAGAGTTAAGGCGAAGTGATTATTAACAGGGCTTGAACAAAAAACCTCATACACCAGATTTATCTACCTTTTCTTTTTTTGAAGAAATCATGAATATTTAAATGTGTACGAGACATAAAAATATAAGATTTAAATTCAAAATTATTCTGACTTTTCAGGAATACTAGATTCTGAGTCCTGTTCTTGTTTTTTTTTTGAATAGTCTTATCAGAAATTTGCAGTGAATTTTTAGGTAAATATTTTTTTAAACTTCACCTGTTTATCTGGTACAAATAGATTATTCTAAGTGCTCAGGTTCATCTTTAGATGTCTTCCTTTCCATAACTGATAGATCACTGCTTAGGAATAACTTTTCTGTTTTCTCAGATGTTGACCTGAGATTTTATTCCATCAATTTTATCCATACTTACTTAGTCCCAGGATAGCCATTGCATTCAAGAATCAAAATGAAACAATCAAGTTTGCTGATGACACCAAGCTGTGTGGAAAGGATGCCATCCAGAGAGACCCTGACAAGCTTGAGAGATGGGCCCGTGCAACCCTCGTCAAGTTCAACAAGACCAGGTATAAGGTCCTGCACATTGGTCAAGGCAATCTCAAGCACAAATTCAGTCTGGATGGGGAAGAGATTGAGAGCAATCCTGAAGAGAAGGACCTGGGGGTGTTGGTAGATGAGAAGCTTGACATGACCTATCAGCGCACACTGGCATCCCAGAAAGCCAACAGTATCTTGGGCTGCATCAAAAGAAGGATGACCAGTGGGTCTAGGGAGGTGATTCTCCCCCTATGCTTTTGTGAGATGCTGCCTGGGGTGCTGAATCCAGCGTCCAACACAAGAAGGATGTGCACCTGTTGGAGTCGGTCCAGTGGAGGGTCATTAAGATGATCAGAAGGATGGAGACAGGCTGAAAGAGTTGGGGTTGTTCAGCCTGAAGAAGAGAAGGATCTGGAGAGACATTACAACACTTTCCAGTACCTAAAGGAGGCTACAACAAAGGTGGAGGAGAGCTTTTCTCTAGGGCATGTAGTGTCAGGACAGGGGGGAATGGATTTAAACTGAGAGTAGTTTTAGATTAGATGTAAGAAAGAAATTCTTAGCTAAGAGAGTGGCGATATGTTGGAACAGGTTGCCCAGAGAAGCAGTGGATGTTGCCATCCCTGGAACTGTTCAAGGCCAGGTTAGATGGGGCTCTGAGCAACTTGGTCCAGTGGAAAGTGTCCCTGCCCATGGCAGAGGGATTGGATCTACATAATCTTTAAGGTCCCTTCCAACCCAAACCTCTCTGTGATTCTATGGTTACATGATGTCTACCTCATTGTAAGGATAACATACATAATACAGTCAGCCACCTGTTCTTTATTTGCATCTCTTCCTATTAAAAACCACTTTACAGTACACTCTGACTCCTAATTTGTGTGTCTTAAAGAACCTTTCATGGAAAACATTTATTACAGTGTTTGTAAAAGGGATATTTCAACTATGTGGTGCTCTGATTCTTTCTTTAACTAAGAAATAACTGTTTGCATATTTTTCCTGGGAAATGTTTTATTTTAATGTTGATTACAGAGGTCCATATGTACATTAGGAAGCTGAAAAATTTTGTCATCATGACTATTTTCTATTGGCATTGTTTGACACTTCTATTCCTCCTAGAACATTCCTTTCATCACTTTGATGCTGGTGAATATATACATTGTATAATGCATTGTATGAAAGTATTAAATCTTAATTGATTTTAAATAATGTTATTTCTAGCATAACAAATAAGAAAGCTTGATTGTGGAAATAATAAAATGGATAATAAAGACAATTTAGTCTGCAACTGGATGCTTGGACACAGTGATGACAGTTTTGAGTCTATTAGATTATGAGAGTCATAGTGTTTTACATCTGTGATTACATTCAGATACTAAAAAAAAAGGCAGGCGGGGATGAAAACACTGGAAAAAAGAAAGGATTGAAGAACCTGACATCTGCAGAGGGTGAGGAAGGATCTACAGAGACTTGTGTTTCTGTCAGAAAAGAATTATTGCATGACAGCAGACCATAAACTGCAAGGTAAGAACCTTTACATTTTTCGGTAACTAAAACCACAGTTGTGTCTGTTTCTGATACTCAGAGCCAGACTTTCCTGTCACCAAGTATTTTCTCTGAACATATGTCAAGTGCTGCTGAAGGTATCAGCATAGCAGTCTGAAAAAAACTGCTTTGAAACAAAAGCATCAAGTGTCTTATTCTCTGTAAACAATATCACAACAAGGCTCCTACTTTTAACTCACAAAAAGGTATGGCAACTTTTGTAAGACAGGGTAGGAAATGCACCATTTATGAAAGATACAGAATTAAAAGGAGGTTGTATTTTGAACCTATTTTTGTGTTTTTGCAGAATATACATTATCATGTTTACTCTGATTCTTATGAGCTCAATTATTTCAAATTTCTGGAAAATCAAAATTTTGAACTTGGCCCAAGTGTTAGTTTATGTTTTAGTTAACTATTTATAGTTATGCAAAGATATTACAAAAATCACAAATTATAACTATTTTCTTTATTTTGTCTTTACTTTTATTGATGAACTACAATGGCAATAATAATGGCAATAATAATAATAATAATAATAATAATAATTTTAACGCATCCAAGCACCAGATGCCCTGTGTGTGAATTGTTGCAATCCTCTCTGTTTTAACATGTTCCACTCATTATCAGTTCAGGTGATCTGTGAAAATTTTATGTAATAAACTCTAGTTCACATAACACCACAGACTTTCAGGATACTGGGCACAAGGGACTCTAGGCAAACAATTTCAGATCTATGTGGTCAACCTTGCACCCAGTGTCACATTTCCCATTCAGCCATAGGCAAAATAACTCATATACCTAAATTAACAGGATACTCTCCAAGCCTGTGCAGGCACTCAGTGAAGAGAAACATAGAGCCTGCCAAGAGGCAATTCACAGCAAGGGACTAAATTAGATGTTCTAAATCATTTCTTTAGAAGCTATTCTTTCCCTGGTTACATCTATAAAGACAGACTCAGGAATGTTTCTTGGGATAGGAGCCCTGAGCTTGTCCTGGTTTCATTACAAATACATGAACCAAGATCTAGTGAAGGTCAAAATAGCATTTTTACATCCCTTTTCCACAAAATGTGAATGATCCTTGAGAAAAAAATCAAGACTAGAAAAAGACTCCAGGGAAACACAGCAATGGTATTCATTTGTTTAATATGCTTTGTTTTGTTACATGAATACTTCAACAAATAGACCTACGTTCTTAGGTGACTCAGTCTAATTCTGCACATCTAAAATGAATACTAACCTGCTCTTATAAAATTTATGCACAAATTTAGCTTCTGAATAACCTTTCCATAGATGTTAAAAAACCTTTTTTTTAACTACTCCATTTTCAATTTAACTCACTTTTATGTCTCATTTTCTTCTTGATACTTACTTCTGCTTATCTGAAACCGAATTCCAAAGAAAGATGCAAATTTTTAACATTTTTCAAGACCTAATAATCTATTTTTATACAACCCATTTGTCTCCACTGACAACCAAGAAACCCAAAACCCTGAAAAAGCCCCACAAGCTCACTTGTCCTGGACGACAAATTTAGCATTTACTTCACAATCTCTCTATGGAACATGACCATCTCCATCAAATGTCTGGAATTCAAGAATGCACTTCATAAAGATTCAGTCCGGTCTTTGTAGTTACATTTCAGTCTGAACTATGTCCCAGGAAAGGACATCACTGCCCTTTCAATCAGATTGCTACATTTGTATTTTATTGCTTTGAGCCTTGGAGGACAAGATGACAGATATCTAAAAAATAACAAAAATGGACAAATGGATTTGTTGGTCTGAACTCAGGCTAGAAATGCCCCAAAAATAAATTCACTGAAATTTCCTTTATGGATATCTTCTCCATAATTTCACTGAAATTTTTTCAACCCGGATATTGATCAAGGAGTTTTAATTTTGACGGTTGCAATATGAAGAATTTCACAGCTTAATGATGATCTCAAAAATTTTAAATGGTTTAGCAAAATGTTATCGATGTTATAACATGAACTCTTTAAAATACTTAATCTCTAATGGAAATAACTCTCTCAGGTTCAAGGGCTATGATACATTTTCCCAAAGCTGTGTAACACCAACATGCCAACAGAGGGATAAGGCTTGAGTAAATTTTTAGGGGAGAAGACATCTGATAATACTGAAATACCATCCCCATAGAAAAGTCTTCAGCTACAGCTTGCAAGTACCTCTCTAACACATCAGGTAGAAATAAAGACAATCTGTCATCATAATGGTCGTGAGCAAAAAGTTGTTTCAATTTGTTTCCTTCTGGAAGGCTCAAAATCCAATTCTAAACAGATTTTGTACACCTATAGAAACTCATCAGTTTAACCATTTTTTGATAACTCTGCTGTAAAAATCTTACGAATTGTATACATAATATCAAAGCCCAGGAATCTGATTTGATATAATTCAGGTTTACAGGAAATTAATAGGCTTTGGGCTCAAGCCGACGACCAAGGCACAAACTGTTTGAAAGCTAAGGTCTGACCTCCCCAGTTCACAAGTCATACAGTTCCAAAACTATGCACGGTGATAACGTGCATGTTAACAGGAAAATTTGGGCTTTCCACAACATCATTGGTTATTGAGAATTCCTTGCTTGTGAACAGAAGGTGCCTGTCTATAAATGTGTGTCATAACCATTGGAATTGAAGTAAGTATAAGCAAAATAAAGTGATTGTGTCAGCAAAATATCTTATTTGTTTAGGGAATAACTTATGTATTCCAGACTTAGAATGAAGCGTTTGACACATTTGATTCTTTTTTCTCACAATAATAAATAAAATACATTTAGTAGAATGGTGGACTTGGCTGAACAAATAACAAATAATAATAATGATGATGCCTGCAGAAAAATCCATAAAACCTAATTATTCTGGCTTTTATCCAGCATATATAAAAACTGGAAACATATTTCTTTGCTGAAGCAAGATGTTTCTGAGAAAAAATATCAATAACTATACTGAAATATTTAGGTAAGATTTACTTCACATGTGAAATGGTAATTCCTTGGAAATTTATTTAACAATGCATTTTGTTGTCTTAATAGAACTACTTTAAATCCCAAACTTCTTAGTTTTTGTATCAGAGGACAATAATTAAAACAGAAGATGGGGTACAGTAGGAGCCAAGAAATAGCACCACAGAGACAGTATAATATATACAAATACTGTATGATAAACCTTGATTTTATCAGACATAACACAATTGTAGGTTAGTAGAAGTTTTAAAAGAGGAAGGAAGGAAACGTAAAGAAAAACACTTGGTTTTTGAAAGAGTCCAACCAATCAAGAAAATGTATAATTTTAAGAATTTATAAACTAGAAGTTGACAGTAATTTTCTCAAACACTCAGACACGTCTCCCCTTTATATTACTATGCTTTATGAATTATGAATTTTGGCTGACGAGGAAGCCTAAGGGTGACAATGGAGCTTCAGAGTCAGTAACGCATTGTCATTTCATGCTGTGTGAATTCTACTATACATAGATGGATTTTTCAAGCTTAAATAATGTTACTGACTGCCAAAGATTTTATTAAGAGGTCTGATGATATTATATGCTCTGCTGGTAAGATACTAATCCCTATTAACTAGAAAAGGGTCAAATACTTTGAGAGATTGCCAGGGGTTTTTTTGTCTGCCGGGGTGTTGAGATGTAGTTATACTCCCCCACCATAATTCACCTATTTTGAGTCAGATAGTGAAACAGAAAACCATTTTCCCAGCATCAAGAAGAATGAAATTTGAGTGGGAAAGACAGTTGTTCTGTGAGATTTTATATGGCTCCTGTTGCCAAGGAAACAATTTCTTTTGGCTTTGAAAGGTTTGGTAATGGTTTCCCTAGCTACAATTTGGGCAGTATAGAACAAGAGCAGCTATTTATCACGTGTAATTATATATATATACACACATAAACACACTTACCCTCACATTAGGGGGGGACAAATTTAGAAAAATGGAATTATGAAACCACTGAAGTTAGCAAAACGTTCTGAATAACATTCAAGGAATGTGTTCATAGAAGAGCCACTGGTACTGGCTTAAGTCAATCCCATCCCATCCCTGAAAATATGATGTTCAAAAACTCAAAAGAAAAAAAGTAAAGTGGAAATTAGAGAGCTCATTTCCTTCCTGTTCTACCCAAGTGCTTAAGCAGGTCCTTAATATATAAAGTGTAGACTGAAAAAATGATGAAGAGTACAGAATACTTATAATTTGGAAATTGTGGAAAAAACATTTTTTACCTTAGAACCTCTTACTAAGTTTGAATTGGAAAATCAGATCCATTATTTTAAATACAACTTTAGTATTTTATTGATATATCACAGTTTAACATTCTTCGAGTTAAACTGAAAAGGACAATTCCTAAGTATGGACTTTTAGACGTAGGAGGTGAGTGAAGCAGTGGAGAAAGACACCAAACAGAAATTCATCAGCTGATTGAAAAATTGATTGATTGTGTTGGATTGCAAAAGGAGAAAGGTTTGCAGGTGCTGAAGGGGATGAAAAGTGCTCCAGGAAAATCAAAGTAATATATTTTTTCTATGTGAAAGAGAAAAATCCATTTTAAAGAGGTGTTCAAATCACATGCAAACTGAGTGCAAGGTAGTGATAATAGTTGGAATACAAAAGTTCCCATAAATATTAGGTTCAAAAGCTGTAGTGACAAATTAAGAATAGTAAGAAATGTAGACAAATAAAAGGAGGAGACTGGTTACAAGTTTGAAAGGAAGAAATGTCTATCTTGCACATTATAGTTTCTCTAGCTAAAGTATGGTTGAGTATCACAGACTCTAGCTTCTTTAGATCAAAATCACCTTATATGAGGACCAGATTTGTGGAGGAAAAGGAGTCTGTTTTGTTTCCTTCTTATGAAGAATGTGATCGTCATTCCAGAAAATAAAAAAAGGAAAGAATTTTAAAAATCATCTGTGTAATGTGGTTTAGTGTATTTTCTGATTTTCAGTTATCTCACTGAGATTTAAAATTACCACGATGAAACAAGTATTTTATGTAGAAATATTTGCATGTGGGGAACTTTATTTTCATTGCAAAAAAGCAAAATATCCAAAACATCCAAAATTTTCTTCTATACTTAGACACTTAAAGTCAGCATTAATCTATTTAATCTACTCTTTCAAAGGCGTCTTTCTGAGAAGAAATGCCGTATAGTACATGTTTAAGGAACACTGTTCTCTTCTCTTGTGAGGCTTCACTCTGTCTGCAAAACAATACTGATTTTAAAATGAGAATTTTTTTTCCATTCTGATTTTTATTTGATTGCAGAACATCCAAAGTGTTTAAAAAAATTAGGGAAAAAAAGGCAGGACAGGCACTAATTTCAGCTCAAAAATGGATGTGCTCTGATCAGTCAGAGAAAACTACTATGTATTGCAATAATTTTTAATTCAATATAAAATATCGTCAGTATCATGAAGAGCAGCAATGTATAACCTTGAAAGGAATTTTGTTTTGCCACAGGAAGGACTTTTTATGAGGCAATGCAGTGATAGGACAAGGAGAAATGGCAATGAACCATAACAGGCTAGTTTTAAATTAGGTATTAGGAAGAAATTATTTACTCTGAAGGTGGTGATGCACTGGCACAGGTCGCCCAGGGAAGTGGTGGATGCCCCATTCCTGGAAGTGTTCAAGGCCAGGTTGGATGGTGCTTTTAGCACCCTAATCCAGTGGCAGGTGCCCCTGCCCATGGCAGACTTGTTGGAATTAAAGGATCTTTAAGGATCCTTCCAATGCAAGTCACTGTATGATTCTATATTAAAAAAAAAAAAAAAAGGTTTTCTCCCTCTACAGCCAAAAGGAATCTCTGCATTTTTAATTTCTGCTATTGAGTTTGCTTTCTACCAGCTTCTCACTAGAATAATATAGGTAAAAATCCATGTTTCCTCTGTGATCATCATGAGACGGATGAGCAAATGAAGAACTATGCATTTACACTACTTTCATTATGTGCTGTCAAAAAGAAGCAAAATGGTAACTGAAATAGTGTTCTTCAGTATCAGTACAATTCATCATGGAAATAAAAGATAAATTGTGAAGGTATGAACTTTTATTTTTCTGAAATACAAACTCATCTCTCTCTACAGCTCCAGCCAATCAGACTTGAGTAAAAATATTTTCTTAACAAAAACCAAATAAACAAATAAAACCCCAAACAAACAAACTCAAACATTAATTTGGATACTAAAAATTTGGAAGCAGCCTGACACAGTTATGAAATAAAAGGTTAAAAGTGTTCGGGGGAAAAACAGTTTAGTCTGTGAAGGTAAGTCAGTTTTAGAAGACCATCTGACTGTTCTGTGCCTTAAATATTCAAAAGTGCTCATATGGAATGAACACACTGTATCTCTATTACTATCATAATTCATGCTGAGCTTCTTTTAAACTCAGACTCAAACAGAAAACAGGGAATATTTACACAGCCCTAAAAAATTTCTAATGAAATATTAAATAATCTGCATAGGATTTTAAGAGATAGTTAAAGAAAACAAACTTCTAAAGTTACAGTTATTATTATCTTGCTCCTCACTGTAGTACAAGACAATATTAGCAAAACACTTCAAATATTATATAGTTCTCAATGATATTGTGGTTCTTAGCTAATAAATATGTTTTATTACACTCTTTTCCATCTGGTAATTATTTTGGCCATTAAAGTAACAGTAAGGCTAACATCATAAACCAATTAGACTTCCAGAATACAGTCAGCCTCCACAATAAAAGCTGCTTGACCCTACTACTTATCTGAGTTAGCTTGCATGCAAATATTTGAAACATTCTTTTGCTTTGGTTTTCTTTTCACTTTATTACCTATGGTAAACCTTCACTACAATTGAGGGAGCTTACATACTTTTACCTTCTAGAATGAGGTTCACATTGGGGAAAAAAAAGAAAAGCTCTAAATTTCAACAGACTCAAGTGAATAGTTTTTTCTTGGGACACGTCAAGCCGACACATTTCCCTATTCCTTGAGTCAAATGATACTTTTACTCTCACCTTAAGTGGACGGAAGCAATCTCCTTTAGGCAGGAACAATGTTACTTCTTTATATTTGTACATTATTGATTACTGAATGGGGAAATATTACATCTACTCTTTTGAAGAGCTCCTCTCAACTGAATAGGTCTCTTCTGCTCCACTTAAATATAGACTGAAAAAGAATGACTGAAGCACATAAATACATTTTCCAATTCTGGATTAAAAAATATATCTGAATGTTTTTATGGTTATTGTAGGGATAATTGGTTTCAAAAAATTCTAATATAATACATTAATCAATTCAGTACTCTGATTCAAACAGGTGTCCATTCATCTAAAATAAAATAAGGAAGGAAAAATAAATACATAGGATTCAAACCACTATTTCCAAGAAGTGGATGGGATTTGAAGTAATACATCACTGCCTCTCTACAAACATTTGATTTAAAGCCACTAGGTGTCAGCATATAAGTATTCCTAAAGAGATTTATCTGCCAGAAAAAGTAGTTGGCAATAAACAAATATGCAAGATTGTAGGTGGTTATTGACTCCTTATAAAGCCATGGAAGAAAGCTGTAAACTTATCAGGCTCACTGATAAAGATTAGAATGATTGAAGAATATTTTTTCCGTGTGGTAAATGAGTCTTGAATGGAACCTTCAGGTTTTTAATAAGATACTCTGGACATTCTAACTTATACAGACCTTTGAATTCAAAAATAAATACATTCCCAACCAAAACCATACGATAAGAGCAGATGGCCTTGTTGTCATGAGGCACTGTCTAACAGATTCTTTATACTGGCGTGTTTGCTGAGCTACTTAGTCCTTGTACTGGAATTCCTCAGTAGAAATCAAGTTATGGTCTAGTATTTTTCTGTCATCACTAAGACCCTAATGGAGCCCCCCAGCCATGATGACACAAGCACAGAAATGAGGGACAAATTTAAGTCATTTATCTTACTAATGGTCTGTTATTAAGGTAGAGCTAATAACTCAAAAGAGCAGGATGCTTAAGGCAGGTAATGCTGCTTTAACAAGAACACTGAAATGAGTGTACTTCAGTCACGGTGGCCTGGGTGCTGTTGTGCTGCTTCTTCTTTATGTGCAAGGGGGAGTCCATGTGTCTGATAGAGCACAGAGAATGTGACCAAAACTGATTAGTACTCCTGATTCATCCATAGTTTTTCAGCTATTGACAGGCTCCTGACATGTCACTTCATGTAATTCACTTAAGGTTCTTTGTTATGTTATTGTTTTAATAAGTAGTGACATTTCCTTGAATTTACATGATTCTGTTTATTGGATATACTCTAACTATCTAATAAAAACCATAGATACACCTCAGAGAATTCAGAAAGAATCTGAAGGGGTTTAATAGCTATTTAAGCATGATTAATGAAATATCTAAGTGACACATTACTTTGAGAGTGATCTAGATTTAATAGCCACACTTGTATAGAGCCATAAAGATTGTACACTGATGTTAAAAGTGTTGGGTGTGTATTTTACTCCTACCTTTTGCTGCATAACTGTCCAGACTGTGTGACTAATCATAGTGAAGACATTCTAAATATAAACAGGGTGGCTCACTCTGAAACATAGCATAAATGCCTCCATTTTTGTTAAAATATAGGGGATGCTTCTAGGTAAGGAGCAGCATAGTGATTGATGAGAAAAGAGATAAAATAGATCCAGCATAAAGTGTAGCTCATTTATTTAATCTTCTAACACATATGGTAAGGATGTAAACTAGACAGTCTCCCAAAACTGAAGTGGTAAAAAAGAAACACATAAAGAGAAGTATATAAAGAGAGCATGAGAGTACATGCAGCTCTGACAGATGAAGAACAAAGTCAGAAAATAGCTAGCATCTTTGGCAGCTTGAAACAAAAGTCAGACAGAAAGTCACAGCAGCAGTTTCCACCCCCCCCCCCCTTATTGACCAGAACTACCCACCAGTGTTGTCCCCCTGAAGTGATTTACTGTGTATGTGTATAGTAAATTCAGCAGTGTAAGTGAAAACTATTTGGCCCTATGTCCTCACAAAATCAGGTTGTCCTACTGTCCTTTGCCCCAAGAAATAATTCAGAACAATTGCCTTGCAGAATGAAGCCATGTAGCACTGATTGATATTACAGATCTACAGAGGAACTTTTTAAAGAGAATTCTGGTTTCCAGGCAATAAATTGCGTTTTTCTTTTCCAAAATTGTCTTTAAAATTCCCCACTCTTAAACACAAGGATACAGGCAACTTCTGGCCCCCCCCACCACCACTGGAGAAATGCTAAGAAACAAAAAGCATTCTCCTAGAAAGGGCTTTTGCACTTCTTTCTGCTTCTAAAATGTAATACTATGCAGCTGTTCTTATGTAAATTTATTTACAGAAGTCCGAGTATCTCTTCTAAAAAAGTTTGAGTATCAACAAATTTAGTCTACAAAAACATAACAGTTCTGAAGAAATTTGTTGAGAGATCTGTTCCAGGGACTTCTGACTCCTGAAGGCAGCTGTTGGCACAGTGTATTATATATTTAAATGAAGTATTAGAGAGGTGCAGTTTTCCTGTCTTGCATCTTTCAGCATAGAACCAAAATGGATGAGAGGATTCCCAAAATTCTCCGGTTTTTTCAAGAGACCTCATTTAGTAGTAGAGACCTCATTTAACATCCGTCTTCAGATTGACAGTGCCTGAAATGCCGTGAGGCTTGCAATACTCTGCAAGTGAGAGTAGAGATGAGCCTCCTGCCATCCTCGGGAAGTGCCTCACAGCCTCAACCCCCCTTTGGCCACCAGCACCACTGCCCTGATGTGCCCAAGCCCCCTTGCATCCGCTGTGTCACTTCACCTGGAAGTGGCCAGTCTGCAGCCTCTCTTGGCTTGCTCGTTGGGGCACAGTGGGGCTGTGCCGGCAGGGAAAGGGAGTAGAGGGAAAGAGAAATGAAGGAAAGGGGTAGGAGTGGAGAAGGAGGGGAGGAGGGCAGAACTACCTTTGTACAAGGTAGTTGCCAGTCTGAGCTGACCCCTGACAAGAAGGAAAAAATAAAATCTAAAAGCCTAAGAATTGACCAGAGCAGCTGAAGTTAGTCACGTTTTGCAGGCTATATGCAAGAAAAAATGGTGTCGTGGTTGATGTGTCATTCATTGCATGCCTTGGTTCTGTCACAGGAACACAGGTTGCAGTGTCTGCCTTTTCTTAACACTTTTCCTGTGTTAATGGAAGAGGAACTCATTTAAATAAATCTGTTTTAGTGAGGACATTACAAATGTAGGGCAACGTACACCCTCCAGAAGCCTAGTAGGTGTGGACATAATTGCCTTGGAACTTCTGGCTGCAGATGGCTCTCTTCTGTCCCCACCCTGCCTTTCTGTCCACTCTCATCACTGCTCAGCTCCTGAACAGGGAAGCAGGAGTGTAAGTGGTGATGACTAAAGAGGGCAATTTTTTTCTACCAAGGGGAGAGGGCTGCTGGTGTCCACTCCATCCCATCTGAAAATGTCAGGCAAGCGAAGGAGATAGAAGACAGCAGCTTGAAGGAAGTACAGTCGTAGAATGGCAGTGATGTTATGAGTGCATTATTCAAATGATCAGGTGGGCTTGGCAGGGATATTTTTAACACTCCTTAACTCTTCACTTCAGAGCTCTGAAGTGATTCAGTTTATCAAAGCCCAAGTGGCTTGATAGTGATAGACGTATGCATCTTAGTTGCTTTAATTTTTTTAAAAAATCAGTATCAGCAGCTGCAATACATACATTTGTCCATCTTGCATTGGTAATTAAATTTCCTTAGCATGGTGACACGTCCTTTACAAAAGGTTACTCTTCAACATTATGTAAGGGTTACTATTGATTCACAGAGCTATTACCTCTTTGCACAGGAATAATAGATGTCTGAAGGGTTTTGGTCTGACTGTTCAAGAGGTACCCTTTTGCTTCTGAGTAGCAAAAACTCTATTCTTTCTCTGTTCTTTCTGGACTGGTTTGGACTGAGAAATTCCCAGACTGCCAGTCTTTCCAATTGTACCATGATAACAGTAATAAAAGATGCACGTCATGAAAATCCTAGCATCTAAGCTGCTGTGAGCAGTAGCCAGGTGTCCTGTGTGAGGAATTTGACTGAATTCTCCCACCAATAATCAGATGTAGTGCTGACCTTTAGGTGCAGTGCAAGCCATAGCCCTTTCCTTATTTATTACTCCAGAGGGAGTGGGAAGAGGTCTGTTTACTGTAGGCAACTGTTCTTTTCTTTCTGACATATGTAAATGTCAAAGGATATCTAGGTTGCTTTGGGTACCATTTAATGTCACCATTATTTTGGCACCTAGCAAAAGCTACTGGGGCATCAGTAAACATGCAACAGCCCTCTGGAGGCCAAGAGGAATGGGGAACCAATTGTATGAATTGGTTCATGCTGACAGTTGTAGTCAGTGGGTGCTAAAAAAAAAATTCCTGGCAAAGGAGCACTGGCCCTATCTTCTGACAAGTTCAGAAGCTACCTGGAGGGAACTCTAAAATTGGCTGGCTTTTATCTGCTAATGCCCTAACCCAGGAGAACACTGGATCTGACCCAAACTGTGAGAACTGGCTTTTTCATTCAGAAGGTCTCTTCAGGAGACATGTGTGAGGTTAATAAATCTGCCTCTTGCTGGGATGCCATGTGGTGGCTTCAGCTCTTCCTCTAGCACACTTTATAAAATCAGTGCCCTTTTGTATTGTGAAGCCTCACAACAACAGCACAAGCCCTTTGGATCAAATGCATTATAATTGTAATTTTCTCTTAGCAGGGTTGCAAGCACACTGTCTGTCACAAGCAGCTGTTCTAGAATGCATAATTACACCTGTCTGTCTTAGCCAACATTATGTGTGTAACACATGATGGATGATTTAAGCTTGCATATTATTATTATTATTATTATTACTACTACTACTACTGCTGCTGCTGCTGCTGCTGCTGCTGCCATTATTACTACTGCTGCTATTATTACTACTATTATTTTACAAAGCTGAATTGTGAAATGCATTTGAAATATCTTTCTTGAGCCTTGTCATGAGGTAGCTGAGACAGCCTACACTCACCACTTCAAACTTCTTTTATTCAAATCGTTTCTGCTGTCATTTAAGAAGCCTATTTAGATTTCTATCCTGAAAACATATCTCCAAGAATAACACTGTTAAAGTAATGTGAATCTCTTCCATGTCACTTGCTAACTCTTGGTTTGGATCTGTGTCCCTCCTTATCTCTTCTGTTTCACATGAATTTTAATGTTCTCAATACAGTGTTTATACTTTATGTTTACCATTTTTACATTACACAAAATGCAAGCTCATAAATATAATGATCAATTATATATACAGTTTCTTGAAGAGGAAGAAGGTAATTTTCTAAAGGAAACTCAAAACAATAGGAATTCAGTAGCAAGGAAATAAATTAAAAAATCTTCGTCTAGAATTTCGTCTCAGGAAAATACTGTTACCACTGAATTTTTAAAGCTCTTTTTTCAAACCTGCTATAAAAAGATGAGTAAGCAGTGCATAATCAATAAAACACAGAGAGACAAGATGATCCTTTCCCTCTTAGTGCTCACCAGAAAAGAGAAATATTTTAATTTCAAAGCTTGGAATGTGCTTAATTTTTTTTTTCTTTTTTTCTTTTTTTTTTTAAATTTAGCACTGCAAGTTTATACACTACAACAAAGATATCTGGTAAAAACTACTTCTCCAAACCTCAAGGTTCTTATTATCAGGTTATGACCAGAAACACAAAACATTTTTTTTTTTTTAAGAAACAATGACTCAGGCAATGTTTTCTATGTATAATCACTGTCACTGTCTTCTAATAACAATTCCTGGGAAATAAAGAAAAAGCACATAATTGTTGGAAAAGGTCACTATTAACATAGAGTGACCATAGAGAAGAACTTTTAATAATACAGCACAGAAGAGAAATACTGTAAAACTGACTTTGTAATTAGAGATGATTGAAGAGATTAATGCATTTTCCCCAACACAATAATGTTAAATTTGAAGGAAAATTCACTGTCACATTTGTAACATTTTTGTGTTTGTTTTCCATGAAATATAAGCTTGTGTATTATTCTAAATTGTGTCTTCTGTTCCAGTAATTTGTTTCTCAGGTATTTTCATCTTCATTTGCACAGAATCCAGTGCAATATCATCCTCAAACCCACATGGAATTTCTCTGGACTTAATGTGGTATAAATGTTTATTTGTAATCAAGGAAGCCCTTTTAAAGAAATCACAGAACAAATGATATTTCATTTCTGATTATCTGCCATGAAGTATTCACAGGGCAATCTAGAAGGGGAAATATTTCCTAATTAAAATTAAGAAAAGAGGTTTGTGCTTTCACTCCAGGCAATTAAATGTAACATTTGCATGCATATAATTCCATGGGAAACAAAATCCAGGAAGTGGCTGTTTGACTGTCTATTAATTAAAAACTCCAGCACTTCACTGGTTGCAGCAGCTGGCCTTTTATACATTCTCTGCAGGTTAATAATTGAATTAAAACCTGTGTGAAACGATACCAGTGAAAGGCTTCTTGAAAAGAGCCAATCTCTGTTAATAGTAAACACATAATTATTTTTATTTCAATTCATAAAGACCTATAATTAAAAGAAGTATATGATTCTAGAATAAAATAAATAATTTATTGGGTCAATCAAGTACCTGTCATGTGCACAGTGACAGAAGAATTTGGTAGCCTGCTCTTGATGGTGTGCTTTTCTTTTTCAGCAGTTGCTAGCCTGAAAAATGAACCAAAGCCAGAAATCATTATCAATATAGAGAAAGCATTTACTTTGGAAAAATTCTCCTGTAACAGAAAATGGAAAATTGTTGAGGAAAATACTGTCATTTGCTACTCAACCTGCAGTTATCTTTAGAAAGAAAGCAAGTTCAACTAAACCCTGTGAAACTACAAAATACAGAGCCAACAGTCCATTAGTGCAGATAGATCAATATAAAGGAAAGAAACATGGCCTTCATTTTGCTTCAGCACTTTTTGAAGATGACCTGCTGAAGATTTATCAGTTTTATATAGAAGGATTTGCCATCCTCCTCCTCTTTATTTGCTGAAAAACTGTACAAAGTGAAATACAGTAAAAAGTCTAGGGAAGGAATCTACAGTTTGAAGACACGAGGACATTCTTTCTTCTGGTTTCTGTCAATGAAAGAAAACTAATTGAAAGCCAATTTGTAAGACTAGGTGTTTATTTTCACACTATGACAAACCTTTATGCATTTTGTAATTCTTCTGTGCTCTTCCACTATGCTACAGATTTTAAACTGGATGTCTTCTGGAAGTTTACTTACTCCTTAAACTTAATAGGTGGCATTTTATGTTCATTTTACACTGGTGCAACACCACAATACCTCATTTGCCCCCTGCCCCCCCCCCCCAAAAAAAAAAAAAGTCTTGTTTATTGTTGGAAATGAGAAAGGAATAATGATGGAATTAAACTGTAATGTACAAATGAGAAATGTGGAGCGAAAAATGGCAGGCAGAAAAGAGAGATGAGAACATTGTAATGCAAATATGTAAGTGCAATAAAACCAGCTGGAGGCAAGACAAATGTAATGGCTAGAAACATCCAGGAGAAAAAAGCAAGCTAAAACCAAGAAGGTGTTTGGTTGATTCAGATATGGAGCTGGTCAGTATGCTTTTAATCTACTGAAATTTTAATGATTTAATAAACTCTACACCTCTCTTAGGGAATTCAAACCTATTTCATACTTTCTCTAGACACATATTTATCACTAGACATATTATCCAAATAAATAGGAGAATGACATTTAGGATGAATTCCAGAGTTGTTTCCTGTGAGCATCATCTTTGCACGCGTACTTAGGCATGAAAACTCCAGACAAATAGGTAACTATAGGCAGAGAGCACAAAGCAATTCTAGCACTCTTAGACATTTGATATTGTTTCTATGGCTGATTAAATCCTAGGTTAGATTTGACAGTCTTCATCTCCCTTTTTCCTTTTAATACACTAAAACATGATTGAGGCTTGATTGTATTCTTTTACTGGCATTCAAGTGTTTACCCTGCCTTTTCACGTAAATGAAAAAACCTCTTTCTTAGAGCAATGTGCCATTTTAATTATACCCATACCATCACAAGACTGCAGAATAACTCTTTTTAAATAGATTTTTGTCCAGTTTGTGCATAGAAAATAACAATTATTTTGTTATTATATTATGTATAGTATTATATATTATTTTTGTTATTTGAAAGGGAACTATTCATTTTGTAGCTACTATTATCTTCTGTGCTTTGAGTACTTTTCTGACAATTCCTTGAGTTACTGTATTCTATTTGTTTTGGGGGTTTTTTATTATTTCTTTTTTTATCATTCCCCTGTAAGCAAGAGTTGGTAAGGTTCTTCAGGTTTTTTAGCTTTTAATATTTTTTTGTTTGTTTATTTTGTTTTGTTTGTTTGCTGTTTGTTTCCCCTGTTTCACAATTCTAAGTGGCACCTGCCCTACTGAAAAATTCTTGAAAGGAGTATTAAGAGTTGTTAAAAAAAGAAGGCTATTTATGACATCAAACAGCAAGCATGTTAATTTAATTCAATCACCCTGGCAAGGATATAAAAATACTATCACTCTTATACCACCATAAATGGAGCAAAGATTTAAGTCGGTTTAGACTACAGACCTCAGAAGTTTTACTAATTAACATCTACAGGGACAGCAAACCATGGCTGCAAAAGAGAAATTTGCCTTTTTGTGATTGGGGGAAAACTATTTCAACATGTTTTTAGGTATCATTAAACAGCATGTGACATCTTGCTAGGCCTGCAGCAAAATAGGCAACAACAATATGTTTGAAATAGTTTTCTCTGATTTCTGGGTTCAGCAGCTTTCAGACATCAAAGAGCTGCACAAAATTAAAGATGATAATGTGAAAGAAAGTGCACGTTAGTATTTAATTAAATTAAATTGATTAGGAAGAAGCTAGCTCTTGATTGGGAGCACATTAACTTCTCTCTGTGCAGCATACAAGCTAGTTTGTGAGTGAATCTACCTTTAAAAAACATGAGAAAGATAATGATATGAAAACTAACCCAAAAGTATGTGAGCCAAGGACTATGCACATATTTCACGCACTTGTTCAATTTGGCAAAGAAAGGCAATTCTCAGGTCTTTGAGAGGTAAAAAAAAATGCATCCAGTAACAGTAAGGAGAAATAAAGTATTCCTTGCTATCATGGACATGAGCTGGAGCTATTTTCCATTCTTTCCATCTGCTCATGAAAATTGCTTCTGAAAAAAATCGTCTTTTGACTAAAATAGATACCTAAGTTGTGACTTCAACATATGCACAAATCATTTCATTAAACATACAATTTCATCTGCAAAATATATATGCAAACCAATTTTTTACGTAGTTGTAGCATTTCACAGATTCAGTCAGAAATGTAGCACTGGTCAGTATTTAAAATACAGCACTTCAGCCAAAAGCAGATGCAGGTCTGGTCTTAGAGATGTGGTGCACTTAATGAACCTGGGAAAAATATTTATGCTTTGTTAGCCACAGTTTTTCAAATTATTAAATAGCAGAGTAAATACATATATGGCCTGGGGGGATATTGTGAGGCTGCATTTTCTTTAATGACTGCACAGAGGACTTTGCTGGAAATGAGTAGAATGTAACTGGTAAAATACATGTAAGGTACGTGATTGATTATTTCAGTATTTTCTCCTGAACATTGGTCAATCATTGCATTACTTTAGATTAAATATTCTAGTTGTGATTTCAGTGAAGAACTGACATTTTTCAGATTATTATTACTCAAGAATAGTCTGACCAATATTCAAGACAAAATATAGTATGTATAACACTTTCTGAAATGGATTTTTCACCTCAAAGTAGCCTCAATTTGGTTTGTGAAGAAAAAGTGTTACCATGTTCCATTGAATCCGTGAGACTAGCAAATGCACACATTTATGTACTGGCATCTCTCTAAGCAGTCCAGTAAAGAAACTTTAGGTCCAGTCCTCAAAACCTCAAAGTGGAAGCAATTCATCTTTTTATTTTTATATTATGATTGGTTATATAATGACAAGAATAATCTTTATCACTTAGTTCCTTACTTGGCATAAAATTGCTTTTTGGACTGATCAAACACCTCAGGCTTTGCCTTAGTGTTTAATCAGTTTCAGCAGCTGTTCATAGCTTCAAATACTACAAAGCAATAAAATTTAATTGCTTAATTAAACTCAAACCACAGTTGTCTTTTTAACAGGCAGGGGCCTGCCTAGTTTTTTGATACTCAAAGACAATCAGAGAGCAAAAATGACATTGCTCTTCTCTCAAGGATGGTTGATCTAGGAGTGTTATGTAGATTCAAGGAAAAGCCAAAGGCCTCTTTTGGGAAACAATTAAGAGTCTTGTTTCCCATTTTTTTAACCTATTTTATATCAACACAGCTGCTGTACTGACAAGTGCACATAAATTAATTGAGCAGTAGGCATAAATTAATGTGAAAACTGACCAGTATACATAAGTTAATTGAAAAACTTGGGGACAGATCTTTGAACAGAGTACACTGACTTGGTGAGCTTAATTTCTCCTAGTCAAAGTTCTCATTTGATGGGGATTTTTTATTTTATTTTCTGCCTCTGGTATTCAATGTCAGCAGTTCTATTAAGCAGGCACAAACATGCACTGAAGTGGGGTTACAACTTTAGCTATCTAGTTGGAAAAAGTAAATTTTTTTCTCATTTTGTACTAACACAAATGAACCATGTTGAGACCTGCTACCTTTATTTTGAGAACTTTGCTATTACTTCTGGCTCTTACTTAAGAACTCTTTTAAAAAAACAAAATAGTGTATTTACAGGAATCCTGCCTTCCATTTAATATCCAAATCTAGTAATACCATTAGAATGATATGTCAGATTTGGGTTGCAATTTTAATATTTGAAATTATTTTGGCCTCTACATATTACAATTAAACTATTGTTTATGATACAACCAATAGTTTATGATACAACTAATCAAAGCATGGGGAAATTGTCAGATGGGAAAGTGCACTTAGGAAGCATGACCTTAGCCTAGATAAAATTGTATAGAAAATTTATATAGTGAATTTGTTAGCCAACTTCCCAATTACCATAAATCACTACGATTTGGTTTATTTCAGTGGAGTATTGCCAAGGTCAGTAATACTTTACAATCAGGTGATGTTCTATGTGTCTGAGGAAAACACATCGGATTTTATCTGTTATCATAACACCTCATAATTTGTGGTATATTTTTCTATTGAATACTTTAAGTAGCAAAATTTTACTTTTTTTTCATCAAGACATTTATGATTCTGAAAGTTCAGGCAGTCACTTAATAGCATTGTCGAAAGTATGTGAATGCCTTAATTTCTTTAAAAATGTGGTCTTAAATTATTGAGCATGCCCACATGAGATGTCATTGACACAGAGAGAAAACTGGAAATACCTATGGAATTGTTAAGGTGTAAAAAGTCAGCACTAGGTTTTGGATATATTTTAATTTTGTTTTAATACATTAAAACAAAATCTGTAGGGTTTGTGGAAAATATTTAACTTTTTTTCTTAATTGCCTGTTAAATGTCTATGCATATAAATAGCACTTAAACACATGTGCACAGGTAAATAATTCCAAATCATTCTTCACATTTGAGTAGATTTTGATATTTGGTATCTTGCAAGTGTACGTCATGCTTTTTAAAAGACACCTGAAAATAACAAAACATTAATTTTTGATAGTCAAGCTGCCATCTATTGACAACTCCCCTTCACACAGTATTCTTCATGCTGTTGGTATTTCAATTTAGTAACAAATGTAATCAGAATACACCTTGAGTTGAAGAGGCCAGTAATTTGATACTAAAGTATGAAACCCCCCATGAAAAGACAAAAACCTGGACAAAGGACAATCTTCTATGGCCCTCAGTGATCTATGTCAGTATCCTGTGGGGCTCACCAACTTACAAATCCATAACTTCATAACACAAAGTTTCAGATAGATTTTTCAGAAATATATTTTATTAATGTTATCACTGTCTTTTTCATATGCTATACTTCAACCTCATTTTGAACAAAATGTTCAGTTCCCTTGAGATGATCTCTAATATTTTAACTTAAGGATGCTATCTGAATTCTTTCTAGCCTTAAAGGTATTAACAATTTTAAATAATTGTTTGTTAATTTAATTACATCTGAAGAATAGCAATGGATTTGACAAATATTTCATTAATATAGAATTGTAAGTGTCTACAGCTTCATTTTGACTGCCTTACATTTCACAGTGTAGTTGTAATCATAGGCATCCATGAGTTGCAAACTACATATATATATATATATATATATACACACACACTAGAATTACTATGTCAGTATGAAAAGGTTACTAAAATGCAAAGAAAGCCTAGATAATATAACTTTTTTTTTTTTTTTAAAGGAAGAGAATTGCAGCACCTCCCATCCCCCATCCCCCCCCCCCCAAATATAGCAATCTGGAGCCATCTCTTCTATAAAGACAGAAAATGACCGAGTAATGTTGGATACTGCATGAATTTCTTCATTCAGGCCTGAAGTGCCACAAATCTATGTTCATAGACCTTTATAGTCTCCTGTACTGTACTTCAGTGGTACTCAGGAATCCTGTAGAGTGGTAAGAAAAAATCAGTAATTCAAACCAGATACCATGCAGTATAGGGAGAGAGTCATGTAGCTGTGCTTATTTCTCCTTTCAAGAACTGGAAAGTCTCTGAAAAGATTGTTACAGGGAAACACAGAGGCTTTTTGGAGCTGCCAAAATCTCACAGTACGGGAACAAAGAGTAAGAAAGAAAACCACATTTAGCTAACAGGGCTGGTAAGAATATAACTTCCATTCTGCAATAGTGTGGATATTCTGAGATTTATTTTCATCATGAATTGAAATGGGCACGAAATTCATAAGTGAAATGTGAGAAGAAGCCACTCAGAAACACTAAAACATCTATAAATACATTACAGGATTGCAGACTACAGTAAGGTATGCATACCTTTTTAACGAATGGTATTTAAAAGTTACAGCAACATAGAATGGGTGAGACATCATCTCCTGTTTCAGTGTGGGGAATACACAAAACAGCCAAAATCAAACTAGAAAGCATATTTTTTTCTTCAAATGGAGTTTTGTTATCAACTTTTGACCAGGCTTATTGATTATTCTTTGGCATTGGGGGCTAAGATTGAGGCTCTTATATGGAGCCAGACTGTATTATGTTCTTGGCAGACCTATTAGAGCTATGATGACAGGGCAAACAGATGGACTGCTGACAACTGGCACTACAGTGAGTTGTAGGACTTACATAAATACTTCTATTCAATACTCAAAGCCATTTTTCCCCTTCCTTTGACATAATGGAAAATTCCTCATTTCCAAAAGCAGACATTATCAGAAGTTACAGGAAATTTTGTATAAAGGCTACCCCTTGTCCTGATTGTGTACCTGTGATAACCTGGCTCTACTCAAGGAGTGAGTCTTGAACTTATTCAATCTTTCTGTCTAGTGAAGAGAAAATGTAGTCAGGAAATTAGTCTTGATAGACCAACAGTAGCTTATTATGCGACACTCATGAGGAAGTGGTATGATCAGCTGCAGTTCCTATTGAAAATATTGACATTTTGGGAGCCTTAACCATCTTCAAATATATGGTGAGTTTTATAGATGTGTGAACTACAGACCTCTGTGGCTAACTTTAAACAGTCCATTTAGGAAATTTTTACAGAATCAGTCCCTTATTTCTTAAAATAAACTTCAAGCATTTGAAGTTGTTCAAAAATAGAAGTATGATATTAGTCAGGAGACCTTGTGAAGAGCATGTTCAAAGCACTGAACTCCTACTGAATTTTGACTGACTTTACACAGTTAAAACCTTGCATGATGGTTGACTCCCAGAGCAGTATGGCAAATTTCTTTCCAGAGTGAAATTCACATAAATTTTTTCTAGCAGAATTATTTAAACTGGCTTCCTATCACACCTTTTTTACATTAGTAATACCAACAAATACAACATCAAAAGTATTATTAACACTTTGATAGAAAAGTTTGATAGGGAAATATATTTGAAGAGGTAGACAGCATCTGTAATTGTCAAACTTTCCTTTAAAGGGAACCCTCTTCTCTTTAATTTCATGGATGACTGGAATTTTCAGCCTGAAAATATATCCAATGCTCCATGAAATTTACTTGTCTATAAAATGTCTACTCCTGTTAACATGAACAAATAGATCTTCACTATAGTTGGATACATAAAATTAAAAAAGAAGAAAATCTGGTCTGTTCAGAATCTCATCCTTTGACCTCGAAAGAAGAAAACATGTAATGCTGTTTTTTTACAAGGAAAAGTACAAATTTTTATGCCATGGCCTTTCTTTGTCTCCTTAGTACATTTTCTTTTTACTTTCTCAGGATGTGTTTTAGCAATAACCCAGAAAAGTAGAAGCCCTGTAGACATCTAATAAAATACTGAGTCAGAAGTTGGATTCTAATCTGTACTAATATGACTGTACAAATTTAACCAATAACATTAGTTAATGAGGGCAACAAATCCAATAATCTTTTTATGACAGAGAATGAAACATCCTGTCTAGAAATCTACTAATTAAAGTGTCAAAACATCTTTAAAACTTCTTTGTCTAAGCAAATGAGACTAGTCCTGTCTTTTTGCGAGGCTATCACAACTGCACAGGTAAGTACAGAGTTTTCATAAAACAAGCCAACCAGAGAGCTAGGGTCTCTCACACATGCATTTCACTTATTCTTTGGAGATAAGAAAAGTGACAATTACATCAGAATAAGAATTCTGTTTCTCTAAGAGGGAAATCTATGCAGTCTGCCAGTCTATCAATGCCATCCCCTTGATTTTTGAACTCACTTGGTTTCCCTGTTTATTTTATTGAACTCTACATGGGTAAGAGGGTTAGGATTACCAGAATAAAAGAAAGACCTTTTTCTTCCATTAGTTGTATTGTCTGCTGCCCTTCTTCAGGTGAAATCTTTGAACTTTCAAGTTCCATGAACAAGGACAAATTTCCTTGGTCCACATTTTAGGGCTATAATCAACACATATTAGCATTTCTGGATTAAATGCCCAGGGGGGTACTATTGTCACATAGTGACAAAAAAAAAACAGTGTGTTACCTCTTTTGCATGGGGATTCTAAAAATGTACCTACTATGAAGTTACATGTTGAGTTCAGAATAATGATCAAATAAGGGTACTGTTGGATGAAGAATAGAGAGAAGAACGCAGGCCCTTCTTGGTATAAAAACTTAAAGTTTATCTATATGCCTAATTATAGGTAGAACTTGTCCTAAGTAAAATCAATACTGCTATGCAGAGATTTAAACATGTATAGCCTAAACATGTGAAAGCCTAAGACTGGGACGTTCTTGGGTCACCAGGTGTCTCTTTTTTAGTGCATATGTGCAAAGCATCTGGCGAAGTTCAACTGCATTCTTTTTTACAAAAAATCATATCGCACAACATTGTCCAAGCATCATGAATGATGACCTGAAGAAGGCAGACAGGTAACAGTGACTAAGCCAGAGACTGTATTGTAGTTTGGGATGGGAGACGCATGAACAGATTTCCACATGGACCAGTGAAAAATTCTGGAGTAAACTTTGCCAAGCTGAAGCCAGGAAAATGCATTCCTGACTTGAAAGAGATGAGCTTTCCTTTTTTTCTTTCCTTTTTTTCAAATAAAGAATGCTTTTGCTTGCAATATTTTTTCTTACTTTGCAGATTTTAATTAGAAACAAATAAACTTTAAACAAAAGAAATTTTTGCTGGTTACTCAGACAAGGACATCTTTGTCCTCGTTAAATCACATTCTCCATTTTCAAAGAACCTTGTCTGTGCTTTGTTTTTGCCTGTAGTTTTCATCTGAGATACTGCAGGGGTGTCACTCTCTATTCCTTATGGTATACATTCTTTCATGTACTTCAGTAGAAGCATAGTGAGAGAAAAAGACGAAGAAACAGCCATATAGAACAAGGAGTTATAATTAGCCTCACAAAACACAATAGGAAATATAATGGTTTATATCTTGCCAGATATATGTAGAGAACAAAATTTTAATGCCTAGAATTACCAAGAGAGTTTTAAATCTATGTAAAATATTTAAAAAGCCAATCTTTCCCTGCTGTGAAAATTCCTAATTACTGATCTGATTAATATACCTGCCATACTATAAAAATTTCAGCACAGCTGTTTTACTTCAGGAGTTAGTAATAATAAGTTAATCGATATAAAAATCACTGTGCATGTATTTTGCCTATATAATCCTGTTTTATTTCTTTTTCTGGCACTTTATATATTGGCAGTATTGTCTGACTTGACAGAAACAGGGCAGAGAGCTCCAGACATAAAGCTGTACAGCAAATATTCACTGACACATGCACATTAGAGTATGTTCACTACTATATGCTCTTTGCAAAATAAACAATGTGAATCATCCCATGCTTTTTTCCCTCTCTTCTTTTTTTACATGTAATGAAGACATTTGGCCACAAAAATTACTGAATACACCATTATTGACATTATAATCGACTTTCTGTTCACTGGCCCATGTTTTAATCTTGCTGTGCTCTACTGCTCTTTTTCATTTACTTGATACTCTTGAACGAAAAATTTCAGAAGAGTGGCCCTTTTATAGACATGAGCTCTTAACCAGTCATTTTCCAGCCCCAGGGAAAAATTCTTGTTATTAGCATGCATTTTTCTTAAAACTACAATTTGAATTAGATGGTGTTTCCTCTTCCAGCTCCTCTCTTGCATTGTATTTCACAGATGGGTTAGAAAGGCTGAATCCAGGATAACAGCAAGCTAACAATTTTAGAAATATCAGCAGAAAAACTGAAACGAAACTACACCAACCAACCAAACAACCCACTCTTGAACCTGCTTTGAAGGAAACTCATGATTCTCAAAAAATTTAATTAAAATTTAAATATTTGTAAATATCATTAGAACTTGATCTTAGGTAAAACTCCATCCTTCACTTGCAAAATGGAAACAACATCACATTCTTTCTTTAGGTTCGGCTGGATGACTGTACTGCCACAGGAGCCAGCAGCTCCCTGGGGTGAGGCACCAGGAGGGTGATGGGCTCCCTGCATTGGGCAGGGCAGGGTCTGGTAGCCAGGGCTCATCCCATTTGTCCATTTTATCTTTAGAACATTGAATTCTGGGGGAAGAGATCAGAAATAAGCTGCTTCTTTTCCCCTATCTAAAGTGCAGAGCTATTAAATAACAACAACAATTACGAACTTTAATATCAAGTCTTTGTATTTCATTTCAGGGAAGTCCCTATGGTCTTCACAGGGACATACCAGAGGTAAAGGTAATAGTCTGCAGTCTATTTATAAATTACACTGAGATAAAGAATGGATAGAAGAGTATGTGTAAGAAATACAGAGGCGGTGGAAGAGTAGTAAACATGAAAATAAATCAGGAAAAAATGGAGCTTAGTGAAACTGTTGGCAGCAAAAGCAAAAGACAGAGAAAATAAAGTAAAAAGTAGAGTTTCTCCATAAAAATAAGCTATCTTAACTTTGCATTTATTCTTATTTTCTCCTCTGCAACTTTGTACTAAATATGAGCAGTATTAAACTCAGCCATCCAAAATGCTAAAACATATATATATAGAAAACACATTGCAGATAACTAAATAAAGTTTGGCAGAGTAGCTAAATATGTACTTAGGCAGATGCACTGTCTTACCTTACAGTGTTATCTAGAAGCATCATTAAAGTTCACAAACTCATGTAGCTCCACTGATACCAGTGGAACTTTGATATTTTTTACCAATGAACATATTATGGGTAATAAAGAACCGGGCAAAAGCCACTTTTAGTACAATTCTACAGCCCAGTGCTAGTAATGAAAAACATCGCAACACTTGCATGGCCTGGCTGAATGCTGCTGCAATGTCTCTGCTTGGTATCTATGGAAACATTTTCAAGTTTCCCAACACCTCCTACGCAGGAATCCTGGTAGATGCAGATTGAAGTAGATTTTCCATGAAACATGACCTAAGGATAGTTCCAAAAAAAGAAAACAATCATGCAACACGCTAAAGTTTTGCACTTCATTGGTGAAACACATAATAAATTGCAGTCAATGCTACTCTTAAGCAACAAAAACCTGGGTAATTCAAGACCAAGATTTCAGCTGCTGCTTTCATTAAATGTCCAGCTGCAGAAAAACCAGAAATTCTGCTGATTCTTTGGACCTCTATTAGATTAGTGGAGACAGAAAATCATCTGACTTAGAAAGACAAGGTTGTTTTCACTGATTGCCTGTTTAATAATAGCTCCTTCCATAATTTATGGAAACTTCCAAAGTGTAGTTATAATAGCAAGTCAGACCTAACATAGCACATTAAAGATAAAATTATCCACCAACTCATGAAGATATAACCTTTCTCATAATAACATCAGCATTAAAATAGCCAACATTCTCTAAATCTTTACTCATCAAATGATCACAAACAGATCAAATAGAACCTTATTTGAAGAAAATTGCTATGATGTTAGTAGCTGTTGCAAAACAAAAATAAGAAATATCCAGCATTGAGTGATGTGGTGACTGATAAGATGCCTAATAGAAGGAAGATGTCATGTTCATGTCTAAAGGTGACAAAAAGTATCTAGTGAATTATGGGACTGTCTGTTTCACCACAGACCTTAAAATTGCAAAAGTCACTTTCATATTAACCATTTGGAGACATTCTTCTTTCTCTTTCTCAGTAAAAGTGGGAATGTTAATGACTTTTGTCATCTTATAAACTTACAGCTTAATGGCTAAAATTAAATAAAATTATATATATAATGTAAGTTTCCCACAAAGTCCAGGTTAAATTTCCAGTAAACCTATGTGAGCAAATTCCTGTGCTCTAAGACTAAGGAAATACAGAAAATATATATCTATAGATGTTTGAGCTAAGAAGTGATTCCTATGATTTGATTAAAATTAAAAACAGATTCAAAAGATTGTTTTTATCAAAAGCATCATTGCTAGTAACCTCACTGCCCCTGTGGTTCTATCAGTTCAACTGAAAAATGAGCTTCGTGGGTGGGGTAAGATAAATTATTCTTCTTTTCAGTTTAGCTTTGGCAAATTCATTCTTTCTTCAGTGTTCGTGAAAGCAATAGCTGGCGATAGCCTCAATTCAAAGAACAACATTAGGAAACTTGGCTGGCAAAAGCAGCAAAAATGAGGGAAATACTATAATCAAGAACTTAAATTATTTTTAGGTTCTTGTTGCTGATTCCTGTTTACTAGCTTTAGGGCAGGTTCTATTTAATTGTTTTTGGTTTTCTTTTTCTGGAGTCCTCTGAAATGCTCTTTTAATGCCCTTAGTCATGAACATTTCTCACTAGAGAACAAGTACATTGATTTTGTAGGTATTTAGGATGAATCTTGAAGGCTGAAGAACTTGGAGAAAAGGGAAGTAATAGGAAGGAATGAATACTGAGAAATAAGGTAGTACTTAAAAAAAAAAAAAAAGTATTTGCTGATACTCATTAAAAACAGACCTTTATCCCAAATACTTTTATCTAAAAGGTGTTTTATTTTGCTGACTACTTGTGTTCTGATATGAGAAATCCTGGAGAAGTTAAGGGATAAACAAGACCAGAGACAGCTTATGATAGATGCCTCAGCATGAATATGTACTGTTCTGTTAGAGTCTAAAACCTCATCCTCACCTCCATCAGAGAACATAGGTCTTTAAGGAGAATACGTGGAAAGAAACTTGATATATGAACCCTTAGGGATGGCTGGCAAAGACATTTGCAAGATCTACATGATTGTCACAATCACTTATGAACCAAAGTTTTGTCTATGGAAGTAATCCCCAGATATTCCAAGAAACAAAATTTGATTTTTGCATAAACTTATAAGAACTGAGAAACTTGGTCTCTTTCTGATTGTGAGGTTTAAATAGATATTAACATACTCATTATGCACAGAATAATTTTATGTCTATAAAACCATTGTATATAGTTACAGATTCTCTAAGTTCTGTATCATATATGCATGTTACGGTGAGCACAAATAAAATATTGAGCAGTTATTACTTTATTATTTTTTGAGTGAAGTTTGAGGTTACTCTTTCTTCCCTGAAGTCAATCCTAAAGGGATCCAAATAAATAGTGACCTCTGGGGGTTTAAAATTTAAATTCACTTGAAACAAAATATCATTCCTACAGAGTCTGCTAGAATAAACAGAGGATATCCCATTTAAAATATTCTCTTGCGATTTTGTTTGAAATCAGGTCAATGTGCAGAGACAATTTTATAAATTGCTGTTCCAAAGGTAGTCAAAACTGAGAACTGAAAACTGAAGTGTGCATAGACAGTGATGGGATTAAACCTTAAGGTTTAGTTACTGACCTTCAAAACAGAGGTTACCCAGTGGAGACTTCATTAAAGACCAACTCTCCTCGGGTGTTTTGGAATATTGAACATTAATTCAGATAGATCACTAATAAATTGACAACCGGGAATAATCCTCATTAGGAGGAAAGTCTACTTTGCCTTTTTGTTCTGTAATTTCTCTTAAACTAGGCCCACAGCACGGGGGCTTCACAATCCTTCCACTACAAAATATGGATGATTGCGAAGTGCGTGAGTTTACATCACTCCTTCCCCAAATGGTTGCATGTAGCCAGATTGTTTTGCATGTGCACCTCAGAGGACAAGTCACAGGTAGGGAAACAGGGCAGAGGAAAGAAAGAATTTGCCCCTGTAATTTCAAATAATTCCACTACAGTTTTGTACTCTCAACAGCTGGAAACTCTTGCTGCTCTCTTGCATGAAAAGATCAACAGTCCTTTCCACATATTTCTGAGATATGCACGCCTTCTGTCCAAAGCACCCCAATGAACAGGTGGGAAACATAATACGGAACTCCTAAAGCAACATTTTGGTACAGACCAAAATACCTTAATAATAATAATAGCAGGAACAAAAATGAACACTGGGTAAAAAACTAAATTTTGCTTGGATATTATGAGAAGTTTAAATGAAATGTGAAATATTTTCAGCATGCTTTCTTGAGCCTTTGTGAGAGACAAAATTACTATCTTATTTTCCATACACTCAGTCGAGAGCTATAACTGCAGTGCATGTCCTATTTCTTGCTGCAAAATAGGAAGGAAATAAAAGATTCAGTTGTTTCTTTTCCAGTCTCTGTCCATGCCACTTGTTTACCCTGGGGCTGAATCTGGCCTGTATCTCATCAAATGATCCATATCAAATATAATGATCTTTTCAACAGTACCAAATTGTCATTTCAATTTTGTGCATGTTTTATTCTGATTATTTTTCCCTTCCTCATGCAGCTTTATATATTGATAGTGCAAGCTCATCTTGTCAATGTAATTTTCAGTTTCTAATACATCTGATTGAGTAACAGTAATTGAAAAACAATTCAAATAACATCTTCGAATATTCCTTTCATCTCTTAGACAGCTTTTTTTTTTAATATTCACAGTCTATGAACCTCTGGAAAACATAAAGCTAATATAACAGCCAACATGATTCATGAATATTTTGTTCCATTAGCAGGTCCAGGGAAAGAATGGGCCCAAATCTAAGAAGGGGAAATTATAGGCAGATGTGCCTGAAGAACACATCTCAGAAATGGGAAGTTCTGACTGAACTTCCTACTATCCCACCTTATCCTGCGCAGAGAAAAGAGTTGCCATCTAGCTTACCTGCTTTTGAACACTGTGAGATACTGAAAAGTTAATTGTTGATGATCCAATCACCCATTTGCAAAAGCAGCAGGAGCTTTGCTGATGATGTGCAAGGGAACAGCCCAGATGCAGAGGGAGTGAGCGCCCACCACTGTAGGCTACAAGCTGGGGTATGAGTCAGGTAAATGAGGAGGATGATAATAAGATTCTGTGAGAGGGGATAATGCTTTTTATCATGCCAATGTCCTCCTTTACACAATTGGTTTGGTCTTAACTTCACCCCCTGGGGTAGTACCAGCACATTCACATGCAGGCATGAAGGTATTAATCCCTTCTGAAATTATAATTGGGTCAACTAAGCTGACATGAGAGGCAGCTGTCATGTCTTAGAAGGGTTCATAAACTATCAAAGACCCCTGAAGGGTCCGCAGACTCATTTCTGGGGCCTTCCACCAGAGAACTGCACATGATCCACAGTGTTACATCAGACAGTTTAAAACTCCTCCTCCAGGGGAGCTACCTGGGCATTCTCACCTGAACCTAAGCATATATTAACCCATTGAACTCCATGTTTCATGAGCTTTTCCCATACTAGACAGGTCAAGACTGCAACCATCACTTCAACCAATGAACAACTAATTTACAACAATTAAGCCTTGTCATTTGATCCATGGATGGTAATATCTTTCTTCCCCATTATGTACTCTTATCCTTTCTTTTCCTTATATATTTTCTTAAGTGATAACTTTATACTTTTATATTGTTGAATTTCCATAGATCATAACCAAAATGATGGCTACATACCTCCTTTCCATTGCAACCAAATGGTTCTAAAATAAACTCTACATATCTATCTATCTATCTATCTATCTGTCTGTCTGTCTGTCTGTCTATCTGTCTATCTCCATATGAACACCGGTCATTCAGTGTTGTTTCACTCTTACCTGCCCCAAGGGATCTATTAACAAGAACCTGAGTTACTCTCCCCTTCAAGGACAGTTTCTAACAAGCACCATCTGCATTACTGTGTGTTAGAAATTTATGGTAGAATAGTAAAATTTACTGATGGATTTAGCCTGGCATGTTCATACCATAAATGCCTCTACATCCAATCTCTTTGTTATTTGGTCAGTGTCTTTTAACCATTAAAGAGAAAGAGATTTTGTGTAAGAATGGCTATTTCATAAACTCAAACTTGGAGTACTTGGATTAATTCCAAAAATTGGTATTATGGATTTCTATAATCATATGCATACTGATACTGCACAGCATGGCTCCAATGGCAGCAATTACTCAGATTCTCACAGAACACCAATCTTCTGTGTTTGTAGAGATTTCAGAATCAACTTTCCTCCTGCACAGAAAAAAATCTGCTTCATCACTCTTGCACTATATTGGTAGGGTAGGACTCCAAGTTAATTAGAAACATAACTCTTCAAAACTTTGGAAGGAATCTATTATTACTTGTCAGTAATCAGTGCTTCATATTCAACATTTGCTTTTAGGTCTGATAAGGGACCTGAATTTCACCCATTTATAAAACTTACCTGTCTGATTTTAACACAAACACCAGTTTTGAGCTAGGGTCACCACATGCAAATTCAACAGTTTATTTCAGGATCAGCTTATTCTGCAATAAAAAGGTTTAGGTGCATGCTTAGAGAAGACCCTAGAAAAGAAAACTATGTCCTTGAATAATAAAGCAGGAAAACAGGGAAAGAAAATGGAAAAGATCAGAAAAATTTGTTGCTGAAGATGTCTACCTAAAGAGAGTTGCTTATCCAAGCCTTTGCTTTAATGGAAAGCTGGAACTAAAGAGGTAGGAGCAGAAGGAAACCTGAGAAATAGATCACATTTACAAATAAAAATGCAAACTTTCTTTTCTTTTCTTCTGATTTGTCTTACTGAAGCTCAGCCTCTTCCTAATGTACATAGTTTTCGTGGTTTTAGTCTTCCTTAAATCTAACTACTTCACAGGTGGTGTCCACCAGGGTGGAGGGAGGAAAGTGGGTGGTGCAGGCTTCTCTCTAGATCTCAATGAAGAATGGCATGCCAGAAAAAAGCATAATAAAATAGCTATTTCAGTAATGAGATAGAAATAGGAAGTAGGATAGTAAATCCTGCATTCCTTCAGTTAAAAATGCTACACAGAACATAAATATTTTCAGCTCAGTTACAGAAGGGAATCATATGCAGGAATGTGAGGTATATCTGCAGTAGTGATGGCTATTTCACCACCCCCTCCCCCTTGTCACATCCTGGGCTATTTGGAAATCATGGTCTTGGAAGGAGCTCTGGGGATATTCAATGATCAGACCTAGTGAGCATGGAAAAGTGGTCTGATGATATAGAGGCACAGGAAAAAGAGTTAGTTAGAAGCATAAAAATAGCCCCTGTTTCTATGTGAGTCAGGTTGTCTTACCTGGTAGTAACTAACATCCTTTTTGTCAAAGCACATTGCAATAAATGGTAGAGCTGTATCTTTCTACTGCACTGTCAGTTCAGGATTTCTAAAGAGTATGGCTGAGCCTCAGGGGGAAAGAATTATAGGAGCATGGCATGCAGCCCCATGGGTTTGATTTAGAAGACCTGAGGGAAGAGGGAATTTGCAGAGTTACTGGAGGAGAATAGAGCATCCTCTGCTGCAGTACACCCCTGGAAAGGCTTGTGGAAATGAAATGGGACAGGGATTCTGGAGAAGGAGCTGCAAGCTCATTCATCACAGACTGCAGATCCATTGACAAGCTTAGAGGTGGTGGAAAGATTTCCTTAGCAACCTAGAATGGGCCACAGACTTAATACTAACTCAGGAAGCCAAAGAAAGTCTCTACAATAAATAGCAAAACTGAAAAAAAGGGGAAATACCTGGAGAAATCTTTGTCATACATTCATGGCATAAGAGCATTGCATTTTTGATCAGTTTATAAATTCTTTCTGATGACTGGTCCTTTGTAAACATAACATGCCCAATTTCCCCACATATCTGTTAGTGGTCTTCTGCTTTGAAGACTGTGGTACATAAATCATTGATACTTGTCTTTTCATTTGTCATGGCACCACGAGGGCAGGTGACTCCTCTGGGTGTGTGATTGAAGGGTTGGAGGACCTGCAGACACTGAGCAGGGACAGTCAGAGCTACTCATGCCTTCAGAGCCCTGGACATACAATTGTTTTATTTATTTGTGATGAGGTTTAACATTTCTCAGTCTGAAGAATTATCTTGTTTGAGATAATTCTTTTAGTGTTCTAATAAAACATATTTAATAATGCACCCCAAGCTAATAAGTTCTGTGGCCTCCTGAATTGAATGAAAGCTAAAGTTTTTCTGATTTCAAAGCTCTGTTAAAACAGTGTCTCAGTGCTATTGCTAACAATTCTGAATAACTTTGTGAAACAGGTTTATAGTCAAAAGGAAGATGCATTTTTCAAAGATTGTGCATAGTTGTGGGCATTTTCACACCTTATTTGGGGTAGTAGCACTCACTAGGGCTTCTGGATGACTCGAGCAATCATTTGATGCCAAAAGACCTTGAGAGGAAGCAAAGACAGCAAATTTGTTCCCGTGGAAGCTGAGGATCTTGAAAGATATCATAACAGCATCAGAGCTGAAGTGCATCTCTGAGATCTTGAGATGTTTTCTAAGGAGATGTGTGTAAGTCCTTGTTACCTGTATGGTAAAAAAGGGTAAGTCTTAGAAGCTGTAGGAACTGAACAGTAATGCCCAATGCTACACATCCACACACTGGCACTTCAGATCTCTGTAAAGAGTTCCAGAGAGAACATCTTCACTTCTCCATGGCAAGATAAACAATACAGAGCCTGCTGCCTCTCCCTCCCTTTCCTCTTGCACTTTCTCTTTGAAATCTTTTGTACCCTTGTTTTATCTTCTAGCCATTCTAACATTCTAGCATTTGGATCCAGTTTAATTACTGTATTGCACTTCACACATTACCACAGCTCAACAAGCACGTATTTCTGGAAAAGTAGGATTTCAGGTTTTCATCCCTTCAAAAATTCCCAGTTGCTCAGCTGAATTGTTCATTCATTTGTTGTTGAAGCATTGTGGCAGCCTTAATTTGGATCAATATTTTTGTGCTTAATATACTAATGGACAATTACATATATGTACTAGGGGGAAAGTTACTAAAGTAAAAGAAAGCAGCAGGAGAAAATTGAAGAGACAGCCAATTGTCTTTGAAGTCTATCTTTGTGGAAGGGGTATAAGTATTTGGGTGGTCCCTAGAAGTCTAAACAAAACCAACCAACTAAAAGTACAAAAACCAACAAACTCAAATCTTTTCTATAGTGGATGAGTTTCCTATTCAGTAGGAAAGGTACATCTGGGAAATCAGAATCAAGCCACATAAAATCAGTTATAATAATTTTATTATACTATAAAAAATAGATTAAGAGTTGCAGTAAGAAATAACTTTTGCTTAATAGATACAGTCCACATCACAGGATTACTCATCCTGGCCTGTATCTCAGCTTCTACATGGAAGACTCACATGGAAGAAAACTCAAGTCACAAAAGAGCAGTTTGGTCTGTGGGTTCGTTCTTCTCAGTTTATCTGTTAAAGCTCCCATGAAAGGAGAGCAGTTAGTGCTAGACACTGATACAGAGATAATTTTTTTTTGTTAGATACGGCTTGAAGTAGTATGAATTATCTTTTTTTGTAGAACTTAAAGATATTTTATTTGACTCTATCAAAACCCTAAAAGTATAGATGCAATAAAAAATAGAATATAACAGGAAATAAAAGGTTATCCAAAATGTTTAAGATCGCAAAGCTTGTTTTGAACAATAATTTACAGTGAGGGACTCATCCATTTCAAGCCCAATGAACAATGAAGAAAATTTTTTCCAAACTGTAATGACAAAAATATCAGGCAAATACTGCATGGGTTTTCCCTAATATATTTTAAGCAAATATTACAGAAAAATTAGCAATAAAATATGCAGACATGAATAAAAATTGATTAGAAATCCAAGTACTGACTGCTTTACATTCAGGGAGCAAATAAGCACTTTGGGTCAAAGACCATTGGTTTTACCAGTCATCACAGAATTGACAATGCAGCATTTAAAAAAAATAATCCACTTGATTACTTGGTTTATTTCTTTTTGTTCCTTGGTGAAAGTTGAGAGAGGGAGCAAGACTTTCCTTGGGAATAAAAAGTACATACAGTGGTAGTTTCTGCAGAATTGATGCTGTATTAGATGTGCATAAACTGATATACTGTTCACTAATTTGCTTATACACTCTTAAATTGTGCTTTTAAAATGTTTAACTATGTCTTACTTAAAATAGAGTCTAGGGCTTTTACACACAATTTAAAATATGGCGCAAGAGATGAAGGATTAATGAAGCTTTTCCGAATGTCAGGAAACAAACTGAATTTGCTTCAGGTTAAACTTTGATTGGAGATTAGTTTGGCATATTAGGATTTGGAAATTTCCGCCTTTCTCGGCTCACCAGATGCTAACTGACTTCATCTGACAGACTGCATGTACCTGGGGTAGCAAATGACATCATGATGTGGCATATCCAAGGTGAATGTCACCACTCGCTAGCAATAATTTGTGCTAATGTAATACCTCATGCAAAACACCAGACACTCCTTCAGCTATAAATAGTGATGCCAGACTATGGTAGGCAATTTGACTGACAAGCAAGGACTTGCGACAGCAGCAAGACGCATCAGCTCAGCAAGGGCACTGAAGAAAAGTTCATCAGAGTAGTACTGTTGTTACAAATCTACTGAATTACCCTGGCAAGAAACTCTTCCAGACTTTGCAAGCAAGGGTAAGGATTGTGGTTCAACAAGTTCCTTTTTATATTCTTGCCAATAAGAATATATAAATTCTCATGTGAAATTCAAGAAACTTAAACAAGGATGAAGACCTATCTTCCAGTGCTTTGTCCCTCAAGATCCATTTGTCTGTTCCTCTTAGTAGCTTACACAGAGTTATAAGCCAAAACCTTTCCAAAAGCCGAGGGAAGAGTGAGGTTCTTCATGATGTCATGGTACTGAAAGTGAAATCATGTAAATAGTAGTTGATATGAAATGCAGTGTCTCGAATTCTCATAAGTTTAGTGAACTTACTGTGGTACAAAGACAACCTCTATTTTCTAAGTTTTCAGCAATGTGAATGCTGTTGATTAAACCTTTTCTTTTCCCCTAAGAAATAAGAGAGAAATAATGCATTTTTTTCAAAATATATTTACTCTTCGATGTTCTTCTGTAAATCTAAACCTCCTATTTCTGTTCCATGTATAAAATTATAATAGCTATTGATTGTGACTTCAAAGTGTGGCAAAAAAAAATCAGTGAAGTGCTTGGAAACATGGTGAATTTCATGTACTAATCAATTTGAAGTGTCATTCTTATTCCAGTATTCCCTCTCAAAATAAACAAACACTTTCCTATACACATTTTCTCTATTCACTCCTGAAATGTTAGAAATAAAAAGCCTGCTTAACACAGTAGTTAAAGATTTCAGAGTATCATAAAAAATTCCAAAGGAGTCACAAGAGTGAAAGCACATCTTTCTGAATTTAAGGTAACAGTCTTACTACTGCATTGATGTAGACTTTCTTTTTTACTAATATGAGAATAAGAAAACTGGTGATGTGCGAAATGTGGAAGCAATACAGGTTTTTGCAACAGGTCCCTGAGCCAGCCAGAGCTTTGAGGTGTATATGGCTTTATCTGTTCCTTAAAATGAGCTCCACAAGGGAGATACTTAGAGAAAAATCAAAGTAACAGGAGTAGACTACAGAGCAATAAAGAAGGTCCAGGTCTGTGACTTATTACCATCTTACCTTTGCAGGTGGGACTATGAAATCAGTTTAGTGGGCTGTCAGCAGCTTCTTGAACTGCAAGGAATTTTGCACAGGTTTCAGCTGATTTTCTCCTCCCAGTGAAGCCTGGTTTTCTGCTCTCTGTTCCTCCATGCAGCTGCTCTCTGCTCATCTGCAGACTCTCAGACCCTTAATCTCTCTTGCTGACTCTTGTTTGTTCTCTCTTTCCCAGTCCTTTTCTGTTTGAAGTACCTGAACACTCCAAGGAAGACTTGGTGACTGCCCAGGGAGGAAGTGCTCCACAGAGGCTTTCACTATTCTTGCACTTCTTCTAAAATGGACGGTCACACACACTTTGGAAATGAAACATACGTACCAGCAGTCACCCCCTGTGATGGCAATAGTTAAAAATCACCAGGTGGGTTTTTAAATCCGGTGTGAAGCCTGTAAGTGAATGGATGAAAATCTTTATCCATGTGAGTAATATTGTCTTACCAGAGGGAGCTTTCTGTTCACTTTGGCAAAGAGACACCTGAGACTGCGTTCAATCCTCAAAAAAAAAAAAAAAAAAAAAAAGAAGAAAAGAAAAGAAAAGAAAAAAATTTTAAAATTCTATTTAAATGAAAGCTTCTATTTAACACTAGATTGTAAAACATGTAAGTTGACTCCAAGAAATTATTCTAAATGGACCGTCACAACCTCATAGTTAAAACTGCTCTAAATTGCAGTGCTGTCCCTCCTGTGTCCATAGGTGTCAAAAAGCCTCTCTGTCAAAACGCTTTTTGGTTATTCTAAGAAACTTCTGTCACTGCTGTCTGATTCTCATGTCCCTCTGGATAGCAGAATCTTCAGAAAAGAAACTCAAAACAGATTCCCTCCCTCCCCACTCAGTTCTGCTGAAAGAGGCCCTTTAATGAAAGCCCTGGTTGATTTAACAATTCTGACCTTTTATGCCAAGCACTGCCAGTCATGCTGCATTATGTAACAGATGTAATGCTACATTACGTGTCAAATCTAGTGCAAGGTTGTGCTACATTTCAGGGATGAACGTTGCAGATAAAAGCAATTATGGGGTGTTGATTTTTATTTAGTAAGGAAACATACAAATGCAGTAGGTTTGAGATTTACTGACTTAAAAAGACTTTTCACAAGAAATCCTTTTTGGGAAATAAATGTGTCCTAGAAAGAACAAAAAAATATTTTTCAAGTTTTACATTACTGTGCAATGGTATTTTTTTTCTTTTCTAATTACATATATAGTCTGATATAAGGAACACCTGTAGAAGTAAAGGACAATTTTGACTTCAACAAAGTTTATCCAATCTTGGAACAAACTAGTGCAAATTCTGTGATTTAAGAAAGGCTGTATCTTTCTCATGCAGTTTGGCAGCCAAAAAGATGGGAATAAAATAAATTATTGTCCTCATATATTGTGAGCATAGCCCTAAATAAATAAAGAGAGTTATTACTGAGATCAGCTTATATTAGAATTGATTCCTTGCCAGTGTGTCTGACCATGAAGAAAACTTCCTACTTACACAAATTATTGGAAGTTGCATTCATGATGTTCATTGCAACTGTGAGCAAGTCAACAAATGTCATAAAAAAAATTAGAAAACTTTAAAATTCATACATAAAATACAATAAATGTATTCCACAAACATTTGGAACATTTAAAGATATTTTTAATTAAGATTCTAAATAAACAGTTGTCTCCTGTTGGCTGATTTAATAGAGAAATTTAGTTTCTCTATTACCCTTGTTGGTCTAGATTATATTTATTACTGGCCTCAAGCTCCCATAGGTATTCTGCCTTGTGGCTGTCTACCAAGAACCTTGGAGACCTGTCAAATTTCAGAGCTATGTAATTTCACACAATTTACTCCACACTCTCATCTCCCTGCCTCTTCTTCACTCCCTCTCCTGATCCATATCTAAGCTGAAATATAACCCATTTACAGTTTCATGCCATAGTTTCTCTCCTGTTCCAGGACTCCACTTATGAAACATGTTTATAGTTAGCCAGTCAGCTACTGACTGGAAATTAATGTTGGAGAGTGGCAAGAAGATAACTTCACCCTAAAAATGAACCCATGGACTCCTTTGAGTGCCATGGTGTTTTCCTCTCAAACCTCTTTTACTACCATTGTGCATTACTTTTAATGCCAAAACAATAAACATATTTACTGCAAGGCGTGCAGACTAGTGGTGAGGATGGATGCCACAGTTCCCAGTGTAGGAGCCGTGCCTCTCCACACTTAAAAGTGCCCTGATGGTTCCATGCTCCAAAACTGGTCTAATGTTACATCCCTGTCCCTGATATTTGAAGAGCATAACTAGCAGATCCAGGGAAAGGCGTATTTCATGCTCAGCTCTCCTGAGGCCATCCCTAGAGTACTGAGCCCTGCTCAACTGGAGGACCACAAGTGTAGTAGGGGTCTGCAACACCTGGCTTAAAAGGAGGAACTGAGGCAAGTGGGTTTGCTTAGTCTGGAGAAAAGAAGGCTGTGACAGATGAAGTGGCTGCTTTCAACTGCCTACAAAGGTGTACTGAGACAACAGTCTTGGAGGTACACTGTGGAAGAACAAGGTTTAGCTGTTGAAAGTTGCACAGGGGAATTCTGATTAAAATAAAATATTTTGTAATGAATGCAAAGCAGTGAAACAGTTTGTCTAGAAATGTTTTTGAATCTCTGTCCTTGGATATGTTTAGATGTTGGTCAAGGGCTTGAATAACCTCATTTAAATTTGAGACTGGCCCTGCACTCATCAAGTGACAGCCAGATTTCCTTCCGATTCTCCCTTGTGTGTTTCCTCCTCCTGTTCTATTCCATGGCAGTAGGGAACAGCCTGAAAGATTTCACTTTAGTCCATTTAATCCTGTAAATGTCTTAACAAAATGCTACCAGATGAAATATTAGAAAGGATCAGATACTGGACTCTGCATCTTGTACCAGAGATGTTATCTAGAGCTTATTATGTGGTAGGAAAAAATGACCTGAAGTATGGTAAACCAGGTTTTGAATTCCTTAGTGAGAGACTATACTGACAATTGAGGGGCCCTATCCTGCTACCACAGCCATTTCATAGAGGTGCTTGAACATGGTGTGAATTTTCCTTTCACCAAGTGAATCTTACAAGCCATTTTAAATCTAGCCCTGCAGTATATTGTAGTAATGCATTTGGGAATGACAGGAACATAAATAATTGTGGTGGTGGTTATAACAGTAAGGATGTTGATCTTGCAGCTTTTTAAATAAGGGTGCAAAGCAAAAAAAGCCCAAACTATGGAGCTAGAAAATATACTAAATTACATTTTCAAAATGGAAAGAGGATCACAGAATCCCATTACTATGTTTTAGCTGAAAATCAATGTAGCTGCACATTATTTATTCAAAAAAATAATATTACCAAGTCTGAAGATAGAAGAAAAAATAGATTTCTTGGTAAGTCAGTGACATTTGAAGCATTGGCATGTATACAATTCTATTTTACTGAAATAATATATAATTGGCAAGAATGGTTGTTGACTAATTTTTTGCCTTTTTTGCCTTTCTGCCCTCCTACTAAGCATGAAGCGGGTCTACAATAGAAACATTAACTAATAAACAAATAAAAAAAATCCCCAAACACATGAGCAAAATCAAGTATAACCTCTACGTCATGCTACTGACTTCATCTCAGAATCATAAACTATCAGTTTGAAAAATGGAAATTAATTTAAAGTTTAGTTGCAAGAATGTATTTGCAAAAGCCTAAAAACCAAAAAAAGCCTTAATAGCACAAATTACATTTCCATATGTGAATAAAGTAAACAAAGCCATATTAAATAACAAATAAACAAATAAAAAAGTGCTATTGTAGTAGATGACTGAAAATGTATACTTTAAAGAAAGGGACTATAAGTAAGGATATTATATGTTCTGACAGTGGAACAGCAGTGATCGACACTAAACTCCGTGCTCACCTAAATGCAAGTTTCAAGTAACTTCCATCAATATACTCAGTAGGCACAAGAGTCACTCCAAGTTATTTCAGCTAAAAAATGGTTTCACTCACTGTCAGTAATGTCATTCCCAACACATTGCTAAGGAATAAGTCAGTAACTACTCCTACAATACCCTTGCCTCAGGTTAGAATCACTATGAAATGATCAGTCTCTCTGTACTGCAGGATGGAAGATAACTTGGGCTGGAAACAAATGAACTCAACTGAGCATACGCGTGCAAGAATTTTAAGCCAGCATTTATGCATTTCTTATTCAGTAAAACCAGGGAGTTACGCACTTACTCCCTGCCTCTCTTTGGTCCTGTGATTGTTCATTGTTACGATGGGTTTTTTTACCTTAGTAGCTAGACTGTAATTTTAAAATAGTTTTACCTTAAGGCCCCAAGACAATGTTCTGGCTTGGATGGAGCCTCCTGCAACATGGGTAAATATGCCACTAGTGCTAGCAGTTCTTCCTAATTCCACTTTGTCTGATGAACCATGAGAACCTCTGTGAATAATTGTCACGTTTTTTCTTGTTCCATTAGGTTTGACTGAACCTTTTTACTTACAGTATATTAATTCATACCAGTTGAAGATTTAGACCACACCAAGATGTTTATCCCACTGAATTTGCAATTATATACTAATCAATGTTTAAAAAATAATAATACAAATTACAAATTTCAGATTAATCTGGTATTTAAAATTAAGATAGTGGTTTTGTTCCTACACTAAGTAAAATAATGGATTAACAGCAGAAACAGTACTAGTGATAGTGTTGAAATTTTAGCATCCAGACACCAATGATATTTCAGGAATTAGGGAACTAATGCACACAAAGACATGCACATGTAAAGTAAAACTCTGGTTCTAATGAAGTCAATAAGGTGAAGTGCCAGATTTTCAACAAACAGCCATAAGACCTTTAAAAGAAAAGAGCAATTCAAATGGTCAATATTATACTTGAACTGAAGTTATATGGAGCAGTTGCTGACAAAGTAAAATGTAAATAATGCAGAAAAATCTTTGCAATTGCTACCTGTCATCTCATACATTACAGCCAGGTGTAGCAGCTTCTACCATATTTGATCTTCAGATTTTTATCCTGTCATGGCAAAACAGCTTTCTCAATGCAGGGTTAAATTTCTTACCCCTGGTGAAGTCTTAAAAAATACTGGTAGAAGGAAAGCATTTGTTTTTTGTAGTATGGAGTTTGCAAACAGGGCCCTGTCATGCTGATTGCTGCACAAACATAGAACAGAGTGGTTGCTTTCAAATAAGTTGCAAACTAAGGAGAAAATAGTCTTATTCAGAGGGAGAAGACAATAAAACAAAAGTTCTTTGGAACAGTAGAGTGAGAAAAATATTCTGCTCACTCCACAAATTTACTTATTTGCAGGTGGAACACACCCAATGCCTACTTTCCGATGTATGCTTTCATGTTGAACTATTAAAATAAATTTAAGAAAAACAAATATATTGTTTTGCCTCTATTTGTTTTGCCATGTTCACTGTCACATCCTTAACCACCATTTTTTTCAACTGGATTGTCTTCCACAATTTTTAGTCAAATGGGAGGAAAACTTACCATAATTAGGTAATTTTCCAAGTCCTGAAACAGAGACAAGATCCATCAGAGACATATTCTAAGAAAGAGACAAAATTATTATGTTTTGGGTGAAAGTCTTCCACAGTAATAAAAGGGAAAAAAAATCCCAACCCAACCAAAAAGCCCACACAATTTATATTAATTAAAACCACAGTGATCACAGTAAATTTTTCAACTGACGGTCGACTTTTTTAGAGACTAAATAATGACTTTTCCTATTTGTATAAGCATATTTAACATAGATCTTGAGCTCTTGTATCTTGGAGACCTATTAGTTTCAGACAAACTTTGCAGAAGTTGTATTTACACAGGCAGTGTTGACTGCTTTGAAGTAAAACCTATTTAACATCTTTCAAATTTAAATATCTTTCTCACTAAGTGGTTTAGTTATGCGCCCTCTCAGTTAATACCAAAAGATTAATTTGGCTTTCATCTCGAAACACTAATGGCATTACTGACACAGAAACAAGCCTGAACTCTTTTAGTAAGCTAGATGAGAGCCATTGGTATCTTCTGTCAGAGGCAAGCCACTGGAGCTTCTAAATCCATGGAAATAAATACATTCTCACCACGGTACTATTAATCTAATCAGGAGAGCCATCAGAGGTCCTGGAAAGTACATCTAAAGAGCAGAATGGAAATCTGTCAGGCGTTTCAGCAACAATATGCTTGTGAAAGCATCACTAAAGCCTGGCCCGTGTTCTGGGTAGAACTTTTGTCGCCTTGTGTGTTTGTAAAAGTGAGGGATGTTACAGTTACCTCATATCCATCTTTCCCATCATAATTTCAAAGGTTTTTAGTCAGCCCTAGCAAATCATGTAGACAGTTGATATTTTTATTAAAACAGTCACATGCAGTCCTTTGCTTTCTAGTACAGAAAGGCTCACATGGCAGTGACTTTTCACAGAGCAATCACTTTTAAGTCTCTCAGTCAAAAAATTATTAAAATTGTGGCTGCTGACCTTGAAAGACTGAAGGACACAAGTCTTTCTTTGTATTGCTGTACCCTAAAATTCCCATTATCACATAAACCTCTGGAATCTTAGAGGCTTTTATATTAAACCAAATGGGAAATTTAAAGAAGTAAAACTTATTTTTGTAAGATTAATATATTTCATATAATTTTCAGGACTAGCTTTTTATTTGAAAATTGAAGCAAGAGTTTTAAAACCCCTTCTAGACTAAACTGAGAAGGAAAATAAGAGTATACAAAATACATAGTTAGAAAGCTCATTTAAGGAAAAACAAAACAACCAAACAAAAAAAACCCAAAAAAACAACAAACAAAAAACCCCAAAAACAAAACAAAACAAAAAAACCCCAAAACCCAAAAAAAACCAAAACAAACAAAAAAAGATCCTCCCTTGAAAACACTCAATGACCCCTTTAAGCCTGAATGCCACTAGTTCTCAGCTCCTACTAGAAAACCTTATATGTCAAAATCCAATTATCCAAGCAAAGCCATTAAATTCAGAGGCTGAAAACTGAGGTTACATAAACTGCATGGTTTTTAATGAAAGAGTTACATGACTGTGACATGGTAGCAGCAGCACTGGTTTCTGGGAAGGATGGTATGAGGAAATTAATCTTTGTTATTCTCAGAGTATAGCCTGGCTACATGGTGTTATTCTAGATGTTTGACAGACCTATTTTCTTTTAGAGGACCTACAAGGATGACAAAAAAACAGTGACTGCAAATTAGAAAACTTAAAAAGTTGCGAGAAACTGGGCAGAAGTAAGGCTACATGTCTTACAAAACACCATGTATTGTCAGGTTTCGGACTTAGGTATTTGAAGTTGAAGCACATGGGCTATAAAGCAATGCAGGAGATAAAGCAGGGAAGGATTCCCATTCAGTGGAGTTGTTGAAAGGTTTCTGATACTGCTCAGAAAATGTGAGTCTTTTTCTAGTTCAGTTATTCTAGTTGTCTATTTACATAACTCCAGTTTGGGTAACTAAATAGAAGAACCAGCATGTGCATTGGTAAATATATTAACATGTCCCTTACAAAAATTGTAATTCAAAATATCTTTGATGGAGGTTTACTTAAATATGTGGTTTTGGATAGGCCATAAACAGGAGGATGAAGTATGTCAAAGAAAGTAAAATAAATGAGGCCAAAATAACCCTCTTGTATTTGTCAGACAGAATCCGTTCTGAAGTTTTCCAAATTATTTTCAAGCTAAATGTCTGCCTACAGCTGCATACAGTTCTACAGGCAATTGCTTGGTTTTTTTTGAGAGGTATTAAAGTAACAAAATGAAACAACTCAACTCTGACTACAGATGTGACAGTGAATAGCTCTTCAGTCAATTTACAGGAATATGTACTTAGTGGAAAGCTAGAAGCCCAAAACATAATTTGTGACACAGCATTCCAGTAAAAAAGAATAATAATTTTCACCCTGGGTGCTTTTCTTCTTTTTGTTTTTGGGGTTTTTTTGTGGGTTTCTTTTGTTTTGTTTTGTTTGTTTGTTTGGTCGGTTGGTTGGTTGGTTTGGGTTTTGTTTGTTTGTTTGTTCTGATTTGGTTTGGGGGGGATGGATTTTTTGGGTTCTGAAATTCTGTTGAAAATATATTTTATTTATGCATAACTTGACAGTTACTGTAGGATAAAAATTTCCAGGTGTTCAAAAGTGATCAAGTGGAAGTGAAGTGTACTACAAGAGAAAAAGTTGTTTTATCTTCACTCTCATATATGGTGAACATTTTTATCTAAATGTTTAAAATATACATTCTTTTATAGGATCAGTCTCTTTGTGTATCTAATCTGTAATTGTCAGTGACAGAGTAATGAGTGGATAACAACGTAATATGCTTGTATACTGGTTCTGGACTCATGTTTGAGGAGTTGATCCTTTTCTTCACTATCTACTTGCCTAACCACTATTTTTCAAGTGTTTTTCTCTCTTCTGGATAGTTTTTAACTATTAATGTTCTCATTCAACCCTCGACCATAAATCAATGAAAAAAGCCTTAGAATAGAATAAATTCTGTCATGCCTGAATGCAATTCATACATTCCCTCATGCCTGAATTATTTCTAACCCTATTCTAATATAATTAACTGCCTATCTGACATTATTTCATATTAATTTTATGATCTATTTGCTTAACACAAGGTTCAAATAAATTTATTAGCAACCTGTTTAAAAAAACCCCAAAACAATAGTTAACGCCAACTCTGTTCTGAGATATGTAACCGATGACTTATGATTTCTCTTTCCCCCACAACACAGAGTTCTCTAACTTGCCTTCTTCTAATACTGTTTGGTGTGGAAAGTTCTCAGAAAATTTCTTCCATAGGTATTTTATGACCTACAAAACTGGACAAAGTGGTTTTAAGATTCTCTACAGAAGGATATGATCCCTCTTTTCTAATACTATTAAGTCTCCAGGATAAGGAATCATAAGACATTGCTTAACTAGCAACTTTTTTTTCTTCTCCATATAGGCCTCTCTAGTTTCTATACCCATTTACCTTCAAGGAAAGGTAAATTGTAGTGCTCTATTTATCAACATGTGAATAAATCTCCTTTATAGAGGAGAAATCTCATCTGTCTTTCCAGATTGTTCTTCTCTAAGAGAGCAGAACGGGAGATTCAGTAAGCCAATCACCCTCCTCTCAATTCCTTCTCGTCCTGGGAATTTTATTTAATACAATTCTGGTTTCTGTAGCTCCCATCTTTAGATGGGGAGAATTTGAACTTCTCTTTTTGCTTCTTCTTCTCTAATCCTGGCAGTGTTTTTCTGCTAGTATTTTATCAATATCTATGGCAAAAACCTGTCTTTCCTTTCTCAGTAGATGTTTTGCTTTCCTGAAGCACTGACATTCTCTTTTGACAAAATATTAGATATGGTGAAGTCATATTAGGAAAAGGGAAAATTACAACACATATATTTAATAATACAATAAAAGTGTAATTGCTTTCCTTGCTAATGCAGTGCAAGGATCAAAGTAAACTTATTATTGTTATGATTCTTAATTTTTTAAACTTATTTCATCTTCACTTACTCTCTCCTTTGAGAGATAATTTAATATTGAAAGAGAGCATTGCGGTAAGAGAGCTTCGAACTCAGAATATTCCATGATTCTGTGACTTATACACATGTATTCAAAATCATAGTGTTTACACTGTTCAGTCAAGGATAAGAAAAAGAGAAAAAACACCAAAAAATCTCTCATAGACTTTTGCACTCTACATTACCAGGTAAATTAAAACATCCAAACAAGAAGAATAGTCCTGTGCTTCCTTTCATAAAGTGAAGAGTATACAGTAATTATCTAGTCTTAATATTCCCAGTTAGTCTTAGCAGACACTGTATTCACTAGATTACATTTGGCTTCTCTGAGTAATTAAAAAGGCTGATATCATGTAATTGAAGCAGTTAGCAACTTTCTTTCAAAATCCCTCAGAATTCCTCCATATAGGTGTTTCTCTATCAAAATTTCCTGCCACCAGGCAGTAGTGAAAAGCTGTGCAATTCACAACAGTAGTAATTTTCTTAATAAATCACAGAAGTTACATGTACTTTCAAGATAGAGTAAGCCTCCAGAGCCTATAGAAGAGTCTCATTGAAGAAGCTGATATGTAAGAGGTTGCTCCAGTTCAGCCTAAAGGGAATCCGATCTTCTTCCTTGATCATCGGTAAGGATACTCTAAAAACTTGGCAAAAATAGTGAGAGGGTTGGAGGCTTTCTCCTGACCAGTATTTTGTACAGTGAAGGACTGTAAATCTTGAAAACAATGAAAGAAAAGAAAATTTTAGAACAAAATCATTTTATCCAGTTGTTGCTATACTCTGTCAGAGGAAGAAGAATGATATTTTTACTTGTGATCTCAGGACTTCCACGTTTTTAAATTATAAAGTTACTGGCAAATATAAATATAAATATAAATATAAATATAAATATAAATATAAATATAAATATAAATATAAATATAAATATAAATAAATATGAATATGAATATGAATATGAATATGAATATGAATATAAATATAAATATAAATATAAATATACATATAAATATACATATAAATATACATATAAATATACATATAAATATACATATAAATATAAATGTGTGTGTGTGTGTGTGTGTGTGTGTGTGTGTGTGTGTGTATAGGGACCCAAACCAGATGATTTCCTCAGAAACAAAGAACGCACTTACATTCTGCAACAGAAGCATGTTTTTTGGCAATTCTCTTTGCTTTTCCTACCTACCATTCCTCCATTACCAAAAGTGACAATTTGAATACTTACCTTCAGGAAACACTTCCAGTTAATGTCATTCTGTCTGAAAATCCAATCTTACCACTTGTGTCATTCCTACATTAGTTGTGGTTGGTAGGACTTCTAGGTAAGTCAGTAACAGGAAACTCGTGCCCTGGGTAGGTTTACAAACCTGCTATGTTTCCCACTTTCTAACAGGGACCCTGGAAATACTGAACCACAGCATAGTTTCTGTGTTTGACCAAATATGTTATGCAGATCTCAATCTGAGACAGACTAAAATTCCTCTGAGATAGATTAAGACCTGAGGCAGAGCTGTCTAGTCCAAAAGCTATGCAGTGAGCTGGCAGAAAACAAAGCAGACTCCCACAGGCGCCCAGCACAGTAGCAGCCGTAACATTTTCCCATGGTAACAGGAATAACACCACACATACACTCCTCTTGTTTTATTTTCATCTTTGCATCTTGACGTAGTAAATGTTCCAGGTAAAAGGTGATAAATTCTAAATGCATGTAGTACATTAAATATAAGGAATGTCAACTTCCTCTGAGAACTCCAGACAGGATTATAGCATAGACAAGTGAAGTAATTATATTGTGAGCAAAATGTGTCCAGTATTAAGTTTTCACCAAACACTATTAAGCCTTTTTTCACCTAGTTTTTAGAGCACATTGTTGCAACAAAACCAGTTATATTAAGCAAATGGTAAGTGGTTTTATACATAATTCGTTTCTCTCAAAACTAAATAAGATGTTTAATGGTTCAGGCAGAACTGAGAATGCCTTTTGTCTTATGAATGAGTTTATAGGTTACAAAATACTACATTAATTAATAATAAAGTAAGTAAATCAAAACACCAAAATACTTTTTTTACAAACACCCAGCCCAGCACTGAAAGTGTTTTACATTTATGCAATACTTCACTACTACAAGATGTGAAAGTCTTGTAGTTTTCTTCAGTTCATTGATCGTGTCTCTCTAGCACTGTCATTCCTAATAAAATATCAAAGTCTCCCCTACATTGGAATTCACACTGTATTAATTTCTGAGTAATATTCTTATCTTTCTCAGAACCAAATATTTACAGTCTCCATTGAAGAACTGCCAGAGAAGAGTGGACTGAACAGGATATGTCTTCATGGAATTGTATGTCTTTCAATCTTTAATGTAGCCTAATCTTGTGACACATTTTGTGTGTAATAAGGCCTGAAAACTCAGGGCTTTGCACATTAAACAATCAGACAAGGTGACCCTAGTACTTTTTAATTTAATCTCTCTTTATGTAGGGATTAAATGTAAATCAAATTTTCATTTCCAGCTCCTAATTATCAATAAAATTGAGTTTGCATAATAATTCAAAGATTAGTAGAAGCAGAAGAGAGAAAATGCATGCTAAAATACTCAACCTATCTACATTCTCTGTGAACTATATCATTCCAGTCCACTGAGTGCAGGGTTTCCCGAATTATTATATGTGGCAGTGATTAGAGAAGGCTGTTACAGTTAGGAGAACCAACAAAGCCTGTAATACGTGTGATAGGTAACTCAAAGAAAAAAAAAACCTAACAATGAAATAATTTTTAGCTTGAAAATTACTGGAGACAGCAAACTTCCCTGGGTAAAAATATCTTGTCATTGATATTACTCTAAAATAAAATATAGGATGCTAAGTTCAGAATCAACTGCCTATCTTTGTACTGCTACTGTACATGCTAAAGGTTTGTAGAGCTTCTCCTAATTGTATTCATTTGAATTCAATACTCCAGCTGGATAGATTATATGGTCTGTGTAAACAACCCTGTGAACATTTCCTCTTCCACAGTATTAATCAGTTCATTCTCAAAGCAATATTCTCAGATCTGAGTTGTACAAGAGTAATGCAGAAAAACTTCAAGCTGTTTGCCCAGACTTGGGCTCCACGGGAGCTGAGTGTTGGTTGTTCACAAAGACCCAATGTGTGACTGATGAATAGAGCCCTTTAGCTTCAAGGGAGTAATGCTCAGCAGGAACAAAACTCTTCTCGTGTTCAAAGTGTTTCCAATCTGTTTCTTTTTCTCCACAGCGTGTTCTGTCACTCTTTCACTCCGTCAATCCAGATGGGAAGACAAACATAGACAAAGCAAGTAGACCAGTAGAAATATCCACTGGAGCCAAATGGAAACTATACATTTCAGTTCCTTTGGGCATTTAGTTTCAAATATTTTCAAACTATGCACGACGTAAGGTTCCAATCAAAAATTCTAACACATGGGTAATCCTTTTAGCATTTTCTGTTTTCTTTCAATCTTGCTTTTATTTGTTGACTGTTTTCAGAAATAGACATTCGAAGCCTGTAGGCACATATTTATGCGTGGAAGAAAGATGTAAAACAACAAGTACTTTGTTCTGCAAATTACTGAAAACATGTAGACTAAAGAAACAACAAACCTTAATGAGGGTTTCATTTTTCTTTTCTTTTTTTTTTTTTTACAAGAAGAGAGACCTCATGAAGGAATAAACAAGGCAAAAGATGATCCATCTCAAGTGTATGTGCACAAATGCCTGTATGTGAGGACGTATCAAGAAAAAGTAGAGATTTGCATGTACTCAAAAAAAAATATGAGATTATTGGAAGAACTGAGATAGGTAGCTCACACAGCTAAAGTCAGAGGCAGGTGCAAGATATTCAGGGAAGACAAGGTTAGGGAATTTCACTATGTGTGAAGAAGAAGCCTAAAATGTGTAATATCTTTCCACGACAGACAGTGATCTATCTGAGAACTCTTGGGTCAGGATATAAGAAGAGACCAGTGAGTATAACAGCCTGGTGGGGTTGTTTTACAGACCACAGTTTAGCCCAAAGCATGCTTTAAATGACCTGAAGATACCTTGGGATCAGCAACTCATGTTTGTGAGGATCTTGAACCTCCATGACATCTGCTAGAATAACAACATTGTGGGAAGGGAGCAGTCAAGGAGGTTTCTAAAAGGTTTGAGAAGCAGCTTCTTGATCCAGATACTTGAGCCAAATGGGGGTGACACACAGGAGACTGTGCAACTCACTAGAAAGCACTTGTTTGAGGATATGATAATCAATGGCAGCCTTGGCTGTACTTAACAAGGAAGAATGAAGCTGGAGATTTGCACACAGAGCTGTTTTTTGCAAAAGATGTCAAAAATAATTAAAGGACTAATTGTGCATTATTATTAAAAGGTTAAACTAAGAAAACCTATGCCTGCTGTTAAATTGGCTTGATGATTTAAGCACAGTAGCAAAGACTGATGTTTTTTATCCAGTATTTTCCTTACCTTAGACTTCACCAACAAGGCCAACTTCACCAACTTCACCAATATGCCTTTGTGCTCAGACAGTTGTCCTTGAATGGCTGTTCTCCATTTTCTTTGAAGCACTGTGGAGATCAGAAGGAGTCCACAGCAGCAGGAAGAAGTCAAGTGTGGCACTCATCTTCAAAGAAGACCAAAGTTCAAGCAGGGTAACTACCGTGCCTGTCTTCAGTCCCTTGGGAAACCTTTGTGTCAGACCTCTGGGAACACATTTCTCAACACAGAAGGTGAAGTAGGTGGCTGGGAACAATCAGCACAGAAGTACTAGGATTGAGTCATGCCTGTCCAATCCTGATTTCCTTCAGTGACGAAATTGTTTTATGGATGGGTAAATAAAATTTACCTCAACCTTATCGAGGCTTTTGACACCAAATCCCACAATATTCTTGTGTCTGCAATGGAACTTTATGATCTGGAGGGATGGACAGTTAAATTGATGGAAAACAAGTTATAGAGGTGGGCAAGAGGGCCATGTACTGGAAGATGGTAAAAGTGAGGATTGTATGAGTCTGGAAGATGTGATGGAGTGGTCTTTTATCCAGCTCAGAGCTTATATCAAACTGTATGGGAGTGTGGATATGCAACCAACATACTCAATAGCAGAGCTGTCATTCAGAAGGACCTAGACATGCTAGAAGAATAGACTGACGGAAACCCCATTTCTGTCAACATGCAATAAGTGCAAAGCTGTGTGCAGTCTGTGATACTGGTGCCATGGCCTGCCTGTCTGGGAGCAACTCTCCAGGAAAGGGCCTGGGATTTTTCAGACTGGAGAAAAGACCACCTCAGGGAGACCAAACAACCTGTCCAAGCTCCAGTGCAAAAGGGTGGAGCCACAGTTCTCTGTGCTGCATGCTGTGAAAACAAGAAACAACTGGCTTAAAGTGAAGTAAAGTAGTTTCAAACAGTGTGTTAGGAAAAACATTTTTACCCTGAGTCAGTCAAGTTCTGATGCATGTTGCCCAAAAATGGTGCACAGTCTTCATCTGTGGACATTAAATCTCTGACCAACATAGTCTGACCTCACAGCTGACCCTGCGTTGGGTTACACTGGAGACCTCCTGAGTTTCCTTCCAGCCTCAGTCATCCTGAGATTCTTAAACTATTGCATAAAGTCTTTTTTCTTTATCAGACTTGAACGATTGCCCTAAGAACTGTATTGTGTACCTGCATAACTACAGTGTTTCTCCTCTTTTTTGATGTGATGGTGTTTTAAGAGGCAATATAATAAATCAACACATGAACAATAAAAGCATGCAGGTCTTTCCATTGGTCCTTTCCACTCTTCTGCAATAGCTCTACTGCACATCAAGAGAGTGATCCTCCTTTTGAAGTACCCTTGTGCCAGGTATTCTTGGAAAGGTAGAGATGAAGCTTCTGGAAACTTTGCTTTTGCTTTTTTTGTTAAGCTCACCTCTGAGATATGCAAAGAATAATGCACAATGTATAAAAATTAAAAATGTTTTCTAAATTTAATACTTTCCCTCCATTTGAAGAAAGGCAAGGATCAAACCTCTACTAGCTTGTGATATGCCTGACTAAAATAATAGAATCATAGAATGTCCTGAGTTGTAAGGGGTGCACTAGACTCATCAAAGTCCAATTCCTGTAGTAATGTTCCTGAAAATAACAGGCACATCAATCTTAAGATTATCCTTTCCATTTAATTTCAAACCTTTTCCAGGCTTTTCTAACTCTGACCACAGTAACATGTACTCTATATTTATCTGTAAATAATACACTTTCTAGTGAGAACCAAGAAGAATGTTGCTAGTTCGGGTGTTTAGAAGAAAAAGGCCACCTTTCTTCAGGGCGAGATTTTTAAAATATAGCTATATTTAAGTAATGTTTTTGCATCCTGATTAATTCTTTAATGTGTGTAATTTGACATTTTTAGGATGAAGAATAAGTATTATAACCCACAATGAAAACAACAGTAGCTGAGCTACTTGGTGAAGACCATGAAATTAGAGACACCTTAAAAAGCCTCTCTATTGGGTCTATCATTCATACTCTGTATTTGTACTTAAAATGTTTATAAATCATCATTTTTGGACTCTCATGATTGACAAAGAACTATCTGCAGTAACAAATACACTAGAGAACCAATTATAGGCCTCAGCACTGGAAGAGTTATTATATGTTATCTTAGGCTTAGACTTCCGAAATTTCTAAGAAACTTGAATGTTCAGTTCTAAATAAATCTAGGAAATGTGACCAGGTTCCTCAGGCAGATTTTAAAAAAATGTCTCAATTGTGATACCTGAATTTTCCTTTTTTTTTTTTTTTTTTTAAATTCACCTAATAGAAAAGCAATACATTTGTAACTGCCTGGCTGAATATTTGGCTGAAATATTTTGTCAAGATCGTCAATCATAAACAAAAAACACAACCTTTTTTTTTTTTTTTTTTAGTTTCAGTAAGCCATACTTTATCACTAATAAAAATTAAGATGGGTTGTTTCATTTTTTAGAGGTTTTTTTGGTGTCTTTTTAACACATTGACAATAAAACTAATAAAGATATCAGTGGTGAGGGAAGGCAAATGATGAGAAGGTGAAATTCCACAAAACTAAAAGAAAGTAATTACTTGAGAAAAAGTGTTCTTCCACCACACACTATATATTTGAGCATCCAGTTTGCAAAATACCATTTTGTGCTTTATTTAATAAAATTACTTGGATTGATACTGATTATTTTAAATTCTAATATTCTATGTTAACCATGAAGTCGGTGTGTTTCTTCGATATGTCTAGGAATCTGGTAGGAAGCAGTGCAGATTGCATATAAAAATTATTGATAGAGTGTGATAGAAGAGGAGTAATCATATTTATGTGTGTGTGATGCTGTTCAGTCCAAGTTACAGTTTTTCAGAGACTGCTTAAAGCCATGATATTAGCTAAGGACATGGAGAGTGAGGCGAAACCAGTGTTTTTCCTTCATCTGTGGTCTTCCTCCATATTCCTGCTCTGTAACTGCACTTTCTCCAATTATCTGTCATAAACCTCATGTGTGGTGACATATCATGCTACTGAGCCTTCAGCATTTATCTCCAGTTACATCAGACAACCTATTTTCAGTACAGTGATGTGGGTTTTTTTTTGTTTTTTGGGTTTATATTCAGGCCATAAATGAAGTAACTAAAGGAGAATAATTCATCCAATACATAGCAAGATCACAGGAAATCTAGTGCTAAATTATTTGCAGGCAATCTGGTTTGGGTGTCTGTGACAGATAGGAATGAAGCCTGTCCTGAAATTCTCTTGTTCAATTTAGATGCTTAGTATAAATTCTAATATACTGTAGGTTGTAGGTTGTAAACAGGAATTTTCTCCTACTCATTTCACAAGTCATGGTCAAATAAATTTAAAATGCAACAAAAAGCAACAAACTGTAAGGAGCTGGAGGTTTTTTTTTGTAACCATTAAAAAAAAAAGGAAAATGAAACTTATGTTCTGAAGCATGCTGAATAAAAATTGCAACATATTCATTTATGTGAAACCAACTATAAAACACATTGAAATTTTTCATTCAGATTACTTTGTTTCATATCGCATAGTTTGTTTTCCTTAAAAAAAAAAAAAAAAAAAAACTTCTTCCACGCATCTGATTATTCAGGTTGTACATTCCTAAACTAGTGTGATTTACATTTGAATGAAGTTTCCAATTTTACTGAGTGACATGGAATCTAATTAGATTCTGTAAGAGAGGAGTGTCAATTATGAAAAGTAAGGCTCTGGAAAATTAGCCTAAATAAAATTTTACTGAACAGAACATGAAATTACAATATATATCAGAGTGCTTCAGTTATTACTTGTAGATTATTATTATTTTATTTTCTCATGAAGAAATGAAGAGTCAACATCTGGACTATTAGCAGTGTATAATTGATGACATTAGAATAATTTCTTATATGGTGCAAAATGGTGTCCAGTTTTAGTTGTATCAGATCTGAAACATCCCTCTGCAAGGACATATTATTATTAGAACCTGAAATATAGAGGATTCGATCAAAAAAATTAATACATAACATGTACTGTTGTAATACTGTACATGTAATTACTGTACATGTAATACTGTCATGGGTGTCTGCTACAGCATGCTTGATTGGGAAGAAGTAAATGAGACCTTCTTTATACAATTGGAAAACGTCTTACAGTTTTAGGTCCCAGTCCTCATGTAGGACTTGAACCTCCCCAGTATATGCTAGAAGGCTGAGACAACAAGGCAGCAGTAATACAGGAGGTTTCTGACATGTATTGATTATGCCTTCCTAACACAAGTGATAAAGATGAAGAGGGGAGGTTGCTCTTCTAGACGTGATACTCACAAACAAAGAAGAAATGTTCAGAATGTGTAGGCTGAGAGCAACCTTGGCTGTAGTGACCATGGACTAGTGTAGTCAGGATCCAGCGAGGAAAGAGCAAGGTAAAAAGCAGTATCCCATCTGCAGACTTCTTTAGAGATTTTGGCCTTTTCAGAGATCTACTTGGAAGAATCACATGGGATATGATCCTGGAGAAAAAAGGAGGCCAGAAGAGTTGGTTGATTTCTAAAGTTCATGTCCTCCAAGCTCAAGAATGGTCCATCTTGAAGTCTTCACAGCTGAACAAAGAGCTACTGACATCTCAAATATAAAGAAGTGTATGAGATATGAAAATATGGCCAGGGGATCTATAAGGGACATAGAGACACTGTCCTACTGTGAGAACTGGAAAAAAAAAACCATTTCACAGCTATCTTCAAAGAGGGTTAAGACAGAAAATCCTGGGAGCTACAGGCTGATCATTTCATTCCCTGGGAAGATGAGGGAGGAAATGCTCCTGGTAACCATTTCTAGATATATGAAGGACAGGAAGCTGACTGGAGAAGTCAGCATAAATTTATGATGGGTAAATCATGCTTGACCAACCTCAGAGCCTTCTGTAATCAGGTACCTGTCTTGATATATGACAAGAGAACAGCAGGTATTTTTTTCTTGATTTCAACCCTCTCCCATAACATCCTCATTGACAAACTGAGGAGGTATGGAATATATAAGTGAACTGGTAAATGAATTGAAAATTAGTTAAATTGTGAAGCTCATAGGTGTGTAGTCAGTACAAAAAAGTCCTTGACCAGCTGGTGAAGTGGGACAACTGGAAACTTGCAAACTTCTGCAAGGCATCATGCCAAGACCTGCACTTGGGAAGAAATAATCTTATGTGCCAGTAAACACTGGGGATGGACCAGCTGGAGAGTAGCTTCTCAGAAAAGGGCCTGGGAGCCCTAATGAACAGTAAGTTAACCATATGTTCATGGAATCTTGTCTCTTTCTGGAAAAGAACACCAAAACAAAACAAAAGAAAAAACAATCACACAAACAGAAAAAGAAAACCAACCAACCAAACAAACAAACAAAAAAAAACACCCCAAAAGCAACAAAACCAAAAAACCCACAAAAAACCACAAAACCAAAATGAACCAGTATGCCTTCATGGTAAAGAAGGTCAACAGTATCCTGCATTAGGTTGCATTAGGAAGAGCATTACCATCAGGCTGAAGGAGGTCTGAGCAACCTGATTTAGTGAAAGGTTTCCCTTCCCATGGCAGGGGGTTTAAACTAGATGAACTCCCAGGTCCCTTCCAGCCCAGGCCATTGTATGGCTCCTGTCTAGTCAGTCCTGGTGAGGACACGTCTATAGTGTCAGGACAAGGCCTGGGTTCCTCATTACAAGAGAGAAGCAGATAGAGAGAAGTGAGTCCAGTAAAGACCCATGAAGATGATTAAGGGAATGGAGCATCTGACATAAAAGGACAGGAGGAGACACCTGTCATTCTTCAGCCTGGAGAAAAGAAAGCTCAGTGTGTTTTTATCAATGTGTATAAATAATTGACAGAACAACAGAGGAAAACAGAGTCAGATTCTTCTCAGCAATGTCTGGTGCAAGAAGAAGCAATGGACACAAATTGAAACCCAAGGAATTCCTTGCTTCCTATGCTTCACCCTTTTTCATTCTATGCTTCACTCTTATTATCATCCAAGACTGATCAAACACTAAAACAGGTTGACCAGGGCTGTCTCTGGTTGGGTTTTGAATATCTCCAAGGATGGAGACCCTTACAACCACTCTGGGCAATCTGTTCTTTGAGTTTGATAGTAGTGTAGTAAGAGTAGAGTTTCTAGTTTACCTTGTTTTAGGCAGTGGCAACCGGAGAAATGGTACACAGCTGCTGTTTTCTATGTTCAGCCATTCTATGACTGTATGATTAAACTTAAGGAATTAGTGTGTTCTATCATATTTTCTGTTTCCTACCAAGTCTTTTTTCATACACTGCCTTCATATAATAGCTTATCTTTAACAGGGAGTGATACAGTCACATCTCCAGGGCATACATTTTATGTTTTCAGGAGATCTTCAGGGCAGGATCTCCAATCCTGAAAAAACAACATTATATTTATACAGGAACTATAATTCTGAATCAGTGTAAGTAACTTAAGCCTAAGAACATCTGTCCTGTAATATTTCTTCACGGTTAAATTCCATCATGGATTAGCTGGATTCAGTATCAATTAGAGCATCAGGAACTACATAGCTAAGGGATGGGATGAGATGAGAGAATAATTTGTGTTGAAAAACACAGTACTCCATTCATTTGAGTCTGATAAGAGCAACAGTTTATCCGAGTCTTATATACCACCACAGTCTTGTTCACAAGAGATATTTTTATTTTACTGAAACACCAGAAGATTTTATTAACATTTTCTGTCCACCTGACACAGAACTCGTTTGGCAAACAATATTGTCTTCAGTAAGTTGTCCAGCTCTTTACAGCTGAATTTGGAGTGTGGAACTGAATATATAAGTTTTTAAAATGAATTTGTAATGCTTATTAGATGCTTGAATAATTAAAGATATTTTAAAGGCATTAATGTGCAAAGGTGTATTACAGTCTTATTACATACATCTAGCACCTCCCTGGGCAGCCTGTTCCAATGTTTTAACATCACCATTGTAACAACTTCTTCCTCGTATCTAATCTAAATCAACCCTTCTTCAGTTTAAAGCCATAACCCCTTGTCCTAATGCAACAGGCCCTGCTAAAAGGTTTGTCCGCGTCTTTCTTGTAGGCCTCCTTTGAATATTGAAAGGCCCTCAAGGAGGTCTCCCTGGAGCCCTCTCTTTTCCAGGCTGAACAACCACAAGTCTCTCAGCCTTTCCTCATAGGAGAGGTGCTCCATCCCACCTAATCACCTGGCCTCCTCTGGATTTGCTCCAACAGGTCCATGTTCTTCCTGTGCTGAGGATCCCAAAGCTGGATACAGCACTCCAGATGGGATCTCATCAGAGTGGAATAGAGGTGCACAACCACCTCCCTCACCCTGCTAGTCACACTGCTTTCCATGCAGCCGAGATACAACTGGCTTTTGGGCTGCAAGTGCACATTTTTGGCTCAAGTCCAACCCCTTATCTGCCAGCATCCTCAAGTGTTTCTTTGCAGGGCTGCTGTCAATCTGTTAATATCCACTTACAAAAGAAGTGCTATATGCTAGCATTTTCTCTCTTCCTTATTTGAGTGATGCCACCATGAGACTGCTGTCAGTTTTTAAAGGCCATGGTGACTGGAGAAGTTTTCTGGTGACCAGAAAAATAAAGTCACATGCATCTTGAAGAAGGAGAGAAGGACCAAGAAAATGTAGTCTGGTTGGTCTCACATCCATCCCTGTGAAAACTGTCCATCAAAATCCTCTTAGAATTTATTTCTAAATATACGAAGAACAAAATGTTCCTGGGAACCAGACAGAATGGATTTAAAAAGAGCAATCTCACATGGCCAGCCTGTTTGTCTCCTATTATGAAATTATAGGATCTGTAGTCAATAGGAGGTCAATGGATGTCATTTACTTTGACTTCAGCAAGACTTTTGGTATAGTTTTCCATAAAATGAGATGAGATATGGACATGATAAGGTGTTAAAAATTTCACTGCATTGTCGGGCTCCAAGGGTTACGGTCATCAATGCAACACCCAGGTTTCAGCCATTTACTAGTATCTCTCCTCAGGAATCCATAGTAGGTCAATGTAAAGATACTTCAGCATCTTGATATTACATCAGTTTATGAAGACATCTGCAAATACAGTTATTGATATCATCCATCTCTCTCACTACCTCTTGCTATATGTGTTACCTCCATGAACTTGCGGAAAGCACACTCTGGCCCATAATCCCTGTAGCAGACACAAATATGTGTCCACAGATATAGATATATCTTTATAAACATCTGTCGACACAAATACAGAGTCAGCAAAGTGCTCTTGCTGCAAAAGAGCCTGACTGCATAGAACGATATGTCTGCATTTATCTGACCTCTGTCTGACACTTGTGAGATCACACCTATTGTGCCCAGGTCTGGACTTAGCAGTCCAGAAAAAGACACCAACATACTGGAATGAACCCACAAAATGACCAATGAGATGGTTTGGTTCTGGAGTACTTGACATATGAGGAAAGCCTGAGAGAGCTAGATTGTTCATCCTGGAGATGAAAGAAAACTAGAGGGATTCTGACTAGAGATACCTGTGGGAAGAGTGTGGAAAAGTTGAAATGGAGTATTTTTGAAGATATATAGCAATATAACGAGCAAAAGAAAAGTTTTTTCAGGAAAAATTCCATCTGTATGTAAGAATAAAAAGATTTTTACTCTGAGGATAACTGAACAATGGGATAGGCTGCACAGGCAAGTGATGGCATTTTACTTGTTGAAAATATTCATGACTCAGCCAGACAAAGATGATATAATCTATGGCACTCCTCTCAAAGAAGAGCTGAAGAAGGTGTTATTCACAGTTTCTCTTCCAGAGTAGACTCATATGATTCTAGGATTCTAAGATGAAATATGAAAAATTCATCTTAAACATCAAAAAGAAAATTTTTCTCTATGAGGCTGATTAAGCACCGGCAAAGAGGCCTGTAGAGTCTGTGGGATGTGTACAAAACTCAACTGAATGACAGCCTGAGAAAGAGCTCTAACAGGCTCTTCAAGTGGGAGGCTGGACTAAATGACTTCCAGACGCCCTCCTAGCTTTAATGGTCTTATGATTCCAATATTCCTCCCATGATGATCAGTTATTGTGAAACAAATATTTCCTCTATGACTTTCCATAAATATTCATGTCAAAGCCAGGGCTATTGAATTTTCTGGATTTTTACAGTGTAGCTGTAGCTGCGGATATGTGAATGTAGGATACGAGAACAGAAAGGTGATATACTTCAGAGCCAAACACAAATTAATTTGATATTGCCTCCATGTTCTCCATTCCATACAAAAATTAATGTGAAATGATACAATGATTCGTAATTATACCGATTATTAAATTAAGAAGTTGAAGAAATTTGTTTTCAATTCCTATCAGTAGAATGTGCCATTTTACTTGACATGCCTTGCATTTTGAACATAAATTGCCAAACAAAATAGAATTAATTGCTCAATTCCTTAATAAAGTGTACAAGTCCAAGGTCAATGCACTGCTATGTTTATTCATATTTTGAAGAATTACATATTCATTGTTACCTAATATAAGAGATTCGTCATCTTACAATGAAATAGAGAAGGGGAAAAGTCAGGTTAAAGTTGAAGGCATTAATTTAGTAATTTCTAATAAAACCTTATATTGTCATCACTTCCTGTTGCTTCCTTTGTATTCACAGCAGATTTTTCAGGAACTGCCTCTTTATCCTTATACACCACACAGAGTCAAATCAAAGGCAGCAGAATTTTTACATGTCTTGTTTACAAAGTAGCCCCAAACACAAAAATATTGTTAGAAAATGATGTAACTAGTAATCTGAGCATTATGTTATTACAGAAATAAACTGTTTAACTAGCTGAGTAGCAACCTGTCCAAATGCACAGAGACAAGCTCAGAATTTCTGTTTGGTTTTTTGTTTCATTTTTTCCCCATCCACAATGCTATATTGCAACACCCTGCAGACAGTAAACTCTCTCTTGCTGTGACAAGTTATTGATCTTGTTTTCCTCTGAGAACCCTAACAAGTCGAACTGCAGCTTCCTGAAAGGTATAGTTGGAGCTGTGCTTTGCAAGGATTTCAAGTTTCGAAGAAATTTGCTCTCCAGTGTTTAGCAGAAAAATGAAATTACCTTATTATAAATGTGTGCAGTTCTCTCTGGGAAGAGGAAGGATTGCCTAAAGCTTAGCAAGCCTATTCAGCCCATCAGTAGTCATAGAACCTACTCTCCTCCCAAGGGTAATCCTGACTGCTCATCCTAAATTCTGCAAAAGAAGGGTAAGGTAAGGAAACATTGGGAAATTATTCAGTTCTCTCCCAGTTTAATAGAGTTAAAATTACTCTGAAAGCAGATGTGGCCCATCTTTATTTCCTCAGATCACAATAAGAGAATGTAACAGAGAATGTATTGTGTACACATGATATTAGAAGTGAAAAGGAAACTTTCTTTGAGCTTCAAGTTGCCTTTTTGGCTGTTAAAGCCCTCATAATTTGCAGATAAGTTATCTTAAGCAACATTCAAGATGTATTGGCTTTTAAAACAGTTAGTATATTATAATTGTCAGTCTATATGTAAAGTCTTAAAACTTAGCATAACTGAATTATGTCTATTTAATCATTACAGTAGCAAATAAACTATTGTTTTTGCAAATCTGGTGCCATTGCTCAGCTAAACATACGCACGCTTTGCACAGATTTTGTCCCATTTCCATTCGTGAGACTAAAGTTCAAATGTTCTATTGTTATTATTACTACTAGTCCAGAGTTACATACGGCCTTGTCATTACAATGTACTAAAAACATATTTGCATATCTTGGAACTCTATCAGTGAGAAAAGGTTCAAATATGAAGCAGAAGGCCCCCAACTTTCATAAATATCTCGCAGTTCCGTTTTGTGACAAGATGCCAGAGATTGATGATATAAGTACTTTGGAAGCTTGATATATAGAGATCACAGAGAAGTTGGTGAAACAAATATTCTTCACCCAATCAGCTAAACACTATCCTCAGCTTGCCTCTGCCTGACTGTACTAAATGATTTTGAAGGCATTGCCCCAGTGGAGAATCTCAAGGAAATATCTGAGGTAGGATAACGTACTTGTGTTTTGCATCTCTGAGAGGTGTTGGAGGTGAAAGTGTTTAGGGTTCTTTGACAGAGAAACTTTCTGATGTGTTTTAAGGCTGGAGAGGGCCTTTTTACAAGGGCGTGTAGTGATAGAACAAGGGGGAATGGCTATAAGCAAAGGAGGGAAGGTTTAGGTTAAATATTAGGAAAGCATTTTTTTACTGTGAGGGTGGTGAGGCACTGGAACAGGATGCCCAGGGAGGCTGCGGATGCCCCAACCCTGGAAGCGTTGAAGGCTGGGTAGGATGGGGCTTGGAGCAACCTGGTCTAGTGGAAGGTGTTCCTGCCCATGGTGGGGGGTTTGGAATTAGATGATTTCTGAAGTCCCTTCCAACCCAAATCATTCTATGATTCCCTGATTATATAGGCACTGTAATTTTGAGTTCTCTACAGCATTTTACTGCTGTTATTCCACAGTATGATTCACATTTTCCTGCTTGGAATAAAATCTTTCACTTTCTTTGATCATTAGGTTTCTAGTTAGCTTCTCCTATTTTTTCCCCTGTATACTTGTCATAATCTCCAAAAAATACTTTACAACATAAAATTGTATTCTAAAGACTAATTATGTATCAGAATAGTGATTATCTATCCTATAAATACAGAAAATATAAGTGATAATTTTGTTCACGCAAGTTTGTTGGGTTTTTTTGTTTTTATAATTGAGTGAATATTTCCAGAATTTCTTTTTTCTAAAAATATCATAAGCTCAAGGAAAAGAAATAAAAGAGTAAAAATCTTTTCAGAGAGAAGGGAAATTTTCTATTCCTATACAAATTGGTAGAAAGGTACTCCAGAAATTGTATTTTTGAATATCTTCTAAATGTTTTGTTGCTTTCTAGGAAGCTGAGGCATAAATCGGAGTGAGATGAGACTAGAACATTTAGATCCCACCCCTATATAAATCAGAACTGGTAGCCACTTAGCATGTTCAAGTCAGTGAAACAGTGAAGCTTTGGGGCATGTGTAGGAACAAAACTTTTGGTGCTAAATAGTATATTCACCTTACATTTCACTTGAAATCATATGATCATATTTAGTCTTTTTGGTACACTTCAGAAAAAGAAGGCATGAGATTCTAACATGACTAAGACATCCAGGTGTTTAAAAGCACAAACTTTCCTGCAAGAACTCATGTCAGGATTGTGAACAAACGAAAGCAGCAAAAATTCTAACCAGTGTGAAAGAGAAGAGAAAAAATGTGTTTACAATAATGAAATACAAATAAAATAAGGCAAGAAATAAAATGAAGTAATGCTGCAAACACTTACTTCACAAGGAATCCTGTAATGAAAAAACACCTACTACCAAAGCACAGAATGTGGGGCTCATTGCTGGCAACAGAGCTCTGAATGTTACAAAAGAGGAAAATATTAACGCAAAGAGAAACATTTGTCGTTCTGTGGAAATCAGAAATTTTATCTATTAAATACTTATAGGTACAAAAAAAACCCAAAACAGATTATAACCAGGGACCATTTTTGATAAACTTGAGATTCTGTGCTGCTAAGAATTTAAAACTTGAGATCAAACTTGACTATAAAGGATGTAATAGACATTTCTATTTTTTTCATGTGAAATGCCCCACAATGTGGGACAAGGGAAAAAGACTCTGAAGAGCAGGTGCACATAATATTCTTATCAGTATACACAATAAATAAATGAAAAAAAAGACAAGAAAAGAGAATAATGATGCAAGGGCTCTTATAAATCAATCAAGCAAATCAAATCAAGTCATCCTGTAGAGAAATGACACATTCTTTACATTTTTAATTCCTACAATCTCTGAGGGCAAACAAAAACAATTGAAACCAAAGAAGATATTAATTTGAAAAGAGGAAATATTTTAATGAATCTAGGGAGTCTTAAAAATATATGTAAAGACGTAAAGGTATGGCAGAACAATAAAGAAAGATTAGAGATTAGTTTTGTTGTTTAAACACGAACAAGCAAGCTGAAAAATTATTAAAGAAAAAGGCCAAAACTTATTATATTTGAATGAAGTACCTGACAAAAAGCTGTGAAAAAGAGGTGATAATTCATGATACATTTAGTCAGTCCCGACAGCAGTTTGAAACTGATTTATTCACACAGATGTGTCCAGTAGTCACCAGTAGCTGATAATTACAGTTATGTATTTTTTGTTTTCCAATAACTTTACTAAGCGACATATTAACTGTCAATCTGTCACATTACTCACGTACAATCTTTACTAGAAACAAGTTTTGCAGTTGGTTTTTTGTGAGTAACAGAAGACAAGACATTTCTGAAAAACTGTGAAAGTTTGAAAAGGATTGATTTTTGGCTATAACGAGCAGTCTGTGCTATCCGCAATCCAACAATCAGAGGAGCTGGAAAAACATGCACAACAAGCCAGATAACAACCAAATCAAAAGAAGAGTTCACAGCACTTTTTAAAATTTATTTTGCTGTTGGATCACACCATTCAAGACTTCATTTGTGTAATTAATGAATGGATAGTACAATTCAAAAATCAAAAGCACCTGCAAAAGTGAAGGGGGGTTGGTTGGTTGGTTGGTTGTTGTGTCCCTGCTTATATGTCCAGTAGCCTGGACAGCAGTAGGCAGAAAGAGAAAGAATTCTGTTAGGATAAAACAGTGTTGAAATAGCTGATGGCACCATGGCACAGTAACTGAAAAAGAAAGGTCACAGGTGTTACAGTAGGGAATGTACTTGGTCACTTTCTTTTTTTTCTCCTTTTTGTGCTCAGCTGCTGGAGCAGAATATGCGGATTCTAGTGCTCTGAGCAGCGTAACCTTGCTCCTCTTCCCCGCCGCCAACACTGACGACAGAGGGACAGAGTGAGAGAGAGAGGGAGAACTTCTCATATCAGATAAAGAATTGAAAGGGCATCTGAGCACCACTAAATGTTTACATGGCAGATTCTAATTTGGTGGAAATCAACTGAAAGCTGAAATGGCGATTTCCACTAGATAAGCACCCACGCCTTAATGCATTCATCAGAGTTTAGAGCAAAAAGTGTCTTAACTGTAGGGAAAAAAACTTTTTCAACTTAAATAATCCAATTCTACAGAAATATTTTTAATATATTCTATACTAAAAATTAGATAGAAGCTGAAGTAACTCTTATCTGGGAAACAGGAAAAAACTTGTTTTCCAATATTTTACAGTTAACTGTCAATTACTTAGGCTGGTCATTTGGTAGAGTTGCTAAACCTGAATGCACTGCAAAAATAATAGATTGTTTCCTCTAGGTATGCCTTCTTTAAATAATGAAACAGGCACTCTGATGAAGAAATATTGTCAAGTCAGTTATACACATTATGTTTACTGTTTAATACCAAATATAAACGAAAATGTTGGAGACTAAGAAATGTATTCATGTATATGAATGTTTATACATATTGAGGATTTTAGTCACAGAGCAACTTGCTTAGATAAACCAGTTAATATTAATAAATCAATATATTGGTCTAACGAATTTAGAGCATCTACATTATTTTAATAACTAAACGAGTGACCCTTCCCATGTAAAATGTTTGCAGCCTTCTGGCAGCAGAGGTAGATGTAGGACACGATTGTGTCCTCCTGAATATGAGAAGCCTGTCTGGAGGCTGTGTCTGCCCTGCCAGTGCACCTCTGGGCAGCTGCTCTTGCTGGAGCAAGAAGGCCATTAATGAGGTGAGTAGGTGTATAACAAACAGTACTTATGAAGCAAAGAACAGTACCAACAGGAGAGATACAGACAAGAATAAACACAATATCATGTGTTATCCACACTATTTCTCAACTGTCATATTATGTGAACCGATACAATAATTCTGTGCATAAATGAATTATCAGATGTCAAGACACAGAGGATTTGTTCCTGCTGCCTTTCAAAATTGTGGATCTGTGATGTCTCCTTCAGGCTGAACAATCCCAGGTCCTTCAGCCCCTCCTCATGAGGAAAACGATCCATATCCCATTCAGCTTGGAAGCTTTCTGCTGAACATATTCCAACATTTGTTCACTATTTTGCCTCTATTGTGGGAGCTTAAAATTTGGACAAAGAATCCAGATGGGATCTCAAGAATGTGGCACAGAGGGGTATAATCCTTCCTCTCAATGTCCTGGCTGTGTCCCTGTGAATACTGCCCAGGGTGCTTTTGGCCGTCTCTGCAACTGGGACATGCTGCTGTCTCACACTCAGCTTCCATCTGCCAAGATCCTCAGGCAGAAGGATGTCTTATCTCTTCCCAGAGGGCTGCTCCCAGTAAGCAGAACCCAGTGTTTTCTTCCCCAGAGCAGTGCTTGGTGTTTTTCCTTGCTGAATTGCATGTTCTGTTGGCCTGTTCCTCCAAATTGTGTAGGTCTCTTGGCATGATAGTCCCGCCCTCAGGTTTGAAGCTGTTCTTCCAAATGGGTGTCATCTGCAACTATGACAACAGTACATTTTCATTGCCTCCTCCAGCCTACTGACACAGGTGTCAAACAGATATGGTGGGTTCATCTTGACTGGATGCCAAGTGCCCACCAAAGTTGCTCTGTCACTCCCCTCCTCAGCTGGACAGGGGAGACAAAATATGCAATGAGAATTTTGTGGGCTGAGATAAGGAGAGACTGTCACAGCCAAAACAGTGTAGAATTTATTACAAACAAATCAGAGCAGGTTAATGAGGAATAAGCCCAAATCTTACAGAAATTACTTCCCCCATTCCTCCTACTCTCCTGGGTTTAACTCGATTCCTCATTCTTTACCTCCTTCCCTCCCATTGTGCAAGGGGACAGGAATGGTGTTTGTGGTCAGTCATCTCACGTTGTCTCTGCCTCTCCTTCCTCCTCAGAGAGAGGAGCCCTTCCCCAGCTCTAATGTGGGGTCCCTCCCACCAGAGACAGTCCTCCATGAACATCTACAATGTGAATACTTCCCACAGGCTGCAGGTGTTCATGAACTGCTCCAGTGTGTGTCTCCCACAGGGTCACAAGTCCTGCCAGAAAATCTACTCTGGTGTGGGCTCATCTCTCCATGGGTCCACAGGTCCCACCAGGAGCCTGCCCAAGCATGGGCTTCTGCTGGGTTCAAAGTCTCCTTTAGGCATCCACTTGCTCCAGTGCGTGGTCCTCCATGGGCTGCAGGGGTATCTCTGCTCCACTGTGGACCTTCATGGGCTGCAGGGGGACAGCCTGTCTCAAGATGGTCATCACTCAAGCTGGAGAGGAACCTCTGCTCCAGAACCTGGAGCATCCCCTCTACCTCCATTTTCAATGACCTTGGCATCTGCAGAGTTGTTTCAAGTTTTTCCGCTCTGTTCTCTGGCTACAATTTGGTTCTGCACAATAATCTTGTTTTCCTTCTTAAATATGTTAACACAGAGGTGTTACTACTGTCACTGATGGGCTCAGCCTTGGCCAGTAGCAGATCTGTCTTGGAGATGGCTGATATTGGCTCTTCCTCAGGCAAAGAGGAAGCTTCTAGTTTGTCCTTCACCATGATCTTTTCAAGTATAAATAGTAAATTTCCATGTCCTGATACTATGTTTCTTTAAAATCTGTTTTATCTTGTCTAATCCTGTTGTCAAGACCGCAGTTATTTATCATCTGCTGTCTTTCTCTCTCTCTCATACATATTACTAGAAAATATATGCACCTAAGGGTAGGTTCTTTATAGCAATGATTTTAAAACTGAAAAAACTGTTGTTCTTCAGTTCAATAGTACTCAGTATGGCCCTGTATTTGTAATGGTTCACTTCAATCAAATTATGATCCACACTCCACAGGAATGTTTAAAGTTCCTCAAGTACAATTATTTGATGTCACTAAAATTACTTGTATTTGTCAGGCACCTGTATTTCTTCTCATGATCATCTGGCTTATTTGTCTGTGGTATCTTACTCAGCAGTGGAAAACATGTTCAACTTTGACCAATATTACCGGACTTTCTGAAAATAATCCTTCTTTTCTCTAAAAAAAAAATTTATATCCTTCTTTATCAGAATAATGACTGCAGACATTATTTTCTTTTTCTGCTGATATTTCTTCAGTATTGTTCCATCATTTCTCACTGCTTCCACATTACTTTAAATGTATTCTTAGAATAACTTTTCTTAATCTACATTTTTCGGTTCCATTTTCTCCAAATGCCTTGTGGATCCCAGCACTGCAAGCCTGCAGTGTGACAAAGTTATACGCTTGAGCCCTGGCTGATGAACAGATGGGCAGAGAAGAGATGATTTCTCCGACTTCTCGCACGATCTCCAGAGATACTCCCTCTCTGACTTCCTTCTGCTATTTCTCCTTCTCTGAGGATGGAAGTGTCACTCAGAGATACCACATACAATTGCTGTGAAGACACTGAGTTCTAAAAAAGTCTGAGCTCAGAAGACAAAGACAGAATAATAAGCAGACTGCTACCTAGAAGCCTGCATATAAGAACAGATTCCAACACAAAATGGAGAAGTTATCTTGATTTTGACACAGATTATATCTATGATCCAGGAGATGTGTCTCAGCAGAGATAAATTCCCCTGAGCAATCTTTAGTTGAGACAATTTGGTCAACTGTACATTAAAAAATAGGACATTGTTGAGTCACGCCCCCAAATCTAGGGATCTAGGCAGGTTTCCGCAGCACAGGCTGAAATCTCTGTGTACTTTGTGATGCATAATTAGAACGAAGGAATTGTTAAACTCAGGGATTTTTACCTATGTAAAAATTAAAAAAAAAAAAAAAGATTACTGACTTATGAGAAGTTACTCAGCAAATAGCAAAAATCATCTGAATGGAGAAGCTTTGAAGTAGGTGGCAAAAGCTCAACAATTCCTATGGGGCACAAATAGTTTCACCAGAATATTGAAGAAAGTTTTTGTTCCACATAAGTCTGCTTCGATGTTCCCAGTTCATGAATAACAATAGAGGTGGTGTGAAACACAGAAGTTCTTCTTTGTTCATTTATTCCATACACACTGAAAAAAAACCCAAACAAACAAACCAGAAACAAAAGAAAAAGTTCCACCTCCTCCTTACAGCAGAAAAAAAATTTACAAAACACACAGTGGAATCTGAAATGCTTTGAATCAGAAGAAATTTTAATCTCTTTTTGAGAACATATCACTGAATATATGCATGATAATCATAATGAATATGTGAATAATATGTACGTTTTGAAAACTTTCTTTTGTTGCGAATGTAATGGTTCTATTTTATCTCATGCACTGTTTGGAATGACGTATTTAAGACAACACTGCATGAGATTTTTTTTCAGAGAAGGACTTTTAGAGATAAATGACCATTTGAAATGAATGTTAACTGGTAGACTTGAATGAAACTAAAAATTAAGAAATTATCTTGGGTTTAGGAGATATTTCATAGCTATATATATGTATTTAACCAGGAATAGCGCCAAGACACCTTTTTGTGTGTGTGTTTTTGTTACCATAGTAACAATATTACTTTTGTTAACAAGAAAAATGCTGAAAACTTCTATATTAGTTTGAATGGCCGGACTCCTTAGAGACAATTTTTACATTGAAGTCCCCTCTCTACAAAGTGTTTTGTGGTCCCTCTATGAAATATTTTCAGTACATTTATTTTGCAGACATTATTTTAATTGAATAGATTTTGTTCAATCATGTTTTAAATACATATTGCTAGAGCACACTGTGTTGCGTCAGATTAGACTGTACTGCACTTTGAGCACCTAACGGAAAACCTGGAAATAAACAAAAGGAAAAATTAAGCCAACAATTGTTATTTGTGTAATAGATCTCAAGTTGGCCCTGATTTTAAGGCTTGTGCACCTATGTATTCTGGTCTGATATCTTTCCAAAATGAAGTATAATACAAGTCAGGACTCATAATTTCCTACGTGGAGAAAATGCAAAGTGGCTATGTCAGACAAGTTAAAAAAATGAACTTTCATGAAGTCTCCCTGGCCTTCTGCGTTCTTGCCAGTAAATTCTTGCTACTGCCATTAACATTTTAATTTAGTACAAAGCATTAACACTTCCCCTGGTTTCCAAGGAATCTTGCATTTCAGTCAGTGCCAAGATGTGTCACTGATCCTTGCTACTTTCAGTAATCCCTCTCTTCTACCTGACATCCTGCTTCTTCCCATGTTTCTTTCAGTGCTATCTTCTGTCTGCTATATCCTGTAAGGTCTAGAAACATTTCTCGTCCTTCATTTGCTTGGCTGTTAGCAAGCAAAGTAAAAATATCTCCCTCTCCAGAGAGTTCCCCCAGAGCCACAACTGTATTGCAAGGAACAGTGTGAAGCTTAAAACAAACAGATCAACCTTACACAATTTCACACTTCTATACATCTGACCAGAGGCATATGTTCCCTCAACTTGAATGTCACCATTTACACAAGTTCATGTACAAATCACAAACATAACCCTTCTCCAACAGGGACAAGGAAGAATTTTCCAGATCAGCTTGCTGAAACTTCACCCATCCCCTCTCCCTGTCTACAAGCCTTTCCTTACACCATTCCTCGTTGTATGTTATTCATGTTGTACCTGATTAATTTCTTCAGTTCCTGAACTGAATATATGGTTTAAATTGTTTGCTCCTCAGCAAGTTGGCTGATGGCACAAAGCTGGGAGGACTGGCTGTTATCCTAGAGGTCTGTGCAGCCCTTCAGAAGGACCTCAACAAGCTGGAGAGATGGGCAGAGCTCACCTCTCTGAAATTCAACAAAGGCAAATGCAGAGGTCTGAACCTGGGGTAGAATAATTCTGTGCAGTAACACCAGCTAGGAGAAGGCATGTGCTGGAAAGTAGCTCTGCAGAGAAAGACCTGGGGTGGACCTGGGGTGGACAACAAGCTGTCCATGAGCCAGCAATGTGTCCTTGTGGCCAAGAAGGTCAATGGTATCCTGGGGTGCATTAGGAAGAACATTGCCAGCAGGAAGTTCCACCTGAATATGAAGAACTTTCCTGTGCATATGACACAGAATTGGAACAGATTGCCCAGAGAAGTTGTGGACTCTCTGTCATAAATTATCAGAATTGTAAAATGTTGCTTTAAGACAGTGAAGAATTGTTGAAGTAGGTAGGAAAAAACCTGAGCTGAGCCCCTGGCTGATCTTGTACCTGCTCGAGCAAAGGCTGACATGTGAATGGTATCTGGAGTGAAGCAGAGGCCTCAAAACCCAATGCTGTTTCAGTGAGGCACAGAAAAGCACCCACATAACTGTGCCAGCCATCAGACTCGCTCCAGTGTGCAAAAAAAGACTTGTTATAAATCTGGTTTGTTAAGAAAACAAGAAAGCACAGGAAGACTCTCCTATGAAGGTCAGACGGCCTTTACTGCTGCCTCTGTGCTCTGTGCATGGAGGACCAAAGTGTTTATTGTCTCTTTTGTCAACTATAAATTCTGACTGAATGTAACTAAGACCTTCGTTAAGCCCAATTAACATATCAACTTATTCACTCCTTGGGAAGCAAATGAAGAAGAACCTGGGACATGTAATACACATATGACCAAAATCACCAAACCTCATCTAGAATATTCAGTTGTTGCATCCTACAGGGATGGGCCAAAATTAATATATAAAAGTGGAGCTTTGGGGCAGAAAGGGCTGGAGGGGAAAAACACTTCTGTCTGCTTAGAATCAGTCAATGGACTGTGTCTCTCCTCCTCCCACAAAGGTTTCTCCTAAAGCCTTTAGGTGAGCCTCATGCTTCCAACTGTATTGGAGAACACCTGGGAATATTTATTTACATATCTATATCTATATTTCTCTATTAGATATGTCTTACTGCAGTTTCTGTTGCAACACATGTAACACTGTAGTTAGTGCATTTATTATGGGCAGTAGTGGACCTGGTTTCCTGTTTTTCTTCAGTAAACTGCAGTAATCATGAATCTGGACTGTGCAAGTCTGTATTGAATGTCATCAGACCTGACTGATAAACTGCATTACTTGTGCATCTGTGCTCACGCAAGGTACTCTGAACACAACCAGACTTATAGGAGATATGCAAAAGCCATCTGGACACAGTCCTGAGTAAAATGCTCCAGGGAACCCTACTTGACCAGGGAGGTTGAACTAGAAGACTTCCAGTGGCCCCTTTCAAGCTTAACCATTATGGAGTTCTGTGAATTATACCAAAAAGAAGCAACAAGATTAAAGTGAACAACAAAAAAGCTCTCATCTCAACTATTAAAAAAAAAAAAATCCTTAGTTACAATTGATAAATCATCACGATTCTTTGTTACAGGAATAAAAAAAAATTAAAATAATCTTACCAAATAGTCACAGTTAAAGCAAGATACTGCTGTGGAAACACAATGGGAGAGTAAAATCTGTTTATGACAGGATAGGTAGGCATACTGTGAAGAATCCTGCTACAGCTGAATGTGGAGAGGTTTTAGCTCAGGTAGCTCACAGGAGGCAATAATGTTCTTTCTAAAGGACATTATTTCTAAAGTGGGAGGACTGTGACAGAAAGAAACAGAGAGAAAGTGAACTTTTATTGCTGAGGATATGGCTTAAGTGTGTGTTGTGCTCTTAAGGCTACAAAGCAAGGCAAACATTGTTTTTATGGTGTGATGTCTTTTCTCTCCTGCGTATCAAAGTCCATATTCTAATTCATGGTATGTGTGACATGAGCTACCACATTTTAAATGGGTAGTATTCATAGGCTGTAAATTTATGCTCTAGCCCATCTAATGATACTCTGAGACACTTCAGGAGGAATATGGCTGTGGATAGGTATGTCATAACAGGAACAATAGAAGGAAACTCAACACAAAAAGAGACCACAAAACCTTTTATTGTGGTACAAAGGTGCAGACTGATGACATCTCAGCTAATGCAAATATTCTCCAAGAGTATTTTATTTTTCTAAAAAATAAAAAAGCAGATTGAAGTAAAATAAAAAAAAAATCCCAAATTATTTTCATAGAGTAAAACAGTCTCAGTAAAAAAAGAAAAGGTTCTAAAGATCTAAATGGGCTAAACAAAGTATATAGTCAAAGTAGTTTTTTTCTATTAGACATAGGGGAAGACAATATCAGATGAAAGTGTATCGGGCTGGAAGTGCTGCTGCAAAACATTAAGGGCAAACATAAACACATGAAAAATATCATACAGCTACTCTGTGTAAACTTTCAGAATCACTGGTAGATCAATGAAATAATGAAAACAATTGCTTGAGATATTACAACCGCATCTCTAGAGTATCTCAATGCCATTTCTCCATTACAGTCTAGGCCCAAAACCTCATGACATCCTGAAACATGAACATTTCCCACGCTGGGTAGTTGAGCTCAGGTGAGTTGCAGCAGTTCAGACAGGCTGAACTAGTGAGAAAAACAATTACACTTGAAGCCCAAAATAGTCCCTTTTTGTAGTCCCATATGTTGATTTGTTGGTCTTCATAAAGACTTGACACTTATTTCAAGTAATAATACTGTTCTTATGCCATGATTTGCTATTAGTACTTTATTTTTAAAGCATTTTCCCCAAATTCAGTTTCTGTATTACAAATTTAAAGTCCTTTTGTGTGTTTTGGGGATTTTTAAACCGGTAAGAGTAAGAAATCTGGTTCACCTACAGCTTTTTGCTCGTGAAATAGCCAGGTCACTTGCCAATCTTTCCTATATTTTCTAAGTTCTTGATAAAATAGCAATGACTAGTTTTATCAGTATTTCTTCATTCTATTTCCTGTCTAAATTGGAAGCTCTTTCTTGTCATTAATCACCACTTATAGGCTGGGGGTTTTTTTCACTACTTTTACAAAGAAATAACTCACACTTAGAGATCAATGGAACTACTCGGGTGAGCAATTGCATCCCAGTTGGGAGTAAAGCTGCACCATTTATTTCTTACGGCGTAGTATAAGTCATAAATAGTGCTTTTGCTCTCCACAAAATTTGTTTCATTGGAGAAGCTGAAGGCTACAGTGTAATCAGGAATTAGTAATTTCATTTCTCTGAAATCCAAACAATTCTTACAGCAGAGACAGGCCCTATACTGAATTATGAGAACATGCTTTCTTTATGCACTGTGTCTTCTTTTACTGACAATCTCTAAAACAAAATTGGGGATTTTTGGTCTTGTACTATTCCATTAAATGTAACAAAATGTTAAAATTTATTCTGTTCATCAGAATCAGTAGAGAGCTTTCTCCCTATATGCCTTGTGAAATTTCACAATGTGAATTTGATGAATAGCAGGCTAGTATTAGTAATGTGATGAATGGAAAATTTACATGAAAAGATACAAAACTACAGACAGACAGTTAAAGGAATAGTTTTCCTTAATTTTTCTGTAAGAGTTATAATGTTACACAAGACAACTATCATTAAAAATGGAAGATGCTTTCTGAGAGTGTAAAAAAATAACCATTTACAGCTGCAATAAGGGCATATCAAAGCTTTCTTGGGCAGCTTTATAATTTAATCACAATTGCATGATTAAAATGTTATGTGCAACTGTAGTTATTCAGGTTGAAGAGGAATAATTTCCAATGGGAGCCACCTGTCTAGAAAGGTTATTAGGATGTTAAGAAGCAAAATGAGCCTAAATGATGGTGAGTGTGTGAGTGTGTGATAAATCTTGAATCTTCACTTCTATACTCTAACAGACTGGAGGTTGAGAGAGGATAAAGTAATTTTTATAAGTACACAAGGGAATAACAAGAGGTTACAGGAAAATAAGAGTTTGAGTAAATTGGGCTGCGGGTTAAGGAGGAAATTGAATAATTTGCATCTAGGAAAGTGAGTATGCACTCTGGGAGAAGAGCAGTGCTTGGTGTCTGCACAGACATCCAGAATCTGGCAGACAAATGCCGTAATGAGATCGGTACTGTAAGACATATAAAACTAGAAAGTAGGCTGGAAATCAGAGGAGAAATTTCAGACCAGCCACTCTGTAAGTGCAATAGGGTAAGGAAATCTAACCAGTTTTAAGATAACACTATGTAAAGAAGAGTTATATGAGGGAGTTACTTGTATTGCACTCAAAACTCTCATTATGATCTAAAGTAGATGTACAATGCATACAGGCTTAAGACTTTGTCCAGATAAAGTCTCTACAGTCAAAATAAAATGAAAAGTATTTTCATAAAGGGGTACACAAAACCCCATTCTAGTCTCTGCCCATGTTCCTTGGAGGTGTGCTCATTCTTTCAGGCAGCTGTATGGGTTGTAAATTTCTGAGCTCTTCTTGAACAACTCCATGCTGATGCTGGCATTCCCTTCCTTCTTTGTACTGGGGTCTACTTCTGCTTTTATTTACACATTTTCTTAATACCTTCTTCTTCCTTGGTTGCTAGCTTACTGTTTGAAAGCAGAACACTAAATTTCCCAGACTTGACATAAAGTGATAGTACTTCTTATACAATAAATACTGAGGCTGGTCAGACTTTTGAGATACACATGGTAGTCACAGGGCCACATAAAAACAAGTTAAGTGATAATAAGTCGGTCATTGGACAGTTGTTATTGTGGCCATAACAAGGGGAAACCTCTGCAGTCCAAGACAAGGGGAGACAAATCTGGAAACTCTATAGTATAGGTTTAGTACAAATACTGTGGTCTAATGACAAAACATATTCCTTGCAATAATGAGGGATTGAATTCACTGCATAAAAGAGATGCATCTAGCTTTATCTTTACGCATGGAGACACATCCAGTTCACTGGCATAAATGAAGTATTTGTATGTCATGAGATATGGACTATTGTATATGTGAGAAATAATAAACAAAATTGCTTAGATTTTCTATGATGAATATGTATATATAATGTGATAATTTTTAGCCCTGCTTTGTCCCATCATCATAATGACAAATATTTTAGTTTGCTTGTTATGGTAGGTATGATTGTCCACTATCAGAAACAGAGAAAGCCAAGAAAAAAAAAAAAAAAAAAAAAAAAAAAAAATAGAAAAAATAAAATTAAGAAGCACACTAAGCAGGCTAACACACAAGGTTTTGATCTCTTTGAAGGGATGTGTATCTGTGTGTATAATAAGTATTTCTACACTTCTATCAAAGGTCCATCTAATGACATCCCCTCTTCAACAGCAGGCAACACTTTAATCTTTTCAATAAACACCACACTGTTTCTTTCTCCATCTGTCTAGATTCAGTCTTTATTTTACAAATACCACAGCATTTCCAAACAGAAGGATGCAGAGGAAAATTCTGTACATTATCTCTAACAAAAGAACTGAAGCACTAGAAAATAAAATGTTTGATAAGCATTGGTTTTGATTCTGGGCCCTAGCAAAGAGTGGTCATATGTGGTGTCTAAAAGATAAAGAAATACAAAGATCTCATTGTATTCCATTTTCAGATAAAGCTACATCACAGAATAACATGTGGCACAACCAGCATCTGAGAAGAACTCAAAGCAAGCTCCTAAGCCTGATCACTTTAAAATTGGATGACCTGTTTTAGTTGACTCTGCCGAGTTTGTCATAATTTGAGTAAGAAAATTTTCTCATTCATATTTTGGAAGGGATTAGAATAAATAGTAAGTAAAAATAGAAATACTGAATGAACAAATGGTCATTTACAAATTGGGGCATTCCATGCTAACATAGAATGAAAAGTAAACAACATAGGAAAGAAAGCATAAAAGGAAACAACATAGAATAAAAATGAAACCGTTTTTGGACTCAGACATTTCAAAATAATTTCAGTCAGAAATAGTTAATAGTGCAAATATTTCTGCTAATGTGTTTGATTTATTTTTATTATTTTTGAATTCAAGAAAGTTATAATCAACAAATGTAAAATTTTCAAACTAAGGAATCATCCTCAGAATGAATTGTTCCAAGTGAGTCAGTCCCTGGAAACATGTCATACTGTAGTGCTAGGTAAATTGTCACCACAGAACGCCAGAGATTGAATCAACATGGCAAATATGTTAAGTTTTTCAAATGCTGAAAAGTGTATTGATGAAGGGTAATAAAAATATTCTTCTTTCCTGAGGAGAAAATAATATAAACCCTAGAAGACTTTGTTCATCGTCTACAAAATAATAAAATATGATGAAGAATAAATGTGGTCTGTTGAAAGATTTAAACAAGAAAAGCTGCCTGCCAATCTTGTTTGAGAAAAGTGTGCTGGAAAGGGGAGGAATTGAGGAATATTTATAATACAGGCTTTTCTAAAGTCACTGTTCAGGAAGCTAGTGACTAAATGAAAAGAGATAAATTTAAAGATTTTGAGAGAGAAACTTCTGTAAATGTACATGAAAAATGTTGAACTTGTGGAAAAGAGAATGAAAGAGAGAAAAAGAGGGAAAAGAAGAATTTACTGGACATTAATTAGTGGTGTAATTTGAGCTAATATTAAAAAAAAACGTGGGGTTATCTAATTTTTTGAAAAGTAGTAATTTATTAAACATTTCTTTCTGTGCTTCTCTTTTTTCTCACTTTTTTCTGCTCTGCAGAATTCCTTGAATATGGGGAGAAGTCCGGTAGCACCAAAGTTTTCATTCTGTTGTAAAGTAACATGGGCAGAAAAAAGAAAGAGAGCGTTATACCAGAATTAAGGATTGATTACAAGATGCTTCTGCAAGCATTATTCTAAGAGAAACATTTTGGTGCTTCTCCAGCTCTGGTAAATGTCCGTGAGAGGGAAAAGAGCAGGGTGGATGGCAGCACAATGAGGGCAAGGTGGACCATGCAGGTCAGGAGGAATACAAGCCCAGGAATGCCATGGAGGTGTCAGTGTCCATTGTTTGGTGTGATTTACATCCCTACGCTGCCATGGTATTGCTGGGACACCCATCAGTAATGCTGCAACACTGAAATGATCTCCCAAACAGCAGTGAAGAATTTGTTTCTTTTCTTTGAATACATTCTTTGTAGGCAAGCTCATTGTTATGTTATCATTTAGCTTCCTGAGATTTATGCTGACCATAAAATGAACCAAACGCCTCTAAGGCTTTGTATGTCAGTGTCTATTACATACTTTGTGAGTCTTTATAGAATGATTGGTGTTGCATATTTCAACCAGAGGAAACAAATTAAAATAATCATTAGAATTTGAGACACAAAGATATAACATGTGAATAACTAACTAGCAATTAATTTTTCAATGGATTTTTTTCTAAGTTGTTATTTTATACAAAAGCAGTTACTTTCAGCCATTAAAAGGTGAAATTTTAATTCAAAAGGAAATGTATTTAGCTAGGGTTTCAAGTTTGTCATCTGTTTAAATAAAATCTTATGTTACATTGATTAGAGCCAAACTCTGTGGTTAGGTGAGTCAGCAGCCAGAAATTTGCTTACTTACTGTGGACAACTGCAAAGAAAAACCTTTTATTGTCTTGCAAGATAGAATTGACCTAAGATAAGGAATGATAAAAATGAGTTCATGTAATTGGAGAGAGAACATGCACTCATTTTGATAACTGAAAATCATTTTGAAAGTGTGAAAAATTTTTAAAAACTCTGTGAAATTCCGGTGAGGAAAATGGTTCAGATTTCGCTTTTTCCCCCATTGTATATATTTAGTTTGTAGCTCAAAACATGGCTCTGGTCAATGACAGACATACTACTTACTGTCTCTGAGAGTCAGATAGGTCTCTATGTTTTCAGCATTCTTTTCATACTTTTAAAAGTAGCAGCTACTTTAAAATGTAGCCAGCGAAATATCTTCTTTTTTTTTTTCTTTTTTTTTCTTTTTTTTTTTTTTTTTCCTAAAGAAGAAATGGGAGGATAGGGCTAGTAAAAAAGAAGGCAGCTTGCTGAGTCTCTGGAATGCTAAAGCTTTGCAAGGTAAGTAGAAAAATATGTAGATTGAAGTACAACAATCTGATGGTGAGATTAATATGTAACAAAAAGATGCAAAGTAGAAGGAGCAAAGGAACCACAGAGAGGTCTCTATGACCCATAGGGACATAGCCCATATGTAATTTACAGAGAGAGGCAAGATAATGGGAAACTGAGGGAACTTTGAAGTTTCAACTTGCTGGATGCCTTAAAAAGCATAAAACTTAGAAAAGAGCAGACTGTGCTAAGAGTATTAATATGCATATATATATATACACGTATATATATATACAATTTCTTTGCTTCTAGTTTAAATGCCTATTGCCACATTATATACATAAACATATGTTTATGATATAAGAAAGCTCCATGCATATAAAAATACATGAAGTGATAAATAATTAAAATATTTGTGTAGTTTACTTCAATAACTCCTTCTTTTTGAGTATCTGCATTAGCTTGAAAAAGACCCTGTATTTGGCTCATCTGATTTCTCATCCTGAATATAGAAAATGTTGCAGAGGATTTTCTAGTCTAATGTACTATAGAAATAAGAACTTTTTATATGTTGGGATGGCAGCAGCAGTACAACCTCTCTGGGGAAAAACTCCAAATATTTCTTTTCGCTGTTGTCAGCTCCTTTAAAACCTATAGAAAAAAAAACAAAACTATTTTCTCAGAGTATCACACCATTCTCAAAATACTATTTTCTAAAGTAAAGTGCTTCTTATTTTCCAAAATAAAATTGACATAGTTGTTACTGACAAAAAACCCAAAAACAATAGAGGCAAATATTAAATAGCTATTGTTAAATTAAAGTATTGCAATATCTTTCTCAGGAGAAAGGATATAAATAAAGGAAATTTCAGGGAGGATGAGCCTTTAGATGGAGCAGTGCTTCAAACATTCAGATGAAAACACATTTTGAGTTGGCTAAATTCTGCGCATTTAAGTATCGGTTTGTGTATGCAAACTCAGTAGTATTTGTAATTGTTGCCAAATTAGCTGCGTGCTTAAAACACACGAAAATTCTGTCTTTGCAGGAGTCAGCATGCAATAGCTGTAAAGCACAGTAAGTAATAAGAGCTAAATTTCATTCCCAGAGAAGTAAATACAAGTTTAATAAATTGCTATTAGCAGCAAAGAGCCACCCCTGTAAAAATCTTTCTGTTGGCATCCACCAGCTACTAGAGTTGTCATATTACCACAAAATTTTACTACTTGTACATCAGAGATTTCTAGGAAGACTATCAACTCTTCTGGGGCTTGCTTTTAATTTTTAAGTGGGGAAAGTCAGGATTAATTTCACAGATTTGCACATGTACAGCAATTAAAGTTCAAGATCATTAGCATCATTGAAACAACGTGGAAGCTGGCATTAAGGACATTAGCACTGAGGAAGAAGATTAACGTCTTGCTTCTAAATACTATTTATTTGCCATTTCTCGTTCTTGCTCTACACACTTTGCCTTTTGTTTGAGGTGGTGAACTTTACAATCATGGTGCATCTTAATCACCATCAGGAAGTATCAAGGACTGGTAGCTCCTAGAAGATAGGGAGCCGGGAGTCCAGGGTGATCCCAGGGAATCCTGTGCCCTCTGGACAGTTCAGGACTGTCCCTCAGGTCTGACCACACTGGATAGAGCCGTGGCTTTAGTGGGGTCTGATCAACAGCTGCAGGCATGGCAAGTGACCTACCAGGGTCCATCAAGCGGCAGGAGACCAGGACAGGGCTGGAGACTTGGCTTCAGCCAGGGGCCGAGTCCTATGCAGGGGAAAGAGACATAGATGGCACTTAGCCCAAGCACCCCTACTGCATCGCTGGGCCGGGGACCAGCCTGAGCTGAAATGGGGCTCCTCGTGGAGGGGCCAGAGGAGGTCTCAGAGGTGGCTGGGCAGGGACAGTAAGGGCTGGTATCTCTCCTAGAGCACTGACGATCCTCTTCAAAGTGATGGGCTCACCTCTTCTTCTATTTAAAATGTGATTTGTATGAGTTTCCATGTGACCACTCCAGGGTGGAGGAAATTTGCAATTCATATTCCAAAACTAGGAAGTATTTGCTATGAACAGGTCATACGGATAGATCAGCTACTGACAAGGGTGGTACAGAGCAATTGTAGTTACAGCCAGGTTTCTCTGTTTTTACCTGGACACTTACTCTGAGTGTGAGAAGACAAGATAGTTGTGAATAGAAGTTTACAATTTCCAGTTCTTCATGGTAAGTGTACCACCACTGAAAATCAGAGCCTGTGGATTGTGACAGGTGTGTCTGTGAATATGTAACATAAATGGGGGTTGAACTGAGCATGAGGAACGAAGGCATCTCTTCAGGACTAGGAAGAACCTTGCATGGTACTTCTGCTTTATGAATTTAAACCTTTTTGTCTACAGTGGTTTAACTACACAAGAAAATATTGATATAGTAGTATAATTTGAACTGCACATAATCCACTGTAAAAGCAGATTAAGCTAAATTGTAAATAAAGATACTTGTCCTTGAGAAAGTATGTTCACATTGGGAATTGTATTGGAAAGCTAATAGAACTGATTGGACACAGATGAAGTCATTGTTTAGGCTACAGCTCAAGCAATTACTTTAGTGAATATCCTAATGTAGAAAAGCCCTTCATGAAGCACAATTTAGGAAAGAAAATAAACAGGACAAAACCAAAATTAAACTGAAGTACATCAGAAATAAACTTGCAATGATAAAGCATAATGGTTGCATAGAGATCTTCTATGTTCTGAGCCGCATTTTCTTTGCCAAGCAGACCAGACAGCACAGCACAGCAGCTGGCAAAGAGCTGGGAAACTTCTATGTTAGCTCAGAGCAATATTGCTGTGCGACTCAGTCAGCTTGGACTGTGGGTAGAATGAAATATAAATTCATAAACATAAGCCCATGTGGACATTTACACTCAATTGCATAAATACTATTGTGAGTAGCAGTGAACTCAGGAACACAGAAAGGTGCAGAAAACCCCACAAATATTCAGAGAATCTTGCATAGAAATGTCTCCTCACCTATTTTAAAAGTACAGTTTTCTCTCTCACTCATAACCATTCCAGTATATGAAAGAAAATGCAAAGGTGATATATCTATAGTATACTTGCTAGAATATTACCTCTTTTTAGAAGTGTTTAACATCTGTTCAGGGATTACATAATATTCAGCATTTACGCTAAAGAGACCAGGGCTGTGGTATGTAAGTTGAGGGAAGGAAGAAGACTTTTTTGTTGTCTCCCCCTCCTCTCCGTGTAGTTTTTGAATTGCACTGGATTTGTTTTGTGGGATTCCCCACTGCTGCTATACACACTACTTGAAAAATAATATAGTCTCATACCTTCAAAATAGCATCTAGGTTGCAGAACTATGATTAACACAGTTGAAATAATTGTTAGCATTTTTAAAGATAAAATAGTGAGATAGTAAAACATCAGTGGATATCTATAAAACAAAAGGAAAACATGGGAGAGCAGAAAAGGGGAGGAAGCTGCGGAGGGACAAAATCCCCTCTCCACCAGCAGCCGGTTCAGCTGCGCCTCCCTAGAGGGAGAGGAGGCAGAGTCGTCGGTATAGGCGCCGCCCATGGGGCGGGCCCCAGAAAGCCCCGAGTAACACCACGCCCATTGGGCGGAGTCGGGGCGTGCCGATGGGGCAAACCCCGCCTATCAGTCTGGAAAATTCCTGCCTGTTCCCCCTGCTATTGGTTCCGTTGTATTATCCCCGCCTTCGGTTGCCCCCTATTGGTTCTGTAACCCCAGCACTGCCCTAACCCTGCGCTGCGATTGGCTGTGCGTTCCCATACAAAACCCTGCGCACAGCCTTGGTCTGGCGGTTCGCTCCGCCATCCCCGACTCGTGTGGTTGCCCCGTTGGGCCTCTTCAATAAACGAGATCCTTTGGCGACGGACCCCTCTCAGCCAGCGCCTTTTATTCCTCTCGGTGCGACGTTAACCGGCAGCAAGAGTTGCAACGCAACTGGAAGCTTTCTATTTGTGCACAATATATTGTGTCACAAAAGAAAGCTCTCAGATGTACTTTCAAAGGATGTATCATTACATAAAATTGCAGACTGTGCTAGAAGTTATTCTTGACACGTGAAAGTTGGTGAGAGACAAACAAGTAAACACATACAAAACTAAACAAAGTTGGGGTTTTCTTGAGCTAAACTTTAGAGGACTTTGTAGGGTAATATCAGTGTAAATCACCAGTAATCGATGGAGTTACTTTCACATAAAATTGTTGCAAAATCAGAATTGAGCACAAGGTGTTTACAGACCATTAACTTATAAAAATACCCAGCCATCCCTCCTCTTTTAGATGTGAAATGTTTACCTGAAAGCTGTCTGAAATCTTGCCAACTATTTGATTCATCTTATTTAATATACACTTTTTAAAAAGATACACCTGCAGGAGTCAAACAGCTCTGACATCTGCACAAGTGAGCTGCGCTATTTGTGTGAGGGAGGCAGGCTGGCATTGATATAGCCCAGGAAGAACTGATCCTCCTAAAATCATCCTTATTTCAAAGCTCCCACCTTGTTTACCACACACACATACAACAGAAAACAGCATTTTCTCCTCTCTATGTTATTTCCAGACTGTAAAAAAAAATGGTATGAATTTAGTAAAGTGACCTAGAGTAACACCCCAGATGGTTGGGGTCATTATATAAAGAGAAAAATGAGTGGGCTCTCTATGTGCATGAACTTAATGAAACTTCATGCTGCATTCACCTCAATTATTTCCACAACAGAAATAAATCAGGCTAAGTTTTGTGGAAAAAATTTTGAGGCCTGCCAAGATTCCACTGAAAGTTACTTCTTTATGTCTCTAAGGCATCAACTTCTATTTCTTGTTCTTAAAGCAACAAGTGGAAAATTGGCATCAAATTGGCAGCATTTCTTGGCTCATTCTTAATTTTTACTTTGAGACTTTGTGTCATGAAAACTTTTGGTCTCTTTACTTAGGGCCTTACATTCAGCTGTAAGAACATATTTTACAGGTGTTCTGCAATGTAGCTGGGAGGAACCCTTTTGCCCTTTGCAGCCATCACAAGTGCTAAAGACACTGGCATTGAACCAATGACCAGAATGATGAGGTCTTATTTGCATAATAAGTTGAAAAGTTTTAGAGAGACATAGAAGAAAGCCTTAATTATTTAATGTTTTCAGGTACCATTCTGAGTGTAATTTTTATATTACAAAGGCTCTTACATATGATTTTTCAACACTGATCATAACTACCATAAAAGTCATTCATGTCACTTAGAATTATAGAATTCAATGTTTTGTTTAATGTCTAAAGAGACACAGCTGGGGAGATAAAAAAAATACAGAGAGGCAAAATGACTGAATAAAACAGTATGTAAAAATATATATATAATAGTAGGCCTTAGAATTGCTGTGGTCTCACTGTAGTATCCTGCTAAATACTCTTTCAAAACAGCTTTAATATAATATGCAGTTATATCTCTCTACAGTGACTCATACTTACTTTCCTATTCACTTCAAGATTATCTGTAGTTTCCTTACTCAATCAAAGAGCAATTATAACCTTCTACATTTACACAAATGTAAATTTGACCATTTTAAAGTTGACAAAAACACCTGCATTTTATAAAATGAAACACATCATTTTTTACCTGTCAAGGAGGTTTCTTTTTTCTAAATTGTCAGTAGTAGTTCAGATGTGGCAAACAATGAAAAACTAGAAAATATTTATGAGTTATATTTTCTGGTTATATGCATGTGTTAATAGCAACAGTGTGATCAAAGGTGATTGAAAAGGTGTGGTGCTAAGGGACACGGTTTAATGATGGACTTAGCGGTGTTAGGTTTATAATTGGACTTACAGATTTTTCCAACCTGAGTGATTCTATAAAAATGTCCTAATGTCTTTGAAAAACTTATTGTTACAAAAAAGGTCCATCTAGCTTTCTTTTAATATTTCAGAATTTAACTGTCTAGGGAGATAACATTTTTCAGAACAACTTCTAAAAGAGTAGATTGTGCCTAGCTGATTGAGGGGCCATGTTTTTACATAGCCGGTGAATGACTGTAAACTAGGACAAGAGAAAATTTGCATTAATATTAAACCTGTGGCAGACAAGATACCATTGTTACTGTCCCAGAGGCTTTTGAAAAAAACTACAAATAGTCCTATGTTTCTAATAAAGTACCAAATATCCATTGGTGCATCCATACTCCTGAAGACCAATAGAGTCCCTTCCTCTTTGTGTTCCTGCACACCCTGCCCTCGTGCAATATTAGCCAATAGCCATATTTCCTTTTGCTGTATTTTTGAGCAACAGATGTCATAGCTAAAATTTTTAAAGTCACTTAAATTATAAACAATGCCTGGCCATGACAAGCCAAGCTGATTTTGGAGATGACTCCATTTAGTGAGCAACTTGTTGCATCTAGTTTGATTTGTTTGTTAAAACTGAATATAATATCAGCCTCATACACACTGGGCTAAGAATGTTTTTGTTCTGGAAACCATCTCAGTACGTACTGCAATACATCAAAGAGTAGAATTGATGATAGATTTTTATATCTACTGCCAATTTGGATGAGAATTGAGCTATCCTTAGATTTCTCATTTCCTTATTGTTTTCTGGGCTACTGAGTTTTTATTGGTTGATAACGCAATCGCAGAATTTTACTGGGTCTTCCTCATGCTTCTTTTTTATGTTTTCAGGGTGCACAATTTTCTAACATCCAAAAGGACTTCTTGTTTTTTTACTGCTAAACTAAATCCCTTTGTAATCTGCCGAACCAAAATCAATCAGCTAGGACTATTAATTTTGACAAGTAATTTTTTTACCTCATGTTAAATATAATATAAAACCTTATATATATGTTTAGATATTGTGTAAAATTTTTAGATTGCTGTAGAATTGAATGTAGCTTGAGTTGTGAATGAGAGGAAGTGGAAGACAATTCTGTGTATGTGTCTGATGTGGGGAAAGCCAGATGTCTGAATCCAAGAATCTGAGCTCTCAAACAGAAGCCTGTTGCTTGCTAGCTGCAACCAGAAAGGGTTTGTTGTAAATTGTGACAGTGATTTGTTTAAACCAAAGCAGTACCTGCTTAAACAGACATGAGATGGAAGCACTGAATAGGAGATGGATCAGGCATTGTTCTTCTTCACTCAGATTTTTGGCTAGTAAACTGAGGGCCTGAAAAGAAAAGGAGTGCTAAAAATATGACAGATCCTAGCAAGAAGATGCAGAAGACGTGTCTTGGTGAAGGTATCTTGACTGTCTCTAATCACCTCCCTTTCTTCCATAAGTTTTGATATGTCTTTCAGAAAGATTGTTCCATGTTCTTACTTGGAATGGATTTGAGGCTGATTGGTCAGCAGTTCTCAGAGTACATTTTTGTTTTGTTGTTTTTTGTTTTTTTTTTTTTTTTTTAATGAGTGTGATGTTTCTTTTTCTGTCCATTTTCTAGGGACACAACTTTTGAAATAAGACAGAGATTGGACTGACAACTACACTGGCCAGTTCCTTCAGGACCCATCTCCTTGGGTAACACAGCTCCACTGGAACTTCTTGAGAAGGAGGGATGCCAGCAAAAATAAAAGTCAGTGTCAGTCAGGTGGACTTCTGTGTTCTTTGATTGCTGATATCACTTTCTGATTTTTTTTTCCGCTCAAAAAAAGTACAAATATTATTAATCTAGGAAGAAGAATTTCTTAAAAAGAGGAAATAAATTGCATTTGAAATTTTATCATTTCAACATTCCTGTTGGGAATAGCTCTTTAAAAAAACCCAACAAACCGCTTTTAAATAAGAATGAATTTTGAGCTTAAATTTTTGCATTTTCTAATTTTTTTTTTTACCTAAAGAAGTAAAATATTTTATAACAGGGGAAATGTTTGTGTTTTTTTTAAAGAATGTTTCTGTTTTTTCTCTGTATATTTGAACACATTTTATTATGACACTTCTCATTGCATCATTTCCTAGAATATGACTGAAAGTTTTTTGAGATCTTTCCAAAGACCACAGTTGAAACCTCTGGTCTATCCATTTTATGGTCACTGAAAAGGTCCTGAAAATATCAGCTCTTAAGTAGGAGACCCTCTATAACATATTTAAGGATTTAAAATGCCAATAGGTCAGACTACTTAAAAGAGGAGACTACTGTCTATCAGAAACAGGGTTATAAAGAAAATGGTCCATTGTAAAATTCAAGTTGATTGTTTTCCTTTAATCTTATAACTTTAGCCTAGATGTGACCCATTCAATTGAATATTTTAGACACTGTGTATAAATACTTGGTTTTGATATATTCAAAGATTTTTTTTTCCCTGAGGCTTTACAAAAATACATGGATGAATTGCATTTAAATAGAATAATCCTGGGATTTTTTCCAGACTTTGTTCACTATTTCTAAAATAATTTTTCTGACTTTAGAGCTTTCTAGTTAATACTAAAATTTATAAAATATAATTAGCAACTCTGGCCCAAAGAAGCAGCCATATTAAATCAATTAAGTAATATAATTTGTCCACTGTATCTTGTGAGCTTTATCTTTCCAGAAACTTGGCTTTTGAGTTTGAGCCTGATCCTAAAAGTCTTTGAGCGCTTTGTGATATTGCATGCTTCAAGGCTGAATTCTTCTTGTTCACACATAAGTGCATTTAAGAAGATATATAAATTCCTTAGTGACTCTCTGGCTTGTTGATGTTTCTCAGGCTGCAGTCTGGCTGTAATTACACAGCAGAGAATTTCTTGCATAGGAGAACTCTGAAAAATGGAGGTTTTGTCAGACATTTCTTCATAAGACAGGGATCTGTGCCTGGATCGGTGTTTGCAAATTCTTAATAGTAGGATATGCCCTTTTTTTTTTCTTTTGTTTTTCAGTCACAGGGTCTAGATCAAGTTCTTCTGACAACAAAACCACTCTACTAGTATTAATTGAAATAGGGTATAAGGCCCTAAACCACTTTACCTTGAGACACATCCAATCTCACTAGCTCCTGTGCTTGGAAGTTATTAATAATGACAGCACAGTAACAACATTTCTTAGGAAATGTTACAACTAAAGGAAAAAAAGGTTACTTGTGTATGATATTTTCTATTTTGAACTCACACTGTTGCCTATATTTGTGGATGTTATGTTAAAAACCTCCCTTCATTTCTGTGGTTCTCAGTGCATCTGAGGCCATAATTTTCAAATGTAAATATTATGCTCATTGAATATAAAATAAGTATCAAAACTAGATTCTTAAAAGACAAACTGTACTTGCATCTGTGCTTGAATGCCCTTTTTCATGCGAAGAAAGTACAATTAAGTGTGTGCCACTGTGAAAAGTATGTGGCAATGTGATTGCAATCATCAGGAAGGATGTCTTTGCCTGTTTTTTTTCTTTTCCTCTCTTTTCTGCAGATACATATTTTTCAGGATTTTTGGTTGGTTAATTCTTTCTTTGTTTTGTTTCTTAAAAAAGAGCAGAATTTCCTTAGTTATAAAATATATTTATAAAACTTTGTGGTCACACTAAAAAAGCAAATATCTACAGATGGAGTTATTTCTGATAATGTATAATAATTTGAATTTTTTTTCCCCAGAACAGGTTCTGCCTTGACCTTTTACTTAATCCTTAGGAAAAACAGCTTTCAGACAAGAAGCTACTGAGCAATAAGTACTACACTTCAAATTCCAGCCTTGATTTTTTTAATGTTTGTACATCTCTCTTTGTTTAGAATAAAATAAGAAATAACTTTTTAATATTTTTATGTTTTCTCTCCTATAAGTGATCTGTGATGGTTAGAAAATCTACATACAATATAACTTTTTTGTACCATTTGCTTCCCAAATCCTAAACTGGTTTTACAAGGGTTTGTATATAAATTTCAACCTCACTCTCCACTTTGTAGAAAGTAGTTGCTACAGTCATTCAAGGATATTATCTGACTATCAGGGCTGACGAAATTTCTTTAAATGTCACAAAACAGTAGATGTCAGCTGTCTCTGGTTCATGTCAGGTAGAACAGAAGTATGAGCTGAAAACTGGCTTTTCTCATCCCAACACAAAATCTTAATGTGTTAGAGTGCTCTTTCAAGAGAATAAACATAAGAAGCTTTTGAACTGCTTGTGTAAGGCTTTGTAACCTGTTTGCTTTCTCTTAGCCTGCTTGTAAGCTAAAACTTAGGAGGCTCATATAAAAGTCCTGATCAAAGTTCCTTGTTTTCCTTTGAGGAGAAGTGGCAATTCACATAACCACACCCTACAGCTTTGATGGAGGGAGGATCTTATTTAGGCTATTAACCAGAGGTTAATCTTACACCCACTGAGCAACAGGGTGGATAAAATAGCTTTGAAGTTATTTCTGTCCCCTTAAGCTGGTGACAAGGCAATCATGCTGGCATGAAAAAAGAAACAGAAAGGGAACAGAAACAACCTGGAGTGATGAGAGCAATGGCATGAAGGGAATTAGCAGTGCAAAATAACACCTCTTCATTTGAGGTTTCAGAAAAAAACTCAAAGATAAATGAAAAGAAGCATGAAAATTTAATGCACAAAATAAGAATAAGAGAAGTATAGTTTGGTCTAAGTTTGGGTTATTGAAATAATACAGTATTTATAAGAACCTGGGTTGTTTGTGAATCAGATTGCCAACTCTGCAGCTAGTACAGGATGCTGCAGTGGGTAGAGTCCTGTTATATACCCTATTCTAAAACACAAACTAGTTTTCCACAGTTACTATGGTAGGTATACACATAATGGTTCTAGAATACAGATATTTGCTAATGATCTACTAGCGAGACATAGAGTCCTGAAGTGGATTTTTTCATTGAACAATAGCTCGAATATCGTTATCCAGTTATCAGTCTAGACTGAAGAACAACTGTATGAAAGCTTTTCTCCTTGATTCCCTATTAACAATGATTATTTCAATCTTTATTGAAAGTTCCTGCCCATTACTTGCCAAAGTACACATATTTGGAACTGAAATACTGCTTTGAGATGTGCATTTAGTGGTTTCTCCTATCCAAGTCTGCAATGGAGAAAGGACATGGTTTTGTTCAATTATTTGCATCGATAGGAATGATGTGCACTAATTGTCTTTAGAAACAATTCCATAGGTGACGGGATGGGTGTTAACATCTTTGAAATGGATCTTCATGTCTCTTTTAACTTCAAGCTGCAGGTTTGTTACAGAGCCCAGACAGCCTGACTCCTGAAAGGAAAAAGTGGGTCTGCACAAGCCTGAGTTTCTGAACTTTGGGGTAAAATGAAAGCTTCAAGGGGGGATATGTGGTGGGCGGTTCGGGAAGGTTGTACCTCTCTAGTACCTCAGCCAACGGGGAAAGGAATAAAGTTTTTATTTATGGACACTGGCTTTTCATAGCATGATTTTCTGTACATGTCCAAAAGGAGACAGAGGAGTCCTGCAACTTTATCCAAATAAAGGGAGAGTCCACTGGGCCACATACCCATGGATTTTCTCTCTCAAGGTTTCAGAGGGTGCAGCCTCCTTTTACCCTAAACTCCTGGCCCCATGTTGCCCTCTTCCTTTCCCCATTGGCTGAGGTACTAGGAAGGTTTAGGAAGCTAAAGAAAACTTAGTTTTCTTTAGCTCTTTTGTCACGTTTGGCACACTTGGAGGTAAAATTACCAATTCAACTACTTGGCCAGTGGTTACACAAGCAACTGCCTTTCTAAGGAGGTTTGCAGATATGAGATACATTCCTGTCTCTCCAGAGCTCCAAAAAAAGAAACAAACAAAACAAAACAAAAAAAAAAAAAAAAAAAAAAAAACAAACAAAAACCCAGGATCATGCAGAAGATCTTGAAGAAGTACAGCAAAAGTTTAGGAATATACTTTTAGGAACAAACTCCAACTTATCTCACCGGCCAAGCCCAAACTATATTTAAAAGGAAGGTTATCTATTCAGTTAGTACAAAATTTGCATAGGTAGGACTTACTTTTGCAATATAAACCTACTTTTTAGTCATAATATGATCCTTTTCAATCACTTCACTTCTGCTGTCCTCAGAGTGAAAATAAATAAAGGGTCCTCAACTGTTACATCTAAACACATTTTAAGATCTACTTCCACTTAAAGTTGTGTAAAGGCACTTTTCCATAAAGAAAATGTTAATTCGTTCTTCAAAGTTTGAAACAAAAATATATTGCTTTTGCCTTACTTAACTTACATTACTCCAGTTTGAAATAAGGAGAATTCAAAAATATCCTGTTTTTGCCAAATTGTAAAGCATTGCTATTTGTTTTTTCCTATCAGCTATGCACTTCTTTATTAATACAAGAGCAACAATCTGGTAATTCAAAATCTGCGAATTTCTGTTTACATGCCACATGCATTTCCAGAAGAACAACATAATTGTTTGTTGATATTATTTAAGCTGGGCACATGCAATGACAAGTACTGTAAATACAAGCAGTAATATGTTAATAAAATTATTTAGAATGTGGGTGTACAATGATTATACAGTGAAAACTTTTCTTACCTTTTTTAGAATAAAGGAACTAGAAATAAGGCAATAAGAAGAAAAGTAATATTAGAAAGCCTAAAATTGTTTGGTAATTATATTATCAAGTGAGCTCTCTAAGATTTCATAGATCATTTTTTAATGAGATCATGAGATTAATGGTCTTAAATTGTACTGAGAAAACCCCTCAGAAATAAGTTTTCAAAAAATTGTGTTCAAAAAGTATATTCCTTACTTGCCCTTTTTCTGCAACTGTGTTTACACTTGTCCACTCTTAAGCTTAAAACACAGGAAGCAAAGCTAAACAATATAAAAGAATTGATAAGTACAATGGAGGCACTCACAAAAGAATTATGTTCCCAATGTTGAAAATAATATGGTTTGTACATGTAAGAACTGTAAAAAACTTGAATTGGTCCCTACAAGTATAAATCCCTGTTCAACATCTCTTAATGAGAATTTCCAAGTCCCTGAACTGAGAGTTGTGAAAGTATTTCAGCTCCTTCAGTAGTTCAGAAAGTTCATTCAATAATAGATCCCCGTTCAGTTTGGGGATGTTCCTTTAAATGTACACTCTCAAAACTGAGACAAGGTGTACAACTGGCATTTTCATTTTCTAGGAATAAAACCTCCTGACAATCTCCTCAATCAGGTTCTGATGCTTTGTCCAAAAATTCTTGACTTCATTGAACCTCTTTGGTACAAAGAGTTGGCTGCTACACAGAAGTCCCCTGTAGCTTGGCCCAGTTTTACCAACATTTAATGAACAACATTTATATATAATGTAAATGTGTGTATTTTCAATCATTTCTGTAATGCATGTACATACTTCCTCTTGAAGGCTGTGCAAAGTGCTCTGCTTAATGAGGATTGATAATTACTCTTTTGGAGTGTTTGTCCATATCTTAGTTTTCAACAGAACATTCCTTAACACCAAAGTTGCTTCATTATAGAACTGGTCTTGTAAACCCACATGAGGGATGAATAGTAATTTCTGAAAAATACCTGCTGTGCTATTGTTTCACTTGCAGCTATTGTTTCAAACAAAATTAGAGGGGAATCTGAAGCCAATAGATATCTTTGTGTAGCATCTGCACATTTTTGTTTGAGATCTAACAACTAACTAGCTACCTAATAGAACCCAACACTATTCTGTAGTCAGCAGCTGTTGAAAAATAGCCATTATGTGCTACCATGTGGGAAATTTGTGTACTTAAGGACAGTTTCCAAGGTAGGTTTCACACAAAAGTCATTAGCCAGCAAGTCCCCAACCATGGATTTCTATGATAGAATGCAGCACTTCTGAAGAAGCTGTTATGCCCTATTGGGCCAATAATTTGCATTTTAAGCAGGGTCTAAATAGGTATTTCTCTGACAGACTGGAGCTGTTATGGCTTACTAGGTCAATAATGTATTTTGTAAATACTCCCTGAATAGGCATTTACATAATTTGTATATTTAAAACTCTGTAATTGAGTATCTACACAACAGACCATAATGTCTCCATTAGAACTAGTATGATCTATTTTCATGTTACGTGGGGGAAAAAAAGAGATGAAAAAGGGTAAATTATAATATTAACGAATCCTACAGATATGAAAAATGTTTGAAAATTGAATTCACTAAAGGCTTGTGTTTTTCCAGGTCTTTTTTTGCTGTGTTCTCTTTGATTTACTGTACTGTAATAGCACAGTATATTAATTAGTTCTCATTCTCTGTTTTTTTAATTGGATGGAAAATACAGTCTTTGGTAGGTCAAGGGTTAAGGAGCACATGAAAAGGATACTTTTGTCAAAAACACCCATTTTACTTATTATTTTGCCCACCATTATTAAACGCTTTAAAAAAGTTCTTTAAAATATTTACAGAACTAAGAAGAGGACTGTTATGCCTGAATAGATCTCATCTTTTGCTTTCTTGACAATTTGACTTCTAGTCCATGTTATTATCTAAAATACAACTACAGTCAGAGAAATGAATACAGGGGATCCCAGAAGATAGTTCACTCTATCTGTTTTGGGCTGTCCCTTTAAAGAAGATGACTTATTCTCAGGACATATACATAGTTTGCTCTCTCTTTGTAGAAGGAGCTTGACTGGTACTTCACAGTAGAGACCCACGCTTTAGCTGACTGCCATTAGGTGATATTAAGCCTGTCATTACAGAAGCCCATTAGGTGAACCTATGTTCTAGTCTTTCATGCTTTAGCTCAAGAAGAAAACAGTTCGGTAATTTCCGCAGGAAATGTCCAGATTTATTTATATACCATACTTGGAAAGTCCTTACGACCATATTGCAGTTACCATGAAAACTCTGACATACTATTTTCTTTCTATACATGAATCAAAAACCTTATATATAAACTTATTAGCCACATTTCTCTGCAAAATATTTTAAGAGATTTTACTAGTTATCTTGGTTGCATACAGGAAGAAATTATATATTTAACATTAAATTCCATTCAAAGATTGAAACAATCTCAAAAGTAATTGTTATTTCAAATTGTCACTTCAAGCATTTGCAAACAGTTCAGTAAGAACATTCAAGATGTGGGCTGGTGTAGGCTGGTGACAAATGTCATGTGGGCTTTTTGGATTTAATAGCTTCTGCAACAAAAAAGCATCTCAATTCAATTTCAATGGAAGTATAAGATTCAAAATGAGCAGCCATTGTAAGTCAGCTAAGAAGTTCAGCATCAGATTTTTCGCTGATGTATGAGTAATGCAGATTCAAAGTAAGGATTCATGGTGTTAATACTGCTCATGAAAGATAAACTCATTCTCCATGAAGGCCAGCACAAACTCTAATTGAGCCTTCAACATATGGAGTAAATCTTAAATGAGATATAAATCTTGTTTGGGTTTCTGTATGGAGGATAGTTTCACCTTCAAAATTGGGTGGCAAATAAATCCAGAAAGGAATCATGGAATCACAGAAAGTATGTTTGTTTGTAGTCACCCTCTCCATATCACCAAAACACATTGGGACAACCTCCATCTCTGATTCCTATGTTTCAGTGAGTAAAAAGAATGAACGAATTTCAGCTATTTCTTCTTTGCAGAATGAAAAAGTAATTACAAGTTCATATTTCTGTAATTCTTGTTTATTTTATGCAGCAAAAGAATTACACATTACTGAAAATTAACAATCACAATTATGCAATGAAAAATTCTATGAGGACATTCCCGTGTCATTGAAGAAACAAGTCCAGAGCAGAATTTTCTAGATTTTAGCTATTTTTTGTTCATATATTGGCAGAAATTACCTAGAGCATGTTTCATACAACAGTCCAATTAGAACTTCCCTAGAGTGATAATCCATAATGAAATATAAAGAGAGGTTAATGCTGAGCTTGCCAGAACTGTCGCTGGTGATAATAGATATGGGCAGCTGTGTCACATTTGAGGAAATAAGTGATTTTTGCTTCCTTGAGATTTTCTGTGGCTTTGTGTGCTGATGTGTTATGTGCTAGAATTTCCATCGACAAGTTAAATAGCTTACTTACAAGCTTGAAATCTTTGGAGATAAAGTTGGAATTCAGATTAACAAATAGTGATATTGAAGATGTGCCAAACAGGAGACAGCTGATTGTGAATCGATCTGGTTAGAGAAGCTGCATTTGCAGATAATGCAAAAATTTGTGATTCCACACTGCTGATAGACTTTTGCACTATACCAGCTGGTCTTTGATGAGACACTAGTTCTGTTCAATCTGCCCAAATAGTAGGACTTCATGGAATTTTTTACATGATAAATGAAAATGTTTGGTATCAAATAAAATTAAAGAAAGTCTGTAATTATTTTCCTTTTTCTTTGATTAAATTAAATACAAGTTTCAGTTTCTTTTCCAGAAATGGGAAGGGACTCTCAGCAATCTGTCCTTTAAGAAACAAATTTATTGACTTGTGCAAGTTGAAGTTTTAAACAGTGCACATATTTCTATATTCCTGTCATCAACCTTTGTTTCCTCTCTTGTACTTCCTTTTAATGAAATAATCTTCTCTAGATGTCTCTAGAATCTGGTCTGAAATATTACACAATCTTGTTTTTTCTTCTATCTTCTACTAACTACCACTGATCACAGTTTTCATCGTTAAGGTATCTGGATCTGATGTTATAACAATAAATGTCATAATAATGATGAAAACATCTTACACCTTCCATCAAGTGAATCTCCTTTCCTCCACTGAAATGGCCTTGTTTAAAATACACAAATCCAGAGATACATCTGGATTTTAAAACATATGGAAACTTGTGGAAATCTGTAATATGGAAAGTTCAATACATGTTTTATAGAAAAGTTACAAAAAGTTAATCTCATGTCACCTGAATTCCAGCAATTGATGCAGCCAAATTACGGGACAAATTTATTCGTAATCGGTTTAAATACTCTCCTTCTTAAAATGTTCTACAGAAGATTCCTTTGCAGCTCTCATGAGTAGCATTCCTCATCCTTGCAAAGGCAATGAGTAAAACTTTTTCTGGCATCAGAGGTCTGCCTGGAAGTTTTCATGCTTTATTTTGCAGCAGTGCTGCCATTTTATCTTGCAGCGAAGTTCCAGGCTATTCTAAAAGAGCAAGAAACAAAAAGAAACAAAAAGAAATAAGCCAGTCTCACTTTTCTTAGAATAATTGTACAGTATGGCCAAAAAAGTACTTGCAGTTTTGTTACTTTTTATGTACAATCTGTATTTTTATGAGTGAGATTTTTTAGAGAATGGAACATGAAAAGACAAGTGATGTCACTAAATATACATACATTCATGCTAGCAAAGCAAAGCAATCAAAACTCCAGAATTAGTATGCTGCCTAAAATATCTAAAGAAAAGAAATAATTCAGTTAACTCCTTGCTCTAGCAGAAAAGTCTACTTTGGCACCTGTCATATGTGAGTGTAATTTCTCTCAGCTCTGTACACCCAATATTGCCCAAAAAAACTTCCCTGGGCATTCTTATGTTATTGTTTGGCACCTGTTGTGTAAAGTAGTTTATAGTAAATTACAAACTGCATAATCAAAATCATTCCAACATGTCAAACCTTGGGGCTTTTTTTCTTTAGTTGTGCTTAAACAGAAAAACCGTCCACTTGTAGATAATTGTACCAAGCTCTATATTCTTATACTCACCAAGAATTAATACTGTTTCTGAATGCTTAAACTCTGTCTAGCAGTCACACCACTGTTTCATGCTGGTCCTCAAAGGCTTGGAATTCGCCATAAACAGCAATTTTGGTGTCTTACAGTATGTGACATCAATTTTGGTGTCTTACAGTATATGACATCAATTTTGGAAATTCACCTGCAGCTAGCGAAAAACCAGATGAACAACTTACTGCCTTTCAGAGGAAGAGTGAATGGGAATAATGGGTTATGGAGGAAAAGAATTGTGAATGGAAGGAGTCAAGTAAGTAAGTACGTAGGGTCCTATATAACATATTTAAACTTACGGCTTGAGTCCAGTGATATTACACAGGTGTGATTTTTAACTCCTTAACTGTGTCTAATCATAACAAAGCAGTGTTCCTCTACATATTTCACTTCAATCTATCTGGGATGGAGAACTTTGTCCCACATGGTTGAACTATTATAGCGACACCATAGTAAATAGCTATTTTCAATGAAATTTAAATTTTTCAGTCAACTGAATGCTTCAGCAGTGGATTATTCTTCCAGAACTTGTTTTCTTAAGAAATTATAATTTATGACAGCTCACCATAAAGAAATAAAATGAGCTTCTGACTTTCCAATGTTGTGCTCAGAATGCTCAGATACACTTGCAGAGGAAAGAAATTTCAAACTTAGAAACATCACATACAAACCTTTATTTAGAACAATACTTCCGTTTCTTATTCTTTGGCAGTAGCTTCTTATTGGTATTAAGATGGCTTTTTCCAAAGAGTAACTAAATGGTGGCAGAAAGAAATTCCATATTTATTGCTCCTTACTATTTCTCTTGTAACTACAGTCTATGAGTTACACAAAAGCTATTCAATTTCCAGGTCTGGAAATTAATTTAAATTCAGTCAGGAATGGAAAAAATGTGTCATATCTTTTATTCATGGTGTCTCCTTGTATGACTTGTCCTCAGGAAAAAAAGAGTCACGATGTAAAAAAAAAGAGAAAAAAAAAATTACTAACCAGAAAAAGAACATCCAGGACACTTTTGATTTTAAAAAGTAGAAATATGATTCAAAGAGTTCAGTATTGATGCATACACTACTCTCAAGCATTTATGATTATTTGTTTCATTCTGAAAGTAGTGACTTCAATGGTTCTTTCAAATGATTATAATAAAAATCATATTTCCTCTCAACTTTAGCTTACTGACATGACTTTTTTTCCTTTCCCCTCAGCAAAATTTGTGTTTTTTCTTTAGTTTACATGAATGTCTTTAAATTATAATTCAATAAAGAAATAAATTATTTCTAATGGCTTCATTTTTCTCAGGTTCAAATAGATGGAGAACAATCCTGCCAGCGGAGAGAGATCGTAATGGTGATGGGTAAAAAGAAATGTATTTTCAAGGTTACTGTACAAATCCTTAGGCTAGTTTAGGGTGAGGGTTTTTTCAAATATTCTAGGTCTGTAGGAATATAAATAAATGTTTTATAAAACATTAAGTATTTCCTAGAATTTTTTTAATTTAGTATCAATTGCTCATTTCTGTTTTCAAAAAACTAACAGTTTTCTATCTGCTTCTTTAGAGACATAAAAATTAAGGACACTCATGAAATTTTGGAAATAAGAGTCATTACTTAGTAGTCATGCACTCCTAACAATTCAAAGCTACATTTGCATCTCACATTGACATATTTGGGCTGGTTGTATAGGTTGTTCTTCAGTATAGTTTAGGATTTGGGCTGTTGTGCATACCTACACTTGGAATACTTTAAACCCAACACATTTATACCACCCAAAATTAACTACGCATCTGAGTTGCTAGACGAACACGATTTTTAAAAAACTTTTTTGATGTACTTACAGAACTTCCCTCATAAAGGGTATTTACCAGAACATGGCCTACTTGTTTCTGGCACATGTTAAGAATTCATGGCAAATATGATCCAAAATATGTTGTTGTACATATATTCTTGTGAAGTTTCTAATTCACTTCAGTGAGCACAGACTCTTGGCTATTTGTACTGGGGTCAGCTATCAAGAAATGAAGCAAAATGCAGTCTCTTTGAAGAGACAAATTATTTTTATTGCATTTCTGCATACAATTTATTTCCTTAAGGTCCTGATAGAGAACTCTATTAAGTAAGAATGAATCTTCTTCTGATATTCCCAATTTATTTTGAAACTATTTCAGAATTTTTTCTGACAAATGACTGACAGGGTTATTAGCCAAACAATGAGAAATTAAGACAGGTACTGAGATACCAGAAATTGTTTCATTTTCTCAATAATACCTAGGTTAATTTTAATACTATTGCACTTAGTTTATCAAGTTCTTATAGAGCCGCTCATCCCCTAAGAATGGAATATAAGACATAGTCTTTTACTGCTCAGATTTCACTGAAGGGCCATCAATCAGAAGGTAAGTTTTGAAAGAGAGGAACAGTTTATCATGACCTCTAAGTGACTAAAGAAATCCCTATGCCCTATCAAAGGTTGTCACAAAACTGACATTGACAAAGAGTGTAGTACTGACTTCAAAATGCGCTCTCTCTTCAACTGCATATATTTGCATTGATTTTACTGTTTTGCATAAATTGCAATATGCATGTATGGTGAAGTGCATGCTGAAAAATATGCTTTTCTATATAGACTACGAATTCCCAGCAAAAAGCCACATTCCCTACATCTGTATTCTTTGCACTTTAGTATTTTTTTTTATCTTGGCCTTCAAGGTAATAATAAAATGGCAATTTCATGCCATGTATTTTTCAGTTTACCCAAGCCAACACTTCATGCTGCAAGAGTTCCTTCAAGCAGCAGTGAAAGATCATTCTGCACTGCTGTAAGCATTGCACAGATAAACATCCCATGCTGGTAGAATATACCACCTAAAGGACAGCAGAAAGACAAACACAAATGAACTGAAGTCAGGGACTGGATCAGGGAATCTTTTGGTGTATTATATGGTTTATATTATACATGGGTCCTAACAGACCACATGGGAATGAACTCTATAAGTTTATAAGATTGATACAGAACGTCAGTGGAGAACAAGGTAATAGATTTATGATCTTTGGAACATAACCCGGGTTTTCTTGAAGGAACTAATCAATGATATTTTACAGTTCTACTCTCCATGGTGGCTTTTGATAGTCTTTTTATGAAAAAAGGGTAGAAAAAAAATGTTATTTCAAGTGTATTTTGTCTATTTTTAGTTTTCCAGCCTCTTTTCTTTCCCATTTCTCTTTCCAGTAACTTAAACAATTCAGATATTCTAATTTACTCTCCTAGACAGAGCACTATTCAAAATGATGCTTTAATATGGGAATGTTTGGAGACTTTTCTGTCGTTCTGACACCTTCTTTATTTTGCTTCTTTCTCTCTCTGCACTTTCAACAGGAACGCTTTCATAAGACTCTCAGAAAAATACATAGATTAGAAACCTTGTTGGGAAGGACTTTATTGTCTTTATTTCATTGATTTTCTTGGTACTTAATACTATTCTTCAATTAAATGGGAAGGAAAATGCTCTCAAAACTCTTCTTAATAAGTGAGTAAAGAATAGCCTTAAGAACAGCCTTATCAGCTTTGGTGTGTATTGATGTGTATATTTTGTCATGGTAATGCAGTTTATGCCCAACTGTAATTTTTTTGGGTTAAATTCTACATTTTTCCTTAGCTCATTTTGGTGTTTTGTTTGTTTTTTTCCCTCTATTTCATCTATTCACTCACTCTTTTTTTTCTTTTTCTCACTTTTTTTTCTTTTTCTTTCTTAGGAATAATAATAAAGGATCATCTTACAGCTTTTGTGGCAAAGAAATGTGATGATCGATAGATATGGGTTTCCATGAAGGCTGTGCTCCTAGAGGAGTGACATTTCTCTTGGTTGTGAAAGACCTGACCAATAGCTTGTGCAAGAGCTGAACTTTATTTACGCCTAGACTATAAAAAATCACATTGGCTAAAAAAATTGCCACAACTTTGTTCTTGGTTTTTATATGATGCAGTAAGTTTTCGTGTTGTTGCCATACTAGAAGTTGACTCTATAATCAATGGAAAATAGTTACTTCTTTGTTCTATTCTGTAGGTTTATACAGTATTAAGTTTTAATGATATAATTTATGAGCACTACCACTGACAACCCACAAAGCAATATCTTCCGGAAAGTAACTCTTCTGCCTGACCGCAAACATGTTTGATTTTACTTCTAGAATTCAAACCCCTAAAATCCAGGATGTGCATAACCACAAATCAAATTTTAAAATGACCATCACCTTTTCACAGATTCCCCGTAGTGTGCAAGTCTTAAAATAAAGTGTTTAATTTTTTTTTTAATGCCATAAAAGGTGCTAAGTCTTTATAACCAACTCTCACCATCTAGTTCTGTGCTAGCTTGCAATACATCACAGGAATGATCATGTTCTGATAATGTATTAGACTAATATATCATCAGTGTGACAATACTCTATGATGGATGAGTAATACTTCTTCCAGACAAAGATGTCAAATACAGATCTGCTTCAAAAAAGAAGAACTCCCTTCTCTGTGTGTTATTCTAACTTTATTATCTTAAAACTTTATAAAATACTCTTAAAATTCTACTCAAATTATTCATTTGGGCAGCCAACACATTCCCACATACACAGGCAGGTTTGTCACAGCTCTGAGATCTGTTGATTCGACAGAACTTTTCTTCACTTTCAGTGTGAGAAATGATAGAAAGTAGCTTCCTTTACATGCAACATATGGTGTTGCATAAGGTAATAAATGTCACCCTATAGAAGCTTATTACTGGATTAGAAAATGAACTCAGTATTTAGACACTCTGTAGTTGCTATTGCCTCTTCTTTCTCTTCTCCTTCTTTTTCCTTAACTCAATTTTTCTCATCTTTACGATAAATAGAATTGAAACAGTGTTTTCATATATGAGAAAATAGACATGGAAGTATGGAAGTAATTTTACTTTTGGTTTGTCTCTTCTATTTAATTTCATTGGGAGATATGTGATTTAACTGAGACAATCTAGATCTTCTTAATGCAATTCCTGTGCATTTAATCTCTAGACTACCATAACTACGTGTCGGAAAGATAAGTCTTTGTTCTTTTTTAACTTTGGTACCGAATTAGGAGTCTGTACAAAATGAGGTTGTACAATTACATCAGAGAACGTGCTGTCATTAGATTTTAAGCTAGCAACCTGACTGACAGTAAACCTAACATCTGCTAAAAAGTGGTGACATAAAATTCAGAAACTTTGGTTTTGCAATATGCTATAATATTAATAAAGGAAATACTCTGAAAGGCCCGAACTTTCCCTTCTTGTTGGCCCAGCAACATCAATGAATCTAGCTAACATGGGACCAAGAGCCATGAAGTTAGGAGACTCTGTAGAGTCAGTATGAGGAAGCAGCCAGGAGAGAACATATAGAAATACCTAGATTACTTGCCTTCCCTATCTTAACAGCACCATTTTCTCCTCACTATGATAATTTCTTCCAAATTTCTCAGAAGTGCAGTTGTTGTGGCTGTTATCAGCTTGAGGTACATGTATAAGATTCAATATGTATGAAGAAAATGTGATTATGGTAGAGCTGAGACAGAAAATAATAATGGCTGTAGAAAATAAGAATTGTTTACTATGTTTTTTGTGCCCATCCAATGCCCATTATGTGAACGTCAGGGTGGGTACCTGCTGTTTATATTCTTATGTACAGGAATGAATCCAAATTATTTTGGTTGGCTTTGTCTTTACATATTGAAAATCAAAGGGAAGTGTGTTAGACAAAACATTTTGTTCATTAAATCATACTGAAAATAAAAGAATAACTAAAATGGAACTGATAAAATGATATTTTTCAAAGTTCAGTAAGCTGGTTAATGTAGAAATATATTTTAAAAATAAGTCCTTATTTCAGATTATAAATATAAAACCAAATATCATTAATTAACTTGAGAGATACAATATATCTTTTTAAATGTCTAGTCTCTTAGAAGAATCGAACTTTAGCAGAGCCTAAATGAAAAGTTACACCACATGAGTAGAAAACAGTCCTTGCCAATTTTCGTAACTAAAAAGACATTTAATCTATAATTCTATTCTCTTATGTTATCCAGTGGTATTATATACTAGACTTATTAAATTTGTATAATTGCAGCAAGCTTAAATTATTTAAGAGAATCCATATTTCATTTAGTTTAACATTATTATTAAATTTAGAATCTCTTTAGCAGAACTGAGATCAGATGTAAAAACTCTCCAAGGAAAGTGACACCTCCTTTGAGAAATGCTTCTTAGAGATTATCATGAATATGGACAATTAATCTGCTCTTTTAAAATGAGCTCAGATCTTAAATCTTCCTTTACTTTGTATCAAAGCACCAAAAGTTTTCATCACAGTTCAAGTTTTATAAGATTTGGATCTGAATATCTAGTGTCAATATGAGGGTTTAATTATGTTATATTTATATATTGTTGATCTTGCAAGATGATGAGTGTCTACAAGAAATATTGAACAAATTTTACTCTCATTAGATGCTAATGAAATTGGCGGTCTTTTCTCAGCAATTTCAGGACCAGACCTATAATGTTAGAATTTTATTTTCTCACATTAGTCCATCAAAGATTTCATATTCAAATTTAGTCAAAATATAGTTCTCAACTGAGTTAGGCCTGCATAAGCAGTCAATTTTGATTTGCAAAATTGTAAGTTTAAAGATGATTATGAAATCCCCTGTATTTACCAGTGACTTCTCCTATAAAGTTCAATTCGTCTGGAGTTTAGGCCCAAAGGAAAAACCAAACCAAAACCAAACAACAAAACAAACAAATAAACAAACATCCATCAAACAACCCCCCACTCCAAAAGAAATCACTGACATATATATTTTTTCATGATCTTATTTTTCAAAAATTTCCTGCTGTATTTTATTTTATAATAATTTTAAAAAGGTGTGAAGAGTGGATACAGGAGAAGGGATTTCTTCCAAACCCTTTTCATATTTCCTGCCATATCTTTCTCAGTCACTCTCAAGAAGTTTTTTACAATACATAAAGAACACCTTTAAAATTATTCCACCTTGGGATGTGCTCATTTGTCGCTATATGTTTGCAATCTGTAAACATAAATTGATGCTGCTGTAGAAAAAAAAATACAATCATTATAAAGCTGTATTTTAGAACTATAATACAAAAAAGCCCATTTATTCTAGATCTAAGAAAAGTTTTCAGTGTCAAGATCTTTCCTGCCTAATGTAATTAAAAAGAAGCTTGATTAATTAAATTTAGAAAACTGTGGACATATTTTCATAAATAATTCTAAAAGTGAGAGATACTATCCTGCCCTTACAATCCAGAATTATTAATTTTAAACACAACTTCTTTCACAAATAGATAACAGTGAAGCAACCTGAGATGAACTGAAGCAGTGTTTACTTGCGAGGGAAGTAGATTGTTTTAACTTAAATTTTAATGACTGGCAATTTGCTCTTCCTTTTAAATCTCTCCTCGACCTGTGAGAACTCTCCTTGTATTTTAATAGGTGTAAATCCACATCATTTTGCCTTCTGAGTGTTTGTATGTCCTTTTTTAGAAACTGTATGAGTAGAAGTTCCTAATTCCAAATTACTTTTATCACATACAGAATAAATAAAACATTGGTATATCCTAATTCGAAGCAGGCGATTTATAAAAAGAATGGTCACGATGAGAGATATCATTAAATAAAATAATTATATACAATATGTAAATAAATAAACATTTGTGTTAATTATTGCACAATAATATAGATATTATAATAAAATAAAAAGAAACCTATAATTGTGAAATATTAATGTATAGATCAAAATTGCATAAAACACCAGAAAGAAAAACAGATTTGAAGATCCTGAAGAATAGAGAACTATAAATAATGTTAAGAGTCAGTTTAAGGGCCACAGATTGGAATAGACACAGGAGGTTCAACTAGTAACTTATAGTATGAGGCAGTTTCATCTTTGCCCTGTCACCTGAGGAAAATCTTAGGAGCCTATTTTTTATCACGTAGATAACTGCAAGGGTTTCAATGTATGATTAAAAGGTGGCAGTCGGGTGGCAAGATGTGGGTGAAACTATAACTGATCTGGAGATTTCCCTTCTGGAGAACAAAACCTCTCAAATACAGACAATATATTAGGATTTTTTATTGGAAGGTAGATCACACAGTTACTTGTGGAGCATAAATTGGGACAAAAATATTTAGGTCTAGAGAACAGCAAACTTTTTTATAATAGAAAGCATTCCATATACAGTTTTGGAAATTGCATAGAGAATGAAAAAATGCATAGGAGTCTACATGTGTGCTTCAACATTGGTTTCCATGTACAAAAACTTGAAATTAAATGGCACAATCCAAATTGTTCAGTGAAAGAGGAATGAGAATCTAAATACTTCTGAAAATACGGAAAATTATTTTTGTTATTAGTATTGATATTTAAAAAAATGAATCTGAAAGTGAGATTACTGATAAACTTATTAATTAATCACAACTTTTTGGAATGTTTTGTAGCTAGAATACACTTTCAAAGTTATGCAAGGCATATATTGTATAATTCACAAGGTATTTAAGGCCACTTTCTTCGCCTACATGCTTTTTTGGTGTTTCTTTTCATCACAGCTAAATGCCAAAGACTCCCCCCTTGAGCAAGACTTGTAGGATGCACTTAGCAAAGTCTGGGTTATTTATGGGAAAGAAAGCAAGGAAATGGTCCCAAAAGACAAAGCAATCGTCCTTTGAAGTATATGAGGTCTGAATGGTTGAAGAGCTCTACATAAGACCTCAGTAACAGAAAATGAAAATAATATATATTTACATCTATAAAAAATAGCAAGACGTAGTAAAAAAGTGCAAAGATATGGGGTTTTATAGCTTCTAATCTCACTGGTGAAATAATATTTAGATAGTCTGAGCAGTTTCATCATTTTTAGTGTTTGTAAAGATAATGGGGTAAAAAAAAAAAGGGATTAAAAGAAAAAAAGAAAAAAAAAAAAAAAGAACCATGAATTGTAACTAATCAAAAGAGAAAAAGATCCCTGGTAAAGAGTACTCTTAGATCTTGATTGTTTATTTTATTAAAAAGAAGATTCAGTCTGATGTCTGTACATAAATATTTTTTACAAGAATAAAAGTGCAGAGCGCTATATAGTTCTACTACTGCCAGAGAAAGTAGTAAAAATAATTGAATTCTGGAGGTTGAAATCAAGTAATCTCAAATGCAAAGAACATCTTTCTTTTCCTTTAGACTAAGCAACACCTTAAGCAAATGGGTCATTTCCTGACATGTAAAGGTTAGGCACACAGATTTAACCTTGTAAAGACATCTCGCTGAGATGTGAACATTAAGAGAATTTGTGTTCATAGCTTGCACACCCCTAGCTTCTCAGTTTTTATAAACTCTTTTGTTGTTGTCGTTGTTTTTGTTGGGGAGTTTGTTTTGTTGGGGTTTTTTGTTCAGCTTGTGCAGCCTATCTGTACTGTTCCAGCTTTTCTCCACGACATCTCCTCTTTCTCCTGGCGTGAGTAGGCAGGTGAGTTTTAGCTTGTTCATGAGTTAGCATCCTGAATTCCTCCATTCCCTACCTTCTCCACTGTTCTTTAAAGACCTGTTTCTTTAAGAGTTAAATGATCAAGGGAATGACCTATACCTTCCCCACACTGAACAGTGTTACACTGTAAAACATAAAACAAGCTTTGGCCCTGTAAACATTTCCATTCATGTGTTTATGCCATGATTTTGAAAGAAACAAAATTACTAAAGTACTACAGAGCTCCAATGCAAGACCATAGAAATGCATACATTGATGTGACAATTTCTTATCACACAAGCGAAAACAACAAGATATTTATTTTGGGGTTTTTTTTAATATTTTTTAAAAATGAGCTGTCAACACCATGAACTGTGAGTCTGGCTTTTTTGTGTTTCTGTGAGGGTGTTTTGGGTATGTACAGCTATCATCAGTTTTTTCACTCTGCATTACAGTTATACCTCCACTACTGCATTGCTTTTTGATAGAATCCACAGTAATAATCCTGAGGCCTAAAGCATACTTTGTACTAAAAAAATACACACTAGATTTCAAAAAGGATCTTGTATGACAAGTCTAGGCAAAGCAATGGTAAATCAAATAGCCCTCTCATTTCTTTAGGAACATGTTTCCCTGAGCAGGTAGAGATTGATTTAAACTCTTCTGTGCAGATTCCAAACAGCTCAGGGAAAAGAAAAAAATCACCCATATCCTGGGGTCTGTATAAATTAATTACTGAGGTATTTTGCCTATGAAGATTTTCAGGAAGCCAGTAATGGCACTAACACAACTGTCTGGCTTCCAGGAAACCAAATTGGAGTATGGGCCCACACTTTTGGAGGAGGAAGAGAAGAAAAACCAATACTGTCCATGAACACAGTCATGAGGAAAAAAAAAAACCCAAACAAGAACCAACAACAAGCAAAATCCCCTAAAAAGAACACCTAAAACCTCCAGCAGGACAGAAAAGAAGTTAAAAAACTCCCTAAAAATTCAGTGTTACAGCTGGTGCCCCTGAATGTTTTGATACAGGCAGACAACATTAAGAAGACAGGGAATGAGTAATATGGCTATGATAATGATTCAGGCTTTTTCTTTCTACAGCTTTTCTACATATGCCTCAAGGAAGAAAAAATGTAATGCAGTTAAGACATTATAAAATAAAAATGAAAAGTTGTGGAAGGTTGGGGGGAGGCAAATGGAATTTTTCCCATTCTGTTGCAAAGCAACTAATGACCGGTATTTAAGGGCCATCTACGCTCACAAAGGAGACAAAGCCTTTTGGCTTGCTAGGCAGGGGAACAAGAGATTACAAGATTTGATAACGGGACTCACTCCCTCTTAAGGCTCAGAGTAGAGAACAGTGGAAGAGAGGTCTCTCTGTTTCTGGCTGGGACGGCAGGAAAGGGGAAGCCTGGCTCTGCACTAGTTTTTCTCTGCCTGCTGGGTGAGTTCTTGCTTTGAGGGGAAGGGCACAGGACTCCGATCCTCTCGTCCCCTCCGGGAGGGTGCATCTGCCAGCTGCGCTGCAGCGGAGCGGGACCCCAGCCTGCCACCACCCCGCGCCCTGCCTGACCCAACTGCGGAGTTTCCTGCCACCTCCTCTGCTGGCTGGCCCCGGTGGGCTGACCCAGCCGCTCCATCTCCCGGCTCTGGGCTCTCTGCTGCGCCCCCGTCCATCTGCGCTCCACCCGGCTCCAACCCGTCTGCCATTACGCGCGCCACGGATCCAACCTCGCGCCACAGCGCCATCTGCAGCTTCCCGGGAGTCATCGCACCTGCCCTGCTGGTCTAGGAGCCCAACAGCGCCCCTGCTGGCCGTGACCGTGACTGCACCAAATGGGAAAGTGCCTGATAGCCCAGGGACCTTTGCCACCGAGGTTTTTTTGTTTTGTTTTGTTTACTGTTTTTTACCTTGTTTACTGTTTCTTTGTTACTGATTGTTTACCTCATTATAGATACTAGTAAAAAACTCTTATTCCTTTTCCCATACCTTTGCCTGAGAGCCCTTGATTCTAAAGTTCTAATAATTCGGAGGGAAGGGGGTTCACATTCTCTGGTCTAAGGAAGGTTCCCACCTTCCTAAGCAGACACCTGTCTATCAAACGAAGACAAAAGTTAATCTAAGCAGTCAGTTATAGAAACTGCCAGACTACCTAAAAGCCACCACAACAAGGCAGGAAAACATATTGAAAAGAATTTGTCTGCAAAAGCAAAGAGGCGGATTTCTATGGGTCTTCATTCTAAAAGTTATCTCTATAAACGTTCACAGATTTACCAACTTACCCAGCACCTCTTACATTTTATCACCAAAAACTTCATTCCTCTCAAAGCCGCTTTAAAAAAAGGGGAAATTATTGCAGTTTGCTATTGATGGGTCCTATCACAAAATAGTACCTATTGTGTTAGAGTTATTATCATCATTATCATATACCTCTCTTTCTAGTTTGTATTGCAATGAATTGCTTGGTTTTTACCTCTTCAAAATAATTCTGGGAAAAAACTTCCACACTTGAATAATTTGCAATGACTTCTATAATTCTGTGTGGCTTTCTTGTGGTCATACAGGACAGAGGCTCAGTTTTCCCTTATCTTTTTTCCAAAATATCACAGTATATTATACATATAAGCCCAACATGAACCCTTATTAGTATTATTGTATGAAGTGGAAATGATGTCAACACCCTTGACAGCATTCTCTGACAAGACTAGTTTAATACTGTGCTATTGAAAGGTACACAGAAAAATTTATGGTATAATTTAATGTTCTCATACCACTAATTATAAATGCCTTGATCTTCAAAATTACAGCCAGATTAAACATTTTGATTCATTTTACAGTGTAGTAGCGTTTATTTACATGCAGGAACTATTTAACAGATTCTTGTTTCCCCCCGCTCCTGCTTGTCCCTTATTTTCCTTTAAAAATATGTATCTTATAAAAAACACACAGGAAAGCTTACATTTATCCTTCCTTGCCTTTTAGGTTGTACAATAAAGTAATTCCCTAAGTTAGAAACGGAATGTTCCTCCCACACAAAATCCTGAACAAACGCAGTAGTAAAATTGCTTCCTATAATGTTCAATATGTCAGCTGTCATGGCAAATGTACTCATTTAGAATATTTTTTTCAGGACAAAAGGTCACAACTCAAACATACTTGTACAGCAGATCTGTTAAGTCTGACACAACCAAACAGGAAACATTGAACTTACCTTTACCTTACACCTCCTTCCCTTCATGATTCATTTCTTGACAAGTCTGTATTATGCAGTCCCTGGTGAAGGCTCACCATGTGTGTAACCCTAAGCACATCTCAGAACTAGATGTGTGCCACAGGATAGCTGGGTAGAAGTGATAGAAGTTTAAGAAAAAACATGTCTCACCTTCATCTCTTCAAATGTTCATTGTCATCCCATTCTCTTAACTTCTGATCCTTGCGATCCATCCCACATGCTATAGCTCTCTATTTCAGTCTAGCTACCAAGGAAAAACATAGCAAGGAGACATGCAAACAGTCTCCTCCAGCCCCAACAGTAAAACAAATTACTAAAAATAATGCCAAATAGAAGTACTAGATGGTAGAAAATTACCCTCAATATCAAACATTTACAAGTTAATAGCATACCACCATAAAAATATTCACCAGCTGTGCCAAATTTCCAGTATTTTAGACTCATGACTTCACTGGGATTAGGATGATTATTGAAGAGAAGGCAAATTTCACTGTACAAGAGAATACAGTAAATGATTTTAGGCTGCATTATTGTAGTTTCTAGTTTGGTGTCACAGAATTTCTCAGCTGCCCTAGCGTGCTGTCATGACCTTTTTTCAGGTAAACAGCCTGAGGTGCCAGAACTAGCAGATATAAGGGACTTGAATTCTTCTTGAACCAGTGTGCTAACCAATACAGTTAATGTGAAAATAGTGCAACAGGTAAGAAACCAGTCTTTTCTTAACCTCAAAAGATTTGGAAATGCTATATAAGGACACATGTATTGGAGTGTACATAACAAAAAAATATCAGTGTAAATCACTATGCAGACCATGCCTTTTCCTTTCTCTCACTGTAGGGTTTAAACAAAAGTAATCAGAAAAGGACCGTGAATCTTGTCCAAGAGGACAAGAGGAAATTATCTCAAGCAGTGGCAGGGGAGGTTCTGATTGGACATCGTGAAGGATTTTTTCACTGAAATGTTGTTTAATCATTGGAACAGATTGTTCAGGGAAGTGGTGGAGTCGCCATCCCTGGAGGTGCTCAAGAAGTGATTGGATGTGGCATTTAGTGCTGTGGTTTAGGTGACAAGGTGGTGTTCAGTCAAAGGTTGGACTCAATCATCTTTGAGGTCTTTTCCAACTTAGATGATTTTATGATTCTATGAAAGGAGGAGGGCAGGGAGGGAAATGTCATCACTTATTCATGACTTTGCAAAATAACTCAAAGCCGATAATCTGACTTAAATAGCGGTATCTCAAATTCAGCATTTTTACTCTTTGTGCTTACAACATCATGCTCATAGTTTGAAGGATGAATGCCAACATTTTTCATTCAGAAGGTAAAAACAAGAAAAATTTACTGGAGAAAGCTTTTCCTTGCTTTTCCATTAGATAAAGCAGAGGACATGATGCATTTTGTAAGGCTTGTCTCTTCTGTACCACAATACAACCAAAGTAATTTTGTTCTCCCTAAATAAAAGTGACTCTATACATTTAATAGATTTCTGGTAGATCTGATTTGGGGCAAAAGGTCACCATGTGCTTGTGGCTGGCAAGCTGAACTCTTGTTTTCACTTCAGTAGAGTCTTGTTCAGAGGATATGGTTCAATTGAACTGAACTAAGGGGTTATGCTCATGCATACTACGGGCACACTTCCTGATAGTAACACAGAGGTGATCTGAAACTGTTTCTTCTGCAACTTCGACCTTAATATTGTGCAATAATATTCTGAATTTCTATAAATCTTAAAAATTCATTATCAATCATACAAGACCTTCATGTGGACTTTGAGTCATTCAGTGTCTTTTAATATTAGTGTTTTTAATTAAGATATGCATGATATATGAAATTTCACTAAATGTCTTTCAAGAAGCTTTGATGATAACACAAAATGAGCAATGGACAGTCATTGCTTTTAATAACTCCAAAATTATATTATTCTGGGATATATTTCTAAGGCTGTATTCGTTTTGTGGGGGAGGGAAGAAAAAAGGTCCTTTAGTATTGTTAATTAAGATGAAGATTCTCATTAACTAAAGCAAATGCTAAATGGCCCACGGGAGTGCATAAATAATAGGCTTACTAATAAACTGTAGTATATTGAAGCTGAGGAAAATAACTTTAACAATGCTTTTGCAAATTTACTAATTACAATAGCTTCCAGCAGTGCCAGTTCAACCTGCAAAGAACTTAAACTCCACTTGTTCTGTTTTCAGAAGTGCTTCAGAATAATTAAACTATTTTGAATCGAAGTTGCTCAACCTGCTTATTAAAATAAAAGTAGGTAAAATAGTTGTTAAAATATTGTGGGCTCCTGGTGGCTATATATTCCATAATTGAAATAGCTCTGTCCTAAAAGGACAGTACTTCTGGAATTGAGGTACATTAATACACTTATATTTTATTCTAATTAACTGTAGTGGTTAGTAAGTGCTTTACTCGTGCAGGAAGATGATTTTGCTATTACGAAAGCTATCATGTGGGAAACAGTGGCACTTATGAGTAGTTCTAGCTCACAATGACAGCTCTATAAAAAGTCAGTGTTATGCATGGATCTCCTTTACACAAGAAACTAAAGGATGGTATGTGCTTCATAGCTTTTTTTCTGGAATGTCAAAATATATCATTATTGTGGGCTAACCCGGTAGGCAGCTGAGCCCCACACAGCCACTTGTTCATTCCCCCCACCCGCAATGGGAAGGGGGAGAGAATCAGAAGGGTAAAAGTGAGAAAACTTGTGGGTTGAGATAAAGACAGTTTCATGGGGAAAGCAACTGCTGTGCAAGCAAGCAAAGCAAAACAAGGAAGTCATTCACCACTTCCTATCATCAGGCAGGTTGTCAGCCATCTCAGGGAAGCAGGGCTTTGGTATGAGTAATGGCCGCCTGGGAAGATAGAAGTCCTAATTCCAAATGTCCCTCCTTCCTACTTCTCCCCAAGTTTTACTGCTGTGCATGGATGCCATGTGGTCTGGAATGTCCCTTGGGGCAGTTAGGGCCAGCTGTCCCAGCTGTGTCCCCTCCCAAATCCTTGTGGACTCCTCAGCCTAATCACCATCAGAAAAGTTCTTGACACTGTGTAAGCACTGTTCAGCAATAACAAAAATATTTCTGTCTTATCATCACTGTTTTGGTCAAAAATGACAAACAACACACTATGAGTTTCTGTTAGGAAAATTAACCCCATGCCAGCCAAAACCAGTAAAACCATAAAAACATAATTTAGCTTTGAAAAGTTGATCAAGTTACAACAGGCTCTTCTGAAGAGCACAGAAAATGGTAGAATCACAGTATAATTTTGTTTGAAAATATCTCTGTGGAGATTGCCTGGTTTAACCCCTTCATCAAAACAAGGTCAGCTCAAAGTTAGATCAGGCTCCTTTAGGCTTTATCCAGGAGAGTTTTGAAAACCTCCACAGACGAGAGTTTTCAGAGTCTCTTTTACCAACTTGCTGCAGTGTTTAGCACTCTCATCATGAACACTATTTCCGCATATGGATGAATCTGGACTTTCCAGATGGATTTCCCTTTTTCACAATTTATGACTATAGAGCCTTGGCTCTATAGAGCCTTTCCTCTGGGAAGAGGTTTTTCTATAACTCACCATTATGAAGTTAAACTAGCAATTAGATCTCCCACATCCTTCTCATCTCCAGGCTTAAAGAAGATCACATCTCTCACTCTTTCCTCATGTATCATGTTTTCCAGACCCTTAACCACTTTAGTGCTACTCTATGACTCTTTCCTAGTTTGTCAATATCCCTCCGGTTCTGGCAGAGTACCAGAGGTCCACTTGCATTTCTTTCCTTCCTTTTGCCTTCCTGTCTTCCTTCCTGCCTTGAAACTATGCATTAACTGTTTGTCTATGTCTTGTTGAGAGTATAGGAACAAGCTTCTCTTCATATGAGGTTTACTGTCAGGGCAATGGAAAAACAAAGGGAGAGAAATTCCTTTTTTACTTATTTTCCTTATGTTGTTTTGAAACATAATCATCCATAACCATCAGCTAGCTAACCTGCCCTTTTCAGATTCCCATTAACAAATTAATAATCCACTTATGTTTCCCTTGTCTCTTCTCCAAAACTTAAAAAAAAATCTTTTTGCTGCAAACTTTTGTATCAAGATAAGTAAGAAAGAACAAGAAGAGTAGAGACATTTTTATTCTTTCTCTTTCCATATGATTCAAGCTATCTTGAACATCGCCTTCTACCAACATGAAGTTATTTTCAGCATTTTTTGGTTTTGATTCTTCTCACAGTTTTCCTAGATTGAGTAAGGACTATCAAAACATGTCATTAATCTACAGTTCCTTTGGTAGTTCAGTTGGTGTCTTACGTTTTCAGCATCAACAGGGCATCAACAATCATGAACAGGCACGCTATGGAAATAATTATCCTCTCAGAACTGGCTTTGGTTTCCAACCATACAAACGTTCCTTTGTTATGACAGCCTCCTGATGGATCACTCCATTCTCTTGTAATTGATACAACTGGAGGGCTCAAGTACAGAGACCTTCAATATAAGTATTAACAAAAATTTTTCATTTAGTTGTATATTTGAGTATAATCACTGACAGCTGAGGAGTTAAGAAAATTTTAAGAATGCTAATGAAACCTAAGCTGAAATTTTGGTAAAACAACTGAAAGAACATTTCTGATAGCCATGACATTGGCTTACTACCACTTTCATTACATGGAAAAATTCTTTTCAGCACAAAATTAGTATGGAAAAGAGTTAGGCACATAGTTGATAGTTTTTAGGTAAGATCACTTTTCCTTTCATACTGTTCAAATAATCTGATTGGTTATCCACAGCTTCGTTGTGTTAAAAAAAGGGCTTTAAATATATCTAAAAGTAGTTTAAAAACTATGGAAGAGGAGTTCAGAACTGGTTTATAAACTTTATGTTAAAATAAATCCTCTTCAATAGTGGGATATTTCTCTAAGTTATATTCCTTCAGGAATTCTATGTGTGTTGGAAAATAGGAAACACCACCGTAAATAATGTATTGTGCCTAGTTTGGCATTTTTTTTCTAGGAAAAAAAGGGCTACCAACTCTTAGGCCACCAACTGACTCTCTACTGATCTCTATACCTCCTACAAGCCCAGTAAAAACCTTTAGGTTAACAGGGAAGGTCTGGTAGAGGGAGAGTGTTTCTCCTTATGAACTTATAAATGTTTACTTTCCCACTATAGGAAATAATAGAGTAGTTATAACTGAAGTTAAAAACAGTTGTAAACTTCACTACACACACCACTGGATAAGGGTACTTAAACAGGAACTCTATCAGTCACTATTTTGAGAAAAAAACCCAACAACATTCATTTAAGGCAAAGACCTCCATTAAAGAGCATATCTGTTTCCAGTGAAACAATCAGACATATCTGCATTTCAAATGCATGGCTGTATATCAGTGAGGCAGCAAAGAGAAACACATATGTAAGGAAAGCACATGGTTAAATGTATTCTTGAAATGGATCTCTGTATTGGATTATCTCTCAAGGATTTATAACAAATGCCTTCATTTTTACATTTTTTGGAATAAAGCATCACTTCATACAATTAGCTTGCTTCTGCTGCTTTAGTTGTAATTTGTCTGTTGATTGCTTTTTATTTTTAGTGAAGGGGGTTGTAGAAACAGGATGAACGTATAAAATCCAGTCATAGGTGTGTATACCCACAAATTGAGTCATGCTGCTCAGCAATATTTAGCCAGAGAGTATAGCAGGATTGAAATTTGCAGCACCTCATCACCATCAGGGAAAAACAGAAACAAAGCAGAAAGTCAAAGACAAAGAAACTCGATACATTTCTTGGCATTATGTAAATTACAAATTAGGAACTGATTTGCAACTATCATCTCAAATGGGTATCTGTAAGTCCCATTCTGTTGGTAAACTACATTATAACTGGATTAATTGCATCTGTGTGTTAACTTCATATCTACACCTAAATGGACTGGCTGCAGTTGAATCAACAGTTGTCTTACCTTTTCCACTGAACCTGGTCTTTTTCATTTTCTTAATTGGGAGGAACCTCTGACCCACACACCTCTAGCTTTGTCTGCCCAGTCAATGTGTTTTTCAGCATGGGATCTGAATCAGATACTCAGGTCTGTCCTAGCCTTTTTTCTTAGCTCCAAACCCACAGACATCAGCAGGCACTGGCATTCTGCATAAATAAGATTCACTTAGTACCCATTGTGACAAGACAGGTTAATTGTAAAATACTGTATGTTGCTGACTCTTGAAGCAGCAAAGAAAACAATTAATGTAAACGAAGTTGAAAGAACACCTGCTGTGTGTGTTTTGAGAGTGGTCTTTTCCAGGCAATTAATTTACTTGCCCAAAATGTAAATATCTGAGAGGGTAAGCATATCAGCATATAAAAACACTTTGAGTTATAACTGCTGCTGTTTCTGTCAAATGTCGAAACATGCTGAGGCACATTCCCAGCTGATATAAACTCTATCTACTTCACTGACTTCAACTGATAGTTTTCCCCATTCGATATGTGGCTAATTTGGTTTTCCTTACATAGGATGTAAGTCAGAATAAAGAAACACAAATACATGTGTATTCCTATATAAATAGGAATAGGGGCTGAGGAATTTACCAAGTCTATGTCTTTGTTACTTTTCTCTATAACTATATCCCTGTATCACAAAATGTCTGGGAGCGTACATAACTGTGTCTATCCCCTTTCTTTACCTTCAGAACAAGAGCATTCTGTGAAAGTGGAACACCAGGAGACTTGGTTGGTCACTTACTCCACCCTCCTGTCAAGACAAGAGCTGTGATGACTATAAATTTCCAAGCATTTTTTTGTCTAACAGGATAGAGATTGGCAGGGATGGAAGCTCCACTGTGCCAAAGGAAATCTAGGGAAGTGACTAATGTATGATTAAAACAACAAAAGCACTATAAGTGGAGGTTTTACTGTGAAATTAATGCAAGAAGAATACACTGACTGGAGGACTATCAATCAGGGTGCAAATCAATCCGTAATTTAATGACACTGAATGCAGTCGAAAATAGCAGGGGATTTCATCTGTATCTTGCAGGTATACATTTCATTTAAACAAACAAACAAACAAAACAAACAAACAAAACCACAGTAAGATGATGCTGTTATAGTTAACATTTCATTTTCAGAATATCAGTTTATTTTGTTTCTCCAATAATCAAGTCTACATAGGCAATTTAAAGCATCCCCTCATGCCAACCCAAAAGGACGCCTCCATGTCTTGCAAAGGGAACTCCTGCCCAGGGGTTTGGTTGCCAGGGGTCAGGGACAGGGCATCCATGGCCACACGGCCCCATCCGCTGCTTCTGGACAAGGGTCTGACACAGAGGCTTTCCCACAGCCTGAGCTGGGCTCAGGCTGCCTTGGGATCCCTGGGCTGCTCTGCTCCTCTCTGGGACAGAGAGATAGGCCCAGCATGCCAGGCCCTGCCTTCACCCACCCAGAGGAGCCCCTGGCACTGCTGGTGCCCAGCCCCAGGGAGCTGCTGATCCCCGCAGTGCCCAGAGACAGCACTGTCAATAAACCACAGAGTTGTACTTTCAGATCGCAGAGCTCCCCATTGAGTTACATGCACTGCAACAGCCATGTTTGCCTTGCAATTAAAACGACACAAATACCGACTAAGGAAACAAAAGGCAAAGTCCCAGGGGAGTGAATGAAAGCAAGCCTAAATAACCTTTAATACCAGCTCTTGGGCAAAGAGCATTTCAATTTGTTTTACATCTCAGCTCGCCAAACTGCTGTGAGAACCTATCCTATACCAAACAGACGAGGGAGTCACAGATTCTTTTTAGTCTCAGATTCAAGTGGAAAAATCTCCCTTTGAAAGAGTTTTTTGATATTTGATAATTTATTTCTCAACTACCATCTTTAGTCTCCTTTCTTCCCTGACACTGTCTTGCTGCAAATATTGTACTTACACAAAACAGTCTGCATAATGAACTTTAAAATTTATATTTTCAGCAAATAGTTTTGTATGAAGCAATCAAATTTTCTTTTAGCTTTGGTAAGATTCAGGAAGAAGAATTGGTACAGATTTAGATAAGAGGGTCTTGGTCTATGCAGCACACAGCTAAGAATTTGCAGTGTAATAGCATAAGAGTTTGCAGGGGCATGTCATCAACAAGAATAAGTTAGACTCAGAAGTTCCCATCAACAGTTGAAAGGCTTATCAGAAATGCTGACTTGAAGGAAGATGCTGAAGAAGGGTTATATGAGATATCCTTATGATCTGATTATTTCTTTGTCTTCTTCCCTACATGATTTAAATAATTAAAACCATTAATAGGATCTGTTCAGTGTCTGTAATTCAGCTAAAACCCTTCCTTGGTTTCACCTGCTGACTAGATAATTCAGACTTTCTGTGTTCTTCATAAACATATTTCTAAAAGCTACCCCCATGGGGAATTATCTGATCACTAATTTTTCCACTGCCTTTGAAGCTACTAGTAGGACTCTAAACAAGAAGAAACATACACAGCGATGCTGTGGCCTTGGACTTTTTTTAACCTGTAACTTTCTGGTAAGAACAAACCTTTTTGTGTTCAAAGGAGCTGAAATCTACATTTACTGTCTTTCAGGACACTGCTTTACCTACCAGACTCCAGCTTCTTTCAGTTATTGCTGTCTCACTTGCTTTATCCACTTTGTTGCAGTGGAATTAAATATTCTTTAGACAGAGAATGGATATTTATATAGCAGGAATGTCTCTGCAAATGAATGAATGGACACTTGCACATCTTCTGCGAGTTTTGAAGTTTCATATAACAGTCATGAGCGAAGTCTTCTCCATGCAGTTTAACAATATAACAGCTTTAGCCTTCTCCTGAATTCATCATATTGAAACAAACATCTGCTGTACATATAACACCTCAGGAGAACTCTGTTGCTAATCTGATGCCTCAAGGTTCATAATGGGCCAAATTACCAATTTTTTTCATAGCACATGATAAATGAAGTGGACTGCATACAACACCAGTACAAAGCAACCTTAAATTGCATGTAATAATAATAATAATGACAATTATAATAATAATAATAAGTATTATTATCAATAACTATTATCAGTAGTAGTAATAGTAGTAGTAGTAGTATATTTCATCCTTGCTTCTAAACCTGAGGGACCTGTATTAAAGTGTATTACTAGAAAACAGAAGGTCAGTATTGGGCTTTGATAGTAGTGGGTTTCATTCACTCTCTACTTTTACTGTCTGTTCCCAAAGGTATCCCACAGAACAGAAAATTTGCAAACATAGCAGATTAGGAAAAGCATGTGAAAATCCACTGTAGAGAATATATCAGAAAGTACTCTACTACTTTGATGTCTACCAATCATCATGTACAAAATCATAGATGACGAAAGCCTTGAAATTGTCAGTAATTTATTATTACCTATGTTTTTAAAACAAAACCATTATCTTGAAAGCCTGTGAAAATATGCAAACCAGCCTGTAGGGTTGACTGTGATCTTTCAGCTCCCTGTGAGTGCATAGTCATGCGCAGTGAGAATCAGATAATCATGGATCCCAGCTATGCCCAAAGGAGTGTTCAATGCTGGGAGCAATTAAAAAGAACTTTTCTATTCCTCAATACTGTCATCCCACACATTGACAAGTCTTTGAAAGCAAAAGCTAAAACTCCTCACACATAATTAGCTAGAACAAACTGATGAAAGAATTAAATATAAAGTGCTCTGCTCAAAGACATGATCATCAATCTACGGTTCATTCCATCACCACTGATTTGAAAATGCAGAAAGATAGGCAAATTATTCCATTCTCCCACAAAGCCCTTAAGGGGCATAGAAAAGGGTCTCAGACTCTTCTTAACCCCTTTTCCTTTTTTTTTTTTTTTTTTTTTTTTTGTTACATTTCTATTTTATTTTTGATCTGGTTATCTTGGCTTGATTATTGCAGTCCCAAATACATTATACAGAAATAAAAGGACTTCTAAGGCTTAATGATATTGTTCTGAGAAATAAAATAAAGTATTTAACCAATTATTTAGGATGTGCTGACCTTTCATATGGTAAACAATTTTAGGTGTCTAAACATCCCAATTTGTGCTCTGATTTATGACAACCAATATTAGAAACTTTTTGATCAGATCCCTGGCTTACAAAATTTGTTTCTTATTTCTCATAATAAAGTAAGCCTATTAGTTCAGCAGTACAGCTGAATATTGAGATGTAACCTCTACCCAGTTTTATTTAATGCGCTGTTTGCCATTTTCTTCAATGAGGTGAGGATTTCACCTCTCTGCTTTAGCTTCTCAACTAAAAATTTTAGACACAAACTGTTAAAACAGAAGGTGAATGTGAATAAAACTTTAAGCTTTAAGTGTAAATTTTTCATAATTTTGTGTCACTTATGCTAAATATAATGAGACTGGACCAGGATCTGTTCACTGTTTCATCAATAAAGCCAAGCTGGCAAATTCAGAAGACTGAAGAAGGGTAATTGGAGGTACATTTTGCCCCTAAATGCTTCTGTAGCTAATCTGTCAGTAGAAACCTGCATAATTTTCCAATAAATATGCAAGATGAGCAGCACCGGCTGGATGAGTTAGAAAAACAGAAGTGCCACACTCTACAATCAGCTTGTTTTCATCTGCTGCACACCTGTAGCAAGAACATTTATAATGTAGGTGGTGTATTTTGGTGAAGTGAAAAAAAATCAGTAGTTAATTTCTAATCCTGAAAGCATGTTTTCTGTTTTCAGGGTATATATTCAGTTTCTAGGAGTTTGCAATTATTTTAGCATGAGATATTTCCCTTCCATTTAAAATAAAAAGTCTTAGATAGCTAAAAAAAACCATAAGATGAAACACCACAAGATGAAGCTCATAACTCATGCTTTTAGGGGAAGGTACCTGAGATCATACCAAGTATATCTATGTAAACATACAATAATTTTCTCCATAGACTATGCAGGGACACAGGGTTCTTAATTCATGATAGTGAATTTTAGACTGGAATCTGATGGACAGATATACTACTGCATGCATTTCGACTTCTATATTATTGTCTGGTGTCTATAGAAATACGAGGATATTTGTCTTTTCCAGACCCCATAAAGATTTCTTTTTGCCTCTCAGAGAGCCAAGTTTGTCTCCTTATTTCTCCTTATAATGAATAAATGAAAATCTTAAGTTAGAATTTACCAGAATGTTCCATAGAAATAGCTGACATCCTCATTTGCCTCTTAGGTATGTCACCTATTTCCACCATTGCAACACTACCTCTACTTTCAGGGAGAAAAGAACACCATGAACTGATTTCTGAAATTAGGAAGACACACCAGTTGCAGACTAGAAACATATTTAGAGAGAGGATAGCCATTCATATGTTTTCTTAGTTCCCCGTATGAATTTCATGGAGGATATTTGCTTCCTTAGGACACAGCGCAGAACTATGCAGAGCAGAGACTGACTGGACTGCAGCAAGAAATCAGCTTGATTTTCTATTGTTAAGATATTGTGGTGACAGGCATTCGGCAAAAATCCATTTAAAGAAATTGAAGGAAAATAGAATAGATGATTACTCTCTTTTCTGAATAGGAATATACTGTACCTCAGCCTGTCACTTCCATTTGGCAGGTACTCTCAACAGACCAATCTGTAGATTACTTTCTTTAGCAATCTAGCAGAGTTCAATAGGTTATTCAGCATGATTTTTTTTCTCAGTTATTTTGCCTAGGGAAAGATCCTAGCCATCCAGTTTTGGCAAACAAAGGATCCCTTTTCCCTTTAAAAAGAAATTAAAATTAGATCCATCAGTCCAGACCAAGTAGGAACACAATGCTGAAAATGCTCAAAAACTTTTGACTACTCAGCTCTATCAAACTCTGTCCCAGAAGAGGGATGTTTGGTAAAGAGTCTCCTTGAGGTTACACCAGTGCATTTTAATTAAAAATCTAATGAAATAATGTTCTATCAAATGATGTTGGACTGGAACTTACAGTATGTGCCAATTAAAAAGTTAATTGCAATTTCAAAATCAAATCAAAGTATATTGAATTTTATTGACAAAATAACAAATATAGCTGCTTGTTTATGTCTTTTTATAATTATGATCATAATTAATTTTTATAGAGGAATCAATAACCTGTTGAAGAATTCTGAAATATTAAAGCTATCAGAGATATTTTGAAATCACGTAAACATGTGATGACATCAGGTCATGCAAGGAGTTGATTAGCACTCAAGATAGAAGAGCCATTGCAGTTATACTAAGAGTTTGTTTTGGAGGCTGTATAATTATAAAATGGTTTGGTTTGAAAGGGACTTTTGACTATTATCTAGTTCCAATCCCCCTGCCATAGGCAGGGACATCTTCCACTAGACCAGGTTTCTCAAAGTCCCATCCAACCTGGCTTTGAACACCCTCAGAGGTGGGTACCCACAGCTTCTCTGGGTAACCTGTTTGACTGTCTCACCACCCTCAGAGTGAAGAATTTTTTCCTAATATCTAACCTAAACCAACCTTCTTTCAGTTTAGATCCATTCCCCATTGTCCACTACAGGCCCTTGTAAAACATAGGCTCCCTTCAGGTACTGGAAGGTGCTATAAGGTGACTCCAGAGCCTTCTCTTCTCCAAGCTGAACAACCACATCTCTCTCAGCCTTTCCTCATAGGAGAGATGCTATATCACTCTAATCATCTTCACTATATCCGTCTAGTAATTTTTGTGGTCCTCCTCTGGACTCACTTTAACACATCCATATCTTTCCTGTGTTGGGGACCCCAGAGCTGGATGCAGTACTCCAGGCAGGATCTCACACAAGCAGTTTAAAAGGACAAAATCAGCTCCCTTGACCTGCTGGCTACACTCCTTTCGATGCATCTGAGAACACAGCTGGCTTTCTGGTTTTCTGCAAGTGCACATTGCTGGCTCACATTCAGCTTGCCCACCAACACCCCAAGTCCTTCCCTTCAAGGCTGTTCTCAATTCATTCTCCATCCAGTCTGTATTTATGATAGAGATTGCCACGACCCAGGTGAAGGACTTTGCACGTGGCACGTGACGCTCACACAGCCCCACCTCTCCAGCCTATCAAGGCCCCAGTGATGGCATCCCTTCCCTCCAGCTGATGACATCACCACACATCTTGGCCTCATTAGTGAACTTGCTGAGTGTGCTTTTAATCCCACTGTTGATGTCGCTGACAAAGTTGTTGAACAGCACTGGTCTTGTAATGTTTCCTCTTTTTCAGTAAGTGGAAATTTCACTGGACTGTCACAGCTTCTCAGATATGATAGTGACTCAACAGCTTCCCCTGCCACCTCCCTCAGGACCCATGGATACATCTCACCAGGTCCCATGGAAATGTACACCTTCAGGTTTCTTACATAGAGCTTCTCCTACACCAGGCAGTTCTTCATTCTCCCAGTTTTTGCCTTTGCCTATTGCAGCTCACACGGTGTATCTGGAGCACTTGAACAGTTTAGGAAAAAAAATACCATGGAGTCTCTCAGCTTTCTTTATATCCTGGGAAACCATATCTCTTCTCTCCTTCCAGAAAGGACACACTTCTTCTCTAGACTTCCTTTTATCTCCAACGCACATACAGAAGGTTTTCTTTTTGCTGTTGACATCCCTATCCAGGTTTAATTCTATCAGGACTTTAGCTTTCCTAACCTTATTCCTGGCTGCTTGGACGGTTCCTCTGTAATCCCCCCCAGGCTACCTGTCCTCCCTTCCACCCTCTACAGGTTTTCTTGTAATCTTACAGTTTGTCCAGGAGCTCCTTGGTCATCCCCACTAGCCTTCTGGCATTTTTGTCTGACCTCCTCTTTGTTGGGATGCATCATTCCTGAAGATCCTTGAATATCACCTACTTTCTTGGGACCCTCTTCCCCTACAGGGCTTTATCCTGGCACAAGCACATCCTTGATGAGGCCAAACTCTGCTCTTCTGAAGTCCAGGTCAGCAAGCTTTCTGTGCACCCTCCTCACAGCCTTAAGAATCTTGAATTCCACCGTTCCATAGTCACTGCAGTCAAGGTTGCTTTTGAACTTCGCATTCCCTATCAGTCCCTCCTTGTTGGCAAGAGCAGGGTCTATCACAGCACCTCTCCTAATTGGCTCTTCTATCACTTGGGAAAGAAGTTATCATCAAGCATTCCAAGAACTACATGAATTGATTATGCCCTGCTGTTTTGTTCCTCCAAACAACTATTGGAGTAGTTGAAGTCACCTGTGAGGACCAAGGCTTGTAAATGTGAGGCTGCTTCTATCTGTCTCTAGAGGGTCTCATCAGCTCAGCTTTCTGGTCAGGCAGCAAGTAGCAGACTCCCACTATAATATCAGCTGTTCCTTTACTCCCTTTAATCCTGACCTATAAACTCGCAGCCAGCTCCTCATCAATCCTCAGGTAGATCTCCATGGACTCCAGCTGTACATTGACAAAGAGGTTGATAACCCCTGCCCATATCCCCTACTGTCTTTCCTAAAGAGGAATTCCCTCCCTACTGTCCTTCCGTTCCAACAGTCCAGTCACAGGAGCCATCCCTCCACCTCTTCATGATGCCCATAAGATCATAGCCCTGCAGATGTGTGCACATGAACTCTTTTTGCTTATTCCCCATGCTTCATGTGTTTGCCTAGTGGCATTTGAGTTGAGTTCCTGGTGAGCATGATTTACCGGCTGGAGTGGATGGAATTCCTTTTTGCTGCTCTCCAGCTGTTCTCCTGCTGACCTGTAAACCCTCTCCAGGCTCTGGGCATCTCTTCCCGGCCCTGGCATCAAATTGGTGGGAGCCGGAGGGATTGAGATTCCACTCTCCCAATAATGTAAGTTTAAAGCTCTCTTTGTCAGCTTGACAGACCTAATACTGAAGATGCTTTTCCCCTCCTCTTACAGAAGGACTCCATCACTCCCCAGCAGACCAAGTTTCCCAAAGTGAGTTCCACAGTCTAAGTAGCCAAACCCCTGCTGATTCTCCAGATTCAGCTGCCCCTTTCACGCCTTTCTCTTTTGACCAGGAGGATTGATGAAAATCTATCAGCACCCTTACCACCATTCCCAGGGCTCTGCAATGCTTCTTCATGCTCCTGGCATATACCTACTATGTGAGGTACCATAAAGAGAGTTAACATTAGCCCAGTTGAATCCAGTAAAATACTGTAGCGCAGAAGAAATTACTTAGACATTGTAATTCTAAGTATATTTCTTCTGCTTTTTTAGGGGGATGAAATTATTTTTTAGAAAATTCTTTTATAATTTTATTGTATAAATTTAAGTTACAGTCTTTCTTCTTCTCCTTTAATCCTTTACCCCAAATGTCCCTCTTCAGTTAGGATACACATCAATTACGAAGTATGGCTGTAAATTTCAGATACTTTAACATTAAAGACACCTTTGTGCTTATAAGTCAGCACCTTTGCTTTAACCCCATGACTCTAGCAGATAGATGCATGGTAGGGCATCTGTCCTACTGTGGTGTTAATCAGCTGAGAAGAATCCTGCTGGGAATTGTGGTAATTACAGTGGGATAGCTCATCTCTTCCTGAACTCTCTCTTTGCCTTCATTTTTCTTAATAGCAACAGAGATACTAATTAAAAACAAAGGTTAATTATGTCAGTTTATCATGTCCCTCTTTCTTGACAAGTTAGTTTAATGGTAACTAGCAGTGTGCAGGAATTCTACCAGCAACTTTTCCGGTTCAACCATTTCCTCCTTTCCTTGATGTAACTACCTTGAATATTTTTTTGTGATAATACAGAGGTGAAAACAAGCACAAGATTTTCACGTCTTGTTTGCTGATATTCAGAGAGCTCTCTACTGAACTATGTCTTTTACAAACTCTCACTTGGTATTTATAACTTCTTAATATTTTTAGAGACCAGTTTAGCAGTGAGGTTTTAGGAAGCACAAGTCAGAAACTCAGACACTCACATATTGTCTTAGATCTCTACCTAGGTGAAGAAGTTGATGCGATTTGCACATCAAAGAGGAAAAGAAATTTTAATCTAGGACCAAACTAATGTAAACTATTCATTCAAGTATTTTCTAAGAGCTTGCAATTTAATTTTTACTCAGATTCCCTAACAAGCATGTTGCATAAATGTAAGACAGCATAAATAATTCTCACTTATGTCTTATTAATCATTACTTGTGATACAGCTATACATTAATAATAATAATGAATATTTCGTTATCTCTTTCTCTTATTTAATTTAGATTTCCAGATTTTTAGTTCTTACACAACTAGAAATTTGATAATCAAAATTATTCAGTTTTGTTAATTCTTCTAAACAAAAGATGATATTCCACTAATTTGTTTCAGAACGTCTGTTCACCAGTACTGAAGTAACCAAGCTTATGAGGAACATTTAGAGAATTCAGTTCAAGTACCTGATGTAATAGAACTCAAGTAATAAACACAAGATCATAAACTTTTAACTTTATCACTCTGCATGTCAATTCTTATAGTGGTGAAAGTGATGATACCTATGAGCAAAGAGGTGTAACAATGGATTGTGACCTTTGTCTGCACTTTTAAAATATTCAGTCGAAAAGGATGAACTTTTTTATGAACAAGTATCCTAGATCATTGTTTTACTGATGCTGCTAAATAAACAAACAAGGAAAGAAAACCTGAAAGCTTATAAAACATATTTTGTGTTATCACATCTGCACTTTTCTTAATCACAGCAGATTCCAGTTATCCTATCTGATTATTTAATCTCTCTCTTCACCTGTGCATTTAATACACAGATTTTGTCAGTGTATCTGCCAACCCTGTGCACATATTTGCCATGAAAAACGTATATCATATTGAAATTGAAGTCCATGTGGGCAGTCTGAGCTACCAAAATTGAAATCCAGCTAAGGAATGATCATACACAAAAGCCTCAAAACTATTATACCTTTCTATTAGTGGCACAATATAATCACAGTATATTCTGGAGTGTTTTCAATTCTGTAATTATAAATGTAGAAACATATTTATATTTAATAACAAACGTGAAAACATGACACACAGTAATTTATGAAATAAAAATAGGAGATTTGTCTTTCCAGAAATTCTAGAATTTAATTATTATTAAGCTGGTGAGTAAAGGTAACACCATTAGGCTCTAGTCAAAATTTGTCTTGCATGTGTCATGATTTTTAATGATTTCTGAGATCTCAGTTGATTATCCTGTGAACTTTCAGCTCTCAGAAATGTTCAGTTAGCATGGATACTGAGAACTGTAGAAAGACAGAAAGACAAATGGTCATTTATGTGTTTATGTAGGAACATAATGTATAAATATTGCTTCTTAGCACACAAAAGTAATGAATAGATGTTTAGAAAGAAGTGATTATCTACGCTTCCATTTTAAGAAGTAGATTTTTAAAATAAGTAACTATAGAAGACAGACACTAATTCAACTTCCAATCAAACATTTATATGACAGGTTGTCTTTCAATCCTTTTCAGATTAAGTTAAATTTGCACTCAGGTTGTTTTAAATTTTTCCTCAAATTAAATAATATTCAACTGCACAGCTGAGCTCAGCCCACAGAAAAATGTACTTTTTCCATTAAACAAAATAATCTGAATGCACCATCATTAATTGCAATGCATTATAAGTCATACAGGTTTCAAAAAGTCCAAAGAGCTTGAGACTAAGTGTCACTTACCAAATAATCTGAAATTCTTTGAGAGCAAATAGGATTGGTCTCTTTAATGACTTGGGCACCTTTGAAAATTGAACTTCTTGCAAGCATTCCGACAGAATTTCTATGACGTTTTTGTCAGGGTCAAATTTCATGCTTGAGGTTTAACCTTCATTATTGCACTTTCACGTCAGCAGGATACTGCTCATATAAAAGACATATCAGTCTAAAACTAGTATGTTGAATTAAGCATTCAGTCTCCAACTGTGTGCTTTTTCTTTTGTTCCTTACTTTTTAACATAGAATTTATTTGCATACCATTTGGGATATTAACATCTTCAATCTTAGGTTATTTTGCTTCATCGTTTTTTTCTCCAACATCTGCCTTTTCCAGTGGCCCCAAACCTACGGCTCTCTAGTGGCAAACCTGACCTAGTAATGGAGTTATTGTGGTAGATTGACCTTGGCTGGAAGCCAGGTACCCAATAAGCCACTCTATCACTCCTCCTCAACAGGAGTGGGCGAGAAAAAATTGACAAAAAGCTCATGGATTAACACAAGGACAGGGTGATCATTCATCAAGAATTACCATGGGAAAAGAGATGTAAATTTGGGAAATTAGTTTAATCTACTACCCATCAAATCAGAGTAAGATAAGTTTCCCAAAGACAAAACTTAAAACTCCTGTCCCCCACCTCTCACTTTTTTTTCTGGATTCAACTTCATTCTTGATTTCTTTACCTACTCTCTGTGAGTGGCACAGAGGGATGGGCAATGAGGATTGTGGTTAGCTCATCACAGGTTGTCTCTGCCCCTGTATCTCATCACTCTTTTCCCACACTCCAGTGTGGAGTTCCTCCCATGGGAGGCACTCCATGAACTTCTCCAACACAGATCTTTGCCATGGGCTGTAGGTGTTCTCAAACTGTTCCAGCATGGGTCTCTTCCACATTGTGCAGTCCTCCAGGAATGGACTGCTCCAGCATAGGTCCCCCACAAAATCATATGTCCTGACAGGATCCTGCTCCAGCAGAGGTTCTCCATGGGATAATAGCCTCCTCCAGGCGTATCCACTTGTATCCACTTGTTTCAGCATGGAGTACTCCATGGGCTGCAGAGGCACCGCTGCCTCAGCATGGTCTTCACCACAGTACGCAGGGGAATCTGACAGAGGAGCTCCTCCTGCACCTCTTTCTTCACTGACTTTGGTGTCTGCATAAGTTATTTCTCTCACATATTCTCACTCCTCTCTGCCAGCTACTGCTGTGCAGCAGGTATTTTTCCCTCCTTAAATATGTTATCACAGAAGTGCAACCACCATTACCACTGTTTCTAATTTACGATACTCTCCTATAAGTCTTGACTGGATAATTTGTACTTCATCTTGTACATAGAGATTCTATAAAACTTTTTTTTGTTGCCCATGGCAAATTAAGAGACTGCTTCAGTAATCAGTGGGAGAAACTATTTTTTAGTACTGCAGACCCCAGAGCAAACTGGCCAGTTAAGTTTTCAAATGAAGAGTTGAGAAGGTGAACAATGCATTTGTCTTAATGTAGAAATAAGTCCAGACAATTTGAAAAGCATGATAAGCAGGAGGGAATGTGATAAGGTAGGCAAAGAAGACCTTGGCTAAATGGAAATAATTATTTCAAAGCATCATTTAGGAGTTTATGAATATTTCTAGAGCAGGAAATCATAGGGAAGGAAACTACTGTGCAAATGGTCTTGCCCTAGTACCTTCAGTGAATAGCATAACAAGCAAAAGCATCAGAGCACCAAAGGCTCCAAGAGAACTTAAATTCCCCCACAGCATTGCTTCACACTTATGACAGCTCCCTTTGCTTTCATTTTGCCCAGTCAAAAGAGACACTGAGTTAGTATACCCTGCAGCTCTTGATAATGAATTTACCCTTTAGGTGACTGATGACACAGTCTTTGGCACTTATTTGTGCTTTGAAATGTTATGGTAAGTCAAAAAGGTTTTTTGCCCTCACTTTGTGGATTCTCATGTCCTCTTCCTTTAACAGGTATCTAGTGAGTGGAAGAAAATTACTCTTTCTATCAGATGGCCTGATTGGTGAGCTGCAGGAATCCTCAGCTGGTGTGAAATATAACTTGGTTTTCTTTGACTGAGCAGTATCAGCGCTGCCTAGCATTATTATAAGATAATGATGAAGCCTTATAAGTCTTTTTATCTGAATGGTGGTGGTAAGAGGTGTGATAAGTCTTCAGTTAATATGGAAAGCTGAGCTCTTCTAACTTTAGTGGAAGATGCATATGGCAACTGAAGACCTCGGTTTACCATTAAAATAAAACACATTCAGAGCATAATCCTGCAGTAAACCTGGTTTAGGTAAAGGATTTTACCAGTACAGTTATGGAAAACTGAGTCCTTATTTGGTAGCAAAGCAAGTTTTGGAAAAGGTCTTTCCTGGACCAATACTGACTTTTGCTAGGATATATGAGGCTGACATACAGTAATCCATATTGTAGCTTTGAAAGTGTCCCTGCACTTTTCTCCTACTCACTGAAAAATGAGATGGTTGCCCATTTCCAATGTTGTGCTCAATTTCAAGGAAAAGCATATTAATTAATGTAAAAATCATGCAAACATATTTCTGTTCAACTAAATTATCACTTTCATGACATGGAGTAGAATTTTTCTTACAATCCAGTCTTCTACCGAAATATGCACTATTCAGACAAAAGCTTTATCAATTCATAGGATCCAGCATCTTCTGAATTGAAGATGTGTGCAAATGACTATGTGCTCTGCAATTTCCCTTATGACTTGGATAATATTAGTAAGAGATTCTAGGCTAGTTAAGTATCACCACTGTTCTCTTTACGAGAAAAAAAATATGTCTTTCACAGTGCAAATCTTCTGCAACTGATTTCTTTTTCATGTGAAGTATTAGTACACATAGTGATACAAATGCATCTAGACAAGATCTGTCCAGGACATCTACCCCTGACTCACAAGGTAGGGACAAAAACCCCTCATATTCTAAAAGTAAAAAGAAATTTGTTTGTTTTCAAACAAACAAGCAAACAAGCAAACAAACAAACAAATTTACTGTTAATGCTGTTAACAGCAATTATTAAGTGCTATAATATTGTTTGAAAATGAAAATATTTGGGTTTTGAACAACAAAGAGTTTTTCCGACAGTCCAGACCCCCTGCAACTGATATTGTTTATGTGTATTACTTTCTATATAATCAATTCTCTTCATTGTCCCAGTCAAAGGAAATTTTAAGCGTAAGATAAATTTTACTGTATTACTAACATATTAATGTTAAATCATACAGACCTTTAGGAGCTTCATCAGTCATAATTAAGACATGAAAATCTAAAATTTTAGAGATGAACTGAATTTCTTGCAGAAGACTTTAAGATGTTACACACCTGTCAATCATTTATCTTAAAGAACTACTGAATCATCCACTGTGTGAAATTTTGAATGGAGCATGGAAATACATGTTTAGTAGAAATTAAGGCTATGTTTTACAAAAATGTATGCTCAAATGTTACCCAAGATAATTACACTTGCCTTGCTTCTTGCATTCCATCAAGTACCTTTTTCTTTTTAAAATTTTAAAAAAAAATATTTCCTGTTTCAAGCATCAAAGGTCCCCTATACTTTCAAACGGCGGAATGAAGGCACATTCTTTTTCTGTGCTCTCTGTCTAATCTTGCATGATGCTGGTTTTAATAAGCTTGTAACACATATTTTGGTGCACTGGGGGAAAATGAGAGGGCTTAGATGTTAATATATATAGATATATAATTAAAGATGGGAGGACAGCCAGTAAAAATCCTTTAATTTATAACTCTACAAGATGATTTATATAGTTAGGTATTGTTATTACAGTAAGTAACAACAGTGTAGGATTGTTGTAAATTATTATTTCTCTGTGACTGGAACAGCTAAAATATGTTGTAATAAACATAAAAAATGCTTTTATTAAAATAAAGAAACACAGCTCTTGGAAAATGTTTCCAGTAAGGTAAATTTTGTGATAGCTTTACATAATGGGGACCTTGACTAGGCCTCCACACAACTAAATAGGAGTAGGCACACACAGGACCTCAAGTTTTCTGGTAGAGCTGTTTCAGATCTGAAAATGTATAATATATTTTATATATAATACATATTTTTATATATAATACATATGTATTATTTCTTGTATATAATGTATTACATATTATATATTACATTTATTTCAGATTCTGATATCCAAGTGTGATTTCGGATGATTGCTGTACAAAAGCACCCAGACCCTACCTGAAACCCCTACCTCACAAATCCAAAGTCCTGAAAAAGCACATCTACTCTATAAAAGTATTGAAAGTCAGGAATTAAATTTGAACACTGACCTCCAGTCACCTACCTTTTCAGTTTTCTCTCTGGGCCAGCTGTGAAAGAGTCTCCTGTAAGACTAAATATGAGTGGAGTTTGGAGCATACTATATTTTGGAAAATCTTACTCCAAAAGGTCGGTATGCAGGACTGCGTTAGTTTTGTACTCCTCCATGTTATGGCCTCCTGGCACCTTTCTGGCACCACCCCTCGGCACCATCTCTCTCACCCACCTTTATATAAAGGTATTTTCAAATCCATTCTATAAAACACCATTCTAATGGACTAAAAATCATCCTTAAATTATTTCAGAGAAGCTGAAATGAAAAATATAAAGAGCAGAAGGCCACAAAAACATGTGATATATGTGCCAACGCTATAAGAATGCCTTACAAGATCCATTTAGGACTGACAGCTAAAGTTATCTATTGAGGAAGTGTCTGTATGTTCTAGAAGGAGACAGGTGGATATTAATCTGCCTGTGCTACTTGGCCTTAGGGCCAGGGCCGTCTCTTATTCAGCCACAGAATATTTGGATTCATCCAAGCTAAAACTTTCTAGTGGTGTTGATGAAGAGTAAAACAGAAGCAGAAAATTATACTTACATATGTTAGTGATATGAAAAGGAGCTATTTTAAGTAATTGCAAAATCTAGGAACTTCTAAACTGTTTATTTTGAATAGGAAAACAGAAAGAATTTTTTCTTCTTTTATTTAAAAATAAATACTTAGTCTAAAAAATCAATTTGTCTAAAATTCTGCCAGCAAAAAAAAAACCCTAATAAATAACTAATTTGGTCAGCCATGAGTGAGTGTTCTTTTGTTGTATTTAATAATAGATTTTACTTTAAAAATAATTAAAGTACATTATAGAAATTATTTTTATCCTTCTGTTGCCAAATGTATATTTTACTTCTTTCTATTTTATATTTTTAATATGAAGAACTAGCTAGCCTCTTATGGCAAGGGTTACATTCAAAGAATCAACAGTGTTCACTGATGCTGCCTTGGGTTTTGCTGTGTATTCAGTATTAGGGATGGAAGGAGTGTTGCATGGTTCTATCTGGATCTCAATAAGAAAGACACAGAAGCAAACACTGTAGTAAGACAGCTGTTTGGGAAAGACAGAATAATTCCAGAAATATAAATAGTGAGTAAATCTTACTTCCCTTCAGGTGCTGGGCACCCTGGGTTCATGCAGCATCAGACATGAGATGGAGCCTGGATAAATCTTCCCATTGTGCACTGCTCGGATCCTGCCTATGAAAAGATTAAATTTCCTTTCCATACCATAGTGTCTTTCCTCCTGTGTAAGAAAACCATGTATCTTCTCCTGATACCTGAAACCTTATCTCATACCGCCCACCAGTGCAGCACAGGCTGCTATGGGGCTTCCAGGAGATTGCCCTGCAGCAAATGATGGTGCTGCATAGGATCTGCCCCAGCCCACAGTACGAATTAGTAGAGTGGGTGTGGAATGTTCAAGGTCAGCAGCTCCTCAAGATCCCCAAATACACTGTTTCTCAATACTGCTATTAATCTATTATCTATTTATCAAGAACAACAATCACAAAAAGCCGAAAACCTTTGTGTCATATCTTGTTCCTTTCTATATATTTTGAGCTAAATAAGTCTTCTTAAAAGGTCAAAAGCCATTTTTTAAAAGGTGTATATTTTTCCAACTTTCAATGTACAGAATTATTATTGATACTTATAAAATTTCCTAGTTATTATGTGTGCATGCTTGGAGTTCCCAGTACTGGCTCTTAGATTTTTTGTTTATTTCATGTCTTCCTCTTGAAGGTTCTGCATTTATTATCATCTAACTGCAGAGAGATTTGATATCAATGCAATAATATATAGCAGATACAGCTAATTATGACTCTATTTCATCAAGTTTATGACTGTTTCGTCATTTTGAATAGCTGTGATAAAAATGGTAAGACAAATTAAAACACAGTGGCTATTTTGCTAATAGAACTGCTTTATAAATTTGGCCAATATTATGAAAGTCTGCAATATTTTGGAGGATATTTCCTTGTTAAACCTGGCTTCCCCCTGAAGTTTTCATGCACACAAACCCTACATTAATATGGGAGGATTTTAGTACCTTATGAAACAAAGCCATTCAGAATTAATGGAGCAACTCCTTCTGTCTGGGTATAGATATTTCAGCTGCACATATTACAATCCTGCAATTCAAAGAAAGGTAGGTCATGCTACCAAAAAGACAACCATCAGTGAACTGATAATACTTTAATTAGAATACAAATTATTTTCAGCTCCCATTTTTCTGCTCGGAGGTACATGTGTCCTGTTATTTCCATCAAAATATATTGCGATGTCTATTTTGTTATTATCATTATTGAGAATGTAAGCCTCTTAAAAAACATTGTAACTTACAAGATGTTGTAATACAGAAAGAGCACCAGGTCCTACAATAAAAGCATTTCTGGTCTAATTAAACATAATAGATGTTTAATTACATTAAAAGCATCCTAAAACATTAGGAAAACACTCACTGACATGTGTAGCCATGGAGCTGGACAGCTAAATGTTTGATTTACTGATATGCAGCTTTTCTCACTAGTCAGCCCAGCAGAAATTTTCTTGAGGACTCCTCCAGTGCAGACACAGTTGGATGTAGAGCTGTACTGGTAGCAACCAGCTCCTCACTTCTGTCCATCTTATAATAGATTCAAAGCTGCCACATGCTGTCACTGCCGAATCAAGTCATTCAGTTTTCAGCTTATTCCCCCAGAGCTGGAGAGGCAGATCACTAGTGGGAATAGGCTTGGTATCTGTATAATTCTTCTTGTTCAGCTCTACACAAGCAAAGGCTCCATGTTGAATATCATAGCCTTAAGCTTTAGACCACGACACAGTATATAGAATTTCCATGAAATTTTCCCTTCAAATATTGCTCATGTGGCATCAAAGGAAAAATTTGCTCAACTTGTTGAGATAATGGGCACAAGGGGAAAGTTCTCTTCTAAATATCTCTCTGGATTCATAGCGCATGTCAACAAATGTAACTCCTACTTCTGTAAATTATTAATTCATACCAGTGGAGGATTTGGTGCTAAATTATTTCCTTAAGCTTGCCCAATTCACAGAAATATGAATATTATCTAAACCAGGCATCTGCAGGGAAAATGCGAAAAAATAAATTATAGATATTGGGGGGGAGGGGAAGCAGTTCAGTTTTCCAGAGTTTCATGGAACATACATATTTTTAAAAACTGAAAATAGAGAAACCCATTAGGGTCTGCCTATAATTTGTTTAATTTAGAACTAGCTGGATTCAAGAGTAGTTTTTGCCCTTAAATCTGTGAGAAACGGGCTGCTTTTAACTTGTACCTAACTGCAGTGAGATTCACAGGGATTTCTGAATGACTAATTACCAATGGAAGTAATGTTCAGCTAAAACAAAACTCCTAAGGAAAAATTCCTCAGTGCAGGTAGTGGAGGAACAAATTGACCATTTCATGGACTATAGTTCAGTTGTCCAAAGGCCCATAGCCAGGTCAAAGGCCTGAATCTACAGGGTTCTGACTTCCCATTCTTCTCCAAAAGGGAACAGTCAGAAATGTTCAAGAAGCTGGGAGGTAGCAACCCAGACTTGAATTATGGCAAGGATAGTCTTGTGTTTTTAAACTGAGTGACAGCTATTGTGGCAATTGTGTGGCTTAGAAAGCTTTTTCTCTTAATAGTGATGTATTCACCTCAGATAAAAGAGGTCAGTTCACTTGGGACACTTTCAGTAGAAGTGTTAGCTGCCAGAATTCCTTTGTGGTTCCTCAACAACCCTACAAAAAGTGGAGGAGCAGGGTGTCTATGTTCAAATGCTTGTTCTGGCATCCCATTGCTGTAAGGCTTCCAGACCCAAGCCAGGGAGGCCCCAAAAAGGTATCTGAGAGATAATCAGAATTTTACAAGGATAATATCAGGATGTAAGAATTTGACCTATGATCTGGACAGAAGAATAAGAATACACCCAAGAACATGATGCAGGAAGGTAGGACATCTCACCCAGAATAACTTTGGCTCTTCCAAAGATATGTTGTTACCCATTTTAAGGTCTGTTGCCAAAGCTGTTGTTCCTAATTCCTGTTTCATAAGTGCAGTGACTGAACAATTACTGAAATACAAAGATAAACAGATTTAAAACATCAGCAATACATTCAAAAGGGTGAACAATTAAAATCAGTGTTAGCAGACCGGTTCTCATGATTCTATTGATCTACACACTAAAAAATTGCATTAGAGACAGCTTTTCCTTAAAGTCTTATTATACCATTACAGGACAAAGAAAGTATAAAACCACAAGAATACAAGAGCAAAATTTTGCACTGACTGTAAAATTATACCACTTAAGAAAGGGGAGTAAGTGCTCCTCCAGCATCTAGTGCCAGATCAACTAATTGACCAAATCTATTTTTCATCAAATAGAAGAAAATGGATAATATTTCTATCTATGAATGATTAATCACCTCTGAACTATGAACTCATTGCTCGTCAATACAGCTGTTCCCCAACTAAATCTCTCAGCACCAAAACTTCTTCCCATCTCCATTTTTAGACAACAGACATCTTAATTAAAAATTTGTTGCCAGGAAGAAAACTCCATAAACCACAGACAGCAGTTAATTGCATGATACTAGAGGTGGGAGTGTTACTGTTGTCAGTAATTTAAATTATATCGCTCAGAAAACCCATCAATATCTCATGAATTTTAGAAGTAATCTGAAAACTGTTTTACAAACTGGTACAACTTATTAATTTAAATATATTTTAACATAGCTCTTGAAGACATGATAACAAAGTATAATTTTATCAGCTTTAAATTAAGTTAGGCCAATTTCAGCTTTTTGTTATTGTTTTAAGAGAATAGTACTTACAAGTGTACTTTTATTTTGCATCTGGCACCATAGACTTGTGCATATCTAAGTGGCATAGCATGGCACTGACCATTTCACCTTGGATTATGGGGGCTTTGTTCTGCTCCCTGTCCGTGTCCTCCAGCTCAGGGGGCAGGGAACCCCAAGAACAACTGGTCTTGCTATTAAAGCCTGAGAAAAAGAAGTTATTAAGTATTTCAGTCTCTTTTTGTGGCTCTGGATGTCCAGGGTAGAAATTCTGCTGACTTCCCTCCTTACTTCCCCATGAATCAAAAACTGTCAAGACAGCCTCCAACCACAACATGGCATCAGTCCTTCTCTGTTCACAAGCAGGTACAGTGGGCACACCTTCCATAGTTTGCTCACTCACCAGCTGTGTCAGGAAGTTATTTTCTACACACTCCTAGATTGCTGCTCTAGGAACCTCCTACACTGTTTCCTCTCTGCTGTGTTGTATTTCCAGCAGACGTGGTAAGCTGAACTCCCCCATGAGAACAAGGGCTGGAGGTCCTGAGACTTCTCCCAGCTGCTTATAGAATATTTCTTCTGTCTCTTTGTCTTAGTTGGCTTGTCTATAACACACTCACACCAGGGTGTCTGCCTTTTTGGCCTTCCCCCTGATTCTTACCGCTAAACACTTGACTTTCATCACCATCATTAAGCTCCAGGCACTCAAACTCTTCCCTAACATACAGGGCTACCCCACTGCCTGTCCTTCCTTGCCCATGCCTTCCGAAGACTTTGTAGCCACCCATTCCAGCATTCCAGTTGTGAGAATCATCCCACCATATCTCCGTGATGACAACTGTGTGATAGTTTTCTTGGTGTCCAATGTCTTCCAGGTCCTCCTATTTGTTGCCCACTCTGTGTGCATTGATGTTCATGCCAGAGAGTAGAAGGTCAGAAGATGTGCAGTTTTACTTGTCTTTGTTGTAGCAATACTATTTGATACATTTTTCTGGCTTGTCTGTAAGATTTTATATGACTGGCTTAACATACATAAGATGAATTTTTTCAAGCATTTGTATTGACAGCAGTTAAAAATTTGAATGGCTTTTTAAAGCAGTAAATATGATACTTTGTTGCAATAAGTGGAAGCTGATACAGTGACATGAACTGGGCAGTGCATAAATCTAAATTTCTAAAGAGACTATTATAATCAGGTACTTTACTATGTCAGTATCTGACCACTGTTAAGAGTTGATATTGATGTTCCTTAATCATAAGTGAAGGGAAATTTTGAGGCAGAACCATAATCTCTGTGAAATATTGAGTGGCCTCCATCTGAAGTGCAGTGAGAGTTGTTGTCAGAACTGATTGTCTGAGATTTTATCAGAGATTTCATACAACTTTATCATTCATTTTGTTATTAGGAAAACTTAAAATTGATATGGAAGTGATCTAGTCATCTGAGTGCCACCGAACAGGAGTATTGTGGATTGTGTAACTTCCTGACAGAAGCTTGCCCATCCAGGTCTCAATTTACCACTTACAGGGATCACAAAATATTCTAGACAATTTATTCTTGTTGACCATCTTTACCTATATGAAGAGAGTTCATACTGAAACTCATCATTTTGGATGGATTAAATAGTCTGTAGGAGGCTACAAGATTGGAAGTTATGCATATTTCTTTGCAGAATGTAGTTCTAGATAAGCATCCTCTAACCTGTCCAAAAAAGGTTGTGCTATGAGTTTTAGGCTGTAAATAGTCACCATTTTCTAGGTCATTTCCTACAGTAAAACAGCATGAAAATCTCTTCGATAAAAAGGATGATTTGTTTCTTATAGAATATGATTTTTAACCTGTGGACTTGAATATATAATTTTTGGATAATCTTAGGGGAAAAAAAGAAAGAAAATGTTGAATTCATGGAAAAATATAATGTTTATGACTTTTAAATAAATCCTTCTCTGAGAACCTTTTAGGATAGAAAACAGTTCAGAGACATGAAAAGTCATTGTGAATATCTGAGTATCTAAATTATGCAAATTTTTTTTTTCCTTTAAAATGTATTCTCAATATTTTCTTTCTAAATCAAATATTTGTATGGCATCCATTCTTTTAGATTCTGAATATTCTCATGCAACTGCCAAAATCCTGATAGCTCCTCTCTTGAACAGATGTACTAATTGCTAGAAATTTCCTGAGAGAATCAATTCTCCTGAGATTTCCTACATATTTGCCAATTAGTATGGATAGTTGGAGAGGCAGCCAAATTTTTGTGATGTTTATCTGAAGCATATCACTGAGCCTGTTGTGGTTCATCCATTGCTAATGAGAGAATTAAATTTAAGCTGGTGTATGTATACTGTTGAGAATATTATTGGTAAAATCTGTACTACTCAGAATTCAGGGTCCATTTTGTCATTAATTTCAATGGGGCCAGAATTTAATCCATTGTACAAAAATACTGTGTAAAGCAGGTGATTCAAAATGAAGCTACAGACTGTTGCCTGTGCTAGAATTCTTCAATCCTGAAAGAAAATAAAGTACATAAAAGGAACACAGCAGTGAAAATTTTTTAAATTCCCTATTACGTTTCTCATTGGGGAAGTTGTATATAACACATATATTTGACAACTGCAAAGAAATTCCGTTCTACTTAAATGTTGTCAATAGCAGGTATAAATACAACTAAGATGTGGATGCACCTAGTAATAAATTATAAATAAAAGGGATTTTTTAATCTTTTCACATGAGTAATTTTTTATCATTTGTCATAAAGCCATAAACCCCTTTGACATTTTGATACACTTGTCCTTATTTAGTTTCCAGATATAATTAATGAAATCAGCTGCTCTCCAGGTTTTCCCAAACATCCCAGATTTTGTCTTGGGCATTTAAGCCGTTTTGCTAACCTGGCATTGGAGATGTATTTGTCCTGTTTTTAGTCATATAAATTTATATTCATTGTAGTGCAGATTTTTACAGCCTATTCTCATTATACTGTTTCTTCGTCTTCAAATCTCTTCTTTCCAACCAGCTTGATTCCACTAGTTCAACTACTGCATGCCTTTGCAATGCCCTTCCATATGAGATCATGAACAGTGGATTGGCAGTGTTTTCCAGTCAAAATTAAAACCCCATTTGTTCAGCTTGACTTATGCTTAGTGACAGCTCTGTGTATTTCTCACTGTGATGTGAATACATGAAGGGCACAGTACAGAGATGCACTGAATTATATTGCATAGTGTGGAAAATGCGATTGGAGTAATTACCAGCACCCAAGTTTTTATCCTTGTTTTCATTAAAGTCACTATTATGCCAATGACAGAGATAAATAATAGAATTGTTTGATTAGTGTCTGTCTTGAATAAAATGTGAATGAAAAAGAAACTAATAAAGAACACAGCAAAAATATAATGTAAAAAACCAGAAAAGCACTTCATAACAGGGCAGGTATAAATGTCACCAATGAAGAAAGTCCAAATACATGGTGTTACTTCTTACTTAGGTAAATCCAGTTCATAATATAAAAAGTAGGGGATGCTTGTAAAAAACATAGTTACACAAGATAACCATTATATTTTTTCATGCTCTCTGTTGAATACTATGTTCAATTTCCTCTGTGGTCTAGAACACTTTAGAGCATTTTACAATGCATGGGCCAACTTTGAATAAAACTTTCCAAATATATATAGGATTATTTTCTATTTTTACACTATTTACAAAAATTTTGTCTTGGAAAAAACCTCTCTGAATCAGTTCCAGGCAAAACTCTTCGGTTGTATATTACATAGCTACAATTAGTATTATTTACTGTTCGCTACTAATAATTTTAGTTTTGTTAAGATTATTTTCACTATTGTATTTTACTGGTGTAGCATTATCTTGGGTTTACTGCTTGTGTCTCTGGAGGAGCTTTAAAATTATGGCGTGCTTTTCAAAGTCCATAGTACTTCTCCAACTCTTGGGTAAATGTCAAAGTTTGGCCACACTTTCAACTATATATTCAGTATTCCAGTCTGGGAATATACTGATGTTTTATAAGGGATGCAGCTATGTTTCATAATCATGTACAGATCACAAATCTTCATTAAATACTCTATCCACAGATGGGCTGTGTACAGTATTCACCTGGTTATTTATGAATGTACCTATTTCAACATCTTCTACATGTCCTGTTTGAAAAATTGATAATTCCTGAAAGGGTTATTTTCCTTACATAGAAGTCATGATTCAATAGCTTGTTCCAATTAAAAAAAAATGTTTAAATGTATTCTTTGGAACTTTTATGAATTGAAGATGTGAAATTTAAATTAGCTTTTAACTGGTCTGGCTCTGTGGAAGTGAGTGGATCTAGGTTAATTTTCATCAGTTCAGAATAAGTAAAAAATATTTACATTTAGAAAATTATCATCACAACAAGCTGATTTTGCAGAGTGATTAAAATTATAAATTAATACTTTTTGACAAGAAAGTAACACAAATTTTTGAAAGTCTGAAATCAGCATTTTGCTTTAAAACAACTCAGCAAGGACCAACTGCTTCAAGAAAGAGCAAACCTTATAATAAAAATTCCTTTTCTGAGATGCAGTAAAGAATCAATATTTAAAGTCTACTGTTTGGCAATGGCATTGTTTAATGAACATGGCAATAATGAGTTGTGTGGAGCGCCCTTCACACTGAATGGCAGTAGTGATAGGAGAGTAACAGCACAAAATTATAATGCTATGAAAATAGTCAACTTCTTATGCAAGTAGAAGTAACACTGTCAGAAATGTCATTAGAACATTGTAGTCTGGGAGCGCTATATTTGGAAATAACCATTCCATAGATGACTATCACAGCATAATTGATTCAGTATTCATAATAATTTTTTACAATAACAGTTAAATTAAGCATTGGTCATACAGAACTACACAGCATTGACAGTGAATTGTCATAACAGTCAGAATTGCCTTCTCATGCTCCCAGTATTCTAAAAATTGCAACTATTTAAATTGTAAAATACCTGTAACAGTTTTCTAATATTTTTTTTAATGAGAAGGGAGACTCATGAAGACGAACTAAAAAGAAGCTTTTTTTTTTTTTCATTTGACAGGACATGTATAAAAAAAATTAAAAATTGTAATTCTCAGGAATAATGAACAACATAGAAAAATATTCGGAATATAACTACAGTATACTAGAAGAAAACAAAAAGGTAAATTCTTTGTAAACATTTCAATGTGTGATTTGAATACTGAGACTCATAAATTCTAATCCCTTGAGTGTCTCAGAACTTCATAGCCTTGTAGGGATCTAAATCACATTTTAAATCTCCCCTTAACCTTAAGTCTGTAAGTGAAAGTTGGTATGATTTCTAAATCATTTAGATGTATTTGAAAACATTACTTCTGGCTAAAGAAATTACTGGAGCTGTTTCATTACAAAGATTTCTTTGACTGCTTCTTTTATATAATGTAGTAACAAAAGAACAGAGAGAAGATGTAGGTCTCCAAGTTAATTTCAAAGTTAAAAGGTAGATTTTCTGTTCCTTATCAGCTGGACACAAAAATTTCTGCTGATCTTTGACAATGTGAATCTTTGAAGTATATTGGCTATTATTTTCTTCATTCACAGTAAAAACAGAAAAGTACATTAACTGGTGCTTTCATTTGCAGTATGTGATTCCGAGTGCAGAACTCGATCTTATGAAGATCTGTAGTTGCTGATAAGAATTAACAGTGTGAAAGATATGCTTGGCCTGTAGTTATGCAGCCTTTTATATTTCATGTAAGACACAGACAAGAATACGCCACGTTCAGTCAAGTATTTGATTACTAGGCTGAAAAGCTGTTACATTAGTATGGAAGGTAAATGATAAAATTCAGACTGTTGCAGTGAACTGAGGAAAAGGATGAACAAAAACAAACAGCAGGCTGCACATCTCTTCTAACCAAAGGAAAAAAAGCCACATCTATGTTAATCCAAATACAATGTAGACTGATAAACATATAATCTCAGTAGACAAGATATAACCTGTCTTTCAGAGCTAAGGAAGGAGGGGAGGGAAGAAAAGAACAATAGCATAGATTATGTGGTGTTTATAATCTCTAGATATACATAGCTAAATTTAAGAAATGCAAAAGTGCATAAAAGCTATTCCTTCCTTTGTGTCAGACATTTCCTTTGCTGATTTCAGACAAGGGAACCTTGTAGTATCTGAAACTGCAAATCCTACTCCAGAAATTGAATTCACCAGAGCGTAGAGGATTAAATAGGGCTGAAGTATGATCACCAGAAAGAAGCTCTGAAGCAAGAGTTACAAAAAAGAAAAAAAAAAAAAAACCGAAATCAATTGGTTGATGTTTAAACATAATTGGTTGATTCCTCTCTTCTTTTTCCAGAAGATGAAAACAGCCTCTGCTCTGCCCAAACATTTCAAAATTTTTCTTTAATGTCTCAATTTCTTGAATGTTAGACCTGATTTTCTGTCCCACTGCTCTGCATGGCACACCAAATTTAAATGTTAGTTAATCACAGAGCAAACTCCTCAGAGGCCAGTACACATGGCCATGTGCTGTCCAGCTCTCAGCTCTTTCCCAGGCAGCTCTTCATACACTGCTAAAAACACTCTCACTGCTATGGTAAAAGCCTTAATTTTGTATAACTCTCAGGAAACCTAGGCTGTACTATCAGAAAGTAAACACGGTGTCTGTAATTCCTGCAGTTGAACAAGTGAGACAACAGAAAGAGGAGGCTCATATATATGTATAGCTCTGTTGACTAGTTTTAGAAAAGAAGAAGCAGATGCCACAAAGGAAAGCTGCATTCTTTCTCTGGTGATCCTTTTCTGATGGAGTCAAACTAATCCAAAATTTTGGGCTGACAAGAAAAGGACAATATTGGAAGGCAACTTACTTAAATCTGGATTGATTCCGGCAGAAGCATAGCTCTCTTGCTTGAAAACATCAAGCAAAAGACTGTGGGAAAATAGAAGTTTAAAATATATAAGGAGGTATAATATTCTTCTGTGTTTGTACTAATATCTTGAATTTTTCTTAAGATTTTATTTCCCAATTTCCACACATCTGAAAATAATTGAAAATATCAGATTTTCAGGAGGTGTTAAGTATTTGTCTTTAAAATCTTGGCTTCCCTAAGGCCTCTTTTTCCTTTAAATGAGAAAACCTGAAAGAAAGACACCATAAATCATTATCTTAAGTTCTGGGAGAGGTGAAAGCTTTGTGGTGAGGTATGGCTGGAAGAATTTTATTTCTGTAATATGATATAGAATGTCATGTTTACATTAAAAAATGAAGCACAAACAGGATAAGTATCTAACCAAAATAAGGAACCTGTTGATTAAACAGATTGCTAGCACCTTCCTCACTCCCTCAATTCTAAACAATATATCATGCTTCTCTCATGACTAAGGTAAAAGCAATGAAATCATTATGTATTGAAAGACTAGTAGCCAGCAGTTCATAATTGTTTATGACTGCTACAACTGGGAAAAAAAAAATCCCCATTATACTTCTGATTCATTTTCATGATCCATTGACCAGCTGATATGAAAACCACCATTAATGAAGCATGAGATTTCATGCAGTTTGGCCACCCAGCAGGAGATGTGCTTCACCTTATACTGATTCTCTTTTAACTGAGCTCCCACAGCCAGGAAAGTCAATGTGTTAAGGACACATTAAAAAAAAAAAAAAAAAAAAAAAAAAAAAAAAAAAAAAAAAAAAGGTATGTATATATAATTAAGTCTTCTTTGGATATCACTGACAACTATCACACTGCTTCTTAGAGTGACAGGTTTCAACAGAGCATTGCCCTGTGAAATAGAGTACAGAGCCACACACTGTGAAAGGAAAAGTGTAAAATCAAAGGAGTTTTGTAACAGCAACTATTCAGTGAGGTTTTAGGTATTTTTAACAAAAGCAATCCAGGGCTTTTTCTTTCTCATAAGTAGTCAGTACTGGAAGCAAATTATATTTTATATATATTAACTCAGTAACAACATTAAAGCACATGGAGTTATTTTTAAAAGAAGACTTTCACATTTACTTGAACATGAATGCATGGACATATGTGATAGAGTTTTTTAGGCATGTCTTTGTACATATTACTTATATCTTCTTCCTAAACCAATCTCATTATAGAAAAAAACCTCTTTGATACATCTGCACAACAGGTATGAAATAATGACCAAAAGCCTAAATCTAGTTCAGCCCCCAAGAATCCATTAAGTATTTCACTATTACCCTCTGAATATCCTGATCACTTAAGATGAAGAATGAACTGAAGAGTGTTGTTGAACTGTATATGAAAATTAACAAATTGTTTTAAAGTACATTCTTATTTAATTTTGGTATTCATTTCCATTTTAGCATCCCAAGCTTGAATTTTCAAAATGCTGCTGAATTAAATACTACTGAAACTGAAGTACAAAATTTGCAGAAGATATCAGTGGGGTGGTATTGGGCATCTGGGGGATGTGTGGCAACAGTTATACTCCCCCAAATTTACCGATCAGATTTCAAAGTCAAGAAGGCACCATTTATTACTCTGTTCATTGTAATGAGATGAGAGGATGATCGGCACTTTGTAGGAAAGGTTTTTAGCTGTTCAAAGAGCAATAGAAAGATGTAATTTCATGACAGTAAGATATTTCAAATACACTCTAGATTATTACAGAGATTATTTTAAATAACTCATGTTATTACAGAGATGCTTGGGTCAAAAGGAATCCAAAGAGTAAGCAACAAGAAACTTTGTAAAGTGCTGTTAATTAATATGGGAAGATATACACAGCCTAGTAAAAAGTAAACATATTCTTTTTGTTTCATTCTTTTGTTATACTCAGTCTATACCAAAAATTATACCCCATCTATTCCTATCACTGCTGTAAATAATTTATATAGGGTCAGACGGTCTAAGGGGGGAAAAAAAAGACTAAAATTCCAAACAACTCCCATTGTTGTTTGGTATGACAAACCTGTGCATGTCTTCTCCCCTTTTAGCTCTGCTGTGGGATATAGAAAAAGCTTAAGGTAAAAGAAAAAGCTGGAAAAAAATTAGCATCCCAAATTCTGACTAATCAGAACAGAGAGACAAATTTATAGCAACAAAAGCAAACTGGCTTAAGGAAAGAGCAACAAAGTTTAATTCTCTGAGTAACTGAAAACAGAGAAATTTTAATTGTTGTATGTGCCTTCTAAAGATTGAAGTGTAAGGACTAAATATTATAATAAACGACAGCTGGGTCATAAGGAAATAATGAGGTTGTATTAACTGAAATTGCAAAATTACATTACAAAATCATATGCAATAGTGATTGTGATTTACTCATAATCTCGGCACCATTTCTGAACAGCTTAGTATTAGCTACAGTACTTCCACCCTGATGCAGTTTTTAATTTCTTCCAGTCCGTCTTCCTTCTTAGAAAGGCAAATTGTGCCTGAAGACTTCCAAGTTAATGACCTGCTGAGTGAAGCATGCTCACAGGCTGGCTACAGCTTGTCTCTGTATTTGTAGGTGTCACTGACCACTCCAATGTGTTGAACAAAGTATTGAGTCTGAAAGTATAAAAAGAAAAGCAATAACTTCCATTTTACACAGAAATACCAGGGGAAACAAAATGGAGCTTGGAGTCTACAAGTGAAATTGGAAATTGCCAGTGTTAACTTACCTGAACACTCCTATTTTCCTAAAAACTTTTGCAAGACTTTAAATGACTACAGGTAAACAGTGCCTCAATTTTCTCATCACTGAAATATGTCATTTATGTCTATATTAGAGTTAACACATGAACTGGTGGATAGTGAGTGTTTAGTTTATTTCAAATTTTTTTGGTGGCCCAAAGGTTTGTCACAGCTGTTAAGGTTAAGAAACATCTGCCAGAAATTGTCTTTTAAATAAATATAGAGAATTCTATAATGAGAAGATGTGAAGAGTGTATTATGAAGAACTTCTCTTGGAATTCTGACATTTATTGAAATAAAATAAAAACCCCCACAAAAATAAGGCAATTATTAATATGAAATTAAATAATTATGAGATGCCATTTGCTTGAGTTGAGTTATTAATTGGGTGATATGACAGAAACTCTACAGATTTATACATTTAAAAAGGAATTAATTTTCCAACAGAAATTTAAAAATTCTGAACATGGCATTAATGAATTCAGAGGCTTTCTTTGAGAGAATAATGAACAAAATTGTCTTCTACAGTGCTGAAGAAAATAAATAGCTTTACAAGTGTGTAGAAAGATAAAAATAAATTGGTCACCTGTAAAACCCTCTTATTTTAAATATCTAGTCCTTAAAAATCTAATTCAGTTCCATTTTCAGAACATCTGGCATAAAGCCAGGCATATCAAGTTTAGTACCACATTGAAGATTATCAAAATTCTGAACTCAATTAATGTTGAGATCTTTTAACCGTAAGTTTCATTACAGTGCTACTTAGATAACAAAGGCAGGTGTAACAGTTCTGCAAGGTGATGAAATGAGCCTTGGAAAAGAATTGTGAGTTTGCAAACATAATAAAAAAAGGGTTCTGTGGGTTATGAAATACCCCAGGCATCTCCCTGGAGCCTTGAAGTAATCAGGAGAATATTTTGGTCTGTCCTTTAATTTCAAAGGTTTTTGTTCTGCAGAGAGAATAGAGTTTCATAAATGACAATTTTTAATGAAACACTCTTTATCTTAAAAAAATAATCAACCAGTTAATATCTTCATACAAGGCTATCTCAAAAGACATCTCTGACTGAATCAAGAAAGGAGGAATGAAGGTTGCCCAGTCTGTTACTTATCCAGGCACAAGTGAAATAACAATGAGACAAACAGTGGAAAGGGTTCTCATTCTTTCTTCTGTAAATAGAGGCAACAAAGGAAAGAAATTTTAGTCTGCAGGAAGGAAGAAATGATTGGGGTGGAAACAGGAGACAGAATGGATGCACACTGCTGTTGATGAGCAACAGGCACCTACTCCTAATAAGGATATCTAGCCTGCCTGACCTTACCATGGAAACAAAAAATGGAGAAAGAAATTAGCAGGAGATAAAATTAGCCAATTATCCTTCTGCAAGAACTTATGCTTGTACGACCATGACAGACCCTAGAGGAATCCAGATTATCGAGACTGCCTTTTCTCCCACGTGTTCATGTAGTGGGTGCTGTTTAAAAGTTAGCCAATAGGGAATAACAGATTTATTGTCTGTTTTTATAAAATATTCACAGACATTGAGCTGCAGAACGTGGAAAGATGTTATGAAGATACCCATGTTCCAAATACCTCTATAATTTGGCACGTATAAATGAATGATGTGTTCCTCTTCAGTGAAATTGCTTTGGCTGCCTATAACAAACACATCTGAATACCACTCTTTTTTAATAAGGTATACTTAGCTGATAAGGTATACTTACTTACTTTTTTAATAATGGATACTTAGCTCTACTTGTATTGCAAAAACTGATCAAAATCTTGGGCTCCTGGCTCACTACAAATGTCATTTTTATTGGTATTTTTCTGATTTGTGGTAAATGAAAGGATCCTAGAGATCTCTTCATTGATGACCATGAGCATGTTTTCCGTGCTAAGGAAAAATATTTCACTAAACCTTAGGTAAAGAACTGTAGATATTCATTTGCTAATATGCCAGAAATATTTCAGAGGCCTCCTAAATATTTGGGAAAAAAAGTCATCAGATACAAAAATTCTCAAATAGAAGATTAAACGTTTAATAGATAAATAGACAACTGTTGAATAATTGATGAAGAATAGATTTTTTTTATTATGCTTTTCTTGGTAGTTTAGACTAGACACAGTATTCAGATGGGATCTAACAAGTGCCAAACAGAGGCCAATAGTTCCTCCCTTTGGTGCCCTGTCTGTGCCCCTGTGAATACCTCCAGGCTGCCACCACACACAGCTGGCTTATGCTCAGCTTGTGTCTGCCAAGGCGCCCAGATCCCTCCCTGCAGAGCTGCCGCCTGTCAGGCAGTCCCCAGCCTGTGTCCCTGCACCGGTGCTTCCAGTCCCAGAGTACCAATGGGCATTTTCATTCATTTGTTTTAGTGGTGGTGCATTCAGCCATAAGAAATATAATTTTCCTGGCATAACAGACAACCTACATCTCAACAGAAAGACAATACTGCGACACAGCCTTCTCTGTTTCCCACTCTGCACCCCACCCCAGAAAGCAGGTTGAGTATCTGCAAGGGCTTAAGAGGACAAACAGCTGAAACAATGGACCCCAACTGATCATACCATATAACAACATGCTCACTAATAAAGCTTGGGAAGTAGGCTAAGTTTTTCCAAGGTAACCATTACTTAGAGCCAGGTTACCATCAGTCTGCTGGCAAGAGATGGCTTGGAATTGCATTTGCATCACCTGTTGGGTTTTGGGTGGGTTTTTTAATTCACTTATTAAACTGCCCTAATTTCAGTCCATGATTTTTTTCTTGTATTTGCCCTTCTAATTTTCTTCCCCATCATCCTGAAAGTGGGGAGTGAACAATTGGCTGGTGGGTGCTTAGTTGCTAACTGGGATCAATCCCTCACACTCTGGGACTGAACAAGTTCTGTTTCTGAAAGATAAGATGCATATGCAAAACAGAAGATGTTATCATTCCACGCACAAATATTTTTATGATGCAGTTAGCTTGACTTGTTCTGAATAATTTTGAATATTGCTTATTTTTCATATATAGTTTATTTTTATATATATAGTCATTGAGAATATTTTTGTGTTTTTCCAAAGGTATCTATGTGTTAGTTGCAGTCACCTGTGTAGTCAGAAAAATTGTAGCCTTGATCTCCCAAGTATCATATTGTTTCCTGCAAACAGGAATAACAATTGAATATCTTGTAGGCATTTTTAAAGCACTTCAACTATAGAAAATGAGTCAATATATCTAAGTCTTTATTATGAACTTCTTTCAAACTTCTGGAGAATGGAATTAACATTCAAAGATAAGGCTAGACTTGACACAGAGATGTTTTATAGTTTTATGGTCATTTGAATTGGAAATGAGAAATATTTATTTTCTAGCTTGGAAAGGGTGTCTCATGAGGACATATATATTTATAAGTGTTCTTAACTTTAGAGGTTTGAAATGTCGTGAAAGTAATGAAAGTCATAAGCTCTCCATTGCTGGAGAAAATAAGCCTTATGTTATGTATTGACATGAGATCTAGCTGTTAGGCAGAATTGAAGCCAAATAAGAACAATTTTCCATCTAATTCTTAATCTTGATTTGGGTTTCAAATTCTCTCTGAAGTTTCACACCCCTGACCACAGTGACAAGACTGAAATTTAATGACAGGCCAAATTATAAAGCTTTCAAAATGAGATTTAAAAAACTCACAGAACAGTCAAAACACTTTTCCAATGTTTTCCAAGGCTATTGATTCCACAGAAGGTGACAGATCCCTCTAATATGTTTTAAGTTCAGCAAAATTTTGTAAGACACCTTGACCTTTGCTTCAGCAATGAGAACAGAAGTTACAGGGTAATCTTGCCCATCTTTCTTACCAATGGAATAGCCTTTTGATCTAAATGCAGGCTAATTTATTCCTCTGCAAACTCAATATTCAAATAAATTACATATATTTGTCCCCAGACTAGGCTCTTCCCTGTTTGAATTTTGATTTACTTGGCTGCTCTTTAACATAATTTGCAAAAGTTTTGGCAATTCACTGACTCATCGTGTCTCCTTAGCTCCATAGTTCAAAGATATTCCATAGAAGAGGAATTTTCTCAAAACTCATACTTTAACATTTAATAGGTTCAGATATGAAAAAGTAATTTGGGTTGAAAATATGTAGTTTTGTTATTTAAACAATAACTGAAATTCCACCCACAATTTGTTTTCTGCTATTCAGAGACCTTGTTGATACAACGTAAGAGAGAAAAAATGTTTGTTCAAATAGCAAATACAGATTAAATTACTGTATTTATCAGCACCAGGATTTTAGCAAGATATTTGGAAGTCTTCTCTTATGAAAGAGGACATTTTCATAATAACGAAAACAGGGGAAAGGGGATTTCCTGGGCTAAAGGGAGAATATCAGAAGGCTTCACCTGCTAGTAGGTGTTGTGGGTTTCAGAGACAACTGGTTCTTCTGAAGATAGACAGGAAAGTGCCTGGAAATAATCTTCACAGGCATGTAGAATTCAAAAGGTAAAACTGTGAAGCAGTAAAAAGCTGGAGTGTGGGAAATGTTCCCACTGATTAAAAGAAATGCATCCTGCAGCAGAATGATAGGATTTGTGCAAGGTAGTCTCATACATTGGTGTTGTTCTTTGGTTCTTTTTCTAGGAACTAAAACCCCTGGGTTTCCACTTCCCAGCAGGTTGGCTATCATGAAGGTCATCAAGGCTATTGATGAGTAAAATGCTGAGTTTTTTTCCTGCAGGAAAAAAAAAAATCTTCTATTTCTGTTGACTCTTTATAATTGATTATGGTACTTAAATGTCACAGCTCTGAACCAGCATCACAGGACAGAGACCTGCACAGCTGTAAAATATTTTAAAAGTTGTGTATCACAAAGCTTAAAACAAGACTGAATCAAGAAAGGAGGAATGAAGGTTCCAGTCTCTAAACAAGAAGTATGAGAAGAAGATGAAAATTATGGATATGTGTGCTGCCCTGGCAGTCAGTGATTTTGAAACATTAACCATCTAAATAATGTCAAATTTTCTGGAGAAATTCTTGACAAATGAAAACAAAGAAGATTTTGACAAGTAATGATGCAACACATGGACTTGTACTTAAGTTAGAGAATAAGAATTATAAATAGTACTGAAGCTGTTTTCCTCAATGCTTAGCCAAAAAACAATGGGAGCTAATGTCTGATATTATTAGATGTTCCAGGTAACTTTTTGGTAGAGAATAAAGAATGGTAAGTAGAGTGAGAAACTGTGATTGATGCCCTTAAAAGCAATGTCTCTTCAGGCAGGTTATAGAAAGGTAAATCTGAGGAAGAAGATGAAAACAAGGAAGTATTTATAGTCTTGGTAACAGAGATTATAAATAAACTTTGTAGTGGTATTTAATATAAATCCCAGAAAAAAAAAAATTATCAAGTGTGGGTGGTATGGTGTTTTAGTAACTAGACAGGAGTTCACCTATCAAAGGAGTTGTTTCAGAGGTATTATACAAAACAAACTGAAAGATTAGTAAATTTATGAATTAATGATGATATCCAGATGGAATTGGTTGACATTCAGGATGATGATGTCAACAGCATATAAGAGTGCTCTGGGTAGATAAGAACAGTTCAGGACAACCTTTTGGATAGAGAAGAATGTGAGAAGAAAAACTGTAGAAGCATTATGTATCCACTGATTTTAATGGTGGAAGAGTAAATGGAGATGAGATGGTTACAAAAAGTGCAAAACAGAATTGCCATGACCAAGGTCAGGGGAAGAAAGAGCTTGAGGCAGAAGAAGAAAATAAAGGAATTAGAGGCAAGAAAAAACGATTGGAAATGGATGGATAAATCAGGTGTGAGCATTGTAGCAAGAGAAAAATGCAAAAAGTCCAAAAAACCAAACAAACCGAGGGAAAAAAAACCCATGAACCCAAGACAATGACTCATCAGATGAATTAGCATTTCTCAAATGAAAGTCTTTCCCAAAACACCTTCCCTATATTAATTCTATACAAATATACTACATATATTCAGTTTTGAATTCTTCCAGAATTTTCTGGGTGGTGATTTTTGAAACTGTGTGATGGGCAATGTTGCCCATTAAATTACTTCCTGCAATAACAAACACTTCTTTTATGACTCTGCATAGCTGACCAAACACGTACTTTTAAGATCATTTTAATAGAGTGGCATTGCTGCTGAAAAGAAATGAAGTGAAAATTCTGGAAGGCAAAGTCCAGGTACAATGAGATTTTAATTAGGTTTCAGGTCAAGGCATACTTCAGCTTTCACTGAAGAAAGAGAAGACTGCTCCTGATTACAGAAGAATTGGATCAAAAATGCATGACAAGATGAAGATTCCATGAGAGTTCTTTGTATTTTGTTCCCTTTAATAGAGGAGACAAAATCATTATTTTTATTTTAAGGTTATATTAAGATTTGGACTTATTTTCATAGGTTTTATAAAGCAAAAATATAAATGCCAAATAATTTGTTTTGTTTCCTCTGCTGTGTCAGTTTTTTCCTTATTTTTTCACTAGACTAGAAAAAGCAGAAGGAAAACAATTTAGAAGAGTCTTGAGGAAAGTGATACTTAGATCCCATTTTTAAAAACATTTCCCTCTCCCCTTTATATTTTTCTGTCTTCAGCAAACATTTCTTCCATCTATTGCCTTTTAGGAAGTTGCTTTAAATAGTTGCAGTACCTTCCCTGCATGGGAAGAACCAGACATGTTGTTATCTCCCTGCCCTCTTTGTTGAGTTTAGGACAATGAAAATTCTTCTATTCTCTGCCTTTTACTATTTCCTGAAACAGCTGTCTCTGTTGATAATTGAATATAAATGAGAAAAACTTTTTCAATAAAGTAGTGTTAATCAAAAAATGAACAGTAACTTGGCAATGTCAGAACTGGCGGTCATTAAATCTGCCATTTATGTAGTTATAACTTGGAGTGTTCCTTTCTGTGAAGCCATGATGATCAAGAATTGTACAAAATATTACCTTGCAATGAGTTTTTCCTTATGGCTTTTTTTCAAGTGAAAAGGCCTTCTAAGCTTCTAACTGGGTTAACAGGAATTGATTTATAAACTAACAAATACATAAATAAAAGATGTGAATACTGAAGATGCCTGTGGTCAAAACTAATTAATATGTGGATTGTTGGAAATCATCAAGATAAGCTATTTAAACTGATTTTTTTTTTGCTTATTTTCTAACTGCATAAACACATAATGCTTGATTCTCCTTGCAAGCCACAGATACTAGAAGAAAAGTCAGTTGGAAAAGCAGCTAGTCAGTTTGCTAGAATCACTTCTTTTAGCTCAAAAATAGGAAAAAAATCACAAAGCTATTAAATACGGGGAAAGCCAGATTCTACAGGATGAATTGAACATAATTGCAGAAGCACAGGCATTTCAAAATGCCAAACCTAAAAAATCCTTCATTTTCCTCCATCAAGCTTTCTATTGTCTGCATCATTATTTCCATATCTCACAGAACAATGGGATGAATTGTTGTGTCCTTACCTTCTCCCTGCTTGCCTTGCAGCGAGCACTACATGGCTTCACTACAGGGTTCGACTAATGTGAGGACAAGACAAGGTAGCTTGTAATTTTCACATGAGTAAACATGTCAAAGTAAACTCTTTTCTCCACGACTTTAACTTGCCCTAGTAACTCAGATTAAAGCAACAAGCACCTTTGCTTTCACCAAAAATTTTTGTTGTATCGTGATTCCTTTGAACTAAAAAAGGAATATCAAACTTTCTCTTTTAGTTACATGGAAACCAGAATTGTTCTGGGGTAAGAGCTTTAGCACTGTCTTGAAGAGAAGAAAGTATTCCTGTGTCATCTATTTCTCGACTTTTATTACATTTCTAACCTGTATTTATCTTCTTCTCTCAAAAAAATTGGTGTCATTTACTGTCACCCAAACAACCACAAGTTGAGCATTACAGCTTTGCCCAAATAACAGCTGGAATGAGCTGAAAATACTAGTATGAAACACATTCAGTTATGAGATGGTGCTTGACAAAGGGCAGGCTGTCAACTTTGTCCCTTAGTCACATTTGAATTTGAAGAGAACTCAAGCAGAAGAAGAAATAAGGACGACAAGGGAAAAGTAGGTTAAGATAGGAACAAATACAAGGAAGTCTGGGATTACATAGGGCCAAGTAACTTCCATGCAAGCAAAAATTTTCTTTTTTTCTACTATATATGAAATAATTTGGCATAGAGGAGTAATTTTTGAAGCCCTTTTGTCAAGTGACAGTAAAGTCTTAGACCCTAGCAGTACAGATAATAATAAAGCCCCATACTTATTTAAATAAATAGGACTGTTTCTCTAATCATCCTGACCTGAGACAACTAATAGCTGTAAACCCTTCTAATTGCTTCCTAGAATAGGATTACTTTCACCTGACTGAGTAAACTGACATTTTAAATTCCCTTTTTACAATATAATAGGATATGTTCTGTTCAATGCTGCGTTTCTAATGTCCCAGTGTCTGAAAGAAGCACATTGTGAATTTCATTCTAAATACCAAGGCAGGTATTTAAGTAGATATCCCAAACTAAAAGAAAACACAACAAAAGCAAGGATTTAACTTTCAATGAGGAAGGAGAGGCAAGGAAACCTGTCAGCTTGTGTAATCCTTAATAATCAGAATAACACAGAAGCAATATAAACTTGCATCAAATTCACCTACCTGGTATGCAAACCTTGTCCCAAAGTAATTTTATTTTCTTAGAGTCACATTTTGCATGAAAAGATCACACACTGTCTGCAGGGATTCTCTCTGCTGAATGAAAATGCTCAGATGCAAATCTTGATGCTACTGGAGTGGTAAAAGTCGTAGGAAATATAAAGACCAGACTTGGGGATATATGCAACAGCTGTTTGTAGCTGGGTATGATGAGAAATACAGAAAATATGGCATATATTTCTCAACAATGCTACTCAATTATAATAATTGAAACTGCCAAACTTAGAATTTTGTCTAGTTACTCAAATATGTAAAGATGATAACTTTTTCCACCAAATTCTTACTGAAGAATGAACAGATCTTATTGAAGAACTTGAAATATAAGGTAAAGAGAATGACCTCAAGGATATCAGTTTGCCAAGGTTACATATAACTTTGTACAACTGAGTTATCCCACAAAGTCAAAGGAACATCTCATCTTAGAAGGAGTTAATCTTAGAAGCCTAACTTTTGAAGTTAAAAATATTACTCATATATAAGTTAGTTGACTTCCCTCTTATAGTTCCTCATCCAAAAAATTTATTTCAAAAATTTTTGGAGAAACTTTTGTAGAAGCTGCAACTTCTTCCATTGAAACTCACTGGCTACACAGTTGACTCCAGAGGGAAAAAAAAAACCAAAACAGAAGGAATGAAAAAAAATGTTTGGAAAAATAGAAAAAGTCACTTCAGATGAAAATAAGCTATATTTAATTTATTCCCGAATCCAGAGGAACTGTCCTGTGGCAACGTATGATCCACATGTTCAAAGAGTGTTGAAATATGTTGAAAGCACTGGGCATTAATCTGGGGCTCAAGTGAATGAAACCTCAAAACATCTTGAAAAATTGGAGGTTAATGCTTGGCTCTATAACCATCATAAGATTCGTTCTGAGCTTGGGTAGTTTTAGAGTTTCAGCCAGAAAGTATAAATGTCCTTCAGAAGATTTCCAGAATTAAAAGTGATCTTAAAAAAATTAAATACATTACCACATTAATATGTAAAAGCTAAAAAGGCCTTCTCATGAGAAACTCATAAAAATGTTTCCTCTCTAGCTTCATTGCAAAAGAGTTTGTTAGTTCAGAGTCAACTTAAGTATTTTAACACCAGTTCTTATTTCTGTTAATATAAATTTTAGCAATACATTTTATGAATGTGTAGGGGTTGATCTTTTGACAATTATATCACTACAATAACTTCTTTGGAAGCATAAATATGCACTTCCAACTTTTCCAAATTCCTTTGAGAACCTCCTATGAAAATATTTCAATCATAGACAAACAAAAATCAAAGCCATTCTGGAAGAAAATGTTATAAAATATTTATCACAATTCAAGGATTTGTATTATGAAATTTCAAGCTAAACTGAACATTAAAAAAAGAAAAAAGAAGCTTTACTGCTTTTGGTATATTTGTATTATCCGGATTTTTGTTTAACTCAGAATAACGGGAAAAATGAAAGCATGCTGACCAAATTGAAATGCTTCTACATCTGATTTAGATTTTCAAGCGTATCTTTTAGTTCAAGGCTGAACATTCCATTATACTGCACTAGAAATACAAGGTGTATTTCTTCAAATAATGCAGTTTGCACATTATTGCTTTTATAAGGTGATTCACATTGTAACAATGTAGCAGGGGAACAGCTCCTTCTGTTATCTAAAATTAGGGATGTTACATGCAATTTAGACAAAAAGATGGTCTCTTCTGCAGACACATTCACTTCTGCTTGTTCAGCAGTGCCATCCCAGTTACATGCAGCTGTACTGTGAAATAGGTGGACTTTTCAATGGAAAAAGCATCAGCTGATTTCCAGGTTGATTTCAGGGTAGCTGGGCTGATGAAATGGTTGCTGAAGGCAGTGCCACAGATACTGTGAGAGGAGCAGAGGAGTAAGAATGGCTTGCTAGTGAGATGGGAACTTGCACGCATCTAGTGGATTAACCAGAACTCTACTGCCAGCACAGTCCCATATTCCTATCTCTTGATTCATCTGCCAAAGGCACTGCTGAACAGTGGCCTGTGGGGATGGCACACCAGAGGGAACAGCAGCATCAGTACAAAGGCATCATGCCTTTTAATAGCATGTTAGGGAATTTGACATCTCTGCAAACAAGGTATTTATTAATTTGTGAAGAGGTTAACTATTCATAGGTAGGACAACCAAAACTTGTAAACATTGTGAGGGTACATGGTTCATATAATCAGGATCTTTAAAATACTCTAGGTTGGTTTAGACTCCTTGATGTGAACAACTGATTTTTTTTTTTTTCTGTTAGTTTTGCCTGACATTAAAAAAAAAAAAACAACTTCAAATCAAAAAATAATTTCCATGGAAAGTTTATGCCTTCTGGATTTTTATTTTAGCTTCAATTTAAATAAAATCAAAATGTAGGAAACAAAAAGTAGCTTCAGAAAAGTAGCAGGATTACTTTGTTAAATCATTCTCAAATCCGAATTTAAAAGAAAAAATGTTTGTGTTTGGCTCATCACTTAAATTTTCCATCAAAATAAACAATTTTCAGGTTGCTTTTTGATGATCAAAAAGTACTTCTTTGGGTATCGTTTTGATAGAAAGTCATAGTATAAGTTCTCCTGCCTGAATGAATTAGCCTCCCATACTTTGGCTCATGATTAGGAAACCACACTAACACTCGTGCTGTACACACAGCTCTTGTGCACCTGGTGGGACTGACAGTTTATTTCAGAAAGAAAAAGCAAGCGAAGTTGAATAAAATAAGCCTAGATTTCTGTTGCTCTTCCACAAAGAGGCAATGAGTTTTCCATTATCACAAAAATCATGCACTCATGACCAGTTTTTGACATTTCAGCTGCTATCATTATGGTTTACCAGGACTTACGTTCCTGACATTAGGAACATTATAGATGAAGTGCTCCAGTGTTGGGTAAAAAGATGGGGTGGTTTGAAGAAGGAGTTAGTATGTGACCACAGGTGGGAAGGAGAGAGGAGTAAAACTGGTATTGTAAGGAATCTGGAGCTGCTCCGCATGTTGCAGTCATAGTACACATCAAAGCATTAGAGAAAATTTCCAACTTTTCTATTGGGGAATTCACTTATTTTATCACCTTGTAGTCCACAGCAGTGCTACAAGGTGCTAATGTGCTCTGGTGATAAAGCATTAACCAGCGAGTATTCAGGAAAAAACTGGATGTCAAGTTACCGCTTTAAAGTTTAATGTCTAAGCATCAAATTTTCACAAATTCATAAATAAATTAATGGTTCTTGACTGTTTTCTTTGCCCAGTGTGAAAATTTGCCTCTTCTGGAAGCTCTCTGTTCATTCTGTTTGCTGGTTTTGCATTGTGATCTTGATGAGTTGTTTGGTTTCCTTCTTTATTTTTATAAAGGTTTGCATCCTGAGAGGTGTTCTCCTGGAAGCCAAATAGCTGAATCTTGTAGGATGCATCACCACATATTTTCATTTGCATATGTCTCCCCAGATTCTGTTAAAAACATGCCACCTGATTTGCTGAAGTACTGGAAGACTGGAAAAACACCAGAGGAAAACAAACAACCCCCTCACAGACACATTTGCGAAGGCTCTGAGTTTTCTCACTGCGAGATCTGAGAGCATGATGTGCTTGCTCACCACACAGAACATTGCTCAGTCTATCTTCACTAGCATCCATTATTTCCTCTTTTGAAGCTCATGCTGAGTTAAAAGGCTGCTTTGTGTAAAAAGGCAATAATTAATAACATATTTGTATGTGAGAAGAGAGTTTTATTATCTTGAACAAGCAATTAGATGGGAAGCAATGATAATGTCACACTGACAACACTAGTATGTATAAAAAGGAGAATGAGCTAATCTTTCAGTGTCAAATACAAACCTGTTATTTTAATGCCTTACCCAGTACACTTAAATAATAACACTATCATGATGTGAAGTTTATGTTCTGTTTTAAACATATACTTTGTATATCAAATTAATTTAGTATGAATATATTTATTCTTTTTCAATGCTGCTTTGGAAAATATTCTATAATATCATACATCAGTTTCAAAGAGTTGGAAGATAGCTTAATTTAGAGCCTGAAGCTATACAAACTTGATCATATCAGTACAGTTGTCATGAACCAATTTACCTGTCCTTTGAGAATTTTTGATATATCAAAATTTTCACACTTAAAATGAGTCCAGAAAAGTAAAAATCCCTAAAACAAAACAGTGAGAGCTGACTAATCCTTCAGTCTGTACACAGTTTAATTTCACATATTGCATTTTGCATAGGCAACAACAACAAAAACAACAAAAAACACCCTCACACCACTGACTGGTTGTTTTAATTTTTTTTTAAAATTTTCGTTTACATCATTCATTGGCTTTTAATTAAGATTTTTTGATGCCAAAAAAGCCCCATCCCAAGATTAGAAATATTATTAGCACTATTAGAGTCAGCTCTACTAAATGGATCCCCAAATCTACACAGAGAAGAGCCATGGAAAATTGATTTCTCACTAGTAAGAAGATGGGAATTCTGCAACTGGGTATGTGCTTTAAGGCAATTATTAAACGTAAGAAATATAACACAAAAAAAGGGGAAAAAAATCAAAGTATTAATAAATTCTTGTCTAATTATTTAAAATCTGCTGTTGAAGCCAAACTCATATCCTTGGATTTGCAATTCTAAAAAATATATTCATTTTGAGAAAGATGGGAGAACCTGTACTATATATGCAGTAATAGCAAAGACTAACCATGGTAATAGCAAATTCTAAACAAACAGTTCCTTAAGTGTGTTTAAGAGAAACAAAATCATGTTATTTTCTACAAAAATGGACATCCGTTGGTAGCTATTTGCCTATTTATCCTGTGTTTATTATTTACATTTTGTGCAGTAAAATCTTATTGTTTATTAAAAATGAGTTAGTGAAATCAGACCTTATGGCAACACAGGAACACAACAGAATGAAACAGAAACTGTCAGAATAAAGCAAATCTGCCCTGAAGCCCTATTAATCTGAGGCTTTATGACTGGTTGCTCCTTGTGTTAAGATGTCAACAACAGAAGTGTTGTAGGTTTGGGATATTTTTAATCTCTAAAAACAGCAACCATCAGTCAGAGGAGAAATTACATTTGACTAAATGAGTGTGGCTTTCCTTTGGGGTAAAGGAAATGTGTCAGAATTATCACAGTGAGGCTGGCATAGCGTCTGGAATGCATTAATTTATCTTGGAGGTCTTTAATGTCTCCAGAACAGTAGTTCACACAGACCACATGCTTTTTCTGACACATTGAGCAATTTCCCAGGAGACCTTGCTTTGCTCTACAGTACCACAAACAGTTTTAGGCAGCTTGACACAGACTGAGTTTCATCAGTGGTCTAATTTCCCTAGGATTTATATTCTCCTTAATGTCAACAATGGTATTTGTCCTTGAGGTAAATTGCACATAGGTGGATTTTAACTCTTTTTAAAAAATTTCTCATTAGAATTATGAATGGCACTGTGGTTAAAGCTGTGGTGATAATGCATAGTTTAAAGCTAATCAGTGACATGTAGAATATTATCAAATTCTTTTCTCTCTCACTGCATCCTTAACTTGAAAGAGGAACAAATTCAATTTAATCTTTTAAGAAGCTTGGCAGAAGGTATATAAACTGAAAGACAAGACAAATAATTTAGAATTGATAAAAGAGAAGTGAGTCTTGAAAAAAATCCCAGAGGGTAGCTTTAACAGACCACAGGTCTTAAGGATAAACAATCATTGCATCCTCCCTGACATGAAGGACCCTTTGGCTGCACCCGTTTTGCAGCTTAAAAGGAAAGAATTAATTTTGCAATACAAGCTCTTCGGAGTAATGCAGATGGAACTAGTTTAATTCATACCCCCTTTTTAACAGTCCTACAACTGTTTTTCTTTGCTATAAAACATCCATTTGAAAGCTAAAGTAGAATAGTGCCTAGGGCTTAGACACAGGAACAGGGCATGCAAGTCCCCTCATACCTTCCCAGACGAAGGAGAAAAAGAGAAAAGCAGTAAGAAGAGAGCAAGTGTTGAGGCAGGATCACAGCAGGGATCTGGTGTGAAGGGACCAACAAAAAGGTGGGTGCTCCTATTTGTAACCACAGAATCACAGAATATTCTGAGTTGGAAGGGAACCACAAGAATCATTGAATGCAACTCTTAAGCGAAAGGCCCATACAGGGATCAAACCCAGAACCTTGGTGTGAATAGCACCATGTTCTGACCAACTGAGTAACCTTAGAGCAGCTGAGCTAATCTCAGGGTCAATGCTTGAGGAGATGAATTGTGACAAGCAATATGGTAAGATCAAGTCAGTGATTGAATCTGCATATTTCATGGCAAGAGAATTTTTAATGGCACACTGTATGAATGCTGAATGCACTGAGATCAAAGCATAGGCATTTCTTTTATTCTGCTGTGTTCTTACACTCTAAGTTTTGTTCAGAGTCATTTTCCTGAACAACTGGACAAGCTTGGAAAACTACACTTACAACAGAAAAGTCAGCAAACCCTATATTAAAACAGTAAAATGACACCACCGTACAAAAAAGCTTTGTTATCTATTTGACCATCTATGAGGGCCTCTCACCTGCAGATTTTCTTATTACAGTGCCCTCAGCTGTCTGCTTGACTTGACTTGACAGGATAGAAGAGAATGACTGTATTAACACCATATACACTAAATAGATCAGCTTATCCTCAAGGCAGTACTGTAACTTTAATGCATATAATGAAGATGGCTTCTTGGTAGCAACTGGGAAACAATGAAGCTTTAAAATTCAATTGAAATTTGTGCAATAGTAATTCGTAATCAAGTCCTAATATCTTGATTGACTACAATATGTTTCTAAAATCAAAACTACAGATTGACTTTTCAGAAGTAACTAAGGTTATTAGAAAATGCTATACTGTTATTTATAAGAGATATAAATTATTTGCTAACAAAAGCAAGGAAAAAATGTTACTGGCAGCTTAACTATTGCAATGCAATACTTGGAGCTTGTATTGCTTATTCCCAAACTTTAACCCTTTCCATCCCTTACACTCACAGCAAGAGATCTCTGGCTATTTAAACTGTATAAGAGAATCATAGAATAGTTTAGTTTGGAAAAGACCTTTGAGGTCATCAAGTCCAACCATTAACAGAGCACTGCCAAATCCACCACTAAACCAGATTCCTAAGCACCACATCTACATGTCTTTTAAATACCTAGAGGGATGGTGAGTAATCTGCATCTTGAGGCAGCCTGTTCCAGTGCTTGACAACTCTTTCCATGATTTTTTTTTCCCAATATCCAATCTAAACCTATACCAAATAATGTAAATTAGTGGCTTACAGCATGCTTTCAAAGCATCTAGCATATTATGTTGCCAAGTTCTACAAAAGCTCTCTATTCACTACAAAAATAGTAATAGGTGATAGTAAAGGCTGATTGTCACAACATAGTGCTGGAGATTCATTCAAACACAAGTCTATAAAACCAGCTGCATCTAAACCACAGTCTGTCTGCTAAAGAAACCTGAGTATTTTGCTGTTTGGGGGACTCAGACACAAAGTAGTCCAATACTCCATCTGGCCTCCATCCTAAGAGGATGCCTATTCAATCCAGGATAATATTTTTAAGCTTGAGTTTTTCTGTACCTCTTAGAATAATGCATTCTTTAAGCACTGTATATTGCTTTTCACTAACATGCAAATATCTTTTGGATTTTGAATAAATTCCAAATCTGAATAAATTTTGGATGTTTTATTAGACAAAAAGATAACCAGATCATGAGACTGCACATTTGGATGCATTTATCTAATATATTTTCCTCTCATCTGCCTCTTCTTTTTATTCTTATTATGAGTTATGCTCCCTGCTGTTTGTTTTTTTTCCCATATCCATACCTAACTTAAGGCGCTCAGAAAACAGCAGAAAAGTTGCTGATTCCAGGTCATGTAAAGAAAATATGTAAATAAAAATGCATAACATTTTAATATTAATATTTATAAGTTTACCTATTGCTGGGTGCACACATAGAGAATGTGGTTATGAACTTTCCATTAAACTCATGTAATATCCAGGAATTCAATATAATCTAGCAAGTATTGCCTCTGATATTTATAAAGAACTCTTTAACTTACACAGAGTCTCCCACAACAGGATCTCCTTTAAAAGGTGTGCTGCTCTGGTTAGAGTAATATTGGCCAAAAATGTGCATATTTTAGAGAAAAGTGAGTCCATGGAACTTGAAGCCACATATTTTTTCTAGTTAAGATAAATCACATTAAATCAATCAGAGTTTTATGAAAATAAAGTCAAGAAAACCAAACACTGTAGTTTAAAGTCTCATAAAACAGGGCATAGGGTTTTCATAATGAAAGAATAGGAATGTAGACATGAGCGCACAATATTAGTTCTCTTTCTTTTCCCATCAGAGAGCAATGCTATTAGGGTTGTCTGAAACAGAATTTTGAAAGTAGTTGAGAGTTGCTCTTTTCAAAAATTTTTAAGCCAAAATTAAAGGCCAAAAAGCAAATAAATTTCTTTAAAAATCAACTGGAATAAATATGGTATTGTTGTTTCAATGGTTTGTTTATTTTTCTACTCTAAAATAATTTTATTTAGAAAAATCTCAATCATCTGCATACCTCCTATGCATGCATGTCTAGTAAAATCTATGAATTCACTAAACTTAGCTGGTTTGACCAGGTCAAACTATTTAATAGCAATGCTTATTCTCTCAACATTGCTTCATTTCTATTATCTAAATAGATATCTTCTTTTAATTCAACAGTATAGCAAAGCCAAGCTCAGAGATAACACTGATCATATGTTTTATTAAATAGTAACATGCTAAAATCTTCTTTCATGACTGCTTTTTTGGTTGCACTTTCATTCTTTCATCCCTATCATGATGACTAGGAACACACTTAAGTAGCAAGCCTGGGAAAAGATCTACCTGGAATAATTGACATAATTGATCATAGTTTTTTCAGAACCGTGGGAGCTGGAGGACCTGGTTCATCTCACCTATGATAAACAGCTGGAAGTTAGGCAAACTGTTGAGCTTCTCAGCAGGGCTCCCTCCATAGTCAGTGGAGAGAAAGAAAAAAAATCCAGATGAGGTTGCTTAGCAACTTCAAGTTTCTTCAAATAGCTATCTTAAAATGGGATGAATTTTCCTCTGGAGACCTCCTTCTCCTTCCACTGATTATACATGAAATAACTTGAAGTGGCTGCCTAACTTCTGGACCAGTAAAAGAGGTGAAATTAATTCCATCTCAAGATCCAATTACAGCACAATCAGAGTTCTGGTTGTGCTCCAAGGACTGTAGTGGAAGGAAACTTGAATATTGCTGCACAAAAGGTGAAGAAGTTAATCTAAGTAATCTTAAGTAAAGAGAATAGATATTTCCCAAACTGGTGAAGTACAACAATGCCAAGAAGATTATCCATTTTTGCATTGTTTTACATCCATAAACAAAGAGCAATATGGAAGAGGTCTGGGAATATTCTGTATAGACAGACTAAGATCATTATTAACAGACTTATTTATGAATGCACATTTATCCCAATTTAGAAAGAATTAAAGCAAATTTATTCAGTTTTGGTTTAATCCTTTGTCATATCAAGGGGCAAAACATCATCTGACAGAGCTTTGTTTCATTTAAACAAAGATACTGCTTCTGGATCTTTTTTTCTGCATTTGAAACCAGCTTCTTCTTCAATGTTAGAGGAAAACAACTCTCCTCCCACGATTTTTCTCAGTAACTCTTCACGACTGTCATATGTCACACACTCTAAGCAAAGAATTTAGGCATCAAGCTTACGAAGAAATGACAGTTGAATGGTTAGCAGTTCATCTTAATCCATTTCTGAATGTACCTACAAAGCTCCTAAGGACTCCAGCTATGGAATTAAGGATGGAAATTTCATGTGTAGCTAAGTACTTTCTAACTGTTTCTTAGCAAGTCACAGATACCACAGTATTTATTTTTATTTTCAGAAATTTTCACCATGTCTGTAGTTAGCAGGTGACATTTATGCTGCAGAACACTTTACTGTGTCTCTTTTGAACCACAAGTATTTCTATTGTTGCCCTGAAAAGCTTAGGTAGGTAGTTAATTTGTGTGTGTGTGTGTGTGTGTGTGTGTGTGTGTGTGTGTGTGTGTATACACCTGAACGAGGCTGGGAACAGTTTCCAATTGATGTGTCTGGTCTAAGACGAGGGTTTTGCTGTGGCCCATTAGAGACATGTTTCTGTAACATGAGAGGGACAGTGGCCATGTCTGCCCATGTAAGCGGCACAGTTCCTAAAAGGCACTACATGCTTTGTTTATACGCTTATTTTGTGTAAAAGGTACTTAAACACCATTGTAGATGTGGTCTTCTCTTCTGTAAGTAGTGCACGTGGAGGTTCACCCTGTGCTGGAATGTATGCTCCTTTGGATTGGAGAGGAGAATTTCATATTTTTATTAATATTTAGGAAGCCCTGTCTTCTTAACATTTGGAAGGAAGAAGGATTTTTCTTTTCTTAGTGGAAAGTGGATTCAGGCTATCAAAATCAAATTATTGCCTTATTTCCCGTACCAAAAGAATGTATAACTTCATTATTTCACCTCTGTAGATTAAGCTAATTTGTTTCACAAGTACATTTTGGAAAAGTGTATTGCTATTGCAATTAAGTGGATAATTATTGTAGAAAGGTTGAGAGATTTTTCATTCAATGTGATTTTTCAAATTTCTGGAAAATGAGAAGCCTTATCCCCAAGCAAAATAGTTTCAAAATATTTGAAGACTAAGATACAGAGGAAATCTATTTGGATCAGGTCAATCAAACCAATTGAAATACTTTTGAAAGGTTTAATTTCATGTAAGAATCATATGGTCACCTTTTTGTCCCCAAAGCATGGATAAAGGAAATAAACAAGAAGTAACTAAGATTTGTCAATACTTTCAGTGAACCAGTATTTCCAAAAAAAAAAATCCACAAAAGAACAATATTAAAGATTGTGACTAGGACTAGTTATCCATGCAAAAGGTGTTTACATAAGACTGAAAAATAAAGTTCTAAGTAAGTCAGTTTATAAAAGAATTGTGACTGGAAATTCAGTTTGGCACTTATACTTTCCTGTATATTGCTTTATTTTCACTTTCTCGTAATGATTTTTTACCTTCCATCCAATATTTATAATTTTTACTTGAGTATCCGGCACTTTACTTTTTGTGTATGCAATAAATAACGCTTCTATGGTCATTTTGGTAAATTGATTGAAAATCTGAACAGTTCAATTCTTATACATAGTTACATTGGGCTTATGTACTTTCAAAATCCTCACCAGCTTTAAACTGATTAAATGCTTGGTAAACATGAAGGCCTTGCTGCTATAATATCTGGCCTGATGCTCTAAAACTTCAGTTCAGCAGAACCTAACCCAGTTAGATCTAATTTTAACATTTCAAAACAGCATATCAGCAGACTGAGGAAAGAAAGCAAGATAACAGTGATCAATACCATTGATTTATGGATGATAAAAAAAAATCAAAATAAATTAATAAATTTGAAATTACCAGGGGTTTCTAAGAATGTTCCTCTATATATTTAACCCACAAAGTCAAGTTAACTATGATATTAGTCTTCAATCTTTACTTACTGAGATAAACAAACTTTCTCATGGAAATAAATGGAGAAGAGGTGCATGTATGTAAATATACGTTTGCGTGGCAAATAAATCCAATCATTTTGTGCCAACTATCTAAGTAAACCATTGGGTTTTTAAAAAGATGGAAAAAATTAAATTCAGGGATTTAATTTACTTTAAAATTCCGTAAAGGGAGTACGCAGATTAGGCTATGAAATTGATGATTGCATACATTCTTAACTAAAGCTTTTGCTACTGTATTTCTGAAACCAGAAACATAACTCTGGAGACATCTTAGCCTAATGCACTGGTCTGTGTGACACTGGATTGCTTCATGCGTGTGTTTTGACTTCATTTTGTTTTAAACAGCTCAAAGTTTAGCAATGTCTAATCATTCTTATCATGTTTTGGTCTTGATGCATGTTCCTTCCCACATACATGCCTTCCCTCCTCTCATGTCTTTTTTGGGAACCTAAAGTCATATACCGAATAAAACTCCCCTCCAAACAAGATAACAAGAGTGGCTGTTCCTTGCATAATTTTATTAAAGGAAGAGGCTCAATTATGGGAAAGAAAGAGATTTTTTATTCTCTCTTATGTCTTATGCTCTGGATAGTATTTACATAGGCTGGGGGCAGCCAAAATCTCATGTTTGTCAGGTCTGATTTAGCAATAGTTGGGAGGACCGGGTTAAAAGCAGAAGGATGGTGGGGTGCATGGTAGATTCGCTCAAGTGACCTCACATCTAAGAATGCCAAGGCCTGGAGAATAACAGTGTGGGAAACCCCACATATTACGCCTACTGCTGTTTGTCCTCTGTCTGTTTTGAGAAGCAGAATTTCTGTGTAGAGATGATGTAGGTGTTTTGAGAGACTTGGAGGCACTCTCACAGACGTGCTTGAGCTCCCTGTCTTGGGAGAGAGATCAAAGCAGAGGAGATCAGAGCACGGTGGTAAACTGCACATGCACAGGCCCTCGATAAATGTGTGCAAACAAAACAGCAGGGCTGCTGTCCATCAGCACGAACTGAGCCTGATGGTTCCCGTGTTCCTCCTTGGGTGTCTCTGCCCAGTGCTGCTTCAGGTTCTGCCGGTTAGTGAGTAATGACATAAATTTACTCATTGCATTTCAGCCGTGGTTTTGTGGTTGTTCCAGCTGCCTGCCTGTGTTGACTCACACAGTAATGTTCTACAGCCTTTCAAAGTCATACTCTTCATCATATTCTTTAACAAATGAATCTAAAGTCTTTCACAGAAAGAAAGAAAAAAGCTGGGAGAAAAGCTGGAAAAGGAGCTAATAACATTCTTTTGAAGTGATTGACTAAGTGAAAATACAGATGTTTCTAAGACCAGTTTTTCAACTAGTGGTAATTATTTGATCCAATTTCTTTATGTTTCAGAATCTTAAAGTCTCCAGTGAAAATGAGCAGAGCTAAAGCTACAAAACTGATAGTTTTGTTCTTATGAATCTCAGGAAGCCTTTGCTTATTTATATGTTTCTTGATTTTTCTATTTTGTTCAGCACTGTTCTTTTTTGACATCACACAGAGAATCATTTTGAGAATGATTAAATACATATTTGAGATTTCTGACAACGGAAAAAAACTCATACTGAAGTGGCATAATTAAGTGAAGTTGTTACTACCAAACAGCAGGCCAAGGTTTGCTTACAGATCCTAGGTCATTTGTGGGAACACAGATTTGTGAAAATTCAGGTCTGCCGTGGCTTATCAGAAGTATTGGAACAGATAACATGAGATATCAGCCCCACTGGCAGACCCAGACATCATTTTCTGACTACATATAGATGGAAAACCTAGGGAAAAAAATGGATCATTACTTTCCCCTTCTGAAGTTTTATTTACACTTAGTTCTGTTTAAACAGGTTAAGTGTAAATATGCCAGGAAAAAGAAAAACTGATGGGAAACAGTGATTGAACTCAGAATGATTTAACATGGCAACCAGCCCAACTCCGTGCACTGCTGAGTGATCTTAGCCTCTGTGAAACAAGGAAATGTTTAGAATTTCAACGAAGATTAGGTATGTAATCACTGCTTCCCATGGATGCTAGCAGAGAAATTTTTGTGAAGGTAAAGAATGATGAATAGGGGTGAAAAGAGAAAAGACCTGATTCCAAGAGACTTCATAAAATATAAAACTGAAGTACAGCCTGTCTTGCAATAAAAGCATTCCTGCCTTATCCTTTTGGTGCACTTTCTGCTTTTCCATATCTCTTTCCACTGCCCACTCTTTTTCAGAAGGAGCATTTTGTATTCCTCCCCTATATGGAGTAGCCTTCTGCGTGTTAGAGCACAGCCTTAGATTTCCACCCATCTCCCCCTATTTGCTGTCACACCTACGCTTTTTCCTTTTTGGCCTACTTTTGATGTATATTCCACTTACAGTGTATATTGCAAAACTTTTTATCCCCATCATGCAACACTATTTACTTTAGAAATGCTCTTTTTTTTTTGGTAAATGTATAGCACATAATTTCGATATTTCCTCCTGTAGTAGTTACTGTGCTGTATTTAAAACAAAATGAAAAAAATAGATGTGAGAGAGCAGGCTTTATGCTAATAAAATAAAATTGCTTGTTGTACTACAAACTTGTAGATAGCATCAACAGAGGTGGGGCCATTTCCATGTATCTGAGTGTCCTATGTCTGGTATTGAACAGATCTATGTCTGTCTTTAAGCAGGGAGCAGTTCCCCAGATGCTACTGAATAAGCTCAAGAAAATATTGAGAAAAGATACTTTGTTCATCTCTGCAGTTCCAGGGATTCCTTTGTACCTGGACGGTCTCCTAATATTGATTAGAGTAGCCACAATGTTCCCAAGCAGAAGCCAAAAGAGTGAAAAAAGCCAACACAACGAAAAAAAGTAGAGCCATTACTCACGCCTTTTTATCATCCAGACATCCTCCTATTAAGAAAATACCTTTTAGGATCTGCAAGATTTAAACCTGCACTGTGACCTTAGGACATCAGAGATACACCCTTGTCAGTAGCTTTTCTTTTTGTTCTCCCATATAGATACTGGGACAAAAATTATACTTTTTTTTTTCCCCCCCCCAGTATTTCTATTGGGGGGAAAGTGGACCACCTGTGGAATGAAAATACTAATTAGAACTTTGCTTTACATGTTTCACCTGAACTACATTAATTGACTTTGTTCTGGGTCTGGATTTAGCTTTCTGATATTCAAAATATTAGACACAATTCTGCACTCTGTTAAACATATGCAGATATTGTTTTTATGGATGTGTAGCATTCAGAGAAGACCTAGTTCATTCAGAGCCCAATTTAACTGCCACATAATTCAGTGGAAAAGCTCTGACTGGTATCCGTAAGTTGCATCAATCCCTTAATAATTTCAGATGAGACCTAATGGTGAATTGGTTCTCACTTGGTACACTGAACTGTGAACATGAGTCTGTTGAGCTCATCAATGATAGTATTAAAGCAATAACAAGAGCCTAAAGAAAACAATGCTTAGGTTTTTCCCTTGGCTATTTGATGGAAACCTTTTGTTATGATACAGTTTCATCACCAGATTAAACCAACATCTTTTTTCACCCCAACCACTGAAAGCACATCCTGAATAACATTTCATAACTACAAACTAGCCTCATGATTCATCTGTCTAAGAGAAAATGTTGGTATTAAATTAACTATGCTACAAGACCAGACAACTACACTTTGCAGCATTTCATGCTATTCTATTGCTGCCCACAACAGCTATTGTCAGGGTTTGTCAGTAAAGAAAGTAATGGCAACAAGTTTCTAGAAATCCTACTGCAAATTTTTACCTTATGTCATTGACTGAAATAGTCATTAGCACCCAGGAACCCCAAAAAATGCAAAAATTGCAAAAACTGGAATTTAGGATACTCCAGGTTTCTCATTTTAGTAAATGACATTTTATGCTTCAATTGAAAATGCTAGGTCAAGCAAACCACAATATTCTATAACATTGAACATTTGGTGTCATAGTAATGAGCAGTGATTACTTGTACCAAAACAGGCTGCACCAGAAACCAGGAAATTCATTATTGTTACTGGCAAAACTGTTTATTTCTGTGATTGACTTGAACATTATTAGACACAATTCCCAAAGCATCCCTTGCAACTTTGTATTATGTTCACTTTCAGGTACAGTGACAAGCCCATCATTACCAATAGCTGTAAGTGACGCTAGAGCTGTAAACCTATTGAGCACACAGGGAAATCTCAAACACCTTACTTTCTTTCACCTTAAAATCATTTGTCACCTCAGTAGCATTAGAGGGTAATTTTGCATTCTCCAATGTGTATTGCAAACAAACGGTACGGTGCTGCTAGTATAGATAGTCAGAGTAAATTTTCCTCCACATAATTCACAGGTTATGGGTATGCCTTTACCCCTGTTATTAAAACAGACCAAAGTGAGCTGGTAGCATGAGCCTCTGTATTTAAACCTCAGTTAATAAGAGGGTCATTAACAAAGCCCTCCTCTCTGAACCCTCCCACCGCATTCAGTTGCAAATCACTGTTTGGCTGGCAAAGCCGCCGCACTGTCCCCCCCAGCCCCAAACCTTCTCACGCTGAGCACTGCGGCTCTATCAGCAGCAACATCTCTGCGAGGGGCAGGAGCACCTCTCCTTGCGAGGGACGTTTTTTTATTAATCAGGGACACTGAATGGAAACCAATCAGACAGAGAGTCCCTTTGGCTTCTGCTCGCTGCCTGCCTGACTTAAAAGTGATGCCGGGAGAGAGGGAGCCCTAGCGAGAGGCGAGTGCATTCGGCGCTGAGGAGCCGGGAGCGCGCAGAAGGGAGGAAGCAGGTGGAGAGGCAGCACGGCACGGCAGAGCGGGGCTCGCACACAGCCTGGGGTGAGTAGATGAACTTTCTGTAGCATGCGAGCTGCTGACGGCAAAACAGCAGGCGCTTTCTTTAGGAGTGCCTAAAATGCTAAAGATGCCTTAGAGATACTTTTTAAGGAAGGGGGAGCGGAGGGGCAGTGTCAGCAGAGCATTTTGGGGATCTTTCTCTTACAGAGTTCAGGAGGCGCCCCCCCCCCCAATTGCTGAAATCTAAATTTCCGATACTTTATATATGACACCTACTTGTGCATATTAAAAAATTAGCAGTGCATATGCTATTGGTAATACTATAAGACATTATTCCATTTTTACTGCCATATAGGAGTAACAATATAGCCTAACTTTTGTGCAGGATGCTTTTTCACCTGTCCAAATAGAAGCTATGCCCCTTTTCTTTTTTTCACATATGTGTTTGTTGATACATTTAATAAAAACAAACCCTGTTAAGGAGGATGAAAAAATAGGAGGTCTTTACTACTTCTAAGAATTAAGCACTAATGCTTTTTTTTTGCTTTTCTTTAGTGGGAGTAACAAAATTAGTGGGGTTTTATATATGTTACAGGGGGAAGTGCAGCTCAGGGTTCAGAAAAACTGAGAGCTGAGGGAGATGTCCCTTTGGATATCTGTAGCAGTAAGTCAAAGTCAACAGGGTTAAAGTGTAAGCATGCTTTCCAGAAGTGCTTCCAAACTACCTCGTCAGCCTAATACATATAATCAGAGTCCCACAGAAAACAAAGCAAAAGGCATAAAAGGTCAAACTGACCGCTTGATTCTGAAGTAACCAGCGGAAAACAATTGAATGACATTTTACCTTTTCACATGCAAGAAACATGCTGTCACATCCATTCAACTTCATTGTACGAGCTTCAAAGAAAGAATGATGCATATGAACTAGAAGGAAATTGATATCCCTTGCTGTAGTAAGGCAAGTACCAGTAGCCACTCACCTTGTCACAGATTTAAGTCATAGGTCAGAAAATAGAATGGCATTTTCTTAAGTTACTTTCCATTTTCAGTAGACAAATTTACAACCAGTATCAATCTTGCTCTGATTAAAGTGGTAAAAGTGATAAAACTCGTATTTTACTGAAATCACAGAAGGATTATTCTTCATTGCTGAGTTCTACACTAGTTAGTCATGGTAAGGATAAATATGGATAAAAAGGCAAGTGTAAGACTTCTAATAGTTTTGGTGATGCAATCAAAAGGTTTGTTTAATAAATAATATTGGTTGTAGTGACAGGAATAGCTAATGACAGATCTTTATAAATCATTGTTTCCAAGTCATTCTCCATATTTGAAACACAATTTCTATACCAAAAATTGAGTGAACTAATTAAATATTTAGAAGACTTGTGTTATAATTTGTCTATGATTATTAAGAAATGTATTAATAGAACTATGTTACTGTTACAAAAGGCATATTGCTACCTATATGTCAATGTGACGCATAAAATATATTGTCCTGTCACTTGTATTTCACTGTGTAATAATGTAAATTCAAGAGAGAATTAAATATGCTTACAGCTAGTATGATTTTCTATTAACAAAAATATATAACATTATGCGGTCAAATGTCTATGAAATAACCCTTGGTTTGGATTTTTTCTTTAAATTAGGTAACCAAGATTGATTTTAAATGGAGAAATATAACTGTATCAGTACTATTACTATTTTAAACAGTTGCCAAGTCTTTTGAAACTTGATGGAGTGAGTTCAGCAACCAAAGTTTTTCATATGTTTATTGTGTGAACAAAGTAGAGTATTTAATTTCAGTATTAATGGTATTTAGAGTATATAAGAGTATTTAATGGTCTTGTACCCATTACTGCAGAATATTATGCTTTGTGTGTAACCAGTACATCTCATCTAAACACAAAAACTTTAGTGATGCAGTTTGCAGAGAAAATGTGGGGAGAAACATCTTTGCCATATGCTTTGTACAGCTCCATGGTGAAAGTGCTTCAAGCTTTCATCATTTTCGCACTTGTCTGCAGAAGCGACCATTCCGAAAAGACTGTCCTTCCCTCCAGACAGCAGCCCATGAGCAGGGATTTGTGCTCTCCTCTCACCCAGCTGTTGCTCCACAAGGATGCTGATCTCAGCAGCAGTTGCATGGTGCTGGCAGAGACACCCTCTCATCATGGGATCAGCCAATGAGGATCATTTCGTTTTCTGACCTATCCACCAAACAAAATGCAATAACCGAAAACCACTAGTTTAAATGTCATCACCCATAATGCTGCTGAAAGAACTGCACAACTTAATTCTGACAGTCGCTTATCTCTGGCATCAGTACATGGTTTCTGAATCTGCACAACACGGGAATCTACTGACAGAAACATTTAAGAAGTAGAGCCAGAGAGTAACAGGACTGAAAATTTCCTCTGAGGATGAGTTTGTTCAGGAGATACCACCTTATAAATATAAGAAAACTGGAGTATATAAGCCAGGATAGAAGACAATATAGATATATACATTTATGTGTTTCTTCCATGCAGTCAGAGCTATTTAAGTGCAGAAGGTAACTGGAGCAAAAACCTAGGGAAAAATGCATCTCCCACTCATATCAGAATGCTGTCTGAATTTCTAAGGCTTGCAGCAGGTGCTACATGCAAATGTTATCTGCAGAAGCACTAATATTTGAACATGAATAGGGATGTGTGAGTAAAAGCTAACAGTATTCGGTATGTGAGGGAGGTTATTAAAATCATTTATAGGAATAAATCCAAAATTTTGCTAAAGGTGGTAGGAGGAGGAGGAAAATAAAGCAAAGGGAAATTAACAATAAGAATTTTTGCAAAAGCAGTCAGAGTAATTTCTCCTCTTGCCTTTTAAACACATCGCTGAATGTTAAAAGGCAAGTTATTTTCCTGAATTTCAGTGACTGATCATGATAAAAAATTCTCCAGTGGCATCGAGGACTACTTGCCAAGCATGACTGAACAGGAGTGGCGTATCTTGATCAAATCATACTATGTGTCTGCAGTGCAAAATCCTCGCAAAACTGAGACTTGGTTACTTCTGGGAAAATGTTACTAACTTCAGGAAAAAGGAAAAATACTGGATCTATACTGCAGCTCACAAGAAGTCTCTAAATGTTTTAGAAAGGAATAATTTTTAATACATAGTATGTAATTTTATTATAGAAATGTCAGGCAGCGAAGTATGCTATTTATAATTTCTGTTCTGCAATCTTGGGAAGATTACAAAAGGGCATGGGTGGCACAGTTATCATCCTGTACACAGACAGTATCACACAGAGACTTCACTTGGTCTCAGCTACAGAGTAGCTCTGCGTCAGAGCCAGGGATAAAATGAGGCCTCCACTTTCCCAGTCCTCCAATTTCTCTGTATGATTACATCAATATTCATAAAAATATATTTGTCTTGAGTACCTAAATAACACCATAAATAACAACAAATGTTTTTCTGAAAATGTATTTCTGGAACTACAAAATGGAGTGCTTCAAGTGATGGCCAGTGTACTCCTTTGCTAGCAAAAGTGCAAACTTCTATAAATAAATTTCACATATTTTAGTAGTAAGAATAATAGCAACATCAAGACAGCATCACTTTGGATTCTGTACCCCTATCTCAAGCAAACATAGTTTTCATATTAGTTAACTCCTGATAAGCAGTTGTCAAGGAGGTTAAGGCAAGTACAAATTTTCTGGAAGTTAGATGGTGTTCAGGTTGCTTTGTCCTCAGAGGCTGCATTTGAGAGAAAGAACTACCACCTTCATAGAAATTATGCCTGTAATGATATTACAGTTTTGGGCCATGCATGTTGGTACTTAAGGATTCCACTTGCAAAAAATACTGACAACATTTTGCCATTGTATATGTTGAGAAAGAGCTCTTAAAGCACTTGTCTAGATTCAAAAACATTATCTTTGTAAATTACACCCAAGGAGCGATTCTGTGAAATAGGGAAAATTGTGGATAATGCGTTCATGTTTGGGCATGGAAACAGTAGGCCTTTCCATCATTTTAAACAAATTACACAACAGCTCTCAGAAGGAGATTATCTGAATTTACATATTTTTAATAGTTCAATTGAAGTCAATTAATAATGTATACAAGCCTTTTGGCAATATATACAGGCATAATTAGATTTTGCTATTACTTTCAAAAATATGATCTATTATATTGATAGTCAGTGGTGTAGAATTTGACATTTATGCTTTAGCACCTCTTAAAAATTAATTCAATAAAACATCAAGTTGCATTAAAGTGTTCAATAAAGGAAATTAAAAAAATATAATGATCTAACAAACTCATCTCAAGATCTTACTAAAATAATGGTTATTTCCTCAGTACTCCATCATTCACTATTTGCTCCTAAGGAGATGAAGAGGCAATGCAACAAAAGTGTGAGTTGGGTATAAGGGTGAAGTTAATCCCATTGCTTCTGTCTTGAAAGAAAAAAAAGGCAGAGTACAAAAGAAAATTAACATTTTAAAATCCAGCAGTTATAAGTTCTGTATGATTTGAAGGTATCAGTAAACTACTCCTAGTTGATTTCAACAAATAAAAATAGCCCGTTTACAAACTGTTATATCTATATACAGCTTCAGACATGAATACATACATCTAGAGACATAAACCCAAGCATAACTCATGCAAATTCTAGAGAAAAATAATATTTTTAAAAGCAATATTTTACAATGGGTTTGCTTAAGTTTCCAGTGCTGCATTCTGTCTGAATTTGTCTGCTTACTTTGTTGTTTATTGCAATACTTTTACATGGTTTGCATTACTCTTTGTCATTATTTTCTGTACTAGTGGACTTGAATATCAAGCTTTGTAGTGGGAAGCTATTGTAAAAATGTTCTTTCTTCTTATTTTGAAGGCATAGATGCCTGTTGTGGGTAATGTCATGGAAATAATTTTGCCTGTGTAGTAAAAGGAAAAAAAAATCAGGAAAACATACTTATTTCAAAAGGAAGTTCTTGTAGTTGTTTAAACTATTTGTCAGGAGAGCTCTTTGTACTTGTGCCACATTCTGGAACCTGTATTCAGCAGTAACATTTTGCAATAAGACTGGTCCCACTGAAGCCAGTGAAATTACTTTTGTGCATTTCCCATACCGAGAGTAAAAATGAGTGCTGAATCTGTGTTCTTATAATCATGCTATCTGATAAAAATTTCTCTTTTCCTCAGAGAAAATACAAAAGTATTAAGTTACAGAAAATATTTTCCCATTTCCTGGAAGATTTGCAATAATCCTTACATTTGCTTTCCAAATGCAAAAGGTAATTTCATTACTAATGAGACTTCTGACTTGGATTCCTATCTAAAAAATAATGTATTCTCTTCATGCCTTTGTTATCTGCATCCCATGGATTACCAGCAATTGAGCCAAATCTTACCCTTAATGGTTTTAAATTTGTGTTATATATGACTTCTTTCCTAGCCAAGACAGCTTTCTGGTTGGATTTACATCTTTTCTAGAGTAAGATAATAAGTAAAATCCCTTGTGTTCTAAAAAAAAATTAATTAATCTCTTCAATTTCCTTCATGGAGATAGAACTACCTTCTCTACAATACTGAAGGTAATTGCTCTTTGCTTAGTAGTAGTAGTAGTAACATCAAGGCTGAAAACTCACATATTACTTGAAGTACTGATTTTGTGATATTTTAATTACATTTGTCACATTTTGATAAATCCAAGCTTGTGGTGCTGCCTGCTCTTCCAGTTATTGTCTTCTTGAAAAATCTACTTCTGCTACCAAACCATCCCTGCACTAGGCAAAAGGACTTTCAAATCAGAAAAGTATGTTTTGCTTAATGTACTTATAATCACTTTTTAAGTCAATTAAAGAGAATAAACTCTCAAAAATTCTGTACAGCTGCTCTCAGCTACCATCAGCCAAAAAAATCTATTGGTTGAGAAGCCTTCCCTGAAGCTGTCATTCAGGAAAGAGGAAAAAAGCACCACTTAGCTCAAAAGGGGGAGTGAATTCGGAAGTAGCTAGACTGCACCACAGATTGAAAGTTTTTGTGGGGGAAAAAAAAATCAAATAAAAGATGCTCATCCATACTGAAAGGTTGGATCAAATAGGCAATGATTTAGGAACATACCTAGCATTGCACATTCAGAAACATAACTGTGAGCCCTCCTAGAATGAAAGATTTAGCACTTCTGACAATGGTACTCACTCAAATAATTTATTTGCCATTTGAATTCATGCTCATGCAATTCACATTTACATTTCAGAATGAATTTTCCTAACAGGCCCCTACAATATAGATCCAAAGAATATAGAAAATATAGGATAAAGAAAAAATTATAGACACAAAAAATAAGATTCTCAAATACACAAAGGCCCTGTATGGTTTTTTTCTGTGTCCAATATGTTGAGCGTCTAGTTCACTCCCCAAACCAAAAGCCTACATGGTGCATAGAATTTTAACTACTTTAAGCTTGCAAAGCAGTTATTTGATTAAAAAAAGCTGCATTGTTATCCAAAGACATGGGACCATAGTTCTGTTGATTACTCAAGAGATATACTACGCAATGTCTAGTAATATTTAAATGCTGATTTCAAAGAAATATACAACTGAAGATTTGCTAACAATTGCATACGACAACAAATGGTTCCTATGTGGTTTGTATATGCATCTGTGTGTGTAACACACTGAAAACAGAACATATTCATAGATTGAGCGTTTATTAGGACTAAAATGAGTTTTAAGGATTAACCAGTTCAGGATTCAAGTTCCTGGTCTCATGACATAGAATGAATCCCAACTTGTATTTTGAAAGTATTTTGTTACTTTTTAACTGGCAGATAAATTACATAAACTCAGGATACAGTGATACTTTTCTGCAAGTGTGGGTAGTTTGAAAAAGTAGATATGTGTTATGCATCTGACTGAGAACTATCCTAAGATTTACATGTGTGGGTCCCAAACAACAAAAAAGCAGGGCAGAAACATGCATTGAGTAACCCAGGGTAATTGTTAAAGTGCATGTATAGACCTACTAGAAGAAACCTTGCCAACCTGGTTGAAAGCGTGTCTAGTTCTCTGAAGGAAGGAAGGAAGGAAGGAATGAAGGAAGGAAGGAAGACTGGCTGGCTTCCTCTCCAAGAAGAGTGGATTCACAAACCTGAAGCAGCACAAAGATCGGTCTAAACAAAGATAAGATTCTGGATTACTTATTTTGAAGTAATTTAAAATGCAATACTGTGGGTTGCTACAATAAAAATAGGACCAAAATGAATATTGTAGTTTATGTCTTTGCAAATAGAATCAGAATCAATAATTTTCAGAGAATGAAAGCTGAAATCTAAAAAAAACCAAACCCAAAAACTTCAGAGGAACATCAATAAGGGGACATTGTGGTAGAATGTAAAATGAACGAGCCACATTAATTTTCTGCTTCCTTCACCTCTAGTTAATTACCACTAATTAAACTCCATGCTAGTCAGCCTGTGAGTTTAGTAGAAAATTTAAAAAATCCCAAATTTCCATTGCTTGTGGTAAAAACATACATTTATTTGTGTACACATGTATCTATATCTGTATCTGTGTCAATATAATTTTATCATTATTTTGATATAATTTTAGAGACAGAGGTGAGATTAAAAGATCTAGGGATCTAGGTATACTTATATCTCTCCATATATCTATATGTATATGTCCATATATCAATGTAAATATAGCTCTACCTTTAAATGTGTAATTACAGAGATTTTAATTTTTTTTCTTTTTAATGTGCACAACATCTGTGTTATGAAAGTCGTGCATGTACTTGCATTGTAAGGTCTCCAGAGTTATATGTTCCAATTAGCAACAGCTAAGACAATATGCTTACGTGCTGTGAGCTGAGGAGGCCTTTGCAGGTAATTTCCAGTTTTTATTCTATAACATCAGACCCAGAGTGGTAAATATCAGAGGAAAACACAAAAAAGCATCTGCTCTGTCTATATATTGTCATTCCAGAATCAGAGAATGGTTTGGGTCGGAAAGGAACTTCAGATTCCAATCGGTATTTCCCATGGGCAGGGACACCTTCCTCCAGATCAGGTTACTCAAAGCCCAATCCTTGAACTTGAACTTTTCCACTGAACATCCACAAATTCTCTGGGCTACCTGTTCCAGTGTCTCAACACCTTTGCTGTAAAATATTTCTTCCTTATGTCCAATCTAAACCTTTTTCAGTTAGAAGTCATTAGCTCATATTGAATTTTTCATCTACCAGTACCCTCAAGCCCTTCTCAGCAGAGCTGCTCTCAATCTCCTCACCCCACTGTCTCTAGTGATGCTGGGGATTGCCCCAGCCCAAGTGCAGCACCTTGGACTTGGCCTTTTGAACTTCATGAGGTTTGCACAGGCACACTCCTTAAGGCTGTCAAGGTCCCTCCAGATGGTGCTGCTTCACTCAGGTGTATCAGCTTCACTACACAGCATGGTGTCATCTGCAAAATTGCTGAGTGTGCACTCTATCCCACTGTCTGTGTAGTTAAAAAAGGTATTAAACAGTATTGATCCCAGCAGAGATCCATGAGGGACACCACTCCTTACTGGTTTCCACTTGGATACCGAGCCATTGACTGTAAACGTTTGAATGAGACCATCCAGCCAATTCCTTATCCATGTGACAGTCTAACCATCAAACCTGTATGGCTCCAATTTAGCAGCAGGACTGTTGTGGGGGATCATATCAAAGGCCTTAGAAAAGTTCAGCTATGTGATAACTGTAGGTCCCTTGTCCATGGATACAGTCAGTCCATCACTGAAGGCCATGAGATTAGTCAGGCAGGATTCACCCACGTTGAAGTCACATTTGCTGTCCCTAATCACCTCCTTGTCTTCCATATTCTTTACTATGTCTTCCAGGATGATGTGTTTCATAATCATACCAGGCACAGAGATGAAGCTGAGTAGTTGGCAGTTCCCAGGTCCTCTGGCAAATCGGCCCCATTTTATTCTTTCAAGATTTCTAGAAAATAATTCCACTTCATTCAACAAATTTGTTTTGAGGCAAAAATTCCATGAAGGAGGAACTTTTGACTAAATCACATTAATACAATTACATGGCATGACTAATTGGTAACTTTCAGTGAAGCACTTTAATACCCACACACTTTCTACCTCATTACAAATATTGACAAAATTTGCACCTTCAGAATATTTAAGCAATTATTTCAACATGGGGTTTTTAACCTCTCTTTCTGTTTCACACCTCAAGGAGCAAAGGTTCAGGAAACCTGAAACCTTTTCGCTACAATGGAGTTTTTGGAATTCTTCATCCTTACTGTATGGTCCTCTAAATGATCAGCCCCAAGGTAGACAATACCTCTGGTAACCTTAATTTGAATACCCCTTTACAATGCAAATAAAAGTTGACTTCTTATTCTTTCTTCACTTAATTGCTCCTGAAGTTTAGCTTTATACTCATAATTGAAAGATCAAATTATGTGAGCATGCTCCTTTAAAACAGACATTTCCATCCCAGTGACGACTATGAAGTATCTGAAGAACAGGAAGAACTAGAAACATATAGACATGCAGTTTTTTGTTTTATTTTTGTTTTGGTTTGGGGTTTTGTGGGGTTTTTCTTTTTTGGTTTTTTTTTTTTTTTGTTTTGTTTTGTTTTGTTTTGTTTTGTTTTGTTTTGTTTTGTTTTGTTTTGTTTTTTTTTGCAGGTAGTCTGTAGTGCTTAATTCTAAGGCACATTGCATGAAGAATGAGGTTTTCAGCATTGCCACAGAGCATCCAAGCACAGAGCATCCAAGACTTCTTATCCTATATATAAAAAAGACAATGGAAGATGTTAAGATTTAAATATAAGCTAGTCATTGGACAGTCACCACCTTCATATACAAGCAACAGTTTTCTCAGGGGTGGCTGACAAACAGCAGCACCAATCCCATTCAGGAACAAAGAACTGTTATTTGTCCTGAAATATAATGGTGTTCATCTTTGAAGGCAGCATGTTTTCTAGCTTTTTTTTCCTTAAGAAAAGGAATGTTGCCATATGGTATCTTAAACTGCTGAGACTGGAAATTGGTTTATCTTAATACTTCACCAGCCGTATTCTTTAATTCTAGGAATGGATATTGAAACTTGTAGGTTATCTCACTGAGAACTTAATAAGTATTTATCAATGTTCATTTGTTTTAATGTCTACAGTCCCATGCAATTACATGTGAAAGAAATTTCAACACAATAATGTGAAGACACTCAATATTTAAATGCAGAGATATGTATGTGTTTTACTTAGATTTTATATATATGTATCTATGTATCTATGTGCATAAATAAGTGTAATTATAAAGCTGAAGTTGAAGCTCTTACTTGTGTCATGTACATTGTAATTTCATCGAGTGCATCTGGTAGTGAGCAGGAATAACACAAGATCCCAGCAGAAACTTAATATGCATGGAGCCAGAATGACAGTATCATAACATTTCCAACATTTATCTCTTTTCATACTGTGTACCACTCCCTAGGGTGTACCTTTACTGCCTTCTGGAGCAACTGGCCTTACTCTGTTTCTGCTGTGGTTTGAACTGGGGGATTATTGTGTTTAGTGGGGTCAGAGAGACTTGCTGATTTGAAGAGAGGAGAGTAAAGGGTTAAGAGTATCTCAGTGATCCTCAACCTGATGGAAGTGAGGAAAAAGAAGATGGAAACCTCCACCCTACAGTGTCAGTAAAAAATTCCTTTTCTCATGTTCTGGAGACCAAACTGATTTAGCAAGTACAGGAAAAGGCCCTTCCTCTTACTCCAAGTCTCACTGATCTGTTGTCCAAAAGAATTAATGTCACCATCATGTTTGTCTTAACATTTAATTGCTATTAAAACAGTGAAAGATTGAGAAGGTTAAAACTAAGAATTACTAATGCCTGTACTCCATCATTAGGAGAACTCCAGAGAAGGACAAGGAATGGGTTAAAGCATAGAATCGTACCTGGCCTAAGTATGTGCAGCCATATCACTGGACATCCATAGCTTATCATGCCATTAGGACAGTCATTAATAAGGCCACTGGTGAGCTATAAACTCTCCTATCATATTTATGCCCACCGATAGTGGCATTAATAATTTTGCCTGACAAAAATTATAACTAATAGCTACTAGCAATATTGCTAATATTTCTCCATTCCCCCAACATGGAAAATACTGCATATTACTTAAGCAAAGTCAATTTATCATATACACATTAAAGACATTGAACCCAGCCCAAACAGAACAACACAGCACTACCTGAATGTCTAGGGAAACACTGGTTTAAGTGAGTGGTTCTTGCCCTGTGAGTCTGCAAACTTCTAAGGAGACTGTTTCTAAGAGAAGTACATAAAAATATACAGGCCAATTACAAACAGCTTGAAATTTGTCATACAGAATCACACTTTCCTAATGGAAAATATTTATAGTGTCTGTAATCTGTAGTACTCAAAAAGGAACAATTTAGAACCATATGTGTCTACTGTATTTTCAACAGATTAGAGGTGTATAAAAAAAGATATGTAGCCTAAGTAACCTTGTTTGTGTTAGACCATAGACTCCAAAGGCAGAGATTTTGAAAGAATTGGGAGTGGAGAATTTTTTATTCACACTCTGTTGGGATTTTGAGATCCCTAAGAAATTTGAAGGACAAGAGGATAATCAGGAAGGCACAGACAGTGCAGTTTTAAAACCAAGACATTTTCACCATTCTAGTTTTAATGTTAAGCTCTTAACAAATTCAGAAGATTTAATGGATATAAGCCTGCATTGTTTAAGTTCAAGTTTTGCCTTTGACTCCATCTTCGACAAGACTAAACAAATAATTTTACTTCTGAATTTGAAGTCCTGTTAATTTACTGGTACAATGGGAGAATGTAAACACTTATAGCTTATTGTTAAGAAAAAAATACGCACTGGCTTGAATAACACATTTTTCAATTGAGCTCAGAATAAAATATTGAATTTAAATCTTGAAGCAAGAAATAATAGAACATGAAAAAATGATACAAATAATATTAGCATATCATATGCAGTAACAATATGGTTCTATCTCACAGATCTGAAAGAAGATCATTGTTTTATTAGAGACCAAACAAATTAGTATTCCTGTGGTGCCTCTCAGAAATTGCCAATTACCAGCCAGTAATTACAACGAAGTATTTCAAAGTGTTCTATGACAGCAATCAAGTATAAGCTTCAGGTAAACAACAGAAGTGCACATAGTTCTGATGGAAAGCTCATGATGGTCTAGCTGAATATTCCCATGGACATCCGTAACATTTAGATTGAATATTTATAAAAGGAAGAAATATTGTCACAGCCATTAAGAGGCCAAGCAGAGGACTTGAGAGCTGCAAAGGGACAGAAAGGGAAGAACACACTACACAGATGAGCACCAGCTTGTTCAGAATGCCTGAAGTGTCTGATCCTCACCAGGATCCATGAGCTGGGCAATACTAATGGGGTAGAAACGGCCAACTGTTGAGTAATCAGGACTAATGTTAAACTATTAGAAATTTTTCTTTCCAATCTCTTCACATTCTTCCTCCTGCACAGGGATTGGTATGTTCACAGAATCCACATTACTTATATAATGTGCATGTGTATAAAACGTGAGTAAATAGATAACATTAAATGACAAAGCCAATTAGAATACATTATGTGAACAAAACTATTTGGATTTTTTTTTTTAATGTATTCTCCTCTGTTCAGAAGTCATCAGTATTCATGCAAACAAGTGGAATAAAATCCATGTTGCTTTCAAGGTAAATGTCAGAGGAAACAGCATTGCAAAATGCCAGTGGATAGTGATTTCTGATACAGCAGAGGATAAAGTTAGATGAAAATACAGATAATATAAAGAGGCTTCTCTCTGCATAGGCAGGGAGAGAAAGGGAAAGTATATCTTGTTCAGCTACCAAAATGAGTTGGAAATATAATTTCAGTATAACTTAAAATGAGATAAATACCATATTGTCAACAGAGTGTTTAAAAAAGTAACACATTCTTTTATTGAAATAAAATAATTGATAAAATTAATTGCTCTACATGAGTACTGCATAAGAGGGACAATAGACAACCACAAATTATACACAGAGGAAAAAATCTTTTGCCTAAATTTTTAAAATCAAAAGTATACGCTGGTAACGTGTTAAAGAAGCCATGCCTTTAGAAGGTGTTAGAATGTATATATTACTGAAGAAAATTTCATTAAAAGGCAGAGACAGAGGCAAAGTGGAAAAAAAATAGAAATGCAACAGAAACCTAACTGCAAACCACTGTAGTTAGCAGAATGTTTTTAGTGATTTAGACAACTTGGAAGTTCTAAAATGTCCTGCAAATACTAAGAGAGAGAAAAATATGAACAATGTTTTGCACACCTGAGCAGAGGAAATTCAGTAGGTAAGAGAAAAAACCCAAAATATCCTTACAAAGATTACTTGGTTATTGAAGTAATGTCCTGTGTAAGTGATGAAGCAAAAAAGCATAGAAATAAAGAGTGCTTTACCACACTTAAGCTTTGAATGCACATCAAAATAAGACATACTGTAAAAAAGTGTTAGAAAAATGAAGAATACATTAGCTTTCAGAAAGAAAATGTAAAATTATTTTATGCATCATAGAGCGATCACTAGAAACTGGGAATTCCGACTATGAAGTCACTATTTAAATTCTTATTAAGGCCACTTTTTAGTGTAGGTGCAGATATAATGTGGATTAGAAAGAGACAGTAATTAATTAATTAAGTAATCTTAGTTCACTGTATAACAGAGGACTTCTATGATTAAAACAAGACAATAAATTGGAAATATGAATGTTATTGACCTGATTATGGAGCATTCAAAGTAAGTCTGAAAACACAAAAAAGAACTTCGTTGAACATACTTGGAGTAAACATGAACATATTTTCAAATGTCAACAGGGAAAACAAAAAGTAAAAACATGGCTAGAGTAAGCACTTTTATTTTTAATTACATTTACAATGATCACATCTAAATGAGGAAATTTTCACACATAATATATTTTTCAATGTACTGTCTTTTATACTTTCAAAACTTGCAAGCTGGCATTTGCAAAAATATTTTATTATGTATTCATCAAGACAAAAAGGGAAGGCTAAAGATGAGAAATATGTTTAACCTCAAGTTCATAATTTCTTTTATAATGACTTAATGGCAGCTAATAATGTATTTTTTAAATGGTATGAAATTAACTGCTCTGCAAGATTACTCACTTTCATTATGACACAAGTGGGAAGGGGGTCCAATATGGAAATCAAGATAAAGTATTTAATTTTATATTAGATACAATGTATTCAATAACTAAAGATATTTTATTATTTCATATTAATTACTGAAACATTTCATGTCACAACAGAAATGATGAAGTGGAAAGTTGTTTCCATATTGTGAGGCAATATAACAAAAGCTCATAAAATATCAACAGTAAAACTAAAAAGAACAAATTTAAAAACATACCAACTAAAGAATTTTGGTTTTATGTGAAATTTGAAAAAAAATACTGGTAAAGACAGTAACTTATAGTGAACAATTCTTAAAAAATAGTAACTTGATGAAGATAAATAATTTCTCATTTTTGTAAGTTTTGAGTTCAAGCATGTTGCTGGAGCAAATTATCTGGAGGACAAGTCACAGGCTGTTACAACAAGGTGCATCATCAACTGGATTGACGGCACGTCATAAAGAGATATGAGATAAGCAAAAACTATCCAATGAACTTCAGAGTGAAGAAGAAACTGCCTAGATGCTTTTTTCAGCTAAACTATTTTAAGGTGGAATGTTTATTCCATCACGCTTTATTCAGTTATTTGCTTTTCTCGAGAAAATCTGCAGTCCTACTTGTCTGCTTTGCAGTGGAGTCACTTTTAAAGCTTATCATGACCTCAATAACACAGAAGTTTTCCTAAAACTCATCTATTTATTTTATTGCAGTAAAAACTGTTAGGTGACATCAGATACCACTGTGGTAAATACCAATTTGTGTGAATGATGCTTTTTCCCAGACAAATGTTGTCTTTAAAGTTTCACAAAATGTAACAGAGGCTCTTAAAATGCATGAAGAAAGTACTGCTATAACAAATATCTCCTGTGAGAAAAATCTCAAAATAAATGAAACGATAGATCCAGTGTAACACAGACTGTTTTCAGAATTGCTGAGCACCTATAAAACTAGCTTAATTTGTGGACCTGCTGCATAGCAGCTCTGAAAAAGTCAGATCCACGTTTCTTGAGCTGGGTAACTGGAAAGAGTGTTTCTAAGGGGCAGCAATAATTCATCTATCAAATAGATGCCATGAATGGAAAGTTCACATATAACTTTATATACTTCTCTGAAGAACACTTATTCTCCTTTCCTGCACCTTTGTTGTTCTCAAGTGTTTGTATCCTCTCTCTTCTACTTTTTCCACATCTTCTTGGTGCTTTCCTCATCTTCTCACTTGCTCTTTCCCTTCCCTATACTTGCCTTCCTCTTATTTACTCAGCATTCATGTCACCAAAGACTAAAAGTAAACAAACATGGAAAAAAGACACTAAAAGACATAGTGCTTTCGATTACATATTATTCTATGATGTTTACTTTTGCTTAGGAATAAGAAGAAAATACTAGAAGAAATCACATTCTGTACAAGGGGTAACATATTTTTGCATATATATTTTCAACCACAGAATTTATATTTACAATTGCATATCTGGAATTTTAACTTGGCCTGTCTTTCTCATTGACCAAATGGGTATGTAAAATCAGCATTTACATTACTTTTTGCTGATTATATTGCTACCAAATAATGAGATATAGTCATAGACAAACCATGAAGAGAGCTTCCTATTCGTAAATCAACAGAAAAATCAAATTTATACTTTAGTTTAAAAATACTAGAAAGGAATTAAACAACTATCAATACTCCTCTGATGCTGAGAATACCAAAAACCCTTCCTCACAAAGGGTTACAAGGCCGTGCTGGAATCCCAAGGTGGCACATGGAACTCTCAGGAAGAGAGAATGCTGAAAAGAAATTGTGACAGTAATGCACATGTTATTGATCACTCTATGCTCTTCCATTCTACTCTTTCAGAAACATTCTTGTCCGCTGACCTTTCAGATATGAAGGAAATCTAGTCCATGTTTTCCAAAATACGGGCAACATCTTTATAAATACTGTGTTCCTCTAGGCAGATGTTTAATAACTGGAAGTTTCAGCAGTAATTAAGAGTGGTATTTTATGTCAATCTCACTTTTTACAGAGACATGAAATCAATGTATGTTTAGAAAATACCTTAGGCACTTTTATTTGATAGTTGTATATATATGTTCCATTTCAAAAGATAGGAAATAAGGAAAAAGGCACTATGCTCTTTTTTCAAAATTGGTAAAAGTTCATGTGGTAAAATCAAGAGCAAGACAAATTATTCCAACTATTTTTTTTCATGACAGGATGTTTGCTAAAGCATATTTGTCTTCAGTGTAACCACTTCACTCAGCTCCAATCAGATTATTAGCATGTATTTTCTAGTTCTGGGTTATACTTATCAAACAAACAAACAAAAAATCACCTCAGAACAAGCATCATCTTTAAGAAAAAGGAATAAAAGAATTTATGCAGCTTCACTGTCTCAAAAAATTGCAAACATATAGTATAATGTTATGGCTCCCTCTTTTGGATAGCAGATATCTAGTATTCAATAACAAGAAAACTCATCATGTCCCTAACACAAAAAAAACCCCACAAGGTTCTCTAGTTTTCCCCTAGATCTTGCTTAACAATGATTAATGCAGTCAATAAAAACAAGCTTTTTATAAGTTTTTTGCAAAATGCAATTATATTCTAGGTCTCCATTATGCAAAATAGATATGCATTTTCAAGATAGCACTGTAGTTAGAATATTTTTGAAATATGTTAAACATTAGTCTATCAAATGCCTATAAAAACTGGAACATGAAATTCTGATTGATTGCTCCTTATTTTAGCAGTGTTAATAAAAAATAGAGAACAATAAAGAGATGATTGATGAAAGCACTTAAGCTAACTTACCCTCTGAACAAGTGACCAGAAAGGAACAAATTTTATTCCTACACTATTGTTACTTCATTTATAACTGTGAATGAAAAATAAAATGAATGGTCACTTGGGTTCTTCCTTTAGAATCTCCACCATAAACGCAACCTAGTTGAAAATCCACAGATTTATATGTATTGATTTTGGGAAATTTTTGCATATAGCATTGAAGAAAAAAAAAAGTGCAAAAAAAAAAATGTTTTACTACGTAGGAAAGGTGAGGAAAAAGTAAAACTGTTAAAATGTATCAGTCAACACAAAATAGTGACTCCTGACGGAGGTTAAATTTCTATGGTTTAAGATTTTTTCCTAATGCAAGATTAGTAATCATTGTTGGCTTTATAGATGTAGTTGCATTTAATTCTGGACTTGGATTTTTCTTTCCCAAGTATTGGAAGCATAGCACCATTCTTCTACATTAATATCTGGTCATAATTCCATGTTCCATAACAGGTTCAATTTTCTTCATGTATCCGTGTATGCTGCAGTGAGATAACTAGAAATAAAATTTTTGCAAAAAATGCCCATGAAAAATTCAGTAGCACTATTCAATGACTTCAGCTGTGTCAGCTAGAAGGCACAGTTTATTTCACTCAAAACCCCTTCCTATTGCTTTCTTATTACCTTTATATAAAATATTGATGTGGGGCAGGCACATATAAATGAATGGATTTACAGTTTTTGTTTAGCATTTGCTATTACTAAAAATAGCCATTCCTGAAAATTCATTAAGATGTTGAGCTATACAATTATAAAATTATCTGGATTTATATCAACTAACTTAAAATGGTTATGTCATGATGCTCCTTTTTATTACACCATCCCAGCAGGTTTTCTCAGCACCCAGAGCTGCAATAGGACAATTGCATTTGACTATGCTGGGTCATTATTATTCATTTTATTTATTACTAACAGTTACTATAAAATGTTTATTTTATAATCAACACTGCAGTAATGAGATTTAGATGAAGCTACATCTTTCCCATGAAGAACTGCCTGTGGATAGTGCATATAATGACAGTGTTTCAGAGTTAGGAAAAACAAGGTAATTTAACAAGCCTTATTGAAAATAGAAATTAGGCTGTTTCACTAACTGATGCTGTGTACTCCCAGCCATACTACTAAAAGATGACAGCAAAATTTGGCTGTAATAAAGATTGCAGAATCACAAAGATAAAAAAAGGGAAGAAATTAACTTGTACAAGGTATAAGTTTGCTTCACATGAAATATCTATTCCTGTTTAAACAAAAAAAAAAAAAGATTAAAAAACAGAGCCTGACATACACATCCCTACATACAGATTAACTATGCACCATTTTTTTCCTGTTACATTCTTGAGTGAATTTTTTTTCTATGAAGTCACATATTTATCATCTGTCTTAGCTGTATGAAGACCAAAGAAAGATATGTCTCCTCATATATCCTTTTCCCTCAATTTTTTAGGAATGCAAGAAGGAAGGGAGACAGTCACAGGCATTTGAATTTATGCCATAAAGTTTTAAAGCCAGACTAGGCACTATCATTGCAGGCAAAGCTAGACCAAGAGTACTAGACCAGAAACCATAAAGCAAATGCTTTGCTGTATCTATTTCTTTCAGTCTATTTCTACTCTTTTTTCACTTTGAAACTGGAACCATATACATGGTTTCATGCAGATATAATTTAGCTTTTTACTGACTTTTAACAAAAAGGACAAGGAAAATATAGGATGTAATTCTGAAATGCTGTCTGAAAAGTACTCTGTGTGTTTTGAATTAATCCAAATAAATCACACGAAAATCTGAATGTTCTGGGAATTCATGCTGAGATATAGATTATTAAACTCCCAAATCTGGTTCAGGTATTACTAAGGGAAACCTGTCACATGCCATTTTAAACCTGACTTGTATTTTAAGAGAAATAAACTAGTTATTTCCTTCTCTGTTTGCTAGAACCAAAGGAACAAAATAGCAGAACAGTCAGCAATAACAACTGCATTGTCACCAGAGCACAGTTAAATTGTTAAAGACATGTGCAGATGACATATTTCTCTACCTTTTTATGTAGAAACAGGTGAGTCTGAAGTCTTCTGAAATTGTGTGCCATGGGAGCAGCAATAAACCACATATAAAGTCTTCACTAATAGTACTAATTTGAGGAGGGTGAATTCAGGAAATACTACAGGAGATTTCAAAACCTCATCAGGGAAAAATATAATTGAATTTTCAATGTGAAATGGAACATTAAAGCCAAACTCTGAGCTACTGATCAGAGTTCTTGGCCTTCTCTGCAGGACTTTCAAACAGCAGAGGGACACATCTAAGCTATTAAATCTTGGGAGAGAGTATAAACCCTTAGGAAACAAACAGCAGAGCAGGGCTCCACTAAAAAAGCGCATATGTAAGAGGCGATTTCCCTCTGCAGTGATGGAGACGGACTCTCTCTGCAGTCAGTTTCAAAGCATGCGGGTTTATTTGGGAAGCAGGGTAGGAGGAGTGAGACCAACCACATGACTGCTTTTCGCAGCTCCGTGGAGGTCCCAGAGGGAAGTGAGGTAGGAAGGGGGAAGGAAGTTGCAAGAGAACGAAATCTCGCTCTACAGGCACGTAAAACAGGTTCCATGATGAATATGCTAATTTCTACTAACCAATCAAGGAGGAGATACAAATTCTACATCATTTGCATATAGGCTATGAGAGTCCTTACATTACCATAGCTGTTACATGTTTGGATCCTACAGAACCGGTTTTTTCACTTTTGGATCCACCCCAGAGGAACACAGGTTTCTGTTGTGACCTCATTCAGCTGGAATGCTTTTTTCTCTAGCTCAATCAAAACTTGCTTTTAACTCTATTTTTTCTTTTGCTAAGTAATAATTTCTATAAGACCTTTCTATTTCTTCTTCTCCAACACGCATACACCCAATGTCCGGAGCTAGGTATCAGTGTGATACCCTTTCTGTCATTTCATCAGAGGATGGGGAAACATTTTAACAAACTGTTATGATTAAAAAACTTCTTTGGGAAGTTCCATGGAAAACTTTACCATCAGCGCTGTGCTTGTGGCTGCCCAGTATTCTGTGGTTCATCTCTTACAGTTTTCAGGAAAATAGAGAAGGAGTTATAAACCGTTAAGGAATAAATGCCACATCAGTTTGTTTATTTGTTTATTTATGTATTTGACCAGGGACTCAGCAGAAGATCTCATTTCAGTACAGTGGGATTTCAAGTTGTAGTAAATGGCAGCGACTTCATGTATGCTACCACGAATCCTAAAAATCTCAGTGTTGAAATTGCTGACATATTCATTATTTTCACTAACCTTTCACTTGAATTTCCTTGTTACTTGAGGGTTTCAAGGTATCAAAAGCAGTACTAAGTTTTAAAAAACTGTTCTGCAACTTGTTCCTGGTAGAACTGAAAATAAGCCTGAGGCCCAAATGAGTGAAATTGTTCCAATACTTATAAAGAACACAATAGTTAGACACATGATGTACTGTGGAAAAGTCAGCGTAGCTTTTCAATAGGAAAGCCCTGCCTCACAGACCTATTCAAATTTTCTGAGGAGCCATTAAGCATATGGGTAGCATTGATCTCTGATATGATCTAACTGTGCTTCTAGAAATTTTGACAAGGGTGACTCACCAAAAGGTCTTAAGTACCCATGAGCTAGAACTGAAGGCCCCTGTATATATCAGTAATTGATTAAATAACAATAATTTTAATTAAAGTTAATGTAATAAATAAATAAATATTAATTAAATAATAAATCCATTTAATTTATTAAATGACAGAAATCAGCAGGGAGAAGTAAATAATGAGTTTCGACATTGAAGCGTCTGTTTCAGTGTTCCACAGGGATCTGTACTACAGCCAATACTGCACATACTCATAAATAAACTGAAAACAGATTTGAATATCAAGGTCAAAAACTTTGCAAGTGACATTCAGCATGTGCTGGGGTAAAGTTAATTTTCTTCATGGTGGCTAGTATGGGGCTGTGTTTTTGATTTGTGGTGAAAACTGCATGGATAATGCAGAAATGTTTTCATTTCTGCTGAGCAGGGCTTACACAGGGTCAAAGCTATTCCTGCTCCTCATGGCACCCCACCAGTGAGCAGGGCTGGAGGTGCACAAGAAGCTGGGAGGTGTCACAGCTGGAACAGCTGACCTCAACTGACCCAAGGAATATTCCAGACCATATGGCATCATGCTCAGGGTATAAACTTGGGTAGAGAAAAAGGAAAAGAGGGACATTCAACATAAAGTTGTTTGTCTTCCCAAGTAACCATTAAACGTGATGATGAGGCCCTGCTCTCCTGGAGATGGCCGAACACCTGCCTGCCCATGGGAAGCAGTGACTGAATTCCTTGTTTTACTTTGCTTGTGTGTGTAGCTTTTGTTTTACTTATTAAACTGATTTAATCTCAACCCATGAGTTTTCTCACTTTTACTGTTCTGATTCTCTCCCCTGGACCCTGTGAGTAAGTGGCTGTGCGAGGCTTAGTTGACACCTGAGGGTAAACCACCATGACACAGCATAATAAAGCCAAGGAGGTGTGCAAAGGAATCTTATGACTGTGGTTACACTAAGATACTTCAACTGGAAAAGAAACTTTGTGATGTACTTGTCCTTAAGTTTTCAATGTTATTGCAGACCCTAACATCACTTTAGCTCATACCAACTGTCACTCTCCCAGAAAATTCCCATGGTGATATCTCATAGGTGGCATGGACATGGTAGACCTGCTTTGGAATGAGTCACAGAAAGAAGAAGAAAGTTTAGCCATAGGGATTTGAGTCTTGCCATGCCAACCGATCTCTGCCTCACAATGGTCTAATAGCTACGGGAGTTTGCCATACTTGCATTTTAAGTCTATGCAATACAGTGAGGGGACACCCAAACGGTACATGATGAAATTGTTATGAAATAATGTGAAGCCACATGCATGGCCAAATCCATTTAAAATAATGAAGTCTTACTAGTGCCATTGGGGAATAATACCATAATGTAACAAGAGATAATACAGGGAAACCTTAGCCCAGGGCTGTGCGGTCAATAAAAAAGCAAACTATGCCATATATCATGATGAAATTAAGTAGAGAAAGAGATTAGGCTGCTGTTTATATATGCATGAAGCAACAAATTATGATTGCCAATCTCAAGAGATAAACCTAAAAAAATAGAAGAGATTCAGAGGATGGCTACAGGTGCAATCAAAATTCTGGCACAGCTTCCATACAAGAAATGATTAAGCAGGCAGTCCCAGAGCTTTCCATCTTGGAAAAAAGACAGCTGAAGGAGAAATTGATTTAAGTCCATACATTCATCAGTGGCAAAGAGAGTGGAGAGGGAATAACTATTTACCATGGCTTCCAATGGCTGTACTCGTTGTCTAATGAAGATGTCAGCTACAATGCTCAAAAACAAACAAAAAGCATTTGTTCTTTTCACAAGACTGTGAAAATACGAGACTCCTTGCAGAATATTGTTTCTCTGAGACACTTACATGCTTTCATAGAAAACTTTGAGAAAGTCATGGCAAAGAGAATCTGTGGGGGACTACTTCTTAATATTTGGAGACTGAGAAAACATATAGAAGAAAAGCAATTATATGTTTCAACACACTTAGGCACTATAATGAGTGTCTGCTTGTTGAAGACATCCTTATTTTGTACTACTAGGTTACTAACAGAATAAGCACTACTTTATTACACTTATTTTGAATTTAGTCATGTTTCAGGTTTGTCTTTCATTAAAATGACGTGAGTGAAAGATTTTTTGGTTCTTTGTTGGGGGAATGTTTTTAATTCTTAAAAAGAGTTTCAAACCTAGAAACAAGAAAAAGAAGAGTTATAATAATTTGGTTTTGAGATCTATTTTATTCTTGCAAGTGAGAGAATTTATAGGTATTTAAAAGTGTTTATTATGGAAATATAGGATGAAGCCTCAGCTGCATCAGACTCAGACAATCTGAGATAAATTAATAGCAAAAAAAATTATTTTAAGGTTATGCATTATTTCTGTGCACAAACTCCTATGCTTGCAAGAGTCCTGCTCAGCTCTGAGAATAAGACTTTCTGGATTTTGTGATTGCATTGGAGACAGCAGAAGGACATAAAGTAGGTTGAGCTCTAATAAATGACAACATTCAGCAGCTGCTCAATTCCCTGAGGAAGGAAGCAGCAACAATGGGCTACAATTATATTCTGAATTTGCTAACCACCTTTAATTGGTCAGCAACTCAGTTTTTCCAGTCCAGAGAAGTGAATGTATAATCCCTTACAGGCAGTAATTAAGTCCTTCTATATAGGAACAAGATTTCTTATGACTCAGATGTACATGAGGAAAAAAAAAAAAAAAAAAAAGCAGAGATTAAAGTTTTTAAAAAGACTTTGATACTAGCTTGAAGATGTCTTTATTTTGACAAATTCTGTCTTGTAACAACCTCTTGGGCCATTATACAAGCTGTAAACTCAGGAAGTTTAGCAAGCTCTCATGGTACAAGCCATGCTCAGGAGATATGCAGAGATAGGAGGCACCAGATGTGGAATCTCAGAACGCTTCGTTAGGAGCTGTCTGTGTGACCAGAGTAGACTGATGCATAATGAAGCAGCAAGAAAAAGAAATTTATTGAAAGCATGCAGTCCCAGTTATCAGGAGAACTGGTAAGTCCTGTCATTAACAGTGCTGCCATAGATGAATCTCATCCGCTTCATGCAGAGAGACTAATGAGAATCAATATGTCTGGAAAATAGGGGCCTACGCCTCCAGATATGGGTTGGATTTCTATCTGCCAGATAGAAGGCTATGCTGCTTATAAAAAAAACTGCAAAAAACAAGCAAACAAACAAACAAACAAGAAAACCCCAACTCTTCAAAACCCAACAAAAATAAATGCCTTAATTTTGATATTGGCAGGGCATCAGTGTCAAAGCACAATCATTTTATGAGTGACAAAATGTGAAATAAACTTAAAGGGTAGGAAAAGAAGGATTTTGCTTTGATGATAGCACTTATTTTTCCTCATGTTTCTAAAGGCTATTCTTTAAAACCATAAATGTGATGAATATGTTGCATTTGTAAATAAGGTGTGGCATAAATCTTATGATGCAGCTTCATTATATGATAAGAGTGAAATGTGTTTCCTGTGGAGAAAAATCAATACTAAAGATCAAAGGAATATCTTCAAAAGTCCTTGCTTTAAGGGTTTATAAGTGCTGTATTTCCTTGTTCCCCTCATGTTGATGAAAAGGAGATCCTGTAAAAATGTTCATTATTGGAGAAAAAAGTATTTTTTTTAAATGAGAAAACGTACATTTCACATTTGTAATCCAGTGATCTGCTGCCTCAGAAGTAGGTATTTTAAAAGTATCTTTTTAGCTTCATTTAATACCATTGCTAAGAATTGAGAGACCTTTTTTACTTGGTGGGTTGGGAGTGCTGCAGGCTTCATTCACTAGCTGACGGAATGATGGTTGGAGGACAAGCAGTCCAGAGACAGTTTCATCTGATCCTCAGAAGATACTTGTCCAGAGAAGGGCAGATGGTATTTTCACTGCCCAGGGACAGTTGCTTTAAACCACAGCTGTGTCTCTGCACAATTCTGCCAGTGGGGATTGTCCAAATATGAATCAACACATTCTCTTGCCAGATCCACCCACCCGGGGGACTGGAATTGCTCACTGTGAGTGCTATAGAGAGGGTGACTGAGGCCATGATGAGGTGAATTTGGACCTGTAACTCCAATGCAGATACCCAAGAGTCTGGAAAAACTCTAAAATAAATGCTACCTTTCTCTTGTCACAGCAAGAGAAATGTTTCTACTAATGCACCTAGAAACCAGAGATTCATTTGCCTAAAGACATTAACTCAACAGACATTCCAATACAAATTGCTATTAGCTCAAATTCCTTAAAAATTTATTTTTATTAGTATGACTCCTGGAGTCATGTAGCTATGGGAACCTGCACTGGTGTCCCAGAAATAAAGAATTGCCTTCAGCCGTTTCCTGGCAAAATTTTCAGATGAGCTTATCTTCACTGTATGTAGTGCTGAGTAGATCAGCAACCCAATAGGCAAAAAGCAATTCTGAAAACCTATTCTGAAAGGTTTGCAGTGGGAGCTGCTGAGTGGGAAAATGTTTCTTTATTAGTGTGGCCCAAGTTTCTGTGCCTGAAGGGGATCTGAGTACTTGTCCTCAAAGAATGGGTGCTCATCAGTCAAAAAACCTGTCCCTTAAGCTTTGGGGATCCCTCAAAAGCTACTTCAGCTCTCCTAAAGACAAATGAAAACACATTTCTTGACTATCTCAAGTTTAGTCCATATGCACATTTGTTGTTTTCTTTTAATCTTTTCATCCTTAGCCCCAAATACATCTTTATCCATGAATAGGAGAGGGAAGAAAAAAAACCCAAACTTTTGGGCAGAAGAATGCTAAAAAAGAATGCTGTGTTTAGAAAGTCAGAGTCTATATTCGTGTCTGCAGTATCACTGCACTCAGAGAATATTTGAGTGTTGCAGCCAGAGGGAAGCATGTGCATGCATACCTGGGATATCTTTAATTAGTTTGGGAAGTGATAAAAGTAAACCTAGAGTGGCACAGATCCAGCCTCTTCCTAAATCTTGGTATTATCGGTGGCAGTGTGCTGTTTATAGCACAGCCTTTTGTTGCTGTAGCTTCCTCATTCTTAGTCTTCAGACTAGGTAGATAAAAGCTGCATTCAGATTTTCTGTTTTTAGAAAAAGGCTGACAAAGACAATAAGACTGCTTCCATGCATGCAAGCTACACAAGATTTATATCTGCTATATACTGTTTAAATACATACTTAGTTTTACAGATTGTTTGGATCATCCTGAACATTAGTTAACGTCTTTCTTATTTAGAGATTGGAGTGCAATACGAAGCACTGCTGCTGAACTCAGCTATTTTTAGCTATACATGAGCACCAGATCTCTTTCTTTTAGAACACAAATTTTGCCTCACTGTTAACAAATGAAACAAACTAATGTGGGATACATTATCAAGTTGCTGAAGGTTAGCTTTTCTTCATGTCATGCTTATGAGTGACTGTGCTGCACTAATTAAAAACATTGCCATGGCAATTGCTATAGAAACATTTAAATTGGCATCATCAGTAACAAATCCCTGCTATTGATCCCAGCAAGGCTTATTTCACACTACACCTGAAGAATCTAAATAGAATATTTTGCATTCAAAAGGACTTTAGGAGATAAATTTTTTCCAGTTGTTACTGTGCTCAGGAGAATAATGTTTTTCATACAGAGATAATTCATTTACCTGGAACTGTTGTAGGATTCTGATATCAAAGTCCGTACTGCAAGGAGAGACTGCAATGGTTCCAGGCTACCACCATATATCCCTCAAATCATGCAAATGAAAAAATAGTTATTACCTCCACTAGGATCCACTGATTTGAAAAATGGGGAAGAAAAGCAGGTTCTCAAAAATGTTTGGCATTAAAACATTTAACCCATGAATGCCCCATCTTAAGAGAAATTTCCAAGAACACTAGAAAGAAAACCATTTAATATTGTTTGACAAGAACAGTAAGTTGACAGTTTACTTATTAAATGATGGGAGCAGAAATGAAGCGAGAAAAGATTGCATCTAGAATATTGATCGATTGCTTGGAAAAAAAAATCTTTGTTTTCAGACTACAGGTCTTTACTGCTCTTAAAAGAAATCAAATTAGATGCTCATCATAATGTTCAGCAGACACACTGACCCAGACTAATAAGTCTCTCTTTACACTTAAAAGGTCCAATTATTGCAAAAATAAAAAGCAGGAAAAACGGGCTGAAACTTTTTTGTTGTTGTTTTTGTTTTTCCTTTATTCTCCTTGACATTAAAGATTCTACCTTTCCACTCGGTAGTAAAGTCCTGCCAATTATCAAGGAGATCAGTAGAGGGCAGCACTACACAGAAAACCACACGTTTCAAGCACTCTCAGTATAACTTCTGTCCTGGCTGGGACAAAATGTGGGAACCTAGATTCCTTCAAGAAAAAGACCTCTGTGAAAAATTGGTGTTTGCACAGAGATAATTTCATATGGCAGGGTCAGAACCTCTGTGCACGGTGCATTGGGTTCCTTTGAATTAGAAAAGTTGGTCTTATTTTTCCAGACTATACCAGAATCCTTCTTTTATGTCTTAAACCCCACGTTCTGAGTCTACCAAGAGCAACTCCTGACCTGTTTGAACAGCTGATTATGAGACAAGATGCATAACCTAATGACCACTTTGAAGTATTTATTGGAGTACAAAGAAAAGAGTAGTATAAACATCTTCTGCATTTAAATCAGTATGTCAAATAGTGTTTGGACAGAAAGGAATGAGGGCAATTTCAGGAAATTAAAAAAGTGAAGCTCTGGAAATTTTATTTATGTTTGAAATTATCACAAAAGTTAACGTGCAATCATACATCTCTAAAAGGCCAAATGAAAAAATATTGATGTCACCTGTCTTTCTCTGTTTCAAAAAAAAAAAAGAAAAAAAAAAAGAAGCGTAAAATCAAAGCAGACTAAATCATCTGAGTCTTAGATTTGTCTAAGTTTTGAAATAAGGACATTCTGAAGAGAAAATTTTAATTGTATGACATTATTGCATTACTTCTTTTTCAAAGTAGTCTTTCAAGTCATAGAGATTTCGGAATTTTTTTTTTTTTAGGATTTTTAGCACTTTTATAGATTCATTAGGTATTAAAATTCTGGCAAATATGCATGGTATTTTCAGGAATTTTTGTTTGTTTTATGGTTTGTTATGTTTTAATGTGGAAAATCTGATATGGTCCAAGAAATTAGAGAAATTAGTCAGTCATTACCTTAATATACAAAACAACACTTATCAGAATAGTTATGTAACAACACATAATTCATATCAAAGCAAATGTAATCAAATCCAAAATTTGATCAATATGAACACTTGAATGTTATCATTGAGAATGTATAGAAAAGGAATTCTTGAACTACAATCCCAATGAAGCTATGAAAGAGCACTATTTGAGGACACATCAAGCAAGAATACCTCCAGAAGAGAGAAGAGACTCATTAAGAGTCACTGGAAAAAGTTGATGGTTTGATTTCTGAATACAGTATTTCCAAACATTCCTATTGCTGCCTACTTTCATTTTTCATGACCTTAAGCAGGATCTAATTTAGAAAGCATGAAAAGGCCCTTCAATCTGCCTCAGATGATGCAGTGGGATGGATTTGGAGCACAAACAATGATGTCTTATGCACTACATTGATAAATAGCTTTATTCAGTGATAAAACCTACTTCAGTCTAATATTATACAGGGAATAAGACTCATCAAACTTAAACATGGATAGAAGATTGGTTGACTTTGTTTGGTTTTTTTTTCTTTTGATCTGTATCCAGTAAATTTCAATCACAAGGCATGATCACCATGTACTAAACATGTTTTCCAGTTAATGTCAAAATTTACTGGTATTAAATTAACCACAGGAGAGTTGCACTTTGCTCCTCTTCCTGCAACAGGAACATACCCAGCATTACAACGGAGAAAACCAGAATTCAAAGAAAAAACATTCATGAATGTATGCTAAGATCTATGTACATTCATGATTTTATGCAAATAGAGTTAATTTATTTTGTGCTTTGATTCTTCAATTAAAATAAAAAGCAAAAGAAAACAAGTTTTCCTGTACTATATACATGATCTTTTGCATAAATATGACACCTATTAAGTTGTTTTCTTTTTGTTTTTGAACATGATCTTAGAAATTATAAATATTCCAAACCTTCACTTCTTGCTCAGCTAAAACTCTGTTTGAAGTTACTAAAATGCTAAGACTTTGATCCTCCTTCAGTATTGCCAGTTAAGATCCTGAGTCCATACAGAATATCATTATTTTAAGACAATTTCACACAAGGGCACAATTCCAGTAATTTAATCATTAAGGCCTTTAGAGTACAATTCACTGAATGTTTTCCATTAAAAAGTTTTGGTTCTCAACTGACTAATAATTTTCACAAAGGGTATCTTATTTCCAAAATTAACTTTTTTGTACAGAAAAGATACCCTTCCCCGCTCCTATAGAAACTCCAAGCAAATAAACAACAGAGTGAAAATGGATGTTGGTAATCTGCTGCAGAAGAAAGGGGGATAAGTTTCTATGTGTTTTTTTAAATTTCAAAATTTCTGGACATTGTGGCCTCATGCAACTATCACTGTTAATGGACTAAGATTCTCAAAAAAAGTGTACTTTTGCTGCTGAATTGTTTTCCTATGATTTCTGTAATATAAAATGACAGCTCAGCTAAAGATATCCTAAAGCACAAATACATTTAACATGAAAAATTTTATGGAAAAGACTGTGACATCAGGCACTTTAAAAGTATGAGTTTGATTTGGTTTGATTAAATATTGCTTACAAACTTCCAAGGAAAACATCAGAGTAATTTTCAGAAAAATACTAATTGCAGTCAGGTTCTATATCATGAAAACTCCCATTCATTCAGCCACTATTCAGGGAAAAATAAAATACAATCCAAATGGAGAATTCTTTTCCAAACGCAGAGTTTTGTTAACCCCAGCAGGATTTCTAGGAACTCACAGTTATCTAAAAAGTACTTTTTTTTCTTGTTTAAAGAATCTATGAAAGGCATCAATAATACTTTATAAATTTCATTTTATGGGTTCCTTTCTGTAGAAATAGAAGAAGGTCCTCTGAACAGCTGGGAACTAATAAAGTGGAAGAATGGGATGTATTAATCACAAAGTAACAGAAAATTCAGATTTGCAGACAATTCTGAACAGATACTAAGGGAGGATAGCATCAGGCTGAACTGAGAGAGATTAGGTTGGAAGGTTTCTTATTTGGGCTGTTTCCTTGTGTCAGGATGCTGCTGGCAGCTAAAGCTCACAGATGAAGTATTTTACTCAGCTTGTGTTTCAAATTAATGTCTATATACAACATGAGTGAACTAGAATAAGATGAAAAAAGACATTAAAGAACTTGACTTAAAACTCTCTGAGTAATTTTCATGGTTATTTGTCATTCCCATGGGTTATTGTTGTGATCACTAGACTGTGTTCCTGTTTCCTTAGGGAAAAAAGTTATTGCAACTTACACAAACACTTTCCTCTGTCCCCTAGGTGCTTCTTACAAGAGGAATATAACATTTGAAAAATTTGTTCCGGTGAATTATTAGAGTGGAGGATAACAGCATCCCTGGAAATGATGAGGACTCACTCCTTTCTGACAGTTTTGCTTTGGAGCTGTGTGTTTTATGTGATTCATATGACGCCATCCCAAAAAAGGACTAACAAGCACTCACACAGTGAAAGGATAACAGGATTGTCAGAGAATGAGGGAAAAACACTGCACCGTACCAAGCGTGGTTGGATGTGGAATCAATTTTTCTTGCTGGAGGAGTACACAGGTCCAGATACTCAATACGTGGGCAAGGTAAGCCTTGTGTTTAAAGGATTCTTTAAAGGTGATGCATCTAACACCCTTGGTATTTTCACTTCTTCTCCACAGCTCTTTTGCTTTTAGTATGGCAGTGCTCCCAATTTCTCATTAAGTCAGAGAATACCATAAACCACCTGAGGTTCCATGATTGTTCAGAGTTGTGAGAGAAATGAAGCAGTTCAGTGAAAAATAAAAAAAAAGAAACTGTTCAGACTGAAATGTTCCAGTTTCTTATTGTGTATGCCCCTGGAAGTTTTACCACTTTTTCAGCTGTCAAACATAAATAGTAGATAAGAGAATAGAAAAGTTATGCCTTCATTCATCTACCTTGTAGCATTTGCCAGTATATTGGGCTGTGTACTTCCTCAAGTGAAATATATGATTCTATTACAATAAAATTGCTGTCTATCCATGATTCCAAGTATGGACATAGTGTTTGAGGGGAAAAAATCCGGTTTTCATAATTTCTGAAAAAAGCTGAAAATTTTACTTACTGACATGAAGAGCTTTATGTTCTTTGAGATCTATCTATGTAAACTGTTGCCAAAGCCACCCCTGAATTCCAGTTGTCTCCAGTCCTGCTTTTTCTGATAACATGCAACTCAAAAATTCTACATACTTAGCCTTTTAGTGTCTCCCCATCCACAGATCTGACTTGTGGTCTGGTATAACCGAGTAATCTTTATCAAGATCTAGAATATCAGAGATTTAGAATGACTTAAAATTAAGGAAATGTTTATCTTAATGCCTTAAATAAATGTTTATCTTAATGCCTTTAATTAATAAAGATCCAGTTTCTGTTGTTCATCCACAATGCTGTCACTAGGTTTTATTGTCAAGTAGCTCTCTCATTTTTGGGTGTCTAGCTACTAAACTGATTTGGACATTTGTAGTTAAAAGTTCCAAAACCTTTTTGAACATTAGCTAATATCTCTGGTCGCGGGAGACATGGTCATCTGGGAAACATGAAAATCATCTCCCTCTGTTAAGAAACAAATGTCAAACAAGTCAACCCTGATAATCGTGACCATGATTCTGACCTTGTTCATACCAACACTATACCTGTACAATTCTGTTTTCTGTGAAATAAATTCTGTCTTGAAGCAGCAGCAGTAAGATGCAGGCCAATAATCCTATTGTTAGATTTGTTTATCAGTGTCTAAAATAGGAAGGTTTGTTGTAGGCAAAAGGGTCTTCAATAATGTGTGAACTAATTGCATAGAGATATTTCAAAAAAACCCAATTTGTTTGAAAAAAATACTTTTAAAAGTATTATTTAATATTGAGTAGACTTGCCAAGAAAACACACAGAAAGGTACACAATAATACAAGCCCCATAGCTGTAAGTTCAACCTAGACTCACAGAAATAGACTGATTTTTTTTTAATAGAAATCTGTCATAGAGGAGCAGTAAATATCAAACATAAGAGCTGCTTCCAATTTCAGTCCCACTGCTATAGATGAATGACTTCAAACCACTTTAACACTCAAATAAATTAAGCTTACATCAAGACTGTCACTACCATCCCTGTTTCACACAAGGAATGCCTACATGTTATATTGCAACAGATGCAAACTTACTCTGCACTGAGACCAAAATAACTAAAAGCTATTGGACCTTATTGCCATAGAGCTAAATACAGGAAGAAAAAACAAATGGCTGTACAGCAGTTAGATCTAAGATGCTTCACTTCTTACAATTCAGATTGCATGTTGAGATTTTTCACATTTCACTGCAAAATATTACACAAAGACCCCTGAGAGAGGTCAACATCACTGATTCTCTAAAAAGATGGAAATTACCCCAAATATCATCCTGTGTTCCAGAGAGGAATTGCATTGAACTGATGAACTCCATGTGGTTGCTCTAATATTATAACTGTTTATAACATGATGAAATGATCACAGTTCTGTTCTCAGAGGTATAAAACCATGGTAAATCTGTTTTGAGTTAGTTCAAATTATCCTAGGTACATGTGACATACAGCACCAAGAGGGAGCTGCTACAACAAGAAGTCAAAGAAAGAATTCTTTTTTTAAGAAAGAAAAAGCACCCAACAACTTCATTGAACAACATTATTCTGAGAAAGGCTTAAATCTCAGGTTTAGTATTCTCCTCCTCAAAGTGATGGTAATTAGCAAACTGGTATGTGCGAAGTAAGAGCACTTTTATTCTAACCCATGGGGACTAGTTCATAGCAAGAATTCTTATCCATCCACTCTTTAATATGGATATGCACAGGCAGATGGGTTACTGGGGTAGAATAACAAACGTAGTACTGAAATTTAAATAAACTGAATTAAGAAACTTTATCAGAAAATAAAATTCTAGTGGATTGTAGACATCACATTAAAAAAAATCAGTTTTACCACCCTAGTTCATTTCTCATCCAATTTTTATCTTTTTGGTCACTGATAGTGTTTTGTTGCTAATGCTACTCTATTGATGTTTGATTTTGTTATGAGTGCATTCTGTTATTGGCAGCGGGGAAGAACAACTCAGTATGAAGTAATGAGATAAAATTTGTTTACTAAGAAGGATGGGTACACAGGATGGAGAGCTATTCTGTGACATCCCCACACCTCTCCTACTCACTGCTCAGACCGTAGCCTAGTTCAGACTAGCAGCAGGGATCCAGGGAAAATGGACGCTTTCTTGGACCACTGGACTGTCCAAATCCTGGCTGGCAGACTGGCCCCTATGAGAGGACGTTGTGCACAGGCCCCACTAAGTTTCAAAAGTCCTTGGAGTGGAATTTCTACCTCATATCTGAGGTGCTACAATCTTAAATAGTAATTTTTAAAGTTGGATTGTTGGCAGCCACACTTCAGGGATGGAGAACATTTGCAGAACTATTGCCTTGTGTATGTGATGGGAGTCAAGATAAACCCAGACCACTTACAGTATGTCCACCTCACATCTTTCCTTCCTTCTGCCAGCTCAGAGGATTCACCTGTCTCAAATACAGGTGAATGCATAAAGCATAAATGCATAGGAAGTCTGTAAATTTGTTGGGTCCTACTACACATACCTTCAAAACTGCAAGAACTTCTTATGTATCCTTTGATTTCTTATCCTTTTAAATGATATTCAGGAAATGCTTAGACCAAAGAGTGGAACCATCTTGCTGTCTGCTGTTTATAAAATGCATAGGGAGATAAACATTGCTCTGGTGAGTTTGCTTCTGAAATATTCAGTCAGACGCATGCAAGGTAAGCAGTACCAGAGTCCTGTTAAAAAAATTAGCCAAGAAGAAAAATAAACTCTAAAACATAAAAATGTCCGTATTCTTTCAAGATGCCTTTTGCCTAGTGAGAATATTGAATATCTCGATCAGATCATTAATGTGAGGAATTTAAAGAGGATGTAGTGAGAGGAACTGTAAAACCTGATTTTGCCTACTAAGAATTCACAGAAAAAGTGGATTACAATACACCATTCTGAGTTAAATTTATGAGATTAATTTCTTTTTAAAGGAAGAAACACAAACGCGTCTTTTTTTTTTTTTTTTTTTTTTTTTTTTTTTTTTTTTTTTGTGAGATAAGAAGATATTGAGGTGTTGTATGTTGAGTCATACAACACCTGACTGTTATATCTGGGATCTCCTTTTCTTTCACGAGAGTGGGGCCATAGATCCAACTTCTCAGTTGCTCCTAATTTAAGCCCCTTGCAGAACCTAAAAAATTAAAGTTAAAACACTCACCTTCTATGAGAAAAGTGTACCAAATGTAATTACTTCCTAACAAGCAATCAAAAGAGATAATCATATAAAAAAAATGGACAAGCAATTCAGGAAGTATTAAAATGTTTATGGGGATGACGTTCATTAATTAAAAAAAAAACCTGCACAGAAGGCTCTAACCAAGTAGCCCTTGAGGAACAATTAGTTTTATTTTCCAAAGATAATATTTATTTTATGTGTCTCCATTTCTAAATTACATACCTGATACCCACTGAATGGACAGCAGTTGTGCAAAATTTCAAATACGTTTAACTGCAGTCCTTATGAAATATCCCAAACAAGAAGAAATAGACCTGATCAAAATCATTAGCCTTTTTGGAAAACATGGTGCTTTATGTTTTGCAGCAGTATACTGAAGTGATTTCAAGAGAAGAGATTTTCCCTCCTTTAGGTCACTCAATTACGTTTTTTACATGGAAGCAGTCCTCTCCCTCAAATAGGCACTTTGCTAATCAAATGCTGATAATCTTGAAGGGCAGATAATGTGTGAACTACCATGCAATATATGTCAGACTCAATCATAAACTTTACAACCGAACACCTGCCATATCCTAGAATTTTAAAAACACAAACAAGAATAAAAACATTTTTTTCACACCACCTGCAACTTTTCTTCCTCATAATAAGGGGTGAAATAAAAAATCAAATAAAAAATAAATGTCACTGCTCAAAATTAGCTGCTCCATGAATAACCTCCTGTTTAATAACTTCCATAAAAATAAATGAACTACGTTCTGCATGTCATAAGCAGTATTTATATTGGATGCAAACTGAAGAAATATCTCTCATCTACTACAAGTTAACCAAGGAATTTGTTTCATTACATTTGCTTGTGTAAATACAATATAAAAATATACAGAATATAGAAAAAATATGGAAATAAAAAGTGAAGAGAAAAATAATAGGAGGGTAGCATTTTTTGGGGGGAAATGTTTAGTTTGTTTTGTTTTTTGGAAGGGCAGGGTACAAAATTTATTTAAATGCAACCATTTATTTCTTGTAATCTGCATTTATAAATACCCAGACATCTACAAGTATGGTTGCATACTACAGCAGTCTGCCTTATTAGAAAAGAGAGACAAAATCAAAAGGACTTCATGTAACAATTAAGAAGGTCTCACTGAATTGCCAACCTCACCAGATTTGGTTATTTATAAAAAATTTCACTCAATTTCCCCTTTGTATTGAATGGTTTCTGTGGTTTTTTTCTTCTTATTTAATGCCATTGGATAGTATTTTCTCATAAATATAGACTGCAAATATAATAATGACTGAAAATATTATTTTATGTTATTTTGCTGTCTGCCTTTGGTACACCTACCAGGCCAGAATAGGCTCCCTCTTAACGTGCAAAGCAGCAGAGAAGTCGGAAACTGAGATCAGTAAAGCCCTTCCTTCATTAGTCTTATCCTCATTAATTCCTGTCCTCTCAGCTGTTGCTGAGGCCTTGGCCATACTCAGTCTCTCCTCTGACCAGTTCCAGAGGAAGAAGCTCAGAGGTGACCCAAATGAGCTGGCTCTTTGGCAACACTGCAGTGCCCAAATCAACAGCAACATTAGCTGCTCCATCCTGAAACACAGCGTTCTCTTCCACAGTAGTTTTTATTCTTTACCTAACACCATTTTCTTTGTGTACTGAATTTTTATACTAATCTTGCCTTGGGAGTACAAGAGAGAACTTCCTTTTTTACTTGTGACTTTAATAACTTTATGCAATTTTTCCATAAGGATTTCTTTACAGCATTTGCTATTTTCCCTCTACAGAGTCAGTTCAAGAGTGACCTTTAAGCACAGAGAACCTATAAGGACAAGAGAACTCCTTTCAGAATTTCAAGTGTGCCCTCTACCTTGTTATAGCTATGTCCCACTTGTCCCATGTGTAAAACTGTGGCAATCATGGCAGCAACTAAATACTGCTAAAAACAGAGTGGTTTTTGATATCTTTTAACTTACCACTATGGTAAATTAAAAAAAAAACAAACAAACCAACAAACAACAGAATCATAAAAAGATCATATGCTTCTGTCATTTAAAAATATAATTTAATTGGGGGAAGATTGCATCACATTCTTAACAAATTGCGTCTAATATGCAATGTATCCCATCTTGTAAATCACAACTTTTGAAGAAGATTTAAAAACATATTTTCATAAGAATTTCTGTTCCTAAAGTAAAATCAATATTTCAAGTTTAAATAAAAGAAAGAAAATTAGTAGGGCTTCCTTTTGTCTTTACTTTCCCCTCTCAGACTGCAAGTTTTTCGCTTGTATTTGAACAAATAAAAGAATGATGTATCAAAACAGAAAGGAAAAAAAAAAGACAGTAAATACCAAAGGAATAAGAAGAATATTCTGATCAATATTTTAAAAAATACAAAAGAGAAAATCTCTTTGATTCATAAAATAATAAATCATCTCCACTTACATTACATTCTTCAGTTAGCACATTTTTTCAATAAATATTTGATCTGATTTCAAGCAGCTATATCCCTAGGCAGATGAATCACCAAAGCTAAAATTGAAACAGGCAAACAGAGGAAAAAAACTTTAAAAAATGCAACAAGTCCCTGTCTTAGATACACTCATAACTTAATTGCAAACACCAATAAGGAGCCATAGGTTTCTTGTTTAAAAATAATTTATTTTCTGAAGGCTTCTAACATAAATCTTATTGAAAATTACTGGAAGTAAAGCTTATTTATTGTCAAAAATTAATAAAATACGAAGTCTTCAATAATTTTTACTAATTTAAAAAGAGTACTGGAGGGTCAGGGAAGAAAATTATGAAAGACAAATGTTACATCTTCCAAACACAATGGAACTTGTTTTTTTGGAGAAAGGACAGCAGTAATTTCTGACAAGCTAAATACATTTTCAACTGAAGTTTCAAAAATAGTGATGAGATCTAATCACATCATGAATAACCCAAGTATAAGCAGTTTAAATATGAAATATCTTGAATGTTACATTACAATAATGGGCCTAAGCTAGAATTTTGCTGTCAAATTTGAACATCATATTTCACATAAAATAAAGAATTATTTTTGAAAACAACTGCAATGATCAGAGACTTCAAAGACATGAATAACAAGAGTGAGTTGGCATTGTTTGGTACTGATAGAGCAGCTGTCATGAGATTTGACAGCTTGTTTCTTCAACTACATAAAAGACTGCTAAAAAAACAATCTGAAGTTCTTGTCATGTTCAGGGCAAGAAGTTGGGCTCATATTGTCATAAGGTTGATTTACAGTCATCATCAGGAAAAAGTTTTTGATGGTAGATAGAGTCAATACAGTCAAGTACGAGGTAAAGAACACTCAGAGAGACAGGAATATATTGATACTGGAGATTTTCATGGCAAACTAAAAAAGCCATGTGCCAGGAAGTTGACTGGCACATGTCAGAGGCTGGAGACTGTACATCTCTTTAGGGCCCCATCTGTTCTGTTCTCATGGATTCTACGTGTGTTTTTCAAGTTCAATTGATAAATCAGCTAAACTGGTTGTGGGGTAAAAAATTAAATAAATAAAAAACCCTGAACCAAAAAATAAACCCAGAAACACAGAAAATGAGGAAATCTTCAAACCTTTTATTGCAAACTTCTTTCTTTCTCCTTTCCCTTGTTTTTTCCATTGCCTTGTCTTTTTTCATCCCCTCTCCTCTTTTGGGACAGCGCATCCAGAACACAATGATTTTCAATTAAAAAAGAATAAAACAGAAAACTGCCAAATATGTGCCTTTCTAGATACTTAATGGAAAAAGGAGAATTTGAAACAAAATTTTTGAAAATTTAGCAACACTAGCTGAAAACTTCATCCACAGCACAAATGCAGGCATCTGAAAAATTACCAAGCTACTTTTAAAGCCAAAGTCAAAGCAAGATAATCCAACATAAGCGAAACAGCAATATTTCTCCAATTATTTTCCTTTTTCCTTCTCTCCCTCCATGCTCCCCTCAGGTTTGGAAAAAGTTATGCTCACCCAATACCCAACCTAGCAGCAAAGGCTATTGTGGGGAGTCTATATCTCACCTCAGTGCCTCCTGTTGTCTTGGTCACAGCTGTCATTCCCTGGGGATGTCCTGAGTCTGCTCAGAGCACCAAGGGGGTGGGACCAGAAAACAGGAATGGAGGCTGGGGGTCTGCACAGTGGAGGCCTCCCTCATGGGGTTCGTTTGGATTCAGCATGTTGACAAACTAACAAAAACCAAGACTTGAAGTAAAACCACTTGTTTTAAAGACACAGTGGGCATGAAGAATGGAGTCCTCTACCGTCTCCAGAGGTAATTTCTGGATACCAGTTAAAATATAATTTTCATTTTAATAAAAAAGGGCTTTTCTGAGCTTAAAAGTCTCTTATTCTTGTCAAGCTCCTTACATGAAAAGGCCTAAGAAGGTCTGGCTTGAAGATATGGTTGGCTCAGGAACTTGGCACAATAGGTAATTGTTATTCGTAGAACAGACCTATCTTATTACAACTTCATTGGCTGGTGTTTCTAAACCTTGCAGTTTCAAGCCTGGGAAAAAAAGATTAGACTAGTGGCAATCTGCAGACCTATCATTATCTATTATCTGGCAATCATTTATTGTGCATGAAAAGGTGGGAGGGTGGGGAAAATGTATTTCACAAGATATTTTTCATTATGTTGTTTATTTATTCCCCTGATTACATTATGGGAGTGATTCTGGAGAGTGTAAAGGTTTTAACTGTATTTTGGCTTGCTGGTACCTGCCAGCCTGGTGATGGAGTGCAAAACCAATCAAACAATGTGACTACCTGAGAAGGTCAATTTGACGGCATCAGAGGATGGGATTGTGCAACGTCTTGTCTGTCAGGGACAGGGTTATCAATGGTCACCTTGCTGGCAAATAGGGAAGCTGTCAACAAGCAACTGCTGAGAACAGCAAGTCTTTTCTTCCTATAGGTGCCCGATACATCAAATCTTGTCCATTGCAGGAATCATCGCACATTTCAGTCTTCTGGAAACTGGAAAAAAATGTTAGTCTAGTCCATGTAATTGGCCAATTTAACACTATGCTGGGTATCAATAAAAAGAGGAACCTGTGAACTCTTACAGTTGTGGAAATACGTAACCATGTACAGTCATTGCTGTATGTGTTGCTGTAGCAGCACAAACACCCTGGGCAAATTTCTGCTCACTCTTATATCAGTCTTGGGTCAAAAAACTCTGCTGAAATTTCCTCTTTTCTGTTTTTACATGGCAGAAAGTAGTAAAAACAATGAGAAAGCATTACAGCCTCCCTGAACGTTTAAGAAGTTATAAATTCCTCCCTGTCTTGCTTCACATTTCAGAAACAAGTATGCCCATTTTAGATGGAAGCCACTATAACAGTTTTGTCAAATTTTGAGTGCAAGGAAATGACAGCCAGGCTGATTATATTAATTGAGTTCTTTTAGCTGAAGAGAAAGTTTTGTTACATATTCTCCATTACCACAGGAGGAACATAAAAAATGGCACCAATTCTCCATTGTTTTAGTTGTAAAACTCTTTAACAGAATCTCAAAGAGGTCTTTGGAATGCTTCATGCAGCTACGAGAGAGAATTTTTAGCCCATATCCTGCCATAAAAATAATAGGTAATGCTGGAAATAATTATTAATAAAATTTGACTAAATGTTTGCTTTATATAAATTTTAATTTATTTTTTCTGTCTGTAAATTATAATTGCCAGCGCTTCCCTAATGAAGCTTTTCCTCAGAACATGTCTGTGTATGAGGTGTTCCCATGCAGGATTACAAAACGAACAAACAAAAAAAAAGCTCTGGAATATAATGACACTAGCCCTGAAGTATTGGGTTGAATGCTATATCAGGGTGCACTATGAAAAGGTGGAAAACACAGAACCAAATACTTACCTACTTGGTGAACAGTACTTCGATGCTTGCATTAGTGATACAATCAATTCCTTAAACTTTTCCTAATGCATAACAATGACAAAGACAGAGATACTAAATGGGATATTGTTATACTTCTACTCAAGCATTCTTAAAGTGAATCTACTTAACTTAAAATTTGTGCTTGTTGTCACCACCTGTACCAATTTTTGCCCTTTGAACTTCTAGCTGTTACTATATATTTCCGATTAAGAGCTGAAATAAACTAAATACTGAGAATAAATTTGGTTCTTATAAAAAAGTTCTGGTTTACAACTTCTATGCAGTTAAAGTGGAATTAACACTAATATATCACACTGATAAAAATGCTGCAAGTCCTGATGCAAACCTTTAAAAATGGTCCTCTCCTGATAGTTTAGTCTTACAGGGGTTGTGTAAGTAAACATATTTTTCTTTTTAATAAGCATTTCTGATGAATAAACACTGTCAAATACCAGGAGGTAACAGAGCATTAAATGTTCATGTACAACTGGATCAGGTAGCTGACTTACAGGAAAAAATTAACAAATGAAAAATAAAATATTGAAAGTATTTGCTCTCTGTGTCTCTCTACCATTGTAATATATGTATTTAAAATGGTGAAACTAAAATTCCTTTAAAACAATTTTTTTTAAAAAAGGGAAAAAGACTATATGTGATGTGTAAAACAAGTGACTGAAAGAAATAATAATGTGGATTTGCCTTTAATTTTAAACCTATATTAATTAGACATAAACAAGTGGTGTGGACAATAAAATGAATTTAAAGAGGAATTTGGCATGGGAGCAAGCATTTCTGTATACACTGTCACTGAAGCAAATGGAAAGACTGTTGTTGGAAGAAAGAAAAATAAATCACTAAAGTGTGTTGGTTTTTTTTAACTCTCTCTAAGTTTTACAGAACATGCAAATACATTCATCTCTCTAAAGGTTAGTAATTATGAAATGGAAGAGGTCACAGTTTCTACACATTTCTACACATTCCAAATGAAAATTTTAGAATCACATACAGAAAGGCGTGAAGTGAAAGGTAAAATATGAATCTATAGTGGAAGAAATTCTTTAGTCCTTCAAAAGTGCTGAAGGAAACAGGAATCACCCATTCTGGTTTCATCCTATTATAGATACTACAATTAATTTTCTTCATATTTCAGGTGGCTAAATCTGGTCTAATTTCAAAGTGTGTAAAATAAAAAGAAACAACAAAACCTCCAATAATTTAAAATTATTTTATGGTCTTAAAAATTATGAAAACATGTGTGCGTATATCCATGTAAAACACCAATTTATCTTCAGGATAAAGAAAGGATTTATGTTGATCTCTTTGATGAGGATAGAAGAGAAAAGGATAAGTAAAATGTTGAAATCATGATTCTAGGATTAATAATTTCCACTTCCCTAAGTATCATTCAATGGAATATATCGAAGTATTTTACATTAAATGAACATCAACTATGTGAGACAGGCAATAACATAATACCTCTTCTGAGGAGAAAACTGCAATGAATTTGCTGAAACAGTGATTTGAGGTCACAGAGCAAGTCAATGACAACAGTTAGATGCGGAATGGAATAGCTACAGGATAGGGACAAATTCAGCATAATGGCAAGGCTTATCTGTTTGTAGAGGTCAAGACAGAAAGGACAGCACTCATCAACTGTGAAAACAATTTAAAAAAAAAGGTTACTCATGAGTCTTTATTGTAAATATTAGGAAAATGTCAAGTTCTATTTTTAAACCTATTTTCAAATGATTAACAAGATCATGGTCAACATTTGGCTCCAGATGAAGCTGTAGGATAATTAGCAAAACAACCAGTTTTATTATGTGTGCTGTGTCCTCCTCCAAAGTACAAGTAATTTCTTAGACAAAAATGGATTTCAGAAAAGAAGGGAGACAGTCATCATGGAAGTCTCTAGCTCTTCCCCCACAATATTTTTTCATAAAGTTATTAGAAAATAAGCATCAATACATTCAGAATTTTATCTGCCTTAACCACATGCAAATGCTTTGACTATCCTTGCTGTTAAACTAACAATAGTTTAACTATTCCCTTATGCGCCTCCTGCTGTTTTTTTTCATTAATATTTGCATCAAGAATTTTTTTTAAAATCACTTCTAAATAAATCCTGCATTGTCTAATGTCTCCTTAATCTCACTTCATCTGATCAGCTTGCATATTGAGCTATTAAATTAAACATGAAGCAACACTGTTGGTCTGCAGGGTTTTATGCTTGGTTTGGGTCTTATGCTTTGATTTCTCTAGGCACTACTTCTCTTTCATGGAGTTTCCATCCAAAGCCCCAGGCAGCCTTATCCTGGCTCCCCTCTAAGCCACAGTCTTCATAGTCTTCGTGTTTAATCAGACAGGTACAAGCAGCCTGTGGTTTATGCAGAACCCAAAGTCCAACTCAGGCCTCCTCCAAATGGAGTTACTCTTACCAGTTTCTCTTTTGCTGTGAAAGTCATTAAGTATTTTTAATAACTACTCCAGGCACTGCCTTGGCTTTGCCGTCATTACACTTACAACCTTCCAAAGATGGTATTTTGAAACAAGATTTTAAAGAATCGTATGAGTAAATAATGCAAATTTCAATAAATACAAAATCAGTGACAAAGAAGAAAAAGAAAAAAATTACACGAAATATTTTTTCCTAAATATTTGTTTTCATGACACTCTGATTGAAACAATAGCTTCCCTTAGGAAGCTACCTTTACATAACACAGATTCAAGGCTTGGTGCTTATTATGTCCTGTCCTGATTACAAATGTTTTTCTTTGATATACCTATTTTTGAGAATCCACTTCCCAGATTTTACCAGGAATTGGGCCTTTACCTATCTCTCTTGGAGCAGGCACAGAGCAGGAGTATTGCACTCAGACTGGTGAAGGCATGACATGGATAACTTTACAGCATACTTCCACTGAATACTCTTGAGTTATTATGACAGTTTACATTTTCAATGTAGTCAGCTGAAAAGAGAAAAAGTATAATATTTAAAATTAATTTCTTTGTTTTTCTTCTTCTTCTTTAAAATTGTTTTTCGTGGGTTTTTTTTCCTTTTTTTGGTTGTGGTTGTTGTTTTTGGTGGTTTAGTTTTGGGGTTTTTTTGGGGTTTTTTTTGTTTTTGTTTTGTTTTTTTTTTTAATGGTCAACTTTGTTTATAAAAAAGCAGTAACAAAAGACCTTAGTGATACTTCAAGTCAAGCAATGACCTTACCTCCTTTCCACTATTGTTCATTTGAAAATTCAGTTTTAGATAAACATTTAAGGTATATAAAGTGTCACCACGTAAAAACAGAATTCTGAAATGATCATGGTGGAATATACAAATTTCTTCTTGTGAGGTGTGTACAGCGTCCACAAAATATTTAGTTTACCAGTTTGCAAAGCAGGATCTTAGGAAAAGTACGGCATTTGCAAATGAAGCTCTGTGGTAGAGATAATTTTGAATCAATAAACATGAAACTCAGTATAATAACTTTTTAGGTTTGAAATGCGTTTATGTAAAAGCAAACATGTTTTAAGGATAGTAAACAACTTAAAATACTTTGAATATTTCTGGAAAGTACGTATCCAGCAACTTAAGAGAAATGTGCATTTTGGGGTCAACTTCCTTTCAGTCAACAGGTCTCCAGTCTGGTTTTGCTTGTTTGGTGCTGAAAACTTGGAAGTCTGTTTAAATATTTAGGGCCAAAAAGGATTTTGATCATATTGGCTTACATCTCAAAATCTTATTATTCCATTATACTGTATGACTTTCAAAAAATCAGTCTTGATCAGTGGACATCTGTCTGTGAGTATACATACATACTCATATACAAAATATATATAAAATAGATACTTTATATATTTTTATATATATATAATGATCAGAAGTAACAAACTACTGAAATACTCCTGTTATTGATGTATTCTTCAGATAGTTGTGGATGACCCATCCCTGGAAACACTTTAACATTCAGTATATTCAGTCAATAGAGTGCATGTCCAAAGTTAGGGCAATGGATAACCAGACAAGTTCAAGGACATCAGATTCAAAAAAGAAAAGAAAATGGAACGAACCACAAAACCACACACGTCTGTTGTAATCTGAAAGTTCTAAATTCCAGGGCCAGGGAAGCAGAGACTCTAAAATAATCAAAGAGTACAGTGGTCAGACTGAATACTCTCTCAAACCAGCATCTTCTGTTGCCTCTGAGATAAAGCGCTTGGCTTGGAAAACCATTGGTCTCCCCTATTAGAGTATTTCTTATAAGCTTATTATTATAAAGCTGAGCTCAGAGCAATTAGTTCTGCGGAGGGTAAGGGATAATCCATCCATATGACAAACTCATGTTGCTTCCAGGGCCAAAGCTTTTATTCCTGCCTATCTCTGTGCACATCTTTTGTGGAGCTAAAGTGCATTTTGAGTGCCTCTAAAACAGCAAGAGGAGTCATGCACACAGACAGATTTCACTCAGGAGTTTCTGGTGAAAGAAAAACCCATGAGAAAGATATCCTTTGTTATTTTGAAGCCTTTAAAATAATGATGGATTTAGCACCTGTTCCAGGGATTGATTAAAGTGACAGTGCTTGGTGTTATGATGTCATAATTTCTGACCTGTGGACACAACTGATGACTGGAGTCACTTCTTGTAAATCTGTATCTCATGTTATGGAACAGATAAATGACCATGTATGACAAACTAAAAAAAAAAAAAAAAGAAAGAAAAAAAAAAATTTGGCTCTTTTCATCAGGCTGAAAACCTGTAATTCAGCTGTTGATTTGGAGAGTAGAGAGAGAAAAAATTCTATATGCTCTGAAATCCAGTTCTTTGTGCAGAAGTAAGGATGCAACCACTTTTGCAGGTTTGAGTACAACTTAGCCTAAAGGGCACAGGGAGGAAGGGAAAGGAGGCACTTGAGACTGCAGCTCTGATTTCCAGGACTCCCCCCTAGGTATAGCATGAATATATATGGAATTTTCCCATATAGTGTTTGTATCATTCAAACCAAAAGACCACTAAAAATTCTGTTGAACCCTTCCTGAATGGAAACAAGATTTATCCTTGCCTACTAAATAAAAATAAGCACCTGCAGCTGATGTCAGCAGTGTTTTTCAGAATATCATTCTCTAGAGAATTTCTAACAATAGACAGGTGAACACAAGAACCAGACGCTGGGAAGCAGAAGATAAGAAAAATAAATGTCATTTGCCTTGTTTAATATACAGTCACTTAGGTTACCATCACACACAGAGTCTGGTTGTTTAATTAAGAAGTTTGTGCTGATGTCACAAATTCAAGTCAGGTAAATACGTTGCCATTTAGCACATACATAAAACTTTTGATTAAACACACATAAATAGAAAATTAAAGCAATGCATATACTGCTGCTTCAATCCACACTGAAGAACTACTGCAGCCATGAAGATGTCTTTAGAGTTTTTAATTACTTAAAATGTTAATGAAGGAGAATATTGGCTGAGCTGCTGCTGATGCTGAATCCTAACTGCTGTGGACCTCACAAGGATCTGAAATCATATGGTAGGGTCACTGGTTAATATCCTGCCTGTCACTAGCAACCAATGCATTGTGCATCAGATTTTAGGTTTGGCGGGGATGATACCAGCCCTTATTTCAAACACACCACCTTCATTTTTTGATAAGAATAAAATTATTTTGTTTTAGGTAATATTCATCCTCTTTCACAAATAGTCTTCTTCCCCATCTCTGTATACACAACCTTCTTTAATTGGAGCAATCTTAGAATGATAATTACAGTGAAGTTTCCTGGGCTTAAATCAATTTGTGCTTTAACACATACTGGGATGACTTGGAAAACTCAATTTCTTTCTGTTTCACAGCTTCAGAATAAATAGTATAGTATAATCACCATATATGAAGAGGAATTTGATATAAATAGACACATGGCTTTGTAGAAAAAACATAGACACATTTTCCTGTACTTAGCATGTTTCTTCCCTCAGGCCAGGAGCTTTAGCTAAAAACTGTGATTAAAAGATGTTTGAGGAATCCTACAAATAGAGACATTTTCTTTATGTTCCTCTAGTTTTAGAAAGGGTCACTTTGGGCACACTTGAATAGCTTATGTGTCTGTGTTCCTTCCCATTGCTTACTATTATTTCTTTAAAATTTAAAGATATATAAAGATATTTGAAAGAATCATACTAAATCTGACAGTTAATAACACTTTGTCAGGTGGATAGTTCATGCCATGTATAGTCTATCATTCATTATATCCAGGGCCAGTAGGTCTGGATACATTACAGCCAAACCCCAACACTTTCTAGCTCTCAAGCTATTCATATAATTCTTCATGATGTTAATTTTATGAAAAATATTTTCAGTTTGAAGTTATACATGGCTTGAGTCTTTCACCTTAAGCTATAAAGAAAGTAGTATTACAAAAGGTAGACTCAAAGAAAGGACTTTGTAGCAAAGGTGAAGTTGTGACTTGCACTTGGGAGGTGTCCCTGCCTGTGGCAGGTGGGATGGAACTACATGATCTTTAAGGTCCCTTCCAACCCAAAATATTCTATGATTCTGTGTGGAAATGCCTTGGCTGTACCAGGAATTAAGAGACTGGATATACAGTGGTTTGGTAGGGGAGGAGGAATATTTTCTGTTTGAAGTATAAATTGCACATGAAATTAAAAAAAAAAACCGAAAAAAAACCCAGAGATGTATTTGAACAGCTGCATTATGGCTTATTAAAACTTTAAATATAAATACATCTATATAATAAGACAAATAAGTTTTCATTTTCACAGGGTAAAAATCTTTGTCTTTTATAGCCTTGTTTCCTCCTGCTAGCTTGTGATAATCTCAAACCAAAATAACTGGCACCATTTACACTTAAATTTTATTCTTATACCTCCAGCAACTGGAAGAAAAACACCCAGGCAGTAAATACTAATAAACTCCTTTAGGAAAGACCTTTGAATTATGCCTATCAAAATAAAACACTATTCCAGAAAAAAAGTAATAAATAGCATGCAATAGGCTACTGCTCCAAACATCTGAAATACATGTACAGGTATTAAAAAGTAAAAATTAATATTTTCAGTGATTTGTATAAATATAAACACAATCTAACTTTACTGGTAGAAGTGGAAAGAAATAACAGAAAAGACTGCTGCAAAGCAGTTTGCTTAGGAATTCCATCACACAAATATAATGCAAAAGGGGAATTTAGCCCTTTAGATTATCACAGCAAAATTACAGAAATTATGAAAATACCTTCCCAATTCCACAGGATAGAGCTAATAAATATTGTGAGGACATTAATATCATCTAATGTAATTTGTAGGACTTCTACTCAAAGAACTTTTTACTTCTGCTTACACACAACACTAGATATCAAGTAAGGCTGAACACTAAGCACAATATTGCTCAATACACACTATACAAGGCAATGCGTTGACAGTGAATATGGGAAGAAAGGTAACACAACACAGCTGTATCTAACCTGTGGTACCCAGAACTGCTTTCCCATGCCAAGAAAAGACTCAGTTTTGAATCTTCCTCCCATTCCTCCCTGTCACGGTTTGAGGAGAGGAAATAAAAATAGCTGAGACTGATAGTAACCACTGCTCACTCTCCTGTGACCAGGGAATCTGAGTGTTTGGAGTTTCAGGTGCTTGGGCCTAGGGCTAGGCCCGGCACAAGTTCACTTGTCCTCCAGATCAGATTTCAATCACCTACCTGCCTGATAAGTTTCTGAAACACCTGGAAACAGCCCCCATATAATATTTCTGTCCTTAAAAGTCTGTATTTGTATCTTTTGGCCCTCCTGTGTGCATCTGAATTCTACCTGTGATTGCTGCTCCATGCAATCCTGATTATTCAACATACTCTTTAAGAGGTTCACTTGTGTTCTGACAGTCATTTCACCACAGCAGTGTAGAAATCATCATGACCTACATCTCCCACTCAAATATGCTGATATACCAATTTAGTGCCACTAAAAAGAGTTCATTGGACCACAAAAACCCCCAACATATTTTCTTCACTATAAAGCTAAGGGAAGAAAATTGCTCATGCCTACTAGAAGGTATTTACAGGCAAATAGACCATGGGACATCAGGATTCCTTTGCTGGAGACAACTGTATGGGTGGAGGCAGTGGAGGTAAGAGATCTCTTGTAACAGACCTTTGTCTATACCAAGGTACAGAGGAACACTGTAAACCTCCCAAGCTGTAAGCATTAGTAGGGTGCCGCGCCTATCACAGCATAAACATGGGTCTACCTTCTTCCGATACGTCTTTGTCTTTAATTTCCCTTCTTCCCTCTCCACAAAGGAGATTCTACCTCCTTTCTGAATACAGGCAGCCAAATAAATATTTTCACAGTATTTATTCTTAACCATCTCGCTAGTAATAAGTAGTTCTTCTTGCTGTTTTCTCCCATTTTCTTCTGCAACAATAGTTGTACAGAACTAAACTGCAAATAAAATGAAATCTAAGTGATGTCTGACAATTTCTTGCTTCTAAATGGAGAAAATGCATTCATATCACTATATAATTTCTTAAATGTGTCCATTGATTCTCTCCTATTACATTGATTATATGTCTGCCTAGCTAGAAAAGAATTACTGTCTATTAGAGTTGAGAACGAGATCAGCTGCAGTTTGCATGAAATTTAGTAAATTAAAATGGAATTAATAAGAAACAGTCAAGTACTTTTAAATATGGACATTAAAGGAGCTCTTTTTTAAGGCAACTTTTTCTCTATATTTTGTTTGATATTCCATACCAATTCCTGAACCTAATAATTTGAGATATATTTTCACTTCAAAGAATACTGATATTTTCTCTACTGTGTATAAAAATAGCACTTTCGAGAGAAGTCATGAATTAACCTCAGATATAGTAAGAATGCATAGTCAAATAAAATACTGCCTGGAACCAAGAAGTTGTGTGCCGTAAACACGTTTTTTGTTAAATATTGAGTACTGAATAAGGGTGAAGTATCAGCTAGAGGAGCAAGGTGCTTGATTTAGGGAAAATAGAATTCTGCTAAAGAACTCTGAGATAATGTCTAGTTGCTTATTTATTTATTGGAAATTAGAGTAACAGTGATCCATGTAAATTTATGTCAAGATTTTTGAGAACATCAAGATTTCAATTATCACATCACATAAAAATTCAGTTTCACAAAACTGGATAGGCAGGCTAATTTGGGGTGCACACTTTATCTACATAAAAAAAAAACAGGGAAGAGAACATTGAGACAGAATTTATAAGTATGCCCATATTTATAAGACAGACATTGCTCCAAAAATAGCTAATTGTCACTCCCCTAACCATTACCAATGTCTTTGTCTCTGATGATCCACAGGAAAAGTTGTGTTGAGAACTATTTAGCCAATCACAGAGAAGAATACAAGAGAGAGATTTGAGTGCAAGAGAATATTAAGAAGTCAAGATACTCACCAGTGCATCAGGGTTATGTCTCCATTCCAACATGTTTTGAATTAATTTGTGGGGATGGCATTTGTTATCAATGGTCACTGTGTGCTATATATACATATTGAGAAATCTAATGTTATATCTGATTTTGTTTGGGTTTGTTTGGGGTTTGTTTGGAATTTTTCTTTGTAGGTTTGATTTGGGGAGGGGGGGGTTTTGGTTGGTTTTTTTCATTTATCAAAATGTTTCACGGTTCTCTGACCCGCAGAATGAACAATTTGTGATATGAGAAAAGAAACGTTTAACAAGTTCATTTTCCACCCATGTGGAGTTTTTGCTGTCTAACCTACCTCACACCAAATAGGAAAAAAAAAGAGGTCACACAGAGTAAACAGGAATAACTATTTACCTGCTGTAAATGGTAGACATTCCCAGACCTGCCAAGTCCCTAAAATGTAGAGTGAAATGACAGCAGTCAAAGATTACTTCGGAGCACATGTAGTAATACTATTTTTCCAGTGTGAATATCTGAGTCTCTTACACACTTAAACAGTTTACAAATGAAAAAAATTCCACAAAATATTTTATATGTAAAATGATTTGCTGTAACTGGAAACATGAATTAGAAAGTTTTTCTGTTCTTGTTCTTTGGTTTTAGTCAATAAAAGGGCATGATTATTATAACACATCACATTTTTCCATGTGATTCTCTGCAGGCAATTTTCTGTAGACTTTATGTAGAATAATTAACATTTGAAAAGCTGGAATTGTATTTTATATTATAAATTCAAAATATTTAAGCAGTTTATAGAAGATTGTCAGTCATCAAGAAACAGAGTATATATTGGTCAAAATTATATTTCAATATCTCTTTACAAATATGTGTATCAGTATACTTATTTTGCACAAGCCTTCACAATCCTATTTGAATTTACTCTGTCACATAAATTGAAAGCATATTTTCTAATTATATGAATCTAATGTAGTAAGAAGATGGCTTGATTGCTCTGTTTTACACAACTATTATTTTATTTTTATAAGACTAGATAATGTTTTGATTTATTTAATCTAAAATATGAAAATGGACCCTTTTCTTTTTCACAAGCTATGATGTTGCAAAATTGCTTCACAGAGTAATGGAGATTCCTCTAATGTGAAGTGCAAACCAAAATATACATAAGAATTAGAAATTGTCACATGTAGAATAAGTGATAGCTTGCAAATGTACTTTTGGTGATCTTTCTAATAGTAAAATGCAATAGGCAGTGGAACTCTTCATTGCTAGGAAATTACATTGCATTCAGCATGCTTGAAAATTCTATTTATCATTTGGTAAAACATGAGATGAGTAGGAAGATTAAAATACCCATCACATTTTGAGCTACCTGACATCTCTGTAGATAGCATGAACAGATGGATAAAATAAATTAAGTTAATCTCGGGGTGGGCAATGTCTATGTATGGTTAAGAAGTAGGGTAAAGGAATGGCAATGGACAGATACGATTTTGTATCAGGACCACTTGTTAGGATAACTGCTCCCACGACTTGCTTATTGTCAAACCTTTCAAGAGGTTGTAGGCCCTGGATTACCAGCAGAGTTGCTCATATGAGGAGCCAAAATGAGGCTGTCAGGCTTGCACTATTAATGTTTGCACCTTGCTACTCTACACCTTTCAGTGTATAGGACCTCTTTTTAGCAGATGACCGTGCAAACCTTAATAACTTTTACAGGTATCTATTACAGATATACACTGAATACAGGAAGTGCTAAAACTGTTTGGGTGGTCATCTCATCCAGTCTTATCTCTGGAAGACCAAAACAACAATCAGAAAATAGTTGGTGACTATTATGGTGCTACAGTGTTAAAATACAGGAAAAAATGAAAGTGTATAATTTGGACAAAATCTATTGCAATCATCCTTATTACTCTATCTATACAGGTAGAGTAATAAAAATTTGCAGTGGCTCAGCTAGGAAACATGGAGGTAAACACTGGCAGGAATACAGAAACAAGGCAAGATGTGGCAAAAATAAACTGTACTGCTCTAGTGACTCTCTAGAGTATTACCTTTACTGATACTGAACAAGACTTTCTCAGGTTTATGATACAATGTTTTTCTACTCAGAGAAGAAAAAACATGCTAGGATAAGATTATTTCTGTCCATGCTTGAGAAACACTCAGGTCACCAATATGTGGCCAGTTGTGACTGTAAGGATTCATCTAAGGAAAATATAAAATATACTGCAGAGGCTCATAAAAATGAACTACAGGGCCCTGTAAATGAAATCAGAGGAATAGACTTCTGAAGAAGAAAATTATGTGAGAATTTCTAGTGCCTGGGTCAGCTTCAATGGCTTGTTTTGACTTTGGTTTTAGACACTTTTTCCTAATGGTGCTATATGGCAACCTAACCAGCGCCTGCAAGTTCACAGGGATAGAGTTTTGAACCCTTATGAAGAGGTCGAATAGGAAAAGGACTGTTAAACCCTTCTCTATACTTTGAAAATTTACCTCCTAGTGTTCTTGAAAATTGTTTCTTCTGTGTGGAGAGGACTAGAAAGAAGGAAGTAATTAACTGAGGTAAGATGTTCCTCAAACAAAAAATAAGAAAACATTACAACTAGAAACATAAGTTACTTAAATCAGAACATGTATAGGTGATTTGGGGAAGTTCAGAAGCTCTAATCCTTAAAACCTATTTCTTCTATTTTGTTTCAAGGTAACTGATTGCCTTATAAGCAACCAGTAAATGGCAAGACAAGTGTTACTTTGCAAATAGAAGTCTGGGAGTTTTCACTGCCTGTCATCTTCAAAAATGAGAATTCTGGTGATTTCTGGTCAGACTGTTCAAAAAATACATTTTTTTAAGCTTTTTATTTTAAGTACTATTTCAAAATCTTCTACATCTCTCATGTTCTTATGAGTTTGTTTGGAGCTATTTTTTGTGTATGGCTGAGTCTAAAATTTCCAATTTTTCCAACAGTGAGAGAAAAGATAACCACTACTGACCCCAATTATAGTCAAGATTGTACAGACTTATTCATATATGCTGAATTATTTGGTCTGTAATAACAATACATATATTTATAAAATTCTTCTTTTCTACCTCTCTGAAGCTACACACTGACCAAGATAAAGGAGATGGAAATTTAAAATACATATTAACAGGAGATGGGGCTGGCAGTCTGTTCATTATAGATGAAAATACAGGAGATATTCATGCTGCAAAGAAATTGGACAGAGAAGAAAAGTCCCTATACGTGCTACGTGCCAAGGCTATAGACAGAAAAACTGGAAGACAAGTGGAGCCAGAGTCTGAATTTATCATTAAAATCCACGATATCAATGACAATGAACCAAAATTCACCAAGGACATGTACACCGCCAGTATTCCGGAGATGTCTGGAGTTGGTAGGTAAAAACTTCTCCTTATGTAAAATACAAACAGGCTTGAGCTGAATTGGAACTTATAAGTAATTTATTATTTGAGGCATTTGCTATGAGCTGCTCTAAATATCCATGGAACAATTTCTGTTGCCAGCAATGTATCATAAATAATTGGTTTCTGGTTTTATTCATTTGTTTCATCTTTATCCACTTTTTAATCCTTTTTCCATGCTATAAGTTACTCTTTACTCTTTAAAGCCCACCGGAACCATCAAGGAATGCAGCATGTATGGTTGTCTCATCAGTTACTACATTGTTTTGTCACAGCTGAGAATATCACTTGCATAAAATGCATCATCTTTGTATTTTAAGGTCTAATTTACCGAAACTCTCTGTACCTTTAGACACAAACAACTTTAAGCATGTAAGTATATAAATAAATTAATACATCAAAATGATGCAAAATATGTTCCTACAAATGTATTTTTTTTTCTTTTTGTTATCAGTATTGCTAGTTCTTGTTGGTGGTTTGTTGGGTATTTTTAATATGAACTTGTTTGTTTACTTGTGGATTTTTTCATACCAAATATATGAACACTGTCCCTAAATAATTAACTATTTTTATTTCAAAAATATTTGCCTTTATGAATAAAAACTTACACCTATTTATAACTGCTTCAATGAAATGTAAAATTGTGGAGTTACAGTAAATGTAAGAAATATAGCATAGCAGGAAAATATTTCTCTGACTTTTGCTCAGCCAAATAAAGTGATAGAAAATATTCACCAGCACACATTCATCAGAACTTATCATGGTTACCTAAGTGTTCCACTTTCTTACAGCAGAGACAGTTTCTCTCATAAGTAAGCATAAAATCCATAGTCTGTGGGAAACAACTAACAGATAAATTCTCAAGAGTTATTTACTTCTCATGATTTACTGTAATGATTTGCAAAATCAGGCCTGGATGATGGCATTGATATGAGAGACAATAAAATACCCATTGAACCTTGTGATTAATATGCATCTTCACAAAATAATTTCCAGAAACTGGTATCTCTGAGAGAAGTAGAACAGAGTAAGAATTTATTCTATAAACATGAGAATATAAAATATTACTTTTTACTTATTTTATAAAACAAAATATTTTATAATATACTTATAAAATATTTTATAATAATAAAATAATATTTTGTGAGCATGAGAAGAGAACAAATACACTACCATATGTAATGTGAAGAGTCCAAGGATGTTTCTTTTAAAGATACATGGAAAACAGAGAAATCCTTTCCATTCAGAATTTGCTTTGCTGATAATCACTGAAAGAAAAATGTTGGCAGTGCACCTGTAATATTTAATTTGAAATATATTTGTAAGGAAAGAACTCTATGTGAATTGATAGGAAAAAAAAATGTTGTCCTTGTTTAACCTTATCACTTAGTCCAACTTTTATTCATGTGTCTCCATTGACTCTAATAAAGAGAAGCGAATAAGATCCAGTGCTTTGTCACTGCTTGAGAAATATTAAGTCAATGAAATGTTTATATGTGATGAGGAGAATGATAGCATAAGTACCATGATGTACTTTAAGCTGAGGAAATATGCATAAAAGACACAAGTAAAGGTGAGCTTGACTTTGAAGAAGAGTGTATATTTTTTTTCCTTAAGAGAAAGAATATAAACAGTAAAAAATGTCCTTTGGCTTCCAATATGAAGGCAGAAGAAGGGATCTGAGTTATTCTTTCCTCTGTTTAGTTGACATTTAGTTGGCATTAAGAATATAAAAAACATTGGAATGGGAATCTTTAGCATTTGAATTTGAATGAATAAAAATAGATTTGTAATTTTTTTTTTTTTAAATGGAATAGAATAAACACCCAAATCCAGACCAGTCCATTCTAAAAACAGATATACTATATTTCTGAAGTCAGTCACAAGAATGCCAATTCAAGAGTCAGGATGTACATACAGATGTAAATAAGATTATGCATATATATATATTTCTTCTTGGAGTCCTTTTGTACTATTCCTCCAGATAAGGAGTTGGAAACCCTAACTGAAAAAAACCCAACTTAAATAGAAGTGCAGAGTCTGAAGATGATAAGGCAGTAGGCCCAAATGTTTTAGTTCATTCTGAACTCTAGAATTTAAAATGCAATTTGACGTTAGAGGGTTGTGTAAACAAGTCATAGACCCATAGAATCATAGAATGTCCTGAGCTGGGAGAGAATCTCAAGAATCATTGAAGTTCAACTCCTGGCCCTGCCCAGGACACCCCAAGAATCACACCTTGTGCCTGAGACCATTGTTCAAACTCTTCTCAAACTCTGTAGGTCTTGGGGCTGTGACCACTTCCCTGGGGAGCCTGTTCCAGTGCCCACCCACCCTGTTGGCGAAGAACCTTTTTTCTAAAATCCAGACTAAACCTTCCCTGACACAACTCCAGGGTGTTCCCTCTGGTCCTGTCACTGGTCACCACGAAGAGGAGATCAGTGTCTGTCCCTCCTCATCCCCTCACAAAGACACGTCTTCTCCTCCAGGCTGAACAAGCCGAGTGACTTCAGCTGCTCCTCATGCAGCTTCCCCTCAAGGCCCTTCTCCACCTTTTTTGTCCTCCTTTGGATGCTCTGGTGTCCAAAGACATTTCCTTCCTTCCTTCCTTCCTTCCTTCCTTCCTTCCTTCCTTCCTTCCTTCCTTCCTTCCTTCCTTCCTTCCTTCCTTCCTTCCTTCCTTCCTTCCTTCCTTCCTTCCTTCCTTCCTTCCTTCCTTCCCTCCTTCCTTCCCTCCTTCCTTCCTTCCCGCCTTCCTTCCCGCCTTCCTTCCCTCCTCCCCTCCCTCCCTCCCTCCCTCCCTCTCTCCATTGTAACACCCAAAGCTGCCCCCAGCACTTGAGGTGAGGCCACCCCAGTGCTGAGCAGAGCAGAGCAGGACGATCCCCTCCCTTGCCCGGCTGGAGATGCTGTGCCTGATGCCCCCCCAGGACACGCTTGGCCCTCCTGGCTGCCACATCATGAAGTAAGAAAGAAGTGAAAAAATATTGATTGAGCAATGCATATTAAGGTTATTCCTGCTGTGAAAATAATGCATCTGAAAGAAAAGACAGGAAATATAGAATATGAAGAGAAAGAAAGAAAGAGAGAGAGAGAGAGAGAAAGAAAAAAAAAAAAAAGAAAGAAAGATCATAAAAGTGCATTTCAGAAAACCAGAAGACCCAAGAATAAAAAGTTAAGTGCATTTGAATTCTTTATTTTCCTCTAAAACAAATGGATAAAAATAAGAATAATATAATGAAAACAAGAATCCCTGGAAGAGAGTGATCATCTTTATTAAGACTAACTAAAATGAAAAAGTCAAAAGTATTCCTGCATTAACTACAGAAACAGTTGATGAAGGATATTTTTTAGGCTGTATTTAGAGATTTTTGCATACCAATATCAAAGAACTTTTGACTGGAAATTCCTATATGGTGACACCATACACACTAAAAGCAGCAGATATACTAATGATAAACAGGTTGAAAAACTGTAGGAAAATCCCATTTTCTTCCAATTCTTTAACTCTTCCCAATCTTCTGTCTCAAAACATATTTTTTTTTCTTAACTGTTATATTTATTATGTTTGTCAAGTCCAACAAGTATGACAGCAGATATTTATGAAAGCTCAGGGAAATGTCACTAAGATTGAAAAATTGAAGACGAATCATCACTAGTAGTGTTTCCAGCTGTGTGTATATCTGTTATTCAAATTGCAACCATACTATGTACTTCTCAGTGTGTTACTGAGTATTTCTTGGAATAACTATGTCTAGAGCACACAAGGGAAAATGGTAAGTCAACATCTCTGACAGAATGTGTGATTTTCAGTACCAATAAGCAAATCTCCGTCATGTTTAACTAGTTTGATAGTAAAAAGAGTGAAAACATAACATGGATTTTCAGCACAACCTATTCAAGCCCGAGGGAAATATGAATGCTTATTTGTGCACTAGTTTGTGCTGCCATCAAGTATATATAAATTAGCCCTGCTACGCCTAAATAGGATCCAATCCAACAGCGTTATGGGTAAACCTAAAATGCTGTGTAGCAAAGTTAGTTCTGGGAGTAATCAAAACCACTGAAGTGAGCTGACAGCAGTGTCATTTCAGATGAATTTTATTCAAATGATCATGTTAAATGTTCACACTGATATTAACTTACAAAGTTGTATGAGAAAGCTAGTTTAAAACATTCTAAAACTCAGTAACATGGAATTTCTCATTAAAATCATCTGCTGTATGGAAGTACTAGAGGATAATAATGCTGTAGCTACATTTTTGAACAATACTAGAGTTGACTGGAAGAATCCTGAGTTTTTTGTCAGACAGTTAAATTTATTCAATAAAATATAATTTCAAAAAATGAGAAAAAGAGGCTAGGAAGACCCATAGAGGTTAATCAAAACATAATATAGGAAGCAAATTTACAAGAGATGTTCAACATTTTAAACTGATGGAATGACAAAAGTTGTAAGGTACAGCCTTGGTCACAATGAAGAGCTGGTGGATTTGAAGCATGACCTAGTCTGAACCACCTATCCAAAGCCCTGAAAACTTCAGAGAAGTACAATACATTTTATGTGTCATGAATAAGCTTTTCATATCCTCTTCATGTAGAATGAAAAGTACAGCCTTGATCACACTTAAAATCTACTCATTTCATCTTCAAGGCTTATGTGAGTATAGCTCAGTCCAAGTATCCTTCCAAGTGAAACATTCCTAAAAAATCCCCATAATAAAATCAAATCAAAAATAACCCCTCACCTCACTGTGTAAACCATTTTTTGCAGGTTATAAATAAAGTTGTTAAGAACTTTTTAAAAAGGGAAGTTAGAAATGAGGTGTCCCATGTAGTTAATCCCTTTTGGCACCTGAGTCAATATTATTACATCCCTCTGTACCTGCTTTGCTAATTTTAATGAGTAAGGCTTACCAGTTTTATCTCATTAAGCTTCTTTAACATGCAGCTGATGAGTATTTCACAACAAATGTTTAATCTTTGCATTGATTCTGTTAAGAGAAGGGACAATGCCTAATTTAATTTACCAGTCATTTCTTCAAACTGCTACTTTCTAAATTTACAGATCTAACCAAAGGCTCCTAACATATTTCAGGACATGACAGGATCCATCTAAATATAGAGGAGCGTATTTTAAATGGTTAAATTTAGAACATACCATTTTTCCAATTTATACCACTTTTATTGAAAATAATTGGGATGAAAGGGTTTTTCTTTAGCTGACAAGTGAGGTTTGATAGAAGAATGTTATATATGAAATATAAATATGGCCAATTTTAACTCAGTTATACAGGATTATAGCATGACTAAACGTGCATTGTATTGAACAGCTATTCTAACTAAATATATAAATAAAAGATACATGTAAAATACATACACATGAAAAAAAGCGAGATGAGATTGCAGTAAAACACGTTGGGTAAAATGTATTAACATTACCATTCTTATTATTGTGCTGTTGTCTTTGAGTGCAGTAGTATATCCTGAAACACCAATTATACAATAATTCTCTTAGAAGTTCCATTATCATTGTTCAATATTTCTATAGTATCTCTTGGGAATCTATAATCATCACAACTATTGCTTCATTTAAGTAAGACTGTGCTCCATTCTGATATTATTTTTAGTTACACCATGTTTTCAGTATCACATAATCCCAAGCACATATTTCTCAAGTTTGTTATTATGTATAGGAAGCTCTTACAAGAACAAGTAGGCCTGATGGTAAAAAAAAAGAAAAAAAGAAAGAAAGAAATGAACCAAATGCAGTAACCATCACATTTTCTATTTTTGAATTTGCTTATGTCAGTAACTATTAATCTACAGATGTGTATAAACAACTAAAGGGAGGCAGCTCTCATCTTTCATGTTTCAGCAGGAAATAATTATATTTTCTCCTTTGCATATTTTCCCTGGTTTCAGATGTTTATAAAAAGAAGCTTTGAATGAATGTCTTGACTTTGACACAAGCCTACAAAAACTACTTTGCTAACTTGCAAAACTTCAGAATCCTAATTGTTATGTGCACTCTATTTTAAAATGAATTATTGAGTTAGCTTTAAGAGAAAGATACATTTCAAATAAATATTTTATCCACAAGTTCATATTTTACAAGATAGAGTTAGAATTCCTTTTAGTCAAACTAAGCATGATGGCAGAAATTCTGTAAGCAGAGTACTTTCAATATTTCTTTCTGCATTTGCCACTATAACTAAAGAATTTCAAAACCTTTGTAAATGTCAGAACCTTTTTAAAAATGCAGAATTTTTATTTTAAGTTGTTATTTTCATGCAAGTCTTCATTTTGAAAAAAAATTAAAATATAAAATAAGTGTTCAATGTCCAGTAGTACTTTCTTAAACCATCAAGGTGAAAAAGTCAAACCCTTCTTTTTGTTAAGTAGTTAAAAACATAAATATTTCCAGGATGTTTTCAAAGAATTTTGGAGTATTTGGGTTTTTTCTTTCACTTTTGAGCATGCAGTCTGTTAAAGACATGTATAGTATTTTTTATTAGGAAAGTATAGAAATATTTAGAAGTATTTTGCATTTGACATGAAGCAGAACTCTTTTAGAGTAGTATGAATGGGTGCTTTAAAACTTGATATTTCTAGTGTAAAAAAGCAAACTACTGGAACACCAAAGGAATCTTATCTAGGTCATGATTATTTTTACTTTAAATTACTCTATCATTTGTCTACACATTTATCTACATATATAATATGGACAGCAGTTTCCCAGCTAAAAGGATGTCTGCAAGGAACGTACTGCAGCTCTGGTACTGTAAACAGGTTATTTTGAATTTGTACAGCTCCACTGATTTCAAGCTGGATGTTACAAAAGTGTAAAGATCTTCCTGCACGGTGTTCATTTCATGATCAATGTAGGTAATTTCTGTAAAATTTAAATATCCATTTCTCTTTTACAGACTGAAGATAAAATAAACATCTAAAATATAAGCAATCACATAAAAAAACTAATATGTATGTACTGTGTACATCATCGAATCATAGAATGGTTTGGGTTGGAAGGGACCTTAAATACATCTAACTCCCAACCCCTCTGCCATGGGCAGGGACACTTTCCACTAGACCAGGTTGCACAGAGCCCCATCCAGCCTGGCCTTGAATGCTTCCAAGGATGGGCCAACTTCTTTGGGAATCCTGTTTCAGTTCCTCACCACCGTCACACTAAAGATATCCTCCTAATATGTAATCTAAACCTATCCTTTTTCAGTTTAAAATGATTCCCCCTTGTCCTGTCACTACAGGTCAATGTGAATAGTCTCTGCTCCTCTTTCTTATAGGGTCTCTCCAGCTACTGGAAGGCTGCAGTCAGGTAACCCTGAAGCCTTCTCTTCTCCGGGCTGAACAAGTCCAACTCTCTCAGCCTTTTCCCACAGTAAGGGTGCTCCATCCCTCTTACCATCTTCATGGCCTCCTCTGGACTCACTCCAACTGGCCGATGTTGTTCCTGTTCTGGAGACCCCAGAACTGCATGCAGGAGTCCAGGTGGACTCTCACCCTGCTGGCCAAGATGCTTTGATATGGCACCCAGGACACATTTGGCTTTCTGGGCTTTCTTCAAGTGCACATGGCTGGGTCATGTCCAGCCTCTCATATATCAGCACCCCCAAGTCCTTCTCGGCAGGGCTGCTTTCGGTCTGCTCATCCCCCAGCCTGTGCTGATACTGGTGTTGCCCTGACCCAGGAGCAGCACCAGCACTGAGTCTTGTTAATCCTCATGAGATTCCTATTGGCCCAGTTCTCAAGGTTGTCCAGATCCCTTTGGATGACATCTTTCAGGTGTGTCAATCACCTTACTCAGCTTGGTGTTATCTACAAGTTTGCTGAGTCTGCACTTGATCCCTTTGTCTGTGTCATTAATTGAGATATTAAATTACACTGATCCCAATACAGCCTCTCGAGGGACACTACTTATCATTGCTGTCCTTTGGGACACTGAGGTATTGACCACTACCCACTGGATGTGACCATCCAACCAATTCCTTATCCACCTAACAGTCTACTCATCAAATACCTCTCTGGCCAACTTAGAGAGAAGGATGTTGTGGGACAGTGTAAAGGGCTTTACAGAAGCCGAGATAGAAAACATCTATAATACCTTTGTGAAGAATTCAAATCATTCACAAATTTAAGATTTACAGAACATTTTCACATTACAGATAAGATCTCAAGCTACAGAAAAAAGGAGTGGAACTCTTTTTCTCCTTTTGGTCTCTCTGTTCCCTCCCAGGTGTGCTGTTTTACGTCTTTCCCGCTGTCCTCTGAACCCAAAAGTAGAAGGTTAAGGAGATAAATCATCATAAGGATGGATTGTTCAAGGTCAATATTCCTTTTCTACTACTTTTGTTCCCTGGTTCAGATTTCATGAGGTTAGACGCTAGAGCTGGCGCTAGGGAAGTGACAGGAATATTCAAAGTTTAGCAGGAAAAAGTAGGTGAGACTCTTTCATCCAGCAGTGTGTAACCTTAGCTAAAGAATCACTTGGCATATCCATTTTTCTCTAGCTGCAAAATCCTTCTAACCTAAATAGGATTCCTCACTTTCTTTTTTATTTTTTCTTTTCTTTTGGGGTGAGGGCAAGTTTGGTTTCTTATTAAGACACCATAAGTCTGAGGCAGCACAATGCGAAAACCAGAATCATTTATTCACCCTCTTTGAGTAACAGCTGACTCTTGGTGCTATAAGGAACTGGCATATTGTAGAAGTGCTGTCAGCAGGAAAAAGTAACTAGTGTTTGCTGCTAACACAAGAAGGCATAAATAATTTTCCTATTTCTGTCCTGTGAGAACCGAGCCACTGAACTCACTGTCAGTCTGTGACCTCCTCTGAGCTCTCTTAGACCTCCACCTGCTGACCTTTCATGATGTTCTGGTCTAAAATATTTTTCAAAGGAAGAAATAAGATGCCAGCAGTTCAAATGTAGCAATTAGTAAGTGGGATGGGTGACTTTTATAGCACTATATGAGACTTTTATATTTGTCAACTAATTAGTATAAACTTTGGAGATGCAGTTTTCAGCTGGCTACAAACTCATTTAAACTCAATTTCCTACCAATTCATAGAAGACTAGAACAGCTTTACTCCATAGATATGTCTTAAGTTCAGCTACTGAAGCAATGGACATTGAAATGATAGCCTTGGAATCACAGACATCTTCCCAAATGGAATTTTCAGACCTGTGCTATGTGAAGTGTGTGTTCCCTTTCTATCTCCATGAAATGACTCATTGCAAAACTGTTTACCTGGTTACTTTATTGCAACAAATTTATTATTTCCCATTTTCTGTGTATGTTGAAAACAAAACAAAATGAAAAAAAGACAAAACCCCCAAAACACTAAAAAACCCCCCGAAAATCAGAGACCTGAACATCTCTAAATTGGAGCTTGAAACTAGCATTAAAAGTTCCTTTCTCATACCTACACTAAACATTTTTGATGAATTAATTTTCCTTTCATTTCACTAGATTTTCAGCTATAACACTACAGTCTCTGAACAGATGCATAGTTCTCCTGAATTCTTTACATCAGCGCTTTTGCTCGTGCTGCAGTGCAATACAATGGGGTACGTTCTGCATCATTAGAGATGCTGTCCCTCTGACTGGACATTAAATCCTTTCATCTTTCATGGCTTCACATCTGCAAACTAAAAATATCATTTGCATTCTGAACCAGCATGTTGCTTCAGCCAGTGTGTAAACCTCCTAATACGAATGCACACCCTTCTGTACATCCTTTGATATAAACGTTACAATTCACAGCCATGTGCAACCTGTTTTCAGACCCACAGTAAACAGAGCTCCTATGCATGCTGCCAGTTTATAGGCACCTAATTTATTCCCTTATGAGCCTTTAAAACTACCAACCACCAGATAATTTTCTTTCTTTTAAGACATGCTACAGAATAAGACTTGCAGTGAGACCCTTCTCACATTTATGGGACCATATTGAAGCCTGAAGCAATTGAACTGCTGGTGCTAAGGACTGGAATAGCTGGCACTAATTAACAGTACTAATATTAGGAACACCTGTGTCTTTTTCAGAAGGAACATGTCAAACAGAGGCATACATGTGTTATAGCCTTCATTAAAACTAAAATATGCCAGACATTAAATTAAACAGGTTAGTATTGGAGAGATGATCTGTTGTCTAAGGACAGATTTTGTATTAAAAGTGCTAACATTAGTGTCACTATTTATATCATGCTAATGCAGAGAGTTCTTTTCTGAAACCATGTAATTATGCTCCTTTTGCAGTTTTAGGTGTTTGAAAAAAATCCTTCTGTTCATTTAAATGATTTTTGAGAATGGGATTTCTCAAGTGTTGGTTCTGTAGTTGGCTGGGAAGGCTGGTTGCACAGATCTAAGTCAGGAATTGCAATTAACTAGATAAAAGGTAAATCTGTTTGAGATTTTTTACATGTAGCCATAAAAGAAATTTTTCAAATTACATTGAGAAGTATAATTTTTCTAAATTATTGTTGTTTTGCTAAATTAAAGCCCACTGGGATGCTTACTTAGTGTAATCTACTGAACACAGAATATTTTCAGTTGTTTACAAAAGCAAACAGCTTTCTGAATGGCTGAGTATACACCTTAGTTGCTAACATTATGCAGCTGAGTGTAAAAGTTGGGGATTTTTGACTTTTTTTAAATCGTGCTAACACGTACTTTCATCTATTTTGAAATTAAAACACAAAGGCAAGGTTGTTTCTGTTGGTTTGTTTTGTTTTTTTTTCCCTACCAGATTTCTGTATAACTTCTAAAAATCTCCAAAATATATAAATAAAACACAATGGATCATATTTGAGTGCAAGATAAAATACTTTTTTTTCTAATAGAATCTAACTTAAAGTAATTAATCATCACACAGAGAGAACAAAATGTACAGAAAGATGCTTTGAAATAATTTTTAGTCTTCTAAAGAGATAGCAGTCTCATCAAACAGACCAATCTGTCACAAAACAAAGGACCAGATTCCAAAATCTTTCTTTATCTTGTATACCTCTTTTTGTGAGTATCTGCCTCCACCCTAAACCTCAATTTTAGTAGAGTTACTGAGAAGTGAAAGCTTTATCTCATGTGAATCTGAATGATAAGTACCACTTCTATTACAAATTATTCAGCTGCAGCAAACCTGCAGCCTGAGTAGAAAGCTCAGGAAAAGAACATTACACACCCCCAAGAAGATGTGTCTATGTGTATATATGTATGGATGTATGTATATATGTATATGTATATATATATATATGAGATATATGAGATATATTTTTATAGATTGCAAAAATATGATTTTTTCCAATTAAATCACTAAAATAGGTATGATAATTGATTACCAGTTTTTTAGCAACACCGAAGATGAATTATAGAAAAAGCAGTTACATGTGTGGTTTTTTAAAATTCAGTTAATACTTCAGCTTGATTTCTGTTATACACCAGCACTTTTCCTTCTTGCCAATCATATAGTCATTTTGGAAATTTTCTGTACCATACACAGCCTTCACAAAGTCAGGAAAATGAAGGTGAGAAAAGTCTTATCCTGGACTCTCCTGTCTGACTCCTGCTTATTTGAAAAGTACTTGATATTATACCCATGGATACTCATCTTTTATTAAGCATGTGTAACAAATGGGTTGCAACATTTCTCATGTATTTCTCTCAATATCTGGCAAATATTGTCAAGTTTTCACAATGACAGCAATCGTGATGCTCACATTCACTTAATTTTGCACTATCTCACCAGATGCCTCAGAAAACTTTCAAGAATAGCTTTTTTCTACAACCTCATAGATGTGTGACACTGTAAAATTAAGATCAAGCATGATAAGATCTGTATAAGTATCAGTTTTTTCCCTTATGGAAGTTGCTCATATATTCATATTTAAAAGACAGTGCTCACACCTAATTGCTGATCAAAAATAAACAAAACTCCCCAACAAACCAGAACAGTACAACCTAACTTAATGTCCTCTGAAGTATGTACATGTGTGAATATCTTGCATTTAACTGGCAATAAACCCCAAATTCTCATCAAAGCCTCCTGTCAGCAAGCCAGCTCAATAACAATTCCTTCATGCTACTCCAAGGCAAATGATAAATAGCCTATGATAAATAAGGCTTTGTACAAAGTAAAAAAAAAAAAAAAAAAAAAAACCAAAAAACAAACAAACAAACAAACAAAAAAACCCTACCAAAAACCCAAAAACTTTGTTTCCTCATAAAGTCAAAATATGTGACTGCTTTGGAAAAAAAAAACCCACACCTAAAAGGTAGCCACCTCTAGCACACTGAGGTGGTTTAAGAGAGAGGAAAGTTAAAAAATAGTCTTATATTTCATGATCCAGAAGACTAATACTGACCGACTTAATGACTACCATTTTAAGACACCTTGGCTATCAGAAATACCTAAGGAAGATAAACAAACTGTTTATATGCCTATGCCAAATTAATCTGCACTGAGTCCTAATAACTACTAAATATTTTGAAGTTGTCTCAGATATTTTTAAGAGTATTTCCCAAATAAGTTATTTGTAGCCAACACCTTTAATTTTTTCAACCAAAACGTGCCAATCTATGAGATATATCAGATGAGATCACCCCCATGATGTGCATCCTTTGCTGTGACCAGAGTCTTGCATTAAATAGGCAATGAACTTTTAATTGATTTGCAAACAGAGTGACACCTCAACTGTCTCTAGCAGAATACTTCTGCCTGTGAATTATTATACTCAAGATATTGGAACACTTCTGAAGATAAATGAAATCATTAAATGATAAACTGTTGTCTAGAAACAATAATACGAAAGGCTCTTGATGGACTCTACTTAATATTCTAGACATGTACCTACCCCATACACCCACACATACATATCCTTACATCTGTATTTACTTATAAGTAAATACACATGCAGACTCTGGAAGTGTTCTGCTTTTGTGTGAAAATGGTACTTTAATTAATGTAACTTAAAAAAGCTAATGACTAAGATAACTCTGGAATTCGATTCATTTGCTCTGTTTTTGACTCCATTTCTCCTCAAAATTACAGGTCTTTATTGTTATTTTAACAGCCAATATCCACAGTATCTAAACACGACAGAAGAGATTTTCTTGAATCACATATTATAAATAAATATAAAATTGGGGCTGCCAGAATAACTTCATTGGCTATATTTTTATGTAAATCACTATTTTCCACAGTTTTATTAATGTGTAAAGAGACAAACTTTACCACTACCCAAAAGGGAGCTCTAACAGATGACAAAAATGATCCCAAGTAAAATAAAGATGAGGCAAGCCTGTCATCACAAAAATAATTATGCATTTTCTCATGGTCATAATAGAGATTCTCATGTGGTTTTAAAATGCACCTGTTTGCAGAACTGGCAAAAGGTATAAACTCTGTAAAATTTTCTATTAATTTGTATTATAGACTAATTTTGAAGATGTAAATGAGAGTAAGATTCTAGTTCTTATTCATAGATAGAAATTCAAAAACTCATAAAGGCATACATAAGCTGAGCTCAAAAATGGAGCAAATGAAAATTAAGTGCAGAAAGTTAACTTCTTCCTTCTAGAAAAATAATTATAATTCTGTTGGTGTTGCGTTGCAAAATACACTACAGTACAGGCATGTACACCAGAATTCAAAGTTTGAAAACTGTTTCTTTCAAGCTTGCTGTGTTTCTTTTAAGTGAGAACTTTAAGAATTGTTTGGAGGACCACAAGTGACTATTTTGAGAAAAGGGCAAGATGAAAGCATCTTAAAATTGTACCACATGAACAAAGGAAGCTAAGAATAGGGAAGAAATAACATTTCTGTGATTATGATTAATTCATTATTTTGTAAATTAAAAAATTATAAATAAAACTAAAGCAAAGGGTGAAAATTGCCAGCTCTCATCTTTAAAAAAGAAGTGGTGGAGTAGTTGTGATTGACCTGTCATAGAGGGCAGCTGCCTGTTCATACAGGTGGCCTATTTCCACATACCCTGTGGGCAGATTAGGAGTAAGCCAAGGTAATTAATGGCCATATTACAGCATTATTTGTGGATCCTTCAACATGTCAATTTCATTAACAACTATTTCTAGTTGGAACAACTCCCATGTACATACAGCAGCTTCAGACTCAGAAACATACTACTGTTAACTTTCATCATTATTTTGAATTGAAATTTTGAGGATAATTCTGTGATTAATTATTTTAATTGGAGTTTAGTGTATTTTTAAACATAGATTATAGACACTTGTTCTGCCGAAAGAAAAGGTTTTCTAATTGTAAAGATGTACATCTTATTGAAGAAAACGAAGAAGACTTCTAAGCTGCAGCTCATTTATGAAGGATAGCAGATCACTTTATGCTGTGCTGCTTTAGTCACTAGAAAATGCAATGTAAAAGCTAATCTATGTTAACACTTGGAAGGGTCTGACTACTCTTTCCTCTGTTTCATCTCTACCATTCAATTGCACCACTACTACTGTTTCAGAAGTGACTTTATGGTGCGAAGGGGAAAAAGGAGCTCCACGAAAGAACAAACTTGCACGGAGTTGTTGACCCACCAGTCCTTCAAACTATTCCTCATTCTTTTTACTCTTTCTCACTTGTTATTGCATCCATAATGCTCTGCAAATTTTCATGTGGGGCATCTGATGCACTTCACAGTTACAATTACTGCCAAAGGAAAACTAAAGTTACTGTATCAATGTACCAAAGAGCAGGCAGGTGAGGGCTGGAGGCTTGGTTAAGCTATTGCCATTCTTTCCTAGTTCGATTTCTGACATTATGTTAGAACGGTGTATTTATTGTATTCACTGGCAAATGCAGCATTTCTGGCAGATTATAGACAGAGTAGTTTAGACATGTTGGGTCTCTCTGTGTGGTGAGACAATCACTAGCACATAGTTATTGCTTTAATGCAAATTCTGATAACACCTTCCAAAATGGGGCTTCTTTTTGTCATAGAAAAGGGAGCAGTAAACAAAACCCAAAACCATCCAAATGCAACACACACAAGAAATTATGAGCATTGTTTCCTCATTTTGTTTACAGAATATAAGGTACTGTTTCTGAAGTAAAGCCGCGCAAAAATAGCCTCTCATATTTCTGAAATAAGTGTTTTGGTCCATCTGTTTTTGCTGATATGGACTAAAATGGAGAGGAAAAAGTAGTACTGAGGGAAATTAAGTCTATAGCATGCAGCATAGCTTGGTTTTCTTACATCTTTCACAAATTGCTTTTAGTCACATTAGCAGGGATTGCAGTGATTCCTTATATACACTGCCGTGATACAAAGTTTGTCATTCCTGGGTGGGAGAACAGCGATCAAAAACAAAGGCACAGTACTCATGTACAGTAGTTAGCATATCAGCTGACTTCTCAGTCGAACATTGTGTGAGACAAGATGCACAAAAATAAGACAGAACGTTTTCAATTGAAATAAAGCTTCACCTCATAACTATGCAATGGATTACTAAACATTGTTAACATGGTAAAATGTAATTTATGAGTTATTTAGTACATGTCCTCTTTTATGCCATCTTTTTACCTCCTTGCTTTCATTTTTTTAAGAAGCTTCTTCTCAATATGTATCGCTGAACTACATTTTAAGTTTCTTTTCAATTTTCCTATGTAATGTTATTGCTCTTCTGAGTCTGGTTCCTCAGGTTCCTTATTTGTTCTAAGTTGGCTTTGTTTTTGTTTTGGTTTTTTTTTCTCAGTCATGCTCATTTATTCCTCTTCTACCTTGGATCTGTTTACCTGCTGACACTTACTCCTTTTCTGCTTTTAGTCATTCTTTTCCATTGTTCTATGAAATCTTTCATGCTACCAACCTTCTGGCCTTTTCTGAGTCAAAGGAAGAGCAGTCTAGAGAAAGCCCCACAAAATTGTGGTGATGTACAAAAGTGCAAAGTTCACTTTGCAGTTCACTGTTCTTTCAGCTCTCTAGGTAGATTTGTCCTCCAATCAAAATATAAGAGTTGTATCTCAGCTTTATTTAGTCCTGTCCTTTGTGCACAAAGTAGTCAGAAATTATGTGGTCCAGCAAATGTGGTAATGAAATACTTGGTGTTGAGTCCAATGCTTCAACTCTCAAAGCCTAAACTCTTTAGGCTTGGGTACTGCCACATAGCTCCTAGTTCATTTGTCCAGTTCTTTGCCTAAGCACAGGCTACTATCTGGAGAGAACAACCTACTCTCAAAGACAAAAGTAGTTTAATGCCTCAAAATTTCTGTAGCTCACTAAAACTTTCCCTCATCTGCAGCAGGGGCATCTCCACATTACATCTACATAACCTTTGCAGTGATGTTGTCTGAGCAAACTACATTTCCATTCATCTTCTTTAGGCATACAAAGTTCCCAATTTTGCCTCCAGAGGTTTTCCAGAGCTCACTCAAATCTTTTTCCCTTGTAAAAGTAACACTCTTATAAAATCTTCCCTCTGTAAATAAACTTGACAAACAGCAGATTGTCATTGTGCTTGAAAACAGGAAGCAAGCATAAGAGCTTCTCCTTTAGGGAGATAAGTCCTTCCTGCCTCTCCACTTACCCCAGCTGGTCTTCTATTTCTGAAAATGAAACAGACTTTCTGCACTTTCACAGACAAAACTCCTCTGTAAAAGTCAGAACTTTTCAATAATTGCCAATTTTGACAGAAGTTGACTTGAAAAAAATAGAAATGAAGATGTCTCATAAGGTAAAAAACATCCTGGTTCAGCATTTTCAGATTGTTTTGTTTCCAAACTACTTTTTGAATACTTTATACTAGAAGGCCAAAGCCTAAGCCTTCTGTTTTTTTCTTAAAATCAGAAGTTTGAATCGTCCTGAAATACTACTTTTATTTTAAAAATGTCAGAATCAAAATGCATTTTGAAGCTACTGAATTCCCTTTAGCTAAAAAAAAAAAAAAAAAAAAGAAAGAAAAAAAGTCATGGTTCTGAATGATATTTAAATCACTGTCATTTTTTGATCCAACAGTCATGGTAGAATCTTGAAGCACGCATTACTAACAACATAATGTGCTCATTTCCTTCACCCAAGATGGAAAACACTGTTTAAAATGAAGGTTACAGAACAAGTTATCAGTAAAAAAAATTTCCAATGGATGCAGATATATATTCCTGACTGGCAGAAGCTGTTGTAATTCATGTCAGCTAAAGGAGCCAAGTAAGAACAAGAGTTGCATGCTGAACAGCATGACTTCACATGAAAAGGTAGCAAAATGTGTGCCTGTCTCATCTAGTGGAAGACCTCTTTTGCACTGCAACAATCTTCTTCAAGTTATTTGCTTCACTTTTGCAATGCACTCTGGTATCATGCTAGGAGACCTAATTATACCAGAGGGACTCTTTCAAACACTAAATAGCACAAAGGGATAGAAAGCATTTTAAACATAATTCATAAAAGCATTCTTATTTCAAATGTTGTGGGGTTTTTTTTTTCAAATTTATGTCTCACTCTTTATGAGGTCTAGTAATCTGTGCTAGTGACACTCAATTCTGACACTTCCTAGATATGAAGTGATGCTCTAACTCCAAAATTTTTCCTGTTTGGACTCTGCATTCTTACACGGATACATATGTGCTTACATGAACACATATATGTATACAAACACACAGGGAAGCACTACTTACCCAGATTTAGTACAGATTTGTCTTCTTTCAGATTACCTTCACAATTTACCTTCTGCATTTTGCTGTCCTCATATTAAGACCCCATACATCATACAGCAGTTATGTTATCAAAGTGCTTAAGCTTCCAGACTCAGGATACAGAAAAAGAAAAAGAAAAAGAGAAAAAGTAAGAGAAGGAGGAAAAGGAAAAGGAAAAGGAAAAGGAAAAGGAAAAGGAAAAGGAAAAGGAAAAGGAAAAGGAAAAGGAAAAGGAAAAGGAAAAGGAAAAGGAAAAGGAAAAGGAAAAGGAAAAGGAAAAGGAAAAGGAAAAGGAAAAGGAGGAAAAGGGGAAAAAAGGAAAAAAAGGAAAAAAAAGGAAAAAAAGAAGACATACTGCTTGAGAGCTCTGAAATTTCATTACCATCCTGAGATGGACTAGACTTGCTGGGTTTGATTGGGTTGAAGTGGACTTTGTTTTATAGAAGAGTGATGTTATCACTACTTAGACTTCTGCTGTAGTTATTCTCACGTTTTCTTGGTCATCCTTCACACCAATTGTTCTGTGGTACATTTGATCATGGCTGGCTGCCAGAAGCCTGCACAGCTGCTTTCTCACTCCCCCTCCTCAATAAAACAGGCAGAGAAAAGAAAATGGAAAAGCTCATGGGTTGAAATAAAGATTGAGTGATTACTTATCGATTACCATAAGGCTGAAAAAAAACTTCGCTTGAGAAATTAATTTAATATTTGCAAATTAAAAATAGAGTTGGATGGTGAGAAACAAAGGTAAACACTAAAATACCTTCTCCCACCACCAATTTTTCTCAGGTTCAACCTTCTTCCTTCATACCCACTGTATTCATCCATACAACCTGTTTGTGTCTTAAATCATGCTGATTTCTGCTGACAAATGTAGTAAGGGGCCTCTTGTGAGGCAGCTACACTAGAAATAAACATACACATAAATAGATCATTCTGTGGGTACCATTCAAGTGGGGTAAAGATAAGGCATACTTTAATTAAAAAGCTCCAAACTGGTTTTGCCTCATTACCAATTAATCCATAATTAATGTTGAGTTCCTTTATTTCATTGCCTTTATTTCACTCTCATTTCAGACCCAAAAAGCTGAGAGAAGTTTCTTTCCCCATGAACAAAATTTGCACAAGCATTGCCTATTATTTGTGAGCATCCTTCTTTGTGACACAGCAGACTGTTGGCAGAGAAGAGAGTTAACTGCCTACTGACATTGAATTTTTTGAGAATATAGTCTTGTTAGTCATTTTTCACAGTTGTACTATTAGTTTAACAGAAAGAAGGAGCTTTGTAACACAATTTTTTTCACCACCTCAAAAGTTTCTGTGGGCTTACATCATCTGTACTCTCCTCAGCAACCATAATTATATGGCACTTGAGCCTCAGGAAACTAAAGTAGACATTCCAATGAGATAAACACACAAGTCTCCCAAAGACTGCCCTAAGATCTGTAATAAATGTCTTAAAAGAAAAAAAAGCTCAAAACAAATTCTGCAATTGTTTCTTCATCGAAACAGTACACTAGGAAAAGAAAGAAATAACATTAATGTGCATTCAGTTGCTGCAATCATACTCAAACTTCTGTGTCAGTCCCATGACGATGCCTAGATCAGGAGGCCACAGCAACAACTTTTCCTGATTAAGGTATTTTGCATTGGTTTTTATGGGATGGACATCTAAATTTGTCTTGATTTTTAACTTCTAGATGCTATAATGTCACACAGTACAAGCATATGATTCTACTGATGACCTTGATTTTTTTTTATAGGCTAGCAAGGGATAATGACTCTTTTTTCCATATTAGTCTTGAGGAGACATGGGATATAATTTACTTGCTTTTCTAAAAACAGGTAGGACTAATGGAACTTTTCCATTCTCAAAGAACTGTCTTCATTTTTTGTCCAGATGAGCAGTTTTGATGGACAGACACTGTTAGTGATAAAAATGTCCTTAAATATTCACTTCTTTGGGATAATCTTTACAGCTCAGCTTGGCACACAGATGACTTCTAACTGTTTAACCAGGCAAAAAGTAATCTAGATAGCTGATGGCAAAAATCCTCTTCAGAGTTTGATGATTTGTGGCAAAGCATTTTTACAACTTTTTTCTGCTGGTTTGTTGCAGAGAACGAAGTATTCCTCCTCTCTTGACATGCTCTTCACATAACCTGAAATATTGGGAATTGTTATGTAGGTAAAACTATTATTTGTAAAGCTGTATTATGTATAAAGAAAAAATAGTTGCATCTAACAGGACGTAATAATAATGTGCTCTCAAAAATCTGTTTTGATTACTCTGGATTTGTACTTTTCCCAGTCCCTGGGATATGCTGAAAGTGACAGAAGAAATTATTCACTTCAATTCCATTAATCACAGGTAAATTAGGGTTTTCTGAATTTATAGTCAAGGCAGACATTTGACTGCAAGTTATCTGGGTGAACTTCAATCTAGAGAGACTGAAGGTATAGAAAAAGAGGCATAAGGAATTATATCAATTAAGTGGACAGTGCTCACTAGACCTTTTTCTTTCAAAGAAAGTGAGATTTAAAAAAAAAACAAAAAAACCACCCAGCCAAAAATAAGGTAAAGAGCTTCTTCTCAGTCAGCTTTCTTCTCCTGGCAAGGAGGTACGGACCTTTACACTACCACTATTGTACTGCCTGCATTTATCTAGACATTTGTCAGCTCTAGATTGTGTTAGCAAAATGCATTCTGACATCTTGAAATGTGGTAAGAAATAAAAGCTTGTGAAGGACAGCTTTTTCCTTTTATATCTTGTAAGAAAGGCTTTATGGAAGCTTTCATTAGCTTCTAACCCATAAACTACACCAAATATATTGGCTCACAATGCTCATAATCCCATATCATCTATATTGTCTTCTTTATGATCACAGGACAAAGATAAACTATTGCCACACAAAATAAGTGAATGCTGAAAAACATCAGTATCATTTAATATCACTTATTTGCCAAATAGGTGGATAACTTTGACCAAGAGAGAAAAAACAAGCATATAAACAAACAAAGCCCCACAAACAGAATTTCTTATTACAAAAACAGTTTCTTTTTTAAGAGAATCTGAAAAATCAATTGATGATGAGACAAACATTTTTTTCATTCAGAATTCAGGTGTTTGGAGTTTGCCATCAAAGCAGAAAATGAGTATAGGAAAATTTACTTTAGGTTTATTTACTGATTAAGCCAAACTTTTAAGTGAACAGCTTCAGCTGAAGTCATGTTATTACCACAGAACAATCTTCAAATCTGTTTTGAAGATTACGAAAACAAAAACTGACTAATGCTGTGTTGGGTTTCAAAGATGTGTCAGTTCCTGTGTGTTTACTCATGTTAAACTGACACATGAATCTTAAGTGATAATGGTTTTAAGAAGATGAGATTTCATTTTACAGTCTCTCGGGTAGGATAACTCTGGATTTGTCCACTGGATGCTGTTTGATTTCTCACTGAATTTAATACTTCAACAACTGTATGTGGTTTACAAGAAGTAGATGCCTTCCTAAAACCTGCTGATTGTTTGCTTGGTACCCATTTAGGTACATCTGTTATTCAGGTGACAGCCACAGATGCTGATGATGCCAACTATGGAAACAGTGCCAAAGTGGTGTACAGCATCCTCCAGGGACAGCCATATTTCTCAGTGGATCCAGAAACAGGTTAGCAATTCATTCAGTCTCACTTTTTGCAGTAACAGAGACTGGATGCAGGGATCAAGACAATTTTACTTCCATTTCAACACTGGAAAAGGCATATGACTTGACATAAAGCTGATACCCTTTCACTGAATGAAAACCGAAATCAAAATAAAAGTATACTTTTTCTGTTAAATACTATTATTGCATAAAAACTGCCTTATTTAGTATGAGTAAGATTTCCAGAAGACAACTGTTAACTATAAAGGTCAACAGTTCAAAAAAGGCGAAAAATATTGTAAAGGTCAAAAGAATCATCAAAATTAATCACAAGCTTATTTTACACCAATTTCTGGGAATTTCATTGGTTTGTCTTTACGAAAAGTAAATAAGAGCTGGACAATTTCACATGGTAAGTTTAAAAAAAATAATCTCAGAAGTAATCAAATATTCCTAAAATTTGAGCTAAATTCCTGACCATTGACAATTTTTAACTGAAGAAGCTTTTTGAAATTGTATTCTGCTTCCAAGTTCTATTAGAACTGAAGTAAGAATCATTAATGCTTTCAAGTTATAAAGCATGAATTAAAGCCTTTTTCCACTGTTATGCTGGAAATCGGATAAGAGAAAACACCAAAAAAAGAGTGAATTTCGGATATCTATAATTCAAAATTAGAGGTTAGAAAACGAAACATTAAACCACAAACTTCCCTCTTCCAGATACCTAATCCTAAGGCATTCAAGACTCAGCAGACATTGCATTAGCTTTTCCTGCATGTTATCAAAATTATTCTGGTTTGCGAATCAAGAATTTAAGTGCAACTTTTCCCAGAATCCCTGAAGTTCCTAATCCATTGAGAATGCCCAGATGATGCCTAACTTTCTTTTGAAACCATTTATTTTTTTCTAAATACAGCAAAGGCATAGTGTATGAAAGATAATGAATAGCAAAGTTACAGTTTTAAAAGGGAGCATAATGATTGGATAAAAGTGTTTGATTTTTTCCCACCTTTTTCAATCTCTCTTTTTCTCGTTTCTCCAGTCCCTTACTCAAACATCTTTACCAAGTATGAGCAGGGAAACAGGACCAGTACTACATGGACAATAACTCATAGCAGCAGGTGTTTAGGCAGGCAGACAGTTTGGGAAAGACCTGGGCTCTCATCTTTGGTTCAGGGATTATCTTTCATTTTAATCCAATTTGCTGTTTCATGTTACATGTATTAACAAGCCTAGGTATGGTAATCAGAACCGGTAATCCTGGATCAGACATAAATGTCATAACCACTAAGCTACAAAGGTTTTTTTCCTCTATTTCTCTCTCTTGCTAGAAGTAGATATTTTCCAGGGTTGCCTCTTTTTTTTGCATAATATCAAACCGAGCCTATAATCCAAGACTTCTTCTGAGAAAGAAGGGGCAGGGGTGTGAATCCTCCAAGCAGAAAAGGACAGTATGTTTAAATTGTCCCACTTCACAAAAGAAAGCTCTCATCACTCCAGCTTTGAAAATCCACAGCCTTTCTAAATAAAAATAAAAAGCTCTGCTTGGTTTTCTAAAAGAAAATATGTGCATGCCCACTTTAATGAAAAGGTCTTTTGGTTTTCTCACCTGAGACCCTTATTCTTCTTTTGTGCTATAGAAGTGTCTTAGACATTTAAATTACAGTTATGAAATTCTTGAAATCTGATACCCCAAGAAAGATTTCTCAAAAGCTAATTTGAGAGTCTTGTCCAATTCTTTTATTAGCTATAGCCCTTGCTGACTTACAGTGTCCATCACTGTGCATTACAATCAATGATTTATTACAGCCCAAAATAATGAATCCAGGGCATGTTAAGGTTCAGCCTTGTGCTATAATATCAAAATGTCACCAGGGCTGGAGATTACAATATATTAAAATAATGACTGTGGATAGTAACTGAAAAATGTCATTAATTCAATGAACATATTGATATTTTGTCATTAAAAGAATAATCAAATTGATTTAGCACAACAGAAACAATGAATAATGTCTCTAATAATAATTTTGTTCTTTTTTCTTAAAATCACACTAAAGCAGTCATAGATTGAAAGGCTCATTGCAGTATACCTTGTTGTGATTGCTATGGATTATTATCTGCACAGTATATCTGACATGAATCCATTTAAGAGCTCTGAGATTAAAGTGGATGGTGCTTCTCCTTCACTGCTCTATTTCTCCTTTTTCTTCCTCCTTCAAGGGATAATCAAGACTGCTTTACCGGACATGAGCAGGGAAAACAGGGAGCAATACCAAGTGGTCATCCAGGCTAAAGACATGGGAGGCCAGATGGGAGGACTATCAGGGACCACCACCGTGAACATCACACTGACTGATGTCAACGACAATCCACCTCGCTTCCCCCAGAGTATGGAGCATCTAATAATTTGGTTTTCCAAGGAACCTCTCTAAAATCAGCTGGTTTGGTTTGGCCATCTGGAAGCTTCCTTCCTATCACTATTTTTATAATACTGGCCCACTGCTGTGTCTGTTTACGTTGCAGCATTTTTAAGGAAAATGGGAATCGTTGGCTACATTTTTGTAATAGCAAATTATTTATTGGAATGACAAACTTGCTTCTCATTCTTACTTTGCTTACGAGAATATAAACGGTAACAATAATTTAGGCAAACTGCAGGGACTTTAGAGGAATTTAACTGCAAAATATAAGGATCTGTTCTTGGAAACTCTTTTAGTTCCACAGGTTTAGGCAAGCAAATAGGTCACAAATTTTCTAATGTACCGCCTTGCACAGGTAGAGTTGACCAGGTGGTATGTTCTGCTGGCAGTCTAAGCATTTGCTTTAGGTACTTGTAATCCGTTCAGTTCTTGAATGATTTTGATAATCTAGGCCAGTTTGACACAATAAAGTGGTTGTTTTTTTTTTTTTAATAACTCTGTAGAAGAAAAAAAGGGGCAAATAGCAGAAAGCTGCACAACACAGAAAGCTTCACAGTAGGACGCTACAGATCTTTTTATCCTAGGCCAGTGTTTAAATCCAGTCTCACATTGTTACAATCACTGTCTGATAACTGTTTGATAGGCTGCAGATAGGAGAAATTTACAACCTCAGTTCAGTGCCTGCCAGAAAAATGTCCACATAATAAAATTTGAATGGCTTGTTCACACTGATGAGGGACCTGGCTCTCTTTACAGATTCACTAAGGACTGAACAAACAGAGTTGATTTAGAAAATGCTCTCCCAGACTTGAAAAGCACTTCAGTACCATGGCAATAAGTACACCCAGAACAGTAAAACTGTTCAATTTAGAGCAGATTTAAAAAAAAAAAAAAATTATTGGAAAACTCTGACAGTATGGAAGAATGGATCATGGAAAGTATAAATTAAAGTTTTAATCACTATCCATGATAACGCATTGCTTTAAAAGCAGAGAGGGGAGGGCAAGTACTGCAACCCTCATAAAGAAAAGATAATTTGAATTCACATTCAGAGTTTACTTGATGAGAATCACCTTCACATGGCAAACTCAAACAGCAAATTTTAACTGAACTTCCCACTTGACTTCCTAAGGGGATACTTTTTAATGTGTATAGCACGATGTAGCCTATAATATTTTAGCAAATAATTCTTGAACCTAAATTATAATTTAGTGCAGTACATTGCTTTGTACACCTCACTGCTGAATAAAGTAAAAGAATATAAAATAAAGAATGAAGAATGCATAGAGCTGCAAAGTAATTTAAGGTCTCCAGTCTCCTTAGCCCATGTTCCTTATGATGCTCTTCTGACAAAATTAGCTTAAGCCTCAAGTCTATGAAAGTTCTTCTGATTATTTCAATAAGCTTTGGGTTTGGTACTTTATAGAGTAATTTTTATAATTTGATGCCTCATACAATATTCTCTGTAGTGTTCTACTTTGAACATCATTGGAACACATTGCATGGCCTATAGAAGGCCTGCCATGGGATCTGTCCAATGGTGCAATTCCACTTTTGCTGGCGACCCTTCCCTCTCATTTACTTTCTCCTCAGCAGGGTGGTTTTCAGCACCTTCTAGGAAATCAAAGATACAGAAACATTTGGAGGATTTGATTTCTTCTTAGATAGTTAGGAAGTGGGGCACACCTTCAGAGAAATATATGTTCTGGAAGTTTGCTTTTTATTAGAACATTTGTCTTCCATTTTCTCTTATGTGAGGCAACAATAAGTGAAGAATTTGTCAAAAGTGGAGGGTGAATGGCAGTTGCAAGCAACAGCAGTTAAAAACAAAGGTATTTAAGAGCCAAAAATTAATTTCTTAGACAGACAGGAGAAATTAAAATGGAACTGTGAAGTACTAGTTGTCCAGACTGTATTAAGAAGCATTTTCTGTTTTATTTTGCTTCCTGAAAGGAATTGTGGACAATTAGAAGACATTGGCCTAAATGGAATTTAAACGGCACCATAATGAAAACCTTAGATATTTTGAAGTCTGTTGTACTCTAAACCATATAGCCATCTCACATGCCGAAAATGTGTGGCATTCACACAGCATCACGAAAGGAGGAATGCTTTCAAACAAAAAAGCATTAAAGGGAGGTATTTATCTGGAAGGAGTAATAAGTACCATGATTAAATCTGTTTTTATGGTATTTCTGGCTCAGCTGCCAAGCCCTTGAATTTGTCAAGGGTTCAAGGCTTCAAGGCCTGGTTTAGCTGCCAGGAATCCTACCTTTCATCCCATTTGCAGACTGGTTTGAGGGAACAATATGCATTTTTCTCTGTGTGGATCACAGTCAAACAGGCTACTGCTGAGTTTTCACTTACAACCTTGAATTTGTAACAGCAATCACAATTTAGCATCGAGCCTTAGCTTCCATTTTGCTACACATCTAAATAAATATAAGGTATTTTCAGTGACTCTCTTTAGTACTTAGTCTTTACCACTGGGGACAGAAATTCATTTTGCACTCACATGTTTGATATACTCCTTGCCTTAAATGGAACATTCAGGACCCTTTAGGTGTCTTAAAAGGGAAAGGACATGTAAATATAGGGAATAGGGGTGTTGCAAGAAAGAAAGTTGACTGCACTTTGTTACAAGCCAATATAATTTATATATGTTCTTATTGGATGCTTTGAATAAGGGTGGTACATTTTATCTGGTGTTAATTTTGTCAGACTCTTTAGGTACTTCTCCAATGCTACTACTTCCCTCAGTAAAGTAATATGAATTTACATGAAAAAACTGATCAAAAGAAACATCAGACTCTGGCATGTTATATGCAAAATCTGAATATACCAGGTGGTTTTTTGTTTGTTTTTTTTTTTGTTTGTTTGTTTTTTTTTTTTTCTTTCTTGGTAGCAAATAGCAGAAAATACTGATTTAGAGTTTGTTTTGTCTTGCTAGTGATGAAAGGTCTTCAATGTCTACTTCATACTGGTCAAGAAATCCATCTGATTAATACTTTTTCTGCTACAGCATGTCTTTATAATTAGATTTTTATTACAAAAGTTTTCTGAAAATATATATGTAAATTAATTTTTCATACACACAAGCAGGAATAAAATGCAATCAGATTTCTTTCTAGAAAACCTTGACTATAAAAACAATAAAAATTAACATGAACATGTATCCAAATGCTCTTTACCATGACTCTTTAGTATGTGTTATCAAAACCAGATGAATTAATTATTTTCAGACAAAACATTTACTTGAATATATTTCAAAAGATTTAAAAGAAGAGGCTATACTATTTTAGTCTCTTTCCAAAATCCTTACAGATTTCTACAACTCTTATACCCTGAGAAAACAAAACAAAACAAAATCCTGTCCTATTGTTAAATACAGCTAGGACATTTCTAGAGTATGTGTGTGTATATATATGTATGTATGTATGTATGTATGTATATATATGTATGTATATATATATGTGTACATATATGTGTATATATAGTGCTAGATAATCAAGGTAAAAACTTATTGTTTAGCTCCTTTGTCCCTTGGAACTGAAGAAAAAAAAGCAAAAAAGCACAGTATTAAATGGGTTTGAAGAATAACTTGAAATTTTTGTGACAGTTTGTCAATCAACACTGAATCCTGTGTTAATGTTTAGTGTGGTGACTAGCAGCATTTTTATTAAGTTGTTTGGAACTTCAAGTTACTTTAAAAACCCAGGTGAAACTGAAGATGGTTTTTATTTGGAAGAAAAACCTTGCTCAGAACAATAATTGCTTGATTTTGCTCTTGTAGGCACCTACCAGTTCAGCTCTCCTGAATCCGCACCACCTGGGACTCCTCTTGGCAGAATTAAAGCCAATGACCCCGATGTGGGAGAAAATGCAGAGATTGAGTATAGCATCTCCAATGGGGATGGATCAGACTTGTTTGATATCATCACTGACAAGGACACACAGGAAGGGATTATAACTGTCAAAAAGGTTTATTTTTTCTCCCTCTCTTTTATATGTACTTAGCTCTTCAGGTGTTACGGTTATTTTTCTTTTTCCAGGGGAAGGGAGGGTAGATCTCACAAGGGGTCAGGCTGCCAAGGAGCTGTTGTATTGGTTTTGTTCTTCTCTTTCTTCAGCGGGTATCTGTTATTTTCAAGTCCCAAGGGAAATTTACTGGCATGTCACTTCACATAAAGCAATATTTCAGTGGCTGCTGTCTGTTCAATATATAGAGTCTCACACACAGTACTTTCAAATTAGGGCTGTGAAAACCTGGAGGGTTTCAGTTCACAGTGGGGTTTATCAGCTGATTGCTGTGGAAAGACTTACAAGGGTGGGAGGCTTACCTGGAGTTTGATGAATTTACACGTCCACGGCTAAACTCTTCCTCTCTAATCTTTCCAACAACCAGTTATCTCCAGTACCTAAAATCTGTCTTGGTGTAAGTCCAGTCTTGGTGATACTTCAGTTGTTATATATAATGTCTGTGAAAGTCCAGAGAATGAAGACAGAAATTTAATTCAATAGAGAATCTCTGACAGGCTTATTGGTTGCTTTTCAAAATTCATCCTATTAAACTCTGAACACTCTCTTTGATTCTACTGTTATAAAATATATCAATTAATTTATATTTGTGTATATATATAAAATATAGATCTATATATTTGGAAACACATATACTTATTTTTGCATATATGTGCATGTATGAATGTCTATATAAATATTCATATATGGATATGCATTATGTAAATGTCACATAGATTGAAAATCTAGCTTCACGGTTTTTCTTTTCATTGCGGAGCATGGAGGCCAGAGACAAATCTAGGTTGCTCCTAATGCCAAATAGGCAAGGGGGGATGATATTGGGGAAGAGTAAAGGAAAGGTAAATAGGACAGAGAGTGTTTAAGAATGAAATAATTGCTCTTTTTACTACCAGTGAGATGAAAACAATAAGGCTTTACACAACTCCTTCTTATGGACTGAATAAAACTTCCCTGTTTCCTTCTTTCTGTTTTTATACAGGTTTTTAAACAAGCCTCCTAGTTTTTTCAGGAACATGAACAATTAATAGGCAGAAGCATCATAATTGCCTTGCTGTCCTAGAATAATCCTTATTTTTCTAATGCCTAGAATAAGACCTAATATACTCCATCTTCTCCAAGACTGATTAAAATTTAAAGCTTTTGCTCCTAAAAATGTTTCCACTTTTGATTCAGTGTTGTAAAACTTAAACTTTATGTAAAGTAATGTAATTTTCTTTATTATTACTATTTGCTCCTCAGCCTCTGGATTTTGAAAACAAGGTCTTATATACCCTAAAAGTAGAAGCAACCAACACTCATCCTGATCCTCGTTTTCTTCAGCTGGGGCCATTCAAAGACACGGCTTTGGTCAAAATTTCTGTTGAAGACATTGATGAACCTCCAGTGTTCAGCAGACCCTGGTATTTAATAGAGGTAGATGAAGATGCCAAGGAAGGAAGCATTATTGGGCATGTTGTAGCCCAAGATCCAGATATAGCAAAGAATGCAATAAAGTAAGCCATTACACAATAAAAAATTCTTTAGGTGTGGGTCAAGTCTCATGCACAGAGAGCTGTGAGAGTGCAAGGCATTAAAAGGCTCTTCAAGTAATTTAGCACATGGGGGCTGTTCAGAAGTGTTAAACAGAGAAAGATCTAGGGGAGCTTATGAAGGCAAATACAATTAGCACAATGAGCCGTGCAGGCAATGTTTTTGAAGAACAGCATATAGGCACCAGGTAAAAAGAAAGGAGATGTCAGCACCTTTAATTGCCAGCACCTTCCAGTAGTTTCACCAAACTGTTCATAAAATTATTCTTTTATACCATGTAAAACCCTCAGACTGATGTATTTCTATGTTCCCTGATGCTTGATAGCAGTCAGCCCTCTGTACATAACATCTGTGTTCCATAGCTTAACTATTTAATGATCACAGTATTGAATAAGAAATGATTGCAAGAAAGTCATAACAATTAGAGGTAAGAGTTCAGAGCTGTGAAATTGCTGTAATAGTTACCAATCTGCTATTATTATCTGCAGTGACAAACATGGCACTTAAATTTGTATATTTACCATGCAAGTGATTATGAAAACTGATCTCTGCATTCCTGAACAGGCCTTCTATTTCCTGCAGCAGTATGCTTTGAGGTAGGAGGTGTGAGAGGAGGAAGGGAATAACATATTTTTAAGTAAAATATGTATGAAATCTCAATTTAACCTGATAATGACTGCCAACTACTAGGCTAATTAAAAAACAGCTGTAAAACAAGTTTTTCCTTACTAGGTAAGAACAAAGCAAAAGCAAGTATCATAAAACAAGATTTAAAGAACTTCCATCTAAAAGAACAACTAATTGAAAGGGTTTTCTGTTGAGTTTGGTGGCCCTTGTGACACCTCAAAAATACTTTTTTATAAATTGATACTTCCTTATATCTGCAATATGTGTCCTTTGGTGACAGAGTTCACTAAGAAACAATTGATTTGCAAAAAATCTTATCTAAGAATGTTCACTTTTAGTTGTTATTCCAGAATTCACTTTATGAGCTAAAATGTAATTTCAAATATTAATCTACAAACCACCCACATAATAATTTGCTCTTCATCCTGCTCACTAGTCAAAGATGATTCTCTGTATTTGTAGCATACAGGCAGCTACAGGAAAGCTTAGGTTAATTGTAAAGAAAACATTCTCGATTAAGCACAGTTAAAATTAGAAAACTTTTGGAGGCGGCTGTGAGCTAAACTGGAGACTGCAACAGGAGATAGTGATGCTCAGTTGTACTGTATCTTGACAGATATTCTGTGGATCGACACACTGACCTTGACAGAATATTCAACATCTATTCAGGAAATGGATCCTTATTCATCTCAAAGCCTCTTGACCGAGAAGAAACTCCCTGGCACAACATCACTGTCATAGCAACTGAAATCAGTAAGTTGAAGATAAAGTTTATCTCAGAAGAATATGTAAACTGAGAAAATAATTAAATTCTACAGTATCTATGACTTATCTTGTTGCATTAGTTTTACCCTTATGCCGATATTATCAATAGACAAAACAACATTAGATACACATCTAAAAGTTAATTTTATTATTTTAAGATATGTTTTGCCCTTTTTTAAAAAAGATATTTTTGAATTCTCAGGCTCAACAAAGCCGTGTACAGTACATATTAGACAAGTTAGCTGATTTCCTGAGAATTTGCATAAAAAAACTTGGTGCAGGTGTGATGTACTGGCTCTATCCCAAGCTAAGCCTTCGGGAAAATCCTTGGGGTAGTGGTGGGGGAAATATGTATAACATACAAATGCATTGTCAGAACAATCTCTGTGAATGAGAACAAATTATGCTTTACATTAACTGATTTAACTTATTTCAGAAAGTGGCTTTGTTTGGAGCCAAGACTAGAGGAAATTATTTGCCCTCCATGTCTGAAGCAAACCCTGGGCCAAAATCTTTCACCTGGATTCTTTACTCTTCTGTTGGATGCTTTAGATATGGATGTCTCTTGCCTAGCTTTTTTCCAGGCAGCAGTCATCAAAAGGGGAAACAGACACTGATATTAGTGAAAAACTTTTCTCCCTTCCTTCATTCTCCCTATAGATTTCCCAGGAGCCAATGTGCTTAACAACCTGGGAGTTGGCAAATATGGGGAGATGAATCATATCCCCATTTTCAGAAAGATTTATATCTTTTACCTTTTCCTTTTAAATGCTTTTCATTGTTTCATCTAGTATGTTCTGCATTTTCAATATGTATAGGGTGAGAATCCTCTCTGCAATAACTTGAGTTTGGAGGTTTATGAAGAGTGATTGATGATCATAACCTGCATATCTCCTTTTATTGTTTTGTTTTTTACAGTTTTGCTAAAAAGGACAACTTTGGCTTGGGTTTTTTGTATGTTTGTGTTTGTGTGTGCTTGTGTGTTTATGTTGTTGATTGACACTGTTTTACTGCTTTACTGACTTGCAAAGGCAAATGTCCTTAACAGCTCAACCCCATGAAACAACTTTTGTAATGAATAATTTCTGTACTGATATATAGAATACAACTCCAAAATAACTCATGGACCTGTTTTTAATGCAACTCAATTTAAGCATACTTTATATTATTTCCAAATATATATATTTATAATAGAAAAACTTGTTTCAATTATAAGTAGGGATTTTATGTATATGTAATATATGTCAGCAGAAAATGAAATATAATTGTTTTAGTTTAATCAAGAAAATTGAACATTTTTAATATCTATTGGAAAAAATGTACTGGATTATTTTCATACATATATCTTTGTATTGTAATAGAAATAATTTTCTTTTTTCAGATAATCCTAAACAAAGTAGCCAAATACCTGTCTTCATACGGATTTTAGACATAAATGATCATGCACCAGAGTTTGCCAACTACTATGAAACATTTGTTTGTGAAAATGCAAAAGCAGGACAGGTAAACCAATACTTATAATGCCAAAGAACTTGTAAGGAAACTATCCCACAGTGCCATCATGAAGATTTCAACATATCTTGGTTTGAACAGCAACAAACTAAACAAACCTCTTTATTTCCTGTCTTCTACAGAAAATATGAGTTGATTCAAAAAAGGAGGAGATAAAAGATGAATGATAATATCCATGTATAATAACATAGGCTATAATACAAAATTATACTTTAAGGTGGTTTTCAGTTTCTAATATCAGAAAATATTTTTCAGAAATAGTTGTGCATAATGCTACAAAATCCTTTACGCTGTTCAATAATTCCATTTCTTTCTGGATTTTCACCAAAGGCTTAGTTTGTATAGTCACGCCTTCAAGTACACAAAGCAGGAAAATCTTCATGATGTCTCAGTAAACAAGATGTGAATAATACACATTTTCAAAAATAAAGGGCAATGCAGCTGCTTCTATTGTAAGTTAAAACTCAGTTTGGTATTGAGTTGTGTCTGATCAAAGGTCATATATATCCCTTTCTAAACTATCTCAGCAATTCTGTAAAAATCGAAAAAGACAAGAAAAATTTTGAAAATAAAATAGAACAGAACTCAGGGCCAGCATATTAGAGAAATTTCTTAGCATTGCTGCCATTACAACATCGTCTATTTATGCTAATGCCAGTCAGCCTTTCAGTTTTAAGTCTTGTGAACAAAGATGTATGGAATTCTGACTTTTTAATTCTGAAAGTATTTACCAAAAAATGGATTTAACAGCAGATAGGTTACTTTGAGATTATGTCTCCAAAATGGACTTAAGACCATGTATGAGTTTTGTCTCTAGACTGATTCATTTTTGACTGGAAGGAAAAACTTGAGCTCAACATTTTTGCTAGCACAAACCTGAGTGGGTTCCTACTCTAGGAGAGACAGGCCAGGATGAATCCCTAAACTCAGTTTAGGTCTGTCCTCATGTCTCACTAGCTTTAGGCTGTCATCATCCAGCCAAAGCTGGCTGACTTCACAGAGAGTATGTGGAAAGGGTCAGAATGTATAACATTTTGTTTTTCCTTAGACCGCAGTGACTATGCAACATTCAAAGACTTTGCAAAGATGGATGACATGGACACACATCAGGAACCATACTCATGTTTTAGCTGGGTTTCTGCCCAGTGTTTTATTTAACTCACAGAGTCTGCACTGAAAGTAACATAGACAGCACCTGAGATGAGTTTAACATTTCAGGTACTGCTAAACTCTGTGCAGAGCAAGAGCCTGTAAAATATCATTTGCAATTCAAGTGATGTGTTACGAATTGTTTAACAGATTAAAAAATTTAAAAAAAAAAAAAAGGAGAAAAAGATGATACAATAGATTGTTGGGAGACTGCATTCAATTGTCTTTATTTTTCATTCATTATACAATATAAGAATTCAGGCAAGATGGTTTAGAATGACAGAGGGTACTTTGATTAAAATCACTTGCCTTTGAGGACTTCTTTGACAATTTTTTAAATTATTTTTCAATAAATTGTTACTATTTTTCATGTAAATTGTATAAATAGATGAATATACATATCAAAGGCAGCGATGAATTAAATTAAAACAGTGGAAGGAATTATAATATCAAAAAATGAAAAAAGAGCACTTCTCACAACAACTGAGGTCTATGATCATACCATCCTGTCTTAACCATTGACATAAATTGTCACTTAAGAATACAGTTCAAGCCTTATAGTAGGTGGAAAAATTATCTAAACACTTGGCTATTATACCCATATAGTTTTAGTTTATGACTTATAAGCTGGCTTTTTTTGGGTTGAATACATTCAGATAATTCTATTCATTAATTTCAAACAGCTGCCCTAAAACCTAAATTCTGTCTGTGTAACAATGTCTCATTGCACAAGATGATATTGAAGAAAATAAATCTTAAAACCTCAGTATAACAACTGGTAGAAAAGTGAGTCATGTATTTTAACTCCATAACACAAAGAAAGGTTCAAAAGCTTACAAATGAAGATCTAATTTAAATTAATCTTGTGCAATTTTGTCAACCAGCAAGCGCAGGTTTTGTCATATATTTGAAGAAGTTCAATCCGGTCATACTGGCTGTCAGTTTACTTAACCCAATTTCCATCTAGTCTAGCATACTTGATGAAATATCCATTAATGTATGAAATTTCATTTGCCTTTCTGGTAAGTTCCCTGCTTTCCTAACAACAGAGATGACAGAGACCCATTAGACAGGCATGCTGTTTTTCAGATCTCCACTACACTTAGTTTACCAATGTAATTTCAGCAATTATTTTCCCTCATTGGAAAACCACACAAAAATACTAGAAAGACAGTGTGCATCAAGTGTAGCTGCAGAAAAATGAGAGATCCATACTGTTTTTCTATTTGTTAACAGTCAGGGCCCTCAAGAAAGGCACCTGAGTTAGCATCTGGACATTTACACATAGGTGACTTAGTATTTCAGAAAGCAGGCTACCTTCAGTACATGAGAGAACTTTTATTTCAGTTTTTAAAAACAACTGTGAATATAGAGATATGATCTTGAATGTTTTAGCCAAGGATGCTGAGTTCCAGAGAGCCTGTATTGCTCATGTCTAGCAGTCCCCGTATAATGTAAGAAACACAGAATCATGTGTTCATTTAGTACTACTCCAACTTATTTTAGAGATCACCTAAAGCAGCTTTTTTATTAGAATCATTATTGCTTCTTGACATATCGCAGCACTGCTTCTACACCTGGTACCCATAGCAAAAGAGTCAGACTGAGAAGATAAATGTATTTAGTTAATTTTTTTTTTTTTTTTAACCTGGGCCAGTTATTAGTCACACTGCTCTCTAAGTCTCAGGTGCATTAGGAAGCAGTCAGAATGATCAAATATTGTTCTCTGCCACCAAGCAACATTACTCATTCTCAACTTCAACAGATATTAGAAGCTTCACTCACCGTGTTTTTCAGATAGCCTTAGGAGGGCCAGAGGAAAGAAAATTCTACAAAGTCTCTCCTCCTCTTTTATCTCCAAACAATAATGGTATGACTGGGGAGAAACCTTATCACTAAAGGTTAATAAAAAACAATGTTCATTAGGCTGAAACTCATCTTTCATCATGTGACTCTTGTTCCATTGGCTAGTACACAGGCTAAAGAAAAGTAGGAAGCAGTCTTACTCTTATGCAATTTAGAAATCGCTAATCCTGGAGCCCCAGGGACTGTTGTGGGGAAGGCTTTGGTACAAGTTCTCTCATGCCCTTGTCAGGGGAATTAATTGGGTCTTTTTAGCTGGATTAGAGGATGAGTCCTCTCCATGGAAACCAGGAAGATTTACTTGAGAAGGAAACTCATTTAACTGAACAATTAGTTGGTAAAATTCTAACTCCATAGTTTATTGCATAGTTTATTGTTGGCAAAAATTTACCTAATTTCAACACCCATAAGGAAAACAACCTGGGTTACTTTTTTATTCCCACTGATGTTATATTCTTTCCTGCCGTTCAGGGGCTCTCAGACATCAGAATATAGAAAATTTGTTTCCTCCTTCAGAGACCAAGCTGATTTTTCTTTTCATTTCTCTCCATACCCTCCCTTGCTTTACAGCAAAGAGAGATCACTTTTTCTCAAGTGTGCATTGCTAATTATCAGTCATGACTTTATATACATTGTAGCTACTTCACTAAGTAGACACCTATTGGCTTATTTTAGTGAGAGACCCATGCTAACAATCTGTCTTTTGAAGTAAGAATTGAAGTGAGAGTTTTCCAATTTTTGATAAGCGTTCAGTCCTGCATTAAAACTGCCAACACATTTGTGGAACAGAGCCAAGATCTGGCAACCAAACTGCTTTGCTTTACCGAACATGAAGTTTTGTTAAGTGGCAGGCATCTATGCAAGCTCACACATGTGTGATGGAAGTTGTTTTCTGCAGCTAGCACCTTGCAGGTGGATAGCCTAGAATGGTGTCTGTACATGTGGGATCACTCAAGCCATACAATGACAAGACGGACATCCACTGACAGCTGGATTGATTTTGAAACACTCCTATGGACCATATAATTACATATTTTACATAATCTTCATCCCACATATTTAATCTGTGCTGTTAGTAATACATTCAAGATTAGTTAGTGATTGACTCTACCAGATCATACAGGCAGGAAAAGGGGCAAGAGGAAGAAAGAACAGGAGAAACAAAGCTGTTCTTCCACCATTTCCCCATAATATTTGCACACCATTTTTTCACTATTGTCAAAAATACAGTTTCTCTCACAGTATTTTTCCCCATAGTTTATTGCAGACAAAGTGGTGAGATCTTTCTGGATTCCTAGAGAAATGCTTGCAGCACCAAACAAGTTCAAGTTCAAGAAAGCCAGTGCTTTGAGATTCAGAATTTGTTCTGTTCTCTTCTATACCAATTCTAAAAAATATGTTAGAGAAAAACAAACATTTCCCAGATATTCCTTTCTCAAGTACTTAGTGATATTAAGTCTCATCCCAGAAGCAGCCGAAAGTAGTTAAGTGACATTTGAGACATTACTCTGTTGTACAATAACCAGGTTTAACTAAGAGCAAGAATGAAAGCCCAAATGATACAACTGGATTGAAAGCCTACTCCTCTCTTCTGTTGCATACAGAAACAACAAAATTCAGCAGTTATTATTGTATCTCTAACATAACTGTCTGTCTCCAGTGGTTTTTGTGACTGGAAGTACAGTTTTTATGCTATATGGAAATTGCATTGTATTAAAACTTCAGAAAGGCAGTCTGCAACACCAGCCATGTTTAAATTCCTGTGAAAGTGACGTAATTTTTCACCATTTATAGTGAATTTTGAAAGAAGAAATTTTGGAGGAAAAAAATTAGAAATAAAACAGCAACCACCAATATGTTACTGTTTTGAAAAGAAGTAGCCGCAGAATTCTTTCCAGACATTCTATTTGTCTCAGGTTTTGTTTTATTAGTAGAAATGTTTTACCTGAAAATACCTTGTATCTATCCACCCATGGACTTCAAATTGTTCATCTTTCTCCAAGGAATTTTTCAAGAATCTGTCTGAAGCATGTGGTTGTATTTTAGAAGAGTATACCCTAGAGCCAAGGTGCAATTGCTGTTTATTTGCATGACATGTCAAGCCAGCACACGCTGAAAATTCCATCTTGAAAGCAGCTAGCTGGTGCTGACCTCTGTGCTGGTAAAGCTTAACATTTGCTTTAATGGTCCCTATATTCCTTTTAGAGGCATTCCCAAGGCTGGGCCTGTGACCAAAGCCTTCTGCTTGTGCAGCTCTCTGTGTGTACAAATGCAGCCTCAGGAACACTGACAGCATGCTCTGAAGTGCACAGGGACCCTTCCTATTTCAGTATTCCCCTACCTAGTTTTTACTTGCTTGCTGTCTTTAAAACAACTTGAAGAACATTGAAGGGCAGTCTTTGCCTAAGGATGTATGAGGTACGCATAAGGAATCTGTTTCTAGGCAGTCCATTCACCCCCAACCACTTTTTTCAGACATGAGTATGAATAACCTTAAAATAGCCTGAACATAAACTGCAAGCACAGTTTTGACTGTGGTGTAAGTCTTGGCCCTAAAATCACAGCATCCAGGAGAAAAAACCCAAACAACATGAAACAGGATTTTAATCAAACCATTTCAATGCTTGAAAAAATTATTTTGGTGGGAAATAGGTTCAAAGCCTATAACAGAATCTGTATCTTCATCACAAAAGAAATAAATAGAATCATGGTATCATGCAATGATTTGGACTGAAAAGGACCTTAAAGATCATCTAGTTCCAAGCCCCTTGACCATGGCCAGGAATGTGACCCACTAGACTAAGTTGGGGTGCTCAGGGCTCCATCTAGCCTGGCTTGGAACACTTCCAGGGGTGGACCATTCACAATGTCTCTGGGCAATCTGTATTAGTGCCTCACTGTCCTTTGAGTGAAGAATTCCTTTCTAACCTCTAACCTAAACCTCTCCTCTTTTAGTTATAAACCTTTCCCTCTTGTCCTGTCTGTGTAAGAAGCCAATCTCCCTGTTGTGTATACTTCCCTCTGAAAGTACTGAAGGATGACAATAAGATCTCTCTAGAGCCTTCTCTTCTCCATGCTGAACAACCCTAACTCTCTTGGCCTGTCTTTATGGGAGGGATGCTCCAGACCCCTAATTACCTCTTTTTCCCTACTCTGGACTTGCTGCAATAGACTCACATCTCTGTTGTGCTGAGGACCCCAGACCTGACTGCAGTACTCCCAGTAGGATCTCAAAAGGGAAAAGTAGAGCAGTAGAATCACCTCTGCTGGCCACTCCTCTTTTGATGCAGCCCAGGATACAGCTGGCCTCCTCGGCTCTGAGTGCACATTGTTGACTCCCCAAGTTCTTCTCTGCAAGGCTGCTCTCAATGAGTTCTTCTCCCAGTCTGTACTCGAGTCTAGGATTGCCCCGACTCAAGTGCAGCACCTTGCACTTGAACTCGTTGAACTTTGTGAGATTGTCCTAGGCCTGGTTTCAAACTTTCCCAGGTCTCCCTGGATGGGATCCCTTCTTTCTGTTGTGTCAACCTCATCACTCAGCTTCATGTCATCTGCAAACTTGCTGAGGGGGCATTTGATCTGACTGTCCATGCATGTCCTTGACAAAGATATTGAAGAACACCTGTCCCAAGACAACAGGCATTGTCAGAGCACTGATAAGAAGCATGGCTGAAGAGCACTGGTCATAAGATCTTCAAGAAATGTTTCCATTGGGAATAATTCAAACTGCTACAAACACCTTGTCCTGAATGTAAAAGAGAAAACATCATGTCAATGCTTATGTTTAAATTTTCATTACCTTCAAAGAAAAGTGACTCCTAAAAACTTTTATTCACCTATTAACATCCACTCAAGAGTATGACACTGTTTTTTCAAACACACAGAAGTGCACATGCATAGGTAACTCTCAAAATAGTGACAATAATGTTATATTTTCTAAACTGTACTCATTCACATGGGAAACTAGAAAAGAAAGAAAAGAATGGGAATGTTTTTATCTTCTCTAAGCCTGATATGCTTGAAATAAGCTTGGATAAAAATAATTATCTTGAAACAACTCTTTCATCATAAGTCTTACAACATCAGAAAGCTTGCTCTGAAGTCCTGGTGAAGAGTGATCATAACTCAATGTCCATAAGTGCATCAAAACAGATGAGTATATTTCCAAAATGAAATTACAAAATGTACACAAAAGTGTATTATTTCTTTTTCCATATAAATGTGACACTTAAAAATAGCCGGATCGCTGTGGTGATTATCATTGACAGTGTCTTTTATTTACAGCTGAAAAAAAACTGGAAAAAAAAAAATCCTTAATTAGATAAGATTTCTAATTTCCTTTCACCTGTTAGTCATTTGGAACAATTCACCTGCAATCACGTTTTCTCATTGTTCTTTTAATATCCCATTTTTTCTGGTAGGCGAACAGCTGGTTCTCAATTTACACTGCCGATAGTTAGATCAGGTAATAAGGTTGGAGTTTTTTCTTCTTCTTCAGCCTTATCCTCAACAATAATTTTTTGTTGTAATTAGGTTCCTCTATGCCTGGTACAATTGTGCTTCTCCATGTGATTTGCACATGAAAGGACTCAAATCTAACAAACACCCCACTGATTACATCTCAAAAAGACCCGAGATACTCAACTGCAGTTTCTGGTAGTTATTACATCAGGATATTTTCTCCTTGAGTTTTTCAGCAACTATTTGTAAACTGTGCAAATATTGTCACTTACTCTAGTTCTCTCTTCTCCCTGGTCCTTTTCCATTTTTTTCTGTCTTTTCAAATTTGTGCTAATGTGAAAGTAAAATTTTCTCATTTAAATTTGGTATCTTAGCCCCCTCAGAATATTGGTTTGTTTGGTTTTTTTAGCAATATTTTTATACTGTGGAAAACTAAATTTAGCCCCATCCTGATCTTGCTTTCCATTCTAACACTCTCAGGGGTAGATTACAGAAAAGACAAAAGCAATTGGACATTGGAAAATTGTTGACATAAACAGAGATTTAGAAACACACTAAACAGGATATTTCTCCATAAACAGGGATTTGACTAATCTTGTGAAACAGTTAAAATAAAAAAAATTAAAAAAAATCTAAAGAGCAATGATCATTAAATGCTTTAAAAGTGAAGAGATTTCAATATGTAGTTATTATTCTAATTAGATTTAGAAAAACTGCATAATCCTGCTCTCAGAATAGTCACATCTTTTAGTGCAAGGCTGATGTTCTCAATTCACCTTTCAAGTTCCTTATTATGCCTCAAAAATAAAAAGAAACAATAACAAATATTTTGTGCTTGTTTTAGAAGGAGCTGCTAGAAAGTGAATGAGCTAAACCCAGACCCCTCAACTGTTTTCCATGTTGTGTTTTGGATTTGGTTTTTTGGTTTAGGTTGTTTATTTAATTACAATTCCATATTATTAACTGTAATCAAAGTATCCCAAAGTTAACTAGAAGAAATGGGTCAAATAGTCATGGTGCAGTACAGCACTAGTAACAGGTTTCTGAAAGATACAGTAAAAAAACCACTTTAGTGTATTTTGAAACCCTATAATTTTGTTTGCCTAATATGGTGTTCCATTCTGTGAGATATTAAATACCCTCCAAAATTCAACTGTATCTTCAAGTCACATTCAAGCTGATGTTCAGAGAAAGCACATAAAAAAAAGGAATTCCTTATTTAATTGGTGCAAATCTTAAAGATTATGTTAGTGCTACTTGTCAATTATGGTATTTCTTGAAGAAGTCAAGCTGGTCCTGCTCTGGAAATAAGAAAAAAACAAGCCAAAGAGTCTTTGATAACAAGTGGCTTTGATATCTGTGAGATTTCAAGACACCCTGAACACTGGAACACCTGAAAACTCAAGATGCTCATTGGCTCCCTCTTGGCCTTGAAAGAAAAGTATCCGACTGCTGAACTCATTCTGCCTTGGAGTTTAGGCGCCATAGAAATGCACCTGTACTGAGTTATAGCATCCTCAGTTGAGAACTACTCCTATTCATATGCCACCAACTTTTGTCATCTTGTGATTGAATGCAAACCTGTCCTTGAAAGCCAAGGTGGACTGTGGGTTACTCTCTGATGTGACAACCACCAGGAAGGGCAAAGGACAAAGGAGCCATTCATGCAACTTTCTGGAGTTACTGTGACTCATACAACGTGGCTTGGTGTTAACTGCTGCAGGTCAATTCAAAAACCGCAGCTATTCCCAGGTAGCTTTTCCTTCCTCAGTTCTGCAGCTGTTTCCCTTAGCCTCTCTCTGTCAGTGCAGCAGCAGATAGAAAAAGAATCAAATTGTTAGCATTTATGTCTGTCTACATAAACATGAGTACACACATTTGCACATTTTGATGCAATGGGAAAGCTTGTGCAATCCAGAGGTACTGCTGAAGCCTCTCCTTTTTCAGTCCACTCTCTTCTGACCCTATTCTGGCACTATTATCATTCCTTCCCAGCTGGGCTTGCGTGGCCTTGTTAGGGCAGCTATTAAGCTCCACAGCCAGAGGTTTCAATTTAGGATGGAGTAAAGCTTCTGTTTTTATTACCTCAGGAGAATCGAGCATCCTGCCAGTGCAGTACTCCAATTTATCGCCAGGAGCAGATGAGGTGGATTGAGAATTAGACCCACTTAACAACTGGTTTACACAGTACTCTCTGTCATTGCTACATGAGGCCACAGGAGGTTTATGGCTTATTCAGAAGGGCAAATGTTTCTGTATCACTGCAAGATACTGAGTACAAATCAAAGCACATGGCTGTTTTGCAGTGAAGACTAGACCTTTTTTCATTCTTTGTTCTCTGTTTAAATGATAAAACAAATTGTTTACTGTAAGCTCTACTGTGTTTATGTGGGAAACATTTGGTTTAGGACACCAGTTTGTTTCTTCAGACCGAGATTCATTGGATTTTTACTGGACATGAAAAGCAGAGAATTGAAACAAAAGATTTCTAAAATAGCATGAAATACTCTTTTCTTTATAGCTTATACAGACTGTGAGTGCAATCGACAAAGATCAGCCTCCTCGAGGACACAAATTTTTCTTTGAGTTGGTGCCAGAATTTGCCGTTCATCCAAACTTCTCAGTTGTAGACAACAAAGGTAAGTGCTGACCCTACCATCCCTCTCCCCGATATCACATAAAGCTTAATTCAGAAACATTTATTGATTCTGTGCTTCCATTCTAGATAACACAGCCGGAATTATGACTAGAAGAAATGGATACAGCCGTAGTAAGACAAGTACCTATCTTCTGCCCATCATAATATTTGACAACGACTACCCGATCCAGAGCAGCACGGGCACGCTGACCATCCGCGTGTGTGCCTGTGACAGCCGGGGGAACATGCAGTCCTGCAGCGCCGAGGCGCTGCTCCTCCCTGCCGGCCTCAGTACGGGGGCTCTGGTTGCCATTCTCCTCTGCATCATCATCCTGCTAGGTAGGTGCCTGGGATGAGATGGTTACTTGACTAGACAAAGATCTAGTCACTTTGAGAGCCATGATATTCTTAAAACCCTTTTTCATATGAACCTGCAGAAAAATATCATCATTACTGTTTAGAAGATTGTGTGAAAGAATGAGACTGTGCTGTTTAGATTAAATACATTTGAAAATATAGGGTCAGTTTTAGTTGCCATGCTCATTTGGGTAATACTTATATCATATAATCAGATCCTCATTTAAGTCCAGAACTTCAAAATCATACATCTGAAGACAAGTGCTAAATTTTGAAATTATTAAATGTTATGAATTATATTAGCTATTTCACAGTGAAGAATTTGTGGGTTTTTTCTGTTGAGAAAGTACTTAGCTCAAAGGCATAGGACAGAAATGTTCAATTTCTTGCAAGTGGTAGTGAGAACAGTTGATTAAATGAGTGTGGGCACAAAAGTTAGATGGATGTTTGGAGGGTAGAAGTATTAGAAAGATGTGGTGACATATGAAGAAACTAGAATAAATGCTAGCTCATAATCTGGTGTTAAGAACATAAAAATTATGACTTCCAAGTTTTGGTTACTAAAGAAATGTCATCATCTCTAATTTCCAGTAAAACTTCAGAAAACCTCTCCTTTCCCACCTGTCCTAGCAAACACAGCTTACCAATGGGTCAGAGAGAAGCTATAGGTGTCAGTTTATATAAGCGGGTTACTTTTTTTTTTTTTTTTTTTCAGTTTTTACACTTGATTCAAGATAACCTCTGTGATCCTCTTAATATTTGCTCTAGGTTTTAGAAGAAGGGCAATATCTAGGAACTACATCTGCACTGAATTTAAGGAAGGGAGAACACTTGAGCTCTGACAAAATTATTGTCCACACTGCTTAGATTCAGGCATGGTTTCAGCATTAGGCTCCTTGGATTCCCCAGGATGTTGCCCAGGCATAACCTGAGCAGCAGAACATGGAGGGCACCACTTCCAGGAGAAAATTATCATTCAAACTCTGCCAGATCTAGACCTTGCATATTTCTTAACACCATGACAACAAGCTCTGCATCTCTAAAGCTATCCTTTATGCCCCAGCATCAAGCATGAAAAAATGGAGCATGGAACACATGCCCTTACTTGTTCACAATGAAAGCTTTGCTCTGATTGGCTGCAATGCTTTAGTACAGATTGAAAAAATCTGTACTAAACCTCAAACTTATCAAAATTAAAAATGTGCCTTAGGGACACAACAATAGCACATGAGACTCAGAAGAGGATCAGGGACCATTTCTGTGCAGAAAAGATGACCACTTCATGTTTCTCAGACCCAGGGTTAGAGGCCCTGCTCTACTTGGCACTACAGACATATATGAAGTCAAAGAAACATGTGGCTGTGGAGCACCTAAACAGAATTTTTAACCTACAGCTAGTGTGATACTCAGCATCTTATTTAATTTTTTAACAAGGTCTAGTGTGTTATAATAGTAGACTGGTGTCAACATGCCCAGCCTACATGAGACATATTAAGTACCAGGCTGTGAAAGACACTTCTTCACAATAACCTTTCAGTGATCCTCCCTGTTCTCGTATATGGAGTTCTTAAATTTACTAAAGTGTGTATTTTTTCACCTAGCATTGTGAAAGCTTGAAAACAAAGGCTTCTATACAGATACAAAGAAGAAAATCCAAATAAAACAGAACAGAACACCATTTATATTCACATTATACCATGGCACGTGGAAGATCTCTGTTCCCCTCCCTCTACCTGAAGCATGTCCAATCTTATCTTTTATTCACCAGTACTCAGATCATTCAGAGTAAAAACTTATCCCCTAAGACTCAACAAAACCATTCAGCACTGTTGCAATTTCTGGTTCAGCAACCCTGTTATGTCTCATTGACAGAAGGTCTTTCTGGCCTCTCCAGTTTTCTCCAGCTACTGGAGAGAGTCAGATTTTTAAATGTGCTTAGGCATTGAATTGCTATGAAATCAATAGCATTTCAACACTAGAATGTATTTATAAATCCTAACTTCATTTTTTATGTCCCCTTGTAGAGGTTCACTTTTGTATCAATCCTTACCTCTTCAGAAGAAAGAGTTTTTCAACTAACACTTCATAAACTAAGGGGATCACTTTTTTTTTTCAAAAGAAACATTCAGTAACAAAGACTGGATTTCAATTCTCACAGTCATTGAAGCAAAAGGTGTTCTGTCAATAATATTGATAGCTTAAGGCCTTCAGGCTCTTATTTTCGGCAAGATCTGTAGAGCCCATATTCAGAAGTGAATTAGAGACTTGGGAATACCTAAGTCACTAGCTTTAAAAAGTGTGAATAACTTTTGCCAAGGAGATTCAACTACATTTGATGAAAGGACCCTTAGTGACTGCCAGAAAGTGGTACTTCACAAAATTAAAATCAAACCTTAATAGGATTATATTTTATGATATTGTTTAATTTCCAACTTCAGCTTAGTTGTAAATCTGTTTAAAATATTTAATATTTTGATCATTTCTCCTGTAGGTTTAAAAAAAGCATAAGTTTTTGACTGCTATAAAATAATTAATACTTTTCCTTATTAACTGGAAGTTGGAGATAGATTTTATCACTATATTCCTACTAAAAATCTCATTCCAACCTTAAAACTTTTCCAGGTCACCAGATGAGGTAACATTTTGTCTCATTTATTTGCTTTCCAACTACCCATTTCTTCATTCATCCTTTGTTTCATTTTAGTATTAGTTGTCTTGTTTACGGCTCTCAAGAGACAGAGGAAGAAAGAACCCTTGATCATCTCGAAGGATGATGTTCGGGACAATATTGTGACCTACAATGATGAAGGAGGTGGGGAAGAAGACACCCAGGCTTTTGACATTGGCACACTGAGAAATCCAGAAGCAAGGGAGGAAAGTAAGATGAGAAGAGATGTTATCCCAGAAACAATTTTTCAGATAAGGCGGACTGCACCTCTTTGGGAAAACATCGATGTCCAAGATTTTATTCGTAGAAGATTAAAGGAAAATGATTCAGACCCAGCTGCCCCTCCTTATGATTCACTAGCAACCTATGCCTATGAAGGAAATGATTCCATAGCAAATTCACTCAGCTCCCTGGAATCACTTACCACAGAAGGCAATCAAGACTATGATTACCTCAGTGACTGGGGACCTCGGTTTAAAAAACTAGCAGATATGTATGGTGGAGAGGACAGTGATCGAGACTGAGAAAGTAGTCTGTGACCTGGTCAGTGTTAGTGGAATTCATGTCTATGTTCCTAGATAAAGTGGCCTACTCTCTCTTGCTTGGGAATAAAAAATTTACAAAAAATAGGTGTTGTCTTAGTAAGGGTTTGCTTAATCGATAAGTCAACGTGAATGAACATGAACGATTGAGATTTAAAAAAAATCTATAACTCACCCTCTCTGCCTAGAAACCTCTGATGAAAGGGTTTTATTTGGAATGAAAAGAAAATAAAAGGCTTTTTGTGCCTTTAATAATGACATGGAAACTCCATATTTTTAAATTGCTTTGCATTACCTTTCCTACTATCTTGGACAGTGTGCATCTGCATTGTAACATAATCTCAAAAATATACTTTAAAAGGATTAATATTACTGCCATATTTATTGAGTTAAAGAATGTCTGTGTGTTGATTCATCCTGATATTTTTATATATGTATATTTATATTTTTGTATTTTTATTAAATAAATTAGTATTTATAAAAACACTACTTACTCACGTACTTTGTTAATCATAAAGAAATGTCCAGTCCTTCTGAACAAAGGAAACTGCGTATTGTGCAATACTTCAGTTTTGAATGCATCTTCTTATATTGGATTAGTGGTTGCAATGTACTGTGCAAGAACGATATGGAGAGAGTGCTCTGTAATGGGAATGCAGTGTAGAAACAAGAAAAACTATTTTGAAGAGGTGATTATAAATAAATGCACTCTGACTTGCAATGTGTATTGCTATATGGCATAATAAGACAGTTTCATGATGAAGCTCACTCTCACATACCCTTCTTATGTGAACAGGTGACCACTGAGAGGTCTTAACAGATATATTCCTGTGGATCTAAGGAACCATTGAAGTCTATTAAGGTAGATGTGAAAACAGTTTTTAATATACATTCAAAGAAATTGAACAATTAAGCCAACATCAATAATGAAAGAAAGACTATTATATACTAACCTTATTTTTGAGTTTTGGGAAAATTAGAAAAATCAGTCACGTTACTGATTGCTTCTTTTAAATAAAAGGGAGCCAAGCATTAAAAACAAAGTCTACCTGGTATTTTATTACAGATGTTAATGTTCTAGTCCTTCAAAGAAGTGTGTACATTTGCATATTTCCTAAAGCCTTAATGGCAGTCATAAAGTATATATTTTTGTTTAAAATATATTTGCTGGATAAGCTTCTATGCAATGCACTTTTTTTTTTCATAACACAGAATAAAAGTAATATATATGGTTCACATGATCTAACACAGTTGAAGAGTTTATCCGTATTTGTTTAAAAAAAAGAAAAGTATAAATCTTCAAATGTATGGAAAAGAAACAACAGCAACGATACAGGAAGTACATTATCCATACCATTTCCATTTGTAATATCATCTTTAAGAAAAACCAACACACACAGTTGTCCAAAATAATAGTGTTTCCAGTTTTTCTCCATATTACTTAGCCATTTTTCAGGTCTTTCCAGAAAGAAACTTAAGGTACACATGGACAATGTAATGTGGACTAGTGAGGCACTCATCCCTTACCACAGAAATAATAAGGAGGCTGTAGCCGAAGACCTTTCCGCCAGACATAAGAACACACTCCTGCCTAGTAAATTCCTCTCTACTACGTTGACTTTCAAGTTATTTATCAAAAATGTTTCTTTATTATTCGTTATTTATTCCTTCTACCATATTCTTCTGCTAGCTTCAAGGATGTATCTCGACTTTCCTCACACTGAACTATTTTTTTTTGAGGAAAGGAATGTCTATCTTTGTGATTGTGGCTCCAAACAAGCACCTGAACAGCTTGATGTGAGCTTTGTGTCAGGTCTGTGACACTGTGTTGCAAACAAAAACCTTAGTGTCACAGAAATGTCAAAATAACCCGCAAATATGTGGCAGTTGTGTACACGGATGTGATGCAGTTACAGGGCATGAGTGTATAACTTGATGGCATAAGAATGCATATTTCTGTTTTGTATCTTTTGGAGGTGAAAGCAAAAGAGATATGGTGTACATCTTCTCAACCTGTTGCTGGCAAAGTGAAAGTACACAGGAATCCATTAATCTTTGAATTAAATTTCCATAACTTTAGAGCACTGCCTTAAGATGAGATAGAAGAAAAAAGCAAAAATAAAAACCTATATCCCTGAAGAGAAATGGGGGGGAAGGGGAGGAGTGAAAGCCAAACAACACCAAAATAGAAAGAAAATATAGGATATACTTCCCTGACTTATAGAAATTGTACTACAAACTTCATTTTATACAGCAGACAAGATCTTTCAGCAATCTTGTAAAATAACAGGGAGAGGAAAACTAAAATCTGTCGTGAAGCAAGAAGCAATACAGACAAGGTATATGTCCAAGGAGTTGACTAAGTTTTTAAGATGTCAAGACTTGGTGCAAGACACATCAAAAGGTACCAGTGTGACTTCAAAGAGGCTACTAGTAAAGGCAGGATGAAAGAAACAGGGTGTGAGAAATTCTTCTTCCTTGAAGACAGGAAAATACTTTAGGAACTATATTTTCCACATAGAAATATCCTTACTTCTGTATTTTTGGGGGTTGTTTTGTTTTTATTCAGTGACAAAAGCAGTACTATAGTAGAAGTCTCCTCACAGACTGTTCTGGTAGAAATACGTGCTCAGTATCATTATGTTATGGTACCACTGTGGTATTTTGGGAGGAGCAGAAAGCCAGGGAAAAAAAAAAAAAAAAAAAAAATCAACAAAACAGGTACCTCCCTCCCCTTCTCTCACCCTAGGTTTTCTCATCCCATGAGTCATTGTCACTAAAGAGAGGGCTCTATAGCCTTTGTTTTGAGACGGAGAATGAGACTTTCCCATACTTTCCTGTTAGTTCACTAGTGAATCTAAGAACCCTGTATTTCTTAAAGCAATATGTGTTTAAAACAGGATCTACATGGATTTACAGATCACAGAAATCCATGTAGTTGACACAGCAAAACAAGTAATTTTTCAAAATTTCTGGGAATTTCAAGTATTCTTATAATGAATAGAAGTAGTTGACAAAAAGTAGTTTGATTCCCAAAGATACAGAGGAGTAAAAGAAGGTAATGAGAGGTCTCAGAGTTTAAGGCTGTTGTTGGTTTTACACATCCACATTTGGAAAACCTGGATCCAGCGTGGATACTCCTACCCTACAGCACAGGAAGGAGCTAACTGACACAGAAAATATCTTCGAGTTGTCCCGTATAAAATGGCACTGATAAAGTTGTTAGCTTCCTTTGCCATTTCAAGATGAATGACATTGATGTGTACAATTTAGAGAAGGTCCAACAAAAAAAGACCAGGAGAGACCAGGATTCAGCTGGATAGGCAAGTAAGTTCAATTACGGGCAGAAGTGATGATTGACAGTGGGATATGCCATCCTGGTTAAGCATCAAACTGCAAAGAGAGAGATGAGAGGTCAGAATTCCTCCCAATAATGTGTCTGCAGCTTTTCGTCCCTCTGTGAGAGAACTGAGGCACAGAAGTGCTAGGAGTTTCATATTTATGCACATCTTTGTCCTCTGTGAAGTCAACTGTGCTTAGCAAAATTTGGCATCCATGGGACTGCCTAATACATCAGACGTATCTCACTGGGGAGTTCAAGGCCTTGGGACTTTAGAAGAGGCTCAAGAGAAAGGAGAAAAGTAATTTTTTATGGTGCTAATCTCACCAAGGATCTCTTTTCTGCCACTCAGATCTGTTGTGGTTCACTGCAAAGGAAAAGAAGCAGTTGGGAAAACCTAAAATTTACAAGACTGACTCATAATCTCTAGCAGAAAACCTACTTGTGGCTGCTAAGGACCAAGATATATTTAGTTACTCCCAAGGAAATACTGTTAGATTTAGTGATCGTTCTGAACAGACCTAAATCGATTTTGAATGGGCTCTCTCCAGGGTTAAGAACAAATAAGCTGAGAAAAAGGAGTAAAAATGAACACAGAAAAAAGTCAAGTGAATGTTCCAAGGTAAAAAAGAAAGACAAACATAAAACCATTCCAGCTTGATGGAGGTCTTGTTTTGTAATGTTTGCATATTTTCTATTTCTTTTTGCCTAGACTGAATTTTGTACCATTTTCACAGACTTACAAGTTTACTCTGATAAGCATTCTTGTTAGTAAAAAATAGTGCTGGAGACAATCTCCCACAGAAGGTTACGTTTTTCAGTGAAATGCTGAAACACTCCTCATTATGCCAGATTAATCAACCTAAATACAACCACCATCACACATAGAAATACCTAACATTTTTAGTCCTTTCATTAAATGTCTGTTTTCAGAACAGAATAGTCACACAAGAACAAAAAAAACCCAAACAAAAACAAAACAAAACAAAACAAAAAACAAACAAAAAAAAAGAGAGAGAGAAACTTTCCCTTAGTGCTTTTCTTATTGATAACAGCAGACATTAACAACTTTTGTTCTACCAAAGACATTTCAACTGCTGGTGGTCTAATTTACAATGATAGCTGTATTTTAAAGTTCCATTTACACTTCACTTCTCACATGTGCTAAGCAGACAGCGCACATAAGTGTTTGGGTCATTGCATATTGGAGTATTGTTACATTTTACGTTCTACAATTGAATTTGTAGATAAGCAAGCAGTTTCAGAAAGAAAAAAAAAAGCAGAATGGGTATATCAGAGATTTTTGCTTCTGCCATGGAAGGATGAGTGGGAAAGAGGAATTCTAGAAGAACTTTTCAAGAACACGATATGCATATTATTTTATAGGCACCTGTTCTATATGCATGGGCAAGTGTGTATATATATACATATATATACATATATATACAAATAGATAGATAGATAGATAGATAGATAGATAGATAGATAGATATAATCCCACTTTATTATCTAAAACGTTAACTGACAGCGACCTTTAAGAACCATACCTCATCAAACAGACATGCCCATCTAAAAGGAAAAAAATCCACGGCAGAGCACAAGACACATTCAGCTAAGTGCAAACCAGAAGATATAAAACAACCTGGTTTCACAGTTTGTTTTATGCTGTTCTAGCATCCTGTTGTTAGAAGGTATATTTTACACTTCAGTTCAGTTTCAGTTCATGAATCATAATTCAAACGTGGAGAGATCTGGCCTAAACTCTACTTAAAAATCACTTCCAAATTTGGGGGTTTGCATCTTCATTAAAACCTCACAGAAACGAAAATGCAGACAAGAATGTTGTGAATATCAATGTTCTTGCGTTCCAAAGAAATCATGTTGACGTTATTTCTGCAGGGGAAGTAAGTGCTTTTGCTTAGAATCAGCCCACTGGCTGTCACAGGGCACCATGCAGCACAGGAAATCCAGGAATATGTACTTCTTTCCTGTTACTTCCTGCCCCAAATCATCCCCATTCAAAGCAAAGCACCTTTCTCCCACTCCAGCAAAATTCATTAGAATACTCTTTAGAAAAAATTCAGATCACCAGTAAAAGTCGAAGAAGTGACAGTGTCTTGTCACAACTCCAATGTCTTTCTCTTGTGCACTGTCTCAGCCGGAAATACATTTTCATAACACTCCTGTAACTTAAAATATGAGCACATTCCTGATTTTTTCATTTTTTCATGGAATTTGACACAGCTCCTGTCATAACACATATTAATATACCTTTATCAAGCTTGGAATGAACTCTGTAATTTTAAAAGCATTTGCTTTTAGAGTCAGTGTAGCAAGCCTTTCTCCCATCACTTCTCACAGGGGAGTGACAGGCTGTACAAAGTATGCCTGCACAAACACAGATCTTGATTTTTGGTGGGAGTAAAATGATCACACTGTTCATTAATTATAGTTCTGTCCTTCAACTTATATTAAGTTACTAGTAGACATTTAGACCAGACTAGAAACAGTTTATGGTCTGTTTGAGTAGTGCAAGAATATCTTCAGAGCAACACAGGATCCCAAAACCTGTCCGGGATCCTTAAAGCCTTCCCTTCCCTCCAGCAGCTGGAGGTGGAATGACCCTCCCTGAGACTAAATCATGTAAGTACATATCTGACACATACTAGTGGAAGAAGGGGTGAAAGATAGAGTTTCATGAGTAAAAATGGTGACAAGAAAATTAGGGCTGGGATTTTTGTCACTTGAGACTTGCTCTTGCAGCTGTCAGGAAGCAGGCTGCTAGTTGCTAGGGGCAACGATAATAATACTTACTTCTTACATAATGCTTTTTATCCCTAGTTTTTAAAGCTTTTTTACAAAGAAGGTCAGTGTCATTATCACTGTTTTACAGGTAGGAAAAACTCTTATTTGTGCACTAGTTCCCCCAAGGACACCCAGCATGACAGTAGTGAAGAGAGAAGCAGAAAACTGCTCTTCTCTCCACAGGCCTTACTGCCTTGAGGAGAGATAACGATTTAGGAGGCATTAATTTATGTACCTTCACTGCTTAACATAAGCAGAAATTTTGCTTTTAATTAGATTTTGCTGCCCCACAAATTTCAGGCATCTTAAAAGAAGAAAATCTTCCAAGTGACCCTGAGTCAAAGATTATTTCCAAACTAAGTTGTTCTTTGGGCAAGTACGTGTTTTGGAGATACATCCAAGATAGTTTCAAGAGGATGAGTTCAGATGCTTTCCTGGGCTTGCCTCCTTCAGGAAAGTGAATGAAAGAGGCTTTTAATTCCAGGTACAAAGGAAAAAGGATAGACAAAGAAATGCGAGGTAAGCCCTAAAGACAGCAGGAATATGCTCAGATTTGAAAAAGTAGCTTTAACCTAAAAGTTAATCATTCACTTAAAGCAGATTACAGTGGTACAGAAGGGGTGGACAGTAGAGGAACACCGATTGTAGCACCCAACACCAGCTGGTCTCCACTCCTTCAGAACTGATTGGGTTTTATTTCTAAGGACTCCTTCCATGCCTTTCCATTTGATTTCTTGATGAGACATTATCTTTTGATTGCTGAAAAAAGATTAATTTTTCTCCAGCAATTCCAGATTTGTAATTTAAGGACAAGTCTTTAGGAACAAGCTTGAACAGCCCTTGGCAGGGATGCAGAGAGAAAACAAGACATGAAGAGGCTTTTCAACCCCATCCACTGTGTAAATGAAGGGCTTTGTTTCAACTAATGCTCAAATTAGGATACAGAATGGGCACCAGGCAGCACAGCAACATCCAACGGGATCCACAGTGAGAGCCAAAGAGAGTAAACAGCTTCCCCACCTGCTAACACATATGCTGCCATCTGCAACTTACTGACCAAGGGGGATGTTTGTTCTTTTCCAAAGCAATGCCAGTGTGTTTTCTTCTGTGCCATGGATGAGTGCCTTCAGCCATCTTGTACAATAGTGCCAGAATATTTGCTGTCACTGATGTTCAGCCAACCCTGCACTGTTTTACAGCCAGCTTTTGCACAGCAATAGCACTAAGGGCCAGATTTCACCCACTGCATGTTTCTTCCCAAGTCAGTGACGTGCTGCTGTACTTACCAACACTAAACTCATTGCAAAGTATTATGAACATTGTAATTTTTTAGAGGTAAAAACCCTCACGTGTTAAAGGTCTTTCTCTTGATTTTACGAAAAGCCCTTAAAAATAAAATGAAAATGAGATTTGCATTACATGATTGACACAAACATATGCTTGCACTAATGATGCTATCTGATTTAATTCAGATGTTTATACACTTTCAATAGAGTGAAAACCTGAGGAAAGAGGTAGTATCTTTTATCTGACTATATCAGCTGCTTTAATAAAGCCAGACATGCTTTTAAGCTTATGAATCCCTTCCCATAAGGGGCATATTCCTGCAGTCTTTAGGGCTTACTACAAATTTCTTTGTCTATCCTTTTTCCTTTGTACCTGGAAATGATTTTTTTACTTTCATACAACAATCATGTTTAGAGAAAGAGCAGGGAAAAAAAAGGACTATTTATATACAAGTTTTCTACTAACTGTTGTGGGTCACAAATTTCAAATCACAATCTGAGAAACATCAGAATATGTCATAAAAGACAGACATATATTTCAGAGTGCTAGCATGAAAAGGGATAGATGTGTGGGAAGATGAAAGATAATGGCAATTTGGGGGCAAAAATCAAAATCAAACATTTTGAGAATGTTTTAAAAGCAAGAGTCACAGAATGCAAACAGACTGATCAAGGGACAGAGAGTGGACTGTCAGAAATATGGTTAGTGACAAAGAATACAAATTGGCTAACCAGAAATGAGCTTTTGTGTGTGCGTTAGGCTATTGGTTTTAGCAATAGGAAGAACCACACAACTAAAAAAGGTTAAATTTGTGAATTAGTATTGTTGATAATTGGATCAACAGTGATCGTTTCAAACCTCTTTCAGCCACCAACCATAAAAAATATGACATTATTTGTATTCAAAGAATGAGCAATTTCAAAACCAGACCTAATTTTTTTAACTAGCTTGGGGTTTTTTTTAAGGATTTTGTGTAGTAACTTCAAAATAATTCCAAGTACTATTTCTCCTTCTAGGGAAATATCTTACATATATTTTGTGATTGCTATCAGGCAATATAGTTCTAGCCTAGCAAATAGTTCAACAAAAATGGGGATTCAAAATTTCTTAATTAACAGTGTATTCCAGATCATATTCTCTCAGTCTCTTAGTAGAAATATTGTTTTCATTCTTAGTCGTGCCTCCAACACAGCACAGAAGCAGAAAGTCAAGCTGTGTTCCTTTTCTGCTCATGCATCACCCATAGTTCTGCAATTAAAACTTCTAGAGTGAAAAGTGAAACAGAAGGAAGGAGAAGATTTTGTGGCATTAAAAAAAATGTCAAAAGGTAAAGTTTCTTCTGATATTACATGGGTTAAGAAATAACTTGGCCTGTTCGTGAACTATAGAATGCTCAAAATAATTTAAACAGATGAAAACAAGAAGTGTCCTTAAAACCCAAGCAATTTTCCACAGTAGAATTGAACTATTCAAATTTGAGTAGAGCAGAGGAAAAAGTCTAAATATCATATGTGGTCTACCTGACACTTCTCTTCAGAAACACAGGGTATTCAATATAGAAGTATGAATAGGAATATATAGATGGACTATAAGGACATTTAGTATCAAAGCACTAATATTTTTTACACTATAGAATTATCTCCCCAAGAAAAATGTAAATTCTCACTTCCTCCTTACTATTCAAATTTACTAAGAAAAGAGAAAATAGTAATTCGGTGGAGAATCATTGTGCTAGGACATAAGGAATGGAAACAGAATGAAGGAGTAAGAAAGTATTACTCTTTTACAGAGGATCATCTGCAATATTAAATAATTTTATGCAGATTCTTTTATTTATTGCATAGTATTGAGATCCAGATGTGGTCCTGCAGACCTCCTTCTCCACTGACAAACTTTCCTATACATGCAAAATACCCCTATCAAATTTTCTTTATTGATCAATTCTTTTTTGAGAAAATGTCTAATTTCTGAGCAGTGATACATAAACATAAAGCCTCTGGGGCATGGGAATGCCAAACTTACAACCCTGCTGTGATTTTTATGCGGGTGTTTTCAAAAAGAAACGCCTATGCTAATACAGCAAAATGCTTGAATCAGCCCAGTATGTGTAATTTACATTCTCTTGCACTCCTAAGGAATATTAAAAAAATTGATGTTTCATTTGCCTTAATTTCAGCATTATACAGAAGAAACCACAAGAAAATATTAAATATTTTGATTATGTTTGAAAAACATTAAACATGACATTCAATGTATCAGCTGTTAACAACATACATTTCTTGTGCTGCTTCAAGGGATGTAATCAAAGAAAAACAAATCACCAATATGTCAGATATGGAAATTTAAATCTCAGTAGCATAAACACATTTTGTACGCTACATTCATATATAAATATTATCATTCCCATGTGGGCCTTTCCTTTATTCTTTCCCATTTTTTGTATAATACAGCACTGAAGTTATTTGCTGTACTGCCATTATCATACTGAGATATATAGAGAACAAAAGCATGAAATAAATAAAGGAACAGTATTTCATTGTTTTCTGTAGGAAACATCTAGTAGGCGCAGAGCTCTGTGACTGGCTTCTGCTGTTTCTGTGCCACCTTCTCTGCCATCCAGAAGGCTACCAAAAATACCACTCAAAGACAAAACTGCTAACCCAAAAACTAAGAAAGGATGGGCTTCTGCATTCAGAGAATTTGACCCGGGTCTCAGTGCTCTGAATCCCAGTCTGTGTCACTGGGGCTGACAGTGAGAAGGGTGGAAATAAAGCAGAACCTGAAAACCACACTTAGGAACATGGATTAGTTCTTCCTGGAACTTCCCACACTGAAAACTTGGGGGAAAATGTTCACAGTTTTGTTGCTGTTGGCTTATATTGACACCTCAATATTTGAGGCCAAATCCTTGATTTTGAAGCCTACTTCATGGGGGCTGTTATAACCCACCCCAGAAGGCTCAGGTTCTTGTTAATAGATCTCTTGAGGAAGATTAGAGTGAAATAACACTGAATGACCAGTGTTGATAAATACATATATATAAATATACATATGTAGGACTTATTTTAGAACAATTTGATTGCAATTATCTGTCACAGGACATCACTGAATAAAAGCGTGATTTCTACCAAAACTTGTGTTTAAAGATAGGCAAATGCTCAGAAACTTAGCATTGCCAAATACATCAGTTGAGCTACCATACAATGCCATGCTCAGCGTATAAGCTGGGTGAAGAGGAAGGAAGAGGGACACACTTGGAGGGATGGTGTTTGTCTTCTCAAGCAAGTGTTACACATGGTGAGGCCCTGCATTCCTGGGAATGGCTGGAAACCTGCCTGCCCATGGGATGCAGTGAATGAATTCCTTGTTTTGTTTTGCTTGTGTGCACAGATTTTGCTTTCCCTATTAGTCTGTCTTCATCTCAACCCACGAGTTTTCAACCTTTTACCGTTCCTATTCTCTCCCCCATCTGGAGGGAGAAGTGACGTAGTGAGTGAGGGGTTGGTTGGGGCTCAGTTGACAACTGGGGTTAAACCGTAACAGAGGAAAAACACAAGCAAGGCTTCAAGCACCAACTTTGAGCTAAATTGGATGTATTTAGGCTTTTTCAATACATTTCTGCCTTTCAGCCTAGTATCTAGTCCGGACTACTGCTTTCCCTACCCTTCTGCATTATTTCTGAATCTTCCTTTTTTGACACATACTTTTTACCAGAATCCGTACTCAAATCTGTGATATCGTATCCCAATACAGCTTTCCAGTTGAATGAATATTTAGATAGGCAGGCAACTTCAGAAATACACTACAGAACCCACTGTGCCTGCTGTGCTCCTCAGAGACATTTGGCAGGATACAACATTCCACTCTGCCAGCTCCCCAGCTTCATGGAAAAGGATGTAGTTGCCCTTGGCAGGGCTGTTCTGCCCACCTGGAGCAGCTTGTGTGAAAATGAGGATACTAGCTAGAGACTCTGCTGCATAACACCATGCAACTTAGACAAAAAGAACACATGTGGCCAATTTACAGCATGGTTACATCATGGTCGGAAGTTAGAACTCTCAAAACCCAAACAGTTCCTTCACAGTCACAGTCTTTATGTCTTCTCTTGACACATTTCTTTTCCTAGAAAAGGGGTATTGTTTTGCATTTACTATATAAGTTTTATATGCCACTTCTCATTTCCACAGGTGATCAGGACAGATTTTGTTACCTTCAGTCTTGTAGTTGGACTTAATGGTTAGAGAGAGAACCTGATATTAGGAGAGATGTATTAACAGGATATAATGACAAAACACGAGCTGGGAATTTGTTAAATTGTGCTACATAACTTGTTGACTCTTCTGAAATTTGAAAAACAACACAAAACAGAAAGAAAGTATAAAGCCTGCGTTTTTAAAGTGAAGCTACGTGTATATTTTTCTGTGAAATATATCTGCATTCTCCTTAGGAAAGAGCAATGTCCATCTGCACAAGCACCATGTAGATAACTTCTTTCAAATCTTTATGCAAAATATAGATTTTGACAAAATTTCTTATTACAGAGTGTTAAATTTAATTCTCCACTGAGAAGGATAACATCTCCTAGTACACCAGGAAAAACTGTAGATTTGAGAACACACCAATAATTCTCTTAGTCCTTATTGGTTCAGCAAGAATACCTCCAGCATCCCTGATGATTTTGTACTACTGATAGGATTTGTTCAGTCAACCACTAAAATTGCTAAACCTATGCTATCATAAATGTTACTGCCAGAACATTTATTCTAAAAGGCCATATAACCAGTAATTATAACCCATCACAGCAAGTCAATGCACTTAGATAAAAATAAAAAGCAGTGTTTTGGTTTGCAACCATGGTATAAATACAACTATGCTAAATTCATTGGTTTTCTCTCAAGTTTTTTAAAAAACAGGTAATCACTTTTTGTATAGCTATTTTACATTATTTTCATATTCTTTCCCAAAGATGACAATTTTTGTGATCTCATGTCTTAGTAATAATTGTAGTGCCAAAAATTAAATTTGTAACCTGGTACTCCTTAAAACAGGTAACAAACCACTCTAAATTTACTATTGTAAAACAATAATGGGAACCTACTAAATGTCAACAAGGAAACAGAGGGAGGCTGTGCAAGCGGAATGTACAGTGGAAGATCATGAGTTTAAGCCTATTATGTTATAAGCAGAAGGTTTTTCAACACAAAGAAGTCGGACAAAAATGGGTTAGATTGGTAGGATAACTAGGATTGCTATGGAGATAATTAAGGAAAATGGGATTATCAACAATGCCAAATACTGAAATCAGGTTGAGGATTCTTCATTAACAGAGAATAAGAGGACATTAACTACTTCAGGGAGAATGGTTTCTATGGAAGCCACAGAGGAATGCTCATTGAATTTGGACAAATAATTTACCCTAGGGTAAGAAAACACTTCTAAGAGCTGTGATGAACAACAATAGATTTCACACCCTGAAATACCCAGAAGTTCAACATGAGAGAACTTCATGGTACTATTACACACACAAAGCACCCTGAGCACCATGAGCAAGAGTGAGAGCTTTCTTCAATGTTACTTTGTTTTGTTCTTGATTTTTCTTGTCATGTCCAGAATCAAGAGTATATTCAAGACATTGTTAACAGGTAAATTAAAAAAAAAAAAAAAAGAAAAAAAGAAAAAAAAAAGAAAAAAGAGAGAGAGAGAGAGAAAAGGTAAGAAGGAAAAGGGTTGGAAAGAAAAATGATGCAAGCTCTTAGTATCTGGGTGATGTAGCTATGGAGGAAAGATGGGGCAGAAATAAGTCATAGGAAGACAGGATATTTAATTTGTCTTTTTCAAAGATTTGTAAATTAGATTTTGTAGTTCACAGGACTTACCTGTGGGAGATTCTGGTAAAAAAAAAAAATCTCACATTACACTCCAAAGCCAGTTATTTTTTGTCATTATTAAAAACTAAAGGTCACAAAAGTCATATGCATTAAATACATTAACTGTTTAGTACCCATTTGTGAAACACAATGCAAAACATAAGGAAAATAATTGCCACTTGATCTCATAGCTACAGAGAAGATATAGATTTTTTATACGTAGTTTAATATTTACTTTTAAAAGGCTGGAAAAGTTTAGAACTGATGTGTCAAAAAATGCCTTTGGTTTCACCCTCAAGCATGTTCTGTCATGCACGAAGCAAGAGGGTAGCATACAGGAAATTCTGGTTTATTGGTAAAGCGCCATGGGAATGTTCTCAGATACTGTGAAAACTTCAATTACTTCTTACAGTTGAGGAGTGCTGTCTTCATTTACTGACATCAATCACAACACTATGGGTTTTTTAACTATCATTAATATTATTATTGGCTAGAAGAAAAAAATAGTAAAAAGATGAAAGAAAACCTGCTACACTTCTGAAACCATGGATAAAAGACTTACTATGTTTTTGCTTCCTCTGTTAAGTAGCACATTAAAATGCACTAACATAAATATACACAGCAAAACAGGATCTAATTTTCTGGGCTAGTTAGTTAAGTGGCAGCAACTTTACTGATATTTTGATCAAACTATGACCAGTATTGCTGACAGCTGTATAACTAGATAATGACATCAATGTTACACTTTATTTTTGGGTGGTTTTCATGAATGAAGATGTTCTGCTCTAACAATAAAGAAAAAAATGCAAATAGCAAACCTGTTTTGTTTGAATTTTCATATTTCTGTCAAGATATATTTCACCATTATACTGAATGCAGTCAGTAAGTTCAGGTTTCACAGAACCTGAAATCAAAATGTCTTCAGAAATCTATCTATATCTGGGAGCATCTTTTTCCTTAATAAATACACAATTTTGAATGCCCCTGTGTATATTAAGTCCTCCTGTGTTTTATCTAAAAGTGTTAAACTGGCAGAAATACGTTGCTCATGTTTGACGAAATTAATGATTTGCTAAACAGCGGTCATTAATACCACATTTCTGAAAACGCAGTGTGGTCTTTCACATTCAGTCTAAAACTAGCAAATGAAGAATTTCTTCTAATTGTTAACTAAAGATATTTAAAAGCTATTGTCAAGCTACTCTAAAAAAATTATACAAGCATCTCTACTAGCCTTACAGACTGCATACTAAAATTAAAAAATAAAAATAACAGCATGATTTATACTTTAGATGCAGCTGCTGCTAGTGCAAATACAACAGAGATCACTATTGTTTAACTCAAAACAAGTTCTTCTACCACCTTTAACACAATGTAGGTAAATCTATTACTGTAAAAAAGAAAAGCAATTCAGATTGCTCTGTAACGTCTATATTTACTGTGAGGGTGATGTGGCTCTGGAACAGGTTGCCTAGAGAAGTTGTGGATGCCCCATCCCTGGAATTGTTCAAGGCCAGGCTGGAAGGGGCTCTGAGCAACCTGGTCTAGTGGAAGGTCTCCCTGCCAATGGCAGGGGGGCTGGAACTAGCGGATATTTAAGGTTTTTGCAACTGAAAACATTTTATGATTACAGAATTTGCTTATTAGTCTGGAAGAAAGTCAGACTCATGAGAGCTAGGAGATGCTACTAAGAATGCCTCAGAACATATATTTTATCCCCTAGTGTATATTAGTTACAATACAGTGTTTAATTGCTATGTAAATAGTACTTTCCCAAAGGACCCTCTCTACGCTGCCATTTCATATACACCATAACTAGCTTCATGAAGGAAGAAATTTTTCATATTTTCTTCTACTGTTATTACTTGCTATTTGCCATATAAATTATCTGCTGCATACTGTGCAATTGAAGCACTGGACTCAGAATTTTAAATTTTCTCACTCTTTACTCCCTGAGATAGATCTGCCATATCAGATACTTTTATTCAAGAATTCTTATGGGCTAGGAACCAATTCTTTAGGCTACCATTGACGAATGATACACTGTGTATATTATGCACTTCTCTATCTATAACATACTAATAGCAGTATAGCTCAGGTGTGGGAATCATCTTTCCGAGAAGGTTTGCATAAGCACTAAAAAATACAAGAGAAGAAAACACATTACTGCAGGATGCTGCTGTGAACTGATATGATGTGACGGAGTTATTAGACATTCTGTTTTAATCATTCAGGGGTATAAAATCAAGGGCCTTGCGCAAAAAAAAAAAAAAAAAATCCCTAATCCAAGGATCTTTTGGTGACTTACTTGAAATGCTATTTGGAAAAATACAGAAGTTGTACTGAGAGAAGAATCTGAGCTTGCCTTTTTTCAAATAGATGCTCTAAAAATAGGTTTTTTCAACTGTACTCCTTTCAAATCACTCCATCTCAGGAAACCTAGTTTGGATTTTTTTATCTTGGATTTTTTTTTTTACTAGTACTGATAAAGTTTCAAATATATGAATGAAATATTTCCATTCCACTTACTGTCTCCAACTTGTCTCATATCCCCTCCCAAACCCTGCTAAAGTTTTTTTGTTAGACCAGGAGGTAGAAGCTACAGATACAGAAATTCTCAACGTGTGGAAATGTGACCTGGCCTTGGAACCTGGAAAATTGCCTATTAGCTTTTGTTTATTTATATATAAATATATATGTATGCATGTATTTATATGCACACACATATATAAAAGATGCCATTATCTATCTTTTAGGAGAGAACTAAGATTTCTGTTCAGATCTGTAAAAGAGCATTTAACAGATGGCTATTTTCCCAGCAGAGGTGGAGGAAGCTGAGACCTCCCAAAAATATATTTCCCATAGCTCTGCATGCCAGAGCCGTGAAAGGCTTCACAGTGCATTCATCAAGTTCAGAGCTAGTTGAAGTCTCTGTGCACTGCACAGTTAATCAATACACACACACCTTATTGGACAGGAGAAGTTTTGAACAACCAGAAAGTTTATAGGAATTGAACTGTCAGATCTGCTCTACTTCCTCTTCGCACTTTTCTCTACTCCCCTCCTACAGGAGACAGTCCTCTGTGAAGTTCTCCAATATCAGCCCTTCCCATGGGCTGCAGTTCTTCACAAACTGTTCCAGTGTGGGTTCCTTACACAATGTACAGTCCTTCAGGAAGAGATCACTTCAGTCTTGGTGTCCTACGAGGTCACAAATCTTGCTAGCGAACCTTCTCCAGCATGGGCTCCTCCCTTTCAAAAAGTCCTGCCAGAAGCCTACGCCAGTGTGGACTTCCCACGGAGTCATAATCTCCTTTGGACATCTACCTGCACCAATGTGGGGTCCTCCAGAGACTACAGGTGGATATCTGCTCCCTTGTGGATATCTGCTTCCTTGTGAGTATCCACTGGCTACAGGAGAAAGTCTGCCCCATTATGGTATGCATTACAGGCTGAGCAGGAGAACCTCTGCTCCAGCATCTGGAATACCTCTTCCCCCTCCTTCCCTGACCTCCATGTCTGCAGAGTGGTTTCTCTCACATATTTTCACTCCTCCTTTCTCTGGCTGAAATTGCTGCTGAGCTGTAACTTCTCCCCTTTCTTAAATCTGTTACTGCAGAGGCATCACCACCGTCGTTGATGGGCTTGGCCGTGGCCAATGGTGGCTCCATCTTGGAGGTGGCTGGCATTGGCTCTGTCAGACACAAAGTGGAGCTTCAAGCAGCTTCTTGCAGAAACCAACCCTGTAGCCCCCCCTGCTACCAAGACCCGGCCATCCAAACCCAATACAAATCAATTGGTGGCATACACACACTGGCTAATGCTATATAACGCTGATAAAAGTAATAGAATTTTTTGTGCTAATAGAGTTAAAATATTGTCCATTATCTTTAACTCTACATATGCAATTAAAGGATATTACTTACAGGAATTTGGCTTCTTGATTGTTTCATGAACAAAAGGCAAGGGGTCCTCACCATTCCTGAACCATAGCCTACCTTTCACTGAACTATAATTTGTTATTCTTGCTGTTATATTTGGGAAGGCTGCTAAAATGTTGTATCTCAGAGTGAGCTGGTAAGGAAAGAAACAAAAAAAGCCATTTGGGTTGTCTTCTTGCTACAATAGAGTTATGAACTTTTAGATTTGCAATATGTCAAGAGACAAAACTTTGAGCAGCTATTCAATACTTAGGAATGATTGTAATGATGTGTAATTCCCTCTTGCATAATGTTGTTACTATGGCAACTAACAATTCTGATCTGGTGAAGCCAAAATTACTTTCAAATTTCAAAATATTTCAATAGTATATTTGGTTTTTTGTCTTTTTTAATAATGTATTTAGACTTCAAAAGTTTCAAAATGTATGAATAATGAGAGCACAACATTATCTGGACACAGTAAACAGGCAAATAGTAACTTGGGACAGAAAGATCTCAAGAGCCTCCTATAAGAGCCTTTGTTAGCAATTAGGACATGCAGCAGCAAGAAAAAGCATATGCTTAAAGCAAACACAAGGAAGCACATCTAGTGTATCATTTTTGTAAGAGTGCTTGAGCTAAGGAACTACAGCACACCTTGACACAGGCAATATACTATTTTGTTTCCTTTTTTCTGCCTATTTGTTTACAAAGATCACCTTCCCCCTCACCCCAGAAATCATCATCCAATAATTTGGTTATGAGGCATTTATTGGGGAGTGAATTGGCTTGACACTTAAGCAAGCACATGCTACTTTATTGTTCATTGCACACCTTTAGTTTTCTCCTTTAATGCTATTGCATAGAGACTCAAAACTTTATTGTAACTTTTAAAGGCAAAACTAAGTATTCCCTCAGCATCCCCTGGCTTGGTGTAAAACAAGAAATATTCACTTTGAGTAGGAGTCTGCACTCCTTGTAAAAGTAACTTGCTTGATGGCTTCAGTGGGAGTCTTAGTTGCAGAAAGAATTCAAGATAGAGCTTATAAATATGATGTACAGCACTTCTGTATTCCTTGTAGGGCAGCCAGAAATACAGAATTCTACATGCACATACCTATTTTCAGAGGCTACTTAATAGAATTACACTGCATTTTAATAAATTCAGAGAATTCATTTGCAAAATATGTTAGGATCATTCCTGAGGAAAAATACTGCAGTTGTTTGTAAGATAACATTAAACACAAAGAGAGAGGAAATGAGAGAGGAAATAAATGGCATCATAAAGCAATGCACCTCTCTTTGAAAAGCTCAATAGATCATGGAAAGCCACATGGACATGGTAAGTATATAAAACATCTAAACACCTTTAGGAAGCAGTTACTCATTTCAATGCTCTGATAATATTAAAAACTCAGAATATGGTTCATCCAGGCTAAATAATTTTTCATATACATGAGTTTGGAACAGACAGCAGAAGCAACTGGATTCTGTTCCTTGTTTCCTCACAGTTTCACATCTAGCTTGGAGAGGCATTGTCTCTCAAACAGCTCAAAAAGCTTTTTCGGCTCTTCCTGGCTCCTCATTGCAAAGCACCGAAGGAGCCTGTCTAAAAGCAGGTACCACAGACAAATTAAAGGATCTGTCACACTCAGTGCAGTGCATGCTACAAGCTATTGTGTGACTTCAGGTGCAGAAGGTGGTGGGAGGCAGCTCATTCATGGTGTACATTTTGCAGGAAGACTTCAGACCTGACAAGACAAAAAGCAGTAAGCAGGTACGGAGGAGTTTAGAGTGGCTACATGGAAAACAGAAAGAAGCAGAACCTTTTTTTTTAGCAGAATAGAGTCGCAGCAATTGGCACTGACTGTGAGTGTCTGGGATAAATTGAATTCTGAACCAACAAAATTCATTCCCTCTCTGGGCAAGATAATCTGGACACAAAATAATTGTGACCTATCTGAGCACAAACCACAAATGGTTTTGGAAAAATCCATAAAGAGCAACAAACAGAAAGTGAAAGAGTACACAGAAATAAGTTACCATGAGAAATTCACTGCTATTTTTGGGGAAGATTACTTGCATCCACCTGATTGACCAAAGAATGTGAACAATTTATTTCTCTTTTTAAAAAAAAATGTTTAATGTCTTTTCAACACTTAACCAGCAATGTAATATTTCAGTTGCAAACACTCAAGAACTTCAGCTATAACTGTGAGGTTATTGATTTGTTTCACATTGTTTGGGGGTGTGGGTTGCTTTGGCTTTTTTTTGTTTTATATTTTTAAAGAAAAGCTTCGTAAATCTTGATCTAAATTTAACCTGGCATCATCCTTTAAATTTAGGTGAAAAAAAAGAAGCAAGAGAGAAAAAGGGAGAGAAAGATGCAAGCTGAATAAATAACTCCTTGAATACCCTGAAAGGCACTGTAATTCCTTAGGAGGGAGTGTGCTGAAATCTCAGGTTTGGCAGTACACTCACCATAGTAAAACCAAAAGAACTCTTCGATCTGTCAAGTGCCACAGTGTAAGCCCATTGCAAATACTCAATGCAACACGTTTATAGGGAGCTTTAGAAAATACCCACATTTCACATATGGTTTTAACCTAAAGGAAATGGGTGTTCTGTTGTTGCTTTTAATGACACAGTATATCATGTCCAAGTTATAGGTACATATCAACATCTTGCATTGTATAATCCTACCATACTTCACTGAAATGTTAAGCTTTCAGCACTCTCGCCCACAATATGATAATTACAGCCATTCAAGCACTAAAACTGGCACATTTCTTTTCCACAGAATATCATGGGTTGTTCAGACATTTCACACCCCACCTCCTTCTACAATTTTCTAAGTAGCACTAAGATAGATATAAAAAGTGAAGATGGCAAACAGTGTGTGCCAGATAAGACTGTGAAAAGCAGACCTTTATCCTCAGTTCTGTTCTTCACCTGCAACACCAAACTCCAGAAACTTGTTCTGTCTTCTCCCTCCCTTCTCCTTCCCCCATCATATGATAATGTAAGATATTCCTCTTTGATCTTTCCAAACATATTTCAAGCTCTTTTGAAGACTGTGCATATGTAGTTTTTATAAATCCTTTAAATTTTTTATAGTTTTAAAGGCTTCCTGAAGTATAAAAAGCTTTTAAAATTTAATACTCACACAGCCCGTCCTCTCGTGTCTATCTTCAAGAATGTTGTGAAAACCATGCTGAGTGCCCTTGTTCTTTGTGTTACCCGCCTGGAATTTCATGGCTCCCTGCATGCACAGTCATACAAATTTAGTTAGCAAGGAACACCTTGAATATTTTCTGCTAGGAAGTATGCCTCTGTAATGGATAGTCACTCTGATTTTAGAAACCTCAGGAAATGGGTGTTTTATTTCTATTTTTATTATAGCAGTTACGTGGGTTTACAAAAAAATTTTCCTCCTTTCTTTAAAAGAAAAAACAAAAGAGCCAAAAAACCCACATCACTTTTATAAAAGTGTTCATGAGTAGCTGGAATTGAGAAAATTCCTGGAAGTGCTAAAGGTTTCAAGAAAATGTTAGAAAGAATAATTGTGCTGGTCCTGCTATTAGTTTAGCTATTCATTTGAATTATATTCCTTTGAATTATGTATTTAAGTGCTTTAATTTATATGAAACAATATATTCAAAGAGATTGAGGTCATATAGGTTGGAAACAAACCTTTATTATCACAGAGTTCAAACAAGGCCCCACTAAAAAGGACAACCTTAAAATGTAAAAAAAAATAGGTGGTGAATTTTAGACGTCATATGCAAGGCAGAAGAACTGGGGTTACAGAAATAGTGAACTGAAATTTTATGTCTTTTGGAGCTCAGGCAGATTTTCCAACAAAAACTTGTCTTCAAACTTAAAAAAAAGTATCAGACATGAGTATTCTCATACTCTCAATTCTTCACAGCCTGACATTCACAACCCACACAAGAGCATGATCATATTATTCCTCTGCTTTGTGATTAAATGGACAGATGTAAACCAAAGTTGCAATAATCAAAATAGAGGTGATTCTTTCATATTTTTTGGTTGAAATATTGTTGTCTTCTGTAACAGCCTTTCAGTAAATTGATTTAGATATAAATAGTCACTTGTATGCAACTGCAAATAATTCACTGGTCCTGTAAAGAAGAGGACTGAACCAATGAAGACTTTCATGAATCACATACAATATTTCTATATTTCACTGTTCAGCAAGAAGTTTTCAGTATGACACTTAACAGAAAACAAATTAGAAATTTAGAACCTATGTAATGAAGAAAAAAAAAGCTGTTACAGCAGTATGGTGTGTCGATTTCCTGTTTCTCCTAAGAATATCCAACACGGGTAATTTTGGTTTTTTTTGTAGAAGTACATCAAATGCTTACCAAAACTCAACATGAAGGAAATTTGTTCCTGAAAAGCATCTCCTCTATGCATAAAATGAAATTTCATAGAGGAAAAGCAACTCAAACAATAAAGTACAGAGTATTATGCACTTAATAAGAAAATTATGCATTTTAAATAAATAAAAAATCTGTTTATATAAATGTAATTTAATATTGAAAACTTGCACAGGACAAAGTGCTTTGATATTCCTTTCTAGTTGTAAATGGAACAGCTTTCAAGGATGATCATAAATAATTGGTAGAGGAGTGACCAGGGGTGAGCTAGCACTCCATCATTTGAAACCACCATTATCAGGGAATGCTTCTTCCTCAAAACATCATTTAGGTCACCTACAGATCATTAAATTCAATAGCATACCATTACACATTAAGAACAGCACTAGATTAACTAGAGGCCAACATTCCCTTTTTACATTATACAATATATCACACCAGATCTACACATCAGCTTATTTCAGTTATTAAAAGGAATAAGCAGCCACACCATCCCAAAAAAAGCCAAGTTTGCAAGACTGTGCAAGTATTGATTTTGCAAACTCTCCTCACATTTACTGTCAAAGTCAGGGGTGATCCTCAGTTATATTAATTACCTGGTCTGACCCTGCTTATGATTTTACTCCTCCTTCTCTCCATACTCAGCAAAGGGAACCAGTTGGCCCTTTAGCAGTAGTTTCTTCCCACTCCAACCTTGCCAACAGCTTTGGGAGGCTTCATGCAAACACAGGGCCACAGGATTACAGCCCCAATAGTCAGCAACCATCTTTGCTTTGTCCTGCTGCCTGCTAGCCAACACTACTATCAGTACATGGCCCATGCTGATTTAACATGTAACAGACCAAGTAAATCAGGACTTTGCCTCAATCCACCAACTGCTGTGACATTTGTTTCATTTTCTATTAATTATAGGAAACCCTCATATTCCTCATGTGTTTGAGAAACTCCTCCCTATTGAACTATCAAATCAGAAGGGTCTTGATGCTGTTACCATAAAGGAATGCAAGGCAACAGTAGTTTATTTCCACAGGATTTGTCTGAAATATTTCATACCACAATTATTGCTTTTACTTTGCTGTTAGGGATTGCTGCCTATCTTTGTAAGCTGAGTCCTGTTTTTCACCTCTGTACACAGAGATTTGCAATATGTCCATTGCTTCATTACCTACAAGCCATACTGACAACAGCAATAAGGAAAGTAGAGGTGGTAGGATTTTCCTTTTCAAGCTTGGCAGCATTAGAATTACAAGTATAAGCTCTGTCTATTAAAAGAGCTCTTTTCTTTTGTGCTGAGAAGCCAACCAGCACTTGTCACTAGAGTAACACAGAGATGGGAGCTGCTTCTTTGTTGCTGAACATTCAAAGGTATCTATTTTCCTTTCAATAGGTCCAGCAACTCCCACTAAAAATCAATGAGGCTTAAGCAGAGCCCCAGGATTTCATTCTAAGACCAGTACCATTTCTTAACTGCCCCACAGAAGAATTGGTTTCCTTTGTGTGATTTCCTTCAAATTTCTTAATCAATCATTTGGGTTGAGCTTGATCAAAAATGCTGAAGTTGCAAATTAATTTGTGTGGATAAATAGACTATAAAATACAGGAACTACCTATTTACGGTATAACTTACACCTTTTCATTTCAGTACTGTCTCTATTAATATTTTAAATACTAACATATATTTTAAAAAAGAAAACAATTACTTTCCAAGCAAACAAAAAAAAAAAAAAAAAAAAAAGGACATGGAAAAAAAATACATTTATTTGAACCCTTGAAGAATTACCTTGCCCCATTTAGATTAGAAACATTCATTCAAAGAACCCTCATGAAGTGAAATGAAAATTGACAATATACTACAAAGACCTACACAGCATGAGAAATTAAAAGGAATCAGGGATATAACAAGTACCTTTGTTCTTGATAGAACTCCATACCTTACCTATTATTAGTTGAGATTTTCTTTTTAGGTCTAATGATGGAAAACAGGGGTGACAGAAATGTAAGTTAATGTCTATTCATTTCAAAGGGGTTTTATACAGCTTTAATTTGGTTTATTATTTCTCTAGCCCAATTCCTGCATTAACTTTTATTTATCTGTCCTCATTTCCAATGAGAATTGAATATATTTGAAGTTGTTTGTATATCTCTGCCTCACCAGAGATGGAATTTAACAAGTCAGAGAAGACTTCTCTGTACAGGGAAAAATAAAAAGACATAAGAGAGAAAATAATAAAGATAAACAAATGAAAATTAATTCTGAATCTACTGTGGGATAAAATACGAAGAATTTCAGGCAATGATTTATAGAAAATAATGAAACACAGGAAATACCCTCTTATGGCAAGCAAATTATTTTTCTCATGTGTACATTCCTTAAAGACAATATTTGACTACTTTCAGAACCATGCAGAACACTCTTCTGATCTGTTCTCAAAGTCCATGCAAATACTTTGCAAGCCTGGAAGGAATTGCTCGTAAGGCTTCAGTTGATTCAGTTGTTGGTAGAAAAAAAAATCAGGTTTGCTAAAAGCTTATTAGATTCAAGATTTCTAGAAAAAAAAAAAAAACCAAAACAAATATTTCCAATAAAGCCCATAGTGGGATTTTTGCCTGAAAAAAACCCACCCATGATGCATTTTAGGAATAGGTAGGCACATGATCAGTTTACACAAGATCACTGGTCAGGCTGTACAATAAATGCAATTTTAATTACAAAAAAAAATTTCCAGGTATTGGGTGTAAGTGGAGCTGTGGAAACTCATGCAAAGTGGCAAAGATTAAGGCTGGGAATGGAGGACTTCTGAAAGTAAAGACTATTAAAAAATGGAACTTTAAAGGAAGAAAAGGATCTCAAATCTATAACAAAAAAAAGGATATAGAGTGGAAATGTTTGACAGGAATGACAAAAACAGTCTGATCAAACTTGTTTAGCCATATGCATCTACTTCCTTAGCCTTCCTTTCAATTGCTTTAGCTTTAAGTCTTCATCCCCAGAGACAAGGAAGAACATTGCTGCCAGAGATAATCAAACTATAGCTTGTTGGGAGCATGGACTTGTCTCCGAACATGCCAAAGAAGTTGAGCATTTGGAAACAGCTAGCTGGCAAAATTAATAGCTGCTTGCCTTTTCCTCACAGGTAGAACTAATTGATGAGTGAAAGGGAAGCTGTCTCTTCCAAATGCATCTAAAATTCAGTTACAGTTTAAGAACAGTTCAAAAATTACTGATAGATAAACTATGAGCAGATAACCTAAGTGCCATAGGAAATAAAATTTAAAGCCCTGTGGAGACCAAAACAAAAACAGATATCATGCGGAGACCTTAAATTGTACAGTGCAGCTGGAGTGATCAACTTGGCATACATACAGTATTAATATGTAAAATGCTTCAGAGTTTATAATCAGTGTCATTTATGCCTTGTTGAAACCTAGAAACAGCTGCTTTTTAGAGGTACCTGGAGAAGGAAGAAAAGAAAAATATGGGAAAAAAAAATCTATGAGAAGGTAGTGAAATATAAGCAAAATTACTTTGGGAAGGATGGGGAGTATGTAATGCTGCATGGTAATTATCTTTACAATTTCCTTTTTTTATTCCTATATCTTTGTCAAAATTTCTATCTTATGCTTGCATTGGATGATCCTCTTCAAATCATTATAGGTCTTTATGATACATCTTTCCAACACATTTCCATTTGACAGACAGCAAAACTAAGGCAACATGATTTGAATCTGTATAAGATTTTTGTGTCTTGCAGACCAAAATGAGATCTAGATAATTCAATTCCAGTTTTGTGCTGTTACAGGTTACCTTGACCAAAAGATTTACCATATATCTACTAAATATTTTTAAGAATAAGTAAATAAATAATAATGTAACAATATTTAACCTCAATATAACAGTTAGAACAAAAGCATGAGTTGGACAGAATTAACAAAAGAGAACAGATACATAGATTTTCTATGCCAGGAACAGTTTCCAACATGGTATTCTCCCCTTACAAAGTAAGGGAGTTGTTTTACCTTCAGCTCTCAGTCTCCTCAGCTTCCCTTCAGTAGTAACTGGAATAATTAGCCTGTCTCTCCACAGCAAAACAACCACTTGAAAAATCCTGCCTCACTCCCTCTTGATCACAAAAGACAACTGTCCCAAATGGGCAAACCAAAATGAAAAAACAACCATAAAATTGCTTTTCATATTCCACTCAACATCCTGCTCGCTAGTACAATCAGTGCATCTCCTTTTGCAACCAGCAGACAATCTGTGACATACTTACTAACGCACGCTATGTATAAAAGAGTTTTCTGGGAAATCTTGAGCTTCTCTTTAGCGTCCTTTCAGGTAGAGATATCCAAGTGGGTCTTGGCTTGCCAGAGAAGAGAGCTGCTCTTGATCATTTGCTTCAGTTTAACAGAAAAGATGTCTTACTGAGCCCAAATATGGTGGGAGAACAGAGATATCAAATTCCCTTGTTTAAGGGGGGCTGTATTAAACAAAGTAAGCAAGCAAATTTTAAAGTACGGAAAAATACTGCTCTTCAAGCAGGAATGTATCTGTTGCATAAACTAAACTAATGCCACTGCTTATTAGAGCTGCTCTGAAAATAAAATTTTCTTCTCACAGAAAGACTAGGATTTTGTTTTGCTTTTACTTTTTTAAAATCACAACTAAGTATTGCTGCTGAAGAATTTCTCATGGAATAGAAATTCCAAAGCATTTAATTCAAAGCCATAAAAACATATTGATTCAGCACTGTCGGAGTGGGATCGTAAGAGAGCCTAAATAGAACTAATTACTTAAAATATTACTACCAGTATTGCCTCAATTGACAGAGGCATTTCCAGAAAAGCCGGTACCTACTGACCGAATCTACATGGCAGTGTGTAAGCAACCTTGAGGCCAAGATTTATGTCGAGTTCCATATCATTTACCCTCAGAAACTCAAAGGTAAGACCCCACATGAATTAGATTGTACGCACAAAGGAAAACCCAGAGTACACTCTGCGTTTAAAAGGGCATGCTGTTACCTGCCCATAGGTAAGCTTCCAGAATTCATGGCCATGTACTCCTATGCAACATTTATAACACGTTCATGTGATCAATATCAAGCTAAAAATACAGTCTGGCATTCTTCATGTAAAGGCACAACATCATTTGCTGTGAGAACAAGTATAATTTCAATTTTCTTGCAAGAGTAATGCTCATAGCTGGAGCTGTGTCTTGGGAGCACAATGGGACTTTCCAGCCCAGAGACCTAGAAATAGTCTATTTGTAAGCAAACAGTCCCTTATGTTCAATAACAGTATATTTTTTACAGCTACCAACTGAAATGTACTTAGCCATTCTTTCTGGAACAGTGATACTTGAAATAATGAGGATTAGGGCAAAGAAAAAAAGAAACATATGCTGCATTGAAATAACCTTTTCAACCAATGTTTCACTGTGTAAACAGAACTCATGATGTAATTCACCTGCAACTAATGACTTTACTGTAAAATTAATGCTACATTTAATCATAGTTTATAAAATAGCTTCTCTCTTGAGGTGTGTCATAGTTTGAACTCACAAGAGCATGCAGGAATTACACACTATTTCTGATGGGAAGGAAGAAAGGACAACATGATTCTGCACAACTAACATAAAAGTTTTGGTAGGGATTTGGAAGAAAAAAGAGAACTGAACCTTTCAACCTTAGCCTATGGACAACCACAATAACTGCTGCCATTGACATCGGCAGAAATACTCAGCTTTCATCTCAGTTTTAGAAGTGAATCTTCAAGCACATTATTACAGTTCAAATCAATGCTGCACAGCTGGTAATTCTTCATACAACTTAGCTTGAACTGGAGTAAAAAAGAGATCAGCTTTAACAAGCCTGAAAAGGAATTGCAGTTGTTTTTAACAGTATCCTTTGAACTGAATACTTTTGCAGCTGCTCCGGGAGGATGAACCCGCAGCTTATTTCGCAAGGTCTGAATAGGAATGGAGCGTGCAGAAAGCAGGGTAAGAGATGTGCTGCAGACCAACACACCCTACCCACTGAGAGCCACAGGCCACCCAACCGCAGGAGGATCTTCGGGGGGAAACTGGAGGACCATGAAACGTGACCTCAAATTATACAGATCAGTGGCCACAAACTCAGAGCAATTGTCAATGGTGCATAAACTGTGGTTTTGGTTGCAGTATGGCTGCATATGTGTCTGACTGAGGTGGGTGAACACGATCATGAATAAATGAAATGGTTCTGCTCTCCGTGCTAAGTGAAAAGTATCTTGCAGGAACTACAGATTCCTCTAAGTTATATGAAGGACAAGGGAATACAACTACCTAAAAACCCCAGAAATTTGATTTCTGAAAAACGTATCCTGAAATTGATACCTTTTCCCCCCCCTTGTGAAACAGACATGGGGAAAAAAAAAAAAAAAAAAAAAGAAAAAGACAAAAAACCACACCAGCACAGTTTTAAACACGTTTTGGAGTTACGGATTTGGGCATTTGGGTTTTTTGGGGAGGGAGTTGTGGGGTTTTGGTTGTTTCTTTGTTCATTATTTTTCTTTTTTTTTCTTTCTTTTTTTTTTTTTGTGGGGGAGGTCTATCAGATGAAATGGAGGGTGAAAATGAAAAATAAAAAAAAGAGAGAGAGAAAATGTTATTTCTACACCAAAAATACTGCAATACCTTATGATATATGACTTAGTCCCCGTGATATTGGATTAACATGAGAATAAGTGAATCTTTCCACATCTTTTCTGACAATATCTTTATTATGAATGACATTACCACAGATGGTGATATTTCTGTTTGTGATCATATTTAGCTAGTAAGCTGATAATGTTAGAATTAAAAGGCACATGTTTGGCACAGAGTCAAAAATTTGACTCAAATAGAAGTTTCAGGGCATTTGACATGTGTTAAAGTTTATTGAAAGAAGAGAGAGTGGAAGTGATGTCTCTTATAATCATAAGACAATGACTTTGATTTCCACAACCCAATTTACTATTCTGCCTTCTGTCTCAGAAGAGCATAACTACCTTCCCCCTGCCCCCCAAATTCTCGTAATGCTATTTAAATTGTAAATAAGAAAAATATATTTGCTGCTGCTTTACATCTATCACAGATCTTAACTGGGGAGAATAAAAAGGAACTAGGGAGAGGAATAGTAAGGAGGAAATTCTTCTATGCAGAAACAATTATTTTCAAATAATATTACATTCAATTGCAGAAAACACCTCTCATTCTTTAACCCTGAAGTGCATTGTGTACTGTCATGACTATTTAATGTACATTGTATACTTATGTCTTCGTTTGATAGACAGGTGTCTGCTAAGGAAGGTGGGAACCTTCCTTAGAGCAGAAAATGTGAACCCCCTTCCCTCCGAATTATTGTAACTTTGGAATCAAGGGCTCTCAGGCAAAGGCATGGGAAAAGGAATAAGAGTTTTTACTAGTATCTAGAATGAGGTAAACAATCAGTAATAAAAACAGTAAACAAGATAAGAAAAAACAATAACAAAACAAAAAAAAACTCAGTGGCAAATGTCCCTGGGTTTGTCAGGCACTTTCCCGTTTGGTGCAGTCACGGTCACGGCCAGCAGGGGCGCTGTTGGGCTTCCAGACCAGCAGGGCAGGTGCGATGACTCCCGGGAAGCTGCAGATGGCGCTGTGGCGCGGTTGGAGCTGTGCCACACGTGTAATGGCGGACGGGCTGGAGCCGGTTGGAGCGCAGATGGACGGGCGCGCAGCAGAGAGCCCAGAGCCGGGAGATGGAGCGGCCGGGTCAGCCCACCGGGGCCAGCCAGCAGAGGAGGCGGCAGGAAACTCCGCAGTTGGGGCAGGCAGGGTGCCGAGCAGCGGGGTGGTGGCGGGCAGAGGTTCCCCTCCGCTGTGGCGCGGCTGGTAGATGCCCTCCCGGAGGGGACGAGAGGATTGGAGTCCCGTGACCTTCCCCTCAAAGCAAGGACTCACCCAGCAGGCAGAGAAAAACTAGTGCAGAGCCAGGCTTTTCTTTTCCTGCGGTCCCAGCCAGAAACAGAGAGACGTCTCTTCCACTGTTCTCTCCCCGAGAGCAGCGAGCGAGTGTCCCCTTATCAAATCCCGTCATCTCTCGTTCCCCTGCCTGGAAAAGCCAAAGGCTTTGTCTCCTTTGTGAGCGTAGATGGCCCTTAAAGACCGGTCATTAGCTGCTTAGCAACAGAATGGGAAAAATTCCACTTGCCCCCTGCCCTCCCCCCAACCTTCCACAACTTGTTGCATACTTGACAGCAGCTGAGTGACACATTTGGACCCAATTACAATATCAACAATTCTAATAATTATATTGTAGGTCTCAAAACATTTGGTCTTCTTCTTAAAAACAGCTCATTGAAACGGAGTCTTTACATGAGAGGCTCATTTAAAATCACTCTAAGTGTCCAGTCTTTATGTTTTCACAGAAAAGCTTCAAAACATGTTTAGAATCTATTATAAAACTTCAAAATAAGTAAAAATAACTATCAAAACCCAATATTTGAAATGTTTTCTTTAAATCTGCCTTGATATTTTATTATACCCTGATTACTTTCAAGTCATTTGACATGTAGATTACTCATCAAATTCAGTGCAACAGAAGTAGTCATTAAAAAATTAACCCAGATATTTGACTTACTCATTTTGTTGTTCAGGGTTTTTTTATTTTTATAGGGGCTTTTCCATTTGTCAGATTTCTTTTCTCCCAAGTATGCAGAAGTAACGTCAAAGATGTTTGTGGCAATTCATTGAAGAAATCAGGGGCCGGTAGAAGGAAAGAGACTCAAAGATGTAATACATCTTTCTTTATCAGCCATTTAGAAGTTGGGGGTGTGGAAATCAATTAAATAATACACACTGCTAGTGTTTCAGATTCAGATCTTGTTTATGATGGGCAAAAATCACCAATACCATGGCCTCTCTGGTAATGGAACTCTGATGTTGTGATAGATGAAGGAAAAGATGCCAGTTACTTCAGTTAACAAAGGGCACTGCTTCTGTTAACAGCATGCAAGTTGTATTCTCTAAGACAGTACATAGAGGGAACACTTTAGTAATTTGATCCATCACCTGCTTTTTATGGGTAGTCAGTACTGTGAAACAGGAATTCTGTAGAAACCAAGGGGAATTAAGATATCTGAAAACTTACATAATCATGGTGTTAAACTACAGATGATTTTACCAGCAGAGGACTGCCAGGGCCTCTAAACATGGAGGATGTCAGAGATTCATTGCTGGGTCAGCTTACTTGACTCTTTGTCTTAATCAGGATAAAGTGTACGATGCCATTTTGAATGACAAGTTTCTTTGCTAATGGGATTTATGGTGAAAGCTGCATAATGAACTGAAGAATTCTGAAGTCAGTCATAAGCACAAAGGCCAGTAATTAGTGCTTCCAACTTCTGACTCTGAGAAATTTACATAGTCATTGAGCTGGCATTCAAGCTTTCATGGCTGAATTAAAATTAAACATTTACAATGAAGTTGTTTGCATCGGAGGCAAAAATTATAGCCCCCTATAAAATCTATTTACTTGTAAAGTGAAAAAACCATAACGCAATTTGTTATAGATTGTTGGATCTTTCATCAGCCATATGCAATTGGCTGCTCTCCCCAGGAAAAAACCTTCTGCAGTTACAAGCTGCCAGAAAAATGCAGTTATGCCTTAACATCCCTAGCAAAACTAGTATGTAAAATGTAGCGTACTGGTTTATTGAATAAAATAAGCTTTTCAGATTATATAAACAGTTTTTGCTGTTATTACAATATCTATTTAGGATTATCAAAATAAGCATGAAGTTCTTGACATCATCTTTATGACACCAAATGGTTAGAACAACATTTTTCAATATTATTTTCTCATGATATCAAAATAAATGGGGGAAAAAAGAAATTCACTAAGACACAAGCTATGCTCACCTAGTGAAGTATATTGATTCATGTAAAACTTCAAATTGGTTACTATTTTCAGAAGATCTATCTGTAACTCTGACACATTAAGATTTTCTACAGAACCAAGAATGAAACTGGCCTTGGGACAACAGTTCTGAAAAAGGCAATATTTACAAGATACAGAGGCATACAGAAGCAGTATTAACTCGATAGAAGTAACAAAAGAGCAGAATTGATAAATCTCTCTTGTTTTTCAGTACAGTTGTTTGACAGAAGAGTCCAAGTACCACAGACTTAGACAACAGCAAGAGAGGAGACAATAGCCATCTTAGAGATGGATTTCAGAAAAAGAAAAGAGGAACTAAACGTTTCCATGACAGATATGCTTTTCCTTGGCCTTCTGGCCTGTATACTACTCTAGTAAAACAAAACAAAAAGAAATCCAAAAAGCTTTTTCAAAAGGGGTTCACTGTTTTTTTTTTACAAGTGAAAAGCTGACAGCAACAAGAAAAGTGAGAGGGCTTTCGCCCATCCCCAAGCCGAGACAACTACTTACAGAAACTTCTCACCAGCACTCCCTTTGTGACATCTGCCTTTAACATGCAACCCTCACATGGTTTAGAGCTACAGTCTAGAGGTACCTGGCTCACTAGACACAGCTGTTCATGCTACTCAGTAAAATGTATCACTTCTCTTGTTTCTATGACACTCAGAGGTGGATTTAGGAAGTGAAGAATACTTCAACACAGAAGTATCAAGGTATATTGAAGAAGCTTTGTGTAGGAATGCGTGAAACCTACTTCATCAATCATTCTTTGATCATCGCCAATCCTTTCTTTACTTTCCACCCACTCCCGAGCCCTTGAGCTCTTCTTGCATTTCTTTCTCCTCACTCTTCCTAATTTAAGGGGTTTTATTTTTTTATTTAACAATCATCAAGTCATAATTTCCCATAATCCCATGGCAATGTATGAACATATACTTTCTCTAAGGCAAGTCAATTATCTGCTTTATGTCCCATTATTAATTCTTTATCACTTAAGACAGACTAGGTACCTCTTGAAGACAAATATCTTGCAAAGCATGTTATACTATACCAGTCTTGCTATATTAGGAAAACATTAACTGAAGTGTGCTATCCATCTTTCCAACCAAGACTAACTTTGATATCAAATAAATTATGCTGAATAGGATGAACTCTAATGCAGTAAGTTAGGACTGTTATTTGTATAGTCAGCTCCTTAAGGAATTACTTAAAATTTCTGCTAATATAGAAGGACTTGTAGTATTCTTATGGGGTTAATGACTTTACTGGCAAGTAACATCATGCCATTAGAATATCTCAGTATGTGTCCCACAAGTCATATGGTATTGTTTTATTTTAGGTTCATATAACCTGATGTTAACCTTTGGAGATCTTCCGTTTTTATCAGCCTGTGCACACACTCACACACGTGTCTCTCAGCATTGCTAGCTTTTTCAGAAGAGAATAATCATATACTTTCAATTCTTTTCCAATTAAATAAACAAAAGTAACAAAAAAGTAGAAAAATCTATTTTTTTAAGTTTTTTTTTTTTTATGTATTTCTGAACTGTCATTATAATAACTAAATACTTCACAGATTTTAACACAATTGTCTTCACATCACCACTCTTAGCTAAAGCTGTGATATTAGCTCCATTTTATATCTGGGGAACTTGGACACAGAAAACCTACACAACTTTGCCATAGCATTGGGTCGAATCAAGTGAATATTGAAGTCTTTGTAGCCAATGGTAAGCACCCTCGTGGATCTCCAGCAAACTAGTCATCCGCCTCACCAATAGGCAATCGAGAAGGTTGAATCTTAGAGCAAAGATTACAATAACAAACAAGAAATGAAACTTCACACATGCAATCCTTAGCTTTCTGAAGAAATGTTTTATCCACATGGCTCTGCGACTCTTACCAGAAGTCCATAAGCATAATATGTAAACCAAGAAACAAATTTCTACTTTACCAAGTATCTTGTTTGCATCATACATCTGCCTACTTTTTCTTAGTTTTCAATATATAAAGGGAATGTATGGGGAAGACTGGGAAGCCTGCAATTTTTAAATATGTCAAGTGCAGACTAAAAGCAGACAATTCTGTATCTGGGTATCAACCACCAACACCCACAAATGCCACATGAAGTGCTCTACATACACAGGGCCCTAAAAGCCTGATAAATAGCACTGAAAAAAGAGTTCAAATATTTTTTTCTTGTAGTATGCAGGAATAAAAAACAATTAGAATGCAGCTTCAGTTAAGGGAGGGTGCCTACTGTTCATCAGTGCTCATAGTCTAAGATTTTGTTATCTGTATTGCAATACTGCATAGAATCAGCAATAGATCTTCCACCTGCATGAAGCCGGGACACATATGATATGCTTGTTGAAATACTTTTCAAGAATGAGAACAGGGCTGGAAAACCTGGAAGTGATTCAAATGCAAACCCTCATTTATCTTCCTGTGAAATCTAGGATGATTTCTGTATCCTGACCATGACATTCTGAATGCTAACCTGTCTCTTCACTGAATGTCAAATAGAATTTAGATTTTTACCCATAATTTTCACCCTTGCAACTGCTAAAACTTCCACTAGTAATCCTTTAGTGTTAAGACATATACACAAAGGTATTGCTTTATTTATCTCTTCTGTCAGTCAATGTGACAGAATCGAAGTATCTGAAGAGTAAAAAAATTAAATTCTTTCTCACCCAAAAAAATTTTTTGCAATCACTTCAAGAGCTTTCCAAGAAAGTAAACATTTCCTACTAAAAACAAATTGGTAGAAAATCCAAGTCTCTTCTGAAAACAGAAAGCCTTGACTGAAAATCTTGTTATTTTCCAATCTACTTTATAGGACTGTTTTAATATGCTGAAGTTCTAAGCCTTAAAGTTTTGGAATGCTTTTGGATTTTGAAAATTATAATAATTATATCAGCCTGGAAAATGGCTGATAATTTGATATATCTTTCTGTCCAGCATTACTGATTTTACATAGCAACTAGCATAACAAGGCACAGAAGAACATCTCCTCTTTGATATTTGGCCACTTTGTTCCAGAAAGGGATAAGCTAAAGGGTAGAACAAACAAAACGTTTGAAAGTGAGCTGAAGAAAATAAATAATTAGTGAAGCGCTATGCTGGCACCTGGGCTCTTGGAGAAGAGCCCTTCACCCAGCTGGGTCTGTACACAAGCAGTAAAGGCCACAGCTTCTGCCTCCTCCTCGGTAACACCTCGAATGGAGCTTGCGTGAGCAGTACTTGAAAAGGTTAGCACATGCAAGGTTAGTCCTTGTACAGGACACCTGAAAATGAAGTAAATTTCTAGTGTTTGCTTTCTTTCTTACCTCCCAAGAACCTACAGAGAGCAGAACCACCATCTGCTGCTCCTTTGGGAGGAAGCGTTAAAGTCAACTTCAAATTTCAATGGCAAGCACCTGCTGTGTGTTTGCTCTAAAATACTTATCACATAAAACCAGTTTCAGTGGATTGAGGTTTAAGGTCTAAGCACATTGAGTGGAAACAGATTGCTCACAGCTATGTTTATTTCTGTATAAATGTCTTTTGATTACTTTTCCTTAATACAAAATTAGAGACTGCATTTCTCTTTATGACAGCACTCTGAGGACCTGCTCTTTTATTCTTACTGTATTAGTCCAATTTCTTCTCTGAAGCAATTAAAAGCCTAACCTTTCCATTTGTGCCAAATTAGCAGGAAGATGAATCTTCTTTTACCCGTAATTGGGAAGCATTTTCTTTGCTCCTGAATCTAAAAAAGTCCAAACTCCAACACAGATGTTTTATTATATGACACCTGTGTAATTGTTCACATGTTGCTATGGGAAACTTAGCTTTTTATATCTTTGAAATAATTAGGACTCAAGCAATAAGTGTTGCTTATCATAAGGGTTGGCTGGATAATGTTTGTCAAACAATTTAATGAATTATGCCATAATAATCTTCTGCATGAATTTAAGGTTGCTGGATTTTTTATTTGTTGAAGTGTGACAACCAATTCAGCATGATGCAACAGGCAATCATGACAGTATGATATATATATTTGTATAATATATTTTCTAGGTTTAAGATTACACAATGAAAATGAAAGATCACCATAAAAGGACAGATTCAAATGGATGATGCTGAAAAAAAGAAATCAGTGACTACGAATTTTTCAAACGATCTACTACATTTAGTCCATTCCAAAGGTAAGTGTTGGGGAAATATGTGTTTCGTTTCTTTACCGTGTCTTTGAGAGCACCACCTGTACCTTGAAAACAAAATCAAGAGCTTCACTGGCATCCAGTCATGAGTCTCACCAGTGGACATTGCTGTGGTATGTCATCTCATAGATCATCAAGTCCTGAATATACAGACTATGATATTTTGTAGATTTTTGTCGTTAATGAATATTATCAATAATGATAATCATTACTGAACTTTGATCAACACCCATTGTTATTTTTTAGCACTGATTCTATGACGATGATCCTTCACTTTGATTGCAGGAACTGTACTTTGCATCAGTGCTGCAAACTACCTCTCTATGAATTAACCCAGCACTTGTAGTATAAGAATGATATGCGGTCAGCTGCCCAAAAAAAGTCTCAGGATACCATGAAGATTTTGCCATCTGGATCCCAGCTGGATTCCAAATCCAGGTAAAATTTCTGTCCTTGTGTTTTCTACTGATTTTTCCTGTGAAACCAAGGACCATGTTTCATTCTGTCTGCTCAACAACTCTTCATCAGCAAAAGGGAAGAATAATCTCCACCTCTTAACAGCTGACAGTTTACTTACTAAAGTTATACCACAAGTAGAACAATTACCACATAAACTGGTGGATACACAACAAAGTTTACAAGACTATTTATGGCATTACTGCTGTTATTAGAGTAATTCAGTTGGGGGACTGTATTGTTTAAAATTGTCAATCAAGAATTTTTCATCAATATTAAATCCATGTTTAAAAAAAACATACCAAAAATGCTGGCTTTGTTCCTGAAGGAGACATAAATCTAGATTATTTTCTTTCATTAAGACTACTGAAAGTAGCACAGACATTTATCATCAGCCCTGACAAAATATCGCTGAGAGAATCAATGTATTCGTAGCCTTGTTTTGAATTGAGGTTGCCTTTTTATGAAAAACTGATGTTGGAAATATTTCAAATCTTAAAAGATTTCCAGACATGACAACTTCAGTTTATTTACTACTCAACTAGTTGGTCGATTATTAAGAACTCTAAATAGATTTAAAGCTCATGTTAAAGTCCAGTATAGATGCCAAACTTGAGTGGAGGAAATAAAGATAGAATAAAGCATAAAAATCTATGGAGGAATATAAAAAGAAATATAAAATATAAAATTCAGGAAGGTTTATGTAATCAATACCACAGAATCACCAAGATTTCCCCCAACATTGAAGAACTTTTTTTATTGATACAAAGTACAAAGAGAAAAATTACCCAGGCTTTCCAATTCTAAAATTTTTACACATAATATTAATTTTCTTATAAATATAATTTTATAAATTACCACAAGGTTAGAAATATTAAAAACCTCCTTACTCAAAAAACCCCAGCCCAACAACCTAAAAATAAAAAAAAAACAAACAAAAAAACCCAACAACAACAACAACAACAACAACAAAAAAAAAAAAAAAACAAAAAAACCCAAAAAACAAACAAACAAAAAAAAACCAAAACCATAAAAAAGGTCAATAGAGCCTCGAAGTCTGATTTAGAATTAGAGAAGTAAAAGGAAAAATTCAGTCTTAATTTAATTTATAAATTTTTACACTGAATCCTTCAGGACATATGTTTTAAGTGTTGTAGACAAGCTTCTACATTGAATTAAAAGTTTATTACTTTTTAGATTGTTAGTCTTAAGTGTCCATTGTAATTTTCATATATCTCTGAAATTGTCATGTTGTTTTTTAATTTTATTCAGTAGATACTAAGTTCTTCTAGGGTAAATGAACATACACTCAAAGACCTACATTGATCTTGTTACTAATTTGATCCTTTCATTTCACTTATATAAATAACAGACAAAATAGTGGAGTAAAAGATTATTTATTTTTTCTTCTTTAGTCATGTATGGCTCGCATATATTTAATTACACCACTTCAGTTTCGAGGTCAGATTTTTCCTTAAAGAATATAAACAGAAAAATACAGTTAATTTTAAAAAGAAGTAAATGAGCAACAAAGATAATCAGTTTAAAATGACTAATGCTAAAAATAACAGGGAAAATAAAAAGCACTGTAACAGTTATATCGAACAATGGAGACCTATTTTGACTGGACAAATTAAAAAGGCATCTTCTACTCTAAGTCAGTGTTAACAATATCTAAAAGCTTTTACCTACTTTTGATTTTTCTTTTTATTCCAAATTTGGTTTCAGTCTTTTTCTAATAGATGTATGTTAGTGAGACTGGGAGGTTTGGTTTGGGGTTTTTTTTGCAATTAATGTATCTTTCTACTTCCTGAAATTTAGACCTTCAAGATATTGATGTATAATTAATATGGGGCTTTTTCCCCTCAATTTATGTTTGTGTTTTCGTTCATTGATTGTTTTTCCAAAGCAAAAAAAAGTCCGTTTATCTGTTGTTCTTATGATGGCTCACTATTGATGAAATTTTTATTCCTTGTGGCATTCTTCAGTGTAGAATTTTCTCTTTGGGAAAAAAAAAAAACAGAGAGAGAGATGGAGAGAGAGTAGTCCTTATACTGAGGAAATAATTATGGGTCAAATCCTCAAAATCCTGTGGGCTTACAGAAAAAAACCTGTGACAAGGAGGTGTTTGTGAATATCATCATTTTTCATGGCAATTAATGCAGAAAAGTGAAGAAACCATGGAAACTCTTCAGGCATTACACTGCTTGAAACTACAAGGCTTCAAAACCCTGAGTATGCTAAAGCTACATTTGCAATACTTAACTGGAAAATGTATGGTTTCCTACTTGAATGTTTTTACTTTTCTATGAGAAAGAATAACATCATGAAACAATTATAATGGGAAATAATACTTAGAAGTGTCTTGTGATCTGTTGTAGGAAGTGCAATTAGTCTCTCCTGACTTTGTACTTCATAAAACATTCTTAATCACTTTTTTTTTTTTCCCCCATAGTGTATCCTGGTCTTTGAAAACAAATCACAGAAATTACAGAATATTTTGAGTTAGAAGGCATATAGAAGGACCATCGAGTCCAATTCTTAAATGAATGGTCCTCACAGGGATCAAACCCCTGAGCCTGCCTTTATTAGCACCATGCTCTAAAAAGGAAAACAGCAGATATTTATCACAAGGTTTTTCCTTGTACATTCAAAAAGAGAGGCTCAAACAAAGCATTTAGATTTCTTAAAAAATTCATGCAGAGGTGTGTTTTTTGTATAGCCAAGAATCTCACATACCTCCTGTAGTTCAAGCCTTGAGATTGAACCCCCTCCTTCAGAACTAGTTGGAGATAGGGATTACAATCTAGATGTGGGGAATTAGGATTATTTTTAGGAAAAATCCATTTTCCAAAATATGCAGTCATAAATATTATACAGCTAGTTCATGGACTTATTGAAGATTTCTGAGATAAGATTCTAAATTACACCTTCCCAAAGTAATGCCGTATTTCTGAATTGAGGTTTGGTGTGCGGGACAATAACATTCCCTTTTCTTGAACTCAGTGGCACTTTTCATGAAATACTCCAATATTTTCCCGAGAGATCATACTGCAATCTAGTGAATAAGCCATTTACCTAACTGGACATCTAAATTTCATGCCATCATCAATGACAGTTGAGGATTTCCTCAGTTTCAAAAAATTAAAAATAGAGCCTTTTCCCTTCCAAAATATCCTAAAGCGTTGTAATTTAAGCCTTTGTAGGATTCAGAGAGAGAATGGATTTAAAAGATGTCTTCCACAGCCTGAGTTACCAAAATACTAGACTAACAGATAAAATCCAGAAATTGGTCTAGTGCAAATGAAGTCTAGACTCCTTATTTCCATTGTGTTTCCTTCTACTGAAAGGGCCTGAAACAAAATGCCCAAGCCTTGTTTCATGTAAAATTAAACTTATTTTCAGTGTGAAGCTAATTTATTTATGTATCCATTTCAGCTGGGACACTCCCTTCCTCCCCAGATTCTTCCCCTCAGCCCACAAACTTACAGAAAACTAACATCCATCCCATAATCCTAGTGAGAGGCACCAGAGCTAAGAGCGGTTTTGTAGCTGCTCAGAAACTGTCAAAGTGAAATTGTTTTACAGCTTGCTGCTGCTTTGTCTCCAAGCTGACTTGGTTTCGTTCCCTGCTAGCCCATAGCATGTCAAACATGGTTTAACATGTTGTACTCAGCATTTTGTCTGTGTCTTCTGCTCATTCTCACTCCCTCACTGCCCTGTCATGCTGCAGTGTCAGATTTGCCATACAGTTCAATCCACAGGCTGTGGACACAATATTTTATGTGCAGTAGTGTGCACACCAACGCTATGTCAGTTCTAAGATCACACAGAAGGGCATTAGAATATTATTTTATCTTCACAGGTTTCAAATGATTGTTTCACAAGAAAAAACATACAAGGAAAATAGTCTACTCCTCTGAGGAGAGATTCCAGACCAAAAGGATCTGCGACACTGATTTGAGACAAACTGTTAATTATGCTTTTATTTTTAAAGAAAAGGATGAGTAGAGACTGAATAAGCTGGTCCCATCTGTGTTGTTCTTTCTTCTGTGTTCCTAGTGAATGGAATTTCATGTCCCAGTACTGTTAGAGGTCCTTAGGGTTCAGAGCACTTGTTTTTCCTTTGTGTTCACCATCATTTTAGATGTTAATTCTATACAACTTTTAATAAAAACCTCTGTGTTCCCTAGTAAACATAGCTGTTCAATACTGAACTGCAAGTTCAAAGAAATCAGTTGAGTACCTTCACTATTTTTTTCTCTCCGAAGAGACTCCTATTAAACTGGCAGTGATAGAATGATGGCACATCACTTGCATACATTTATTCAGTGAAAAGATCTGGCACACCATTTGGTGAGAAAGTAATTACAATCTATGTTAACACAATATGCATGGTATGTCACTGATTGAACACTGAGTTATGTTTAATGTCAGTCATTTCTGGATTTTTTTCTCCTTTACTGACTGCATATATTATAAAAGCACTGAGAAAAAAATAAAAATAAAATGAAAACACGATGGTAGAGATTTTCTTTTATTACATATTGTAGAAGCTTTGTGGGCTTTTTCTTCATACTACCCATTTGAAGGGAGGGGGAAAAATTGTTAACAATGATAATAAGTTAAGTTATATTTAATAATTTTGTTCTCAGAAGATTTAAACAACAAACACAATCCGAAGACATTATCCCAATGGAAGAGGCACTGTACTGAGAGGCACTCTGATACCTTTTGCTCCCCAACCACCATTTGTGGAATTCTTTGCAATAATTCTCTGCATCCTGGGATCAAGGCTGGAGTGGCACCATTATCAGGAGTTCAGAATACAAGATGAGAATTTCTCAGAACTGCTGGTTTCGTGCTTTGTCCTTAAAAATGTTTATTAAATATCTCTTTGTTAATAGGCACACTTTTAGCAGTGCCTGTTAGTTTAATGAAGAATATTTTATCTGGTTATTTCATGACAAGAAAAACATCACACCCACTATTTTGATGCTGAGTAAGTTTTCAAAGTAAAAATTTCAAATGATAGAAAAGAAAATCACCAAAAATGAAAGCACCCATCAGTTTTTTCTACTGAGACCTGGTTCATACTTGTTCATAACTGAGGGGAAGGTAAGTACTATGTACCTTTCCAATTTTCAGTGTCTTCAGAGACTGCGAGGTTATAGCTGTTTTCTTAATTATTATCAATACCTTTGTGGCCAGCTGATTCTCTGGGGATATGTGATGAGCTGAGATGTACGGAAAGGTAATGCCTTTTTTATCATTTAGAGGGTGTGGTGGTGTCCTGGTCTAACCCTATGCAGCCACCCACTGGTGAGATGAGGAGGCAAATCACAAAAAACAACAAACTTGTGGATCGAGATAAGAACAGCTTAATAATTGAAGCAAAGTCATAGGTAATAATAGTAATAACAGTAATAATAATAATAACAACTACTATTATGCTACTATAACAACTACTACTAGTAATTTTAAAAAAATTAAAAATTAAAAAATAAGAAATGAAAACCAAATTATACACACTTAATATTGCTCACCACCCTCAGACTGATATTCAGCCAATACCCAGGCAGTAGCTGGCCCTTCCAGTCAAATTAGCTCAGTTCGTATACTGGGCATGACATTCTGTGGTATGGAATATCCCTTTGACCAGCTCAGGACAGCTGTCTTACTTATGTTTCCCCCACCTTCTTGTGCTCTGGCAGACCATGGGGAACTGAAAAGTCCTTGATTTAGGGTAAGCACTGCTTAGCAACGAACAAAATGTCAATGTGTTGTCAACATTTATCTCATACTAAATGCAAAACTGCACTGTACCAGCTATGAGGAAGAAAATTGACTCTCTCCCAGTGGAAACTAGGACAGGTGGGCTGACCCTGGTTAGATGCCAGGTGCCCACCAAAGCCATTTTATCACTCCCCTCCTCAGCTGGGCAGGGGAGAGAAAATGTAACAAAAGGCTCATGGGTGAGGGCAGGGCAGGGAGAGATCACTCCCAATTATTGTCATGGTCGAAACAGACTTGACTTAGGGAAATCTGTTTAATTTATTACAAGTCAAGCCGAGGTAGGACAGTGAGAGATAAAATGAAATCTGAAAACACCTTCCCCTCACCTCTCCCTCCTTCTTGAGATAAGCTTAGTCCAAAATTCTCCGCCTCTTCCCCTCAGTGGTGCAGGGGCCAAGGAATGGCAACTGTGGTCAGTTCATCACATTGTGTCTGATGTTCCTTGCTCTGCAGGGAGATGACTCTTCACACTCTTTTCTCTGGCTGCAGTTCCTTCTCTTCTTATTTGTGTTATACCAGAGGCACTACCAGAGGCACTATTGCTGATGGGCTCAGCTCTGGCCAGCAGGTCTGTCTTGGAGCTGGGTGACATTGGCCTTACCAAACATAGTGGAAGCTTGTAGCCGCTTGTCACAGAAACCACCCTTGTAACCCGGCCACTACCAAAATCCTGCAACACAAAGCCAGTAAAATGGCAATGTTGTTTATGGCAACGTTCAGCAGAATATTTCTGAAATCTAATAAAATGGGATTTTTTTTGTCCCTATATGTGTTTTTTCTCCTGTAGACTAGATTTTGTTAGAAAACCATGCTTTGGTAACCAAGAAATTGTCTGATACTCAGTGCAAAATCCTTAATTCTTTAGGTTCTCCCAACGATCTGGCTTTTAAGCAACCAGCCCAATCCTCTACCACTTGAAAAGTCCTTCAAGAGTCCTTGGCCAGTTAGCATTTCTAGTTTTCCTGTATAATGAGATTTGTTTTATATCACTAAACTCCATATCCCTTAAGACAGTCTTATGGGATTGTCTTTTTTCTGTAACTGGGCTTTTTTCCAAATATCTAACAGTTAATTCTCAGACTTTCAGGAAAACAACTACTGAACATATTTTCCTAACAGTCCTGAGCATGTGCAGAACATGCAGTTAAACTGTCTGTACTTTCTTAATTTTCACATAACATATAGTTCATCCATTATGTAATCAGGACAGAAGTCCCAGTGTTGTGCCCAGGACAATCAAAATTCTTAAACTAAATTTGCTTGGTTTTCAGCAATTAAGAATGATGATTCATCCTGGTATTCAAAATCATGGTAATTCAACTGACAACGGTCATATCTCTACAAACTCAGAACCTCTAGGATTCTCATTAAATGTGAGGTATTTATCAGACTATTTAACTCTGGTATGAGCAAATTGTCTAGAGCTATATACATACATTGGGGTTTGCAATCACTGTTAAGAAATATGGAACATGAATTTGTGTGATATTTTGTGCACTTGTGTACAAGAACCTCGGGGTGCTGTGATTGACTGCCAATTGACCTTATCAGCAACATTACTGTTAAAAACTCCAGATCCTCTGATCTTGCTATTTATTAAAATTCTCACCATTTATTAGAAATGTGGGTGGAGAAGGCTGTCAAATTTGACTATTTGAGCATAACAAGCATCTTATCCTGACACACTGTATTAGCATTGTTGTTTTTGGAATGTTTATTTTCCTTCAACTCTTGCATTTCTTGTTCATACACTGCTGCTACGGTGTAGCATGTCACAGTAATATCTTCTGTCTTCCAGAACAGAACACATTTCAGAAAGGTGTGTCAAAACACCACAAATTCCAAGAACTAAGCAATTTAGGACCAAACACATTGGATTTACCTCTCTACTAAAATTGTACTTGCCTCCCTCATTCTGGGACCAGTAAGACACATGGTAGCTTTTCTCAGATTTTTTTTTTTCTTTCTTTTTTTTTTTTTAACTGTTTATCTATTATTTAGCTTTGATTTTAGAAATATAGAGTCTTGGTTGATGTCCAAGGCCATATTCAAGCTGACTGCTTGAAAATATTTGATGTAAAGCTCTGAATATTCAGTTTCTGGATGTGATGAGCTTCAGGGGATAATTACAAGACACCTAGCAAGAAACAAAGTAATTTATCTATATAATCACTGTCTGGAGCTCCATAAATCTCTTCTCTGCCATAGATACTGTAAATCTTTATTATTCTTAGACATATTACTGAATGAGAAATTTTTTGTTCTGTTTCCGTGGACATTAATGTACATCTGTACTGATCAGGAATGATTGAGATTTGGATATCTTGTCACAGTATGACATCAAATTGGCACAAAGTTTAGGAAAAAGAAATAAATGTATTTATTTCACGATCAAGTTGCATCCTAACAGCAGTGGAAGAGTCCAAAACTCAGAAAGTGCTATAGTGCTACTAGTGACTTATGTTTTAGCTAAACGTAAAAACTTACCTGTTTCATATTTTATTGACTAAGAGAGAAGTAGTATGCAAATAGGAGTTTGAAAGTTTTAGCAAAAATCATGTCCATAGTCTTCATTTTTAGAGCAAAGTTTTAGCTCACATACCTTGATTTTTTTTTTATAGTTTAATGGTTTTAATAGTTACTTTTTTTTCATACTTCTGTATTGATCTCTTAGCAAATCATACAGATTTTATCCTCAGCAAGGGTATTCTGAAACATCAGAATCTGTACAGAGAATATAGTTTTATTTTATCAATTATGATAAAATGGATTCAGATTCAAGGTGGAGCTTCCAAAAAGTCAAAGGTGATGTCTGTGGCACGTAATAGATTTGAATATTAATCTGTTTAAGCACAACAAAAAGTAGAATTCACACAGATGTTAAGCCACTACATTTTATCTTCATTAAAGTCGATGAAAGTCTCAGGTTCTGCAGCAGCCCCAGGTTATTGTTCATGAATGGTGCTGACACATTTCTCTGAGCAGCAAAATCTAAGCTATGAATAGTGAGATTAGACACATATTTATCTTTTAATGATTTCCAGATATCTAAAATGTGGATAGGAAGGGCAAAACTTGGAAAGAAGGTAGAAAAAAAGGGACACTGAATTCATAACTGAATAGAAACTACAGCTACAAAAGAGAAGATTTGGGTCATCAAGACTTATCGAGAATATGGGAGAGTATATGTGAAAGGAAAGGAATTTATAATGGATGGAGATGCTATATTGTAATATAATTTCAATTTATTTTAATTGCAAGGAATCCAGTCCAATGGTATTTTTTTTGCATTCAAGAATATAAAATATTTTAAAACATCTAGCTTTGTAATGGTTAGGTTCATTGCCATAAACCCTATGCAATTGCTCTATCCTACCCTCAATCTGTGCATATATTTGGGTTGTATTCTGTACTGTTATATTGAAATTAATAAGGGAGTTTAAAAACATTAGAAACACATATAAAAAATCGTTACTGAAAAGAGAAAATGTCAGAAATAAGGAGAAAATTTGCCAAGATAGGGGATTAACATTATGCTTGCGCACTTCACAGAAGAGCTGACAAAATGCTGAACTCAATTTCAAGGTGTTGATTATAATTTGTATTGTACAGAGGCTTGTAAGTGTGCATGCATATACCTTAGAAACACGTGTAGATACTTAATTAAAGGAATCAAGTGTGGTTGTGTAAATACACAGAAGTGGTAATTGCATTATGGTGTTATGTTTACCATCTACTTTAAAAGATTTATCTAGGTCTCCCTATGTTACTTCAATGCATGGTGCAAGAATGTACACACAGGTAAACAATCACAAAAAACAAAGGGATGAGGCGAGCAGCACCAGTGCTGGCATGCCAGCCAGGGTTGTGCGGCAGCAGTTTCCATAGGAGTTCCCATGGAAGAATAGACACAAAGGGTGCTGATGCCCTGCTGGCAAAGTGTCACCAGCACAAATCCAGTGGGGACTGACTGAGCTGAACTTAAGCCTGGAGAAAAGGAGACTTGGAGGGAACCTCTTGTTGTGTACAACTACCTGAGAAGAGGTTGTGGTGAGGCGGGAGTCAGACTCTTTTTCCTGAGTGAAAAGCAGTAAGATCAGAGTAAGTGGCCTTAAGTTGCACCAGGGCAGGTTTAGATTGCATATTAGAAAAAAAAATTCTTCACTGAAAGGGATGTCATTCCTTGGAACTGGGTCCCCAGAGAAGTGACTGAGTGACCATCCCTGGGGGTGTTTAAAAGGAGTGTAGATGTGGCACTTAAGTGCTGGGCTTAGCAGTGTTGGGCTAACAGCTGGACTTGATCTTGAACTTTTCCAGCATAACGATTCTATGATTCTAGTTTCATTCAAACTGTCTGCAGGACACAACACAACAAAGCAGGTGCACTTGTAAACAAGAGAACAATGTTGGCCCTTTTTTCTTTTAAGCAGTATAAGCATGTCAATACAGTCTGAACAGTATGTTAACGATTCAGGCTGTTCATTTAGAACCTAAAATAAAAAACAAAATCAAAAGTGGCTAAAATTCAAAGGTTTTTGCCTTACAATTTGTACAATTGTCAGGCTGAGAGTGTTGATACCGTCACAAGCTACAGGACAACTAAATAATTCTTTCATATTTTCCTTGCCATTGAAAAATGAAGGGGGATAAGATTGTATTACATTTGAGGTTTGGTTGTTGGTTTTTTTTTTAATATACAGATTTTATTCTACCATTCCTGTCGAAAGTTTGATTGTCTCAGCTAATACTCAGCTAATTTAACCACAGTGCTAAAACTGTCAGTGGTACCCTTTGTGCAGTAATTGAATGGTGCTAAGGAGCTTCATGACCTTTGAAAATGCCAGCTCCCAACCAGGACCCGATGTAAAGTCTTTGCAAGCACACACATCCTTCCACAAGGTGTAACTGCTGCAGCTGTCACACTGAATTTTTTCTAATGTCAAATTCAGTTTGTCCTGTGTTTGGTATTTCGAATTCTGTGCATACCAGTAGATGACAAGTCTTTTTATTTATTTCATTTGATGTTTTTTAGAGACTTAATCAAAACCATAGTTTTGGAAAGCTTTTATCTAAAGGGTGAAGGATAATGACTTCTTTCTGATTATCTACTGAGACTTATGGATTAATGGTCATCACCTGAAATGTCTGACATTTTCCATTTTCCATAGAATATTATTTCATCCGAAGAATTTCAGCATTTATTTTAGGAAAAAAAAAAACAAAAACATATAATGGAATAGGTTATCTGGCTCCTAAAATGGTTTCTATTCAGTTTAATGGTTTTTTAATGGAGGTCCTTGTAGACTAAGAGATGGAACAGTGTAAAAGATCAATTCATGGTCCTTATTTATTAGCATCATAAGCATATGTTTCTCCACATCACTTTATAACAAACCAATATTTCCACACAAAGAGTAAAACAGAAAATTACAAAAGATTATGAACCATAGATAAAAGGAAGTGATATTTCACACATGAGATTCTGAGCTCAATAAGAAGTGGTTTAGGTAGATCTCAGGAACACTGAAGGAGTCAATACCCATTCTTACATGTTGACACCTCTGACAGAGATTATGAATCACCCTTAAAAAAGAATGAAAGTAAGTATGCGTATTTAACGTAGCAAAATACATTATACAGAGAAATCTTCTGGCAGCATGTGAGGCAGCCTGTATCAGGAGACAGAAAAATATACAAAAGTAAACAGAGCTAGAGAAAAAAAAACTTCTGTTTTTCAAAATTCATAATAGTTTTGTTTTTACATTTAAAAATAGGAAAAATAATATTGAACAGAAATATATTTAATTTCACTCTTCTAGTTATTTGTTTGCTTGCCTTTATCCCAACCCATGAGTTTTCCGATTTTATTCTTAAAATTATCTTCCCCATCTCAGCAGATGGGAGTGAGCAAGTGGTTGTGTGATGCTTAGTGACCAAGTTGGGGTTAAACCACGACATATCCCAAGTGGAATTTAGTGGAGAATTAGAAAAATACAAGGAAAATTTCTGTTATCTTCTCTCCACACAACTCATTCTCTAAGTAAACAGCAAAAGGACTTTATGCATGGGATGTTCAGTGTTCTGAAGGCTGAGTAGGATCTCAGTTTTTGTTATGACCACAAGGTGGAATGCCAACCGCATTTCAAAAGCCTTTAGAATATCTTACAATCTATGCAAAAGTTTCTTAATTTTTCCCCACCTCAGCTCTGTTCAATTTTTATCTTGGAAACTACAGAATGGTTCTTGTTTACTGTTACTACCATATGACTTTTTGTATATATAAAATATCTATATATTTGCTCTTTAAAAGAAATGAAATTCATATTCTTTTAATATGCTACCTGTCAATGACTTAAGCTTGTTGATTCAGATCTTATTGGCAGCAGTACTGTTTTTTAAAAATATTAACATTCTCTGTTGGGCTATTCTGCAGACTGTCTACAGTCATGAACTCATGAAATCTTTTTCAGTTTGAAGAAAACCAACAAAGACTGTAAAGTGTTTAGAGAAACACTTTCAAGTTAGGAAAGTACGTGACCTTTATCTAAACAATCCATGCCACCCTCTAACAGTCAAAAATTCCTTTAGACCATCAGGTTTTTGGCTGAGATTTCTCAGTTATGTTGTCCTCAGCTGGATTAAAAACTCCTGTTTAAAATCTCCTTTAGACAACAGCTTGTATATCTTCTGTAATATCTCCATATTACACATATATTTTCTTACATTACAGGTACGATATATATAGGTAAAAATGTTTATTTCTTCAGTTTGAAGCTAAAAGACAAATTTATTGCTATATTTTTTGCCAGATTGCCTGTACATGTCCCTATCCTTGTATCTTATTTGTTGTACAAAAAATGTCATGCTGCAGACAGAAGAAAGGAACTGTACAACAAAGTTGTTCAGTGTCTGTTGTAAACTGAAACCTACAGGCAGAAAGACAAGATGGAAGGACCTGGCTTTGGGACTTCATTAATTTCATTTTCTGGCAACCCCCCACCAACATGTTGCATACATAAGCTTTTAGTCTGTACCATCTTCACAGAGATGTAGTAGGTATACTAAAATTATGAGCTGCTATGATAGCATGTATCCAGACGTTTGGCTGGAAATCATAAACAGAATATTCTCCTAGTTTCTGCTCTGTAACAATCAAAGTTACAGAACTAATGTTCTAACTAACTTGAGCACTAACGATGGAACTAACTTGAGCACTAAACCGCCTTTTCTGGTGCATAATAAGAACATGAATGTATCTCAAATCCAAGACTCACAATGATGCAAATCATTTATATTTTCTATCAGGAAGTTCTTTGAAGTTATTATCTGGTTTAATCTATATAAAAAACAAAAAGAAAAATTTAGCAGTTTTATATACGGAGACATATAAGCATCTGCTAGAACAAAAAGAAAATAATAACAATTTTGTGAACTAACATGGAAGCAAAAATTATTTATGCATGAAACAGTACAGGCCTGATCAAAAAACTTGATAAAGTTAACCTAAAAGCACTTATTGATTTAAGGGCCAGTCCCTTTGTTTAAATAAGTAGTACTCTCACAGTTTTTCTACTAGCCTTTGAAAGGTACTTTGCATGTTGCTTATCAGAAAGGCTGATGTATTAAAATTACTGGACATTAGAATTTAGTTTGTAATATTTTATGAACAGCAAAATGTTGCATCACAGCTACTTCTTCATAAATGTCACACTTTATTTGCCTGCAATAAAATGCAAATTATGCTTTCTGGGTCTATATGTTTTCATGGTGACATCTGGGAATTTAGTAAACTGTAAAATGGAATTCTGCTTCTATTATTTTGCCAAGAGACTATTGTTTTGATATTTACCACTGCAGTGTTTGAATTCTTGTGTGCTGGACATCAGACATCATCTCCAGGGAGAAAAAAGAATATTTTTAAGAGAAGACTTGTATATTTCAGAACATTTTAGAAAGAAATTTGCATTTCTCCATCTCCTCAGAGACCATTTTCTGTAAAACTTACCTGGAAATCAAGAATGTCTTCCGAACAGAGTCACATTGTTCCGCTAGCGGTCTGAAAGCCATAGAGCTGAGAATGAAAGTATAAATTATCTGATTAAAGGGATTCTCCCTGTGGAGCACATAGGTAAACATCATACTCCTGAGAATTTCTTCAGAGGTGACTGCTGAGGTAAAATGCCTGCTATTGAAGATTTAGTTTCTTTGAACTTGATTTTCCTTGAAATATTGTTTCTCCCTCACAAGCTTAGACTGGTACAATTTTACCCTGATTCTTACTTCAATCTCTGTTTTACAGACCTGACCTAGTTTTAAACAATAAAAAATTAAAAGTAATCCTCTATGAGTACATCTGCAAGTAACATTAAATCCAGTATATTCAAGTTATATAAGAATTTAAAGTTGTTGGATTTGGGCCTCCAGGTGACATTAACTGATGCACGACTACTGGCTGGTGGTGGGCTCCCTAGTTCTGCTCTTTTGTACTGGGGTCAGGAAAAAAAGAATTAAAATTTCCAAAGTTTCCAAAACCACACCTTAAAAGATGGTGGGGAAAATAAAATGTTAGTGACAAAAGGCACACATGATAATTGCTCTGTGCTGCATATCTAAAATTTTTGAAAATAAAAGCCCAGACTTTGAGTTACAAGGCACAAGAATGCTACATTTTAGGGTTTTCTTTAAAAAGGCATGTTTTCAGTAATTTTAAATTACAAATATTGTTATTGAAACAGATGGCATCCATTGTACTTTTAGTACCCTTTTTCTAGAAGTAATTTTCCACAATAAGGTATCTGTCTTCAATATTATAGTAAGTAATTTTAACAGTAGACTCTCATATAAATAATTTCTGATTTTTTTGCAGGGCTCCAAGAGGTTTGACAAATTTTTTGCTTGCTTTCTCATCAAACTCTATTTCAAAATTAACCTCTACACAAGTTACACATCTAAGATTAAAAAAAGTCTTCCAATTCTAGCTTTAGACAGACAGTTTCCTGAAGATACCAGTGCTCAGCCCTGAATAAGACAAAGGCCAGTGCTAATATGAGTTCATGAACATGAAATAAAAATGCAGCAAAACCCAAAACCAATGCACTAAAGGAGGCATTGTAAAATCTCCTGTCACCTATGTCATGATTTTAACTTCAGATCAGGTAAAAATGCATGTAGATGGGCTGTCAGCGCGGATGATAAAGATGATGCTCCTCTTTTCTTACAGTGCCTCATCACTATCACATTTACTATATGTGACCTGATACTGTCTGCTAAGAATTAATCTTGCTCTACAATGAAAAGTCATTTGCTGTTACCCATTTTCACAAGAGTCTTAATCATTAGCATAGGTACACCAGATTAATCAGTGTTCATGTTATGCTGCAGAAAGCATCAGACAGTGGTGTACAGCCAAGGGTAATTCTTTTTCCAGACACTTATTTGCTTGTTTTTTTCTTTTTGTACCTTTAAGACATGAAGTTTTCTGAGTTCTGAGTACAGTCGTAGTATATTATTTTGGAATGACATGTGTCCAGTTGAATTATCATTTGCATGTGTCAGATAAAGCTTATGTATTAGTACCATCTAACTCAAATTCCTAATTTTTTTCTGTAGTTCACTGAAAAGGAGGGGGCATAGTCAACTTATATTTCAGTTCTAAGTCTGAACTTAGACTGGACTGACTGAAATTAGCTAGGGAACATAAACCCTATGGCTTTTAAACTTTTCTGAACATCCAGACAATATTGTTTTACTTGATTGCTTTTGGTTTCTGTAAAGTGAACAAAACATGAACATTGTGTGATTATTCAAAGTGTAAGCCCCCTTATACTGCTCTGTCAGTTGGCCTTAGCTGAGATTTAAGAGAGAAAACACAGTCAGACAACTAAGCCACTTTCTTTGCAACAACTCCACTGAACAAGCCAGAGGTAAGGCATTATAAGGACGAATGCAAATTTTCTTAAGTAGATAAACTGGTCATTATGTTTGAACGCAGCTCATTGTGTATTTAGTGAGTTTTACTGCTATACTGGGGAGAGAAGGAAAAGAAAACGAAGAAGACGACAGAGGAAAAACACAATAATTTAGCTGCCTTTTTTGTTCTTATTTTCTTTCTTTTTAATTGGGGTGGGGAGGGGGGGGAGAAAGACATGAAAAAAAATTGCAAACACAAGTAGTAATTAATGTAAAACCATGTCCACAATGTCAATGTACTTCAAAATCTAAGTTGGAAGGACAAGGTTTTTAAAACTAAAGAATAGCTGCACTCATGTCCATTTTAGCTGTAAGCATATACTCACCTGTATAGTTTCTTGATTGAAAGAAACTACTTTCAGGCTGGCTAATGAAAAGCACCAGCAGCATGGCATAGGTCACCACCAGTATGATGTATGTTCAAACTTCCTGACCTGGTGGTAATCTCTCATTGCAATCTTCAGCAGCAGAGAGAGATCCGGCAAACTGGCTTCCCGTCTTTCCTCTTTTAACTGTTAGAATTGATAAGACAATTGCAAAATCTATAGTAATAATAAATTACTCGACTGTTTTTCCAGTAAATACCTCCTCCAGTATTCCAAAAAGTCAATTAAAGTGTTCATCCATGCCTTATATGCTCACACAGAGGCAAATGTATACAAATGCACAAATGCACCTCAGTGAGCAGCCTAAGGACTTCAGACAGCATGCAGGATCTTTCTTTCTTTGCCCTCCTTTTTTTATTTTAATGAGTCTAAAACACAGATAGGGGGAAGCTAGACAGCTTTTCCAGCCTTGTCTTTGTCTTGAGTGACAAGTGATATATAAAAACCTGCTGAATAGTTTTAATTATGTTAAAGTATTTTCTATTTCTTGCCAAACATAATCTGCTCTACTTCTACCACCTTTTTAATCAGTTCCAGTGTACATGAATAGAACTTTGTTAGTACTCAATTTTAGGTAGTTATAAATGTCCTGAAATAAATATATATAGCTATGAAAATGTTGCATGGGTCTGATTTTACAGTATTACCCATGTATCTGCCCTAAAAATATACTTCTTTAATTTGAAAAGTAAATTAAATAACATTGTTATGACTTAGAAAGGAAGGAACAAGTACAAAAGAGTATCAGTTTGTCATTCTTTTAACGATTTTTGTCCTTCAATAAAGAGAGAACAATTAATCTTGTCTGAATAAAAAAAAAAAAGGCAAACTTACTAAAAGAGTTGTCAGTGCAATATGACAGAAACTATTACAGCATCTGTGTTACTCTGTTTAACACACACCAGTGAAAGGCTGCAATAGAGTTTCATTTGTCATTTATCACTGGACTGGCCCCAAGCAGTCTTAATGATTTTAGTGTGAACACAAAATTGATAAAGGCTACTGTAAGAAGGATTTTTTTTTTAAACTTGCTTTCTTAAGTGATTTTCTAACTGTTGCATATTATATACTGTAAGGTTTCATTTGAATAAGATTTCTATGCATAAATGATAAAATGAAAATAATACGCATATTTTAGCTGAAATTAGATATATCACCCTAAAATAGATGAAATGAAAATATAATATCAATAATTATTTGTTTACAGAAATTATTTATAATCAGTTTAAAAGCATAAAAGCAAAGGAAGTGTGTGGTGGAAATGGAAGAGTAAAGCTACATTAAAAATTATTTCTGAAGGTTTATGGATGTGTTCAATTGCTTATGGTGAAAATTTGGAAACTGTCTTTATGATACTGACAGGAGTGTAAAACTGGCACACACAAGTCATAACTGCAAATGTCAACCTTTAACCTTCTGAGCTGAAATTACTTCAAAGTATTCACTTGACCAAGGCATAACCTGAAAGCTAAGTGGGTTGAGATCATTCTGCCTCTGATGACCTAAAAGGCACATGTGGGTCATGCTTCAGCACTCAGTTGTTAGTAAAGCTTCTTAGCACACATGAAACTGTGGGCACTGAAATCTTTATCTCAAAAAGAATTTTTAAAATTCCCCAGACTGGCTGAGTTTCTCTGGCTCATTTGCTCTGCTTCCTTGCTCTGTGCAGAGAGAGAAAGATAAGTAGAATTCATGCAGAACTGTACTATGTTATCAAGGAAAAAGTGACTCCCTGGGACAGACAGTATACATTCCTTTATGGTTTTAAAAGCCAACTTCATTTTTTGCACTCAGAAAAGATCCCCTGCCACAGCATAGCCCCCATTAACCCCTCTATTTCACAGAGCACTTATGCGTGGGGAGAGCAGGGCCTGGAAGGAAGACCTGAGTATGACCTAAGGCAAGTGAAATTATTTTCTCTGTTATATGAGACTGTTCTGGTGTTTGCTTCTTATGTTACTGATGCTTTGAGCTGTATTAAATTATACTGTTTGCTCACTGACCTCTTAGGGAAGGCAGGTAGAAGCAAGAGCCTGAGGTATGTATGGGTGGCAGAATAGAGAAATCTCAGTTTGTGACTGTAAACCTGCAGGAATTTTGGTGCCATTTTCTGTGTAACACCAGAGCATGAGCCTTTTAACATGACACCAAGTTAAAAGGCATTTGCACATCTAAAACAGCATTTCTCCTTCCTGGGGAAGTAAGAGTGGGGCTGTTAACGGGTTCTTCGGGAAACAGTGGGTTAATTCCTTCCAGAGGTTCAACTGCATTTGAGCTAAGTTCTGGTTTTCATACAAGCAAGATAACTTTGGCTCAACCCTTTGAGGAAATGCTCAATTGTGAGAAAGGACTGTGAAGTCTAGAGATCTGAGATACCCAAATAAGAAGTTTAAGACTGCAGAAAGAGATAATACTGTTGAGACAGCAATAGTTACCTGCACAAGGATTCAAGAGCAAAATCACAGACATGAAAAGGTAAAAAATCCTAACAAAAAACCAGGGAGTCATTAGATGGCAAATCAGAAACAGTGAGGATGAGCTCTTTCCAAGGAGGAATGGAAGCTGACCCTTCCTAACAGTCTGATGATTGCTTGGACGCCAAAGACTCATCTTTAATATTAATGGTTACTATAATAGCTCATTAGCTCTAACTACCCATTCTGTGATTTAGCCATTAAATAATTGCTTTGCAATTTAAGCCATGTATATCCTTGCAGAGGTACTTTGCTCATATTGAATGTCTCTGCACAAAGTGACTTGGACAGGAAGTGGTACAATGATCATACATCAGCCTAAGTGGGAGAAGCAAAAAGGGAAGGAGTATTCAGAGTTGTCGCGATCTATCAAAATCTGATATAGCTGAAAACAGCACTTAGAAAAGTATCACATATACTCTGCGTGCATGCATTATCTAGCACTCCTTCACCCAACTGGCCTTTGTGCACCTGGCCTGAAAGAGATGAGCTTCTTTGTAGTTTCTTCTTTTTCTGGCAAAGAAGGCAATTTAATGATAAGCTGATTGAAGGAGGGTTTGACAAAGGAAATAATGAAACAACTGTCAGTAGTATTGAACAGTGTTACAAAGGGTAAGGTCTATTTCAGCTTGGGAGTTTTGTCTTGGACGTTAGGAGAAAAGCTCTGTCATGTACACCTGGAAAGTAGTGCAGGACTGTAACAAGCTATGCACAGATGCTGCAGGATCATGGTCCTTGAAGTTTTCCAGGATTTGGTCAGACAAAGCCTTGCCTGACTTGACCAAGTGCTGGACTTCAGCTCTTTTGAGATGAAGGTCAGGCAAGATGTCCTCCAAGATCCCTTCTCACCAGCAATTCTATGAAAAACTATACAGGTAAATTGAGTGAAAAATATCAGTTGTCTTTTGCACAGAATGCAAGGACAGATTTTAAGTAGTATTACTGCTCTTCTAGTTATCTGCACATGTGTTTTGATGTTGATTGCTGTCTACCAACTTGCAGATCAGAACGAAAGCTTGGAAAGGACACTGCTGGCATAAGCCATTTCTGATCTGAATCTCTCCTAGCGGTCAGGATTTCACAGCATGTATATTAGACTTAGCCTTTCTACCCCACCCTCTGTTGTATATTAACGTCCTTCATGCCTTAATCCTTTCTGACTTTATTCTGTGCTTCCAAATCAAATAATAACAGAAGAATGTTAGCTTTGAAACACACTGATTTCTAAATTATTTCCACACCACAGAAGCTTAACCTGAATGTCACAGTGTAACTGCAGTCAAGAAAAATAGGTATGACTGTATCTATTTGAAATTTGAATCTTCCCTTTAGGAATATCGCTGGTAATTGAGGGAATATTAAGAGGCAAAGTCTTTCAGACATGATTCACAATTCATAATAAAAGTGTTCATACAGTAATTTCAATTTACCATTTATTATCTTCACACTTAGAGTTGGCCCTGAACAATAAAATGAAGGGTTACTAACCGTACGCTTCTTTCTTTCTACTAGTACAAATTCTCAAGTATTCAGCTCAAAAACCCTACTAAAGAAGAACTTAAAGAGATATTGAGAATTTACTTGCTCTAAGACAAGCAGGACATTGTCATGAGGAATATGAAGTTCCACTATTGTGCATCCCCTTGTTTCAAAACACATGCAGCAAGGGAAAAACAAAATCTAAAATCCCATCTTTATGCAAAATATTTAACAGATTAAAGAACTTCTAGAACTGTGAATCACAGTTACCCTTGTTATTTCATTTGGGTTGCCACCATTCTTCTTTTTAAAAGGGGGTTTATTAATTTTACTAATCTTACTAAAGCTGATGAGTGTGTCATTCACATGGACATGCATATTCCATACACCCTGAAAACTGATAAGCAAGTATATAAATGATTAACAAGAAAACTGATTCACAATAAATTCTGAGTCAAACTGAGTTTGGACTGTGTTTTAATGACAATTCAGTGTAGACTCTATGACAAATATGTTGAAGAAAATATCTATGGCAATCTAATTATAATGAAAATATACAGTGCATAATTTCGTAGTATTCATAAATACACTATAAACTTGTTCAAGCATCAAATTTTACCCAAAGTCTCAGAATTTTAGTGATTAAAAATAAAGAAAATGTTGTGAATTGATTTTTTTTTTAATTAGAGGATTGTCTCATTTAATTGCATTTTCCTCTGTTGCTTAACTATTTAACTTAAAACTTTGTTCAAAACAGTGGTATAAGCTTCCCCTAAATTCATTTTTCTTTTCTAAATTACATTCAAGACAACATTATAGTCTTGGAAACTGAATCAGAACAGTTCAGTAGAATTTAGCAGCTTAGTTATGGATCTTGGTTACTTAGTAAATGAAAATCCTGAGCAGGAAGGTGTCGTAAAACTTCCCTCATTTTCATCCATGCTCATAGAGCTCCATAAATAGATAAATAAAGACATAGTTAAGGGACAATGCAAAATACTCCTAAAAGGTCAATCTAAGGGCCATCCTTGGAGTTTACATTTTAGGCTGTGTGAAGAAAATTCAGTCAAGGCCTCACCAGTGCACAAAGCAGGGAACAAGGAAAACAAAGCTCCACTCACTTTTCAACCCAGTAGAGAGAGAAGACCTCCAAGCCACATTTTTTCCCCCATGTGCCTCATATCCCTATTCCCATCCTCATTCCAGTGACATTTACTTGAAGTGAAGGATGAGAAAATCACAGGTCACGAAAAAAAGAAATAATGGTCCCTTCTATGCCTACTCTCCTTTTGTCCTTATGGTACATCTGTGACTCTGGCAGCTAGAGACCTGCTGGTCTGGATGATACATTCCTGGTGTTGTAGAAAGCCAGAGGAATGGTTGACTGGCTTAAAACAACAAGGTGGGAAAATTGTGGGGGAACAGGGCAAGCCCTGTCTAGGTGGGACCATGCACTTCTCCCCCCAACAACCTCCTTGAACCTTGTCGCACTCCGCTCACAGTGAATCCATATGTGAGAAGTCAACTGCCAGTCAGCACTGTAATGGGAGCAGTCGACCCTTGCCTCTTCCTCCCCCTTTTCCTCCCCCTATCTCCTTCTCCCTACCTCTGCACTTCCACCCCTCTCCACTCTCCTCTTACCTTCTCAACATGTATTTTAAGCCTGACCAAAAAATCCAGTCAAAGCCTTGCCAGGTGCCTTATTCTTTCTGGATGTTCTAAAGTTTGCAAGTAAAAGCTGTTTTTTACTGAACCTCCTCAGAACTCTGCTGCTTGTTCTGTGCATGACCGAGGGTATATCCAGCTGCCTTCCCCTGTACCTGCCAAGCAGGATGGGATATTTCAAGTGTTGTCCTACCTTCACTGAATAACTTAGGACTGAACTGTACTTGAAAGGAGCAGACTTGCAATTACTTCTGCTGATGTGTCCCTTAAAACAGAAATGTCTATCAGTATCATTAACATAGCAAGTGATGTGTGTTTTATTTGCAACACAGCCATATTCACTGGAGAGCAGCTTTTGAAATTAAAATATCAACTGGTGATTACCTGAAAGAGAAAAAATTACTGCTCATAATGAGAAGTCAAAGGGATTAGTTTCTGACAGGTAAGTTCCTAGTGGAGGGGGAATAAAAATTATTTTCTCCACTTTCATTTGTGAAGTGGAACATCTCAATAACATAGCAATTCCTTTCCTTGTCCTATGCGCACGGAAATGTTGCTGCAGAACTTAAAGAGATAGGTAAGCACTCCTAAGAAAATAATTAAATGCTAATAATCAAGAAAAAACAGTTCTATGGATGGCCACTTTCATAAACCTTACCCATTAGGCTTCTGAAATATCCGTATCAACTTATCCATATCAACAGAAGTATCCATATCAACAGAAGTATCCATATCAACGTTCAGTTCAGACTGTGTATACCCACCAGACTGTACCTGTATTGCCTGTTAGCACCACAGAATGCTGCTGCAAACTCCTTGCCAGCCTTTAATATCACTGAAACAATGTTGGAACCTCCAAGACTAGGACATACCAGGATTCCATAGAAATGTTGAAAGACAATTATAAATTAGTTAAAAAGAAAATTATAAATAAGTAAAAAAAAAAAGAAAAAAAAAAAGGAAAAACTTGTAACTTTTAAAAGACTAGTTTAAAACTGCCTTTAAACCTTAAACTTTAATCTTACTCATGGGAATCGGCTACAATTTCTGTTCCCTGGTGATTATTTCTGTTCCACTGAAGTATTGGTTGTTGACATCTGTTCTGAGCATGCAGAAAACTTTATTTTGTTTAGGTACTAGCCAGCCACAGAGAGCAAGAGAGTTCTTAGTAAGCAGAATGGGGAACATTCTGAGGAAAATATATCCAAGGGAAAAAAAATGATGACTGAAAGGTGAGCATGTAGTCTGAGACATTGATGACTAGGAATGAATTCAATATGATGGGAACGAGAGGAAGAAAGGTGGGCAAAGTGGTTGGAGGGGGTTCTTCCTGAATGTTACTAAAGCAGTACTCCTGTTGTCATACAGAGATGTTGCATCACACATGTTAATAGTTCAGTTTCAGAGGGAGAAGAAAGTTAAAGGAAATCATCAGGATATCACAATTCAGAGATGACATTTCTGTAACTGAGGCATGAAAGGGAGAAATACTACTGGTAATATCTTTTTACTTTCAGTATTGAAGTGGCCATATCCCCACTTCTATGTAGCTGGTTAGAAAAAAGGGAGGCTTGGAGAACTCTCTGGTTTAAGCCTGGCAAAACTCTCAAATTCATTTCCCAAGCTGCCTGACAATATTTTGTGATCACTTCCCCCAAAACACATTCATGAATATATAAAACATTATCTGACAAAATGTTTCCAAGTCTCTCAATCCTGCTACTGAAGAAAACAAAATAATCCTATTAAATGTTTTCTGTCTGCCCTTATTGTTGTACAGCAACACAGTTCTCAAGCAATACCATTTTCTCCCAACTCTGTAATAAGCCATTACCAGCTTTTGTGCGGCTGCCACTGTTGCTGACTGACTTTTGTACAAAAGAGTCATTGCCAATTTACTGTTTTGCCCTGCATTTCCCAGGACAAGAGCCCTCACAATGAAAAGATTCTGAGCCTGGTCACCCAAGCCTGTCCCAGGTCATCTCAGAAGCTGGCCTATTTGCAATAAATGACTACAACATCTGAAAATCCATTACCAACCTATGGAAACTTTGGGGAGTTAAGAGAGTTGAATTCAGGTCTGCACTAAATCAGAAGAAAAACCAAATGGCACATAACCTGAGGAATTAGTTGTTTTATTTAATTATTGCTGAGACATGAAGGTGCAGAATGAGAAGATGGTGCATTGTGAATCTAAAGGACTTCATGAGTATCTAAATCAGTGAGATTACCCTCAGTGCTTCACCTTTCACAAATACTCATCATGCCTTAATTGCTTCTCCATTTTACTAAACTGTTCTCCCCTTTTTAATGGATTGGAAAAAAGGTAACATATTTTGAAAGACCCCTTGCCAGCCTGCCTTAAGCTTCAAAAAAGCTACAAAAAAGAAACCCCACATTTTATCTGTGTTACTCTAAAACTTAGTTTTGACCGTACGATTCATATTCTTGTTACACTATTTGCATTATGAATGTCATCTGCCTTGGTGGAATTAGGGTGTCTAAAACTAGAGAGACTGTGAAGTAGCACGGCAAAAATGTTGGCTGAAAATAAAATATATAGCTGTCATTTGATATATATTAATGATTTAAATTAATTTAAAATCACATTTCAAGCGTCTAGCTACAACTCAGTGGGTATGTAGCTTACTTGATTCAGGGAGTTAAAACTCTGACTTGTTGCAATTATGGCAGCACAGGCAATTTTATCGTTTTTTTTTAAGCAAAAAAACTCCAGTTCTTGAGGCTTTCAGCAGATAACTAGGAAATGTACAGGAACAGAAAAAAAAATAATGGAGGGCTTGATAGTATATTGTTGTGGTTTGCAGGAGGGAAGAGAGAACAGAAAAACCCAATGATGCATTAATGACAGCTCCACTGCACAGCCTGTAAATGTCCTGCCTATCAGCCAAAATAAGACCCACAAGACAGGAGCAGAAGGTAAGCACATCGTTTGTGATTATAGTTCACCTGTAAATCTTTTGGAAGAACTGAATTCATACAGTCACAAATGTTTAGAGAAAGACAGTATTTCTACAATGAACACTGCAAAGATGGAGGGAGTGGTGTGTGCATATTAACTCTAAATTAACCTTCTTGGGACTAGAAGCAGCCTAGCTGTAAAGCACTGATCATTGCCTAGACAAATTTACCTTGTTTCTAAAGTAACTAAGCTCCTTCATAACAAGTCAGAAATGTAAACTGTAAAATTGTGTAGAGAGAGTATTCTGAGGACATCATCATTTGAGTCATGTCTTTTATTTTTATCTTCCTTATTGCTCCCGGTCTCTTACTCAGTTACTCTGAAAGTGGATCTAGAAAACAGACTTATTTCTTCTCAGCATATATCACAGCACTGAGTTATGAACAGGCAAGTGACCATTTCTTATGTCATTTTTGTAATACAATGCATAGAACCTCTCAGGTTAAAGCAATGTTGCCCAGGGGATGCATCTAATTGTTAACAATTCATTTAATAGTAGCTAAGCACATGTTAAATGGTACACTTTCACCCATGTCCTTTGCCTTTATTCCTATAGGCAAGAACAGATATTAAGATTCTGAAGCACTTGTACTCAACACATTCTAAAATTAATACATTATATTAGAGAACATATTTGGGGTTTAGACAATTTTAGAACAATATCTAATTTTACTTGTTTCTAAGCCTTCTGAAGTTTATCTTACATTACTTATTCCGATAAGTATTTTAGCTTTAGGCAGCTTACCAGTAAATTTCATTAGTTGTGAAAGAGTGATCAAAGACAACAGTTAACCTGTTTATATGGTCTGATTGAAGATGGCAAAATATTTTGATTCTGATGGAATAGGAATAGGTCAGTTCCTAACAAATTTGTAGCTGGTGAGAATTAAAATGTAAGTTAGGACAGACCAAAATATATTCACTTTGCATTCAGTCAATAAATGTTGCCTAAAATCTTATCTAATTTATGATGGCATGGCTGATAATTAAGAATAAGAAAAATTGAATGAAGAATATAATGGGAGACATGTAACCAAGACAATGACTAATACCAACAATGAATTCAACAAACAGATAGTCATACATAGATTGAACCATCATAACTGTGACTGGACTTAGGCAGAAGATCAAAAACTGAGCTATAATTTTTTCTCTCATTGAGATTCTTTGTGATGTACCTGTGGCTCAGGACATTGCAATGACATTATTGAGGAGGTAGAGTTCTTCCATGTGTATAGGTATGTCTGTGCTTGTAGTTCTCTCATACACACAGTCATTCAAAACCAGTCACGCAGGAGTGAAAATGGTGCAAGCTACACATGGTATTCTGGCTTTTCATTAGGTTCCTGCACTTTTGAAAATTTCTTTACTGTCCATTGTCACAAATTTATTTTAATATACAACACAATTTAATCAGAACTGTAAATATAAATAGGTGTTTTTTATCAAATTTGATGTTAGTTTCTTTATTTCTGAGTGTTTCTATTATGTGGTATCTTTTCCTTCAAGAAATGGCAATTTCGCACTTACTCTTTTTTTAAAAAATCACTGAGATATGTTTAGTTGTTTTATTCTATTTCTGTAATTATCTCATCACTCCTTAAAAACTGGTATTTAGGACATTGGTTTTTACATTTTTTAATATCATTTTTCTTTAGGGGAGATGAAACAAAAGTTTGAAAGAGAAAGACAGCATTAAACATTTTAGCAAGTCTCAAAATGCAAGTAAAAAAAAAAATAGATTCTTTAGAGTTCTGTCTTGTGGGGAACAGAAAAATTATGCTGCTTTTTTGCATAAAAGGAGACATTGAATACATTGTTAGCTGAATAACAAGATGATATAGTCTTGGTATGTGTTAATCTGTTGGTACACAATGTTGTTTCTACTTGGAGAACATTTTGATAAAATATGTATGAGGTCAGGTTGTTCTGGTAGTAAGTGTTTTGATAGTAAGGAGCAGAAAATGGAGAAAGTAGATCAGGCTTTCACTGAGCAAGGAGCAAGAAAGAAAAAAGAGCAAGGAGAAAGAAAAGGAAAAAACGGGAAAAAGGGAATCATACTCTATTGTAAAAAAAAAAAAAAGAAATTATGTGCAGAGACATAAATATGAGGGGATGAGTTATAAGAAGGGAGTAAAGGATACAGAAAATAGCAAGGGACAAAAATATGACGTTCAATTAAGTTATCAGAGTACACACTGAAGCAGCAAAACTGAAGATATGAACAAATATATCAAGTGGGGTTTCCTCAGTTTTCTGGTCTTTGATGGGAAGTAGTTCTGTATGTGCAAGGAAGTGGAATATTGAAAATTATAAGTTTGTCAAAACAAGCTTTTAAAGGAAAAAAAAAAGATTAAAAAGTCAAGACATAAAAAAATAGTGAATTATAAAGGGAATCAGTCAAAGACAGGAGTGAATTGAAAGAAAACAGAAAGGGCAGTGAAGCTGGTGAAGGGTCCAGACAATAAATTGTGTGAGAGCATGGAGGGAGCTGGGGCTGGTTTTAGCCTGGGGAGGAGGAGGCTCAGAGGAGATCTTCTTGCTCTCTACAACCCCCTGAGAGGAAGGTGAGGCCAAGTGGGGGTCAGCCTCTTCTCTCACCATCTGGTGACAGGACAAGAGGAAATGGTGCCAAGCTGCTCCAGGAGAGGTTCAGGTTGGACATCAGGAAGAATTTCTTCACTGAAAGGGTGGTTGAATGTTGGAACAGGCTGCCCAGGTAAGTGGTGGCGTCACCACCCCTGGAACTGTTCAAGAAATTACTGGATGTGGCACTTAGTGCTATGGTTTAGTTGATGTGATGGTGTTGGGTCAAAGGTTGCACTCAATGATTTTAAAGGTCTTATCCAACATTAATGATTCTATGATTCTATGAAAAGAAGTCATCACTACCATTGTATTAAACCCAAAACCAATGAGAAACCAAGTGAAATTAAAGTCTGTCTAAAACCACACTTTAAATGTGTAGGTGACTGGGTTTCAGGATAGTCTTTCCATTTTCACAGTTGCCACATTGGCACCTTTTAGTAAAAGGAAAGGTTACAAAATAAATTATGTAACTTTTAAAGCTTGGATGGAAATATTTTATGACAATCTGATTTTTGCTTTCCTTAGCAAAAGCTTTTAAAAAATGTCCCTGGCAAAACAACAAAACAAAAAGTGATTCAAAAGATAACTCAGCGTGTAATGCAGAAAGAATTTATCTTAATGCAGAAAGAAAGACCAAGCAATGTTTAATGAAGATGAGGTCAAGTGTACACTCCTGTTGGACTGTAGAAAAGCTAAAAGAAGACAGAACTAAGAGGTACACAACTAGTGATGCTACAACAGAGATGGTAAACTGACCATATGCCAGGTTGAGTAAAGAATAAGGAAATGCATGAGAGAGTGTCAGTATGAAGCAGAGTTGATTGAAGGAGAAAAAGGAAATATAGAACATTTTACAGGAGGAGAAGGCCAAGTGGTGGGGTAGAAAGTGAAATAAATTTAAGCAAATAGAACAAGATGAAGGAACTTCACTAACTCTGGGCAATGTGAATGAAAAAATAAGATCTTTGAAAAGAGGAGTAACTATTGCCCTGTTTGCATTAAGGCTTTCTTATGACTTTCTCGTGTTTCAACAAGTGGAACTTTTCAAAAAGATGCAGCTTTGGTGGTGCTTCAAAATTATGGGACTTACAGTCAGATAGAAATTCTACCATACACCTCCTGTGTGACTTTAGGCAAGAAATTTCACTGTAGAAGCTCCATGTGAAATATTATTATATGCTATGAAATGCTGTAAGATTCTTAGAATGAGGATGAAATAAGAGTGCAATATCATTTATTGTATTTTGCTGTTTCATGGAGGCTGTGAAGGACTGTTTAGCAGTATTAATTCTTGCTTTCAAAAGAGTTCATTCGTTGGCCTCATAATGTGGAAACAGATGTAGGTGGGACAAATTGGCAGTAGAGCTAGTCACAAGGAACAATTATCACATTTGAAAGTGTAAACATAGGATAATTAACACAAATTTTGCCAGACACTATACTTATTGGTTGGAAATCAGCAATTCGATTCTTGCCCATAAAAGGAAAAACTTGGAAGTCAACAACATAGGTATTGTATTGCAAGGTACATATTCCCAAAGAGCTAAGGACCACAATTTTCTCATATTTATATTACAGTAATTTAAACAATACTTATGACAAAAATAAACCATAGTTTTACCTTAACCTCACTAAACCAGGATTTACTGTCCTGTTTATCCTTTCCTCTTTTCATAGCCACAAACAACTCAAGAATTTTGAAAACTGGCAACTGACTTTCAAGTTTTGAAGAAGCCTATCCTAAGAAGAGATTTAGTATCTAATTCCGTAAGAATAGAGAGGATACATCTACATCAGCTTTGACTGAAATAAGTCCATGCAAAATTGACTGCATTTCCAATATGTTTTACCCAATTCTTTTAAATCAGTGTTAATAATATAAAGAAGAAGAATTTATTTGTAAAATGCATATGTTCACTTTGTACCTAGGAGACCATAATATATCGTACATGTGTGACTGCTGCATTTTTTGGTGCCCCTTTGTCCTATCACTGACCTTATAAATATGTATTCATATCTATTCAGTACTAAGCACTTGTGATCGGAATTAGTATTAGTGCATATTTAGAACTGATTAAACAAGTGAAAAAATTAGAGATGTTTGTTATAAAGACAATAACATAAAAGGGACTTCAGCTCTAAGGCAGAAATATTCAGTGGCTTGGGATGAAAACCCACACCTTGTAGGTATTTTTAGAATTATGCTAATTTGGCAGTTAGCTAATTTTTCCTGCATCTATAGTTTAATAATGCAACAAGTAAACATTCTGATTAGAAATATATAATGATCTATACCTCTTCAAGATTTCAGAATTTCATTCTTCACTGTATATATTAAAGACTATGTGATCTTGAAAGACTGCTAGGACACATACCTAGTCAAGGCAATACAGCATGTTAGCATTAAACTTATAGAAGACAAAGCTAAAAATAAAACAAGCCAAAAATCTCTTTTATCCAAATTTCTTCAAATATGCATGTATAAAATGAGCAGAAATGTACTTTTGTGCTAATTTGATTAACATGAAGGAAAATACCACTTCTGCCTGTGATATGTACTTATCAGAAAAGGCAGAAAATTAAAGTATATCTTGTTCTCACCTTACAGACTTTAACTATTGTGAAACATAGTGACTAATATTGTTAAATGATTTTGTCTCAGATAATTAACTATGTAATTGGTAAAAATAAAAGAGCATCCCATTATTCCATAGAGTCAGACTTAACTTATCTGCTCACTTCTGCTAGTAATGAAACAAAGGAAAAGGCAGGAGGTATACCCTGTACAAGAGAAGAAGCAAAAATCCTGTTAGTCTTTCACTTACTAGTCCCATGGTTCACTACAAAATAAACCAACTAATTCATTTGACTTTTTGCAAATCAATCCCAATTCATCAGAATGTTTTTTTCTTAACTTTAAATAAATGCTAACCTATTTGATAAGTTAACTGTGACCTGCAGGTTGTTTGCAATTACTTTGTTATGGCTTTTGGCTAACCATTACTCTTGCTGTGTTTACTCATTGAAATTTACACTTCTCTTGCTGTACCTGGATCACTCAGGCTGGTTGGAATGGGAAGAAGAAGTAAGAAATATTTTCTGAAATTTTGGCAATTGGTGCTGAAATTTCACCTAACTTCAGATGCAAAATCACTTTTAAAAATGCATCGTTAGTCATCTTAATATAGAAGCACATCAAATAAATACTAGAGGTCCATAAATATAAAGCACATAAAATCATCTGTGCATAAAAAAGATTTGCTGTTTCATTTCCACTTAGCCTATAATCCCTTATCAGGAATACAACTATACACATGGTACATAATATATATGGCTGCATCAAGTTAATATGTGATTGTGCAGGGCTTTCTTCATCTGTTCAGCTGCTTGCAACTAATGGACTGCAGCGATCTTCTTTCACAAAGTGCTTGAAACCAGCCCTCCCACCAAGTCATTTTCTCTCCCACCAAGTCATTTTCTCTCCAACCCTCACACTAAATAGTGCATGACAGCTTAGTTGTGAGTGCTACTTAGGGGCTGTCACAACTGAGCGATGCACACCACAGAAGACTTCCGAACCAGGACACTAGCACCGAAGGTTATAAACACAAGGATGCAGCTCACTTGTAGTGCCATCTGTCCTTTAAAAATAATGTGGAACATAAATTGGGTGAATGTACAAGGGCAGGGTGACACCCTTGAGCTGTTGCAGTTACTACACATTTTTGGTATTTTTAACCTGCCTCTGTGAAGATGAAAAGTTACTAACCATTGGGTCTTTGGATCTGTGCTTACAGAATGAGAGATGATCAGCTAGGGAAGCAGAATTTAGAATGAATTTTATGAGAAGCTGAAAGTGATGCTGTTGTCGCTTAAGGATTCTACATTCTTGAAGTTTCATTTGTTTTCACCTAAATGCCTCACTCGTAAATAAAATATCTGTATGTTTTTACTAAAGTTATATAGATAGTTGCAGAATTAAAGGTATTATTAAAAGAATCCAAGGCTACTTGATACAAATTCATCATAGTATACCCTTCAGGTGCTTCCCTTTTTTAAATTTAATTTTAAAATATTAACTTGAAAGGAATTTACCCCTATTATTTGTGTGTTAGTCTCTCTAAAAAAATTGTAATTCTTGAAATAGTTCACAGAAAGCAAATTTTTAATACACGGTTGAGATGCAAGAGTTTTTTAATTGGTTGGCGGAAAGTATCTATAAAAACAAATCAATCCATTGGTCTGAGACTAAAAATCTTTTAAGATCAGTTTAAAATCAGTGGGGTTGACAACCACCCTTGCTGCTCCTGTGTCCTCTCTTGTCTGGGAGCTCTGAGGGCTGGGCTGGTACTGTCTGGATGTTGCAGAAGTACTGAGTGTCATAAGGGGCTTGGGAGGAGGCAAGGGCCAGCCCTAAGTGACCATTTTGTGACTAGATCAAATTTCCCAGTGAGGCCTCTCCTCTACAGGGTTTTGTGATCTTTCCAAGGACCTCACCCTTTCTTTTGGGTGGGAGGTCAAACATGGCTTTTTTGGAGCTGAGGTTTCTGCCTGGGGCTCATGCTGCTCTGTGTGTGCTCAGTGCAGGGCACAGGTGCCTGGCATGCCCTTAGTGGAATAGGAGAAAGGATGCTCTGAACCCACACTCCAACTGCTTCCCTTGGCAGCAGGATGGAAAAGATGAGGTGGAAGATGAGGTTGGCAAACTTGTCCCCACAAAGGCAGATGGTATGGAGCCTGCAGGGAAGATGGGTCTTGGGAAGGAAAACGGGAGAGGACAACTCTCAGGAAGGAGATTCATCATCTGGGCCAAAGGGGCAATGGCCATGCAGGACAGCTGGAAGCATGGGCCCTGTCAAGCTGAGAGCTTGGTGCCAGGTGATCTGGAGCTGCTTCCACTCTGGATGCCCCCAAGAGGCAGAACCCTTGGTCCCATCTGCAGCCCTGCTCCACCACCTTCCCGGGCATGACACTGAAATTGGTCAGCTCATAGTTTGCTGCACCTTCCTTCTTGGCCTTGAAGATAAAAGTTATTTTTTTCTTTCTTTCAGACCTCAGGACCTTTCCCAAGTCAACATTATGCTTCATTTTAATAGAAGACTATATCAAAGAAGTGAAACAGCATAGGCTGGATGCAATAATAAAAATTTTACCCATTGGTTTAAAGTTTTTTTTCATTACTGAGTGTTCATTCCCTTCCTAAGTACAATACAGGCACTGTCTTAAGCAGTTGCTGCCAGCTGCCAGCTCTTGAGGTGGATCGGGGCTACAGGCATTAAGCTGAAAGCACTTGCTTGTCCAGCAGGTCTAAATGGTAGCATCAGCTGGGGAGAGCCCGTGTTCAAATCAAGTAATTCTGATAATTTCCATCTGAAGATACAGAGTGATTGTATCTGGAAATGTACCTTTAAAAGCATCGCTGCAGTGGTGCTAATGGATTGTCACAGAGAGTTTTACAGAGAGGTTAAAATTGGCTGTCATTCCACAGCACTAGCAAAAGGAATGAAATCCTTTAGTAGGATGATATGATTTTGTTTAAAAATAATATGGAACTGTTGCCTTTAAAAAAATGTATGCCTACAACATTCAACTGGTTTTGATACATATAAAACTTTTGGAATATTTAAACTTAAGGAGGTGAAAAATTATAAGGTGACATATCATTATTTTTTCCAGTCATTTCCAGTCGTAGTTTAATACTATTTATTTGATCAATATCTACTCAGCAAAATGAAGGCGTACCTGTAGAAGGAGTAATCACAACAACATTAAACTTGCCAGACACACCCTAAGGTGAAGTTTCTTATGGAAATTTTAAAGCACTTAAAAAAACTATAAATGTTGTAAATCTTTAAACAGAATCAAATTAATAGATTTTGTCGAGTTTCAAATAGGCTTATGACTTGTTTTCATACCTACCAGAGACATCTACTTCAGAAACATATTCTCCTATTATGTTAGATTTAATAAAAGACCCTAAAAGTCTATGCAATAGAACAAAAAATAATAATCTTTCCACCAGGGGCATTCTGAATTATGCTGTGTGACAGCTTTCCCAGCTGGGACTCCAGGTGGCTATAAGTATGCCATAGCAGTAATAAAGCAGACTGCATTTACCCACACAAGCTCTGGTCTAGAGTAGGTATTTAAAGCTCAAATTTTTGAAACATAAATTTAAATGCTATATTGGCCTGCTCTCTCTAAATGTGCACGTATCTTCTTTTACACACAGGAAGAGTTACGCTAATCTCTACAGAGAACGCTCACTTGAATTAGTTAAACCTAAATGTGAAGAATGGGTACAATGATTCTCTAACAAGCAATTCATCAATTATAGATGATTTTCTATGAAAGCCAAATCAAATGAAAACTGTGTTCTGATATCAAAAGAATGTTTTCCTGTATAAATTACTTTGAAATAACACTTTTTACCCTATAATGCATAAAATGTCACTTAGTTAAAACTTTCTTTTTTTTTTTTTTTTTTTTTTTTTTAGTTGTTGTTGTTGTTGTTGTTGTTGTAAAATTCATGACAGCAACCCCTCTAACTTCATTGTAATTTTCATTACAGATAAATATGATTTTCTGAAATAATAGCTGTCTTCTCTAAAACCATAGGCAAAAAAATTAATAGGATATCCTTTTCTAGACATAGCTAGAATAATTTTATTTTCCAAGAAGTTTTGTAGAAGTTAAAATAAATCATTCCTCCTAACACAAAATATTTTCACGAATCACATTCTCTGATTACAAGAAAAAATTAAGTATTATAAGCCATAATTTGTTTTAATATTTTGTTCCAACAGGATGAAATAAATTTCTGTATGGAATCAGAAGGATCCTTAATATGGGTATAAAGTATTACCACAAGAAAAGTGCTAAAATATAAAGTAATAATTTCTATAATGTGCCCCATTGTGACATAAGAATATGCCACCTATATGTAGTGTTGTATTAAATTCTTATTCTAATGTGATGATTGTCATAAATGTTGGTTCTCTGCAGAGATCGCTGAAGTACAGAAACTATGGTAACAAGTTCCATTATGATATTCATGTATCTCTTCCTAAACACTAGTATTTATCTTGATTTTGCTTTAAAGCAGTTATTTCCCCTTTGTAATGATCTTTGTAAACTCAAAGCTATCATATTGCAGAAGATTAATGGACTTACAATGCACAATTTACTTCATTAAATCCTTAGTTAAATACTTCAGACACTTTGCTACTGCTGAAATATCCTGAACACATTTTATTTCATCAAAAGATAAGAAACTGAGTCAAACTCATCTTAAGATTTTCATTCTAGTGTTCTACAGTTCAATTTCATTTAAAATATGCCTACTAAAAGCCAAGTAAGCTTTACTCTTGCTATTATCTTTTCTTGTTGTTTCAGTAGGTTACTTATATAATCTCTCACAGCTTGATAAAACAATTTGCACTAAATAGAACAACTAACAGAAGTTGTGTAACGTAAATCAACAGAAATGAAAATTGTAAGAAAATACAGAGAGAAAACAGTCAAAGAGTCAAAAATAATTTTTAAGTTCTTCAGAAATCAATTTCTCAAAATAAGGAGTTAATATCTTCCTTATCCATATCTCACTTGTTTATCCAAATGAAAATAATGCTCAGATCTGGAGAGTTCTGCTCCTCTACTGGAAAGAAACTTTGTTACTGAACTGCACTACTCAGTGTCAATTTAAAAATAGACACTATGCTTGTGACTTTCCATAAGTCTGTACTTGCAAGGCATTGTTCACATTCTTTTCATTTCCTCTTCCTATTTTATGATCTTGCAGACATTTTCAGTGTCTTCATAGCTTATTTTCCTGAGCTGGGACTGATAAAACCAGTTCTGTTTCTGTTCCTAAGTGTACTTGTATTTGTGGAATAAAAGAAATGAGGAATTCATGGGGACTCTTTCAATATTTCATAAAGGGTCCCTTTTTCAGAAACAGTCTAAGGAACACCATTTTTCAGATATACTTTTATTTTCTTACAGTAAGTAGGTTAAAAATATGAACCAAATTAGCAATTATTAATAGATTGAACAAATATGACAAATATGAGCAATATGAATCTTACATATGAGGGGACACTTAATTTTGAATGGCAGGACTTCTTCTGAGAAAAAACTTTGACTTTCTAAGTTCTTAATGGTTTTGAATACACCTAAAGGCACACTCCCTCTGAAAATTGGGTCTTATTAGGCTATTTCAAAGACAGAATCTTCAAGCCATATATCATTTCCCACAATTCTGATATTTAAGTTGACTTTTCATTTAGTGACAGTAGGTTGGGAAATAGCAATGAAATTAGGAGAACATTCTCAGGTGGTAGAAATAAAATATCTGCAGTGATATAGGTAGTCTTTGTCTACACTTACGGCAACACACCTGCCTGAGACACACTAAATGGTGTCACTGCACCTTTGCTGGAGGCTGCCCAGCCACAGCACACAACCCACGTGCAGATTTACTAGGTAGGTTAGGTATGACTTTTTTTTCCGAGACTTCAGAGCTACAGACTAGATATAAAAAAAAAAATAAAGCTACGCTGCTCTGCAGAGACTGAATATTGTTACTTTCCTACCAAAATTCATCCTGCAAGTCCAACTCCTCATTTGACTTAAAACAGGGACGTGACCCTATTGTCACTTGTGTCACAGCTGAAGTCTCCTGCGATGCAGCTGTACCAGCCTGCTACAAGCTCCTGCAAGAATCTCTGACATGGAAGTACACTGTCAAAAAGACATGCCATGAATTTCAATTTCCAGTTTATTTTGGAATATATGAAACTTTTAAAAAATTCTTTAAGCACACTGCAAAGAATAAAAACTGGAAGAACTGCAAATTGCAGTCACCATATGAAACCTTCAGTTATCCATCACACAATCAAATCTACAATTTTATGTTGATATAAAGTTCTATTTGCTGTTATAGCTAACTCTCTTAATTATAGTAACAGCTCTACTGGTGTTCAATTCACATTAAAATTAATACTGAGAGAATAAAGCACACTAAATATAACTCGGTGAATAAATAACACCAAAGAGAAAAGTGCACACCCATATTAGTGAAACCACAATTAAGATCAAACTGGATTACAAAATTTTGTTCTGCGGACTAAGTCACTGAAAGGAACCTGTGATTAAAGGCATACAGTGACTGCCAGAATCCTTTTGGAGACTCTGTGTTTGGCACACTGAATTAGTTTTTGTTTTGTTTTCTTTCTATGCCTACTTTTGAATCTCGGACAACCAGGCTATTTTCTCTTCCGTTGGCTGCACTGGGTACTTATCAAGTTCAGGGACAAATGGAGGCTTCCATCTACAAGAGACACATTGATACACTGATGCAAGACGAGCAAAGGCTGACTAATATGATTAGTGCACATGCACAGGCCTATGACATGGGAGGAGAGGGTGAGGGAACTGGATTTGTCCAGATTCAAGAAGAAAATATTACGAAAGCATCTCTTGCTATCTACAGCTACTGAAGACAAAGACACAGAAAGAGGTGCACCTCCAGGAAGTGATGAAATTAATTAATTAATTTTAATGTGATTTAAATACCAGCAGAGCTGTGATTTTAAATAGGACAGCTGTTAGCTATTATAATGAGAAAAACTTTAGACAAATAATACCAATTCAAGATTTATTTGTGTGATAGAGAACTGCAGATTTAATAGGGTAACTGTAATTTGCAGTTCTTTCAGCTTGCCCCTCTGTGACAAGGCAAAAGCCGACAGACACTAGTTGCAGCAAGGAAAATTCTGTCTGGATATTAGGAAAAAATGTATGAAGTGAGGGAGATCAGACACTTAAACGGTTGCCCAGAAAGAGAGTGGGAGAGCAAATTTGACTAGACCATTCTCAAAGATCTTTGTTGATGGAAGCATCATGGTAAGTCAGGAATTGGATGGTATGCCTTCCAGAAGTCTCGTCCGACTTTAATTTTCCAGAAATCTAATAAATTCTATTAATCTCCAAGCAGAGTGATGCATTTGAAAAATAAAATTAAATGTTGTATTAAAAGGAGTTACAAATTTCTGAATGTGAGATACAGATCAGTGGAAGAATAATTCTAAGAGTAGTTGGAAACAAATCTCAGAAGCATCCACATATATTGAAAAAGGACTGAATTACTTTCTTAAAGAAACAAAGGCTTTAACTAAGACTTTATTTAGTTTTTCTTGAAAAGTTTGCCATGATTTTGTCCAGAGAAGCTTCACAAATGAGCATCTAGCATGTATACACTTATAATACATGTTTCTTAATATAGTCTCCATATATTTTCTTTGGGCTGACTGCTTGTAGAAAAGTGTAGTCATGAGGTGTAAAAAGACAAAGTAAAAATATTTATTAATAAAAGTTCCATAGAAATAAATATTTCTTTCTTTGTTACTTTCTGTTCACACTATTTCTTGCAAACTTGGAAAAGAACATCCCTTTTGATTGTTTTATATATAATTCTCTATCCTAGCCTTCTGTCCTCTCACTTCCTAAGAGTAGAATTAAGTCATTCCATCTAACTGAATTCACTGATTGCAGCTTGAAGAAGTTTAAAAATCCAAACTCTTCCTGCTTCACAAAATTCTTTTGTTTGCAAAAGAGAATTTCTTCTCTTTTATGTTTCTTTTCTACCAGAGGAGTATTGAAAAAGCACTAGAAATATCTTCACCTACACATTTGAGGAACCACGTATTTACATCTATTATTGTAGTCACTAAGATGTTTTCTGTTTTCATTGTCAATTGTTGTCCTTTTAAGCATGTCAGAGTAAAGAAGTGGGAAATGCAGTAAGTTAAAAAAGGTGTCCGTGAAATTATTTGATTTCTTTGTTAATCAAATAATGTTACAGACATTTCTGAGAGGCATCTAAGTATATTTGCTTGCCTTTGGAAAACAGCTCCTAACAATCCTGTCTTTTTCTCTAGCTTCTGAATAATCTAGCCAGCTATTATATATAAAATCCCAATAGATTTCTTTTCCATGAGCTCATGAGCTCTCCTAGTCTACCTTACAATCGGGTTGCTTTTTTGGCATCTAGAATGGGAATCCTTTACCCACTGGTTTTTTTGTTTGGGGTTTTTTTGTGGGTTTTTTTTTGGTTGGTTGGTTGGTTGGTTTTTTTGTTTTTTGGGTTTTTTTTACCTTAAATTCACTCCTAGAACTTTAATTATTAATAAGGATATGCATGAATTCCATCAAAAGGTCTTAAGATCTCATGTAATTTGGACAGTATAATAAAATTACATTAAGTCTAGTTTGTCGAGGACAAAAAAAAAATCTTTTTTGTGATAGCATTAGAATGAAACATTTGAAAACCTGTATCCAAATGCAACTGCAGACCTCTAGATATTGTTGGCCTGAACATTTATTCCCTGATTTCATCCATCCTTTCCTCATAAAAAGGCTATTTATATTGTGTGCTTTGTCTGCAAACAGTTTAGGCAGTTATTTAGTTTTACCTATCTGCACCATTACAATCTCTTGCAGTGTCTAGGGGCACAGAATTATAGTGGGAAGTTTCTGTGACACAATGCAAAGCCAACAGCTTAGAAACATTACTTGTTAAGAAGTAGTAGAGAAAGGAAGATTTAGAATCAATGTAGCCTTAACCTTCTTTTACAGTGGTGGGACTTATGAACTCCTGCTTTTCATAATAACAATTTAGCTTTCTTTAAACAGAATCAGAGGTAATGATGAAATACAGTAGACTACTCATTTCTTAACTCAGCAGAAATTAAATTTTGCTTTCATAGGACACAGAATTCTATTGTGATAAATTGCAGTGCTTTTACTAAGCCATTATATGCTTTTATGGCTGTAGTTTGTGCATAGTAAATCCTGTTGAAAAACAAAACAAAACCAAGCACAGTCCACAAAATTTGTATACTTTGGAGAAAAACACATTTTCAGGGATAAGAAGGTTTCCCTAAGTATAAAGCTTCTCAACTTATTTTCCAATAGAATTCTAAAGAAAGAAACCTGTGAGACAAAAATATTAAACATTCTGACATAATTAACATGAAGAGATTAATTTGAAATATAATACTAAACAAAAAAGTTATGCTATGTAATTAATTTTTAAAAATCCTTTAGCTACAGGATAAAAGATTTATCCTAAAATCTAATGCAGATCAGTACACGAAGAAATACCTTAAAAAATATTAAAAAAAAAAACAACAAAAAAACAACAAAAAAAAACACTTTAAGAAGCTGTTGAATCTGTCTCAACTATTCAACTTTTACAGCCATGATGACTATAAAATGTTATCACTAACTGCACAATTAACTTAAAACTTCTAGGTATCATGGTTGTAATGCAGATTTTAAAATGTAACTGGTTTTTAGTTTCAACTAAAGGTTTTTTTTTAAAGCACATTGTTCTGTCTTTATTAGGGTTGGTGAGAATATTTTCAACCAGTGAGTGAATATGACAGAAAATGCCAGCTTGTTCTTCCCAAAGCTTCATGGAAGAACTCACAAATGATTCTTAATGTGTTTTAGAGGTCCTTATGATCTAGATCCTGCAGAAGAATGCAGTACACAGAAACAGAAAAATATAAACTTCACATGTAGAATCACTATGTACATAAATTTCTATCTTGTTTACAATGATCGAACAATACAAAAAATGTTAGGTAATACCCTCTGTTGATAACTAATCATGTGAACCACATCCAGTTAAAGAATAAAGTACCTCAGCAAAATATTTTAATGGCTGGTAGCCCCATAAATTTGATTTTTATTTTTCTTTTCTTTCACTCTTAGAAGACACCATGCTCTTCATTTCCCCATCAAGTATTAATATAGAGATTAAAAGTTACAGATGGTTAAAAAATTTTAAAGTGATGTAAGTTTCCCCAGAATATTGATGGACTTTTTCTCAGTTTTAGTTGCTATTCTTTCCTACAGAATTACAATACTTTTCATTATGACTCTTAAAGAAAACATCTAACCATGTGATTGTGCCCTCCTACTCTGTGTTGTTCAGTGGCCAGTTTCAAAGCAAATTAAAAACAAGCATGAATTTTCTTTTTCTTTTTTTTTTTTTCCTATTAAAAATCTTCTGTAGTCAACAAATTACCTGGTGTGACCACTTAGTTCTGCTGTGCAGAACAGATAAGGAACAGGTTTACCTTGGTTGTTCTACGGACAGTAAATTTTAGTATTTCATCAAAAGGTTTAGATCATGTATAACTGGCATTGATCTCTAAAGAACTTCGCTGAGTTTCCAGAAGAGCTGTGTATCAGCCTCTTTTTAAATGTAGCTAAGACACAATTTTTTAAAATATCACTATGGAATATTAGATGCTTTTCTTTGGGCGTGTAAAAGTACAGTACCCTTTAAATTCTCCTTCCTGATACTGCCTTTTGCAGAGCTCTGCTCCTCTGGGCAAAGAGCTCTAGTCTGCCAGTCCTTCACTCATGAAGACATATAAATATTAGCATGCTTAATGCATTCCATGTTTAAAATTGAAAAACATAATTTAATTTTTTAAGATAAAAAGTATATACAGAGAAAAGAAACACTATAAAGACAGACAGATACACTTGCTCCTGTTCATGAGCAAGTCATGGTATTACTGTAGAGTAGGTGGGCTTTTCTCCTTAGAAGACACCCAAATTTTGGTAACAGTCAATGGTTCAGTCACAATGCGCATCAGCGACGTGGTGGCCCTCAGAGGTCTGTATTGGGATCAATGTTATTTAATACCTTCATTAATGAGGAAGGGATTGAGTGCACCCTCAGCAAATTTGTAGATGACAGCAAGATGAGTACTGCAGTTGACAGACCTGAAGATCAGGACACCGTCCTGAAGGACAGGATGCCAGAGGGACCTGGACAATATCAAGAAGCGGATATCTCATGCAGTTTAACAAGACCACATGCAAGGTGATGCACCTGAATTGGGGCAACCCCTGGTATCGACACAGGCTGGGGGATGAATAGATCCAGAGCAGCCCTGCTGAGAAAGACTTGGGGGTGCTGGTGGGTGAGAGGCTGGACATGACCCAGCAATGTGCACTCACAGCCCAGAAAGCCAAACGTGTGCTGGGCTGCATCCAGAGCAGGGTGGGCAGCAGGGCCAGGGAGGGGATTCTGTTGCTCTGCTCTGCTCTGCTGAGACCCCACCTGGAACACTGCATCCAGCTCTGGGGTACCAGCACAGGAAGGACATTGACCTGTTAGAGCGAGTCCAGAGGAGGCCACCAAGGTGATTAGAGGGATGGAGCACCTCTCGTACAAGGAAAGGCTGAGAGAGCTGGGATTGCTCAGCCTGGAAAAGGGAAGGTTTTGGGGTCACCTAACTGTGACCTTCAAATACCTGAAGGGGGCATACAAGAAAGATGGAGACAGACTTATTACAAGGGCATTTAGTGACAAGAAAAGGGGAATGGCTTCAAACTGAAAGAGAGTAGGTTTATCTTAGACTGGGAAGAAATTCTTTGCTGTGAGGATGGGGAGGCACTGGAACAGGTTGTTCAGACAAGGTGTGGGTGTCCCAGCCCTGGAAGTGTTCAAGGACAGGCATGGATGGAGCTCTGAGGAACCCAAACTAATGAAAGGTGTGGGCAGGGGGATTTGAACTAGATGATCTTTATGGTTCCTTTCAAACCAGGCCATTCTATTAGGTTCTGGATAACAGCATGGTGATCAAAGGCTGTTGTCTCAAGAATACTTGCTTCTGTGCCTGACCTATCACAGACTGCACAATTGATACTTTTGGATGATGATAGAGAAGTTAAGCTTGCAAGGGAAGCCTGGAAGAGCTATCTTGAAGCACAGACCTTTCGGTTTAGCTAACAGTCCTTGAATACACAAAAACATGCGCTCTTGAGATGTGTTCCTAATGACTAGAATAATATACTAAGTACTTGTCAACAAACCTGGGAAAATTGCTGCTGTGCATTCCACACTTATTTGTTAAAAAATCTGCAAGGCAAGGGACTAACTTTCAGTGAACTCTCAAAGGTTGCACAAAAGGTTCCAGGTCACAGTAAGTTACCAGTTTTGGCTTCTTAGATCAACTTTTTAAAAACCTCTTTATTTCCTTTAGCATAAAACCCAAATAAGCCAGGTCAGAATTAGGCCTTTCAAATCTAAAGAGGAAGCTGAGATATAGGAAAGGCAAATATCCCCTGAGGATAAACAACTGACTATCTATAATGAAAATCTTTGTCGCTGAGTTGTGGAGAAAAAGATTCATTGTCTATAGAATTGCCATTCCTGTTCATTACTCTTGCAACAACGTAATCACATTTATAAAATTTTGCTTACATGCTCACTAGTATAGTCCAGCCCTCAGCAATTAATACGCTAATTGTTTGATGCAGATAGCTAAAAGTACTCTAATTATACAGATTGTTTGATGAGAAAAGAAAATTATTTCATTCTGCAGCACATGCGAAAAAGATGCTTAAAATTGATGGCTTTGCTTAGTACAGAACATAATTGGAAAATACTGTTCACATTTTGAAAATCAGGGAAGTAGGAGAGCAATAAAAGCAGATGTTCATACAATTGCATGAGTGCTATAAAGTTCACACCACTGTAGCTGCTGTAAGGAGTTGGTGTTATCTGTGCTGCAGCCTGCCTTATGCCGCTGTTATAATTGATTTTAGCAAAAGGTATGTTCAATTTATGCAGGTAAACTCAGAATGTTTCTCAGGTGATCTTACAACTCAGAAGCTCAGCAAAATATCTCTGTGAGTTTGTGGGGCAGAGTACATACATGTAATACATCTTATACAGTGCCTGGCTTATTGTCATTCCTTAACCAAGCTGCAGTCACAACCTTTCAGGCTAGATAAAATGTTTGTGGAAATATGACAAAAGGAATGTTTAACAACATGTCCATGTCTTACAGATATAGTAATTTCATATTAAAAAACATATAACACTCAGGAATTTTGTTGGGGAGGCTGGCTGGCTTTTGTTATGTTTTCTATTTTTTTCTTTTTTTTTTCCTTTGAGATGTTGAATATTCTGAAGACTACCTTTCAGAGCAGAATATGTAGATAGGTAGATATCAAATGAGAACAACAATAAAAAAATTCTGGATCTAAGGCAGAATGAAAGCTGTAAAAGAGAAGAGAGAATAATAAATTCCCTTTAATGCACACCAAAAAAAAGTGCAAGTGAAACATAAGCTTTTGTAAAAATGGAGTTTGAAAGCACAATTTAAATTACATGATTTCTAGAATTTCAAAGACCTATGAGACAGTCCATGCAAAATATTTTCTTCAAATTAGCCTTGAAAATTTAGCTGGTGTCTTCATTTAAATGCCTTAATATACTTACTAAAATATTTTTTCTTATTTACATATTTTAATAGAAAATTGTATAACTCTTTTAGGATTTTTCATCTAATATTGCTTTCTCTATATTCTGTATTTTTAAAGCAAGATCCATAGATTTCAAATGGGCATTTTAGAGAATCCTATTTACCACCTTTGCTCTGGAGAGGCTGGGTAAACTATAAAGGTCATAACCAAGGACATCATGGTCCTTAAAGAAGCTCTGCAACTCATGTGAGAAAATAAAGATGAAGGAGATATTCTTTAGGAAGGTTAGCCTAGGGTTTCTGTGGCTCTGCAGATAGCTCTTACTGAAGCCAAAGGATTGCAATTTATGTTATCCACTCTGGAGCTGAAGGCTTGTGCTAGTCGTGCATATAGTCCACTAAATTTTTCTCTCTCATATTCACTCCCCATAGTGAGAGATAACACACAGCAAGGTACAATGGAAGTGCAGACTCGGGATGAAAGCTAAGGAGACAGAAGTAAAAAAGAACATTTTCATAGGTAAGGCGTGCACCATCTGCTAAAGTTATGAGCTGTTTTTATTTTGTATATTGTCGTGGTTCTGGCCTGGACAGGCTTGATTTTTGCATTAGTCAGGAGGTGCATGACCAGGACCTGGAGATTATTTCTTACCATCTCACACCTCATAAGAGGTCTCTTCTGCTCAGGGGTAATGTCAGACTCTGTGTGATGAGCAATCGTGCGAATCATTCGCCTCTTTTCTTGTACACTCTGTTATTAATACTGTTGCTGTTGCCATTCGTTTTCTTATTTCATTTGCTGTTTCCAGTAAATTGTTCTTATCTCTATCTTTTGATCTTCCAATTTTCTTCTCCATTATGCCTCAAGGGATTGGGAAGCAAGGGAGTGGGGCAGTGGGAGGGGCGTTCATGCTTAGGAGTGTTAAATTGGGAACACTGAATTGGAGAATACCATTCCTATACCACAACATATGTTTTATAAAATTTGCTTTTCTGAATTGCGTACAGGACTCGATAAATCCCAGTGAAATTCATCGATCTTTAATTACATTATTTCTGATTTATTAACATGTAAATTAAATGTGCTATATCTTAATTGTAAAGTTTTTATTGAACATAGCATGTGCAGTGCATATATTTTAGTTTTTGAACATGATTAATTTCATTGCATATCAACCAGAATAAATATAAAAGTGACCAAATACTTTAAGTGTGAACTTGATTGGCTTTACAAGCAGACAGCTAGACAATAATGATTCTGTAAGGGGTTATATGGGAGTGTGTGCTTTTTTTCCTTTGGCAGCCTAATATGCTAGAAAACAAACCTGATTTACACACCATATTATATGTGAAATTTACAGTAACTAATAATAAAACAGGTAGGTGATGGTTTAATGCAAATTATCTGAGTGTCCTATTAATATGGTCGGAAATGCCATTTTAGATAAGGAGATTAATAGATTGTAAAGTTTTGAAATAAAGAATAGATTACATTCCATATGGCATTGTTAGGTTAACTAGTCATATGCTTTACTTACTTTCTTTTATTCAAAGGTTATCCTCAAAAAAAGACACAATCTAGAGCTAAGGTAAAACTTTTCCAACACTAGTGAGTCATAGGGGAAAGGGACTCTTAAATCCTTTAAAAATTAATTATTTTCTGTTTTTGCTGTCTTTCTCTTACTCCGAAATTAATATGCAGATGGAAGCCAAGTAAAAAATTTGAAAATTAGATTAGATAAAAAATTGATGTAATTTCCTTCCATTTTTTCTAACCTGGAAGTGGTTGACTTCTATGTTCACATGTACTGTACTGAATTGTAATTATGTACCTGGGCCATAAAATACTACAAAAGTCAAAAAATAAAAATAAATTATTTTGCTGTTCACTATCACCTTCAAAAATATCTGCTGCCTTAGAATATATTAAAATGCTACACTGTGTTGTAGCTACTTTAGCATAAATTATAAACAGCTCCAAAGACTTACTGGAGTAAAAATACTTTTTGCAAGTAATTTTTTGGCACTATTACTGTATAATTTCCTGGATAAACCTTGTTTAACATTGTTAATTTTGTTGTATTTAAGCCAGCAAACTGCAATGACAAAATTTGTAGGTAAGAACACGTGATAGATGGAAGATACAGCATGACACAGGAATAAAATGCAATTAATTAAGAGAATATTTCTCTTTTTTATGACACCTTTAGGAAAATCATTAGTGATTCAGAGCCAAAAGGCCCACAAGCAAGTAAACAAAAAAACCCTACCAAACAAACCAGTAAACCACCTGTTTCATCCCACTCCCAGTTCAAACAGTATTATTACAGATTTTCACTTTGGTCCATGAATGATGGCAATGAAATAATGCATCAGCATAATTAACACAATGATCTGAAATAAGATGCAAGTTGTTCATTTCAGAATGCCAAATCATCCTCCGCTGATCTTTTAACACCTTATTGCTATGGAAAACTTTGCATTTGTACCATTGTCATATTCAAATTGCAGTAGAAATATTTTATTTTTCAACTATTTTGTTATGCATAAAAATCACCGTGCATGAGACTTGTACACAGTTTCTTGAGGATAGCTTGAAATTATTTTTTGGGCCTGGAGTTTGCCTGAATTGTTCACAAGTTTTTGCACACTTTAAAACTTAGAATCACATGGAGCTTTATAGTGTTTAAGGATATACACATCAACTAATTATATAAAACTTCAAAGCATAGAATTTCTTTCATTTATTTAAGGAATCCACTATTCAAACACAGATTGACATGCACACACCATCTTACTTAATTTTTCTATTAACATGAGTGTTTTGCTTATTCAAACAGTTTTTATTGAAAAAAACCCAAAAACTTCTAAAGCACTGTAGAAGTTAAGCTAATAATTTTACATTTCACAAGACCCAAGTGTTCTCTTACATGCAAGATTCTTTTTGATGCAATTTAAAATTAGCAGCTTCTGAAACATCTGCCAGAGATAGATGCTTTGGACACTGGTAATTACTACATTATGAGCAGCTGTACACATATTTGATAGCCCTTATAGCTCAAAAAACTGCTTCAACAGCAATAAATTTAAACAATTCCCTCCATTATAATCAGTGTTAACATGTTTTTTATGCACAAAAACAATGCTTTCAGGTTCAGAAGCAAAAATTTTAAAAAACATCTGTTCAGATTACATAGATTGCATCTATTTTCAGATAGAGTGATTTTTATTGAGATTGTAATAATGAGGAAAGCACTGGGAAAAAAATAAATCAATCTTGCTCTTCTGTGGAAAATAGTGCCCTCTTTACAATCATTTCTAGAATACCCCAAGAAAGAAACTGCTTCCAAATGTAAAAGAACTTGAATTCTTCGTATGTTGGGGCGAGTTAGCCATGAAGTTCATACTGGTTTTGCATTTTGTTGGGACCTCAGCAGCAGAAAAATGACTCGAATTATGATGAAATAACAGATTAAACCAATGGAAAAAGAAGAAATTAAGAACTGTGACTGAAAGAAGAACTCACTGGTACAGGACCTGAGTTTTTATTTTCTGTCGGCTCAGCTCGGCTTATGTATTCTACAGAAGCAGATGGACTTCCTTGAACACGCAGTCACAAGGTGTTATCAGGGAAAGTCAACGTAGTATGAAACCAAATATTTTGGAATAACTGTGGAGACAAAGAAAACAGACATGTTCGGCCAAGGGTCTATCCATAGTGACAACAGTTGTCCTGTTCACAGTCTGCAACTTCCTCAAGGGGGACGGCAGAAGGGGAGCTGCTGATCCCCTCTCTCTTGTGACCGGTGACAGGACACAAGAAAATGGAATTAAGCCATATGAGGGGAAATTCGGTTTGGACATTAGGAAAGGTTCTTCATTGAGGGGGTGATCAATCACTGGAACAGGCACCCCAGGGAGTGGTCATTCCACCAAGCCTGTCAGAGTTCAAGGAACATCTGGACAAATTCATATAGTTTAGTTTTAGTTTTTCCTGTTAGAAGTAGAGAGTTGGACTCTATGATTCTTAAGGATGCTTTCCAATTCAATTTTTTCTATGATTTTACGAAAATACAGGAAAAAATCAATTGGAAATCAACATGACTTAACTAGATGGCACATTATCTTCTACCCTAATATCCTAGGTGCTGTTTCTGTGCACTACCAACAGTAGGAACTTTTAAGAAATCAGATTACATCTGGATAGTTTATATTAGGAAATCAAAGCCAGTGACTTTGACATCAGCTCCCTGAATCTCCAGTTTTCTAGCAAAGGATTAGAAATCATAATAATAACAGTATCTATTGAATGGACATTGAAATAAAACAGACATAGATGTTTAAAAAACTAAAATTTAAAATTATACCACCAGAGAAACTCCTGGGAGAAAAATTATCTACTTTCATTCAGTGTAAATATTCGTTAGTGTGCATTAAATGAAGTTTGATGTGATATGTTGAAGGAAGAGATTTAAAAAAAATGAACATCAAAGCAACACTTATCTGCTGAGTGAGGTAAGTGTCCTCTTGGAAAAGAGTAATCATATGAACACTGTTTCTTGTGAATAGCCTATCTAATTTTTTTTTTTTTTACTTTGATAGAAATGTCATTATTTAGAGTGTGCTGTATTTTGTCCTGGTTTTTAATTTGGTTTCAGTTTAAGTTGGACAGAAGTAATTTTTCAGCGCACTAAAAAGCCCTTGGGTACTGTAAGTTCTGGGTGAAATTTGGGATCATGACAGTTCTGATAGCAGTAACAGTCATGAAACTGATGAACATGCACATGGCCACCACAGAATTGCAGAAATGCTGTATGAGCAAACACACTTTAATGTGATCTACCCAGTGCACCCGTTCTAGTGAGTGGGTGCAGGCACCCTGAAGGATCCATCGAGGACATTCACCCCAGAGGAAACATAGACATAGCTTTATGAGTCCAGATCTCATGGTTCATAGCATCACCCTTACCCTCCGGAGGATTCAGTGGAAAGTTGGACAAGATCTGTTCAAAATCTCCCAAATGTGTATTTGCTTAAAAAAACATTCTTCAATAAAAACTTTGTTTTATCCAAAGCAGATGCATTTCAAAGCTGTTTTACCTTATAAGATGTTTTTGCAGCCTTTATGGATTTTTAAAACTGCTTTATATACAACATAGTACTTTCTTGGACAATATTTATGAAAAGTGGAAACTCATAAGCTTTTCCCTGAAAATATATAAGACATATATGCAAAGAAATAATTTTCCTGAGGTTTATAATACTAAAAATACTATAACAGAATAAATCTACACGTGTTCACAAGTAAAACAAAATCCCATGTCGAGTTCTATAAAGGATGTGTATTAACATGACTTTATGAAGACTTCTACAATCACATTTAAGCATTAGGAATTTTTGGCAGTGAGGAAGACGTCACCCAAGGAAAAGAAAAGCAAGAGTATGTATATTTAGTAGTTTTCAAGCTAAGTTGTTTGTTTCTGACATATTTAAAAGCAAAACATTAGGGAAGATAGTTTTTTATAATGGCATAACACTGGACTAATAGCAATTCTAAGTTTTACCTATTGAAGAAGATCATGTGCTGTGCATATTTACAGACAGGTAAGGTTAGATAGATTTGTTGTAATGTTACAGAATATTTGCCTCTCCCATTTAATTCAAAAAGGCAATTTTGAGAAATCCAGCTTGGTTTTTTAGGTACGTATTTTAGCATCCAGATTTGATACCCTTGACCTTAACCTTTAATTTAAAAATCACATTTAGATAAGGTTCTCACATAAGAATACAGCTGGTTTTGGTTTCTTTTAATGTCAATATAAAAATTGATTTCTTAATATGCATAATGCAGTGCAATAGAAAGTGTGTTGGCTAACTCTAAACAAGACAAATTGATGCTAGAAGGAGAACATCTACATTTCAGCAGTTTTTTTACTTGTGCTAATTTACCCTTCTTCAGCATTTCACAATTTAGTCTATGCACAATAGTAGAGGAAGAAGAATTCTTTAAAATATCTGTGATTAGGTTGCAGTTTACTTCCATTAAGAAAGAAATCAAAAGAGGAGTTGGGTGTTTTGGGAAGTCTTTTTGTCCATTATTTTTTACTCAATCCTATGTATTTGTGAAGAATTTAAAGCTCTTTTTCCTTGAACATGTCACAAAGCAAACAATAAGGAGCAGTTCCTTTGCTCAGAGTTTCAAGAACATTTTCAGTCAACACATATACTCAAAACGTTTGCTCTCAAGCACAGCAGTGCACAGAGAAGAAGAATTAAAGAAGTCATTCATTTTAAAGGAATGATAGGGTCAAGTCTCTGGCTAGATTACTGAAGAGAACAAAAACTCTTTAGCAGTATCAAAAGACACCATAAGACACACAAAAGCAATATGTTCCCTAAGCTTTTTTGGAAATATTGATTGCTACCTACCCTTTCTGAGTATTCTGAAAAGGATGGCAGTTATCTCCTCTGAACACAAAACACAGAAAAAATACCATGTAAAAAGGGAAACATTACAGCTGAATTTCCTGACGGAAGTCAGACCTCTGCTTTCTCAATGAGAGAATTAGAGATATGAAAAGAGCCTTCAAGGAGAGGTTGTAAAGAATTATCTCTGCTTTTATAACATACATAATGCTGATCTTTGTTGCGGCAGTACAATGACAATATTGTGTCATTTCCTCATTTTGTCAATATTTTAACAAAACCAGCAATTTTCATTGTTTCCCATTCTAAGATACACAGGTATTTAGCAGAATAATGAACTTCCATGTGAAAAGGAAGAATTACTCAATTTCAATGATATAGATGCAACAGATTTTGTATAAAATCTGCATTTTCTTCTTACAATATTATGATATCTTCACTTTGTTTATAGTTAATATAAAAGTAAACGGTACTACTGCTAAGAACAATGGGTCCTTGGAAAGTTATGAGAAAGCTGAAGATAGGAAAATACTCTTTGACAGGATTTATTCTTGTCAATAACTCACTACATAATCTTGGCTTAGCCCTTTGTTGAGAATGAAAATCTAAAAAGATCTTGTACCATTTCAAAAAGCTGTTAAATTCTGATCCACTCTTCTACTCCTTAATTAAACTAATTGCAACATATAATAAAGAAAAATAAAAAGCGGTCAAAGAAAATAAATTGATCCTTGATCCTCTTTTTGGGTATAGCCTTGGGTATAGTTACGAGCAGACTGAATAGTGTCCAAAACTGGACGTTCCACTTGTTTATCAGATAAAGTATTTTGAAGGAGAAATGTACTTTCAAGAATAAATGTGAGAAACACATCTTAAAGTGCAAAATCTGATTAGCTTTAAGAATATATATTGGGCCAGTTCATATATCCTGTTTAATGAATTTATAGACTCTTTTTGACAATAAAGTTAGTTATAGACATTAATGCCAGTTGTGTAATCCATCTGGAAATGCAGCTTCAGGTTCTTGTGTTTCCTCTGAATCATTACCACTCAAATATGTGGGAAAAAAATAAATAAAAGAAGAGATAACAACTAACAATCAAGAAAAGTTAAATCTAGAATTTTGGCTTATGCTGCTTTACACAAGTGGTTAAAACACCAAGTCAAAATGATTTTACAACAGAAAGTACCTCTTGTATTTCTCCTTTACATCAATTTCCTATATTTGTAACGATCAGCATCCCACCATCTTCCTTAATTTCTGCTTTTCTCTAAGCATGCTTGCTTTACTGCCAGCTGAATAACTACTTTATTTTGTCCAAACTAATCTGTGTACTCTGATGAATACTGATTATATATTGTGTACTGATGAGACATGCCACCTATTTTTTCTAGAAAAAAAAAGGAAAAAAGTTTTTATTTGTTACTGAGCTCTGGTAGGCTAATGTAGCATTAAAAGAAGTAAAATAGATCACATGTATATCCATATACATTAAAAAATATAACAAATTATTTAAGTGCAGTTTTATTTAATTTAAACCTTGATGTATACAACCACAAAAATATAGCTTTTGATGCCGGTAACAACTCATATTGCACAGGTCAGAATATTCATTTAGAAAAGCTTTAACAATGTTGTTAGAGCAGTTGCTTCTGCTTTAGACTGCTTACAAAACATAACCAACTTCTCTACGTTGATATCATAGATGTTCTTCAAAGTATCTTAAGAGCTCTTATTGCCTTAGCTCTAGGTTCTCTAGACTAGTCTTGCTCATTCACTTTCTCTTCACCTTATTTGTGTGTGTGGTTCAGCATGAGGAGGTTAGAACTTTGTCAGGTTTTCCTGCTAAGGTTGTCCACAGACACAATTTTTAACAGATTATTAAATATACCACAGAAACGAAACCACCAGTTTTGAGGCAGCATCTTTAAATTTTGGCTCCATAAGTACTCTTGCTCCATTGACCTATACAAGGATTTTTCCAGCAAAGGTATGTAAGTGGGTGAATATTTCAAGCAGAAAGGAAATAGAGAGAAAGAATATGAATTATTCTGAGAAACAAATTCTATTTCCAAAGGTCTCAAAATAAACTGCAAATACATTATCATCTCTGCAAGCCTCCTTGTGACGTCTATTTTTACTCTTTTCAAAGAGAGTGAAACAAAAAGACAAGGAAAGAAATTTACTTGAAATTATCAATGAAAAATCTGGAAGCAAAATATATACGGAAAACTCTTGTAAATGAGTGAGACGCTTGAGCAAGGTTACAAACCAAAGTTCGGCCAAAAGGCTTCTGAAGCACATTGTGTTTGTTCAGTAAGAGAAACAGATTCTCCACAGTGCCACTAGTTATGCACTTGGTGCCAAGCACACAATAGTTGCCCTAGATCAGACTTTGTTTTCAACTCTCCTCTTTGACAGACTTTGCTGAAAGGACAGAGACAGAAAAGACACTGCGCTGCAATGGTAGAACAGAAAATGCTGTCCCTGTATGAACGCATTATGTAAAAAATGTCCATATTCAGTTATTTTCAAATTATTAACCCAACATAAATTATTTTCAGAACAGGGATTTGATATAGTTGTGTAATTAATGTGGTTCTATCTGTAACAAAATCTCTTTGTCAAAAAAATATATGACATTTCAATGGTGCATTGGACAACAGGTAATTTTTCACATTTCATTTTTTGATGAATGCATGAAACAACAATCAAGTACAGTTCTCTCATTACCTATTCAGCAGTAGTCAAGCTGTTGCTTGCTGTTTGCTAATAAAAATCTTACTAATGGTAGAGAACCTAATCTCCCATGGTTTTTCTGATCAGATACAGAAAAGCATAAGCATTACTGGAGGCTGGAGGGGAGGGAAAGTTAAGCCCTTACATACCTTTGAGTGCCTGGCCCTAAATGACTTCCGTTTCCTCTGACTTTGATATGAATTGAACCTTCACAGTCCCTCACAGAGTATTAAGGTCTTGATTTATTCTGTGACCTCAGAAATTCTGGTCATTATTTTCTTCTCTCTGAGTCAGACAGGTTAAATTTTGTCATAAACCCAGCTGACATTGGTATCACATTAATTGCTTTCAGTGGGTCAAAGTTGATGACATCGCAGCCCATTTTACTGTACTCTTTGACCCCATACTTAAATCTCTGTCAGATACTGTATTTCAGTTCTCTGTCTGGATATATTTTATTTCTTCAATAAATTGTATTTTTTTGTTCACTTCTGTAACATTTGCAGTTGTCTTCCTCATTTTTAACAGACATTCCAGCAAATATTTTCTTTCTAAATGCATAACTTTATTGTTTGAAAGAAATCCCCATGAATATTTTACTGCCTGTCTAATTTGAATGTAGCTAAGCTCTGAGCACCAGAAACTTTCAGAAACAGAGGTGTCTTCTCCTTGGCAGAGGTGCTAGTTTCTGCTCATCACTATGGGAACTGCGGTAATGCACAGAGCTGGAGTTCATATACTGACTGAAGTAAAGGACAGTGCTTGTTGCAGGCTACCAAAAGAGGCTGCTCAGATGGCTCGTGATTTATTCCCTGCATCCTATTTGCTTAAGAGGACAGCAGTTTGCTACTTCTGTTGGCTGAAAACAAAGAAGCTTCACCTTTGGGTGATAACAGTGGACATCACTATCAGTTCATTGCTCTTGTGAGGATCTACGTGTGCTGAGATTGAACGTTCACACTGTGGGAAGTCTGAAGGGAGCTACATTGTCAGCACTCTGCTTGCTGTCCTTTTAGACTGAAATATCCAGATATCGTGCACAAGCTAATAAAGGAATGGAATGCATATATACAGTACTTTTCTGAGTAGGCTGAACAAAACAATAGGTTTGAGACCAAAAATTTGCATGGATTCTGGTTTTATCTTTGTGTGTGTGTGTGTGTGATTTTTTATGCTATAATTGTGGAAGCTCTGTAATAAGTGAGACAACACAGTTTCTGATCCTAATTAATTTCTTTTGCCGAGGAGGAGGACAATGCTAATTCTTCCTTTTGAGCTAATGGACAGATTCCAGAGAAAATTATGTTGGCAGTGTGTAATTTGCCAATGAACATATATTCTAATTTTTTTTCCTGAAGGGAAAACAATCCATAGTCTGGATAAAGTTTTTGCTTCAAATGTAAGCCAAATCCTAGATTTATGAAGCAAACAGCATGAAACACATTGTGTTTGGAATAACTGGTAGACTTTTAGTCTGACAGATTACTCAATTAACATTTATGAGTAAAATTAAATATTGTTTGCAAATAAACGATTAAGGTTAGTAATCCTGTATTTAATGATAGAATCATAGAATAAAAATTTGCAAGGGGACCTCAAAGATCATCCAATCCAACCTTTCTTGGCAAAATTACAACATCTCAAAACGTATTTTTTAAGTGTTTTTCAAGATTCATATTCTACTTCTCTAAAAAAAATTGAGACAGTCCAGTTGTATGAACATAATAGTTTCACATGTCCTGCTACTTAATGGCTCCATTTATTTAAAATAGCACAAATATTACAATGAAAGGGAAACAAAATTATCAATAGCTACTTGAGTCATCAGTTGATAACTCTCAGATGAGATTAACATATCAAAAAAACAAACTGCAGAGCAGCAAGGACTAGTCACTTGAGTAGTATTAAAATAATGGGATCTCATCTCTTGCATGTATATCCCTAATAGCACTGAGCTTATTGAGTGGTGTTAATTGATTGATATTTATATTGATGGTCTGGATGAGGGGATCGAGGCCACCCTCAGTAAATTCATGGATGACACCAAGTTGGGTATGGGTGTCGATCTGCTGGAAGGCAGGAAGGCTCTGCAGAAGGGCCTGGATAGGTTGGATCAATGGGCCAAGGTCAGTTCTGTGAAATTCAACAAGGCCAAGTGCTGAGTCCTGCACTTGGATCACAACCACCCCACACAGTGCCACAGGCTGGGGGCAGAGTGGCTGGAAATCTTCCCATCAGAGAAGGGCTGTTGATCAACAGCTGGCTGAACGTGATCCAGCTGTGCCCAGGTGGTGAAGAAGGCCAATGGCATCCTGACCTGTGTCAGGAATAGTGTGGCTAGCAGGATATCTGGATGCCCACCTGTCCTTTGGCAGGTGTTTCCCCAAAAACGTGCATGTATAACTGTGAATGCTGCTGTGCAAGAAAGCCTTCCTAGTGCTTTGTATCTTCATTCACACACGGGATGACATTGCAGTACAGGAAGTATTACAGCCTTTCTCTTGTCCTCTAGTCTGACTACATACAAAGCAGATATTATTTGAGGCAGGATAAGTTCCTTTCCTGTCTTTTAGAAGACAGGCAGCTTTCAAGAAGAAAAGAAAAATCTGACATAGTAAGGGCTACTTAAGCTACCAGTAAGGCAGTCCTGAAATCATATATGCTCCAGAATTAGACAGCAGCAGCTAAGATGAAGCTCTTTGGATTCCCTGTCCTTATTTCTCCTCCAGCACAACCAACATCAGAACAATAAAAAAAAAACCTCCTTCCTTCTTTGAAAGGAAGACATCTTGTCAATGCTCATTTTTACTTAATGCTTTACATCTCAGTGATGTTCCCATTAATTTTATCTGACATATTATTACCATATTTTTGTGGTCATTTTTGCTCTCATTTATTGATCCTTTTCCTTAAGATCACTTCTATTCTCCTATGTCTGCAAGCAAAAAGTAGTTACCTGGGCTAGCATTTAACAAAAACGCTACAGACAGAAGGGTGCAGAGGGATTTTTTGTTCCTCTTGTTGTTATTAAGTAACTTGAAATAGCCATGGCCTTTCTGTTGACATGAATGAGTTCTATATACCTGGAAAAAAAATTACAATTCAATAGTGGTCTTAGTAAACCTCAATAAGTTTTTCTGGGCTTAGAAATAAGGCTTAGAAATAAGTTAAAACATTTTTTCTTGAAATTTTACTCTTGTTTCATCTTCCTACTAATTTGCATAAAAAAACAACAACATAACAATATAGGACAGCAAATCTTTAAAGGAGACCTCTTGCAATGTTTCTGAAAGCTTGGCAACATTAGTAAAGAGTAAAAGGTGTTTCAATATGAGTTTCTGCATGAAAGTAAGTGAAAATATCATGAGATTTCCACATCTTCTGGCTTGTGTAGGATATTTGTTTAAGAAATTGGCTATGGCCAATGCCAAAATTCTATTATTAGGAACAGACGGCAAACAACACTCTACCTGCCCTGAGGAACATCCGTGAAATATATCCTGGTTTTGGTCAAGGACAGGGTTGGTTTTTGCTGCCATTGTGAGGGGGTGGAGCGTGTAGTTGTGTGGGCATTATTTTACTAATGTTATGCAATACCATCTGACCTCATTTCTGTGTGGGGCAAATGGACTCTCCTCCCTGAAGAAGAAAGATGTTCCTTTACATCTTTCTGGGGGGGGGAGCAATGGTCCTAACCAGAGGGAGAGGATTGCGTGGTGTGGCTTTGGTCAGGTCAGCATCTGCACTCTCTCTTTTGTTGCACTTTTGTTATTAAAATTGTTGCTCTTACTGTTCATTGTCTTCTAGCATTGCTGTGTCAGGTAAATTGTTCTTAGCTCAAGGTGTGGTCTTTGCCCTTTGTGCTTGCAGCTGAAGGGGAGGGGAAGTGAGTGGTCACATGGATTTTTAGTGGGACTACTGAATTGGAGAATACCATTCCTAAAACACAACATCATATGAAACCTAAAATGAATACGGCAAGGACAGCATAGAACAGAAGCACACAGCATTTAACCCTCTATTACATATATGCTTCCAAACTATGAACTAATTGTTATGCAGTGGTGGGGTTAGTGGGAAAGCTGTTCCATGTTTCTGTTGGTCTCTCCTTACATCACTGAAATTGCGGGAAAAGCAGAAACCTTCCAACAACATTTTATGATAGACAAGCAGGCATTACTTTATTCTGGCTAGGATGTTGTTCTGGCCAGGACGTGCAACAGAAATCATTTCATCCACACACAGCCCACATGTGCAGAGAAAATCATTCCACGACACATGAATTTTACTAGATTTCCCCCAAACTTTATACAGTCAAGAACCATAGAAGTTCATTGGTTCAAAGTTCATTGGTCTCAAGCTGCATAGTTCTTAGCATTTGGTATCCTGTTGGATCCAGATTTCTTTGCTTCCAATGCTAATTAGGTCCTCATTCTTATCACTCTTTTCCCAGACCAGGTGTCTTCAACAACACCAGGGGTGAGGTTTGGACTTGATGTTCCGTCAATGGTGACTGATGGTCCTTATCTTCCATGCTACTTCCAGTCTGTTGAGATGTTGAGTTCATCAGACCTCACCTGGTGGAACAATGCCCTGGAAAGAAACTTAAAACTCCTTTCCAAAGGTGAACACAGACCCTGACTGAAGTAATATAAAAAATTTTTAAACTATTATATTTTCCAGCACAAAGGTTATGCTTCCCACCTCTGGTCACCATCCCTTCTCCCTCCAGCTCAATCCCACAAGAAGCACAGGAAGCTACCGCAAGACATATGAAGCAAAGGTTTCTTCCTAGCTGCCATTCAAACCATAGACTCCCTGGTGCTGTGGGTCCCGATGCAGGACCATGTTGTCTCTGTCTGCTTGCAGGGAAAATGTCATCCTGTCCAGGAACGGCATTTCTGTATTATGTAATAAGAACATCTTCCTTCACAGTGCATTCCCCCCCATTCCCACAGAGATGGAAGCCTTTCCTTGTTGCTAGCTGTTTAGCCTGAATATAATGAGAGGACATGGAATCTGCAAAGTGAAAACAATTTTTCCAAGGCTGCAGACTCAAAGTGAAAATGAGCCCTGAATAAGACTTATGTACCATGTAACTCTTGTCAGGATAACTGAGACTTAAGTGGCACATCCGTGATGTTTGATTTTCTGGCACAGGGATAAATTCCATTCTAACTGCAACTTTGTAATGCAAGTTGAAAAGAGCTATTAGATTATTCTCTGATCCCTAGTGTATTGCCTTACCTGTGTTTCAAGAATTACTTTGTGTTCAAAGTAAAATTAAAAAGTCAGGAAAACAGAAATAAGTCTAAGTCATGGAAGGAAAGAATTTTATCAAGAAGGTGCAGAAGTTAAGAAATTATTTCAGTTGCTATTTTATTGTTTTTTAGACCCTCTTAGGATGCTATTATTTATGATCGTAAAGTTTTGCACAGTAATGTCACACTTAATTGGAACACAAGCTGTGCACTGATTAAGTAGTCATAGCAGTAATATTTTTGCTTTTACATTGATTCTCAGGATTTTTCATTTGCAGGTAAGAGTAAATTTCTTTGTTAGCTGTAAACTAAGTTTACTTAGTATGACTTTATATAACAACTTTTTGGAAATCTTTTTCCTCACTATTGCTATTAATGATGCTCATTTTTGCATGCTGTTTAGTAAACTGTAATCTGCATTTTTAAAAGGCTTTTGTTTCTTACAATGTCCAACTATGTCTGAAAAAACCTCCTGTTGAAATATTGTAATCTAGCTGTGTCACTTGACCCTAAATGAATAGCATCAAAGACTGAATGAGGCATTTAAGAACTGAAACTATAGATAGTAATATACCCAGAAATACTAGATTCTACATTGTTCTTCTTTCCAACACTCAACAACAATCAGTAATGAGCCAAAATCACAGACACACAATGTCAATCTGTGGAAAAGTTTGTAAAGGTTATAAAAATAGTGGTGAAAAGGACAAACCACTACAAGGCACTAAACCAAATAATAGGATTCTTTTTGGAATTTTATTTGCTGTTAAAGTTCATTGCTTAATTGACTAAAATGTTTAAGGCAGCATTATATGGGAGGTACAAGAGTAGTGATACTCCAGATCTGATTCCAGGGTAGAACAGTTATTAAATTGTAGCAACAATTAATCTTTAAATCTTAAGTTGTGGTTTTGATAAGAGCATATTTCCAAGTCGTTGTAACTCCACAGTTCATGGAAGAATTTATCTCCATGTAAATATGCCTCACAATCAGCACGATAAACCTTCAATTTGCATCATGTTTATCTTTTCTGCCTCCTATTTTTGCATTTTTATATATGCAGAAGCATTTTATTGTATGGCATTTTGTTTTGCTTTGCAACATCACAGCTGTAACAACCAAATATACAGAAACAATGAAGCCTCTTTTGCAAAGAATAAAGGAAACATCAGGAGAGATCTACGGTTCTACCCTAATGAACCAATTCAGTGCATGTTTATTCATCATACTAACAGCTCACATGGGAAGGCCAGAAGCACTGAGAAGAAAATTGAGACTCTGATACTTTATTTTACTTCGTGCCATAGCTGGTTTCAAATTCTAGTAGCTAATGGGCGCTTAAATCTGGTAACTTTGTGCTGCATCAATAAAAGTAGAATTAGCAGAAAACTGATGATACGAGGAGAGGAGAGGAGAGGAGAGGAGAGGAGAGGAGAGGAGAGGAGAGGAGAGGAGAGGAGAGGAGAGGAGAGGAGAGGAGAGGAGAGGAGAGGAGAGGAGAGGAGAGGAGAGGAGAGGAGAGGAGAGGAGAGGAGAGGAGAGGAGAGGAGAGGAGAGGAGAGGAGAGGAGAGGAGAGGAGAGGAGAGGAGAGGAGAGGAGAGGAGAGGAGAGGAGAGGAGAGGAGAGGAGAGGAGAGGAGAGGAGAGGAGAGGAGAGGAGAGGAGAGGAGAGGAGAGGAGAGGAGAGGAGAGGAGAGGAGAGGAGAGGAGAGGAGAGGAGAGATTCATGTATTTGTGTACTGTAAAAAATAATGCCAATGAAAAAGCTTTATTTTGGGAGAATTCCCAATTTTCCTTGAGTTAGGATTATTTTCAGTTATTTTTGTCACTTTTTTTTAATGGTAAAGAAACAAATTTCATCCTCACAATAACAAGAGCTGTGGAGATATTTATCCAGTGCATCAACTGGTACACTGCAAAGCTTCCTACACTCTCTGTCTAGACTCTGAAAAGTGCAGTGAATACCAAACATGTCCAAAAGATCCTACAATACTTCCCTGTAATGTATAGCACAGGTGGCTTTAAAGCACTAAAGGCAAGTCAGTTGGACTGAAAGCCTCAAGCTCACATTAACACATGAGTATTTCTCGCTCATTTCACACTCTCTCAAGCTTCCAGAGCATTGTAAATAATCTCATATTATTTGGGACTCCACAGACTTCTTATCATTATGCAGCCATTATTCAGGATTGATCATCATCGGTTAAAGCTTGTTATTTCTGTCAACATTAGTTTCAGATTCAGTTCCATGAGGGCACATTACCTAAACACATTCAACTCAGCTTGGCTCTCAAGCATTGATTTCCCACATCATTCCTCACTATATTCCTCCTCAGAATAGTCTCTGCATCAGCTCCCCTCAAAAGTCTTGGAAGAGTTTCTCTTTGAATGCAAAAGAGTGCTTGTAGATACTCCAAATTTTCCTGATGCTATGCACAGATGACCAGGTGCTATGAAGTCAGAGACACACAGAAGGGAAAATACCCATAACTGACACTGTGACTGAAAAGAGGGTGAAATTAATAAAGTATCATCCCTTTCAAAATAAATTCTCTGAAGTCTGTTGCATATTGCTGATGGATGTGATTTTTATTTTATTCAGCCAAGAAAACTTGTGATTGCTAATACAGATACCAATAGTTCTTTGAAGTTACCATGTGAGACCTCTATATCAGTGTCTTCAGAAAGATCAGAAGGCTGTGCTCGCTGTATCACTAATATTGCAGAGATAAATGTGGCATAACCTTATTATTATTCCCACCAAGAAGTACAACAAACCCTTCTACCCCTTTTCTTGTACTTCCATCTCCAGATAAAATTAGACAAGCCTATTCCTCCAAAAGTGGTCTAAGAACAAAGGAACAAAACAAAGGGTTTTTTTCCAATTAATTTCCAACTGTCTTTTGATGGATTAAAGTTACTAACAACCTTCTTATTATTCAATATTATATAAAGGAAGATTCCTAGGAGACAGGACAGGGACCTATTTCCTATACATCTGGAAAGATTCCTTGCAGCTTGACTTCCTTTGGTATCCAACATTCTGAAGAATGTAATCCCAAAGAATCTTTTCCTTACTTCACCTTGGATGCACAATGAAGATATATATGTACAAAATGTACCACAGACATGAATGTGCTGAACCACACATTGGCCTCTCCTACAGTCTGTGTGGTTTCGAAATTATGATCCTCACATACACGACAGATAAGAGAGATGGAAGCGATGCAGAAAAGTGTCAAACAAAGTAGCTTCAAATGTTTTATTTTCCCCTCTTATGCTTGGGTACTAGCCACATTTGAAGAACCCCGTGGGAGAAACAGGTTGCTGATCACAGAGTAGCTTAAATGAGATAACCCTTGCAGCAAGTTGTATAAAGTATGTGCTTCACTGTCAGGCAAGACAGCATAAAGCTTTCTCTTGTTCTGATAAAAGATCTATCCAATGGGAAACACAATTTTAGAAACAGATCATAGGAAACCATCACATTTAAAGACATTTTTCCTGGCTTTGTCTCCTTTGAGATAGACTGACAGGCAAATTTGAAAGTGTGTCTTTTCCTCTGAGTTTTGGAAGGTTATCTTTTAGGTTCACTTCATGTTCTGTGAAACATTGATAACAACCTGCCAGAGCTGATGTGTTTACATCGATTTTTCAAAGGTAAGAAACATATATAACTTACGAACTGAGTGGGTCTTAAAATAAAAATCACGGTGGAGTTCAGTAAAAATCACTTTGTTGCAAACAATTAAAGGTAAAAAGTCTGCTGTGGAGGAGTGGTATTTAGAAAGCTTTATTTGCTCGAAAAATCATGATACTTTTAGATAGCTTATGGATTTTTATGTTTAATTTAAATTAAAAAAAAAAAAAAAAAAAAAAAAAAAGAAAGGACTGAATGCCCTACATCTTTCTAAATATTTTGCCTTCAGATTGGTAAAGAAATTAATGTTCTGATCTGGAGTGAAGAAGGGAAAGTGAATATGAAATGAAGAAGGAAGATGTTACTATTTTTCATTTGTGCTGAGAAAAAGGAAGAACTGCAAAATTATAAATGAAACTTTTTATACAATTATATATTATATGCATAATATTAGTAATAGAATCTGTAACTAAATATTTATGACCCTTTCTAATAATGGTATTTATAGGAAAGGCAATGTTTCACACTGGGTCTTTGCAATGCAAGGCCACAGAGATATTCTGTGAATAGTTACCTCAAATGTAATACTAGATGCATGTCAAATTCCAAATACACATGAGGAAGGCTCTGTACTAGCTTGATTGGAACTGAAGATGCATAAGGAAATAAGAGCGAGCAAAATCTGAACACACATTTATACCTTTTAATCAGTCCAGTCTGCTTCTCACTTGACAACACACCTTCAGCAACCTGGAAAACTCATCCATGTTATGCAGGTTTTTTCAAGGCTCTAAGTGGTGTGAAACATTACTTGGACTCTCTACTGAGAATCCTTTATGACTGTACATTCCTTCCAAAACCCTTGATACCTCATGTTGAGGCTACTTAGTGGGTTGTTAGAAAGCTGATAAGTAATTTTTTTTCCCATGCTGCTTGTACTGCAGAAGTGCAGACAGAGTTTTAAAGCTTCATTTTGCCTCTCTGTTTTCTTGTACTTACATATGCAGCATCAACATTTGATCTAGAGATATTTATTAGAAGCTTTCTACACCTATATATAACTCCATTCTTTAAATTAATGTTGAACATTAGTGAAAAGATTGTAGCTGACAGAGTGGAGAGGGAAAGGTCAGCTCTTCAAGCAGGTTTGCCACACTATCATTATTTTCTGGACACACCTCTCAGAGCTGTTCTGAGAATGTTTTCTATTTAAGGCCCTATAGAAGATATTAAGAAAAGAGAAAGCATACAAAAGGCTCCTTTTGTGTTTCACAAATCCATAGACAAATCAAAACCACTAAAAGAAAATCAAGATACAAAAATAAGTACTTGAAGGAGTCATTGATCAGGCATACGCTAATCCTTTCCTTTACATGTGATTGTAACAGCAGCTTTTAGATAAAATTGTTGTATAAGGATGGAAGGGCAAAGAGTCTCCTGGGCGTACCTGATCACGTTTATAGTTTCCTCTCTCAATCTTTTTTCCATTTTGTCTGGCCTCCTGCTCATTGACACTTTTCTCTGAACTCCCTTTAAAATGTAACTTTCATATTTTAGTAATCCACTACAGTTTTCTTGTTGACTAATGAAAAAAAAATAACCTTCTTTTGCAGAAATCCTGAAAGGTGTGCGTCAGTCATGTAAGGGATTTCAAAAACTACTCCAAAAGCACTAAGACTAATGGTGTTAAAAATCTCTACAGATTATGGCTAAGGAATGCATTCTTTTTAGCTTTATGCTTGTGTGTCAACTCTATCATCCTGCAGAAAATATCTACACTCTTGACTTTCTGTGACAACTGTTGAGTGCCTTCCTTGGCATACAGAAAGCTGAAGCATAGGTTGAAGTTTCAATCAGTATTCAACATCTGTGAGAGACAATACATCTTAACAGCTTTGTCACATTCCTTCAAAGCAACTTTCTTTCCTCTCAAGCAGTCCTTCGCCTAATTTAAGAAGGTCTTTCTTTTACAGGATAATAAAAAGTCATATCTCATAAAGATGTTTCTTTCTTTTTTTCTTTAAGTGTACGAAAACTTTCATGGAATTTTCATGACAGTTTAATTTGGATTTTCCAGGTTCTTTGTATGTAAATCACATGACTAAAACATCCATGCATTTATCCTATGAAGCAAGCAATGCATTAACTAGTGCTCCTTATTAGGGCTAATAATTTCCCAGCTTCTTGAGATCCTTACCTAATTTGGTATATGTCACCAGCTCTCTACTGGTTTTCAGTTGGTTCATCAAGTCTTGGGCTTATCTATTTTCTTCCCCTTTTATTTCTTGCTGTGTCACTACTTCACTTTTTATGATTTACCTTCCATAAGTAAAATTGGGTTTTTAATATAATGTTTTGAATGGCTCTCCTAAGATTTTTCATCTATTTTACAGGTTTAGGAGGAAGTATGACAGGTCATGGCTAAGATATATGGACTTAACCAAGAGCACTGACTTCTGATGTTGTTCATCACTTAACACAGCTCCATGTCTCACCAACATCTATGTCTGCTCAACTGTCCTTAAAGAAAATAGAACATAGCAGAAAAAATTTGAAATCACTTTAAAACGGCAATTTAAGAGCAATTCATATACAGTTACCATTCAGGTTTGATAATACTACAGATTCATTTTTAGATATTCAAAGGAATATTTTGAAAGTGTCCTCAGCCTTGATAAATGTATATACAAAAAACAAGTAGAAACAGGCTGCTTCAAATTTACCATTTCTCTTTTTTTCCCTGTCATAGAAATAATGTCACTGCAGCTGACACATTCCCACATTCCTGCAAATGTTCCCATATTTATTTCATTGAAGTAAGATTTTCCAACAGAAAAACATTTCACAGAAATATTTTACTGGCTCTACCTAGTTCTGTTTTGTCAGATAGCCTTTCTGTTTCTTCCTTTATATGGTTGGGGACATCGCAATAATTGTCTTATAAAGACATATTTTCCTTACTGGATGACTTCAATCCTCATATTCTGAGTACAAATCTAGTTATTAGAGATCACAGTGTGGGAGGAAATGTTACAGAAGAGATTCCTTCTCAGTAGCAGTATTGGGAGCCTTGCAGAAGACATTGCATTGAGGAGCTGGTGACCTTGAGCAGTCTCTGTCTTCTGTCCCAGGGCTCATACTCCAGGTTTCAGAAACCTGCACACAGAATGAGCAGCTACCGCAGGGGAGCCTCATGGCGCACCCCAGGCCAGCTTCTGGTAGGTGGTACAACAGAGGGAACATCCCTGCCTGTCAGGAAACCCTCTACTAGCTGAACAACTTCCTAATGGAAACTTGAAATATGTTTGGGAGCAGCAAAGTTGGATCAAAGAGTGCAACAAAGTGGTTCTGACCAGGGGCTGGTGTTCCTCAAGGAGCTGGGGAAGAACACTGCAGCTGACCCGAGCACAGGTAGATCTCTGCTGGGCTGGACCACCTGTTCCATGTGGTTTCGGGCTGTGCGGTGCTACACAAATTCTTGGCCACAGGACAAACTCAGCCAGCTGGTTGTACATGAGGAGCCTGCAGGCAGTTCCCACCCACTCAGTACCCACAAGTACATGATGTGCAGTCTTGTTTCCATCCAAGGTATGAAGCAAGAAGTTCCTTGGATGCAAACATCCATTCTGCTTGACAGTACCACTGTTGAATGGACTTGGTTTCTTTAAGAAAACTGCATATAACGTCTCAAATGGCCAATATGGAAGACAATTCACCATAGACAGGATCTGTGCAGCACACTGTTGGGAGAGGCATCAGTGGTCTGCCAGATGACACATGTATGCAGCGCCCAGCATCTGAACTGGTGTAAGATTTTATTGTTGTTTGTATTCCTCTTTTTATCCTACCTTGTTAAACAGATACTTTGTTAAGCCATTTTTTGTCCACCCTTGCTTACTGAGATCCAGACAGAACTCTAAACCATCTCTCTATTCCTTCAAATACCAAGTGCAGGGGAGGGTTTTGAAAAATAGGACAAGGAAAATGTGTTGGTGTTAAACAGTACATTGGAGAATTTAATTAAAGATCAGTGGCATTATAAACCAGAAAGTATCATCAAGTTTCAACATAATGGAAAAAATCAGTTTAACTTTGGATAAAAGGGATTTTGCCCTTTGGATTGGTACCAAAGCTTAAAATTCCCATTATGAAAAAACTGTGCTCAGAGTCAAGCAGGACAAATTTCTTAATCTGGTAAAACACATTTAGGAACTTGCAGCGCAGCCACAGAACTGGCAGTCTGCAAATGGAGACTAAAAGATCAAGCTGAGAAGGAAATTACAGTGAATTCAAGAAGGGGTTTATTTCAGTGTAAAGAGGGAAGAGCCTGAAATGACTATTGCACCTGCTATTTGGCTGCAAGTCACAAACCAAGATATTAGAGTGCATTCCCAATACTTGTTGCTACACAAACAGCAACTTAATGGTCCTAATACAAGCACCCCTTGCTTGCAATACCAAATTAATATTGCCTTTAGAACACATGAGCAAGTAACAAAGGCAGCCTTTCAAGGCCTCACAGATTTAATTGCAAATTATTGCTAAGCCTTCTGCTTAAGTATAAGTCAGGAAAAGTGGAGGTTGTGGATACAGCCTCCCAGTCACCACAAACTGTAAGAATCTTGTCTTGGGGATGGGTAGTTATATGGTAATATCAATGCTATGGATTAGGAGTTCTGTTCCATATTTAAAGTTTAGTTATGAATGCTATTATCAGATTTAAACTGAAAGTGACCCAGAGCTGCCTGTAACTTATGATTCTATAATGAATGAATGGATTAAGATTTTCAGTTTTCCTTAAGGATCATATACAATTACACATCGAGAAAGTTTACTGAGTATCTCCCTATCCTTTTTTTCCCCCACTGGAATCAACTGAGAGCCCAATGATTACCAAATATTCTTTTAAATTTGTTAAAATGAGCTTGTTTCTAAGACTTGCATTTGATAGCCTGAGGTAGGTACAGATACAAGGAAAATTTATGAATTTATGTTAAAATTTTCAACAAGTTAAGTATATTAAAAATATTTTCAGCATACATAAAATTATTCAGTGTAATTATTCTCTTATACAAAAGTACCTTCACTAACCATTTATGAGATGGGCATTTATCATAGTAAGAAATGCCCAGAAATACTATCTGAATTCATTTAGTTCAGTACATGCAGAAGAATTTTTTGAATACCTTCTTCCTCTTTTGTTCTTGGAAATGCACCTATGGAACTTCAAGTGTGGATTTACAACTTTATTACCAAATCATTTATTACTTTAAAAATATATAAATTAAAAATGTTAGTGAAATTACTTTAGAATAAAACTAAATATACTTCAGTGCAGATTGCTCTGTAATGAGAAGCTGTTTTCAAGTCACGATTAAACCTGAACAATCTGGGCAGGAAAAATTGTGATAAATTTCCAATTGTGACCTATATCACTACTACCAGCAAGCCTTCCTTTTAGCTCTAGCTGCCTACACAAGCAATTAAGCAGAGTTTCCAGACCCAGCATAATCACACAATGTGGAAAAACCTATGAAGTTTTTGCACTGTGCATTTATTGTTGGTTCAGTCTCTCTGCTACACTGGGCTGAAAGCACTGTCATACACTTTTAAGTCCTGTACTGATCTTGTTGGGGTTTCTCTAACTTCCTCCATTTTACTGCAACGCTAAACAACTGTAAATGTTTGAATTAAATGGCCACTGCATTAATATGTACCCAAATTACCAAAGAAGGCATACACATCAATGCAAAACATTGTTTACTTACTTCTAAAATCAATCATAAATTACTTTGTTATAATACTGAAATACAAAGCAGTGATGAGGCATTGATAACAATGCTTAAAATTTTTTCTAGTGCTCCATAAAATGATTTTTTACACTCTTTCTGCTAATTTGTCATCTGAAGCATGGTAAGATACCCACATTTCTAGAAGGCAGGACATATGGGTAAAGGAAACTTGGTGGGCAGCAACATCAGCAGAGGAGGCAGGAGTTCTTTTGGATGACTCTTTTAGAAATTTACAGATTTCTTTGCAGCAGACCACACCTGAAGCACAAAAAAAGCTGCGCTAACCTGAAAAGTAACCCTAAATTGATCAAGCTAATTTTGATAGAAACGCTGTTCACTAAAATGTAAGACCATTGAGAGAAGAGATGGGTGATTTTTTTCAGTAGTTTAAGACATTGCTAAATCTTTGTAGCAAACTATCATCTTAGGGAAGAACACAACATATGCTAACCCTGAAGCAACTCCCGTTCTCAGCTCAGACTCTTGGCCTAAGTTCTCTCTTCGAAAAAAAGAAGTTAATTTGCTGAACTAAACTTGAACAGCTGAAACACACTCCATTCTGCTGACTCTACTACTACAGCAGTGACATCTGAAAGAGAGAAAATTGCAAATTCTTGGGAACTGCCTTAGAAAGCAGCCGTTCCTTGCTCGGCGAAGGTGATTCAAGCCTTAAAAAAATGGTGACTTTTTTTTTCTTTTTTTTTGTGATCAGACCGCCAAATAAGAATATTTATCCTTGCATGTCAATAGTTGCAGAGCAGAGGAAATACTCAAAGTTACTTGGTTTTGCTAATAAAACATGCACTTTGAATTTTTAGTAAGATTTATTATAAAATATTAAAATTAATAAAGCTCTTGCAGTCTGCTAACTAATTAGTCCAAACCAATAAATTAGCAGCTATGATTCTCTAGTTAGGATATTTAAATTTAAAAAATTTCATTCTCTTTATCATGTTGATAGAGAAAGAAAAATTATCTCTAGTTTATCAGGAAAGCTCTTATCCGAGTCTAATTTTACTTTGCAGTAAACAAAGATTTAATCTTATTTAATCTTTATGCTTCCATAGTGACTGCATATTGGAACAAGATAGAGGATATTTAATGTTATAGTCCTTATTTGTAGACTTTGCTTTTCATCCTAGTAGGTCTCTGGAGAACCTAAATTTTTCAAAAGTATTTTCCTGTAGACTGGCAATAGGAAAAGATCCTTTCTCAAGTGTGAACCTGATTCTCTCACCAAGGATCCATTCCTAATCAGAAAAGCCATATTAATTAAAAAGTCTCCATAATGTCTCACACAGGGAAATCTGAATGAAGCAGGTACAAGAGCAGAACCACCCCACACCAGGACATTTAATCTAAATTTTATTTATTAAGCAGAGTAGATTTAAAAAGTGGATAGCAATTTTTATTTAAAGATTTTTATCCTGCAGCATTATACATTTCTAAAAACAAAACCTAGACAAAATATCTAAAAAAAGGAAGAAAAAACCCAAACAAACAAAAAAACACCACAACCCAACCAAAAAAGCAAAACAAAACCCCAAGACTTCCAATCTTGTTTAGACCAATTAGTATTTCCAAGTCTCATCTGGCATCTCAGGACAGTTCCCCATCAGCCATTGTATTCTACCTTCCCTGAGAGGCTTATTCTTCAGCTATTTATGGCTTCTTTTTTTTTTTCCCCCCACAAATAGATTGTCAGCATAAGCCATAAACATTATCCATAAAGCCGCAGCACTCTTTCTGTGACTTCCCCCATCTCTAAAGCCAATAAGCATTTCTTACTTGGGTTACCCTCGCTCTTTAGCCTCTCAATTCTGTGATGCTGTAGGAAGGTAAAGATCCTAACAGCCCTTCTCCTTTCCTTCTTTTCCTTTGTTTCGTTCCTCTTCAAACTGGAGTAATCTTTATAGGGAGCAGATGTAGCACAGGTTTCACATGAGCACTGCTTTTAGAAAAGTTACACCCCTTGGTAATATCTTAAGCACTGAAGTTTCCCCTAAAAAATCTTGTAGCTACATCTGCCTGAAATTAATGAGGAAAGTGTCAGAATCCATTTAAGAATTTCATAGAATCACAGAATTATAGAATGGTTTGAGTTGGGAGGGACCTCCAAAGATACCTGGTTCCAGCCCCACTGCCTTGGACAGGGATTTCACTAAAAGTCATTGAAAGAAAGAGGAGAGGATCAGGAAATGGGGAGAGAGAGCGAAATGTTTCTGGAAGAAAGAGAAACAAAAGCAGTTTTGAAAACAATTTGTATTTGGCTTTGCAACATTCTACAAAATTTCAGCAGAAATGGGAACATATCAAACAATAAAACTGAAATCCACTAACTCTTGAAAAAAAATTGTGCTCAGTACAATTCCCTGAGCCTTATGCACTAGAATTCTGTATGAACACCAGTTCATGAATGTTTACAATGTTTATAAACCCTTACACAGAAATGGATTTGAAATTACTTTGGAAATAAAGGTGGAATTGTGTTTCCAGGACAAAAAGTAACAAAACAAAGTAAGTAGCCTTCATTTATGAAAGTTTCTTAGGTTAGGAAAGGTATAAGTGAAGTTGCAGTTAGATTTTCTATATTAATACAGGCATTATTCTTAGCATGACTGATTTCTTAATTTTCTCAATAAATACAATAATGGCAATATACTTAGTTTTCATATAAAATAATTCATTTTAGATTAATACTGAAAATTGTGCATTCTTGTAATAACAACTTAAACATTTAGTTATATTAAAAAAACCCAAAACCACAGAGCATAAATATTCCCTTATTTGAATATCTGCCTGAGAATATACAAAAATGGAAATATGAAAATATGTATTAAAGAAAATGAACCAAAAATATATCATCAATGAACACGGATTTGTTTTCAAAGCAGTCATGATCCATACATTTCTCTGGGAGCTAGCAGATTTTAAACTGGACCCAGACAGAGCTCCTCAGTGAGATAATAAACCTTTCACTGATCTTAAAATGTACTTAAAACACTTACCTTCACCAGTTTTCTGCCTGTTGAACCCTGATTTATGTTATTATAAATCTGATTTAACACTCTTGATGTCGTTATATATTATATAGGTTTCATACTAATGAAAAGGATAGAAGAATCAATCCATAAGCTTCTTCTAGTTCTGCTTCATCATGACTATGTTGTGGGTGGGACTTACAGATAATTTGTTGTGGAAAAGCAAATTATTTGAATTACAATGCATTCATTTTCACAGCACTATTTTCATCTGCTTAGCTTCTCTGGAGGGTTAGTTCTGTTTGACACATCATTATATTTTTAGTTATAATCTTTTATTAACAACAAACAAATATGTTGACAGTGCAAAACATTTTCTTTCATGAGCAGTAAGAGATAGGCAAACACTACTTAGCAAATAGAAAAAATATATGACAGAGTTGAGGTAATACAAATAATAGGTTACATTGAACATAAACACTGTCATAAGCATTAGATCAAAGTCTTGTTTCTAATTAATTCATCCCATTTGAATGTTTCCCTAAGTAATGTTGTTCCATTGCTACATGTTGCTAGCAGTGTTTTTATTCCAACTCTCTTGTGTCTTTTATTGCAGTAAGCCATATTCCTTTAGGGCTCAATTCTGCAGTCTTCACTCAATCTAAATTCCCAGTTTAGTCTGGGGGCAGGATTTGCTTGAACAAGGACAAAAGAATTTAGTCTCTGGTGTGCAGTTATAACAGTATCCTCAAAGTCTAAATGCATTATATTTTAGCAGAGTCTAAAATTTAATATGGAACATAAGTGTCTTAAATTCTACTTCACTTTCTGCTTCTGAATTTTGTCAGATAAGTTTCCTTGGCTTCCTTTTTCCATTAACACTGCCAGCAACAAGATAAGCGTAATAACGGGCATTAAGCTCCTCTGACAGATAATTTGATGAAAGGCTCTATGTACCTATTGTAGGTCAGATGCTGTGAGAGAAATCTCTCATACAGTACAAAGCTCAGATCACCTTCTTAACGTCTTCCTTTTTATGTGACTAGGAAGGGATTCCAGAGTAAAATTCCTTGGGCAATCTGGAGTCAGTCACAAAGTGTTTAAAATACTAGTGTTATATTGCAGCTGAAGTGCAGCTGAAGCTCCCAGGAACCCATGACTTATGCAGTGCAGGAAAGGGGCACAGAACTGTCTCTGCCTTTCACTCTCCAGCTGTAGCAGGCAGACAAGAATTACATTCTGGACATGAGGAAATATTATTTTCCAGGGTTTTGCACATATTTCAAGCTCTAATGTCTGGCATGCTTTATTCAAGTTAAACATCTGCACTGCCTATCAGGGAAGTGTCATACCTCAACTTCTCCAAGTCAAATAGGATATAGCACAACTCACATTCTTCTGTTCCAACTATTTAACTGTGGAACAAATTAACCATCTGTAAGAATATATGCAATTATCCTATCCCAACAGAATTTTGCCATGTACTTTGAACTCTTATAGAAAATGTCCTCTAAATTAACATCCTTTTACTGTTACAAACTTCTAAATAAAATTTGAAAGACTAAAGCAGAAGTTAATTTAGGTTATCACACACAGTGACAGCAATTACATATAACAGGGCTCAAATACAAATTTCAGACTGTTACAGAGCACATTACAGACTCACTGAGAGAGCATAGAAGGTTTTCTGAAGGGTTGAAGAATGTGAACTCATCCCACATTACACTGTGCACAGGTCTGTAATACACATCTTGAGTAAAAAGTAGCATACGCCCTTAGGAAAATTCTCCTTGAACATGAATCTAATGTACATTTGTTGAGAGGAACTGAGCTTTAGATCATTTATACCATAATCTGAAATCTGGGCCATCAATCACTTTAAAAGCCATCATCAGAATCCCTTTTTGTCCCCATATCTGCTTTTATACAGCTGTAGTCTCTTTCCTGTATGACCCAGAACAATAAAAAAAAATTCTCACTACCTATTTATGTCATAAATTCCATTTTTTTAACATGCTTTTCCTTAATCTTTTCCTCCATATTCAACCAAGTTTTTTCAACACCTTCATTCTGCCATCCTCCAAAATGTTCAATTTGCTTTAATTTCTCTGTTACATGATCCTTCTAATTTTTGCCTCTTATTTTCCTGCATGAAACCCTTTACCCCTCTGTGAAGTTACGCTAACAAGTTAAAACTGAATAAAATCTTTATAATATAGCTAATGTAACATGTAGGCATATCTTAAAAAAAAACCCAAAAAAACCCAACTGTGTCCTGGCTTACTGTTTTTTTAGAACACTATTATGATATTTCTAAAATTATTTTGTTTTCCTAAATCTAATCACAAAACTTATTTCTTTGAAAGTGAACAAATCTGATCTTTTGATCAAGAAAAAGAAATTTGAGCCCAATGGACTTATTTAGATGAGGATTAGGATACTATTTTCAGTCTGTATTTCTGAATGTGGTAACACCCCTAAAATATTAATCAAATTGTAGAAGTGTGCCTGCATCATAGTGGCAAGAATTCAAACACAACATTTAAATTTTGGAAGTGAAAAATGACATTTCTTATGTTTTGTTCTTCTAATAAGAACAGCATATTTTGAAATCAGGCTTTCTTATCCATGTGCAAGTTTTATTTTTGGTACTAAAGTGACTTTCATTAACAAAAACTTCTAGAAAAATAATAGGGGATGTTAAGGAATATAAAACAACCTCTCATTTTCTAATGGATACATTTTTCTTATCTGATCACTCCTTATGTATCTTTAATAATGATTTATTTTCAAAGATCAGATTCGTGACTTCACTCTGCATATGTGAGAGCCAAAAGAGATGTTTAGAGATGATGAAGTCCTATGTGAACTCCTACTTAAAGCTTAATTATTGTAAACTATCTCTAACCCACATAAAAGCCAATTAAGAGGCAGCATGAATAGCCATATTAAATATAAATAATATCAATGGCTTGTATTCTCTCAGCATGATTCGGTTTAAACACTTACACTATGAATAACTACGGAAATTTTTTTTTCTAGCACTCCTGAGATAAAATAAAGTTGTTTATAGGAGCATTTCTTCGAGCTATAAAAATTTGCATTTATATGTAGACTGTGTTGTTCTAAGCCACAGGTATCATGAACAATTAAAGATCCCTGTCAAACCCAGGGAGAATCTGAAACACATGAATATGGTATTATTTCATTAAACACTGTGTAAGATTAATATGCTTTCTGCAAAAAAAAAAAAAAAAAAAGTACCAAAAAAATTGAAAAGGACAATTATTGTAATTAACCATAAAAATTATGTCAATGTTTCTACCACTTCGAGAATTCCAAGGAAAAACACATCTTTGTTAGCATAATGTCAGCAAAAGACACTGATATACATTTGTATCCAACAGTTACTGTGGAAAGATTTAAAATAATATCTTATCTATGACTCTGTAAGTTCAGACAATTTTGTCATTAAACTGAATCTATGGATACACTGTTGCAGAGGATATTTTCTACCATTTAATTTGTGCCCTGCATCTCAAATATAATTGTCTTTTATCATTACTGGATTTCCAGATTTCTTCTCAAATAACCTGGCTGTGCAGAACTTTACATTAGACAGGATAGCAGAGACCTGAGCTAGGAATATCCACATGAACTCCTGGCTCCAGATATTGTGGTCATTTGGAATACTGTAACAGGGTATTTCAATCAATACAGACCTTTTCAAAAGCCGCCAGGGCTTTGGTTTTGCAAAACTGCTCCTTTCAGCCTCCTGCATATGTCCCAATAAACAGCCAAACTCCCAGAATAAACAAAACCCTTGAAGATGCTGCACTCTTCCTCAAGGAGCAAGGGAAGCACTGGATGCACAGTTTTAGTGTGCTCAGTGTGCTTGAGAAGTCCCCCAATCGAATAATACCTTTATCTGGACTTGAAAAGCAACCATAAACAGCTTTTGGTGCTTGGGTTCTGGCCTTCTAAACTGTGGATTTTTTCCCCATAGAAATGACTGTATCTAGACCTATATGGGGGGGAGAAGCTTATTTAATATTTTTCCCTCAGCTATTAAGGGGATGACACACAAGTTCCCTCGTCTATGTGCATCTTTGTGATTTAAGGAGTGGATTCAAAGTACAACCAAGAAGAATTTTATACTTTGCTAAAGTAGGTTGTTTAATCAAGCATCTTCTACAGAAATGCCGCAACAAAAATTCTAATTAAAATGTAACCTGGGGTGGCTTCACCAATTCTAATCTAATGGGAACTAATCCCTGTTTTAGGTAAATTAACTTTCAGGTCTTAATTTGCTCAGATTTCCCTTAGAGCCTTCTTTATTTAAGGGCAGAGTAGCTTGCTAGAATGTTTCAGCCTTCTGGGCCAGAGCCTTGCTTCATCCCCTAAACATTTGTAAATAGGATGAAGATACATTCAATATCCAGTATCTTCTATATCAAAAAACAATGTGATTTTTTGAGATGTGAATACCATCAAAAGTCTTATATTGATGAGGTGTAGGACTTGGATGTCCTCTCTTTGTGCTCCCACATCAGTTGTCTTATACTCAATGTCTTTTTCCAGGTCACATTAGGTATGGTTGAAGTATTTGAAAGTAAGTAAGTTAGCACCACTGTGTATCATAACACACGGTAAGACAAGAGTCAATCATCTCAAGTAAATTTTGAATCAATAATAAAGGTCAACAAGACAACTAAATGAGACCTATTTACATCTGAGACATTTGAAAATACAACATAAATCAGAAAATTACTTGACATTGCTTATGACTTCTGCTCAAAATGAAAAACCTCCTGGGATTTCTAAAGTGATAATTAGTCTCAGAGGATATTTATTATCAAGTGTTCACTTGATAATTCCTGCTTTTTAAATTAAATATTCTGTTTCTCACTTTTTAACCTGGTCCACCTATCATAATTATTCTATCCTTTAACTACACCAGGAAGCAAAGTTATAACTTTAAAATTCCTCTTTAAGTGAAATTTGTAAGAGTTATTGACTAATCCCAGGGCACAATGCATGCATCAAAAGAAATTGAATCAATTTGAAAAAGATTAGCAAAAAAAAAGAAAAAAAAAAAAAAAAAAGGAAAAAAAAAAATCCCAACCAAACCAAGTCAAACGGCAAAGACCCAAAGACAGCTTAATCAGATTTACATCCAAAATAAGGGACAGATTGGTTTCACTGTGGTTTTGCCTCCTGCAACAACCAGTATATGAACCACAGGAGATAAAGAACCAAAACAAGAATGACTTGATGCTTGATGGATTATGTACATATATAATTAATAATAGAATATTTATCTCCTGATATCATAGCCAACACATAAAATACTCCTACATGGTTGTGAATATTGTTTTTATACTAGTATGATACCTAAGAACAGTAGGAAGTCAAGAGAAAACCACGAAAGATTGACACAAGAATCAGAAAGGAATAGAAACAGCATACATGTGAGAAATATTTAATGCTATGTTTAGAAAATACAAAGTTTTTGCTGCATTTGGCTTAAAAGGAGCAAATAAAATATGCAAGTCTATCGATAATCAATTTTAATATTGCTTTAAATCAAGTTCTGTTCTTGAAGTCATCTATGACTTCTTGTTTTAGAGAGCTGGTCACAAGAGGGCAACATAGTCACATACATATGGAGCAGTTCTGACATTCCTCCCAATGGAAATTAATTGCATGAAAAAATAAAACAATATGGCATGAGAGCTGATTATTGGTCAATGTTTCTAACAGAGTAAATATCAGATTAAAATTACAGAAGTTAACCTTAACACTGTCTCTCTACACAGGTTCCATATTACAACCTAGTCACAGTGTAACATGGTATTTTCAAATTTGTATTGTCAAAGTTTTATTCAATGTTCACTACATTCTTAAACGATGTGCCTGCTCTTGATAGAAGTCTGCACAATTTTTCCCAGATGTGTACAAGTATCTCTCATATCTTACAAATAAACCAGAGCATTGTCTGCAATGCCAATATCATTGGAATTTCATCTCCTACAATATTCTGATGCCTTTTTTCAACTCACTGATTATAAATTGTTTTCATCTGTAGAATGAATAAACTAGGTATCTTAGTGATTAGGGAATATGAGCTGTTTTGGGTTGAACATTCAACTTTAATTGTCTCATTATTTTCTTAAGTTCTTAAGTGATCCAGGTCTTAAAGCAATGATTTGTGTTTCATAGGCTCTTTTTAAAAGCAGAGAAAAATATTCCAAAAATATTTCAAAATTAATTTTTCTGTAGGAGCAACCTTATAAATATTTTGATAGAGTAACCTTTACAGATTTGATATTCTGAAAAGACAGAGGTTACTCTCTCGGTGCAGATTTTCACTTTCAAGGTAATTCACTGTGTTTGTACTGGATTTAAGTCACACAACACACAAAACAGCCAAGAGAACTTCCACCATAGGTGCAGTGTTGATTGGCAATATTGTCATTATTAATTACTACAGCAACATCACAAATTGTGTACAGGAAATCAACTGGAACAAGACTTCCAAGGACTCTCTGACAATGTCAGACAAAAATAAGTTCCAATCACTAGAGTGACAGCCGTGAGCAACACTGTGGTTGTATTGCAGTCAATGGCAAAGCTCCCACAGATATCAGATAGGCCTAGAATTCATTTTCTGACAGTCATCCATGAGCCACACATTTAGAATTGACATTTTAGATATGTAGCAAAAATAGTGAATTTCCCTACAGTGTGCCTGTAGATGGGTTCATTTACATTGTCTAGAATGCTTGAGTGCCTAACATACATACTGAAAATTCTACAAGGCCAAAGTCCAACCTTCTTGGAGGACAGAGGCTTAAATATGCAAATTTCACTTACTGAATACATTTCTAATAAAGTTTGTAGATTGATTGTTCTGTTTTCTTGACACAATTTGCCTACCAGTCTTCTCTAGCACATTCAAAAGTTTTCAAATTTCTCTTTTATCTAGAGTGAAAAAAGATGGGAAGAGGAGACAGAGGAGAGAAAAAGAAAACTGAGATGAAGTTTCAGAAGAAAATCTAATCATACTTATTAAAAAATGAAATTTTATATTACTATGAGAACAAAAAGGCCTTATGTTTTAATTTTAATTTACACATTGCACATTTTAAAAATTACACATTTTAATTTTTTCTAAAGTTTTATAATTTTTACTAGTGGAAAAAATGGAGTTTAAATAAGTTTTTTTAATTTCTAACCACCTGAAGCAAAAACTGGACTGATGAGCACTTACCTTACATTACATTTTTTTGTATGGAGAACTTATCGACATTGTAATATAGTGCCATAATTCTTTTGAAAGTGCAGTCTATAATACACCAGTCCATTTAATCTTAGACCTTCAAATGTCATGATCATTCTCCATATCAAAATCACAAGAAGAGTTGAGGTGTTAGTAATTTTTATTGCCTTTTTCATCATTTTTTTCTCATCGTTTTTCATAATTTTAATGTCACAGTTGTTTTTTTTTAAATTTAATTTACTTATTCTCAGATGAACTCCTGAAGATTTTCACTGGGTTTTAAGCAGAATCCAAGCTGCACAGTTACTGACCAGCTCCAGGAAATAATTTCATTAACAGCTGGAAAGCTGCTGGACTACACCCTCTTGATAGATTACTCAAGGTGAGCTTAAAATGCAGCCACATTAGAGAAAACTCAGGTAAAATAAAGGTATGTCTTGCATATGATCAGTTCCACTGATGGCCATATGGCCATATATCCGTGGAATCTGTAGTTAAGGCTAATGATTTGGGTGAGAAAGAGCAGATGACGAACAGAAGACAATCACACGCTAAGAAAAATGCATTACGTGATGACTGCAATCTGAAGGAAAAGAAGAATGTGCTGAAAACCTTTTCAAAGCAAAACTCTCACCAAGCCATAAGACAGAGAGAATTAAATCAGAAAGCAATGTAAAATTATATCTGTATAAAATAGTATGAATATCAAATTACAACATTTATTCATCCATGGCAATTGAGTAGAAGACTAAGGAGCTGATTTTTCTTAGTAGTTATTGCTAACACTGAGTTGAAATGGCTCCTGAGTGCAATAATTCAACCAGTCTTCACTACTTGAACTGAAATATCTCCTTAACCTACAAGAAAATTGTGGGTAGATGATTCCAAAGAAATAATTTCTGATGTTCTTTCTATAATTTTACAATTTTACTTTGCTGCACATATCAGTAAAAAAATAAACATTATGGCAAAACCTACAATAAGGTTTGAGAACGGTAGTGGGCTGTGAAAAGTAAATGTATGAAGCATTCAGTTTTCCATATACTGCAGAGATTTACTTTAATCCTTATATATCCACTTTCACTACTTCTGAGCGAAATCTTTTTGCGGTTCCTTGTGGAGCACATACCATCCTCCAAGGAGAGGTCAGCTATCTCAAAACTCCTTCCACAGCTTCCTTCAAGGAACACAACAGGAGTGAGTAATTACAGAAATTTCAACAAGCAAGCCTCTTCTCTCTCCTACTGGTCAGGTCTTTTAAAGGTACTATTATCCCCTAATGACCTGTTAAAGTCTCTGAAAGCAAAACAATCCATAAAATTCCAAGCTGCTTTCTTTTTCTGCCTAGCTTCGGCATGATGGAAATCAGGAACCCCTGACTGTGTTATGGCCCTGTGTCAACTCTGCTGCTGCTGCTGTCACCCATGGTAGCTCTCTTTTCATGACAGGTTCCTCCTCATTAACTTTTGCTTTCCTACCTCTGCTGAAATCCACACACCCATTCTGTTGCACAGTTGTGTTTCAGGCTGTCATTTACCCAAGATTCAGAACCTCATTCAAAGTACAATGAATCTTCCCAAAATTTTAAGATTATTTGTGTCTGACCTGTGACCTGAAAAATGTGAAAGGATTAGGTTAATTGCTTTTTTATGTTTCCTACTTTCACTATATTAAACACAATTTTGACACTCCTTCCAAAGAGCAAAGGAAATACACAGTGACGTGAAACTTTTTCTCATGTGACACTTTCAGAGAAAAAACTGATTCCTTGCAACAGTAAAAAAAAACAATAGAAATTTCACTGCGGGAGTACTGTGGGGGACAAACAGGTGTAATGGTCTGCATATAAATCCTGCGGGAAGTGCTAAAGCACTATCTGGTTAGAATTTTTCCTTAAAATAAGTGAGTCCCACTATCTCAATCTCTGAATAACAAAGCATAAAACAATAAGAAGGAAGTTGATAAAGATATTTTGAAATACATGTCCAATAATAGTTGCTAATATTTTAGTGACACTCACAACTCATAATCATTAAAACCAGGACATTTTTTCACATTAGCTACAAAGACACATATCTCTGAGTTGATTATTGATGTCACAAAGTGGTCTCAATGATACAATCAAATTTTAGAAAAGCCTGTAGATAATTTTAACAAAATTTAAACACATCTCTTTATTATACAATTTAAAAATTAGCATATATGTGGAACCAGAAGATGCCTCTCATGAAATATGTTCAAAGCACTGATAGGGCTATTCCTTTAAAAAAGTACTTTGTGATACATGCTGCACAGTAATATTCTTAATGAGGACATTCTGTTAATGGTATGCATAAACAATTAGCAACTGGATTCCACTTAGATTTTTCAGTGACTGATTTTGTGATTTTGTTTTATAAATTCTGAAATGTCAGCAAAATATGTGTGAATGCTGGAAGCTTTTCAGATGAGGGATATAACATGGCAGAACCTCCTACTCAGAACTCACAATTCAAACATCTGACAGATAGTAACCAGGTGTTCCTTCTACAAGACTTTCTATTCTACACAGGTTAAAAAAACGACCATTTCCTTAATTTTGTTTCCTGCCAAAATTCAATAACAGGAGCAACTCAATAATCTATGAGAAATACCTTCTTAAAATTAGCAACCGTCACACCATACCGACAGCGACCTTCACTTACCTGAAGAATCATAATCTTCAGAAACATTTGAATCAGTAAAGTTCCACTCCATCCTGGAGTTCAGAATTTTAATGTGGTTACAAATAATCCTTCATCATTTGATTTACTATGTTTTGGGTCAGAAAATCAGGATTTAATCCAAATGACTTCGATAAATTCCATATTTAATTGTCTTGAAGATGTGCTTTGGACAAGTTGGGGCAATAAGCAAGAAAAAGGTTCTTTTTCTTTAAATAGCTGTAAAATGGACAGATAGCCAGTAGATATCACTTCTAGCTATACTATTCCCTGTTGTGGCAATTTTGTAAAGATGACAGAACTCAAGCACAAAATCTGCTTGAGTTCAGAAAAAGACAGTATTAGTTCAAGACTTCCTCATGAGAAGTGGAGATGAGCAACACCCATCTGTAACTCCTATGTCTCCAAGATATTTTAAGTATATTCATTATCAGACTGAAAACATTCTGTATATTGTCAACAAAAATAATACATATTGTCAGACACACTGCATTTCCACAGCTCTGCTTTTTTGACAGAAAAGACAAGTAAATAACCCTCAATCTCCTTCTACTTCACTTAATTTGTTTCTGTTATCTCAAAGCAGACTATTATTGTGTTTATAAATCAGAGCATAATGCTTCTTAACTGCATGACAATCTCAATTGGGCTGAACAATTTGGGGTACTACAAATTGCACATTCATCTGCTGGTGAGGCACAAAGGTCTGTAAGTATACGGAGGGAAAGATGGCACAGTTAGGGTAGTGCTGATTAAGAAGTTCATAAAACTGGGCTGTATCCCTCAGAAAACTGTCACAGTTCATGAAGCAGTCTAGGTACTCCAGTAGAGGGTAAACACTCACAGATCTAGGAAAATCTTCAGCAAGTGTTTGCTCATTTCTCATTGAGCTCTGGAACACCTGGTGGAAAGCCTAGTTTCTTGTCCAATTCTTGGTAGCAAGGCTCTAAACCGTAATCTCCACTCCAATGGAATATTCCTCTATAGCTGTTCTAACTCCATGAGTTATGTATCTGAGTATCAGTTTAACTCCTTTAGACAAGCATGGGTGTAATTATGACTTCAAAAGTCATTTTTGTGTTTAGTGGAAGACTTCATTAAGGTGCAACCGCAGGGGAAAAAGCATTTTCCGATTACACATTGAAAGCCAGAATTTAGACAGATCCCTTCTCCTCTTTTTTCTGAGGGTGTATTCTTTGGCTGGTGTGTTTAGCCTTAAAGTCATATTCTCTAGTCCTTCAAATGTTGCATTAAAGGTCCTTCTGATACAATTTCATAGTTTTATTTTATCTAACAAAAAATAGCAGATTAAAACAGAAATAAGAACTTTAAGAAGTGATGAAGGCCGTTGCTGATATCAAGCAGAGGTATAATGGGTTTATTTGTTTTTTGCCAGCGTAAGCAAGAATTATTTACAGCACAAAATTCTTTCTGGCCTTCCAAATTTTCTTCAGGAAGAGCAGATTTTAGATACAGACAGCAAAAAGCCCAAGCATATTTGCAGACAATTGAAGAATGAAGATGTTTGACTAAAAGTGAGAAACTGAATATATGATATTAGTCCACAAATTGAATACAGTCATTTGAAAACATTCTTCTTCTTTAGAAAAGTGGTGCTTCCTTTGCATTTTACTTGCACAGCAAAGCTACACTTGTACACTCTCTCTTCTCACCCCTTCTCAAAATAAAAGAAAATACATGTAACATTAGCAAGATGAAGACCGGCGTCAAGATATCGAAGACTACATTCTAATTTAAAAACTTCTGGAAAGATATCTGCTTGATATTTCTATAAAAGATTTATGTCCTTGATCATACTGTTAATTCTGTATTCCATGGTTAACTACAGAAATTTTTTTTTTTTTTTTTTTTCTTTTCTAAAGGGAAAAAACTAACTTCTCCAGCAAAATATAGTTTAAATGCTTACTTACTTGAACACATTGATTAACTAAAAATGATGATCTTTTTAGGGTTGGATTTTTTTTAAATTCAATTTGATATGTGGTGTTGTTAAAACTATTTAGGAGCAATTTGGACAAAAATATGTGTACCCAATAATAGAAGAACTTTAATCCATTTACTAGTACTTGACCTTCTAAAACTAGGAAAAACTTACTCTTTGAGATTTCCATTTCCACTTAGTAAGAATACAGAGAGAGGTTAGCTTTGTCATACATTCCCACAGAATTATTGGAGGTGAACAGTGAACACCCATTATAGTAATGAAAATTTCCATTACGTCTATAATACCTTTGACTCTCAAAACACTTGTTCATATCTTGGGAAAATGTTTTCTTACTTTGAAAAAGAGCTGCAATGAAATAATTATCCAGTGACATGAAAAGTATGTGTGAACACTTTGAGAAGATGATTGATGTTAAATAAAATAAATTAATCTCAGCTCTAGAAAAATTATTCATAATTTTTATTTACTGAAAAAAACACATATATTTAATTTGCATTTATTTTGTCACAGGAACTTTGAGTTCTGGTAACTAGAGATTAGGGGATATAATACCTTAATGAAAAGTTTGACTTCATAATGTTGTAGACATATAATTGTTATAGATACAGAGAGCAAATATTTTATTACTGCAGCTGGTGTGTCTAATAAAAATAAATCTAAACCCAGTGACCTGATCTAGCATACCCTGGAATTATGGTAGGCTCCCTTTTAATTTAAATGGTTACCAAAAGATCAACGATTTCAGTGAGGTTTCATTGCAGTTTCTGTCTGTTGAGTACCCATTCAAACCTTGACTGCTAAATCTGTGATTTCACTGAGGTAAATTGAAATTTAGGGTGATTTATTAAAGTTGAGTTATAATTATTTACTTTATAGCTCAAAGACTTTCATCACTTACTCTCAAGCATTCCACATTTGTCAAATACAAGATGCTTGAAGAGCAGTGGGAAAGATGATCTAGCTTTGATCATATTTTGTGTTATCTTAGTTTGTTACAGAGCAGTTCTATTTGCATTCTTCATGACTCAGGGCCCTGAAAAGGGATTCAGGCTGCTCTCTATTCTCTATTCAGTGTTGTGGGAATTCAGCAAACGTGCTCAGCTCAATTGGGAGAGCTTTTCTGAGCTTTGTTGATTTTGCAGTTTGCTCTCAAATACAGCAGCAAGTGTTGGCTGATGTTTTCTGGGTTGCATAAGGGATTTTGATGACCAATTCCTATTAAAATTAATGAGAATTGAGCAGACAAATCCCACTGGTAATCTCACCCTTTATGGTATTAAAACAGTAAAAGTTGGAGAGGAGTGACATGTAAAATAAAATTTATGTTGCATTAAAAAAGAAAATCTAGCTATCTATAAAACCATTCAGCAGTCTCTTTCCCTCAGTCTTCACTGAAATCATTTATGGAAACTCCATGAAAGCATTTTTATTACAGCTCTAGAGGCTCATACTCGGACCTTGCTTTACGTGGGTTATTTGACTGATATTTATTTTATATTACAGTATATTTCTGAAACTTTGACCTCTAATTTATTACAGAAAGGCGCCATAGCAATAATAAAAAATGGCAGCAAGAGCTTCAGGTTTTAAAATTTTTGCTGATGCTTTATATCTTTCACATTGCACTTTATTGACTTATTAAGAGTTTCTGAGCACTAGACATATCTTTGTTCTTTTTAGGAATACATCCTGCATGATGTAATCCTAGAAACAGAAAGTAGGAAGAACATACTTGCAGCATTTAGTGCTGCCATTAAAAACTGCATGCTGCAGGACAGATTCACTGTTGATATCATGGAAGACTCAGAATAGAAAAGATATAATGATATATCACAAATTAATTCAAAAGGTGTTTGTAGAGAACTGAAAGATTTTTTGTGTCCAACTCAATAAAGCAGTGATAGATCTTAATAAATGACACATGAAATATGTGACATATTATATAGGACACATGAAATGGCTAGAAAAATTAATTTATTCTCATGATACAAAATGAAGCAAAACAACAAAGCAAAGTATTTTTGAAAAATATCCAAAACTTAGACAAAAAGTTAAAAAAAAATCAGAAAACTATCAGTGGAGTTTCTTTTTGTCATTTATTTGATGCAAAGGATTTTTTAATGTTGCTTTCTGCTGTTGGGGGCAAAATGGACATAAGTCCAGGAATAGCAATCAAAGAGCTATCATTTAATCTTGAAGGAATTTTAAATTTTTGAGAAAAAATTCTTTTAGTTGGAAAAATGGTGTTATGGAAAGTATTCTACAGTAAAATTTTTTCTCTTAAAAATACAGAACACTTCATATACAATTTATTCCATATTTTTAAAAATTATTAAGAAATACAATTCCAAATAATTATATGCTTACTTTTACTTATGTTTTTTCATTATTCACACATATATTTTATTATTATCTTTTTAAATTAAACTAAATTTTTTATAAAACTTTAGGTTCTGTGTCTATACTTCTTCCTGTTCCCACTTATTTCAAGAGAAGCTGTATGATTGCTTTGCAAAAAAAAGGACCTGAAGTGCCTAGTGGAAAACCTGAACATGATTCAGCAACATGCCCTTCCATTACAGAAGTTCAAACATATATACAGAGATGGAATCATAAAGGCAGACTGGAAGGGACCTCGAGAATTGTTTAGTTCATCCCATTTCTCAAAGCAGGGTCATCTGTGCAGTCAGATGAGGTCACTCAGGGCTTTATCCAGTCAGGTACTGAAAACATCCTAAGACAGGAAATGCACAGCCTTTCTGGGCTGCTCTACTGCCTGCCTGTTCTCGGAGTGAAAAAGTGTTTCTTAAAAGTCTGAATTCATCTTGCACTCGCTGTCCTTATCCTCCCACCTTGCACCAGTGGGAAGAGTCTCTTTCAGCTGCTTGATAAGCCTCGTGTAGATGCTGAGGCATTCTTGTTAAGCACCCCTGAGACAGTCTCTCCTCCAGGCTAGCAAGCCCCAGTTCCTCAGTCTCCACTCACAGGGCAAGGGCTACAGCCCCTAGCCACTATCCTCATCAATTTCTTTCTAATATTGAGGACTCAAAACTGGATGTAACATTTCAGATTGGACCTCATGTATTCCAAGTAGCAACAAGTAATACCTCCCCTCAGTGTTCTGGCAATGCACCTATAAATAACTCCCAGGGCTTCATTGTCCTTTGCTTTACTTTCTAAGTCTTATTTGTTGCAATGTGCTTTATGATTCAGTTTTCTGATTCTCTTTTCACAGTTGCACTGTTCTTTAGTGCTCATCCTCAGTAATTTGACTTAGTCACTTGCTGTGACATTCTTTCTTCAATTTTTCTTCTTTCAGTATAGATTGTTGAAATTGATACATCTTTAAACTGACTTTTGCTTCATTTATGATCTTGATATTACCTCTGTCACTCTCTTGAACTCCTTCTTCCTTTAGGAATGAAGCCCAGTTAACCCTGCCTAATACCCTTCTTGCCTAACTGCAAACTGATTAAGTTCATCACCTGGTTGCAACTGAATTTCCCTCACCCATTCCATGCTACACATCTTATGCATTTGTATGTCAAAAGTACAGGAAATGTTTAACTTGAGACTGGTTCTTTTAACAAACTAAAACATTCTCCAACTTTTCAAGGGATAATCTATATCCTCAGGTTTACCCTACCTGAACACTGAGATGTGCTTATCATAGTGTTAAATCCAATCCAGTAGTGCCAAATCTCTATTAATATATTCTGAGTCTCAGAGTGGTTTATAAAGCTCAGACATGACTCTCTTTGTTCAGCATTTATACACCTTCTGTGCAGTCAATTAAAAAAAGATTCAAACCAATGGTTCCTCATATTGGAAATGTCCATATTGGATGGAAATATCTTTCTTATTTTTTGTCTTTTCAAATTCCTTGTTTTCTTGACCAGAAAAGCACATAGAAAAATGGACAAGTATTAAGTTTTACCACTTGTGTATAATACAGACTATGCTATTTTATGGAATGTGATTACCAGCATATATCAATTATAGCTGAAAATGAAAGACAAAAGTTTAGGAAACAATAAGCAACAATTTTTGTTCTAGTGAAATGAGACATAAGTATTCTGGCTGAAGGTCAGAATGTGTTTTTGTTCTCAGAACCATTAAAATCAAACCATTAAGTGTTGTTCTTCTGGAAAACAGTTATTAAGTATTAAAAAAAAACTACAGTAAGAAACTTGCCAGGTAGCTTCTACTATTTTCACTATCATAGTTGCTTCATACAGCTCCTTCAGGCACCAGTCAGGGGCTGTGATTTTTTTCTTAAATTAGAAGAACACATATGAAAAAAAAAATATTGCCTTCCACAAACAGCTGAGGATTTTAAAACAATAAACATAGAAAAAAGTAGGTTGGAAAGGATTTTTGAAGATCAACAATGCCATGTTCAAGCAGAATGAACTTCAAAGTCAAAGAACATTTCTTAATGCCATGTCCACTTCGGCTTTGAATATCTCAGAAGATTTCACAGCCTCTCTGGGCACCTGTGCCAGTGTTAAACCACCTTAATGGTGAAATCTTTTATTTTTTATGTTGCATAGATGCTGAAGACAGATTGCTTGTTAACAGGTGAGGGAAAAAAGGGGGTAGAATATTACCGTAAGGGAACACCTTCATATGAAATCAGATTTTTTGAACAGGATGGACAGTTACTAGACAAATGGCAATGGGAGTCCTTGTTACAAAGGTCCTCCCAGCTTCATTTTCACCTGGCTCCAACAAGACTCTTTCGTGCTCAATTCTAATAATCCAGTTCTGCCAACCACTCTGGCTCATGCATAATTAGTCACTACTTGTTTCATGAATATGTTATCTACCTAAAGAAGGCTGCTCTACCTGACCATCTATGCAGGAAAATTTCCTACTGACTATCTACCACTGTCTAAACTGGATTGTTTCTGTAACAGCATCCACCTAAGGGAGTCTGTGGAAGCAAGGACCAGATTCTCCCCATAGGATGTTAACCAACACACTGACATACAAATTGAGCTAAACACAGTGGGAGCTGATTGGGGCAATTTCTAGAGCTCCTGTATGTCAGTTAAATACTTAATTGTGAAGGTGACTTGGACTTCAGTCACTCATACAATTTCAAGATGTCTTGTTCTCTGAAATCAGTTCCTTATCTGCACAGATGAATGGAATTTATTGACTGAGAGCCACCGGCTGACCACAGAGACCCTAATATATAGCTAGTCCATGCTTACAACAAACTTGATTTCCATGTGTATAATTTCATAGCTTATGTCCCATAGCACTTGCTACATACACAATTAATCAGAATTCTTTGCTCCCTGCTCTTTCACTGAACTTTAAAAATAGGCTTCCTCCATCATCTCCATCATCTTTAAAAGCCCCTTTTAGGCAGTGGAAGGGTATAATTACATCTCCTGTAAGCCTTACTTAAGCAAACCTCAGTTTCTCATCATATATCCAGTGCTCCAGTCTCCTCCTCAGCTATGACTTTTTCCTTGTAATCAACATTTGCCTTGCATGGGGCATACCAAAGCTTATTGTACTTCAGATATTGTTTCATACAGCCAGCTCACTGAGGAGCCACACAATTTCATTCTTCACTGGGGTATTTGATACGCAGGAAATGGTAACACCAACCATTGAAAGGGAACCTGTCCCGTGGTGTTTTGTGAACACCATTGAGTTGATTCTAGCACTCCTGTTGACATCAAGACTTTCAACATTTGAATCAAATTTTGCGATTTCTTTTAGTTGTTAATTATAGCTTGACAGTTATGATTAAGAAATTGCACTGTGAGCATTGTATGCATGGATAATCTTTTGTTTTTAATGAAGAGGAAGACAGTCCCAAGATTAATGGGCAGTCTGGATGATAGCCATCAGCAGTGAACTCAGCAGAACTGAGTAACAACTGGGGGAAAAATAATTCTGGTGGTGGGAGATCCCAAGCACCCTCACTGGCCATCTACTCAAAATAGACTCCAGACTCAAATGAAGGGAACTGCATGTGCAGAATAATTATTACAAAAAAGTGAGAGATATAGCAAGTGAATAGGGGTTTGAGTACTAATAAATGAAAAAGTTATGTAATGAATGAATGCTGATGTCGTTGTTTGTCAAAATGTATGAATATCTTAAAGTTTGGATGATGGAGGAGCCAGCCTTCTGTGGCTTAGCACCTAGCCTCTCAATCTGTGCAAACTAGAATAAAATATAGAAATACCTCTCACCAGGTAAGGAGTCTGCATTCAGAACAACACTGTAGTCTTGAGCAGCAACTCAAGGCACCCTGAGCACCCAATTCACATCAGTTGCATCATGAACTCTTTGTGCACACCATGATCACAGTGCTTCTGTTTACTGGCCTCTACAGATTTCAGTCTTCAAACCACTGAGATTTTCTAACATGGCAGGCAACTACTCCCACTGCCTTTGGTTCTCAAATGTGTCACTGTCCTCATGAAGACTCTATCTGGTGAACACTTTTTTCTGTGCTCCAAAAATGAAGGAGACACTGGAAAGGATACTGTTAGTTGAAACGTCACATCTTCTGTACTAGTCATCAGGGACCAGAGTGCAAACCACACCTCCACACCCAGCTCAGGAATTCGACTGCCTGGGCTTAGGGCCAGTGGCTGGAGCTGCTGTGTGGCTGTAAGTCAGAAAGAAGAGACATTTGAGAAACTACAAGTAGGCACATGACCAAACACAAGCTATGACAAGCAGTTCTTGTCTTCTGCTGAGCAATCTCTGGACTATGCCTGTTCCTGGAACTCTCTGCTCCTGCCCGGGCATTCGTCTTATTAGCACAGATTATCCAGCCAATTGCCAACACACATGTGCCCAGCCCCTGGGCTCAGCTTGTTGATGTGCAGTGGTACTGCATCCTGGCGGGGAGAGACAGGAAAGGCTCTGCTGGTCTCTGGCCGCAGGTGCTGGCCCAGACACTCAAGTGTGTAACACAACTGGCAACTCATCATAGTCCAGAACATCTCTCTCTCCTCACACCAACCTCACAGCATTTGAGTTCCATATTCTTGACATTATTCACCTGTGGTTTGAAAACAAGGTTAAGAGGGATTTTTTTCCAGAAGTCTTTGATAAATATAAAAAGATAAAAACATGATTTTACTCTAAGTATACAGTGGTAAAAATTGAAATTGGTCCTAAATGCCCTTCCTTTTTAAGAGGATAAGACTTACTGCTTCCAAATAATTTATATTGTATTCTTTCACACACACCCTGCCAGAAAGAAGATACACAAAAATTCCCTCATTTTTCATAAAATAGATTTTTGTTTTAAGGCAAGATTTATCAACTTATGACTACTCAATATTTCACTAATATATCATTTTTCGAGTTGTGATAAAGCATCAAGCTATGCCAGGACTTTAAATATTTTATTATATGTATCACAAAAGCAAAGGAAATAATGCAGGTTTCTATGTTTAATGTTTATGTTAAGTGTTTAATGAATGATATCTGTTACCTTTTTTCACCCCAGTTAAAAGCAAGAAAAAGATACCTGTACATGCAAATTTTAAGATACACTCAGTATCAGGACAGAACTGATGCAATCAGAAATAAATCTGAATGTTCTCTATTGTTCAGCCCTTAGAGCATTCCTATCAATTTACTCTACTAAACAAAATTATTTTTTAGTGATTCAGTAATGATCAAAAACTGCCAGGTTTTAATATTTTATCTTGATGTAGAATTATTATCAACTTCATCCAATTGTTTAATTGCTGACCTTGGCCTTTTTGGCTTTTGTTTTAGAACACTGCAAACCTTTCCAATTATCTCTGAATGTTTTAAAATATTTCAATTTTCCTCTCCCTCTTGGCCACAAATAAGTGTAATAACACTTTTTATTGTCAAATCAGAACTTTGTTAGACATTGCATCATATCTACATTTTGATTTTACATGGTTTTGAAGGGTTAGGGATTTTTTTGTGCCAAGATCATACAGACAGCATTGAGGATAGACACCAGACCAGTGAAAATTACCTAAGGAAACAAACTAGGTGCAGTTTGACTGAGTGGCCGGCCCCCCACTGGAATGAATTAAGTCCCAGCATAAACAGACTCTAATACACTCATCTTATTGGAACCAATCCTGCTTCTTCTAAAGCAAGGGAATGACCACTTTGCTGCAGAGCTACTGATAGAGAGTGAATTTGTGCATGCTAATATAATTATATTTAAATATACCCGAAGTGTTAAATCAATCTGATGAGACAATTTTCACAAATTACCAGGATCACACTGAGCAGCCAAAGAGGAAGATAGAAGAATTTTATTAAGGGTTTGTCCCCAAAATCAATATTTCCCACGTTCCTTAAAAAAATTATATATAAATAGAAAATAAACTACTCCTTGAATTTACAAGGCATTACATTAAATTTGAATAAAAAATAAAGAAGAAAGAAAGAGAGCTATGAATGTTCAGTATTCATTTGATGCAGTCAAATCATCTACTCCTACACAGAATAATGGTCACATAAATCCTCCCTATAATCACTTCACATTTTTCATGTAAAAAACTTGACTGATAGTGATTTTTGTAAATTGTATATAAATAAATGCAGTCTTAGAAACAGGCACATTGAAAAAAAGCTGCCTGGACACCATTGTAAATTGAATCCAATTATATTCATCCAGTGCCATTCACATCTATTAAACGCAGTGAAATTATTTAGTTTTTTGTTTCCTGTTATTTTAACTTAAGTAAAATACATTAATTTATTAGTCACAATATCAGATAAAAAAATAAAAAGCCAATTGTAGAGGTCATGTGGAAAAAAAATAGATTTAATTTGCTTGCTACCCTACAGCATATTACATTTACTTTTCTTGTTGTGATTAGCTATGAAGTAAAAATATTCTACTGCATATAATCTATAACATTCAAGTTCGTTCTAATCAATGCTTCATTTTTCCCCTACTTTCAATGGAAAAAATCCACTTCCCTTTTCCTTACAGAGCTCATTGGTCTGTACATGAAGAAGAGAAACTTCATCCAGTCATCTCTTTTCAGCATTGAAGATAGCATGATTTTTAGACCTCTTCATTTATTTTTTTCTTAAATCATAGCATCTTCAATGTCACTCTTAGAAGTTTACTAGCTGCTTAATGTTTTCTGGTGGTTTCAAACATGAGAAAAACCAAAACTCCTATTACCGTACGAAGTCTGCTCCTTCTGTGCCTGACTTGTTACTCTGTCTGACTTGTACTTGCTACTTTATGCTACAATTTTGAAAAATAACAAGACAACCCTAAACAAATACAGTGCTGATTTGTTCTTCTGTATTGAAGATATAAACAGACTAACTGTTCAACTTTTTCCCTGCATATTTGTCTTCTTTCAGTCCAGAGGAGGAGATGGATTATTTATTACATAATTCTTAGGGTTTCAGAGCCTGATTTTGCTTCCCTTATAGATCAAAAATGGAATACAGGAATTGTGAGGCTATACAAACCACAAACAGTAATACACATTGCATCAGCTGATGTCTAAGTAGACATCACTTAGAGCTTCACTTTTTTCAGAAAAGTAGTCATGTAAGGATCCCAAAGAATGCAATGGTTTCCTATGAGTTTCTTGGCTTAACGTTACAATGCTTAATGTACTAGAGGACATAAAATCAAGGTTTTTTTGACAGAGTATATTCTTGCATTTTTCTAGTGAGAAAAGTGCATTTAGAACATGAAGTCCAGCTTTAAAACAAATTATTCAAAATTGGTTGAGTTTTATATCTCATTGCAGTGCTCCTTTTCCCCCTTTCCTTCAATAAACAGTAGTGAAGTAAAAGTGCCATAGAAATTGGCAACGACTTTTCAAGAAGAAATAATTTATCATAATTATAAAAATAAAAGAAATATGCTGCAGTAATATCATTAAAATTCATATGATTGTGTGATATAGTATTTACATAAGCATGGAGTTATTTCATTTGACGTTAAGAAGTCTGATGCATATTCCAAAAATTCTCATGTGAACAAAGAGTACTAAATAGAGACTCTTCCTTCAGATATATAAATGTTTAGTTAAATAGATTTTTCATGCTTGCCTCACAGATTACACTTAGTAATAAAATCATATGGGAGCAATACCATTTAGTCTATGTGAATGCTGTTACCGTCTCTTCATTTTCACTGGCTGTTTTGCATAATGCCCATAAAAGCATTTGGAAAAATAATACACCATCCAAGATTTCTATACAACACAGAAGATTAAAATCTGATCTCTGGATCCTTTTCTGATGTTCTTCTATTTTTTTCCTCTTCTTCTTTAAGTTGCAAGGGTTCTTTCACAATGTCAAAAAATTAATTGCCTTTGAACTGTGTTTTCTTGCAGATTTATGATGAGAATGTAGCTTGGAGAAAGTGTTTAAAAAAAAAAAAAAAGTAAAATTCCTGTCTAGAACCTTATACTTGCTTTTAATGGATACAAGAGTACAAGAGATTCAGAATATATAGAATTTTTTTCTCCTCTTTTACCCGTTCCTTTCAAATGCAAGGCATTACTCCTTTATGAAAAATGAACACAATAGAGGGGGTTTTGGGCTGATTAGATGCCCTTTAAAAGGTTAACTTACAACTGCAACAAATTTTTTTATATTGTGGTTTACTCTAGAAATAACATACTTACTTCCTTAAAACAAACCAAACCAAATCTACACAATGCATATACTGTTCACTCCTGTAGAACACCTAATCTTAATCTGCTACACATATAGATGTATGAATGTCTATATACAACTACAGGAATATAAGTCATGTTGCTTCAGTGTTTAGAGAACACAGCATATAGGGTGTGATCCTTTCTCCAGTGTACTCACAAAATAAACAAGAGAACTTATGAGTGGAGTTGAAATGTTACTATTTTCTTTCAGAAACAGCAGAGGGAAAAGAACCCCAAAACTAAAGCCAAAGTACCCTTGGGCTGGATGGTCACTGCTAAAATGGATGGAGCTAGCAATTTAACCTAGTTACCCCAACCCCAGTTTAGCTCTCTGGCCATGACACAAGTCCTTCTGTTGAGAAGGAAACCAGAAGGAGTTTCTCAAGAGGTGAAATCATCAAGTGATTGACCAAGTAAAGAAACCCATTAAAAGAGATTTGCAAAAAGCAGTTTGGGGAGTCATCTCCCTCTGACACAATATCAAATAGACATGACTACGTGCAGGCCACTCACTAGTGGCCTTAATGTAATGCTAATGTTCTTGAATTATTTATCTTTTGGTGAAAAAAAACTGTTTGTTTCTCATACTACAGCTGCCTAAGAGAAAAATAATTCAATCAAAAAACTTCTACTTACCAGCCCTAACTCATTTTTTGCTGAACAAAAATTTGTCAAGCAAACAAAAAAAGAGATGTGATCTCCTAATGGAGATCTCCTGATGGACTCTGAGAAACCTGGTCTAGGTGTCTCTGCCAACAGCAGCGGAAGGTTAAACTAATTGTCTTTAAGGTCCCTTCCAACCCAGATAATTTTATGATTCTATGATAATTTTTCCTTTATTCTCACTCAAAGACTATTTTCTATTTTGAAACTGTTGCTGTCATTTGCAATGCATTGATTTTCTGAAGGATAGTTCTATCTGTTGCCATTTAAATTAAATCTTTAATTCATTTCAAAATAACTTCGTCCTTATTTTTATTATTTTTTAATGACTAGAACTTTTCAGATAAAGTGTTTGTAGCTGCATGACATAATATTTAAAGAAAACCCAGAGCCTAGAACAATTAGTCCTATCCGTTGCTTGGTTGAAGAATCTTTGTAATACTTAAATAGACTTTATAAAAACACAAATTTTAAGTGTCCTTTTAGTAGAATCCACTTTTCATGAAAAGTGTCTTATAGTAGTAGCATGAAACTGGCATACCAGAAAGTATTAAAACGTTTTAATTCCTGGGCCATCACCAGAAAAGGAAATTCTGAGGAAATAGTAACTGCAAACAAGACACAACGAGACACCAGGGGAGAGAAGGTGTCTTTTCCTGTCAGCTGTTTATGTGTCTCACTTTAAAGAATTTCAGGAAGAAACCAGGCAGACTGAGGCAAAGCCTCTTAAACTGATGCTGTCTACTTTGATAGTTATTTCAGGGAGATGATTAAGTAATGAAATTTCATAGACCATCACATGCATCAAAAGTTTAGACAAGAAGAATTACATTTAATTTGTATGTGCAAGTTGCACTGGTTCTGGAAATCCTGACAACTGGATATTAGTTTTAAAAGTGTTGTAATATCATTTTATTTTTTTAATTTTTATTTTACTATTTCACTGTTTAAAAACTGGCAGTTATATAGCTCTCCAAAACAGTCAAATGATCAAAAACCAAACATCAGATGAATCCAATTACACACTACAAATAATGGATAAAATATCATCTAAGTGGACAATTCACACATACCCCCTAGACTGCAAACTGCTATCTAAAATGTTCAGATTACATTTATGCATAAAATTCACATTTAAGGAATGAAGCTCATTTGATAAATGATTGTCTAACAGAATAAAGAAGGCGTAATTGCTTAGATAATTTATTTTCATGGAAAAACATTTCAACCGTTTCTAGAAACTATATCATCAACCTCCTAGAGCTTGACAGCCCACTAACTCCCTTGATAGCAATTCTGAAATCAAATGTCTTACCTACTAACACAAACATATCTAAATAAAAACAGTATGTTTTATAAAATTAAGAAAAGTTTTCTATCTGCTTTATTTTGGAACAATAGACTTTCTTCTTGATCTTGTTACAGAAAACAAAATCTGCCAACAATCAGAAAAGGCAATTAAGGAAAATGTTCCTGAACTTGTGCTATTATGTCAACAGTATATAACACTTACGAATGAGTTTTTCAGGGGCCATTACACTCCTAAATCAGCAATATGCTTCCCTGAAGTAAACTCACTGCTTTTGTCTCTATCACAGCATCTGCAGTGACAACATGTTCTAAACTCTCTACATGTATACAGCACAGTCCAGTGCTCAAGTAATTAATTGAATATAACCATATGTCCATTCAATGAATCCATGTTGCTATTACAGCCGCTGAAACAGTTGGACAGTTTCTAGACCAATTATTATTATGAAGTGTTTAGTTGGTTTTTTGGTTTTTTTTAATGGGTTAATAATTTGATAACACAAGCATCCTGGGGAATCATAATGAGTTTTATAGATAGCGGTTCTGAAAATATATAAGGCTTGTATGTATATACTTGCACAAATGCTAGTGAATACAGCTGTGAACACTTATTATGATCAGTTATTTTGAGAAACATTTTTACATTTCCTTGGAAAAGATCCACAAAATAGAAATATATGCTCTTTTGTAACAATAAAAATAATTTTAGTTCTTTAAACAGCCCATCTTACTTCAAGATACTCTTAAAAGTTGTAAGTCAATGAAGAAAACTTACTGTGACAAATTACTGGCAGCAGAGGTAAAATCCAAAGCCAATTACTGTTCCGGTTGTGAAATTTATAGAATATTATTGGAGTAAGCAATTAGCACACACCCTCTTCCAAAGGTCTCTATTTGTGACTTTTTTACATGCTTTCACAACTGTGCTGGTTTCAGCTAGTGCAGAAATTAATTTTCTTCCTAGTGCCTTGAGTAGGGCTATGTTTTGGATTTGTGCTGAACACAGGGTTGATAACACAGAGATGTTTTTGTTATTGCTGAGCAACGCTTACACAGAGCAGAGGTATTTTCTGTTTTTTCCACTGCCATGGTGGTGAGGAGGTTGGAGGTGCTTGGGAGACTGGGAGGAGACATAGTCAAGACAGGTGACTCAAACCCTATCCAAAAGGATATTCCAGAGCGCATGACATCATGCTCAGCGTATGAAGTGGGGGGAGGAAGGAGAAAAGGGGGGACATTTGAAATAATGGTGTTTGTCTTCACAAGTCACTGTTATGTGGGATGGGGCCCTGCTCTCCTGAAGATGGCTGAACACCTGCCTGCCCATGGGAAGCAGTGAATTCATTCCTTGTTTTGTTTTGCTTGTGCACACAGCTTTTGCTTTCCCTTTTAAACCACCTTTATCTCAACCCACGAGTTTTCTACTTTTCACCTTTCCAATTCTCTCCTTGATCTCACCTGTGGGGGAGTGAGCAAGTGTCTGTCCAGGCCTTGGTTGCTGGCTGGGGTTAAACCACAGCAGTCTTTTTTTGGCAAACCAGACAGGAATCAAACTGTTGAGATAAATTGATTGATAGGGATATACTACACTGAATTTAGAACTGCTATATCTGTTTAACGTAATGAGCAGGCTCCTGTGCTTGCCATGGGCCTGCTTTCCTAACTCTATATTACAGTCTAGCACTTGTTAGTGGCTGTTTTTATGCTTCTACTGCTTGCTGTAGTGCTGTAATGTTTCTCACCTTGCTGAATTGTATTTCCTTTGATAACAGCCATGGCAATGTGCCTGGGCTGGCAGGTGGCCAGGGCATTGCTGCTGTTTTCTGAGCTGCTGCACTGGACAGGCTGGAGCTCCACTGTGACCCTGAGTTGGAGGGACATGTGACACATGAATTAGTCCACGATGGAGCAGAGATTTCCCTGCAGACCATGGAGGATCCCATGCCAGAGCAGGTAGATACCTAAGGGAGACCTTGTGACCCTGTGACAAGGGGTCCTGGAGCAGTTTTGATGGTAGGACTTGTGACCTCACAGAGGACCCACACTGGAGAAATTCTTGGATAACTGCAGCCTGCGGGAAGGACGCACACAGGAGAAGTTCAAAGAGGACAGTTTTCAGTGGGTGGAACCCCAGGCTGGAGCAGGGGAAGGAAAGATTCCCTTACAGCCCATGGTGCAGCCGATGGTGAAGCAGGCTGTGCCCCTGCAGCCCATGCAGGACTATGACGTGGGCTATATTTATGGTGGACTCCAGCAGGAACTCCTTGTTGCAGCCAGCCTGGGAACAAAGGGAGGAGCTCATTGCAATGCCCAAAAGGGCCAGGAGTGGAGATTGCAATGGATGTACTTTTAAACTATTGTAAACCATGATTTGAGTGGTATGTTACAAGAATTACTGCAACAGGATGCACCCAAGCTAATGAAGGAGAAGACTTACGAGAAAAAATTGCAGTGCAGCAGTGACCTGACCTGACCTGACCTGACCTGACCTGAGCTGGTTTGGTGCCCAGCAACTCCACACACTCCAATTCTTCTGTCCTGAGTGACCTCCAGAATAGATGGAACCCAAAGTAATGAATTAAATTAATTGAATAGACATTTTGTGGACATTTTTTTTACCTTTTACAGGGGTGGTTCATAGACTAAGGGAATGATATCTGTGTATTATATCAAGGAATGGGAAGAAGTGTGTGGGTAATGAATTTGGGTGAGGAAGTTGGGGGTGCTTGGGAGGCTGGGAGGAGACAAAACCAGGACAGGTCACTCAAACTGACTCAAACCAAAGGGGTATTCCAGAGCACATGACATCATGCTCAGGATATAAAGGGGGGGGAAGTAGGAAGAGTGGGGGGACATTTGGAGTGATGGTGTTTGTCTTCCCAAGTCTCTGCTGTGTGGCATGGGGCACTGCTCTCCTGGAGATGGCTGAACACCTGCCTGCCCATGGAAAACAGTGAATTAATTCCTTGTTTTGTTTTGCTTGTGTGTGTGGCTTTTGCTTTCCCTATTGAACTGTCTTAATGTCAACCCATGAGTTCTCTACCTTTTACCATTCCAATTCTCACCCTGATCTCACTGCTCGGGGAGTGAGCAAGCAGCTACATGTGCCTTGGTTGCTGTATGGGGTTAAACCACAATAGCAAAAAAACCCAAAAAACCAAGTCTTGCTAACACTTGTTAAGTCCTAAGCCTGCATGATGAGTGTAAGGGGAAAGGTAGTTATATTCATTCTGTTGGTGCATGGGCAAAAGAACTAAATTCTCAGGATGTTTAATAACAAATTTTTACTTGAAAACTTTAGAACATTATGGTAGAATAAGGTACTTGACAAATTTTAAAACAACATCCAGACAAAGCAAGGCACTTTACAAAACATTGACTTACCAAACTTTAACCCATGCAGACAAAGTAAGGCACTCCACTGGAATTTTTTTAGTCTGACTTACAATATATTTCAAGAAGAGGAGGTTAGGAGAAGAAAGAAAGAAAAATAAGAGAAAAAGACATATATAGTCAGCACCTTAGATCCAGCATGGACTCAATTGCTTGTAAATCCAAGGCAGTAGGGTTCATCTGCTGCACACCCTTGCCACAGCTTTTTATCTTCTCTATGTCCCAGGGCCCTCCCTCAGGTGTGCACTTGTGCTTTAATGTTCCCCAGGGGACCTATGTGGCTGGCCATAACTATTCGGGGGCTTTCAGTGTGCCACATGGCTTGGCAGTCATTTCAGAACCAGACCAGAGGGTCCAGGGGGCAGGTTGTGGAGCAGTGCACCACTCTCCCTTCTCTCCCCCTTCCATACAGACATCTTTGCCCTGGCTGTTTCGAGCCTCTTTTCTTCTCCTGAAAGGCAGTAAAACCAGGTCTTCCCAGGTCATGGAGTTAGATTAGTTTAAAGTGTTAAATGCTTTTACCAGTGCTTTCCGTAAACCTTTTTCTGTTTATAACAAAGTAGATTTATGACAAGCATCACAAATCCTTTCATCTTCTGCAGAGTAGAAAAAGGAGGTCTAGTGCTCTACTTTATGCCATAGGTATATACCACTTCCATGCTCCTTTTCATCTTCTCAAAATAAAGCTATTAGTATTGAAAGATAGTCTAAATATCACAGAAACTTTCCTTTCTCATAGAAAAAAAGAAAAAATTCGAACTCGAAATATAACTTGCTTCTGAGAACTTTTGTGAGAGTTTTATGACAAGGGAAAAGACTGTTACAGCAAAGGATCTGGACTACAACACCAATTAAGTTCCATTAGCTGGCCCAGCTTCAGCAGCTCTAGCAATTTTAATTCATCTGGGAGAAAAATCTTAACAGGAAGTGTAGTCACTATGCTGGAAGACAGGCCTTTCTTTCAAGTCACCCTTTGCATTGCTTGCACCTTTCTTTCCATGATTACTCCCTGGTTAATCAAGAGCAAGAGTCGTGTCTACACCCCAGCACTTAACAGTGAATGTATGCTGTGACAGCTACTAGAAGCAATTCCCACATAGCAATATATTAACTGCACTGCTGTTGCTGGCTGCAAAAGCAATCATTAAGCCAGATTTTTTTTTTCTTCTCTCTCTCTCTTTTTTTTTTTTTCCTTTACTCTTTCAGAAAGGAGATATGATCTCATTAGGTTCTCAATGCTCATGAAGTACTAAGGAAACACACTGCACTCAGCTATAGCCTTTGTACCATGCAGGAAGAAATGCCTTTTTTCTACACCATTAATCTATTTAATATTGGTTTAGCAAGATAACTCACACATGAAAGAAGAAAGAAGAGTAGAAGACAAGCTTTTATTCACTTTTAGATATGCTCAGGGTGAAATCTTTCCCAGATGTGAAAAGTCTTTATCCTATTGAACTTTCTTCTTTTCTCATGAGTTATAAACATGGTAACAATCAAACCTTAAACTTAAAATACTATAATAGGATTTATAATCTCAATAACAACACCAATTTGGCAGCATTTAACTCCTCCATCCAATAGTTACCAGATTAAAATGGTCTGATAAAAGGAATTTGTAGTAACAGAGAATATCTTCTGTCTGTTATCTCTTTGTCTACTAGCAAGTTATTGTTACTCAGAAAGTTCCTTTTAAACCGTGTTTAGAGAAACAGAATTCTGCTATTTCAAGAAAGTTACTAAAAATTTTAAAATCTGTTGAGACCCAGGGATCCACTTTGGTTTTAATTTACTATGTTTCTTCTTTGGTTGAAAGACACAAATTTGACAAAGACCTCTCCTTCAGCAGAAAACCTGATCAAATTCAAAGGATGAATTGGGATTTTAAAAGTATTGTCTGGTCAAATAATATCCTTGTTTTTGTGGGGGCACTCATATATCTGAGCAGATAATCAACAGGAAAGCTCTGACTGCACAGTTTCTTCATCCAAAAAACACCTCTCTTTCTGCTTTGTCAATTCACATTGTCATACACTGATGATTTTTACTTGACTTCTTATCATTTTTCCATGCATTCAGTTCTCTATTCACTTTCAGGAAAAATTATATGTATAAACAGAAACAACAGAACTATGCAATAAATATAACAACCATTAAAAACATAGCCTCCCAAATTTTAACATTATAACTCTCTCTGGTGCTTAATAAAAAACTTTTCTATGAGAAGACTGTTGAATAATAATTTTATTTATTAATATTTGAGATACATATTTCACTTTCTCCAAAGAAATTGCAGGAAAGGAGTAGGAAAAAAAGGAAAGATTAGAACTGTTCTGTAAAGGAGACTACACAGAAAATGATAAATAATATTTCAGGAAAGTAAGTTCCTGCAGCTGTAATGTTGCATTCAGCATATATCTCAAAAAATTGTCTTTCCAAGTCACTCTTCTTCCAGTTTGTTTCCAGTGGTAATGGTAAAGAGTCAGATCAAGAAATTAAAACCAAACCTGAACAAAATTATTTGGTCAGCCTAATGTCAAATGTTGTTTAATTTGTTTAATTCAGTTTTTCATTCATGAATTTAAAAAATGTATCTCAAAAGCCTTTTTCTTTTTAAATCACTGTTAAAACGCTGTGGCAAAAGTGGCATGTTTCTGGAACAGCTCAAACCAAGTTTTCAACATATTAAAAAAAAAAAAAAAATGTTGATTAATTCTTTTACTGAGGTCTATAGCATGGTTGTAGCAACTGAGGTGAGTGTAGGATATACTGCATTAGCCCATTCTTCTGGGCATAACAAAAAATAAGTTCCAGCAGAAGTCCTGTTCAAGATGAACGCAAGAAGAAATAGTGGAAAAATATGATTGGTAGTGGTGGTATAAGAGAAATAAATCTTAAATTCAAGAATGAATAATATTTTTCTATATATTTTCAAATTCTGTCATTCTTTGTTACTTTCTCACAACCCTGAGCTTCCTGTTTCCAAAGGAACTGAAACAAGGTGTGTTGGAACACCCAGAAGGGACGCTCATCACATATTTTATGTTGTTTAAGCAGATACAGGGGAGTCTATAGAGAAATAAAAATTCCTTTATGCCATAGTTTGTGTTCTAGAAAGTTTTGTCAAATTGAATAATATATAGCTTGCTGTTAAAAGATTTTGTCTGCTGTGACAGTTTTACAGACTAAATTAGAGTATGCTCATGCAATCAGAGATATTCAGGATTTCAAGGAGAATAAAATCAGATACTGTGGGAAGATACTTTCCAAAATGTAATGAAATTTGCAATATTATAATTTTTTTTTTTTTTTTTTTTTTTAGCTCAGATTGTCAGAGAAAAGCACTAATGGCTCTGCAGGACCTGACAGGCCATACTGATTCTGCCCAGCCTCCCTACATCCATCCCCATGGTCCTGCTCAGCCATTCTAGAGCTGTGTTTGACCCTGTTTTCCCTCACCACGCCTGATCCTGTTGCCCACCAGCAAGATCACATCCCAGTCCAGCCCTGGCCCATCCCCATCATCATGCCTGGTGTCCTATGCTGTGCCCTGACACTGAGCAGCAAAATTTCTTGCTGAAAGGCAAAAAGTCCTGTCACAGCCTCTCTCTTGCTTTCTTCCATTTAAATTTTTCTGGTTTGTTGTATGAAATTCTTCAGGGTTGTTTTTACTACAGGAAATTACCACAACAAACAACAGCTCATTTAATCAGATTTGAACCTATGGATGAAAAAAAATTAGGTTAGGCATGACTTCCACTGAAACAGTCATCTAAAGACACAAATCAGAAGTTAGTATTCAGAGCTGGGGAAAAAAACTTTACATATAGAATGAAAATAACCATAAACATATTTATTTGAAAAACCAAGCACGCCAAAATCATACATGTTAAATAAAATAATAATAAAAAAAGCAGAATACAATCCCTTACATTTTATCTAAAACTGATGTACCTTCTACTGAGAATCTACACAATATTAACTAAAATTGATATTGCTTAAGTTCACTTTATTTATATAACATATTATCTAATCAGATTGCTGATTTCTTGACAGGTATCAGAAACTCACGAAAATACTGAACAGAATGTTTTGAAATTTGAAATATTTCACGGAGATATCTCAATTTTGAATAAATTTGACAGCAAAGTCAAGTTTGTTTTGATGGTTTTGAAGTCAGATAGTTCTTATCTAGCAGTATTCCATTTCCTTTAGTATTACTTCAAATATGAAATAATTTCAGGGTTATAAGCATAGTAGTACATAAATGTCAAATGATCAAAAGAAGAAATATACAAACAAGACTTAAAAAAAGAACTGTTCTGATGATGAGAAATTCTCATTGCTTTTTGATGGCGACTTTGGCCTTCTGCTCTAGTTCATAATGGAAAAATAGGCACAACATACTTTTTTTTAGTTTTTAGAATGCAAATTCTCATTCCTTATGAATAATATTCTAAACATGTAGGTATTTCCAAATGTACTTTTGAATAAAAGTTAATTTTCTTTATCTATGTATGTATATAGATATGCAAACACTCAATCTGCTTACAAATATATCTAAAAAAATACGTCTATGCATACACAAGCATATGAAGTTTATTGACTTGCGTACAGATTTGCAGAAACCTATATAGATTTGTAATTACTGAGAAACAAGATAGATATTCTATGGTCCAAAGAAAAGAGACAGACTGTCTACCAACAAATTTATCTTTGCTGTTCTTGAATATCACAAACAGCCTTAACACAGCAATCAAAAATAATGCACACACTAATTTACTCGTTGGGTTTTCAGTGCAAAATAAATTATTTTCCGTACTTTACGTAGCATTTTAAAGAGCTGCAGACATAAAATAAGCCACAGTACTACTTTGGTCTTCTTTTCAAACCGACATTTTGTCTTTAGTGGTTCTTAACTCATTTTTGTATGGGTACGTTTACAGCAAGAAATTGAAAGAACAGGTTCAAACTGCCTTAGCATTTAAAGCACACAGTGTAGTCCAGTAGAAACCATGGGTACTGCAGAAATAAAGACTTTTCCAGCTAGTGGTGCCTTATAAGTCAATATTCTCAAACTGAGGACAGCAATAAAAACCAGCATGAATGGATTGCAATGAAGCACAAATAATTTTTCCCTAGAGAAAAATACAAATTTTGACGTAGGTGTTTTTCGGCCTTATTCTCATGTGAGAGTGGGCCAAAAATGCATCTTTTTCTAATTGAAGGAAAATTTTGTACTTGATTACAATTGTATTTATTTTAAATTCTGAACTTCTTTTAAAACAAACAAAATAACCTGAAAGATGATGCTTGTCTCTAATGAAGCATTGAAATTAATTAATATTCCCTTGAAGTTTCAACAGTACATGTTTGGTAGAAGACTGAAAAACAAGGGACTGATGATTGTCTTCCATGTAGTTATTGGTGGAATCTCCCTCGCCCGGTAGTAGTTTTACACGTGCATCCAACTACCACACATGGATAAGAATTTACAGAAAGCAAGAAAATATCTTTGATCAAAACACAGCAGAGTTAGGACCCCTGGAAAGACTCTGTGCCACTTAAAAAGGAATTGAAGGCTTCAGAGGGATTTAACAGCTTATATGGTGATGACACTAGAGCTGCAGTCCCCGTGGAGTTAAATCTGACTTGATCCAATTAACAACATAGAACAGGATATATAAAAGACTAAATTAAGGAAGGAAGGAAGGAAGGAAGGAAGGAAGGAAGGAAGGAAGGAAGGAAGGAAGGAAGGAAGGAAGGAAGGAAGGAAATCAAGGGAAAAGAAAAACTCTATGAAATTTTCCTATTATCTGACATGATACTATAACTGATCTGATATGGTGCCATTGAGACTTAGACTTCTCATGGAGTCAAGCTGATGGTACACTACTGTACGTACTTTCTTCCCCTTTTAAAATCCAGAGTCTTCGCCTGTGATCAACAATACAGTTTGGCTACATTTGTTACATGGAAAGGGTAGGAAATTACAAAACTAAAATCAAAGAGGAGAAAGAATTCTGCTTTCATGGTGTTTAAAATATTACATATTTCTTCCACTCTTTCACCATTGTCTAAGTTTAAAAATAAACACAATTAAGGTGCTTTAATCAATGCCTTGCAATTGATCTCGTAATGTAAAGGAAATTTTTCTGACATCTATTAACACCCATTATCAGGTATTTTAATCCCTCTTAATCTTGTGTAAGACAGTTTAGATATAAACAGCAAAAATACAATTTCTGTATATAATTTTTGGGCATCCTATCTCACCTAAAAATTTGTATTTGTTCAATTCTTGACATATATTGAATTTCAGAATTTTCTGAAAACCACTGTGGATTTTTCTCATTTCTATAGCAGAAATGCAGACCTTTTAGAGGGATGGAAGCAAATAACCATTTCATATATGTTCTCACCTTGGCATCCTTTCCCATCATTGCATATAAGCTTGTAATCCCTCTCATCCCCTAAACAGGTAACTTATTATTATACTAGACAGTTTTGTGTCCTTTATCTCTTACATTCAGGCTGTTACTAAATCCTGTCATTTTCCCTTTAGAACATCTCCAAAATCTAACCTTTTCATTTAATTTGTGTTTTCAGGAAGGAGTAGTCATTCAGGAAATAACTGAGGCATAACAAGGACACTGACAAGTCTATCATGTATTTCACTCCGTTCTTCTTAATACTTCAACTAGTCCTTCCTTTGGCTCTAGTTCACCTTCTTTCCCTATTTGTAATTCTTTATCCTCTGCCCTGAAGTCTTTCTCCTTCTGTGTCCAATATAAGTCAGTTATGACTTAAATATTCAAATAGTTTTAAAAACGCTTTGGTGTCACGTTCTAGGCTTCTCCCTATACACAAGAGTTCATTCCTGATCCTTTACATAACAAGACCTTCTGCTCTTTCCGACAGGACTCCTTTTTTTCACAGCCCTGTAAACAATGAAAACAAAGTACAATTTTTAAAACATGCATTACATTATTTTCTTTTTATTTCTTTGTATATTTTTTATGAATTTTTCATGTCTCTTTATATTTTTGTTGTTTTGTTTCTGATAGTTATTAGACACTGACTATTTTAGATAGGCCTGACAGTTATGACATGTTCGACAGTTTCCATGTCTAATCATACATCTAGTGAAATGTGTTTAGTGGAATCCTTGTTTGTCAGTCTATTTAGGATGTCCTTGGGGTACTAAGATCCTTTCACTAAGCATTGTAAAAAAGACCATAAAATGAGTCCAGATAATGGGACAAATTGTATTCTTTACTATGTGAACATCAATTTAGAGTAGCTAAAATTTTGCATTGATCAAAAGAGGAAAACATTTGCATGATTGCCTCTGGAATGAAAATAATTCTGTTTCATACATTTTGCAGAACTGCAGGAGACTGTAAAGACAGCAAAGGTGTAGGTGATATCCTGCTGCTTTATCAGTATCCTTACTCTTAAGCTGAACTGGATTAAAGAGGATAAAGAAAGAAGATAAAATGATGAAGGCTTTTTGTGTTTGGAATCCATGATAAACCTTATAAATGAGAAGTTAGCATTCATTTTCTGTTTTACAAAATTTTTCTTATATTGCAGGTCCCTTTTTAATGTTCAAAAAGTAATTTACTTACCTTTGGTGAAGTATTGGCTGTGAGGAACTGATGAGGCTGGGATAGAACCAATTAAGGAAAAATTAGATTGCAGTCTTCCCATGAAGGGAAGAGAACTTAACCCCTGTTATGCATTTAGAGGCATGCAGTGAATATGACAACTAGAGTTTGTTTTTTTTCTTCCCTTATACACTATTGGTCATTCATCGTTAAGACTAGAATTCTTAAATAGCTGCTTCTACATTGCTTAGACCCTTGTTCATATTTATTTTCCTCCAAGGGAAAAATTTTAAAAAAAGGTGATACAGTTACCACTGAATTTTGTTAGAGAACAAATACCAGCACTGAGTTTGGTTTTGGGTGTTTGTATTGCTCTCACAAGGTACCAAATTGACAGTGTCATAATCTGGAGTTGTTACCCTTCTAGCACAAGCTTTTTTCAACCTTTAGGCAAATGTTTCAACAATAATCAGCAGGGGCTATTTCAAGATCCAAATTATTTATGTTCAGTAATATTTGGATTTTAATCTATTGATAGGGTATGCCAAAATGAACTTTCTGTTACTGAGAGCTTTTAGCATTTCTTATGATCTTTTTGGGGAAATTTGAGGGAGTGAGAACCCATTTTAAGTTCAGAAACACTTTGATCACTATTTCAGACCAGGTTAGAAAGGTAATCCAGTTTTAGAATGTTACAAATGTGGAGTATCAAATGTATTTCTAAACTTCTTTCAATTATTTTAGCTTTAGATTTCATCACTGGGACTTACATACTCTTCAAAGGTTAACCTTTCTTTACACATGTTCAATAATAATCAAGCATATTGAAGCAAATTCTAGATTTGATTGGTGTGTTATCTATGAATGGCAAACAAAAACAAAAATAAGAATCAGCATCCTTATGCAGCCCAACTTCTTCCTGTGAAATGATCTAAAGAGTATATTTTATTGTTTTACTTCACATGATAATACAGCTAACACTAATGCCAGGAGGATACATAATGTGCTTAGCATGCTCTGCAGAGGATGGAGGGTAGATTTTTTGTATGAAGAAAATTGAATCACACCTAAATTTCCTTAGCCTGACAAATTACCTCTGCTACATTCAACGTCTCTATTCAATTAAACAAATATTCTGTTGGTCTAGCATTATTTAACCGTGATTAAAATCACTTAAAATAAAATTATGATTTCTTCCTTATCAAAGGTTCTTTTGTAAAGAGCAGCACTTTGCAGCTTTCTGCCTTAATTTATTCTTCATTTGTGCCAAAGGAGCCAAGTTGGATTCTAACCTTGACCAAATTAGTAACTGAGACTCATTCAGAAGAAAAAGTTTAATCTCAGGGGCAAAAGGTTGACATTAAGATGCTGTCAGAATGTAATGTGAGAGAAAAGAAAATAAATTCCATGCTGCTTGAAATGAACAACATACTCGAAAGTCTCAGAAAAATGTTCTTTATATTTTTGAAACGATATAATCACAACATAATGGACTTGCGCCAGAGCTTTGGCAATGATAAAATTTTCAGTTGCATTTTTATGTGCTAATTAAATGCATTGGTGCAATAAGGTCATTCATGACTCACGCTTCTGGTTGCATTCAAGGACTTCCACATTTTTCTTAAATGGTGGGGTCCAGAACTACACACAGTGGTGAAAGTGAGGCTGCACCAAAGCTGAATACAGTGGGATAATCACCTCTTTTGAATGTCTGATGATGTCATTGTTTGATGCGCCAGGATGTAGTTCTTCCTCTTGGCTGCCAGGACACGCTCCTGGTTCACATTGAGCTGCTGCAGAACAGCCCCCCCCCAAATCCCGTTCTGCAGGGCTGCTCTCCAGGCACTTTTCTCCAGATTTATACTTGTCTCCAACATAAATCTGTCCCAGGTGCAGAATCTGGCATTTGTTCTTGTTAAATTTCGTGCCACACCAGCACTAACTGCTACTGCTCCTTTGTGTATTGCATAGAGTAATACAATTAATGTATTTAGACCAAAATATATATTAGTAGAAGTGCATGCTTAGAGATACTATCTTTCTGTTTCCAGTATAGTACTAAAGAAAACCTATTCATTTATCAATGCTATTCATTTATTTGCAAATAAACCAGTTGCTATACGGATTGTTCAGCCTCTCAAACATAATGTTTTCTGTATCTATAGCTTGTTGGCCAATGTCTGCAGAGCAGCTAGCAATTCTACTTTACAAATCATCTCAGAGAGAGAGAGACTCAAACACACACACCACATACTTGGTTGTAAAAATTCTCTTCTACACCTGATTTCAAACCTTCTGTAATGGTGTATGAATAAAGAACGAGACACTTCCACACGTCAGGTTGATATTTACAAAGCTGTTCACAATTTTTGCTGCTTTGCCAAGGGGCACTGAGGGTTGAACAGCTTTCTGTGTTGTTTTCTTTTTTTATTTCCTTTTTACTTTCTTTCCAGGCAACAGATGCTTCATGCACATGAACATTCTAGCAGACCTAGCTAATCATAGCAATCATGCCTCAGGGAGGAGTAAAATACTGTTCCTCCACTTAAAATCATTTCTTCATCTGATGCTTGAGAAGGTACTAGTTGCCATTAGAGACTGGGGATTATGGGGAAAGGCTCATAGACAGAATCCACTGCCTGAGCATGCTCTGCAATGGCTCTGGGAGGAAAGGCAACAGTCCCAGACAGGTGTAAAGATCAGAGCAATCAAACCAAGAAAACCTACACAGGATTCTACCTCAGTGAGCTGGTGAGGGAAGGAGAGCATCTTAAAAGAAAGAAGATCCAGTAAAAAGAAAAAAGAAGGCAAGATACAAAAAACATACTGAGAAACAAAATTATGCATTTGTGTTTGTGTTTACAGCTATATTTGCATTCAGTAGCTCCTACAGTGAGACAAGTATGACAATGTTTTGGAGGGGGGGTTGTTTGGTTTTTTGTGGTGTAATTTTTTTTTCCCAAGGTGAACGTTATTCTTTTTCTTCTGTAGTAATTTTATACCTAGAAAAATGACTAATCCTATTTTGCAGCTGGCCTTTGGATTTTATTCAGAATTCCTAAAGCTAAACAAACACAGACATAGGGATTATGTCTTTTTTCCAATGTGTCTTTTTTTATGAAATAGAAATGAAAGATGGGATGACTCAGTGTCTCCAACATACAAAGGATGTAGAACTGTTGGAACAAGTCCAGAGGAGGGCCACAAGTTTTACAAGACTGGCGCATCTATTCTGTGAAGACAGGCTGAGAAAATTGGGGCTATTCAGCCTGGAGAAGAGCAGATTGTGAGGAGACCTCATAGCAACCTTCCAGTATCTGAACAGAGCTTACCGAGAAGCCAGAGAGAGACTCTTCATCGGGAAATATAGTGATACGACAGCGGGAGAGGCTTGTATCTGAGGGTAGGTTTAGATTATCTATTAGGAAGAAATTCTTTATTCTGAAGGTGGTGAGGCACTGGAACAGGTTGCCCAGAGAAGTTGTAGATGCCCCAACCGTGGTAGTGTTCAAAACCAAGTTGGATAAGGCCTTGAGAACCTGGTCTACTGGGAGGTGTCCCTGCCCATGGCAGGGGGTCTTGGGGCTACATGAACTTTAAGGTCCATTACAACCCCTTAACATTCTATAATTCAACAGCAAAAGCATTTTGCCTACAATTCCCAACCATTGAGACCCAATGATAATAATAACAACTCATAAGCTAAATAAAATATACTGGAGAAGACATGAAAAAAAACTAATTAGTAAAATATATTTTTGAGTCTCGGTCTTGAACAGGGCCAGTTCACGGAGATTTGTAGTGATGCAAGATGGACCTGATGAAGAGGTAGATGAGATGAGAGGTAAATTCTTTCTTTATCTGCCCACTGATAAGAGACCGTCAATGCTATTAGTGCTGCCAACTTGCAGCTTCTAGATGACCAATTAATGAGTGGTTAATCCCCACATGGGCAGTAGTAAAGGTTTTTAAAGGGCAATGGATGGATGTCCATTATTAATTATTTTCTTTATTCCTTATATAATTTCCTGCGCCTTCCCAGACACTGTTACTCAAAATTCACTCTCAGCAACCTGAAGACCAGCCATTGGTTTAATGGAAAAAAAGGCACAGAACAGCAACCAAGTGAAGTTTTTGGGCTGAGTTTTCTAACATATGTGGAGTTTCAAATACAAAAAAAGAAAGATTGTGAGAGAACCTTGTTTTCCTGAAATACTTACTGTTTTTTACCCCCAGTATTAAAATGGGAATTACTAGGTGTACACAAAGCAACTTGCCATTCAGAATGGTTTCTAAAAAGAAAACCAAAAAACCTTTAATCTTTTGGCTGCGAGTTGATATAATACTTTGCTTTATTTTATACAGATAGTTTTTTGTCATTGAATGGCTATATTGCTAAGCTGCAAAAACTAAATTGCAAGCAAGACTCATTTATGGCATAGATCTGGTGTATTTACATAAATGTCAGCAAATTTCTTATTAAGAAACTTTTTAAAATTTTTTTTTTTTAAGCAACCAGAAGATCTTTTTAAGAATCAGGAAATGTACTCTCTAAGAAAACAGAAATTTGCTGAGATTTGCATGTAATTGCAGCTCCATGATTGTTTTATCTTGCAGTAAACATATCAAAAAGTTATCTGGAGACCAATAACAATGGTCCAAGTCACTCCAAAATCTGACTATTTTGCTGTATTGTCTTGCTGTACTGAAGTGGAACTGGTTAACTTAGAGTATAGAGAGATGGAGAGAAAGAAAATTAAGGCAAACCATGGCATGACATCCATACCAGCCATATATACTGATAAGGTAATGGATAGTGATAGACTCCTGTTGAGGAACATTTTTGGACTCTCAGACTCCAAAATATTGTATTTATTTATTTATGCTGCAAAGACAGGAAGACAGAATGCTTTTGTTTCTGCATCTGTTAAATCTGAATGAGAACAGGATAGCCACTAAGCACTTGCAAGTATCTATTTGATTTTTGTAAGAGTTTTGGGTGAAGCCAATTATGCTGGAACTAATAGTGGATGGTAGCATTTTGAATTTTAATTGCTATTACTAATGCAGTTTATGTAAACTTCCTGGAATCCTGAAAAGTATTTTGATCTGAATTACTGTAATCATTGTTCTGATTCTTTATCTCATTATAAAGAAGCCCTCAGAGAAATATTTGGCCCTATGCCTTTCAATTCTAGTTCTTTCAAACACAGCCACAAATGCATCTTTCTTGCTCAGTTGTCATTCATCAATATTTTGTTTCAGTTTATTGAGATGGTATTTTACCATTTTAACTTAAGTAAAGTTCATTATATTTATTTCTTTGAAGCAAAAGACAGTTTTTATATCAGCAAGGATTCTTGTGAAAAGGAAAACACATCTCTTATAATGGAAAATTAGAATAAAAGTATATTTCTAAAGTGATTTTACTGGCAATAGAGCAGAGGAACCAAAGGCAAACGAATGTGAGCAGAGGAGCCAAAGGTAAATGAATGTAAGCATCATCTTAGCAATGATCTGTTACAAGACATTATTAAAGGAGTCTCCAGAGAGAGATAGCTTACATATGTAATTTTATGACTCTAATGATAAAGATACCAAGAAAAAATAGAATAGTACTGGATGGTCTTTCTGCTTTTCATTTTCAATGTATCTCATGGGTGCATGGATTATGCTGAAGTTGAAGCATCACATGCTACCTAAGCACACAATTTTATGTTTTACAGAGTTTTGTCACTTATAATGTGGTTCAAATTCCTTGGCTAATTTTTTTGTTTTGCTGTTGTTTTGTATTTGTGCATTGGCACAAAAATATTCATAAGTATCATGGCAGCAGCTATCCTTGAACAAAACTAAATCACTTTCTCTCTATTTTCCCACCCCTCTTCTTTCCAGATTCAGCTTCACTCTTTCATTCCCAACTATTTCACCTCCTGCCTCATTCCCTCCACCCTCAGTAGCTCAGGTGGATGTGATCCACCTGATGGATAGGAGTTGTGATCAGTCCATAACTGTTCATCTCTGCTGCTCCTTCCTCCTCACACTTTTCCCCTGCTCCAGTGTGAGTTCTTCCCACAGGCAGCAGCTTCCATTAAAACAAATCTATGTGTGCGGTCCTCCACAGGTTGCATTGCGGATTTCTGCTCTAATATGGTCCACCCCATGAGCTGCAGGGAGTGGTAAAAGGGCTGAAAACTATAAGACATAAAACAAGATTTTCAGATGTTATGGAACAGTGTATCTCCATCTTCTTAGTCAAATATATAATAACTTAGGCTGGCTTATGTTCTGGCGTGAGGTATTTTGAGTTTTGGATTGTCAGAGTTGGTTCTGTCAGAGTTATTTGACTTTGGTTAAAACTTTCTGCAATGGAGTGAAGTGTTAGACCAGTCTTAGCACAGAAGCAAGGAGGGTGCTTCAGGGAATAACAGGATACTGTGCTAGTATTTGTTAGTTTTACTGTGAGACTAGACCTGCTCATTTCATGTTAAAAACAGATAGATATCATATGGTTTACAATAATTTAAGAATCTGATACATGTAAATTCTTACATTCTTAAACAATATGGCTATGATGAAAATACGGAACTTCAAATTCTGTCATGCACTGTTGCCTAGCCCCTCCCAGAGCAACACAAGAATGTATTTGCTGCTCTCAAAAGGTAAGTGAGGAGCCACTGATGATAAATCAATATGCTCTCTTTGTTTTGTGTGAGGGGAAGGAAACAAAAGAAACACACAAGCACAAGGCTTCAGTCTTGCATTACACATCCACAGCCCCTAATGCCTTCTACTGCATCATTTTGCTAAGAAGCAGATGCCATAAAAAAACATAAGTCATGCTAGACATCAGATGACGTGGAGCAATGGGAAATTATGGAATGGTGATACAGTCATTTTTACACCCGTCTTCACAATATATGTTGATAACTCAGTTCAGTTATTAAGACCTAAATCCATAACGAGGAAGCACACCAGCATAGAATTTCAAATTATTTAAAGGCAACTGTTGCATAACAACATAAACTACTTTAATATCTCAACAAACAAATGGTGGGTGATCATTCTGTAGACTGTAGCTGTATGAAGTATTTGTCTTCTTTGATTCATGATTTTAGGGAGCCCAGAGCCAAAACAACATTTTACACATTGTTTCTGTGCCAAATTGTTGTTTTCCACACTTAATTAAATTTTTAAAAAAAAAAAAAAGGAAGAAAAAAAAGAAAAAAATTGTTATTTCTAGAGGAAACATATGAGGAAAGACAAGCACATTAACTTACCAAATGTTACTACAGTTCCATATTGAGCTACTTGTGGGAGATATTATCAATTGTACCTTGGGTATTACTGAGCAAACAAAACCTCTTTTGCATGCACATTTCCATTTGGAGTTTCCTCTCTTATGAAATTAATTTTTAGATTAAAAAATATTTTACCTAGCATGCTTATCGCTGTCTAACACAGAAATAATAAGGAGCTGGCATCTGAGCTTAGTTAATGTAGTCATGTTTCTTGGGAAATACATTTTGTGAAAATTGTTCTCTTAAACCATATTTATCACCTTCTGCCCAACAAGAGTTGAGGAAATATAGAAAGAAAACATGAGTATTTCACACGCATATGTGAACAAGTCTAGTTCTAATTTTTTCTGACTGAACCTCTTCTTAAGAGAAACAGAACACTTGCTGAAATAACTGTGTCATTACAAACATAAATGAATCCTTTATACATGTCTTTTGTAGTAGGAAGACAGTGCGGAGGTAGGAAGAATGGAACAAACCTATCAACCTATAAAAGCCAACAACAAATTTAAAAGCTTACAATATTAAAGGACAAGAATTAAGGATCACATTTCCCAGGGTTGTTTTTTTTTTTTTGTTCATTGTACATTTGAATGCCTTTATAAGCCTAAAACTTGTTCCCTTTAAAAGAGAGGCTGCTGTAATCAGTAACATGATGGAACCATAATTTGCCTTTCAATCAGTTAGACACGGTGCCTTCAAGAAAGGTGCTCCTTCATTTAAGTTGTCATCCATGTTCTTTGTGAAATGTGTTTACTCATAAATATGTAATCCACTGGTGTATTGTGCTGTGTATCTCTCTCAAGCACCTGGTCCACTGAGATAACCACTTATTTCTGTTGCCATCTGTGATAATTGTAACAGTAGAGCTTTAGTAGAAGAGATTTATGCTATAAAGCTGAAGGTCCAGTGCTCAGACGCAGACAGCACTGACTGAGAAGAGGCATAAATCTACCTGTACAAACCCCAAACCAACAAAAAAGGAGGTGTGCATTTAAATCTGGGGCAGTGCATGTAAAAACCCAGCTGTTAAAAATATGTAATTAAGATTTTGAAAATATAAAATCACAAATATTAGAAACAGGGTTATACTCACTAAAATAATTCTGTCCTATTCTATTATGATGCCATGCTTAACTTCATGAAAGTTTTTTGTTTTTTTTTAAAACAGCAGTTTGTAATGTAGATTGCACTCATATCATGAAAAAAATAATTAGCTACTGACATTTTGTTTCTTGAGATAGTCCCAAACATAATCTTTACATTCATTTGGGACTCTATGGGTTTTTATTTTTTCTGTTTAACAAACAATAAGGTGCTCTTGCAGCCTATCAATACTACTCTGTGCATGTGTAAACTTCTCTGACAAATAAACAAATGTACTTTGCTAGCTCTTTTCATACACAGCATACTAATAAGGTTTGAATCAACAGATCTTACCTAAATCAAATTGCAAATGATCAGTGGCACCACATTCATTTTACGTCATCATTCAACAAAATTAATGTATTTTCAGTCATCTGTAATACTCCACAGTTTTGCATAAGTTGCAACAATAATTTTTTGGGTTTGTTTTCTTTTCAACCATTGCACTTATTTTTATCTAGATTACATGCTGCAGCTTCTTACATGAATATAACTAAGTAGTTAGCAGATGACTGCCTACCACAAGGAAGTAAAATAGTTTGGAGGAGCTTGATCATTATACATAAATATAGCTATTTTTCCTTTTTTGGTGTTCACTAAATAATTTCAAACTTGCAGTAAGCTCCATGTTAGAATACAAAAATTATTAAGATATAAACAATACTAGTTAAGTCAAGTACCATTTTGTGGTGTTGGTCAGGATAGACACAAGTGGCTCTGATGAATTGTTTGATACATCTGATAAATTGTAGATTCATCTCGTGCTTTCTTTTTCAGCATTATCTCCTTTCCCTGAGATAGCTAAGCAATTGTTTTGTTTATCCTTCCAGTTAATGCTGATAATTCTGAGGTTTTGTAGCCAAAGGAACAGATGATAAAATAAAAACAACAAATTTATTTGAACTAATATTTCTATAACTAGAAGATATGTATGAGTGAACCTAAAGACTTCAAAAAACTGCTTGCAATTTTTCTAAGCCATTAAAACAGAAACTTTTGAAGATTTCTTCTAAAGATTGGAAAAGTCTGCTTCTTGGGGGGGCTACAACAGAGTTTAAAAATTAAACTCCAGTTTAATTTAAACTCCAGTTTAGCCTTCATTCCTCACTATCAAGTTTTTGTAGGAGGAAATGTATAAACACACACAAAGAAATTACTCCAAAAACCCAAACAAATGCTAAACCTATCTGGACTGTCCATTACTGTCCATTACTGTATGTCATCTGTACTGGGAAAATACATAAATCTGAAAAAAGAAAAGCGGATGGAACAGGAACACTAAGAATTAAAAAATAGCAGAAAGTGACCTGAAAAACACTCACAAAAATATCTGCATTCTAGAAGACTCCACAGTGGATGCTGGTCCCAAAGGAAAGAGTGAACGCATCCTGTTCTAAGGTGTTCCTTCCTATAGCCAAGGGATCTGTGAGGTCCCTTCCAAACCAAAACACACAAGAACTCTATGACTCTGTGATTCTGTGAAAGAGATTTTATGTGAAGAAGGGAATGCAGACCTACAGTTTCTGACAGAGACAGTCCTTTTTTGTTGTGGGAGATCCATCCCTGGTCACAGCTGTCTCCCGATCCAGCTCCACCTCCTCGGAGGGAGACTCCCCATTAGGGGAGGAGTCAGGGGCCGAAGACCCACCCTTATTCTGGAAGGGAGGCATGCCCAGGGCTCTGGACTGACCCCCTCTTCTCGGAGGTTCTTTTAGGTTTGAAGTTCTATTGGTTTATGGTTACTGTACCCCTCCCTCATATGTTTCAATTGGACCCCAGACCCTTGTACCCTCCCCTTGTCCCTTCTCCTATTGGTTGCCCCTTTTCCCTTATAACTGGCCAGCCGGGGGCAGTCCTCAGGATTTCTCCTTCGCCACTCTCCCTCCTGGACCCCTTCACCTGACCCCTCAATAAAGGAGATTACGAAGGAGACTCCCTCCCGCACCCTTTACCTCTTTCACCTCCTTTGTCAGCAGCACCTTGTTGATCACTCGTCAGGGGCAGCCCCATCTCGGTGGAAGTCAGCCCTGCAGTAGGCTCTGATAGCCTGGTGGCTCGCGCCCTGGACGAGGACAGCTAGGATAGTCAGGTGGTATAAATACAGCAGTTTGTGAGAAACTAGAGTAAAATTTGAAAGTTATTGCAAAAGCAGAAGCCATTCAACATATAATTTCCAGTAGCACCATATTTGGAATATTCCAAAACGACAAATAATTTGCACCCATGTGCATACAAAAGCAAGGTGTTGTAACTTCAGAGGCCTCAGGGAGCACAGCTCCACTCTTCAAACATGGGAAGGTTGTGTGCTGAGCACACAGGATACACAGATATATTGAAGATATTGGGTCCGGGATAACTGTCCCCCACTCCTGGGTGTTGGGCTCCCTGGGCACAGAACCAATTTAGATTTTTTAATTATTTTTTTCTAGCAGATAATGACATAGATAATTTTTAATAATTTCCTTGGCTTACTTATCTATGTATTTATAGAAGTGCAACTTAGTTAGAAAGGATTGTAAAGACTATGACACATTCACAGAGGAAGTAAAGATAATTGGTCATAATGGCTGTAACATTTGGTTTCTACTTGGCAGTAGAAACTCTACAGTGTTGTCTTCAGACAACTGGTCCCAGATGGATAGCTTTTTGGAGAAGGAAAATATAGTGGTGGGTGGACAAAGGAAGAACACTTGTTGGATAAGGGTCTTTCTGGATAAGGCACTCCTTTTTCAGAGGAAGGAAGGCTTTTTCTCAATTCTGTCCTCTAAACTGCAGAGGTTAAATATTTAAATGTATCCTGTAGTCTAAATGCTTGCCCTAACCATTGACTTGGGGGATGTGAGGAGGAAGGAAAGTTACCTCCTTTTAGCTTCTGATTGACAAGCGAGTATTCTTTTAGAACACTTGGTTTGTTTCTCCATTTTCCCATAATTTTAAAAAATCACACAAAAATAGAGCTGGTTTAATTTTTTAAGCAAATTAAGTATATCTTGATTCCGACCCAGCGCTTTACTTCAGAGAAAACGATTGTAAAGCTTGATTTTAAGATGATGGAAGCCTAGTAATTTATCTATTCTTCAATTTCCTGGTCTTGCCACTGAATTTAGAAAACAGAGACCCACGCACACATACACACACTTCCTCGAGAAGACTTAAACTAGAATCTAGCATTGATAACAGTTTCTCAAAACTGCATATTTCCAGTTTCTATACCTTTCAGTACAAACAAAGAAAAGCACAATAATTTTCTATTGTAAAAATGCTTGTATATCTAAGAACAATTTGAGCAGATAACACTTGTTACTGAATCTAAGAATCGCTGATTAAAGCAGAAAGAGGAAATAGGAAAAAAACCAGCAGCCATTATTAATAGTATGGGGTTTTTTGTTTAAAAACGTACAAAACTTTTAACAACCTTATATTTTCTTTTTTTATCTGCTTGGATGAAAGACACCCTGTGTTATTAAGCTTGAACTCTTTTGAAGTACACAGAAGGCATAAATCTTGGACAGATTACATAACTGTGGCTCACAAATCCGTGAGGGTATGACTACAGCTACTGTCTGAAACTAGAATTCTCCTTTCTTTTTGTAATGATCTTCTGAAACAGATTAAGCACTGCCAGGAGTTCTTCCTTTTCTTTCTTTTTTTCTTTTTCTTTCTTTCTTTTTTCTTTTTCTTTCTCTTTCTTTCTTTCTTTCTTTCTTTCTTTCTTTCTTTCTTTCTTTCTTTCTTTCTTTCTTTCTTTCTTCCTTCCTTCCTTCCTTCCTTCCTTCCTTCCTTCCTTCCTTCCTTCCTTCCTCCCTCCCTCCCTCCCTCCCTCCCTCCCTCCTGTCCTTCCCGCCTGCCTGCCTGTTCTGCCTTCTTTCCTTTTTAATGGCACAGTGAAAAAAACCCAATAAAACAAATATAATTACCAACTTCATTCAATACTGATCTCAAAAAAAAATAAATATTTTTATCAGACATTATTAGCAGCAAGAAGTAATGAAGGAACCAGAACACTGAAGATAATACTAGCAAGAGACTAATTTTCAGAATACTGCCACTTTCAGAAAATGCTTCATTATTACTAGTGGAGGGTGTTTTTCAGAAAATATGCCAATGGACTAAGAACTACTTTCAATGGCTTTTACAAGTGTTGGTATCTAAGATAATGAAGATCTTTATCCTTTGCACATGCTTTGTTAGCATATTGTGGGTGACATAAAGAAAAGCGTCTTGGAAACATTCACTACTTACATCTTAATCTAATCCTAACAGAGGAATAGCAGGTTATTCACAGAAGATTCTGATCTGGTGGTAGAATCCTGTAAGTGTCATGGGCTCTAACAGAAGGAGAGCTTCATTGTGTAGGGGCTGTTCACAGTGATTTTATTTTCATTTTCTACAGAAGTATAGATAGTTCCATCATTTCATCTGAATTTAATGAAATATATATATATGAAATTATATTGCATATGGCTGATTGGTTCAGGAGGTAAGACTTGTAAGAAGCACAGTTTTTGCCTTTTTTTTTGAGTGGCAAGCAAACTCAGGTTAAGACAAAAGGTGCATGGCCAGGGCTAATCAGAAGCAGTATTAATACCGGCAGGTTCTGGTATAAATGTTCAGTTATATATTATTTAACCAAAGATTTATGCTACAACATTTTCTCTTGCAGGATTACCAGTAGTTGGTTTAATTACAGAATAATTACGATCTGAAAATTCCCAGTCATACATCCCTATCCAACCCTTCTTAACTACCACAGAATATGGGTTTGGCTTGGGTTTTTTTTTTTGTTGTTGTTTGGTTGTTTTTTTGGTTTTGTTTTTGGTTTTTTGGTTTTGCTTTTGTTTTTGTTTTGTTTTGTTTGTTTGTTTGTTTTTGTTTATATTTTTGGGGTTTTTTTAATCACAACAGATACTTTTTGGAAAGTTAAAATTACTTTTCTCATATCTGGAGTCAGAATCATAAAATCCATGCACTGGTTTTGGAGCTTTTTTAATTAATTATTGTAGACGATGAATTCAGGAGAGAAAAATGAAACAGCATATACACACATAAAGAGTACAGACACAGCCCTAGTTGAAAAGTTATGAAAATTCAAATAACCATATTTAGGCAGGATCCATAAAAGAACTCAGAAACCTAAGTATCACCAAACTGTCTCTGTAGATTCTCCTGTTAAATAAAGAGAAATTTTCGAACACTTAAAACCCACAGGAAATACCACTACTTATCATATAGTTCACAGGAATCTGTACCTTTCAAGGCATGACCAGAACTCCTTAGGCTGATTGCTGTACACAAACTGGGCATACTAAAGAGCCAGAAGATTTTTTAGAGGAAAAATTCATAATCACACATGTACAATGTTTTCCCATGGAGTGGGCGGTGGCAATGAAAATTGCAGTGCTTTGAAATTGCCTTACCATGGATTCAGATAGCTCCTCCAACCTGTGCAATTGGCAAGAATTAAACCATGAAATATGAACCTTGACAAGTATTCTTTGACCTTCTGAATATTTATTATCCTAGAAAACAGAATAATTTAAAGGGATAATTCTGTTCCACCAAAACCTTTGCATTCTGACAGAGCATTTACCTTGGAGGAAAAAGAAATCTAAAATTCTCTCAGAAAATTTAATCCAGTTCTGTCCCACTTGGGTGACTGCTCTTACAGCTGTATTACAGCATCAAAGGAGACAGGAGCATTGCCTTTCATTTCTATATGATTCTAATATAAATTCTGTTGCTTACTTGTCGAACTGCCAGAGCAGATAACCCATGGGGAGTTGCACAACAAAAGGCTAAACACCTGTGTCAGGAGAAGGGATGGTTCTCTAAGTTTGCTCCCCATCTTATCATTTCTTATTTGGCTACAAATATGGACAGAATCCATATTTCTTTTATAAAGACAACCTTCTACAAGAAATAGGTCAGATAAAACACTCTACAAGGAGAAGAAAGTGATTCTTCCCTTGGGACACAGACATGAAAGATAATACTGGATGAAGCAGATGCAGAAGGGATTGTCATAGTGAGACACTGAGGAGCAGGGAATAGGCAGTTAGGTCTCAAAGGAGACTAGAGCTATGTAGGAATTAAAAGGAGCAGCATAAGGCTTATTGTAACCTTGAGAGCTACTGAGCATACTGAAACCTTCCTGCAAGGTTTTCAGGGGAAAGGATAGATTTTCTCACATAAACTGCTTATATTTCTATTCTCTCAGACCAGTGAGTGGACTTTCTAGCCTTAGGAACTTGTTTGGTTTGTATTCTGCTAAAAACTGTCTTTTATCTAAGCCTTTTTTTTTTTTTTTTTTAATCTACTTTGAGGAATACATATATGTAGACAAAGCCAACTCCCTGCTCTGTCTGACACAGGCTTCTATCAGGCATATCTGTGATAGCTCTTCACCTGGAATGCTGTGGCTTTCAGTTCCATTCTAATTTTCATGTATTTTTTAGCAGGTCTTGACTCCTCATTTGATGTTGGGTATTTCTCCAGGCAAGAAAGAGAAAATGGGGGATAAATACACTGCTAATACACAGGAGACTCCCCTTACAACTATTGTGGTTTAAGTTAAATGAAGTTTAAGTCATAGAGAGAGCAGACATTGGTAAGGAAGCCATCTTTTATGGTAGAAAGATTCACAAATGGTGCAGATACTGATTTTCCCCTGAGTGCTTTGGTTAATGGATATGATATGCCACTTTTGTTTCTATTATGTAGTTTCTGATACCACAAAAATTCCTGTTGGCTTTGGGGTAATTTTTTACATTAAATGTTGCTCAAAGTGATCCTGTAAAATGAATGTCCAACTTCCTGAATACAATTAATATTTAATAAAAAGGATGCAAATTCTGATCATTATTCAGATATATAATGGTCAAAATCCTTCCACACTTACAATGTCTATACAAAATCCACTGAAAGCTGCAGCACCTGGCATATAAAATTAAGAAAGCAATTTAAAAAAATGGGAGAAACCAATCTTTTTATTAGTAATTTCTTTGTGTTGACACAATTACAATAATATCAGCTACCTGCTTCTGCTATATTATTTATATTATTTTGAGGTTTTATTATCCACCTGCTTTAACCATGCAAAACTACAATGTAGTTGCACAGGGATATTCTGGCATCCTTTTTTACAGGATCATAAATAGCTTGGGCTGGAAGAGACCTTAGAGATCATTTAGTTCCAACCCCCCAGCCATGGTCAGGCATGCCACTCACTAGATCAGGTTATTCAGGGCCCCTTCCAATCTGGTTTGGAACTTTGCCAGGTATGGAGCATTCACAGCTTCTCTGGACAATCTGTTCCAGTGTGTCACTACCCTCTAAGTAAAGAATTTCTTCCTGAGATCTAATCTAAATCTCTCCTCTTTTATTTTAAAGCCAGTCCTCCTTGTTCCATTGGTGTCTACCCATGTAAAAAGTCCCTCTCCTTCTTTATATAAGCCCCCTTTAAGTACTGAAAGACCACAATGAGGTCACACTGGAGCCTTCTCCAGGCTGAACAAACCCAAATCTCTCAGACTGTCTTTGTAGGAGATTGCTCCAGACCTCTGATCATCTTTGCATCTAACAGGCCTACATCATTCTTGTTCTGAGCACCCCAGAGCCGGATGGAGCACTCCAAGTAAGGTCTCACACGGGCAGAGTAGAGGGACAGAACCACCTCCCTCAACCATTCTTTTTTTGATACAGCCCAGGATGCGGATGGCTTTCTGGGCTGGAAATGTATATTGTTTGCTCATATTCAGTTTTTCATCCACAAATCGCCCCCAAGTTCTTTTCTACAAGACTGCTCTCAATGAGTTCTTCTCCCAGTCTGTACCCATGTCTGGGATTGCCCTGACCCAGGCACAGCATCTTGTACTTGAACTTCTTGAACCTCATGAGGTTCTTGTGACCCCACTTCTCGAGTTTGTCCAGGCCCCTCTGTATCACATCCCTCCCTCCTGGTGTGTCAGCCACACCACTCAGCTTGATGTCATCTGCAAACTTGCTGAAGGTGCACTTGATCTCACCATCTGTGTCACTCATAAAGATATGAAAGAACACCAGCCTCAAGACTTAGGTGTCCTGAAGGGCTCCATTCAGCACCAGTCTCCACCTGGACATGGAGATAATGAACACAAGTCTCTGGCTTTCCATCCAATTCATTATCCATTGAATAGTCCACCCTAAAAAATACACGTCTCTCCAATCAGAAGATAAGGATGTTGTTTGGGACTGTGTCAAAGTCCTTACATAAGTCTAGGCATATGACATCAGTTGGTTTTCCTTTGACCATTGCAGTGACTCCACCACGGCAGGGCACTAGTCTGGTCAGGCAAGACTGGCCCTTAGTGAAGCCGTGCTGAATGTCTTGGATCGTCTTCTTTCTTACATATGTCTTAACGTTTCCATGACTCCTTGTTCCATGATTTTCCTAGACAGAGAGGTGAAACTCCCCAGTCTGTAGTTCTCTGGCTCTTCTTTCCTCCCCTCTGTAGAATAGGAGTGGTGTTTCCCTTCTCCTAATCACCAGGGGCCTTGCCTGACTGAAATGAGTTTTCAAATAGCATGGAAAGTGGCATGGCAACAGCATCAGCCAGTTACATCAGGACCGTGGGATGCAAGTCATGAGGCCCCCCAGATATTTTGCTGGCTAGGCTAGAAATGTAGGTCAAAATCACAAATAGCAGATCATTTTAAGCTGAAACAGTTCCTACTGCTGTATCTCAACAAAAACAAAAAAAAAAAAAAAAAAAAAAAGGAAAAAAGAAGCTCCCCAAATGCCACGTAGTTAATTTTAAAATGCAGTTCAATGAGTCATAAAAAGGTCAGTATAATGTTGTTGCCTGTGATAGCACAATACTGAATTTGATGACCCTGGTGGGCTTTTGCAGTCCTGTGACCTGAGAGAATAAAAAGAGCTGATAAGAAATCAAAAATGTATGCATCAGGGAGACCTGGCTTCTAAATGTTATATGTTTTTCAGACCAAGAATTATAAGTGTATATTTAATGGAAGTAAATGAAAATCCTCTTTACAGTTTTTTTTTCCATAAATGTCAGAAAAAGGAAGAGAGATTTGTTTATATAAGTTCTAATGTTGTTTCAGGATCAAAATTCAGAAGAAAAGAAAAGAGAGGAAGAGCAGTGGGAGTGAAGAGAGGGAAAAAGAAGGAAAATAATAATGATTTTCAAAACTGAACTCCTTTGATTACAGAAGCTCAATGATTTCTAAAAAAATCTTTTTGATTATTTTTTAACTATGTCTGCACTGCAGAAAAAGATTGGAATGCATAAATCTCACTTCCATGACAGAATCCTTGTTAAACTGGCAGAAAAAATTTTGCTGTACAACAAAATAATACCCCTCTTGAAGACATAGCTGAAATTTTATCCTCCTCATATTCATACTATGGGCACACCAACCATTTACTTTAAAATGGTCAAATGCCTGATATTGTAGTATCTTGCCCCTTTTGATTAATCTACACACTGCAAACTGATTTTAAAACTAACGAGTTAGAATAACAGTCATGGAGAGGTTGTATATTGCATTCAGCTTTGCCACATAGAAACAGCCTTACAGAACTCATTCCAGCTATTCCAAAAGTTCTAAACCTATTGATATATTTGGGTAGTCACCCTCAGGCCTTTGTCTGGGACATTTATGCTTCATAAAAACTATGACCAACTGAAAATGATAGCATTTTGCAGCAAGTTCATATTCAATGGCCCATGCAATTAATTACTGGAATCAAACAAGTTGACTTACAGTGGAAACAAATCTGCATTTAGACTCATAATCAGTCATTTTAATGTTCAGTTATTGGATTAGCAATTGCAACTGTGATAATTACAATGGGAACATAGCACATATACGTCCTGAGTTTTGGATCTCAGGATTTCAGAAAGTTTAGCAGAAGTTACCAATTAAAGCAGAGAATGTCTGGTTATCTTTTTCCCTCATTCTCAGCACAGTCCTTAACAACTTAAATTTTGTGCTGCTAACTGCATAAAGATGTCGTTAGGGAGAATTAAATACATAAAAGTACAGTCAGATAGCATTAGAAATACTTTCCGTATTTTGTGTTTTAAATAGATACTCTTGATACTGATATGTATGTGCACTTCTGTTTCTCTTCAGCCACCGCTGCAGTCTCTTCTTCTGCAATGTCAAAACAGCCTTCATTAAAAGCAGACCCAAAATGTACAGTATTATATATGGGCCATATAAGTCTTTATCTTCTACTGCATGAATTTTGTCTTATGGTGAGCTTTTCTAAGATCTTCTACAATTCAATTTTTCCTAGAGAGCAGAAGGGGTTACTGTTAAGGGAAACAATCACTGCTATCACCAAGGTTTACATTTGCCTGAAATTGTGTGCTAAAGAATTGAATGGGCAGGAACAGCTGATTTTTATGTTCTGTCTAAGGCTATGATACTTTTATGGTTGCACATAAATTCAAAGAATGCTCAAAAATACCATTCAGAATAAAGAAAACAGGAGATACCAGAAAAATATTGAAAGAAGATATTTCAACACTTATTCTTACATTTAGAAGATTGTGAATAGCACAGATCAAAATTAAGGATTTAATTTTTTCATATTTTTTACAATACAAATAAATATACAAGTAAATTCAATGGAAATGGGGCTAACATGAATTTCTGCATATGTGGTGCCACTTTGTTTTCAGTTAATCTTTTTTTTTTTAATCAGGAACTTGAATTGTCAAGATATAAAATGTTACATTGAGTAAGTGGAAGGAAATGGAAAGGACCAGAAATAATAGGAGATACTTGCAGACAAAATGAAAATAGAATGAGTATAGGAAAAAATAAGATGAAGTGAGAGCATCTTTCTGCGGTCACAAGCAAAAAATTTCAAACAAACAGTGAGCCATTAGATGGAGAAGGAAAGATGGAAAGAGGCCTAAAGTGTAAGTACCCTGGGAGAAATACTACCAAAATTTTGAATCTTCATTCAAGAAAAATCTGTTCTTTAATTCAGTCATTTTGGAAAGAAACTGATCTCACAGACAAATTTGGACTTCAAATCCAAAATTATTCATTAACCAACTAAAAAGCCTTAACAAAAAATGGATTTTTTTCAGCCAAATTAAGAAGTCAACAAATTTATGTTTCTCAGAAAGACGTTCTAGACAGAGATCCAGGATTGTATTTCAGATCTCTCTTAATAGAAGCTCGCCTGCATCAGTGAGGTTGTTTGAAAAGTGAATGCTGCACCCAGAGGGTGGTGATCAGTGGCACAGAATCTAGTTGGAACACAGTAGCTGGCAGTGTCCCTTGGGCTATATATTGGATCTAGCCCTGCATAACATCTTCATCAGTGACCCGGATGATGGGGTAAAGTGTAACCCCAGCTTACACTGGCCAATTTTGAAATGGTGTTTTAGAAAGAAACAGCACAGAAATAGAACAAAAGTTCATCTTTATTCCCATGTAATATAGCATGTAAATAAAAGAGCAGCCCCATATGGATTGATATCAGCAAGTCTAAAGAGCAATAAAAACACAGCAATTCTAAACAGTGATAAAAACACTGTTAATGGCTGTTTGTTATAACTAGAAAGTTATAATAATTCTGATTTGTGACAGTGAAGTTAGGTAGTCTCTTTTTATGCAAAGGCCCTGCACACAGTAATGAATAAGGAGGTTTATGTGTTAGCTGTGAATGAGAAAAGATAAGCTGTATCAAAGCAATTATATTATGACAGAAAGCTTTTTCTTACTCTGTGTTTGTTGGCTTTTTTAAAGACCACCCAACCAAACATCTCAGTTTATAAAGCAGCATCTTCAACAAAAATTACACAGTGAAATACTACTGAAACCAATACACTTGTTCTCTATGCTGTAAAGTAGGTTTTTTAAAGGAAGGTGACAAATCTTGAATTGGCACTTTCTAATATTTTTAAATGGATTAAAATACTACCTTTCAATAATTGCAAATATTTCTCTTAAATTTATATGATTACGACACAAAAGTGCACAGGGTGCATTTTGAGCACTGTAATTCTCATCTCTGCACTGTAAAAAATAGCATCATTAGGGTAGAGACAAAAGCAATGAAAGTGCTAAAAGGTTTAGGAAACGTGACCTATGAAAAGAGGTCAAAAGTAAGGAAATTTATACAGCCTACAAAGGAGAAAAGTAAGAGGTGCTTAAAATATAAGCAATTTTTGTTTAATTTGTCCATATAAGAAGAAGAATAAGTAAAGGCCTGAAATTAAGAAAATGGAGACTGAAATGTAAAAAAAGCACTGTATAACAGTGAGATCAATTAGATAGTGGAATTACCTGCCAAAACAGCTATTATTACCAAAAGCATTCAAGGCATACCACAGAAAGAACCTATAAAAGAAAATTGTAAGTACAATTGAAAGTACAGATGAGCCAAATTCTCATTTCTAATCCTAGTATCTATTATTTAAGATAACACAAGGCAATAAAACACCAACAGTAGAAGTAGCAATGCATGCAGGTAGAGTTGCCCTTCAAAAGGAATATTTTCATATGTAATTTGTTCGTTTTTTAAGGAACATGGCTGCCCCATAAATTTGGAACAATTTCTCCCGTATAAATACCCTCAGGATTTGGGATACTCTGTAGAAACTTTTTTTTTTTTTTTTGTCTCAAAAAAACATTTATAGTGATTAGTTAGCAACATAAACAGAATCATAACTTGTTTAGGCTGATATTGTTTAGAAGTGTCATAAGATCAAATATTCTTGCAAGTTTTAAGAGGTTTAATGTTGAACAAAATGATCTATTATCTCTGTGTTCAAGCCTGTATTTTCAGCTCGATATGCAATTCAAGTACTTAAAAACACTAATTTAGAAAAGTTTACACATTAATATTTTGAGAAAGTCTTCCTCCCTAAAGCATAAGAACTTTGCCATGAAGTTTAACTTTCTCATTTTTTCTTTTTTTAATTTTATTTTTCTTTCTTTTTTCAACCTTTCTTAGACTATCAGTTCAAGAAATCTCACTCTATTTTCAGAAAATCCATTGCAGGACATCTTAATGGGTTATAGGTAATGTCTCTTAAAAGAATGGACAGTGTGGATTCTGTTAACGGGAGAGCTCTGATCCGTCAATGCATAATTTTCATGCAAATCACAAATAATTAGTGGCATACTACTCCTTCACTATTCTGTGCCTAGAATTGGTTAGTGGTAAAGAAAACCAGTGCTGCTACCACCACCACCACCACAAAAAGACCCACAAACCCTCATTTATTTGAATTCACATAAAATGCAGAGCAGGACGTGCAAAAAGACCCCTTTGACACAACAAATAATATTTTATGCTTTCCCTGTCTGCACAAAACAAAACTTGGTATTTTTAAAAGGCCTACTGTAAGTTATTTTTTGCTCAAAAATGTCACCATTTTAGAGATCAGTTTTGAGCATTTCCATGCAGTCCTGAGAGGTTCAAAGTTTTTTGGAAGAAACATGGAAGTTAAGGAATTTCTGTACAACAAACAGATACAAAACTGTGGGCAAATTTCCGCTAACATTTTCTTATGAAATTGTTAATCCCCCCTCTTCAACTCTAGGTGTGATGTCTGCTAATCTCATTCCTTTGAGATTGCTTATTTTAATTTATAAGAAGTATTTAAAATCTATTTTAAACTGAAAATATATTAAAAAAACCCCTAATTCGATACAATAACTAAACAACAGGCATAATACGTGAAATAAATCTAGTGTTTGGATTTAATCAGTAAGTGTTTTCCTTTAAGTAATAGCATAAGAGAAAGAGTATGCCTTATTTATATGTCTTCATAAGAATTTTCATTGCAGCTGAGATATTTCACAGAACATTTTTGAGAATTCCCTCTTCTCCCAACTCATGAAGACAAAAAATGCTCATTGTATAATAAATCTAGATTCAATTATGTTCTCATGATGCATTTTTGTAAAATAAATTGAAATTGATAGATGTATACTTAAAAAACACCACACATCCATCATTTTAGATACATAGAACAGCTTGATCTTAGGAGTTAGCAGACAATGTACAATAGCTCTTTCTCACCTAGTATATCCATTTATTTTATATTGGTGAGTATTATAGACAGTTTGTTTTAAAGATGAATGTGCTAGAAAAAGTCCCCACAGTATTTTTGTAGAAGTGTGTCTTACAATCCAAAGCAAAACCAGACAAGCAAATCCACAAAACCAAACCAAACCAAACCAAACCAACAAAAAACCAAAACCATAACTACCCCCCCAAAAAACCCCAAAAAAGGAAACAACCCAAAGCAACACAAATAAAAAAAACAACAAAAAAACCCAAAAAACCCCCACCAAGCAAAAAAAAAAATCCCCAAAACAAACAAAAAACCAACTAACACACACCACACACCAAAAAAACCCCAAACCAACAAACAAACCAACAAAAGAATACCCACCCAAACCCAAAACCAACAAATCCCACAAGGAAAACTAAACCCAACCTCTCACAAAGGCAGAAGAATATGGTAAATTGTGCCAGGAAAAGAGGTTAAACAGTTTATGTCAATAATTCTAGGAGAAAGCATGGTGTTACAATAATGAGGGATCTGAATCAAAAACTTACCTTCTGACCGAATCTCAACATTTCCAGTTCTAGCTATACTGGTCTTGACTTAATGCTATTGTTGAGGATTTAATCTTGTGTCAGAGACCAAAACTTAGCCCACAGCAATTTTCAAATTTTGGGAAAATTCAAACATTTTAGAGACATTCTCATTTTGTGTGACAGAGCTGACAAGTAGGATTGACTTTCTTAAAAGTGTTAAGAAACAATGTAGTTTCTCTAGAATTTACATGGCAATTCAGTCTATATGATGATGTCCTTAACTGTGCTCGAAGATTTCATGTACTTTGCAATCCCAGCTTCTGCATAATTTTCTAAATATGCTTCACTGTTGCATTGAGTAATAATATCGACACATTAAAAAAAAAAAAAAAAAAAAAAAAAAAAAAAAAACCTGCATTCCAGAGTGAATTTTACATCTGAGAATTTGTCCATAGTGCTCAGATGTTTGGATCAACTGGTTTAATTATAGAATTCTTATTGCATTTATACAGTGACAGAATTTAATCCTTTTTTAATTCACTGCCCTAACAACTTTTATAAACAGAAAGTTCAGGAAGGAAAAGGATTTCCAGAAAAAGTAATTTATATTGCTATTTCATTTTAGTTTTAATAGATTCAGTTCTTATACATAAGAGATGAAGTAACATGCTTAAATTAACAAAGCAGCAAACTAGATCAGTATTGACTTATTTACTTGTAAGTATGTGGCTTTGTTCCCCTTCACTTTCATTGCTTAAGCGAGAGCATGATGGTCTATTTTGCCTTGCAGATTTGAGAAAACATCCATTTTTTTAAAATGCAATTTCTGCCACTACATTATTGCTGTCATTTCTGGTTCATGCACTGATTGCTTTATCTCACCAAGAGCTGATAAAAGGCACCATAGACACCTATTTCTGGGAAAAAAACCAAACCAAAACAAAACAAAACGGCAACAACAAAAAAACCCTCAAAAAACCCCCTAAAAAGATACTTTCATTGTTGCTGTGGAGAAGGGAATATAGAATATATTTGAACGTGTGACTCAAAACATGTACACACCTGTATATTTTAGTCATCTGCTCCTGCATTCCTTAGCATTTTATCTTGCATTACTTCTAGGAGTTAAATGAAATTAACTGTTTGGTAGGAATCTAATGTTAAATTAAATAAACACTGTCCAGATTCCTTAGGAAGCAACAGTAATGTTTCTGATTTTGTTTATCTCTAGCTGTCTCCTACTAGTCAGTGGAAGAACACCTGGAGTGCTGATTGGCCAATGCTGATAATGAACTTATTAAAAGACTCATGGATAAGAACAAACTCACTGTTTTTTTCTCATGTATATATTGACACAGAGAGAGTGAAATATGCTGAGGCAAGGAAACATGTAGCAAGATGTGTGGCTGTGCTGACTGACTTTCCTTGATAATAGGTTGTTTTGGTCTCTCTCGCACACACACAGCGCCCAGAGAATCAATGTCTTTGCTGGAGAGTCGTCTACCTCGAGAAGTGTGCTGTTTTCCAGGTCTTTTATTTTAGGGAAAGAGGTTACATAGCATTCACCTGCTAAACAGGCTCTTTATAGCAATAAAAAATATATTAAAACACAATTAAAAATTAAAATTGAAGCTTTCTGTCATGAAAAGACATCGAAGCAAGCTAATGTAAAAGAACAATGCTAAAGGATAATCCCTGCTATGCTTCCATACTTCTTTTGTCTACGCTGCCACATATTTATGAGTAGCTCCATGAAACAGAAGACAGGAGGAGGCAATTGACAATTACTGTAAGTTGCTTGCAAATTTTAAGCCTCCAGGAACTACATGATGCTATTGAAGCTGTCTGCAGGTTCTACACAAACTAACAGGACTTTTCCTACCCAACAGCTTTCTTACCTGACTAATTGTAGTTTCTGAGTTGTGGAAGGCAAAGAGGTAAAAACTGCTCACAGAAAGTTAATTTCAATGAAATCCATTAAATGAACAGAGATGTTTCATATCCAGTGGGATAAATAAGGGGACAATTTGTCCTCTTGCATTTTGTGCTTCCTTGTAGAAATCAGCTAAAAGATTAAATTACCTAGAAAACATTATTTGTGTAAAATTATTTTGCGTAAATATGATGAGTATTTCTTGAAGTTAGAGGAAGAATTTGATTGTGCCTGTTCTAAACACTAGTGCTTAATAATTTAATTTTATTGATCTCATATTCTTAACAGTCTTTACAAATACAACTGTTGTCAAAGGAATCAGGCCTATTAGACCTCTGCCTCTAGCAGCAGTGCATTAGGGGACTAGAATGTTTGTAAATTCTATTTACACTGTATATGGAGTGCTCATGGAAGAGCCTCAAATAACCAGTTTTCAGAGTTTGAATTTATGTCTAGTAAATGTAAGCAATTTTGAAGGATTTTAAGTCATTAAGAAAATAACTCCCAGAAATGTAAACACTACTTGTAGGAAAATTGTAAGTCACTGAAGTTCAGAAGCCAGTTCTTTATTTGTATACCCACCTCTGCCCCCCAAGAAAAAGAATGGGTGTAAGGTGAACCTAAAAATCACAAAGAAAGAATACTAAAGATGCATCAGGACTCTTTCACTACTGCAATTGCATAGGTAAGTTCTCTGTACTATTTCACAAGCAGTAAGATTTTTCCTTCTAACACTATTTTATATTCTTAAAATACAATTAATTAGGTATTTCAAAATGATTAGTTACATTTAAGAAATGGCTACAAGGCACTCACATGCTGTCAGTAACCATTTCTTAGTACAGATAGTCATTATATGTAGGGATAGTGATAGTCTTCATTTATCAAAGTCTTTAAACATACGGATTATGTAATCTTGAAATGAGGCATAATTTTTTTTTTAATTTTTTTTTTTTTTTTTTTGGGTGCATGTGTAAAAACCAGATACCTCTTCTATGAAGGAAAATCTTGGTAAGAGAAGATTGTGAATTGCATATCACATATGAACCAGTGTACAAATGGCATTATTCACAGAATAAAATCACCCAAGATTGTACTTATAAAATCAGGCGTCTGTCTAAGTATTATTACAATGTCCTTAAAGCACAGACTTTTTAGTCTGGTCACGAAGTAAAGAACTGCCGTTATTTTTATTTATTTTCTCATCTATAAATATTAAATGGTTAACATTAGGGTATTTTTCCCCCTCCATTTTTTAAGGCCATTAAGGAATTATGCTTTAAATTAAAAAAGAAAACCTTAAAATGAAACATTCAAGAGTCTCAAATTACAGAGAAAAGATAAACATTATTAATGTTGTTTAATATAGATTTAAATAAAGGTACATAAGCAGTAAGGGAGTTAAGGTTAACCTTATAAGTAATCATAAGTAAATTCAGATCTTTGTTAACATCTCTTTTTGCCTCAATGGAGCATAGATTCAGTCTCTTCATTGTTTTCCCATCTTAAAATTTTGTGGGCAACCTCCTACATTTTTAAGATTGTCTCAGTTCTGATATTTCTTTCTGGCAATATTTATGCCACTGCTTTAAAATGCAAGGCCTTCATGCTTTCTCTTAACATTCAGTAAGTTTGACAATGAAAATGAGAAATGACTGAATGTCCTTAAAAGACGTAAATCATTATTGAACCTTATGTTCCTGTACCACCAGTTACACCTTTGGCATAAAATTAGGCCTTGGATGTGAAGCATTGTTAGGACTCTTTGCTTTACTACTAATTGTTTAGTTGAAGTCAAAGTGGAAGGATTATATTGGGTCTAATAAGACAGGAACTAATGACTTGCAGCACATATATTAAAATACCACACATGTCTTTTTAACTGTAGATTTCCTTATTCTTTCAGAAACAGTTCCTTCTCTAAAGCATATTGAATAGTATCACATATCTAACCTGAATAAATGCATATGATGGACTTTTATGAGGGCTTTTTTATTATTATGAGGTCTCTTTTATTGCTTTCCTTCTCTCTCGTCTTTCAACCACAGTCTATTTGCCAGCTTCAGGTAAAGAATTTTATGCAACACTTAGACATTGCTGAGTTACTATGAATTCTGATTAACCAAAGAGGTCAGCTTTCATTAGAAAGTGCATAAAACTCAGTCCATTAAATTGTCCATTTCAAGCTTGCAGTAATGGCTTATGGTTTTGATTATATTAATTAGTGAACCTTCTGCATTGCCAGACTAAATGGTTATTTTAAGGAACACAGAGGCTTCATCTTCTAGCACAGAACTAGTTTATAGGGAAGAAATGGGAGAGGAGATGGGAGATTTAAAATTTATTAGGTTAACTGAAATATAATAGATTAAAAAAATAAAGTCACTGCAATAGATAAATTATTTTGCCAAAGAAATTAGCATATCGTATCAGCTACAGTTTAGAAAAAATAATCCCAAATCATTACCTTTTATAACTTCACTTTGAAATTAGGGGAATATGATTTTACTGCCCTTTGTCAGAGAAATCATTTTAACTGTTCATAACAGAGGGTCCAAATTCATATGCTCATATCTTCAATGACTCCTCTAAATACTTAGAAAGTTGCTGGTTTTCTATACCTTACTCCAGTCTAAAATAGTATTCGTTTCTATTTTAGCTGTTGATAGAATGAAGCATACCCAGCCATTGCTCTATCCAGCTTAATATTCTACACAAAATGACTAATCTTTGTATTTTGGAGAACATATAAATATAGATTCTCTATATCTCTCAAATCAGCCAGTCAAAGATCAAACCAGATCAAGGAAAGGGTAGAAATAGCAGATCTTCACAGCCCTCTGCATGGGACCACTCATTGTGGGATGAGTCAGCTCCAGTGCGAAACACGACTCTAATTCAGTACCAGCAAGCTATTTCAATGATCAATCTAGATTTAAAAAGTCAACTACATCTCAGAAGCTTTACATTAAGAGACACATTTCTCAAAAGAAACAAAAGTCGGTGTGTTTTTTTGTGATAACTATCTAGTTATATGCTAAATCTATTTAATCTAATCTAATCTAAATTAATCTAGTAATATGCTAAACTTCTGTCAGTCAGACGCACAAATTTGGCCTCACCTCTCTTCCAGGAACATGCAAGAATCCAGCATCCAACAGTTGAATGAACAATGGAACAAGCATTGGCAGTAATATATCTGATACCAATCTACCTCTATTCCTTCTGGGCCTCCCTCTCTCCTCAGCTAAGCAACATCAGCTTGTCAGGTTAAGGAACTGCAGCTTTTAGTTATCCACAGAGCCCATCCTTCCTTCCCTGACATTCTCATGTCTAAGGCATACACATAACACGACAGAACAAGATAAGGGAATTTGAAACTGTTTCATCTAAGTTTTAATTGGTCCCCCTAACTTTTGAAGTTCTTGGTGTGACTTTCTCTCCTTGCTAAGAAGCTAGAAGTCCATACATATATGCCAAAGAGGAGTGCCAGAGAAGACATGTGCCTCTTCCAGCTTTCCTTTTCACCCTCAACAACCTGGGAACAGCATCTCCCCTTCCTCAATCAAAAATTCCATTCAGTGAACATCACTGTTTGGATGAGGAGGCTAGCTACCAGGAAAGCCTGCAAAATTCATAGGGACTGAAACTTTTTGAGAGACTGGTTCAGAGCAGGTGTTAGCTTGAGTACTCAGGTCTCTCATATCAGAAAGCTAACCTTCTCTGAATACGTGACAATGTGGCCTCCTACACCACCATTCTTTTTTCCCCTGTCTTTCCCTTCAGTCTTTAGTTGACACTACCAAAATGTCATGTCTTTGTGTGGGAGTGAGGTGGAGGGTGACAATGCTGAGGTTTTCGCATTACCATTCTCACAGAAAAAAACCCCAAACATAACAAATCCCAACAAAAAATAACAGCCCTGGAAACAAAACATTCCTTTTAGAAAGAAAGAATTTGTATGTTGTTTTGCATTACTGCCTACTATAACAGCAAAGTTCAAAAATTTTCCTTTCTTCTGTTCTACTGATTTCTGTTTGTATCTGCCCCTGGCAAAAAGTTGTCAAGTGATCAGCACAGGACTGATACACACAGCAGTAGTGCAAACTTGCTGTGCAGTGTCCCAAAGCATCACTTGTAATGTTTAAAAGATTCAGGGCCTGAAAAAAGAATGAGAATAAAGGGAAGGCACACAGCTGCACAGCTGGGCTGCCATTACCTGACCACACTACAGTGAACAGTGGTCGTAAGTGTTCCAATACACAAAAGGGTGTTTGATCCCCAGCATGGAAGGGGCTAGATCTCCCTCTTCTTAGCTATTCCTACCCTTGCTCTGATAATAAATTCATACCAGAGTGTGAGTAGCATGTGGGGTTTTTAGATTCCTTTAATACTGACTTCTGTGTTCAAAACAGGCAGTCATAAAGATGCTATTTGAGAGGCAGAAATTCCATGTCTAAAAATATGCACCATCTTTCAAAACACTGTTTTCATCATACACATTTTTGCTATAAACTTGTTCTGACTACAGGAGTATATCAGAAATAGCACCACTTTTTTTTTTTTTTTTTGGTCAGATTGGAAATAATTAAAGAAATCAAATTTTTTTATAAAATTTAATAAAATACATTGATTCCATAACATTTTAGAAGTTTAAATTAGAGCTTATCAGACTGCCTGTTTTTGTGAAAGTTTCAGTTTTCACACTCTTCTTTTAAAAAAGTCAATGATTTTGGTTTCAGTAACTAAAAATAATTTCAAAAATTTGAACAAAGTTTCAAACTCCTGAAGAACATTTTTTATACAGAGAAGAAGTATCTGTAACTACATCCTGAGCAAAACAGCTTGAAAGTTCTGGATTGTTGAAAAGGCAACAACTCTTGACAGGAAAAATCAAAACTGGGTGCAAAATTCTCAGCATAATAGTTTTAAAAATACAGTTTTGTATTAACAGCTTTTCATCAATTTTGAAAAAAAATCATAAATTATGAGAGAACATTTCACTTCAACAAGATAGAATTAAAGAGAAGAGGAAACAAACGTCTCTGATTTTAAACCTACCTGTTACAGAGGTTTACTGAATCTAACATACTAACACACCAAAGGCCTGTATTGAATATATATTATCAAGATATATGTGGAAACCCCATGAAAGTAACATTAGATCAGAAAGATGCAAATCAAAATGGTGTTTAAATTTATCCAAACAAATATTTGTAAATTATACAAAATATCTAAATAGAAGATAATCAATTTCCTTGTTCTCCACAAAAATATTTTAAGAAAGGTATTTATTTCTATTTAAAATTAAACAAAATCAACTCTTAGAACTTCCTAGAGAAAGGATATGGTTAGCTGATTTTAAGTTAGATATCATCAAACATTATAAAAGCAAGTGTACTTTTCTTTGAACTGCAGAAATACAGGTAGGCTCTATTTGATTTATTGCCAGAAGTCTTAATACAATGTTGAATCTGATGTTCTTTTTTTGTGAGATTCTGAGAGTGAGAATCTCTGTCACTGTAAAGGGATTCAACTCCAGTAAAATGAAATGATCATTGCTCATCTGTATTTCCACTAACAAAAACCAAAATATCCAGACTGTTTGTATGTTGGTGTAATATGGGTACTTGAAAAGATTTACAACCATATAGAGAAAGTAAAGCTAAAAAGAATATTTGTCCTTGTTAAAGCTGGAGGTTTTTTGTTGCCTTTGTTGTTGTACTGTACATTTACTTAGTCATTAGTAGAAGGGATACAGCACCATTACAATTACATCTTAAACCTTCTTTGACATAGTTTTCCAAAGGCAATTTTGTTTTGATGTCAAGAATTTGTGGAGGTCTGTTTGGTTCCAAACATGTTAGTATTCAGTACTACTGGTAATATAATAGGCCAGTAGCTTTTACTCAAATTCAGATATATACTGTCTTTCCAAGGTCTCTTTCATAGACCATTTTGAAGATTTCATGTGTGGATAGACCATAAAACACAGGATACATGTCCTATTCAGATGACATCCTATTCTTTTATTCTAGGAGAAAACCTCAATTCTGACCAATAAAAATAACCCTTATTTTTTACTCCTATGGTATGAAAGAAAGAAAAGGCTTTATGGTAGTGGTGATACCATGCACTACATAATGTTTATCACATCATGAGAGTAAATTAAGTGAGAATAGAAGTTTGGATTAAAAAGAAATGAGTTTTCCCTATTCACTCATTTGGACAAGAATATAAAAAACATTCTTCCTACATTTTTCCTCTGATTTTACATGCTCATCATTTGATCACTTATAGCTTCAATAAAATATCATTCTTATGTATTTCCAATAGAACTGAACTCAGTATTTGCTTCTGTCAGACATGGATGTGAAATGAATTACCATATTCACTTGAATTTTTTCTAGCTCTTAATCTAAAAGGACTTTAATATCTTCTGAGTTAAATGGGTATATATATACATAAATAATTTAGAAGGAACAAAACATTACATGTCTGAATCAGGTCAGAATTCATCTAAACAATTCATCCAAAAAAGCAAATGCCCAAAATGCCTTACATACTATTACATCTAAAAAATGCCCTACACTGATATGGAGGAGTCTGCTTTACTATGACAGTGAAAATAAATTACCATACTGCAGGAGGAAAAAACAGATGTATTTAAAAGACAAATAACCATTCTCTCTGAAATTCAAAGTAGTGTGAAATGGAGAAGTCACAGCAGATTAAAAAACAAATGGGAAGCTGAAATTCAAATTGCCATCAAAGATAAGAAAGTTCTAAAAGAATTGTTCTTCTGTGCTCTTTCAAACTCTTGACTCCCTTTGCCTCACAGCAGATTAAAGAGTTGGAAAGGCTGACTTCCGGAATATTGCAGCAAGGAACACACAAAATGGGATTGTCATTGTCCTCTGAGAAGAGGGGTTCAAGACAGCTGGCATAGTTAGTTATGCTTAAAGACAGTGCCATGAATTGGAAGTCTTGAATCATGGGCAAATACCCTGGCTTCCCTTTATTCCACTATTGAACAATAAATGCCATTTCTGAAATACTTGTGCATCTGAATGTAGTCAGTCCATCTTTGGCCTCAAAATGGGCTGGCCGTACACTTTCATCCTAACCTCTGGATCAATGCTATACTTCCAAAAAGATTCCATCCAGTGGATTGGAAACTACGCAGAGATCACATAAGCACTTGTTAAAATGATATTTGAGGGGATACTGAATGACAGCAAGTTTAAAAAAAGGTCTTGCTTTTAAACAGAATAACTGAATCCTGAGCTGTCTAGCCTTCAGAGTTAGCTGAGAGGAGCCAGCTCACTAGCACATTGTGGGGTGACAAAAAAATGCTGAGTCAAGAAGTCCTGTAACAGTACCAAGAGAACAATAAAGCAAGAAACAAATGTGGATCAAGTTGCCACAGATTTTCTTTAAAGTACTCCTGGAAATCTTTTCAAAGTTTGAAAGCCTATTATAAATTCTGCATAACATTTCATCAGAGATTTCTTAAATTGTTCTCTAAGAGATAACTAAGAGAATGACAGCAGTGGATTGCCATAATAGTCTTGGAGGATTAATCACATCACTGCAAATTAGCCTCCTTTAGCTACTTATTCAGAACTGACCTTTTACCTGCAGACAGACACTCCTAAGCCTAACTGTGAATATTTCATTGCCTGGTGAATCCCACTAAACCAGTAACACTCTCTAAGTACATCAAACTCAACATTGGTTTTAGTATTCCTTCAAAGGTTGCTCCTTTGGAACCTTTTGCTTCATAATGAGCAGACCCAAAATTTGTCATAAAAAATAATGCTTATTTATCCAAACATAATAATTCACTTTTCTTTTTGACATGCTATATTTTTTCTTTTTGACACTTGTTTCTAATCTCCTTCTTGGCCACCTTCACCTGCCTTGATAATGTAAGGCTAGGTAAAACCATTTGGAATGCCTCTCTCTATTTTGGTTGTCTGAATAGTTTCCAAACAAAAAATTTAATTTAACAGCAGAGAAGATGTGGATGTCAATTTATGTGATTAAACTCTCCTACACACACACGCATACACATGTGCATGAAGGAGCAGTGCCAGGCAGGGGGGCCCTAAGAAGCCCTTTGAGAAATTAACTCCAGGGGTTCCCACAGCTATCCCAGGAGAGTCACAGCCCTCACCCACACTGAGACGGGACAAGCCATCACCATGAGCCAATACAGCCGCTCTGAAGGTCACCTTTCTTAACTGAGGGGCATCGCAGCCCAGAAGTATAGGATCACACAGGACCCTGTAGGATGGTTAGGGGGTGGAACTAAAGGTGGAAAATGGGAGGGAACAAGGTGGGCTGGGAGGCTGGGGGGAGATATATATATATATATATATATATATATATAAAAACAAGCATGGAAAAAGAATAAAGGAATAAGAGAATAAAAGGAATGTGTAAACAGGTGGCTGACCCATCAGTATACATCTGGTCATACCATGTTGTCAACACAGTCTTCCCTGCCCTCTTATTAAATTCCATTTTCAACAGAGATGTGTTTATGGGGGTCTAAATGTCAGCAACTGGTATGAGTGTGGGTGTGAATGTATAAGAGGTCTCTAGCAGCAGCTGAAGGGGGCCTGAGGCTCAGTGGCTCAGTTGTCCAGATGCTGACAGCTGGGAGGATTTGGATCCAGCGGAAGCCAGTGAATAGATCAAGTGTCTGAGCCCAGCTTCAGGAGAGATCCACATTGTGCATGTGTAGGTACATGCAGGTGTGCATGGGTCTTTCTCACTGTATTTGTGATCTGTGTGCCAGAGGTGCATATGTGTGTTTATGTGGCATACATACATGTGTTTCCACACATGACCATTGTGAATCCTTGCTTCACATTCTAAAATGGAATACCCAATTGCTTTGCACAATGCATGCCATATTTTAGGTCTTATTCTTCTAGTGTTTAATTTCCTCATGCCAGCAATGTAAAGAGGAATACATGTAAACCAAGTGGCCTAAGACTCGAGAGACAACAGTAGATCATCCTGAAAAACTGTAGAATGAAACCCAAACTCTTCTCATGGGTGCAAAGAATGGGTTTTGAGTGAAAGAAACCTTGTGGTAAGCTTTCATTCCAATCAAGCAAGTCACCCTTTAAATTTAGGACACTGACATCACAAGTAAAGAAAATGTCACTTGTGAAACCTGTAGATAGCAGACTCTATGAGGTGCAGTATTCTGTGATATTCTCTAAGGAGCAGAAAGGTCACTAAAGTGCCCTGCTTCTGACCAGCAAGAAGGAAAGGGGATGTCAGTGGGGGACTGGCTGAAGACTGGCTCCTGCACAGAGGACAAGAGAGACAGGACGTGCTCAGGGTTGCCACCAGCTGACAGGGAGTCAAACACTGCTGCAAGACAAACACACATTCCAACCACTTGACAGGTTCTTCACATTAAGAGAAGAAAGAAGACATTAAATTCATGTCAGTTGGTAAAACAGATAAACAGTCTACATTTCTCCCTTCCTCTCTTCTTTTCATTCCTCTCTCAACAACAGGGAGTTGATTCACTGTTGGTGAGGAGACAGCAAAGGTCACTGAGCAATCAATTTGGTCTAGTTTTCCTCAAGTTTGGGATAGAACTCAGGCCAGTGTTTAATTATGGTTCTTTGAAACTGAAGCTGGCTCCCATTGCTAATCAGAGCATGGTAAATGTACTATGCATATACATTAATAGCATCTGCATATGTGCACATATACATCTAATTCAAGACAGATAAATACCCTTAGGAAGAAAGACACATTACATAGATACTCTGTGTATGTACAGATATATAGGTATATAAAAAGTAAATGCCTTCAGCTTAAGTTCCCACTTTGAATATAATGCATTATTTTAAAAAAAGATAGTTACTTATCAAAGACTTAGGACAATACTTCAAATTCTGTTGTCAGAACATACAATATTTGTTTGTGTCTCATACATACCTGAACACCTAAATAAGTTAATATTTCCTCTTTGTCAGTATGGCAATCTTTCTACTAGAAGAGAAGAGATATTCTCTCTCTAAAGCAGCTGGTTTTATCAAGCAATAAGCAAATATAACAGGCATTTATTACTGACTGGATTTTAAAAATGTCTTTCTCAGACAGTAAAGTTGTGTATATTATGAAATGAACAAATAGTAATTAAAATATGGAATTTTAAAACATTTTAGTTTGAAAGAAAAACTGTAAGTGACAGAATTCCTTGTGGAAGAAGGATTTATTTCAGAGGGGAAAAAAGCCATATGCATTCTGATTTAGCTTTTCAAAGAATTCAACAAAACCTGACCCAGCTGGGACCCTGTAGTCTGCCTCTAGCTGTGGTAAAAGCTTAGCAGAGTATTGAAGAAGAAACATAAGAATGTTCATATTCTTAAGAACATTGTTTCATGATATTACAACTGAGATTCCTTTGTACAGGATCATACTACAGGGACACCAGTTTTAATATTCGACTTCTAACAGCTGGCATCTGCTGCTTCAGAGAAAGAGGAACAAATATAATTCTCCTAATTATCTGTATCATTATTCTTCTTACTTCATAAACTACGTCTGCCTCCTGGGTCTATTTTACACTGATCTCAGTTTCTACCAGTTGTCTGCAAGTCATTACCAAAGTCTTGTCCTATTCTTCAGCCCTTTTTCCTTCTCGTTATTTGAGAACCAAACATAACAGGTGAGCATATTAAATGCTGCAGCCATGCCGGGTTTATATGTATTCATCACAAACACATCCTTTTGGATGTTTGCCAATAATGCTTAGATATTCCTTTAAAACTCTGCCTTTCACATCTTTCAGAAGTCTCAAGCTTTTTCTACTTACTGCTTCATTTGCTTACAAGCTCAGACTCCAAGGATCAACTCTGTTGCATTGTAAAATTTTACTAATAGAACATAGTACTCTTGTTAAAAAAAAAACCAACCCAAACAAAACCACAAAAACCAAAAACCATAAACTTAGGGTTTTAGTCTTCCTTTAATCTAAGTGCTTGTAAGCATAAAATCCTTGCTTCTGTATTGTCACCACCACAGCTGCAGCAGTACTTGCCTGATCACTCACTAAGACTACACAGCTTCTGGGTAGCATTCTGTGCTCTCAGTGGAGTGAAGCAAGGCCTGGTACGCTTAGGAGTGCCATAGAATCATTCATGGTCACTTGCAACAGTGTGATTATGTCCCTAAGACCGTACTCAGAGTTGATTAGGAGAAACTTCCAACAAAAACAGATATCAAATGGAAGATCTTGAAGCAAGGACTGTCTCTGAGTTTGTACAGGAACTGGTGTAGTGTAACTTTCCTCTTGCCAGTTCTCAGTATGACTAGTAAAGTATATTTTTTAAAAAACTGAATCAACCACAACATTTAAAATATTTCTTCTACATTCTGTTGATCTACCTATTACTAAACAGATAGACACTACATTGTTCTCTTTATCTACACCTTTAATCGTCTGTCACATATTCTGAAAAGTGATACAGGTTAGAAGTAACTTCTGAATTTAAAAAAAGATAGGGCATTGGAAAAATCTAAATGCAAATGCAAATGAGTTAAAGAATATTTTTTAATCAGTATCACATCTCAGATGCATTGTAAGAACTGGAGGGGAGTTAGTGGAGGAAGTTATTAATAGTACTACTGATTTTTCAACAATACCATTGAGATTATAAAAAGGAAAGTAAAGAACTTTACAAAATCTACAGAAAGACATCAGCAAAGGAAAAAGGATTTACCAAATAAGAAGAGCAGAAATACTGACTAAAATTTTAAAATTTGGAAGCTAAACACTGAATATTAATAAGAGTGCATGCTGATCCTACTTTGAATTGACTGAGATTCAAACTGTTTTGCAAATTAGCTATTTTTCTCTGACTTGAGTGTAAAATTTTAGGTGTAAAACCTATATGATTAATACAGTGTGAGAAGAATCCCCCAGCTTGAATATGAAATTATTATAACTTGCAGTGGTTTTGAATTACACTGAGGATATTGCAATTGATGAAAAAAATACAGTACTTACAATGGCTACAAATGTGGCTGTTCTAATAATTACAGTGAATTCTTCTAATGGTGTAGTAGAAACTGGTAGAAGTACAAACAGTGGTTTTGATTGCACACAGACTTTCACTGACACCTGAATAAAGTTAACAGGAATCTTTCATGTGTTATTAGACTATGTATCAGAGGGTAAATTTAGTAATAGATTCAAAATTCTGCACCAGAATGAAAAATCTTACCCATTTGACAAGTATCCCTGCCAAAAACAAACAAAAAACAAACAAACAAACCGAAACACCCCACCCCCCCCAAAAAAAAAAAAAAAAAAAAAAAAAGACCACCCAACCAAACAACAACAATGACAAAAACAAAATGAAAGAAGTATGTTTCATTCTTTTCAATAAGACTGAACAGAGCAGTCAGCAGAAGGTCCTCATCCCAGTCCTGGTTACTGCTAGACGCAGACATACCAGGCAGTGAACTCTGGGCTGCCTCACCACCTTCCCAACAGGACTGAGTAAACATGATCTGTGGCTACATGGGAATCTGCAGTAATCACACAACCTCCTCCCAGCTGTGTCTGACTTGTGTACTCTACAAATTATATAAAATTTGGAATTATTTGCATTTATTTTGGTATTTTTAATATTTGCCAAGAGTTCAATTCAATTCTGCATCCAATTTACTTAATTAGACTAGTTTTTAAAGTGTTTCAGACTCTTTCTTCTCCTTCAGTTGGGTAGTTGTGCCCTTGAGATATCAGTACTGCTTGTACTTAGACCAGACAAGAAATTTTTAGCACCTATTCTGGCTGGTTTATGTAAACAAACTTATCTACCTCGAACAGAACTGTGTCCCAATTCATGTCTTTTACATTTCAGTATCTGTGAAAGAGCCAGGCTTCATTGGATAACATCAAGAACAAGATCTTAGATAGATTTAAGTGTTTAAGAGCATAGAAAGATAAGTGCTGCAATAATCAGAAAGTACAAAAAAATTATATGTTTAGCTCTTATTAGTTTAATTGGGAACTGAGTTGTGAAATCTTCTGGAAAACCTATTGAACAAATAAATATATTGAACAAATAAATATATTAATGAAAATTCTGTAGCAGTTTCCCTTGAAATGACTTTTGGAAGTATTTTATCTGAACATCTATACATGGTTTCCAACAGACATAAAGGACATTTTTTCCCCATCATCTTTTTTAATTAACAATAACAACTCAGAGGATCATATTTGGTTGTTGCCTCAATATTTGGTACTGATGGCATTTCTGTTGCTGCAGTCACAATAAAGATTTTCTCCTTAAGTTAACTACAGAAATGTTAATACCATGTGAGGAGGTTCAGATCACAAAATGATCTATTCTTTGTTCTTCATTCCAATCTGTTTTACTGGTGTGTGCTACTTCCAACATGGCTTAAAATGTTACTGCAATCATTCCAGGACCCAGCTTTATTCTGCTCTGGATAACAGAGAACAGGAGACAACATGTAAGAGCTTTGACAAAGACTTATCTTGCAATTAGCATCGCTGAAAGTGGGTTCTCTTGTTGGTCATACCATTCCAAACTTCACATTTTTTAAATTATTTAGATATTTTCATAAATGATATATTAAGTCTACAAATTTCACCATATAACTGTGCTGGAAACATTGGGTGAAACATGCAAAATTGATTTCCAAAGTATAGCAAAGAATTTGCTCGTGAATGCATTTGCTCCTTGGAGGATGAAAAGGAAGGAGAGAAAAACCTGGTTCATTAAGTTGTCCTGCAACGAAAAGCAGAAATATCTGCTAAAATCGTGAGCAACCTGATGACTAGATGAAGCAAGGGAAACGGAAGAATTAGATGTGCATTTCACTTTGTGTTAAATTTCACAGACACCCTTAAGAAGAATATTGTTTAAGATTGTATCTTTAATGCATGGTCTTGATCTGAAATATGGGTGGAGAAGTCTTGTACAGGATCAGTCATAACATGCACTGGTAAATTACTATTTCTTAACCCACCTTTCTGTTTCTGTCTGCCTGCATATTTTTACCTATTTTCCATGTAACTCTCATTTTGTTCTGGTCCATATTTTTACTTGCTTTCGAAGATTGAAACTTCAGCTTACACATTCACTATTCCTCTGAAAATGCCTTTTAGGGGTTCAGGATAGATTATCATAATCATACTTGAAATGGTGCACAGTACTTTAGAAGAAATTGCAGCAACCAATTATATGACTCAGGTGACTCAGCCTTTACTTTATAAAGCTTTTACTTACATGAAAGACTTATTAGTTTTTTAGAAATCTCTAAAGAGTTAAGTCAGAACAGAGCAGGTTCCTGCTCTTAGGCTTTTAGGCTTAGTCTCAGCTAGCTCAGTGTCTCACTAAATTACATCAGACTGTTATTCTTTCTTACGATGTTTTACTTTCTACCACCTCCGCAACTCAATGACAGAGTCTCATTTCAAACAACTTCCAACTCTACCCTTCTACTCTTTGTTTCACACCCTCCAAAGTATATGCTATTCCTCCCTAGCATCATCACTGGATGCAAAAGAAGACATCAATATGCTACAGAAATAGTTGTACTCAAAGTAGTCCTTTTATAGAGAAATGTAAAGAAAGTACAACCAAACAAATCAACTATACAGTCCATCTCATAATTGTATTAAAATTTGAGAATTCTTCCCTACCCTTGCCTGATTCTAATAGTATTTAGTTTTGTTCTGTGACCATGGTTAAAATTTCACTATAGCACTATATTAATCCCAGTAATGTTTTTTACATAGTGATTCATTATATCCCATGAGATAATTTAAGGATTATTCCAATCTACCCTGCCATAAGTCACCACCTGCAATGAAATGCAGCTGTGGCTCAGCCTATAAAGCAAACATTAGGACTATACACGTTTCTTTAGCCAATTCTCTTTACGTCTGCTGAACTAGGATTGGGAAGTTTAGAGTGGGTAAAGTCTTGGTATCAATTTGACTTTAAATTTTTCCTTCCTTTTCTTCATGATGTTGTTTCCAGAGGCAATTAAAACAACGTGGTAGCCAGACGGTATTAGCAATATGCTTCCAGCACTTTGTGTTATTCTAGAGCTGTTAACCAACAGGACTGGGCTTTAAAAGAATGATTTATCCAGCTAGAACTTTAAGAAGAAAGAAGTTGAAAAACTAATATAAATATTTTTGTCATAAGTATATTAAAAGCATTTCAAACATAAAATAAGAGTCACAAGGAAAAGAATAATAAAAAATATTTTAAAAATATTCATGTAAACATGAGACAAAATGGCAAATTTATTCTGAGGGATAGGGTAAAAAATGAACAGAAATTTTCTATTAGAGATGCAAACTTTGAAAGTTTCAGTTTAAACAGTTCTCCCCATCAAGACTAGACCAAACAAGAATGTAAAAATTATGTGTACATATATACATATATATATATATATATATATATATACACATATATGTCATTCATACTCAAGGGATCTGGACAAAGAAAACTGATAGTTTTACAAAAGATAAAAGGGGGTTCTCAAATTAAGAGGGACATAGTACTGCCACACACCACCAAGTGCTGCAGTACTTACAGACCCAAAGAGGAGCAAGGCTACACAGCTTCCCCCCGGGACTGAAGTTTTGATGTGTCTCCTTGCATTGAGTAGCCACCACATGATGAAAACCTGCAGTAGTACGTGAAGTGCTGTCCACCAGCAGCCAAAAGAATGAGATACTGAGACAACTAAGAAATAAGCTAGGTACAGGTCCATATGGTGGCACTGCATCAAAACTTCCCTGAGGATTTGTTCTGACCCAGAACATTTTTCTTCTTATGGTTCAGTGGTATAAACAAACCCAAATTACTAGACGCAGCCAAACAGGCAACTCCCATTTGCTGTTCTGTTACAACAGCCAGCATGTGTCAGGAGGGAGAGGAGCCATGACTCTGTAGCTTCTCTTTTTCTTGCTGGTTTGTTCTCCAGCTTGAGTGAGTGAGAAAAACGTAGCCTGAGAATCACAGATTGTCCTGTGTTCATGAACTGTTACAACAAAAACCTATGCAAATAGATTTATTCCACTTAGCTCCATGTGTATGTATAAGAATGAAAACTAGTTTCCTTGGTGAGGAAATAAAAGGAAAACTAGAGAGAAGAATAAAAAGAGGCTGAACCATCAAATAAAAAGAAGGATAGAAAAAGTTGTGAAAATGTCCTCTGAAGGATGTGGGTGCTTAGTATCTGGATATTTTCTTTTTAAATATGAAAAAAATGACAGTGCTTATGTAACTAGCTCAATAATAGGAATGGACATAGATTGTTGCTTGAGTTATTAGCAACAATAAACTGTGCTGACCAATTCTTCAAATTACAAGTGGAAATAATAATTTCAGAACACATTATTGGTCATATTTGGTGCCACTCTGGAAGTGAAAATTGTCTTTTTTGCTGAAAAAAGTGAACATAAACAGAGAATTCATGTAAAAATTTCCTAATTACTGTCAAGGTTGTGTGTGGTTTTCTTGAAGGTTTTTGATATATCTTTCTTCCAAATGTCACATCTGAAGTCTGATCTCTCCTTGACTCTTTACTCACTTGTTCTGACACTCTCTGCGCTGTCCTGACCCACAGCGCTGTTCTCTTGTGTTACTTTCTGAGATCCCCCTTGGTGAGGTGAAAGTTTTTGCAAGAGCCTCAAGGAACTGTCTCTTTTTCTGCGAACTTTGTTTTACAGTAAGGTTGACTGCAGAAAAGAGTTCATTCTTCTGTACATCCTGTGCAGAGTACTAACCTTGACAGAACAAGAACGCTTTTTCAAATGTATAATTTTTTCGTAAGTTCAAATTTTTTAGGGTACTACATATAAATAGGCTTCTTTCACAGCAGACATATATGGCACTTTACTTTTGGAAGTACTTTTGTTATTATTTTATTTCTTAATCACATTAATTTATTGTCGTGTAAAATATATGCTTCCATTTTCTTCATTTTATTTAATAGAAAGTTATAATCATAGAATGATTTGGGTTGGAACGGACCTTCAACAATCTTCTAGGCCAAACATCCTGATAAAGGCAGGGACAGCTTCCATTAGGTCAGGTTGATAAAAGCACTGTCCAACCTGGCCTTGAACATTTCTGGTAATCCACAACTTCTCTGGACAACCTATTCCAGTATCTCTCTACACTTGTCATAGAAATTTTCTTACTTATATCCAATCGAAACCTAAGCTCTTTCAGTTTACAAAAGCTGCCCCTTTGTCCTGTCACAACAGCTCTTCATAGTAATTCCTGCCTTTTTGATAAACCCCCTTCATGCATTGAAAGGCCACAATAATGTGTTCCTGAAGCCTTCCCCTCTCCAGAACAACTCCATTCCTCTAAACCTTTCTACATAAAAGACACGTTACAGACCTCTGATTATTTTCAAGACGAGCACATTGCCAGCTCATAGCCAATTTTTTGTGCAGCAGACTTCTAAAGTCCTTCTCCATAGGGATGCTCTCAATCCATTCGTCCCACTGCCAGAATTTATACTGCAATTTATAATTGCAGGAACCTGCACTTGGCCTTCGTTCGAGCAACACTTCATGATGTCCAAATGGGCTGACTCTTTAAGCCTGTTAAGGTCCCTCTGGGTGGCATCCCCTCCCTCAGCTTGGTGTCACACACAACTTACTGAGGGTGCACTCAATCCCACTATCTATGTGATAAACGAATATATTAAAGAATCCTGGTCCCAGTATGGACCCTTGGGGGCCATCACATGTTACTGGTTTTCATCTGGATATATCCCCAGTCTTTTCTGTATTATGAGAAGTATAGATTCTGTCTCTATTGACAGTTTTTGCATATACACCTTCCAATTCTTAACATAATGTTGATCTTACTAGGTTATCTTATTGTACCAATATGACTCTTCCAGTTTGGGAATTATCATTGGGTGCCAAGATCTAGTAGCCTAAGATATAGAAGACAAACCTTTTCCATATTAAAAATACTAGGTAAGGGAATATATGAAGGTCAGATTTGTAAAAGGTTTGGGAAAGGCCTCTGTGTCACTATAACATCAATGCTGATCAAAATAGTTTTCAGTTGGAATATAATTTGCTTCCTTGGACTGCTAAGAAGTTAACAAGAGGTACCAATTTACTCTGTAAAGCAAAATGAAGAAAGAAGTACAGGGAAGGCAATGTATTTATATAAAAAGTAAAAATAAATTGCCAGTGCTTGTATCTTGGACAACGATGATGAGTTTAAGGAAGGACAACTCTGTTGTAATGTCTACTGTCCTCACTTCACATAAGACATGACATCTGGGGTGGTAGGTATATTTGTTTCTAATTTCTAATTAAAAGGTCTGTATGGGGTTGCCATTCATCACCGGTTTTTTCATAGGCCTCTACTTAAAGCTGATCAGGATTCATCTTGATTTTAGAATGAGTTTGGCAATAGTATAATAATAATAATTATAAATCTCAGTAATGTTGGTTTACCTGAAACTGATAGACAAAACCTTTGCTTCATTGAACATATGTGCCAATGTGCTATTTTGAGAAAATAATGAGTCTGATTATTTTTCAAGAGATGATGTTTGTGGAACATGCAAATTTATCACTGGTGAAAATGGCTGAATCAGACTGGTTTGGATATCCAGGAGTTTTAAATTCTACACCAAAGCTTTCCTAGACATTGTGAAAAAAAAACTTATTTTCACTCATGAATTCTTGATCAGAAAACTCAATTTGGGTAGCTGACAGGTTGGCAAGCTGAACCTCAAAAAGAGAAGGCCTTTTTTAATGTAATGGGAATTCAGTTTCCTGTCAAGTCCAAGAAATAACTCACACTGCATAAAGCTAAACCTGTACATGTCCCTGTAGAATTTGGACCTAATGTTATGAGAGAAGGATGAAATAGTACAATATTAAAGAGCCCTGCTTGCTCCTCTGACATGCTGTAAAGTTTCTGTTTTGCTCAAAAAACAGGGAAATGCCTGGAGAATGTGGTTCTGTGTTTTATTAATGTACAATCTGAGCTCACAGCAATTTAGGAGAAGGTAGAAAATAGCATAATTCTCAACATTTTGACAGGACTTGCTTAGTTCATTTCTTCACATTTTGAAAAGGAAAATTGTGCTTTCATTTAAAACTGTATTTGACACAGTTTCCATGACTGACATCTATAGTCAATACTTCTGTATATGTTTAGCATTCCTGTAGCAGAACTATTTCTGTATGGTTTTATTTTTGGGATTATCCTGGAAACTATCTAAATTAAATTATCCCAGGTCTGAGTATAGCTGAATTAGCAATATATTTTTTTAATTTCTATAATTCACTGTTATAATTCAACTGCCTTAATTTTAGCATCTGAAATACACTTCCAATACACAATAATGTAAATAATGTAGTAAGAAAAGACCATGTTAGCAGTCAAGCACAGGTACCTGATGAAGAACTGAGCTCAGCAGAGAAAGGAGAGACCCAGCACAAACAATCTAGCTTTTTGGGGGTTTTTTTGTTATTGATTTTTCTTATTCTACACTGGTGCTGGGAAAAGCTAGGCCCCATTTTGCCTTTGTTCCCAGCAGCCATGTGGGTTTTGTCTGGGAAAGCCAAGCGAGTGCATGTTTTGGGAAGTGTTCACCATCTTGGTTATTTTGTTCCCAGTGGTGAACTCCTTTTTGTTGGTAAAACACCTTCTCTTTTTGTATACTTTTGCTATTAATACTGCTGTTGCTATTGTGAGTGTCTTATTCCATTGCTTCGTGCTTTCAGTAAAGTGTTACCTCAAGCCATAATCTAAGCTCTCTGCCTTTACCAGAATGATTATGGGCAAAGGAAGTGGGTTTTTTTGAGTTTAATTTCCAGATGGTGTTAAAACCAGCCCAGTAATTTTCAGGGCACTTAGTTAACGTTACTATAATAAATGAAACAATAATACATATTTTATTTAACTAATCCCATTATCCTTTAAAATTGCTTGAAAATTCCAGGAGCTAATAAGGGAAAAATGTCAATTCTTTCCTTGTTGAGATCCAGTTCATGCTCTTGAGTCTGAAATTCAGTTTTCTTCATAATGGAAGGAAGGAATGGTTAATACAGTCAGTAGAAACATTTCAAAGAGTACTGATTTCAAGTGATAGGGAGCTGGGATTTCTGATTCATGGGAAACTTTACCTCATCAGTAAATCTTGCTTTTTTTTTCTATTAATCTGATGACCACAAAGCTAGATATATATTACCTACCTTCAAAATTTGCTTTACCTTGATCAACTGTATTATGCATATATGTGACATGATGGTACTTCTGCACAAATGACAAGAAGGACCAAATAATGCAAAAAAACCCCAGAAAAAAACCCAAATGTCTTAGAAAATAGAAAAGTGGTATAGTGAGTCAGAAAAGAAGTAATTGAAAACAGATTAAAAATATCTAAGTGCCTCACAGAAACTTACAGCTAACTTATACAGCTACTGCAGTTAAATTTTGTTATTTTTGACTGAGATGTCAAAAGTTGATAAAAGACAAGCAAAGAAGATATGCAGGATACACAGACCAGCACCTGTGAAATATTAAGGAAATAACTCGTTTAGATTGTCAGTCTCTGTAACATGTCTTTAAATAGTGGAGATGGGGAAAAATATGATTGTTGTTGAAAGTAAAAAATCATGAAATAAAATGTTTTGAAAACTGTCTGGAATAATTACTAGTCCAGTGGTTAGTGTAATGTTCGATACAAAGATCCTAAAGTTCATCTGGCAAGATAATCTAGTGTTTGTTGTTTGTTTGCCTTGGGTTTTTTTAATAAACAGCAGGCAGAAGTTGTGCTGTAACAGTCACATAAGAAATTAAATAATTCAACCTGACATTCTTTGCATATGTAATGATTTTCTTCCTGTGAAATTTAAGAAAATTGTGTGGGATAAAATAAGTGTTTTATATTCATTGCTATAAAAATTATACATAAAATGCAAGGTTGTTTCACCTTCACATTATCTCAACTATTAGTTAGAAATGTATCTTAACAAATGCATTGGAAACATCTTAAGGAATAGCTTTATAAGACAAGTCTCTCTCTGCAGGATGTCAGGTACCCTCCTGTTAGTAGAGAAAACAAAATAGTTTGAACCACCCATCTTCATTTGAAAGGTAGCAAAAACAGATCTTTCTTGTAAGACAGTAGTTGCTGGATTTGTCAAATGTGTAAATATGAGAAATTGTTAACCAAGCCTACAATATTTCCTTTTTATTCTGTAGCATACACCTGAAATCTGTCAGTTCTAATATCCCTGCCAGTAATTATGAAGCCCCTCAAGGCTATTTGTTAGATGCTACATGATAGGTTTTACAAAATAGCAGCTTCTTGGGATATTCATATTTTGCTTCAGAAAGGTAATAATTAGTTTTGCATAGTCTCATAACTGATCCTGTACAGGAATGCCTCATTTATGCCAGGAGATGAAGAATGAAATCTAAAAAGTAAAAAATGTCTTCTTTTCACTGATGTACTTGAAGAAAACAGCTAGGTTGAATGTTGAGGTCTATTCTGAGTCTGCTTAATGCTTAGAATGTCATTAAAATTTTATTGAACACTTCCTTATGCTTTAAATTTCATCTAGGAAATTTATAGTGCATTAGGTTATTTTATGCATGGCCTATACTGAGCATAATGGGCAATACTGTCCAGCTTTAGTGTTAATACAAAAACAAAAAACAATCTTCTTTCATTACACATCCTGGACAAAGCCCAAGGAAAAGCTCTGTTGACATTGCAGTCAAGAGTAGCAACACTATAGGTGTAGGCGCATCACAGATCTGAGCTGTCTCTATCCTTGACTTTCTGTTTTCTGGGCGAGCTCTAGTATCAAAATCTTCACTCTTTCAGTCTGTCTTACATTAACCACTTTGACGCCATATGGTGAACACAGTAAAGGCAACAAAGAAAGAACAAATGGGACTTGACGAAGATGAATTATAGAGTGTGTTTTAGATCAGTAATTGTGTCTCTGCAAAGAACCAAAAATCACAGTCTAATGATTAATTCATTCCTTTTCACAGTCTTCCTTCCCTCCCTAGACAGAGACCTAATGTTGAACAGCAATATACACACAAATAGGGGCCCCTCTGTGTCATTATTTGCTTTCTAGCTGCTCCTTTGTGTTAGTGACATGGATTTAGGGCTTTGCTTATTACAGCAGTTCTTGAGTGTCTGGATCAAACCCACAAATTCATTAAATTGCTCTTTTCTGGAACCATATCTGACACAACGGCTGTGATAAATAAAGAATATTTTCAGCCTTGGAGTCTTACAGTGAATTGTGAGTGGTATTTTCTGCACCTATCCCCTACATATTTTCCTTCCACCATTTTCTTTCAGAAAATTAAAATAAATTGCAAATTTTATTTATTTTATGGACAACGGATCTTCAAACTCCGACAGTTTACTTCCCGGTACCCAGAAATCCTGCCAAAACCAAGGACTATGATCAGGCATTCCCCTTAATTTAAACTAACTTAAGTTGTGGCCAAGTGTTCATTGCACTGAAGTGAGATAAAAGAGGCTCTCTGATGTTGGTAGGAGGCAGTGGAGTGAAGGAAATCTTAACCCTTTTGACTGCTAAAACTAATTCTCAAAAATCTACCTGTGTATCATTAGACTAAATGAAAGTAAGTTTTCATTTGATGCACTAATTTTAAAAGGTTAAAAAAATTAGGCAGTGCATAGTTGCACTTTTCAAAGACAGATGAACTTACTTTCTAACCTCAAAGATCCTGAGTTAATATCAGAAATTAAGTGAAATGTAAAAAATATTAATGAGAAAAACATGCTTGGGTTTAATTTTCAACAGCAAAAATTACATGGTTGATCTTAGATCACAGTCTTATGTACTTCAGGTAAGAGTACTCTTGTAAGAGTATCCTTAACACGTAGAAATATTATGAGGAAAGCCATTAATAATTCTACTGTAATAGACGTACTATTGGGGTTGCGAAAGATAAGTTTGTATGGAAATGGAAATAAGAATGGAAATGGAGATGGAATATTACAGCTATTGTGTGACATCTATCCATATGGATATTTTTATGCTATAGTTAATAAGGAGTAACCTTTATTCTCAACAAACATGGATAATATACTTTGTCAGAAAATAAGAATTTAATTTATTTTATTGGGAAATAGATTTGCTTAACTATGGCATGACAGGTAGTTTTCTTACCAAGTCTTAAAAAAACCCATACAAAATGGCCTTTGATTTCTTTAGTACAAGAAATATTGTCCATGCTCAGAGTACCATACAGATCTCTTAGAGTGACAAAAAGGCAAGATATTGTTAAAGTTGTATTTGGGACAAAATTGTGTCTCTCTTAAATTATAATCTTGAAATTCTAAGAGAGAAAATTCAGTCCCTAAAGTATTCCCAATCTAGGAAAGAAGGATAAATTATGGGATGTAGATGATAGAATTAAATTATCCCTTGGAAAATAACATACTTTTCCTACAAAACAAAGAAAAACACAAGCACCATTTAAATAAACTAATCCTAATCAAATTACATGACAATCAAAATAAAACTTTAATTTTCTAGAATATGGACTGAGGATAATAGCAGCAGTTTGCTGCTGCTGTTTGTAGTTTTATAAATCTAGAATAACATGTTACATTAATTTTTATTAAAGGAGCAGGGGATCATCAGAAAAATCCTTTCAATTTCATTTATGATCATCTATCAAATTGCATTACACTTTTGCAAAGTCACCTCATATATGTGCACTCAAAGTGTAATTGTGCAAGCTAGTTCACTGGGTAGGATATGAGAAGGAAAGAAAACGGAAAAAAGAGGAAGAAGGAAGTAGAGGTATGAAGATAAAGATATAGAAGCATAAAGGGGTAAGGCAGAGAGACAATGAATTCCATTAACTAAACATGCTAAAAAATACTTTGCAAGAATTTTATAAACCCAATGATTATTAATAGTTTCAGACCTGAAATGTGATTACATATTCCTACAAAAGTTCATATGAAATTTCACAGGAGATATCACCAGATCTTCTTTGTCAGTATAAAGTAGACTCTTGTTGATGAACCAATATCTACTTAAAAAGAAGAATAGTGTTTAATAGCTATGCATTTATTATCTTCTTACATGCTAAAGGGAGTGTACTCCTGTCTTAAAATTTGCATGACAAAAACCTAAAAACGCTTGACATCCGTGTAGTATATGCCTTTAGGAAAAATTTCAAATGTTAAGTAAAGTTTTTTCAATGGTATTTGAGACATTCTTGAACACTGAATATAAAATAAAAATGTACATTCTTTATCTGTCATGAAGGCACAAAGATTATTTTAATGTTAATAAAAAATGCTGAATCACTATCAATCTCATTTTCCAATGTAATCACTGCTGTTTTCTTTCTATTCTCCTGTATGGTGAACATTTGTTTACCTATGAGATCTACTGTTGTTCACGTATCATGATGCTTTCCAATACTAACCTGAATTTATAGCACTTAAGCTTCTACAATGTTCACCTGAATTAAAATATCTATGATTTGGCAATTAGTTAATGTTGAAAGCTTTCAGAAAACATACAAGAATTTTACTCCTTTATAAAATCATTCTTCAGAGCTGTTTAATACAGATCTAAGAAGTAAATTCCTCATTGAGTCTAGCATTTACATTTTTGGACATTTTTAATGAAAAGTTGTTTTATATAATCAGTGTCTTTTCTTTGGATATCAAGAATATATATTCAGGAAATTTAAGTCCAAAGTGGAACACTTTTAACATATGTAACCATGACACTTAATGTTCCAAATTTGGAAGTTTTGAAGGTACTAAAATGCTCACCGTATGTATCAACCCATTTGCTCAAAAAAAAATAGATTCACTGAGGTCAGGAGCATGCAGAAGTGTATTTTTTTGTTCATCTTATTAATTGCTCATTATTTATCAATGTCAATATCTTTCATCAAATGATCTCATGAGTCATTTCACAGCATCCAAATTCCTAAATCCAGGAGACTCAAATTTTGTCCTGTTTCTACAGAGCCAACATCTACCTTTGCATCATCCTCCCACAGCCTTGGAAATTATACCCCTGAGCACAGAGTCTGTTATGGTCAACTCAGTGATCTGAATGGCCAAAAGTCCACAGTGACCAGAGTGGACTGTAGTGTACACCTGTCCCATGACTCAGATGCAATCTGAAGGTGTCAGAATGTATAAGTTCATTATAAATTATTATTTCTATAATTTATAGTAGGAAGTTGTTATTAGAAAAAACAGTTTCAAAACAAGAATGTTTAAAATGCAAAGCTATACTCCTGACATGCAGAAACAACTGATTTTAATTCTTTATGTGGATTATTACCTGCAGCACACAACTTTGTCATTTCATAAAATTATTGTACTTAGTGTATCAAACAATAAAATACTGTGTTTGAGGGGGAGAAATGGTGTGTTTAAAAGAGAAATTTTTTCAAGAGCTATGTTGGCCAATAAGAAAGTGAAAAAATAAACCATGAGTTCTAGTTGAACTGTTTGAATTATATTTGTGACAAACTGATGTTAGCTGAAAGTAAAATTATTAACGCTCTAAAGAGACAACAGATAAAGAAGAAAAACAAAAAATTCTAACAAATGTCTGAAAAGTGCTGACTAAAATTTAGCATGATTGACATTCATCAGAATCTTAATACTATATTGAATTAGTTTGTAGATATAGACATATAAAGCAAAAATAAATGCTGTTCGTACAGAAGTTTGGACTAAAAATAATAAAGATATATGAGTATATGGTTAACATTCATTTTTATACAAGCACATAATTTGTATGCAAAAACATAAAATTAGCTCAGTTGGTTAGAGCATGGTGCTAATAATGCCAAGATCACAGGTTCAATCCCCTTTGGGCCATTCAATTAAGAGTTGAACTTGATTCTTCTGGGTCCCTTCCAGCTCGAACTATTCAGTGATTCATTATGCTTTAAATGCTTTTTACTTTATTTGCCTGACATTTCAATTCTTAACTGTACCAACTTAATGTTAGTTTAGGATATTTAAAAATAAAATAAAAATAGTTCGCTGCAGTGAGAAAGAGATATTAGGCAAGTAAGACTAGTAGAACTTTTTCCAAAGTATGAGTTTGGCCCCTTCTCAGTTAAAATTGCACTGAGGTGATTTCAGTATTTGCTATCTATTTTATATTATCTAGAAATTACTTACAGTGTTTGTAATAAGGATGATACAATTTTAATCTTTTATTCACTCCTGGGTTTGATTTAATATCTGCTTGGCAATTAATGTAATGAATTTAGTAAGAGAGAGTGAGAGGATGGAGCTCTTCTGGAGCAGACACCTGGCATACATCAGTTGCTATGGTGATTACCCAGATGTACAAACAAGTAGGGGAAAAAAATAATTATTTAATATTCCCATGGTAAAAAGAAAAAACAAATCTAATTGATAAACAGCAAAATGATAGGAGTCAAAGTCTGGATTTTGAAACTACAAAGGAAAATGTAATATATACTCTACCTCAGAAGCACCAGGAGGGAACTGCAGGAGTTTCAGTTTCTGTTGGGTGAGTAACCTGCAGCATCTAGTACACTGGATTAACTGGTGATGTCCTACTGTGCAAGTGTCATTTCCTGCTCAGACTTGCAAAGGAGTTCCCCTGAGAACACATCTGAAGAAGAAAACATACAAATTGTCACTCCTCATCTATCCCAAATTCTTTGCCTTGGTTTCGTCATGTCTGAGATAGAACAAAGAAAGCAGAAAGCGAAAGGGGAGAGTTTTACTATTTCCCTTGGTCTGCAAAGATTGGGTGTCACGTTTATGATTTCATGTATAGTCAGATTTTAATATATGTGTTCCAGCAGCAGACTGAATAAAAATAAATATCCCACTGCCCAATATTAAATTGCACTACTGCTTCTGTTCATGGTTCTCAGAGGCCTGTTTTGCTGTTCCTGTGCTCAAATCTACAACTGTCTCATGAACCGTTAACATCACTTACACAAACACACAGAGAAGAAGAAAAGGTCTTGAATATGAAATGAGGCTAGTGAATCTTACTGTTTATTTCACACTGCATCAGGGCTTATTCCAGCTGCCTACTTCTTGGGATTAATCTAGATTTGTCACATTGGAAGGCAACATAGCATTTTGCAAAGTGGGCATTGAAGCTGATTGGAACCTAATGATGTATAGTGACAATAATTGCTTGCAAAATAAATTCTGTTAAGACTACTGTATTAAATGACATAGAAATAATAGCTTTAGCATTTTTTCTCCCTAGTGATTTTGAGACAAAGAAGGTGTGCATGCAGAACAACACTAGCTGTACCACAGAGAAGAGTGCAGAGCCAGATGGGTATCCCTATGTTAAGCAATGCCAGAAGCCACCAGGGAAGGGAAGAAAGAGAAATTGAATGACTATAGTTGAAAGTCTGTAGCTCCAAAATATCAAAGCACCTCATTAACATTCCTACCCCTGAACTCTCTATAGCACTTTTTTTCCCGCTCTCTTTTTTTCCCACAGCAGCTGACAGAACTACCCTTAGTTTCCACATTTACTTTTAATAATATAAACAGGGGTGATGCAAGAAAAATATGTCCTGTAATACTGCACAGAAGAAATCTCTTACATTTATTTTTTAAAGTAACTTGTAATGGCTAAAAAATTCTTTAAGAGAGAATGAACTATCTACTAACTCCATGAATGCAAGCACAGCAGTTTATTTATTTCCCATTCTTTGGAAGATATGACAAATATGTCTCTCTTTTCCTTCCAGCTTACAATTTTAAGCAATCTAAAGGTAAAAAAATAAAATAAACCAAAACAAAATAAATTAAAATAAGTCCTCTCTGGAGTGGAAAATGAGGCAATTTACAAGCTGGTTGATTGAATGAGATTAAAAGGCATGACGCTCCTATAATTAGATGAGGACACCTACATGCAAGTAAAGTTAAACAAAAAGAGACATCAAATGCATTGTGTCCATCCAAGTTCTACTTTTACTCTTCTGTGTAATTTATTTTTTTTCATATTATTAAAGAAAGGTAGGAAGAAACTAAGGAAAGGGAAGATAAGGAAGATGAGGAAGATAAGGATGATGATGGATGGATGGGTGGGTGGGTGGATGGGTGGGTGGGTGGATGGATGGACGGACGGACGGACGGATGGATGGATGGATGGAAAGAAGGGGTTCTGGTATATTCTAATATATCTGTGAGCCTTTTCTGAACACCTTCGCTTGAAAACTTCCCTTTGGAAATCCCATTTCCAACAGCCAAAATGAGGAGAGTTCAGGTTGAAGAGATAGTAAAACCTGTAGTTTCTGTTCTATATATAAACATTAAATACAAGGTTTTTCAAAACCAAAAACTAAGGCAAACACTAAGTTGCAGTTAATGTACAAGGTAGCCAATTTTTTTTTTTTTTTTTTTTTTTTGTTAAAGTTAGCACCATGACTGAATATTTAATGTTCTCTCTTCATACAGGTAAAGGATATTAAAGGTTCTCAGAGCAATTTACTGGAATGATGGCAGGAGCTGTTTATGCTGAACTCAAAAAAGTAGGAATTTAGGGTGAAATGAAGAGTTAATTTCAGGGACATTGCAGTGACATTGACAAATTATTTTATGCTTGTCACCATAATGGCAGTTGAAGAAATGCCTACATTTTAAAAAATACTGTAAATTATAGATAATAAAAGACCACAACTCTTATTTTAATCCTCAGTTATTGCATGTCACCATTGAGCGCCCATATCCCATTAAATTTTATCTGGATCTTATCCCCTCAATATATGCAGTTGGTTTCTGTGCCTTTTGAAAGGCTCCTATTGTGTGACTATTGTCCCACAAGAATAGCAATTATGCATTTAGTTTTAATAACTGGTATAAACCCATACATCTCCAGGTACTTACAAACAATTATATAGGATTTCTAACTTCTTGTATGTGGGCTGAATAGAAATATTTGAAAATCATTACTGCTTAGGAACACAGGCTCATGCATTTTCTGTCCTCAAAGGAGTAAGAAATAGCCAGGGACAAACCTCACTTCTGTGACAGGATAAAGTTCATTGGCATCAGAGTTAGCATGCAGATAAGCTATCAGGTGTATAGTGAGGACATGAACTCCCTCGTGTGATGTCGAGAGTCATTCTTTAAGAGCTGTCTGCTTGCAAAGATGTAGGTTGCAGCAGTGGCTAAGGCAAATCTAAGAACAGTGCTGCAGGAATCCTCAAATCCTTCTTCCCCCGCAGGTATTTGGAATGTTACTTCACTGAGAGATATCCGTAGCAAAAGCAGCTCTACCACTTAAGCCAGAGAATATGTTATTTTCTGTTTCGCCTGCTTTGTGCTGAAATAGTTACACACAGGAAGGACTATCTCACATTCAGCTTCAGAAAAGACAGTTTCACAGAATAAGATAGCACTGACCAAAGTAGAAGCAGCTTTGCTTCTCACTATCAGAGAAGGTTTGTGTTGATTTCAAGCTTAAAAACTGCTATCCAGGATCTAATTTATGGTATTTTTTTTTTTTTTCTCAAGAAAGGCTCAACACCAGTATTGAACTAGCAATTGTTATGCTATTCCACTCTATAGCTACTTCAAAGGGAAATATTTTGGCTTTAGTGCAGGCTGTCCATGTGAGGTATGATAAGGGTTAACTTTTTTTTCTTTTTTTTTTTTTCTGGCAGAGTGGACTATATTAAGATGTCAGTCTTTTACTGATGAGATTAACAATAAATAAATAAAAAATACAGTGCTGCATCTTGTGCAGTCTAGTTGCCATCAGTGTGATAAGTCATGGAAAGAGAAGTTAAGGGTGGAAATAATGAAAAGATCTCATAAAAGAGCACATTAAGCAGGAAGATGGAGTTTTGTGCAAGAAATGTAAGCAAAAACAAAAAAAAATGCAAGAAAATAAAACAGAAGAGAATCAAAGAGCAGGAGAAGAACAAATGAAAGGAAAAACAGAGAAAATAACTTGACCACGTAGGAAATAAAAAGGCTGACTGTCGAGGATAAAGTAATGGAGAAGCAATTATTGAATGTTTTACTCTTTCAGCTATGCTATTCTATTTGATCTCATAAAAGAAATCCTCACTTTGGTTGGTCTTAATACAACAAAAAAATCCCCCAAACCTACTCTCTCATTCATACGACACATCTGAAAGATGATCAGAGACTGCTTTCCTCAATATCTTCTAAACTGGAAGAAAACAATAACCTGGATACTTTCCCTAACTAATAAAACCTAGAATGGAGGTACTTTCCCAGTGTTTTTCCTAGTGCTCTGGAAATCTTGCCTAGCCTTCTGCAATGCATCTGAACATTGTCCTCATTTTTATGCCATCAGTAGCCATTTTGCTGAACTGAGAGGCTTTTAATACTTCCTGCTTAGTTTCTTTAAATAAAAAATAATGCTAAAAATGATGCATCAGTGACATGCATTAATCATGACTAAAGGCTGTGACCACGGCTACATGAATAAAACAAATACGTTAAAGGTTTCTCTGCTACCCCTTCTTCTTCTTCCTACGATGTGGATGACTGTCTTCTTTTTTTTTCTTTTTTTTCTTCTTTATTCTAAAGAGGTCCTTGAGGTTCAATTGTGTTAAACACTTCAGTATTTCTTAAAAGCTTGTACCACAACTCATTGTTTCTTTGGCTCAACTTCTACTAAAAGAAGGTATTTTCCTCCTCTTTTTCAGTTACATGAGTTGTAATAGAAGATCCTTGAATAAGTGACAAAAAGAAGGCAGGAGCGGGAAATAAACCGTAGTATATCACACCACTCCCCCATGATATAGGTATAACTGATGGTATTCTATTTCAGCACATGCTGTTAAGTGCAATACACCTGTGGGAAGCTGAGTCCTTTCTATATTCCTGGAAATTAGAAAAAATCTCATCCCTCTCTATGTTTCAGCCCAATTGGCTACCTATGCAGGTGGAAATACGATTTGGGTAAATTTAACATTGTGGCAAAATGACTGTTGTTTATATTTATTACAGAAATAATGAAAATTTGCCAGAACCAGGAATGAAAAGGTAGGAATTGAAAAGCATTGCAAAGTTTTGACATGTAGCTTTTGTTTCTCAACAGCCAAATCTGATCACCTCAAAAGGATGAGGCACATATAGGTATATACTATCTTACCTCAAAACAATGAAAAGATGGGTAAAGAATATATTTCCAGGCCTCTGAGTTATACTGAAATTAAGTATTCAGTATAAAGAATAATAGACAAATGAATCTGAGTTTCCTCATATCTGGGGAATATTATCAGTTTCTTAGTGAAAAACATGAAGGTTTTAGACACCATGTTGGTTGAAAGAAGAATGATTCTCAAAAGGGACTGTCTTTCCAGCTCAGTCTTAGGACACTTACTTGGGACTTATCAATTTCTGACTCTCCCTAACCTGTCAACCAGTACAACTGAATATCCTTCTCATCCAAGTGATGGAACAACCTTTTTGGATAAGAAATTCCCAAATACATGGTCAATACACTGGCATGTCTGAAAATAAGTATTATTGTAGTGAATTGACATTATCTGAGGGAAAAAAAAATCCAGATTATTCTGTCTGAGCAGCTACACAGATCTACCCTGTAGTGCTGTATACACAGTTAATAATCTTGACAACAAATTCAGGCCTGACTGGAAAGTATAAACAATGTCATTTCAGTGGGTTGACTGAAGCAACACCACCTTACTATACCTTTAAAATCCACTGGACTACCTAGGGGTGCATAATTACTAATTGACTGGAGAAATAAAACCAATTTCAGTTTTCCTGGGTGTATCTGTTAATTTGTTACTTACATATGTGCATTGACAGAACTAGAGACTGACGTCTCCCACTAAGATACGAAATGCTATTAAGTGGGCAATAAATTTAGACTCACAGAATCATTTAGCTTGGAAAAGGACTTTAGGATCACTGAGCACAACTGTTAACCCAGCACTGCAAGTCCACCACTAAACCATGTAACCAAACACATGTATAGATCTATTCAATACCTGCAGGATTGGAGACTCAACCATTCCCTGGGCAACCCATTCCAGAGCCTGACTACTCTTTCTGTGAGTAAACTTTTCCTAATACCCAAATCAATCTCCCCTGGAGCTACCTGAGGCCATTTCCTGTTGTCTTGTTTCTTGTTACTTATAGAAGAGACTGACCCCCAGCTGGCTACAACCTCTTTTCAGGGAGATGTAGAGAGCAATAAGGTCACCCTCTGAACCTCCTTTTCTCCAGGCTAAACACCCCCAGCACCCACAGTGGCTCCTCAGCAGACTTGTGTTCCAGATGCCTCATCAGTTCTATTGCCCTTCTCTGGAAACACTGCAGCACCTCAATGCCCTTCCTGAATTGGGGGGCCCAAAACTGGACACGGGATTCGGAGTCTAGCCTCACTCACTGCTGAGCATAGGAGGACAACAGTGCTCTGATCCTGTTGGCCACACTACTGCTGATATAGGCCAGGATGCCATTGGCCTTTTTGGCCACCTGGGCACACTCTGGCTCATGTTCAGCTGACTATCGACCTCACATCCTTTTCCAATGGGCAGCTTTTCAGCCTCTTAATTGGGTATTAGGCTAGATGGACTAGCCAAAAGAAGGAGATGTAACACACTTGTATTTACACCCATCCCTGAGCCTATTCCGTAAAAGTTTGTCAATATGAGTGGTGAGTAGTTCAAATTCTTTGTAAAGCTTTGCTATGTGAACTCTTGTTTACTATTAGCTTGAATCAGACTGTCAACACAGAAAAAAGCTTGATGGAATTATACGTCTCCATCAAATTTGGCAGATTTGAATTACTGACCTAGAAAGGAAAACATTCATATTCATTTACCAATTCCCAAACCAATCCCTTTTTTATTATCACCATTTTAATGAAATGTGATGGGGAATTTCACCTCTGGCACCTGGTACACCTCTTGTTCCTCTTTTTCCACTGGCCTTGGTGTCTGTAGCATTGTTCCTCTCACATATTCTCACTCTGCTTTTCTCTGGATTCAATTTCAACTGCACAATAATTTCTTTTTTCCCTTCTTCTTAAATATGTTATCATATTACATGGTGGATTTACAACCATTTCTAATTGGCCCAACCTTGGCCAGCAGCATGTCCATCTTGGAGCCAGCTGGCATTGGATCTGCTGGACATGGAGGAAGCTTCTGGCAGCTTGTTACAGAAGCCACCATTATAACCCCTCTGCTACCGAAACTTTACCTGCTCTTCAAACATCTAAAAAATCAACTAAACTTTTGGAAATTGAGTAAAATTTTGGCAATCTTTCATTGGAATTTTTCTACAGTTAATATTTCAGTATTTTAAAGTAGTTTTTTTAAAAGAAAATTCTTAAATTAGGCAAGTTCATGATAAATGGGTTCTAAAATGGGCAAAGTGTTTTGAAAATACATAATTAAGAGATGAGGAAAAACAGAGGAATAAATAATAGGAAAAGCTAAATAGCTGTTGTCTTAGGTAATGTATAACCTTATCGATTAGCTTAAGCTATCTAAATTATCAGCTTTTTCTTGAAATTCAAACTTTAGTAGCAGGCTAAAATTTTTTTTTTAAAAACACCCTTGGTTTAGTGGTATTGCAATTATGTGGCCAATATGCCAACTAGAATAGGTTTTCTCACCTATTAAGAATCACCTTAGTAAGGAAGGACCTTACATCTAGGAATTGGTTATCTCCAAGCACATACAGACCCCATCATCACTGTTCTGTTTCATGTGGGTAATAACGTTAATGATTTGTAAGAAAATATTTGCTTTGTCCAGCTTCCCCTTTTCATCTCCAGCTGTATTGAAAACATCCTTTTTCTGATTATGACCATAAAAACCAAATCCACTATGTACATACTTTGTGAATAAATGCATAAAATACAAGACCCGTTCCAACTGTACAACATATATAAAATACACTCCCATTGTATTGTTCAACTATGCCTAATACAGATACAGAAGTGTTACCCCTCAACACTGGATATTTCATACATTATGTGTAAAATTCTTCTACCACATTGTTTTTCTGTTGTTTCTGAGTGCTGGTACTCGGTGGAAGATGTTGTGTCTTTGAGAATTTTCAGTTTTTATTTTTTTGTCATGGAAGCTTGGCAAGTAAAGGATTTCTGTGTTCTAGGAAATTCCACTGATGGAAAACCTTCCCATATTTAACCAGACATTTCTTTCACTGGAATTTTTTTTTTTTTCATCTTAAAACATGACAGGTTGTCCTGATTTGCTTCCTTGTTTTGTCATATTTGATAATTTAAAAATAAAACCAAACTGCTTTTGAAATGAAGTCTTGAAATCACTCATTTTTAAAACTTCATGTCAAAACATTAGTATTCTGAAGAAGTTTAATTTGAACAGTGTGACCAAACCTAAGACACAGGGAAGGCATTCTGGAAGTTAGGTGCCTCAACTATTTTTTTCTGTAATAAGGGAAATGAGAGAGCCACCTCCAGACTGAAAAAAAAAGCAATCAATTACCTCATGATGGGTTGAATCAGGCTTCGTTCATTATAGACAGATCCACAATACTCACCTGGGTAATTGCTGAACTTGTAAACAATTAAGAAAGAAGGTATTTTCCTTAAGAAAAAGGTTTTTCTGCCAAATGCAGGTTTGATACAGCCTCACCCTAGATATTAGTAAAGTGATTTGATTTTTGTCCCAAAGTAATTTTAGTTTTACAAACAGTCCAAGATAGTTAATTAAATGTGCAATAGTTGGAATGGCACTTTCAGCTTACATGTCATGATGTTTGGGTACATTATGTCTGTATTCCTCTGAAAAGGTACGTTCTGGATGGAGCAGTTGCTCCTTCTGTAGGAGCAGCCAAGCATCAGTCACAGCAAAGGCATCCACACCAGTAGCTCTGGGAAAGACAGCAGGGAACAAACAAAACAAATCTGGGGAAAAAGGCTTAGATATGTTAATACCTATTGAAATGGGTTGACTTTGGTTAGATGCCAGGTGCCCACCAAGCCATTCTACAACTCTCCTCTCTCAGCAAGATGGGGGAAGAAAATAAGATAGAATAAAACTCACAGGTTGAGAAAATATCTGACTAGATTTTTCAGTAATGATTACACTGAATTATTGGAAAGACACCGGAGAAAAACTGGAGAAAAGTAAAATTAAAAATGCTGAAGGACAATAAGTAGGGCCAATATAATGCTCAGTGAATGAGTTCAGGGTGACTATAACAGCAATATCCTGCAATGACTTCAGAGGAGCAAGGCTGCTGTAAGGAAGTCTAGAGAACAGATGTTGTCATAGTTAATGCAGGCAATAATAAAAGCTTGCACAAATGTTTTGACTGCGTGCACAGTTGGACTGACAACGTTTGAGAGAAACCCAGTGAAAGCATCCCCCTGGAGACAGCAGGAGTTTAAGCTTGACATAGTGAAGTAATTTGGAGAACAGTGATGTTTCTGCCTAAGATGGAAAATGAATTAGTGAAATGTTTTGAAAGAGAAGATCAAGATCTTAATTTTGGCCATGATGAATTTTAAATAACAACTGGATGCAGTTATTTGTGAAGAGCGGACCATGATCCTTGACTGAATGAAAGGTGATAGATCTTCCACAGAAAAACACATTTTCAAGTAATTTAAATACCGTACCTATATATACTTGAAAATTACTGAATGGTATTTCTACTACAGCCTGGAGGTCAAAATAGCAGTCAGGAGGTCATGAACACCATAAAAAAATTTAATTGTGAGGTGTTGTTAAAATAAGGAAGTCAATCTTATCAGTACGAGTAAATATATCAATTCTGGAACATTTGTTTACACCCAGTTTGAATTATATTCAAGAGATTCACTAATTAATTTCCCCCAACCCTCTCAAATGTCCAGCTGTAGCCTGTAATACATTTAATATTATGATTTGAATTTATACAAGTTTACAGGTCTAAAAGGTCTGTTTCTCATCTATAAAAGAAGTCTTTCTCCTTTTTATTGCATTTTTCTTCTTCTCCCTCCCAGTTCCACAATTTACTGGGAGGCAGTTTATCTGTTGAAATACATTGAAAGTTTATATCTAAAATAAATATTCATAATACAAGATTTTAATAAACTGCACCAGACATTTTTATGGTGCCACTAAAAAAACAAGTGAATTTAATTAAAAAAGAAGATGAAAGAATGTGAATTGACATAAGCTTGTTTCATACAGAGTGCCATAATAGATTCAAAAGCCACCAGAGATCAAGAAAAGGGAGGGATGAGAATGGAAAGCAATTTTGCTGGAGGGAATCTCTCTTGCTGGAACAGCAGTGAATAGGGAGAAAACCAGAAATAATAAAAAGGTTCAAGAGCCTCTGTAGTAGATAAACTGTATAGATAAACCAGGGATTTTTATTTTTTAAAGAATGCTGGCCTTCATATATTTGCAACCATCTCCACTTTCTCAAATTTTATGATTGCTTTAAACTCCAGATCATAAAAACAGAATCCTCCCATGGTTCATGCGTTTTCAGTCTTTCTCTTTTCCATCTCTCTCACAGAGAGAAAAGAGCAGAGCATCTGGTTTTGCAGTTTGGAGTTGTGCCCTTGGCTCTCAATAAATTAACATATGATCAAACCCAATTGCACCTGTGCAAACTGGTAGTCTCTAGCCAATGTTTTGGGTTTTTTTTTTTCACTTGATTCTGCTAGATTTAGCTTAACTTTGAAAAGTCAAGTCCAAAACAAAAGCAAAAACAAGTTGTCTAAATATTGGCTCATAGTATGTTTATTGAACACATTGAAATTTATTTATTTGTCTATTTGCTTTTGTGGAAACCCAAAAATTTTCATAAAGGAACATTGTATGTTGATTATATTTCCTCATCTTCACAACCAAAAGATGTGAACTTTAAGGGTATTAACCTTCTCAACCACTGAAGAGAGAACATTTGGAAGAAATAGTTAAGTAAGACTTACACAGACTTTTACTCTCCTTCATGTATTTTCCTAAAACTGATAAAAACCATGTTTGCCTTACACTTCCCACATCTATAAAAATATGACTCTAATCAAAACAACATTTTATTTAATGCCAAAGCAATGCCTCACAAAGACACTAATATTTTTGCTTGAAATTAAAGACCAACAGGTTATTTGGATATCCCAAGGCAAAGTTAAGGATCATTAGCACTGACAAAACAAAAAGTTATAATCAAACATCAAGAAGATTATGGCTGTTACAAACTGCTCTGTTTCAGGTGTTTCTTGAAAATATTTCCTATATAAAAGACATGTTAATCTCACTTTAATTAATTTAATCTTTGTACTCAGTCTGTAGTATGTGTTCTTCACAGAATACATCAGTATCTATGCATTCATATACAATGTCATTTTATCTAAGCCATATTTAGTGGCAGGATAGGGATCTCAAGTCATAGTGAGAATGGGTTCAATTCAAAAATCAATGTAATGTAAAGCAAAGATTTCCACCATCTCTCACTATTAGAATGCATAAGCTCTACTTATGAGACCAATAGAACATATTTAATACAGCAAATATAAAGTTATTGTTCTTTTTTCTTAGTTTAGGCACACAAATGCTCAATCCATTTACAGTGGTGTACTTTGCAAACAAGCCTTCTGAGGACTGTTTATGGTATGTCTATTTCTTCAGAAATGGTCAACTACTAAAGTATTTGGTCCAGACAAATAATTTATGGAGTTTCCAAAAGTTCAAAATATGTCATTGTTTTCTATATTTCAGCTACTCAAACAGATTCCTAGCCAACATAGTAACAAACTGCTTTACAACCTGCTTGTAAAATAAACTTAGAGAAGGAAAATCAATCATTTCAACTTGTTGCAAATATGAACTCCGTGCAACTAACCTTTTCCTCATAAGACCACAACTGTTGTCGTCAGATGTTTTCCATTCAGGATGATTGCAGTTTAACTGCCTGCCCTGTCTTCTCTAAACAAGCTTATTTTCAGGTGAGTGACACTGTCTCAACTGCATTGCTTGAAATAATGCATGAGATCAAAGGGGAAACAAGTTTATTTGAATAGTCAGGATAAAGTCAGATGGAGTTTAAGATTTGTGTAATTTATTAACAATAAATTGTATTTCCCTGGTATTTTTTCATATTTTTTTCTGTACAAGTGGTCTGCAGAATTTTTATGTAATTTTGCCCATGAACATTGAAGAAAATAGATTTTTTATTAAACCAGAAGTCGTGATGTGTCAACTCCTTAGGGAAATACCTGAGTTTGCATATGAATATTGATATGATAGATGAACTTCAAACGTTCTTTCCTACTAAAGCTGCAATCATTCAATCAGAAAGCAGTTGAGAATATGAAATGGTGGGGGTCTGTCACAATCTGTGAATAATGAACTTCAGACAGCTGAAGACATCTTCAAAGTGAACACATCAAATGACTTCTAGCCTGCCATATGTTTGTACCTAGTCTTCAGTTAACAAGTGCAAAATAATAACAATCTGAAACTGCTTACATATAATTTTCAAAATAAAGGAACCAAATAATTTGCTAACTATAAAGAAAGATTTGACAGACAAAAGATAGTCCATTTACAGCAAAGATTTCACTGACACAGATAATTCAGATATTTTATGAGGGGCCTGGTAAAATAAAATTACTGCAGTTATTTCCTATAGATTAGTAGTACTTTTAGAAAGCAATAAAAATAGAACAGAGTAATAAAACAAAACAAAACAAAAAAGGGAAAACCCCACCCTTAATAAATCAGTTACTTTTTGGTCTCAGGATAATCATTTTACAAAAACATAATCTATATTTGCCAAACAAAAGAGGCTCGTAGAGAATGACTTCACAGCACAACATACTGTCAGACAATAGTTCTGTAATATTGTGAGTCCTTCATGTTTCTACCTGCCTTGCAATCATATTTCTATGTATTTATCTTTCTCACCCTCATAAATCTTTCAATTCCTCTCCAGTAGATTGCTCCACAGCTGCCCCAGATGGACAAGTGACAACATATGCTGTGCCTGTGTGTGCTGCTGCTGGCCAGCAAGCATGTGCGTGCTGATAGAGCTAACAGCTGGCCACACAAAACTGGTAATTGCTGATCTCATAACACTTGCTAGAATTTAATTATGTTCACGACCTTTAATCTTCTGTGAATTTGGCTCAAATTGATAAGTACATGGAAAAGTTCTTGAAGAAACACCATGTGATTGAAGCACTGCCTTGTTTCTAAAAGATATCCTAAGAAATATTTCTGAAGTAACCTCAGTGAGATGACAGCAGTTCAGAAAATTAAAGATCAAGGTCTGTTTAACATCTTTGTTGGTGACATGGACTGTGGGATCAAGTGCACCCTCAACAAGTTCACTGATGACACCGAGCTGTTTGGGGCAGTGGACACACTGGAGGGAAGGGATGGCATCCAGAGGGACTTGGACAGGCTGGAGAGGTGGGACGGTGCAAACCTCATGAAGCTCAACAAAGCCAAGTGCAAGGTCCTGCACATGGGTCAGGGCAATCCCAGACACACCGACAGGTTGGTTGAAGTGATTGAGAGCAGCCTTGCAGGGAAGGACTTGGGGGTGATGGCTGATGAAAAACTCAACATGAACCAGCAGTGTGCACTGACAGCCCAGAAAGCCAATGGAATCCTGGGCTGCATCCAAAGGAGCGTGGCCAGTAGTTCAAAGGAGATGATTCTCCCCCTCTACTCTGGTCTTGTGAGACCCCACCTGGAGTGCTGCATTCAGCTCTGAGGTTTCAAAATAAGAACAACCCGAAATTATTGGAGTAAGACCATAGGAGGGCCACAAAATTGGTAAGAGGACTGGAGTTGGGGCTGTTCAGCCTGGAGAAGAGAAGTTTGCGTGGATATGCCAAAGCAACCTTCCAGTACTTGAAGGCGCCTACAGGGAAGCCAGGGGGACTCTTCATGTGGAGCTGTAGTGATAGATCAAGGAGTAATGGGTAAAAACTGAAAGAGGGAAAATTCAGTTTAGATATTAGGAAGAAATTCTTTACTGTGAGGATGGTGAGGCATCAGAACATGTTGCCCTGGGAGGCTGTGGATGTCCCAACCCTAAAAGCATTCAAGGGCAGGTTGGGTAAGGCCCAGGGTGAGCTGATCTCGTGGGAGGTGTCCCTGCACATGGCATGGAGGTTGGTACTAGATGATCTTCAGGGTCCTTTCCAAACCTTAACATTCTATGATTCTATAAGGTCATAACGACATTTAGCACCAACATTTAGTCTGAGATGCAAGTCAAATTATTTTAGTATTTATTAATGAGACTGAATAATCTTCTGGAAACTAATTACCTAGTTATGAAAATTATTAAAACAACTGCAAGAACAAATGGTCCTAAACATAGACAAGTGCACGGAAAGATATGTCAAAATGAAAATAGTTTCAGTATGAGACTAGAACTCACCATTAGTGACTGGTATGGTTTAATTTCAGGTTAATTTATTAGTCCATCACTGGGCCTGCTGAAAGCCAACTGCTTGAGAAATAAACATGACTTGAAAATTTAATGGATAAGAGGCAGAAGGAGAAGGAGAGAGCAGCAGATAGCTTATCATCATAGAAATTTTTATAGCAAATAAAATTTTGCAAATTCAAAAGCTCTACGGAATGTTCTATTGATGGCTCTTAGTTTAAGGTGTGGAAATAAAATAGAAAAGTAAGTATTAAATCAAAGTAAAATGCTACCTAACTCAACAAAAACCTTTGTCTGGGATGTGTACCTAACTATTTGTCAAATAATACAGAATAATGAACAAATTTGTAAAAATAAAAAATCAGGAAAAAATTGTAATGAAAAATTACACTTGAAAAAGTCACAGAAGTTCACCAATCCATAAGTACAAAAATACAGAAAATTATGTTCGTAGTCAAAATATTTAAAATGTATAGTATTATGAAAAATTATCTATAAGAAGGTGAAAATCAACACAGAGCATTTTTCTTGAAGGTAGCTTGGCTGCATCTTTTATACTCACTGAATCTATTACAGCAAAAGCAATGATCACCTCAAAGCTCTAAAGTTTCCTTCCCACTTCTGCAATATCTCTCGTTCCCACTCTTTGTGACACATTCTGACACACATTTTGGTTCTCCAGATTTGTAATTGCGCTTCCCAAAAAATCAATGCAAGTTAAATCTCTATCTCTTTTTCGTCAGACCTCAGCAGATTTATTGGTAAGAACTTACGTCTTCATACTCTATGTTGGTCTTGATCCCTTGGGAAAACATCAAGCATGATGGCCTGGAATCAGACATAGAAACACAGCTCTGATCATTTAATGCAGCCCAGAAGGAGGGGTTCTTTCACGGTCTCTAGTAAATATCAAAGCTAACTAGGATGGAACACCTTTTTCAATAGCAGACAAAGAAAATATGTGCTCTAGCTGTGACAAGCACCATGCATTATTATGACTCAATACTTCTCTTGCCTTCTTAAAAGAGTGGGTAAATGCACAGGCTATACAAAGACTTTCAATGAGACAATTTTAACTACAATGCTGCTCATAGAACTGTTTTAATGTTGGTCCAAGAGGGGGGAAAAAGTCTTGTCCTATGATTAATTTATCAAGTTCACAGGCTCTCCCTGCAGAGCCTATGTGATGACAGAGAAAATAATATATAAAAATGGGTAAATGAATACTCTGTTAGATACAAATCCAAAACAGCTTGAACACAACACATTAATGAACCCAAACATGTGAACTATTCCTGGACTGCCAACACTAAGATCAGAAATGTTATGACTAGGCTGTTAATTATAGAAAGGTTGAACACAGATGCATGTGATTCTTTGTCTTACGACTTACCAGAAGGATGAAGAGTGTTGTTAATGACACTAACTTTAAGTCAGTATCAATATACCATGTCTATTTCATAAATTAAGGGTTATAAAAGGGAAAGATGCAGCTAAAGACGAAAACCAGCAAACTGTATTTTCAGTTGTAGGGAAATCTTAAAAGAGGTGCATATTTAGTTGAAGACACTAAAGACAACTATGCAATTTTTCTTATAGGCCAGCTATCTGTACTTCCATCTTACAAAAAAATAGAAAGTAAATGACAAAAGTGAATATAACAAACACAGATACAAAAACAAATCAATGAAATTAATAATAATTTCAAATTAAAAACCTATTTTAATACTCTGGAAGGCCATCTCTCCTGTGTATAAGAAAATCCAAACAAATCAAATGGAAGTAAGTCACCTGTAGTTGTTTAAATCATCTAGATTTTCAGCTTTGAACTATTTTTTTCTCAGGTGCAAAGATGAACACTTTTTTGTGACATATTAGCTAAATCTGTAACAGACTTTGTACACATACACCTTTGGTGTTTATTTTAAACCAAAATTTGAATGGACTGTGTGCTATCTTTCCATGATAAGAATTAGGATAGTGCAACCAAGAAGTAGCGAATACATTTTCTCCATGTTTCAGCATTTCCAAGCCTATACAGAAACAAGGCAGCTTTGTTTTCTTGTATTCCATCTCAGATCTGGATGAGTCAAAATGACTAGCTTCCCTTTGGCTGTCTTTATGAAGAATCATTTCTTGTCACTTTATATTCATGAGGTAATTCAACTTAATGCATGTTCTTATCAGATGTCTAAGAGGTGTAGGGAAGCAGATCAGTGTCTGGGTCATTTGTGTGAGAAGCACCTTAAAGTACAGAACATTTAACTCAAGGATAAAATATTCATAATTTCAAAGTTAAATCCAAATTAAATAACCTTTTGTTGTTGTTTGTCACATTAAAAAAAAAACAAAACAAAATGAACCAACTTTTAAAAGGAGTTTGAAAACACCATAGAAATTCTTTCTTTTGCTAAATTTTCTGTCATGGTGAATTTTTCAAACAGGGATGGACCCTTGCACCTAATCTCTTTAGGAAGGAAATAATGAGTTAATGCTCATGACCAAAAGGGAAAGATCACATGCAAATTTGCATGAGCTAAGGTCCTGAAACTCTCCTATAACACCAATACCATCAAAAGAATATAGAAACCTCCTCAGACTGTATCTCCCAAGGGGCTCTCCTGTATAGTATATTCCTCTCAGACCTTTCCATGATTTTCATTCTTTCTAGAATTAGTGATAAATAATATTAAGTTGGTGGTACAAACACATCTTAATATTCTACATGAGCTGTATTTTGCCCTGATTTTGCTGACAGTGATGATAACAAAATAACCCTACCTCACTTTATTTACACAATAGGTTAATAGCACTAATTATATTAGAAGTGATATTAATGTTCTAGAATGCTTAAGGAAATTCAATACAAGGTTCCCCCTAAGTATAATAATAATCATCTACATATCTATATACCTATAGTTAGTTTTGCTACTCTGTTTTATTTCTAATTGAGTCTTGAAAGGAATCAATTTGAACTACATTTCAAATTAATTGAAATTGACTCAGGAACATTATCTGCAAAATGATCACTCTCAATGCCTTCGTAAACTCAAGAGCTCTATCCAAAATGTAAGTCAGAAGCCCCTGTGTTATATCCCATTATTGGGAAAAGAAAAAACAAAGCAGAAATCCTATATAATGCTAAGAAAATTCCAGAAGATGACCATTCAATTTTCCATGTCAGGATGACTAAGCAGTATGACACTTTTTCATTAAGAAAGAGAAATTTTCAGTACTCTTAGGCCTTTAACCTTGATAATCTCTTACTTTTATCTTCATGTCTCTGGAAAACAACATTACAATGGCTCATTATCAGAAAACTGCAATTTGAAGAAAATACATCAGAAGAGACAGTCAGGTGTTATATCTTGGAGACTACCAATTAGTTCTGGTTGTTTTGGGTTTTTTAAGTTAATAATTATATCTTTGGTGGAAAATGCATACAAAATATATGCAGATTGGAATAATTTAAAACTGAACTATTATGGCAATTTCAACTTATTTATTTAATGAATATTTTAGCCTCACAAAATCCACATGTATTAAAAAAGCTATGAAGACAATAAGATTCAAGTGCTCAAATAACATAATATGCTATTATGATGCAATATTAATATTTCTTTTTCCAGTACACAAACACAGTATCACATTTAAGTGTTAATACTAGTATTTCTTACAAACCAAACACAAAATTTTAAATTTTCACTCTAAGCACCAACATCACACAAATGCAATGCAAACTCCATCATTTAGTTACAAAAAACCCAAACATTTCAATATGACTTGCACTGTATTTGGCAAGTAGAATTTAGCTTGATCTTTCTCTGCACGGGATCAGCTGAAATCTGTACAGAGCAGTTCATGATGCACTATATGGGCGTCATGAGCATTCATGCCAAAGGTTGCAGTGTTAAGCCCATCTTTTATTTATGCTTATTAATTTCTGTTTGCTCCTGTGGTAACTACTTTTCATGAAGGCACATTTCAATGTAGACTACAGTCAGAGCAAGTCTGTACTGGTGGTGGTTTTATTGGGATTTTTGCAACACACTTCATAGGCAGTATTCTAAGCTACATGCTTTAGGCAAAAAACCTAAAATCCCCCATGCCCTATAAAGTCCTGGTGATCTGGAGGTTCCAAAGCTAAAACAATAAAGTAACCAGAAATCCTATTTCTTTATTTTCAGTTTATCATTAGATTACCTGAAACTGTTCTTATAATTACAAGGCTGGTCATTAAGGCCATTGTTATTTCTAAATACTATGCTTTGCCTAAAAAACATTAATGAGATAAACATTTAATTGAACAGGAATACTATAAGATTAAAATAACAGACTTCATTGAGGTTGTTATCATAGAATCATAGAATATGCTGAGTTGGAAGAGACCCATCAGGGTCATTGAGTTCAACTACTGACACTGTGCAAGAAACTCCAAGAGCCACACAATATGTCTGGGAGCATTGTCCAAACTCTTCTTGAACTCTGTCAAGCTTGTGATCACTTCCCTGGGGAGCTTGTTCCAGTGCCCAGCATCCCTCTGGATGAAAATCTATTTCCCCACATCCAACTTAAACCTCCCCAAGCTCAGCTTCATGCCATTTTCTCAAGTTCTGTTACTGGTCATGAGAGTGAAGAGCTCGGTACCTGTCCCTCCTCTTCCCCTTATGAGGATGTTGAAAACTGCAATGAGGTCTTCCCTCAGTCTCCTCCAGGCTGAAGAGACCAAGCGACCTCAGCCACTCCGCATAACTCTTCCCCTCAAGCTGCTTCACCATCCTGATGGCCTTCCTTTGGATGCTCTCTAATACTTTATTTGCTTTATATTGTGGCACCCAGAGGTGCTCCCAGCACTCGAGGTGAGGCCCCCCCAGTGCAGAACAGAGCAGGACAATCCCCTCCCTTGCCCGGCTAGTGATGCTGTGCCTGATGCCCCCCAGGACACGCCTGGCCCTCCTGGCTGCCAGGGCACTCCTGGCTCATGTTCAACTTGCCACTGACCGGGACACCCAGAACTCTTTCTGTGGCACTGCTCCCCATCCCTTCTCTCATTCCCTAGTCTATACATATAACCAGGGCTGCCCCATCCCAGGTTCAAGATCTGGAACTTGGCCTATTTGAGCTTCATATGGCTTGTGATTGCCCATCTCTCTGATTGTCAAGGTCTCTCTGCCCTCCAGAGAGTCAAGAATTCCTCCCAATTTAGTGTCATTGATAAACTTTGTATTTCTTCAGGTTCTGAGTCCAAGTCATTAATGATGTTGAAGAGTAACAGAATGTCAAACAATAACACAACAATTTCATTAAATTTTTTTTACAAGGTTTTAGTTTACCAGTGAAAACTTACTTGCTTGAAATCACCGGAAGTCCAGCAGCAGAAAACTGAATATCCTAATATTTTTACAATTAATAAAAATAATGTGAATTGCTCATTTCTTTCATACACTAAAACCTAGGAGTATAACAGTTTTTCTTCCTAAGATATGTATTCTATGGTAATAAATTACAGCTTAGTGCATAAGTTATCCATGACTAAGTTTGACCATATGTAACTGTGTACAGAGAGATTTGAGCAAGTGCAGTTTGGTGCAGTAGGATTTCTAGACTCAGAATCAGTAGGTGTGCTGACAGAAAGTCATACAAGTGCAAAAATGTCATCAGTTACATTATCCGTGGTTCCAGAAATAGCATGGTTCCTGCCAGCTTCAGAGTTATCCTGCCTACTCTACTGGGCGCTGCGGACATGTCCTTAGAAATCTGGGTATACCAGTTGTTAAGATTTTAAACGTTAGTCTTATGATAGTTTCTGTTTTCCTGGAAAATCCTGAGGCAAGAATTCAAAGCCCACATGAAAATCTCAGCTTGCTTGGATGCAAAAAATTTTGCTGGTAATTCTTCAAGTCATGGAAAAAAGCTTTGAAATTTCACTGAAAACGTAAAGGATAATAAGACTAAGAGAAATGCAAAAACGGAAATGCCCAAATCCTTTTCTTTTTTTTCCTTCTAAGTAGTGGAATGTTTAATGATTCTAAAATCTTGAGGGTTTGTGGGTTTTTTGGTTGGGTTTTGTTGTTTTGGGGGTTTTTTTGGGGTTTTTTTTTTGTTTTTTTGTTGTTTTGTTTTTGGTTTTTTTTGTTTGTTTGTTTTTGTTTTTGTTTTTGTTTGTTTTTTTTGTTTGTTTGTTTTCAGGCACTGAAAAAATTGCTAAAACAAAAGAGAGGAAAAACCAGTCAGGATAGAAACAACACAGTAGGTATGTTACTCCACATATGGTACATCCATGGGAAAGCCAGAATTTTTTGGGAATATGCAGCTTCGAAAGGATGACCTATCTTCACTGCACCAACACAGCCACTGATGCATGCCACTCTACTTTTAAGAAAGTCAATAGTAGATCTAGGCATCACTATTTCCTGAGCACAGAATCTACATTTCTGCAAACTACTCATAACATCCATTACACCTATTATTTCTAGTACCATAACTTCATATTTTGAACTTTTCTTTTAATATACATTTTATTAAACCAACAATTTGTTTACTATATATTTATACCAAAGATGCATCATGAAAACAGTAAGCAGCAAATGATGCTGCTTAGTAGCAGTAAAATATTTTATTGTGAGCTTACTCAAGGTATTTAATGCTCTTGATTTCTCTAAACTCAATGGAAGATGAATATGTTTATCATGTTGTATGATGCTCAACACTCAACAGAAATGGAAACATGAAAAACATGGTTTTCTGTTTTTCTGTGTTATGTTCAAGGTTTGATTTTATAAACTGAAAAAATAAACAAACAAACAAACAAAACATCAGGGTCCAATAGCCTAGCAGAGCCGCAGCAAGAAGGGTGAAATTTAAGGAGAAACACAAAGTATATTGAAAGCCACCATCCCCACTGCCTGAGCTGTTTTGTGCTGTTATCACCTACTAAGTGCCCATTAATAAAAAAAGTTGTCACAAGGGAAAAAAGGAGCATGAAAAACATGATACTGCAAAGTTCAATTTACTGAACAGGCCAAATGAGACAGAGGCAGTGTCAGGAAAAGCGTACCCTCATGCACGCACACACAATTAACTGAGGCTGCCCCAGCTATTGTTGCAGAGACCAGCACAGCTCAGCCACGGGAACACAACATTCACTCAAGGTAGTCTCAATGTCTGGTTCATGACAGGAGGTCAACACCAACATGCAACTTTTTCATCTGGGCCTTCTGCTTCTTGAAGGCACTGCATGTGCATATGACATTTTCCCAAACCTTTTTTACTGGTGGCATTCAATAGCAAGATCATGTGCAATCAAATCATTATCACAACGTACCTTTCCATCAGCTTCAGGTATTGTTCTGTGTTGCAAATGAATGCTTTAAGATCACTTAAAAAATCGCCAACAAAGGTATCAGCAAAAACAGGTTTAATATAAAAGTGGCAAACTGAAATAAACCCAAAACTATGTATGTGGAGACCATGGTGGAAGACAAAAGGATAGGAAAGGGTTAGGATAAAAAGGAATAGGGACTAAAGGCTCAACAACACTTAACTAGTAACTTAAGTCAAACAATTTTCCAAAGGATTCATATAGAATTTACTATAGCACAACAGTAACTTACATACAGGCCTAACTTAGTTACAAATCTAAAGTACTTATTAAAGTAAGAATTTAGGAGAGCAGCATTGCTCTCCTAGAATGAATAGCATTTGCTATGGCATATTCACACTCACATACACACAGACATAAAGAATCTGCAACAGGTACCTGTGAATATTCCAGTCAAATTCAGTGAAATACTCATCTCGGATGCCTTTACATCTTCTCAACAGGCTTGAGGGTGAGCCTTAATGACTGGAGGGTATCGGCCCAGGACCCACTGTTGTTCTTTGGTAGCCTTCTGAATATAAAAACTTGCAAATTGACTAGCTCCAAGAAGTCTCACTCAGAGGGAGATAGCTGGTGACAGCCCATTGTGCTCCAGAACACCTTAAAGGGTCTCATTTTGGGCCACAAAAGAGTTGGCTTAAGTCACAGTGATTTTTCCTCCTGACTCAAATTTGGGTCAGTAACTTTCTTTCAAAGTTTAATAGCATAAATATTATTCCACTTGGGTTGTTATTCAGGGAAAAGTTTCCAAGGCTCTTCATATCTTAAAAAAAAAAAAAAAAAAAAAAAAAAAAAAAAAAAAAAAAAAGCAAAAAAGCAGGACAGCACCAAGTTCCTGGGAATAGACAATGTTTCTGATGAGCTCAAGAGGAGCTGAGCCCAGGTGCAGCTCATCAAGGCTGAGGTGTAATAAGCATTTCTCAGATCATAGTGTATGGAGAAGAAGGGCAAGGGCACCACTACCTGCGGTCACATCTTAATCTGTACAAAGATTCATCAAACTCTGTTTTGTTTTCATTACCCTGACATTCACATATCATTATCTTCAATTACTCAACCCTCGATCAAACCAAGGTCATGAACCTCCTTTGTCAGGAGTAAAAGAAACTTTTTTTCTTTTAGCATGTTCATTTATAATTAAATTAAGAATTTTTCCTGAAGAATTATTGTGCATATTTTCTCTCTTTTTAGGGAAGAAAATGAACATTACTTAATGGAGCATATGTTCAGGTGAAGTAAATCTTGGTAGCATGACTGACTTGAAATATTTCTAGGCTTGATTTCTCAGTTCATTTTTTTCCCACTCCACCACCTCTCCTGCATTTCATATCAGTTTGGCTATAACATTCACAAAATATTAACAGTGATTTAATGTGAAATGAAATGCTCTTACAACAACCAAATACTCTATCCCTGTTCAGAATTGCTTGCTTGTTCTATCTGCCATTTTGCCTGTCAGATCTCTTAATATACTCTACTGTCAGAGCATCAGCTGATTCCCTCTGAAACGTAAAAAACTACAGTATTTTTTTAAAGTTTTCTTATAATTTGTTCTGTTTGGATAAGCAGTTTATGCTTATTAATCCCTAGCAGACACTGTCATATTGTGACGGGCCTATTTAGATAGCACTGAGAAACTAAAATTATATTTCCCTTCTTTCCTTTCTTGGGCCAGATTCTGCTCTCACTTAAAATATGAGTGTTCCAGACAAGTACTGTTGCTTTAACCTCTACTTCCAATATTTTCCTACAAAGTACTTGGGGCTACTGATGAATTAAAAACTGGACATGAGCCAGCAATGTGTGCATGCAGTCCAGAAATTCAAATGTATTCTAGCCTCCATCACAAGATATGTGGATATATGAAGGGAGGTGATCCTGCCCTGCTGCATCCAGCTCCGGGGTCCTCAGTGCAGGAACGATGTGGACCTGGTTGGATAGGGTCTGGACGAGGGCCACAGATGTTTGCAGGGATTGAACACCTTTGCTATAAGGCAAGAGTGACAGAGTTGGGGCTGTTCAGCCTGGAGAAGAGAAGGTTCTGGGGAAGCCTTTATTGCAGCTGTTCAGGTTTAAAGGGGGCCTATAGGAAACTTTAAGGGAAAACTTTTCAGCAGGGCCTGTTGCAATAGGACAAGGGTTAATGGTTTTAAACTCAAAAAGGTTCAATTTAGATTAGATATAAGGAATAAGTTTTTTACAATGAGAGTGATTGTCATAGTTTAGGAAAGGCATTCCCACTCCCCTCCCCGTACTCCCTCTGGGCAGAAAGACAAGGCAGAGATTACAGGTTAAGATAAGAACACTACTGGAAATAGCAACAAGATAAGAAAATTAACAGCAACAGCAACAATATTACAAACGAAAGTATAAAAAAAGAGGATGATTTACACGTAAAGAATGTTCACCAACCCTGAACAGATGCAGTGGGATCCTGAGACAATGAATAAAACTGCTGACAGCCAGGCATCTTCTTCTGAGAAGTGAGAATAGCTTACTTCTCCTCCCAAGTGATGACCTGAAGTGTATAGAGTGACCTAGACACATCATCACTGCTACTGCAAAAAATTAACCCTGTTCTTGGCTGAGCCCAGGATGGTGATGAAATAGTGGAACAGATCGCCCAGAGAGGTGGTTGGTGCCCCATCTCTGGAAACATTCTAGGTTATGTTGAGTGGGACTCTGAGCAACCTGACCTATTTGAAGATGTTCCTGCTCTTTACAGGGGATTGGACTAGATAACCTTTAAAGATCCCTTTCAACCCAAACCAGTCTATGATTTTATGATTTTCAGAAAATAAATCACTTTTTCGTGGCAGCACTTTGCACATACGGTGCCACAATATAACTAAGTACTTCTTTGGGGTTTTCTTGTGTTGCTTATGCTTTTTAATAATGCATGACATTAAAATACCTAGAATAATATATCTTTATGTATTTAAATAAAGAAAAAAGCTATGTTGAGTGGTGCAAGACCTTGCTTTTGCACTTTTCATGACCAGACTGATGTTTCACATTGTAACATTTCATGATGCTTAAAAGAGCTGTTGCAAAATTACAGTGAACATGATTCCCACCCAGTGTGCTTTCAGAAAAGAGGAATCTTTATATGTACTTTAAAGATATTTATGTTGGAGAAGGTATCTAAATATCAGATTGGTGGGCAGCAATATGAAAATAGGTGGATAAAATGGATGCATAGATGGATAAAAATGGGTGGGATGCAAATTCTACATTTTCCAATGAGTATATAATACTATTCATTGATGGGATGGATTAAAATAAGTAATTGCAGAACTACTTTTTATGCTTCTTGAAAACAAGAGTACATTTAATAATTAACTATTAATATCTTTAATGTATGGACTTTTTCTCTTGTCTTTCACCAACTTTTCCTACTGGTCTGTGCACTATTTCTAATGTAGCAAGGATTTCTCATGTTCATATTTACAGAGCCAGGCAACTATCTTGTCTTTGAGAGCATGAGTGAGAGTTGATTGTTCCTAACCACCTCACTTTTATAATTCTAAAAACTGACTTGGAACTATTCCATCTTTCTGGAGATTCTTTAAAACATTGTGATTATTAGTAGGCAAATCCTAAATCCTCTTTTTAAAAATCAGGCTCTTTCACAGATATCTCAAAAATAGGCTTTCCAGAGACAAAAGAACCCCAAACAACTTCTCATGTTTGAAAATGTAGGCTCCAACTCTTGGGAAATAACATTAAAAGAAACTATTCATACACAGTATATAAAATCAATGTGTAAAAAATTGCAAATCTTGTAACTGGTCAAGAATAAAAGAATTGTAATACATGAAACAGTTAAACTTCCTTTCTGTACCCCACAGTGTGTTATGGTTTCTTATCTTTATCTGAAGGCTAGCTGACATACGCTGTTTTGTACTTTGACTTTGAGAAAAGGATGGTGAATGCAGGAGATGGCAGTCTGACAAAGAGTAGATGTACTTCCCATGCGCTGAACGTGACTCAGACCTTCCTCTATCTTAGAAGATACAAAGGTTTCCAAGTGAAAAATACTTATTTTAATATGTTTACATGGACATTCCAAAGTTATCCTAACATCCAGTTATTTTTACAGTTATTTCTGTAAAGCAAAATGTTCTAGTCACAAAAGAATTATGCCCTAATCCTAGCTTGAATTTAGTCTGCCTTTTCCTTCTTTTTTTTATGTATACACTTAAATGGAATTGGCATTCCAAAGCATGCCTTAGTCATACTGTGACTTTTCTGCCGTGTAAGGATAGTAGGCAAACACAAGAGGAAAGGGAGCTAATTAGATGTTATATAGAGTTGCTTGTATAATAATAAAAAGTATTTTTTAGAACTTAACAAGACGATGTTTCAAAAATTTGGGTCTATTGGGAATAACCTCAGAGGAATTCGAAGCTTAGAGTATTTACATATAACTAATGCCACAATTTTTTTGTGGTGTTACTGTCATATACACTGCACGTTTTCCATTGTTCATATCTCTTTCATACAGGTTTAAAAAGTAATCAATGAGGAACCTCTCCTTAAGACCAAAAAATGAAATCAAGGCTTCAGTATGGAAGAAAGAGACAAATACATACAGTGTTACCCCCAAATATTTTTTTTCCAGGAGTATAGAAATGTTCACATATTGTTCAGCTATTACCAGTGTGGTATCCTTTGCAGAAACAAAGAAAGAAAACCACAGGAGAGGATGTTGATAAAAATTGGTAGATTCTTCTATCAACATTTCATGTTTCTTCTCTGCAAAGCCAGCAGAAGAAACTGTTGCTTGGTCATTTTATTATCCTGAGGAAAAGGGAAGACAATTGCAATACAAACTTCCTGACCTCTCAAGATTGTAAGAAATTACTCGTTACTTTTCCTTATTGAATTCAACTGCCCTTTCCAGCTACCATCAGAGAGATGATCAGGACAATGTTTCTCATAGAAAATTCTAGCTCTTGAGTCTGCGCAAATAAGCTATCAAAAGGCAAAATTGCAACCAGAAGATGGAGAAAAGTTTGTTAGGATAGACCCAGAGCTTTATGCAGTTACTCATAGGTTCACTAAAATGTCAGAAAATCAGCTTTCAGGTGTCATCCATACCAACCTACCCTTCTTCCAGTTTTTCTCCTCAGTTAGCTCTAAAGTAGCTGTTCTCTCTCCCCCCATTTTAATTTTGTATTTGTCCATTTTGTAAGATCCTACATAGGCAAGTAATGCACAGTATATGGGGCCCATAGTCTCAGTTTAAATATCAAATCTAGATTTTGTAAACACCTCCATTAGTACTGACATTACAATTTAATTAACAGGTAAAGCCATCTCTTTGTTTGTTGAAAACAAACCAAAATGCTTTATCTATCAGGTAGACTCAGCTTGTTCCAAGTACATACTGATAACAAGTACAAATACTTTCATTATTGCTAACACAAAGAAAACTTCATTATCATGCTTTACTATAGTTCTATACCTGTTCCTTTTATATTATTAAAACACATACTCTTCAAGGCATACAAATTACTTTACTACAATGCGTCTTTTAAGACATAAGTTGTGAGTAAGTTTCTTTGGCTTTCAGTAAAAGGAGATGGACATTTTTCATATCAGTTAGCTTCATCTTTAGATCATTGTCCCACATTGTTAAGCATGATAAGAACTGTCCAGTCCAGGGTGTTGGATTGGGGTTTTTTCCAAAAGTTAAAAGTGACCCAAGGACACAGACACCCTAAACACGGAGCAATAAGTATGCCTGCATGTGTAAATGGAACCACAGAACTCTGTCCACAGAACTGTGAAGCTGGAAGGGACCTCTGGAGATCTTTCAGCTTCCTCAGAGGAGGGTCAACTACAGCAAGTTGTTTCGGGCTGTGTTCAATCACATCTCAGGACACACATGGAGACTCCACAAACACTCTAACTCCCTGCTTAAGGTTTGACCCCTTACAGAGAGGAAAACTTTTTCATTATTTCTAATTGGAATTTCCCATATTGTAACATCTTTTTACTTCAACCCAGTTCTTTAACCAGGCCTATTATAAGCTCATCTATGAAGTGTCTAAACAGGGATATAGGGCAACAGTGGTATCCAGGTTCTGGCCAGGACAGGTTGATTTTTGCAGTAATGAGGAAGGGGCATGGCTAGGACCTGGAAGTTTTTCTGCACCACCTCATGCCATTGCTGGAGGAAGAGGAAAGGGACTCTCTTCTGGGAAGAAGGGATCTTGGTCCAGTGGAGGATATGTGGCAAAGGAAGCCATCTAGTATTGTCTATTGTCAAGGGGTTTCTGTTTGATTTTTTCTTTCTAGTACACCCTTTGTCATTAGCATTGTTGCTGTTACTGCTCATTTTCTTATCTCATTGCTGTTTCCAGTAAAAGGTTCTCATGTCTACCCATGATCTTTGCACTTTGTGCTTCCAATTCTCCTCTCCAGCCCACTGCAGGGAGGAGGGGAGGAGAAATCTGGGGAGCAAGACAGCAGTGCATGGTTTGGACAGTCATGATGGGGGCATTGAATTGGGTAAAGCCGTTCCTAAATCACAACAGATGCAGAAGGAAGCATCCTACATCATGGCAGGATGAATAGCTTTTTTTCTTTTTCGAAGTGAAGTGCACTTTGATTCGTCCTCAGAGTTCTTGAGGGTTGATCCATAGTACCCTGGAGCGTTTTTTTCCCATACACAGAACAATATTTTCACTGATTTTAAATTGTTAATAAGTACAATGTAAAAAGATTTAATTGATCTTTTACTGAGTATGGGAGATGCTGCTGTATTTGCAATACTTAATCATAGGCAAATGAGAGCCAGGAAATAATGTGAAATGTGAATAACAAGCAAAACCATTATCCTTTATACGAAAAATTGAGAGGTTTCCTAGCATGACTAAACATACTCAAGCACTGTATTCATTCAGTGTATTTATGCAAATAAAGTAATATTTATCTGCTATGATATTTCTATTGCCAATCAAAACAAGAAAAAATATTAAAGGGAAGCATGGATAATCACTGATAAGAAATTATATAATAATAAGGAACTAATTATCACTTTCCAGATTTGAGTTTACAGCTTCACATACTGACATAATATTGATAATTATTCAGAGGAACTGTGCTTTATTTCATGGGGTCTGTAGCCTTATTATATTTTCTGGTAAAAATTCTGCCTGGAATAGGGATTTTGACTTTTAAAAGAGGTTTGTAAATGTTAATAGTTTCAAATAGATGACATTTTGTGCACGTATTTTTCATAATGAAAAGGATTTTTCTAAAAATGAGATTTCAAAGACTGTCTTACAAGTTAACCAGACTCCGGGTTCATGGAAGAATGTTCTTCTGGCAAATTTCTCTACCCCAAATGAGGATAGTTTTAGGTCCTGCTTTCCATATTTCTGCAAAGGAAGACACATTGACATTATAAACCAGGACACATTAATAAAATACCTACATAACACAGCATGGATAAATAGGTAGGCTAACAGTAAAACACCTGTCTTTCTTCTCCTATCTCAGTAAAAACTTAGCAACTAGTAAATGTCCTCCTTTCTGAAGTGTCCTCCTTGAAAGTCTCATAGGGATTAAACTAACCCATCTCTTCAGAGAGACCCAACACTTAGCACAGATACACTTCCTCAGCCAATTGGATTGAATTAATAAAGTCTAGAGGAAAAATTAGATTTTAAGAAGTTTGACAGATGAGCTCCTGTGAAAGGTACATTGGCTATTTGCTTTAATAACAAGAGCAGTTAATCTTTGGCATTAAGAAGACATGCTTTTGGGGTTTTTTTACAGATTTTGGATATCACTTTTTATTGTCTCTCGAATTTGATATAGTATGTTTCAGTTGACCTAGCAAAATAGCTTGAAAGCTCTGCCCAGCAGTAAGTGCCTGGACCCGAATTACATTGTCCTATTTAGATAGTCCTCATTACAAAAAGCATTGTTAGCTGCATTAATTGTGAAGAAAGGGTCATTTTGCTCCATTTTAGAGACAACTTAGCACATGCCATTTGCAGTGACCTTAAATTAACTCTTAATACAGGGCAATTTTTGCGGGAATACTCACAGAAGCAATGATTCATAAATATGGCACTTGATTTTCTAGAGTCACTTTTTAGAAAGGAATTGTCTTTTATACTGTTAAAGAGAACTCAGGGACTATGATCTACTAATTAAGCTAGGGTAAGAATTTGTCATTTGTATTGCTACCCTGTTTGAACTTAGCCAAATCACTTACAGTCTGTCCTTCAGAGTATTCACTTTAAAAACATATATAACAATTCTCAGCAGCTCTACAAAGGTTTTGTAAACTTTAATTCATATTTGTAAAGCAGTTTTGATGTCATCACAGGAGAAATCACTACAATCGTTGTAAAAGTGCAAAATATTTTTAGCTAAAGTGCACACATTTTCACAGGACATACCTTCATAAAAAGTAAGCTTGATGAAATGAATACTAACCATTGACAATTAATAAAACAGGAAGTATATATGAATATTTATGACAAAAATGTACTAGCAAAGAGAAATCTTTGAAGCTGTCAATCTATTTCTCAGCAGAGAGCACCCAAACCAGTTTAAAACCAACTGTAAAGCCCAGGTCTTCACTTGGATAGTTTATTTAAAGGGGCTTAGGTATTTTTCTATACCCTGAGGTACACGCACAAGAGAAACTCAACAACGTTCTCGGCAGGTTAAACAACAAACTTCTACTGGCAAACTTTAGAAGATCAGGAACTTGGCAAAACTTAAAGCAAACATTCCATCAAAATAAAGCATTTCACAAAGCATTGACTTAGCAAATTTTAGCCCATGAAACCTTAAGTTACCCAGATATCAAGAAGAGGAAATCAGGGGAAGAAAAAAAGGAAAAAAGATTAAAAGAAAAAGAAAGAGAACAGTAAGATATAGCTGCCACCCTTGGAACCAACATGGTCTGAGAGGCCGTAAAATCTAAGAACAGTAATGATGTAACCACAAGCATCTTTGTGCAGCAACTATTATCTGTTCTGGCTTCCTCTGGCCACACCCCCAGGTGGGGCTTGCAGTGTGATAGCCACTCTGGGGTTAGACTCAGGCTCCCGGGGTGGGTGTGGGGCATTGCTTTTGGTGTGCCAGTGACTGAGAGTGGACTAGACAGCTCCAAAGGGGGCAAGGTGTGGGGCATTGCAGCATCCCACTTTCACAGAACTTGACCCCGCTGACACAAACATGCTTGGCTTGTTTTGAGCCAGTGACCACTTTTCCCAGTCTCTCACATCAACAAACAATTAACATGATAGAATATGTACCTTAGAAAAATGACACTTCTCTTTGGGGGAAGAAAAGAAATGGAATTGATTAAGTATTTTCAAGTACAGTCCTTTTAATAAAACTGCATACTTTGCAGACATATTAACTAAAGTTTAAATTAAAAGTATAGCTGGACTGGAGCAAATTATGTAAGAAAAGATGGCTTTTAAGTCATTAGCATAAAATCAGTAAGTTTAATGAAAGGAATCCAGATAATTCAATATTATTCTTTTTATTCCTTTTTAACCTTGTTAGCTTTTCTAAGGGTAAAATACGCTGAACTTTCTCAAACCAGATACTCAATTTCAAAAGATCCTAAGATTTTCTTTTGGCAGTCATTATAAGTTAGGCTGCCAACAGTAAAACCTAAATAAGCTCAGGAATTCTTAAAGGCATTATCAGATGTCAGGCATTCTGTACTTAATTGAGCTCAAATCCTTATAAAATTTAGACCAGCAATATATTCCAAGTAAAATATATCCCAATATTTAATTAATCCTGGAGTTACTTAAACAAATCCACTACATATGAAAAAAAAATCAATAATTTGACCACTGTGGCCTCAAAAGTATTTGATTCATTGGATTTTTTTTTTTCTTAACATGGTCTTTAACTCAACCTTAAATAATATTACAGATTGTCTTTTATTCTGAAGCCCAAAAGAACCTGTGCCTTCTGTCTCAGACACAGCAGAATTATACCTTTGAAGATTTGCCAAATGACAAACTTGTTGCAGGTTTAGTGACACATCCTCAAAAAAATACAAAAGAGAAGCTACTTTTGCCACAAAAAAGCAGTGTTAAGACGATGAGGTGGAGACAGGCCGCGATATTTCCGTGGTAAGAGTGAATGAAAGAATACTTGTGGAGAATCAAGCATAAGCATGTTTTGTCTCAAACTTTCTGACTACTTCGACAGGAAACTTGTGATTGGAAGAGAGGGTCCTGTGAAGGTGGGGCAGCGCTGTTCTGAGCCAACTTCCTTCCCCACCTCAAGACTCATGCTCAGTCATCCCCTTTGTCCTCCCCTGTCTTGCATCCTGAAGGGTTCTTTACCAGGACAACTATAAAAGGAAGTGAATTAGTCCCACCTGTTCTCTTTTTCCTCTCTTTTTCTTTGTCTTGCTAGCCCAGTTCTGGAACATCCATGTGGCAGGACTAATGTGAGATCTAAGGACTGGTGGTCTTTCTTCCCTTTCTCCCTTTTCTGTCTTTATTTCTCTCCTCCCCTGCTTTGTCTGGGCAAAGTGCAGCTATCATATTCTACCCTGTACACTGTATTGAAGTCTGTTGTGAGGATTTGGGGCTTATTGCAGTGTGTTGTGATAATTTAAGGCTTGTTATCCAGCATATTTGAGACAAAAAAGGGTGTTAGCTGCCAGAGTTAAGACAATTGTACAATAAAGTAAAAGAACTCTCTAACACAGGACTGGTGTCTTTGTTCAGCCTGAGAGGAGTTTATAAGGAACATCATGCTCCCCACTGGTTGGTCATGACACGGATGAAAGTCAACTGTACTGACCAAGGAAAGAGAATTGCTTTTTTACATCTTTCCTTCTGTAATTGAGTTTGGGCTTGTAATGCCATCTAACCACTTCTGACAACCTGACAAAATGGAGATGGCAAGGTCTTGCCATAAATTGCTGCAGAAATTATCCTTAATCTACTCAGTTCAATGCCACAGCAACTTTCAGCATGCAGAATATAGCCCTCTTATCTTCAAGTTTTCCTAAACAGCTGAGGTAGCCTTAATCATTTCATTAAATAAATAAATAAACAAACAAGCCAAGAAAAGACAGAAAAAACAACTTTTTCATACTGAACATAGATATGGAATTGAAAGCTACAGACAAGCCACTATCTATGACCCTTAATATCGTCTCTGTGTATTAATAGTGCACAAAACACATAGGAATCCTATGATTCACCTTACAACAGAAGACAGCTATTCATGTTCCATATGCCATAGGCAATCCAAATAAAATAAGTCCTAGCTGGAGAACTGTTTGAAATTACCGCACAGTAATCAAGTAATTGCAGTGTCTACTACAGCGGCAATCTCCAGATACAGCTCTTAGCAGTAAATATCTCAAAATTCTCTCGGTCGGGGTCCAGTCCAAAGCAGGGCTGATTATTCTTGTTTGTTCTCTTTGTTGTTCACTGATAAAGGAAACACATCTGTTTTCATCCCTGATTTTGATATTGTTGCACATCCAGTACTACCACACTACAGGAACCTACAAAGATGAGAATAAACACCTTTCAGTGATTTGAATTACTCTTCTCAGGCTGGATAAATTTTGCATTGAGCAAAAATGCTTCTTTTAATACAGAATTCTTATTTAAAGAAGATTTTTTTCACTTTTTATCATGGTTTTTGAAGCTGAAATATTTTCCTTCTGCCTTTGTGTCATAAGAGAGATTGATTTCTCACCACTCCATACATACTCTTTGCTTGAAATTTTTTAATTAGCCAACTCACTTGGACTTGAACCTTCAAGATACTAGAAAAATAATTTGGAGTAAAGGACACATGTTATAATCCAGAATTTAAAAATCATTATCCCAAAAATACCTATTACTAGCTTGTCTTCTTGAAATTTTGCTTAACTCAGACTTTAGTAATAGAAATAAACCTTTCTATTTATAGCTTCTAAAATGAACATCATAGTTATGAAAAATGTAAAAGATTAAAGTGACCTATCCAATCAGCTATGAACACTAACTAAAAATCACTCTAGAGACTTTGATAATCTTTCACGCTTCTCAGTTTCTATTCACAGCTAGCTGTTATGACCTTTTTTCCCCTCAAATCCTGTCATTCTCTCCTAAGTATTCACTAAGTGTTTTTTAACTCAAGCGAGAGAGCAAGGGCTTCCACAGACAAATGAAAGATATTTTCCATGTCTGTTCATTTACTGCATAAATTTCAGCATGCAATTTCAACTGAAACTTTTAATTTATTTTCACTTGTATTTTCAGCACGTGTTTAATGAAACAGTGAGTGGGGCTGGAGAAGGTACCGAAAGGCAATTAAAACACTGAAAGGGACAAAGCAGTTGCCTTACAGGGGGACACTGAAAAGGTTCATGTTTTCAATTTGTGAATGAGAAGGCTGAGGGGAGATGGAGACTGATGAAGTCACTAGTGCAATGGAAAAAGAGAGAGCAGAACTATTACCAAATCTCAAGAAAACTACTAAGAAATTGTTTTAAAACAAATAACAAACTTTTCTTAAAGCAGTGAGTAACTTTGGATTAGCAATGGGTCACACAGCAAAGAGTAGAAGCAGATAGTACTGTGAAATTTAAAAAATACAAGACTAATTCAGGCACAACCTCTCTTTAGAATGTACTAAAGAGAACAGGCAACACTTGTGGATCCTGGCATGCCAGAGAGAAATACTGACCTGTTCATGTTTAGTTTAAACCAAATGAGAACCAAGTAATGTATTGATTTATTAATTATATGCAATTAATCAGAAATCACTGAACAGTCAATCACAGCAAGAGACAAACCACGACACTGTATTCCTAAAAAATGCATTTACATTTCTTACCTCGGAAACTGAGACTAGATAGAAATTTCTACTTCTCCTTAGCAGAAGAGGCAACTGATTAAAGAAAATTCACAGCTGAATGCTCTAACTAGATGCTTTACATTTTCTGTATTGAGGAATCTGCACTGTCATAAGTAGTTTTTCATCCTGGCATTCCAAAAGCGCATATTGAAGCTTAGGAATCCATCCGAAAAAAGTAGTTATGTTTAGAGTTCTATTTGAGTTTGAGTATTCATCTTTTTTTACAAAGACATATATTTAAAAATGTAAGTCATGAACAGTTAAGATATATTTAATTAGAATTATCTTCAAAAGAACTTTAAATGGACAGATTTAGCTTGGAAAGTCTAAGCCATTAAAGGCATTAAAAAGGTAAAGCACTTACAAATGGTAACTGAAACTGTTTATCATCAGGTTTCAGACAAAATATGTGCAAGAGCTAAGGCATATGAGTTAGAAAGTTCCACAACTTCAAAGATATTGATCCTATGTTCTTCTGAAATTTATTTTTTTTTCTTTGTCACTCTGATTATATAAAAAAATTAATTTGGAATTTACAGCACTAGCTACTTTGTTTTATTCACAATATAAAAGACATAAAATTGTGTCTGCTAATGTATTTCAAAACAAGGGATAAAAATACACCAAAATTGCCCTTAGACCATAGAGCAAGACTAGAAGCTGCAAAACGAAATACTAATTTAAAAAATCTGATAAACTAAAAAAACAATTGTTTTATGGTGTGATGAAGGAACTCACAAAAAACAGTGAGTCTTTGATTTCAAATCTATTAAAATCAATGGCACTGCTGCCAAGGAAATCAATCCTTACATGGCAGGTTTATGTAAAGAAATTATCTTCTAGGTGTAAAAAAGCATCTGAATTCCAAACTTGTGTATAAGGCTTCTAGTCTGATTTCATTTTTCTGACTGAAAACTGCAGGAAAATCACTGTCATAACAGTACCAATAGAGGAAAAACATAAATTCCAGTTTGCACTTTCACACTTTTAATGAACAAGATATATTTCATAACTATTATTCAAATTAATGTTTACACTAAAAGAGCCCATTAGCTTGGAGAAAAGACGAATAAATTGCAAACTTGCTCTACAAGCATCTCTTCCCAGCCCTTCCCAGCCCTGCTACAGATTATAGCCTATTAGAAAGACCAGTCAGTCCAGCAAGTCTTTGTGTTTTAGCCACTTACAAATAATAAAATGCTGTCAAATTGCTTTTGTCTCTTGATACTTTATTATTCTTTTTGCTAACTCCACTTCCCCTCCATTTCCCTCCTCTCTCCTCTCCCCTCCCCTCCATTCTCCCCTCACTTTCCCTCCCTTCCCCTTTCCCTCCCGTCTCCTGTCCCATCTATACTATTTTTGCACCAGATACAGCCAGAAAAGTTAATTTGAAGGAAAATGGGACTCCTGATGACACAAGCATTGCAAAAGAGCACATATGTTTAGTGCACTCTGTTTCAGAGCATCATACACCCTCCAAAACTTAAGTACCTCCCAAGGCTAGGTAGAAATATATTTTAAAAAATACCCACTTTTGTGAATGTTTAGAGTATCATTCCCTCCAAAAGCTAGGTCAGTCCTGTGTTCAAGAGAAATCTAATTAGTTTCTACATATATCTTTTCTTATGGTCAATGGAAATTAAAATGTTAAAAATTTTACTACCTTAAGGCTTTGCTAGACAGAAAATGTGAATCTAACAACTGAAACAAGGATTTGGATTATCAATGGTATAGGCAGCATCTGGTTCAAGACCCCAGAAAACCTTGAAATCCTGTCGTTAAAGAGAAAAATAGATCTGACTTCCTATTTTTCTTCTCTATAGCACAGTGTAGATCTTTATAACCCATGCATGTCTACTAGCAATTATATTTTCTGAATGTGTGAAGTAGACTGAATGATGTGGAAGTTTGATTGTGAGAAGATGAAATTGTTTTAAAATATTGGATTTTTAAATGTAAGCAGTACTAAAAAATACAAGTAGGATATTGAAAGCTAAGAATAAAATGGAATTAGTTAGGTTTGTATGCCCAATGGGAAAGAGTGAACATTGCATTTTAAAACAAACTAAGTCTTATGTTCATTTCAGAGGATCCCAGTTTCACAGGGGAGTAGAAAACAGAAAAGGAGAGTCTGTGCTCACAAATTAATTACAAAGATGTTAAAAAGAAAGAAAGAAAGAAAGAAAGAAAGAAAGAAAGAAAGAAAGAAAGAAAGAAAGAAAGAAAGAAAGAGAAAAGCCCATGAAACTTGTAAAAAAATCAGATTTAGATAAATTCGAGAACTATACTGATACTGTAGATATGTAGATGTTTCTGTACCCAGGAGGAACCTGTTCTTCCCAAAGTGGGAGATGGTGACCAGCAAACAGGTAATTCTTTGGAGACTGGTAACTGAAGAACTGCATTTCCCTCTGTCCCATAGACAGGTATTTATCACAGATTGAGAGAGAGAAAAAAGATATAGGAGTAGGAAATGCTGTATTGGTATCCCACTGTTGCGGTGAAATACCCTCTTAGTATTAGTTGGGTGATCTCTCCCTAGGTTATGTTAATCTTCCTGTGTTGATTGGCCTTGACCTGCTCCCTCACTCCACCCCTCCCTTCTCCCCATTGGTTGTTGTTGTATCTCCCCAACCCTATTGGCCCTGTATATCTTTATCAATGGCCACTCAGAGTCATTTGCTCTCTTTCATTGTTGGACACCTTCGAGAATAAACCATCTTGGGAACTCCACACAATGGGCTCTCTGAGTTCCTTCTCTCTGGTAATGCACGAGCTGTCCAAAGCTCTGGGGTGAGTGTGTGTTTGTGCCCTCCACCAGCATGGGTGACAGAAGGGTCTGCCTGCACAGTACCCAAGCTGTACTGGCTAAGATGATCTCTCTGAGCAATAGAGACACTTTCGGAATACACAGAGGATTACTCCACCCCACCACTGCTCTGCGTTATCCCACACCAAACTCAGTGTGTGTCTGTAAGCATGCATGGGGATCCCAGTGTTTAGTCACTTTGCCTTCACCACTCCAGCCCCTAGTGAGAGACTTTCTGGAGAAAGCAAGGAAAACAGGAGTGCCAGGACCTGTCTCCCCAGCCTGAGCTCACAGAGCAGATCTTGAAGACCTCATCTCCTGTCTTAGTTCCAGAAGCAGCATTAAACAAGCATCTCCAATGGAAAGTAAATGCCAAGATTCAGCAAGAAAGCAAATGCCCTTTTAGACAACAGCAGATGTGTTTACCCTGGGTAACATTGTCCTGTAACACTCCAGTGACATGCATTTTGAGGAATAAGTTTTCTCCGCTATTTCCCTTAGCCTACATGGTGTCCCTGCTCCTTAACATTGCTGCCAGAGTAACTTGCCCATTAGTCATTTTGTCTGAAATTTGAGTCTCTTCAAAACTGAGATTCACAACACGGATAAAAGCTGTACTGTGGAAAGAGTAAAATGGCATCTGTCATGTTACAATTGGCTCATTGCACATGCCCAGCTGCTTGTACAGCTGAGAACCTGTCTTGACTGATGTGGCCCTTGCAGTGAAAGTGTTGAAATGAAGGCTTGTTAAATAGTCTTCCAAGCCAATAGAGAAACTTAAATAGCAATTTATTATATTTATTTATGATCTCATGATTTATAGCCTTATTTCAGGACTTTGGATATTTCAGAGGGCTCAGATTTCTTACTCTAGGGCATCATTGTCGTAATCAGACTTTCCAGGAGTTTTTCTAAGTAGAATTCCTTTCTATCTAGGAATTTCAAAGAAATGAAAGGTACAAATCCAGTTTGAAGGACAAGAAGGATGTGGGTGTGAGAAGCAGAGAAGGAAAAAGGGTGCATAAGTCCTTTTCCACATTTTCTGAATTTTCATAGTCATTAAATGCCTGCTAACTTCAGAAATGTAAGCAGGAAGATTTAGGAAGGAAAATTATTCAAAGCCAATTTGGAAGGGGCTTTGAGCAACCTGGTCTAGTGGATGGTGTCCCTGTCTATGGCAGGGGGTTGGAACTAGATGATCTTTGAGATCCCTTCCACCCTAAACCATTCTATGAGTCTATGAAAAGAACGGTAACAACCACAGCACCTCTGTACAGTTTCATTTCCTTTTCCACACTTTTTCCCCACATTTGCACAGAAATGGCACAGAAGAGGGGTTCTTCCTAATCTGGGTGTCCAAAAACACCAAAGAGACCATTGCTAAAGAACATTAGCTTCCTCATATGCACCCCACAGGGATCACACTTTTCGCGTTCAAAGGGTCTAAAATAATATGTTCAGATTTCATCTTCAGTGCAGAGAAATTGTGTCATCTGGAGGGAGGGGAATGGATTTTTGTGCCATTTTTGTCACTGAAAGGGGTTTCCATTTTCTCAGAGGAAAGCACAGATTTTCAGCTTTTCACCAAAAAGTTTCCCTGAAGTGATTTAGAGGGGAAAGAGGTGACGTTTGAGGAGAAAGGCTGAAGTAATTTGGAGGTGACAAAATGAGCATTTTTGAGGGAAAAACTGAGTTACCTTAGAGGTGTCATAGGTCACATTTCAGGAGGAAGATGAGGTAAATTAGAGGGGAAATGAGCTTATTGAGGAAAAAGCTGAGGTAACTTGGAACAAAATTAGCTTTTTGAGAAAAAAGGTGATGAAATTTAGAGGGAACATAGGTAACATTTTGGCAGGGGGGAGAGAGGGAAGGTTTCAAGTCCAAGTTTGGTGATATTGCACTTTGCTAGGCATAACTTGGAAAAGTCAGGGTGTGGGTCTGCAGGTGAGTTCAGCCCCACAGGGCTAAAACAGTGGGTTGGGCTGTGAACAGGATGGGGAGAGCCCCTTGAGGGGCTTAAATTTGATCCCATGTCATGGGACCAGCATGAAAAGTTATGGATTTCCCCGTGCAAGATGCTGTTGAAGATTACTTTCAAGAAAATATGGAGAGTGTCTTTGGGAATGGAGCTTGGATATTTAAAAGCTAATTGAGAAGAATATAGAAACAAGAATAATTCCATTTTTAGCTCCGAATTTGATATCAGCACCTACTGAACATTGACTAACACTTGGATGTAACCAAGAAATTTCAATTTTTGAATTTAATCAGAAGTTCAATACAGAAATGTGATCTGAATACTTATGAAAACTTTTGAAATTTGAAACAGAAAGGTTAAAGAAAATTGAAAATTAGGAGTTTATGTGAATGAAGGCATTCTGTGAGCTCAGACTGCCATATTTGCATGTCTAGTCTTGCTTTTATATATCACAAGCAACTTTTTACAGGAGGCAGTTGCATCTTACTACCTCAAAAAGGATTTAGCGATGTAAATTGCAAAAGCAATGACTTGTACATTGGAAATAGAGCACTTTACACACTTAAAAGAGTGGGATAGCATCATCTGGCAGAGAATGAAGTACTTATTTAAAAATCAATACAAATACTAAAGTATATGCAACACTTAGGTCTATATAGAATAGTTAAATCAGTTAATGCAGTTAATTGTGATTTCATACTACAAACTGTTGTATGGTTTTCAAATTTTAAAAGAGGGTGATATAAATTGTGTGTTTGGCTTTTGAAAGGCTATATGATTTTGATACTGGCAAACATTATTGACTGAGTAAGATGAGGTGTAGATACCCACACCAACTTTTTATACTGTTATGATTATTTTCTTCTCTTATATTGGTTATAATCACTTCCCTTAAGTATCTTGCATGCTGCACCACACATTTCAAGTGGAATTCAGTAATACCAGTTTCCCTTTTCCTTCACTAAATGAACATCAAAGCTGGAGCTAATTCCTCTGACTTATGCCTCTTGATCTTTCAAATACAGGAGGACAGCTGACACATCCATCCACACTGGACCTATAGAAGACCAGCAGCTCTCTAGAACAGACACTAGAAGTGTAGAGGGATAAGCTAGCTTAGCTGAAATGGTATCAGACTTTCATGTCTAGAGAACTGAAGATTGCTACATCATAACTAAAAATGGTTCCCCTCCCTATTGTCTGCAATTATAGTAATCCTCTCAGTTTTCTTTATGTTCTGTTTTCATCCTGAGCCTCCTTAAAATAATGCTGAAAAAAAGGTTTCAGCTGTAAAGAAACAAAAAAATAGATGATCTTTGAAAACCACCTGATCATTTAATAACAAACTGTGGACTATCATAAGGGAAAGACAGTAGATTGGAATGATCTATCATACCAAATTTGTTCAGTAACAATTTAACTTCTGTGGTGCCTTAAGAGAAAAATCTGAGACTGTATTTATCCTGAGTTTTAAGTCAAACAGAAGTAAATTAATTTTTAATATAAAATTAATATTTCTCTTTCTAATGAGGCACTCCTAGAAATCCACTGCATTAAATATTTTCAATCTGATTTTCTCTAAAATACTCCTGGGAATGTGTACAGAGTATCCCTTATTCATGCAGAAATTAAGTAGAAAATAAGCAGCAAGAACTTTAGCATAATAATTTGTTCAGAAAGAGAGTCAGCAGGAAAGCAGCTTTTGATTGCAATTCTGACTTTTTTTTTTTAAAGCACATTTTGCTCCAATCCCATGGTGTGGTTCTGCTATTTATTTTGGGGTGTCCTCTCCTTCTGTGTCAAAAAACGTCGAAAAAAACTTTCAGGTGTCAGAAGGGAAATCCAGCACTTTGGGAAAGAAGAGCTGGGCCCCTCCCTGTCACACTATTGCTGCTTTTGCCGAGCTCATGGAGGCCCATCTGAACTGCTGGTATCCACCTTTCCATTCCATCAGTCACTCTTAGGACACTAGTGCCACTAACAAAACAAAGGTGTTATTAATGCTGCTTAGTAGCACTCACATGTTCAGAAGAGGCAACGGGGACTGGACATTGCTGCAGCATGGGATGGGGTCTCTGAGGTGGTTTCTGCTAAACCCTATCATGGCTCCCTTCTCAGTTGATCCCAGAAGTCCCCACCTGACATCATCCTCCTCAGTCTCAGGTCCATACAGGATTTCTTTTTGGCATCTTAACAATCTTAACAATCTGCTTCCTCCTTTTTTGTGTTTGTTTTTTTTCATCATTAGTTCGCATCTTAAGTTTGGCCGTGCTCATGCACAAACTATTATTTTAAGTTAGACTTTTCCTTGGCCACAGTAATTATTGGCACAGAAGGGAATGTTGTTTGTCATGCAACCACAACCCAGAGTGGTTTTGTCTGAGCTGAGGACAAACAGACTACCCAATACTTGCATGGTCCTGAGAAATCGGTTTTTGCCGTAACAAAACCTAGCCAGGTTAAGCCAAGCCTGGGTATGTCTCAAGACCCTGCAGCAGTGACAAGTTGGTGACAATTGGAAACAATACTGAGTTCTGTTTCCTTGATCACGTACCTCATAAAATCCACTCTTTGTATGAAACCTTAAAAATAACACTGCTCATGTGTCCTAGGAGCAGTGCTGCTACGTCAGCTGCTGTTGCACTGCAGGGCCTGGGGGTTGCTTTAAGCAGCAGCATCAAAATCAGCCTTTGGACCAGCTCAGACGTGGTCCAAAGGCTATATCAGACAGCTTCTGCATGAAAGAAACCCATATCAGAGTGGATGTGCTAAAGAAGGCCAAGATGGATGCTCATGGAAGGTGTAGGAAACTCTCCTGCTTTTTCAAGAAAGTTGCAATAAAAGAAGAAAGGAGCTTAGTCTCTTAATGTCCAGTAGGCAGCCAAAGCATTCTAGTCCTATTCTAGTTCTTTATTTTCTCTTTCTAGTACCTCATGTGTCTTCTCTTCCATGCACAATATTCTATTTTTAATGCAGTACTTCCACAGTTTGGCAGGCAATCTGAGAAAAGTAGGAATAGCATGTTAAAAATGAGATTACTTATTTCTAGGGCAGAATCCTCCAGGAGCAGTGACAGTGTGTCTCACTAACGCAGCTTTTTAAGAGCACGAGTAGAAGGGGATTGTCAGTAAGGATGATCTCAGGATTTGCAGATTTTCTGAATAGCAGTTACCATAATTATAAGTTTAACTACAGATCTTACAGCATTGCTAGCATCACTGTGTTAGCATGTTATTATTCTGGCTAATCTTTCATTTCAACTGCAATAGATCTCAGGGGCCCAGCTGTGAGAGGCCACTACACAAAACATGAGCAGATTTGCAAAATGAAATGGCTTGTGTACTGAGGTATTTAAAACTTGAGATGTGGCAGTAGAAGTTCCTCTCTGAGAAACAATTATGCATTTTGTAATACACTCTAAATACGCAAAAAAATGTTAGAAGTTATAGAAAAAGCTAGCATTTTAAAAATAATTAGAAATCTGTAACATTATAAGTTAAGAATAATATTTTAGAAGGAGTTGTACTTACATATACTTGTACATACATGCCTATTAAAATGTACACCTATTTACCTGCCCTTCTACAAGTATTTATTGGAGTAATTTTTCTCCTTGTTTTCTCTTGTCAATAGAGTTTCTTCCAAAATCTTAATGCACCTATTATTTCCTCTGTAATGCATGAATAATTCAGATTTTCTAAACTCTAAATGAAATTACAGTCTACTATAATGTGTTGGATAGTGCCAAATGCATATAGCAAATCAGATAATTCATCCCTTTGAGCCTGAAATAATTTGGTCCCCTTGAAAATGTAACTTAAAAACACAAGAAAGGCTGCATAGTTTGGTGTACACTGAAAAATGTAAAATGTAAAACATTTGTAAATTCTAAAATGAAAAAAATTATGTTCCGTGTGATTAATAATATGGAAGCTTCCAGTATCTTAAAACCAAACGTCTTTACAAAAGTATTTTTCACCAATTTTTGGCTCACTTTACCCCCACTTTCAGTAGTTTTATGCTCCGGGGACCTGTAAAAGAGATACTTCTACTTATATATGAAGAGAAAGAGATTTTTATGAATATCAAGCAAGCATAATTTATGCAGAAAGTCTATTTAAAACTCTGTTTGGCACTTTTACTTGCATTAGTAATATGAGAACACCATTAAAATGAATTTTCCAAAAATGTGTTGGACCCCAATTCTCTCAACTCATTCCCATAGTTACTTAGTTTTCATTGCCCAAGGACTGCTAATATATTAGTATTAACAATATCCTCTTTATTACCTTGCATAGAGATACTTACATGTTCTCTTGTGTGAATATATTTCCATTTATTTATACACACATATATTTGCAAACTCAATTAAACCCTGGTCCCCGCAAAATAAATTTTAAAAATCCTAATGACTTCAGCAAAAATCAGAATCTTTTTCCTTTGATTCCTGTATTTTATCGTCAGTGCTTTTAGCCTCAGAATAGCATGTCAGCCTCTTACAGGTGTATAGGTAGCCTTTATGGGCTTTGCATCTTCCTGCATACCACCATGCTCAAGTTTGGCCATACTGATCCAGCTGATTTTTTGTGATGTTGCATATGTGTCTTGGAGGCACATGAAAACAACATCATGAAGATAACAAACTCAGGCAAAATTTAATTCTCAACCAAAATCATTGGCCAAAACTATCAAATGACAGGGGTAACCAGAATGACACTCCAACAATGACATTTAACAGGTTCCAGGTGCAGCGTTACCAGTCACGGATATCATTACTACATGGCCAGGCATGATGATCCAAAATGGGTACCCACTCATGCACATACACTGGGAGGCCTCTCACTCAGCGTTAGCCAGAAAATTAATTCTCTTCTCCCAGAGGATCCTTGGAATTGCTCAAGGATATCCAGCAGAAAAATAGTCGCTCACCTGGGAGTGGGAAGAGGGCACTTTATCCTGGGAAGTCTCCATACAAATACTCCATACAAATTTGACAATACAGAATGATTCCCATAGTGCGTGATTCATAACTTACAGGAAGCACATGAAGCAGATGCTGCACTGAGTTATGTCCTCTATTACCTCTTACCTGTTTAATGGTGCAAGTTGGAACGCAGCTTATCTTTGTGACAATTCTAGTCCTGATACTAATCTGTACCTTCAGCTTCCCAAGCTTAGAAGATTTCTGTACCTACTTTTATAAGGAAATCAGAACATCATTATTAATAAATTGATCGCATACCCGTTGTGATTATAATTATGCATCAAATAATCTGCTCACTTTTATTGGTCACTAAATTTATTTCAGTAACCAATGCAGTTTCTTTGAGATGCATACTTCAGACTGTGTGTAAAATAAGAAAAACTTTTTTTTTTAGTTGCTTACTTCTTGTGCCAAGCACTTTTTTTTCTTGGGTAAGCAAATTCTTTTTCAAAATAGTCACTGTGTTACTCAGTGACTTATTTATTTTGAAATGTACAAGCAATGGAATAAACAGAGAGCAAAGAGGGATGGTTACTGTTAAGTAATGAATTATTCAAGCAGTAAATGCTGGAAACAATGACTTCATTGAAGCTACAGTTCTCTAAGGCAACACTATGAAAAAAAACCGTACTGAGGCAGAGCCATCCTTTAAGTTAAATATCAGAGCAGGTGCAGACTCCGTTGTCTGAGGGTTGTCACTGCCAGCTGAATGGACTCTGTCTCAGCTTTGACGGGTATGAGTAGGCAAAACTATTCATTGGCACCTTAGACAAGGGCAATGGTGAAATGAGTTAATCCGTATATCACAAAGCCTGAGAGTTTGATGTGGTTCTGCTCTTACAACCATGAGCAAAGGAATGACAAAGCTTATATGTGGAATAATTTCTAAAATACTCACATGAAACACTGTCCACTGTGAAAGACATACAAAAAGAGAATCCACTCCATCTTTAAGATCCTATTCATGGTATATATATGAAGCTAGATCCAGTGCGATCCTGATGTTGAGACATAACTGAAATACATAGATACTATTTCTTTCTTACTAGTTATTGTAAGTAGGACAAACATGTGCCCATAAATCCTGTTGATACTTGTTGCAAAGTACTTTTCTTCACTAAGAAAAGTACCCCAGGAGCATCCAAAAGACAGATTATTCGGGCACTTCTCTGACAGACAAGACATGTAATTTTCTCTCATGCTGACAATTGCTCTAAACTGAACTCTCTTGTGTTGTGAGTGAGTGCTTCAATACCAGACTGTTGCCTCAAATAACTGTTGCCCAGTTTTCAAAAAGAAATATTAGGCTCATACTTTCAGCTGAGAGTGTCAACACAGAGTCCTCCTTCGACAAGGATGCACTCAAAATTATGGGGACCATATTTCAAGAGAGGTGGTATTTAAACTACAACCTTTTACAGATATCTCATTAGTTAGTGTAGTCTAGTCCAGTTGTGCATCCTGGTCTGGACTGATTAATGAGAGTGTTTACATCACCTAAACGTGGAGTTTAAGTTAATGTAAATCAGACCCACAGTGCAGAGAGATGTCTCTTTCACAGATTGATTAGGAGCTCTAAGGTTTTCCTGTATTCTTTACTGTGTTTCAGAGTATACTGTATCTTGTAGTTGGCAGTGTATAAGAGGTCTAACTTAGGGACTTCATTATGTGATAACTGCTTTAGCATTCCATTCAATACAAGAAAATTATTTGTTTTGTTTCAGGAGTACAGACGTTAAGCACTGTGGTGATGACTATCGCAACTAATGTAACTCTATATGGATCTATTGTTTGATGCCAAACATCAAGTCTCATCTTGATTCTACTTTTGACTCCCAATGCTTTAACAATAAGCAAATTAAGCCACAGTGTTCTTCCCAAGGTACCCCAACCTCAGCCAGGCACACAGCTCTTTATTTATCTGTTTGAAGACACTAGCTATACATTCTCAAGACTTATACCCTGGAGTTCTCCCAGATGTTTGTTTCAGTACATAAACTTCACTTCGAACAAATTCAATGGCTAGGGTACCCTGTAAATGCAATGTGTATAAACACTGAGTTGGTACTAAAACTGGAATACTGCTTCCTGTCAACTGCTGAACTGATTTAAAGATACTTGTCATGTATGGGCTTATAAAATCGGAATGGTTGTGCCCTACACATTGAACTATTGATTGTAATACCCGTTACACTTGCTTATGGTGCCATGGCTAAGGCTTCTTAGTGTCCTCATAGTATGACTACAGTCATCTGCAAGTACTGGTAAAATATCTTCTTGGAACCTAAAGCTTTTTTTTTTTTTTTTTGCAAAATACAGACAAGTTAACATTCTTTGGAGATTTCATTCATTATTAGTAGCTACATTAAGTCTACTTTATGTTACTCTTGTGGTTTAAAGCAGTCCTAAAGCTGTTAGAAAACTCTGCAGTGAGATAAGGCTGAATAGCTTTTGTCACATGGCTGTGTAGAGATTGCACTCTCCCCTGCACTGTGGTGGTCCCAGCATTTCCTGGGAGTCCCATAGAGCAATAAACACCTAGAGTAAACATAGAGCCAGCAAGTTCCATATTTTTCCAACAACTGCTAAAGTGTCTAACCAGTGCACTTGAAATCGTACTGAATAAGACTGCATTTGGTGATTATCCTGTCACCCACGTGCTACAAAATTTCTAACAGAATTCTTTAGCTTAATGGAGCTACATCACTTTAGGATGAAGTACTATGTGTTTGGATGACCTCTTGTACTGGGTCTGGCAGGGATGGAGTCAATTTATTTCCCAGCAGCCAGTATGGTGCTGTGCTACTGGTGACCAAACCAGTGCTGATAACATGTTTTAGCGATTGCTGAACAGTGTTTGCAGAGCATAGACTCCTTTCTCTTTTTCCCACCTTCTCCCCAGCAAGTAGGTTGGGGGTGTGAGAGAAGCTGGGAGGGGATACAACCAGGCAAGCTGATTTGAAATCACCAGGGGATATCCTATGCTATGTAACATCATGCAGTAGAATCTTTCGGTTTTCTTTTTTGATGGAGGAGTGGGAGAAGGTAACCTTTGCTCAAAGACTGGCTGGGAAGTATTGAGTGCTTTGTTTTTGTCTCATTTTTGTGGAGGTTTTTTTTGTTTTGTTTTGTTTTTGATTTTTTTTTTTTTTTTTAATGTGTGTGTGTGTGTGTGTGTGCTTATTATAAATTAGCTGTACCTCAGTCTATGAGTTTTCTTATTTTGGTCTTCCTATTCTCTCCTCCAGTCCACTGGGGTGTGAGGGAGAGTAAGTGAGCAACTGTATGGTGCTTAGCTGGAGATTAACTCCCAGCAACACTACAAAATTAGCTGGTTATAAGACCAGCTGGAGATTCAGAAATCAGTACAGCTCCCTCTGAGGCAGTACAAGAGTACAGTAGTAAAAAAAATTGCGTATGGGGAATGCCTCTAACATTTTTCTCTAGCTTCCTTATGGGAAGCAGAAAGTGTTCCATTGATTAGGACATTTAAAACCAGACTGGCTTTAACAAGAAAATATCACTGCAGTGAAATCTTTGGCAGTTTGACAATATGATTTTATATTTCTGTTTCTGTGGCAGTTCTGATTCTAGTGTTCTAGTGAATCATTGACAGCCATGGCAACATGATGGGAAAGGAGACAGCAGTACCATGCTATTGGAGCTGTGAAGCAGAGAAACTGTTGCTGCTTGAGTTGATTATAGCCAGTAAAAAAAATCTTGTCACAATAAAAATATGCTGACAACCAGAAACAAACCATCTTTCTAGTCCCCTTGGGCCAATCAGTTATATGGCTCGTGACTAAAACACATTGACCATCTTGAAAGGAACAGCACTGTCAAACTGAGTGTTTTGGACAAAGCAGTTTTGTAATCTTTGTTCTCCTTTTTAACTGCCTCTGAAATTTCATCTGGATGCTATATCTTTTTTAACTGTTTTGAACTGTGTCTGTCTTCATGATGATTGAGGTCTTCACTTTACATTATATTGGATTATGTTTGCAATATATTTCAGAATCCTTCAAAATGAGAAATGTTACAGTAGAACTATTGTTTATCCCAGTTTTAATGGCGTTACTGTTATTAAAAAAAAAAACAAAGCCAAACGATAATCTGGATGCTTTATTAGAAAAAAAAAAGAAAAAAAAGTAACTTTAAGAAAAAATCAAACACCTGTTTCATAATGATACTGTTCATATTTGAGTTTTGTGTAATACCATTTTATGATCTTCACTGGTTATAATTCAGTTACTATTAATTAATTTTTAATGCTTTAATTTTATTTTTTCAATAAACTTACTCGGTAATATGGGATTTTTCCAAGATTCTTATATTGCATGTGCTTTGTTTTGAAGCTGATTGTTTTCTGGAAGCACCAGTAACTAGTCTATAGAATTTAAGGAAGAAAACCAACCAAACAAACAAAAAAATCAAAACCCAGAGAAACAAACAAGAAAAAACCCAAACTTGCTCTCAGAAAACTCAACTCCTCAGCATATGCATATGAGCAATTATCTTTCTCAGTATCAGTTTTCACAAATTCTGCTGCAGTTAGAATACAAAATATATGCTTGAATAAGAACAGCTTCCACATCCCAGTAGAATACTTAGGGTTATTGTTCTAGGATATTCTCCCCCTCATTGACAGACAATAGGGTGTTTCTTTTAGATCTATCTGTTCTCTGACTTCTTTTTTGTGTGTGTATATAGTTTGTCTTCAGTATTAGTTACTGAATCCATCATATGTATTCTTTCTTGTGACCAATGCCTTTTTTCACCTGCTTCATTACCTGAAAAAACTGACTTAAAATTATGCATCTACTAAATCTATGTTCCTCAAACCCATATGAAATAAAGGAGGTTGTAAATGCCTGTAAGAAGGAAGCAACACATCAGACAGTCAGTCCCATACTCCAGAATAATATTCTACACAATATTAAAATTAGCTAAAATTATCTCAGGACTATAATTTTCACCACAGAATAGTTAAATCTTATTGAAACTTCTAATCTGAGAATATGGAGTCAATATTAAATGAAATATCAGACAAAGACATGTTTCTAAAAAACAGCAAGAAAAAGAATTGTGTTAAAATTTAACTTGAAATCTATGCAGATTTCTGACAATGCTCAGATGTTGTTCTGTGAACATGAGTATGGTCTCAGGGCCATCCTGTCATGGGTAACAATTCTCAGGAATTCTGTGGCATTTATCTTGTGCATTCCCCAGTAGAACACTAATTCTACTGAAATGTACAGATTTCTCTTGAACTTAATTATGCAAATTAGAAAAAATAAACTATCTAGAGCTCAGTAAGTATAAATTTTGTGTTAAAAAGTAGGAGTGAATGAAAAGCCTCAAGAACCAGATTAAAGGCTTGAATGGCAGAGCAACTAGTTAGTAGAAGTTTCATCTCTTGCAAATTTTGTGGCCTGAAGGAGTGGTACAGAGTCAGAACAGAGAAAATGGTCACAGCATGTGAGAAAGACCAGTGTGTGTTCTGGGATTTTGTAGTGTAAGAGTGGTGTAAGAAATGGGATTTCAAAACGTTACTAAGAATGAAATAATGAGATCCAGGAAGGCTTAGGCAAAGAAGAACAGAAAGCAAAAAATAATCACAAGATTGTGAGGTGAATGACAGGGTGACTGGTTAGTTGTGTAAGATGATAGGAAAGTGTCAAAGGAGATGATTTTGGAAGAAAGATTCAAAAGAAAAGAACAGCAGCAGGGTTTCCTCATGATGTGTCATAGGCAGAGAGAAACAGGATATTGGGCAGACTAGACAGTAAGAGTTAAGGAAATACAATAGTGACTTGCTGGCAAAGAAAACTCTAACAAGGACACAAAAAATTCAGTCAACACTGAGAGAAAGTGTATGAGAAGAAGATCCAGAGAAGATGTAATGAAAGGAATGATCATCGAAATGGGACATAAGTGGCATAGTAGAATTCAAAGTAGAGAAGCTTTCCAGAAAAAATGAATTGCAAAAGTTAAAGAAAGATTAGCGTTTAAAACAAATGATCAGCAATACTTGTAGGGGCAGTGTCATTGATTAATCTGTTTCACACTGGAGTGGGTAATATGGAAAATCAAAGACAGTGAAAAAAGACATCTCCAAAACATTACATGTCCTGTAAGAAAGAATATATACAGCTAAAACATTTACTGACTTGACTGATGAAAAAATCAATAGAGCGGGTGGTCATTTCAGGATGAAAAGTTGAGACTCATCTGACTTTACTGCCTGTATTTACTAAGAAGTATTCACTTGAGTACATAGGAAAAAATAGAAGTTTCAGTAGTAGGTTTTCTTCTGTCTGTGTGTTGCAGCCACAATGGCAATATTATTGATAGATGTCTCCAAACCATTTTAGCAGCAGTGTATTAAGAGGTCCTTGTAAAAGAAGCACCATGTGGAAATAAAAATCAAAGGTAATTGGAATAAACTGTGTGTCTAGAGTGAGCTAGATTTGACCCAGCCTGCCAAAGTGAAATACAATGAGCTGCAGTGCTATGCAAGCTGAAAAGCTGGTTAAAAGTCAGCTCTGATACTTAGAAAACACTAAAGCAGAACAAAAGTGAGGGCAAAAAAAAGAAATCGAAAAAGAAAAATGTTTTCAAGATAAGCTCAAAACAACTTAAAGTTTCAAAGAGAACAAAAATCACGGAGTGTCAGAACACGTCCTACCCCCACTCAGTTAAGGGAAAGGAAAAGAAAATAAACTGGTAAGAAAATGATCCTACAGGGACTAGGTATACTAAGTATGCATTAAGTATAAATGTTAAAATCCCGGCCCAACGTTTGGTTGAGCCACCTGAAAAATACAGGTGTCCATGCTGGATATAAGTTCTTTGTCTCTGAAGTGCTACATTTTTTGCACATGATGTAACAATATGAGTGGTGAAAACACAGGAAAACACCTCTTTTGTCATGGAAGGTGATACATTCAGATGGGGCATAATCCTTCTTCTTACCAAATCCTTCCTATCATCTGACTTTCTCTTGCGTGGGCTGCAATATACAGCTTTTGTTTTGCAGAAGTCTTTGCACACTCTGTAGGCCTGGACCAGTTAGACCTAGCTTCTGTGTTCCTATCCTCAGTCAACTGCAGTCAGGCTCTGAAAGAGAACATTTTGTAGGATGATAATCTAATGAAATATGTGCCAAAAGTGGTCTAGGTGTGCAGTGGATCAGAATTCAGGGACTGTTTCCTACTTCACAGTGCTTGTGCTGCATAGCCTTTGGGAATTTTAAATTTTTTTACATTTTATTTTATCATACTTCATTTTCTATATATTCTGCTTTTTGTATTTATATTACAAATAGCTTGGGGTAGGGACTCTCTTTTATTATAAGTTTGTACAGATCCTAATAAAATGGGTTCCTACTACCTGAGTTTCTGGTTGTTGCTTTGTCATCAGTAACTACTACGACAACTTCTGATAAGATTCTGACATTATAAAATGTGAATAACAATTCTGATTCAATGCAAATCTCAAACCTTAAATTCGATATCCTTTGGATATTTTACTGTCATTTCAGCCAATTCTTACTTGTGAATAAATACTTCTGTTAGAAACAGATGCAAAATAAATGCCATTATTTTTATTAGCTTTTTTCTTCTGTCCTGAAGCAGCTTTAAGGGAAAAAATTAATTACTCACACATGTATAGATAATGGGAGATTTTTTTTAAGCTCCCATGGTTATCTGTTCAATTTGCAATAATAATAATTTAACTGTGTGGTTCTTTCCCCAATAGTATCTGTAAGAAAAAGAAATGGTCACCCCAAACCACCTTGCAAAACAGAGCTTTATATGTCTGTTTTATTAGCCTAATTCCTGATTATAAGAAACTAGGTCTTTGCTTATAAAGTCAGTATATATAAGATGTTTATTAATATACAGTTCAGTAAAGCCATACTTTCATGGCTATAATACACAACAATATATGCCTGCCCTTGGACTTTTTATGCCTCTGCCACCATGCTGAGGGGCAATGTTAATGTTTATTTGGGTTCATTCTTGGGAGCAGTGCATTGTGGAATCAAATTAGTTTGTGGTATGGTTTTTCATTGATCAAAACACTTGGACCTTCGATAGTCTTTCAGCTTAATTTGGCATGGTGACAAATGTCTACCTAGGCTGACCTGACTATTTGGGCTTTCTACCTTAGAAAAAGTATATTTGACAGAACATTAGTTTCTGGCATCCAAAAAAAAACCCCAAACCACTTGGGTTAAATACAACAAATTCATCTTCAAAAAGGAAAGTTATAAAGGAGGAAGCATTTATTGTGGTCAATGTCAAAGCTAAAACACTGACATTTCACTTCAAGCACTGCTTTTACTCTTAAATTAACCCAATATAGAAATAAAAACAATCAATTAAAGAAAAACAATTAAAATGCAAGAAAGCAATTTAGCTGAAGCTTTTTTTTTAAAAAAATTTGCTAAATTAAGAAGACTATGCCATACCTAAAAAAACCCAAACCCCCCTTCTATTCATACACCACTGTGATAATAGCCTGCTTACGACTGGTTCTGATTTTAGATAATAATAGCTCAGTAACTCGTACACTATATGCACACTGCAAAAGTAAAAATAAAAATAAAATTAAGGTATTTTTATTTGGAGATGCCGTTCACCTCCCAGTTAGCTCCAAGCAATGGATGTAGAGTCTGGACAATAACACTGTTGGACAATATCATGGAGAGTATTGAAACATAACATGAATATTGGGCTGATAGGAGGAATCATTAAATAAAACCCCATAATCCCACCCAATACAAAGGCAGCTCAAAAAGTACATTTTATTTAGCTTTCATGCATTTTCTTCATTATTAAGAAACCAGGACAAACCCTCTGATGTATATATTTTTAATTATTACAAATACTCTGTTTCTAATTTAATTCACAATGTCATATTTTCTTTATTAAATAAGTTCAATCTTAAAAATTATATGATTGAATGAAGAGCTTCCTTTTAAAATCTCAAAAAATGGATGCAGGTGAAGCATCCATTTAAAAGTCTCAAGAAAGAGGCAGAAAATGGAACACCTAAATTGCTATACATGTAAGACTTTCTAAAGTAAAACAACTGTTGCTATAACACACAGAAGAGTTAAACAGATTTATCTGGTTCAATCTTTTTTAAAGGAAAACTTTTTTATAGCATTGTCTTGAACTAAAGTGTTGGGGTTTTTTTGGGGGGGGTGAGTTTTGTGGTAATTTCTAACAATAATTAGATTTTTTGTCTGATTAAATCATTACAATTTAAATTATACAATTGCAGTTGGTACATTTATTTAAGAGATGCAAAAGGAAACAGTAATTCAGCACTGTATAAGGAATAATCTGTTGTAAACAATCAGTTCTTATGCATGTATATAGCATTTTGACTAAAAGACTTGCAAATAATAATCACTATAATAATAATTATAATAATAATCATGATAATAAACCACAAACAAAAAGCCTTAGAATTCCCACCAACTGCAGTCGATTCTACATTAACTCAAGTTTTATCAATAGTTTTCAGCTAAGGAAATGGTGTTTAAATTAATTAAATTAAATGAATTTGTGTGTTTCAAGAAGGGAAATTTTTTTCACTTAGGTCCATCAGCAAACAGGTTAAATTCAGTGTTCTGTATTATCAGCTGATAAACTGAATAATAGGTGATACTGAATGCTAACCTGTGTATGAGAATATAAATTTGTCAGGATGCAATTTTGTATAGTTGATAGTAAGAAAACTTTTTAAGTCTTTTACCGACCTTCCCTGTGTTCTGTAGGGCTGGCACACCTCACCAAACCTGCCTTATAAATCACTTTTCCACGTGTTTCCAAAGCTTTCTATGTGGCCATTTAATTTCATTTGACTAATGCATCCCACTCCCAATCTATAAATGTGTTTGTAGAGATAGTGAGGCGGACCTCACTTCCTCACTCCAAGCATGAAACTCAGCATGAAAGAAGCAGCAATCTTGCTGCAGCCAAACAGTGGTGCCTCAGCTGTGCTTGTACAGATTGTGACCTTTTTATCTTCCCAAGACTCAAGAGAACAAGTTACACAAAAAACCCCCCAAAAAACCAAAAAACCAAAAAACGTGTTTTCATCCTTGTGTTTTGTCCTGTCACTGGTCACCACTGGAAGGAACCTGGCTCTGTCGTATTTGCACTATCCCTTTAAGCATTTATATACATTGATAAGATTCCCTGTAGCCTTCTCCAGGCTAAACAGTCCCAGATCTCTCAGCTGTTCCTCATCTGTAAGGTGCTTCAGTCCCTGCCTTATCCTTGCAGTGCTTTTTTGAACTCTCAATAGTATCCCTCAGGGCCCCAAAAATGGATGCATTTATGCAGATGTGCCCTCACCAGTTCTGGATAAAGGTGAAGGGTAACCTCCCTCGACCTGTGGGCAACATTTTGCCTGACACAGCCCAGGACACCAGTCACCTTCTTTGCAGCAAGAGAACATTGCTGGCTCATGTCCCACCTGGTGATCACCAGGACCTCCAGGTACTTTTTTGCCAAGTTGGGTAGCCCCCAGCTTAGAGCACATTATTGTTCCTCACCAGATGCAGAGCTTTCCCTTTTCCTTTTGAGGTTTCTTCCACTTCTTTGGCCTCTTGAGGTCCCTCTGGATAGCTTCACAACCTGCAGTGTACCACTCCTCCCTGTGAGGTGTCAGCTGTACATTTCCTGAGCGTATGTGAAAGAAATTCCTTAGCCCTAGGTTTCACACAGCGGAATCTCAGCTGTCCACTTCCAGTAAAAATAATTTTAAAATTGAAAGGTATTGCAATAAGGACAGCTTGAGCTCAGTGTCTTTAGAAAAGTACCCCAAACAATGAAATCCCTGGGTAGTTATACTCTTACCATCTAAGTTTCCCATCCCTTATGTGACAGTTCAATCCAATAAAAATATTAAGGACTGGCGTCTCCTGGTTCTCCATTAGTTCTCTTCACTGTCTCTAGCTGGGCCATTTCTATTTTTCACTCTAATGTCGCAGCTTCTTCTGGGAGGATAGTGGCCTTCCTTAATGCCTCGTGTTCCAGTGTGAACAGGCTCTGGGGTCCCTTTTACTTAAGCAGGTAAAAACCTCAGTGTATCCAGTAAAAATTCACAGTGTGTGGCCTGAGGCTTCAGTGCAGCTAGCTACTAATACTGAGTCACACTAAGTAACTAATTTCCTTTATTCCTTTACAAGGTACTCTCTGCTCCATCACCCAGATCATTAATTAAGATGTTAAACAGGACTGGACCTGGTATTGATCCCTGGTACACTACTACTCACTGGTCTCCAACTAGACTTTTTTACTGTTCTTATTTTGCTAAGCAGGCCCTTTCTTTAGCTCCTTGGAGAGTCTTATGGATTTATTAGCTTACTCTGAAGGAATAAAATTGGGGTTGTACTTAAGAATAATACAAAGGAACAAAACAAAAACAGTTGTCCAGTAATTGTGAAGCCCAGATACAGCACCTTCTTGTGGTACAATGTAGTAGCAATGATCCATTACAGGAGGTAATTGGCTTAATGTCACAATTCCAGACCTAAACTGACTGTAAGTGTATTCTCTACTTACAGACAGCTTGCATCTATGAACTCTCACATTTTTAATGTGGTTTTTGCTCTGGACCTCAGGTCTCTAGCCTTGACCTTTTTCTTGCTGTGGAATTATGCCATTCTTTTGTTCTTGGCTTAGATTCTGAACCATAACCATCTAAAACAAAGGTAGTCCCCAAGGAAGGTGCTGCTGCTTTAGAAATTTATTTACTTTATAATTTAAGAAGATAACGCTAAACATAAAATAACAATTCAAGCGACAAAATAACTCTCTCACTTATCTTTCAGGTTTGTCATTCCAGGGCTCTTGAAAAACCAGACTTTTATGTTTCGTCCTCAGAGCCCTAGGTAATCCATTCTGTAATGGTCAGTAACTTTCTGCTATCTGGATTTTAATCCATTTGGATATTTTCTACTGGCAACGTCATAAATTGAGAAAGATGTGAATATATTGCATCTATGTAAATATAAATGTGAAAGTGCTTCCTTTTTTTTAATTAAAAAAGCTACTGATAAACTGGTGGCAAGAAAGCATCAAAACAGCGCTCCTTGGATAGCATAAGGCAAGTGGAAAGTTGATAGAATGTGTTTTGTGCTTTTGTAAACTGAATCCTGACAGAAGTTTATTCAAGGGTAGTGAGTGTATTTGGAGAAGTCATTACATACAAAAGAAAACAAAAAGAAAATGCTTTTACAGCAATTTGGTTAATGACAATGTCCTTAGAATAGATAGTGTAAAGATTAAAGGAAAGTGCCTAGAACTTCCATTTGGAGCAGAAATTTCATATGTTGCTGGGCATGGAGGCATCCTCCCTCCACCCCCCTCCCTGTCTTGTGTGGTTATATCACAAATATTATTCTGTATCACTCTAATTATCAAACAATTTTCAAAGAAATGGATGTTAATGACATGGTTTGATAACAAATGAGTTAAAGGTAACCCCCCCCCCGCCATGTATAACTCTGTAAACTACAAAATGGCAACTTCTAATCCAGATGCTAGTTCCATTATTGCTTATTTGTCTGGGAAGAAATAGTGGGATTTTTCCCCCTACAGCATTTCATGAAAACAAATGTGTTTATTTTTCTATCACAGAACCAATCTACCATGAAAAAATTCAGAGTTCAAAAGTGAATTGTTTCTCAGGGATATACAATGGAGCACACAGACACCACTTCTTATCCTCTTGAGGCAGAAACTGTAAATTAGATTTTAACAAGCCAGATGCAGGCAATATAAATTTGTATAACAAGCCTTAGCAATAAAAAAAAAAAAAAAGTCTGATCATTTGCACTGTGGAAGTAGCGGTAGTTAATACTGAACTATATTCAGATTTGTTGTGGTCATTTATGGAAAAAACACTGTTGCATGTCTTTCACTGTATCTAAAAATTTGAGATTATTAAATAATAAAAGAGTAATAATAATTATTGAAATAATGCTCTCTGGAGATTAAAAACCACAAAGTCTAACCTGAAGTCTTCAGTGAAGGAAAGAGCTGTTTGTCACACTGAGAAGGGCACAGTGCAGTTTCAAAACCCATTTACAAATAAAATGTTTGCCCTGGAGCAGCTCACACTGGATGTCACTGAGAGTACACTTGTTCAGATCTGTATCTGTGCGCAGCAAGGGCCAGCTGCTCCCTGAGGGACTGGCAGCTGTGAGTCAAGGGTGACCCCAGGCCTGGCAGGGCACTTCCCAACAGGCACCATCCCTCAGGATCTGACTACGGTGAGCATAGTGCTGTAACGGAGTGTGTCAACAGTCTGGGGAAAGCAAGTGGCAAGTCGATGTAGACACTATCCAGGAACAAAACAAGGTGACAAGAATGGGGCTGGAGAAACACTCTGAGATCCATTCCAGGCGTAGGGCTGGACACCAGAAGTCCTATGGGGCAGGGGGCTGAGGCCCTCAGTCTCAGCTGCAATTTTGCTCCAGGGTCCATGTGCAGGACTGGGAGGAGTTCCCAGGAGAACTCCCTTAAATTCATTAAGGAAGATGTCTGGTGGTGGTTAAACTCCTCAGAACTATCTTAGTCATTTTAGGTTTTCTGAAACTTATCTCTATATTTAAGGCTGTCTGCTGAAATGTAAAATGGATTAAGAAGTAAATTAAAGCCACAATACACAGAACAGCTCAGAAGAAAACTAAAAACTCATGCCCCTGATCATGAAGTACCAAAAAGTACCTACACAGATGTCACACGGAGATGTAAGTCAGTTTGGCACGTAAGTAGCTTGCCTGTTTAGAAAATGTGAGAGAACTAAGTAACAGGCTTTCTTTCCAACAGCTGGAAAGAAGCTATTCCTCAAACCTAGATAGCACAAAGTTGTCAAGTTCAGAAATGCCAGTGTCCCTGCTAATTTTACTGTTTGCTGCCTTTTATGGTTACATTTAGGGAAATTTCTAACCGATGGTCCCCAAAACCCTTCTGTACGTACAAACTGATTCAGTCTTTTCAATCCATTAAGGTCTTTATTTTCAATATTGTAGGTCTAAAAGTCAGTTCTCTCTCACTATTGTAAATACATGTTTAATATAGTTAGCAATGTCGAAGCATTGCCGCGATCCTTTCAACCACATACCCAGTGTAACAGTGGTGTTTTTGACAAAAAGAATGAAGAATGGTCTATCTAGTCCCCAGCTATGAAGAAAGAGCTTATTAAGGCTCGTAGCCACTCTGACTTGCACCAGAAAAATTATACACTCGTCTCCTTAAAGGAACAACATGGTTAAAAACAGAGGGGATTAGAGGGGCTATGTGTTCTCTAAGAAATCTATATGATTTCTGGTTGTTAAGTAAAGGAAATAATATTTTCTTCTGTAATTCTGTCCTCCTTTTGCAAACTTGCTGAGGTAAGTATCTGATGGAGTGGCAAACTGACACAGGGATGCTTGAAAGCAGTTGCACAACATAACAAGACTTTCAAAAACGTAGCTGTTTTTTTTTCCTATTTTATTAGAATTCTTTATCACTAATAACCAGCGTGCCGTTACTACTTGTGGATATAATCTTTGCATCATATGGAAGGACACTGAAGATCTTGAGTAATAGTCAAACATGTCTTATGATGCTCATTAATATGCAGAAGTTAAATCACCAGCCAGCAATCGAAAAAGAGAAATGATCACATCAAGAATAAAGTATCCCAGGGAGAGAATTAATGTCACAATAATTACATGGTTCACAGTGGAGAATGTGTGGTTATTAGCAGTTCTAGAGAGCTAATTAAGCAAGTCAAAATTCTTTTTAAACCAGTTTAATCACGAGAAAAGGTGTTCCCTGGGCTCTGAACAACTAACTAGCATACAAGAATTGAGAATTCATGGGCACATCAAAAAGAAAGGAAAGCTGGTAATTGCACTGTACTAAGCTGAACTACCTTCAATTTAAAAAGTGCTACCTAATAAAAATAGAATTCATCAAATTGTTCACTTTGGCAAAACACAGCAAAGTTTGCTGCTGTTCATTAAGTCTCAGTGCTTTGTTACATAGTGTGTACAAATTTATTTATCATGATTGACTACATCGTGGTTTTCCATCATATCAAAAAAGTTATTTTGAGGCAAGGCAATCTCTCTGCCTTGCCTGATTCAGTCAGAGATATCAAAATAAAGCAAGGAAGAATGTGTCAAGGAGTGGAAAATGGCACTTAGGCTCAAAGATAGCAGTCACCAAAACTACATTCAAAATGAATCCTGTTGAAATGAAAAAAAAAAAAAAAAAACCTTCTGAAATATTTCCAGAGTGTTATGTAGTGTCCTACCCACCCCCCATCCCCTCCAACATACTGGTAGTTAACTACTGGGACTGGGAGAATGCTGGCTAACTCATGAATATCTGTCTGAATGCCAGCATTGATGGTGCCTCATTGTGATTCAGGAGCTATAATAGAGTAACTGGATTTTCCTTGTGCCTTAGCCTCTAAGCACAAACAGAGATTGTGCCTCTCTAGACAGTATGGTTCTCAGCTATCTTACTGTGTTTAGTGTGAAACCATAATCTGCTTGGAAGCATAATTTTAATTTGTTCCCTTTTAAAAGTGGTCAGTAGCTTGCTTAGCATGCAAGTTTGCAGTTAGATTCCCTTTAAATAACCTTGTGATCATAGTGTTATGTCATAAAATAAATCCACTGTTGTCAGAAATTATATTCTAGAGTGTGATATGGACAGCACTCAATTTTTTTGTTATTCTGCTCTCATAATTTATGTCAGCCAGTGTCTCATTATAACAGTCACAGCAATTCAGTTCTGGAATTCATCACAAAATCATTTCAGTTCTAATGTCTTCAATGATTTTTCGAAGTGGAATTGTAGATATGGTCTTTACTGAATCTCAAAACTCTACAAATGAAAAGTGATTATTACTAAAGAATTAACACTGAAGGAGTTTAGGGTGTTAAGAATATCTTTAAGATTAAGCATTTTGTACTTTCCAGAATTATATACAATGAAATTTAGCTGATACAATATACTTCAAGGATATATGTCTTCTTAGTTTAAAATGCATGCAATTATCAGAATATTTCACAGAGTTAATACATTTTTCCTATACCTATCAATAAAGAAAATTGATAAATCAGAAACACAGGTTCAGAATTAATAGGTTTTTGTGTATATGGGTGGGAAAAAAGTGGATGTGGAGAAATTATGAAGTTCAAATTGACAGAAATTTTTAAACATATAACTAAGCAGCAGGTGGATGATACATACCCATAAACAAAGATCAGACAAAGGAGAAATACATGAAAGTACTTTCTTTGCTACAGATGAGCCACGTGCAATGCAGAATTGTGTCTGTGATTAATAAGGATGCTTTTATTATTATTAAGTTACATAAGACAATATCTATTCACTAAGATATCTACAGTTGTCTCATGTTATCTGACTTTAAGCATCTAAAAACTAGTACTCAAACCCAGTTTTTTTGTGCTCTCTCAAATCAGTGGAGAAAGGATAATGACCCTTTGCATTCTATCATAAGTTTATGTTCTTCTATGGAAACTCATCTCTATTGACCACAGAAGGAGCTAATAACCCTGCCAAGTGGCTCAAGTCATGTGACATGAAACTTACTCAAATAAAGAAGCAATTAAATAAGGCTTTAAAAAGGAAGAAAACAAAGATAACAATTTAGTAGACCTCCAATCTACATAATAAATAATGGAATAAAATTATGTAGAATGATGTAACTTAAAAAACAGACTGCAATTATTTTTAGCATGATTTTTGAAAGCCAATATTCAAGCCAAGTATCTCAGAAATGTCAAACTACATGTTACTGTGAAATCTTGCAGAATGATGTTTCTGGTCAGTCTAGGGTTTCAGATATTATACTTCTAGTGAATTCATGCATATTTGAAAAGGTATTCAGGCTGTACATTTTTTATTGGTACTCAGATAATGCTCTCAAATATGTTATTCTGTTTCCTTTATTTTTGTCTTTGTTCTACAAGGATCTGAATTATCCTGCTTGAATTTACAGCATTTTTTCCATTTATTTTAACACAATTGGAACCAATGCCATACATCTCTTTCCTTTTAGAGGAAAAAGTTAATTTTTGTCCCCAAGGAATTGCAAACATCATTATATCCTCAGTTGCTTAAAAATATAAAAATAAACCTTCTGCTATTTATCTAAGAGGTATATTGCAATAACCTATACATTTTAAAGTCATTGAGGAATAGGTTACTGATGAAATAGTTCCTGTGGTGTAAGGATCAAGCAATAAAATTGCTAATATTTAGTTAATCAATTTACTTAACCATTTTAGATACTTAGACTACATGTAATTTTGGAGTTTGTTTTTGTAATTAGTTATCAATCAATATTGCTAATGTAGTTTACAGTAGACACCAAAAATTAGATTTGCCTGGCACCAAGAAAGATAATCTACTTATTTATTTCTTTGTACAGTAAAAGTATATGTCACCATAAAAATACCATTAAAAAAAAAAAGGAGTCTGTATTTTTGTCTCATTGTTTTGAAAGATGTTTGCATGATTCTTATAAAAACTGAAAATAAGACTTTCTATCAGCCAAACATATTTTAAACATGTAAATTCATAACAGTGAACTTGAGCAGAATTACTCTGAGTAGCCTGATGCTTCCTTTGAGTGAGGTTTCAAGAAAGTTCTTGCTTTGATTCCTTTCAAAAGGTAGAAAAATAAATTATTCTTAGCAAGCATAGAATAATAGAACCACAGAATCACAGAATAACCTGACCTGGAAGAGATCCGCGAGGATCATCAAGATCCAACTGCCTGCCTTGCACAGGACCATCCCCAAGAGTTACACCATGTCCCCAAGAGCATTGTCCAAATACTTCTTGATCTCTGTCAGGCTTGGTGCTGACCACTGCCCTGGAAAGCCTGTTCCAGGGCCCAACCACCCTCTGGGTGAAGAACCTTTTTCTAAAATCCAACTTAAACCTCCCCTGACACAACTTCGGGCCATTTCCTTGTGTCCTGCCACTGGTCACCACAGAGTCTGCCCTTTCTTTTTCCATCACGAGGAAGTTGCAGATTACTATATTACAAAACAATTGAGAACATATATGTACATTTTTTCTAATTTTTTTATTATTTTTTTTTAAATTTTTATTTTTGTTGAATGAAATGTAACAACTGATTGTTACATTCTTCAGAAGCCTCTTAGTTAAAGGCAGATCCATACATTCTTTTTCGGGCACAAATATGGCCTCTTGTAGAACAAGGGAGCCTTGGCATCCTGAAATCTCTTTTCTAGTACAGAATGCTTACAGCTCTTCCATTCTTTTCAAACAACCTGGAAGCCTGGAGTCACCAAATCCTAGATACCAGCAGGAATGCTCTCAAGATTTAGAAAGACTGGAAACCTATATTAGTCTCTATCTTTTTATATTAATTAATATTAAGTTTTAAAAAAATGTTTACATGAAATAGCACTTACAAGGAAGAATCTTAAAGGAAAGTACATAATCATCTTATTTGTTTTAAGGTAGGAAAGCATTTTAATACCTTTTTGAATTTGTAGGCTAAACAGACTAAGGATTTAAAGTTGGAATCTGGATTATGATGTGTTAAAAAGTAGATGACCATTTTTAGCCATAAATACATGTGACTTAGGGTGAATTGTCACCATGACGTAAAATGTCTAAAGTCTTAAAAGGCTTAACAAGGTCTTGAGTACAACTAGGAAGATCAGATAAGTTTCTTCATTTCTGTTTAACAGAATTGTGTAATATTTTGTCATCCAGAAATTTACCTTGACAATAGAAGATATTTTTGATGTTATAAAGTCACTTTTATTTTATTTTATGCATAGAAAGTTTTTTTAAAACTTATAAAATAGCAGAACAATATCAAAATAGGACATTTTTATAACTACTTTAACAGTTGCATCTATTTATGTAGATTATTTTTTTAACAAATTATTTCTAAAGTTAAAAAATTATGAAATAAAGTGTTTAACAAGAGCTTCTACTCACATTCTTAAAAGCATAAATAAAATTCACACTCTGAGAACTTTACATAATCCTGTCAGATGAAAGTGGATCTCAAAGAGGCCAATTTTTGTCCATAGTTAATGTAGTGGTGTTACTAACAATTTCTAGATATAAAATAAATTTGAGGATTAAGTAATTTCCTCCTTCATCTTCATCCTGATTGTATCATATGGCTACAAAAAAAAATTGTATTATATGTGGATAATCAAATCTAAGGGAAATTAATGAAAGAAACAGAATGTTCCCAAAAATTCTGAAGGTTGTATGAAATTAAAATTATTTTGATTAGTTTTCAATCTACAATCTTAATATTCATGGCATGTTTCACTGTGGATTTTTGTTTAAAAGTCTATATAAATGGATTTACTTTTTTGTAAACAATATATCATTACACTATCTTAATAATATCTAATTTAATTTTGGTTATATTAAATGAATATAAAATATAAATATTTTATTATATTAAAATTAAATATTGTTTAGCTATGATAATTATTAATTTCAATATTTGGGAGTGATGATACAGCAATATACACCATTTATACAGTTCTTCATATAGAAAGGAAAGAAAAACCCACAACAGAAAAAATCCTGTTGAACTAGAGAAGACAGCAACTGTTCTAACTTTAGTTCTCTACTGGAAAGCTTTTCCAGTAAAAGCTACTCCTGCTGTGTTTGAGAAAAATCTCAAGAGAAATAGAACATATATTATTCTAAAAGACTATCTCTTCTATCCCTGTGTAGATGGATAACAAGATGGATAAGTGAACTGTGTTACAGAAATCTGACAAAAACTTCCATAAAAGTTATTGCAAGATAACTGATAAACTCTTGGAAAAAAGAATTAATAGTAAAGAGCATGAGACACGTTTTAAATGGAGCACATAGTGGACTTACTGCCTTGATACCTATTTTATTCTGGTCTCCAGGTGGGATAGAGAGGAAAAAAGAAAATCTCTTTTCTTGCAGTGGAAACCTGTGACCACTGTGACCAACAGACGTAAATCTCTTTTCATTTGTCAATACAGTATATCATTTCTTTGCAAATACATTCTTCAAGTTCTGAGCTACCAGACAAAGCAGATAGGAGTTTCTCATCACAGGGACATGCAATCATCCTCAAGAAAACCTCACAATGTAAAACAGAGAGACAGAAAACAAATACACATTAAAAAAATTCAGTCTTTCAGTGAACTGAGGCATGGCTTAGACTATTTATAAAGGTTGAACATATTTGGTTAAGTAGAGAAGAAGAAATACTGAAAAATGAAATTTAAAAAAGCCTTCCAAAAACAGGACCAAGGAGTGGGAAAAAAAGCCCCAACAAATCAAACCCAGGAAAAATCCAGAGTGAAGTAAGCATACCCAAAGAAGTAGAATAACTTAGGGTGTTTTTAAAGAGTCAACAGAAGCTACATTTTTGCAAGAGAAGGGATCATGATATTATGAAAGCAAAAGGCTGATCTTCAACCTCTTAGCTATAAGATGAAAGAAAAACAGCAACAATCTTTCTATTGACAACATTGTCATGCTTGAAGAGCTCAATTTCCAAGTGCAATGCCTTCCAGGAAGAACCTTTCAAGTCGTTCTAAGCATAAAGAGAAGCTTAAGGATGTAGTTGATACTTCATTAGGTTTTAATTGTACACAGTTTATTACTATTAATGACAATTCTCAAGGTGAAAGAAGCTGAAGCTGAGAGGGAATGAGAGTAAGCTTGTGAGCAAGGCTTTCAGTTAGGAAACAGAAGACCCATGGTGAATTTCTAAGTGCCATATGCTTACTCTCTTAGGTCTACCAAAATTCTGTTCCTCAGGAATATTAAGGGGAGAATGACAATATGGTTCCAGGTTCCATGATAATATAATGATAGATGCAGTGATGTTTGTGAGATTTTTGTGTAGCATATTTGATCTTGTAAGAGAATGAAGACAATGGTATACTTAAGGAATAAAAGCGAAGGGATAATTTTTAAATGATGATGAGACAAAGGCTCCTTTTCAAGAGGTATCAAGTGACAAATATCCTATGTAAAATTATTCTAATAATAATGTTAATATGAAATTATCCTTCAGTCTTTTAAAAACTAAGAAGAAACATCTTTGTAGAAGTTATAGGAACCAGTCCATGCACTGACGTGTAGATCAGAAAATTCTGAAAAATTGGATAAATTCTGGTTAGAAATATCTTTCTTGTCTATGCAATATCTATCTTATCTATGCAATGGAACTTTGGAATATTTTGTAATGGATTTTGTGGAATCACCTTTCTTGGAGGTTTGGAAGGACAGGTTAGACATCTTTATTTCAGTAATGATTGAAGTGTTTTCAATTTTATCTTTGGCTTGGGCCAGATTATTTTTCAAGGTTATCTGACAGGTCTGAAGTTTTGTTTATTTGTTTGTTTGATATCTAATGCAGAGGACAAAAATTAATTAAAGTAAATGGAGATAGTGAAGTACTGGCAAAGGAATTGCTTTTATACTGGTTTTGTTACTGTATTTCCAGATACAGTTGTATTGCATTGTAAATAAACCTTCAATTACCATTGACCAAAAGGGAAAAATTCTGCAGACCAGACTTTTAAAAATAATCTACCATATCATGAAAGAAAATGATACAACAGCAACAGTGGTAAGCAAAGACAATTGTGTAATATTTTCTAATAGTATGAATAAACTTAAAGAGTTTAAAATTAGAGAAAAATGGTCCACTTATGGTCATAGTTACTATACATCCTTACTAAACCTCATCAAAACATGTAAAGGACTGGAAAGTGTTAATCTAATCATGGAGTGGATAAAAAAAGACATTCATGCAACTTTAAAGGCTTTGTAATCTCTTTAAGGGTCATAAAGATGTGAAATTCAGTAAGTTATGTGTACCCAGTAGTGATGTACTGAAGATCCCAGACGCACAAGCATTCCAAATGGAAACTCAGGTCTGTGTTTTTAAAACAAGTTAAAAAGATCTTAAGTGGGAGTATTTTCTAGTGTTACCATATGATGTTCAGTCGTGAGCTATAGAGTTCTCAAATTATAGCTCAGATGACAAAAACTTCAGTCCCTTGAATTTAAGTATTTCTAGATACAAGCAGATGTGTTAAATATCGGAACAGGTATTCACTCTCATTTGCAATTATTGTAACAAAATTAATGATTTATAAATTCTTATCAAGTATACAAAAAAATCAAAATCCTATTGAAAGCTTTGATAATAGCTGTATCAATAAAATATAATTTTTTTAAAAAATAAAACAGAAGTATTTTTCTGAGTTTTACTTTATCAAAATGTTAAGTTAAACTGAATATGGAAACATATTTTATTGATTTTTTTTTTTTTTTAAAGTAGTAATAAGCAGTCTGGATTCAGGTTGCCAGGGGTTTTTTTTTAGCTATACCTAAAAATAACTATAACTGAAATAACTGTTGGTCAGTTAAGAATTTCCTTTAGACATAGGAAAATATACCTATGTTTTGTCATTTTTTTTATACTTATATACTGAATTGGTATACTTTTGAGGTTGCCTAGAATATTTTTAATTATTATTATTGGGAAAATTAAATATTTTGAAAAATTACCAAATTTAATTGCATATCGGTTGGGCTTTTTCCCCCTATAGTGCCATTCTGTGCTGAGAAATTGCAGATTTTTCCAGTTTCAGTAATTTATTTGGAACGGGTCAGTACTCATCACAAACCATTTATCTGTGCTCTGTGTTGGAGATGTTGTTGACCACATCTAGTTCAGAGTGAATGACTCTGCATCCTCATTTATCACAGAATGCATCGGCAAAGAGGAAACTTACTTGACTTCCAAAAGAGGCAAAAGCTTTTTTTCTTGGTCTATTCAAGGTGATTATTTTCCTCACAGCCTACCAAAGATCTTCACAGGCTGCACAAACTGGTGTAAACAAGGCACTATGGATGTCCTGCCTTGCCAGTAAAGAGATCTTTGACCTCAAGAAACATCTATTACAGAGGAGTGTTGTTTAACCCTAGCCAACATCTAAGTACCACGCAGCTGCTTGCTCACTGCCCCCTCCCCTGCCCCTTCCCGGGGAAACAGGCAGACGAATCAGGAAAAAAGTTTACATTTTCAATCAAAAGTGAAAGGGAGAAGGACTTTTCTTCACTATTATTTAACTTTTTCTGTAGCAGTTAAATAGTTTGAGCATGCAGACTAATCCATGTGTGCCATTACAACAGTTCAATTTTCTCATACTTCATTTTGGCTTTGATAGATGCAATGTTGACTCATTTATTCCTGCAGGAGCAACTGTCCTTTGGAAGAGTGCAAGTGATGTATGAATTCATGAGAAGGGTGTCAGGATGGTCTCTGATGGGTCAAGAGTGGAATTTAGATCTGTTCCAGGTATTCCCAAAAGATCTATAAAAATCTCATTTGCCCAAAATTTCAGAAACAGTATAAAGGAAAAATATATTATGTGTTCTTTTATCTGGGACATGGAAGTTTCCCTGACTTCTCTGTGTGATAGCAGTTGAACTACAGCATCACAGCAGAAAAACAGAACTCTTTTTTAACACCTATATAAGGTCATGTGAACTTCGTCTCATGAATGGGTTTATTTTTCTTTTCGTGGTTTTGGGGATTGTTGGGGTTTTGTTTGTCATTCTTTGAGTCGTATTTTGAAAAAGATGGAATAGACAGATTGTTCTCTTACTTTGTCACTAGTGACATACGGCCAGGTTGGATGGGGCTATGAGCAACCTGGTCTTCTGAAAGGTGTCCCTGCCCATGGCAGAGGGGTTGGAACTAAATGAAATTTGTCATCCCTTCCAACCAAATCCATTCTATGATTCTAATCTGATGCTATGAAACTACTAATGATTAATATTAATCTCTAGAATCAGATAGATAACATCAGACCACAAAAGAAGCTTTTACTTCTAGATGGAGTTACAATACTTCTTACCGTACTGGTGTTGATTTTATAAAAGCTGTGAATACTGTATAGATTTTAGAGAAATGTACAAGAAGATAAAATTAATTTCAGTCTGCTTCCCCATTTTTGGACTTATGTCATCAGTAGTGTTGTAAATAAAAAATAACCTTGAAATTAAAACATTGAAGGATGTGCTAGACTTCAGACTGCCAGCTAAAATAATGCTCAAATCATCAAACTAAGTATATGCTTAAGGAAGTTCCCTGGACAATGATAATACGCAACCACAGTGAGAACCATTCAGAGTGAAGTACACACAAGCATAGTAGGTTTGGGTTTGGTTGTTTATTTTTTCCATTAAAAATGACATCTAAAAGTCCTTTGTTTCAAGATGCTTATTAACACTGACACATTTAGTGAAAATATAACAAAACCGCACCTGGATTTACATAGTCATGTGGTTGAAATTCACAAATCCGTACAGGCAAAGTTATGTCCCAAAATGTCTACTTTTTAACACCTTTTAGCACCTTTTTGAGTCTGGCCTTATATAGATAATGATCTGTAATGAAAATATGCAGTCTTAGCATATTTGATGAAAAATGTTTGCTCATCTGTGAGTCCTATTTTACATGTTTTGTGCCTGAAACTGGATACAGCCCATTTTCTATCTGTGTCTGCTTTATAAGAATAATTAGCGTTACAAAGGAAGAAACTATTCAGTCATCAAGCTGTTCCTCATAAATGTTTTCATTTCATAGGGATAACAGTTCCCTTTGGAAAAGAATTCTTCAATAATACTTCAATTATGTTGAAAACTGCAACTAGGAAAAGTTCTATTTTTATACAAGGAGACCGAATTGCAATTTAGACTTTTTCATTATTGATTATACTGTGTTATCTTGAGAGTTTGTTCTGTGAAGCTTGAAAGTGTACCAGCATTAATTTTTTTCCATTTGTTTCCATGGCTGATACAATATCATTGTGGTTCAAGAAGCTGTGCTCCATCTTCCTTTAATATATCTTTAAAAATGCTTGAATATTTGAAATGAATTTGGTATTATATACTTTCTTATCTGCCAAAACTTTGTGCACTAGTGAAAATGTATTTTAATGACAATACAGAACTGATTGAGTTTGATTTTTAATATTTGGGTAGGAAAAAAGACAGAAGAAGATTTTCATGCTTCTGAGTCGATGAACTGGACACTAAAAAAACTGCAGAATATTCTTAACATGCACTGAAGGAGCTGTGAGATAAGACTGCTTAATCCCATAGGAAAAACTAATGATCATCAACTTGATTCTCTGTTTTCATCCCTTTGTTTAGATTTCTTCCTAAATTACTGCTCAAGGAACACGAATCTTCTTCCGGTATTTCTGAACCCACATCTTCAAAAGTTATTAAATAAATTCTCTTGTACTTTCTCAGAATATGTAGAATAAAACAACTAGATTCTGATTAAAGAAACAAAAAAAAATCTAATATTTTTAAATCCAGGAAAGCATTGTTCCTTGCATTTATAGGAGGTTCAAACTTCATGCAGGCTTTGAATGATTATTTGAAATATTTTTCTCTTGGTTCTACTGTATTCTTTTTACTACTGTTTTATCCAATCAAGTATTATCAATATAGTTCACGATCTTTCCAGCTATTTGTTTCCTGAGAGAAAAAAAATATAATAAAGTATCTGTAGTGGGCTGTAATAATATTTATGAGGAGCTGTGTGGATGTCAGAGACCTTCTCATTGCTGACTAGAGGACATTGTCCTATTTTGTTCTGTTCACAGGACAGGAATACTGAAAGATAACTGCAGTTAATCCTAGCTTTATTAAGAAGTTTTTCTGGTTGGTTGGTTGGTTGGTTGTTGTTTTTTTTTTTGTTTGTAGGTGGGAAGAGCATGGATACCTCTAATCTTCATTGGGATTTGATAAACTAAAATAGATGGGAACACTCTAATTTGTTTTCTTTTACTGCTTCAATTAATTTCTTATTTATAATGCAAATGTACACCTTTGTTGTGAAAAGATGATGATAGTATACTGTGTAAGGAGATAATACAGGTTCAGAGGAGTGCTCATGTGGGAAATAATAAATGAAAGATGGTATATTGTGTTTGCGTGGGCAGGTTTTGGTAGTGGGGAGGACTACAGGGGTAGCATCTCTCAGAAGCTGCCAGAAACTTCCCCCATGTCCAGCATAGCCAATGCCAGCCAGCTCCAAGATGGATGAGCAAACGGCCAGGACCAAGAAAATCAGAAATGGTGGTAATGCCTCTGTGATAACATATTTCAGAAGGGAGAAAAAATATTTTGCAGATGCAGTTGTGCTCAGAGAAGAGAAGATTGAGAACATGTGAGAGAAACAGCCCTGCAGACACCAAGGTCAGTACAGAAGGAAGGGCAGGAGGTGCTCCGGGAACTGGAGCTGAGATTTCCCTGCAGCCTGTGGTGCAGACCATGGTGAGGCAGCTGTGCCCCTGCAGCACATGGAGGCCCATGGAGACGCAGAGATCCACCTGCAACCCAAGGAGGAGACTCATGCTGGGGCAGGTGGGTGCCTGAGAGGAATCTGTGACCCCGTGGGATGACCCTGCTGGAGCAGGATCCTGGCAGGGACCTCCAAACCCATGGAGAGAGGAGTCCAGTCTGGAGCAGGTTTCCTGGTAGGACTTGTGATTCTCTGGGGGACCATGATGGAGAAGCCTATCCTTGAAGGACTGCACCTCGTGGAAGAATGACCCATGTTACAGCAGTCTGTGGAGAATTGCTGGCTCTGGGATGGACTCACGTTGGAGAAGTTCGTGGAGAACTGTCTCCTGTGGGGGGACCCCATAGTGGAGCAGGAGAAGGACTTCTTTCCCTGAGCGGTGGCAGAAACACCAGGTGATGAGCTGATCATAGCTCCCATTCCCTGTCTCCCTGTGCCACTGTGAGGGGGGGAGGTAGAGCTGGGAAGGAGGGAGAGGTAGAGAGATGGTGTTTTCAAGATTTTACTTCTCATTATCCTGCTCTGATTTTGTTTGTAATAAATTCAATTAATATCTCTAATTTGAGTCTATTTTGCCTGTGATGGTGTTTCGTGAGTGGTCTCTCATGGTCCTTCTTTCAATTCGTGAACCCTTTGTTACATTTTCTCTTCCCTGTCCACCTGAAGAGGGCAGTGAGAGAGGGGCTTTGGTGGGTGTCTGGCATCCAGCCAGGGTCAACCCTCCACAGTCTTTTTGGTGTCAAAACCTGAGAAATCATGAGGATTTTGAGATAAGGATAGTAACTGTACGAGGTAATGGGTAAAACAAGTATTGAACAATGTTAGAGAGTGGAACGATTATGAGGAATTTTTGTTGTATTTTTGGTGAAGGGACAATGGGTAGATTTTGTTTAAATTTTACACTTCCATTTGGTGTTGTGATGATGTTATTCTGATTTTTGTGGAGGGAATTTTTATGTTATTTTGGTTGGTTGATTTTGTTGACATGAGTGAAGGTTGTGTGATGAATGTGGATTTTAACTATAATTCTTAAATATGTGATTTACAGAGGGGAAGGGTGGAAACCCTTTCTCCTTCTCCCCACCTTGCAGCAGCACAGGGCTGCTATGGGAAAATGAACTTCATCTCAGCCAGACCCAATACAGAAGATATTTCATGATGGACAGGAAGTATCACAGTTTCAGAGCGTAGCAAATACATTTCAAAGATATCATTCCTCCCAACAGGAAGAAAAAGAATAGACAATAAAGACACTTTTTCAAAAAGCATAAATGAAAAAACCTAACCATGAACTATTTTACCATGTATTTACAGATCAATTAATGGTTAAATTGACTGAAACATACTCTCTGAGTAAAATAACCTGAATCAGCATAAGAGAAGTGAACAGAAAATCAGACATCAAATGAAATAAAAAAAAAATAATGACTCCACATAGTAGAAGGTTCTCTGGAGCTATTTTAAGCTTGTAGCGAGTACACCCTTTGGATTCTTTGCAGGAGCTATTTCCCACATTTTATTTTTAAAACTGCACTAATTATCTGAGAAAATCTAATGTAGCAAAGCCTGACTTAATAAACACAGCTATTATCTTTCTTCACTTAGCATCATTTCAGGAGCCTTGAGAATAACAAACAAACCGGAAAATCAATTTGTTCTCCTATAGTCTGTCTCTAAACATATTAAAACATGTATAGATATTGTTCTTTTACATCAGAGGAAAATATTACCTTTGTGATATCCTTGTCACTGAGAATATAGTTTAACAGACCAAATGCAAATAGAAACAAATCTTCCTGATTCCAAAGATCTAAATCCAGACACTGAAAAGTGAAATAGTTGGCTTAGTAGCCTTATTTTAAGAGTTGGTCAGGCTATTAAAAAAAATCAGTTATTCTGAAGCCTTTCAAATACTAGATACTGAAAAAAACTTAGGGAGAAATCCTAAAATATCTGTACACATTCACACATTCCTCCCACTCAAGAAAACACTGGTCTTCATACATGGTCTGCTTCCTAAGAAATGTCTTTGACATTGCAGAAATGTTTCTAAAAAAACTGTCATGAACCATACTGATAATTCAACATCTATATATAAACATTGAGAAAAAAATAGATGTATTATTCCCTAAGAGTCCCCCTAAGTTATTGATATTATACTACTAATACCTCAGGAAAAATGAACTATTACTCCTTTTTTTCTTTTTGCAAAGACACTACAAATATTGCTCACTTGATCCAGAATGGAACTTCCAGTCACTAAACCCTGAAAGTATACAAATAAAACAGACTATTTTTAGCATTAATTATTTAACAAGGGGATTATCCTTGTATCCTTTTACAGTACCTGTATACTTTGTATCAAGTTTAGATATCTTAAGCTTACTCAAACACATAGTTTAACTTCGGCAAAAATAAGAGGCATTCATATAGAAAGAATTGTATCATTTAGAAAGGATTACATGACAAATATTTTTGTCTAACACTGATTGAAATGTTTGGAATTTAAGAAGATCACTGAAGACTTTTTTCATCTGGATTAAAACAAATATGCATTTGCAATGTGAAATTTAAAAAAAAAATAAAATTGACATTTTGAAAATTATTTCAGTTTTATATGGATATGATTTTTAACCTCATAAACTTGTATTATTTTTTGCTTGCGTTTTGGTACTCACCCTTGTATAGTGAACAAGGTGAGGATCTGAGTTGTTACAAATTTTGCATGGATTTTCTTTGCTTTAGCCCTTTTCCTCATAGTTAAACTAGATAAAAAAGAGGTGGGGAAAAAAACACCCTAAAATCTAATGCAGACTCATTAAACCATTCCTTTGCATTACCAAAAGAAAAAAAATCAGAATACAATAAAAAATAACAAATTAAAAATTTACATTTATTATATTGATTCTTTGTTTTTTGGTTTTTTTATAGTACTGGTAAGTGTGAAAACTACAATTTGCAATTTGACGCTTTTGTAGATAGCTGCTCTTTTTTAATGAAATATCCAGCCTTTGGGTCTGAAGGTCTCTTATTACTGGTCAGAATTTACTAAACATTCCAAGCAAGTACTATGTATTGAAAGGAACAGAAGGTCTGCAGACACGAGCATAATGTAAACTCAGAATCTTGTGTTGCACATATTTTGTTTTAATTTTTGCTTTTTAAATACTGAGCTCAAGTCCACTCTATTTTCTCTAGTCTTTCACCTGTTATTGTCCTTGTCATATTCCCTCTGGAACTCGATATCGTCTTTCCCATACAGCAGAAATTATTCTAGAAACTTCATATTAAAATATAATCTTTCAAATAATCATCTCTCCTTTTCCCTACAAGTTCTGGGAAGAAGAGACATGTTCTTTAATGTGCTGGACTTGTCTTTTCATTTGTGGCTATGGACCCTTTCAATGTCAACAGAGTCTTGGTTTACTGTCATTCACATACCACATCTCCCACTGCTGGTGTCTCTTAAAAGTTGGTGCCAGTTCTTATTCTGTTTGCAGTGGAAATATTGCAGACATAGAGCTCCCAAGCGAGACACTTCCATTGTCCTAGTGAAGGTCCATATTAGAAGAAACTTTCCAATGTCATTTTCTTGAATTCATGGGATCAAAATCATGAGGCACTAAAGCATTCTGGCAGATCTGCTCTGTACAGTTCATGGTGTATTGCTCCTTCCTTCAAATTGGCCAAAGGTATATTCTGTACCGTATCGTGCCTGCTCAGCACTAGAAACTAAGAGAAAGAAGGAGGAGTGGGGAGAACATTTGTTATTATAGCATTTATCTTCTGAAGAAACTGCAAGTTGTGTTGAACCCTACTTCCCGGGAAGTGGCTGGACATTGCCTGTCAATGGGATGTAGAGATTAATCTTTTGTTTTCCTTTGCACACAGCCTTTGCTTTTACTTTATTGAAGTGCCCTAATTTTGACCGATGTGTTCTTTACCATCTTATTTTCTGCCCTCTCTGTCTTGTTGAGGAGGGGGTGAAACAACAGCTTGATAAGCACTTGACTTTCAGCCAAGGTCAATCCACCACACTACCCCACCTGGTTTTCGTTGTTGTTGACTTACCATTCCCAGAACCATTTGCCACTCATATAGCCACAAAATTTCTAAAGCTTGTCAGGCTTTGGTTCTTGATGTTGGTTCCAAGTGAAGTAATGCAAGCCCATGGTAGAAGCTTGAAAAAAAAAAAATAAAGTGTCATAAACATGCATTTCCTTCTTTTAAATAACAACATGGTAAAACTAAGCTTTTTGGCATTATGTGAGCTCCTTGGTTATTAGTATCTGAATCAATACTTGTTTTCTCTTCAGCACCAGTAGATTATTTTTTACACTTGTCTATTGGTGTGGGAATCAGGGAAATGTTATCCCCATGAATGCTTGTCAATGTGAATAGTCAGTCATGCCAGGGTTCATTGTAAGACAACACAGAATCTCCATCTGTGAGCCAAGAGTATTCCACCAGAGCTCAAAGTGCCTTACTAGCTGAAGGAATTTGTTTGTTTGCTTGCTCCTCATAGCTGCAAAACCCTAAAACTTCTCTCGAAGGTATGTGGAGGTTAAGTTTTGTCAATAACCTGTGTTCATTTGGAAGAGTGTAAGATCCATCGCAGAGCTGATTCATCTGGGATACTCTTCAAAAGAACATATACTGTAAAGCTATCCCCAAAGATTATTTGGGTTAAAAATACCAGCTTACCTGAGAGAATACATCTTCAGAATGGAAAGGGAGACTTAGATTAGTGTTGGTTTCACCCTGGATGGATGGCGCCAACCAAAGCCACTCTCTCACTTCCCATTGCAACTGGACAGCAGACAAAAAATCTAACAAAAGGTTTGCAAATTGAGATGAAGGCCAGGAGAGATCACTCACGGATTACAATCACAGACAAAACAGACTCAACTTGGGGGAATTTAATTGCATTTATTACCAAACAAAATCAGAGCAAGATAATGTGAAATAAAACAAATCTTAAAACCACCTTCCCCCCACCCTTCCTTCCTTTCTGGGCTCTACTTCTCCCCCCATCAGCTGCACAGAGAAATGGGGAAGGGGGATTATGGTTAGGTTATCACAGGTTGTTTCTGCCTTTGCTCAAGGAGAGGAGTCCTCTGTTTCAGCATAGGGTTTCCATGAACTTCTCTACCACGTGTTCCTTTCCAGGGGGTACAGCCTTTCAAGAGCAGCCTGCTTCAGTGTGAATCCTCCATGGAATCACAGGTCCTACCAGGGAAACCTTCTCCAGGTTCTCTCTCTGTGGTGGACTTCTCTCTTCATGGGTCCATGGGTCCCTGCCAGTAGTCAGCATGGGTTTCCCATGTGGTCACAACCTTCTTTTGCACATCAACCTGCTCCGGCATGGGTCTCTTCCATGGGCTACAGGCGGATCTCTGCATCCCTGTGGTCCTCCATGGGCTCCATGGGCACAGCTGCTTCACCATGGTCTGCACCATGGGCTGCAGGAGAATGTCAGCTCCAGCACTCCAAGCACTTCTTTCCCCTCCTTCACTGATTTTGCTGTCTGTAGAGTTGTTCCTCTCACATGTTTTCATTCCTCTCTTCCCTGAGCACAATTGCATTTGCACTATAGTTCTTTTTTCCTTCTTAAGTATGTTAGCACGGAGGCACTGCTACCTCTTCTGATTGGCTCATCCTGGGCCAGAGGTGGGTCTGTCCTGGAGCTGGTTGGCGTTGACATTGGCTTTGCCAGACATGAGGGAAGCTTCTGGCATCTTCTCACAGATGCCTGATCATATAGCTCTCCCCATTACCAAAACCTGGCCATGGAAACCAAATACAGTTAGATAACATAAAGGTATCATAGTATTGGTAAATTAGCCTTTTCCTGAATCCATGTTTTTCAGGCTCTTGTCTAAATTACCTTTCAATTATCATTTTATGTCTCCTTAAGGAGGGGAATCATATTCTTACATGCAAGTAAAATTATCATTGTTTACAAGATTTTCAGACAGTTATCAATGTATGCATGAACATATATATGTGCGTATCTAGATATCTAGTTTGACATATACACATACATCAAAAATGTTATTTTCACCCAATCACAAAACCCCTATAGACATCTTCAGATCTTCATTGTAATTCCTCGGAACCCCAATTAAAATTCTGTTTTCCCTTGCTATCTTCAAAGCATCTGACAATCATTAAACTTACAGAGTTTTAAAACCGCTGCCTAGTATCATCTCTGGGCTTTGTTTTACCACTCATAGCCTGCAACCATCTGTCTCAGTCCATCTGTTGTCTTGTCTTCTAGTTAGTTTGGAAATTCTTTGGATGAGGATTGTCTTCTTGGCTCACATTTGGCAAAGATATCCTGGCCTCTAATAGACTTTTAAGAGTATTTTGGTAATACAAGTAATAGTAAGAATCAATTTAGCTGTCAGTCAAGAAAGTATATTGCAACACAGTTCAACCAAATATAAGGCACAAAAACATTTACAGCATCTGAAAGATGTCTTAAGGCAACTTTTAATGTCTTACATTCAATCCGTTTCTGTAACAGTAACTTTCAACTGTCCATGCATAAACAGTAAATATTCTTACAACTGACTGAGCTGAAGTTGTAATTTAGGTAGTGGGACAATGCAACTTAAATCCGTAAGTTTTCTGAGATTTTATGGGTTTATTTTCTTCTTTAATATTAGAGCTATTAGTTGTTAACAAAATAGAGTAATGCATCCATACACAATTTAAGTCCGGTCAGATGTAGCTCCATTACCATTTCCTCCAGAGAGAAACTGTTAGATTTCACTTTAATTCCAAGACTACTATGAAAAATCACCTTAATTATAGAATTCTTGGCATGGCATTTATGTTGTCATTCAGCTTGATTGATTCATATTGTTGAGTTGTCAGTCTAAAAATGTATTAAATTTATTTTCTACATGTATTTTCATTAACTATTTTCCTGTTATGCAACTGTAATATTAAATGTGCCTTTCAAAAAACTTCTTAAAAATCCCTACTCATTTTTGATTATGGATTTTTGAGCTTGACTTTCATTGAGAACCTCTCCATTGTAAAACATTGAACTTAAGGATATTGCTGCAGATTTAGTCTTGGGTTTGGCCTCACAGTCAGTAAGGCTAAATGAAAATTATAAGGAAATAAATAGTATGTATTATCGTAATGGCATGAATTCATATGTTCTAGCTTATTAGAAAATGTGAAACTTTCTTTGGTACATTTCCCTTGGCCCTACAATACCATTATTTTAGAGGAGTTTTACACAGATCTGCATATAAAAGTAGCAGCAGTCAAGATCTATAATAGTTGATGAATAGTTGATGATATTACAATTATCTTTGCTGTTACCATATAATTCCAAAAAATTCATATGTACATTTTAGTTTTCTCTCTTGCCAGAAATATTCATATGTAAAATCAGGCAAAAAAAATTCTGTAGACATTAGTGTTGGAAAGAAATTAAAAAGAACGGTATACTACTTACCTGATATGTAAGTCTATAAATATAAAAATATATTTTCAGTAGTTGATATGTTGAAATAATACAGCCAAACCAAAATTTATAGTGGTTAAGTAATGGATGTAGGCCAGGCCATTCTTTCTGAAAATTTCCAGCCCTTCCAAAAGTTGTGGGAAATCTGCAACCTGTAATAATGTGTTGTTGATAAAATACTTTCTCTGTCATGGGCTGAACATTTGACTTACTGCCTTATGCTCTGTCAGAAATTGATGTAAGGATGAAGAAAGCTGTGAATACCAGAAAACAGAATTTACTCATGCACTATTTCAAATAAACAGATGAGTTTGTGATTAGCTCACCTCTAAATTCTCTGTGGTAAGAGAGGGGAAGTCAAAGACCAAAGGAATAAAATCTTTGGCAAAATGACGAAATTCTAGCCATAGTTGAGTGTAGAAGTATACAAACATTATGAATCAGTGTCACTGTATTGACTTTGTTATCTTTTAATTCACAGTAGTGTATCTTATTTTTTCTTTCTCTGTTCCTTGGTTTGATTAATGCCACATCAAAACACTTTGGTAGACTGTAAAAAATATTTACAGACTTCAGAGTTCCAACAATATTACTGCAATTATCATAGAAGTGATGTACAGCATTAAAAAGCTATTCTTATTTAAGAATTTTTTAGTGCAGTTGGAAATCACCATCAAGTAACTACATTCCGGATCCAATGGAAGCAGAGAATCCACTTCATTGTGCAGGACAGTTAATTTATCTTCTTTACTCTGCAATCCTGCTTGTCATATAAAACTGTGAGGGCAAAGCTGTAGCTCAGTAACATAAGGCTTATTAAAAATAAAATACATTTCAAACCCACTTCTAAAGTGGTAAAATACAAATTAATTAGGATGCTGCCAAATGAATTATGCTGCTTATGCCTTATAAGTGCTCCACAAGTTTATGTAGACTGAGTTTTAGGTGCCCAGCTGAAGTAAATATGCAGTTTATTTGCATAGAAACAGTCCAACTAGCATAGGATAGACAATGCAAAGAAGCCCCCTGTTTCTTTTCCAAATCAATATTTTATAAGATAATTTCCTTTGCCATACTAATATATTTTGTGGAATAGAAAACTTCTTAAAGGAAGTCTCAGTCTCATATTTATTCTTCTACTTATATATTCCCAATACATTTAGAGGTATAGACAAGTATGCATACAAGCTTTTGATTTTTTTTTTCCTTTTGATAATAGAATGTTGTCAGTTATAATTGAGAGATATATGTTGGTCTTTAACCTGTCATCTAAATACTCTTTTGTTAAATTTATTTTAACTTCTTTTTTGTGATTAAATACATTATTTAATTTTATCCATGATTTAAGAGCAAGTATCCTTTCTCTTAATGGATGAGGATTAAAAAAAAGAAATTAAATCTTTCTAGAATCACTGCCCTATATTCTGGAACGTAAGAGTGGTTACACTGCAAAACCTAGCCAAAATGGTCTTTCATTTTAAACAAAATTTCTAAATCGAGTTAATTGGTTACCAAAGTGTGTTAATGAGTGACAAATAAAGAGCAGAAGCATTTTACATAAGAACATACAGAGGAGTGATGGAATGAGGAGTTACAGATCTGGTAGCTTAAAATGTTGATCTCCAGACCCTTGATGTTAGATGAAGAACTCTCCTTTGACTCAGAAACATAATTGGAAAATGCTTAAAACAAAAGTTTCTGAGAGGTTTGACTACTCTGTTCTCCATTTCAGAAGAACCAGGAGATACAGAGGCATGATAGTTACTTATTTTGAACTTGCCACTTCTACAAGAGTGCAAAGACACCTAAAAATTGATTTTCACATTATAGATAAATATTTTCTCTCTTAGTTCATCTAATACATGATTAGTTTATGGTATTTTTAGAAAGCAGAGGTTGTTAACTTGTGAATAGTATTTAACGGGTCTCTTTTTTTCCTCAAAAAGAAAAATTGTTTAGAGTTTAATTTCAGTATTCTTTCCTTTCCAAATCATATAAGCTGGCACTTTATCATGGTAAAGCAGAAACATCCTAGAAGAGCTTTTACAAATATAGTCTACCTCTTTGGTGTTACCATGCAAGTACAGAACCCTGGAGGTGAATAGAGGCACAATGTTTCCCAGAGACATTCCTCTTGCCTCATCCACTGTGAACTCAGCTGTTTATCCTGGTACAATATGAGGGCTCCATGCATTCAGGCCACTGAAAAATTTAATGGATAGGGTTACAAACCAAGGCACACCCTCGGATTGTATGTTTATGGCACATTTGTATTTCAGGTTTCCCATGTAATTGTGAAATTACTTCTGATCCACTTACATAGGAATAACAGGACTTTTAAATAAGAAGGAACTAATTATTTCTGCTGGGCATAGTATATAGAAAATTTTTCATTCACTTCCTTGGCTGCTAAGAGCCCAAATGTAGATCGCAGGGTTTTTTTTTTTTTTTTAGGAAATCAGACGTCTCTTCTCTTTTTCCAGTCACTTGTAATTAACAGGTAAAATTATTAACTTTATTTCCAAGTCTCCCAGCATCCCCAGCTAATAACATGGCTAAAAAACTAAATGTTGTAATTGGTAGATCTTAATTTTCCCAGACCACTTGATTTTCCTTTAAGCAACCATCATGTGATCAGAATCTCTTTGCATCAAACTCTTTTTATCAAGTCTAAAAGTCATAAAATAATTTATGTTCTAATCTCTGCTTTTTTTGTTTGGGTCAACTATTAATTTATTCTACTAGCTACAGCAGTCCTAATTAATCTGGAAGATTCTGTGGCTATTTAGAATGCAGGGTGAACTAAGCTTAACTCAAAAAAGAACTGTAACTATTTCCTCAAAGTGCAAAACTTGAATTTGGAAGTAAAATATTAGAATGCATGAAGAACTGAAATGAAAGTTCCTACTAAAATATGAATGCTGGTTATGATGTGCTGTGACTACACTAATGTAAAGAAGACCTGCAAAAATTGAATGTTTTAAATTATCAAATAAAGGTCTTAGGGGAGCTCGAAATCTATTGAGGAAGATGCTGAGAAGTTCTGGACAGGCAACAAAGCGATGTAGATAGAAGATTGGGCCTTAAATTGATATAATGGAAATACAAAACCCATTTATTATTAAAAATGGAGATCACAAAAAAATAGACCAGGTGAAGAGAGTTGTGTTGCAGGAAGTTTTTATCCATTTCATTAGATACCTGTTGCTAGGTGTAAATTGTTTCTCTTGCTGTTTAAATACTCACCATAATGTTTCCTTCCAGTTACTGACTGCTTCCTTCATGAACTTTATTTTGCTTTCCTAAGAAAGCAAGTCTATTTGATTAACCCAGCATACAAGTAATATTTTATTTTAATTCTGATAAAGAAATAGAAAAGCTATAACAATTTTAAAATACTTCAGATATTAGGAAAGTATTCTGCCAAGGGTCTTTGGAGAGTGGAATTAAAAAGAGATTAATATTCTATTAAATTTTCACTTATTTATAGGTAGCAAATAATTTTATAAGTTACAGCTCAAATGTCATAGATGTTCTGTTTTGGTCTATTTAGGGTAAAGAAAATATAAATCCCCAGAAACTTTTGAAATTTTAAAGAGGAATTAGTTGCTCTAATAGCATGAAGTGTCTAGGAGTATTTTGCATGCAGGTAGTACAAGGCTTCATCTCATATTGCTGTCTGAGAGAACATATAAATTTGATTCTATGTTTAAGTTAAACTTCTTCATCAGTTATTGGGCTTGACTGTACGGGCAATGAAGTCATAGGTAAAGTCATTACCTTAAAAAAGCACTTCTTTTGTTAATTTCTTTCGGCTGTATTAGTTGAGCTCCTGCCAAGGTGCTGACATAGATCCTGACTGAACAAGAGTTTAAGTCTTTGCTTAAGTCTAAGCACATTATTTTATCTAATTAAAATTCTAGATGGATGTGGCAGACTTCCAGCCCTCAGTCTTGATACAGTTGAAACTCACAATTGCATCAGAAGGAATTATGCTTTCAGTAAAAAAATATCAATCCTGAGGGATGGAGGTTGGATGTTATCTTACAAAGGAAAAGAAAGCTTTGTCCACACCATAAAAATATTTTTACTCCTGCAAAAAAGCCTTTCTTTGCTATGAGAAAGTCCAATAATGCATTCTGAAATCCCGTCCATATTGGACTCAGCCATGATTTGATGAGTATGGTGAAAATAGCATATAATTCCTTTTGTAATAAGAGTTTGTTACAGACAGATACATACTACAGAATACATAACCCCAAAGTTTCATGAAGGTAATATAAATGGATGCCTATCATTCTTTCTCACATAAATACTTCCAAAGATCAAAGACAAATTTCTCAGAAGTATTTCGGTTTCTTAATGATTTCCTTGCATAATTTTCACTTTTCTTTTGTAGAATATAGATACTATTTTCATGATGAATTCTGTTGAATTTATAGTCGACTGAGAGATATTATGCATATTCTGTTCTTTTATAATCAGCAATAAAAGTGGAAAAATTATTTTTAGGTGACTTACTATTTAGGTTATCCCTACATGCTAGATCAGCTGTCCTTAGCACATCTGAAAGGACACTGTGTCATTAAAATGTGCTGAATAGCAAAGCAGATTTCAAGACTTAGTTCTATTCTGCTCCAATACTTGCATCCATGTAAGCCTGAATAATACACCTGCATATTCTTCCCTTCCTGTAAAAGATAAGAGGCAACATTATTAACAAGAGTTGAGATATGATATTGTTCTACAAAATACTACATAAGGAGAATTCTCTGTTTCGAATTTAAGCACTCCAAAGTATTGTATAAGCAAAACTGTAAATAAGAGTTGAGATGGTAGCCAGCACTGCTGTATAGATCTGCCCTAAATTCCTACGAGTATGCCACAACCAGGTAAGTGCGTTTTATTCTGCTATAAGAATTATGAAAACAGGCTTTTGGTCAATACATAGTAAAGTAGCTATGTCATCTAGCAGACACTTCTAATGAAGTTTTGCTTAGTGCTAGGCAGAAAATAGAATTCCTTGCAATAAATATCTTACAGCTTTCTCTCTCTCTGTCCTTTTAATGACATTCACCTAATAAAGATAGTATCACGTATCGGTAGCTGTTTGGTAAAATAAATATACCAGAAAGTATTTACTGTCGAAAGTAAAAGTGTGATATAAACTTCAATGAACTAATGGGACCTGTTTAGAAGGCTGGATCAGCTTTACAGCTCTAAGAAAATATTGTCTAATCTGGAATAGTAGAATTTTGGATCCTGAAAGTTGGATGACCGACATCTCCTAAATTTAATTTAGTTTTTATAGGTTTTCTCAAGATTCAATGTGATTTTAAGATTAACAATTTCAAGTCTGCATGGCCATAGATAAAATATTGTTCTTTAATGTTTGATATAGGAATATTTTTCTTGTCAGCAGAAAATGTATTATCATGTTGCAAAATAAATAAATGACTAATATGTTCAAATTAGTCTTTGTACAAATAATACTGTTTTATGACAAGTCAGATTATTTACTCTATTTCTACATCCTTTTTTTTTCTTTTTTTAATGAGATTATCTAACACTGACTAAGCTGCTTAATTTACAAATTATTATTGGAATTTAGAGGTGGGCTTTCTTAAATGGTTGTAATTTTAATGTTTCATATTTCAGATCTTATTTTTCTTTTAAGCTTTCTAATTTGAATTATTTGAAAAGTGCTATTGATGCCTAGTATCAAATTTAAGCCTACCTAATCAAGCATAGACGTATAGACTTATAATCTTAACTAGGAGATAAAATAAGAACACTTACCAGCTAAAATTTTTTTAAAAGGAATTTGTAATGAAATAATGGCCAAACATTTAAAGTCACTCTCTGGAACTGGAAAGGAATGGAGAATCCCATACGGTGGTACCAATCTATAAATAAGCAATTAAATTTATTGGCTATATCTGAAGAGCTTACATGTTCACTCATGTGAATACTTGCTACACAGTCTGGCCTTGAATGAGTACCTCAGAATAAAGAATCCAGTAACGTAAAGCAGAATTGATGTGCAAGCTAAAAAGAGCTAAACCTTGAATGAATTTCAGGGACTCTTTTTTGCCCTAACAGTGCTTGTTTCATATGAGTTATGCATCTAGGAAAAAAAAAGCAAATGTTTTTGGTGATGAAGATTATCATGGAGAGAAAACTTTTCTTTTATAAAGTATTATTTTTAACAGTTATTTTGAAATCCACCTCCTTCTTGTCCCATGCAATCTTTGACCTTGTCAGTTTTAATAGGCTTAAACTTTTATTCAGCTGTCATAGTCTTGCTCTCATTTTCCTTACTAAAAAAGTTACCATCTGTCTGAACCAGCAATATTTTCATTGTTAAGGCATCTTCTCCCACAACATATGTCTTCAATTTCTAATGTGAATCAGAATACTTGAAGAATTTTGTCACTGATCATGCCACCAATCTGATTGAATAAGCCTTGACATTTTGCCAATTAAACTGTGCACTTTAAAGAAAAGTATAAATAGGACTTGCTTTATTGCAAGTTTCAGTATGGCTTACTAGGATAATGAAGCATAGTTTCCTATATTTTTGAGGAGATTCATGCAATAACAGGAATTTTGGCTTTGAGGTCTACTTAATAAATTACTTTTGTAGTAGTTTACTTAACTAGAAGAATTTTTAAAAATTAGATACTTTTAAAAATTACTTTTTCTAACATCTAAATTTTCAAGTGAATTAACCTAATAAAACATGCATTTCCATAATTCTGGAAGCGTGACATAATATAAAAAAGATGTTCAGGCCTTGGAATCTATGACAAATTGTATCGTTGTCTACTGTTTGCTCTCCAATGCCTGGTTCAAAAGTATTTGTGGTCTTTTATATTATCTATTCACAGATGCATTAATTTGATGTCTTTTTCTCAGTAACAGAATTTTCAAAATGCATTTTACCATTAGAAAACAAAAACTTCTAAGGATGTGAAAGGAAGTGTAAGACAATAAAAAATCCAACTGTCAATGGAAAAAGTCTTTAATGTGATTTCCTTTAGAGAGTATACTACCAGGAAAACTGGTTTCAGCTGGTAGAAATAAGGAGCACTTGGAGATTTCAGTATTACTTCCTATAAACAGCATATCCTGCACTGCCTTTTTTTATAGACTTCTGAACAGTTTAGTCCTGCAAGATGCTGAATGCCTTGCCTCATCCATATTCAAAGGTTTCCAATAAGGTTAGTTGAACTTTTTTCAGCAGCACTATTCTGCTGTGTAAAATTATGTTTTGACCACACAGATTTCTTCCTGAGAAAAAGTCTTCTTTTCAGAATATTTCTTTGGGACTTTTGGTTCTTAAAATCTAGATGGTCCAACCTTGATAAATCCCAAATGTCAAAAAAAGGTAAAATATGATTGCTTAATAACTCTTTTTAGTTACCATATATAGATACGTCATATGTAGCTATACAGGAATGATTTATGTGTGACATTACATATAAATGCAATATCACATGTAAATATCACATTGTCTGGATATGCATGTAACAAAATGCCAGCTTCAATAGGCTCACCTCAGCATACGAGAAGAAATACAAAAATACCTTAGCCACACTAAAACCTGAATTTCTGAGTGTGAAGTAGTAATTGCTAGCAAAGACTAATGTAATTTTCTCAGTTCAGGGAAAGAACTATTGCTCTAGACAGCTGATAATTTCTCTGCAAGGCCTTCCACCAGCCAAACAGGAAACCTGGCACAACTGACTTGAAGAAGCTATTTTTCTTCTTTAAAACATAACTTTGTTTTCCTTCCAGTTTTTAAGCTGCTTTGGACAGCTCTGTTACTTATTCTCTGTATTTCAAGAAGGAATATGTGGAGCCATTTTTTGCATTAAAGAAGAGAGTTATTTGCCTTCAAAAATGGCAAACGCCTTTGACTGTGCAGAAAAGTTCCGATGTACGCTATGTGGGAACGAGCCTATATCTTGCAAATTGTGTGAATGTACATATTTGTAGTGGGGAATCTTTGAGAAGGGCCAAGGAAAAAGAACACAAAGTTATCTAATATCATTTGCAACAAGAAATGCAGTTGCGTTACTGACTTATGCCTCCTTCCACAAGATAGAGCAGCAGACCTGACCTACCTATTACACAAAACCTCAGTTTGTCCCTAAGCTGTAATTTTCTTACATTACTAAAAGGCTTGTCCAATGCCCCAGTCATACATGTGCCATAGCATCTAATAATAACAGAAGGATGATTGCAGTTCTTCTGCATACAAAGATAATGATTTTCAACAAACAGGTAAAACTGAAAAGGAAAATGAAAGAAAATACAAATATATAGAGAAAAAGAAGTCATCACTTTCATCACATAATTCATTTCCATTTGACAGGGAGAGATTAGCCTTTGATTTCTGTAGCTGGGACACAAAATATTGGTATTTCAGGAGAAAACAAAAGCTTGTGTCCATGACCAGTGTAATTTGTTAAAGCCTTACATTTTCAAAATCTGAATCTCATCTATTTTAAGATTGGACTGATTTTAGGCGAACTGTCAGGTAAGGGCACATGATTTCACAGAACATTTTTAAAACTGAACAGCAGTTTATGCAAGGAAACCTTTATTTCTCATGCCAGAGTTTACCCAAACCGAGATTATCACCAGTCTTTATTATGTTCTTTTTTGCCATTTAAGACATATTAAAAAAGAAAATAAAGGACAGCAGACAAGGTAAGGTACTTTATCCCATGGTGAGAATAACAAACAAGATGAGACTTATGTAGAAGGAAATTTGCATTCCAGTCAGTGTTCATGTGTATAATCAAGTACTGTGTGTAGTTAAATGAGTCTGTTGTCTTGCTATAATGAGTATCTACATCCATCCTAACAGTTAATGAGGAATAAATGACTTATTATCAATGAATGGCAGTATCTAAATAGCCTTGCAACAAAACCAGAATATTAATATGTGTAGCTAAAATAGATCTTAAATGATAACGAACTTACTCAGACTATTAATTATTTTAAAAGCCTCTAGTAAGGTTTACTGCTTCTGGAAGGAATCAGAGCTCCCCTGGTTCAAGTGCAGAGAGAGTTAACAAATGACCCTTTAAAATTGTATCTTAGAACTGAATGGAAAAGGGCTTTCATGAAATACCCAGGCTGCCATAAAAAAAATCAGACCAAAGAGCTCTCTAGTTCAGCATTTTATTCCCACCAGAAATCAGGCCTACTCACTTCAGTGGAAACAGCAAGAATTGTCTCTATAGCTGATGGTGCATTAACTGACTCACTTCCTAATCATCAGCAGAGGGTGAGCCTGTGCCCTGAGGCATAAAAGCAGTGCCTTTTGCTATCTTTTTTTTCCTTTAAAAACAAAGAAAATGCAGATTTTCTAGTACAATGGAAAGATCTCCTTGCCACATGAATGTCAAAGTAATTTCTCTAAGACCCTGGTCTCAGCGATCCCATGTTCAGACCACAAAACCACAATTACAGCAGAAATTTGTCTTGTTTGTTTTCCAGGCAGTGAGTAGAGAAAGTGACCTCTTATCTACATAGACTAACAAATTCTGGATGAAGAATTAGTTGTGGATATCTTTTAATTCTTCTTAACTTTAGCCAAGCTCTCAGCTCGTATTTGCATCTAGGATGTTATTCCCGGAGCTTTTTTTGGTTCAGGAAAATTAAGTATCTGAGAAAGCCTTAAGCAAAACAGTAGAATACTAAGGTTTTCATTACACCACCTGATACCACGAAGTTCATCTAAAAGTGCTTGGATTTCATAATCTCCAGGATACAGATCTAGACATTTCTATTTTCAGACTCATCCACTAATCTTAAGAAATTATTATTGGTTTAGGAGAAAATAAAATGTGGTGAGAATCATTATTATAGTTATTTTTAATGGAATTTCCCTTTTCTCTTAGATATCTTGCAAGCAATATATATTTAAACTGTGTCTCTGGAAGAAAAGAAACTCCACTCTTGTAGCTCTAAGTGAAATTTTTTGGAACAGAAAAAAAAGATTAAACATCACTATAAATTCATATGTGTACACAGGTAAACAAATCTAATGTAAATTGTTATGTAATAAACTCTTTGCTGATCTAAACACACAGTAATATATATTTATGCAGGCAATTAATGAATGCTACTTGAAAGACTGACTTGAAAGAACCTATATTTGAATTTCAGATAATGAGTGTTTCCTAACTAGATAGTTGCCATGAGAGACTTTCAATTTCTAGAATAAATTTTTGTTATACTTCTTGTTCCTGATTCAGAGAAATTCTCAAACAAAAGTAAACTTAGAAAAAGTATGTATAGAAAATAATTAGAAATATGTTGTTTCCCTCTGTATTTTTTCATGCTTTCATTTCAATTGAAATTCAATATTCTTAAACTATGATTTTTTAAGATAGGTCTGCTCACAGATATTATACAAACAAATCAGCAAGAATGACCAGAAGTCTAAACTAGGATCATCTAAATCTGTGGACATTAACTACAGTTTTAGCTCAACTCTGTTCAGTTTGGTGTCTGTTAGAGGAAAAATGTATCACTGTTTCTGATTTTCTATAAGCCATTGAAAGAGAGAAAATGCAGCCTTCCAGTACCTAAAGGGGGCCTACAATGAAAACTGGAGAGGGATTTTTTACAATAGAGCGTATAATGATAGGACAAGGGGTTATGGCTTTAAACTGAAAGAGGGTAGACTTAGATTAGATTTTAGAAAGAAATTCTTCACTGTGAGGTGTTGAGGCACTGGAACAGGCTGTCCAGAAAAGTTGTGGATGCCCCATCCCTGGAAGTGCTCAAGGCCTGGTTGGACGGCGCTTTGAGCAGCTTGGTCTAGTGACAGGTCTCCCTGTCATGGCTGGAATTAGATGATCTTTATGGCCCCTTCCAGCCCAAAACGTTCTGTGATTCTGTAATTCTGTGACACATTTTGGTAGCCAGTATCCTCCTTAACTGAGCTAAAACAAACTGGTATTTCTACTTCAAAGTACATGATGACCTAAATACAATTAACAAATCAGTAAGGTGTATTAAAAGACATCTAGACATCTGATGTCAAGATATTTGAGTAGTTTCTGTTACACCCAAAATCTCCTTATCAGTTTAAAGGAAATACCAGATATGTAAAGCCAGTAATTTATTAATGTAATTGAAATATTAACTGTCTAATTGAAGACTTATTAATACAAAGAAAGATTATAAGAAAGATTAAATAAAAATTGACTGCTTCAGGACACTCAGACATCAGATCTTTTCTAGGAAACTTCATCAACTTATGCTTCATTCTTTCTTGCTCACCCATTTTTAAAGTTAGAAATTAAACCTGAATTACAGAAACAATTGACAAACAATTCAAGTTTATGCAATAAATCAGTCAAATACTAAGAAAGTTCTAATTCAGAAGATATAGCCAGTTCAGTAAGAAAGCCATTTCCTTGGCTATGTCACTGCAATGCAGGTATCATGCAAGGTTTTATTTTAAATAACAAGGATTAAAGCATTTGTTGCAACAGAAAATGAGAATCCATTTTCAGGAGGAGATTGTACATTCCCAAGACCTAAAGATTTTCTGAGAGGAAAGATTGAGCTGTTAAGGAAGTTTTCTGCACTCAAGAAAATTTCACCTTAAATATATCATCTCTATATAAATGTGAGCACTTAATCAAAGTAAAAGCATTATTCTTTTCAACAAAGGATTTGGATTGATCTCTGGAGAGCGTGTGGGAACAAAGAGAACAGGTGAACAGAAATAGTTGAAATCCCAAATCTCATCCTAAATAAAAGCATTATAAGATACCATCAAAAACATGCAGTAAAACATTTGAAATCACAAAGTCAAAGTTTATTTCGTTACATGCACCAGACACTGAATGTTTTCTGAAAATGATACGCTACTCTTTCAGGAATAACATGATAAAATTGCTTCAAACATACCAAAAAGGCTTCTCTTTTGACCTGTGCAAACAAAACTACAAGAATTTTCAAGATACAAGAAGCAGTGGAAGATGAGTTTGATTTATACCAAGAAGCAAATTTAAAAAAAGGGTAGATACTAGAATAAGGAGAGTAGCCCCTAATGTAAGAAGCATTTGTTATGCTGTAGTGAATCAGATTCCGATTTTAGAATGTATTGTTTTAATGTTAAGGGTAAACAAACCAAAAATGTTTGATATCAAAGCTTTCCAAATTTCCCACATCATAAATTTTCTTTACACCTGGTGTTTATGAGACTGTAAAGGTGTCTTATCATGCAAGCAACAGAAAATATCATGGCCAAAAAAACTGCAGGCGCAACAATACTGTGACTGCAACCTGAAAGCAATTTTCAAGGGGAGTGAGTGTTAAAGAGTATTATATAAAATAGTGTTTTAAGAGTAAATATGTGTTTTTATGTTCATTTAAGTCAGAAAAATATTATGCAGTTGGTTTCGGTATGTAAAGTGTTCAAGAGTATCTCTCCATTTGTTAGTTGTAGGTAAAATATTAAGGTAGATTTTACCGGATAAAGTCACCTTGATATTGCTGAAATATTAGGGAAAAAATGCTTGGCACAATAATAGCTTTGCTTATTCGTTTCTTTGCTATGTAAGATTAATAAACTTATTCTATTTATGACTTACAGTAGCATGAGAGAATCTAACTGTTTTTCTTAAGTAAAGAAATAGATCTCTTTTTTTTGTTATTTTTATGATGAAATCAATTTTAAAGTTTCATTTTAGTATCTGGTTGTCAGTTACAATCCATTCATTTATATTTTATTATAAAAAGGTTTTCCTTGGTACACTCTATTTCATAGCTTTTTCAAAGAAATCACATGAAAAGTGTGAATGCATTCAATGAGCCATACTTGCCCACATAAAGTTAAATATACTTTTTACCTCCGTTGCATATTTATTTTATGCAGTATGTCACTTGTTTCGCAGACAGTTGGAAGCTTGAGTGTTGCTTTTCATATTAAGTCACAGATTAAAATTATTATCTGGTAGCTAGAACTATTCTGTTGTGATTGAAACCATCCCCAAGTCCTTTAATTTTGCATGTTGCTACTGTGGAAAGTAGTCTTCAGGTATACTGTGTAAATACAGACCAATGGGTTTGGCATCAATACAGTTATTCATACCTTCTGTAGCAAACCAGAGCCCATCATTAATTAATTTATGTTTCATAGGGCACATTCATTTTCTAAGTTATTGCAGAGCCGTGTGCTATCATGATTGTCAATTGACAGCTTACTTGTACAAAACTCTGAAATCATGAAGATATTTGATGAGCGAGATTCTTGGTGAGCTGGTATATATTTGTTCACAGAAGTGCAGTGAGTTCTATGTTTTATAGGCAGGTGGATGGTCAAATCCTCTCTACCATACTGTGGGCAAAAATAGTTCACAATATGTAGCATAAGCTTTACTGAATTATACTATGTAATTTTGAGTCTCTCATAGGAACCTTAGAGAAGACATTGACTTTGCTGAAAGCGAAGGAAATATGAGGGACAGATTATCAATGGGAACAGAGAAAACTTAAAAAAAAAAAAAACTTTTGAAAAACTTTAAAAGGTTTCATTTTTTAAAGGAGGACAATGGGAGCTATACTTCTAAGGGTACATATTTTAGATTACTTCATTGGAGTAGAATATTAAACTAATGATTGTCAGTGAAGAAAACTTTGGGGAAAGTGAACTGCTTTCAAAAACTGGATTTACATGAATTTGAAAAATATGCTCCCATGTTAAAATTGTTGGACTCTGACCAATGACAAAAACCCATCTGAAATAAAATAAGTAGACTGCTTCCGAAATCCAAAAGAAAAAAAAATATTAGCAGTGTGCATGGAATCAGGATTCTGCAGCTGTCTTCTTTACCACTGTTCCTTGTGACTAGGGCACAAAAATTGAGATTGAAATTTGATTCTGGCAAACTGGAAAATTATGAAAATCTGATGTATAACCAGGTATTCCAGAATCTATTGTTTCTGACCTATGATTTTTCAAGAGAAACCTAACTTTCAGCAAAATTAACCAAAAACTCAGCATTCAGCACCAAACAGCTGATCAATCTCAGATAAAAGATCAATTCTGCTTCATTTTTTAATATGTGTAAATATAGTCTTGAACTCTTTCTTTGAAGTGAACAAAAAAGTAGTTCATTTGGAATGAAATATTTTGATTTTCAAATTTTCTTCTTTTCAGGAAAGTTTGACACAATGTCAGTGTATCAGTTGTATTTTTTTATAAATAACTATTCAAACGTCTTCCAACTGCACTATATTTTTTATTTAAACTAAGGCAGTTCATCACAACCTCTTGAGGCAAGTCTATGTCTATAAAACCATAGCATATAAGTCAGGAAAGCATGTCCAAATGGGGTTTTTAGATCTGTTTCTGAATTTTAAAAAAGTGTTAAATGCACTTCTGATAAGACCTTGAGTCAGCCAGGGCTTCTAAGTAAGTCTAACATTGCTTAAAGCAAATATAAGAGAAGCCACATGAAAAGCTTACACACTCTAAAGGTAAGCTTAAATAAAAGACAGAATCAAAAACTGTTTTTTTTTTTTGTTTTTTTTTTTTTTTTTTTTTTTTTGAATAGTGGAACAGACCTGCTAGGGTGCATGATAAAAATGCATGTGAAAAAAAAAGCTCCCAGTGCTTTCTGTCCTTAAAGGACTCTCTCCCTCTCTCCTCCAGCCTGGCTCTTGGTTTAGAACTTGCTGCCTGTGACAAATATCTTTCTCACTAACACCCTGGAGTCCTGCCTACATGTCTGCTTGCTTGTCACCAGAAGGATCATAGAAATTTTTGCTGCTTGTTTGGGTTTCTTTCTTTTTTAGTGCCCCCCATGCTACTTATCCAGCAGGAGCTACTCAACAACAGACACTATGAACCATATAGTGGCACCATATATATTAAAAAAAAAAAAATTGCAATGGATTTTTTTTTTAGAATTGATTATACCAAAAATTAAATCTAATGTTGTCTACACTATAAAAGGAAGAAAATAAGTGATGGTTAAAGTAGTCATAGATGTTCAACTTCATCAGCCTCACATATCTTCCATGACAGAATAATCTGAGTGTGTAGTTAAGCTTGATTTGATAACTGCCTATTTACAGCTCTTTACCCATGAGACCATTACATCTATCTTCTACATAAAATGAGCTGGTTCTTTGAATTGGCAAACACATATATTACCAAATCTTCTGCTCTGTTACTACATAGAAATATGGAAAATACTGATATCAAATTCCACCAGTTGTGGGGGCCATTATAAATGTATAACATATCCTTTAGTCATTTGCAAGCATCACCTCTACAATTCTGTTGACTTTTTCATTAAAATACAAAACACATGAAAAACCCCAACCGCAAAATAAGCCACCATTAGAGTCAAGTTTGTTGTAAAAGTTAAGAATTTTTTATAAGTACATAAAAATTAAATAACTTAATATGTAAGACAGATGCAGGCATTACCATTAGAAGACCTGTAATAGTGGCTGCTGGAGTTGTTTCCTAAGAAATTACAATTATTTCTTACAAAAAATACATGAGTAATGACCTGGATGATTTTAGTCTATGCTGTAGATATTCACAAACTGGCCAGTAATGGGAATATCTAATCATTTGGGACTGAAAATTATGCCTAAATAGAGAATTGGAGTGAAGTTGGGGGAATGCATCTAATTAATCTGAAGGATATTTTAGAGGATGTTCCTCTTATGACTGTGCAATGAAGAGTGAATCTTCCTTCTTTCTGCTTCCACAGAAATGTTTAGTTCTCAAAACTTCAAGGAATATTCTGAAATATTTTACAATTTAATTTTTATCTATATAACTCAAAAAATTATTTGAAATTATGTTGAAGCTAGAAATATGTAATGGAGATGCACAAAATTTTTTGAGTCTCGGCCATACCTCCTAAATATACAAGGTGTCAGTATTGCTTATCTGCCTGGTTTAAATCTTAAAAAGGAGCATAAACTGTAAAGAAATATCAGACATGACATTTGTGCATAGAAGGTCAGTCAAAGTGCATCTGGTCACCAAGTCACATGACTTCTTTCTATGCTCTGCTGGATCAGATTTACAGATGGCAGAAGATATCTGTCTTCTCACATGCGGTAATCAAGCCCCTCTGTTCATAAAAGAATGATCTGAAGAAAAAAACTTTTTTTTTTTTCTAAACTGTTTACAGAAACAGTAAGTAGTTGATAAATATGCCATTACTAATAATGTATTTTGTTTATTAGATATAGTAGAACAGAATTAACAGTTGCATTATATAACTTTTTTTTTCCTTTAATCACTTAGGTGTAGTCAAGTGACTACGGTCATGTTATTGTAACCAAAGCAGATGAAAAGGATAAGCAATAATAGAAGTGTATACATACAAAGGAAATAAAACAAAACAAGAAAAAACAACATTGGTTAAATTTAAATTCATTAAAACTCTTATCCAGAAAGAGCTAAAGGAAAAGGATTTACAGTGTAAATCTGAACTTTCCTTCAGGGTTAGTGGAAAATTCATGTACATGTTGTAAGTGGGCCCAATTTCATTTATTTCAGCCCATTGTCTTTATAAAGTCCACTGAAGCTGTTCCTGTGAACACCATCTCATTATTTTATGTGTCAGCATGGATAATTTTGAGGTGCTTTACATGAAAGATGTTTTTTGGGAATAAATTGGTTTGACTTTTTCATGTAAGAGTAACAGAATATTTGCCTTTCAGCTGACTTCGGTTTTTCCCAATAGAATGTCATCACAGTGGGTTTTCAGTGTTCTGGTGAATATGCTGCAAAGAAAAAAAATTGTAAACAAAAAGTGTATATTTCTTCCATTGTGTTTCTTTTATAACAGCTGCTTTTTACTTTATTTCTACCCACTCTTTTCCAAATAGTGTTTATTCATGAAGTGTATATTTAATGTAAACCTGTTGCAAAGGAATTAATACATAATATTAGAGAGGCTTTTTAAGATGAATGGAATGTTAATTGAACTTGTATACAGTGCATGAATTCTTAATTTTTTTCAAATTTAACAGCTGTATATCAAACAATATTTGAAACTTACTGGTTTTGTCTCTCAAGATTCTATTGTGGTTTTGGGTTTTGAATTTTTTTTTGGAGGAAAGGGAAGTGCTTTATTTTGCAGAAGAACATGGATCTAATGGTTTTCAGCTATGCATTGTACTTTTGTACCTTCTAGCTAATCATTAATCCTTAAGCAGTGACCTGATAGTCACTGTTAAAAAAGTCACAAAGAATGTTAAAGAAAGCTAAGAAATATCTACTTCATCCACAGACATCATGGCTCCTGGACTAAACAGGCATTAGTGTTTGACAGTCTACAGTAACTCATATATATGAATGAAAAAGAGTGAAGGAGTCTGCCTGCATGATTCCTAACAGGCAATGTCATTAAAAGCCTGTGAGAAAATATTTATTTCTGTGATACTTCCTGATGTAAATATTATGAGGGAGGGAAAAGAACACTTATAAGCAATATCTGGGTATGAAAATCTGATTAGGGAAAGGTGTAGATGTGCCAAGGTGAGACAGACAAATTTGTCAAGTTAATGTCAGAAATAAAGGATTGTGCTAGTTTCTTCAGATATTTAAATGTGTCACCAACACCACAGCATTGACAAAATCTCCTTAGGCCAGTGACAGCTTTGCTTGCTCCCTGCTGCATGACATCTGCCCCTAAATTTTCAAGGCAGTACACAGAAATGTAGCTTTCTAACTCCCACTACAGTCAAAATAAATTGTTGCAGATCTGGAAACCGGTATTTTACAAAAAATTACCTAGACACTATTCCGTGTCTTTTGTAAATGCTATATATCAGAATTAAGAACAGATTGTTACTAAACCAGTAACTTTATCTGTGTGACACATTTTGTGTACTTTTATCTGTTACAAAATACAATTGAGAGAGCAGATATTATGCCTGCTTCAGTTGCATGTCCCGGCTGTGGCTCAAAGGATGAAATGCTTGCCTTGGACAATAATGAATGTTTCTGTTGAAAAATGACCTCCAGAATAGCAGTATAGTGTACACATCATTTCATATACCACAGAATTGTCACTACATATAGCTTTACTCTTTGGTGAGAAGGTATCCATCGATTTCTGATCTTTCTCAGCACCAAACAAAGCAATTCTCTGCAGCCTATTTCAGTGTCAACATTACTGGCTGCTGCAAGCTGAGGATGGGAAAGAATACACATACCTGCATACACTTCTTATACCTCTGACTTAATGATACACCAATACAGAAACAGACAGGAAAGAAAAGATTTGCAAGCGACTACAAACCACTTCGGAAGAACAGGAGTATCCTGAAGTTGGCATGTACATGTCAGCCTTTTTCTGGCTGGATAGCTGAAACTAGTCCTGAGATAGGTTCAGTAGTGTTTAATTGCCTAAGCACAAGACAGTTCTATATCCATTTCCTTAACTCCAGACACTTACCTGAGCTCTCCAGGAGATGAGTCTTACTGCACAAGGATCTATCACTTCTTGTTCAGGAAAGAACCATATCCAGATCATGACTTGGGACAGCTCAGCCTCCAGGTGCTGCTATTTATTTCCATTATGATAGATTCAATTACCTGACTATTGTAAACTTACTTGCTTCAGCAAGGTGGAATTAAACAGGGCACATCTTTAGACATCTGAAAATAATTGAAAAGCCAGTCTTCCTAACCTGGGCTACAGTCACCTTCCATAAGTCATTGGTACATACTTATATCTGCAATAAAATTAATGGACTTTGAATGCCACAGATGGTCATTGCTATCAAACTCTGCATTTTAAAAAATGACTGGATGTATAAAGCAAGAGCAAGGCTTAGCTACTCTTAATATAATCATCTTTGGGAAGCCTTTTGCAGCATACAAAGTGTTTTTTGTCAAATGGAAATGTAATATCCTTTATTTTCCCTTTTTCTTCTTCTGTCCAGCCTCTTTTCTCCAGGGTGATTTGGTTCTCCCATTAAGGTTTTTCCAAATAACACCGCCACATTTGTATTTACCTTTGAAAAAAGAAGAGAAGGAAGATGAAGTGAAGGGGATGATGAACTTTCAACTAATTTGATTTTCATTCCAAAAGTTCATAGTTCTGATTGTAAGCAAACAGTGTAGTTTAAGATTAAGTTACTTTTCTGCCACTTTGTGTTATGTTGTTCTGGTCTGATGTAACATGATGTGATCAAAATAAACATGAATTAATCAGACATCTACATTTGCCTTGTTTAATCTGACAGAGCTACTCTAATGTCATATTAAGAGAAAAGCTACCGAGACACGAAAAATTTAAGCCACTTGATAGATTTTTTAAAATTCTGGGACATTATTTTAAAGTTTTATAAACTGAGTTAAAAATATTATTTTATCAAGTCAAGGCTGTTTCTTGTTCATGCCTGTGCATATTTTCTCAGGAAAAGTAATGAGGAAATGGATTAATTGCATTCACTGTCACATAAATTTTGGAATCAGAAGAGGATTAGCAGCAACATTTTCTGCTCTTAATATTCTACACTTGAAAGAAATAAAAGCAGGAGTCATATACTAAAAGAAAGACATTTGGTTCTTTTGCAATTAATACTTTAAAACAATAACTACATATTCATTCTTCCAAGAAGTGTTCACATTAAATCACATAGTAAAGCAAGGATATGTAGTGGAAGTTTTAATACTATAAAAATGATGTGATTACTGAGAGAACCTGAGAATTATGTTTGTCCACTGAAATGCAGATCTATCAACCTAATTGCATTTGTGCCATCTTTTACATTTCATTCATCAGTAAGAATGTATGCATTGGACATATTGTTCTTGCATGCTTTACACAGAGAAGAAAGCAGGAAACTCTCTGGCAGAGTGAAAGGGACACAAATCTCAGTCCAGAGTCATTGCTTCCGCTCAAAATAATATGTTGTGCTTTAACTAACAGAGCACGAGCTCATACTGCTTTTCCATGCATTGCACTTACCAAGATCATGGAGTCTTGCCTATTGCAACTCAAATTAATACATTTGTTTGAAGATAAGATACTATACTGATCTTGTGCCTTTTCTTTTCTTGAAACACTCCATGAAATATATATATATATATATGCATACGCATATATATATACACAACCATAAATAAACATTCACATATATATATGTGTGTTTCTTCCTGGTGCTTTTAAATAAGTGTAAGAGCAGCAGCACATTTCACTATGTGCTGACTGAAAACAAATCAAAGGATGGCTTTGACACATTATTTAAATAAATCACAACATTCCCTAGTTAGTGAGCAAAACATCGAAGTACAACATGGATCTTGAAACAGCCAATTTCCTTGAACAAAAGATGGGGACCCGATGACAATACAGAGAGGCTGCTTCTTTTATAAGTGAACTGGAATGAATATGGTTGGCTTGGTTATAGGCTACATCTGTGGAATAAGCATCTTGCCATTCATATATCTGTGGTTTCAGTACCTCTACTGGAGTGGATAACTCCAAAACTCCAAGCATTAAACCTAAGCCTTTTTTTTTTTTTTTTCTCTCTCTAGAGTATTTATCCATAATTCTGCCAATTTGAACTGTGTGGAGAAACAAGTAATTACAAATTGCGCTACAATTTAGTTTATATATGGGAAATATAGATTTGAAAGTAAACTTTCTAATCAAAGCATTACATTCTGAGCCAGCAACAAATTAGTTTGATTAGTTATTGTGCAAACTGTTGGCCTAAGAAGCCATCTGTAAATAAAGACAATCGGAAAAATATTGGAGATTATAAACAGCCGTAATGTTAACTTGATTTTGCATTTTCTCACCCTATAATGCCAAAGTGACATTGTAGAATCTGCACAGTAACAGTGTATTATGAATATGTAAATATGCCAAATATGCTGTAAGCTCCAGTCTGGCATGTTGATAAAACAGAAAGTTACTGCACGCTCTGAAACTGAGCATTAGCTCTCCACATTTGCTAGCATTAATCCAAACTGCTCCATGTACTGCAGCTTGAAAGATGTTCAATTAAAACTCATTCTGCCTGGTATAAATTACTATTATTATGTTGTGAAAGAAAACCTGGAAATATCTACTAACTTGTTATATGTGCACTGCCCTTACTCTCACCTCACCTCCGAGACAGCGATTTCAGAAAATTGCCTTTAGTTATTTAAAATTCTGTCATGAGCTGGTTTAAACAAAACAATGAAGAGCTGAATACATGCATATTTTTTTGAGAATTTCACACTTTAGGCTACTGGATAATGACTGTTGGCAATAGCTGTATTTTGAACATTTATTTTTATTTCCAGGGTATTTACTTACACAGAGGCAGACACACATACCTACTGTGTTAGACTGATGTTCATTGTTAAAGTCCATTGATTTGTCCCAAACTATATTAAGAACAATCAGATATAAAGCCACTTTAAGGTCTCAAGTCTCAGAAAAATAATTCATTCTTGTACTGCTTTGATAAGAAAAAACCCCACGCAATGCTGCAGTTATTCTCTCTCAGTTTTTAATACTTCATAAGTTGAACTGTGAAGATGAGCTAGCCAAGCTCATTAAACTCTGTAATTCTCAGACAAAAAAGGGCACATGTAAATATCTAAATTATAATCTCATCAAAAACAGAGTGGTTATTTGCTAAAAAATGTCATATTAATCATATGGAAAGTTTAACTTTTATAGTAACGCAGTTAAGGCATATTTGAAAGCACTAATTCAGAAAAGCTCTTGTAAACACTGATAAAACCAGGCAAGTGTCGCTATATTTTATTTCCATAAAAATTATTCTAAGCCCCCTGAATTTCCAAATTAGAAAGGTCCTTAAACACATGTCTAACAGATATATAGGTAATTTTACTAGCATCCACTTGTACTTAATAGCAAGCATATGCCAGCCAACATTTTCTAAAATATGGCTGACTCCTGGGAGTTTTGCATAGCTGAAGACCGAACAGCAGAATGAGCACAATTAAAAACTTGGCAGTATTTTCAATGCCATCACTCTTCAAACTCCCAGTGATAGCTACAAAATCAAGCAGATTTTGCAAAAGCATGCAAGGACAACAGTCTTTTATGCTGGATAAGATCTTTCATATATTTGAGTAGCATCTGACACAGTCTCCCAGGCTTTCAGGGACATCCAGATTCTTTGTCTGTTTTCTGGCAGTATTTGTGGATTTCTTAGCTTGTGAAATATCTGCTACTGGAAGCCTGAGAAAAGGCTCTCTAGGCCATGGAAGTCTGTGCAACTGGCTAAAAAAGTGTTTCTGTAGTCATGGGGTTGCTAGAACCCCACGGGTGCTGCTCTAAGAGAGCTCTAGCTCAGATCTCATGGTTTTGCCATGAATCTCCTGACCCCTTCTTTGTCAGGAGATGCACTCTAGGATCATGGATCCGGATCAACTTGCTGGCTGGAGGAATCCCACTGAATCATTCTTTATTGGCTCCATAGTTAATCCTCCCAAAGTCCTTAAATGCCAACCACTGCACCCTACACATCCACTCCTTTTGTGCAACTATACTTTCTCATACAGCTATAGCCTAAAATCTTCCAAATATTTTAGGGCATCTAGAGTTGCAGACAGGCATCCTGATAGTTATTTTATTAATAATTTGTATGTGTCCTTTTAATTTTTAAAGAGATAAGCAATGCACTCTAGTTATTCTGTAATCACTTTTCAACTTGTCGCAATTTTTTTCACAGTTTGATAGCCTAACTCTAACTCAAATATGAATCGCATAAAATTAGCAAACTGAAAATTATATATATTATAATTTTGATGCAGAAATTGATAGATATGGAGTATAACTGAATAACCTCACGGAGTTTATTTCCCTAAGAGACTTCTATTACCTTGATGTGTTTAGTGCCATCCCTGCTGATCGCAAAACTTATTCTGTCCAGAAGACCAGACTGATAAAAGTTCTTTAAAATTACAGCTCTAAAGACAATAAAACCCCACTTACCCTGTAGTCATCTGGTTTTCCCCATAAGAGATAGTACTTCTCTTAATTTACATTTTAATTACTTTTAAGTCATTTGGCAATTTGCAAATATCATACTAGATGACTAAGAGAGAAAAGTAGAAACATTATATTGCGTTTTGCAAAATACCAAGCTAGCTCACAGAAGATCTGACTTCACAGATCTGGGCCTTGCTGTCAATTGGCATTACCCAAATCACAAGATGCTTAGAACATTAAAGAAAAACCTTACTGTAATAATTTTCTTTACTTCGACAAATGTACTCATACATCACCTAAGAGTCAGACAGCGGAGACAGCCTGTGAAACATATTAATGACTGGTTCTTTTTCCAATGTGATTCAATCACAAAAGAGGAAAAGAAAACCACATAACAAAAATCTTTGAAAACACACCAAAAAAAGTCATTAGGCCATTCATCACCAGGTTGCAATATTCTTCCCCTTTTTAATGCAGGATTGTGTCCATTAATCTTTACCAATTAAAATAGTGTCAGATAAAGGTCCCTTCCAACTCAGAATATTCTGTGATTCTGTGAAATACGCTTAGTATATGACAGACCCCTTCTAATTTAATTACTGTGGGTAACATTTTGAAATATGACTAAGTTGCTTATGAACCATTTCAATCATGGCTTGTACTTTTAAGACTCTGGCAAATTTCATCCTTTTGTATAAACTCATTTCTGAAATGAAGGACAAAACATCTGCATTCTTTCACAGGAAAAAAAATTGCACTAGCATCACAAAGGACTGCATTATGATCATCTTTTACTAGCAAAAGAGAAAAGAATTGGAAATCAATGGACCAAAACAAATCCATAGAGAAGGAAGCCTAAATGAGGGATAAAATAATGACAAGAGGCAAATCCTTAATCTCTTTTGGTTTCTTCAAAGAGTGATGCAAAGAAAAAATAAAATATTTGGGACAACTGAAGTGGAAAGAAAACCTGTAGCATTTTGACTACTACCCTCACCATCTTCTGCAACATCAGCACCTCATCTGGCAGCACTGATTGGTTCATGAAGTGAGCAGACCAGGCCATAGATGGGAATACAGCTTGTATTTTCACCTTCACTAGTGGACTCTACCTGGATGTGATACTTCTGTTTTGCTACCTTTTTCTCAGGTTTCTTTTGTATTCTTTATTACAACCCCTTTATTATTTCTTCTTTCTTTTATTTCTTTACTTTGATAAATAGTTCTCTAAGTTGCACAAAATTCTGCCATGCATATATCCAACAGGAAAACTATGTCTTGTTTGGGGCATTGGAAGTGCTAGGCATCATGTTATCATCCTGTGCACAGCAGAAGAAAGAGAAGTACTTGCCGTTGTTATTGAACACCAGTATCAGTAAAACAAACTCTGCAAGTTTAGTCGGCAGTAGCTGACAGGAAATCTCACACTTTGGAAACAGAGGACAAATACATGAGGGTTTGTTCATTGTTTATTTGTTCACATACTGCACACATTTTATACTTGGATAATGTCTGAATGGATCCTTTGATTCAAGATAATAGAGCATGCAATACAGAACAAGAAGAAATTATAAAGAGAAGAACTAACTAAAATCCAGTATGCAAAAAGCAGAGCAAAACAGAGAAACCCATGAAAACTTTTTATCCATATCTGAGAGCTTTCTATGGTGGACTGCCATGGAGAAAAACTGTAGTTTAAACATAATCACAGGGTGATTCATTGATTTATTAAAGATGTTATTAACCAGCGGTGAGTGAATTATACATCGGGATCAATATCGGTAATGCAACAGATAAACCATCATGTTAGCCACTTAGAAAGTTCAAGAAACAGCCAACAGTCTAATTTGGCTCCTCATTCACAGGGAGAGCTATCAGCACAGGTCCCCAAATGACCAGATCAGTGACCAGTTTATCCTCTCATCCACAAGTTCAGGCACCCTGACTGCATCTTTCCGCGGGAGATGAACATGCTTTGCTTCATGTGCAACACTGTCACTTCCTACAATCCACTAATCCTCATACTGGTGAGAAAGCACCTCCCAAGGGTTTGAACCTCCCTCCACCATGAAGCCATTTGCTCTCAGGTCTTTCTTACTGAGATCCAGAAAGAACACCACACCATCTCTCTCACACCTTACTACACCTCTCCCATTCTGACCTTGTGCAAACCAACAATTTAGCCAGGGAGCATGCAAACTGAATTACATCTTTTTGAAGTTCTTTAGTTCATTTCTAGCACCAGAGCTAAAAAATAGGGATGACAAAATATTTTTTAGTCTTCTATAAAAAGTCTTGGAAATATCTCTCCATATTTCTAAACCAATTTCAAGAGCAAGTAGGTTAGGATAAATAATTGTGGTAGGTTAACCTTGGCCAGCAGCCAAAACCCATGCTCTCTTCCCTCTCTGTCAGACGGGAAGAAAAGAGAAGGAAGAGGAGAAGGTTTATGCATGGAGAAAAAGATCAGGGAAAGCAAAAGCTGTTTATGCAAGCAAAGCTTAAAGAGTTCACTACAGATGTCCAGACACTTCCTGGGAAGCAGGGCCTCAACCAGTGCAATCAACCATTGCTGGGGAAGACAAATGCCATAACCACAAATGTCCCCCCTTCCTTCTCCTTTCCTTGATATTTTATTGTTCATCACTGTATCATATGGTATGGAATAGTCCTTTGGTCCACTGTCCCGCCTGTGTCCCCTCACAAACATTCACTCCTCTCCCTCTGACTCTCTTGTGGTGGGGGGAACAGAGATGAGGCCATGATGGTGTGGAAACACTGTTCAGCAATAGCCAAATTATAACTGGTGTGTTATCCACACTGTTTTAGCCACAAATGCAAATCAAGCACCACATGGGTTGTTTATGAAGAAAGCTACCTCCATCCCAGCCTGACGCTGCATAGAAATTGAGTGTGGTTTTTTTTCTGAAACAGTCATTTATTGATAAATATCATCTTCAGAGTAAATTGAAAGTATTTTTAATGCTGAAACAACAACAACAAAAAAAAAACCAATTGCACTCTACTGAAAGATTATTTAATTTCATTAATTTGGTGGAGTACAAAAGACCTCAAAACCCCACACTGATCAAAAAACACCCCACCAACCTACTAACCAACCAACTAAATAACAAAAAAACCCCAGGTTTAGTATTTTATCTATAGTATGATATCCAGTATCGATTTGTATTGACCACATGGGGACAAGCCAGGCCAGTATTGATCATGTGGGGACAAGCCAGGCCTGAATGGAAGGAATTCTAATAAAAGCAGAGAAAGTCCTAGCACTTATGTGTATGAAAAGTGAAAACCAATGTACTTCAGGGATGCTTAGAAAGCAGAAAGACTTTCAAACTGCTTGTCATCTAACCAAAACTAGTGTCAGTGAGTGGAACAATAACATTATATTAATTAATCATGCCATGAACAAAACTGATGAGTAGAACAGAGGAGATAATTTTCCTGGATGCAAGCTTGTTGGGGTCAGTTTTTAGATTTGACCCTGGGTAATGTTAGAAACAGAAGACCTGTCTTTTTAATTCTTTCTATCACTGATATTGCATGCAGCCATGGCAAATTCAAAAATTGTAACAGCTGTTTATCTCATTTTGTATTGACACACCAGAAGAAAAGCAGACAAGGAAGCTGAAGATGCAACAAGTATTTCTAGAAGCAATGACAATGAAAAACTCAAGAAAATAACCATCTAAAGTAGTCACAGAGGTGAGAAATAGGACACTGCAAAGTGATGTGTAGTAAAATATTCTATATTTTGTAGTCTCTAAAAGCAGAGGCAAAAATAAAAAAGACGTCTTCCACAAATCAGCAGTATCACTGCCTCCTTCTGTATTTGTTTTTAATGGTTTTCAATATACAGGTACTAAAATGTCTATTCTCTTTTATAAAGCTGTTACTCAAATGCAAAATCATTACCCCAGTAAAGAGTAGACCAGCAAAGGAACCCCATATTATAAAAATACACTTTCAAAGAATAATTTAATAACAAGGTAAAATAACATTTCTCGGTGCAAACATTCATCTAAGAACTAAACTAAGAAGTATAGATGAGAAGGAAGCCATACCCAGATAACAAAATGCCATGACTATAAGGCATAAAATTATTTTAGCAGGAGCAGAATACATCCTCAGAAGACTAATGAGGCATTTGTGTGTCTGCCAGAAAGAGGAATAAGTATATAGCACTTAACTGGACAAGGCTTAATAAAGATGGGATCTGAGCCAAGGAATCAGGAGTCAATACCAAATGATCAGAAAAAAGAGAATGAGACAGGGAATAATGAAAACGCAATTGACACTAATGAACGTGTTGATAAACACACATGACAAAGGACACAGAAGGACAATGTGTCTCAGTTATGGCATTATAAATTATAAGCGTCTGTGAAACTACTTCTGTAATTGTAGAAGCACAGTCAAGATCAGACCCTAGCTAGGACAAGGATGCTCAGATTTGAAAATGTCAAATCATTTCATCATATCATAACATTTACTTGGATTCCCTGATCACAGAAGCAAGTGGTTATGAAGAACTAAATTGCTAATTTCCAAAAATTGATAGAATTAATTACTTATCTTTCTTTAAATAATGTGTGGGTCAGGGCACAGTGATGCAATATAAAGAACTATTGGTCTAAATCTGTACAGAAGTACAATCTGCTTTCTGCAGATAAGTGTCAAAGCCAAACGTTAATTTATGCACTGTCTGTAACCTGGTTTTTTTAGGTGAATAATCACAGATCCTAAAAAGTCTTTCTCCCTTCTGATTAAATACAGGTAAAAGGGTTTTAACAGGCCAACTTTTCAGTTCAAAGAACAATGAAAATTATTAAGTTATTCCTAAAAGGTAATTTACTGTGAGTTTCTGTAATAAAACAGCCTACTTGTAAGCTATTGCAACTGCAAAACTCATATACATCAGTTCTATGTGTAGCTTTTTTCATTTTTTAATTCCTGGTTTTTTTACTTGACAATCAAGAACACAAAATAGAAAATATGGAAAAATACTAGTAATATTACATCTCTGTCCTCTGTAATTTTTTATTTGTCTAAAAATAGTTACCATCTTTTACTTTGGTGAAATACAGGGGTTTTTTCCCCTTTAAAGTCTCTAGAGAAAAGCAAAATTACTCTGTCCAGTGTACCACTAGGGAGAGACAAAATAACTGCTAGTAGAACTTATCTTCTTTACAACTGAAAGTATTTGTTCTCCCAAAACAAAACTTTGAAGGCCTTGTAGATAAACCTCTTAATACCTAGGTAGATTAAAAAAAACCTGTACTACAAAATCTTTTACTCTCAGATGATTTTTAACCGATATCAGTGATAGTCCAGAAGCAAGATCAACTAAACAGAGAACTCTTCTAGTATGAATTTATTTTATATGTCTATTCACTTTTGTAGAATCTAGAACGTTCTCTGAGATATGACCCTTTTTTTTGTTTACATTTTAACTGCAGTTTCTTGACAATTAAAATCATAAGTCTATATTAGGTCCAGATGGCAGGAATTTTTTTTTATAATAAAGTGTAGTTCTTCCTTGTTACTGCAGCATGATTAAAGCAAAATTTAAGTGACAATGTAAATGAAAAATAATAGAATGCACATATTTGATATTTTGTACATTTTTAATATTTACCTCTGGAATGCATTAAATACAGCCAATTATACTGTTTTTATTTCTCCCGCCTCTAGAATTTATTTTATTTTTTCTTCCTCCTAAAAAGATCAAAAGCATTTCTTACTTCAAAGTTCAGTTGTATTAGAGAAACTAATAGCTTTCCTAAAGAAAGGGAATGAAAGGAAAAAAAGGTGTCTACTAAAAAAACCCAAATAAATAAACCTAAGACTTTATCTTCTTTCTTCTTGATGAACCCTAAAGAGCACCTTCCTTCACTTTTACCAGTGCCTCTTTATGTCTATGTTTATATGTCTTTCTGCCTCTCCTTTCTCGATAGCAGATTATTATTACACTAACATTCAAATACACTCCTAATGTTATAATGTAGTGGGATGCAAAAGATCCTGAAAAAAAGGCTGGAGTGATATAGCCTTTGTTTTATTTCATACATCAGGTTTTTTGCCTCAAAATTTATTTTATGCCTAAGATTTTCCTCATCTCATACTCAAAATATCCACCTTTTGGGCTGAACATTGGTCCTATGTGAGACCATTTGGCAGCCACAAGTTGGATGTAATTTTTCATCGCATCCTTGAACCACTCCTGGGGATAATGCACACCTGATATCTGTGGCTGCCTGCTTTTTCCATGTACCAACTCCCCCTTTACTTCCTCATACACTCTAGTACTAAAAAATTTGCATTCTCTACCTTCACTAACCATTTTACATTATTTGCTGAAGGGAAGGCATATCCCATCATGATATTATTTGAAAAATGGCTTGGGAGTCCATGGCTCCACCTTTTTCATAAGGATCTAGCAAGTGAAGAGTTTCAAGGAGAGCAAGTAGCTGTTTCCATTCAAAGTATGATGGAAGTAATCCCAAAACAGCAGTACCTAGCGAAGTTAGCCTACGTTGGGTATCCTTGGTAGGAATACAAACAAGACTTCAAAGCTAATGATACCTAAATAAAAATAAGCAGAAAATATATTCCTTTGTGAATCTTAAAGGGCAGAGAACTCACTGCAAAACTAAGATACTACTTTGGTGTCTGATTTCCATTCCCTTGGTATTATTCAGAATTCTGTGAGAAAGTAATGGACTGAAAATAGAAGGAAGGGATAGGAAACTTGCTCTTTACATTCAACTTTGCTGAGAGGCAGAAAAGAGCAGTCTGTCCATCATGATGCCTGCTGGAAATAAGGTGTTTTTACACTCTGCTTCTAGTTCTCTCCAGATGATAACACAGTATTTTCCAATAAAAGCCTTTCTGATAGAATGGTTTTTCTTTAGTCTATAACTTCAAACTTGGAAAAATGGGGTCTGAATTTTGGAGATTCTGAGTCTTAAGCTTCCTGGAAAATCTGATCATAACTAGGGTGTCCAGAAAAGGAAAAAAGTGGACAATTATGAACCTGTAACAAAGCTTCTGTGAAAAACAAACTACTGATAAGCTTGGTGTCTATTTATAATGCACTGTATTTAATTAATCTAAACATCATCCTATAAATTTAATTACAATAGGATGATTAACTTTGTTGACATAATATTTTACAGTAACTCTAGGGACATTTTCTGGAAGAGGAAGTGACTTGCCAATGAGTATAATCCACTTCCAGCACTTGAAATACTTTCACATCTAGAATTTAAAAACACACAAAGGTCTATACCTTCATTTGCACTGGTAATATTGCCGTGTTTTTATTCAAAGCAATGTGCATCCTGTTATCAAGAGGAGTTGTGCACGTAAATAGCGTAGATAAATAGTAGCACAGATCTCAATATGCTTTTTAAATCTACCCAATATTATAAATAATAGTTGCAACAAATTTTATTAGCATGTGTGTTTCCATACTCAGTGAGTCATAGTCATTGGTAAAAATAAGAGAAGAGGTAAGGACGTGGTCATTTTAGTACAATTTGTGATTCGCAAAAATAAATCAAATGCATTATCAAGTTAAATATGCAGTAAAGGACAGAAATCTATGTAAATATATGTCTAATTCTTCTTTTGCCTTTTTTTCACTTTGTTTTTTCCTTCAATATTTCCTTCATTTAATACTTTTTTTTTTCTTTTTTGTCCCTTGACTTTATGTGCTAAAATTTTACTTTAAAAGGTGACACTGAACTGACAATGTATTAAAATTGAATGCTGTCAACAAATTGTCTTTGTCAGGTAGTTGTCTGAATAACTATGTAAAAATCTCAACTACCTCTTTGATGAGTACTGCATGTAAATAATTCAATATAGCCCTAATCCTTGAAACTATAAAGAGATATGAGAAAGGGAAAACATAGTCTGGTTTGAAAACAAGCTAAGGGCAATATTATTGCATTCCTAAAGGAATAATATGGCATTGATGAACCCTAAACATGCTAACAAGCAGTGAAAACCTCTATATAATTTAGAGAGCTCTTATAGGACTGTGTTATTTTCTTTGAACTGAATAAATATGTTTCTGCTGACACTATGTAGGTATGTCAAGGACATTGAAGAATCATCAAGTATCATAAATAAAAAATTTTTTATTCAGAAGTGCATTCTGAAATCCATCAACACAGGAAAAGTGTTGAAAGATTACTTTTTTCTTCAACATATACAGAATCATTTTAAAAATATACCCAGGAATTGCCTAATAAAATAAAGACTAAATACATAGGGGGAAGAGGAATCAAATGTTAGTTACATCTATTTTCATGTCATTCATAAGAGGTCATTCAGATTACTCCCTTAGAGCACACCAAATTATATGAACTCAGAATTTGCCTGAAGGAGGAGAGAGAAGTAACTTCTGCTAGTGTTTCTCATGATAACAATTTCATTTTTTATAAAAAGTACTATTGTATTATCCAAGAAAAAGTTCCTATTCTATTATATACCTTTTGCTTTTAAACCACAGAAATCACTGATAAAATAAAACAGAAGGGAGAATGGCCCTTTTCCACACCTTAAAAAAAATTATGCCTGAACACCAATATTTTGTTGTTATTTAATTCTACACCTGGCCCTTATTTGGCACCTTTAATATGAGGAAAAAAAAAAAAAAAAAAAAAAAAAAAAAGCTTTAATTTATTATATTTGCACTGATGTTCATCATGTTCGTAGTCCTCCCTTGTCATCTCACAGCAGGGAAATTTATACCTTATAATATCATAATATCATTTACCTTTACATTACTGACTGCCAGATAAATTTTCACAGTATGTAATTCAATAGCCCTGCAGTGCCATTTGAAGAGGTTTTGCAAGTTTGATGGGGCTGGAACAGCGCTGAAAAGTAGAAGTGTTCAATAAAACTACCTCAGTGTCCCATCTTTGTCTATGGTTGGTAGTATAAGTTTAAGAGCATAAGAAAAGAGCCACCCTTTTCCTCTTATATATGCAACCACAGAATCTCAGAAATGATCAGGTGGGAAAGAACCCCAGTGGGTCATGTGGTCCAAGCTCTCTGCTGAAACATGGCCATCCCAGACCACATGGCCAATCCTGGGTACAGGATTGTACCCAGATGGTTCTTGAGTATCTCCATTGAGGGAGACTCCACAACCTCTCTGGGCAATCTGTTCCAGTCCATGGCCACATGCACAGTAAAGAAGTTCTCCCTCATATTTGGGTGGAACTTCCAGTGCATCCGTTTCTGTCCATTGCTTCGTTGTCTTATTGCTTGTCATCACTTAGCAGAGCCTGGCTCCATGCTCTTGGCACCCTCCCTTCAGATACTTATGCATATTAAATAACTCCCCTCTGTCATCTCTTCTCAAGGCTAAACAGGCCCAACTCCAACAGGATTAGTGCATATTAACATTCTGCTAACCTAAACTCTTGCACACGCAGACCAAAAATGAACAAACATGATAAGCCAACCTGGCTCTACATGTAAATACATCTTCATTAGGTTATTTTTTTTCATGAAGTAAGGTAAAGTAAAAAAATAAACCCAACAGTTTACATGTTTAAAAGGTAAAACCTCATACATATATCAGAGAATCATAGAGTAGTCAAAGCTGGAAGAGACCTTCAAGACCATCAAGTTCAACTGTCAACCCAGCACTGCCTCTAAAGCACTAAACCATATCACCCAGCACTGGATTTAGACACCTCTTAAAGGCCTCCAGGGATGGTGAGATGGTGACTCCACCATCTCCCTGGGTGAGAGGGACCAATCTGATTTTTATTTATGCTTCAACATATGTTATACATAAGGTGAAAAACTGCTCTTGGGCCTGTACAAATTCTGGGAGCCCTGTCCCTGGGGAGGCTTTGCCTGGCAGCTGATCAGGACAGAAAAAGCTTCCATGATCAGGCTGCCCCTTGCTGGTGGGACAGATCCCTGGATGTCTGAGAAAAAATGCCTCGGAAATCAGGCTATGGGAGGATCCATGGCAAATAAAAGCAGATGACTGCAACACAACCAGGGCCATTTTCTCTGGGTTTCTTAGAGGGAGGGGGACCTCGCTGGGAGGGTCAGCTCGGCCCCCCTTGGGGTACTTGTAGAGAGTAATGAGATAGTCCCTGTGCCTCCTCTTCTTAAGACTAAACAAACCTATGTCCCTCAGATGCGCCTCATAAGACAAGCTTTCTGGACCTTTCATGATCCTTGTCCTTTGATGGACACATTCCAACACATTTTAAAGTGAGGGAGCCAGAATCAAATGCAGTACTTGAGATGTGGTCTCACCAATGCCAAGTAAAGATGGATGATCACTTCCCTAGTCCTGCTGACTACAATATTCTTGATACTGGCCAAGATGCTGTGGGAATCATAGGCATGAAGTGAGAGCTACTTTACTGTGAAAGCAGTTTGTTGTTCCAAATTCTCACAGTTACTCTCTGGTTCTAAACAAACAGGAATTCATAAACAGAGATAGTCGACTTCATGCAGGTGGTGTTTTTCCAAGATGCTGTCCTGGCTGTAGGTAGCCAATGATAATGTGGGCTGGTGAATTTAGAGCCAATGGAGGTGTGACAAAAAAGTTAGAAAATAGTATAAAAAGGCCTTGGAAAATAAAGAGTTACTTCTTCCTTTTCTCTGAGAAACAAGCTGTTGTGGTGAACTTTTTCATGTCGTGGCCATCTCAACAGCGACAAGATGCCACCAACCTTTTAGGCCACCTGGCTACATTGCTGGCTTATATTGAGCTGTCAGCCAGCACCCCCAAGTTCCTTTCTGCTGAACAGCTCTCCAGCCACCCCTTCTGTAGCATTTTATGGCATTGCTGTGACCCAAGTATAGGACCCAGCACTTTGCCTTATTGAACCTCCTGCAGTTGTCAGCTGTCCTTAGCCCATTGATCAAGTCTGACCAGGTTTCTCTGCAGAGCCTTCCTACCCTCAAGCAGACCAACACTCATACCCAGCCTAGTGTCTACAAATTAACTGAGTGTGCACTTGGTCCCCATGTCCAGATCATCAATAGAGATGAAAAACATGACCAGCCCAAAAGAGCCATGGGGAACATCTCTACCGACCAGCAGCCAACTGGATTTAGCTCCGTTTTCCCCAAGTCTCTGGGCCCAGTCATCCAGCAAGTTTTTGAACCATTAAAGAGTCCACTCATGCAGTTTTTCTAAGAGAGAAATGGTGTCAAATGCTTTACTAAAGTCAAGTTAAACTACATCCACAACCTTTCCCTCATCCACCAAGATCACCTTGTCATAGGAGATCAGGTTGGTCAAGCAGGACCTGCCTTTCACAAATCATTGTTGGCTGGGATTGATCTCCTGGTGGTCCTGAATGTGCCATGTAATGGCACTCAGGATGATCTCTTCTATAACCTTGGCTGGAACCAAGATTAGGCTGACAGGTTGTAGTTCCCTGGATTATTCTTCTGACCTTTCTTGTAGATGGGCATCTACAAATATACATCTTGTAGATGTATATTTGCCAATTTCCAGTCAGCTGGAACTTCTCCGGTTAACCAGGGATGCTGATACGTGATCTCCTGCAAATGTCTTTTTATTTACTTTGAAGATAGGTCTTTATAGGAAGACTACTAAGTATGCTGTTTCAAATATCACTAATAACTTATTCATCGAATCTAAGCCCCAGTATACCTATTTCTATGAACATATTAGAGAGAAAAATGGAAAATACAGGCATGAAATAAATACATAAATACAGTTGTAGTGATTTTATTCAGATGTGTCACAGAAAGTTGTTTTGGTTTTTTGAAATTAAATGAGCTGATATTGTCTTGGAATGGCCCTGCATTTTTACTTTTAACTGGTATTTATTATGTTATATGATAAATGCCATATTAAAAGTAAAAAATAGCTACTTTTCAGTTCAATTTCATTTTCTGAAAAAATCTGAAATTTTCAAGGTGTGTTCCTAAACAAATTAAATGAAAACATCAAATGTCAAACCTGCTAAATGGCTCTTTCACTCCAATATTTTATATGATAAATAAAAGGAATAAAACCAGCAAAGAATAAGATCTGCTAATAGAAATGCAGTGTTCAATACAATTGAAGAATACTTTCATCAAGGATGTCTGTGAATAGGTGGTCATAAATAGCATAGATATAAAATTTTAATTGCACCTGAAAGTTATGAACAGCATATTTATTTTAGTGAAGAAAAGTGTATGTTCAAATGTATAATTCACTCATTTAATTGCCTATATTTCCCTTTAGACATATATTTATTTAAAATATTTCTACTGTCCCAGTGAATATATCACCAAACCTATGCTTATTGCCTTCCAGTATGATACACAGTTTTTGGTATAGTCTCCTGAGGGGACAAGAAAGATGGCTTTGATGTCAGCTTCAGTGATTCCTCAGTATCAAAGGCAAGGGAAATTAATGATAACAGTGAAAGAAACTGCAAAAAACAGTCTAAAGGCCTGAATTTCACATTCTCTAAGCATATGCCTTACAGGATTGCCTCTCTGAATATCACTGCTAGTTAAAAAGTAACTTGATAGTTTACTTCTTTTATGTAGCAAGAAATATACTCTTTTATGCTGGCTCTGTTGCTAATGGGTAGCCTTTGAGCAACTGAGAAGATATTCACAGTTTGTGATTTACAATTTAACTTGATGAAATGCATAGAAGGAGAGTGCTAGGAATTAAAGATTTAGGGGAAAAAATTACCTTGCAAGTTATCATCTTTTTTGAGTTGCAAGCTGTTTCAGCTTTTGCTCCAAAGAATTTATTCAACTGGATGGAGTGAATGTGTTTCAAAGTTAAAAAAAAAAAAAAAAAAAATTATGGAGTTTCCTTTTGGTATAAGCATGAAATGGTTTTTAGACATTATGATATTAACAAAAAGAAAAAAACCCCAAATAAACCAAACCAAACCAAACCAAACCAAACCAAACCAAACCAAACCAAACCAAACCAAAAATAAAACCCACAAACAAAACCCAACCAAAAAACTTTAACAAAAAACCCCACACTAAATTATATGAACTGTTAAAAAAAAAAAAAAAAAAAAAAAACCAAGAAAAAAGACTAATTTTTTTCCTGTAGAAGGACTAGTGATTACTTAATTTCAAACATGTCAAAAGTTCTGGAAAGTTTCAAACAATATCTATATTTCTGGGGGAAAAAATAGCAATTGTGTTAGATGTGGTTAAAACTGTAGCAGTTAATACAAGGAAATCTAAGTGTTGTGTGTTTCTATATCTTTTGGAATCCTCTAATATGAATGAGAGATTTTGTCTTGTGGGAAATAGCCTAACACACGATACACTGGGAGTAAGTTGCCACACCTGAAGGACAAGATGTCATCCAGAGGGACCTGGACAACCTCAAGAAGCCCAGAAAACCAACCATGTCCTGGGCTTCATCAAAAGCAGTGGCCAGCACAGGTTGAATAAAGTGATTCTGCCTCTCTGCTCTGCTCTGGTGAAACCCCACCTGGAGTGTGACACCCAGCTCTGGGGTCCCCAGCACAGGAATGACGTCGACCTTTTTGGGCAAGTCCAGAGGAGGCCATGGAGATGATCAGAGTGATGGAACACTGCTCCTATGAAAAAAAGGCTGAGAGAAATGGGTTCATTCATCCTGGAAAAGAGAAAGCTTTGGGGTGACCTAATTGCTGCCTTCCAGTACCTGAAGGGAGTCTACAAGAAAGATAGAGAGGGATTTTTTCAAGAACAGGTAGTAACAGGACAAGGGGGAATGGTTTCAAAGTGAAAGAAACTTTAGATTAGATACGAGAAAAAAACTCTTTACTGTGAGGGTGGTGATGCAATGGAAGAAGCTGTCCAGAAAAGCTGTGGACACCCCATCCCTGGAGGTGCTCAAAGCCAGAATGGAACTCTGAGCAACCTGGTCTAATGACAAGTGTCCCTGTCCAAAACAGAGGATTGGAATTAGATGATCTTGACGGTGCCTTCCAACCTAGGCCATTCTATGATTCTGCATGTTTCTGTGATTCTGTAAAGTTACTTATGTAGACTGCAGTTTAGAATATATAGCATGTATATATCTTTAACCAAAAGGACAGTTTAAAACAGCACTTACATTTGAAAATTAACCGTAGTGCTTTGATGCTTGGCTATGTTTCTAACTTTCACAGTCAAACAAAATCTGGGTACACTTTTCAGCCCACACTGACATCTTATACACCTGTGATGTTCTTCTTCTCCGTCTTTGTTTGCTTCCAGCAGAAACTATTAGCAAGAGTTCATTTCAGCTGCTAGTTGTCAACGGTTGCCAGTGCTTTAATTGTTTAACATATAGACATATGGGATAATGGCATTTCTAATTTAATGGCTTTTTGCCTGCTTTCTGAAAGAACTCTCCAAATCTTGCTGAACACATTAGTATTAAGGCAGCATGTTTGGCATTTATCTTGCTTGATGATGAACAACAGGGAAGGGTGCTCTGTTTTTTTGATAAAATCCTACAAAGTGAAATTTGAATAGAAAATAATTCAGTTGAAGAACTTTCAAAGAGAAGTAAACAAAATATGAAGAAAGACTTGGAAACTGCCTTTGGAATTCTTTGAAGAAGAGCATTATTATTTTCTTGAAAAGTCTAAGAAAGAAGAGAAAAGCTTTTCTAATCTCATTTAATTATAAATTTATCAAGACAGTTATGTAGAATGGTGCCTGTAATCTCTTAAGTCATCTAACTCAGAATCCCACCCACTACAAATTTATAAAAAAAAATAGATATGTTAGCAGTACTGTGACAACAAATGGTAGAAAATATTACTTCTAACTATAGAACTGTAAATTCAAGGTTGTTCTTGCATAGCAAAAATAAGTTGTCAGATAGGACACAGAATAACTCATGTTGGAAAGGGCCTCCAGAGGTCAATCAGACCAATGACTCCCTTGCAAAGTTATAGAAAAAATAATCTGATCAAAAGACAGAGAAACATATCCAGGTATCTTGAACACCTACAAGGACAGAAACCATATTGTTTCTCTCAGCACCTGTTCCAGTGTTTATCCCCCATCATGGCACAGTGAAACAATGCTTCTACCTTATCTGGATTTCCTATGCTCAAGTTTGTTGCACCTGTCGTGTTCTGTCCATTCACTTTGCACATTCAAACCGACTCTATTCTGTCTGTATCCTCTGATCAAGTACTTACAGGCAACAGTAAGATTTCCTTCCTTTCCTTCCTTCTCTTCCTTCTCTTCCTTCTCTTCCTTCTCTTCCTTCTCTTCCTTCTCTTCCTTCTCTTCCTTCTCTTCCTTCTCTTCTTCTGTTGAGTGGAAAAATTGCCTCAGCCATTCCACATCCATCCTGTGCTCAACCCTCCAGACACTCCAGTGGGCCTCTGCTGTATTCATTCCAACCGATCTATTTTTCCTTTCTTGTACTGAGGAGCCACAGCACCCCATATTTGATCTCACAACTGCTAAATAGGGGAGAAGGATCATTTCTCTGGACTGTCTGCACACAAGCCCTTGTTAAAGAGCTCAGGATGTGACTGGCCGCCTATTTTGCAAGGGCACGTTTATGCTGGCAGGTGTTAGACGAACAGACAACTTCTCATAAAATAGAAAATTTAAGGGGCTAATTTTTATATACGTTGTATACAAAAGCTCACTTACAAGTTAGCATCCCTTCTCATGAGAACCTGTGTAATAAGACCTTAAGCAAGTAATAATTAAACAGCATTAATTGGATAATATCAAATTCCTGAGAAGGTATGATGGCTATTCTTACTGTTATCAATGTCAAGCTGATCCTCTGAATACTAGAAACATATATGAGGTCTAAGAATTCAATAGGGAGTCATGACAGAATGATGAGAAAAATACATTTAGCCATAAAGGAATGATTTTTACAGCTTGTCCACAGTTGGGGAACACAGTCACATTAAGTCAAGAACAGTAACTATAGCATTTAGAAAATAATAATATTTTTACCCAGGAGAGGGAGAGTGCTCTAAACTTCTTAAAAGTTGGGAATCTTCCTGGATATTTCAGTGGGAAGAGCTCTGTTTACACAAGTGGAGCTCAGTTTTCCACTGAAGATGAATCTCACGGACACAGATCAACTATTCAGTGTGTAGCTTCCAAACTAACAGAGGTGATGTACAAAAATGTCAAAATGCTAATATTTTTATCGCTTCATGCACTATCTCTAACACAAAAGATATCAGCATTTCATGAGTTCTTATCCCAGCTATAGTCATCCTGTTTTGAAAACAAGCAAAGACTTTTCTTAAACTGATACACCATCAGTATTGTTAGAAGCTGTTTTGTGTTAAATGAAGAATATTGAAAAAAGATTAGGACTTTTCTCTGAAGCTAAGCTGATCCAGAGAGACTAGTCTAAATGTAGTAAATAATGATTTTTTTGCAAAGGTAGCTGGGCTTCCCCATGTGAATGTTTTGATTCAGCCTTTCTTAAAAAATCCTGCTTCTCTGTGTATTTCTAGGGAATATCCATATACCATTAACTTGAATAAATAATTAGTTTGTAGGTTCTCTTGGCCAAATGATTGTTTATCCTAAATAATGGAAAAGAATACGAACAAGGACAAAACTTTTTCACTTCAAAATGTGTGGATAATCCATATCTTATCAGAGTGGTTTAACGATGTGTCCCTTCTACCTTAAAATAAAATTATTTACTCCTGTATAATAGACTTTCCATTGAAAAAAAAAAAGTAAATGGAAACATTTTCCTGTAGTCTTAAGTCTTTCTGGTATTTTGTTTGTTTTATCTCATTTTTTAATGTCCTAAGTCAAGGTATAAAGTCTTTACAAAGTTTTGAAAGCATCAGAAGTCCCAGCCCATATACTAAGCCACATCTTGCTAAAAGCTTGGTAACAGAACAAAATTCAGGTTTTTGATTACATTCAAGGCCTGACAACTTAAATGCAGATAAAGAGTGAAAATGGACAAAAATACAGAACTTGTAATTGGAAGACATCAATCTAATGGACTTTAAAGACAGCTTGAGGTAAAAGAAATGCAAAGCCATTGCAATAAGTGAACAGAAGGAACTTGATAAAGGAGCTAGGATTGGAAGATTCTGCTTTGCAGCAGGATACAAGTAGGGAGGGATGCATTTGACATGGTCAAAGTAATAGGATGTGAGAGGACATTTTTGAGAAATGTGAATGGTTAGGAAGGGCTATGCCTTTGTCACCTTATGAAGAAAAACTTCTGAGCCTTAGGTCAAAACTGTTGTCTCACATGGACAACAAGTTTGATTTTCAGGCCTTCTTGATAGACTGTACTGAGCTGCTTGAAAAAGTGGTTGGGAAAAACGCAGGTATCATGTAAATCATGGAAAAGTAACAGAAGATTTTCTTTATTCATATTGAGTAAGATCTGTTGGATAGATACCTGGAGATGTCACAAAACAAGCAGTAGATGTCATGCAGGGAGACGACAGGTTAGGGACAATGGCACAGACTGGCAAAATAGCATATGATCCTTTAGTCCGACTTATATCTTCTATTTTGCTGTTTACAGGTGCTACTTACTTGAATACGTCACTTGAGGCAAAATTTCAATGGTACAGAAAGTTCTTTTAAGATCTGGAAAACTCCCTTGTCTTCCATTCCCCTACTGCAACAAGATGCAATGTATTGAAAACATGATACTACATGTCCTTAACCTCTTGAAGTTGTGAGTGATGTTATTGGAAAATGCCGTAGAGGGTATGATTCCCAATATAACTTCTGTGGTGTGCTTCAAGCTTTTTCCCCATCACTAACGTAATATTCATTTAAATCCACAGGTAAAAATGTGTTACGTTATACTGAATTTAAGAAAGTAGGGTTTAGCAGTGTACTAAGATTTTAAAAAGTTGTGTATGTATGACAGAAGGGATAATAAAAATGTCAATGCTGAAGACTTTTCATAACAACTTCTGGCAGCTGTCTCTGTTATCACAGGTACAAGAAGCCCAGTCAAGGACTAGTAAGTAATTTATTACTGCAATTCAACCATATTGTAGGAAAAAAGAAAGCCCTTGACATGAACTTCTCATATATATATTATCTAAAAATAGTTTAATATTTAATATAAAATATAAGGTTTATTTCAACTCAATATTAAATCTTCCAGAATATTTGCTACATAATTACAGTGTATAATGTTTTTATTATTTCATGCCTTTATTTATGCATTTGGAATTTTGAAACACAAAGTCTGCACATGTGTACTACAATATTTACTCATGTAAGAATGTTACAGATAACATATTAATGCAAAGGAATGTCTTGTCCTTGATAGCAGGCTACAATTTTTTCCAGTATTCTTTGTTTATTCAGTTGGAGATTTTTTTTCTTTTTCTTTTTTTTTTTTTTTAGGAAAGTAAATGTACTGACAAACTTTACTCAAGTTTCTCTACAAGAAATCTTAAGGACAACAAGATGGCTATGAATAACAGGCAAAAGAGTATACATAAATTACTGTTTAAATTTTTTCTTATTAATAAGAGGTGACAGGAGTAAATTATACTATTAGGTGAAGTTTCAGACTTTTATTGTATGATTTGATTTCTTAGAGATCCATATAAGAAAATTGAAATAATAAGTGACAGAATTTTTTTTTACTGTCTCCTCTGCAGATACAGATCAAAAAAAGTTGGATAGCTATTTGTTGTATTTGGCAACTTAATAAAAATTCTGAATATATTATTTAATCACCTTCTGAGTTCTTCTCATATTTTTTCCACTAAAATTAGCAATTTATATATCCATGTAAATTAAAATTATAACTAAAAATTAAATAGAAAAATATAGACATAGCACTAATAAATAAATTGATGAATATATTAGAGAGCAATGTCAGCTAAACTGCTGCAGTATATATTTTGTCAGCATGTCCATTTTCAGGGGCATATGACATAGCAATAAATTTCTGTTAGACAGCTTTCAAACCAGTCAGATAAGGAACAGCTGGAATTTGCTTTTCTGTCAATTAAAAGTGTTGAACTGCAAAAAGTTTTCATTTATCAAAATAACGTTATGCAAAGAAATATTTCATATGCAACAGTAAAGTTCAGTACTATTCTTTTTAAGCAACCAATTGAAATCAAACAGGAATACATTTGGAGTTTACTCTCAATGTTTTTGTTACACTAATGTGAAAAAATACGTTGAGGTAAAAATAGCTCAATAAACAAGGATGTAAAAATCACTGTTAGGTTATTTCTATTTTCCAGAAGCTGTAACTATTCAAAGTGCTTTACAGACAGATAAAAGTTGAGGCTCCTGACCTGGAGAATTTGGAATAATTTTTAATCTTTATATAGGAATCCTTGATCAGAGGAGAGAAAGACTGGAAGAAAAAGCTTTATAAAACTGAAATGTTAACACAACGGTGGATTGGGCACATCTATTCATTATTTTGTGCTTGCTTGTTTTTATTATATCTTGTATTCCAGACTGAGCTTTAAGGCAATTGTCATTTTATTAAGAAAATACTCCTCAGGAGGTTTATTTGAAATTGTTCTCATCGAATATGGGCTTAAACTTTAAAGATTTTACCACAGTTTTTAGTCTTGTAAAGTTCAGGTCTCTAAGGATGTCAACAAAATTCTTATATGTAGTACAGGCAGAAACTGGATTCTGTAAGTATTTATGCAGATCTTTGTAGTTCTTCAAGTAGCAACCAAAGTAATATGACATTGGATTACTTTACAAACTTAATTTTGTGGGATGGAAAGCAACAGAAAGAAAACCTATACTTGAAAATTATTTGGTGAGTTTTCAGGATAAGAGATTATTTCTTTTTCAATTATAAAATTTATGAATTCAAACTGTAAGCATGAACAGAATCTTTGCTCCAACAGAAATTCAAAGTATATTTATGTATCATTTTCTGTCCAGTTACATTGTTCCTTCATTTGAAGTCACTAAAATTTGCAATTGTGTCAACAGCAAAACTTCTTCCTGAGTTTGAATCCGGAGGGCTGGGTCACTACCATTGGTAGGGGACTTAGCCACAGCTCCTTTAGTGATGGAAACTATTTTCTTCTTTACCCACCCTTTGTTCTGTTAGCAAAGGACACCATGTGACATATTTTCAACTTCTCTTTTAGCATGCAATGTCAAATAAACTATATAACTCAAGTCAGGATAAGCTGAAATGTCGGTCCTGTTAAGGGTATTTTGTTCACTTTAAGTAAGAAGGAACAGAAATTTAACTGAATTTAAATTCAGATCATGCACCATTCCTTAAATTCTAAACAAATGATGCTTCCATTAGTTGGAAAGAAAAAATTGGGGGAGTGGGGAAACTTTTAACAGATTGTACCCAATTCTTCTTGATTGTTTAAACAGTACATATTAAATTCTTTGTAAGTCTGGAAGTATTAAAGAGCATAAATACATTAGAACAACAGTTTGGCAAAATGTTCTTAGGATTTCTGACTCTATTTTTCTAATGCAGTTACTGCTAAAATTTCATAATCCTAACGCAGGATTATGACAACTGGCCGTAGCAGGAGGAAAAGACAAAAAATACCAAGAAACAGACTTTACATAGTGAGAAATTATCCATGTGGTCAGCACCTTACTTATTCATTTGAACTTCATCTTTTCTGTCTTTTGAAATAAGAATGATTCATACTGGTCTGTGATGACTTTTTTGATTAATACAATAAAGATCAACACACTTAGATAGATGGCCATTAGGATGCAAAACTTAAAAAATTCAGGGAATTATGTGTGTGGCACTGAAAAAGAATGAAAGGTTTTATTCCAGAAGGAAAGTCATTAATTAACAAACTAACATAAAAAGGATAGAATGAGCAAAATAAAATTGCTGAGGAATAAATTTTTTTTTTTTTTTTTTTTCCCCCCCAGACACAAACAAGTTTCTGGCTAGCAAGAAAATATAGTCTCACATGTACTTTTAACTTACAGATTATAGAAGAGATTTGGGGTTGAATCTACTTATCTTCATTTTGGTAAAATTCACATTTTCTCTGGGTGCGTAACAGTGTGAGGAAAAAAGAATTAATTGGTTTTTTTCTCCTCTACCAAGATCAGTGAATATTCTCTTCAAGGTTTCCTTTGAAGTACATTCTTTTTGGAATACAATGATGAACTACATTGGTTATCTTTTCTGGGAAGCCTGAGTCTCTGACTGAAGTACTAAATGTTTTACCTTGGGAGGAATACAGATTGTCTTGACATTTGACTATATTATGTTCTTCTACAGATGAATGAACTATTATAACATCTTCCATCTAGTAAATGACAAGCTGACATTTTCTTTTAGATAAGTACAAACACATATTCTCTAATAACTATTTAGGTATAGAACTGTTTGTTTTCAAAATCAGATTGTTTTGTGTAGTTAGCATCTTAGAAATTTCACTTAGAAAGGATTAATTTTTGAGAATTGCCTCACCTGGAACTAGTAAGAGCAAAAGAAAGAGATCCAGTGATCCAGTAATGTTTTTGCTCATTCAAGTCCTGATAAAGAAGTAGGCAAGGCAGTAAGTAGAAATTATTTGTTTACTTAGTATATTGAGACGTACAGTGAGAGGTATTCCTGAACATTCAGAGGAAACATTAACATCTAGAGTGTCTTTTTCTTTCCTTTTTAAAATATTGCTTGTCTTAATTTCCAGCCCAAGGTTTCTGTTAAAGCTCTGTCTACGTAAAATCAGCTGGCAGCCAGACACTCTCTTAAATCTTTGATTCTGTCCTTAAATTCCACACATATGGTGTTTCCTAATGTTGCAGTATGGGAGACACATAATATTATCGGTGGCTATAGTTTCTGCCCTATCTGGGCACAGCAAGTTTAAACAAAGATGAAGACACAACATTAATTCTGACTGGGCTAACTCAGTGTCTAAAGGTCAAAACCTTAGGTCTTTTGAAAAGTACTTGTCTTTCAACAGCTTCTATTACTGTGTTTCTGGAGCAGAACTTCAAAAATCAATTACCACCAAAAAGTCACATACATAGCATCATATCTTCTGAACTTCTCTATATTTTTTGACATACCCAGATACAGAAACAAGCCAAATGTAGCTGGGCTGCATCTGGACACTTGAGAGCATCCAAGAACACAATTACACTGATTGCCTATTCTGGTTTGTCCTCCTGTGCTCTATGTTTTCTCCATATTCCTCTCACAATTTCCCTCAGCCATTGCTGTTATTTTTTTATCTCAAGTTCTTTTGTATTCAGCCTCTGTAATGTAATTGACATTCTTTATGCGTCATACCAGTCATTTAGTTCTACCTCGCTGTCCTTTTTCAGGCCAGGACAGGGTTAATTTTTGCAGTATCGAGAAAGGTGCATGGCTAGGACCTGGAGGTTATTCTGTACCACCTCACATCATTGCCAGGGGCAGGAGAAAGGGTCTTTCTCCTGGGGAGAAGGGGTTCCTTTGGGTTGAGTGAACAGTGGTGGAGGGAGCCATCCAGCATTGTCTACTGTCAAGGGGTCCCTTGCGCCCGCTGTTATCAGTACTGTTCTGTTATTGCTTTTTTCTTCTCTCATACCTGTTTCCAGTGAATTGTTCTTATCTCAGCTTGTGATCTTTGCCTTTTGTGCCTCCAATTCTCTTCTTCAGCTAACAGCAGGGGGGAAGAAGAGGGTGACTCACAGTTTGGACAACGTAAGTGGGGGCACTGAATTGAGTAGTACCATTTCTAAACCATGACACTTGCAAAATCACCATAACAAAAAACTTAACACCTTCATAGAAAAAGAGGAAGCAAAAAACAATGCCTATAAATCACAATTCTCAGCTTGTCAGACAGGAAATAAATAAAAAACTGAACATTTACAACCAGTATAATATGCAGCCACAATCAACACTGGTAAACCCAAAGAGGCTGTATGAATTTACTGTCTTTGCTCTGGGATATAAACATAACCCTTGTTTCTTTATTCTTTTACCTCATTATGTAGGTTTTTTATGCCACTAAATCCTAATAAATTATGGGCTGTGATCATTAAAATTCAGTTTCATTTAAAAAAAAAAAAATTAAAAGTAAGTAGATATCCAACCAAATACAGATTAGAGATTCCTGAACAGCCCCATTTAGTTTCATTTAACATTCTATTGCATGGTCTTTTCTGAAAATCAAATTCTAATTGTGACACTTCAACACTACAAGTATTATGAAGTGAAAGTACTCACTTGGAAAGAAGATACTGAATACAAATACCTCTGGCATTACACCATATATATATATATATGTGTGTGTGTGTATATATATATACACACACACACCTATATATAGCAATACCTATATATAGCAAAAGTTTTCATTCTGGAAAATTTTTAAAGGATGTAATTGTTAGATTGATGTGTCAATTAATAAGAAGCAGAGTATTAAAATTCCTCTTTATTTTTATAAAAGTGCTGTAAAAAACACAAAAAAAAATCAGAGCGATACTCTTTAATTGGATACATTATTGTACACAGAAATTTACTAAGAACAGAAAAAACTTAAAGACATAAAACCAGAAAGCTGAGGATAAAAATGTGCTTTATGTTACCTCTTTTAACATTTTTACTTTTCCTCAGATTCTTGGCCATGGAAATAATACATGTGTATGTAAAAAATGCATTTTACAACATAGCAGAGCACATGAGGAAAGTTATATGTCCCAAACTACTAGATTCAGAAAGTTTTTTATCTCCTAAATAAATTGTTTATATGCCATTAGTCATGTTGTGTTGGTAGTAGCATTCCAAGGATTTGGGGGTATTTTGTTTTGCTTTGGTTTCTGGGTATTTTGTCTTCCCCTTTTGCTTTGGGCTGGGAGATGGGGGAGCCTACATTATTTCATACATACACAGACCACATCTCTTCAGTGTTCAGCATGAAATCGAAACAAATTAAACCAAAGGCCATATTACCTCCTTTATGAATATCTTTCACATTCACAGTATTGCAATCAAATACAAGCTTATGGTATGTAAAAATCAGGCCCTGGATTTCATATATAAAATCCCTCTAGAGTACAAGACTTTGGGAGAACTGGTGTTTGATTTCTTTCTCTTTTATCTTTGATTGTAGATACAGTAATTCTGGCCATATGAGGTCTGCTTTTAATTGAGGCTTTGTATGAATTTCTGTATCCTTTGATGCCAGATTTCAAAGATACAATGTAAGGTTTTGAGGTGACTAAAAAGGGTCCTAAGAAACCTCTAGAGTAATATCAATGTCTTGGACAGCAATGTAAGAACATGCCTAATTCTTTAGCTGAGAGCCTGGCAAAAAAAGGCACTGAGATTGCAGTAATATAAAACTGTAGCTGTGATTGAAGGTGGTGACAAAATCCCCTTTGCTTATAATGAGAACAGGGATCAAGCCTGTGATAAAGTAGTTTTCCTTCATGTTGTGTTTGTAGCCTTTTATTTGGTGATCAAAGTGATTGGTTTCATCAGGTTTTGTGTTTGGGGTTTATTTTATTTTATTTTGCAATTAATTTCCTCCTTCCTTTTGGTACACACTTGGCATTCTACTATATTGTAGAATTTATTTCCTGTACTGATCATGTACCATTTCTTGCTTATAACTCAATCTTACCTTAATATTTCATTCTTACCAATCTCACTTCTGGCTCCTAGGCAGGATACTGCAGATAAACCAAGATTTCAAATTTCTTGCCATAAGGGCTAAAATATAAATAAAAATAATTAATTATTTAAACTGACACAGTGCGAATGTACTGGTTTGGGCATCACATAATAAATTAAAGACAAAATGAGACTGAAGTCTCATAACCAAATAAAAATGTGTATATTACATGGGGGAACTATTTTATTTTTCATATAGAGGCTAGGAGAGAGTGTGTACTATTTCTGCTACTTTAGTCGAGCACAGTGGCCATCTATTTCCCCACACAGGCACACTGCTTGCCAGCTTGGAGCATGGGCAAAGAAATCTCACCTCTGCCTGTGCACTGTCACTTGCCCAGGTCAATATCCAGTCTACTGCGTTTCAAGGTGTTGTGTTCCTTAACAGCTTTTCTGTGTTTACCATAAAAATACTTCAGTCAACCTCTTTGAAAGTAAGGTGAGAGAAGCACAGTTACAGGTATTCAAGTACTACTTGCCAAAGGGAGTTGCACAGGAACTGGAGAACAAATTTTAACCGGGTCTTCAAGTTCATGTCTTTCTGATGGTGTACAAGGGGCTTTGAGCTGCAATGGCTGACAATGCAAACTTCAGACAGGTTTTTAAGTTCAGAGGTAAACATCCCAGTCTCCTGCTTAGGCTAAGACTACAAAATGAGCCTTTTTTTTCCTGGGAAAATCACACAAACATGGTGGTAATTCAGTTGGCATCAATGGTGGGCCACCTTCCTTAAACTTAATGAGAGTGGCTGTGTAAGTGGCAGATTGTGAAAAACAGGCTGTCAAATAAGAATTTGCTGAACCTCTGTGTGTATCCACACACAGAATCATAGTATGTGTAGGTTGGAAAAGACCTTTAAGATCAATGAGTCCAAATGTTACCCCAGCACTACCAATTCCACCACTAAATCATGTCCTAATGTGTCACATCTTGGCATCTTTCAAATACTTCAGGGTTGATGAGTTCACCGCTGCCCTGGGCAGACAGTTCCAGCATTTGCAACACCTTCGGTGAGGAAATTTTTTCCTAATATCCAATCTAAACCTCCCCTGGGACTTCTTGAGACCATTTACTCTTGTCTTGTCAGACTTTGCAGAAGTGGGATAATGTTTTTCAAGACAGCAATGTCCTTCCTTACGCAAGTGGCTCAGTGGTAAAACCTCCCCCCAATGGATATATTGGACATTCACATGTAGGCTTTAAGGTATTCATCCCTTCTGATGAGGTGTAATTGACTCAACTATACTGATGTGAGAGACAGCTGTCACATCTTGGAAGGTGTCATAAACCATCAAGGACCCCCTAAGTGCTCCCAGACTCATTTCTGGAGCCTTCCACCAAAGGACTGTTCACGATCCACAGTGTGGCAGCAGACAGTGTAAAGCTCCCTCGCAAGGGGGTGTACCTGTGTGTTCCCATGTAAACCCGAACATATATTAAGCCATTAAACTTTGTGTTTTGTGGGCTTTACATCCTTCACTAGGTCTGTTGCCCTTCTCTGGACACACTCCAGCCACCTCAATGTCTTTCTTGTAGTGAGGGGCCAAAAACTGAGCACAGTACTTGAGGTGTAGCCTCGTCAGCGCTGAGCACAGGCGAACAATATATACGTACAATGACGAAACTTCCTCCTTCTAGCCTCCCAGAAGGATGTACGGAAGGTAAACATGTCTGGTTTTGGCTATTTTTGGAGCTGAACATAAGATTAAGACAGAAATACAGGGAAAAGGGACCACAAGAAAATTTGAGCAGTTATTTTGTATTTTTAAAAAATATGTTCACCCTGAAAGCTCCTGCTGTAGTGATTTAATATATGTCACTTTAAATAGCAGACAATTGATTACTCAGTTTAATGCAACTGCTCTGTGTGCAGTAAGAAAATGCTCACTTTGTTGGTTCATCTGTTTCCATCATGAAAAGAACACACTCATTTCTTATCAAATTCATTGACATTGCATGATGCCACCCTCAGTGTCATGGCTTTCTACAAGTCTTGGATATATTTTGACCCATTCATTTTTACTGTTCTCTCTGGTAATTGATTTAATATATAACACCAGGATAGATGCAGACCCTTGAATCAAAGTGCAGTGTAAAGATGACAGGATGTAAAAGCCAAAAACTCTATCAATTTATAAAAAACACTGCAGAATAACATCTTTCTTCTGCTTTCCCATTAATCATGGCCACATATGAGTCAGAGAACTACTTAAAAGAACTTCTGTTAAAAAGAATTTATGCAGTGTATCTGTCTGTTTGGTGGAGCATTAGTTCTAGTGCTGCACGTGGCCATACTACAAACATATTAATGAAGTTTTAAAACAAACAAGTAAATAAATAAACAAATACATGCATAGGCAATTCTAGCATTCTGAGTTGTACAATAATCCACTTCCTAGAGGGGCACAGTCCCCCCGTGTTCTAGTGAGGGTCAAGGTCAGGACTGGTCCTGCCAAGGGCAGGGGTGGGCAATGGCCAGGTGAGGTTGTGGTGACCAGGCAGATGAGGCAGCAGACTGGGGTTGACAAGGCATATGGCCAGGCATAGACACAGCTGCCACTCAACTTAGGCAGATAGCAAGGATTAGAACCTCAGATCAAATTTAATCCAAGCATTGCATCCAAGCAATTTGAATTAAATGATCAAGGAACACTGTGAGCCTGCAGCTCTACACACTGTGTGTTTTATTCTCTTCTAAACGAAGGACAGTGTAAAGTCTGTTAAGACAGACTGTTCTCATACTGGCCTACACCAGCCAGCAAAAACATCTACCTTGCCCTGAATTTCATGTTGGGATTTGTGTCACTCAGAACAGGCCAATTCTTTGTCATAATTGCAAAAATGCTGAAATGCACAATTATTTTAAATTTGGCCTTTATCACCAACATATTGCTTATAGGATGCCAACACATACAATTTTTTACACAGAAGGGACTAGAGTTCATGACTTCTTTTCCTTTTTTTTTTTCCTTTTTTTTTTTGCCTTTAATAAATCTATAATAATGTTTTTCCAGTAAGCTGAAAACACACCTTTCAATCACTTTTTGCGGCAGAGTGGTCAATGATCCAAAAATGAAAACATAGGCCTATTGCCAGAAAAAATGACTTTATTTCATCATCCCTCAAAATCCAGTCATGCAGGAACTCAAAGAAAAATTCAAAATTTAGTTCCCAGCTACTGAAAGTGGTCCATCAGAAAAGTTCTGAGGAAAGTCTCAGGAGATAAGGATTCAATTTCCAGATCTAACCAAATCTGCATCATGGCATTTGTCAAGATGTGACAGAAAAAACCTATGTGATCACTGGGTCTTCCCCTTCTACCAATAGCTTGCCACAGATATAAGATCATTTTTAGAGGTATTCAGCTACTTTTTAAAGTTATTTTGTTTTTTGAAGGAGGACAAGGACTCTCTTTCATTCTGAGCTTGTACAAACAATCACTCAGTGGAAAACAGATTTCATTGTATGAACTATATCAATGTAGATGAAAAGGCTCTACTTTACTGATAGAATTACTGCCTTCTTTAGGAAACTGCATTGTTTTCTTGTAAGAGAAAAGCTAGTATTTCCAGCTCTAAAAAAACCAAAGCAAACACTTCCTAACTCTCTTTGTGGGTTCTCATTTTACAGGTCAGAACTGCAAGGTTTCATTTCTTTCCTACAGAAAATCATGTAAAGTGATGAACACAGGTATGTTTTATATCTGATGGCCTAAGGTCATCTCAAGTCCCCTCTTTATTCTTTTCCCTAAGCACTTCAGAGCTCAGATTTGGGTGACATCTCAAATGCCTAGGAAAAAGATTGGTAACAGTGTGCAAGCTGACATTTTCTCCTCATAATATATCTATATGATAGTTAATTTTCAAGCAACGTTATGTGATAAATGGTCACACTTTATACTACCACTTTACTCCTGCTTCCAAAAAATATATCCCCCCAAGGCTTTTTCAATACTTTTGAGCCATAATGGGAAAGAGCTGAACGAACAAATTTGTCAACATTGATCAAAGCTGACACTCATGTTACCCTTCAGAGGCCTTCTATGTCAGCTTTCTTCACCCTGCTGTTTTCAAGGCTTCTCATGGGTTTTCATGATCGGTGATAAGATTTTTGATGTGCATTTTAGATTCATCTTTTGATTCACTAAATATGGGAATTTCCAGATCTGAACCTTGCCAAATTAATTTTTCAGATTGATTTTCAGCAATAGGCAATTGCCTACTGAAGTGCAATGCGGAAAATTCTGCTTCTGATTATTTTGACAACATTGCCTATACACTACTCCAACTTCAAATTTTTATGTTAATCAATTAATACTCATGAAAAATATTTTCCTTTTAGAAAACTTTGAGATAATTTTCAACTAAATAGGAGGAACTCTTTTTAAAGAGCTGTAACTAGACAACAAAACTGTGAATAACATTTGGTAAATTCTTTGGTCTTGACAAATGAGGATCTATATGTCAAATGGCATGACATAGAATTTTTAAAGTTCTTTCAGTCACATTTTGTACAGTTTTATGCATACTACATGGAGCAAGCATTTCAAGAAAACACATTAAAAGAGAACCTATAATTTAAAAGTGCCTGGCCATAACCTTTATACTCATGTTATTAAGTAAGAAAGACATCACCAAATATTTATGCTTTCTGTATGCAGACATTTCAGATCAGTGACTAAAGCCCATTAACCAAGAAAATTATATCAGCAACATGCAGCTTAGAACTACTATGAATAAGATACAATTAGTCCTGTACAGGCAGGATTACTTCTTAATTTTCACTCCATTAAAATAACCATAGTATATATTTTTATGGGGAGAAATTTCAAAGCCGTCTTTCATACAAAGAAGTGACTCAAAAAGTGTGTAAGTTAAAAGATCTTAAATATTAAGAACAAATTCTTAACCATGAAAGCTTATAACTTCCATCAGCTGAATCTGTTAGCATCCACTTACTAATTACAGCAATAAATAAGTTGCATTATTGCTAATTATATCTTTCAATTCCTATCCTTCTTGCTCTCTTTTGCCCAAGATGTGAAGGGATTGTTCCTCCTGGACTAAATCCAACAAGCATACACAATAAACGCAGTTCATGATCAATTAAAATATTGGAGGATGTTTGGTTTTTTTCTTAAGCAAGAACAATTCACATTTAATAATGACAAAGCAGTTGACAACTGTATATTTTATGTGATTCATATTCTATGAGCAGTTAGCCTGGCAATAAGATGACTTCTCTTTTTCCTAAAGCTCTGAACGTCCACATCTCTCACTGACTCTGTTTTGCAGCTTTGTTTATTCAGGACTCTAAAAAATAAAGCCCAGAGGTCATTTGATAAAACAGCTGGACAGTTGCTCCACAGCAATTAATTTGTCATGAAAAAAACGGCCAAAGGAATGGTCCCACCAAATGTAAAATAAATAGAAAAAAAGGTTAGGAGATTCTTAGGCAATTTAGCAGTAAGACTAAATCAAACAAATACCCCTTCATCTTAGAATTCGTCTTTATCTTTCCATAAAATTGGTGAACTGTAGGAACTGCTGGATTTCTGATACAGAAAAGCTAGCAATCATCTATGCATTCTTAAACACTTTGTATAGGTGCTATCTTTTTTCTTAAGACTCTGAAGGTCCTTACTTCTCTCTTATAACATCTCGTATAAATTCAACTATGTTTGGTTTCTGATCCAATCCAAAAATTGGAAATTCTAGACCCATAGTGCAATCACAGATTAGAGACTGGGGAAAAAACACTGTTTCCCAGTACTCATGATATTCTGAATATAAGTGTGTTGTTGAGTGTGAACTTGGCTCACTGAAGCTTAATTTGCTTAAATTACAGTTCTGTACATGTAATATAAAAAAATTGATGGTCTGTGGGACTCAGTGTTGGTATTTAAGGAAATATGCAATGGATTTGCAGGGTAGATGAACACTTCGTAGTGAAATGTCAATGAGGTGGAAAAGATGGCTTTGGGACATGGTAACATAATTACAATGTTAATCAAGGACAATGCAAGACTCTCCAGTAAAGTTGACAAGCTTGAGAATTAATCCAGGATTAAACATTTCAAGATTACTGGTGTCCCAGTGAGGAAAAGCCTAAGAATTTAGTAATCTTTATGGCAGCACTTCAGAAGGATGAAGCAAAATATTTATTTTCAGAATTATATTGGGCTGCTTCATCATAATAATTTGTGTTCAGCCACATCTTCATAGGTTCTCTCAAAACTGGTCCAATTTTCACAGAACACTTTCTGAAGAAGCACCACAATATGCAAAGCAAAATCTGTATTGTTTGTACACATGCAGATACAGGTACATCTATTCTCCCTCCTCTCTTACATGACTGTAAAAAACTTCTTCTATTCAAATATATATAAATACAACAATCCAGACTAGTTTGAGTCTGTAGGTCAATGGTCAGACCATGGAAATAGATAAAGCAACTGCAGAGATTAACACTCTGTCCCTTATCAGCTCTTTATTGCTGTCCATCAGGTAGGTTATCAGATTGCAAAAACAAAATCACAAGGGATTTATGTGTTATCACTCATGCGTAACTACCACAAAAAGGCTAATTACACCTTTATTCACCATTATCATTCCACTTTTAAAATCCAGCTAAATGATAACAATTATAAATATAAAACATGCTTACAATTCAAGTTTTACTCTTCACATGAAAGCCAGCTCAGCATAATTATTTTTCTTCCCACTGAAAAGCGTGAATTTATGGCAACATTCCCAGATAAGCATATCTTTTTATTGCCTCAAACTTTTGCTGTGAAGCATCATTTTATCATTTCATCTTATTGCTTATTACATGGAAATTAAGGTTGACAAATGACATGAGTCTCAAAAAATGGAAGGCTGTGTTTCTAACCTTTTCTGTAAGACCCTCAACAAATAGCACCTGTATCACAGGGAGCCTGAAAAGATTTTCTATTATTTTCAGCTAGGAAGAGCATAGCTAATTTATATTTTAATGACATATGTTACTGAGAAATTATATGATTGCATTCTACTGGAAAGACCTAAATCGTTGCTTTTTAATGCTGTAAAGGCCTAAATCGGCATGACATTCCAGCTTGATGCAAATCTGTGTCAGGTCTGACTGATGTACATCTGTGTGTCTTTCTCCTAGTGAAAACAGGCAAACATCAACTACAGTGATTGTTGAGTAGTCATAAAGTAGTTTTTCCCACAGGAAAAAAGGGGAAGATGAACAGTGTAAAGCTTAGATTTAATTTCTAAAATACTGGTATAAGTCAAAGTAGAAGACAACACCTGTTCACTTAGATTAATTTATTTCCTTTTTTTAGATGTATTTTTTACTAATGTCAGAAAAATGAGTTGAATATTAGGATTTCAATAAAGATGGGATATGAGGTGAGGCAGTGCTCATGAAAAGGCTCGTTGATATATAAGAAGAGTGGGTAGATATCACACTTCAGAATCTGTGGTCAGAAAAAAACAATGACCTTAATTTCTTTAGGCTGACAACCGCCAACTGAGAGGATACTTCAGATTTCCAGGAAGAAGATAAATTGCTTTAATATGTAACTCGTACTCTAAGATGGAATTTCTCTGTGTCAGTAACATATTTTTTGTCAGAAAATTCTGTCAGAACCTCTAGAATGATATATTATTATTTATGAATTGAGGAACAGAATCCAAGTACTCATTCTGGCATTAAACACTACGATGCATTTCAGGATACCTGAAATTTTCCAAAGCCTGATATATTAGAATCTCAACATTCTAAAAAGAAGAGAGGGAAAAAATGTGTTTGACTGATCCTGATGAAAACTATCCCTTCAGCAATCAAGTACAGAGAATGAACTGTATCAGGAAAACCAACACAGCTTAGTACTACTATAATAGTAGATGAAGTTGAATTATGGGTATCCAGGATGGGGGAAATTATGCAAGGGGCTCACCTGAGTCACAATATGTCATTTGCCTAGCCATTATTGGCTGTAAAGCACAGAATAGATTTAAAGGACTTGAAGACACATAATGTCATCATTTTGAGGATATAAGAGGTCAGAAGGAAAAGAATATACTGTCCATTCCCTCAAGATGATTGAAAAAAGGAGGGAACTTCTTCATTGAAAAGCAGCTAAATATCACCAAATACATGTACAGGTACTATGTGCAAAACTGTAGGTGGGGGTCAGTGTCTTGGTATCACAGGAGAGATGAAAGGTTGGGCAGAGATAGGTCATAAGGACTTAAAATATGAAAGCAAATCATTTATGCTTGGTGCAGCAGGGAACGGAAAGACGGTGGAGAGAAGTAAAAAGAGGATTAACAAGAGCTAATCCTAGATATGAAGGTTTGTATGGTTTATGTAGATTATCGCCTCTGCAGTGGAAATGGATTTGTTGCAGAGTGGCACCCAAATGTGTATATTTCCCGCAAATTATGAATTTAAATCTGTCAAGCTGTTTTTTGAGTTACAGGTCATCAAAAATACTTTGATAAAGAGCAGCTGCACAGTGAAGGTTACAAGCAGACTTCTGTTATACACTAAAATATTTTATTATTATTTTATTTTACATAGCAAAATATTTTTAAATTGCGGTCAAGCAACAATGAAAAATTTGCACATGCTCTGAAGGCCAGTGACCAGGCTTTGAAATAACACATATTTGAAAATAATAATTTTCTAAAAAATATTCTGTAATTCATCTAACCTCTTTAGGATTCACTTAATCTCAAAAAAAAGATAAAGTTTCAACCAAAGAAATCTTGACACAAGCTTTATGCTTTACTTACAGTCAAACAAGAGTAAAAGCTAGAAAATATGCATGTACATATACATATACATATACATATACATATACATATACATATACATTGAATCCTATTTTAAATATTTTAACAGCCACAAGAAAAAGATGTCTTCAGAGAGAAGCCGGGATACTGCAGAGATGCTCTTATCTGTAGGGAATAAGTAAAAGTCTGTTTTCTTTTGAATAAAAGGATTGTAATTGCCAGCTGGGAGAGCTAGGATGGACAGAGCCCTGAGCCCCTTCCAACAGGGAGTAGTTGGTGTGTCTGACACACTGTCATTTAAACTGTTAAGGTCAGAAACATCCAGAAACTTACTTGGAAACTAATGTTGTCCCTAACATAGGGAAGCTTTTGACCGTGGAGAGTTTTTAGCAGAATATGGTTTAGAGTTATTACAGTCTATAAAAATGAACATGTCTCTTGCCTTTAAAGGTCAAGAAAATCAGAACAGTATTATCTCCATGTTCATCCTCTGTGAATACTGTTTCATGCACTCATACCCTTCCTTTTACAAAAGCAGACTAATTTTCTGAGTAGAATGGTAATTTACTAGGATGTATGAACCTCCTAATAAACTTCAAAAAGTAAATGACTGCCTGATAAGATTTTCTTTCAGTGTGTAACACCATTTTTACTCGGTTTCAAGGGTAACTGTGTGTAATCTAATCCTGCTTTTTAAAAATATCCTCCCTGCAGAGATTATGTCAATTAACTGCAGAAATACTCTTGAGCTTCAAGAGTGTCTGAACGTATGTGCTCAAGTGAGCTGATCATTTACTGTACAGTATGTCTCAAATGTGTGATGTTTCTAGTGGAGTTTAGGGTTTACTGAATGTCACAGGGTTTTTTTTGGTTTTTGGTTTTTTTGTTTTTTGGTTTTTTTTACTGGAAAACTGTTCAGTAAATTATTAATTACATAGCTGGAGCTTTCCAGTGGTTTTAAGAGCTGTTTTTCCAATAATATTTATATAATTTTTGTGGGTTTTAGAAGCATTGCTATTTTTGTCTCAGTTCTCTATTCTGATTCACATCAACATGCATCAATCCGAAAACATTGTAGATGGGGATGATGGTTTTTTTTCTCATTTTCCTCCCTTATTTGATACCTCAAGGTCTCACTCAAGAAAGACGGAATTTCTGAAACTTGAATTTGTAGAAGGCACTTGCAGGGCTTATCTTTGCAACTCTTGACTCCTAATACCACAGTGTGACTGCATTTATAGCATGGATTCTCAAGGAATGGTTGATTTATCTGTACTTAGTGATTGTCTTCGTTTGATAGACAGGTGGCTGCTTAGGAAGGTGGGAACCTTCCTTAGAACAGAGAATGTGAATCCCCTTCCCTCCGAATTATTATAACTTTAGAATCAAGGGCTCTCAGGCAGAGGTATGGGAAAAGGAATAAGAGTTTTTACTAGTATCTAGAATGAGGTAAACAATCAGTAATAAAAAACAGTAAACAAGATAAGAAAAAACAATAACAAAACCAAAAAAACTCAGTGGCAAATGTCCCTGGGGCTGTCAGGCACTTTCCCGTTTGGTGCAGTCACGGTCACGGCCAGCAGGGGCGCTGTTGGGCTCCCAGACCCGCAGGGCAGGTGCGATGACTCCCAGGAAGCTGCAGATGGCGCTGTGGCGCCGTTGGATCTGTGCCACACGTGTAATGGCGGACGGGTTGGAGCCGGGTGGAGCGCAGATGGACGGGGGCGCAGCAGAGAGCCCAGAGCCGGGAGATGGAGCAGCCGGGTCAGCCCACCGGGGCGAGCCGGCAGAGGAGGCGGCAGGAAACTCCGCAGTTGGGGCAGGCAGGGGGCCGAGCAGCGGCAGGCAGGCCGCGGGGTGGTGGCGGGCAGAGGTTCCCCTCCGCTGCAACGCGGCTGGTAGATGCCCTCCCGGAGGGGACGAGAGGATTGGAGTCCCGTGACCTTCCCCTCAAAGCAAGAAACTCACCCAGCAGGCAAAGAAAAACTAGTGCAGAGCCAGGCTTTTCTTTTCCGGCGGTCCCAGCCAGAAACAGAGAGATGTCTGTTCCACTGTTCTCTCCCCGAGAGCAGCGAGCGAGTGTCCCCTTATCAAATCCCGTCATCTCTCGTTCTCCTGCCTGGAAAAGCCAAAGGCTTTGTCTCCTTTGTGAGCGTAGATGGCCCTTAAAGACCGGTCATTAGTTGCTTAGCAACAGAATGGGAAAAATTCCACTTGCCCCCTGCCCTCCCCCCAACCTTCCACAGTGATGCAGCGGTCAGCTGCTGTTAATGTTATACAATATTAAGGATGGGTTATTAGAACTCTTGTAGAGCTACTGCCTTGTAGATATGGAGTTCAATGATCCCTGTTGGTTACTTCCAGTTCAGGGTATTCTATGATTTTATGATTCTGTAATGAACAAGTCCTCAAGCCTGCAATGAGAAGGTGTAGAGAAATGAAAAATTCAGTGAAAGACCAGGACTTCAGACTGAGGTATCTTTAGCATTGTTCTGAGATTTAACTTTTCAAAGACGGAGGTTTCCTGACAATCCACAAACCAAATGCCACTAACTAAAGTAAGAACAGATTAATATTTTTTTCAGAAAATTGCGTTATGCAAACAGTTCTTGCTTTGCTCTTTAACTTTAGGTGGGTATTTTTAAATGATAATATGACAAAACAGCTTATATTTTACTCGTATGTTTAGAAGTATATGGAATTAAAATATCAGAATATGATGAGTTGGAAGGCACCTGTCACCTGTACTTTGAGTAAGCCATCTTCTAATTCTTTTGCCTTTTTACCTTGACAATACTAACATTTAGAATAGTCTTTAATGACTGCATTTTCTAGTAAAATCATTATTTCTTCAATGTTTGAACACCTGACCCAATGTTTGCTTATATCTTTTTATTACTCTTATCTGCCTGGACCCCTGCATTAGAAAATAATTTATGAAAATTGTAATCTGAAATTTTCTCATAGAGTAGTAGCATTATTAAAACCTGAAACAGTGCAACAACTGTATTTGTGCTGTCAATTTCTTAGTATCACATAATGTTTGTAGTCAAAATAATGTCTAACAAGCTGAACTCTCACTGACTTTCAGTGTAGAGTTGATAGCATTACAAAAACTATTTTTGGCTCCATAATATTGTACATTAAATGTTTTTATAATAGAATTTCAACATGTTTACATAATTATGCCTTCAGATGTAATGTTAGCTATATTAATCTAATGTTTATAATTTGGGGAAGGAAAGAAGATTGGGGTTGACATATACTGATGATTTTATTTTTCATTATTGAACATTATGATGATGCCTTTTCAGCTAAGTTTTCTTCATGAGATTAATTTGCAAATGAACAAAGATGTTAAAAAAATTAAAAATTCAGTGTAAGATGTGTGATTGCACTGTGCCCTTCTTTAAGTCAAAGCCTTGCATACAATCCAAATGCTTTATCATCTTGCTTTCTATTAAAAACAGTGAAAAATAGGCTATTAAAATATCATTTGAAATAGGCAAACAGTGAATTCAGATATACTTATGAATCATTACAGCTTTATTGTAAGTGGCAATAGAGTTGAAATACTCTGAGAACAAAATGTTCTCTGGCATTTCCTAGCGAACTAGATTAACAACAAAATTAGAAATAGCATATATTTCTACTTAGCTTTAGAATCAGCTTCTGACTCATCACAGATATTGGTCCCCTTTTCTGTTTCAAATTCTTTTATTAAAATGCAATTCTTGAAATCAGAAGATTCCAGAGGGAAGTATTTAAGGATCTAAGTTCATAGAATTTTTCATTAAATTCTGCTGGGCTAAGATTCTTGTATATTTTCAGTATTTTAAAAAATGTTCATTTAGCTCTCAACTACAGATGGTACTATGAAAGGACAGAAGGGATTATAGGCTATACTTTTTGTGCCTTCTTCTCAGGGATATTTGTACTTGGACTGACCTTAGTCAGAATGTGATAATGAGATGAATTATTTCACGCCTATTGCCCAGTGTGAAACTAAAACTGTAAAATGTTAATTTCAAAATTGTTTCATACTTCTATCCAGACTTACAAGTAGATTTGTGCTGAGCACAGTGTTGATAATGCAGAGATGTTTTTGTTGTTGCTGAGCAGGGATTACACAGATCCAAGGCTTTTTTTGCTTTTCATATTGTCGTGACGGTGAGAAGACTGGAGGTGCATGGGAGGCTGGGACAAAACACATCCAGGATTGATGACCCAAACTGACAACAGGGATATTCCAGACCCTGTGGTATCATGCTCTGTATATAAAGTGGGGAGAAGAAGGAGGAAAGGGGAGGATGTTTGGAGTGATGGCGTTTGCCTTCCCAAGACACCATTCTGTGTGATGGGGCCTTGCTCTCCTGGAGATGGCTGAACACCTGTCTACCCATGGGAAGCAGTGAATTAATTCCTTGTTTTGTTTTCTTTGTGTGTGCAACTTTTGCTTTCCCTGTTAAACTGTCTTTATTTCAACCCATGCGTTTTCTACCTTTCAATCTTCCAATTCTTTCCCCGGTCCCACTAGGGGGAGTGAGGGAGCAGCTGCATGGGGCTTGGCTGCGGGCTGGCGTTAAAGTGCATCATATTTGTTTTTCAGGATCAAACTGTATTGTCTTATATTTAGTAAATTCTCCTGAAAAATCTTATGTTTGTTCATTATGCTCAGCCTTATTGAGAAGCACTGTTTGCTGCAACTTCAGCAATAATCATAAGAAAGTCAAACAGCACTCACGGTAGCCTGGTTCCAAAGTTCCATAAGTACTTTCTTGTCCAGCATGAAGAAATTACTTTAATAACATGGATTCCATTATGATGATTTGATAAATGTGGATTTGAACTTTCCGCATTGATATCTATGACTACCATTCCTCTTTACAGAGTCAATGATGTTCAACAATGTAATTATTTATTTACTTAGATGGGGTTAATTGCAATTTCAGCTAATTGGTGACTTTCATCTGAAATCAAAATATGTTAAATTAAAAGCTCCATACTCCAGAGTTTTCACTCAGTAAAACAAGTTACCTCCTTCAATCTGATTCCCATTTTTGGTGCATCAGGGAGACACTCTTCACACTGGGCAGAAATCCAAGCCAACTTCCACTCCTTTAGCTAGCTAATAAAATGAATCTAGTTCTAGCAAGGCACTTAAAGGTGGACTGAACTGATATTTTGTGAAATGGTGGAGAAAAAAAATCCACCAGCACACGACTGATTTTTACCTTAGAAGAAACTGAGGGCTCAACTACATTACAAAATAAAATCAGGTATAAAAACAATGATTTTACCTATCTTATCAATTAAGCTCTTTCTATTTAAAACTCTTAAGCCTGTTTACTCATCAGTTGCAGGCTTCTTAGAAAAAAGTCAATAAATAAAATAGGTAATGGCTTGTATGTCATAAAATATAAAAGGAAAGGTATTCTTGTGATGTACACCACCATTGCTAAGAGTGTTCAGATTAAAATAAGAGTGTTCATATTCGAATAACTTGTTAAGGATTTTTGAATTCTTCAGAAAATTATCTGTTGCCTTCTAAACTATTCTGTATTATCATATTCTTTATTATTATTATTATGTAGTTATCTGGTTTGTTGGAGTTTTTTCATGTTTCTGTAACTACTTGCTGTATAACTATACATATATGTTTCAGAGAAGTAAAATTAAAGACTTCTACATGGTAAATTTAATAGCAGCTGCATCAGATCCTCAGATTCTTCCAGCTAGCAAATTTCTTTGGCATTGGATCCTGAGCAAGAATTACTAGTACTTCTGTAAGGGAGAACATTCATCCCTCTTGAAGTTACATACATCATTCACTTATATCTCTTCTAGGTTGTCTGAACTTATATTTCACAAACAGGAAGAAAAAGAAGGCACTGAAAATTATTATCTTAATTAGTATGGCAGGCTTACACACTGTAAGTGAATTTTAGTGTACTGTTGCCTAGTGTTTGATTTTGTACCATCAAAGATTAATGAATTTATAGCTGAGGTAAAAAGCATCTCTTAGGTGACACAAAGCTTTAAAAATATACAAATCTGTAATTATAGAAATATGAGCCAGTTGACGCTTCTTGTCATTGTCTATGTCTTTTAGAAATAATCTTTCTTAATGGAGAGTGGGAAAGGTGATAAAGTACTTCTCTAAAAACTGTATTTTCTTTTCATCAAGCTTGAACACAGAGATATTTTGCTGTTGTCCCTCCAGTGTGTGCATAGTTACATGTATATGTATTTATACAGGCACACACATGTGCACTTGTACAAGTCTGAGAGATCCTATCGACTCCCTTGGAGGTGATGTGAGTGTTCTAGGGCTGAGAAAAGCATCTCATGCTACTACTACACAAATATTTGAAATACTATATTATTAGGATGTCTGTGATGTCCATTTGTCTTGCCGAAAGTCTGTTCCTCCTAACAATCCAAACTGTTAAGCATATTGGCCATTTTCACAGGAACCAAAAAAATGTCTCATTTTTCTTGAAAATGAGCCCCTAGATGCAAATTACTGCTACCAGTGAGGAAACAGCAGAAAGAACTCAGTCAATATTTTCTTCAGAAGCAACTAGTCTCGGTTTCTTCCCTGCAGTTTTTCATAAGAACCTGCTTCTATACTCTTCTGCTGGAATGCAGTAGGTAAAGCTTCAGGGAAAAGGAATGCATCTGGAAGAAGTCTTCATTAGTTCCACTGTGACATACACCTGGTCACATTTGACTTTCCTACTTTGAAAAACTTTCTGTTGGTGAACTTCTGTAACCACTGAAGAATAGATTGTGCTCAAATCACATTTCACTTTGTTTTAAATTATGGTGCTGTATTCCTCAGATCAAACTCTAAAAACCTTTGTTTTCATTGATCTTGTAGGTCATGGCATAGCATGGTTGCAGTATTCATAGGGTCAAGGACAGTATACTAGCATCCCACATAAAAAAAATATTCCCTTTATCCTTGGATATAAAATGTAAGAAAGCAGTATTTTTAAGTTTAATTCAAAGACTATCTCTATGAACAAATAAGCTATTTTGTAACAAAGAACTGCTGCATGAACCAGCTTAGCCCTTGACAGTTTATAAAGCCCTATGTACAGGAAGTAGTGGCCAACAGCATTAGAAACCTCAAGTTACAGAGCCTCCTGCTATGAACTGAGGATAAGAATACCAGCATGACAAAATGTGCCAGACCAGGCACTGACAGAAGTGTCCAAAAACTTTAGGAAAATTTCCACTACTTTTCAGGTCAGTCACTGTTTTTCTTTCTTTTTTTCTCAGATGGCTATGTGTCTGTTCTTAACACAGCCATGTTACCAAAGTAATTGACTATATAGCAAAGAATCTGTCATTCATCAGATGTAAAGTCCTAAGAGAAACAAAACCCAGGCTTTAAGAGGCTGTAGGCCTTTCTCCTACAATCTTAATTCCAGGCTCCCTTAAATTCTTTTTTCCTGTTGTTACCTTTCCTCCTTACTTATCAAATCAATAAATTGGCTTGTACACTTAATAAAGTTGTTTAATGAGTATGTATCTTTTCCAGCTAAATAAGCTGTCTGGTCTATAATACAGAATATTCTTTTTTCCTTTCAAACACTTCTTCAGTGTATGCTCAGAATAGATGACTTTATCTTAAAACAAACAAAAAAAACCCAAAAAACCAAACAATCAAGCCAAAACCAAGGGTTCTTTTTAATAGCTTATCTTTCTTTAAAACCTTTATTCTCTGATACATATTTTACCATAATCTACTTTTTTTGTTTGCTTGTTTTGTTTTGAAGCTGACATGGTTTAGTGGTTTTATTATTTATAAATCAATGTATTTACTAAATTTGCATTAGATGGATCTGAACTCTATTTCTCTCACTATAAAAAATAATTTTGTTTTATGTGGCTGCATCCAATACAGGAATTTAAAAAAATTAGAATTCAGAAGAATTAACACTGATCTAAGGGGATAAATGCTGTTTTAGGTACCATTATTATACTCATCATTGTATTGCATATTGAGCTCTGAAGGTATGCTATAACAAAATCGTTAAGGGAAGAAGGAAGAAATTTTTTTTTTTCATTTTCATTAGATAAAAATATCAAGGTAAAGCTGTAAGATTATTCTAAAAAAAATGCAATATGCCATTTTTCCATTATTTTTAAAAGACATTTTTATGACTTTAAGATATTTTTGTGGATTTCCAGAAGGAATAGCGTATTGAGAGGATGATATTCTGCAAGAAATGGCTTTACACATGCCTACTTTTTGGAGTAAAGTAAAGTAAACTGTTCTTCTTGTGTCCAATTGCTTATAAAAGCATGAGAGAGGAGGCTTTAAGAGACTGAGACTTCTGATCTGGGAATCCTCAATCTTACCAGCATACTTCAGTTCCTCTACAGGTGAAGAAGAAATCAGGAAACTCCCAGGCAAACAATGTACTTGCTCTACTATTTTGTGCATTTTTATTGTTGAAGAAACACTAGAACTGGGTGAAAACCACAAAGAACAATAACCAAAAAGTTTCATCTCTTTCTTCTGAGTATTAAATTGCCTGTGTTCAGGCACACTGACAAACTGTTCCAATATGAACCTTAATACAAGGCAAGTATTGTCATTTAAGCTTTAATGAAATTGCATTTAACATTAGAATACGTAGTTGAAATAATTTTCTGCAACTGAGAAAGCAGAAATTGAAACACTGAAGACATTTAAATTGTAGTTAAATAAAAAAGTATTAGATATTAAGGTAAAAGTCATTAGAAAAAAAAAGAAATGGTTCCAAATATTTTTCACTGCTTGCTGACTAGGTTCTGGCAGCCTAGGTGAGTGGATATTTCAGACAAAAACTCCTGGATATCTTTAAGTACGGACCTCAAATTCTACAACAGATTTAATTTTTACCAATCTGGTCTTATTCAGTCACTCCAAAACTGAACACCGGATAAACAGCACCTTATTATTTGTCTGTCTGTGCTTCATGACACCAACTAATCTGCAGGCTTGGAAAGAAGAAACCATCCCATGGCAGTACGGGGATATGTATATTCTGCAGATCTTTGATTTAAATATAATTCTGAGCTGCAGCTGCATGAGAGTAAAGAAGGCTGGAAGATTGCCTAAGTAGTCTGAAGTTCATGAGGCAAGGAATTCAGTTGTAAAATATAATTTCTTGGTTTTAAATCACCCAAAACTTGTCAATATTTAGATGGAAGAGTATGGTTAAGGACTGCCTACATTTAGACTTAATCTTAATTTACAAATGGTGTTGAACAGCTGCCAATGGATTCTCCCACTGAGAAATGTCACAGAGCAAGAGACTGCATTGTTTTTTTCCTGAAAACTCTTTTATCTTTTCTGTCTTACAATAACTATACCCAGTTGAACTCTTACTTGAAAATGATTTATCACAGCAAAAATAATTTCTCTGTGCAGCCCTGAAATTGAAACAATCACGCTATATTTTTATTCACTAAAATTTGAAATACTGGTAAGAACAAGCTATATTTTATCTGAATCTCCATCATGGTCAAGGTCTAGGTTGTCAGATTTAAGGAAATTATCTAGCTTAGTCTCCAGCTAATTTTCTTTGTTAAAAAAATTTAGTTGGGGACTCTTCAAAAATATATGAGGACTCTTAACACTGTAATTGTTTTTTCCAGGAAATAACGTATGAGAGAGGATAAGAATTGCCATGTTAGTATGAGTCAGTCCACCCATTAGAGCACTAGCCTACAACCAAGAACATCTTTTCTCATGTGTTTTACATGAACATGAAAAAACATTATGTTTAAACAGATGTCATGAGGAAGGAAATACTTTCTGAAGGGTAAAGAGACCTAAAGGAACCTTTCTGTGATTGTTCCAACTATTTGATAGTTTGAAAGGCAATTGATATTTCTGAATGTTACAAAGTTGTACTCAAATCAACAGGACTCCAGCTGAGGATAAAGCATGTGATAATGAACTGCATAGGTTGTAAACCAACATTTGTTGACTTCGCACCCCATTAACAGAGTATTTCATAATCACTTTCAGTGCAGTCTAGAAGACACTGGTGAAAAAATTGACTTTGTTAGTATATGTCTCAATTACTTTGATGAGAGAAAGGGTCATTAGTTGTTACACACATTTTTAAGGCCTATTAGGTACTTCCACTTAATTGTCTAATCCTCTGAAAAATGGAACATTTTTATATTCCTTACTAACATAGTTTGTGTTGCAGGCAAAAAAATCTTAATTAATTTAGTTAACTGTTAGGTTAGTGAGAAAAATTGGTTGCATTATTTAAAAACTCAGAGTAGCTGCATAGTCAAACATATATACATATACATACATATGTATACATATATATATATCCATATAGATGTACACAAGTGAAATTCATTCCTATTCACAAGGGAGTCATACAGAACAGAAAGAGATCATGAGAGGCTGTGATGTATGTAAGATCCTGGTTTCAGCTGGAATAGAGTTAATTTTTGTCTTACTAGTGGGTACAGTGCAGTGTTTTGGATTTACTATGAAAATAATGTTGATAACACAGTGATGTTTTGGTTGTTGCTAAGTAGTGCTTACTAGGACTTAAAAAAAAAACTTTTCAGTTTCCCATGTTGTGCCAGTGAGAAGTTGCACAAGAAGCTAGGAGGAAGCACGGCCACGTCAGCTAACCTGAACTGTCCACAGGGATATTCCTCACCATAGAATGTCATGTTAATCTTATAAATTCGGGTTAAATTGACCAGGGGCTGCTCAGAGATGGGCTGTGCATTGGTCAGTGGGTGGTGACCAATTGTACTGTGCATCACTTCTTTCTCTCAGTTGTTATTTCACAGAAACACAGAATTACTTGGTTTGAAAGAGACCTTAAAGATCATATAGTTCCAATCTCCCTGCCACAGGCAGGGGCAGCTTCCACTATACTAGGTTGCTCAAAGCCCACTCCAGCCTTGTCTTGAACACTTTCATGGATGGACCATCCAAAACTTCAGACACCAACCTGTTCCAGTGCCTCACGACCCTCAGGGTAAATATTGCCTTCCTAATATCCAGTCTAAACCCACTCTCTTTCAATTTAACACCATCATCCCTTGTCCTATCATTCCATGCCTTTGCAAAAAGTCCCTCTCCAGCCTTTTTGTAGACTCCTTTTAGGTACTGGAAGGCTGCTATAAAGTCTCCCCAGACTTCTTGTTGCCAGTCTGGTAAACCCCAACTCTTTCAGCCTGCACAAGTTCTGAGAGATGACATCAGTTTCTCTTCTCTCATTCATCATTGCTGTAACCTCGTCATAGGTGCACAAGAAATTTGTCAGGCACAATTTGCTCTTAGGGAAATCATGATGGCTGTCACCAATTATCTCTTTATTTTCTGTGCGTCCTAGCATAGTTTCCTGGAGGGCTTGCTCCATTATCTTGTTGGGCACCAAGACTGACAGGCCTGTAGTGCCCTGGGTCTTCCTCATTTCCTTTTTTAAAAGGGAAGTTAATTTTTTTTTTTTTTTTTTAAATAAGTGTTGTATTTCCCTTTTTCCAGTCACTGAGCTCTTCCCTGGATGATGGCCATGTCTTCTCAAATATGGTGAATAGTGGCTTAGTCATTTCCTCAGCCAACTCCCTCAGGACCCTTAGATGTATCTCATCAGGTTCCATGGACCTGTGTACCTTCAGGTTCCTGAGATAGTTTTGCACCTGATCTACCACTACAGCAGATGATTCTTCATTCTCCCACTCTCTCTCTTTCATTACAATTATCAATAATTTTATAAATTTGTAGTAGTAGTAGTAGTAATAAGTAGTAGTAGTAGCAGTAGTAGTAGTAGTAGCACTATCATATTTATTTTGCTTCAGTTATTAAACTCTTCATCTCAGTCCATGAGGTTTAGGTTTTTTTCCTTTCTCTAATTCTCCTCCTCACCAGGGAGATGGTGGGGAATGGAGGGAGTGAGTGACAGACTGACGGTGTGGTACATAGTTGTAGGTTGGGGTTAAACCACGCCAAATATCAACTTTCATAACATATTCTTACCTGTTTTAAATTTTTTGGTGATAAAGATGTTATAATCTTTCAAGGCATTTCATTAATGTGCATAATTACCTTTGCCATTAGTAGTTTTTTCCTTCTGATAGGACATTAACCTGTATTCCCGTTCAAATCCATTATTTTCATTCTATTGACAGTGCACACAGAGAACAGATTACACCCTTTTGCTTTACAGCTGTCTTTTAAGCATTTAAAGATTTAACATTTCTCTTCCAACTTCTCCTCTAGATAGACTACATCAGTTCTCATTCGGAATGTCTGATCAATCCCATTGTTTTTCTTCATACTTCTTACAATTCATCTGCATATTTCAGGTATTTATGGCCTGACCTTTTGCCACAATCACAGGAGTAGAAATCCATACACACATGATTTTCTTTGTGGAAATGTGTTTCTATTGCAAGAAAAAATATAATTGTAATTTTCCCAGAAGTATAAATTAAGCAGTTTAGTTCATACCTCCTGACAGAGATTGAAATATTATGGTTTATGGCTTAAACATTTTTATGAAGGACTTTTGCCTATTATAGTGAAATTGTGTAACAAAACTGTATGGAAGACCACTGCACCCTGAATAGGGTCCCTGGGCTGAGGCCCTGAACTGTGAGTTAAACCGCCTAAGGCTATTTGAGATATGAAAAAGTGACACTATTATTTTAAACACCTCAGCTCTGGGAAGTAATGGATAAGGCTGAGAGGACAGTTCCACAGGAGGATCAAGTCTGGCAGCTTCAGGGCCATAGCTCCAGGCTTATCTGCTGCCAGGCTTGGAGGAGGAGGGTCTTGGGTGAGTGGCACAACCTCTGCTCAGAGGCAGTGAGCACCTATCCTCCCTTACACAAACTGACTCAGCTGTGAAACCACCCTCCAGTCTGGGAAAGCCACATCCACAGGACTTGCACATGAAGGGGCAGCAGAGGAGGGGTCACAATTCATCAAAGACCCCTGAGTTCCCCCAGACTCATTCCTGAGGCATTACACCAGATCACTGCATGTGATGCAAAATGATGCAACAGATCCACAGTCTTGAAAGAGACAGTGTCGAACTTGCCCTGGGCATTTCCACCTGGTCCAAACGTATATTAATCCATTGGATTCGATACTTTTTTGTGGGGGATCTCACCACCAATAAGACCTGATGGAGAGGACCAACAAGACATCGTTGGGACCCATGGAGAGGTGCTATGTTTCTACTTAATCTCTCTCTGTCATTCTTCCTGCCCCCACCTCCCCACACACACCTCTTTTCTATTTTGTTCTTTCTCCTTCTTTCTCTTTGCCTCTTTTACTGCTGAATAGAATATATCAATTTTTTAGTATCAACAGTTAACCTAGTTTTAATCATATTTTAGGGAATATTTTAAACCTGAGAATTCATAATCCACAGCGAGCTCACTTGCTCCTCTGTGATTAAGAATGGATTGTAACACCTCCTTAGTCCTTGATTTTCTTTCTTTTTTTCCCCCTCATTTCCCAGATCTGAAATTTTCAATATTCACAATGATCTCCTCTACTTCTCCTTTAGAAAAAGACAACACAAAGTGAGTTGAAGCTGCTTGGTGAGAGGTGGATCCTTGTAATGGGTCACAGTATAAGAAAGTAAAAGTACAGCATTAAGTGGCAGAAGGAAGGATGGGTAGAAAGAACATCAGAGATATGACTTTGTTTTCCACTGTTGCCAGGATCATGATATAGCCTGCAGCTGACTCCCTCCCTGTGGAACACCAGTTTCATGTTCATCTCTTAGTCAGGGATGCCTCTACTCAAGGCAGAGTAGACTAGATATGGGTGGAAATTCTTTACTATAACCTGTAAACCTGGTCTAGCAGAAGTTTCCCTGTCCATGACAGGGGTGCTGGAACTAGATCCCTTCCAAGTCTAACCATGCTATGATTCTTTTATTCTACTTTTGTTTCAGTTGTAAACCTCACTGCTGTCTAAATTACCTATCAGGTTCTAACCTGTATGGCTTTTTTTAAGCCCTTCATTCTCATCTCAGTTCTTCATCCCTCTGCTTGGTTCTCCTGGGACGTGCTGCTGATAATTCCCTTAAGGGAGCTGGTACTCTGCCTAAACAGCTTTGGTGGGGAAATCAATAATGTAAATCAACATATGCAACTCTTTCATGAGTGAAAACAGCTGTTCATCCCCTCCTCCCCTCTCCTACATCAAATAGATCCCGATTTAATTTTGTAGTGTTTATTTGTTTAATTGGGTTTATTCCTGAGGAGGGCAGCATAGAGGAAGAAAAGAGGAGAGGGTTCTAGAGTGTAATCATGGTTCTGCTGTAGTAACTGTATTCTGTGTGTGGGTTTGTGTAACTTAACTAGAAAAGCTTAGAAACACGCCAAAGTGCTTCATCTGCTAACTAGACAAACTGAGTAGCTGCTGATAAAGCTGTATTGGGTGACTTATTTCATTTTAAAGCAAGCCATCTAACAGGATTTACATATTCCCCTTCTGGTAGCTGAGATAATCTGACTTCTGAATGAGGGTGAGAAGCTTATGCATATGAATAAGAAACATTTGTTTATTTAAAGAATGATTGACAGAAGGTCAAAAGACAGATCTGATGTGATTTAGATCATCTATTGTTTTCCAACATCATCTAAAGAGACCTCTCATTGTCTGAAGGTCTGCAATACTAAAACTGTAAGGACCCCAGATTTGATAAGAAAAAGATTGCAACAGCATGAAATAGTAACACTTCTTTGCATCTTTAGAAGCCCAGAAACACTTAATAATTCTTTTGACTACCTTTTATAGAACTTTTCTGACCAAAGTAAGGAATGAATGTGCTTGTGCATGCATGTGTAGACAGTATAGATGTACAAACATCCCACAGAAATCTTCTGGTTTAACATCATGAAGAGGAAAAGAGAATGGGAGCTTTTACAATGACCAGTAGTTTTGCTGCCTCAATAATTTTTTCTTTCAAGTTACTCGGAAACATCCCCAGAGCTGGCTTAAGACCTCTTTCGGCAGTGCAAAAAAAATTAAATTTTGCAGCTCTATGGGTGAGAATCTGAGAAGGGCTGGAGCAGGAACACAGAGCCACAGGGAAGATGCAGTGAGCTCAGCTGCTTGCTCTTCCTCCTGCTGCCTGGCAGATGGGAAAATGTGAGGAACAACTGCTCCCACACCAGCAGCTGCCACCATTGCCTGCCTGCTTTCCAGAACTCTGGCAAAGATAAATCTTGTATTGGGGTCATGGACATCATTCATATATCCATTTTTCCTATGCCAACAGCCCCCTTTTTCCTATGCATTTGTGCTACATGTCTGTTTTCTGCACAGAATTCTAGCTCTGACATGAGCATGCTCTTAAAAAGAACCAGATATGGATCATGCTGCTATGAAGTACAGTAGCAGTTGTATTCTTTAAGATTTTAATGGCAGATTTTTAATGCAAATTGTTACTAACACTAATAGCTTTCTATTCTTCTTTTCAGTTTGTATCAGCTCTGTATTCTGTTTTTGAAGCTGAATGACAAAGAAATGAACAAAAGGTTTTAGTTCCATTTGTTCCCTGAAAAAAAATCTAGAAATAATAAATGAACACTTAGTCTTTTGTTTCAGCAAGCTGCTAAATTTAAATACAGTCCTCTCTACCAAGACCTATTCAAGTTTACCAGCACTGAATATTTCTGTGCACTGAGAGTGTGTTCTTGAAGAAAATCTGATTAGAATTTGAGTTTCTTCCACAAAATGAAGAATTTGTTATACTTTTATTTTAGATCCTTTTAAGTCATGTTTTGCATTTACCATTTACTCAAATCCCTTGTAGCGGCTGTCATGTCCATTGCATTTTAGAACACTGTAGTCAGTGCATATGGCACTGCTTATATTAAATATTCCCAAAGACTTCTCCAATATGTAGGTATATTTCCAAGATACTTAGAGTTGTTATCTCTTTTAGTATTCTTTGGAATCTTCCCACTGAGATCTGTCACTCATTGCTTTGCTATCTTCTTCTCTGACCATGTTTAACTGAGCTTAGAACCATATTTGAAAATGGCTTTTCTCTAGGAAAAATCTGTTCTTCCTTGAAGCTGGTTTTCATTAATAAGGTTTCAAAACTGTCACCAGGAGGTTTGTTTGATCAAAACCCCAGAATTTTCTGCATTCTGGCTCTTAATTGCATGTATTGTTAGAAAACCATTTCATATTAATAGACTGCTTTTGCTACTTGCAGGAAAGAGGAACACCTGTTGTTTTCAAAGACTTTTCAAAAATTCTGGTTAACTGTTTCTTAACCCATCTTAATATCCATTTTTCTACTGCACAATCACTTCAATTTTTAAGTAACTGTACGTGTACGTATATATACGTAGATACATTTTTAAATTATATATGTATATTATATATATGATTTATCTTATGGACTTGTTTATTTTCCCCAGAAATTAGACTTGGAATGGAGAATAGAAAAAAGGTATACTCCCCAACATGCCCATCTATGACTGATTCATTTTTTCAGATCTTTAAAGCCAGGCATGACATCCAAAGGATTATGGAGTTATTCAAACAAAAACATGTTTGTCTCATGTTTTAATTAACTACAGCTATTAATAAAAGAATTTAAATTTTTTATTGGTTTTCGAAGTACTACACATGCTATTCAGTACTACACAGTACTACATGCTATTCAAAAATAGCATGAGCATTCACAATAGAAATTTAGTAATTTTGAAATTATGCCATCTCATCCAGCAGTGCCAGATGATATCAGTTTATTTCTGAATGTTTTTCTTCATAAGAAACTAGATATTTAAGAATGCTAGACAATCAATTAACGGATATTTGAGTGTACCGGAGAGAAGAAAGCGAAAGTGTTTATTAATTAGGAGAAATTAGAAAAAGCAAAAGGATATTTCAAGATATATTTTACACATATCAGAGAAACCTATTGGAGAATGCAAAAACATTATTTGAGGTTGACATGTTGTCTCTAAATTTTACTATTTCGTTTCCTCTTTTTGTTTTCCAATAGCCTTTTGCTTCTGACGCTGCTTCCCCCACCCAAGCAACTGTATCTTGTATTTGCTTTGCTAGGGATTAATGGTATTAGTACTCTCCAGCTGGGACAGGTCTTCATTTTCTGTCATTCACTCTAGTCCATCATTTCTTTTGTTTTCTGTGACCTAATTCAAAGCCATAACTAACCATGACAACTTAATGTTATGGCTACAAGAGTAGAACAGGTCCCTCTGAAACTAATATTGATTTTTGTTCCTAATTTCCTTTATTCAGTATAGATAAAGTATCAGTATCATAATCATAATATGGAGACATCTGGTAAAATAAAAGCTAATAAAGGTTTTGCCTATAATTTTCTAAGAGGAAAAAGCTTCAATCTTTTTGTCATTTATACATTTGCCTTTCTTGTCACATGCAGACTAGTTTTTAGATGCTCAGGGATTCAGATACAGAACTCCTATATCAAAGGGCAGTAAGCCTGAACTATGAGCAGAATTATTCATTTTTTTTTCAGGAAAGAGTGTTAATTTATCATTAAATGTGTATAATATTTCCAAGATAAAAATAAAATAAAAAAAACTACAGGATCAATCATTGGTTATCCAGGAAATTTAAATTGTGAAAGAACATCTTGCAATCCAAATGACTACTGTTAAACTGAAAACAAGTTAGAGTAATTTTATAAGACAAAAGAGGAAGAATTATTTTTAAAGAGTCATAAAAGAACTCCCCAAACAACCAATAATAGATTTTAAAAAAATATGTACCTCAAAGCTGAATATCTGGGATATGCAGTTTCTATATTTTTTCCTGTACCTTATTCTAATACAGAGGCAATTTATTCTGCCTCTCTCAGTATAAATAATGGTTTATAATGTATTACTTTCAGCAGAAGACATTTCAGCTGAAAAGCTATGTGTAAATAAGGAAACAACAGAAACAGAAGATGCAATTTCTATAATTTCTCCTTTTGTGTTCTCCTTGGGCAAAATTATGTTATTTTTCCTAAGGGGAACAAGATTAAACTTCATTGTCAGCAAGAGCAGGAATTGTTTGAATTTCTCCAAGGAAGACACTTAAAATTTCTTTTCTACTGTCTGAGATTAGAAATATGCTTACTCCTTGAGAAGTGTCTATGGGATGAAATAGAAAGATGATGCTGGAAAACCTGCATTAAAAGTCTAAATTATTCAAGTTTCAAATGATATAACAGTTTTCTTACCTTTCTCTGAAAGTTTAATAAAAGGTTATAGTTGAAGTAAATCACTAATAACCTAAACCAAAAAAGACCTAAAATTTTGCTGTAAGCAAAAGTAACTTTATCAGCAACTATTTTAAAATATTACCCAAGAATTTTGCTGTATTTCTTGCTTTACTTTTCTAAGGATTAAATATTCATATACAGAAATATTATTGTAATATTGAGATAATTTTTCTAGAGAAGAGATCAACATTTGGAGTATTTTCTTCAGATTAATTCTTCACTATTTTAAGGCCAATGTTTTCCGTCTTCTGAGGTACATTAAAAAAAAAAAAAAAGTAGAAAGGATTACCTACTGCATCTTTTTAAACTTCCCAAGGTTCACAGTTCTGAGTGGTCAGCAGGACACTTCACCCACGTGCCACAGTAGGTGTCTGACTGTATAAGTCCAGCATTTGCTAAATATGAAGTGTATTACCAAACAGAGCTCCCACTACATTCCTACTGCTATAGTGACAAAGTACATAAATCACAGGATCTCTTTCAGGACAGTGGTGGAAATCATGCAGATGAGAGCTTTCCTTTAAAAAAGATACCCAGAAAACTATCCAAAAAAGCCCAAACCAAAAACTATAGTCCTAATGATAAGGTGATGTGTGCCTGACAAATTGCAGAAATGTAGAACACACTGTAACAAAAGCCACCATCAACATGAGTGCTAAAAACACTTTTTGCAAATCCTTTATCATTTAATTCTCAAAAGTAGTAAGCACACAAAAATCCTGAAAATAGAAGTAAGTGTGGTTTGAGAGAATTAATTGCAGATCATCAGTGGTGCTAGATCCTTCATTGAGGGACCATTTGCTGGGCAGCTATGGGTGCAGCACATAATATTCAGGATTTTATTTATTGTGTGATTGTAATAACTTTAAACTCGGTTCAGCAAGTGTAGTCAAGTTGGTTTTTTTTTACACAAATACAGCCTGTGACCAGTGTTTTTCTTATCAAGCAATTTGTAGGTATAAAGTTGTTAGATAAAGGTACTGCTTCAGTACCTTGTGGTTTATTCAGTTACTTTTATGTTCTTCATTTTGACATCAGTTAGAAGTAGTGAAAGCAGCATGTCACAGTTCAGATGACAGTTAGGAATGGTAAAACAGTTAAATTGCCTGAAGCTGACTCTTTTGAGATACAGACTGTCCTTGATGTTCATGTCTGGTGGTTTGCTACCACTGAAAAAGTTGATGGATGATATGTGGTAGCTGCCATTACAGTGCACTGAATTATTTTCCCTTGCCGTGGCAGACTCTGAAGAGTTTTATACACTTAAAGTGCTACACTGAAGTGAATGGAAACATTATCAATGATCAAAAATTCTGTGTATTTTAAAATACTTACGGAGTGTAAAAACAGTGGGATTGATAAAATAATTAATCAAAAACCCATTTTTTTTTTCCTTTCTTCCTTGTGATATGTCCATTAAAAGGCTGTAAATTCTTTGAATGTGTATGTGAGTATCTTGGATAAATATTTGCTCATTTCTGTCTTGAATATAAGTTACACTATTTTGTAAGTGTTCAGTGTGAGCTGTGCTAAATGAAAATTACGCTTGTATCTCTGTAAATGATCACAAGCCACAAGTTCTTTTCCTGCTTTGCAGCTGGAGGAATGTGTTGCTGTTAAAGGAATGTGAAACTTGGAGATACTGAGATTTTCAGTCACTACCTCCGAAGTAATTTACTATTTCTTTTGTAATATTTGCTCCTGAGATTGCTATCTCAGAATTTGAGACAAATTTAAGTTCAGTCTGTTCTTGAAAAAAAAAAAGGAAATTAGACAAGAAATATGAAAGCAGAGATTTTTGAAGTTTTGAAAGAGGAATTTAAACACTCGTAATAGTTACAGTTTAAAGATTAATCTCTTCCATCTGAAGAACGCTTGTATTCGAAAACAGGAGATTGTTGTATCTAAGTAGATGAAAACACAGAGGAAAAAAGTCTAGGACTTTTTTCAGAAACAGAAGGTCTTTCTTTTTTCCAATGCACTCGATGTTATGTGAAACAGCTCTTTGAAACACTTGAACTGTTGAGTAGAAGTTTAAATTTGCCACTTTTTTCATTAGAGAAAATGAAACAAAAGTGAAATATATCATCAAATCCAGTTGTGATTTTCTTTGTTCAAGAGTGATATTATGTTTGTAACAAGATATTACATTCACTATCTACATTCACTGTTTAAGGAAAGAAAATGAGAGAGAATGACCTAATTTAGGGATTGATGTAGTGGGCAAAACATTGTTCTATAGCAGTAGGGCCCAACATACAGAGTCAGAAGCTCTAAGTCCATTGAACTACAGCATCATATCTGAACATATGTACCTACCCAAAAGGTACATATGAGGCGAGTGGATTATTTCATTTACAACTGTAACACAGGGAGCTTCCTTATACTTTCCTCAATAAACTATAGAGGAAAGAAGGAGGGTTATTTGAAATTTAAAATTAAAAAAACCCCAACAATATAACATGTACCTATAATATATAATTCTATATAAAATAATAATATATATAATACATGCCTTTGTGTATGTATTTATATATAATAATATTTATGTTATGAATGTAAAATTTAAACTTGTCTCACCACTAAAACAGAAAAACAGGGTTTGGAATACAGTTCTGCCCTAGTCACAGTAAAACATCTGGGCCCAGTGATAACTGAAGTTCATATGTCTCTTTCTACTCCCTTGAGAAAAACAAAAATTTACTTAAGTGGGCCAAATGCAAACCAGTAGCAGTTCTATTAATGTTTCAAACAACAGATCACTAAATTAAATCAGGAAGATCCATGTAGTTCCAACCCCACCTCAACAGGTGCTCGGTATGGATGCTGTACTGAAGGCATTCAGTCACCAGGGAAACTTGGAAACTTGGCCTGACCACTTAGTCTGAGCACCAGCAATTATATTTCCTTGATAGTTGAATTTTAATTATCATCAGATTGGATTAGAGACTGGGAGACTTTAGGCTTTTAGTAGCAATAATGTGCAGTCTATGTTGTTACGTGTCCTTGGAAGGGTGACAAGGACAACCTGAAATGTGTCAGGGTTGGGTGGGTGTGACTCCTGAGAAGTCTCAGCCCTGCCACCTGTGCAAGTGCATTACCATAATTGTAACTGGTTGCAATTTTATTCTTTCTGTAGTTTGAAGATTGCACAAGGCAATATTTTGATGCAAGTATGGACAGCTTTTTTCAAATGAATTCACTCATCTCCACATGCTAGCATGAAGAAAGTTTTCAATGTTCTTGGAAAAATGGTGGTTGGAGCAGAGCAATGTCAGAAAAGATTCTGTGGAATATTAACAGTCCCTCTGGTCATTTCAGGAATGCAGTCTTTTTAATCAATTGCCACAGGTTGAGAATCCCATAAAGGTAATACTACAAAAATAAAAATAAACAGTCTTTTATCCTGTCTTATACTCTTCAGACATTTGCTTTTTGCCACTTTTGGAGACAGACAGCCAGGCAAGGCAGACATTTAGTGTAACCCCTACTGGATGATCTTACATTATGTCAAGAAAATATAAATGAAGCTAAAAGCTGCCCCTCTAGGGTTTCTAGGTTCACAAGCCTATCAGGTCTCTTCTTTAAAACAAAGAACTTATAGACTTCTCATAGTCTTGTAGCACAGGAAGAGACATAAAGAAGAATAAACAGAATATTATGGGTTACTTGTCAGCCTCTTTTAGTGTCTGGTCTAATTCCAAGAAAATCCACAAAGGATGCATTCATTTCAGTGTGTATTAGCCTTTCCAGTTGAAAGGCAGGCCTAGACAGTGGACAAGAACCTCTGTACAGAACGTAGTAATGTGTGTTTATTTGCAGAAGGTGTTAACAGCAACCTGTACTCGCAGTATTATCCAGGTAGATGAAATGTGTTAGAGTTATGATTAACACAGAGGACAATAAATAGAGAAGAAGCAAAAACATCCTTTTATGATCCTGTTCCCTGACAATACACGGTAGGCATGGCAGGCAAGTCTATTCATCCTACTTAATGCAGTCATCTTGATATACTGGATTAAACCATTAGTAGTTCTCAATGCCTAAAATGCAGATGCATCTGTGTGCACATTTGTATTATCAGTTCCAAATAACATTTGTATTTTTGGTAAAGGCATATGACTGATCTTATCCTACAAATGCACTTAGTATTAGCTGACATAAAATGACTAAAAAGGTTACCAAAGCCAAAGTACATCTTGCACAAATTGAACACAAAGAAGTAAACCACTTATTTCAAATCGGCATTTCAGGATGTATTTCTCCAGTTTTATATAACTGTCTAGAAAACATTTTATGTACTCTTAACAAAATAAGGTACCAAATGGCAACATAAAATTCAATTGTTTGTTTTAAAAGATCATTAAAAATCTAATTCTTGAACATGGTGTTTACAAAGTGGTAGAGAGACAGGTGGATAGCAAATATGGAAACTTATAGATCAACATACTTTGCCATGTAATTGTAAAGCCACAGGAGAAGGAAGAATATATTTAAGCAGATGCTCTTTCAGTGTAGGATTTCTCTGCACGCAGGAGTAAAGTGTGTTTTGGGATATTTCTTAAGGTCCTTGGTCAATTCTTAAAACATGGATTTAAAGAATAGTGGGAGGATTAGGAGTGCTTTTCCTAAGAAATACAAATTCATTTTTCTGAATCCATTTGTGCTTTTTTTGCTATGGTCTTAAGCCCTGAATTTGAGCTTCTTAAGATGTTTTTTAGCTTATCACATACTCTCCTACATAGGACTCTCTGTTCCTTTATGTCATCCAGTATCGAAACTAATCATAGGAGAAAGGAATCCACAGGACAAGAGAAGTTGCTGTTTATTTGGCAGGCTCATTATGTGAGTATTTTCCACTGAAAGAAAAAAAAAATAGGGGAGCTGATGCTTCTGAGAGAAATGCCCGATACTTCCTCAAATTCTTTTGTATATTGACCAAGCTGACAGCACTAATGGAGTAGTCTACATCTGGATGTAGATTTCTCACCCAGGGACTGTCATGTTTTTCCCTATAATTTGAGTAAGTTGAATGAATATACTTAAAATCATCAGCTATATTTACCACTGTCAACAGGGAATGCACCAAAATGCACCAAATTTACCCAAAATAACAAAATCTCATCTGGATTTTAAATAAATGTTCCAGTTTGCACAATGTTTTCCCAAAAGAATAAAATAAACATAAGCAACAACAAGAAAAAAGTCCTAAACAATAGACATACATGTTTCTTTTGTGCCTGTTTTATATTTTTTTAAAAATAATAAGAATCTATTTCTGGAATATGTATATATTTTTAGCATGATAGAATAATTTTATATGGCTTGACTATACACAAACTTCTAAGAGAACATAGTCTCTTTTAGAAATCACTATTCACCTCAATTTCACAGATGTGAATCAGCATATCTCCTAGGTATCCTTGTATAAAAATATCCATCTATGATGACAAAAGTAATATTAAGGTTGTAGAGGCTAATAATTTCGCATGCTTTTAATGATAAAGTGTATTAGCTAAATTATGTTATTTGATTAGCAGTGCTTATGTTCTGTTTTGTGATATTACCTAACTTAATATAAAAGGTGATTCAAAACTTTGAAGTGGCTATGTAGGGTTTAATTGTACGGGGAAGCCTATAATTAAAAAAACAAATGAAGAAAAAAAAAAACCAACCACTTCCAAAGTATTTAGTTGTTACAATCCAATTAATTTTGATAGAAGTCAGCTGTGTGAAGGACTTCTGAAAACATGGAATTTTTTTCTTTTTTATTCATATATTTTAAAATAAATAAAGATATTGACAATAATCCACAATAATTTTTCAGTGTTCTTAAATGAGTCACCTTCTTCTCATCTATTCTTGTCTAGTGACTAAATAACTGTAGTGTGTGCATGAATACAATAAAGGAGTAGCAGAGGAAGAAATTGCTCAGTAAATCTCATTAATTTGGTGATTAGCACAAAGAGAAATTATCCACATGCTGAAGCACAACATTATTCTCTTACAGAAGGACAAGAAGGGTGAGCTGGTGTTTGGTATGCAGTATGTTAAATCCATTTCAGTAAACCAAGTGTGTAACATTACTCAAAATTTCTTTTGTGGAAAAGCTGTACAGTATGCTGACATTACTCAACTTTTATCTTGTTCAGCTCACAGACACACATCAAGAATCCCATCTTCCATCTCTTTGTTATATTAAAAACAAAAATAATGTAAGTTATTATTCCAGCAATAAGCTCAAGTTCTTTCTTGCAGAATATAACTTGAAATGGGCTAATATTTATTGTCTCAGATAAATGTCTGTAAATCCAGTAGTCACAAACCCCCTTTGTATTGTTTCCAGAGCACTTATTAGAAAAAAGTAAGAATGTTAGAGTCATGAATACTTGAGAATGCATCTTAAATCAAAATGGAGGTGTGCAGTCCTAATTACCAGTATTTTGATAAAGGTTTTTGTCTTATGTTTTATTTAAACTTCTGCAATTTCAAAGAGCCCTGAGCCAAAGTTTCAAGGAATATGTAAACCTCAGCAAAATGTTTCCTGCAGTGCTGTAGTGTTGTAATCAATAAATTAGAGTGGCTCGAGGGGTTCTCCGCAGGTTGAGGGTCCCTGTTGGATAGACAACGCGGGATGCAAAAGGCTGGTGGGAGTTGTTCTCTCCCTATGCTCTCTTTATTGTAGGGAAGGGTCGTTGGTGGTCGGGAGGGGAGAGCAGGGAGAGGGCCGACCCATTCTTCTGCACCCCCGAGGGGTGCTCGGAGATCCTCTGTCCCGGGGAGTGCAGGGAAGGAGAAGGGCCCCGACTGTCAGTTACAGCTGGTTAAGTATGCACAGGGGTGACCAATCAGGAAGGAGGGAGAGGGAGGGTACAAGCATACAGTAACCAATCCATACAAAAGAGGGAGGAGTACAATTCAAAGTAACCAATCACAGCCATAACGGCAAGGAATGTGCTGGAGAGGTGGGCGGTTCCTGAGCCCAGGGCACGCCTTGTTCCTCAGTCCCGGGGCAGGCCCAGAGGCTTCTTCCCCAAGGTCCTCCCACGGCAGGTGGAGCCAGGCTGGGAGGCGGGAGCAGCATTGGGGCAGAACCGCCTCATTCCTCTCCATCAGCCCTACTTGCAGCGGAGGTGGGAAATCCACCCTCCGCACTGTAGAGAAAATAATCTGGTAGTCTAGGAATAGTATTTGGTTGGCCTATGCACAAGGTCCACCCATTTATCTCTTCCTAGAGATTTATGCCTCCTCAGCTGTAGCCTGAGCACACAAAGATTTCAGTTAGCGTTTGGTGCACATGAGAGGTGAGAGCTTCAGAGACAAAATAACAAGTACAGCAGAATGAAACTAATCAGGCCAATCATATGCAGTAAACTACTAAACATAGTGGAATGAAAAACTTTTTTTATACACAATTTTAGCAGCTCTATTGTTGTGTGAAGAGTTGAATAGAAAACCAGTATCAATTTCCAGTGCAGGAATATGGACCTTCTTTTGAAAGGGAAGGAAAAAAAAAAAAAAAAAAAAGTTTGATAGATTCTACCTGTCCATCAGCTGCTCTCTTGTACAGCTGTCTCTCTTGTACTGAGAAGCCCAGACCCTGTATTACAGATGTGTACCATCAGGGGAAGGAACACTTCCCTTGGCCTGATGACATTTCTCCCTGTGCAGACTAGGATGTGGTTGGTTTTCTTTGTCAGGAGCTTGCATAGCTTTGCTAATGCTAATTTGGTGTCTAGTAGGACCCCAAGTCTCTCTCTGCCCAGGAGGTTTCCAGCTGGTTGTCCCCCAGTGCTTACCAGTGCCTAGGCTATTCCTCCCTACAAAAGAAGGATATTGAAATGGATATACTCATGAATGTACTCATGGAAAGACTAATTGCATTTATGAAATTCTTACACGCTATCTGACAAAAATCCTGTGTACAGTAAAATGTGATGTTACACATTAAAAAATAGATTTTATCCTATAAAGATACATATAAATAATGCCTTCAGAGTTGTGATTTTAAAAAGAAAAAAACAAAACAAAGAATCTGCCTGTTATTCATTTAATCTGAAGTTTATTTGTCAAACTCGTTTATTTGGGAGCCAAACCCGGTAATTCCTAGAATGATTATAAGCTCACTAAATACCCAGCCACTAATGGGTTGACTTCAATAAATAAGTTAGGATGGCAGTATTAAATCCTTTGGGGAATTCAGCAATTAAGCCAGTATATGCAATTTACTAGACCAAAGTATTTCATTCAAATCCTATCTGTAAAAAGCATTTCCCCTCTTTTCACTTAAGACTTCTAGAAGATCCTCTTGAATTCTAAGAGGGTCCCAATGCCTCATTTTTCCCTACAAATATAGGTCACCTAAACCACAGCACTTCATTGAAATGTAGAATGTAGAATACTTTGTAGACTTCAGTAAGCAACTTTTCCAGCAGTAAGTTTTAATATGCCTTAGAACATTAGTTTAACAAAATATGGCAACAGTTTAGCTTCATATTTTTTTCTCCATGTGTAGTTTTTATACTAAAACTCATATGACTAGATAATTCCATTGCCACAGTTGTTAAATTTACTTTTATCAGTCTAACAGATTGATTGTTTTTCACTCTAAATGGCACGCGGACATTCAGAAGTCTTGAACTGGTAGGAGAATTTTTTTAATATTATATAATTGTTATTAATTAAATAATGTGACAATCAGCAGTGTTCAGATTAATTCTATATGTGTTTTTTCTGCTTTTCAATCATTATTAACTGGTTTGGCTCTTATTCTCCAACTAGAAACTGGTCACAAAAAAAATGTGATGAAGAGCACAGTAAGAACAGAGATTCTCCAAAGTGTATCAGGTTGAGATTGGAATGCTTGTGTCAAATATGTCACAGATTCTGTTAATACGGAATACTAATTTTGTCAAAATATCAGCAAGTTGAAAAATACTGGTAATGCATGTGCTTCATCACATATAGTGTTGGAATGAATTTCCTCTTATTTTTCTCTTATGTTATAAAAAATAATGTTATTTAGGATTTTGCACAATGTGCTAATGTTGGGAATCCAGATTGTATTTTTAATTATTTAAAAAGCAGCAATGGATTTAGGCCAGAACTCTGCGTCTCTTGGACTTTAGCAAAACCTGGAATAGGCCAAATCAAGTGGACATAATTAACAAGTGGTGACAATTCACACCACATTTAACTTCTTATTCTTAGTTATTTTAAAGTGAGAGATAGAATAGGAGGCTTAACTGAGGCTCTTATAACAGCTTTCCTATTATTCAGGCTTCCTGGGCTTGGATAACAGTTTATTCCAGACCAGTCCAGCTTCCTTTGCTTGATCATGAAGCAAAGTCGTAATAATCCCATTGGTAACATTACAGGCTGTTGCTATGGAAATTAATGTATTATCTCAGAAAAATGACAGATGGGTTGAAGAGGGAACAAGCCCATACTTAAACACTGATCCTTACATGACTAACTAATCCCTAAACGGATGTCACTTAGAGAACAGCTAATTTCAAAGACTTTACTGAAACCATGTGACTAACAGGAACGGTAGAGGACAGAGGCTATGCTAAGTATTTTGCTTCAAAATAGTTACATTATCTCTCTTTTATTTCCACCTGTGGCCATATTGCTTTCCTCTCAATATGTTCCAGACAACCTGAAGTAGATCAGGAACCATCAGGAGATAGCAGGAGATAGCAGCATTGTGTGTGCAGCTTAATAATAAGATCTTCTCCTCATCTCCCCCTCTCTGTGTGAATAACATCATTAAAAACAGAAGTGGACAAAGCAATATCAATGTAGTTATCATTTGCTGGCACAATTCAGATTTTAAAAACCCCAGAAATTAAACAAAGGCAATGTGCCATTATTTTGCCATCACACAGAGGGATGCTGCTCATATTTTAAGTCTTTAATCAGCGAGGCTTATCCCTCCTATTAAATTTAAACAGAAACTTGAGGGCTTTTTGCCCATGGCAGTGTAAATCAGGCTGAATTATGGAGAGGGCAGCCTATAGCAAGTGGAATTTGCACAAGAAGGCCAAAGTAGGAGTGTAGGTTACAAACTCCTCTGGGATACACGTGCTAACAGTGAACTGGATCAGGGTAGTAGAATGAAAAATACGTAGACTTTTATAGCAGAAAAGGATGAATAGTGTATGGAAATTTTGTTTAAGACTGGCAAGTGGTTGCTGCTTTTTATTCAATATAGAAAATACTTTTTCTGAGAAAACAGAAGGAAAAAATAGAATACTAAGACTCTTCTCCTATTAAGCAATTCTAAATTGCACCATTTTGATAATGTTTTCTTCAGAATAATTTCACTTCTCTTTATAAATCACACAACAACACATTCTTCTTTGGTGGTGATTTTTTTTATGTTTCTGGCTATGAATAATGATGTTGCAACAACTGTCAAAAATATACTATTGTTAAATACTTAGAAAACAGAAAGACCTGGCTGTGCTGCTGGCAAAATACTGAGTATTAAAATTATCTTCTCATAATGCTCTGAGTAGCAGCAAGAATAACTAGATATGAAAATGCATAAATCTGAGTCATATCAGGCGATAACACATCATTTCAGAATTATAAAATATATATATATGAAAACAGGGATTTAATTTAAAATCTTCAGAACTCAAAGCCAAGACCTCAAATATGTCATAATTTTGTTCACAAAAAGATAATAATTCCCCAAAGAAAAGTTATTATTTGAATTACTCAGAGAAAAAAAATTACTACATCTGTGAAAGTTAGTACATTTTGCTGATTATATTCTTTCTTATAGTAACACCTGCAGTGACCCACTCTTTGACTTAAAATTCAACAAAAGAAGGTAGGCAAAAACCCCCACAACCCACATGCCATAGAAAAGCTGAGTATTATTAACAAGCAAGATTAGAAAACTCAGGTTGATGGGCTATGCCAGACATCTGTTGTACAACCACACATATCATATTTTTGGTACTTTTGGAGGGTTGATTATTTGTTTGTTTGGGGGGTTTGGAGTTTTTTTGTCTTGTTTGTTTGGATTTTTTGTTTGTTTGTTTTGTTTTTTATTTTTATTGTCATGTGAAATTAATCAGGTAAATATAGGAGACAATAAATTCTGTAGTTTTATTTAAACACATACTAGGGCCACAAGTGAATATAAGGTCTTGTGTTGTTCCTGCTAGGTGAAAGTCACAGATTGTTCAGAGCCATTTGAAACATAAAATAATGTTGCAATTGAGTACAAAGCAAAGCTCAAATCCAAATAAGAATGTAATGGGAAAGGAAGCATAAAGTGGATCTGGACTGTCTTTGTTGCTCCTTCTAAGAATAAAGAATTTCTTTAATTTTTTTTTACATAAAGGTTGAAGAACTGTTATGTGGGTCAAGAACAACATTAGTAATAATACTTTGATCAGATTTGTAATTTCTATTTCAAAATGAATAGTAACATTTGGTCCTGTCGAGGCAGTTATAGTGATCAAATATTTGTGACGCCATTAGGAGCTGATTATATACCTTTCTTCCAGGGAGCTAGTATGCAGGTCATTTAAATATGAAATAACATTTTTGATAAGTTAACTTCTAAGAAGCAAAGCATCAACAGATGTGTTGACAGAAGGAAACAAAGAGAGGCAGAGGAATTTAGTGTCACAAGCATTTATTATGCAAGAGGTAGAGTGGAGTCTTCTGCAAATCATACGCTAAAGCTGCCCTGTGTTTCTGAGCAGCACTGCCTGGATATCTCTCAAAATGTGATAGGAATGCAAAAGAGATCTCATGCCTCAGCCATACTTCCAGGATACCAAAGGAGCCCTGAAAATTTTCTAACCTGAAGTTACATCTTAGAAGCACATAGCAAACATAAGGTACTAATATATTTAATTCAACCTTCTTTGTTGTTTCTAAATGCATTCACAATGTAGTTGTACTTCAAAAGTTTAACTTCAAAGCCAAATTTTCCATAATTGTTTCTGGAGTGTGATATTCTGAGGTTGTGGGATGATTCGTACCAATTCATGGAGGTTTAGGTCAGAAAAGCTACATGATTTTTTCATACTAGGATTCACTGCAGAAGAGCTTAAGATCTTAATTTCTTATCCTACTTTACAAGGCAGAATTTTGGTAAAATATCTTATACAGACATGTCAGTAGAATGATTTCAGAACAAAACATTGAAATGAGCAGAAATGTAACAGAAACAAAAACCACAAACCAACAATCAACCAAAAAAACCCCTCCCAAAACAACCAAAAATAAAATAGTATTAATCCCCAAACTCTAAAAGAGCTCAAATAAAGAGCTATCAGATTACAGCTTGCCATGAATAAACCATTATTTGAAGGGGACTAGATTGCTTATGATAATAAAAAATGTCTATAGACCAAAAGCATTGATTTCTGTACTGAACAAGCTTTTAGAAACCTTGTAAGAATAGACCTACGTGCATTGGTATGGGACATTCTGAGGAAGATTCAACACCCATTTCACTGCAGAAAGTCTTGAATCAAAATCTGTTGAAGTTTTATGACATCTTTTGGATAAGATTTATTGGGATGAAGCTTAGGTTTCCAATAAACTTTTATAAGTTATCTTAAAAGAAGTTCTTAAAGAGATTAGATTCATCATTGCCAGAGGATGGTAGCTGTCTCAGATTTGTAACACAAGGTTTTTAGGGAGAAATAGAGAAAAATAGGAAATCAAAGGCACAAAGAATCGAGTATTTTTCAACCTAGATTTCCCACAGAGCTCTCTGGGTACCTGTGGTGTGCACAATGTTATTCAAACTGCTAATAAATAATGTGGAAAAGGGGAAATAGGAAGGTAATAACGGCATATTTAGAGCACAAATTTAAAACTGACTACAAAGATACTCAGAGGAATCAGAGCTGTGAATGACTGGGTGATAAAAATGGCAGACAAGACCCGACATTGATAAATGCAACGTAATGCTCATGAAGGCAAAAACAGTTACAATTACACATAAACAGTGATAAGCTTGAAAGAACTATTAACATTCAGGGAAGAGATCCTAGTGTCTTTATGGATGGTTCTATGAAAGTATCAGCTTGCTATTCAGAAATAGACAAAAATTCAAGTCAGATGTTTTGGGTTAGTTGGAAATTAAAAATAAAAAGCAAACAAATTATTTTGTGTTGTAATTTCAGTGTTTATTGGGTCTGAATCTTGGGTATTGCCTATAGCTTTAGCCATTTGCGTCTCAAACTCATGTAGGAAATCTAGAAGTGGTGCAGACTAATTGAACAGATGTATGGGGAGTTTCTACTTGACCAAAATTATATATTCCCTTGTCTTTAGATAAACAATGAAGAACATAACATATACACAGCATATAGGAAATTGGATGTCTTGCAAAAAAGCAAATAAACAACATTTATTCTTCATTTTTCATAAGAGTTCATTATATAGCTGCTGTAGAATCATGAAAAGCTCTTACGTGGAACTGTTTTCCATATATGTATAATTAGTCTTTGGAATTCATTGTTACAGGAAATAAATATGAAGAGTTTAAAAATTATTAAACAAATTCGTTGAAGAAATGCCCATGTATCAAACATGATGCTGTGGCTGCTGCCTCAGGAGTGGGAAGTCTCAGAACCACCATCAACCACATACCTAAACCAAGGGAGAAGTATTCCCTGCTTCCCATACTCTTCTTATAATCATTTATCACAAGCCGCAGAGAAAGGCAAAAGACCTTTACCCTGGCCTAATATGGTGGTTTTTACATAAGGGACAAGTTGTGGAAAGTTTTGCTAGAGAGGTGTAAAAGTCCTGATCTCAAATACACAGCAGTCAACAGCAAGAGTCCCATCAGTGCCAGTGGCTTTGACCCAGACCTACACCTTCCTCTCTACCCCTGAACTGCCATCACGTGTCTCGAGGCACAGGAGGAGAAATAGCCCTGGGCATCATTCAGTTTCACTGAAAACTTTGGGAAAGGCTTCCACAAGTTATTCTTGCTGGCTGAATTCCACCCAATAGGCCAAGTCTCCTTGCCAGCAGTGCTCAGCACACATGGGATGTAACATCGAGGGGAGTTCGGAAGACATCTCTGCTTCGTGCACTCACTGAGCATTATGTATTTTCACCTACTGTACAGAGAGGATAAGTTAAAGCAGGCTTCAGCATTTAAAGTTTAACAGCATGGAGCAGATTATTTTTGCTGTCTGATCATTTTCCAGCTGGCTTTCTGACATTCCTCAGTTTTGTTCTTTGTGCCTGTTTCATCTAAGGTGTTTATAGGAGTGTCACACAGACATTATGTGTGTTTGGTTCAAACAGGCTGAGGAACACAGATTTGAAAGCCTTTACTCCTGTACTTACTCATAAGAGTAACAGACATCTAGACCTATCACAGGAAAAAAAATGATACTATATTTTCAAAGGGAAACTTGGTTTAATTTTACCTTCATCTGCTTTAAGTATCACTAATAAACATCTTGCTATTATATCTGAGTGCTAATAAGTACAGATTAAGTTCCATTTAGAGAGATTAACTGTTTCACCACAAACACCAGTGTAAAGAGCTCCCCTGCTTTTAAACATTTTGTGTAAAAGATTTTTTTTAATCTTATTCATTGATTACAACTTTAAACTTTTATCAACAAACTGAAAGCTGGAAGCTTCTTTCTATTACAAAGCCTAAGATCACTGGAATTTGCTAAAAATAAAAGTGCTATAGCTTCAAGATAACCATAAATTGTTTCATAATTTAGAAACAAAAATCAAAGTTTTCCTGCTACACACTCTGTAAGCAGCTCTCAGTTTCTAAACCCATCAGAACATCAATCTTCTTTTATGGGGCAGAGCATTACTGAGCACTCTGTAGCTATGCCTCAAAGCAAAGGCAGTGTCCTACATTGTTAGCTGTGCCACCAAACCTCCACAAATGAGCAGGGAAGGACTGACAGCTGCTTTTGAAAATAGTTGAAGACTTCACAAGGGATTTTGCAAAATATCCTGAGATATCGAATTAATTTTCTTCTTGGAGGGTCAAAACCTGGATTATATCTGGTCTGGAATTTAGGCTTCCATATACCGAGGCCTTTGTAATCTGACATTTGCTTAGGAAATGCTTTCTGCTGCTTGAACTCACCCAATATTTTGGGGTTTTTTTAGGCAAACCTGTTCAAACTGCATGCTCTGAGCATTATGTCTCCAGCCACACGCAGACAGAACAGAAAAGCATATGCGTATAGAAATACCAGGGCTTGCAGTCAGCAGGTGCAGAGCTGAGCCTGGATGCCACAGCTCCTCTCTTGCTCATAACCATCCCTGTGTCTGCTTGTGCATGGCCAAAGAATGGTCCCCAGCCACAGATGTCTTGAGCTTTCCATTGCTCAGTCAGAAGCAGTCATGCTGCTCTGCATTCCCTTTCTCTCCTCCACTCACCCCCTCTCTATGTTGTGACATCCTCTTTCTTTTTGATCATCAGGAATATGGTAACCTTGGCAGAAGTCACTTTAATCATAATTTTCCTTTAAAAAAATGCTTCACTGAAACTTCAAACAAACATTTTATGAGATATTTCTGACAAAGTCAATACAGACATCTTTTCAAAATTTCTTTTCATTGGAAAAAAAATTAAAAAGCATCAAAATAAAATGTATAAAAGCATTCATGTTTATCTGGGCGGTTTGCATAATCAAGTTCACTTCAGAAAAAAATGCTTTCATCCTTTAATTTCCTTTAAATCTGGAAAGATTTGAGTTTAAATTCTTTTAAAACAGCAGGATGAGTACAAAATATAAAAAGCATAGTCTTTTTTAATGAACAATTTAACAATCATAATGACTAATAAATGCTGGTTCTGTTTTGTGGAATTTGTTGGGTTTTTTTAATTTTTCAGATATGTGCTTTTATTCTGTGTGAAAAGGAAAAGCATTTTTGGTTTTAAATCAATTTTCTGAGAACAAGAGAGCTGTTTCATTTTTTTCTTCTGCTTATTTACATCAGAATAGTTGTGTCAATGCCCACCTCCCAAACTGAAATATGCCAAAGACTTTCAGTTTCATTTCTTTGGCATGCAGGGTTGGGTCCCAATGGTGGGGTTTTGTTCTCCCCATACTTTTCTTTCCCCTTGATTTTCATTGTTGCTTATCTGCACAAGTAGTCTTGGTGGATTCAGGGTTTTTGTGAAGTTAGAGCTGCTTCCATGTTGCTAAGCAAGTTCAGAAATATTTAAAAGTATCATCAGTTTCTTCAGCATAGTAACAAAAAAAAAAAAAAAAAAGATTCTTCTTTTTGACACATTTTCAATCTGTAGTTACCTAGATTTAAATACAGTTGAGTATTCCTTGCTCTACTTTTGTGCCATTTAGATAAATGGAAATACTTTCATTGTTTTCTAAAGAGATTTTGCACCAAAAAGTAAAGTCATTCAGAGACAATAAAATATGGACTAATGATTTTCTATTTTCAATCTGATCAAGCTATTACCACAGTGAAAATTCCTTATTTCCTAATACTGAAGTTATCTTCTCAGATATCAGTTTGTAGAAGTCTTATGAATCATAAACTGTGAGGACCCCCTCCTTAAAATATCCCATTTACATACATGTAGTACCATAGTGTTAAAATGTCAGGGGGGAAAGGAAACAGTAAGCATTTTCAAACAAAGTTTCAGAACTGAAATTGCAAAATTCTGGATGCAGCAGATAATTTTTTAACCTACAATCACTTGCCTCCACCTGCGGATTCAAATAGCCTATACCTGCATGATGTGAAAAAGGCAGTTTGAAATGCTTCCTACTTTGGAAAATGTGTGTATATCTTCAGGCACTATGGTCACAGTTAATTTAATTTTTGTTCAGGTGCAATCACTACAAAAAAGTGCTCCTCCTGCAACACAGTATTTACATTTATTAACTAATAGGGATGCTAACAACAGAATAATTGGCTCCTTTTTCCGATAGAACATACATTATATCTTCATTCAGAAATTCAGTTTAATTAATCTAGAGTTACAGTTTCTGTAACAGTTTCTGTGGCCTTCCAACTTTTTTTAAAAGTTTTTGCATTTTTTTTTCTCAAGGCAAGCAATCTAGTTATGAGCTGGAAATTAATATTATACATTCAGCCTTACACATTTCTTCAAAAGCTAATTCTCCACTTGTCGGTGAAATTGCTGTACAATTAAACAGTGAAAACTGAAGTTGTTTGGCCTACATGAAAAGAAAGGGTGGGTAAATAAAATACATCTAAAGAACTGATCAGATGTGGATTAATGAACATACATTTCCTTTTTCCATCTTGATAATAGCAGACTAATAAAAATGATGCACTTATTTTTATTCAAAAGATTAGACGTCACAATAATACTAGTATTCCTGATTTGGTAAGCCCAGTTATGATGACTGCACCAACTGTTTGTTCAGAAACTATTTTGAAAACCTGAAGCTATACCATTAAAAGAGTTACTTACACAGAAAGGCAAAATGATTATTATCTGCATTATTTCAGACTTGATTGTAGGACTAAATTCCTAGACTTTTGTTGTTAGGACAGTGCATTACATCTCTGACATACACACCAATTCTGAGTTTTTTCTAATATATTTTGTTACTCATGCACTTAAAATACCATCCACCATATAGTCTTTCTTTCATTTTTCACTTGAGATTTCAATCTTTCCACTCAATGTCTCTGAAATCTATATTAGACTTTTTTGGTAGAATTTAATTTTATATGAAAGCCTTATGAAAAAAGCATAAACTTTCTAGAGGTTTATGCTTTTGGATTTTTTTTTTTTTTTAAATAAAGGTAATTCCATGTTTACTGTAGAGATATGTCATTCCAGTTTTATTTAAGACACTTCAGAACAGAAAAATGTAAGAGAACCACTTATGAACTGTCATTTGCTGTCAAGTTCTTGAAGCATACGGAATGCTTGACTAGAGAACAATCATTTTTCTCACTAAGTTAAAAAGAATAAGTTTCATTGACCGTTGCTGAGAGACACTCAATCATTTTTAACTTCAATGTCCATTTTCCTTAAATTCAGACTGTGGGTATTTAGTACTATCAGTCACCTAACAAAGGTCAGACACAGTGGCTGTCCCATTAAACCACACTTAATGTAAGATGTCTAAGAACAAAACTAAAATCCACTGAGATCTATGTTCTTATATAGCAATTGTATCTAAATAAATCCAGTAGACAAATTTATGGAAACAAATAGTTCTCAATTTTCTACTCATCATTTGCACTCGAAACAAAAAGTAGAAGGAAATCCTGATTAGCTTTTTTATGACAGAGCACATAAAAAAAAAATAAAAGAAGACAGTAAATCATTGTTTGTATTAAGCCACTCCCCAACTACCCTGAGGAATATGATATTATATGGTAACTGACACAAAAAACAGTTATATTTGTTTTTATGAAGCTACTGCAGAACAAAATTGACCATTAAAAAAGAAAGATGAAATTAATTAACAAGTAGGAGAGTCCTATACAAACTGTAAAAATTATTATTTCTACCTCCCATGAGGACTGAATTTCAGTGTATTTGAAATCCCTATCTAAGAACATGAAAAAACTATCTGTTATTGCTGAAACCAACAGGCCTTGTTCTTGAATTCTTATAATTCCCTTTAGTGCTACTGCAGTGGGAAAAAGACTTTATCTTGCCTTTAGGCAAAAGCTGTCATAAAGGGATCCTTAGAGGACATATGGCTGCCTTACCCAGTGGCACAAAGGACAGACAGGTCAATAGGATTTACCTGTAAGCACCTGACATAGAATCCTCTTTCTCCCTTCACTAATACCACCTTATCTTTCTCCCTCTGCCACTTTGAGATTGTTGGATGGGAAAGGAGAAAGTAGAGATTTTTGCTTCTGGTGACTTAGATGTTTGGTCTTCCTGAATTATTATTGCCGGTCATGCTGATGATTTCACATTAGCTCTGATTTCACCAGTATGTAATGCTTTCCAGAACAGGGTTAGATTTTTAAGAATTCCTGTTTAAACTTTGACACTGTTCAGGACTCTTTTCTTCTTTGTCACTTCTCAGTTAAAATAACATTTTTTTCTAATGAGTTTCCACCTAATTAGTTTCTTTTCACCTTCTCTCAGCCATTTTGTCCCTAACTGTTATCGAATCTTTTTTCTCACTTCAAGAACTGATAGGAATAACTTTCTGTATAATTGATTTAGTCCTAAAAGGTGAAACATTTAGCATTATTTAAGCAAAACTATAGACATTTTGACACATTATAGCTTCAATGAAATACAACATCAAAATATTATTGATAGCCTGTTTTGATACTGTTTTGAACACTTCATATATACATTTCACCAAGTACTTATCACAAAAAATGACTGAATTATTCACATATAGAAAGAAAACCCTAGTCATCTTAGAAAACTTTTCAGCAAATAGAAGTCAATAAAATTTGTGATAGCAGTCAATTTTCATAAAGATTTCTCTTGGAAAATGGAAAAGAGAAAAATTCCGAGACAATAAAGAAAGCTACTGAATAAAAGGAAGGAAACTATTTGTACACAGACACAGAAGTAAAAATGGTCATGTAAGCTAGGATACAATTAGATGAGTCTGGTATTACTTTTCCAAATTAATCATGGAGATTCAAAAAGTAACTGGCAAAATTTACTCATGTAATAAAAGTTTTGTTTTTTCAAAGGAAATGGACCTATTTTGTGCCTCCATGGAAGATTTAAACAATTTCTTATGACAAAAAGAGTGTGTGCCAAGACCATACAGGCCAGGAAACTGAATATTGCTGTAATATGTACATGACCTCATTTAGGAAGAGTAGCCAACTGCCCGAATTACTCTACTGAATATAAATTTCTAGTGATATAAAGGTTTGGGAGTAGTAGTAGTAGTAGTAGTAGTAGTAGCAGTAACAAGTTAAAAGGTAATCTTGTTGACTTCTTGAAAATAAAGAATATATACATACATGCTTACATGTTTATATAATCACAAGTATAGATATTTATGGCAGATCTTGAATATAGGTATTTTCAGATGCTTAAGTAATCTTAAGATTTATTTGGAACACATTTTTGAGATTATTTTGAAGTGTGTTTACAAAACAACAGGTACATTTGCACAATAAAAGGAAACATATAACTTCCTAAAAGGTGTGCACAGAGTTTTTTTTTTTAGATACTGGAAAAGGATTAGAATGTACAGTGACAAATCTGCCGATCATACTGGTGATGAATGGTGTTGCATCCTGGCAACCCAAACCAGAAGTCCCCACACAAGATAATGTTGAATCCTCTTGATATCTGTAAGCCCTACCTTCTCTAGAAAATTGTTCCAAAAATGGCTGCAATTAAAAAAATCCCTGTTCCTCTTAATGGTCACTATTTTTAGGAGGAATTATTCTTAATTCTGTCCCATTACTGTTGTGTTTCTATAAGACAATTTCACAACTTCACATGAGGTGCTTATTTTAAGCTCACCCACTGTGATTGCTATAATTATGACTTGGCAAACATAATTCTCAGATCAAACTCAGGACTACCACTTTGGTAGTACCAGTATGATACTTGATATTAATGTAACTGGAAATGTTATGCACAGAAAGGGGCTTCTAAATGGAAGAATGCCCCAACAATCTATTGCCTAAAATAGGAAAACAAAAGCATTGATGTCAGCTATCTCTATTTCTCAGTAACAAAGCACTGCATAGGAAGACCGTTTCTAAGAATAAAAGAAGTGTTCATTTTTCTCAGCATCAGTGTCTTTAGAATTACTCCTTTCAAGGACTGTACATGTTAATTGCTAATTGATACAAATAATCTTATATTTTATATCAGGTGGGGACCATGAATGTCATTGCAAATCCTCTTATGCTAACACTGAAGAGCAAAGTAGGTTTCTTATCTTCTCCCCTTATGATCATCCTGTATCTTGCATTGTATGTGTGTGTCCTTTGAATGAGGAACCTTAATGCAGGGATTTGTGCTGCCAGGATTTTGACAGAATTTTGTTATTTCAAGCCTTCCAGCCATCCTCATAACATAGTACATAATGAGAAAGCTTCTAAAATATAGTGTCATCAGAAAGATAGGTCACATGTGAAGCAAATGTTTGCGTAGGTTTGTGAACTTTATGGTGATTATACTCTGATAGAGGGACAGAAATACACCCTATTAATACAATTTATGCACAAACATTATCTTAAACACATTGGTCCTAGTAGAAAAAATGTCTCTTATGCATTTCTCAACAGGTTAAAAAAAAAAGGGTAAGAAGCATTGCAAAAAACAAAAATGTACAATGTTCGAGCAACAAAAATGCAAGGAAAGGTGATCCACTGAACAAACTTTCAGCTGTTGACAGTAATACAAGTGTTGCAGTTTATAACATTGATATGAAAAGAACAGTGTGTATGCAGTCAGATCAATGACCATTAATCATAAAATGGAAGAATTTAAAGGTGAAATAGCGCTGTAAGATCAGTCAGCCTGTCCTCTGCCCACACAGGCTCTCTGAAAAATATACGCCAATTCACTTCACAGCATATAGTATATAGCTCTGCTCACATGAACTCCACTGCTTCAACTTTTACAGCATGAAATGGAATTATTTCTTTTGTTGGACGTTGTTTCACTTTCTGTAAAACCTGTCTTTATCTAGTTTTTGTCTGTATCTTTTGAAACCTTTTCTTAAACCAATGTCTCTCCACAAGATGGTGGCAACAGTGTGTTAGCCATTTTTTAAAACTTTTTCTGAATTTATTTGCTTTCAGTTATATAAGTGAAAAAAACCAACCCATCCTAGACTTTCACTAATTCTTTATTTTGGCAGTACTCTTCCAGAAATTATGAGTTTTTCCCTTTCAACTACTTTCAATTATTTCTACCTTGATTTCTGCCTAATATTCTTACTTATCAATATAAAGTGAAAAAAAGACATAGAATCACTGAATCACAGAATGGTTAGGGTTAGAAGGGACCTCTGGAGAGCATCTAGTTTGACTCCCCTGCCAAGGCAGGGTCACCTGGAGCAGGAACATGGAGTTTTAATCTTTTCAGAGAGGGGGAGACTCCATGACCTCCCAGAGCAGGCTGTTCCAGTGCTCTACGATTCACAACATAAATAAGTTCTTTCTGTTGTTGAAGTGATACTTCTTGTGCTTTAGTTTATGGCCATTTCTCCTTATCGTACCTCTGGGCACCATAGAAAACAGTTTGGCACCCTCCCCTTGACAAACACCTTTGGGTGGTTTATATGTATTGATGAGGTGCCCCCTCAGTCTGCTCTTCTCTAGATTAAACAGACCCAGATCCCTCAGCCTCTCCTCATAAGAGAGATGCTCCAGACCAATCATCTACATTCTACAGTAGCTCCTTCTCTTTCTTGAACTGTGGAGATGGGAATTGAGCACAGTACTTCAGATGTGGTGTCACTAGGGCTGAGTCAAGGGGCAAGATCACCTCCCTTGACCTGCTGGCCACACTATTCCCAATGCACCCCAGCGTACCATTGGCTCTCCTGGTCACAAAGGGACACGACTGGTCAACTTGCCAGCCACCAAGTCTCCCAGGTCCTTCTTTACATAAAATGTATATTAAGTGTAATAGTGTGAGGAGGCACTCTCTGTTTAACAGACTGGTCTAATATTTGCTATGCTTCTATGTGGAAGGTTGGGGGGAGGGCAGGGGGCAAGTGGAATTTTTCCCATTCTGTTGCTAAGCAACTAATGACCGGTCTTTAAGGGCCATCTACGCTCACAAAGGAGACAAAGCCTTTGGCTGCCAGGGAGGGGAACTACAGATTCCAGGGTTTGATAACGGCACTGGCACTCGCTCGCTGCTCTCGGAGAGAGAACAGCGGAGGAAACATCTCTCTGTGTTTCTGGCTGGGACCACCAGAAAAGAAAAGCCTGGCTCTGCACTAGTTTTTCTCTGCCTGCTGGGTGAGTCCTTGCTTTGAGGGGAAGGTCACGAGACTCCGATCCTCTCGTCCCCTCCGGGAGGGCATCTACCAGCCGCGCCGCCGCGGAGCGGGACCCCCCTGCCTGCCACCACCCCGCAGCCTGCCTGCCGCTGCCCCGCACCCTGCCTGCCCCAACTGCGGAGTTTCCTGCCGCCTCCTCTGCTGGCTGGCCCTGGTGGGCTGACCCGGCTGCTCCATCTCCCGGCTCTGGGCTCTCTGCTGCTCCCCCGTCCTCTGCGCTCCACCCGGCTCCAACCCGTCCGCCATTACACGTGTGGCACAGATCCAACCGCGCCACAGCGCCATCTGCAGCTTCCCGGGAGTCATCGCACCTGCCCTGCGGGTCTGGGAGACCAACAGCGCCCCTGCTAGCCGTGACCGTGACTGCACCAAACGGGAAAGTGCCTGACAGCCCCAGGGACATTTGCCACCGAGTTTTTGGTTTTGTTATTGTTTTTTCTTAATCTTGTTTACTGTTTTTATTACTGATTGTTTACCTCATTCTAGATACTAGTAAAAACTCTTATTCCTTTTCCCATACCTTTGCCTGAGAGCCCTTGATTCTAAAGTTATAATAATTCGGAGGGAAGGGGGTTCACATTTTCTGCTCTAAGGAAGGTTCCCACCTTCCTTAGCAGACACCTGTCTATCAAACAAAGACAGATTTTGGCGCCCAACGTGGGGCCCGAGGGCATAGAGAAAAAGGTGCAAAAGGAATAAAAGTTTCTGGGAGACCCATTTTTAGTGCGCCAAACATAGAAACCTCATTAAGTGGCACCATGTGGTCTAAGATACCTTGGTTTGGCTGGCACATTCTTGTGGCCACATTTTTCCCATTTGCAGCTCCCTGTCTAAAGATGGGTCTTATGACTAAGGTCGTGGTGGTTGTTATCCAGTTCTCACAATGGGTCAATAAGATGAGAAATTTATGGATTTTTCACGTCCTTTGGACGGCGGGCACTTGGTTACAGGGCTTTAACACCGTGAGCACATGTTTTTGGAGTCTGTTTGGTAATGGTACCTTTTGTGAGGAGATGACACCAGGGGGAACTTTTTCTCAATCCTTCACCCCTTTCTTTGGGCCTACCCTGCCAGGGCTCAAAGGGTTCATATACTCTCTAAATGCTAATGACATCGTACAGTGGTTGGCGTTGCTGATAGGTCTATTCCTCTTTATATTCCGAGAAAAGGGGAGACTGCCCTGGGTAACCACTCTAACAGCTGCCCCAGGGAATGGGAACGCGGCTCCAGAGACTAGGGATGTTGCCACAGAAACTAGAGATGTTGCCATAGAGACTAGGGGTGCAGTCCCAGAGACTAGGGATGCTGCTACAGAGCCTGAGGCTGTCCCAGAGCCTGAGAGTACCCCCAAACCTGACCCTGTCCCTGAGCCTGACCCTGCCCCACAGCCTGACCCTGTCCAACAGCCTGCCTCAGAAACAAACCGCCCAGAGTGGATGGGGGTACTGGTGGAGGAGATACACAAGGTGCTGAGGGAATACACTTCCTCAGCTGGTGGGAAGCCCTCTCCTTGCCCTACAGGGGAAGAGTTGGATGGTACAGCAGCGGAATCCACGGACATTACGACCGTCCAGGTTCCAGCTGAATCGCAAGGGCGGTCACAGCCAGCAGCAGTTGCCCCTGTACAGCGGAGGAAGTATAAGACCAAATCAGTACGCCCAGTTAATGATGATGGGGAACCAAGGCCCTCACAACCAGTAGGGGAGCCTGAGCCTATAATCATCACCGAGTCCCTGTCGTACGACACTATCCGTAGTCTGCACAATGACATTGTGCGGCGGAAGGGCGAGGCTTTCTCAACCTGGTTGCTTCGAGTTTGGGACCGCATGAGCCCAAGCATGCAGGTGGATGGTGGTGAGGCCAAGAATTTGAAATCCGTGGCCCTGGACGCGAGTGTTGACAAGGTGTTCGTGAGGGAGGCAGGACCCATTTCTCTCTGAGAGAGGCTTTTAATGAGTGTAAGAGAAAGGTTTGTTCACAAAGACAGAATGCAGGAGAACTACCGTAGATTACCCTGGAAGACCGTTGAGGAAGCGATCCAACGGCTGAGAGAAGTGGCAGTACAGGAGGTGCTTTTTGGGAGGGACGGACAGCATGAAAATGATCCTGACAAGGTCAGGTGCACAGGGCAAATGTTGTAGAACCTGGCAAGTCTAGGACCAACCCAATATGTCACCTACATTGCAATGATTAATCCCGATGACAACCGTGAGACAGTGGGCTCTGTAGCTGACAAGCTCAGGCATTATGCAAGTGTGGTCAATGGCCCAATGCAGGCTCAGATCTCTGCTGTGGTGGAGGAGATGAGGGAGATGAGGAAGGAGATGATGGAGGAGATGAAGAAAAACAGTGTAGCACCAGTGAGAGTCACAGGCCCCAACACCAGAGCCCGACGTCCCCCAGCTAGAGAGAGAGGGTACACCCCACGAGCTGAGTTGTGGTTCTTTCTGAATGACCATGGGGAAGACATGAAAAGGTGGGATGGGAAGCCCACCTCTGTCCTGGCAGAACGGGTGCGCCAGCTTAAGGAGGGCAACGCTAGCCGAGGGGGTTCTGCCAGAGCCAAGGTAGCCTCAGCTTCCCGTAGCCAACCTGCTGAGTACAGCAGAAGGGAGAGTGTTGTGTCAGATTCCCTTGACGGTGGAATGCATGCTCAGGGAGGGAATGATAACCAGGGCTAGAGGGGCCCTGCCTCTAGCCAGGTAGAGGCATGGGAAAACCGTGTCTTTTGGACTGTGTGGATTCGATGGCCTGGTACATCAGAGCCACAAAAATACGAAGCATTGGTTGATACAGGTGCGCAGTGTACCCTAATGCCATCGGGACATGTAGGGGCAGAACCCATTTCTATTGCTGGGGTGACAGGGGGATCACAAGAGTTGACGCTGGTGGAAGCCGAGGTGAGCCTGACTGGGAAGGAGTGGCAGAAACATCCCATCGTGACTGGTCCAAAGGCCCCGTGTATTCTGGGCATAGATTTCCTCCGGAATGGCTATTTCAAAGACCCGAAAGGACTCAGGTGGGCTTTTGGAATAGCTGCTGTTGAGGCAGAGGGCGTTAGGCAATTAAACACCTTGCCTGGACTATCAGAGAACCCTTCTGCAGTTGGACTCTTGAAGGAGAAGGAACAACAGGTACCAATTGCCACCTCGACAGTGCACCGCCGGCAGTATCGAACGAATCGAGATGCTGTGATTCCCATCCACAAGCTGATCCGTGAGCTGGAGAGCCAAGGGGTGGTCAGCAAGGCCCACTCACCCTTCAACAGCCCCATCTGGCCTGTGTGCAGATCTGATGGAGATTGGAAATTGACTGTGGACTATCGTGCCTTGAATGAGGTGACTCCACCGCTGAGCGCTGCCGTGCCAGACATGCTGGAGCTCCAGTATGAACTGGAGTCCAAAGGAGCAAAGTGGTACGCCACTATTGACATTGCAAACGCATTTTTCTCCATTCCTCTGGCAGCAGAGTGCAGGCCTCAGTTTGCTTTCACCTGGAGGGGCGTGCAGTACACCTGGAACCGACTGCCCCAGGGGTGGAAACACAGTCCCACCATCTGCCATGGACTGATCCAGGCTGCACTGGAAAAGAGTGAGGCTCCGGAACATCTGCAGTACATCGATGACATCATTGTGTGGGGGGACACAGCAGAAGAAGTGTTTGAGAAAGGAGAGAAAATCATCCAGATTCTTCTGGAAGCCGGTCTCGCCATCAAAAGGAGCAAAGTCAAAGGGCCTGCCAAAGAGATCCAGTTTCTGGGCGTGAAGTGGCAAGATAGACGGCGTCAGATTCCCACCGAGGTCATCAATAAAATCACAGCGATGTCCCCACCAACCAACAAGAAGGAGACACAAGCTTTCCTAGGCGCCATAGGCTTCTGGAGGATGCACATCCCTGAGTACAGCCAGATTGTGAGCCCTCTCTACCTGGTGACACGCAAGAAGAATGATTTCCACTGGGGCCCTGAACAACAACAAGCATTCGCCCAGATCAAGCAGGAGATTGCCCATGCGGTAGCCCTTGGCCCAGTCAGGACAGGACCAGAAGTGAAGAACGTGCTCTACTCTGCAGCCGGGGGCAATGGTCTGTCCTGGAGCCTTTGGCAGAAGGTGCCTAGTGAGACTCGAGGTCGTCCACTGAGATTCTGGAGCCGAAGCTACAGAGGGTCTGAAGCCAACTACACTCCCACAGAGAAGGAAATTCTGGCAGCCTATGAAGGTGTCCAAGCCGCTTCAGAAGTTATTGGCACAGAAGCACAACTTCTCCTCGCACCCCGACTACCGGTGCTGGGGTGGATGTTCAAGGGAAAGGTTCCCTCTACCCACCACGCCACCGATGCCACGTGGAGTAAATGGATTGCCCTCATCACGCAGCGCGCCCGTATTGGAAACCCGAATCGCCCTGGGATCTTGGAAGTAATTACAAATTGGCCCGAAGGTGAAAACTTTGGTCTCACTGATGAAGAGGAGCAGGAACAGGTGACTCGTGCAGAGGAAGCTCCACCGTACAACCAGCTGCCACAAGATGAAACACGCTACGCTCTCTTCACTGATGGTTCCTGTCGCATTGTGGGGGCAAATAGAAAATGGAAAGCAGCTGTATGGAGCCCCACACGGCAGGTCGCAGAGGCTACAGAAGGAGAAGGTGGATCAAGCCAACTCGCCGAACTCAAAGCCGTTCAGCTGGCCCTGGACATTGCTGAAAGAGAGAAGTGGCCAAAGCTATACCTGTACACCGATTCATGGATGGTAGCCAATGCTCTGTGGGGTTGGTTGGAAAGGTGGAAAAAGGCCAACTGGCAACGTAGAGGAAGACCAATCTGGGCTGCTGATGAATGGCGAGACATTGCCACTCGGGTAGAGAAGCTACCTGTGAAAGTCCGTCATGTGGATGCCCATGTCCCCAAGAGCCGAGCTAATGAAGAACACCGAAACAATGGACAGGTAGATCAGGCTGCAAAAATAAAGGTGTCACAGGTAGATTTAGATTGGCAGCACAAAGGAGAGTTGTTCCTAGCCCGATGGGCCCATGATGCCTCAGGCCATCAGGGCAGAGATGCCACCTATAAATGGGCACGAGACCGAGGGGTGGATCTAACCATGGACTGTATCTCCCAGGTGATCCATAACTGTGAGACATGCGCTGCCATCAAGCAAGCCAAGCGGGTGAAACCCCTGTGGTATGGGGGAAGGTGGTCCAAATACAAGTATGGTGAAGCCTGGCAGATCGATTACATCACACTGCCTCAAACCCGCCACGGCAAGCGCTACGTACTCACAATGGTAGAAGCCACCACGGGGTGGCTGGAGACCTACCCTGTGCCTCATGCCACTGCCCGCAACACCATCCTGGGCCTTGAAAGGCAAGTCCTTTGGAGGCATGGTACCCCTGAGAGAATTGAGTCGGACAATGGGACTCATTTCAAAAATAGCCTTGTAAACACCTGGGCTAGGGAACATGACATCGAGTGGGTGTACCACATTCCTTATCATGCACCTGCTGCTGGTAAAGTAGAGCGATGCAACGGCCTGCTAAAAACCACCTTGAAGGCTCTAGGTGGGGGGACTTTCAGAAATTGGGAACAGCATTTAGCCAAGGCCACCTGGCTAGTTAACACCCGAGGCTCCACCAACAGGGCTGGCCCTGCCCAATCTAAATCCTTGCAAACAGCAGACGGGGATAAGGTTCCAGTGGTGCAAATGAGAGGCATGCTGGGAAAAACTGTTTGGATTAACTCTGCCTTGACCAAAGATAGACCCACCCGTGGGGTTGTCTTTGCTCAGGGACCAGGGTGTACCTGGTGGGTGATGCAAGAGGATGGAGAGACACGATGCATACCTCAGGGGGACCTCAGTTGGGGTTGAACTGCCCATAACACTGTGCCTGTATCCATATCTGTATGTATATAATCAGAGTAATGCTTGTATGTATATAGCTTAAAGGTTTAAGTTCAATGTAATATGTTGGAATGGAAAAAAATTCGGGGTGGATAATGTGGAAGGATGGGGGGAGGGCAGGGGGCAAGTGGAATTTTTCCCATTCTGTTGCTAAGCAACTAATGACCGGTCTTTAAGGGCCATCTACGCTCACAAAGGAGACAAAGCCTTTGGCTGCCAGGGAGGGGAACTACAGATTCCAGGGTTTGATAACGGCACTGGCACTCGCTCGCTGCTCTCGGAGAGAGAACAGCGGAGGAAACATCTCTCTGTGTTTCTGGCTGGGACCACCAGAAAAGAAAAGCCTGGCTCTGCACTAGTTTTTCTCTGCCTGCTGGGTGAGTCCTTGCTTTGAGGGGAAGGTCACGAGACTCCGATCCTCTCGTCCCCTCCGGGAGGGCATCTACCAGCCGCGCCGCCGCGGAGCGGGACCCCCCTGCCTGCCACCACCCCGCAGCCTGCCTGCCGCTGCCCCGCACCCTGCCTGCCCCAACTGCGGAGTTTCCTGCCGCCTCCTCTGCTGGCTGGCCCTGGTGGGCTGACCCGGCTGCTCCATCTCCCGGCTCTGGGCTCTCTGCTGCTCCCCCGTCCTCTGCGCTCCACCCGGCTCCAACCCGTCCGCCATTACACGTGTGGCACAGATCCAACCGCGCCACAGCGCCATCTGCAGCTTCCCGGGAGTCATCGCACCTGCCCTGCGGGTCTGGGAGACCAACAGCGCCCCTGCTAGCCGTGACCGTGACTGCACCAAACGGGAAAGTGCCTGACAGCCCCAGGGACATTTGCCACCGAGTTTTTGGTTTTGTTATTGTTTTTTCTTAATCTTGTTTACTGTTTTTATTACTGATTGTTTACCTCATTCTAGATACTAGTAAAAACTCTTATTCCTTTTCCCATACCTTTGCCTGAGAGCCCTTGATTCTAAAGTTATAATAATTCGGAGGGAAGGGGGTTCACATTTTCTGCTCTAAGGAAGGTTCCCACCTTCCTTAGCAGACACCTGTCTATCAAACAAAGACATTCTAACACGTAGCTAAATTGATTTGCGCATTCACTATCTCACAGATTTACTAACTCTTGCATTTCTGAGCAAGATAGTTACCTACCAAGGGTGACAGTGGCATAGGCACAACTGTGTTAATTATGTATCATCCAGTGTATGTCTAGATGGTATTTCTTCTGGAATATGTAAGGTTCATTTGAACATATTTTAAGACTTTACTACTGGAACGATTGGGTACAGAATTTCACCTCAGGACTGCATTACCATGGAAGCATAGCTTCTGGTCACTTCCGAGCCTTGTAAAATTCACATACTTCTGCTCTCAAGAGATATGTGCATAAATCACAACACATTTCCTACAGTTTCTGGATATTTTAGAGTTAGTATTTAAAAGTATTATCTTTATAAGAGAATATAAAATCCTAACTTTGTGTAGTTAGAAAATAATATGAAATCTTGTCACTCATTTGACTTATTGACATCTAAACACAGGAAAAAGATGTTCCATATGGTTGATGAAGGAATAAAAAAAATCACAATAAATTCCTGAAGGCCAAGGAGTTGTTCTTAAGGTTGTACTGGATCAACAACATCGTCTGCTTTCAGTAAAAAACTACCGCAGATAACTAGGGAAAGCATTTCCTTAATTTACTGCTATCCGTCAACAAGCTGCGTATTAGGACAACCCAGAGCCAGATGCAGCTTTGATGGATGACTGTTCCATGAAACTATTCAGTCTCCTTTTCAGCCTCTGTAAGATGTCTTAATCATCATTATGCCATAGTAAAGAGTTGTACAACCTGACTTCATAGAATAAAGCCCTTTGGTTTCTAGCCTCCCTCCTACTACTTTTATTAGAATTTTCCATGTTGTGATGTGGAAGAGATAGTAAGTTAACATCTATTCACCCTTTCCCAATACTCATGTGCCATGATTGGATCCCAGCTAGCAATGAAGCACTCCACAGTTGGTCTCTCATTCCCTGCACATTGGAATGGGGGAGAGAATAGGAAAAGTGGGAAAACTGATGAATTGAGATAAAGGAAGTTTAATAGGGAAACCAAAAGCTGTGCACAAAAGAAATGCAAAACTAGGAATTCATTCACCACTTTCCATGGACAGTCATGTGTTCACACACAGGGAGGAAAGCAGGGCTCCATTACATGTAATGGTGACTTGGGAAGACAAATGCCATCAATCCAAACATCCCTCCTTCCCTTCCTTCTTCCTTCATCAGCTTTCTGTGATGAACATGATGCCATAGGTTCTGGAATATTCCTTTGGTCAGTTGGGGTCAGCTGTCCCAGCTGTATCTTCTACCAGCTTCTTGTGCAACCCCAGCCTGCTCACTGGGGGTGCTGTGAGAAGCAGAAAAGGCCTTGACACCCTGTAAGTGCTGCTCATCGATAACTAAAACATCCCTTTGCTATTAACACTGTTTCCAGCACAAGACACAGCCCCATGTTATCTATTCTAAAGGAAATTGCCTCGACCCAAGCCAAAGCCAGAACATTGTGACACTTGTGATTCTTTAGATATTTATTAATATTTATTTATTTATACAGCAGGATAACAATGCACTCTGGTTTGGTTTCTTTCCCTTTCATTATTAGTACTTAACACTTCATTTGTACTTCGCCCTCTGCTAAGCACTGAAGCAAAATTTTTATGGAACAATCTGTTATAACATAAAGATTTCACTTCTGAGGACAAAGGTCAGTTCAGTGCCCATTTGCTCTATGTGAAGTTTTCCCAACTGTATCATTTCACAGTAAATCTGGCCTGGATTTTATACACCACATGATTATGCAGTTACTCCTGTAATCTTTCACAGTGGGATTTCCTTCTCATGGTATTGAATTACCAACAAATTTTATCACCTCATTATTCAGACCAATTTTAAGATTACTTCCAAATCTGTTGAACACCATGTTTCAAACAAAGACCTTCTTTCATTTTGAAAAATATATTTTCATTTTTCACCTCTGAGTCTAAGCTTCTAGCCAATTATTGATCTACTCTAGTAATTATATTTTTGTCTCCATATAATAATATCATATTGTATCACGTCATATATTCCTGCATAATTTCCTGAATAATTTTGGTAGATAGACCTTGCAGATACCGTGCCAAAAAATTGAATTTATCTATGTCTATTGATGTCTTCAAAGAAACCCAAAAATATCTAAGAATCTAGTATGATTCTTTTTAATAAGAATTCTTTTAAGACTTCTGCCATTTATCCTGCTAATACGTGTACCCTAACAACATTCATTATTGCAGCTTTTGCTTAATTTGTCATGTACATGTCTGTACTTATTCATTCATCATGGTAATTTGATTTTAAACTATGAACCACTTTCAGTAAAGTGTGATGTCCAGTTCATCAAGACAAGGCAAATGGTACAAAACTACAGCACAGATTAGGATGTTTCTTTTATATATAGACAGTTTCAGTTTTTGTTTTTTAAACACCTTGCCATTTTGGTTAAAGTGACATTATAACAAAGTTTCCCACCTGTTTACTGTATTCTAAAAGTCTGTTACCATTCCCTCATGCCCAAGAGTTCCATAGATTTCAGCATATTAGAGCACTTGACCAAAATTTTCTCTCCTACATCTGAGCGCTGTTCTTGGTAGACATATCCTGAGAGTTTTTGTAACGGAATTCGATGCCATGGAGAATTTGCAAAGCTAAAATACAACCTTATGAAGGCTATCTCATTATCCAACATCCAAAGTCACAAACCTTGATCTTCACCCCAAATTCAGTATTGCATATATTATTTGAACAACATATGCATTTGAACTGGTATTGTTAACTTCCAAAATGTCCTTCTCCATTGCTTTGTGCATATATTGCCACAGTATGCAATGATACTGGTACACACTAATTATCTAATTAACCAGGACAAAAAATTCAATTATAAATCCTACCTTCATTCTAAGTGTATAATTATTTTTTGGGACATGAAGCTGCTTTACACCTTTGACCCCAATTTGAAGGTCCTAAACTAATTATTTTTCTTTGCTAATGAGTCAATATGGGCTGAATTTGACCTTCATTAATGGCTTAAATTCTTGTATCAGCTAGTGTTTGGTTATTGAAAAGGGGAAGGAAACATTTAGCATATAGGGTGTATAATGTTTCCAGAGGTAACTTGGACTTGTTCTTGAGAGTTGCTTTGACTCCAGCTGCAACTGACATGGTAAAACCTCTGGCTTAGCTGTGAAAAACACAAAATGCAAAAATCACTACCAGCAAACAGATGCACAACAAGTCTCCAAACAATGGCTGCTTTCAAAGAACTTCCTCCTGTTTTTGTTGTAGAACATGATGTTGTGTATGTAGCATGGAGTATCTTTTAGCCAATTTGGATCACCCGTCCCAGCTGTGTCTCTCCAAATCTCTTGCCCACCCACAGCCTACTTACTGAGGAGACAACAGGAGAAACAGAGAGGGCCTTGATGCTGTGCAACTCCTGTTCAGTAATAGCCACGATGTTGGTGTGTTATCAAAACTCTTTTGTTCACCTGCCTAAAACACAGCACAATATAGGCTGCTACAAAGAAAATTAACTCCCCAGACACTCTCAGTATAAATTCCTGTGTTTGGCATATCAGCGAATTGCACAAATATGCAGAAAATAGCTCTCATCAGGAAAGAGAAAAGTATCTAGGATGTTCTATGAGTCTTCAAAACTCTCAGCAATAAACATGGATGCACATCTCATTTATTTTGTAGTATATAATGATCCAGTCCAATATCACTTTGTTTATCACTATTTATTTGTAAAAACAATATTGTGTCTGAATACAAAAAGTGATTTGTGCTACAGCCTTCCAAAGTTACTTTATTTTTTTCAAATATCTTAATCTACTGTGTGGAGATATCTTTTTTTTTTTTCTCTCACACTCTTCGCTCCCTTTTCAGTCTTCATGAGAAGTGCAAACACCTCTGTAATCTAATATTTTGCAAGAGAACAGTTTGAATTAGAAGGATGCATCCCAGGGACCTATTTTTGTTCTAGAAAAAAGACCTTTAAACCAGAAGGTGGCCATCAAAATACATTATTTCCTATACCCAAAAATAGACTTAAAATACATATTCCAGAAAAAGGTATCATAAATATACTAGCTATTACTAATGTTTATTCCTAATGGTATTAACATTCTCATTTATATTTATAACTTTAAAAAATGAACCATCTGCCTCACTAGCTATAGAAGACCAGATTAGAGTAGCCATAATATGATTCATTTTCAATACAAATCACAACTGGTTAATTATAATGTGAAGTCTCTACTGGAAATGGAGCAATTATTTCAATGGTACTTATAATGCTAGCAAGCCTGACAAATTCAATTTTTTTTTTTTTTTTGGTTACTGAGCTATGCAGTTAAAACTAACTCTCCTCATTAAAACATGGGAAAAAAACTAATCTCGCAATTCCTCACCAATTCTGCTTCTCATAAATCAAGTTGTTTTCATGCCAATTGCTTGAAGATAGTTCAGACCATCTACTTTCTTAAAGAACAATCTTTACAGATGACTCCAAAATCTAGCTGTCCATTGTGATTTCTGCTCTACATTTCTTCTTGTTAATAAATGTTAACATGGGTGCCCTACTGACACAATAAACCCTGTGTTCTAATAATGTGATTTCACAATTTTGTTCCTAGTCCCTCTTATCTGTCACTACTGCTTTTCCCACTTTTCAGATTTTTGACAGTTGGAAACTCAAGTTATGTGCCTGGCCCATGCCTAAGGCACAAAATTAAGTCTTATCTGCATTTGACTCCTCTGCAGGTGAAAAAAAAAGATGTGGCATCAAACCAGCTGAGTTCAACAGGTTCAGAACACCACAGTGTTCTTAATTCAATTTTAACTTGGTTCAAGCCAGCATAATATATTTGAACCACAGCCAGAGTGATTTAAATTAAGTATGAACTACGGAATGTCTACTCTGATTAAAAATACAGCTAGTGATGGCATCTCTAGTCTGCCTTCAAGACTCAGATTAATAGAGCAAAAGAGAATAAAACAAGAAAATAAAGAAACCACAAGGATAGCTGCATGTCTCTTTATGTGTTTTTTGTAGTTGGAAAGAAAAGGGGCAGAATAGTGAAAAGAGAAAGAGAAAGAGAAAGAGAAAGAGAAAGAGAAAGAGAAAGAGAAAGAGAAAGAGAAAGAGAAAGGAGAAAGAGAAAGAGAAAGAGAAAGAGAAAGAGAAAGAGAAAGAGAAAGAGAAAGAGGAAGAGGAAGAAGGAAGGGGAAGAAAGGAAAGGAAAGGAAAGGAAAGGAAAGGAAAGGAAAGGAAAGGAAAGGAAAGGAAAGGAAAGGAAAGGAAAGGAAAGGAAAGGAAAGGAAAGGAAAGGAAAGGAAAGGAAAGGGAAAGGGAAAGGGAAAGGGAAAGGGAAAGGGAAAGGGAAAGGGAAAGGGAAAGGGAAAGGGAAAGGGAAAGGGAAAGGGAAAGGGAAAGGGAAAGGGAAAGGGAAAGGGAAAGGGAAGGGAGGGAGGGGAGGGGAGGGGAGGGGAGGGGAGGGGAGGGGAGGGGAGGGGAGGGGAGGGGAGGGGAGGGGAGGGGAGGGGAGGGGAGGGGAGGGGGGGGAGGGGAGGGGAGGGAGGAAGGAAGGGAGGAAGGAAGGGAGGAAGGAAGGGAGGAAGAAGGGGGGAGGAAGGGAGGAAGGAGGAAGGAGGAAGGAAGGAAGGAAGGAAGGAAGGAAGGAAGGAAGGAAGGAAGGAAGGAAGAGAGAAAATTGTTCTTGTGGTGACATTAGTAGCAAAAGAAAGGAAAATGAAGCACTGAATGAGTAGTCATACTATGAGTGAGACCACTAGTCACAAGGAGGAAAATATAAAATGTCAGCTCAAGGAGAATACAGGTTATATTTTCTGTGTTCGTTAATTTCATGTCCAGTGCACTGCCATTGTTTTCAGAAGCTAAGATTTTATCAGAAAGCTGTATAAAGCCTCCTATATATATAGAAAAGATAAAAGACATCTTCTCAAGAAGTCTGCTCGCATACTGAGAAGAGATTCTGCTACATCAGGGTACAAAGCATAAAAAAAGTCTGGGATTTTCACTGATTCATTGCTATTTAGTAGTGCTTAATATAGCTAGCTGCAAAACAGACAGAATACTCATTTTTTTTCTTATTTTGTATGAAACTTGTTTATATATGTACATACATGTGTGTGTTTATACATACATGTTTCTATATACATACATCTCGATTGCTTACCTCTTGATGTTAACTAATACTTTATTTCTGTTGCAGTTCAGGATTTCCCCCCTTAGAGTATGAACCAAGAATATGACTGTGTTTTCTTATGCTGACATCACTTTGACTTTAATCATGAGGGAAAGACCATGGATTTTTGTCTATCTGGACCTTGTCAAAGCCTTTGACACTGTTGCCCACTGCCCTTCCCTGGAGACACTGGCTCTTCATGGTTCGGAAAGGGGCACTGTTCACTGAGTAGAACCTTTTCTCCAGGCGAAATGATACAATCTCCTTCATAGGTCTTATCTCTAGACGTTTGTTGCCCTTCTCTGGACATGATCCAGCACCTCAATGTATTTCTTATAGTGGGTCCCAAAACAGTACACATGCACTTGACTGAGGCTCATTGATCCAGTCTGTCCAGAATCGTCTTCAGAGCCTTCCTACCCTCCTGCTGATCAGCCCTCCTGCCCAGCTTGGTGCAATCTGCAAACTGACTGAAGGTGCACCCGATTCCCTTGAACCAGATCATTGACAAAGATATTAAGCAGATCTAGCCCCAATACTGAGCCCTGAGGAACACCACTTATGACCAGCTGCTAACTGGATTTGCTTCATTCTCCACAACTCTTTTGGTCTGGCCATCCAGACAGTTTTTTAATCTAGAAAACACTCTTTTTTTCCTCGTTCCAGTGAAAGCTCTCTGTTCAACCACACCAGTCTTTCCCACCAGATTTTCTTTTGGCACAAGAGGATAGTCTGCTCCTGCACCTTTAAGGTTTTTTTCTTGGAGAATATCCAGCCTTCCTGGTGTCCTTTGCCCTTCAGGACTGCCTCCCAAGAAAGTCTCTCAACCAGACTCCAAAACAGGCCAAAGACTGCCTTCTGGAAGTCCAGTGTAACAGTTCTGGTGATCCCCACCTAAGTTTGATAAGAATTGAAAATTTTTTGCATGCTTGTTTATGCTCAGGATGGCCTTCAAACATCACATCACATGACCCACTAGTCCTTCTCTGTTCTGTGCTCAGGATGGCTTCCAAGAATCACATCAGATCACCCACCAGTTCTTCCTATTCATAAACAACAGGTCCAACAGAGTGCCTTCCCTAGCTGTCTCACCCACCAGCTGTGTCACTCACTTATATTCCACACACTTTAGGAAACTCTCAGACTGTTTTCTCTCTGATGTATCGTATTTCAATACAAGGAATCAATTTCAATCAAGGAATATATATTTTGAAAGGAAAGAAATGTATATTGTAGAGTGTTTTATAGAATTTCTTATACATGCTGTATATGTGTATGTTTCATGTCTATATAAAAGCGTATGTGTGTATATTTCTACACACACCCTGTTTCAAATACCTTTTTAGCCATATTATACAAGAAACTCAAAAGACATTAATGAAATACCAGGTGATAATACAAGAGATTCATGCACTTAAGGATATCTGGATCCTGACTACCTTTAAAGCACTGAAGAATTGTTCAGCAACTATGTAAAGTCAGGATGAACTAGTAGAGGAAATAATTTATCATCCGAAGTGGTGCTTGCTTCTTTCTAAAAATCAACACTTCCTAGGCTCTCCCCACAAACATGGGAATGACTGCTGTTTAATCTCCCTCATGTGAGGCCTGACACTACAGGAAACATCTCAGGCAATGTTTCACCAATGCCCTGTCTTTAAATGGCCAAATGAAAGGAGATTGAAAAGAGCATTTATTGTATTTTCTTCAGTGGTTGAATCAGTTCTCTCATTCTAATTAAGTCACTGAATTTCTGAACAAAACATACTCTGTCCTGCTTCATTTGTTCCCTACTGGCATTCCAACTCAGTAAAACATTTTTCCTGTGGAATTATATTCACTGAAAACTACCATGCCTTGCTGGATCAAAGCTACTAAATCTTGTTTGAAATTTATTGCTTCAGTTTGTATTCTGAAAGAGGTTTGGCTTTCCAAAACATTCTACGCCATACCAGAACCCTTTTTTGATTTTCTCTTTACTATGCTCTTTCTAATCTTACTCCTTATATGCTCATAGGTTTGCTGACCTTCACTGCTTCATTTGACATCAGGCAATGTAGTGTTTAGTACATGCAGTACAAGCTAGGCTTTTTTATTTGTATTTACAAAGGAGTTAAAGGGAAAGCTTCATGAGGACATAACGATTTATTTTCCCTCTTATCGTCTTGCCCTCTTCTGCTCATGCTTTAGAAAAATGTTTGTTGGGGGTTTTTTGTGCTTTTTTCCCTCCTGAAGGAGGACACTTATTAACCAAAATGCTTTGAAAGTTTTAGAAAATTTGTGTGATCATTAAATTAGTCATTAGTATGTCTTCAGATTATTATTGCTGTGGGACTATGTTTCACATCAAAGTCCTATTATTTCAATGATGTGTTTGTTTACCACAGTAAAACCACTCATACTAATACATTTTCACATCTTTTCCTGCTTTAATAGAATCAGAAAAAAATCTTCAGATTCTGAGAAACCTAAAATATTTGATGTCAGCTTTTGTACCTGAACATCTGTGGTGCTAATGGCGACAAGCCAAATGGCAAAAAAAAGATCACAGCATTTAGCCTAGTTTATAATGCCAAATAAATCTGCATCATAAAGCAGATAATAACATTTTCTTCCTTAAAACTGCATGTTCTTGCTCTCTCAGAATCCTAACAACAACCATAAAGAGGACTCTAAGCTGACCTCTGGGATGTTGTTTAGAGGTCTGTGACTCTGTGCAAGTGAACACCAAAAATACAGTCTAGACTTGATGTCTTTTCCAGTTGTATGGCTCATGCTCTCTATACTAGAATTTGAAATCTAAGCAGTCATTGGTCTTTAGAAGATGCTGCTGTTACCACAACATTTTCATATATATGTGTATATAAGAATAACTTAGATATTTTCATATTTCAACAACAAAAAGTTCACATTCACAAGAACAACAGCAACACGAACAAGTCAATACAATGTTTTTCATTAGTTTGGTGAAATGAATACTGTCCACCAGCTAAACATGAAAAGGAGGAACTGATGTTAAAATTCAGTATATGCTATCTGTTACCTGAGTTACCTATGTACAACTCATCTAAATTTATTTCAAACAAGTCTCATATGCATCTAGGAGGCAATAATTAAGGTGCCCTGTGACATTACTCAAACACAAAAAATCCCCTCAAAAACACAGTAACTAGCAGGAGTCTAAGTTAAAGGCAGAATCAAGTCAAAAGAATATTTGCAGGGAAATTTGCAAAATTTTCTTTCAATGTAATGCTTGTTTACAACTGTAGAGTCTTCTGTGTAAAATGCACTTGAATTAAAAATATGCCATGAGATTAACTAGTATTTCATTGCTTCCATCACTATACACTCCAAAATTTCCTGAAACATTTTCATGTGCCAAAAAGAATAACTAAGATTTATATCAAAATGCAGCAGGCACAATTTTAAAAGTGCAGGCTTACTGACTGTATCAACAATTATGTCATAGGGTTCATCCTCTCACTTTTATTATTTTACATTAAAAGTACATTTTCTAAAAAGAAAGATTAAGTGATACAATTTAGGCAAGTCAAAACTCAGGGAGGAAATATTGAACCATTTAAATTCTAGTGATACCATAGCATATTAATATAATTGCAGTGAGCTAATACATGGACAAAAATTATGGTCAGTCTCAGTGAGGGAAGGAATATAAAATTAATAACAGCAACAATAAAAACCAATCATGAATCCCTAGTTGAATAATTTCTTTCAAAAGTGAAAAAGACAGCAAAAAATTAGACCTGATTTATATATTTTAGCAGTAATCTACAAGCTGACAGAGATGTCACAAGGCTGTTGTATTTATTTCTTCAAACGACTGTAATCAGAAAAAACTAGTAGATTGAAGACCAAGAAATGGACATAAAAAAAGTTTTGCTGCTGTCTAACCATGTGTACACAAAGGCTACTAAACTCCACAGAGACATCTAAAAAATGTAAAAAGTAGGGGCCTAAATATTGATTGTTATTTTCTAATAATAATACAAGGATGATATTTTAGAAATATTGATTTCCATTTGGATGCTTACCAAATTTTTACCTTTCAAATTACTGAGAAAACATACTGGAAATATTTTAAACATCTGAGGAGTGAAGCAAACACATTTGGCAGAGAGGTATACTGCCCAGCAAATGAAGAACTTTTGAATGGGATGACTGAAAGAATTATTTGTCTAATTAACTCAAGTCAAGAAAATATATGGCATTTGACAATCTGATAAGGTGATAAGCAGATAAACAGTAATATCAGTGTCTTCTCTGGAAGAAGCTAGATTTAGAGTCACAGCAGCTGAAAATGTTGCACAACATAAACTAGGCATAAAAGCTTAAATAACCACATGAGTTTCCTAAGAACATTTTGTCACACAAAGCTAAAAGGATAGGTTTTATATTGTCCTTTTGACACAATGAAACATCTGAATTACTATTTTTTCATTTGACCTCCATGAAAAGGGAATATTTTTCTCATTGAACATACATGACATCAATAATTTTTAGATAACAGACTGATCATTGCAATCTTTATTTTAATTCCAGATTTCTAAAATAGAAATTACTGGCCAGAGCACAAATAGAATTCAACAAAAATGCAGAATCCTCTATTATCTAATCCTACACAAATTAGGACTGTAGTCTGTGTAGTGCAAGGCTTTCATTCTGCAAATACTTGAAATCTTAGCTGTGTTACAATTTACAAATCATCTCTAATGAGTGTAACACAGATTTTCACAGCTATTAGAGTAACTGCATCTTCAGCTGTTTCCTGGTAAGCTATCAAGAAAAACTTCAATTTAATAATAAATATATCATTTTGTGGATACTATGAACTTGTATGAGATTTGAAACCACTTTAGATTCCTTCAGAAAAATAGTCTGTTATTAGAATTAACTGGACATAATCATGACAATGTGGGAAGTTTTGTCAAATTCTGCCTTTAGTTATCTCCATGTAAAGGTACAGGGATTTTGTCAAAGTGAATTTATTTTAAATTTAAATTTAAAGAACATAAACTGCACTTGGTATAATGACAGGAAGTATCTTCTGACAAGAAGGACTGAACAGGAGGGACAGCATCTTGCCAAGTCCAGTCCAGACAATTCCACTCTTGGATACACATGGTATAGCTGATGAGTAATCAGTATTATTTCCCATATATAAATTTAACTCTTAGGAATTTAAGTTTCCATCCAATTGCTGAACTGTGTTATATTGATTACTGTACACACTTCTGAACAGTCCCGATTTAGCAGATCACATGTGCAGTGAATTTGTAGTGAATTTTGAGCTCTGTTCTCGACTAAACCTGACCCATAACACTAAAAAAAAAAGGCTTGATTTTGTGAAAATTAATTTGATTTACAAAACCAAAAGAGATGCCTTCAACTTATCCTCAAAGAAAAAAATTTTTTCAATGATAGAATTTTCAGCCATGCACAAATGACTTGGTTATTAAACAGGTTTCACTTATCTGTATGCAATATTTAATATGAAAAGGACATTTTGAAGAGAAGAACAAGAATATATTGTGTTGGTATCTTCTCAAATCTTGTGTCCCAGATATTTTAACACAATTTTCATCACTAGCTAACATGATTGTTGACTCACAAAAGTCTTGTTTTGTCTCAAAATTGTCAATGTTTTATTTCACTTTAATCATGCTAGGAAAACTGTAAGTGTTGTAGCAACACAATTAACATCAATGTAAAAAATCATTATCTCATATAGACTGAAACAATTCTTTTGGAAGTAGTAAATACAAACAATATGCCCTTCCAAGATATATTACTACACCAGCAGCAAGGCATGATTTGGTTCATCTGGAAGCATATTTTCAATTGATATTAACAGAGTTCATTAAGTTTTGAGCGGCTACACACCTAGAATAGTCAGCAGGATTTTAGTGTATAATTAATAGAAATTTTGACTTGAAAGTGCCAGACAGTTAAATATACAAATTTAGAGGTACACTTTGGACAAATGCATAAGGAATCATTAGTTTCCTCATCTAGCAGATATAGACTGTATGTGTTTATGCAGCTGTGGAATCTTAAACTGATTTCAAAATTTAAAAAAATGCTTATGCTGATCTAGGTCAAGTTTAGCCAAATCTCAAGAGTATTAAAAGGGAGGCTGTGATTACACTTTCCAGTCCTGATTAATTTATAGAGAAATTACTCTCCTATTACTGCAATTTAGAAACATATTGATAATCTTTATGAAACAGTTTTCATAAAGCCCTCACAAGTGTGTGCTGTAATGGTAAGTAAAAAAATTCTTATAGTGTAATTTGCAAAATGCTATTTCCCTTCTGTATCTTCTGTCTTTGGATATATCAATATACATTTCAATAGATACTTTTGGCAAAGTATTGGTAACTGCTGAGATAGCCAAGAAACAGTGTTCTGTGACTGACCAGGGAATCTTCTTTTTACCATATGGAGGTCAATGAAACTTTTCTTAAAAGTAGATTTTCTCTACTTACTCCTTTTGTCAGTATGTACCAGTATGCCTTTCTTTCTTTGGTGGAAAATCTCTTGACCCGTAAAAACTAAGGCATGGTTCTACTGATAAGCAACTCAGCTTTAAAAATACTCTATTAGTAGCTAAACACAACTTTTCTGAAAGTTTGATTCTGTAAGGATTAAAGTGACAGATTCGTTTATCATAGTAGAACTCATTATGAGAGAGATGAATTTTAATAGAACATGAGAGCAACAAAATCATATGGTACAAATACTAGCTTGTCATTGGTCCTCAACAAAAAGAAAGATGTTATGTTTCTTAAATGCAAATAAAAGGCAAACTACAATACACTTCAACACATAAATACACCTGTGAATAATAGCAGTATCTCTCACAGTACTCTTAACATTAAGAAACTAACTGAGAAGAAAAATCAGACAGTGTGTATTACATGGATACTCAAACTCTTCTTGCTTTTGTGCCAAAAGAAGTCCGACATCATTATGCTTTTTAAAGCAATGTGTTTGAACCCCAGTCAACCACAATTTTATCTCCATGATGACTTATGCGGCAAAACATTAAAATAAATTATCCTTTCCAATTTTTTAACACTTTTGGCTTTTACTGAATTTCTGTTTCCCTTTCTTTTTTTTTTTTTTTTTACCTTGAGATTGATTTCGATTAATTCTTCAAAGATTAAAAATGTGCTTTACATAAACTAAAAGTCTGACCAAAGTGTGTTGACAGAAAGTTTTATACCCAGTTTATTCTCCATTAAGCCATTAGCCTTGGCAATACTTGTAAGCACTGAAAAAAAATCAGATGGGAATTCTGGCCTTTTTTTCAGGGGACTACAAATACTGATTTATTGGGAAATTGCATTGTAATCACAAGCATTGTAAGATGCCTGTAGCTACCTTGCACTCCCTTGCTTCGGCACTGGCACCTCATAACATCCCTATAGGCTCTGCAGTGCCAAATCCTGGTTATTGTCAGGAGATTTGATGAACTGAGCTCCTTGTGACACATTCAGTAAAAGGAAAAAGGGAGGAAGAGCAAGAAATATTCTGAGCTTTCTAATCCAGATCAGATAGGAGTTAGAACCATTTTAATCTCCCAACTTCATTTGAAACACCCTGAATAAACACTATACAAATGGTCATGAAATAAAACAACAAACCAGCTATCTTCCCTGGTTTTAATTTAATTTCATTTTTTCTTCTTATCCTATTGGGTGAACTCCAGTTGTGATATTCATTTGAATGACGTACAGGGTCGGGCCTTCAGAAAGTAGCAAGGTTATATGCTCTAGGAGATAAAACAATCTCATATTACAGATAAATTCAAACAAAAACTATTTTCAATTTTTGGGATAGGAAAATGCTAGAAACCTATGCGTCTTGTTTGTTTATTTATATTAGATTATTGCACAGTTACACAAAGTTAAGGCAATTTCTCAGTTTTATTAGCTATTCACTTCTGGGCAGTGCTAACAGTGACTTACTTGGGTGTTTATATTTTCAGTTCTTACTGAAATATTGAGGAGAAACTCACATTGTTTGACTGATTTTTAGTGTACACTCATTTCCTAGCACTGGGACACAGCATAACGGTGTTTAAAGCTTTTGTATCCAGCATGTTCACTAATAAATGCTCTAATGCTTAGAAATAATTTTCAATTTAAATACTGTATAATTCCATAAAGCAATGTCATTTGGCTGGCTGAAGCATACTTGCAATATATAACTCCCTTGCTGATGATTATGTGCCTTGGCCCCGATGATCTCAGAATTCAATTGGTGATATGGGAGCCTTTTATTTCTACATGTATGTCTCTCAACCAAATGCTGTAGAGACATTAAGCTGATAGATTAAGAAGAATTGTGTTATTCTATTTGTTTAGAAAATATAAAAAAATATGGGATTAAACATTATGTAATGGTAAAGTGCATATTGTGTTTGCTAGCCCTTGAAAAACAAGACAAGTAGTGTCCTAGACCTGGAAAGGAAAAAGGGGAAAATATTCTTTCTCTGTTTTCAAAATCGTGTTTGTCCTCCAAAAACAGATGGGTGAGGAGTCAGACCCATTAGGTTGGACAGTGCCCTCCATGCCATAGGAAGCTGAGGATCTGATATATGTGCCTTATAGGGAGGTCATAAGAACCACTGAGGAAGTATATTCCAGTTTTTAAAAGAAGAGAAAGCAGGAAGATGGCAGGCCTTGAAATCTGATTTGAGGTGCAGGGAATGAAATCTGTGTACCGTTTTCCAGTGAAACTCAACTGTACCCTAAGAGAAAAACAACTTCTGTGCTGAAATCCAAAGGGCTCAAAGGGTCTCAAAGGCATTTTAGAGAAGTTTATCAAAAACAGATAATAATATCAGAAATTATATTTCTCTTATGCAAAATTGTTCAAAATTTAAATGACAGATTTTGTACCAAATGTTCAACTAGAATACATTCTATGAAGTTGTGATAAATATTTTGTATCTCTTAAATTATCTTTACTATTGAAAATATCTTAGATGTCGTATTGTTTGCTTAAACCCATCCTGGTTTTTAAATGAACTTCGTTTTTCCTAATGCAAGTTTCAACTAATTATCTTATAACAATATTATCTTTATCCATTAAAACAGTTATACCTTAAAAATGACAGAGACATTTTCTTATTACTAAAAAAGTATTAAAGCAGGAGTGAATCTGAGGAGTCTTTACTCTGACATATTTTCAATGAGTTTCTCTGATGTTATTTTACATCTCAAAGACCATATATGACCAGTCTTATAGTCTGTCCTTTATACACTTTTACTGTAGGTTTTCTGTTCTCTATTGTTTCATCATCAGTTGCTAACACAGGATGCATTCCATATCTGTAATACACTTGGCATAATGATTTAATATTCTTTGTGAGATGGGAAAAGTTAATCCCATACTTCCTTGGAATATTGACAGTAACCATTTTGCTCCCATGTGACTAAAAAGATCAATAAATAAAAATGACCTTTTCTCTTCATCTAAGATGTAATGAAAGCAAATTATTCAGTCTACAAACACTCAGGAAAAAAATCTTATGATCCACAGTATGCCTTGTGCCTATAATTTTCTTGACAGAACTGATTTGTTATGAGACTTTTATATCTGTAAAAAGAAAACTTATTTCTCACAAGGCATCTATTGCTCTATCTCATTTGTTAAAATATGCTAAGCTCCCAATAAATCAGACAGACAACTGATTTCATGGGTTAGTGAGGGTGAAAATGGCATTTTTAACACTTTATTGTAAATTAGTGATGAAAATCTTTTAACATAAAACCCCCCTTATATACTAAAAGCTCCTCAATGTCTACTGAAAGCAAATTTATAATGAATATTAGGAATAGTAATGAAATTCTGCCTAAGAACAATATTGACATTTCTGTTTTAAAATGTAATGGAAATTCAAGATAACCTTAAAGCAATCTTTTCATAAACTGGAAATATGTGCATGAAGGTCTGCCTCTGTATTTGATGTAAGAGTATTACCATATTAAATCAGATACTATTGCCTCAGGAAAGAGCATGTTAGTATTATCTATGACTTTTTAAACTAAGTGACAACCTGATTTACATGGTATGCAGCTTTGTAGTAATTCCAGTTTAGTTAGGACCTTATCCCATTTCCACTAAAGGCAACTTAATCTCCTATGGGAAGCTTAGAGGAATCTGGATGAAATGGCAAGTACTAGGATAAAGCTCCAAGGTAGAAAAAATCTTCATTCAGAACAAAGCTGAAACACATGCTTAGCTCTCTGATGAAGTCTCAGTGTATACTCAAATGTAGTGTGCATTTATTTGTGATAAGGTATCATGATTAATTTTTATATATGTCCTTTAAGGATTAAATTATAAAAATACAAACTAAGAAGGAAATCTGTAACAATTTAAAATAAGAGATTACATAGAAATTAAGAAAAGAAAGAAGAGAGACATTTTAAGAACAGACTAGCTACCTCGTTTTTTTCCATTCTCCTTAAGAGGTCTTGCATTACATAGCTCCACTTTGACTTCCTTCATGCTTCCCAGATATTCAAAGCTGACGATGGAAGAAACACTAAAGAGGCAGTCACTTCTCCATCTTACGAGTGGTATCACTAGTCTCATTTCTCCTTGATTTTGCTCTGATAAGAAACTTCATGCTCCACCATAATAGTTCTTAAAAAAGGTTGAAGTAAAAATATGCAACATCGAAGTGGCACTCAGGAATGGTCTATCAAATAAGAAAAGATGATACTTCAAGAATATATTGATTAGTCAAGGGGAAAAAAGCTTTCAAGGAAAAGGAAAACAAATAAACATGAAAAAAATTAATATTATTTGTTTTATTTATTTGTGGATTACTTGGCAGTTAGATAAAACATAGCATACATATATATTTGCCTCTTTTAATAAAGCATCAGAAGTTTGCTTAATTTTATTAAGTGTTAGCATTCTTCAGTTTTGCTGGTTCTTGTTGCCTTGTGAGTTAACTGTCTCTGTCAAGATTGTCAGGGAGAATAGTGAGATACGCTAAGACTCCTAGAGGAATAATTCATAACTCAGTTAAGCCAATGGAGCTCATGACTTATGTCCTTAAATATTTCTGTGTTCAGGGATGAAAACAATCTTTTATGTTGCCAAAACTTTGTAATCATGCTATTTATCTTAACTTCTGTAATGAAGAACAGTTGAGAACTATTAAAAATGTAATACATAAATTTTAAATATTCAAATTTCAATTTTTCCTTACCTATTATCTTATTATATTTTATTTTCATTAAATAAATAATAAAAAATATCCAGGCCTTTATATAGTTACACATCAAATGTTGAATATTTTCATAGCATTTCATTTTGGAGCCAGTTTCTATAGTTAAATTAAGCCATTTATATAGAAACTTTGAATCATAAAAGAAAAAAAAGGTTAAAAATAGGAAGTAAGATTGTGACAGACTCAAAACTCATGTAATTTCTACAGGTTTCACTAAGTCATTAACTTAGTCTTAAAAACCAGCAATGATTCTCCCAGATGAAAGAAGTTATAGTTTTGGGATCAGTAGTAATTCAAAATCTGTTAAAAGTTTTCATCATATAATCTCTACCTTAAAGCTATAGTTGTATACTTTTCAAACAGCTCCTTGAATCATTCCTGAAATCCAACAGTTTGAATAAAAGTGTATGAAAATTACTGCAAAAATGCCAGAAAATAATCGGATAGCCTGGAAAAAAATTAAAGAAGTATTTTGTATTTTCTTAAATATATAGAAGAAAATAAGAAAAAAAGAATAACAATATACATATAACCATTCTTGTGGATTTAGTATTGCAGGTTCTGCATCCACCCTGCAAAGCTGCTCCATTTTTATGGAAATAAACAAGTTTGCTATATATGTTTGGGTGAACTGGTAACTTGGGGAATCCCGCTGAAAAGAATCCAAAATTTTAAAAAAATTTTCACCCTTTACATTGAGCCTTCCTTTAATTTTTGCTTTCATTTACTCTTCTCTACCCATGTACTAGTTCAGGTAAATGCTGGAGATCTTAGGTGAGGGATCTGTTTGATGTAAAGGAAATCTAAAGGAAAGTGCAAAGACTGCTGTATGAAATGCAGGTTTGGGCTCCATAGATGGAAATGAATCTGGCACAGAAATGCCACAAAGCTATCTTCGAATGAAAAACCCTAAATTTTGGCTGGGCATTTTTATTGACTCCTACAACCTCATGGAGACAGGCTCATTTTCAGACAAATATTTTCAGTGGTGTAATAGTTATTCTTTCCCTGCTTACACATAAAGAGTGTGAAATAAGAACTCTGATGTGCCATGGTCTGGCCCAAGCTTTGAGAAGAGTGAAAAATGCAGGGAGTGTGTAGTTTCAGCTACTAGTATTCTGCACACTTGCAGACTGCCTTGTCTTCTGGCCCTTAATGAAGGCTCCTCCCCACACCTACAGTACAATACATAAGGACAACTTTGGTTGCCATGCTCCAGCTCAGATCACTCCACTTTTACATGGATAAAATCAATTTCATCCTTTACATGTGTGGGTAATACATTCAATTACTATACTGCTTTCTAAAACCCAGAAATCTGGGGTTTTCCTCCAAGTCTTTCAGGTTTTTTTTTTCCACTTCTACTTTCCTCAACCCAGTAGTCGTCTGTGTCTGGATCAGACTTAGACTTTCTTTCATGAGGCTGGCAAGAATAGTCAACAGCCTCTAAGAGCTGCCAACTCTGATATAGTTCTAAATCTCTGAAGTTCCTTCCATTTATCTTAGTCAGTGTAAATTGAACTACAGTAACTGAGATTTTTTTCCCTGTGTTTTCAATGATCCCCTGGTCATTTCAGATAATTTAGAACCCAGAAGTCTAACATTGATGTTGAAATTGTACAAGGATTTGACTTCTTTTGCCCTTTAATTGTAATTTTAATAGTCAAAATGTAGACAATAAATTCACACATTAGGACACAAAATGACTACTTATTTGTTAGGAAGGAGTTTGTTCCCTATTGTACATGCCTTTTGCAACACTCATGCAATTTTCTAGATTGGTTGGTAAGCATTTGGAGGTGGTTACTTTACATGGAAGCACAATTCAAAACAATATACTTGGTTTTGGTCTTCAGTTCTGTTGTAATTTACTGTAGTTTAAAGATGCCAATGGCCAAAATGAATGCAATAAATGTTCATGTACTTAAGATAAATGTTTAAGGAAGAGAACTGTAATTGCCTGAGGAACAGAAGTTGTTTTCCTATCCAAATTATTTCCAGTCACATTAAAATATACATGAATTTAATGACCCTGTGTGGATGCCTAACAAAAAGCTGTCCAGTCTCCACTAGAGCCTAGCACAAGCTAAAATTTTAACATCCACAGACATCAGCAAATTTTAACATCAACAAATACCAGCAGCCTACAATTCAGTTCTGAAAAAATATCTCAGTTTTTTTGTTTTGGATATAGCACCTTCCTAGATTTTTTAATGTCCTCCAAGGTAGAAATAAAAAATTTTAAAAAGCTTGTTCAAGGTCTATGGGCTTGTCCATGTCACTCCTGGTTAGAGACTGCTATGATAACTCCATCAGGTATTTTTACTTTCAGGAATGAATACTAGACCTCTCTCCCTCTTCCCTCAGGTGAAGACTCATTCCTCATGGAAACATAATTACAGACTTGATAGTCCTTATTGTCTGCATCCAAACTTTTTACAGTTTTACTATGTGCTGGTGAGAGAAAGGGGAGGAGAAGCAAGAGAGTAAAAAAGACCAAACTGAAAACTGTAATCAATATGTTGGTGGGAAAATATACATAGGAGTATGATCTCTGTTTCAATTTATTTTCTTTTTCCCACATACTTCTAATAATATTTTTTTTTTTACTCAACAGTATCAGATTTTCCTATAAAATTAGTGTGACTCAAAGCCTCATGTCTCAATGGAAAAGATCACTTAATTTTGTATGTAAGATGGGATTTGTTTTTTCCTTACATGCATCATGTTATGTCCACTTGTACTGAATTTCATTGGCTATTTTATTGCCCTGTGACTTAGACTCAAAGAAGTTCTGCTGCTTTCTACAAGTGACCTTCACCTTTACTGCCAAAAAAAAACTTTTCTGTAGAAGTAAACTTTGTAAGTCCACATGTGAACTTTACTTATCACACTTTGGTTGCTCGATTTTGTTGTATGATTGTGTGACCAATTTCACTGAAAGTCTTTAAGAAATTTAACTTAACAAAATCACTTGATATTTTGCTTCCTCAAAACCCCAAAGGATTTGTGAAGCTTTACTAAAAAGAAATCAGTTTTCTGTGAGAAAATGCCATTAAACTGAGTGTCATTAATTGTGTCATTTACTATAGTTTTACTAATTTGCCAAGTACTAATGTTGCCCATGCTTTCCATGGATCTTTTCTACAATCAGTGACACCACATTTGTTACTCTCCACTTGCATTAAGGAACTTTTAAGAAGGCAATGACACACAGTTGCCGTGACTCAGTTTGGAAGCCTTGAATAAACACAATCCGGTTCTGATTTTTTCTAGTGTTCATTCTGTTTGAACTACAATCTCTTTCATAACTTCTATTTCAGACAGCTCCCTTGAGAAGTTGTCCACCAGGAAAAATTCAGCCATGAGAATCTGAGTTTCTTTGTGAACGCTAATGCAATGGGTTCATTTTTCTTCTGTGTTTTATCTTCTCTGAATCTTTGGGGGTTTTTTTATAGCTTAATCGTCAGTAAGTCCTACAGACTACTGGAACTCTTCCTGCTACTGACTTGTTTAACAGAGTTTATTAAGAGGAGTTTGGTTTTGGTTGTTTTTTTTTTTTTTCCTTCATCAATTACCTGTTTCTCCACCTCTTTTTGGCCTCCTTTAATGCATTGTTTTTGCACTTAATCTGGCAGTGTTTCTTGGCATCTTATTTCGTGTTCCATTTTTATTTGGACTTGTGCTCAGCTTTCTGAAGGAACAATGCTTATATGTAATAACATCCCTTTTCCTTTTATTTCCTCTCTTCTCTCTGAAATTTTTCTGTATAGGCAGTATTGTTTGCCCTGTATTTCAAATACAGCATTCTATAGCAGCCTCCATGCCATTAAGAGTCGACTTTTCCCATTTTCTTCTTAACAAGCTTTCTTATTATCATATAATCTCCATTGTAGCCTAGCAAATATCTAGGCAGTATCAGCATCCTAGGTGTATAATCAGTAATGCAGATCAAATACTACTTTTTTTTCTATTGAGGCACTGTAATTTGATTATGAACAACTTTTGATACTAGTTTAGATATGTAGTTAATTAGTGTGATTTGATTTTAAGATCTCTTGACATCTAATAAATACTCTTCCATCACCACTACAGCCAAATCTGCCATCCTGATGTTCCAGTATGAACTGACTGACAGTATTCTGCCGAGCTTCCAACATGCCTACTATATCAATTTCTGCATTTGGGAGCAAACATGCAAAGTTTCCTTACATAATTATTTAAAAATCTAGCATACATGAAGAAGCATGCATAATACAGTGTTGACTCTTCTTTTGCAAACTATATCAACTGAACTGTCTTTTTACCTATTTAATTATTTTCATTCCCTGACATATATGTCTTTTAAGCATACCAAATTTCCATGTCTTCATGAATAATAAAAGCACCATCCTAAGGCATTTATCTCTATCTACTTGTCATTCCCCAATATATATGGAAGATAGGAACAAAATCTTTGTAAAAACTTCTCACCACATGCATGCAAAGGAACAAAAATAGAAAAGATCACAGAAAGTCTTCAATTTTTTTAAAAAATAAGGAAATTCACAAACATAACCAAACACTCTATTTTAGTTTTCAAGTATTTCCAAAACTATGAGAAATAGCTGTATGTGCCTGTGTGTTTATCAGTATTTCGATAGCTTTACCATCATTACTCTTTTAATAAAGCATCACAGAGATTATTTAGTAACAGTGGACCAGAATAAGAAAATTAATTTTCCGTTATCGTTGTCTATCTCTTCAAAGAGTAATGAAGGCCTTAAAGGTAAGTATTGCAAATACTAATATTTCTGTTTTCCTCTGTTCTTCTTGTGAATAGTGAAGCCCATTTTACTGAAAATTTAAGAGGAATTCATTTCTTTAGCTCTTTTCCAAAATAGAATCAAAATTGGGAAATGGCCTACTTTACTTAAATAAAACAATAAAGGAAAACATTATAAAACCCTTTTCAAAATCATATTAATTGTTTGGTCTTACATGCCAAACAAGTGACTAGATTAATGACCTTGAACCACCATTTTAATTTATAATATTAGAACATTATAGGTCACACTGGAGCGCTTCCAGTCATCTGTCTCTTTTTTTCTAATTCACTTTTATAATAAAGCTAATACGTGACAACCCACAGATGTTAAAGCAATTTTAACAAATGTTCATGCATTAATAGGGGAAATTTCATATAGGCTGTCAAATTATATATTCAATAAGTTGTTTTTTAAAATAAATGTCTATCTTTATTAAATATGCATTAAAATTAATAAAGGTAAAATACGATGTTCACTAAGAAATTAGGCTCATTTAAGTGTGTCTGACAAGGCTCTAGAAAAGGTATCATCTACTCAGCATGGTATTGCATACATATATTGTAGAAAAAAAATAAAATATATATATATACACCCTAAAAAGCTTTAGGAAAACAACCACATTTACTGAAAGAAACAGTTAATATTTCACATAAGCTCATATCCTTCAGCTAACATCTCTAAGAAGTTGAAACAAAACCATGTTAGCCTATGTTAAGTGCAGCTCTGACACTGTTACATATCTTGCTATAACATATGATTCTTTAAATATTCTTATTATCTCTGTAAAGGCAATTATTCTACTGTATAATAGACCAAAATGAACTTGTAAAATATTAGTGCAGTAGTTATAAATGGTACAACTGTCAGTACTGTGCTGCTAATTATGTCCAGATAGTAATGATTATTTTACCTGAGCAACGTGGGTGTTTCTAGTATGTTAATACATTAAGCTGTTGGTTATGAAAATCAAGATATAAAATACTGTCATGAAGAATTAACCCACACTTTAACTATACTCTAAAATTTCCTTGGCTTTTGAAATATGTTGTACAGCAGCAAAACGGTAAATTCCCCTTCTACTAGGTCACTAACCACATCACTGCTTTAGGCTACACCACGAAAAGGGAGCTAATGCAAAGAACTTGCAACAGAATGACTTTGCTAATACACGATATTGACTATAAGCCTTTACACATGGGGTACTTATGTGTCATTCAATAAATGGTTTCCAGTTTTTGAACACAGACACAAATATATAATTAATAAAATATTTTAATGTTGTCTTGTCCACTCTGCTTTTGAAATGCTCACTAAATATTTTGTATTTGCTTGTAAAGAAAGATAGATTTTCAGATTTCAGGTTCTCTGCTGTAATCTGAGAAGATCAATATAAGAGTTGAATTTTCTTCCATTTTTTATACTGTTTGTAGTGGTTTAACCCCAGTCAGCAAGCATCACAGTGGTTCTCCCACTTCCTCCACACTGGGATGGTGGAGAGAATCAAAAGAGTAAAATAAGAAAGCTCATGGATTGAGATAAAGATAATTTAATAGGTAAAGCAAAGCAAAGCAAGGAATACATCCATCACTTCCCATGGACAGGCAGGTGTACAGCCATCTCCAGGAAATCAGGGTTCCATCATGTAACTTGGGAAGACAAACACCATCACTTTGAATGACCCTGTGCATTCCTTCCTCTTCCCTAGTTTTTTATTGCTGGGTAGCAGCAAAATATTTGTAACATGTCTGAGGTGTTGCATATTTGAGAAACAGATAAATACATTACTTATTTTTAAGTACATTATTATTATAATTAAATTCACCTTCTTTGTAAGTGGAGGGTATTCTGAAGTGAGAACATTAGGCATCTGTTTATGAAATATTATATGAATGGGGTATGATTCATTATAATACCTGAAATTAATTTAATTGTCATTGCTGGCATAGGATTGAACTGTGCAAACACATGGAGATATGGTTAGACATATTCACATGATTAGTTCCACTTCCTAAGTTCTGTAGATTTTTGTCCATTAATTTAATAAATCAAAGGACTTGAAGAAACATGTCTGTAGGTAAGCCTGAAAGAAAATCTTGGGTCAAAAAATAAAGGCTATTAGTGTATTGCATAAAAGTGTTAAGCTTTATTAAGTTTAAAAACGATAGGGCATAATTAATATTTATTGAAATTATTCTACAGGTAAAGAAATTTTCCATCCTTAATAGGCTCATGTAACACAAAATCTTGTTATGAACTTAAAAATAAAAAGGTTTCTCCCCAGCATCCTTGAATGTGACAAATATTACCTAGGGATTTAATTCCTCCTCCCTGCAGGCAGTTTGTCCAAGACCTTCTGTAATATTCTTTAGAGGATTATAAAAACTTGTCCAAATACAGCACACAGGGGCTTGCCCAATCAAACGCTTGGATGAAAAACTTCATTCTGTTCTTAATGTGACTCTGTTAGAATATTAATGTAGCTTCACCTTTTGATTTGAATAAGCTAATCAGAGGAAGAGTTGTTATGCAGCTTTTCTTTGCCCAGCTCAGGCAAGTCTACATGATATTCAGTTTATTAAGGGGTTATTAGTGAATCTGCCTCTGGTGTTTATGAAAACTCTTTCACCATCTCACATTGTTGTTCCACTAATTCCATCTATGAATTATTATTATCAGGTGAGGCTTAAATTACATAGAAACCTTTTTCAGATCCCTTGCTTTTGTGCATTTTTTACCTCTATTTTTTTGCATAAACTAAGATAATGCACTGGGTTCCAACCTAAAACTGGTAAAATAATTTTATCCAAGAATTTCCAAGGTATATGACATAATAATCCCATGAGAAACTGCTGAAACCTCACCATTCTAGTACAAGAGTGTGTAATTCAATATATCATATCTAATTTTTTGGTGAAGGAGTGGGTAAGTTGCTTTTAAAAAAAAGATAAATTTTTGTTTTTCTTTGGCCAATTACATGAGAAGAGGAATCTCTACAAATTCTCATTGTCACTACCAATCAATAGAGTTTTGCAGATTTTTTTTTTCTCTGCCATTTCATAGGTCTTAAGTTGTCTAATGGTTTGCACACTTTCGCAGAAATATTGTTAGGATGCACTGAGAGAGAGATTTTTTAAAGCCAACAGTGTAATAGATCAGCATGACTGAGTGGTTTTATTTATGGTATTCATTGGTTCAGCATGAAACAGAGCATATATTTAAATTGTATTCATTAAAGAGTTTGCACATAAAATATTTAAAGTGAGAATAGAAAGCTCTCAACAGAAGTTAAATGGCCCTAGGGGAGAAGAACTATTGCTTGAAATTATGCTACCTATCAATCTTAAAAATAACCATGCACTAGAAGAAGACAGTGTGTCCATCAAACACAATTCTATAAGGTGTATTAAAAAGCAAAACAGTTCCACTCCTACATACATTATTTATTGGACACTGATAACTTGTTTGAAAAAAAACCCCACAACCCAATAATTAACATAAACAGCACATTTGTAGTTCTTTCCTTTCTTGCCCTGCCCTGCCCTGCCTTGCATTCACACATGGCATTTTTTACTTTGGAAACACACTTTCCACCCTCTCTGTTTCCCCTCTTTGGAATCCTAATAAATATTTTTCATTCTTATAATTTGTACTGAACGCTGATCAACATACATACACAGGATACTAGCTTCTTTAATCTGTCTACCTTTTCGATATTTCCTATTAGTAAATTACTTGGAAAGAGTTGATGGTGACCTGTTATTTTTACTCCTATCTGTCTTTAAAGAATGGAGATTCCACGAGAATGTCTAACTTTGAAAGATCTATAAACATAAGTTAGTGTAAGTTATTCTCACTAATAAGAAAATAATATAATTTGAGTTACTGAAAATAAAATCTCTGTTTATCAATAACAATTTAAATTATTATTTCTCATTTTGTTTGTGTGTTTTTAATTGTTCATTTTTTCACCTGATGAACAATATCTGTCAGAAAATTGTTGCTAAATTTTTCTATATAAGAGCCTTTTTGACTAATTGTAAACACTTGTAAAACGCTTTGCTAATAGGATTATACATCTGTTTTATTAGTTTGGTAACTCAGTTCTTGAGAGCAGAATTTTAATGCAAATGAAGCAAAGTAGGGTTAATTTTGTGGCAGAATTATGCAAAAATCTGCAATGTACTAAAAAGCTCCATTGTCAAATATATTTAGTATGTCAGTATAGAAAATTTTAACAATAATTAAAAGAAAATTGGAAAAAATTTAAGAGTTTTCTTTATCCCATTTTTAAGTTGGTAGACATGTTTAGCTATTTCCTGAGGAAAAAAAACAAAACCAGGGCATGTCAATCCAAAATCTATCATGTTTCTGAGCATTAATTATTCAGGACCTTAGAAATAAGATGGATAATCTGCATTTTGAGCACAGTATTTTCAGAAGTTGTGCCTGTTGCTTTTAACTTTCATTGTGAAATGAAGCTAAATCCTTCACCAGGGTTTGATTTATAAAATCTGAAGAGGCCCTACTAACTGCCTCCAATGGGCTTTGCAAAGCTGAAGGTATTAATCTCCAGTTGTCCCCAAGATTTTCCCCAACAGTTTCTCTCATGTTAATAAAGGGTGTATTTTCATAACATCAGACCGAGCAAAGGAAAAGACAAACATATTTTCTGAAATTACTCTAAGAAAGTTATTAAAGATTGATGACAGTTAGAAGAATACATTCTTGGCAGAATCTACCAAGTGCCATTATTAAGTGGCTGAAAACTGGTGTTGCCTTAAGGGTATATAGATATCTGTAGCTATGTGAACACAGACAATATGTGTGAATAATCTATGAGAACATAAACAGACTACTTTTTTGGGAGGACTAAATGCCTTCACAGGTTGCTACCTAGTTCCCAAATGTGCAAATCAGACAGCATCACTGTTTAACCCATGTGGGTATTCTATACCATGAGAAATCTTTTATAGTTTTTCCCTGGGTGCTGGAAAATTGTTTTTTACTTTATTTCAGTGTGCTTCGTCGTCTTGCATGTTCACAGAAATTCTTAGCAAAAGGCGTATCCTTAAAGAAGTCCTGTTTCTGCCTTTGCTCCCAAGATCACAATCTAGGTATCTTCAGCATTCATATCATTCTCCTTGCAATACTGCTTACATCCTCCATTGCATCGTTCATACAAGTTCTCCAAAAAACCTCTTTTTCTGTGTCATCTATTTTCTGCCTTACTACCCTGCTTCAATAAACATTCTTAGATGAAGTCTCCTCATGCTGCAACAGAAACAAGGTTACCTCTTTTTTTTTTTCTCCCGTGTAAGAAGAAAGATGACAGGATCAGCATTTACCTCCGGTGATCAAAAAAAAAAAAAAAAAATTGTGCTGTTTTCAATGTCTCTGTAGATACAACCTCGTCTCAGATACAGTCTGGGCAATCCTTATATGTATTAAGCACCAAACTGAAAGCAATCTTTCTTCCCAGGTCTCTTCTTTGACTAGCACAACAAATCAAGGTGCATCCTATAGTTTGGTCCTGTGTACAGTTCTGCTACTCTTGACACAAATACTTCACCTCTAGAATAGGTCCATTCTACTTATTTAAGAAACTGATCCCTTATATTTTAAATTAATCAGAAAAGTAATTGTCTTTTTGGTCTGTAACATCTCAGTATGATTTACATACACTTTTTATGACTTTTGCATCTTAAAAGTATGACTTTGATGTGCCTATTAATAACAACTTAAACTCATTATTTATCATCCCTTTGTTCAATTGAATTTTATCACATACAAACCAGGAGTAAGAATGCAAGTACTGTGTTGCCAAACATATATTATAAAATAGTACACACAGCTAATAACATATGAATGTGATCTCAGACAAGTACAATAAATCAATCCTCAAATATAATCAACAGTTGAAGATGTAAGTGTTGCTCCTCAAAAAGCATGTTCGTTAGAATACCAGTAAACTTTAGCTGTGGTGAATCTGTATTGAGTTTCCCTTTGCTGTTGCTTTCCATATTTTCCAGCTAAATGGTATATGAAAAACCAGCTGATTTTTTAAATTTCATTATAGTCTGTAAAATATCATTCTGATGCGTCAAAGGATGTTTAAGAACCCGTATGTTGAATTTAGAAAACTGATTAACATTATTTAAATACTTGCTGTAAGTTTTGGTTGATATTATGTTGAGATAATGTGACCTGTTTGTAAAGACATATATGATAAAATGAAACAATTTCTAATATGTTCTTAGTAAAATATTGTACTTCACAATGTTGGACAGAAAAGCTACATAATTTCAAAATAAGAAATAGGCAGTGAACGTGCACAATGTGGAGAAAAAATTACAGGAGTTAGAGCATTAGAATGCCAGTAAACAGAAATGTGGTCTTCATGCTAATATATTAGAGATTCCTGTAGATTATTCCTGAAAGACAATGCCTTTGCAATGTCCTGGAAGAAACTTCATGTGATCATGTTTTTTTGAAACTAAAATTGTCCTAATGCATTCCTCTGACTTCTTATCTGCCATTACCCCCCAGGCTCACAAAGCTTTCCAGCCACACAATCCTTTGTATTACTTTAATCTTCTTTTCTATCTCGCATTTCACCACCATTTGTTAGATCTTGTATTTTTTCCTTCCATATCCCTGTAAGCTGCTTGTTTGTCCACTCTAGAATCAAAAGCTCCATCCAAGCACTTTTCAGCTTTTTTGTAGCGATTGTTTTAGTCTCCTCCTAGCTGAACTCCCTCCTTTCAGTCTGCTAAAAATGCCACTGGCAAAGTTACTCTTTGACTGCTGTTTTGATCAGATTTGGCTTTTTCTCAAACTCTCAGCAGCATTTCCACACAGACTACAGAATTTTCAGGCTCTTAATTTTGCAGTTATCAAGCTTTGAGTAATTTATAGTTTTGCCCTATTTCTTCAGCATTACTTGTCTTCTCTTGTTACTTCTTCTGTAACTGCAAGTACGATCTGCATCTCTTTACCTTTAGATTTAATCTTTTGCCTTCTCCTTTGCTGCTCATTCTGCCTTAAGTTAGTCTGCTAAGATTTAAAACTTTTCCTTTAAATGCAAATTGTTCCTTAAAATAAAATTTACATATATAAAATCTTCTTTCTGAGAAATTCTGGGTGGTACTTCTAATCAAATATAACAAAGGATGACCAAGCCAATATCTGTCGAAAATGAGGTGACTAGAGGATGAGGAGAGAGAGGTGGATATTGTTTATCTTGACTTCAGTAAGGCTTTTGACACTGTTTTCCATAGCTTCCTGACAGCTATGGAAAACAGTTCTAGATAAAAATTAGTTCTAGATAAATGGAAAGGGAGGCTGATTGAAAACAGGCTCAGCTGCTGAGCTCACGGGGCTGTGATCATTGACAAAATATTTCTCTGGAGGCTAATCTTTAGTGGAGGAGCTGCTCCAGAGGGCAACACTAAAACCCATACTGTTTAACATCTTATTGATGACCCGGACAATGGGACAGAGCATAACTTCATCAAGAGTGCAGCTCATACAAAACTAGGAGGAATAGATGATAGAAGGATGTGCTGCCACTCAGAGGGATCCTGACAAGTCAGAGAAATGGACTGAAGAGAATTCCTTCTGTTCAACAAAGGGGAATGCCAAGTCCTGCACCTGAGAAGGCGTAACTCAGGCATTGGAATATGCTGGGGGATGACCAGCTGGAAAGCAGCTTGCCAGAGAGGGATCTGAGGGTCCTGATGCTGCTGCAAAGAAGACCAATATATATGGAGATTTGGTGGGCTGATCTTGGCTGCCTGCCAGGTACCTACCAAGCTGCTATCTCTTTCTCCTTACTCAACTGAACCGGGAGAGGGAAATGAAAAAGCACATGGATTTGGATGATGATACGGAGATGCACACTAATTTCTGTCACAGAAAAAACACATTCAGATTGGGGAAAAAACTGAAATCAAACAAAATCAAAACCTCATCCCCCCATTCCTCCCTTCTCCCAAGCTCAACTTTGCTCCCTATTCTTCTCCCTCCTTTCCTTATGTGGTGCAGGGGGATGAGGGACTGTGTCAGTTCTGCTGCCTCTTTCCTGCTTTAATGTGGGTCCTTCCTATAGGAAACAGTTCTTAGGGAGCATCTCCAATGTCATTTCTCCCCATCGGCTGTAGTTCCTCAAGAGCTGCTAAAGCATGGGTCCTTTGCATGGGTTGCAGCCCTACAGGAATGGTCAGCTCCAGCATGAGCAGATTGCAGAGGGCCTTGGTCTATGAAACGTTAAATATTTCCAAGGATAGAGACTTAATGACTTCTGGGCAACCTATTCCAGTGTTTGATCATCCCCATAACAAATACTTTTTTCTTATATCAAAATAGAATGTCTTACCTTTCCTTTTGTTCTCACTGCCATTTTTCCTGTCATGGAACACCACTGAGAAGGTTCTGATTCCACCTTTCACATCAGGTATACAAAGACAATAAGAAGATTCTTGCTGAGCCTTCTCTTATGTAGGCTGAATTGTCCCATCTCACTCAGTGTTTCCTCATATGATTGTCCAATTACTTCCATTGACACTTCCTGTCTTCAACCATTCTGCGTGCTTCTGTGTAAAATTTGCTCCCATATTTGTTCCTGTACCTCCTTCATTCTTGTTTTTATTTAATGTGCCATTCTTTCTCTACTTGCTGTCGAACTACTTAGAGTTTAAATGTTATTTTGTAAGTAGAAAGAATAGAAACTAGATTCTTAGGTAGCTGATTTTGAGACAATTGTTTCATATCTTTTAAATCTAAACTCTTAGTGTCTTGTGATTGCTATATCAGTTAATAATAACAGTAATTCTTCCTGGCAAGAACAAACAATCCATGATGTTGGCTTCTGTTTCTTCCCTAGGCTTTTCTGGCACGACAGTAGTTTCTAACATTCAAGCACTCAGGCATTAGTGAAACTGTCAGGCATTTGTTAAACTTTCGGCTCTTTGCCATTATATTTCCAAATTTGTAAATCTTTGGTGATTTTGCCAATAAGAGCTGATAAGTTGTTGCAGTTTCAAATGAACAGTCCTCAGGTCTGATTCTGTTTTTACCTTAACATCAACTCTTTCAGAAAAATTTAGGGCTAGCCTGAGCTGCCTGGTGCTGTGACCTACAGGAAAGAAAAAAAATCTCAAAAAGTAATTTTCATAAGCCTGCTAGATTCAATAGCAGAGCCTCCTTCACAAATGCTATAAGTAGATGAAAATAATTATAATTTTCACATAGGCTGTAAACATATTTGGGCTTTATAGTACTCCCCTACAGTCCTTCATCCAGTCCTGCAGTGGTAAGAGCAAAACAAGAAGGTAAAGGAACAGTTCTTTCTTTCCTCCTGGACCTTTAGGCCAACTGCAATTTGTAGTTCTGACTGCAGCAGAACAGCTCCTGAGATATTCACTCCAGCATACCCAAGAACTGCTGGTGACTAATTTTTCATTCTGGGAAATTAAGCACTGAAATTGATTGAGGTAATATAATTCAAATTTTAGTTGAATTCTACAGTACCATAAAAGTAAGGAGAAGGTGTTTACTCACATCGTGGTGCAACAAAGCGATAGATAATAATAAATTATATATATATATAGGCAGTCAGGAAAAATATATGCAGGTTTATTGTTCACTTCATAATATCTTAATTCCTACTTGGACTCGGTCCTATTTGGACTCTTTCCCTTATCCAGCTGATTATTACTCTGCCAGCAATGAAACCACAGAGACAGATCTTCCTTGTAAACTAATATTATAACTGTTTCACATTTAATTATCCATTTTTTTCTGTCTGTAACATCTAATTTTTCATATTCCTCAAGAAACATTAGACTATCCATACTACAATAGGTGTGGTGATTTCCTTCACAATGTGCTATATAACTTGTAAGTGAAAATTTTAATCATGTTTCTTAACCTGCATTTTTCCCTCCTTACTTCATCAGATTACAGGCATAAATATGAAGAAGTATTTTAACTATGTAAAAAGTTTTATGTGTGTATCTCAATTGTATGCTTAAGTCTCTTGAACTGTAAAACATAGCACTTCATTTTTATATATATCAGTCTTTCTAAAGTTGTGTAATATTTCCCCCAGTGCAAATAAAGACCAAAATAAAATGGCCACAGTGTCTCAAAATCTGTGGGCCTTATGCAGAATAAAACAGCTAAGTTTATATTACAGTGTGAAAGGACCTTTTTCTTATGACATTTATAAAGAATTATAAAGGTTACTTCAACTTCTAGGCCTCCAGCTGCAAATCTTAACTTTTTATTCTCTGGTTTGTTATGAAAAACTGGAGATAATCATAGGATGTGCTGTATTTTCATATGCACACCCACACAGCCACACCCACACCCCCACACATACCCACACCCACACCCACCCACGCACACACAAACCCCAACATTCTCCCCAGAACCCAAAAGTATAAAATTATTTCACTTATAACACTATTTTTTAAATTTTTTGTTTATATTTTACTCAATCAATAAATTCGGAACAAAACACAGACATTTTTCCCAACTATATATTTGATAGGTATCTGATATATTTTGTTCTCATGGCACTATATGCAGATAGGAAAAACAACAGCCTTACAAGTACAATGACAATCCTTCTGACAATAGCTTCACCATGGATAAATATTTTTCTCTAATCACATAATGGAGATATGAACAGGCCTGAATATACAGGATCATTTGCTGTACAAAGGCAGGGCTTTATAAAAACAAGCAAACAACCCCCACCATGTAGGCCAGGTATAGATGCAGTGGTCTCAGGACAGGACCTGAGCATTTGGCTTCTCCCTCTGAAATAAGCCAGTGCCAACATTTACAGGATCCATACTGGTCAGTGCCCAATTTTAGGCGCATACTTGAGAACATCGGCTTTCATAGTTTTCAAGTAACAAAATGCAGGCTGAACTTCTAACCTTTTTTTGCTCCAGCAGCTATGATGGACATAAAAATGACACCATGATACTTGAGTAATGATATAGGCATGAACATTGGGTTATTTGTTAGAGTTAGGCAGCAAGACAAAGAAAGTTAAAATAGAATTGTGTGTTGATCTAGTGATCATGTTTAAAGATGATATTTATTCCTCTTTTAGATCAAAGCAATATTGCAAAAGCAAGACAAAGGCCTGAAATATTTTCAGGAATACAGTGTATGTTTTTCAAAAGTAGGACTGTGAAAGTTGACAAGAATAGTAATATTTTCCACATCTTTAGATTTATTTGGGATATTTTTAGACATTAGATAAAAATCGATACTTTCAGAAGAGAAATATTTTATAGGAATGATATTTCAATAAAGAATTACTGTGAAGAAAAAAGTGTTCAGGTGAAGAGAATATAAAGATGTGAGGGAGGGGATACTCATGCCCTAAATGAGGGGTTTAATATCATAAGGAATACAAAGCTTAACTTTTACAGTCTAAAGTAAAGATAATTTCACACAAAAGATTTCTCAGGATACCACTCAAAAATCACTTCTCAGTAGCATAGTATATGCTTATACATGTGTCTAAAATAAATGAGAATATGATAATTTTTTTTCTTTTATCTTCCTGTTTTCCAATTTTTTTTTTCTCAAATTTTATATTACATCATCTGTCTGAACATTTTGGTGTTCAAAACTTCTTTAAAATTTGTTGGTAGATTGTATTAAGTTATGATCCAATTGTTAAAGGTTATTAAAAATGCCTCTGCCCAAATTAAGTTGCAAAGAAGACTATATGGCAATGTCAATAGTATGGGTTTTATTTGATAGTAAATATGAGAGAGAGAGAGAGGGAGAAAAGAGATAAAACAAGAGAAAACAATAGACAATAAGTGGGGGGGGAGAGAAAAGAGTGACAGAGACAGAGTAAAGAAAATGTCACCATCTGTGGATCCCACTGGCGTCCGAATGATCCTCTCCAGCTGGTCTTCTTGGTGGTGATGGTCTCCCCAAAAAGCACAGAATCTCATGGGTTAATATACACTCAGGCCAGGTGGCAATGTCCAGGCATGTCCCCCTGGGGAGGGATAGTCTCTTGTAGCAAACTCTGCTTGCATCACGTGCAGTCCTGTGGGGCAAGGTCTGTGATGGATTATGACACCTCCTCAGCTGCCTCTCACATGAATGTCCCGTGGATGTGGCGTGTGGGCTTGGGGGTTCCACAGCTGGGCCCTTGTGAAAGGGAGTTAATTGCCTCTGACCAAAGGTTATACAACGCACCGAAACCTCCTCCACCCACCCCACATTTCGGTGGGAAGCCTGTGTAAACCTGGCTTCTGTGCACTGTGGTCTCCCCCACCCCAAATCCAGCCAGAGGTGACTCTCAGAATGGCTGCTGAATTCAGTTCTCTTGTGGATGCATTCCTTTCCCTCCGCCTTGCTTGTTTCTTCCTAGGCTGAGGTGATTGAACAATAGTATATCTTGGCAGCTTTACAATCCAAAGTCCCAGTCAGGGACTTCAGGAAGGCTTCTTTGGTTGTAGCTTCTTTGTACAGTTTTGTTATAATGAGCAAAATTTTATATCAATGTTTGAGGCATGAACTGTATCAGTCTCTGGCAGTATGATTGGTACCTCTTACAAAATATGTTGATGATAATCTGTTTTGATCAGACATTTATTACCTGTGATATATTTCTATGCCCCAGGTCAATTAGAATCATGTTCATCATGCAGTTTCAGGACCGTGATGTTTGCAATTATGAGACAGGCCTTAATTTTACTCTGTGCTAGGAGTTTTGCTTAAAGCATTCATGAAACTAATCTTCACAAGAATGTATGTGGAAAATCCTATGCAGAAATTCAGTATTGAAAACTTGCTAATCAGATTTGCTAACATGCTCATATAGAAAAACAATTGTGGAAAAACCAAATATTCCCATGATTATTTTTAGCTTTCCTATTTAACTGATAATGGGCTATAGACATGACTTTTAATGCCAAATTAATATTTCAAAAGAGCTACTATCACATAGAGACTACTTAACCAAAATAATAATAAAAAAGTTTTTATTCACTTGGCATCTTTTAAAAATTCTATGAAATTGAAACTGAGTGAAATCAGAATTGTTGGCTACAAAGAACCCTTATGTTGAAGCCACTATTGTTGCTTATCCTTACACAGAGAATAAAAACTTTTTTTATCAAAATCAATTCAGACTAAACCAAAGTCTGTGGGAAAAGAAGGGCTAGCTTCAGTATCCTACCCAGACATAGGATCACTCAGAGCTGCTGAGTATTAAGGGAATATAAAAATGCTTAGACAATGTTAATTTTGTAGGGCATCAAGATTTTTCAGCTTGCCTCAGGCAGGAAAAAGCCATTCCAGAAGAGATTTTTTTATTTCTCTCTTAGAGGAGTAAAACCAGTTTTCCACTGCATTTAAATTTACTATCTCTAGTGCAGAGGTGACTATTTAATTTTGATAACTGTTCTAAAAAACTCTATGTGAATATTAAAAATCTTACCATGTACCTAAGTTCTCTTAATAAGAATACTTACAAGAATATGTTCCTACAGAGAATCAGACAGTATCTGCATATATAACATTATTTTATTTCAGAAAATAGAACATTATGTTTAAGATAATATTTTAGTAAATTTTTATTGCAATGAAATGCATGAAAAAGTAAGCCCTTAATACGGTTAATCTGTGGAACTAAAACAGTGTTTTATGTCACAGCATGTGCCTCTTGGTAATAATGGATATAATATATTGCCACGTTTATAACCTGTCACTGCATGAGTTGTCAGCCTATCAAACAAATGATGGCTTTCAAGAAACATTGAAAAAGTGGTGAGTGTTAGTTTGTTTCTTTCTGGGTGTTAATACTGTCTCCATCACACTCATTAATGACTAGATGGTAAATCACTTTATTTAGTTGAATAGTGGCTGTGATGAGTGCTGTGAAAACTAACATACAGGTGTAATGACCTTGCTCAAAAAACATTATTCCTATATGAAGAGAGTGGTAAATAGGTGTGCAAAAGTTAAGAATGTCCTGTTTGCAAACATTTTAAATACAAATTATTTTCTGTAATAGCCAAAATTTAGAATTAGATCTACATTCCAGTAGTGCATACCATATTCTGCAAGACATATTAGAGCTGTTCAACATAAAAAAAGGGCAGGGATGACTCAGCAAACTGAAATAAGTAAATACAAATTTACTTTATACCTGAGAGACCAAATTCTATGTTCACAATTTTACGACTCTTTTTCTTCTCCAGAACTGACATTTCTCAAGTCCTCAGCCATCGCATTGTTGAATAAAATGTATCTTTTTACAACTGGCTGTGCTAATCAAAAGGATAACAGTAAAACTCTATACTAAAAAGGTTTTTGTGAATGCATTTATTTTTTTGCTTTAGTGTTTTTCTTAGTTTGTACCACTTTAATGTGAGATATTACTAGTTCTAGGCTCATCTATTAAAAAAAGAATGTTAGAAATAGCTTGGCATTTATGCATTTCCTTTTGACATTATCAGGGTTAATTAAAGGATAACCTCCCCAGTTGTGGAACATGTGAGAGGCAATAATGTCACCTGGGATCATAACCACAGAAGCTGCACAAGGCAATGTTTACTGCTATGTGAAATGCTCCAGTAGCTACTATGCATGTAATTTAGAAAGAGAAAAAACTCCCGAAAATCGGTTTTAAATCATATCATAGTGGACTATGGAATGAGAGGGATAAGAAATATGTCAGCATACCTGTCTTCAATAGCAACATAACTCCAGACCGCATGGTTCAGTAGCTAGGGTCAAAGGCTACATTTAGCATTGCCATCCTCAAAAGAGAGGCATATCTCATGTGAGTAATCCCTTTATAATGGACAAGAAGATATCACTAATTCCTCTTTTGGAATGTTTTATATTCAAGAATGAAAATGCTTCAAGTACAAAGCTTCATAACTATTAAGTCAGCACTAATGCAAGGTACGGGAGTTAATTTCAGTAGCTGGATATTGAGGAATGATTCTTTACTGGAAGAGTTACATTGCTCAGTATCAAAAGATGTGATGACAGAAACAAAAAGTCCTCAGGAATTTGAATCCCCAAACTGCTTTGAACCCTGTATTTTTTTAAGAATAAAAAAAAAAAAAGAAAAAAAAAAACCAAAACAGCTATGCTACAACAGGATTTAAGTGTGTTATCACAGATAAGTGATGTGCTGTAATTTTAATATTCAAAATAGATTGAAGAAGGAGGTAGTGAGGTTTACTGTAGAGACAAGATAAAAATAAAGGACATTGCATTACATTCAGATTTTGGAAAGAAATTAGAAAGTTCAATGAAAATGAACATGGAAAAATAAAGCTGCAAAGCAGGAGCATTTTGTGAGGTAATGGTAGCTGGAACAAAAAGGGAAAATAAAATCAGTTTATCACAAATTTAGCTGGACTCTAAGTTGTTGGGAAGCAGTTACCATTGGCAGCTGGAGGAGTGGCTGAAGGTATTCAGTCTAAGCAAACAGAATTTGAAAGTGTGACCAAAATGAGTCCCACCTTTTTATACAGAAAATATTACAATTATGTCAAGAATGCCTAAGGAACTCAAGTATGTTTCAAGATATCCAGATAGTGAGGAATTTATACCCTTGTGCCCTGAATTCTGCTTGTGATATAGAGTACTGCAAACTTTCTATTCAGACATTATTAGAAAGCCTCCAGAAAAATAAAGTGTCTGTATTCAGGGAAATAACATGCAGGTGAGAACACAACTCCTTAGAGGACTCCCAAGACACAGATGAATTCCAGATCACTCTAGATACCTGCTTAATTTGCTTAATCAGCCAGGTAAGACTAGGCTGTTCTGAGAGATCTCCATCCATAAGAAGACAGGAGAGGGTTCCACATGTGAAGGAAATTGGATGTGAAGATATAATCACAAAGATTATGATACAGTAAAAATGACATAAAACGTACCTGGATAATTTTGAGTTGACATATTTATAATGAAAATAAATGCTAACACATAGCTTTTTTTTGCTGTTTTTTTCTCTTTTTCTTTTCCCCAATAGTTTTATTCTGACTTTTTTTTTTTTTTTAAACCTGTTTTATTGCTATCAGGGATCAATGTACAAATCCTTGATTAAGAAAGAAAGTCTTCACAAATATTTTAATATTCTCTTTTTTAGGAGATGAAAAAACAAATTAAAATTCTATATTCTCTTACTATGTAGAAAAATAGTGGGCAACATCAAAAGATCTTGAGGCTTGCTTTGCTTTATCATCCTGAAATCTGAGAGCTCTTCTAAACCTAATTTGTATCATGGTACATAATGTTTTAAAGGCGATATCTCTATTTTCTCTCTAGACAGAGTTATATATATTTATATATATATATATATAAAATAATAAATGCTGCTGTAGATTATTTAGATAATATTATGTCAATGAGTCACATGGAAATTGAATATCCTTCTACACATTTATCTAAAGCTTATCAATACTTCTACGATGCTTTCAGGACCTGAGTTGTTTGTGAAGATTCCGTATGTGCACACTTGCATACAATAACTATATATGTCACCACGTATAATGAGTAAGTCATAATGGAAACATACCTGACATGTCTCATTTTACACTGAATATATAAAACGTATTTTAAAAAGAAACAAATACATCTGTAGATTACGTAACTTACACTAGTTTTTCAATACCTCAGTACACCTGAGGTACTGACTTTCAAATTTTCTGACAGCTATCTCAACTGATCTCATCCTACAAAACAATACAGTAATTTGTCTCCTCCAGATCAATTTCCCTCTACCTCCCTGGCCCAAATACTGCATACAATTTTGTTTTAACAGCAAAAAATATAAATATAAGAAAGCATCCAGCTCTGACTAAGATTAAATTAAATAATTAAATCCTGACTCTTTTATCTGCACTGAAGGAATAAGTCCCTCAAATCCTCAAGTTTTGTTGATCTGGAGAGCTATCAGCCTAGCTGTACTGCACAGATTGACAGCTGAAGATCAGAGCCCAGAGAATTAGGAAATGAAAAATATTTGTTTCTGTTTCAGATTTTTAAAAGAGTGTTTCTTTACAAGTTATTTGCAATTGTTATCCTTTCAGAGATCTTCAGATTTTATCTTTCTCTTGTAAGTTTCTCCTGTGATCCTAGTTGGTATGATGTCATGCTAACTATGCAGATTCTCTTCAGGGCTTTTAAAAAGGGAGAGGAGTGGAAAGAAATCAGGCTAAGCTGTAATCACGGTGGAGCAAGCATGGCATGTATCCTGAGAGCTGTGCTTCACAGAGGGATGGTCCAGATAGGATGTCTTCTGCTTCTTGAGTAATCTAACACAGTGTTAACGTACAAATATTTGGGAAACACAACTTGGGTTTATACTTTCTGACTTTCTTTTTTTCTTTCCACATTCATTAAATTCCATATAACTCTTCTCCTTCCTCCTATATAATTACTTAATAATTTTGTGCAGAAATATTTAATTCATAGCTTGCTCCTTCCTTCTACACATTTCAAAACTGCTTGCCTGACCTTTCACTTTCTCATGACATACTACAGTGCAGTTTCAAATCTCTCCTCCAATTAATCTGCACAGGGGCACAAGTAAAATACAAAGTTGGGAATTGGATTGCAATTTCTGTGTTATTACTACTGAGCAAAGGCCAGCAACCTCATGTTTCTTGCATTAGCTGGCCCCTGCTGTTTCACTTAAAATCCATTTGTTTGAAATGAACAGGTTATAGAAATTAGGCTCAGAATTTTAAATGTTTAGGTAAAATATATACAGTGATGAACTGCTCTGTTAAAACGGAACTCAAAAAAAGCCCAAACCAAACATGCAAAAGAACCTAAACAAACAAAAAACCCCACCAACCTCACCCAAAACCCCACCAGCTTTGGATGGTTTCCTTCAATAGTTTTAAAAAAAAAAAAAAAAAAAAAAAAAAAAAGGAAAAAAACTGCAAAGACTTAAAGTGGTAATACAGAGTAAGATAGTATATGCATTTTTCTTATAATTTGCCAGTGGGAACAGACAGGGTAACTAAATAGTCATTATTCATTAGAGTTCCTGCAAGCGAAACTAATAAAATATACAGGATATAATAGCAATTCTTTTCCTGAAAAAAATCTCCACAATTTTATGGAAATTCCTTTTTCATTTGTTTTAGGAGAAGAAAATCTAAAAGAACATAAAGAAAATCTAAAAGAACATAAGTTTTAAAAATAATTTTTTAAAAAACCTAAAAATGAGATAACACTGAAAAATTTCTTCTGACACTGTTATTTATCTTTCTTTGCCAGGTTTTTTCATGAACTGGAGGCATTTCACTGTATAATAGAGTAATGAAAGTCCAACTGCTAACACCGAGGAAGAAAATTTTACTGAATTTACTTCACTGTTCTAGGACCCAGTAAAAACACTTCACAAAATATTCTTCACATGTGAGAAGGATGTTTATGATTTTCATAATAAAGTAGGAAAATGGAAATTTTATTACATGTAACTCGATTTTCCAAATACCATACATCGAATGCAACTTTTAGAAAATAATGAGCTCAATTCTTATTTTAGTAACAAAGTAGGAAAGCAGTTCTAACTTATATTAATTTAATTCAGTTGAACTTTCAGGGAAAACCCGGGATAACCTAAGTAGTATTTGGCTCACAGTTGCCATCTCAGTTTCAAAGTCTATTTCTGGTTCCCTGGTTCATCTAAAAAAATTTTCTTTTTTTTTTTTTTAATTTAGCTGGGAAGTGCATACTAGTCAAGAATATACTCTACACCGTTCCCCAAAATCTGATCTGGACTCATAGACCTTAAATGTTCCACTACTTTTCAAATCAAGATAAAGCTCTTGGAGATCTTTGTGACGCCAGTTCAATGAGTCATCAGCAGGTCCTTTCTGTGTTTATTACAAAACTTTATTTATTTTACAATTATAACACCCAATAATTGAATTTAACAGTGTGTTAAATATAATTACATAGAAACTACTAGTTTGGTGCTATCCAAAGTTATGATTATAAAATACCTAATTATAAAAATATTTGGGGAAAATTGGTCTATGTGAGGGAAGAGCTACTTACTCCTGATAGCAACTAGCTCATGAGTAACAAAAGGTTGTTGCAGTTCATTTAACCTCATAAAAGCATTGCTTGGCTCTTGAAAGTTCCAGCTGGTGCCTTTCCAGATGCCAGGAAGATAATCAGAGTATTGTTGAGGTTGGAAGGTACCTGTGGAGGGCATCCTGTCAAACCTTTGTGCTCAAGCAAGTTATTTTAGAGCAGGCTATGCAGAGCCATATAAAGTGGGAAAGCACAGCATACTAGAACAGTGGCATTAAGAATCCTGGCTATTTCATAAAGGTCTGACAGCACAGAGGGAACTGCAATGAAGACTATCTTCTTGGAGTGAAAATAGTAATAATATCTTGTATCTATTTACTTGGAAAGGGTTGTTCAGGGATGTACCATGGATGTACAGTTTTAAGCTGCCTCTATCACTATATATATATTTAATTACCCTTTGGGACAAAATGAAAAAAAACCCCACTAACAAACAATTATTAGTCCTTTACTTTTTTTAAAAAATTTTGTTGAGTTTGTTTCTTTGGGTTTTTTGGTGGGTTTTTGTTTGATTGGTTGGTTGATTGGTTTTGGTTTTGGGTTTTTTTGTAATAACAATTATGGAATGGACTTAAAAGGTATTTAGCAACTTTCATCATTTTTCCTTATTTTAAAGATAAAACAGATAAAAATCTATTCCTCCAACAATAGCTTATGCAAAGCCAATTCTACAACTATTATCAAATACTTTCATGCTAAGAAACTGAGCATGTTTCCTTAGCTCTCTGGTCAAAATGCTAAGGCACCAAGATTCAGAAAATATCCACGTTTATAGAACATTTGAAACAACTGTGTTTTCATTTGATAATTTTCAGACTAACAATGAAAGAGAACTAATGCCTTTCCATATTTTGTAAGAAATTATGGAGGGAGAATTGCATTTTAAAATCAGCCCTCTCTCAACAACAAACTAATGAATCATCATTAGACTAACATCTTCAAAGCTGTACAGTTTAATTCTTTCTTAGGCTTGCTTTAGACTCACGACATCTAAGGACAATACAGAGAGTTACTTTTTTTTTTTTTTTGTTTATTATTCTGAATAATAGACGCCGCTTTCAAACAGTAAAGAATCAATGTTGACAATCCCTTAATTATCAGAGCCTTCAAGGGATTTACAAAGCCTTATTGGCTGCCTTTCACAGCTAATTGCAGCTCTATTTTCCTCCCTTCTGTTTTGTTTTCCTTTCAACATAGTGAAAGAAAACAGTCACAAAGTTATCTAGGATCCTAGTCAAGGAGCTGAACCCTTGAAAAGCAGCAGAATTTTGAGAAGTGAACCAAAGTGAATGAAAAGACAAAATTATCTGTCTTTTCCTAGTTCCTAATTGCATCCACCAGTTACTCATCTCATGGTTTTGGCTGAGCTTTTTCACCCTTCTGCCTCCAGTTTTTATTGCTGTAAAATATTCATAACAGTTCCTCATTGCTGTTTCTGGGACAGAGAATGCTTAAGTCGTGATGCCTACACAGTGCTTTGAATATGCAGCATGCTATGTAAATTATATATATTTTCAAAGACTCAAAGAACTTCTGTATTTAGAACATTTTGAACTCCGAATTAAAAGAGCTTCCTAGTCACAGGCTGATCAGGTGAACTTGTCACTTACAAAACTGCCCCACTGTACATTTAGGAGATGAAGGAAACTATTAGTAATCCCACAGTACTCAAAGTAAATGGCTGGGAATTAATCCACTGATTTAAAATGGGGAAAGGGCCTAAGTGTAACTGAACTCCTGCATATTTGAAAGCCACTGTTTTAAACACTGACTTCTTATCAAAACATGATGCTTCTACAGCACTTTCCTAGTCAAACTGGCTAAACAAAAATAATTTCTGGGTAGGGATAGGTTTATTAAATCATTTATGAATAAGGTTTGCATGTACATTAATATAAATAGGAAAACTAAGCCTTTCTAGGACATTAGTATTTGTCTGAAAGGGACAGTGAGTTGAATTAAAGATAATAAGCTGGTTATCAGGCTCAAATTAAACTTATATAAAAAATTGTATTTGACAATGAGTTGTTAACATTTGGTTCAACTAAACTGAATGTAGAAGGCAAGTGAATAAAGCATGTGAATAAAGATTAGAATTGGATAAAAATATAATTTGTTGCTAGATTTGCCACAGGCTGATTAGGGAATCCTCATTTCACTACTTGATTGCATATTTTTCGGTCACCAGTATAGTGGGAATACTGTTACTTATATCCATCAAACAAAAAAACCCCTATTTATTATATGAAAAGACTTAGAGGAAGTTACACAGCCTATATAAAAACTATACTCATGCCTTCTGCCATGCTTAAAAAAAGGAGGACTCATATTTCTGTTTATAGTCTGACCTTCTCTAGAGCGCCAGAAAAGACAAGCAATGTAAACAGGCTCCATTGTCATAGCCAATTAATAACAATTTCTCATTTGTTATCGAACTTCATCACAAGAAGGAAGAAGAGGAAGGGGAAAGAGATGAAGGGAAAAGGAGACACCTATTGAATAAATTCTAAATATCAGCACTAAAATACAGCTACAGGCAAAGTACAAGACTACTCTGCAATGAGATGATGTGCAGCACAGTTATTGTGGGAAAGAAAATTGGAGGAGTGTGGGATTAGGCATAAGCATGTAAGCATGTTTTGTCCCAAACATTCTGACTGTTGTGAGAGGAAAGCTGTGATTGAAGGAGAGGATCCTGTGGAGGTGCGGCAGCACTGCTCTGACCCAACTTCCCCTTTCAGCTGCTGGGCTTGAAGTCTGCCCTGAGAATCATGTTCAGTGTGCTTGCGCCACAAGAAGGATTGAGTCCTTGGCACCTCACTACAAGGGGCTCCAGGACCTGACCCTCATTGACCCTCAGCTCCACAGAATTCACTTCCTGGAGTGCTCCGAAAGGCTGACTGTGTATGCATGAGCAATATGGTGTGAACGGCATGAAAAATCTGTTTTGTATAAGAGCTGTGTACCAGGTAAACTAGAAAAGGAAAATGATAGATCCCGTGTGCTCTCTCTTTTTTGTCAATCCCAGACCCAGACCATCTATGGCAGCAGAAAGAACAGATGATCTAAGGACTAGTGATCTTTTTCTCTTTGTCTCTTTTTCATCTTTGTTTTCCCCTCGTCTGTTTTATCCTGGCAAGTGAGGTTATCACATTCTCCCCCTTGCTCCATGCCTGAATTTTATTGCTAGAGTTGGAGGCTTGTTAAACTCTTTTCTAGAAGCTGAGAGCTTGTTGGCCAACACCCTTACAATTAAATAGGGTGCTCATTGCTGGAGTTAAGACAATTGTACAATAAAGCCTAAGAGCTCCCTGACACGTAGACTGGTGTCTTTGTTCATCTGCATGAGAATTTATAACCAACATTACATGTGCTTCCAGATTGTGACACTGAGTTAAATACAAACTTGTGAATTGTCTTAAAGAAGGCAAAATGGATTGTCAAAATATACACCAAAGAAAGAACATCTCTTTTGATTACCAATGGAAAAAACTTCACAAATATCAATTAAATTTAGTCTGAAGTAAAAATGGGTTGTGTCATCACTGGATGGATTTCCTTATGCTATTCTTGGAAATTAAAACTGTTTAACAACAAAAATCCATGCAGAAAGCAAAGCTCAAAAGAAATTCTTAAGAGGGAATTTTATTCACTTGTCAACTGTGGAAGTTTAACTCCTCTCAATTATTAATTATGCTTAGGAGGCAAAGAGAAATTAATGTAATTGCTGGTGATTTGCTAACACTTTTGACAATAAATTTACCCTCCTCATCAACTGTGCAAAAATTTAAAAAAAAAAGAAGCCAAAAATCCGCAAACCACTCCCAAAACAAAACAAAACAAAACCAAAACCAAAACCAAAAAACCCCTCAAACCAAAACAAACAAAAAACCCCCAAAACAAAAAAAAAGTCAAACAAAAAAAAACCTCAACCAAAAAAAAACCCCCCAAAAACAATAAACCAATAAACAAAACAAGAAAAACTCAACTTTTTTTGTCTTTGAAATCTTTCATCTCTCTTCTGCCCTTATAAGTGTAAGTAGCATCATCATCCTGACCATTTTGGTTGTTACAGGAAAGGTACTTATACCTAGGATAAATTTCTTCCTTACTTCTGTGCTACACTTGCAGAAAAGGCAACAAATATATTACAAAGTACGTAATTATGAACATATGATATTATCATGTAAATTATTACTATATGCAACATTAAGTCTTAACACAAGATTTCAAATATACAGGTTTGTGACTGTAAACAAATTATGGCGGAATCTGTCTAGGGCTGCAGTACAACAGGCACATGATTGACAAAATAAATTAATGCATAATTTTATATCTCTCTCTATGTATATAAAAACAGCCACACATTCTGCCTGTTATTTAGATGTTTCCGATGTAAAAAAATAATTCTTTGAATTGTCAACAAGAATGAAAATAATACCTCTTAAAATAAAATCCCACACTATGAGGCATTTCCTATTCAAGATAAGTTTTTTTTCTCTTTTAATATACACAAAGATCTTGTCAATATCTGGCAAAAAAACACATGATTTTATAATATATTTACATTCAAATTTCACTATCTATGACCTGACAGAAAATTTCTTTCCTTAGTAAGTCTATCACAGGTTTTCATGAGGCAGACTTGTTACAGTGTGAAACCTGTTTTTTCAGGAATCCTTGTATGCATTTTGTAAACGTGTACACTGGATGTCTTTTCAGGTAAGGGAAGGTGCTGGCCAATTGGAGGACACACTACTTCATGACAACTATAAATTTTTAAGCTTTAAAGGTTTTCATATTTATTTTGTGAAAGTAGACAGTAGCTTTTTACTAGTCTTTTACAAAATCTGCTGCACAAGAAATTGTCATTTTAAAGGCTGTTTCTGCCCTTGGGATAACATTTTTCTTCTCTTATCCTTCTATAATAAAAATTTTTAAAAATTTAGTAATATAATAATCTACTTCCCTGAATAGTACTGGTCAGCTTGATGTACATTAACTGTATTACTTGTATTCTTTTCTGAGCTTCTTTTTAGAACCATTTGTCTTCCTCCCCCATTGCCTCAAGTCAGATGAAAAAAATTAACTATAAATCGGTATTCTGCCCACATCTAAAGTCTGCAAAGGTCAGATATCCCATAAAAAAAGTATTATAAATGTTGTAGGAAATAATGATCCAAGGAAGCACTTATAAAAATAACTGAAGAAATAAAGAAAAAACCCAAAGCACAAAAATTAATGTAGTTTTCCTATGTATCATCAAGAGTTCCCAGGACTTTCAGTGCCAAAAAATTCAGGTAATTTCGAATTTATTAAGATAAGCTTTGCAATGTGTTTGATACACGCCTCAACCCTATATTCAGGGTTGACTTTTAGGGAGAACTGTATCGAAGAAAACTATGACCTTCAGGACTGTATATAAAGAATAAATTCTTTCAAGGTTTGTAAGTATCTGAATGCTTTGAGATTCTGTTAGGATGGTTACATATTTATTTCATGACACAGAAAAATAATTCTATTTAGCCATTTGATACAGCTTGCACTGTTCTTCATTTTCTTGGAGGTCCCTGTAGTAGGCTTTAAAACTTGTTAGGATTGACCAACATTTACACTAAAGGGTGCTCGGGACAGTTGGTCATCAGGCAAGATTGAACATGAAGTCACGCTCAGAGCCCACTGGCTTCCACAAGGGGCAGCTGACTAAATTGGTATCTTAGAGGTCACATGTATGAGTTTTAGCTGAAGCCTGACAGCAGAGGTAGCATTTCCCCACTTTTTCTGCACAAGCACATCAAAGATGTAAAATGCTCCAAGTCCTTAAGTTTAGGACTTTAGTCCTTGCAAATATATCAAATCAAATTTTTACGTCATTTCCAGCAATAGGAGGAATAACTTTTCCAGTGATTATTTTGTCTGTCCAGTTTCTGGTGCCTCTTTCCCACAAGGGAATTATGATCATCTGTTGAAGTGCTACTGATCAGTTTGAATAATACAGACAGGAAACACGATTCAGCATGCTTGGGAAAACAGTTTCATTTATCTGTATAGTCCTCCCTGTCTAGCAAATTAAATAGCATTTCTGCCACCCTTCCCACTGGAACTTGCAGTGAGAGAATTCAGGTTGCTGCCTAAGCAATGATGAATTGATTCATACACTTTCTACTCCTTCACAGTGACAACATGGATCAAACAGAAATACAGGACACAGACCTTCTGCCTCGTGTTGATCTGCACTAGGGTTGCAACACTGTACAATCAGTGTCCTCACTGCCTTCTGTGCCGGGGTTTAGGGCTGGAGTCATGTTCAGAGTACAGCTAGAGTAGTGCACTGAGTAAGAATGCTTGAGATCAGCCCGGTCTAATGGACTGCCGTTCACTGGGAGCTAGAGATTTTCAGCCTATTGCTAATGTATAGAACATAAAAAAAAAAAAAAAAAAAATCACCAAACAAGCAGCACTCTTAGATAGATAGATAGATAGACAGATAGACAGACAGATGGACAGACAGATCAATCACAGAATTCACAGTATTGTCCTAAGCTAGTTCATGAGCCAGAGTAAACTTTCCACTCACTTTTAATATTGAACCATGTTTTCAGTGGGAGTTATCAAATAATTTTTGCATTTGAACAGGTTGTCAGCCCAGGAAGGAGTTAAAAAGCTGTTTCTTTGCACAGGCTCTTTCACAGCTGGAAAATTCTGTTTCTCTGCCCATAGGTCTGCATTTTCTCCCATTTGGTCTTATTTGAAAACTTTTGAGAATAAAAATACTTAATAGAAAGACCGATTTTATTTTATTCCACTCAGGAGGACAGTTTTCACAATTTTAAAACTTTGAGATTTCAGGGTTTCAGTGGGAAATGACAAGCAGATAGAAAACACTCCAATCTGTAGGCTTGTACAGTACACAGAATCACAGAAAAGAGTGGACTGCTTTGAAAGGAAATGTAACAGCTTAGTCTGCTTATAGCTGATACACCTCTTATCAACGTACATCTTGGATGGCAAGTCTCACCAGGATATCATCTCCCAGCTGCAACATCAAGCCCCTGAAGGGCCAGGAAGGCATCTTTAACAGAGCTCTACTGAAGCTCTGTTTCAGCCATTTTCCCTGTTAAGTTTTTTCAAATCAAAGGGAGTAAGTGCTTACCAGAAGTGAAAAGGCAATAAGCCAGTGCAGTCACGCAGTTGATCCAAATGAGCAATGATGGGTCATTCCTAAAGCACCAGCAGCAGAAGGAAAAAAAGTCAGCAGTTTTAGAGGTTCTGTTGTATGAGCTGTGTTGATAAGAAGATTTTTCTTTCTGCACAATTTGACTTTAAGAACGTGTAAATACCAAAGGAAGGCATTTCAGATGTGGGCTTCCTGACTGATCTGCAGCTGTTTGATGTGGATTGCCTTTAGAGAGTCGAAGCAAATAGCACCTGATAGGGTGCCTGTAGTTGTCTGAGAGCCACTCTTCTCAGAGTCAGGGGAATGGTTAATTTCTTAAGCTACTGCAGGTTCTCTCACATTTGGAAATGTCAATATTTCAATAATCTGTGTTGAAAAAGTGGACTAGCAGTGGCCCTTCATTTCAGGTGCTGATAGTAAATTCCACAGATTCTTCACAGGAACACATATTTCTGGACAGGGTAACCCTTAATCCAGTTCTATCATAAAAGCTTGATAGCTTTCCTATCACAAAACTTGTCATTATGACTCCATTCTGAAATGCCTGGGAAGTCCTTAGAATGTTTTTGCCAATTGTTTACATAAAAAAATGAAAAAAAATCTCTTCCAGCTGTAAAATCTCAATCTCCCTTGAACCAAGATCTCCGGTGTCATTTAGAACAGATAGATAGGAACTAAAAGTGTGTGACATATCTTCACGTGGTTAAAGTATTGGCCTATAAACACCAGAAAGCATGTAAGGCTTTTCTGTGCCAGATCAATTCTCCAGTACAGTGCATGTATAAACATTATTCTGCTCCAGAGATACTCAGACAATGACAAGCTTGCACTGGCTTAGTTGCCCCAGTTGATAGACTCTGCCATATTACTGGCAGCAGTGGTCAGTCATTTTGGCTGTGATCAGTGAAGAAAAACTAGCTCTTACTACACAAATATGATGAGGCGTTATGGTGCTAGGGGTTTTTTCTATTTTGGTAGTTGTGGTGATTTCAATAACAACAGCTGCAACTAAAAAACAGAGAATAATTACTTAGACTTTATTTACCTAAAGGCATCTACTTACATCTATGCTGAATAATCCAAAGGTTCTATACCTATTTCTGAATTTGATCTTATAAAACTGACATGTATGCAAAATGCTCAAATTATTTAACAAGTTAGTAATGAAAAAAAAATTCGGAAAATGAAATGTCACTTGCTTGTACTCCATTGGAATCTTGTTTATCCAGTGAAATGCTAAGGTAGATGACCCTTGCCCCCAGAACACCTCTACGTTTACTCTAAGTGGCCTTTCTAAACAGAAGACTGAAATGAGGTTTCAGGTAAAATGAAAGTAACAACTCTTTGAAGATCAGATTTATGACAGCATTTAAGAGGTTGAAAATCCTTGGGAACTTTGCATTACTATAAGTAGTGCATATATTTCAATATAAGAAATTGATTCCTACAGTGCCCTCAACTCAGATAGAAGGTCTTTATATATTTATAAAATAATGAGTCAGTTCATTTGCAGCTTGAGCAACAGAAGCCAGAATTATTCTCACTTCCTTCATATTCTTTGTCCATGTTTACAGTGAGGACATGTAGGCTCAGAAAAGTTTACAATACTACTACACTCTAGGGAGTTATCCTTAATAAAATATTCTATTTGTATTTTTTTATTTCTCTGCTTATGCTTATTTTTAACATTTGATCAGTCACACTAAAGAGCAGGAGAAAGCCTCTTAGTTAAGGCAAAAATATCACAGTGGAGCTGGTCATATTATAAAATGCAGTGCACTCAGTATTTAAATTAGCATGACTATAAAAGAGCTTGTGCAAAATAAAAGAAGTTTTAGCCCTTCATAACCATGGCAATTGTAAGTGGAAAAAACCTGTAATACCTCCAATAATAAAGATAATCAAAACAAAATGAGTACTGTTGAGGAACCACCTGCAACCACCGCAACAATGCAATTTCTTCAACGGACTGAACATGAAAATAAATTTCCAGCTACTCTGATACATCTTTGGCTCCCTAACTCCCTAAAAAGACATATACTTGCCAACATCAGGGTTAAACTGCAGCAGTCTGTTGTAAGAGTTCCCAAGGTAGGAACTGTGCATATTTTTCTGGAAACATCCTGATACATTGTAATTATTTTGATATCATGTATATACATCAAGAGACTAGAAAAATAAATTTGTATAAAATGTGCACACTAAAGCCAGAGAGAACCAAGTAAAACAATAAAAACAACACTGTTTGCCAAGGCAGGAGCAAATGAAACTATCTCTACAGTAGGAAATACCTTTATTTCAGTTGCAGTTAGTTAGGATTAGAGAGGCTACTGCAATTAGTGAGGTTATGAAAGCACAACTTCTTCAGCATTGTAAAAGTATTAATTTTCACACTTCAACACTGTTCTCAGGAACTAGAAAAGCTTAAGTCCAACTTAAAAAATTGCTGTAGCAAGCTGTTAGCTTTCTGTACTATGTACAAACTGTACATGCTTTAAGTAGCAGCATATGTTCTGATAACTGCAAGATATTGGAAATCTATATTTAAGATTAATATTTGCAGAAATATAAAACTTTACATGGTTTTGCCACTTTAGTTTTTAACTATGTAGTGACAAATATTTGTAATATTTAAGTTCATGTTAAAACTGTTTAGAACTTGAAATTTTGCAAACTTGAAGGAAAACCCCTCCTAAGACAATATCAACCTAACTGAAACTGGCATGACTGTAGATAGTCAATGTAATTGACTCCTGATTTTCTGCTTTCTGCAACAGTTTTTATTCTAGGCACAAAATCAGCTAAACATATATTTCATTCATACACTGTGTTATAAGGTACCATTAAGAATATGTCTTTCATCCTGAAATGTCAAGAGAAAAGAGTTTATGGAAAAAGTAAATTTCAAAAGAGTTCTAAGCTTCTTACTGTGCTTATTGTTAAAGCACTCCTTTTTTCGGAATTCACAGTAGTAATTTTATTGTATATAAAAATCAACACGGATATTTAATGTTAAATTTACAATGTGATGCTCCAAAACTGCATAAACAGACATTTCAAGTGTATTTTAAATACGGGTTTCCATAAAAGTATTAGTAGTAATCAAAATACGTCTATATATCATACTGCGAATTATATTCTATATCAAGGCACCATGACATAAGTATGAAAGACATTTAAAATGCATTTACGAGGCTGAAGATGAAAACCATTTCTTTCAAGTATGGACATTTCTGATCAAATACTTAGTCCTTTTAGATTGTTTATTTCTCTCCAATGTGTAGAAGGTATCACTACATCTATCTTCAAGAATGTGAAGTCAGAGGATAGTTGTTATTAACAGACAGAAGGAGGCAACTTAATATTCCAGAAGAAATAAAGTTAACATTTTATTGTAAATCTTCTAAGGGAAGCAAGTTGAAATATTGGTGGCAGTATGTAACAATGAAAGTATGGTATAGAATAGTAACAAGCTTGAAATTCTTACTTGAGATGTCTTCTCTATATCTCCTTCACACAGCTAATATATATGTAACAAATAAATCTTAGGAGATTCAGAATTTAAGAAAAAAGAGACACATTCCAACTTGTTAACAATATGAGGTTTCAGAATATTGCACATTAAACTTCTAGTTAGATGAATCAGGTATTTCTATATACTATTCTATATTTAATTGTGTAGAATCTGTTTAGTTCATTGTTTCCCTATTGCATAATATGCTATTTCTGTTCTGGAGTTATTTACAGCATGAAGTTACCCTGCCTTTCCCAGCATATGAAAGTTGAAAAACTGCTTTTAGGGGTTGGGGGATAGTTTTAAATTGCCTTTGACTTTAATTTTTTTTGACATACATTTAAAACATGTAATTACAAAGCTTTTGTTAGACTCTCACAGAGATCTTTAAAACAAATCTGTACAAGAAAATTGTTATTAGAAGAAGAAATTATCTTTTACACAAATTAGTTCACTAAAATAAAAGTTTCCTGTTAAATACTGATGCTGACAGCTTGTAGAAATATTTTACATGTCCTCATCCTAGAGGCTGTGCCAACAAGCTGACTCTCCTGTTGATTATCTGTATGCTTCAGAATGGTTTAAAATTGCTAGAAATACCTGAGCACTGCCTCAAATCAGTGCAAAGATTAATCATTCAGCTGTAGAGACAGCATTACCAAGAAGAGAACAGTGCCTTTAAGTGCAACTTGATTCAATAAATATTAACCTGCATATAGATAAAAAAAAATATTTGTTAGTGATTATCCTGTTGTACTAATTTGGAAACGTCAGTCATATGACTGATCTTTTCAGACTTTACCCACAGTTTCATTAAAATTTAGGAGATTATCCAGCCCACCTGTGCATTATCATTCCCAGTAAACCTTTTGCATGTGTTCTAATTCTCAAAAATTGGAAGGTTGTTGGTGTTTGAATGACAAAGCTAATCTTGACAAACCATCTGAATAATCAACTAATGAAGAATTTTTGAGCTTGATAACAAGTGTGGGAAGATAACAGAAGAGCCCACCTCTGCATTTTCTTGATAGCTAGAAATGGAAAACCAAGTGTGGTGAAAAGATATGATATGAGAGGAAGATCTGTCAGAAATGTGAAATTTTAATCCATACAAGTTCCAATGAAACTTGCACGCTCTGAAGATAGTGGTTATGCTGCCATTCAATTCTGCATAGTGGCTTTCTGCTTTGCTTAGTGTCCTTGAAGCAAAGGTAATTGGCTTTTTACTCTCCTGTGAACATAAAATGGTATATGACTGCTCTCACCCCACAGGGAGAACACATCACACACTAATTGTACTGGCAAATCAGGACCAAATTGTGTTAATACATCCAAGGTTTCGTCTATATTTAAACTATTAACAGGTTTCATATATTTAAAATGCTCTGTTGCTCTTATTCATCCAAATACAGAATTTTCCTTGACCTGGAATATCATGTCAATAATTAAAATATAATAGTGAGATGATGAATGAAGTTTATACGGCATTTCAGTAATCTCATAAAAAAGAAGGATGCACATTTTCAGGCCCTGTTATGACCTCTTTGATGGGGACAATTTCTGTTTCACTGTTGTATCTTGCAAGCTCTATTTCATGGCTGTCTATTTTAAGTGATTGCATTATTTCTGAAAATAATGTCACATAAGTTATTGTATAACTTGATTTTACATTGGTAATGTTGCGACTGCTAGCTCTTTTTTTGTTTGTTTGTTTATCATTATTCTTATTATTAGTTAGATCGTTCTCCTACTTCTATTGTCTGTAGCATACTGCAGTGGAAAGAGGAGAAACGGAAAATAACTGTAGGTTTTCCTTGACCTTCTAAGACTAAAAGTAGTAGCTTTTATTTTTCCCTCACCTGAATAAATAAAAGGATCGTATTTATTTATTTATTTGTATTTAAAGTGTTGTTCTGGCTTTATTCTGGATGAGATAAAGATCTCATTTGTAAAGTTATCTCTTTTCAGAAATGAACACATTTTATAACCTTTGAACAAGTTAATTCTGAAAAATAATCAGCAGAGTTCCAGGAACATTCTTTTCAGACTCTGATCCAACCATCCTGAGTGAGAAACTGCATTGCTCAGAACCAGCTAAGTTCAAGCTCTAAGAATGGCATAAACTTGCTCCATTGAGGCAAAATATAATTTAAGTGAAATGTGTGTGCACTTCTGAATGCACTTTTATTTGAGTTACTTATACTAATCATGTTGCTACATCTCCCATCGAGCATAATTGGGAGGCTTTTTTGTATCAGAAGAGTGACTTTTTCTATGTAATCGCATTTAAGTTATATATATTAAAGCAAAAAAGAAAGGACCTGAATCTTCCACCACTGATATTCTGCCTCAAGTAAACAACTACACTACAGTGAATTCAACACACTGTCATTTTGGTTTAGGAGCGCTTCGTGTATATTTATCAATTCATCTATCTGCACACACAGTAGATAGGTAGAATTTTAATTTTGGCCTATGTTTCTTCCAGGCAGTGAATATATTGTGGATTAATTTTTCCCTGTTGCTCGATCAAAAGTTAAATAACATGATTTTTTCTAATTTTATGATCTTATCTTGTGCTCATTGAAGCTCTATGGGAAACATAAATCACTAAGGAACAGCAAATAAATTATTTCCATGATGAGAACTATTCTCATCACCTTTAGCAGTGCTTCCAAACAGTGAAAAAATTAATAGTAAGATAGATCACTGAAGCCATCTGCTTGGACAGGGACACATATCCTTTGATTATACTTTCTGAAGGATTCTGAGAAACTTTATCAAGTCAAGATATTTTCACATTTAAAAAGAAAGAAAAATATTAATTTCTCTATTAAGCATCTCTGAGGGTTTCCAATCTCTTGGATCATGTAGTTCAGTGCTTCAATATCTGTTACTTATTTCAGTCCAAATGTACAACTGATAAAGGAATAGTTGAAAGATAACTCCCTTTAATGAAAGACAGATACCTACAACTACTGTACTAGCTGATTTAATTATAGATGATGTACAACAAAGATAATATATTAAGAGTAGTAATAGCATGTCAGTTAGAAATCAAAATTGTTTTGAACTCTTGACAGCAGTAAGAGAACAAAACCAGTCCACCACATTTTAAGAAAAAAAGAAAAAGGATCTTCCAGGTAGCCCTCAAAGTTTACTTTTACAGGAAGATTTGTACATTTGACAAAATTTGCTGTGACCTTGTAAGTGACGTCAGGCATCAAAAATCTGGTGTGCAGAGAGAAGGGCTTGTCCCATATCCAAGAGAAAGCTGGGGGATTGTTCAATGCTCAGATACCTGAAGTATCTCTGAATAAAGGGACAACATGATTTTCGGGTATGACATCGGCTAGCACTTAAAACTAATGAGCTATCTCAGTGAAAGTCTGCAGTGTGTTGTATAGCCATCTTCTATTTGAAAAACAAACGTGATCAAGCTCTTGCGCTTGCATTCTATTTCCAGACTATCTCAAAATACCTCTATTACACAAAACAAGTAACTTAACTCTTTAATCCTTAGTTTCTCGGTTAAAGTAAGTATAGACTGAACAAGTTGGTTAAGAGAGAAACACAACAGTGACCTACAGATAGGTAAACTGCCTGCAGCCACCACGAACAAAAAAACAATCCCCCCAAAAAACCCCTCTTACTGCAGTGCTGAGTGTAAAAGTTAGGTAGACTACATAATAATATTGACTAATATCCAGCAAACGCCCTTGTTTCTGCAGAACAAGAATCCTCAGTCTAATCAAAGTTCCCATCTTCTGAGGAGTAAAGGAATTAAAGAAGTTAAACCAAAGTATCCAGCCACTTTATTGTACTTGGGAACATCTGGGAACACCATTACAGGATCCTATAAAGAAGAGCCTGTGTTTTAATGTTTCTCCATCCTCAAGTGCTTTTCCTGTAGCTTATTTGATGCAGCCCATTTGCCACACAAACACGGGGAAAGAGGAGGGCTGCCTCCCACCTTCCCTGCAAGCACTAGTCAAGTGATGCAAGTGTCAGTGCCTGTCAGGTATTCATACACTGCTGCTGTCCTGACTGAAATCTGCTAACAGCAAAATCCTTGCGCTCTCTGTTTTGTTTTGTTTTTTTTTGTGAAGCAGTGGTTACACCTCTCTCCTTGATTGCAGGTGTGTCAGCCAAGTTTCATGACAAAATATCTGGTTTCATGGGTTTTTTCTAATTTTGTGTTCCCTCGCTCTTCTCTGTATCAGTCTCAGTTAACTTTGAGATACCTTTGAGTGTTAATATTTTAAAAGATCAGATTGCTGTTTTCAGTATTGAGACTCGTTTCACATACAGTGATAAATAAAATCAACATGAACCTTTCCTTTCTTTTTGCTGCACATGGCTAGGGAAATATCTGTCCTGCTGTGTTCGCATCAAAAGCAATGCCTAAAGGAGTTATACAGCAGCATATTTGTTCTCGTCACACTTTTGCCATAAAGTTCACAAGTACCAATATAGCTCAACACTGTTAGCCTAGAAACAGAAAACCTGAAAAGAATTAGGATTTTTATCACGACCTAAGAACTTTAGATGAAAGAAACTATAGAGCATAACATTACTAGAACAAATCTGAGCTGCAGTTACCATGTTGCCCAAACCCATATTTTTTCTTATTCAGCTCTGTTGAAATTAAAGTATTGACAGAAACTGTTTCTGCCAGGAAAATGGAAAAGTTAATAAGGGGTGATATTAAATCTGTTTTTCTGCTTTTTTTTTCTCAGTAATCCACATCTTACATTCTACCAAATGTTATTGAAATTAAATAAATAAATTAAACCAACACAAAATGCCAGATTTTTTTTTTTTGTCCTGCTTGCTTTTAGCTTTGTATACGTAGAATAAAGCCAGAAGTCAAGCTTCTGAGCACTGTATTTTTTGGCCATAAATTTTGAGTGTGTTGCACAGCCTGAGGGGAACACAAAAGCATTAAGATGCATTTAGATTGAAAGAAAGAGTGGGTTTTGTAAGGATGAGAAAGAAATCCATCACAGTCTACATACTGCATTAAAGGGTGGTTATGACATTACTGGAGTAAAATCCCCGAAAGGTGCATCAAGGATGGCTGACATTTGCCACAGTGCTGTTCTTTGTCAGTCAAGGTGGTAGAACCTTTTTCTTCTATACAGGCAAAAAAAAAAAAAAAAATCCAACTCCAACAAAGCACATTTTCAGAAGTTGTTTCTTACAAAAGAGAACATGAAAACCCTTGCTACAGGAAACAGAACAGCCTAGAAAGGCGACGTGATAGAAATCTTTCTCCTGCTAGTGCAAGTGCTCATTCAACTTTGCTGCAAGGAATATATAAGCAACACCTAAAGAGTCCTGTTGTATTATACAACATGAAGACGTATTTGTACAGAAGTATTTCGAAAGTGAAAGGTGTTATGTTTTAACCAGCTGGCCAGTGCTGAATTTCTTGTAAAATAAATATCTAATAGTTAGTTATCTAGGTCAATACAAAGACAACCTACAAGTAAATTTGTTTTTTCAATCATACAGCAGTGTCAGAAAAGTTATCTGGCCTGAGTAAATCTACTTCTATGTATATTAGATTAACCAAATAAAATGTGCATTATTAGAATTTGTAAAGCTTGTCTTTGTCCAACAAAAAAAAAAAAATCTGTCATGTCTTCCTTTCTGGTTCAAAAACTGTATGAGTAATAACAACATCATGATAAAAAGAGCAGGAGGATGAAAGGCAAAGAAGGATTAAAAATACAGAAAAAGAAATTAATTTATTACAAATCTGTGGCTATTCTTATAGCTGTTCTACCCTTTATTTGCTTACTTCACTTTTAAAATAGTTAATACATTATAGTTTACATGTGAACTAAACTATGAACTACATGAAATAAAGCATCCTTCATTTATCTAAAAAAAATAGAAATAATATTGACAACTTTTTAATAGCCAAAGAAGTAAAATCTTACACTGTAATACCTAGCTTAAAAGCCTGAGTAATCTCTTCACTTGTCACTGTTAGTATTCTACTTGGAAATGTCCCATTGGACATGAGGTGATAAGAAGAAGAGCTATTTTTCAATTATTTTTCTGTTTGAGTTATAGTATTTTCAGTGCAAATACGGAAATCTGTATTTTAGCTAGAACAGCCTATTTCCAAAATTTGTATATTCAAGATATTTTTAAAAATTAAACAATATTGAAAGACCACAGTTTTACATTGCTGTAATTTTGTGGGGAAAATTGCATGCCTCTACTCAGTTGTTCTTGCAGTTATGCACATACACAGTAGTTATTTCCTAGCTATTTCAGGCAGTTCCAAGCTTATGTAAATTAACTTTGGTCCATTTTACCAGTGAACCAATGCCAGTTTGCATTAGTTGAAGTGTCCTTCACTGAAGGGAAAAAGAAAATAATATTACTCAGTTGTGAAAATGAAAGTGAAAAAACTAAATGAAGAAGCATCATTTCAAAATGGAAATCACAAGAAAGATAAAGCGGTGTTGGCAAAGATCTCTGCTGTCATTACAAGATGTAAAAAAGCACTTCAGAATATTAAGAGTAGTGTTAGATAAGAATATCAAAACTTATGAAAATAAAAGCTCTAGATAAATTCAACTTAAAGAAAAATGTAAGAGATTTTTGCATAAGCCTTCTTTTACAAACAACACTTTTTACCCCTCTTGAATTTAAAGCGACAATTTCAATTAGCTGACTCAAAAATTATTTTTAGCTGCCAGTGGAAAAAAATATATATATTCAGTGCCTTCAGAGGTTTATTTTAGCCTTGAAAAACCTCCTATAGAACCATTCCTCCAGAAAGGAATCTTGAGGAGTTTGGGTGACAATTCCCTAGTTACTTATCTTCTATGAAGTCTAACAGAGAGGAAGTCTTTCAGGAAAATACTTTGATTCAGGAGTTGTGAAATATTTTGTTTCTGATAAAAATTTCAAAATAATTTAGATTCATGACAATGATGAGCATAAGAATTCTTTACAGTTTTCCGAAGGAAAAGGTCACTGAATCCACCTACTACAGATACTCATAAATTTCTGGAAAATTTGGTTTATAATCAGAATATATTTTGACAAAAGGCTACAATATTATACATATATTTACATATATTTATAGATAGATAGATAGATAGATATACAGATTTATACATACATATATACATAGATATATAAATTAAAAATATAGAGCTATTTAAATAAAGGGCTTGCAAGCAGAGTTGTCAGTAGAGGTTGATTTGAATTTGTACCTGTACCAAAAAAAGATTGGTTCTCCTACAGCCCCCTTCTGCCCTGTGTCTGGTCTAGGAAGCCTGTGGCTACATAGCAGTTGTATCAGTTTCCTGATCAGACCAGGAACTAATTATTCACTCTTCATAACTCTCAGTTAGATCAATGACATAATGTTCTTCAGGCATGGCTGCACAATTCCTAGAAGTGACTCAAATGAAATCCTAAGAATGTGGCCAAGGAACCACTTGCCCTGAAGGTAGCACAAGTCCTGATAGGCATAAGCCAATGATGAAATTGCACCTCAGAAGCAGAAGATCCAATTAAAAACTCTGAAATTTGTATTGTATTAAAACAATTAAAAGGAGTATGATTCTAATTTAGGATTCTTATTCTAATTCAGACAGCGAGTCATTTGAGATCACCCAGTCAAAACAAAACTACTGCAAAACTGATAATTTGACATAGTTCTACATCCTTAACAAGGTGGTTTCTTCTTTGTACATTGGAGTTTTTCTCCTACTTCTTCTTGTGTTCTAGTATAAAATATTCCTCTGCTTATGTCTAACAAAATTGCTATTTAGGGAGCATTAGTTGCTAGGGAGCAACTGCAGCTATATAGAATATTACAAGAAATATACTTTTGTAATTGAAATGAAAAATATAAACCTGCTTTCAAATAAAACCAAGTTTGAATTTAGACATTTGAGAAAAACAGAAATTTAAAATTCATGTGATAAATATTATCAAAGTCCTTCTGTCAGCATTCACAAATCAACATTTACCTTTAAAATGTTAAGTCACAAGTCTAAGAACAGGTGCTGTCCTTCAGCTATAACAATTCTAACAAGGTTAGTTAATTTAAAGACACCACTGTGCTTTTTTTGGTTCAAATGCAGGAAATTGCTTTCTTGGTCTACAGTGGCATAAATGCTATAGTTCTATAGCTTCTAGTTACATATTGCTGACCATCACCATAAAAGTGCCATACACATTAAATCAACTGCTTTCGACAAGCTATTTCAGAACATTGAGACCATGTGTAAAGTATTTCCTCAGGGAGATGTTTTGAAAAATATCTCCTGGAAAAGAGGTTGTTTAGTACAATTCTTCTTACAGCAATTCACAGAGTTTACATACTTGTCAAAAATCATTGCAAGCTCAGAGATGTCTGCATGAACTTCTGAACTGACATCTCATAGATAGTCTGACAGCTATGTGTATGAAATTGGATATCAGGAACAACTTAGGAGGAACAATAAAACCAAAACCATATTGGTTTCTTATGTCCTGTGAGTCATTTTCAGGAGTTCTCTTTTGTTATACCAAAACTGTCAACTTCTAACACCTGCTTTTTGGGCTCTTCAACTCCCTTGACATAGTTCAGCTGTTGCCTTGTATTGATATTCCCAAGAATAAAAAAGTTTCTTTGTTTTTTGAAGTAAATAGCATAAGTAATACAATAATATCGTATCTCTATTTTATATTTTGAACTGAAGTTTGTTCATCAGTAACAACATTTCACCAGGAATGATTAAGCCTGTAAGAGGAGTTTTCCCAGCTCTCTGCATAGAGCAGAAATAATGGCAACTGGAGCCAGAATGGAACCTCCTAGTTTCGCATATCTACTTCTTCTCTTGTCCTGAAAACTCTATGCATAAGAAGTCGATTGGATATTATAAAGATAAGGATTTGTTCTTTGTGCATGCCTCTATTTAAAGACCCCAAACCTTTCAACCTGTCCTCAAATATGATGACATGTATAAGACAAGAAGAAAAGAAGTGGCTTTTACAGGCATATTAATCAAATTTCAGTAAGAACCTCTAGTTCACAGCTTTCTCGCAGCACAGTGGCTTCCAGCTCCGCCTCTTTGTTGATGAAGTTGTGTGCATTGGTGTAGGGGCACTTCAGCTGCACTGATAGATGTGTCACCTTCTTAGGAGAGCACACCTTAATTCCTTTGTGGTATTTCTCTGGTGTTTAGGTGATTTCAGTGTTTGCCTACTATTACGTTAGGAGCCCCTAGCTTATCTCTGCAAGACTTCTTATATACTGCAGTCTACCAGGCTGAGGGCACTCTCCAGCACAGGCAAGCTTTGTGTTCTGTTCTGCTCCTTTCAGGTCAGTTTAAAGCTCTGTTGAGGAGCCCTGGTAGCTCACGAGCAAAGACCCTCTTCCCCTTTTCAGAAAGGTGAATCCCATCCAACGCCAGTAGGCCTGGTACTGCATAGACCACCTCCTAAGGGAAAAACATAAAATCGTGGTAATGATATCAGCCACAAAATCATGTATTAATAGACTGGGTCCCTCTGTTTTTTCCAATGTTCCTGACCACAACTGGAAGGATAGAGGAAGAAGAAACACAGTTACTACAGTGACTTCTATAAGATCAGATTTTGTTCTGCTATTATTCCACAGCCTAAGGGAAAGATTCCTTCACTTTCATAGTACATGAAGGATTAATCAGATAAATTCACCTGCACAAAATAAGAAGCAGACCCACCTTCTTTCAGCTTTAGATTCCTATCTTAACATTGGTGAGACATAAAATTCTACAGATATTGACATATTAGGATCAAATCCAAAATTTATTCATTCAAGGTACTCATTGGAGACCTTCTAGAAATCACCTTGTGATTATCAAAACTGCTGTAAACTCTTGATGCCTATCATTCTGAAACTGATTTTTTTAAAAATTTAGAAGATATTTTAAAAGAAACTATAATAATTTAAGACTCCAGAAAATTCTTCTGCTTTATGTTAATAAATTAATTTACTGTGGTTATTAATAAAAATGCTTTGGGTGACTTTATTCCATTGCTCCTTCCAGGTCACATTAAATTAAACCTACATAATACACCATTGCATGAATGCATTGCAGTTTTACACCGGTTTCATTTACAATTCAATCCATGTGAGCCACACCAGAGGCTGTGCTAAGCAGAGCCTTTCTGGGTTCATTAGAGGTGCTGCTCATTCAACAATGAGGCTTTGCTTGCCAGTACTCAGTCTCTCCAAATCCTTGCAAGTCTGCTGAGGACGCAGCTCTGCTAATAAGCTGCAATGGGGCCTCGTGCTTACAACTATTCCTTTTATTGTGCATTATGTTCCTCAAACATTGCCAAGCTATGTAGCGTTCAAGAGAAAAGCTGAGTAAATGACATATTTATATACTGTACATATCAGTATCCCAGATGGGAAAACTAAGTGTCATGTATATCCTAGGAAAAGAGAATAACAAGATTGTCTATACAGCTGCCTGCCAACCCTTAATCTACATGTTGATTTTTCTGTTTCTCAATGTAAAAGAAGATCCATCTCTTACGCAGAGTATAACATAATCTTATCGGTTATGTTTGTGATTCTTCCAAGGCCTTTGCTATATGCAGCTGTTGCAAATAAATTAATTACAGAGTTATCCCTAAATTAAACATCACACTGAAAGTATAACTGAAAAAGATATTGACTGACAAAAAGGCAACCTCTATCCTTTCTCACTATCCCTGTATCAGAGAGATGAAAACAAAACTGAGTCCCACAGCTCTTTAAGACTTAAGCATGATGGTAACGTCTTCTTTATATTGACATCTAACTGGAAGACAAATTTGGATTTTCAGTTCAAAGCTTGCCTGAAGAAGCAAAAGCTCAGGAAACTACTTCCCCAGTTTTATCCATAAAACTCACTACTTTTGATCCTCTAAATACTGAATGATTGGCTTTGCCCCTCAGAAAAGAGGAGCTACCTCCTGAATAACAAAGCTGATAGAACAATCAGTTGATTGTACTTTCAGTAAAACTGAGTAATCTCAGGATCACACACCAACCTGATTTTTGAGGTGGATCTGCATTCTTATTCTTAAACCAAAGATAACAAAAAAATGTGCAAAACATGGATAAAAAAGTTATAACAAGAATATATTTCAAAAGTGAAATCTCACCTCTAATGGACAAAACAGAACAGAATAACACAAGCATTCTTCCACACCTTTTACCACTTTGTTACTAATACGGGCCTTTTCCTTCAGTCTATTTTAGTACAGACATTTAACCTCTTCCTTAGCAGCAGGAATCCCTTCACAGTCCCTTCTAAGAAATGTCATTTTCTAAGCTGTGAATCTTGCCTTCCCACTTCTCCTTGAGGATTTTTAGGCTTTCTGAACTGTAGGCTCCCATATTTACAACATCAGTCCTTTGCTTGCTCAACTGGCACGCTCACTTGCAGTCAGAGGAAAGTTTCCCTTCTCTCTGCAAAGACTTCCACTCAATCCACATTTCAAGAGGAGCAAAGTACCCAAATTCCTTCCTGCTGCTAAGTTAAAGTCTTTTAACAGAACACAATGTGCTGAAACAAGTAATACAGACACAGTGTGTTACAGAGAGGGCACTGGGAGGAGTGGCCATTTAGACCTTTTAGATGAACACTCATAAATCTCTGCACTTGTGGTCCTCCTACAGAATCAGCCTAATTTGCAGCCAGTTTTGCAGAACACTACTTAATGGAAATAAAAGCAGCACAATCAAGGAAACTTCACACAGAAGAACAGGGTTTCTGGTCTCTAAACTAAAACCCTATGGACTTGAAAACCTAGCTACTTAAAGATATATGCAGTAGCAATAGTCAAATTAAAGCTATTTATTTAGATGACGGACACAGGAGCTTTGCACGTCTGAGTTCTTTCTTAAGAGGACATAGAATTTCTCCATGACAATCCAGAACATTTTGGTTGTGATGGAATTTCCCCTTCAAAGAAGAAGTCCTACTGCAGGTCAAAAAAATTTCCATATTGGCAGTCTCTTTTTTTAGATAAATAATTTTGGGGTTTAATTGCCCTTGCAGTTAAACATATACTCTCAGTGCATAAACTGCATCATCCTGTAATTGCACTTGTGTGATAGACTAATCAGCTGCTTATCAGAAATAACCTTCACATTTATATACCTGTAAATGATGATGAAACTTACTAAAATTTCTATTTAATAAGATTAATTCTCTTTTGTATTATTATTTTAATTTCATAATTTTTTCAGCTTTGATATTTGCAGCTTACAATATTTAAAATACAGCTTTTTAAACTTAAAATGGTGCTTGAAGGAGAAGCCAGCTTCCCTTACCAGTATTCACAGGAACTGCTGTTTCCTTGCTTAGATGGTTAAGATAGTTTTATCTCAGAAACAACAACATCATTGGAAGGTTAAAATGGTTATTTGTAATTATTAATTTCAGCATCATTACTTCCAACTACACAGCTTCTCACAGTGTAATTATTACAAATGCTACTCTTTTCCTATAGGAAGTATTTGAATTTTTGCAGAATTTATGTTCCTTTTTGACACTGGAACATTTGTATGTCATATGAAAACCTATTAGCAATTTTTTTCCCCCCACACCAAGCTACTGATAAAGGTATTACACCATACTGGGCTAAGAACAAATCATCTCTGGCTGACACTTCCGCATTTGACTTGACTTTTGATAACTAAGAGCTAGAATGGTTTTAAATCTCTAGATATGTGATATAGAGATCTTTACATAGCATTTGAGATAGAGGAAAGCAGAGAGAGGAAAAGAGTAATGAAAAAGTTGAAGGATATAGGATCAGATACCAGCAAAGTATTTTTTGTACTCTCAAAACAGAATGGACTTAATCCTAAGCAACCACATTAGTTGATGTTAGTAATTTCTTCATTCCTTGTTATTAGCCTTTCTATGCACTCTCAAATGAATTTAAGCTGTTTGCTTTATCAATCCTTTAACCTGGTTGAAATATTTGCATGCTTTTTATTTAGTCAGCTGAAATGTCTGTATTATTCCAAAATATCTATGGTAAGAAAAGCTTAACAAATTATCTATTGTAGGAAAAGCTGTTCAAAATTATTTTTGAAAATCCTTTAAGAAAAGAAAAGCATTAAAGCCTAGAGAGGAAAGAGGAAGATGATATCTTCCTCTTTGTCTCTTCATACACATTTACAGTTTTCTATCTGAATTCTTCCTGTAATGCTGAAGTTACACAAGCATCTACTCTTGTTTTTCAGGCTCTTACTCTTGTTGTATTAGTATTGCCTATTTTTTTTTTTTCCTGTACATACATATAGAACACAAAAGCTGTGGATTGTAAATGCATTTCAGCTATTGGGGCTTCATATATTTTGTTGCATTTTTTTTGTTAAAATACAAATTCAAGGAACTTATTCACAGTTTTATTTTGGTTTTTTTTGCATAAGAGGAAAGAATCTTCAGCTATTCTCACTTCCAGATGTACTTCTATACTTTTTACAATTCAGGGAAGATTTCTTAATGTCTTCTCCATTGTGTTTGTTTTTTAGCCTCAAAGTAATACTTTTACCATTTTCTCTGAAATTGTCTCCTGTATCAGTATGGTAGTTAAGCTAAGGGGGAAGTTTAATAAAGTTGACATCTGCTCCTGATACTGTATTAATTTGTATATGCTCCACTAGATCACATCTCAAGCTACAATAATGATCTATATTCCTTTATTGTGAGACTCCTTGTCACTCGGTTTATACTAAAACTCTGTTCACACCAATGAGTGTTACTGTAGCATTATAAACTTGAAAAGATTCTTGGCTGGATATGAGTTTAGATGTCTATCACAGTTTTCTCCAGTTGAAAGAAGCAAACAAAAGTAATAAACTTTGCTGCTGCTGATGTGCAATACACTTCCATGATCCAATCAGTTCTGCATACCTTTTCTCACAACAAAAGATGATACTTTATATTAGTTTCCATGATACATAGAAGATAAGAAAGCATACTTTTCACCCATCCTAGAAACATAAAACAGTGTGTAAAGCTGGATGTCATATACATACACACATACAGAGAAGTATTTTAGGAAGACAAGGAATGATAAAGAGTTGCATGAATCTCGATGGTATACACAGATATAGTGGAAAATCTAAGAGTTGGTCTTTCATATTTCTAATAAAGTAATTCATACTCTCTGATATAAAACTAAGGAATCCTTGCTTCATTTTTTTCAATAGCATATTGGGGGAATAATTTATATATTTTAACTCCAAGTGTCAAAACCGACCTAGTCTTCTCTACATATCAACTCTCTGAAAGAATACTATATATTTTCTATTAATTGTTTTTCTTACCATATCAAAAGAGAAAGAAAGTTTGCAAAACTATTCAGTCCAAGTTCACAGAAAACAACTTGCTGAACTGAATTATTTTATTTGGTATTTTTTTCACAAAATGTAATAATATAACATTGTAATGCTGCAGACACTGTGATTTAATCTTTGTATCACAGAATTTATATCACACAATTTTTGAGTACTGTTGGAGTGAGCAAATTTTTGTAATTAATCTTTCCTGCCTGATTGAATTTCTGTTCCACACCTTACATTTTCTGTCATCAAGAGGTAGCAGAACTTCTACCTACCTTTCAAGTACAATCATAACACAGCAAAATGAAACAATGATATAAAATAAAATCCTGATTATAATGTCATAAGCTGTTAAAGTTAAAAAAATGCTTCACATTCTCAATCAGTTCTTGATCACAAGAATGACTATTTATTATTTGATTATAACAGCTAAAATATGTAGGCACTCGAAAGTATGAAAAGCTGAGATTTAGGGAAAAAAGAGGTTCACTCGAATGATGTCACACAAGATGTCTGAACAGAGATCCGAACAACAGTGAGGGGTATAGCATAGAATCATTCAAGATTATGCAAATGGACAGTCTCACACATCTCACTGTTTCTGTTTATTTACTTGGCTCATTTTAAGTGTGTTTTTCTTGAGATTAGGTTTCATTTGACAGTTTTTTACTAAGTGGGGAACCAAACAGTGATTCTGACAGAAACAACCACCACCATTTATTTTTTAAGAAATGTATTAATCAATAGTGAATTCATAAAAATGAAGTATGTGCAACATTTACCAAATACTTCAGAGTTGGCAATGCCTAAATTATTGAAATGTTTCATTAGAATAGCTAAGGTTAAGGATCTGAAAAATACTGTATTTAGCAAATTCTTTTTGACTTCTTATTTTTCAGTAGAAGACAAACTCCATTTTTCCGCTCATTGCATTATATATATATATATGCACACATATATACACATGGATGCACATACATATATAATTATACAGACACCATAAATACAAACCCCAGTTCCTGTCCAAGAAGATAATTCAATGCTGCTCTTTGAATAAATGGACTGCTTTAAATGCTAAATTAACACAATTATTTAGTGATAGTTTATAGAATAAACCACCTCCTACACTCACTCATTTTTGCTTAATCATCAGAATTTTTTTTTTAAATAATTTGAGTTTGCATGGCCAGGTTTTTGCAGTGGGGGCAGTAGAAAGGCTACAGGGTAGCTGCTGTAAGAAGTTACTGGAAGTTTCGTTTACGTCTGATAGAGCCAATGCCAACTGACTCCAAAATGAACCTGCTACCGGCCAAGGCTGAGCCCATCAGTAACTGTGGTAGCTGGGATAAGGGGGAAAAAGCCATGCAACCATTTCTGCTAGAGAAAGGAGTGAGAGCGCATTAGAGAAACAGCCACATCACAGCAGATGGATGTCCAAAGGAGGCTGTAAACCCATGCTGAAGTGGGCTTCTGGCAGGATTTGTGGGCTTATGGAGAGAGAAGCCCATGCTAGAGCAGATTTGCTGGCAGACCTTGTTACCCTGTAGGGGATTCACTCTGGAGCTACCTGTTCCTGAAGGACTGCACTCCTTGGAAGGGACTCATGCTGGGGCACTTCACGAAGAACTGCAGCCTATGGGAAAGACCCAAAAGTTCATGGAGAACTCCTGTGGGAGGGACCCTAAGCTGGAGCAGGGAAAGAGTGGGAGGAGTCATTCGCATGAGGAAGAAACAGCAGCAGAGGCACCGTGTGATGTTCTGACCGCAATCCCCATTCCCTGTCTACCTGCACTGCTGCAAGGAGGGAAGTAGAGCTCAAAAGAGCAAAGGTAAACACAGAAAGAAGAGAGGGGTGGGGTGAAGATATTTTTGAGATTTTATTTTATTTTTCATTTTCCTACTGTGATCTGATTGGCAATAAATTAAGTCATTTCCCCAAGTGAGTCTGTTTTGACTGTGAGGGTAATTGGTGAGTGATCTCTCCCAATCTTATCTTGACCCATAAGTCTTTTGTGTTATTTCCTCTCCGTTGTTCAGATGAGGAAAGGGAATGATAGAGAGTCTTTGGTGAGCACCTGGCATACAGCCAGGGTTAACCTACCACAAAACTTGTTAAAACTTTTATTGTTGCTTTATACAAAAAACCCAGAGAACCAGATCTGTGTGCAGTCTTCCCTTTGTACTGTCTGATCTTGCAAGCAGTGTTAGAATATTCTTTGAAACACCTCCAGCATGTCTGAAATCTGAAAAGTCATTAGCAGGTGCTTAGTACCTATTTAGTTCTAAATTACGTGTTCACAAAGTTATCTCCTATAATATTTGAAAAAATCATTAATCCCTATCCCCTTGATTTTATCCTCACAATATATAATCCTTTTTTCCTGGAGTCACATTCTTACATGAAAATCTTCCTTATTTATCAGGGATGGAGTAGAAAAAAGTATTTGCATTTCCTATATGAAATAGACAAAACTTGAAATTTGAGAAGCAAATACTCAAAAATCTCTCTATATTTGAATGATTGAGATTCATAGTGCAAATTTCTCAAGCTTTAAGTTATGATTTTAGCTTCTATCTGTAAAGTGTCACAACTCTAAAAAAGTCAAAAGGTAATGTTGGCTAGTTTATAAGCAAATGCTAGCTGCCTAACAAGTTGTAAGGTGGAATTTTTTTAAAGTTCTAAGATGGTGTTTTGTTCAATTTAGGTCAGGGAAATAAATTCAGATATGTATTGCATTTCAGACCTGTCTCTCTGCTAGAATCTTCATTCTTGTGCTGTTAATAAGAGGAAACCATCCTACATTAATAAAGGGAAAAGGGGAAGCTTATTGAATTACCTAGATATTCAAGACCACTGTATAGTACTGTCAGTGTGTTAGACAAATTCCAGTACACCAAGCACAATTTTTGGCTAAGAGTTGGAATCAAAAATTAGCACAGCCTAGTGAGTCCACACAAGGGAAAATCTGTGCAGGCATATAGTGGGGCATGCTTTCAAAAGACATTGTAGGGTTGATTTTATAGGATATAGTTTTTGAAGCCATGTTGTTTGTGTGATATTAAAGTACAAAAAAATGGTTTTAAGGATAATCATAAGTCACACATCCTGGTGTTTGGAACAGCAAGGTTGAATCTAGGTTTTCTTCTGGATTTTGCCAGCAATATTATGATGTGCAAAACTACAAACCTGAATTTGAAGCCCAAAAGAGCATTAGAATGGTTTAGCTGTACTTGGCACTCAAGAGCTGAATGATGCCATTTGAGTGCACTAGTAAAGTGGAAAATAAGAAATAAGACTTTTTTCTTAAATTCTGCATTTTTAAAGAGTCTTAGTTGCTTCACTCCCAAAATAAAATAAAAGAATAGTAATAGCACCCCCCACACCTCCCCACGCACAAAACCAACGAACCAAAAAAACCTCCAAAACCCACCAAAAAGCGCCCTATATTTCATTACAGAAGTGTCTTGGGAAATCTTTAGAGAAAAACACATTTCCCTAATTGGAAATATTCCTTTCTACATCGCAATATTTTATGACAATGATCACTTGTGTGTATTTTAAGGAGAAGTTTCCATATTAGAGCAACTAAAATTCCTGAGGTTGATTCTAATTTCATTTCTTTCAGCCAGAAGTCTCTAAGCAGTGCAATTGATTCTTGGATTGGAGACAGTAGCAAAAAGTGGGATTGCAGAACTTAAAATAGACAGTGAGGAAAATAGAGAGGGGAAAAAAGAAGACAAAGGGGAAACACCACTAATTAAATAAATAGTCAGTTATGGTTCTTATTTAAACTGAATTGATTTGTCAGAAAGGATGACAACTAAGGCAAAAAGAGAATCAAAACTATAATAAGTTGAATGCATATTGTTAATCAGTGAGCTTTGACTAAAGAAAGGAGAAACCTTGAACTACAAAAAACAAGATATGTCTTATCAGAACTTCTTCTAATAACTGTTAACTCAGAGCATGATTCCACAGAAGATTTGAAGATTATCATCTGTCTATGCAGCCACAAATACCCTAATCATGAGGATGCTGTGGGGAATGTTCCATGGGCCAGGAATATAAGAGCAGGGTCTAGCAGCCAGGGTCTGTACATCCTTTACTACGTATTTGTCTACAGTGACTCGTATAGATCAAAGAGGCAAGTTTGTTTATAATGGAAGTCAGTGCCCAAATATTTATGTGTTTGGAGGATATTAGGATCAAACCTTGAGCGTTAAAGTTCTTATTTTGAAGAAAAAACCCCAAAAACTAAAAACTCTAAAAACTCTATTAGCAGTAAGCAGACCTAAATGTTGATTGCATGGCTCAGATTAAGTGACTGTTCATACTTTCGCTGATATAAAATAATTTCCTTTGGTAATTGCATTTAAGTGTATTTACACCTGGGTGCATTCAGAATGTTTTTAATTGTCTTTGGTATGTTTTACTTTAAGATTGGAAAGCAAATGGGCCGAACGGTGAGGTTGTTTTATGCATTGAAATTTGATAGTAACTTATTCTTTAATTCTTTGCCTCAAGTGCCATACACTTAATTGGTTCCTAATCACTGAATTGCAATCATGGTTTATGGCTTAGCTAGCAGTCTTTAAAGGTTCGATGCAACTTCATTTGCAATTTTTAGAACACAACACTATTTCAGTGAATACCATGAGCAGACAGGGAATGTGTCCTTTCACTTTTACCATTTGTTAGTGCTCCAGTAAGACACAACAATCTCCTTTCACCTTAGGATTCACTCAATCACAGTTGATAGTTTATTCTTCATAAGAATCCTGTGCTCTCTTGCTTTTTGAAGTCCAAACATTTTTAAAGCTTGATGCAGGGAGAAAGTGAGAGGAGCTTTGATACCATAGCATTCCAGAACAGAACAATGAATCTTCATATTCACGCATTTTAGTTCCTAGAGCTTTTTTATTAATAATCTTATTATTATTTCCGCATTTTCTTTTATATGATAATAAAAGAAAAATGTTTCTTTGGCATGAATTTGCCATACATAAAATAGATAACAATGGACAGGAACAGATAAATCTGTAAACTAAATGAATGTATTTATAGTTTGATAAGTACTGCAAATTGCACAGCCATTTAATTTTCATTACTGAGATTCATATGCTCCCTTCTCCTTGATATACTGATTTATCTTATTCTATGGCCCCCTAAACAAATATTTTCACTTTTAAAATAGCAGCAAGGCTGGAGCAGGTCTTTAAAGTATCTTAGCAAGCAGTATTTTGCTGGTTGAAAATTTTACCTCTTTTTCTAAAAAGCACTCAAAAGCATGCTAAGTCTCATCAGAATCAATGCTTGGTGCTGTCACATAATCAACGTGTACATTTCACGGTATAGTCAACAGGAGTTCAGCTTGTATTGAGATGTTTTCCCAAATCAGGGCCTTAGCAGGCCAATTTTAGACACATACGCTAAAGTACAGCAGATGAAAAGAAATTATCTTCTCAATGAGAAGATCTTTATCCCTCCACTTCAGAAACTTATGTCTTAGTATATGAAGAATAATCTTTCATTTGCAATAATACAAGGGAACATGGTGGGGCAGGGATGGGGGAATCTTCTCAATAAAGCTCTTATATGAAAATGTGTATCTTTAATTAAATTTAAGAAGAAGGGAATTTACTACAGATGAGCAGTCAGCATTCTACATAATTTTTGAAAGCAACTTTTAGAAACTAGGAAACATTTTTATCTTTTCCATTCATAAACTAGAATTATTCAACATTTCCTTTGGTTAAATAGTAAGGTAGGAGCTTTCATACTTTGCATAATGGCAGTACAAATGACTTTATTATTTTAGATAGAAGCATAGATAGAAGCATACTAACACCCTCATTTAGTCTTATCAATCCTATTTTTTCCCTTTTACAGCTAATAATCTTTTTGCCAAAAGAGTGTGTTCAGGGAATTAGCTGACAGCAGAAATTATTTGAAAAGTGTTTTTAAAGCCATCTATGATAATTTTAAGTCTAAGAAAGTAGTTGCAATGTTTATACTGAACCAGTAACCATGTACTCTGTACTACAGAAAACAATCTTATTACTGAGCATAGTCATAATCCATCAGCTTTTTTTTTTTTTTCAAAGAGGCTGAATTATCCATCTGACATTTTTTATTATAACATTAAGCTGTTCTTCCTGGTAACTGCCATCAGTACCTATTTTTAACGGAAAATTCATTAAAAAAAAAAAAAAGGCTTCTTGGACTACTCTAACTTAACCAATCAGAGTCTCCTTCTTAACCTCAGCGGTTCCTTCTTCACCTCAACAGATTTATCTTTCAAAGATGGAAATAACTCCCTTAGTGATTCCTTTTCTTGTTCATGTACTGACATGTAAAGATTCCAGCATCTGTCAAAGGGCTGATCTGGAGATAAAAAGTAAACAGATGAAGTGTTAAAACCAACGAACATGGTAAGAATGCTGTTGCTGATTTCTATTTCAGAAAATGACAGAAAGCTTCAAAACGTGTCATATGCCACAAATTTCCAGGGAAAAATGACAGTGAAATACATATTACAATTTGCAGTATCTCAACTTGTTCGGTGTGTACAGCAGTGAATACAGTACATCAAAAATATAATCTGATGTCTAGCTACTTCTTCAGAACAGATTCAGATCCTCTTGAGCTTCTTTTGAGGGAATATCATAGCTAACTATCTTTCACATAATAAAGTCCTTACATCTTAGAAAAAGTTCACCTGACACAGAGATAAAATACTATATTTTCAATAAGCATACAGACTTTTTACTTCTACTGCAAATATTTCAGAGCTTATGAGGTGTGATCAGCAAATAGATGGTCATTACTTTCAAAATTAATTGATGATATAAAAGATCATGTGATCTAAACTGATTGAAAAAATGAAGGTGTCAATTTAATCTGTGGTGGAAAAAAACATTAACTTGCACAGGGATAACAACATGAGACTAGGTTCAATTATGAATGTTGACTCTGAAATAAATTGAATGAAAATATTAAAAATTCAGTATTTACTAATATTAGAATATAAGATAACCTAAAAGATGCATACATAACATTTCTTTGATGATTTTCAGAAGAAAGATAAATAATATATTTTAATCATTCCAACTTCTATATTTGTTTTCTTCAAAAAGCACAGGTAAAAAAAATTGTTGCCCTAAAAATTATTGCTGAACTCAAACTCTATAGCTCACAAATTGTGTAACCCACTTAGTGTTTCAAGCACTATTGAAGTTTTATCATTTTTATTAATCATTGTGCACACAGAAAACTATGAAGAGTGAGCACATGATACATTCAAGTAGATAAACTGCTCTGAAAATTACTTTTCTGACCAACACTTCAAATTTGAGGATAGCTAAAATCCAGCCTTTAAAGTAAAAATGGATTTGATTCAATTGGAACAAGACCAAACTTCAGAAATATGTAGAAGTTTCAGTGTCAGCAAATATGATAGGGGTAATTGTTTGAACTAACATTTCTGAAGAAACTGGAACAAAAATATTGATAAGAATCAGTCCTATAGGTACTTTTTAAGGACATAGAATTTTTGGATGCTAATTGACAGAGCATATTCCATTTTATTGCATACCTTGTCAGCTATTGCATACCCTACAGCTCTATAGAAGACACTTTATGAACTATATCCACCTCTCTCAGCAGAAAATAAAATACCGCAAAATTTTGATATTATCATATATAGTGACTTTTAAATGAATCCAGGTGAGACAAAGTATGAGATTAAAAGAATTCAATTTAGATGAGGTCTCAATGCAACAGGTCAAAGGCACACAAACTTGAGTCAGCAACATTAAATTACTTTCAAGTAATTTTCTTAACGGGTTTGGATGCCGAGGAAACTTACGCACTATCAGAATAAATTATACAATATGATATTGGAAGGAGGGGAAGTGAAAAAGTATTACTAGAACAGCTTAGATTTCTTTAGTGGAAGATTTCACACATGAAAGATAAGTCTGTAGATCATATAGTATCAATATCAATGCATATTTTGAAGACACCTTCCACTCGTGCTGTTATTTGGTATTTATCACAGCATTGCAAGCCTTTAAGCAACTAGACTTTTTAATATGTTGGGAACACAGAACTGCTGCAGCCTTTAGCTATACATAAACAGAGAGCTCTTGCAAAACATTTATGTTTATATAGTTTTATACACATACACATCATCATTTGAAGTGGAAGTACAATATCAAATACATTTTTTCTGGAAGTGTGCCTTAAGAACTAGATTTAGTCTGGTATTAAAGGTATTGGTGTAGGAGAGCTCTACATTCCAGCCTTTTTCAAACAATGCGCTCTGTGCACAGGTATACTCGCTGTACATTTTCTTTGGTACATAACCACACACAGACTATGCATGTACCTAGCTAGTGGTTCAAAAATTGACATTAACAGGAGGTTATTACTCTACTTCTCTAACTTGCATGAGAGTGAATGTCAAAGCAAAAAGCTAATAAAGTTTAGTAATGTGGTGTTTTTTCTTGTTTTATACATCTCACTGAACACAGACTACACTTAACAGAAGGCAAACTCATGAATGCCACTTACAAGTAGGACTTAGCATGTTGCCCTTAATCAGACTAGATTCCCTAAAAGATATAATGCAGCAATATATGTCTCAAAGAAGTGAATTTCTAATTAAAACAAATATAACAGCAAAAGATGAAAGTGTTATATTATTTGTACATCAAAGTCTTTATCATTGTTTGAAAAGAGACCATAGTTCTTACAAACTCTTTTCTTCCCCTACAGGTCTGTCTTCCTTATTTTTATTAAATATACACATGTGAATTGGAATCTACTTTAATGCAATTGTGCTTTATGACCAGTACATTAGTCAGTATCTTTCTCAAAATAATAATTAAAATAAATAAATGCTAAAAGAAAATAATAATAACAAATGAAGGGGAATGGCTTCATTGTAATTTTGAAAAGGACAGAGTTTATAAATCTATCTGGAATACCTTATAGTGCTGGGACAGATACTTGATTCCACTAAGGTTTAAAACAACCAAAATAAGTGGCATTTTAAAATTATTTTCCCCCTCCATGCAATAGGCAGTCGATCTGTGAAACCCCTTGCTAAGAGAAAGTGAGGGATAAAAGTTTATACAGGTTTGGGAGGGGATTGCACAAACACATAGAACATAGAACGCATGCAGGTCCATGGAACATTTTTCTAAAGTTTGGTGTCGTGTACACCCCTACCAGATATGAAGAACACAAGGACAATGGACCAAGATTAGATATTACTTTAGCAATTCACTTATTTTTTTTCTGAAATTCCTAGAAAGTTTGTTTAGTTGTGCAGGTGAATGTTGCCTAGTCTTAGTGGCAGGGTGGTGCTTATTTTACTTATTTGTAACTCTCCTAAGTCTGTTACTTCAATTTCAGTTTTTCCAGTAAGTCCCCATCATGAAAAAATTCTGGTATGGCAATCTCTCTGTCTTTCTCATGGCAAATATTCCTGTAAAGTATTAATTTACCTTTTCTACAGTGTTATTAAATTTTCCAGGAATTTCTTTTATGCTTACTGTCCATAGGTTTTACATGTAATGGGAGGCTTCTTTTTCATCATGTCTCAGGAAGTTAGTACTAGTTTTGACTCCTTTACATAGCTTTTCATTAAACTTTTTTTTGGCCCAATTATGTTTGCATTTTTATCCACCAGATTCTGCAATCCCTTTCTTTGTTCACATGCTTTTTACTGTTATTAACCTTTCCCTTTGGTGCTTAACCATGCTGACCTTCTATTAGACTTTGTCAAGCATTTCATAAATAGGTGTGAACTAGCACTGTGCTACCAGTATGGTCTTCAATGCTTTTTGGACTTCCTGCAAGCATTTAATTCTCTGAAGCAGATGTCACCTTTAGCTTCCTTTTAGCAAGAGTTCTCATTTTCACCTTTAGTTCTTACTAAAATTTAGCAGTGAATTCTTTGGCTGTTGATTCTTCAGTAGGGATGCTGAATGCAAATACCTTATAGTACAATTACTGATACCACCTGTTATGATTTGGCCTTTTTCCACAGAAAAATCGAGGTCATCAGTGTATTTCTCTCAGGGTCTCTCTGACCTGTCTCAGGGTATACCAGTCAGGCTCAGCTCTCTACTTGTTTGAGTGGCAATGTAGACAATACTCTTATTGTTTAGGCCTGAGATTTCAATTAATGAATTTTCTGGTACTTGAGGTAGAAAGTTTACTAATTTGCCTTAATTCCAAGAACTCTTAACTGTATACTTCTAATTCACCAGCAGTATGTTTTATGGTCTAATTTCTATATATTTTGTAGCATAATTTTATATTGTTCTGTTACAGTAATTGTGTTTCATCAAGTTTCTGCTTTCAGCATTGTCTTCATTTAAGGCATGACATACCAGCTTTCTTATCTTAGTTCTTAAGCTTCCAAAATTTTTATAAAAATGAGTCTGCCACTCTACCTGTCAAAGAAAAAAGATCTTTAAATGGCTCTTATTTTCTAATGGTCTATTTGATTATTTCTATCCTCTGACCTACCCTTCACTTGAAAATACAGAATTATCATGACTTTCCCTTTGGGATATTCTCCTCAGCCGTGTGTCATCTGACTGTGCAATCCTCTACATAGAACTTCACAAGTATTTGCTTAAATACGCTTCTCGTCTGCTGGGAATTCCCCAGCTTCTGATGAAGCTGCCACACTTCCTCTTTATACAGCATTAAAACCTTGCCTCTCTCTTCTTGGTACTTTTTTGAACTGTTTGGAGGCCTTTCTGGAGCCTGGAGAAATGTGGTTTGCCTGTCTAAGAGAGGAAAATGATCCTTGACCATGAGTTGGCAGAGTTGATTGAGAGGGCTTTAAACAGGTTCAAAGGGGAAGGGGATGAAACCAGGCTCTCCAGAGACGAGCCTAAGGGAGGTAAGCCAGAGTTAGGGGTGAGATCAGTCCAGTTGAAGTGCAGGTACCCCAATGCACCCAGCATGGGCAACAAACAAGAGGAGCTGGAAGCCATTGTACGGAAGGAAAGCTATGATGTAGTCACCATCACAGAAATGTTGTGAGATGACTTGCATGACTGGGGTGCTGCAATGGGTGGCTACAGGCTCTTCAGAAGAGACAAGTGAGGAAGGAGAGGTGGAGGGGTGGCTCAGTACATTGGGGAGTGGTTTGTGAGAGCTCAAGGGGTGTGACAATAAGATTGAGTGCCTATGGATAAGAATCAGGGGGAAGGCCATTGAGGCAGACATCCTGGTGGGAATCTGTCATAGACCGCCCAACCAGGATGAAGAGGCAGATGATGTATTCTAGAGATGCCTGGCTGCAGTTTCAAGATTGCCAGCCGTTGTTCTTGTGGGAGATTTTAACTTGTTGGATGTTTATTGGAAACCCAGCACATTGGAGAGGAGGCAGTTCTAGAAGGTTCCTGGAATGTGTGGAGCTTCCTGATACAGCTGCGCAGTGAGCCTGCCAGGGGCACTGCCCTGATAGACCTGCTGTTTACAAAGAGAGAAGAGCTGGTGGGAGATGTGGTAGTTGAGAGAATAGTGACCAAAAAATGATAGTTTTTAATCTTTGGTGAAATAATGAAGGAAATCAACAAAACCTCTACCCTGGACTTCTGGAGGTCAGACTTTGGTCTTTTCAGGACACTGGTTCTGAGAGCCTCTTGGGAAACAGTGCTTTGTAAGAAAGGGGTCCAGGAAGGCTTTATGCCAAAAGACTAGCCATCAGGGAAGAAGACTGACCTGGCTGAATGTAAGGACATAAGAATGTAGTTACATGTATCAAAACACTCTCAAAGAAGTTCCCATAAGATAAACCTCCACAACAGGAACTTGAGATGAGCACAAATGCCAAAACAGGAAGGCATTAATTGCAGGCCTAACGAAGGTGAAGTTTTGGAATTAACACACCAGACTATGTTCCACTATACAGACTATGGAAATTTAAGATTAGATTTATGTGGACAAAAATTTCACACAGTGGCAAACTGGGGGAAACAGTACACATGCCAACCCAAGTTGTGGGAATAGCATCTACAGCCAGGACTTGGACTGTATAAAAGTGGTACCTCCAGAAGAACAACTCTGGGACCCCTAAAACTGAAGAGCAGGATGAAGAAGGACAAGTGGAACACCACAGGAATCCACCTGGTGGTGATATCTTTTGCTTAATCTCTCTTTCCCACTCTCTTTCTTCCCCCTTCAATTTCTTTCTATCTCTCTACCTTGCATTAACTGTTAAATAAAATCCATACTATTGACCAGCATATGGTCTCATTTGCACTTTAATTCAGGAAGAGGCATCTCTTCTAATCAGATAATAACACTGAAGATTTCACTGGAACTCAGGGGAAAAAGAGAATTTATGACCTGTGGAAGAAAGGCCAGGCAACTCAGGAAGAATACAAGAATGCTGTTCGGTCATGTAGAGAGAAAATCAGAAAGGTGAAAACTCAGCTAGAGCTCAGTCTGTCCACCCCATGAAAGATTAATAAAAGTATTTTTATAAATACGTTAACAGAAGGAGGGCCAAGGAAAATCTCCATCTTTTATTGGATGTAGGGTGAATATTGTCACCAAGGATAAGGAAAAGGCTCAGCTACTTCATGCCTTCTTTGCCAGTGTCTAACAGGAAGACCAGTTATCCTCAGGGCTATGTCATCCTGGCTTTTATCAAGAGTAGCATGGCCAGCAAAACTAGGGCAGTGATTGTCCCTCTGTATTTGGCACCCGGGAGGCCACACCTTAATTACTGTGTCCAGTTCTGGGCCCCTGACTATGAGGAGGACATTGACAGTCTGGAGTGAAGCCAGAGAAGGGCAGTGGAGCTGCTGAAGGGTGTGGAGCACGAGTCTGATGAGGAGTAGCTGAGGGAGTTGGGTGGTTCTTCCTGGAGGAGTCTCAGGGGAGACCATATCTCTCTCTACAACCACCTGAGAGGAGGTTGTAGCAAGATAAGGGTCTTCCCATGGGCAACTAGCAATATGACAAGAGGAAATGACCTCGAGCTGTGCCAGGGTAGGTTCAAGCTGAACATCAGGAACTTTGTCTTCACTGAAAAAAATGCTTTGGAATGGGCTGCCAGGGAGGTGGCAGAGTCATCATCCCTGGAAGTGTTCAAGAAATGACTGGACACAGCCCATGTCCTTGGCATATGGTTTAGTTGACATGCTGGTGTTTGGTCAAAGGTCAGACTTGATGATATTGAAGATCTTTTCCAGCCTTAATAATTCTATGAGCATTTTGGAGAATAGTACTACTAAAGTTTAGGAAACTGAAAGAGTAATAACTCACACCAAAATAGATTCCAGGTCTGAACAGTAGGTCTGAGCAGCTTATCAATAGGTTAACTTTATAGATAGCTAAGTTCCGCTGATTTTATTGATTACCTCTCCATTGATTACAAAGGAAGCTTAGATATATGTTAATATATGGACACCTATATATGGAAACAAAAAATGTAGATGTTTTAATATTGAATTAAATCTAATCTTCAGATTCTCCCAGTTCCACCTTCTTTGAAATATTTTGTCCGTGATCAATAGCTCTTCAAGGAAGTAATAATCTATTGTTTTCCCCCAGCTTTCATGCCATGTGACTTCCAAAGGGATTATAACGCAGACACAGACCAAGCATACAGTGATTGTATGCAAGTATACAGTGATTGTAAAACGATAAAGATTCTGGAGAGTATAGCTTTATAGAAGATGTCAAAAAGGGCTTACAAACAAATTTTCATTATTGGAAGTATTTTGCAAATTTTAGTTAGGAGTTGCACAAGGTAGGACACAAAATATGACACAAATTCAGGACGGGTGGTGTACTGCAAATTACTAAGGGGCATTATTACTTGGTCAAAACCGGGAGCAGGATAAAATATTTTTGCCAGAAAATTTTAGAGATAGAAAATATCCTTTAATAAACAGACACCAAAAAACATTATCCACATCTAAAATCAACTCCTGTTGATGTCAGGATCAATCCTGTGATGTCAGGATCTCTGCAGATTCATTTTATATTTCAGACTTAGTCTTTATATCAACATGTTATGTTAAATGGTTCTGATATTATAATTATAGATGGTTTCCGCAGGTACATGAAGAAAGACTGACATATTATAGTAAATATTGAATTACATTGAGAATGCACTGGAGTGTAAATTTTCAGATGACTACATTTATTTTAGAGATTTACAGAGAGGAAAGACAAATAGAAGGTTTTATATAATAATAAACTCATGGATAAAATAATATGTTAAACAGAATATGAAAATAAAATTATTCCTCTTTCAGTACTGAAATTTTCCCCTACTGAATTGAAAGAGACTCGAGCTCCAGTCTTGTCTGTTCCACCAAATCTGCCTCGTTTGCCATAAATGAAGTGTAGAGAGAGAAAAAGGACTTTAGTTTAGCACAGAGATATCCACAGTGAAAAACATAACCATGTGCCCAGTATTGTTCTAGATGCCATTTGATTTCCAACCTAAATTTCATTAAACAGAAGGAAAAAGACCAAACATGCCTTTTCAGTATGCTTCAGGATTTTTTTTTTTCTAACCATTTTCTTTTGAATTATTATTGCAATTATCCATCCTTATTATTGTCCTTATTCATCAGTTATTCTTAAATATTTTTCCAACATTTTCTTAATTGTATGTGTACTTGATTTTATCACATTTGAAATAAATCAGCATTAGAGATAACATAAGCCTCAATAGGCTTTGGAGAGGGCCCCTTATGCCTAAGCTCTCAAAGTGACAAGAACAATTATTGACAAACATCAACATTCATGCACAACTTAAACTTTTAGATAAAAAAGAGTCACATCAAGTATTTGACACATTTCACAAATGATCTTATGTTACCTAACACAGATGGGGGTTAGCTCTTGCCCAAAATTCCTACATTCCCTGAAATACAAAAAAATCTTTAACACTGGTTAACAGCAATTATGCAAGAATGAATCTGAGTTGGCACACAGGATTCCTTAGAGTTCCTTAAGTGACAACACCTAAAAAGAATGCTGAAATGCTATTATGTCTTCAGTACAGCTTCATTAAGGTAAAAATATATTTATCCATGTGGAAATAAGTGTGTTTTCTTTTAAATTATTCCATCACATAATATCATTGGTTCACCTGCAAATTGTCGAACTTAGAAGATAATTAAAATTAACTTTTTAGAAACATTATGTGGTAGTGAACATATGTGCATCTTTCTTCAAGAAGATACCACCATCAAAATATATATTTAGTACAGAATGCCATGTAATATCAGATATCAATATCTTTTGTCACACTCTGGAAAGCACTGAAATGTTAATTATTTGCATTATTGCAACACTTGTTTCAACAGAGGGTGAAAAGCCTCAAAAAGACATGAAATGGGACATCACTCATTTACTGAATACTCTTAAATGTAACCCAACATAAACCTGAAAAGATAACAAATTAAAAATACTGAAGAAAGTCTATTACATTGCCACATAGTAGTACTGCTCCATTGTACTGAAAGTCAGCCACTGGAAATTCACTACTCCATCCACTGAAAGTCATTAAAAAGGTTACAGTAGATAGTACACCATGTTCCTGTGAAAAGAATGGAGTACAATGTGGCTTGTCAATAGAAGAGAAACTTTCAAAGTCTGTTTTATTTCTAGATTTTTTTAAAATATTGTGTTTATGGAAAAGCTGCATCAAAAAGACTGGCTGCATTTTCTGGGTGATCAACAACAGTCAGAATTCATCTTTTATCGGTTTGAGTGAAGACCAGAGCTTAGAAAAAGTGTCACGTACACACAAGGAGATACTGCAAAGTATAAAGTGTCCTGGCTCCATTACAGAAGATCAGATTGTATAAGAGTTGACTTTTGCAGAAATAGAAGAAAAATCTCCAACTTTTTTTTTCTTAATCTAGCTAATGTTGCTAATGTCTCTCCTTTAAAATAAATATATTTCAAATAAAACTTTAAAAGAAAATAAACCAAAAAAAAGTAAGAAATAACCACTTAGCACATGACATTTTATGCTGAAAAAGGTACTAAATAAAGTAAATAAGTCACTAATTGTCTGTCCACATCAATACAAAGTAGTTCATGCAATTTAACTATTGGTTTGAATTATTGATTTCTTACTTAGATTAACCAACTGTTCCATAATCACTTGTAAAACTAATACATTATAATTAGAGGATGAGATATGTAGTGGAAATAGGTCTCATCAAACAATTATGCTTCTCAGTTTGAAAGATATTAAAGTGTTTCCCACCTAATGGGTGAAAAGGGAGATAATTTATAATATCTTTCTCATTTGCAATTGTTTCATTATGTAAAGAAAAATTATTTGCACATTCTCCTATGTCTGTGAAAGGGAGAAATTATCTTCTGTTTGATCAGAGTTTATCCAGATAATCTGTAGCTGCAGTATTCAATAGAGCCTTCCAATATGAAGCATCTTATTCCCAAACTCCATTTTCCAGATGTTTATAGTTTTTTATATTCTGTCTGTGTGGAATGGCATCCAGAGACAGACTGATTTCTCCTTCCTTCTTCTTGCTTCACTACGCAATGTTGGCTCTTTGATTTACTGTTCCATCAAAGCCGTGTCACTACTGGAAGACCAAATGGGAGAAATGTTTTTAGCATGACTGACACAATGTAAATGTAATGCTCAGAGCTCTTTGGCCCTACTGGAAAACAAAGGCTTCAATCCATACCCAGTTAGTCTAATCTTGATTTTGCCTATAAAGAAACTACTAACATTGTTTCACAATTTTAAGTGGAATTTACACATGTAAAGCCTATATAAGATGTAAGTATGTATAGGTTATAAAATTATAATAGAAGTTCCTATGCCCATATACAGCATCCTATAGAAATTTCATAGACTATGTAATAAAAAATCAACTGTAATAAAGAAAAATTACAAAGTATCTATGAATTTTATTGAAAATTTCAAAATTAAATCTGCTTTTGAAAAGCATGTAGTTCCTAACAGAGTACAAAATGTAAAACATTGCATCAGCTTTAAGAAGGAAACTTACATGTAAAAACCAGAGCAAGGGAGAAGGCAAAGTTTCCTTGATAAATTAGTTAATGGATGGAAAACATGCATATTCAAGATGACTGAAAAAATACTGAAATTTAAAAGGCAGTTATTAGTTTTCAGGCAAGATTCAGTCTCATATTCCTCCTATTTTCCCAGGGTTTTCATAATTTCTATAATATTTTCAAATGAAAGAGAGCAAACAACAGAAGGTAAGGAATTAAAAGACAAAGAGAAACAAAAGTTGTGTTTGATTTCTAAATGTTTTGGGTTTGTCATCGCTGTGTTTTTTGCTATGAAATAAAAGGAAATTTCCTCAAAAAAATTTGAGAAAGTGGAATGTCAAGAATTTTTTCCTTTTCCAAAAACCTGCCAATAATATATTTTTACAACAATCACTTCTTGTTTTCCTTTTGGGTTTTGTTAAAGTATCTTGAAGTTCAGTGAGTTGGAATTTGTAAATATGCTCTAGACCATTGAGACAAACATTTTCACTCTTTCATGGAAGAAACTTGTAATTCAAGCTTAACCTGAATGTAAGAATTTTGAGTTCACTTGTGAGAAGCATGTAACTTCTTGTCCAGAAAAGCATATAATAAATTTATGGTGCATGAATTTATGATATGCTGTAATCATACTGCATTAATAGACATGAAGTATGATTAGACAGGTTGCATAGCAAAACAAATGACAGTTTTTAACTTTTTACACTTCTATAAGAAGACATTACATTTATAATTCAAAACTGAAAGTGGTTGATTAGATACTAACAAATTAATTATCTTCAAAGAATTTACCCTGAGATGATATGCTATTTCATATTTTGAATAGCATAACCATCAATAGTCTAGATTTATTTATTTTGCATGTGAACACAAGAGTGTAGGGTGACAGTCCAAACCATATCTCTTGTGCTATATTTGAAAAAAACAGAGTTCATTCAGTGTTGGAATGGAATCAAATCTGCTTTTGTATATGTGTTGAGGTTTGACCCTGGCTAAATGCCAGGAACCTATGATGTCTGCTCACTCTACTCTCCCTTGCTGCAGCTATGCAGAGGAGAAGAAAAAAACTAACACAAACACACCGGACTCATGAGTTGAGATAAGCCACTGGTGGCAGAACGCACAGAAAAAGGGTGAAAAACAGATGGAAAACTTAAAGTTGCAAAGTGATTTATCAACCTAACAGAGTCAGAGGATAAATCAGAGGTAAAAATAAGCTCTGAGGACACTGCTTCGTCACTCACCCCCCTTCCCACTTAAGGCACTGCTTCTCAGCTCACCCCCCTCCCTCCTTCCAACCAACAGCTCCGGGGCAGGGGCAGGGTATAGGTTTTTTCTTAGTCCATCACCACAATTCTTCTGCTACAAACACTGTTTCTCTGCTCACCCCTCTCCCTATTAAGACACCATTTCTCAGCTCACCCCCTCCCTCCTTCCTTCCAACTAACAACTCCAGGGGCGGGCAAGGTATGGGGGCTTTCCTTTGGTCAGGATCAGTCCATCAGGGAGAAGAGTCCTCTACTTAGCCATGGGGGTCCCTCCCACCAGAGACAGTCCTCTGCGAACTACTTTGGTGTGGCTCTAATCTCATGAGCAGCACCCGCCCAAATTTGCCGCAGCACGAGATTATTTTGTCCATAAGATGCAGACTTCTGAGCTGAGGCCAGGCTGTTTTCATCCTGGGAGCAAGGCCTTTCTCTCTCCTGCAAGGCCTTTGCAACTCTCAGTCTCTGAGACTCCCACTGGATCACAGCTTCCTGCAGGCATCCACCTGCTCCTCTGGCGTGGGCACCTCCCCATGGGCTGTGGGTGGATCTCTGCACCCCTGTGGATCCCATGGGCTGCAGGGGGACCACCTGCTCCCCCCATGGTCTTCACCACGGCCGGCAGAGGGTTTTCAGCTCTGGCGCCTGGAGCACCTCCCCCTCACCTTCTCCACTGACCTTGGTGCCTCCATGTTGTGTTCCCTCACATATTTTTTACCTCCTCCTCCTCCTTCCCTGGCTAAAAAGAAGTGCATGCTCACATTGTTTTGATTTCTTCTTCAATATATTTTCACAGAGGCATAACTAACATCTCTAATTGGCCCAGGCTTGGCCAGCAGCATGTCCATCATCTTCAGAAACATCAGAGACTGGCTCTGCTGGACATGGTGAAAAACTTCCAGAATCTTCACACAGGACACACAGGAGCCATCTTTGTACCCCACCGTACTCACTGGCAAGAACTGGGCCAAGCAAAACCAACACAACATGATATAGAAGAGAAATATTGAAAAAAAATTTAAGTCTGTCTGCAAGTACTGAACACGAATTTTACAGCTTGCAACATCAAACAATAAAAAGAACCCAAGGCACAAATAATGGCAAGAGACACATAGACTAGCAAATTGGTGTTCTATATTAACAACAAGACTAAAGTTAGTAACGGTTCTCTATCTAGTGGACTTTTAAAACTAGCAAAAATGACTCTGAGGAGGGACTGAGTGTTGAATGCTTCTTTGTATGCAAGTCTTTTCCAGGCTTAAACAAAAAGGTCAATTTAAATCAGACATTTAATGCCATAAAAATCAGAGAAAAAAGGGCGCTAACATAATATTAGAGACAAAGGATAAGATCTCAAATTTGATAGAAAAAGAAAGGTTAGAGATTATTTATGAAAGCCTCCAATTTAGTGAAGTACCCTGTAACTTGTTCTTTCATTATTCAAAGGTTATCTTGCTCTATTGTAGTTGCAATATATTGCATCAATTTGTGATTGTCATCTGAATAGTTTGTGAAAAAATCAATATAAAAATATTAAAGTTATCTGTTGGACCTGAAAAATTTTGTTCTAGACACATGCAGGTTTGGCTGTAGGAATCTTAGATTTGCTAAAAGTTATCTTTAGTAGAACATTGCATTGAAAGACATGACAACGATAGATTCAGGCCCTCCCTGAAAAAAAAAAAAGGGGAAAGAAATATAAATCAGCAAAATAATTTTGCAACTCAGAGAAATAAGATTTGCAGGTATCTGCAAGGAAGCAACAGTCCCATGAAAAGAAAAGAGCAAATCATATAGATTTTTTTCCCCTCTTTCTCTAATGTGATAACAAGCATTGTGAACAGAAGCAACAGCTAAGATTTCTGGGATGCAATAAACATTTTCATTTCTTTGCATTCTGTTTTTCATAAGCAAATTAAGAAATCAAGGAATCTAGGTTGATTCACTAAGAACTGTCCAGAGAGGTGGATAGTCAAATTATCTGTTGTTTATGTCGAAAGAAAAAGATTGGTAGAGATGTTTCACTGTCATTTGGAGTGAATCTATAAGTAATTCAATTGCAATAAACAATATTTATATTTTGGAAGTCAATACTGATTTCAGTGATATCCCAAGGCTAGATCTAAATTTGTCAAGTCAGAGATTGACAATAGACACACAGACTTTTGTAGTGAGTAGTCACAAGTCGTGAGTAGTCATGCAGAAAAGATCTGTGGTTATAACAGATCATGAGATGGATATGAGCCAAAAATGTCATACTGTTACTAAATATGTGTGTATTTGTGTATGTATATGGATGTATTAGTAGGAAATAAAGAACAGAAATAATGAACAGTTTTGACTGAAACACTATTATTTTTGCACACTGCAGATCAAGAAATTAACAATCTACTGAGTATGGAATATAAAGACAAGCAGGGATCTAGAAATAATGGCTGACAAGAAAACACTGAAAAATATTCCAGAATTTAGTTTAAAAAGGAGACAGGTGTTAAGGATGCAATAGCCATTCTCAGATGCATAAAAGGCATTGAAGAGAATAATTTACAGTGAATATGAATAAGTGAAATTATGATGGGGTTGAGCTGCAAAAAGGGGGACTTAGGTTAGATATTAAAATGAGCTTTCTAGTTATAACAATAGTAAAACATTGGAATAAGCTGTCTGGAGAGTCACCATAATTTAAGGTCTTGCAAGAATACATATGTTAAAACTATTTGAATATAATTCATCCTTATTTGAGCTTATGCAGAATAATATAGATGACTTCTTGAGGTCTCTTTACAGAGGTTTATTTTAAGATAGTGTCAAACATGAATAAAATTCACGATGAAAATATAAGGGATCATGGAATCTACCTCAGTGCCAGAGCCATTGCTCTCTAATCTCTGTGAAAGTTTCTCTTACCTTTTTTTGCCCATTATTTCATATAAAGTCACCAAGGTGAAAAATACTACTGTTTAAAACAAAGTGGCTTGGTAGGTATTTCAAAGAGGAAACAACTGAACCATCAAAAATAAGCAGATAACCAGGAAAGCATCAAGGACAATAATAGTGGTAAATTTTTTATAACTCTAGTATGAATTTAAAGCAAATATAAACAAAGTAGTGTATTCAGTGAGAACAAAAACTTGGCTTAGCCTTTGCACAAGAAAAGAAAAGGATACACCAGCACAATCCCAAATCTTCCTCTCAGGAGCCTGTGGCCAGCTGCTGTCAGGTGCCTGTGGACTACGTCACTGTCCATGAAACCTGAAAACTGAAGGTATTACTTCAATCCTATCACATTTAGAAAGGATAGTTAAAATGGAAGTTCAGCTCTCAGAATTGACAGGACTTCTTTTGAAGGGGAAAACCTTCACTGGAGAGACTCAGCATACAAACAATGTGGAACATCTCACTTCATTTGTTGGCATCCGTTTGGCAGAGAGAAACAGGGAGACTGGGAAAAAGTCGTCTTCATCCAAAGACTGATTTCTCAGGCCTATTTTAGTAATTTGAGAGAAGACACAACTAAACCCACCAGAGTGACACATATTTCCCTTTCCTTTTGTGACCACTACAGTGCTGCAACTGCCACCTTTAAAAAGGAGTAGTAATTTCTCTCAGTGAAAGAAATAATGCTTTGGTCAAATACACACCATTGATCTATTCACAGGATTTGTAAGAAACAATGCATGAGTCTGAGTGAATCCCTGAAAAAGACCAAACACATTCGTACATTTCAAGAGAGTACCCTGCAGTGAGTTTCCAGCAACAGGGTGCACAGGTTTGGTCACTCAATGCTCAAAGCAGGACTCCTAGCAAGAGTGGTCTGTCTGATTTCCAATTCCAGGTGTTAAACGAAATATACCTGCTGACTGGACACATACGAGTGAAGCCATTTAAAACTTTTAAGCTGTTAAAGCCACTCAGAGCTTTGTACAGATTTTGAAGACAGGCTTACTGCACTTGCTCAGCTAACTTGTCTGGGCTAGTTTGTCATTTGACTCTCTGTCAGCTCTGTCTGGAAGAAAAAGCTACTTCCACTAATGGTGTACAGCAGTCTGGAGGTCTGCCACTGAGCTCTGTGTCAGGAAAAGCCCTTCATGCCTACTTAAGTTAGTTACTTAATTTAATTTTCAGCTTACTGGTTGTAGAAGAAAAGCTGCATCTTTACCCACTGTTTTGCAATAAAAAAATGCTAGAAAAAGTGCAACCTACAATATTTTTCTTGTACATCCACGGACAGCATTGCTGAAGGTTAGAAGCTGGTCAACGTCAGAAAATATAAAAAAACATACCTTTCTTCCATTTACATCTCATACGGAAATGCTACAAGCTCATCTATATGATCTTTCTGTAATTAACGCATAAAATATAACTGTTTCAAAGTAATTGATCGCAAAAATACACTCTATCTAGAATTTGATCTACTGGAAGTGATGATGTTACATGTAAAGAATGCTAATCTTTTCATCATATTAGTAAAGACAACTGTCTCAGAACTGGAAAGGAAGTTTGTCTCAGTGACAAGCTGAAAAGAAATTGAATAAATCATGTTGAACTAGAGAGAATAGAGCATAATATTTTTATTTTTATTTAATGTTTTAAGTTTTAATTCGTACAATTTTCTATTGCACATAGACATCAAAATAAGCTTCATTTCAAATATTGAAAATGGAAAAAGAAATTGCCTGATTCCTTTTTAAAATGAAGTCAGTACTGTGGCAAGATAATATGGAGGCCTATGATATGTGTAAATATACATCTACCATGTCTGAGAAGTCCACTTATAGAAATTTGTAGAAAATGAAGCTGCACTTTCTAGGTGATGATGAATAAAACAGCAAACCCTTTCCCACAAATGCACACTAAGTTGCCAAAATATTAATTTTGGGATAGAAACATGTTTTGGGGAAAAAGGAAAAAAAATGTGTGAGTGAGAACAGTTTTTGGTGGTTTTTTTTTTCCCTAGTAAAATAATTAGTAATAAAAACTAAGTTATAGAGTAGTTTTTTTGTAGGATTTAATGGCTGTAATTGAGACAGAGCCTGGTCATTTTAAACACCGGGGGAAAAAAAACCAGACAAACAAATTTGCAGAAAGGAATTTTTAAAAAAAAGCCACTCACATCTGTTTATTTATCTTATGCTCTAAATACATTGAAGTTGATATTCACCCATCTGTTTTAACATGAATGATTCAGTTCTTTCTAACACTTGTATGCAAATGGAAACACATAAATTACTAAGTGTATTGGCAATTAAAGCATTATGTTATATGCAGTTAAAACTATTTTGAACTTCTGCTATTGACTCTTCTAGAAATGTGCATTATTTATCAAGTACAGTTTTAAATATCGATAGAATAAAGCTGCCAAAATCATTTTCTAAGCTATGTGTTGGTCTAATGCAATATGCAGACAAAATTGTAAAAGTAAATTAGTCTTAGAAACCGAAAATCAACTTCTACCATCACATTCCTACCTATGAATACAGGTAAGACTTTATAGTCTCATGTGATTTTTAAGCAGAACTATTAAGAAACCATTTCACCATTTTCTTTGATGCTGTTTATAAATTAATTCCCATTTTAATCCCTTAATCACTGGCCTTTGGTGTTGTCATGCTAAAAACAGATCATGTCAAGTTGTGGATTTGACAAGTACTGACTGTGGAAGAGCTTTGATTTAAAATAATTTAGTATCAAATACCAAGCATCATGAGAGCAGGTTTTAAACTGTTTGTTTTCTAATGCTAAAGTAGCAAGCTGATGAATAAAGTGGTTCTGTTAACACATTATGACTTGGTGTTTAGAAGTTAGAGTTAAGGTAATGTAGATAGGAGTTCTACACTTTATTTCCTCAATTATGTGGAAATATGTTTTCTAACATAGTTTAGAAAAGAAAGGCAACTATGTTTTCTAACAATATTTGAGCATTTTTAAATACATTGAGCTTTTTTTTTGTCTTGGATATGCAGAAAAGCAGGTATCTCATTTAGTCTCACTACCTGGGGGTTTATAATTTCTTATAAATTTACAGCGACATACTACCACCTCTGAAAAAGCATAGAGAGATAACACCCTAGAAAAAGTCCAGAATGAATAGCCAGTTAAAGTAGGCTCATTTTCACAAAAGGATGAGGGTTTACTTGATTTAGGGCTTTTGTTTGTTTGTGTGGGCTTTTTGTGCCTTTTGGATATCTTTTTGGTTGCTTACTTTTCTGTTATTGGTCTGTTTCCTTTTTTTTCTTTTTGCTTTACATAGCCACAGCTTCCTGCAATCTAAATTCTTCCACCTAACAGCTGGTCAAATAAAGCAATTTTTTTCAGTCTCACATTGTGAATTCTGGGGGCAATACAGGCATGTAATAGGTATGCTCATAAATCAGTACAAGTTCATAAATCAGTGCAAGTTCATAAGTGATTCTCAACAAAGCAATGCTGATGTAATGTCTGGTTTAGATCAAGGGTAATGTAAATTCATTGAAGTAAAAACTGAGCAATTAATTTTTGATCTTTTCAATAACTTCAATAAAATAGATTTTCTTTCCCACTTTTTATAACTTCTGTTGTTATTACAGACAAGTTTTCTATCCTATATTAAGTTCTGATATGACAGTTTTGACCTATGTATATTTAAAAATTTGAGATGATTCTTGGACTGTGATTTGACTACTATGATACAACCAGCTTAATTATCATGTTATCTCTTATTATATTCGTTGGTGATTAATTTGGAAAAGAGAACACTATACTAAAAATATCCATGCGTGTGGCTATTAGAGATGAAGTAGTTTAACCTCAAATTTTAAAATGTTGCTTTTTAAATGTTGCTTTAAAATTGTCCATTGCAATTGTAATTTAAAACTTAGATTTCTTTGATTTGAAGAGTTGTACTTCAATCAATCACAAAGAGCTGTGTAAATAGGAAAGAAAATAGGAAGAAAAATAGGAAGAAAAATAAATAGGAAGAAAAAGAAATCCAAGGGAAAAAACCAAAACCTGAGTAGTAGAAGTGGCAAAGAAAGAACAAAAAATGAAGCTTCCCAAATCTAAAGGACAAGGGAGGGAAACTTAAATAGCACTGTAATATATATCTTCCAGCTAAAAATAATGCAGCTTAAAACTAATCAAAATCTCTATTAACTCATGCCAAGGAGTTGCTACTGAAAGGTATTGCAGCACTGATAATAGCAATTCCTGTAGTAAATACTATACGAGTGGTGTTAATTATGTATAAAGAAGGAAGTTTTCCAATCTATTTGGGAAAGAAATGAAGCCGAAATTCCAGTCTGGAACCAGTGTAGGTAACAGCTTACTCAAAAGAGATTACTTTCTGGTTAATATCATGACACTTAAAGGTAGAACAGTGACAAGCAAAAAATCCCAGAATTAAATCTTGTCAAAGCAATTAGAATTCACGGCAGAAGGGATGCTATCTAATCCAAACTGAAAGATAAAGGAAGCAGGTACTGGAGAGGTGTTTTTTTAATTAATCCAAAAAACAGAAAGAATACAGGAGATGGAAAGTAGGAGATATGTCATATGGAGCTGAAATTCAAATCAATGGGCAGTATATAGATTTCTTCTTGCCATGCCAACCATCTTGACCTATGGCCAAGTACCTGGAAAAAAGATCAAGTAGAAAGATTATCTTTTGAAAGATTTTAAAAATCTTGCTAATTTCGTAAACTGCAAGAGAAATATAGGTGGGGGGAAAAAAAAGATTAGGCTAACTTCCCTGAAATCTAAACGAACACAGCATAAATTGGAATTAAAATGTAAACATCAAGGAAAACTTTTCCTAGTCTACATACCTAAGATTTTTTTCTACATAGACCCTACCTCTAGAGGTGTCCAGGAAAATAGTATTAATTCTGTTTCTTTCAGCTTTACAGAGTTAGAATTATATGTCTGCATTTTTTGTGACTATTTGTGAGTACAAAACACTGGGAAAGAGTTCAATAATAGAACATAAAGTTATTTAACCTCAGACCAAGTAACTGGATACAAAAAGAGCCTGCAGAAATATGTGTTTTTCAACAGAAATGACAAGACATCGAATCCATTTGATACCATGTGAACATAAATGCTTGAAAAAATGTCTAACTAACTTTTCAAGACAAGTTTTAAAATTTGCTTCAAGTGGGCTTTGGAACTGCAAATCCTACACTGCTTCCAGTTGAGCTCTTATTATCTCAGCAGCATGCTCACCTTGTTGACTTTTGAAGGCAGAAGTTTTTAGTAATACAAAAGTTCTTCTTGAGCTTGCTAAGTACCAAGCCATTTAGCAGTTATGCACCTCGTCGTATTATATCCTAATATTAAATGCATTGACACAAAATAGCCTTTTTTGACTGAACTTAATACCGATTTTTTGATTGAGCTTTTAATTAAATGAAACTTAATTTGATGGGTACTGTGCTACTCTGTAGGGTTCTTGTATGTATGTAGTTATGTAAGTGTGATCTGGTTTTTTTATATTGAATTTTATTGAAATAGGCCTGTAATTAATTCCTAGTAAAGAATCAGTACAGACAGTAGAATATATGAGCTATGGCTAAACACAGATGTGAAGCAGCAGAAATTGGTTTAATTGTGTGTCATGGAAAGCAAGAATCTTTTTTTCTTTAATTCACACCTGTAAATTAGCATTTATAATTAGCATTTATATAAACCACTTTTATGCTATGCATGTAATGGTTATTTTTTTATTTTATTCTAAAACAACTTAGTTGACTCTGAAAGTTACATATTCTTAAGCGTTAATTTAATAATTATAACAGCTTTACTCATTCCTACAATTTGGGAAAACATTAGCATAGGTTTACATTAATGTCCTTTTCAAGAAAGCCCTTAGATTTCTGTTTAAGTTTAGATGTGCACGTAACCCTCATTTATATCAACAAGACATGTTCTGTTTCAGTTTCTGAATGGTAATGACTTCCTAAATTTATACCTTTAATTCCCAAGAATTCGCTATTCTTATAACTGAAGCTAAAGGCAGAAGAAATTACCATCTTCATCTTTTACTTGAAGACAAATATTTCTAGAATTAATTTTTTTTTTCATTTTATTATACTGAACATTTACTGAATTATACTCTCTTTTCAGTGGTGCCTGGTGACAAGACAAGAGGCATCAGGGCAGAAATGGAAACATAGAAGATATATCTGAACATCAGGAAACATTTTTACTGTGAAGGTGATTGAGTGGTGACACAAATTGCTCACAGAGGTTGTGAAGTCTTCATCTTTGGAGATACTCAGAAACTGTCTGGACATTGCCCTAGGCTCTTGGTGGCCCTCCTTGTGCAAAAGGATTGGACTAGATGACCTTTCAATGATCCCTTCCAACCCCAATTATTCTATGATTTTGTGAAAAGTTACATTTTGGAGAAAAAAGAACTTCTATGGGTGAATTATATTAACAAGATATCCATGAGCTTTCTACAAGAGATTCCTGTAAAAATGCTATAGTTAAAATTTTAACAAACAAAACCGACCAAACAAAACCAAGCAAACTGAGAAAGATCTCAGAAAATCTTCTGAACATGACAGCTGTGACACACAAACAGAAGTAAAATCACCTGCATAATACCACAAAGGAAAACACATATAAACCATTTAAATATATATATCTATTAGTGATTCACTTTTGAAATTATATCTATCCACATCTTGATTCATCATTTCCTTGTGTTTTTATATAGATGTAAATGACTGATTAAGGAATACCAGCATTCTTTCATTGCAGACCAGTGGAAGATTGGAGCCCTGCAGCATAAAACAGATAGTCTAACAACATCTGCTTTTTATTATTTTTTCTTCATCATGCCATTCCTAGTTTCCTTCTACAGAGTAATACTTGTGCATTTTATCCATTATTACTCACCCTTCACTCCTCAGCTAAGATTTCCTAGAGTTCAATAGGCTCTTCAGTATGTTTTCCCACTATTCTCTCCTTCAAATCCTCCTTTTGTTACTACCCTGTTTTCTTTTAATCTTGGTCTTCTTTCAAGTGGATTTCTTCCCATGCTTCTCTATTAGTTCTTCTTTTATCAAAGGCTTTTTTTCCCCCTGTGTGCTGAAAAAATTATTTTTATTATACTTGACAAGTTTAAATACTTGTCAGTAAATACAGGCATCTTTATATCTTACTACTTGACCTATTGCTGAAGGCATATCTCCAGACTGGTGCAAATTGTCCATTGTCATATATGGTTTCTTCTGTCAAGAGAGAAGAAAAAGTATTACTTATTCTGCATGATACTTGTCACATATCCCATATGCAAATAACAGAATTATTTAACAAAATTTCTTTGTAAGATCTTCTAATAAGAACCTAATTTTTCTGCAATTCAATCTAGTGCAGGAAACAGTTAGCTTGATAACCATTCAAGTTTAGGTGATAGATTTAACTGCACTGAAGCAAACCTTCAAATCCATTGATTATGTGAAACTTTTCTCCAGAAAGGTGTTGCACTGAAGGCCAACAGTTTGCGAAAAAGGAGAAGACATTCAGTCAAAAGATAGTAAATAAGTGAGAATTCTTCTCTAACTTTAGGTTAGACTTTCAATCTGCTTACCAGTATTTTCTGATCATAGCAAACAAATACCATACTGAAAAGTGTGTGTCTGATTTAGTCCCAGCTGGCAACTAAATACTGCCATGCAGCCATTCACTCACTCTCCACTCCCCCATCTGATGAGAGTGGGATGAGGAAATTCTTTCCTGGGCTGACATAAGAGCAGAAACTGAAACACAAGAAAATATTATAATAAAATGAAAAATACAAAACTAATAATACAAATATCATCACCATCATCATCATCATTATTAATAATAATAATAATAATAATAATAGTGATGAAAATGAGAGACAGAGACACACAGAGAGAGAGGAATGAAATCCAGATGATGCATGATACAGTTGCTCACCACCCACTGGCCAATGCCCAGCCCATCCCCAAGCAGCAATTAGTGGCTCTTGGCTCTGGTGTGCATTGTCCTCACATTCTCCTCAGGCCTTCTCCATGATCTCAGGAGCTCCTGATAAGCCCTGACTGAACCAACAGAGCAGTGAAGCACCTCTTTACCCTACCAGTTGGATGCTGGAGCATCCCTTGACTATACCTGGAGCTTTTGCATGGTAAAGAGAAGAATTATTCAGACTGGAAAAAGAACATCATCTGCCCAGCCAAGGCGGGGAATGAAGGATAAACACTTATCCTTTTTAACCTTGGTAAATAATTAACCTGAATCATAGCCTGAGTGAAATATCACCACTGTCAGTGGACTTTTTGGAAAAGGAGTCCAGTAGTTATGGGCTATGTCCAGGATGGAAACTTATAATGACTAAGGAAAATCATCTTGTGCTCCTCTAATAGTCCCAAGCGAGTCCCTTTCAGATTTCTTGGAATGCGGTGGGCTGTGCCAGCACCTCCTTAATTTGCAGCTTAATGGCATCCATATTTTAAGGCACGACTGTGCTTTGCTTCAGCTTGTATATATTAAGCGTTGAGAGTACTGCAAGTAGGAGTTTAGAAGTTCTGAAAAGAAAGGACTAATGAAAACGCTGCTAAGACACACAACCGCCTTCCAAATATAACAGAAACTGTGTCACCACTCAGTCAAATAAAAAGTATTTTGAGTAAGTATTCAAAGTCTAGATGATGGCATCAGCCATATTGAGTCAAATATTGTAACATATTGAGCAGCATGTATTATGGATGACTTTTAAGCTTCTTTCTCAATTGGCTCCCAAGGTATTAATTTCTTGTCACAGTTGTTATGTGTTGGGCCTGTCTGAGAGTAGCATTAGGATATTAATCAGCGATGTAGGACAAAGTAGTAGCTTAATTATAAGAAAAGATCAGTTCTTTGAGCATTAAGAAACTGACAATCAATCACTGTCAAAGTTGTGATAGTGATGAGAGGGACAGAATTTGAGAGGGACAGAATTTGACCTCCAGAAACAGCAAGGAGGTATTGGGAGACAAATTTATTTGAATAGGTCGATCAGGATTTGGATATTCTCTACCCAATTCCATAGTCAACAGGATCCAGAGTGGAAAGAGAGAATAAGGAAACATCCTAGGGACTCCACAGGCCGTGGTGGAGTCCTGCATGGCTGAAATGATTGTATCCATTCACTCAATTTTCTTCCTCTACCATGCTGGTCTTCCTGAACAATGCCTTCTGGAAGTGTTCAAGTGGCATCTGAATGTGTACCTTGGGGATGTAGTTTAGAGGTAAATATGTTAAGTTGACAGTTGCACTAGGTGATCTTGAAGAACTCTTCCAACATTTATGATTCTGTGATTCAGTGTTTCTGTGTCTTGTGTTTGCAGGAAGTCAATTCGTAAAACTGAAGACTTCTGTAATTAGAATGCTTTGGTATCTGAGTCCATTTAACCTTTCTCTTAAATATTGACACCCCTTTGAAGGGATGTAAAAATGTCTTTATTTTCATGTCTAATTTATAAAAATAAATAACTGGTAATGCAATTTACTAAAAGATACTACTTGTAGGCCTCACTCCAGAGAAAACAATTTCATCCTTTTGAGGTAGCTTGGTCTTCTGTTACTGATGCTCATTCCTGGAAATCTCCTAATATATATGAAAAAACCCCACTTCTGCCTCTCTCCCCAAGCTTCCAAGCTAGTTCTTTAAAAGTTCCATGCACTCACAGAATAAAAGAAGGGGAAGACATGGAATTGTGAACTGCAGGTGTCACAAATCCAGATCAGAACCTAGATTATTATCCATAGTCAAGATACTTATTTGTGTATTTCTGAAGCAGCTGAACTCTCAGGAATTTCTAACAGGAGACATGGCCCATGAGAAGCTAGGCTTATTCATTTCAGTTCTGCAAGCATCTATCTACTTTCTTCTCTTTCAGAAACTCCTGAAGGTCATTAGGCCACTTGTTTATAAAAGACTTTGCCTAGGTGAACTATTTTCCCTGCTTAGAGCACAGCAGTGCGACAACCAGTTCTTTAAGCAATTTCAATAGAAAGTAACTGATTTGAGCTTATTTCTGTATTTAACACAGTAAAGAGAAGTAAACTCGAAATTTATCAGAAGGAGGTACAATTAACAGGGTGGTAAAAATCTCTGCCTGCAGACAAAAGAAAAATTTAGTACAATATAGAAAAGTTAAAGATTTTTTTATTCATGTGTTAAAGGAAGATTTTAGTTGCTTAAGAAAACCAACAATACAGACAGCTATAGGGAGACATCAATAATTTGATTCCCTTTTTTATTAATAATGTATTTCAGGATAAAACCCAAAATTTTAGTGTCAAAAATATGTCTGTCATTTAAGTATTACATGCAGGAAAGCCAGTGAAATGCAAGAAACTCCAGGAGGCTAGCAGATCAATGATGTGCATAGTAATTATGCTGAAGTGTTTTTCAAAACACTCCAAGCAGCTTTGTATTCATGCTAGGCAGAGAAACTGAACCAAGTAAACAAATCAGCGAATTCACCATATCCTTGATCAGACAAAACTCTTTGAAGATTGAAAAGTGACTACTGTAGCATTTTCTTAATAATCATCTATTAGAAGGCAGTATTGGCCTGCTCCTCTGCATGTCTCCTAGAATAAATACCACAATCAGATGTCGTAGGATGAATTTATAAATTTTTGATATTATACAGCTTGTTTCTCCTTCCCAATGTTTCTCGTAGGATGTCAAAAATTAATCAATAGGAAAGACTATAGTTTACCTAGTAGAATGGAAGAAAAAATAAACTGATCCACTCTGTGAGTTTTGGGGTCAGTTTTTCCTAACAAGTGAAGCAAGATTATATGAGGAAACAGCAAGTTCTATTAGACTGATTTTTCTGCTCATCTTTCCTGATTTCTGCTTTTCTTTCCCATGACAATTCTTCCAAGATAACTTCAAATTCATTTTCAAGTGAAAGGTCTCTCACACTTTACTTCTTTATAGTAATTTTTCTTGACTTTCTTCTATTGATGTTTTCAGATGAAGCCTCCAAAATTGCCCCAAGACATTTCTCCATTCTCTACATTCCCCATTAAAAAAAACCCAAAAGCAATCAAACAAACAAACACCAAAACTGAGGCCCCTATTATTTGCTAGCTACTAAGAAGTAATAACTGTACCATAACTGGAGGTGGTATATCTGCTCTGTAACACATTAGCACTATCTTGAGCAGATGATTGTTATGCAAGTAAGATTGCTTTGCTTGAATTTAGTAAGTGAATATAAATAAAACCAAATGGGAAACAAAATGTTTGGATGTACTGCTGAGACTGTGATTGCCAAGATGAACTAGTGAAATTCAAAATTCTTTCTACAATCACCTTCTAAATTCTAAGAAAATTTCCATTGTGTACCTGAGTTATTCCCATCTTCCCTCTCTCCCCACTCCAAAAAAATGAAAACAAAACCCTAGCCACCATCACCACCACCACCAGAAACCAAACCCACAAAATAGCAAATAACAATAATATAACTTCAGAACTTGGCGTGTCTTTATATACATGCACAAGTGTTGTTTCCCAATAGGTTGGTTGCACACATTGTGGAAATTTTGACCTCAAACTGTTTTATACACTAAAATAACACATTTTATGTAAAACAATTGACAAATCTCTGTTTGACATGAATCAGAAATGTAGTATAACTTTGTACTGAAATGATAGATATGTAGCATCACATATTTTTATTGTCATGATGTAACATAACCTTTATTGTAAGAAAATACCTACCCTCAAAAATCAGTCTGCTTTATAATACAAATTGTATTTCAGATTGACTTATCTTTTACCATAGCTTTTTCTTCTAAGTTTACTACCCCTGAATGTATGTAGTCCACCCTCAGAGCTGAATATTAATTTATAACACATAAACTGAGTTTGCCTCAAGGAAAATATATGTTTAAGTAGTCCAAAATTGTTTGCATACACAGTTCCTTAACAAATACATTGCCTATTCTTTAAGCATGTTAATTAGAAATATATTTTATGTATCAAAACTCTAAACAGAAACTTGTTTCTAATCTTAGCCAGTACATATCATAATCTGAGCTTTCAGTCTTGCCAGAACACTTTATTTAGCCAGTGCAGAAACTCAAATTATATTTTAATTGTATTCAACAACAGATAAATACAAGACTTGTTTGATTTTATCGTTAATGCTACATAGTCATATAAACCTTAGTGAAATTAATAAATTGGTCTAGCAAGTGAAAGTAGCATCATTTTCCTCCTAGATTACACTCATTATGTACATGTTTAAGCAATTATGAAGGTACTGAGCTATGAAGAATCTGGTTGTTAGTCCTTAAAATCAATATTTTTATCAAAATAATCTGCAATAATCACTTCTGAAGATATGGAAGTCATCTCAGGCACCCAAGACCTGTGAATTTTTAATGCTTAAGAGGAGGTAGAGAAGCACCTATAATTAAGGTAAAGGTCAACTCTGCATAAAATCTAAATTCTCTTTAGCCTCTGAAATGAGAAATAAAGTACAGAAAACATAGTGAAAGTTCCAACTCCAAGACATCATAACAGATTAATGTATGATGGGTACTGAAGGGTTTACCAATGAATTCAGAATAAGAAATTTCAACAGTATTTAGAGAGCACTGTTTGCATAGGCCTTGGGTAGGGCCTAGGGGCAGGTGGATTCATTCATTTCAACACTGTGACACTTCAGTGGTATCTGGGGACAATTTAGGAAAAAAAGATTTTCAGTCATTCAGTAATGAGGTTTCATGTCTTTGTACTACAGTCAGTATTTTTTAACACGCAGACATCTGTGCTTGCAATATGCACTGATTAATCTGTGACTCTTGAGATTTAAACTGCCATTCTCAGAGTTGCCTTTTACCATGAAAGCAACCTAAAAAAGAAGGACATCTCCCTTAAACTGAAAAAAATTCAAAATGCACTGTATTTCATACTGTTTCAGAGAATAAAATAAGGCCCCATGAACATTTTCAAGAGAGGACAGTCTGATAAAACTGCCTATGAGAAGCGCACAAAGTGGATCCACAAAGACAAATTCCTTATTCTGGACAACTTCCCTTTCAATTGTATTGAATCTTAATCTCTGTTGAAATTTGTCTTGAAAAACACACCTTCAAATAGAGACTGGCTTAGTGCAACCCTCATGTAACATACATAGCACAAACTGTTTTATCTCTGTCTTTTAGCATTGTACTCAAGTTTAATCCGTCTGTGGTGCATATAAACTCCTCTTTTTTTTCTACAAGCACCTGAGAGTTTCACTAAAAGGATTCACAGACTCTTCCAATCAAGCAGCCATGCAGTGGAAATGGATGTAAAAAGTCTCGGCTTTTAATTGTATCCAATGACTGCTTAACTTCAAATTAACATTCAACCCCTGATGTGATTCTCAGAAACCCCTACAAACCTTGATCACTGCAGTACAGGCATCATCCCTCTGAATCAGTGATCTTTTCCACGAAAGCACAGCTACAACAAGGGGAATCAGATATCTAACAATCAAGACTAAGACAATATCTTGTGCAGTTGGAAATACAAGCTGAGAGACTCAGGTAAAGGAAGTATTTGATTTAGACTTTATGCTTCCTGGCAAAACCTAACCACTGACCAACCAGACTAAGATGACATTTAATATTGCCTTAAATCTTGGGGTTTTTAAGGGAAAAAGCTCTCTGAAAGGTTACAGGTTTCAAATTAATGCAAGGACCCAAACAGTAGAGCTTTGGAAGCAGTCAGCTTGTCAAACGCTTCCTGACAGCCTCAGAGAAAGTATTGTTTTCAAATATATTCCTTTTCAACCTTTTTAGCAAGGCAGTCAACTCGCAGTCTCTATTGTGTCCACAGAGTCTAGGTACCATACTTCTAACTCCACTTCCTAATGATCAGTCCTTACTGGTCTATTTGTAATTAAACTGTACACAACTGGCACAGAAGAGGACCTTGTACTCAATGCCAGGCTGTAATCTGTTATATTGCTCTTCCTTCTGCTGTAGGTTTTTTGTTTGATAAACTTCATTATGCAAAAACTAGAAATTCAAGTTTTAGATGCAACATTCCTTTAATATACAATGTCACCACAAATGTAGGTAAAATTACCATTTAGGAAAGATTCTTACTAAATACAAATGCCTTTTCCACAAGCTTCTCACATAACTAGTGTTCAAACTGAATTTATCATGGTTAGTTTTGTATGTCAGTGGATATACAGCTACATTAGTACACTCCTGAACTTTCTAAATACCTCACTGTGCTTTCTATTCATATGTAAAATCTGCAACTTGCATCAGAATCCAGGAGGCTGAGCTCAGAGAATATTTCACCATTAGAAAGGCCAAATCTGTTGTAGTCTATACACCAGTGCTCAAACGTGAGAAACATTTATGACTCAATTTCCATACAGAAATATCCTCTAATTATGTGATTCATGGGAATCAAACCAGTGGCTAAGCATATGTAAACAAACTAGTGTATCAATGCTGCAAAACTGCTTGTGCTACCTTATCAATAACTTGCTTGCCAGCACTGCTTCCAGGAATTTCTTTTACAGTGTGCCAATAGATGTAAAACAAGAGAAGCAAGATTTTTTTCTCTTTACTTAGGAGAAAAACTCCATGAAGTGAAAAATGAAAAGGTTATTCACTTCCAAAACCTTCATTAAAAACACAGACTCAAAGGTCTTCGATGATGAATAGCTCATTATTTGATCTCATTACCCTGGCATGTACATCCATGAAGTGACTGGAAACTAAGAAGTTGCAGCCCACAAGCTTTACAGAGTGTCTGCGAGAGACTGGCATACTGTCCAATACATCTACATAGCCGAGATGTAGTATGAAAAATAATTGAGGAAAAACCATCACAGAACTAATTTCTTGAAAAGACAGCAAGGAACCTTTGCTGTCAAAGGAGATCCTTTCCTTACTGACCCAAAATCACTCTTCAGGGCTGGGCTCTGTAGGATATGCATACTGTGCACATTCACTAGTCGAGAAGCTGTTAGTGCCACAGAAACGACCTCCCATGTAAACAGGCTCTGGACACAAACGACATGATGGAAGTGCAAATTTAACATGTGTGAAGGTGTAAACAACGCTTAACTGTATAGCACATTCCAGAACACAGCCAAATAGTAACTTTTGCGGTTTAATTTCATAAGGTCAGAATATCTTTAGGAATACATTTTAGCTCTCAGACTGACAAAAGCAAGTAACATTCATCCTTCAGTTCTGTTTTGAAATATTATATGAGGAAAATTCCTCTATCTTTTTTTTTTTTAATAAATTTCTTTTTTTTTCTTTTCTAAATGTCAAGGGACTCTTTCTCATTTCTGTTCTCTTCTGCACATGAAATTTGCTCTTAAACGTCTCCTGTAACCACTTTGATACTTCTCAAACCAAATACACAGTAGTAAAAGATCCTTGACCCATTACAGTGTCACTCCAGAACCCTTGCAGAGAATCAGTCCCTCCTGAACTTACCCTTACACATGTCAAAAGAATCCTTATATTTAGACAAGCCTTAAGAAAAAAAGGAAAAATGAAATTATATCTGTTACTTCACTTGAATGGCAGCACTCAGATTCATCTACATTAAGTGAATAGGCAGTGATATTATTAGGACAGAGTTTATATGCCTCAAAGAAAAATAATTAATTAAATCTTCATTTTATTAGACTAAGAAAATAGAAAAGGAATGTAAGTTTTTCTAGATGGCATATGTGTGCACATCCACAATGAAGAAACAATATGCATGATTCAGAAAAAAATATACTTGTGACCACTGCACTTTCATATGGCAGCAAATAACAAACCTTTCCTGTTTAGCCCCTCTTGAGTTGTAGTAAAATGTTCGGATGATAATTGCCAATTTTTTTTTTCTATTTTTGACAAAATGGCACTGATTTTCTGCACATACAGAAAATTAGTATGTCAGAAATATAGAATTATATTTTCAGTTATAAATATGCAAAATATATAAATATGTAAAAATTTGGTAATTATCACTAAGCACCTATTCATTAAATGGAAAATGCACTTTCATTATAGGTTAAAAAAGGAAAAAACCAAAAAAACCCACGCTATTAGCTACATTTTAGAGAGACCAAGCTCTTTATTAACAAATGGCCTTAAACAAAAAAAAATCCCTGAAACGATGCTATTGCATCCCACTTTCTGGTCACACTCCATGTCAGAACCTGGCTATACTGAAACAAAGCTAGTTCTACTCTTCTCTGTCTCCACAGCTCATTCAGAGTGCTTCCTTGTCTTTTCGCATCCCAATCACTTTGCCCGTGCTTTGGAGAGTGGAACACTATCAAATTTGACATTGCTGCAGGCCCCCTTAACAAAGCAGAACATCAGCAAGAAAAAGATTTTGTCTTGTACTGAGAATTGAATTTATTCCTACAGGCTTGCTTCTGTGAATCAAGTGAAATTATCATGTTTAACTCACTCCCTCCACCAACTAAAACGTAAGAGCTATTTTGAGTAGCTGGAGGGGCAGCTGAGAGCTCCACTTGGAAAGCACCAGAGTACATATGCATACTCAAAACTGTGTCAGGATTACTAACAATATAAACATAAGTTTTAATAATGAAAATACAGTCCTCAGGAAAGATTGCAGTGCTTGCTTTCATGGGAGAAGAGTCACAAATATCAACTTGTACAGAAATTCACTCTGAATCTATGAAGAATATTTTTATTCTTGCGATAGAGAAGGTAGTCCAGAGTACATACATCTTAAATATCAACTGTCATTGGACCTCTTTTACTAGCATGTCCATCCGGTTATGATCACAAAAGATTAATCTAGAAAAACATTATCTGCCGTGGATTTGCTTACTACCAATTCTCTGTCCCTTTTTGTTTTATGTGGCACAACAGAACTACTCATTTCTTCAGGCAGCTTTAACCCACATTATATTGTCTCACAAAACATTTGTGAATTTACTTTGAGATTGTCTGAAGAAGATGTTGAATGGCACCTAAGATTGCACATGCTAAAACCAAGAGATATACAATGTACAGATTGTTGCAGGCAAAAGGGTCTTACCTTGCACAATTTTGCTTTGTTTAATTACTGCTGGTTAACACAAAAATTCTGATAATCCAAGCAGACATTAAGGAAAAAAAAATCAAACCGTTAAGCAAATAGTTAAAGAAACTCTTGTCCTACCCCTTCTCCAGGTTCAGCTTCAGGCAAGCACCTCTGTTCTCCCCTTCTGGGTCTCAACATCCCTCCACTTTTGCTGTATATTATATTCAGTCCCTCCCAGATCCTTCAGTGAGGTGTTGGGTGGTGAAGGGGCTGAGGGCCAAAGCATAAGAGTTTCTGCTCCTTGCCTCTCCCTCCTTTCCCTGTGTTGCAGCAGGGGTAACTCTCAGTTCCAGCCCTTCCAGCCCCAGGGAATGCTGCCTGTGGTCCCTCACCCCTTGGAGCAGCACCTCCTCTGTCATCGAGCATGTCCTCCCAGAGCCTTTGTCTGCAGTAATGTCCCTTCTGCCTCTTTTCCATCTCCTCCCACCCTCCCAAATGTTTCTGTCTCTCACCCAGGCCTGCTCAGAGGTGTCACATGCCCTGGCTGTGGCTTTGGCAGGCAGCAGGCAGCTCACAACCCCCAGGTGGCCCCCGGGTGCGATGGTGCTGGATGTGTGCAGCATGCATGGGCACCTGAAGGCCCATTTTTTACTTCACAAAATATGGGAACCTGAACTAGAAGATTGACTACATCATCACTGAAATTAGGACTATAATGATATGTAAATTTCAAATTTAAGTATTAAACCTCAACATGTATGTGTAGGAAAACCTGAGACACAGAGCCCAGCTTCCAAGGTCAAAGACAACCATATAAACTTTTTATTCACATCACAGCCTCAGAAAACTTTCTGAAAAACACATTTCCTCAAAATAAAATATCCATTGCAGAAAATATCTGTCATCTGAGTTGAAGCACTGGAGCATTGTAAGGAGTCATAAAACCCATAAAAATGAATTGCAACAAAATAACTGCTTTAAAATAATCTAATGTGTATGATTTAATTTAGGAAAAATTCTCTCACCATTGATTGTTAGGTGTTTGTATGCTACAGTGGTATAAGACTACCGTGAAAACAGAAAAATATAAAAATTACATCAGGCAGCTAGAAAGGATTATGGAACACCACATGTTTCCCTTTTTCACCCATGTGATAATCTTGCTCTATTGAATTCAGGATTTCTGGACATTTCAGAGTCCAGCAAGAAATTAAGAAAGTGTTCTTCATGCAGAATAAGAAATCAAAATTGTTCTTTCTTATCTTACTAATGTTCACACTTTCTGGCAGTCCTGATCCAGAAACACTATTAGGGTTTCCTGAATTCCAGAAATCAGGTTTTCCTCCACTTACTTTTTCTTTTACTATCTGTTTGTATAACTGGGGAGTTGGTGTCAGCTGGACACAAAATGACAACCACATCACTCAGTGATGTATAATATCTCTTTTTTGGTTTTGGTTTTGGGTTTTTTTGTCTGTTTATTGGGTTAATTTGTTTGGTTGGTTGGTTTCAATACTAGCGAGTATGGCTAGAGCAGTGGAGAGCCATGTGTCATCTGAGGCACCTGCACATTTCCCACTCCCACTCATCTAAGACACTTATGAACTCTGTAATTATGTAATCCTAGCCCAAACTCCTTGAGTTCCTCCATATTTATAGCAAATCAGGGAGTTTCACATGGGTTTTTGTGGCGGGGGCACGGGTCGACACACGAAGACCAACATGATCAAGGCGAAGCCGTTTATTACAAATCAGAAGGGTGCTTAAATACATTCTTCTACGTCGCTACATTCAAACAATACATTGGCTATTAGCCTACCTGTTTACACATCTAAGCAAATCACCGAAGTGAAAAGTAGCCTCACACACCAACCCCGCTGCTGCTGCTTGTTTTGCTAAAGTTTTACAGCCTGCAGTTTCTCACACTCTGTTATCTACATTCTTAGGATTGCTGCGCCTGGTAGTTAATCTCCGCAGCTGCACTTCAAGGACGTGTATGCCTTCTCCCTTATTTTACTCAGTTAAGTTAGAGGCCGAATTGTGCAGGTCCCAGTGCCCTGATTCTAGTAAGAATTCTTCAACAGGTTTTCTACCAACCTCTGGTTTCCCACCTTAAGTCAATTGTGAGGCTTTGAAGCCAGCAGCAGTTTTGTAGCAAGGTTTGTCTATTGTTTCTTTGCCCTTCCAGTCCAGAGCATCTTATATCAGTCTCTTAGAGCTGGGCAGATCTCATCAAGATCTGAGCTCTTTCACATCAACTTTTTCCTGTGACAGCTTGTGTACTTCTTTCTTCCCAAGTTATAAAATAAAATAGGACAAATGCCGGTGATGTTTCATCACCTTTTGTGATAAAACATTATAGGTCTGATAAATTACCACACCTGAATTTAGGATTCAGATGAATGATTAAACTAGAGTTAAACTAAGTTTTCTTGATAAACATTTGGAAGTACTGATTGAAATCAATAATGGAAACAGTTCCATAATTAAGCAGGAAGCAGAAAATGTTTCAAATAGTAACGTAATGTATGGCTTTATAAACCCAGGGAACAGAAACTAATAAAGAGATCTGCAAATAAATGTTGCATAATAAAAGCATCTTGCATCATTATGGAACATTTGCTAAAACAGCAAATAAAAATAGCAAAAACATGTGAGATTTTCAAGTTAGGTTCCAAAATTAGTCCCTTCCTGTACCATACAACTTAACTCTAAAGTGCTCAAATTTAATAAACTTTAGTGAACTACCATGCTGCACTATGTCATCTGATGCACAGCGACTCATAAAACCCCTCTGCTGCCAGGGTAGATACATATCCTATATCCTGACGCTTCGCAGTTGTGCTGTAAAAAACAGACGTGCACAAAATTCCTGTGGATCAGTTGTTTCACAGTAATCAGTAACTTTCTGGTTACCTAGTCCTGTATATGAGTCTTTAGTTGGAAAATAAGAGCTAATTCTTCCATTTTTATTTGTCCAGTTAATTAATATTACAATGCAGACCATAATAAAGGAAAAAAAAGTGAAAAAAACCAAAATAATACCAATATAAATCATATGACCATTTTCTCATTATTTTGAATATACTATAATAATTCTATAAAAGAGATTTATTCAAAATATGAGATGTATGCTGTACTCACATGACATTCTACTCAGATTATAATAGCGAAAGTGTAAAAATAAAGAACTTTGTATTAATGCAAATTTTCAGCTGCCATAATTATCTCTGTCACAGTTCTTTATTCCATTCTTTTTCTTCTGAAATGTCTCTGCAAAGCAGTATCTCCCTCAAACAAAAAAAGAAAATCAACTGAAATTATATTACAGCAAATTTCAAATCTTAATAGATATCATTAAAAAGGCAGTAATTTCCATGACATTTAGCTGAATTTAAAATATGAAATCTCGTTCAACATTTACAAAAATATGTCTGAGACTTCACCAGAAGATGTACCTTGGATCTGAACTGTGGATTCTGGAACAATGTCAAGTAAGAGGCAAAACTCACTATAAATCTTGTAACAATAAATCAGTATTTCTTAGCAGGGAAGTAACTCTGTGAAAGAACTCTAGTCATCATGTAGAACTCACAACTAATTGTCTGCAGACTCTCTTCCCATATACTGCTTGTACCAAAGCGGCTGCTCTACTGTGTTTGGAATTTATTGACTGCTAAGCAGAAGATTCAGTTCCTGTATTTGCTTAATGCACTGAACAGCCATGCGTCCCAATTATTACTGTATTCTTTCAAAGCGAAAGTAAGCTTTTCCAATGTATCACAGATCCAACATGGTGATTTCAGGCTCACTGACAGCTTCTTAGGATGAAATCTGCTTTGTTTGTGAGCTGCCATATTTGACACAAGGACTGACTGAAATGGATAGCCACTAATTTCCAAATTGTCTCTTCTAAGCCAACCATGGTATATAGTAGTGTTAACAACAGTAAAAAAAACAATTCTAGGTCAATGTATGTTAATAAGAACTGCAGCCTTCTTGAAAGGGTTAGCATTTCTCTCTACAACATTAATTCCAGTATTGTTTTCTTCACTTTTTAAATGAATAATTCAACAGAGAGAAGAACATGTGAAAGAGCAAGCACAGATTTATGCATTTGCTTTCTAACTGTAGTACTTTTTAAGTATATGTGCCAACTATCTTCAGTCTTGTGGTGTCTGGCAGATAAGAAATTGCATGCACAGCACTGACCGAGGGAAAAAAAGCAACATACATTCCGCATTAAAAAGAATCAAGCAATTTCAAAAAGCGAGGTTCAAACACAAAGTTTTAGAACTTCTGTGAAATGTTCACTATACTGAAAATATTTCCACTACCCAGATAGAAAAGTAATAAATAGTTTTTTAAATTTATTTTTCTTGAAAGTTATTTGACTCTATCATATGTAGAGGTGAAAAATGAATAAATTCATCCTCTCAAGGTAAACACTTATTTTGGACACTTGTTGGAAGTGTTCTGCCAAGCTGGTTACAAAAAATTGAAAGAAAACACTTTCGATTTTATGGCTTTTAAAAGGAATTACATGGAACACATGGTGTCCAAAAATCATGTGTAGCAATGGTAGAATTCAGACAAATGCATATTCAAAAGGAAAAAAAAAGTTGCTTTGAATTTAATGTACTTTGCTTCCTATTTTCATGTTTCTTTTAGTGCTCATGTACTTGTAAAAGTCACATGATTGGGATGTCTCCAAAAGAATCAATTGAACCTCATGCTAGTGAATGGCAGCAAAATCTTATCTGGGACAAAATTAACATAAATGTTGCTTAAGAGAAGTGCTTTTGGCCTGGAACAAGTGATTAACTGGTCTTTAATCTGGTACAAAATCAAAGTGAAACATGTAGATCTGATCTAATTACAAAGTTGACAAATTAAGTAGGGAGAATATATGAAGGAATACAGATTAAATAATGTATTTATTATCACATTTATTTTTCTAGAAAAAAATCACCTATCTCTTCAAAACCTAGAAATAGACATCAGCAAACAAAAATCAACCTCCTTTTTTAGCTTTAAAAACTATTCATATACTGTATAGGGAGGCAACATGCCTTTTAGTTTGGAAATATCTTTGGTATTCCAGCTAGGGAAAAGAAAGTAACCTGGAAAACTGTCACTTTTAAAGAGGCTGTTGAAACACAGTAAAAAACTCATACAAAATTTTAATACAATTATTTTCCTAATATGCAAAGGTGTCTTGCCTCCTGTAAAAAACAAACAAACAAACAAACAAACAATAAAGCTAATTTCTCCACAGGTTAGATAGTTTCAAGCTTTATTAAATGATTCCAGGTAACAGAGGACTTTTCCTGTTGTTTGAAAAAAAGAAGAAAAAAAGGATCTTAATCCTTTAGCTTTGAAGTAATCTCTCTGATCTTAATTAAAGTGTATAACAAGAAAACTCATACAAAGGATCAGATGTATCTTTTTCATATAATCTGATGTAAAATGTATGTCCCTATTTTAGATTTTAATAAATTGATGTTGTGATATCACATTCCTCACAAGCCAGAAAATGCCTCCCATCTACCAAGACGAAAATAAGAGTAAGCCAGATTAAATACCAAGGCTTCAGTGGCCACAGAGAGAAAGAAAAAACAGTCAAGAACGTTGACAGCATCCTAGGAAGAGAACAAACCAACCCATCTACCAGGAATATTTGAGGAAGGGGGAAGAAGCAGAATGAACTGTGCTGTGCAATTTAAGAATATATGACTGCCTGCCATTGGAGGTATTTCTCAGTTCCAGTCAGCACTCACTGAAGTGCACTGATTATCTCAGATTAGTAGAGTTAGCTCTTCTAAAGACAAAAAAATAGATTTAAAAACTAAAACAAACTAAAACAAACAAAAACCCAAGCAACCAACTAAACAAAACCAACAAAACCCACCCCAAACAAATAAAAAGCATCTCCACCCCAGCCATTACCACCACCACCACCCCCAAAGAATAAGATTATACACTTTTAATTACAAAATCATGTGTTGTAGCTAGAAAGAGAAAGGGTTAACCAACCCTAGGGGGAATAAAATGCAGTGAAACAAACATTGATATCAAATTTCCTTGGGACTACTATTCATAGATTTCCTCAGTTGTGCTGATAACACCTTTTTTATAAATCTTAGTTATCTGTGACATTGACAATTACCTTCTACCCATCAATTATCTTTGGCTTAGAAATACCAGCTTGTTAAGAAGTCATGTTAGTTATCTGTTTCAAATATGACTTCATCTAAAAGCTTACTGCATCTGTGTGTAGGACAATGTGTATGTATGTATGCATGCATTCAGACACTAACCTGATCAAAAAGTTCCTTTTTTAACATTATTACGATAGTTTTAAAAGTAAAAGAATTATTTAGAAACACAGTAACTATTTAAATACTTGAGATTCATGAACCTAGAGAGAGATTAAAAATTTATTTTGATAAAAAAATTAATTTGTTGACAGTAGCCCCAGGTGTTCAATTGTATTTCAGTTGAGATTTGTAGATTCTTGTTTATTTCTTTTTTTAGGATTTAGGTAATATAAACACAATTTCATGATAACCACTGAGAATTTATTTTATTTTTACCCAATTCTCCTTTGCATTATAATTAGAGAATTGAGTATTTTGCTCTTTCTTTGAACTTTCAGTATATCAGAGTAGAAGCTACCTTACTCTTTCATATCTATATTGCAACAAACACTTTTAAGAGCAGCAAATACTTAAAATCAGCAAGAATAACTACATTTTCTCCTTTTTTCCTTTAGAAAGTCCATCTTACTCCATTAGGTAATGTCTGAAAAACTGAACTAGTAAGCATTTTGGTATTGCACACAGAAGTATTCAATTACATTGTATTTGAATATTCAACAGCATTGAATATAGTTACCATCTTATTATAAATCAGATAAACTTTTCATTTAAAAAATATACAGTTTGGCCATGTTTTCAGAAAACATTAGAAGATTTTTGAAGTACACAGATCTGATGGAAATTTTTGCCATCCTTCTTTTAAACCATCTTTTAGATGAAACATAACTTTTTTTCTTGAAGAGTTGCTGCATTTTTCTCTGCTTTCTTATTTTTATTTAATTATGGAAATGTCTAGCTCATTGTCTTAGTGACATAAATGAATTTATTTGTAATAAATTGCTAATTAATGGAATACTCAATTTAAAATATCTTGAAACTTCACTAGATCTGTTGTTATACTCGGCACGCCAAGCTCAATGAAGAGCAAATCAAATCTTTAGGCTACTATTTTCAGAGCCATTAGAGAACCAATAGTTCCTTAAAATGACATCTAAGCCTTAGGGGGTTAAAACCACTGGTACATCTGTAGTTTCTCATCTCTACTAAAGTAGAAATCCATTAGTTGTACAACAATTAAAAAATCTGATACTCAGCCTCTGCTGTGCACTCCTTTGCTCTGTATAGTGAAAACATATAGTAGGGCACACAATATTTCACATCTCATCTTGTTAAAGTTTTCCTTATGAGGGAAGAAACAAAGAATGGCACAGCTGGTACTAAATGTTGTTTATGTGTCTTCATACAATAGAAAGCTCTTCAGAGGCAAGCAGGTAAGAAGATTTAGTTTTAAAAACTAAAAACACTGATAATTCCAGGAATTAAGTCAATGATACTTGTCCATAGACTATGAAGCCACTGAAAGTCTGGAGACTGTACTGAAAAAATACTTCAGAAGTACTTAAGAAATGATAAAGATTCCATTGAGGTAAGATGAGCATTATCTGTGAGGAAATTAAAATGTCTAACTAGAGTGTACTAGCATTACCACAGGAGAAAATACTGTAAAGTTAATAGACTTAGCTAACATCTGAGAAAAGCCAATCAAGTGCAAAAATTTCATAAAAGACTGGTTTTCATTTTTGTGGTCAAAAAAAACAGAGTATCAAGAGGAATGAAAACTGGCACATTTCTTGAACTTTTAAAATAAAGAATGGATATCTTTTCAAAATGAATTATTCACTGCAAACCTTTGTCCTTAAGATTCCAGGTTAAGTTAATAAAGCAGGCATAAAACCGGTGCCTCTGGTCTTAACATAGATGAGACTGTAAGTCTTAGCTCTCATCCTTTTGATCACCTTTGCATCACCTGACTGCCCCTAAGGTTTATGACAGAAAATCATGAAGTCAGGGAAACTAATTCTTTTAAGCAGTGTAGAACTGCAGATAAAGGATGAACTATCCATGTGCTCTCCCAATCTATTTTGTTAAGAATACTAAGCATACTTTTTTTTCAACATATCATTTATTGCCAAAGAACATATGTTATGCTGAAATTTTAGTAACAGATGTCCATGAATATGGACTACTAATTTATATAGTGGATTTCTAACATATTAAATTCAGCAACTGTGATTTACAAAACAGACTAAATCCTGTAGCACAGAACCTTTTATTTTCTTTCTAAAGTACAGGCTAATAATATAAACTTAAATTTTGAAGCACCATCCACTGAACATTTGCATTATACAAGGGTATGTTTTCTGTGGTTTCCATGTCCTTGACTTTCTCTGTTTATTTTTTACCCTATGATTTATGTAGCGTCTTTGACAGAAGAGGTGGTATATAAATCTCTTGCATTCTCAGCCTCATTATTAGTAATGGATTAATTTTCAGTTTCATCACTAAAAACAGTTCATTATCTGCAAAGGCAAAATTATCTTTATATAGATTCTGAGGTAATTGATTCCTCTATTTATATGCTGAAGGGAACGCTGCTCACACAAATTGGGAATGAAAACTCTTTTTCTTCCCCTCCCCCTTTCTTCCATACCACAGTGACATGAAAAACTAGCATTTTCACAGATAATATGAAAAATAATCAGTGATAAAACAAGATTAGTTACTCCCAATGATGTTATTCCTTGCAGAAATAACTTCTTAATGATATAGGTTGGCTAAATGAAATGGACAGCATCTTATATCGTAAACAAAAGTCGCTTAAAACATCACTGGAAAGAAATATTTTATTTGTTAATACTTACAAATATCAGTAATTACCATTTTTATTTTTCTTTTTTATTATTCTCTAAAAATATTTTATATTGTAGCAGCACAGAGCACAATTGAGGAATTACACTAGTATTACTATATGACTGAAAAGTATTTCTCACTCAAAGGGTGAGAAGGAGAGGACTGAACAGAAGTGTTCTGAGCACTTTTAATAAAGTAGAGGATTTTTTTTTCCTGATTTTAATTTTGATTAATTAATTGAATATCTGAAATGGAGCAAGTGGCAAGAAGATTAAGTTTATGGATTCCTTAAGGTTCACTGATGCTATAGTTTTTTTTCTAGATCTATTGTGCTCTCTCAGTGGTTTACATCTGAGTACTTCTACATGTGTCTTGGTAAGCATATGTATTTCCTCATTTAAATTATAAGCATAGTAAAATATCACTTCATAGACAGCATGGTTAGAAATCAGACAAACAAGAAGATTCTGTTCTTAACTCACCTGAAAAATAGTATAAACCAATTGTGGGGAAAACTGAGGGTAAAATTAAAGAAAAGTGGAAAATCGCAGTCAGCATACATGCCAAAAGGGGAGAAACGGAGGATGCAGCAGAGTGGAAAGTATGTGTTATAACAGTATGAAAAATTATAGGAAGAAAATATGTTTGCTATTCCCTGGATGGAATGAAGTCAGCGTGCCTGACTTTCTCCACACAATGCAAGCTATGGCAGACTAAATGGAGGGTGGAGAGGAGTGAAGACACCATGGCCAGGCTCTGTTGAAATTCTTGCAAGAGGAGGAAGCCAGTGGTACCTGGTAGCTGATGAGCTGCACAGCAGCTGTCAGCCAAGGGAGAAAAGGAAGATTTTTTTGCTGTAGAAAGAGCAACCATGGCAAAATCATAGACATACACCTCCATCCCAAAGGCTACCTCAGATGTAATACTAATGTTACCCTCCATAATGTTATCTCCAAGGTATGACATTGCCCACTGAAAATGATGTATGACTTGAGTAACTCAAGCTCCACCTACATGTGAAAATATTTTTAGTTAAAAATGGGGAGAAGTTAACGAAGACTCTATCGTAACTTCTGGGATCAGTCAATGAGTTGAACTTTTCTTCCCGATAGTGATGCCTATTGGGTAACAACTGTTCTCTATGAGTGCTGAATGGTTATATCAAGCCAGGTTTTATGAGGGATTAGAGCTTGTTATTGCATTGCTTAGAATGAGTTTTTGCAGACAGATACTATCACCGACAATCCTTGAATCGTAACCTGTCACAATTCTCTATGGTATTATTAAGGAATGTTATTCCATGAACTGTTGGTGAGAGTCCTTCAAGGGCACTGACATTTGCTGCGGCAGTTAACATACTTGGCTGTGGAGGCCTAGGACAGGGTCTCTCTTATGCTGTTGGCATTTGTCCCTGGGTCTTTCCTGGGCACAAAGGTTTTGGCTTTCCTGAGGTGCTGACAGACTAATCAAATACAAAGGGTTTGACAAAATCTCTCCTTTCATGTGACACCAGTAGAAACTTAGACTTCATTATAAATAAATTAAAACAATCTTTAAAATAGTTTTGTTTTCATTACTAAATCTACTAAGTAAAATATATTTGTTCTTTTCCATTTCTCAAATGAGTGGTCTTCATGGTCTTGTAATGTATATTTTCATTTGGTCATCCAAACTGAAAGTGTTTTTTATTTTTTATTTTGCTTTGAAACACTTATGGACCTATTTACAACATGAAACCACCATATTCTCCTATAGTTTCCTCAGAAAGAATACAAGCAGGTAAAAATTAAAGCAGTTTGACTCTATAGTAGGAACAGGACCCTTTGAAACTGAGTTGTCAAACTTCAATACAATTAAAACTTCAATGGCTTGTAAGGCCAGTTGCTAGACTATTCTGCAGGCAATAACCTCTAAAGGAGGTAACAACATGTACTTATCAAGAAAAGAAGAAAAAAGCTGTTCAGTAGTTGGGAAACAGGAGTGAGGGGGGAAAAGGGTTTGATAAACAGCTCTACAACAGCAAAATCTGTGAAGAAAGAGGGGGGAGGAGGTACTCCAGGAGCAGAGATTTCCCTGCAGTTTGTGGAGATCAGAGTGAAACAGGTTGTCCCATGCAAAGAACCACAGGAAAACAAGAAGTTACTGCAGCTCACAGAAAGGACCTGTGCTAGAGGAGTTCTTGAAGGACTGCAACAAGTGAGAGGGACACAGGATGCAGCGGGGACAAGTGTGAGGAGGAAGAAGAGGCAGAGAGTAGTTATTGTGGACTGACCACCACCCCATGTTCCCATTACTCTGTACCACCTCAGGGGCAGAAGGTAGAGGAGTCAGGAACAGGGAAGAAAGGAAGGCTTGTGTGTGTGTGTGTGTGAGTGTGAGTGTGTGTGTGAAGGTGTTTTAGTTGTCTTCGTTTCTCACCTTCCAACTCTATTTTTAATCAGCAATTAATTTATCTACCCCTACTTGAATCTGTTTCACTTCTGATGGTCAATTACCCACAAACTCTTTCATCCTATTTTGTCCCTCCATGCTATTGGGGTCAGAAAGGAGTGTGTGAGTGTCTGGACAGCGACTGATTAAGATCAGCCCAACAAAATACTAGAAATCATTTCCCATTGGTACAAAGCTTATGTTCAGCTTTGAGTCTGAATAATGAAAGTTTGTGGAGAAGTAATGTATTATGTAGCTTTACATATGTTCTGTATTGTATTTGGTATTTCAGCAATAAGATGTATCAATTACCATTCTCTTGCTCCCTCCTATTCCGCATGCCTGCTCTTTTGGATCCAGAACATTTTTTCTTTCTGCTTCTGCTAAAACAATGGAAAATTGAATTCTATCACGAGCTTCCAAAAAGAATAAGACCAGCCTCTATAAATATTGTTCTCTGAACAGCTTTTAAACACATTTTCCTGGTTTATTTTCAAGAATTTTAAATGGTTTTTGTAAATGTATTTTTAAAGTAGTTGAATAATTTTAGATTGCTTATTATCAGTTATGAAAGTTTTCATTTGATGAAATGAGATACATGTTATGAGATACAGCATAATCTGAGGTAATTTAAATACTAAAGGCATATCAGTCACACTCACAAGCAGCCTGTGTCATTTTGAAACAATCACTGTCAGAATGTTCTTTTATTTTCTTCTGAGGAAACAAGGCCTTTGAAAATACCTAGTTACAATCAGTCGTTCCAGTTATTCTGAAGTAATTAGCATTTTTTTTTATTTCATATTTGTGGCACTTTCTTAAGAGGGAGGCACACATCTAGATTTTCAAGAAAACTCAGGTGTTATTCTCCAGATAGACAAGCTATATAAATAGTCCTTGAATAAATTTATATCTTGAATAAATATATATAGAAACAAAGAAAATAGAACTTATTGACTGCAGACACATAAACATGGAAAAATATTTAAAATTAGTAAAATACAAACATATAGGGTATTTCTTTCTTTCCTGTTGCCTGAAAACAGGCTCTGACCATTTCTGAATCAGTATCATTGATGCAGTTGCAAATATTTCTGAAGACAATAGTCAGAGAGCTGGGGATATAAACAGGTTAAAAAAAAAAAAAAATCAGGAACTAGGCAGAGATAGAAAAGAAGATAAAAGTAGAAAACAAAAGAAAATAATGTGCAACTAGAAACTAGAAATGAAGGAAAAGAAGAAACATGAAGAAAGAAAGAAAGGTAGAAACACACAAGGAAAAGAAAATACGATTTGAAGTACAGTGTATAATAGTGTATAATATTCACCGCATTCCTGCATATTCATGAGGATATCAGTAATTTCCTTTAATTTTAATTCCCACAGCAAATTTCTAGCTTCTAGAAACTTAGGAAAAAAAAACAGTTATAGTTACAAATGGAAACAGATTGTTCTGGGAGATGTGTATTGCCTTATTCTAATAATTTTCACTTTCTAATATTTAACTTTTTACTTATATGTTCTAGGATCTTAATTTATTTTTCCTTTTGAAACATTAACAGTACATCATCACACAAAAGTTTACTCTTTCAAAGTAAAGTTCACATTCTTTTCCATTTTTGGTATTTAGATACAATTCCCTAAAACATATATTAATGCATTTGTCAAGCAGCAAAGACAAATTAACATAAACTATGAAAAGAACATGACTCAAGGATACTAAAATGTGATAATTTGTAAACATAGGTAGGCAAAATAAATTAAAATAAAAGCATGAGGGAGCATAAAGAAATTATGATAAACTCCATGGCAGTCCAAGCTAAGGAAAAGTGGCAAAGTTTAAAAATGTGAAGATGCAAATATTGTAGTATCGAAGGGATTGATAAATCATTCAGAACTGCTAAAAATCTACATGACCTTAAATTCTAGGACAAATAAGCAGAGAGTTGGAATAATGTTTAGAAAACATGAATTGAAAATTCAGTCTTACAGCTGAATTCCCACAAGATAGATTGATGACTAGTGTTAGAACATGATTCATTTATCTGGAAAAGGGGAAGAAAAAACCTACATTTTTAAAAACGGAAATAAGGGACATTTAGAAATTAGAGACCAGTCAGTCTCATCTCTTTTTCTGGAAAGATCATGGAGCAGGCTTTCTCCACATCAAATTTTTAGTAGACATGATTTCCATGGAAAACTGTTTATCAGTTAACAGTAATTTTTAAGGATTATACTGCATCTTTAGCAAGCATTAAAAGATACCCTCATTGGTAAAAAATTTATCATAGTTCTCTTATTCACACACTCACTGATTTAACATTGAATAATTAGGAGCATGCATATATAAAAAGGTGGAATGGAATTCCCCACAAACACTTGAAATACACAGCAAACAAAAAAAAAAACAACCAGAAGTATTTTATACAGGCTGGGTTGGTATTGTTTTGTGGGGTTTTTTTGTGGGAGCTGTTTTGGTTTTTTTTAAATGGCTGTTACAAATCTGCAAAGTTTTTGCTTCATATTGCAAATTAAACAAAGAGAAAGATAGAACCACCCAACAACAGATTTTAGTTGAAAAACTGAAGTTATTAAGAGTCATTCTTGCAAAATATAATGCTGGTGAATGCACTTTCTTAATGGGAAAAAAGAGAAGCCTTTTGCCAAAATCTTTGGGCTATGTTTACTATTTGTTCCTGTAACATCAGTGAATATTGGACAAGCACTCAATTTACTCTGGAAAGCTTAGGGCAGAAGACTAGTCCAAATATCCTTAAAAACCTTCAAATAGCTGAGTGTACTTAAATGTAAAGGGTCTTTATAACACTTTAAATAATAAAATAATATAATATAGATAATATAATAAAAGAAAAAAATCTGACTCTAACATACACGATCTTATTTCTGCTGCCTCTTATAAATGAATTATACAAGTTTCTTCATTTATTTTATTTTTACAATGAATAATGTGCTATGTTTTTGTAAAATATGAGCTTTCAGATAAACTTCATAAAATTGTTCAAATTCTATTAGTATGATTCTGATTAACTTCTCATAGGTAAGACTTTTTATCTCAGAAACCTTTTTTCATAAGCTGCCTTTTATGTTCTCTATAATTAAAATTATAAATAAGTTCATATCAGGAATCATATGTTAAATATGTTTAAATATGTTAAATATGTTTAGTACATTCTCAGAAAAGTCCAGGACAGGAAAATTGCTATAAAATTCTTTGGAAATAAATCAGTTTTCTAAAACTCCACACTCAGACACCAATTATAAATATAAACAGAACTAAAACTTACTAAGTATTTTGATCACATATACAAAAATTACATCTTTAGAAGTGGCACAACTACTGTCCCTGTGCTACTGCAGCTTAAACTAAAGAATTTTCTTTGATTTGCATGGAAGTATTTTTATAATTATGCATTAATTCCATGTTAATAGATCTCTATTTTTTTTGTCCCACTTTTGGTGATGTCTTAATATTAGTCATATCCACACACTGGTAAGTTTGGAGAAAACCAAAAGAAAAAAATCCCAAACATAACAACCTGATTTTTGTTATTTTCCCCAGGAAGTATGCAACATTGGGTATCAATAAAAATGCAATGCGATTTTCTGTGTAGAAGAGATTTACCCACTGCAAGAAATTATTATTATAGTTAACAGAAAATGGAGGTATGGTAAGTTGAGGGTTCAAAATAGAATAGGAATAAAAAAAGATTCAATGGGTTCAAAAACATACCAAAAACCTCCTAAGAACAAAACAAAAATAACCGGCATGGGAAAGGAGAATCAAAGGCTATTAGCCAAAAACAACTAGACACAAGTACACATTTGATTCAAATATTCTATAAAAAAGACCTGTTTAATCCATAACCACCAGTGGGATTGTGATGCATCCATCTGACTGCATTCATCTGACTGTGGACTTTGGGGAACAGATAGCAACAGGGTAGCCAAGAACTGTTTGTGACAGTGACCTACACATATTGCTGATATACAAATAAGACTATTTCATTTTATTCCATAAATAACAGATAGCCCAGGGCCCACTGAGCTCTCCAGGGTGGCAGCAGTATGCATGGCAGGATCTCACTCTGAGTAAGGATGCCTCTCAAGGTTACTCCTCAAATCTGAGAGATTTGCTGCCACAAGAGGTTCTCAGTAAATAATAGCGTAATAAACATTGAAATTTTATTCTGAGTGATATAAGAGTTATTGTGCACATGTAATCCTCTAGACATAAACTATTGACCAAGTCTGGGACTAGGATTGGATCCTGCAGTGCCTAGACTCCTCTTTGAGAAGGAGTTTAGAACTCCAGGGTGTCCTTTCTGAACCTCATGACTCAACTCTCTCTCCCTGAGAGCTTCATCTGACCTTGTCTTCTGTGCAGTACATAATCATGTGTGGCCTTGCCATCACCATGGCCTTGCCATCAAATCTCATTAAACCACCTACATATTTACCATTGAACTTTGTTAACTCTCTGGTTTATACCAATGAAGCATGTTTTTCCTTCTCTCTTAAGTGAAGTGTAGTGAAGCACATCACTCCATCCATGGCAAATGTAAGAGAAAAATAAGCACAGAAGTCCCTAAATTAATGTCCGTGGCTTAATCAAATAAGACCGCAAAAGAGTACCTTTACCTCTGTCAGCCTTTCTTGGAAAAGTACAGCTCAGTGTTTTTCATACTCAACTTGATCAGGACCATCCTTGAGGTTCTTCACTGTCAGGCAAACAGTCACCTCCTGTTGTCAGGTAGGAGGAAGGAAAAGGTCCACACTTGTTAGCATGCATAAGATTCCAAAGTCATCTGTTCCTCTCCAGGTGATTTTTATGAAATGCAGGGCTAGTCACCTAAACCAAATTTTATATAGGAACTCTTTTCACTGTATATTTTAAAGGAAGAAATTGCAGATTAATTCAGATGCAACTGAAGGCAATGGAACTGAAATCTAAAATGCAATAGTTCAGAATTGAGATCTAAGAAAAATCTCACCAAGTCCATGAAAACATATATTCTTATTCCTAAGGGCATTTACTACAAACAGCTATGAAGTAATATGTCCTCTAAAAATAGAATATGAAGATTACTGGAACAACAAACAAAACCACATCCAAATCTACTTACATTGGAAAAACCCTGAAAATCACAAACCAGAAGTCTCGTACGGGCATAGTAACTAAGAATTTATACAGTTTATGTACCAGAACTCTAACAGCCACATTTGTGTAATATTCTATAAAATATATTGCTGTTCATTTAACTCAGTATTTTCATTCCATGTGACTTAAAGCCAAACTTTCAGTTATACTATAGTTTTTATTTGTTTTAATTTTTAATATCTCTACTACAACATTGTAGATTGGATTTAATCTGTCTGACATGAAATTTAGGGAACACAGAATATGCTTTTTGGTTATCTCTTTGTCCCTTCCTCAATAAACAGGTTTGTTAACTTCTTTCCCTTTCCAAACATTCATGCTTTTCTCTTCTATAAAATCCACCCCCCTTTCTCTCTTTCTCCTCCCCACTTACCTTCTTTATTATTCCATACCTGCATGATCAGTCTGCTTTACATCTCCTCTTTTCTCCCCACATTTCTGTTGAACTTTATCGGTTTTTGTAGATGTCTGCATTCTGGGTACTGATTTTCACCACACCTTCTTTCACTACGTCTGGTTTCACAGCAAAGATGTGAGTTAGGTTCTCTGAGGTGGAAGACACAATGCTTCAAAGGCTAAAGGTGAAGGAGGAGAGTATTTGGTGGATGTTCACAGACAAAAATTTCAACACAAAACTCAGCTTTTCAGTTTTATATGCACAGTACATAGTCTTGATCAAAAACCCCCAAAGTTATTAGCAAGTCTCCTTCAGAAAGTTTCAACATCCATGGAAGAGGTTCTCTTTTTAACCTCAAGATGTAAAAAACAAAGCTAGTTTTCTCTCTAATGAAGACAGGAGCTGTTGGATTAAACAATTAATTTACTACTTAAGCCTTACTGACGTTTCTTCACTATGCATCTTGACAACACTCTTTGTGAACTTAACATCACCTTCACAAGATTTCCTGGGAGACCAGCATTTTCTTGATGGGAAACAAGAACTGAATATCAAAAGCAGATGAATTACAACTAAAATTTCCACTTGATTCAGCTAGTCCTAGTTACAGCCTAGCTAGAAGCCAATCTGGTCAGCAATGCCCCAGCATTTCAGATCGAAGCACTCAAAGATTATGTTGCTAAGTCTTTGCTTGTTAGTTTTGGGGTTTAACACTTTTTTCATTCTCTCATGAAACAAACTTGTAATTTATAATGTAAAATGTTCTCCCATCCCCCTTTTCTTAGGCTTTGCCTATAAATAGAAAAAAAAAGATGGCAAAAAGTACAAAACACTGGTTAAAAATGAACTTTGTTAAAGATACTCTATGACTTTTTCTGTGAGTACTCCCTTCTCTTTCCTTAGTCCAACTGGTGTCCTAAATTCAACTTGTAATTAAGTATTTTATAATTTTTTTTACATATTCTGTAATTTTTTAAGATGTTTAAAAAGCTAATTATTTTATTTAATAAAATAAATTATAAGCAATAGATTACTTGATTCAATTCCTAATAGAAAAATTACAAATGTATAAAATTGGAATTATACCTTCAACTTAACCCCTCCTCTTGACGCAGAAATAAATGGCAATTATTAAGGCTAAGTAAGACGACTAACTTGTGCTTCTTTCATCAGTGTTCAGCAACAGTACTTTCATTCTAATTGTTTACCAAAATCAAAATATTCTTTAATGATCAGAAATGTATATACTGACTATTTAGTTATTGATTTCCAGGTGCCTAATTTCTTGTATTTTTCTTCATCAATGCCTGGAAGCATGGGTATGTATAAGAATAAACATTTTTGATTCAGTCATCTTGGGGAAGAGGGAGAAGTGTCTCCTTGCACAATTTTAAATCCAAGGAATCCAAGCAGCCTTCTAGGTTGAATTTGTTTTCTAAAGAAAGGAGTGTTTTCCTGAATGAATACCTTAAGTTTGTCCTGACACTATAGTGATGAGCATGATGTTCTGTATGGCTATTCAGCTTAGTGCTGAATGTTTCTGAAAGCTCAACAACTCATCATTTTTGACTTTCATAAATCCCAAAAACATTCTTTGATTCTAATTTACCTTGTTAGGTTTCCTTTTTAACCTTTCCTTTTCACTTTGCAAATTGTTTTGGAAAGACTTGCTTTTATCCTCCAAGTTTAATTTTGCTCTCTGGCATATATAAAATTATTCTGAAAGCCTACGTACAATCTGAACAAAAACAGCTGGGAAAAGGTTGAGTATTTTCCATTTTACCTTTAGTTTTTATATTTGATCTTTCTTAATGAGTTTTTGCAGCCATTTTAAAATGTGCAACATCTGGATTATTATATCCAACCACATTAAAAATATTCCTAAGTGTGCTGTCTATTTTTTTTCCAAGCATGTGTAGGTGTAAAGCAAAAGTACATGAAAAAGTCATATACCAGAAACCTGAAAAAAGGCTATTACAATTAAAATAACTGGTTCCTAAAGAAAGAAAAAAAAATAGGTCTTTAAAAATCTGTAAATATTGGCAAATCCTCACAACTTGGAATTCAGTAGCAAAACTTCTGGCATCACTATGAATACAAATTAACCTCGGACAACAACTAAAACAATTATTTTCAAACAGAAAACTGTAAATGACTGTGAAATGTTGCTATAATGCTATAACTGGCAGAACACTTTTCAATAAGGTCTCTTATTCTTGATTTTATAACCAAAATAAAACTTAAATTCCTTAGGCACAGCCATACTTATCTGTAAGTCATTCTTCTCAAAAAATCTAGTACTGTCAGTTGACTAGAGAGATGAAATAATGTGTTAATTTGAAATATAAAGAACAGTTTGCTCTAAATACATAGGGTGGATCTTTTATTTTTACTATAATGGGGAAGTAAAATGACTTTCAGCATCAGGAGAAAATCAGTTTATGAAGAGAGGAGATCTAGAAGGTGCAGTGTTAGAATTAGAACAAAACTAAAGAAATGCAGATGAGATTAAAGATACCACATTATTTATTTCTATATTGTTTCTGCTAGCTGTGTCTAAGTACATTTTTCCGCGTCCTTATTATAAATAAAAAGGGATAAACATTCAGACAACCACCATTCAGAATAGTCTTTTCTACACCTGTTACATATCTGTATATACACATGGATAGCATGGATGGTCTGTGAAACCAGTCTTCAGACCAAGCTCAGATCCTAAGCTAACATGACAGTACTCATTTTCTTACCCATATTTGTCTAAGGAGAGTTCTGTTACTAAAAATAACAATTCTGTAATGACCAGTAAGTATGAAGACAGAAAATGCGCCAAGGTAGAAGTTTCTTTAGTTTTCGTTTGTTACAGAAATGTGACATTGGCAACACGATAATTAACACAAAACCATCTAATCTACTATCTCTCTCAATCCCATGGTCTCCATACCTGGGGGTTTTTGTCAGTTTTTGGTTTTTTTTCCTTCAGTATCTTCTGAATACAACACAGTTAAATCTGAAGTTGTTTGTGTACCACTGTTATTAATTATCCTTATTAGCAGACACTTGCATCAGTCTTCTTCAACTATCTAATGGCAGAGACTGTTTTATAACTTTGCTAACTCCATGATTAAGTATAATCTGATGTGTTTCAGTAATAAACTCATGAAACACCAAAGGCAAGATCTTGGTGCTTCACTCCTTATTTCACATCCTAATGAACAAAAGCAACATGTAGACTGCTTTTATGTTTTACTCAACTGGTCTTACTGGGGAAAAAAAAAAAAAGTATGGGGTTTGCATTTCAGTGTCTTAAGACACAATATTTATTCTTTTAAATAAAAGGTTTCAAAGTCTAATGTTCCTGAGTAACTTGTAATTAACATTTGATACATTGCATTATACATTATTGCATTACTTATTATACTGTCATAAGAATGTATATTCCTCAGAGTATGACATGATGTATTATTAGACAGTTTTAAAATTTTTTATCAATAATATTAAAAACTATTTTGGATATATGATGAAATCCTAAAAAAATAATGTTTGACAAAACAACGTCTGACAAAAGAGCTCAAAATTTATAGGTATGTTATACTGCCATGGACAACTAGAGTCAACAGCCAATTACTAAATTTTGTTTCTCTCTGGGCAATCTAATTAAAACAATTTGATAAAACAGTTTTTTGATGCATATCCCCTCTTTTAAGTGAACAGTGAAAGTCCACATTTGGAGAACTTTTCAAAATGCACACTTGATGAGTTATTACATTAAGAGATACTTAAGTCCTATATTGTACTTAATAGAAACAGTCATCCTTTATTCCACACAAATAGGCTGGAACATTTACCTTCTTCCAAGGAATTCCACCTGGTTTTAGTAGAATTAGTAGTTTAATATAAAAATGGAAAGTGCATCAAAGGGCAAAACACACCATTTATTCAATTGAATATTTATTCTTATTAAAATATAATATTGTGATATCTCATAATGTTCTTTGCCAAATGAATGTGGTATGAAACTTTTAGTTTGTAACACAAGCTAGGATGAGGATGATGCTCATTAAAGCATAGATAATATAGTTAAAGTCATAGATGCACTATAATGCATTAAACATCTAGGTGTTATTGTTTTGACTATGTGGGCATCCAATTCCTCTTTTACACTAAAATTTATGATGGGAAGTGAAAAGGAGAAAAAACCATCATGCAGCCAAAATAAGGGCTGGGCAAAGGCCGGAAGTTTCTGACCAAATGTACAAAGCACCTTATAGTTTCTGACCGTTCGTTTTCCTGAGAACATAAAATGAGAGGTAATTTTGATGACATGTAAGGAGAAAACAGCATATTGCTTGTGCTTTCTTAACCAGAGGAGATGGGAAGATCAAAGACAGAAGATTATTGATGAATTTCACAAAATTTTCTGATGACAGCTTTTCTATATAGAAAAATACAATGGTATATGCAATACTTTTCAGGTCATCTGATCAAAGTTTAAAAAGTACAATGGTCTGATTATAAGCGTTCATGCTTCAATCTTGTAAATGTCTGAGAAAAACTCCATCTTATCTGGTAACAGTTTATGTTTCCAAGGAGTTTTTATCAGCAAACAGAAAGGTGTGGGTATTAAGAACAAGAAATTTGGCTAATGAAGAAAGGTAAACATAATGAAAAGAATAGACAGGCAGATTTAGATATGGATGGATTGGTTATTTCAATGTGAGTGCAATCATTTAAAAAAAAAGGCAGATGTGGACAAAATCCAGAAATATTAAACAATGGCAAGGGAATTGATGAAAAGTAAAAGAATGGAATAGAAAATAGGCCATGAAAGAGTTCTCTGGTTTAGATTTTAGAAAAAAAAGACGGTTGATAAAAAGATATGTTTGAATAACAGATTTCTAATAAGGCATTATATGCATTCTACATATAATAATAAAGAATCAATATTACATATTTCAAACAAAGTATTTTTAAATTATGAACTAAATTGTTCACTGAACCTTCATGAGACTTTCGTGTTTCAGGGACTTAATGTAGGCGGTTCATATCCATCAAGAATAAATATGTTGGCAAAATTTGTGAAAAGAATGACAGAAGAACAAATTGCTATGAGACATCTCAGGGATAAATCTTCTTGTCTGTTCAGTAATGTGGGCTGTTTTGAATCAACATCTTAATACAGCCAAATGCTGCATTATAAGCGTTGGTAGAGCTTGTGTGCAAAATGTAACTTTGCAAACTAAGGGTTATTTTGCAGCACTGCAACAGAGAAGTCATAAACACCTGTTCTACAGTAGCTTTCACAATAGTTCTCTGACTAGAGATCACCAAGAGAATAATGCTCATAAATCATGAAGAGAAATAATCTTTCAGAAACACCAGTTCTGGACAAGCAAATCACATGCCGTCTCTGTGTTTTCAAAAACTGATGTTGAAAAATTGGAAAGATTCCAGAAAAGTTTGAAATGCTGTTCCATCACCCAGAAACATGGCTTAATAAGACTAAACGTAGATTTAGTGATCATTCACCTACAGTCTATAAACATATACATTATAGTCATTAACAGGTTTTTCATAATAATTTCAAATTAAGTGCACAGATGAAAAATAAGGAGGCTCTACAGAGGTACATCCAGATTCTTCTGCTCAGCAACATTTATAATGCTAAACAGAATAAATTTTCAAAAATCTACTCTAAATTTTGTTTCTCTTTAATGGGAATAATCACTGTTTGACTTCCTAAAACTTTTGTTAATAATTCCCTATTTTTTCAGGGACGAGGCATTTTTACACACTTCCAGAGATTTGCATTCAAGTGAAGCTGTGAATATTAAAATGCATTTGTGTTGCAACTAAAAATAACTCTGCAGTCTAAAAGAACAGCTAGAATCTAAATTTAAAAAAAAAAGCCAATATAAAAACTAAATAAAATTAAAAATTCAGTGAAACTGCAAATCATCAGAATGAATTCAACTGAGTATTCATATTTCCACTGGAATTCTGAAAAAATATCAGGGAAAGAAGTAATATCTGTGTAGACAGGAATTCAATAGCATAATTACTCCTACCTAGGAAAATAAAGCATAAATAGAAAGAGAATAGAAGAAACTAACACAAAAGAGAGGGAAGCAGAAATGTGGAATTATAGATGGAATTGATGAGGAAGATTTAAATGGCAATTAGATGTAATTTGGCTTCTAATATGAATATATATAGGTACTGTAGTCATCTTTCTGGTCCATTAGTTTGATGATACTATTCCCTTGATGTTTCCTTTTCGATTTGAGCTTTGTCTTTTCAGTATGATTCTTCTTTCCCTCCACTAGTCCTTTCCTTGTGGAACATTTCATTCATTGATAGTGATCTTTCTTCCCTTAATGAGAACTGATAGCTCCCCACTGACAAATTTGCCAGATGGTCACAATCTGTAAATTCCATCTGAAGTTTTTGTTCATGGTTCAGACTTACTAATCTCACAAGGTTCCATCCACACTGATGTTTCTCTGCTTCTCTCTGGCTACAAGAAATTATGTTCAGACCTAAATTATAGCAGTGTGCTTCTGTCATTCCAGTTTACATTTTATACATTCTCTCCTTAGAAAAAAAAAAATACTTTGATAAAAGTAGAGCTCCTTCTTGACATAACTCAATTACAGAATCACAGAACAGTTGAGGTGGAAAAGCACCTCTGGAGATTGCCAGGTTCTGCCCCTGTCACCCCAGTTCAAAGGATAGTCAGCTGGGGCTGTGTACAGCTGGGTTTGAGTATCTTCAAGAATGGAGACTGGACCATCTGTCTATTCATCCTGTTTCAGAGTTTTTGCCATTCTTAATTTTTTTTTTTTATGTGTTTAACTAGAACGTCTTGTCTTTCATTTTGTGCCCATTATTTATTGTCTTGTCACTGGATATCACTGAGAAAAGCCAGGGTCTCTGTTCTTCGCTCAGTTCTAAAAGGTATTTATACACTCTGGCAAGATTTGCCTGAGCCTTCTCTTCTCCAGGCTAAATGATTTTAGGTCTCTCTGACTCACGCATGTGATGGTCTAGTCCCTTAAATATTGTTATGGCCTTGTGCTCGACTTGTTTCACTAGCTCCATCTCAATGACTCTATGATTCTATGGTTCTTTGTATCTCTTGAGGTTCTGAAGAGCCTGAAGATGGACAAAACACTCCAGTGGGCTGAATAGAGGGGAAGGATCTTCCCCCTTTATCTACTTGCAGTTGTCTTTTTAGCACAGCCCAGGATGCTGTTGGCCTCCTTTGCCACAGTGACATCACTGGCTCATGGTCAGTACGTTGACTAACAGTACCCTAAGATGCTTCTTGAAAAAAATTGCTTTCCAGCAGCTTTACAGTCAGTCACCCTGCAGTATGTATTGGCATTCAGAGTTATTTGTCCCCAGCACAGGACTTGGCATTTCCCTTCACTGAAATTCATGAGATTCCTGTTAGTCCATTTCTCTAGTGTGTGTTGAGATCCCTCCGAGTGTCTTTGGGTTCAAAAAGTAGACTACATTCTTCAATACTGAAATAAATTCATTTTGTTTTATCTGCTTACATACCTTTTGAAACATGCAATCAATCTAACAATAAATTGACATTCTCTGTAGCTCCTCTGTTTTTTAAGAAATGAACTCTAGCAAGGTGCCTTTGAGGTGCATCATAAGCTGAACACTGATTGATTTAATTCTAAAATTAATTAGTGAATAAAGTTTGAAAATAAAAAAAAAAATCACCTTCTAGGCCATGAGAATCTTCTCAGGCAGTTGTTTGATTGTATGGTAGGATGAGCAATCTTCTTTAAGAATGGTCTGGTCGGAAACCTGGAAAGCTATTTTTATCCCTTCTGTACTCCCTCCAGAGGAAACACTTACACAATAGATGTAATTGAATCACTCTTGTAAATGGCATTGAGAAAAGTCAGCAGATCTGCCAGGACCTCATCAACTTAACTTAGAGATGATAATAATGTTAAAATAATGTTATGTTTTATTCCTCTAGTCACCACAGTAGTCATTATATTGTGATGAGAAGAGCTGCTGCTCAGAGAAAATAACCACATAGGGATGGGAGAATAAGAAATGAGAAAGAAATAATTTTAATTGTTTTCTTCTATACAATGTATGGAGCAAAATAAAATGCGAGAGAACAGACCACAGGGGCCAAAAAGGCACAAATACTAATCAGAAAATATGGTGGGTTGCCATTAAAATGTCATTGTCCAACCATTTTCATAAAATAGAATGCATAATATCTAGAGTTTTACTTACAGTAGGTGACTTACATCTGTGATAACGATTGTCATATAATCATTGTCTTTTTAATGTTTTTTACTTTATTATGGGTTAGCAGTTACATCTACAATGATACAAGCAAATAATCTGTGAGAGTATTTACTTTTTTCTAATCCTTTTCTCAGTACAGACTTTAGGAAATGGGCTGAACATTTCAGGAAATACAAACTTTCATGTTTTCGTCCATGTCAGAAGAAATTGGAAAAAAAATACATTCTTATGTCCTCAAGAAAATTATTGTTCACCTGTAACATGGGGGGAATAACTAGTAATGTATCTTGACCCTTTTGTCATAACATCTTTTCTGCCTCTCTCAAAGATATGAGCCAATAAAATTTTCTTCCTTCTTAAAATTGGTCTTTTCCATTTTTACTAGCTTTATGAAAAAAAGTTCAAATAACTTAAGGTCAAAAGAAACTTTGATGTGCTATTCCTCATAAAGTGTCATAAATTTCATGTTACCTCCCTTTTTCTTTTAAAGCTTGTGTTTATTTCTAGGCAAATACATAAACTACTGACCATTCCTATACTTCTTTACACTTTGGAAAAAATCTTCAGGAAATGGGTTTTCTTATTTGGTATGGTGTCTGTTTTTACAGACACCATACCTAACACGCAACTGTTTTAAAATATTTTTCTTCTCCATTTAAGGAGAATATAAGGACTTCAAATTTCAAAATGGAAAAATATGAGAAACTTCTCCCTCTTTCTCACATCTACACGTCATACATGGTGATTAAGGGATGTGTAAGGGAAGAAATATCTTAGTCATCCTACTGCAATGAACATATGCAAATCACTGGGTCATTTGTCTACATGGAAGTATACCCAGAAATTGTTGCACTTCAAATAATTAATTGAAACAGGAAGTTCAGCCTTTTGCTCATAGTTCATATCAACACTTCAAAGTCATTAATTAATATATTCCTTCAGTTTCCAAGTTGAAGATGTTACATAAACTGTCATTCCCTTATTTAGAACAATCAATATCCATTTGCTTTGGTTATGGTTTTATTGCCTGAATTTTTGGAATCCAAATGATCCTTCATTAAAGTGAGTTTTTTATAATTTTTTATATTCATTACATAGGTCACACAAATGACTAGAAAAGGAATTTTTTTCAAGTGACAGTATCTAATATTTTTAACCTATAATTATCAAACCAAATTTCTTGCAATAAAATTTAAAAGAATAAAAAAAATTAATAAAATGAGGGAATTGCATACTAAATAGTTTCAGAAGGCTAAAATCAATTCATCTCTTTCAAAGCTATATTTGGAAATACATTAAGTCACAATAATGAATTTGATTCATATCCCTTTGACCTCAATTTTAGACTTTGACTTCAAATGGCATTAAAAGACATGTATAACAACTACTAGATTCATGCTGTCACCTCCTGACACTGCCAGAAGTAATTATCAAATTAAATGCATTGACTAGGCACTCAAAAGCTCCATAGTTATGTACATAGCTACATTCTTATTAAATGAATAAAACTTTAGAAATAAAATGAGCAAGGAGAGAAAAGTCACATTTAGATATTTTTATTAGCTACTGAGAATTCAAAACCAATGAAATTCCCCATCTGGAAAAGTTTCAGAGCAGGTCACCAAATATCATTAAAGTTATGGAACCATTTTCACATGGAAAACAACTAAAACTCTTCAGCAAGCATAAGATGAGGTGATTAGAAGATATAACAGAGATCAAATCATCAAATCAGATACAAAATCATAAGTGGTAAAGGGAGTAACAAAGGATTGCTCAGGACAAGAAATCAGATGACCCCTGGCTTCACCTTAACTAGCAGGCTGAAATCAGTCAAAAAGAAACCTTTTTATTAAATACAAAGACACAGATCCCCATGCCACATAACAGTTTAAAAATGGGAATATCCTAGGAAAGTTTCGTTATCCTGTTACGTAGGTCTTGCACTTCATCTCTAGACTACCAGTCTCTGAGAGGTCACAAGCTAAATGAACTTTTGTCTGACCCTCTGTTACCAGCTCTACATTATTAGACCATATACACACATGTCGTGGTTTTATCACAAATCTTTTCCTCTGGACACCATGTACATACATACATAAAAATATGCAAACATACATCTCTTTAGCTATGTATAAAAGCTGATAATAAAGCTGTATCTTAAGAGATAACACATAGGGCCTGACTTCAAAGCTGATTACATGAGGAGAAACAGTGAAGCTCTAAGACATTTCTATACATGGCAGTAGAAAAACTAACAGAAATCCACTGTATTATAAACTTGTAGATAACAGATCTCCACATCTGAGACAGTCATCTCAGAATTTCTTTTTAAATAGTTTTAATAGTCAGTGGAGTTTAGGACATAATTCATTTTGTGTCTGCTTTGAGTTGAAATAATTCAGATATTTCCTAAAATTCTTCCCTTTTTTTTTTTTTCCTTTTCCTTCTTTTTTTTTTTTTTCTTTTTCTTTTCACCCCCCCAATTTCTTAATAGCATTAATTTGTTACACTTAACAACATTTAAGAATCAAGGAAATCACTACTTTGGACAATCCTGCAAACATCCTGCAATTCCTTAAGAAAGAGAAAACACACAAGGCTATGACTGAAAAGGTAAGTCCTATTGTACTGGGGAGGGGCAAGGCTGGTCAGCTTTCCCTGGATTGCATGATGCAAAAGCAGAAAGAAGTTACAGAAAATGAAGAAAGTGGACAGACCCCATCTTTGGTATGGTACATTCTCCATATTTTGACAGTGGATAATTATCCCACTTTTTGTCTTAGTATTGAGAAAATTTGGTATTACAATAAGCAAAAAACTTTTCTTATCCACCAACAGCTTCTGAACAGAGAACCTTAAGTGGTTTTTTTTTCATAATAATATATACTATACTACCATTATTTCCATTTTAATGCAATAAAAGCCCTACCTTTTACAGACTAATGCTATGTAAGGGTTAAGGTAGAATACAATGAAAATATCAATAAGGTACTTTATTTTTCAAGGCAAGTTAGTGTAAATTAGCAGGAGTTAATATTTTTAACTCTTTTTCAAATGATAACCCAGGTGTATATATAGATACATAGTGCATGCATATAAGTAAAAATTACTAACTTTTTACCATTTGAACTGTGTTGTCAGAAAAATTTGACATTTGTTTTCTTTAAGTATTAAAAAAAAAGTTAAATATTTATTTTTCTCCCCTTTCTGGAGCCTCCAACATAATTTCAACAGAATCGATTTATATCTTAAATTTACTGGTGTAAGAATTTTGAAAATTACTAGAATATTTGAATGTAACACTCAGAAGAGACTCCTTTGCACTGGTTGTTATCATTCTTCTGACAGATTTTGCTGAAATACAATGCAGACCTTTCCTTGTACCCATACATGTTTCTTAGTTACACTTGCAGTCATTATTTAACCTATCAAAACTTGATTCTCTGACTTTTTCTTAATAAAAAATTGAATAGAGAGAGAAATAAAGAATTTGCTCCTCCTGTAACCCCCTCTCTTGCTACATATATATTGATGTATCACAACTGAAAAAGCCACTTGATTGAATTGCTGTGTTTTCTAAACACTCACTTTCCACTCTCTCTGCACATTCTGACATAGAAATCAATGCTGTAAACTCGGTAACTACAAACAGAAGATAATGCATCTTCTCTGTCATTTTTAGTTTATTGAAGAAATTTCTTAAAAATGTCAAGCAAAAATTTATTAGAATGTTGGTTACTGGGTATTTTCCATTTAATTATTTTATCAGTTCATTGTACAGAGAAGAAGTTTAAATCTGTGGTGAATTCTTTAGGTGGGCTGATGCAAACAATATTTTTAGTGATGCATGGACTAAAATAATGAAGGTCTTCAGACTCACAAAAATAGTAGAGGAGAACATATATCGTAGAAATTATGTCTGGCATTAAAAAGTACGGCTTTTTTTCAGCTTCCATAGCAGGTAGTTTTGATTAAATATATAAATCACTTTTTACCATTTCCTAGGAGTCCTGCATCTGCCACCCTCCAGTTAACACCTTCCTAGTTTTCTAAATGAACATTTAGCAAAACTCATTAAGGAAAACCATAGTAAATATAATATGGAAATAAAGACATACCTAATGCTGCTGCTATGATTTTTGTCCACTGCTTTCTCCACTGAACCAAATTAAAAAAAAAAAAAAGTACTCAGTGCTTTTGTGTTTTGCTCCCAGTAAACAGGGAATTGAAGCCCTGAATTGTTTTGCATTACATCCTAGTTGGAAACAGGGCCAGAATCACAATCCCAAAAAATGTCCAAAAATCAGGTGATAGAGTTGCAGTCTGTTGACAATTCACATAAAATTCAGTCCCACAGCTCAGGAAATGTCCCATTTTGTTACAAGGGGAGTTGAATTTCTAAAGCTCAGCATTGAATTTGGTTGTTTCAGGTTTCAGCTACAATAATGTGCAACTTGACAAAGAACCTTATTAGATGAGCATGGCTCGAGAGCTGTCACTTGCCATTTTCATTCCTTAAAACTTTCCATGTAGGCAGTGGTGCTCAGCATTCTTCACTGTTTTTCCTTCCTTTCTGCTCCATTGTTCCAAAAGAGATGGACTCAAACAGCAGCCAAGTTTCTAGAGCAGCAAAGAAACTAATTTCTCATTATTTTTAAACTTCAGACTTCTAAATATTGTTATTTTTACCTTATGACCACAGTACTTCCAAAATTAATAATTAGGTCTGACAGCTGTTAATCATTAACTGCTTACAGCTAATGTTGCTCATGTTTTATATAGGTGCAGACAATATAAATAACTCAAAAGAATATAGATTATAGATATAAGGATATATCTTACTACACTCTTCACTGAAAAAGAACTACTCCCTTCATGAAGCAACAGATGACTCATGTCAAAATGTGTGTATGTGCCTCAGGAATGACCAATGTGGTCATCCAAAGAAACTAGGATATCTAAAGGAAGCCAGCACTGGGGAAAATTGTACCTTAGTAGAGACAGAATATATTCATCATGAGGGTAATTCTAAAAAAGCCTTTTAAGACAACTGCCATCTTCAGTGGTGCTGCAGTGCTTTAAAACACTGTAGAATCAGCATCTGATTGTAAGCAGAATTTTTTAATCTTTATCCAAGTGAAACTATCTTTCTCCAAGAATGTAACCCCAAAAGTTTTGTGATAAGGAGCAGGCAGCACAAGTAGCAGCACTATTCCCAAGCACCACATGATGATACCAGATGACTTCAGTAATACCTGAACGAAAGACAATGTGCCAGACCTGCATGTGTTAGAGCTGCTGATTGTTCTGCATGCAGACATAAGTAAATTTACTTTAGCATTAACAAAGATCATTTGGGGCAAAAAAAATCTGCAGACTTCTACTAGATACTAAAAGCTGTTTCTTTTTTTATTGTTGCCATTTTGGTTTTTTGGGTTGGTTTGATTGTTTGTTTGTTTGTTTGTTTGTTTAAATGAGAGTTCCTAGTCTCAAAAATTGTTGGTACCTAGCTTCTGTAAGTCCATGGGCTCTAGCATAACCAAACTCAGGTTGAAAAGAAAGTTACAATTGCCTTATATATACATTCCTAGTATATGGTAGTGACAGATACACAGTTTTAAGCTTCACAAAACAATTGTGTAACACAACTATTTCATTATGCAGTTTACTATTCTTTAATTGGATTTAACACATTGTGGTAATCACAAATAATATTGGAACTTAGTATCAAAAAACTAATGGAGATCTATTCTATAGTTTGAATCATGTTCTGACGTACAGTCTCTCTTCTTCCCTTCCCCAGAAAATATACTGAAACATTATCAAGAACAGATTAATTTCAAAATACTAACAAACTATAGTAAGACAAGTCAATAAGTGGCTTATTTTATGTCTCGGCAGCATTCAATATATATGGACAAAGACAAGTGACTTAAACTTTCTGGGAAGTTATTCAAGCCCTAGATCACACATCTGCCTTAAAGGACTAATGTGACAAAAGAAACCATTCCAGCTGAACATTATAGTTATGTTGTCTTCTTCATGCACAGCACCAAAAGGTAATTTTGGTTGTAAAACTTCTTTTTTAATTAAAGAAAAAGAATAAGAAAGTATAAATCAGCTGTACATAAAACAACATAGGCAGACATATGGGAACAGGACAAACCAGTCCTGACAACAAAGAACCTGTTTTGTAAGCAACATAAAATGAACAAAACTGTAACAAGCTTTCAGACTACAGCTATGACTGCAAATGTATAATCTTATTTCATCCTATGATCAGAGACTGTGTCTCCCCTTGGGACTAGTGAGCATTGCATGCACTAGGTACTTGCCTCTGGAAGGTATGTGAAAGATGCTTCCACTTTCTTAAGCGGCTAATTAGTCACTATGAATTAAATGCAATCTAAAATTAATGTAAATAATTTTGACACTCAAGTACCTACTGCTGAGGTGTGGAAAACAGTGTTGATTATTTTTTCTCAATAATGAGTGTCCTACAATCATATACAAGCATTTTTGAAATCTCTCATCTCAGCCAGTAATTGATAATGTTATATTTCTTTTTTATTTTGTGCTCCATATGTTTTTCTATTTTTTTCCTTTTTACCCACACTGGGCAGATAAAGTGTTACATTTTGTTCTCCTCTTCCACTGTGTGTTTGATGTGATTTTATTCAAGACTGGTCTTGTTGTCAGTAACTTCATTTGACATTTTTCCAATCTGGATGCTGCTATGCAAACTCAGTTTAGTCTTACTTCCAAAAAAGAAAAAAAAAGAGTAGAAAGTTTAAGCTGTTCAATTGCTTATGTGTGCATACAAAATACAAGGTAATTGTATGGATGGATTGCTTAAGGTTTCATTCTCTGAATGGTTGTTAAGAAAAGGTACTCTTTATATTTGGGTTTTTTTTCAAATTGATTTTTATACCTTTCTCTTTTTACTTATATAGTGATAAGGAAATGAATAACTAAACACCTAAAATTTTTCTAAAATTGTTAAGCAACTTTGAGGTTATTTACAGACTAGAAGTTGTCTATCTGTTATTAGTATAAATGCCCTAAAACATGTTTCAGAATTCTGTCAGATGGTTATGTGACATCCCTCCTTGAAACGGAACAAAGCACCTAAGATCTGTAAATGTTCCTGGTCGAAAGGATCAACCAAAGTCAGAGGGCCTGCAAACAATAAGAAAACTTTGTTAGTAAATTTAAATTACACAATTGAAATGGAAATTGCTGCGTTAGTCCCTGACCAGCTATATAAACACAGGGCAGTCCATTTGGGATAAAGGAATAGGGTGAAAGGGAAGAAAGAAAGGAAAAGATTAATTAAAGAGGAGGAGAGAGAAAGAAAAAAAAGAGAGAAAAAGAGCCAGAAAAAGAGATCATCAGTTCTGGTTCCAGTGTTGATCTAGCTGATAAGATGTTAATCCTGATTTCAGGGTTGATCCAATTGCATCAGTCCAGCCAACGGGAAGCCCAGAGTCCTGGAGAGCAGTGGTTGGGGTACCTTTGTATAGGTAGGTTTTCCTAACCCTAAAGAAAGGTTTCTCATTTTCTGTGCAAATTAGTTATCATGTACAGTCCATTCTTTCAGACCTCCCTGAAAATTGTTCAAAGGACTTTGGGGGTCTTTTGGTTGTATTGTTGCCCCCCTTCAGTCCGTTCCCACTTCTTGGCCTCATTCCTGTGCTGGTTCTATGCTGTGTTGTACTTACCTCCAGGAACTGCAACAAGGATGCTTGTCCCAGAAAAGTGTTGCCCTGCCTCTTCATGGCCCCTTTCTCAAGTCGCAGCTTGTTCTTTCTCACTGTGTGTTAATACCAGCAGTCCTTGCTGGTTGCCAACAATTCTGGCCTGTTATTACCAGCAGTCCTTGGCTGGCTCCACAGGCAACCAGTTTTTGGTGTTTGGCACACACACATTTGCCCCTTATCGTCTGGATTTCTACAAGCTTATTGATTATACTGACACCAAAAGGTAACTAATGCAATATGATAATGATGTATAAAACAGGTTGCACCACCTGTGATGAAAATCTGGAGACATTTAAAAGCAAAACCTGAAATCTCTCTTTTGGCCTGGCAAGATTTAGAAGCTTTTGGCGCAAAGGCGACAGAAACATGTCAGTAGTGGGGGCTGCAAAATAAAACTTTATCTATTTCTTGCTGCAACAGAGTTTTACTTCACTGAACCACAAATATGGAGTCCACTAACAGTCTATTACGCTTCCTAGGAAGCCTGTAATAAAATCTCAATTAACCTGAAATAGAGGAATATTCTTTCACATAATGGGTAGATTTCAAATTTAGCTAGATTCACCCTTTACAGCTGCAGCATTATGGAAATTTTCTCCTCTCAGTTCTTTCAAACAAGTCATGTGAGCAGCTAATGACTCTTGCTGCAATCCCTGAATCAAACCAGTTCTCTCACAACTTTGCCAATGGGGTACTTCAGGTCAGGGATGGTGTGCAACAATCACTTTCACTGGCTTTCTTAGTTTGTAGCCCTGACAGACAGAATTACTGCTTGCAGGTGTTACTGTAAGGCAGAGGAAAGGTAGTAAGAGTTTTCCTTGAAGCACCATTCCAATTCTCCTGCTCAGTGCTCTCAATTCCTGTGTCCCGAGGGCAATGCAGCAGGTACTGTCAGTTTCCCTAAGCCCCTTTGCCAAGTGCAGTGAGATGAACAGAAACAGGGACAGTGTGCGCTTCGTTCAACTGCAAATTTAGAGTATGCATCTTTTCTCTTACCAGCTCCAAAATTTAACCCGTTGGAGTTATGAGTGTGGAATGAGAAATTAGAGGGCAGGAGAACCAGAGATGCTCACAAATTTACAAATATTGTCACAAGTTGGATTAAAATTATTTCTCTAGCTAACACTCTTGTTTCACTGTTATTCAGATCTTCTTTGCCATCTATGAAGGGTTTGATCTTGTTCTTAAATAATTCACTTCCTTGACATTTCTTGGAGTTTTCCGGGAGTTAGTTCACAAAGCATCTACTAGTGCGTAGTAGGGCTTTGTCAGTCAATAGACTTGTGGTAACAATCCACAGATTTATAGAAGGAAGAAGTACCCAACAGTTCTTGTGCATAAAATGTTGCGGCAAGTCAGTGGTAGTCTTTATAAATCAGACAAGACACATACAAACATATGTTTAATTATTCAGTAAGAAAGTAATTGGGAAAAACTGGATGTCATGTGCTAAGCCAGGCAGCTGATAAAAATGGCATATATACCTCTTCCTTTTGTTCATCAAGAAATTGATTGATTTTCAAAAACCAAGTTAGAAACAATGCTTCTCTTGGCGAGGCTAAACTTGTGAATGCGCTACACAATGTCCATACTTACCTCATTGTCTCCTTCAAAACCATTATGGAATACTGAGTTTACCAGTTTACTCTAACCCGAGATAATATTCTTACTCAGGACAGAATTTTAAACACGCTGCTTCACTGAATACAAACAGTGATATTTTCTGACTTCAGGATGAAGATGTCAGGGCTCTTGTTCTATGTCCTTGAGGGATTTAACAATTTCTTTAGGCGATCTGTATTTTAAGAGCTTAAATAATCAGTGCGGGAACAGTAAAGATACCATGAGACAAATACTTCCACAAAATATACAAAAAGAGTTCTGGTTTTGTTTAAATTTCTTCATTGTTGTTAGATGGGTTCATTATGAAAACCACTGATTCAAGTGATTATAATGTATAAACATGTTCACAATGAATAGTTTGACCTGTGCTACTTACAGCCCAAGCTATTTTTCAGAATTGCATTTGAAAATTCAGTTAACTTCTAACTTAAACCAAACAAGTTTAGAAGTGCTTAAAAATTTACTTTACAGTTACAAGGCAGAAAATACAAACATTTGAACACAGTCATATAAGTCTATGATTGAAGCCAAGCTGCAACAAAATACTTTAAATTCCTCAAAGGCTGAGACTCTTGGTCTGATATTACCTTGCCCTTGCATTCTCTCTGATATTCCTAAATTTTAGTGAAAAACTCAAGATACAGACATTCAAATGATAAGTTTCTCTGGATGCCTATCAGCACACAAAATCTGTAGGAAGCTATTTTGTTCTGTTTCTCCTTTGAAGATTTAATATTACAATTTCACAGAAGCTAGAAGTTCTAGAACAGAGTATCTTCCCCTCACAGTTTCATTTCACCCTGGTAGACAATTTACACCATGCTGTAATATTAAATTAGGACATGATTCCCCTGAGGTACAGAGAATCAACTCCACACTACTAAATGTTAGTAGCACTGTGTCTTTTGAGGATAGCACAGAACAGAAAAGCCCGATGGAGGATTCTAAATGTCAAGAACCATTGACACAAATTTATTTTTTGCTCAATATTTTGTGTTTTACTCTAACAGAATATCAGTGAAGAGAGGTAATAAATCCTCTGGTTATTCCAGATAATATTGTGTTGTTGAAACTCTAGATAATTCGGTGTGTCTCTTTCCACAAAAACCTTGTTTAAGTCCATTCTTCCTCAAAAAATTTGGTAATGGTCTCATATCATCATTTGTGTGAAAGGTCTTGCCTGAACCAAGATGCCAAATTTCTTCTTCTAGAGAATTAACTTCCAATCTTCCAGTTGCCATATGACTCCTGCTGAGCTTAAGGGCAAGTATTATTACCATGTGTTATAACTAATGCTACAGAAAACTCCATGGCCCTATATGAGACAATCATACAAATGTAATTTTTTACAATCACTGAAATACTGACTGCAGGGTGGCCTAGTTACTGCACTGTAACTATTTCTTCGTCACCTGGCGAAGTAACTTCATGTGCGCATAATCAGCATCCCTCAACAGTGACTGCATAATTTTTGCAAAAAATGTTTCTCTCCAGTTTTAGTGGCTTTTCTTATATTCTCAGGGACAGCAACGGTATCTGTAATTGGATGTTCACCTCTGCTGATGCCAAAAGGGAATAACACTGCAATATCTGTAACTAATCAGTTTTGTGTAGGACAGACTCTTGTTTAATGCAGAGCATTCTTAGCAGTCACCTTTTATTCATTTACACAGAGCACATCCCTTCCAATTTATCTAAGTGCGAGCTACAGGGTAGAATACAGATATTATTAGTGTTACAAAGTGATCCAGAGTGAGCTTGAAAAAATCCTCATATTCAAGGCCATGTCAACATGTCAGCAGTACCACTTTTGATGATAACACCTCTTAAGGTGTGTAAGAGGATCGTACAATCAGTCCTCAGTAGACCACAAGTCACACAGGGTTACAGCACGAGTAAAACTGGAATATCCCAATAAGACATATCCTATACCATTCTGGAACAGGTGGGATTCCTTGAGTTAACAGTAAGAAAATGCCCGTAGTCCTCTTGTGTTGAAACACCAGACTGAAGAAGTCAGCCAACAGCCAAAAGAAAAAAATCTCCAAATCTCCATCATATCAGCTTTCAGTGGAGAGAATGTATGATTCACAATATCATGCAAAATAATTTCTGGTGCCTTTGCTTCATATGCTTCTCCTTTTTAAACCTTTAATATTTTGGTTTCCTGACTCTAAAGTTCTTTTAGTTCAATAATGAATTATAATACATAATAAAACAAAGAAAAGACAAACCAAAAATAAGCTCCTGACAAAACAGTAAAGAAAGAAATATAAATATTTTAAATAAAAGCCTAGGTAAACCTACTTAGTACACATTAAAGAGGAACATCTCTCTTATTTTCATTAAAAGAAAAAAAAAAGAAAATCTGATCTATGGATTGTCCATAGGCTGATTATTTAATAATTTAATAGATACTTAATAGATATCTATTTAATGTAGCTATTATATATTTTAATATTATAATATAACTGAGTTGTAGCACCAGGGGGTTTGTATGTCCTTAAAAAAAAACTCCATTGTAGTTTCCCTAAATATAATATTATATTTGTTTAAAGATATGCAACCTCTGAGGTGCTATAACGCAATTTGTTAAAATTTAATTTATGAGTTGAAACAGCTTTGTTTTTCTTAGTGCAAAAATAAGATGTTCTTATTAAGGAACAGTAGGTTAAGTGAGCCTGGTGATTTTGACCTATTTTCCAACAACTCTTTTTTCTTTAACACAGATGTAGCACATTTATATAGAGAGATATCATAATAATATCCCTATTCCAAGTCTTGGACCAATATTCTACTTGCAAACCATCTTTTTGATTGACTGGTTTTGCCTTCTTTCTCGTCGCCTGTCTGTTGCTACCCGTCCATTGGAGGTTCTCGCACTTCTAACCATCCCCAGTTGTTCAAGTAAGACGTCTAATGCAAGTATTCCGAGAAACAAACAAACAAAAAAATTAAAGACCAACCAAACAAACAAATCAAAGAATCAAAAAAAAACAACCTAAAACCACTCTAAGTTATAGTTTATGCAGGTGGCGTGAGTAAATTCGGTTGAGTTTGTCTGGAACGGAGTAAGGGTGAAGTTGTGCAACTCACACAGAAAAAAAATGTAACAACAGTAATCTTCAGCTGATGAGATGCAATGAGCAACTGGAGGTAGAAATGAAAGGACAGTAAAGGTCTGTTTGTAGCCTCTACCTCAGCAGAAAATAAAAGTCTGTGTGCATAGTGACAGAAGATCAATACTGGCTTCCACAGTTTAGCTTCACTGTAGTGTGGCCCATCTATACACCTGCTAAGTTATAGACATTATTGTGATTTTATCTCTGCATCTAAAACAGTAATTTGAAAATGGTGACTATTCCCATACCTATTCTTGATTTGATGACCCTACTTGCCAGGAAGTCCTGCAGACCAAAGATGAAGCACATTTATGTCCCAAAAATGATACAGTGATGCTGCTCTTATGATCTCTTATGAAATCAAGTCAATTATTTTAGTCTTTGTGAGCATAATATTCATACTCCAATAAGACAAAAGATCCATACCAAGAAAAAGAATATTCAGGCTTGTTATCATCCTCTGCAATGTGCTGGTAAGAAAAGATGCAGCTGCAGTAAGCTCGTAACTCCCACCTTTAATGCAGGAAGGGAACAGAGATGCATCAAGGCTTAAAGGGATGACGAAATTCCCTGGATTTTCTTTCTTTAGAAATTTTACTGTAAATTTATTTCTCATTCGAATTGGGAACTCATACCTATGCATTTTTTACTGATATTCTGAACCAGAACAAATTCAGGGTACATGTTTATCCCTTCACAAAAAAGAAGCCTTAATCAGGTATTTTCTTTATGGTTTCATTTTGATACTATATTACAATCATATATTTCACTTTAAAACATAAAATAAAATGAAGCAGCAGGTTATGTGATCAACAATTAATGGGAAATTGAGCATAGTTTTACCCCTTTAGAACTGCCCAGAGTGATTTTTTAAGTCAACACTGAAAAAGATGAAAATTACATACTGAAACTCAACTAAAATTGATGACACAAAATCATTTTTCCAGACTAAAAAGTGGAAAAAGTGGACTAAAGTGGAAAAAGAAAAATAATTCTGATTAAGACCAAAATGAGAGTGACAAGCTATTAAGATCCTCTTTGAAAGTGCCTCTTCCCACAGAGCTCATCATCACCACAGGAAAAAGCTAGAGAGAGGTCATGACCATAGGAGAAGAAGTGGGTCCACCAGTTTTCATATAAGCAGTATATCCTCACATTAATGGAAATTATATTTCTTTTATCGCATTGCTTAACTTTTACTATACTGAGAACATCAGCAATCTTAGCAATAAGCTGACTGAAATCCTGAAGCTATATTTGCCAGATTTTCTACAATAAAATTTATCTTACAAACTCTAAAAAAAACCCAAACAATCTCTCAAAATTGCTGAAATTCCCTGCTGAAGAAAAGTCATGACTACTTTGATGGTGATGCTGTGGTGATAGGAGAAAGAAAAATTATAGCCCAACACCTCTCAAACCCACTCTTCAAAAAAAAGAGAAATAAACACCTGAAGGATCAAAACAGACTTGGTGTTTTAGGAGACAGATCCCTGCCTTTTTATAGGAGGTCCATGAAGCACTTATACACAACCTAATCTCCCAGTATAAAATTTAATGGGTTTATAGAACACTGAGCAAATTCTCTCGCCTAGAACATGAATCACAAATTGATAGGACATATTTTCAAATATATAACAAAAAATTATTTTTTGTGCTAAAAACAATGATCACTTTCCAAAGATTTCTATAACAAAGCACCATTATTAATAAGCACATTACACATTTGGGGAAAAGTTACTACATGCAAATCTTTTTGAGAGAAAAAATAACTTCTTAGGCTATGATTTTGAAAGTAATTCTGCAGGTGGCAGTTTCCATCTCAGCAACAGTCAGAGTTGGTGGTGGTGCTTGAGGGTTGAAGGAGCCCTTCTTGTGTCTCAAATACACAATGTGAGCTTTGAACCCCGGCTGACAGCAGCTCGTGTAGACTGGGGTCTGAAGTGTTCTGGTACAGTGGAGGCACATCCAGTGGATAATACTGGGCAGGCCAAGCAATTTCTCAGGAAAAGTACACAGATGAACACAGACCACAGGAAGGAAGGAAGGAAGGAAGGAAGGAAGGAAGGAAGGAAGGAAGGAAGGAAGGAAGGAAGGAAGGAAGGAAGGAAGGAAGGAAGGAAGGAAGGAAGGAAGGAAGGAAGGAAGGAAGGAAGGAAGGAAGGAAGGAAGGAAGGAAGGAAGGAAGGAAGGAAGGAAGGAAGGAAGGAAGTTGCACTGTGCCCTTCCCTCATCCAGAGCTCGTAGTGCCTCCATGAATATTGCTGCAATTCATATAATGCTTCTGCACCCTCAAGTTTTTCATAGATGCACTCTGGGTATGCATATTTACACTACATATCTGATCTGTACAGAAGACAGCTGGAGTTCAGCTGAAACAGCATGAAGTTGATACTATGTTGTAGCTGCTTAGTTTACAGAAAGGGAAAAAAAAAACAAACAAGCCTGAAACAAAACCAAACCACACAGTTTGTGAGTTTATTCCCCTGACCACCAGCCCATATTACTATGACAGAGGGAGCAAGATGTCATTTCACCACTAGAAAAATTGCTCACTGACTTCAGATCTCATTCATCCCTCCTCCACAAAACAAATGTGTCTCAGCATTTAGATAGCAGGCAGTTTGAAAAGGTAGCATTTGCAGGATGGGAGAGGAAGACTAAGAGTAGGAAAAGAATAAAAACCATATTTTTACTTTAATACTGAAAATCCCTACAGGAAAATAGTTAGAGAATCCAATACCCTTATTAAAAACATTTCTGTTAAAATTACTGCACTTTGAGTCAGACTTCTAAGACACACTGATACGTAAATTATAATATGCCATATCTTTATTTTTAAACAGAACCAATGTGACAAACAATTTTCAAGTGTCAGAGTCTTTATTTAGTTATCAACACACTAATTATATTTCACTTTTTTTTGCTCCTCACTATATGACAGTAGCTGAAGAGAACATAGTAGCTTACTTTTTCCTTAGTCAACTCTAACCTTACTCAATGCAGTACAAAAACTATCCAATAAAAACAACCAACAAAAGAAATTACTGCATAACAGTAATGATTCATAACTTTCATTGACTACTAATATAAGAAAATAGTGGTCATGGTTTGTATGTAAGAATACAGTGAATCATTTTCAAATTTCAATGTTATCTGCCAGAGAAAAAGTCTTCCAAGATGAGTCTGTGTTGTGTGAAGCAACTGTGGATCTGAGATCTGTGGCTTCCAACAAGATAACTGGAATTATAGTGAGGAAGATATATAGAATAAAGCCCAGCAACAAAACAAATGTGGATTTTCAGAATCTTACTTTAAATATAAAGATCAGCTTTCATAATTTCTCAATTAGCATGAAATTACTCTGCAAAGTTCTTGTAAAGATAATGTGGACAATAGGGATCCTCATGAGAAATATTTCAGCCTGAATATGTACAAATGGAAAATGGTATTTGATTCTTTGTGTCTCTGAAAGTCTGAAAAGGAAGGTTACCATATTTTGAAATGTCTGTGCAACTTTTCACTGGACTCTCTTATCTTCAGTTCCTTGACCAAGAACATAAATTATGGAAAGGAATAGAATCAAATGACATACTGAGATTAGAAATGTTTGGATGATGTCTACAACTTACCAGCATACAATGACTTGCCAGCATACAATTAGAACTTTAAAAATAAAATTGCACAAAAGCACATATGCTGCATGCATTTTAATTTTCTATTTTTGTGCCACAGTGGCTGTGTTTTGTGGTCTCAGCTGAAGACTTAATTACAGCTTTTTCCTTACTCAACCACCGACACTAAAGAGAGCTGCAAATGCTTGCAGCAGTATTTGAAAGGAGGAGAAGGTAAGAAGGTCTTCAGAAACAGGGAATGTCTGTAGGTAGGAGATGAGAATGACAACTTTTAAGAAATGAGTTGGTCTCCCCTCTCCATATGAAGGTATGGAGCCATGTATTTTGCTGAGTTTTGACAGGAGCTATGGAGCAAGGTGCCCCGTGCTGCAGCAAGTGTCTCCTGAAATGACTGATATTGTCATCTTTATATGATATTCACAATTCAGCCATTTCCTTAAAATAAATTCTTCATGGTTTGGTTTACTTTGACACATGCTGTGGTATGATGCTGCTTGCTATAAAAAAAGAATTGGAGAGAGAATAGCACAACTCCTCTGCTTAAAGCATCTGCTCTTCTATATATGTAGTTTTTAGCACTAGTGAAAAAGTGGCAATGACAAGTTATAGTATTTGAAACCTACTACCTCAAGAAAGTGAAAAGTCACGAATAAGCTTAAACTATTTTCATGTATATACACAAACCAAATAAGGAAAATTGGATTAATTTCCAATGTTTAAATTTATATTAAATCTTACCCAACAAATTCTCTCCAATACTGACACCATGTCATTAGGATGAAAATAAATTCCAAACTACTTTTTATTTTTGCCAGATGTGTACCTACAACCCTTCTATGATGACAATTTAGACTTCACTAAACATCTACAAAATAAAATGGATATAGTCCAGTGGATAAGCACATAATACAATCTTTTCTGAGGAAAAATCAGTCTTTATACAAGGAGAAGAGATGTACCTGGTCATTTTCGTCTTTCTCTCCCTTGTTCCCCTGGTTAGACTGGTGAAACCATGGACCACTGCCCATTTGTTACCATGTCCCTGGCTGACCCAACAGAGAGGGTGAAGTGAAACATATAACCAGTCAAAAGACATTTTCATACAAGCAGAGCCAAGCTTGGTGGAAGCCCTGAATTTTTACAATACAAACATACTTCTTACAAATGCAATTTGCGTCACTCACAAAAAACAAAAGGTCATAATTTAGTCGGCAAATTTATTTTTTAAGTAATAGTAAGGATTTTTCTTTAATAAGACTTTTATTGATTTGTTTTCTGGGGTTAAATACCTAGTAGCCATTTCATAATTGTGTTGTAGGATTAGATTTGTTGTTAATATATTATCATGGGGTTATGGGGTGTCTATATCAGTCATCTTGCAGACATGGAATATGACAGCTTTTTCAGTTGAATCAGATTCCTCGTCACACGCTAAAAAAACATTTCAGGTATCCAGATACCACAGGTCATTACAAATTGATCAGCACAGGAGAAAGCCCAAGTCCCTCAATAGGACCACACTTAATGAAGTATAAAACCCCTAACATTTCCAAACATTTTATTTATTCATGTGTACTGCATGTCACAGGTTACACTTGCTCTAAAAGGGTTAAATATTAGCTGAGTTACTTACAGAGGTCCTTGCAGGCCTGGACTTTCCTCATATGAAGTCACTCAAAGTAATATCTGAAAGCATCAGTACTCAACACCATCAAGCCCTAGTATTTTGTGTGCTAAATAAAAATATTCTGAACTTCTTACAAAGTCATCTCTACCTCTCAGTTATTTGTTAATGAGCTATTCTAGCAGCTGTTACATACTTCTCTTCCATTAGTTTTATAATTTTGAGGATAACTTTGATTAATCTGTAGCTATAAAAATGCACATCATTTATAAAGAAACAAACAAATAAACAACCTCCCCCCACAAAAAACCCTCCAAACCAAATTCCAAAACAAAAAAGTCATAAAGCAACAAAACTAGGCAAGAGGGACTGCACAGATCATAACTCAAGCCAGAGGCTATTTTGTACCAGTTTTGTATTCTAGCTCATGGTTTTTTGAAGTAATGTTCCATGTGAAAGAGAAATTTCTGCCTTCCTCCAGTGTAAAAAAAACATACTCTTCCCAACACCTGTGCAACAGTGAAAGGATGCTTCCCAATACTTATGAATTAGGACAAATTACATTTCTATAGAGACATGACTGTATGACTTTTAAGAGAGTCACTGTATTACTATTCTTAGTTTGTTGTCTCTGACAAGGACAACATATTTTGAATCTCACTTGTGTTTTGACATACATTTTTAGTTGGTGGTATCTGGTGTAGCAGCACATAAAGCATGAATTAATGATTCACACAGCTCTGATGTCTCTCAGAAACATGTTGAAATAAATTAACTCCTCAGTGTGAAGCTCATATTGCAAGCACAAGGGTGGTAACATCTGTGTGTGCTGAGGGTATATTTTCTATTTTGTGGAAAAGACAAGGTATGCAATATTCTCTGAATTTTCATCCGTGTTAAAAGGCTTTGGATTTTAAGACCCTCATTAACAATCATTAATATTTGATTCCCAAAGCATGTTTAAAAAAAAAGAAAAAGAAAAAAAAAAGGTAAAATATGTATTCAAAAGGTAGAATTTATTTGTAAACTGAAATTTCACTTCATCGTAAATATATACACAAAAGCTCTAAATTATATATCTTACTGTTGCATGGAATATACAGAACTTCAGAAAGACTATTTATGCAATAAACCCCCAAAGAGATAAAAAGGTGAAATTAATTAATACAAATGCAGTAATATGGATGAATTCTCTTTGTAGTGACTTACCTAAGTTACGAGGTATAATTTATTTTTATATCTATATCTATATCTATCTATATCTATATCTATCTATATCTATATCGGTACTACTGTACCCTTCTGTAGCTGTGTCCATTTCTGCTGTTTATTAAGAAAAAAATATTTTCCTTTTTTTTTTCCTTTTCTATACACAGACTATTCCTAGCAACTATTAGACGTGACCATCAAAATTAAATAGATGGCAAAATTCTGCTCCTGAGCCCGGGATCGTGTGATCCTTAAACTGGCTTTAAAAAGAGCAGAACTAGAGAAGTCTCCCACTGTGGTGACATAGTCACACAGGAGGTTCCAGAAGTCTGAAGAAATTACCAAGGCTCAGGTCTCAGATACCTCTGACCAACACAGCAGTGTCTTCCCAGCAGAATTTGAACTCTATAAGGGGTTCTGTGGTTTAAACATTTGTTTCATTCAGAATCAAAATGAAATATCACACATACTTCATATTTTTTAATAGCATATATAAACCACATCACAGAAAATGGGGAAGAAGGAGGCATCTGGAGATTGTTCTATCACCATGCTGATAGGCAAAGGCCAGTTATATCATCAATATTGGTGGCATAAGTGTTGCACCTGTTCTTAGAAGTCTCCATTAGCAGAACACCGCAATGTCTCGGAGCCATATATTCCAGTTCATTATTTGTTTTGGCAATACTAAAATAATATATATTTCCACATTGAACAATAGATATAATTTGAAAGAAGAAAATGGATGTTATGCCTTGAGAAATTTTGAAACATTTTTACATTTTTTCCTCCTAAAGAAACCATGAAAAGTTCAAATTTGGCATGATGGCATGATGCTTTTAGAATAAAAAACAAATCTGGAGTTTCAAAAATAATTTCGAGTTCTACATTGTATTAAAATAAAAATCTACTAAGGATTGTACCATTTTACCTTCCAATTGTTTCCAAATACAGACTCATTCCTTGTCATATAAGAATTTGTATTTAAGCATTAGGAAAGGAAAGAATAATTCTTAATAATAGAAACCCACTATAATTTTCATCTAATCTATTCTAGAATTCTCCCCTGAAATGGTAAAGTCTTTCCATTGATTATATCAAAAACTGGTTCTGACCCTGGTGTTATAAGTACTCAAATTTAGCAGAGGCAAAGTCTACACAAGTCACCACTGTTATTGTTGGACATTCTTTCCTGGAGTATCAACCCTACTATTCTTCAGGAACAACATCAGTGTCTCAGATGAACTCACTGACTGAACTAGTATTGCTGCACATCACACCTGGGTATTTTGCCACCAACCTCAATGTGCCTCTTGCTGTGTGAAGTCCTTTCGAGCAGTAACTCCCCTGCCAGCTTGAGCAGTATTACAGAATAAAGAGTTCTCAGTGTCACAGCAGGTGAGGCAACTAACAGAGACTTCAGTCCTTAGTCTCTAGTTCTTACTGAATTTTAAAGGAGTTCTTTTTTCAAACCGTTCTTTATGGAGTTATGAAAAGTTTCCTATATATGAGTACATATCCACAAGGCAAAAAAAATATAGTGCCTTGAAAATCAATTATTACATGATTGTTTCCTCTGTGATTTAAGTCCACAAGGTCCTGCTTTGGTCTCCAATTAAACAAACAAAGAGAGGTTGCAAGGCTTTCGAATGCAGTGTGTTCTTAAAAGGGCAGGTTTTTTTCTCATGCAACCTTTCTGAGAACTCTGAACTACCATGATTCTTTTTTCATGGCTGATTAAACAGGATTTTGTAGGACTTTGGTTGTATTTTCCATACAAGTCCTGTACTGCACAATGACTTTTCCTCCCTGTTTATTCTCCATTAAATGGTCTCAAGAGGGTTTTCTTGGCATTTCCCAACTGTGTCAGGTAAACTTTGCTTAAGGATTCTGCTTCTCTAGTTTACACTGGCAGAATAGGACTGATAATTCTGAATTATTCAGTGCTTCTGCTACTGCTGAGTGATGATAGGTGTCGTGTATCTACCACAGTCAAACCTTGTGGCCTGGTGCTGTATCTCTCATGCATACAGGACACCAATGGCAGACACTTGTACAAAATAGCTCTGACACACTACAGATCATCAGGACCCCACTGATTTCACTAGAACTTCCATGTGCTTTTACGTACCTTCTCTTTTCTTGCCCACTGAAATACTTTTATTTTTTTCCAGGGTTTCATTGTGTGGAAATGTTTGGGCTTTTTTCCAGTCCTGTTAACATTCTGTGTCCTGTTTTGTCAAACAAGGCAGGTTTTAGAACCTGGCTAAGGAATTTGCCCAGAAGAATTTTAGTTGGAAAGATTCTAATCTGCTGAGAGAGTAAAAATATTATTTTTCAGAAAACACCAGAACTTGGCATCATACGGTCACTGTTCTTTTGTAATTAAAAACAAGTGCGGCTTAGGAGGAGGATAGAATTTTGGTTTTTGGAAAGACTGTTTTGAAAGACAGAGCAGAAAATTAAAACTGGGAAAAAACTATAGTAAAGAGAAATAAATTAAATTGCACTAAACCAAATCAGGGGTAAACATTTTTAATTATTTTGATTGTAAACACTCTAGAACAAACATAATTCTCCGCAATTTCCAGTTTCCTTGGTTTGAAATATGATGTGATCTTCCAGTAGCTAGAGTTAGAATGAAAAGCAACAGATAAATCATTGAAAGGCAAATGTCAAATAGTATGTAAATGAACTTCTGAAATGTTTTTTCAATTTAGCAGATATATCAATTATAACGCAATTGTTGTAATCTATCAATAAGACTGGAAATGTGACACATAGCTGAGCCAAATCTTGAAATGTTTTTGAGGTATTAGTAAAACATTTCATTTGTACATCTCTTTTGGCAAGGAATGCATAAAAAGATTGCAAGTAATTTAAAATTTTGTATTACTTTCTCTCACTGGCACACAATTCTCTCCACAATTTTACTTATTTCATTCAGACAATTTAATAACTAATGTAGTGAACAAAATCATAGGAATTAATGAGAAGAAAATGTAAGGGATTCACACAGGTCTTTCCTATGCCTGTACACATTTGCCACAGTATAGTTCCCTGCAGTTTACCCATTTCATTTTACACAATTCCCTGGTTTACCAGTTCAGTAAAGTAGATTATCGCTTTCACTTTCTGCATACTTTCTACACATTTTTCTGTTTACACTTTGCCAAATTTTCAAGTGGAGATACACAGAGAGAAAAAAACATGGATGGGGTACAAAGGCAGAAAAATAATATTTGAACAGGTGCACAACACAGAGGTTTTTTAGACAGCTGGTTGGACTCTATTGCACTCCAAGTCTATTAAGCCTTGACACCTCCTGATTTAATGAGAATACATTACAAAAAATAACACATTTTTATCTACCTTGGCATCAGTGTGTCTGTTCTTCTGTCTTGGACTTGTCAAAATCTGACTAGAATGAATATTTCCTTTAATTCTCTTTAATTAAATCTGAGGTTCTCTTAAAGCAATCCTGTTTCTTTTTAACACCAAAAAAAAAAAAAACAAACAAACAAACAAAAAAAAAACTAGCCAGAGATGCAATGGAGAGTTCCTTTTCCTACAATTGCTCTGGACAAAAATTTTTGTAACTGATAGAATCCCTTATCTGAATAAGAACACATAAATATATGCATAAAAATATCGTAAGGGTGCCAAGAGGATTGGGTCAGACTCTTATTTGTGCCTGGTAACAGGATAAGAGGAAGAAACAGAAACACTGAAAGTTCCGTCTGAATATGAGGAAAGTCTATTTTTAGGGTGACAGAGCACTGGAACAGGCTGCTGAAAAAGGTTGTGGAATCTCCTTGTCTGGAGATACTCAAAACACACCTGAATGAAATAATGTGCAAGGTGCTTTAGATGTACCTGATTTAGCAAAGGGTTTGGACAGGAGGGATCTCCAGAGGTTCCTTTCAACTCCAACCATTCTGTGATTTCGTGTGATCTGATAATGGTACTGAAGAATTTGTAAAAAAGTGGAAATTTTAAAAAGGCATTTATTTTTTTAAGGAAGGAAAATACAGAGGACATAAAAAAAAAATATTAGCAGTATATGTGCATAGCCCTACAACTCATTACCATGCTATCTGGAGAGCTCAAATTAATGATTCCCTATATGGAGATAGAAAACAATGGGATCAAGTAGACCAACATACCCAAGCTCACATATATGTTATGCAGAACCAAAAAAGCACTCATTCTCCACATACTGCTTTTTAGTCCTATTTATCTACTACTGAATTATCTGTCTACTAATCTCAATTACTTTGTCTCTTCTTAAAGATTGTAATTGAACAATAATACCTGAACTATAGTAGGTAAAGATCAGATCCATCCATTTATGAAGAGAATGACACATACAATTTCTATAGATCCATTTACCTCAGATAATTCTCCTGTGATGGATAGTTGTGTACTACTACTTCTGTAGCTTGGTTGAGTGGTTCTTAACATTTTGACAACATATCAACACTATTTCCCCTAGACATGAGATGTCTACACTAAGCTTTTCTTGCACCATTTACAGATACAAGCTTGTAGGTGTTCACTAATCTCTGTTAAAACCCACACATAAGCCAATACATTTTCTTAAATAAAATTATTTTCAATACTCTCCATTAAAACTTTAATGCTTTATTTTTGGAATAAGCAAAACACTTTCCCAAAGCTTCTGTACACTATGTCCAAAATATCTTTCATGTCATTAAAACTCAAATCATTGTAAAGCCCTCTGCATACTTCATTTTCATTGTAGCTCAGTATTTTTCCAAGTCAGTATTAAAAAAAAAAAAAAAAAAACAACAACAAAAAAAACCCAAAAAAACACCTCACCATTTTGCAACTGATATGATGGTCCAGATCTATTTTGGTTGCAGTTTTATGTTTTACAGAATTAGGCACTGGTATGATGAATTTGTGTACAAGCATACTTCATACTTGATCATTCTATCTTTTCTCACATTAACAGATTAACGTGGTTTTCTACTCTCGCCGTTATGTGCTACCTCACATGGCATACTTAAGATGATAAAAATAAGCTTGAAATTTTACCTAAGTTAGCAGGAAGTCTTAACAGAAAGTTGCAAAATTGTAAACTAACCAGCAACTTTTGGGAGTTAAAAAAACCAACAAAAAACAAAAAAAAAAAAAAAAACCCCAACCAAAAAACCCCCAAAAACCAACCAACCAACTAACCAACCAACCAACCAACCAACCAACCAACCAACCAACCAACCAATCAACAACAACAACAAACAAAATATACCCCAAAGGAATTGCTGCAGTGTCTTTGCAAAATCTTGTGATGCTTAAAGAGTCAACAGACTTCATGTGTTTTAGCGAATGCATTTCTTACAGTGAGATTGGGAGTATAACAGATATGTAAAGATCATTCAGATAAGAACTCAGCTGCTGAAGCTAAAGCACATTAAAAAATAGACTTTCCTATCTGGACTGTTAAATGAGTAAATTGTCACCAGAAAAAGTGCTTATGCCCAGATTTCAATCAAGAATTACAGAGTGATAGCAGAAAAACCCACCTAAAGAAGCAGTATGAAGCAGGAAATATGTAGCTGAGTCAAAGCGTTGGCAGTATTTGGGGGAGATAGGTCAGGAAGCACAGAGTTTTGGGGTTTTAAATAAAACCCTTAGCCTTAAAGTCATTGTAGAGTAATGTTACAGTAGATGTACATTTTTGCATTCATGGAATAACACTGTTTTCCAACTGAAAGAACATAAGATACACTTTACAACCAAATTACTAAAAGACATGATTTGTAAAATATAATGGTCTTGATATAAGTTGACTTCTTCAAAGCTTAAAAAAAATTAAGCTTTTTTTTGAGAGCTATTATGTGTTGAACTGAATTATAACTCAGCCTAAGCTCAGAGACAAATCTACACACAATCTTGACAAAATAACTCTTTTCTGTTGTTTCTTTTTCCCTTTTAGTTCCCAAAAATCAGCCTTCCTTCATTCAGTTCTGACACTACTTAACACTTCTCTATCCATATAACGAAAGCACACTGATGACAAAATCTACAAGTTCAGAAACAAAGCATATATTTGAATGAATGCTGGTGTGTGGTTAAAATGACTGGAGAAATTATCTTAGGAAATAAGAATTAACAGAAGTTGGAGAGAGAAATAAAGATTGCAGAAGAATCGAGTTCTTGATTCAGTTTTGGAATAGAATTTAAAAATCCAAGGTATGAACTTGAAAAATTTGAGTCTGTCATAACTGATCACTTATCTTAGGCCCTACATTTACTTCCACCAATATCAACAGTAGAACTTATTTTTATTTGGAGCTTTTTGTACAGTCTTATTTTAAATATATAATTGCTTGCACTCATATATATCATAACACAATTATGGAATTAGCTAGAGAATAGAAAGTTCTTATTTGAACGTAAACAGGTTAATTTTCTTTAATATAAAAAATGAACCTACACAGAATTATGTGTAATTAACACAGAATTGTTTAGCTTAATAGAACTGCAGAAGCATTCAATTAGCATATTCAGATTCTTAAAAAGCTTCACATAACTATCCTTGGGTATTTTTTTCTTTGATAGGTCTTTCTGAGATTATGGATAGTCATATGAGAATGAGATGTTTGCATAAGAATCAAAAATATTAGTTCCCCACACAGTATTAAAAAGACTATTGGTTTTAGTTTATTACAGTTGCTAGCTTGAATATTACATTGCAGGGACATGCTTCAGCTTTCTGGCTTTGTTTTACTTACTTCTAAGAATCTGTTTTGAAAATGGGTTTCAAATTAGCTCTATTGTTCTCGTGCCAGGAGTTCTTTATAATGAATATACATTTAACATCAGAAACTAAAATATCTTTCCCTCAGAAGGGTTCAAAATTTTATAGTATAGAACTGCAGGTTAAGTACACTTCACAGTTCATAGTTAGTTGCATTGTGACTTTATTCGTATCTAAACACTGTAAAAAATTAAGTGTAAAAGAATAAGTAGAAATAAAAGTGATTTCATTACTTCAGGGGAAAAAAGTCAAGAATAAGTTTTAAAAATGAACTCTTCTGTTTGGAGACAAAAACATTTATATCAAAGAGAATATGAACAGCAAGTTTGAAAACTTCCTCAGGAATGAATATCTTATTTCTGCAAACACGTCATTGCAGAATTTTGACACTCCAAGTGACTTACGACTACCCTGGCAAGAGGTGTGTGAAGTCATTTAAATATGCCTAAGTATAATTTATGAAGCAATTGCATAGAGAAACAGATTTCAGGTCTTATCAGACACTGTACACAGATCTTAGTTATTTTTGTTATGTTTGATACCCAGTGCCAGCATTTCATCTGCAAATATCGCTCAAAGCCTCCAAAAACTGACATACAAAATAACAGATGTATCAGCATATTTTTGGATAAATTTGTCATGCAGCCAGACTGTTATCTTACTCTTCATGATTGTATCATCACTTACTCATCCAGTTTCTATAATGATTCAAAGAATTCATAGCAATAAATATCATTACAATATATGATTTTTAGGTTTAAAACTACCTAAATGTTTTCCTTACATTGCTGTCATGGTTTAACCCCAAATATTAACTACGCACTGCACAGCCACTGACTGACTCTCCTGGTGGGGTGGGGGACAGAATAACAAGAGTAAAAATGAGAAAGCTTGTGGGTTGAGGGAAAGACAGTTTAATAAGCAAAGAAAAACAAGAATTCATTCACCACTTCCCGTGGACAGGCAGGTGTTCAGTCACATCCAGGAAAGCAGGGCTCCATCATGTGTAATTTTGACTAGGAAAGACAAATATCATCACTTCAAATATCCCTCCCTTCTTTTTCCCCCAGCTCTATATGCTGAGCATGATGACACATGGTCTAGAATATTCCTTTGGTCAATTTGGGTCAGCTGTCCTGGCTGAATCCCTCACCAACTTCTCCAGCCTCTTCACTGGCAGGGTGGAATGAGAAGCAGAATAGGCTTTGACTCAATATAAGCATTTCTCAGAAGTAGCAGAAACATCCCTGTTTTCAGCACAAGTCTATAATATGGTGCTATAGCAGCTCTTGTGAAGAAATTTAACTATGCCCCAGCTAAAACAGCATCTCTGCATCTGTCTGTAGTATTTTTTCCAGAATGTCCACTCTCCTTTCTCTTCTTTCTTTTTCTGATATTCATTGTGTATAACTACAAGATTAAAACATTAATTTTTAAAGCTCAGTATCATTTACGCATTTCAGAAACATGAGAAAAAGTGAGTAAGTTTTACTTTATTAACATCTCTTTCTCTCCCAAGAGACAGAGGATTCAGAATTACAAAATTACTTGGGGGAAAAAAGAACATTTTGTAATTACACAAGTACTTGGTTTGATCACAGAAACTGAGATTATCTTAAAGTCTCTAGAATTAGTCAAAATAAATGATTAATAATTTCACAAATAACTCAAAATGAAAGAGTAAACTCCAAGCTTTCTCACTGTAGCTATAATTCATAGGAAATGAAGATCTGTAAAACAAAAAGTTTACATAAAAATGAGAGTAAATTGAAAAAAATTAGTTTCACAGCAATGCAGATAAATTAATTTTTATCAAATAAATAAAATATCTATCATTCTAACTTTTGATTCAGTTGAAAAAGGCATAGAAGATGTTATTAACAAGGCTGGAGCTGTCAGTATGGGATTAGACAAAGAAAAAATCCATGTGGTGTAGTTCCCACAGACAAAACTGTATGTGAACACCACTCCCAAAGATTTTTAAATTAATTTGAAATTGTCCTCATAAAGATGTTGAAATTTCTAAATACTCAAAGAAATATTTATATCCGCTCTTTAAGGTATCAGCATATATAAAGGAGCCAACCATTGGAAAGGTCAAAGCATGTGAAGAACAAACCAGATAAAAAGGAGCAGTTTGACAAATATGAAGTTGATGACAAAAGACATTACAGTAGCTCCCAAAAATGACAGAAAATCAACTAAAATACAGTAACTTTTTTGTTATATGATACTGTCACATATCACAACTAGAGTGTTTTCCCTTGAATAAAACCAAAGGTTTAGAAAAAGGAGGCCACATAAAGACAAAAGAAAGGAAGCAAATAAATGATAACCAAAACTAGCTCTGAAAAAATATCAAAAATAAAATAAACAAAAAGAACCCACTAGAGAACAAAACAAACAAACAAAACCTAAACAAAAAACCCCTGACTAGTGTTGGTGACTACTATCATTCAAAGAGTCAAGGTGTCAAAGGCATCGGCAGTGAGGTTAGGACTCCAGAGAGAATTTTTTGCTATAAAAGGAAAACCAGAGCAGTAACAGGGAAAAAAAACCCCTCAGTATTGAAGGGTCAGTCAAATATCATTGACAAGGCACCGGCTTTCTTCTACTCGTATAATAAAAGCAAGTTCAAGTTCTTGCACTTGAACACAGAAACCACCTATAGCAACAAGTGTATAAAAGGTCTGTTTATCTCTAGTCAACATCTTTTAAATGAGGTAAGATTCCAACATTAACTACAAAATTTTCACTCCACTCTATATTTTATATTGTATTATTTTAAATGAATGTTGAAAACAAAGTTTTCTATTGAGGCATTTCATAGCCTAAGATTAGTATGCAGATGAAGTTATGTACTGTGTGTCAAACTTACACAGAAAATTAATTTTGGGGATTGCAGAAAGCAGATATTGGAAATGCTTGAGATTTCTGAGTAAAAGTCACAAGTTCAACAGTACTAACAAAACTAATTTCTCTGTGATCCACAGGGCTACCAGCAAGCTCTACTTCCATTTCACTTTGGAAAATTTCAAGAATTAATATGCAATACAGACCTATGAAAAATGAGTAAAATTTATATAAATATCAGAATAGACCAGTAAGCACAGGAATTTCACAGATTCTAACCAAATATCTATGAATTTGCAAAGGCGCAACTAATGAGTTACAGTCATCAAGCAAAAGCTTTTTGATTAAATTATTTTTCTCTGAGGCAGTTGTAATTTGACACACAGAGAAACAAACAGGTTTTTTAACAAATAATTCATACACAGTAGCATTACACTAAGACCACTAGTGAGTGGCCTGCACGTAGTCATGTCTATTTGATATTGTGTCAGAGGGAGATCGCTCCCTGAACAGCTTTTTGCAAATTTATTTTAATGAGTTTTTCTCAATCAATCAGTTGCTGATTTTACCCCTTGAGAAACTCCTTCTGGTTTCCTTCTCAGCAGCAGGACTTGTGTCATGGGCAAAGAGCTAAACTGGGGTTGGAATAACTAGGTTAAATTGCTAGCTCCATTTTGAGTGACTATCCAGCTCAAGGGTACTTTGGCTTTAGCTTTGGGATTTTCTTGTTATAGGCAATTTTGGAGGGCAGTCAATGCTGTTAAGAGCTGAATGAGGAGGTTTCTGTCATCTGATTAATGTTGATTTAAATCTTCAGAAACTAAGACCTCACTTTGTCCTCCTCTCTTAGAAGATCTTCAAGATCAGAAAGGACTGTAAATTTTGCACTGTGCTCCAACTACATCTGTGTATGTTGCTTTAACTGAACCACTTGAAAATCTTATTGGCCTCTAACATATCATCATCACCTGTGTTACTCATGTAAAGAGTGAGTTTAATTGTTCCAAAGATCATATGCCAAACACCAAGTTACTATTGCTCACTGAACAGATGGGAAAGGTTATGGTATTTGAATATTTCATTATTAGTGAGACAGGTCACATAACAAGCCATAAATCATCTGTTTACAAGCACTTTGCTTGATGTAAAAAATAAGGGTTTTTTGTTTTTCCACCTTGAAAGTTTTCATCACTTACAAAGTCAGCAATTTTCATACTGAAAATATCATTAGTGTGCAAATTATTTCTCAGACCAAACAGACGTGATGTGATGCCTAATGGCTAGCTTTGGTTTAAAAACACACACATTAAATAACTTATTTACTAATGTTTCTCATATACCATGTCACTAGATATGCAGAAGAAAAATGTATGGATTTTTTTCAGAGTGCAAGGGCATGTGGGTATCATACATCACCCTGGTCCTGAGAGTTAAATGCCTCTTATTAAAGCAATGAAGCATTGTACAGAAAATAAGTATCTTAATTTTAAAATAAAATTCAATAAAGCTGATTTCTATTAATATTTGTAAGATTTTTGTATTAATTTAATGAAGAACAACTCTAGTTACCAGAGTTGTTCTAGGTAAAAGGTCTCTGGTACTTTTAGTGACTTGCAGCAAAAGACAGACACCAACTGTGAGAAATGAAGCTCAACAACAAAGATACACATTTGGCAGGAGGAGAAATTTTCCTTGTACCAAGGACAGGGATTAGAAAAAAACCTGAAAAGTAATATGACTGTGTATTCTGAAAGAATTAGCATCCTAACAATGTCCAATTCTGCTCTAATCCCCGTCTAGAAGGGTAAAGTTAATTTTATTAGGGACTGACCATTTGGTTTGTATTTTCACTACATGTGACTTCATCACCCTATCACCCTCAAGCTGAACAATCCTGTCATTGTTCATCCTAGCTTACACTCACAGGAAAGATGTTAGTAGTATAATATTGCATTATATGTGACTTATAAAAAAAACATAGATATCCATTTATACTTTTACTATTGCCTAGGGCTAACACTGAGAAAATGTATTAATACTTTTTATCCTATTACTTTTTTTAAGCTTTTGAAAGAAAAATAGTAATGTTAGTATATCACAGAAAACTCATACCAAGAAAAATTTAACAACATATGCACTAGAAAATGAGAAAACTAATGCACAAAGGCTGTTATCCAAGTTTCAGCTATATATCACCAGAAAACTGAAATGGAGAAGGAACTGAAACAGAGGGTTTCAAATATAGAAAAGCTAAAAGCCATGGATAGTAAATTTAGGAACATAAGGATTTCCTGTCATCAGCTCAATCAATCATTAAGCCAGTGATTTACCCTTTGACATCTGACCTCTGCTTTCATTTCACTTTTTCATACTTATTCAGGGAGGATTTTTTAAAACTACTGTAATAAAGTAACTGTGAAAAATTAAAAAAAAAGAGTTACTTTTACTATGTAAAACCCCCAAATCCTGAGCCATAAATAACCGTCTTTCCTAAACCAAAGACCCTTTCCTCCACAGCACATCCGGAGATTCAATTACACAACAGACTGAAAGTAAGGAACTTTGTGAAGAAAATGTATGGTCAACAATTTTGAGTTAAAAATAGGAATGGGATGCAGTGAGAGGAATACAGATAGAAAATAACTGTTATCAAGTGTGTAAAATGTTTCCACTTCTGAAGAAATCACACTTAACTAGGTCTTCTTTGGAATCCTACCCAATTCTCTGTTGTGAAAAAAAATTAGTAAGAGCTGTATGTCATAATTATTTAGCTTGATTAAAAAAAAAAAAAAAAAAAAAAAAAACAAACAAACAAACAACAACAACAAAAAAAAAAACAAAGCAAACAAGCAAAAAAACCCCAAAACAAAACAAAAAAAACCCACAACCCCAAAGTTTTGTTAAAGCAGGTAGATGAGATATTAGTTATTCAATACATCTTTCCCTTCTCATGCTCATTTTCTTCTTGTCAATAATTTTTAAATCTGACATAAAAATCTTTATATTATTACCAAAATACTTCAGGAAGTAGGTGGCTAGGAGAAGAAAAGGTAAACTGAAGATTTAAAGGCAACTGTTTTACCAGATGACTTAAATATCTGAACCTTGACAAAGCTTCAAACTCAATTCAGAAAGCAAATTTTTTCTTAGGACCTTGAGAAATCTTTCTTAAGTCCTTGAGAAATCATGCTTAGGACCACACCTTGATTTCCATAATCCTATGACTTATGTTAAACTTACTGCCCTCTTTATTTTTCTTTCATGGTTGATGGATAAGACAACACAGAATCCCAAAACAGAAGGAAAGACATGTCACTGCACATATACCTGCCTTAGAGACCTTTGGCGTGTTCAGAAGGAATTGCTTCAGGGCATCACTCTCTAGGGATATGACTTAAACTATTATCCTTATAACAGTTTGACTCAATGTACAAGAAGTACAAAAGAAGGCAAAATACTTGTGAAATACATCAAGAGATGAGATTCACTTGACTTACTATATAAAACTTATAGCATACTTTCTCCAAATATTTTAATAGCCTGAGATTTTATCAAGGAAATATAACCAATTCTCAACTCAGCTCTTAAAATACTTTATCTTTTTTTTTATATCTGATGGTTATATGAAAAGACCAGAGCATCTTGGAATGAGCAGAAACATATTAATTTTCAGAAAAGTGAAAAACATCCCACCTCCCCTTTAAAGTGCTCTGCTAAAAGGAGTGAACTGGAAAAGTACAAAAAAGTGGTTCACTATTTGCCTTCTAGGGTACAGAGTAGGCAACATATTGGCGTTGAACATAATGGAATTGCTGATATCTTTCCTCAGTTGGCTCATTGTCACAGCTAGGGTAAACATGTCTTGATAAAAAGTTTTGAATGTTCTGGTCAAATGTCAAAATTGCTAAACCTACAAACAGAAAATATTCTGAGAGAAGAATTCATAAACTAATGACAGAGAAGTCTATTTTGGATATCTTACTAAACATCTGTATGGGATTTTGTTATTACCATCTTCTTTTAAGTATGTATCTCCTGTAATGCAGCCAACTAAAGAGCTCCTTCACTGTAAGTATAATTTGAATGAGTGTTTCACCTCATAAAATGACAAAAGCATAATTTAGCTAGAGAGAGAATGGTTGTCTATGTCTTCAGCAAAAGAGAACCAAGATCTGTTCCCTGATATATTGCTCTTCTTTTTTTGCCATTTTATTAACATACTTTTAATGCCAAAATCACAGTGATCAAAACATGCTGTAAAAATCAAATACTAAGAATAAAAGGCAGTGTAATATATTTGACATTCTGACCCACAGAATACCAAGACAAGAAAAACAAAAATTATTAAAATGTTGGAAGCAACTGAATGATAAAGGTTTTTTTAGCTTCCTGTATGTGACAAGATAGCTGTTTCTCCTGGCATCAGACCTACTACATCTATATAAAAGCTATATCTTTGATCCCAGAAGTTTCTTGAAAGGTAGCTTGGTTTTCATATTTTAAGAAGGATCACAGAAGAAGATACTGAATTTTAAAATCATAACAGGCATGCATTTTACTAAAGTTGTGCATTTTACCCATAGGTTTCAAATACAGGTTTATGGAATGCTAGACATGGAATAATATTAAGTATTGGAGAGAATGAGCTACATTCTGCATGGACATTTGAAAAAGCTGTCTGGTCAGGTGCAAAAGAAACTTCAGTAAAACGTTTTTCTACAGCCATATCCAATTTCCAAAGTCTCATATATTTGCCTGTACAACCATTTCTGAGAAATGGTGCTAGAGCTGACGAGCCACACACCATGAACCAACCTCGGCTCTTGGTTTAAGGTGGCCAGAAATAAACTATAATGCTTTTATCAGATTATAAAAAATAATGGAAGTAAAGTCATCCTTAATTTTCTTGTGACAATTTTACTTCTCTTTTACTTACTAAATGGAATAGGATTTGTAAAGTTATGATTCTATGCAGTTTAAAGATATTTATTCTTATAATGAAGATAATATTTCTTGGCAATAGTAAGCTTGAATTAGGATGAGCACACAACAAGCAATTTTAAATCTTTCTTAACTACAAAATGCTATGGTTTTCCAAACTAACCCATCATCTAGAGAAAACTCAAGGGCAAATAAGACAAATGTAGTTAGAGTTTAAATTTAATTATTTTTGCTTTCAATTTTCTTAAGAAGCTATTTTTTTTAAATTTAAAAAAAATCTATAGTTTTGAGTAACATACTTATTTTTAACTCAGTCAATAGAAATCATGTGAATTAAAAGAGGACTTTGCAGAATAACATGGTGAAATTATAACTGTATAAATGCAACAATTAGAGAAATAGATTAATAGATTACAAATCACTGTTTTCTATGTCCTTCGGCTTCTTGCCTGTGAATTTGGTCTGTGACCCACTTTCTATATGAAATACTATCAACAACATTATATCAATAAGGTTTCAAGACAAAGAGTATAAATATTTCCTAACTTCAGTGATATATCATTGCATTGATATTCATCAGCTTAGCTCACTGATAATCGAAGGCACTTAAAAATAAACGCAAATACATTTATCTTCATAACTTATTAATGTGCTTCTTGCCAGGATGACTCACAATAACTCCATCTCTTTTTTACTTACCCACTACAGACCCATACTGTGGTTATTATCGTCTTGAATACCAAAATACAGCACTGATATAAAGGAAGTTTCTTATTTCCATAAGGTTAAATCTACAAATGCAACACATTCTCTTTACGATTCTTTGGTTTTACCATTTTTTTTAATCCACAGTGTTTCATTAAGAAAAAAAAAAAAAAAGAAAATGTTTTGGGTTGGAAGGGACCTTAAAAATCATCTACTTCCAATGCTTCTGCCATGAGCAGGGGCATCTTTGACTAGACAAGCTTACTCAGAGCCTCATCCCACCTGGCCTTGAATGCTGCTGGGGATAGGCCATCCACACACTGCTCTGGGCAAGCTGTTCCAGTGCCTCAACACACTCACAATAAAGAATTTATTTAAAGTATCTAATATAAATTTGCCCCCTTTCAGGTTGAAGCTATACCCCTTCTTGTATCACTACATCCTTCTTGTAGGCTCCCTTCATGCACAGGAAGGCTGCAATGAGATCTTCATGAAGCCTCCTCACCTCCAGGCTGAAAAAAATCAGTTGTGTCAGGCATTCCTCCTAGGAGGGGTGTTCCATTCCTCTAATCACCTTGGTGCACAGATCAATGCCCTTCCTATGTCAGGGACCCCAGAGCTGGATGCAGTACTTGAAGTGGGGTCTCACAAGGACAGAGCAGAGGGGCAGAATCCTCTCATTTGCCCTGCTGGCCATGCTGCTTTGGGTGCAGCCCAGGACACCTCTTTCTTTCTGGGCTATGAGTGCACATCGCTGGGTCATGTCCAGCCTCTCACCCACCAGCACCCCCAAGTCCTTCTCAGCAGGGCTACTTTTGGTATGTTTTTCTCTCAGCCTGTGTTGATACTGGGGGTTGTCTTGACCCACATGGAGGACCTCACACTTGGTCTTGTTTAACCTCATGAGATTACCATGGGCCCATTTCTCAAGCTTGTCCAGGTCCCTCTGGTTGACATCCTGTCCTTCAGACCTGTCATCTGCACCACTCTGCTTGGTGTCATCTGCAAATTTGCTGACGCTGCACTTGATCCCTTTGTCTATGTCATTAATTAAGATATTAAACTGTACCAGTCCCAGTAGAAACCCCTGAGGGACACCACTTGTCATTGATGTCCACTGTGACTCTGAGCTGTTGACCATTACCCTCTGCATGCAACCATCCAACCAATTCCTTAGCCACCTAATAGTCCGCTCATCAGATCCATGTCTTTTCACTTTAGAGAGAAGGATGTTGCAGGGGACTGTGTCAAAGGACTTACAGAAGTCCAGATAAATTACAACTGTAGGCTTCCCTTGTCCACTAACATAGTCATTCCATTATAGAATGCCACTAGGTTGGTTAGACAGAATTTACCTTTCGTGTAGCCATATTTATTTATTCATATGCATAAAAATAAAACTATTGACTGTATACCCTAGCAGTATGCATGAAGGCTTGGGCCCACTGGATGCTGTTTCAGTTTTATCTTCATCAGGGATTTTTTACTATTCTTTGTTGGACTTTTAAAATTTTGTTTTAAAAATTCCTGGTTTCCATTTCAAATTTCTAGTTTAACATTTGATTTTTTTTTTTTTAAGAAACAGTAATAAGTGATCATTAATGACAGCTGTACTCTTAACCCTTTCATATAAGGTACTCATCATGATATGGAAATACAGAATGAATGTGATTTAGAATTCAAATACCTTTTTGTTCAAACAGTTTGAATTGTAAAAGGTATACAGAGCAATACATACTTAAGTCCATTATGAGGAGTGAAGGCAGAGAAGTTAACAAACCTGATAAAATAACAAAATTGTACAACAAAGTATCTGCAATGAGAACTTGTCAAACCATGTCCCATCAAAACATGGATTTGCTTTACATTTAGCATGTTCCTTTATATTATCTCCTGAGCATTAACTGAAAATGCTTACAGAAACTATGCAGAAGATAAGTGCAATGCACATACTTTTGCACAAAAAAGTGTTATACAAGTCAGTCCTTCTCACATCCCAAGCAGATTTTGCCTACAATCACTACAAATTGATTTTTCTCATATAAATCCATTATAAGATCAGGTTAAATGTGTATTATGTGTATAATTGTATAAATTTGTATATTATCTTCTGTTTAACATTTCTGGTTTGAATAGATTCTTGAAACAACTAGGATTTTTTTCAAGACACACTTGCGTATGTAAAAAGATCGTGCATGTACTTTGATATAGAGACATCTGTATTTAAATAACTCGTGATATTGTACTAATTTGTTAAACTCAAGGCCACATAAATATTACCTGATTTATTCTATAAATATCTACACTATTATGCATGGTTTTGTAAAATATTTTCATCATCAGATACATTAATCTATAACTATACACTAAAGGTGATGCTACAGTGTGCATGCTATGAGGGAACATGTTTGTTGATAGTTGACCAAAATTTATCAAAGCAGATGAAAATTTCCACTCTTATTTTTTGTACAAACTAGCAATTAGTTTTTAATGTGGTAACTGATTAATTAGCATTTGTGTTGAAACGCAACTATGCAATGCTTATACTGTAGTGTTAACCTCTTCCTGTATAGTAGCTGTTAAAAGCGTTATTTCAGAGGGTCTCATGATCACTTTCTGATTAATTTTCCTTGACAAATAGTAAAACCTGATTAGCAGGTCATACTTTAAGCCAGTATTCCCTGTCCATCCCTCTATTGCCTTCATTTGGGCGATTTTATGCAAAATCAGTTCACAAATACAATAGGGTTTTTGCAGATACTTTTGAGAGGGTTTTATGCAAGATTATTCATTATGCATTAAAAAAAAAAAAAAAATCCGAAATAAGGCAGTTCATCTTTACAGTGACACACATCGGCATATATTAGCAAGAAATTGAAAAGAGTGCTCAAGAGCACCTGCTCCAATATGACCCTCTGCAACAGAAGAGTAGTGATGGAGGGAGGGGTATGTACAGGACCTTTTCTGTCCTCTAAGACAAAAGCACAGAAGACTGACAACTTCATTGAGAAACCCCTGTAAGATATCCTCTCTTCTTGATGTTGCACTGATAGAAGTACAGACACTGAAAGCCTTGCACAGTATATTCAAAGTGTAGTGTAAAATGAGTGCTTGTATTTACACTGGTAAGGGACTGGTTTCACCACATGGTTTTTATCTATGAACAGTCACGTCACCATTCTTTAGGGTTAAAATATTTTTGCAAGAGTTTGTCTTGTCTTTATTTCAAGCGCTCTAAAGTTCTGGAATGTTTTTCTCCTAATAATACAATAAGTGGAAATGCATACATTACAGAGCAAAATTTGGTTATTTCAAGCCTTATATACAAGATCAGTAGATCTGTGTCTATGCATATTGGTCAACAATAATGGACAGCAATAGTCCCCAAAACAATATATTCCAGGATGTTCTAAGGTACAGGAGGACAGAGATGGATGATTTATCAATTTATGTCACTCAGAAAAAGGGAAGACTATTTTATCCATTAATCTGACTGGCTTCTAAAAGAAACAGGTTGAAGGAAAAGACCAAGTACATACCTCAGCAAAATAAGGAAAACTTGTTTTCTGGCATCTCGCTGAACTGCTCAGATTTCAGGTCATTTAATGTTTGCAAACTCATTTCTAATACATTGCTAGACCATATATTTCTGTTCTCACTCTTAAGCGCATGCTTAGCTGGGCTTCTCTCTTCAACTGTCTAGTCCCTGGGGGGGGGAAAAGTTCATTAATCTGACTCCTTCTAGCCGAGACTGGGTAGGGCATTTTTGCTTTCTAACATCACAATTTGTAGGGTTCCTTCTTCAGGATGGATAAAGACCTTTTACTGTTAAACATGTTACAAGTACAGTCATGTTCAAGGTAAATTAATCACTGCAATTTATTGAAGGGTATGCAATGGAATTAAAAGCAGTTTTCTTCTCAGTTTACATCCTTATATGTTCAACTCATTCAAGCTACCCAATAATTACAACCATTTTTACAGTCAGCAGAATCCCATTCCACAATTAATTTACTCAGTAATTGAGGGGAGGGGGGAAACAGTTTTCCTCTTGATATAAATCTCTAACGTATAAAGTCATAATTGATTTTCAGCTGAAGATTTTCAATAATGTACATGTTTTCTTTAAGCATGTGCTTACATTGCTATTTTATTTTGTAGTATTGGCTTCAAGGCCCATACATAGGAAGCAACTAACTATTAAATAGAACAAAGAGAATAAAATTAATATTATGGTAATACAAATTTTTGGCACAGAAAAAACAAACTCTAAAATTAATTTGCAATTGAAAATTGCATCTTGCTGAATCTAGAACTTAACCAAATACAAAATCTTTGAAACATAATTCCTTATGACCTCAAGCTAAAAGTCCTAGTGAACAACAGGCAGGAGAATTAAATAACTAAATTGTTCAGAAATCTACTGAGAGAGAGAAAAAGCACATTCCTCGTCTTGAAGAGGGAAACCTTCACAATTACTGAGAGTTATTTCCTAGCACAAGATATTTAAGGAACTCAATAGAATTGGAGGAAGAGATGGAAGCAAAAGACCTTGCACTGTGCCACAAAGATCATGAAATGAACTAATTAATTAAATGAATCCAAGAATTAATCACTGACTTCTGTTTCCATTTCCATTGTGACCTGTGTGCTTCATTCACTAGGGGATAATAGCATGAACCCTTCTTCAAACAAGGACACCTAAAGATGATCAAAACTAAAGCATTCTTCATTACCTTCTTTTCGTTGTATTTATGGGTGTCTTCTAAAAGCATTCAGGACAGGAAGGGAAAAATTACTCTCCTCTTATACTTCCAACATATCCAAGGGTTGCATGCTGTTTTATTTTTTGCAAGATTGGCCCCTGAGAAAATATTGGAAGCTCATCCTTTTCAAGTGCACAATACCATGAAAATTTCAGGAAACCTTTTTCTTCTTTTTTTTTCTTTTTTTTTTCTTTTTTTCTTTTTTTCTTTTTTTTTTTTTTTTTTCCCAGAAGACGAAAACAATTTGTTCACATTTTTAATAGTATTTCATTACACTGTAAAGCTCTGTCAGTCAGTTATAATGGAAACTATTAGGATGCCAAATGGAGGATTATCTTGTCTTGGTTATTATCTCTGCAAGCATCATGAATGAAGGAAATTTGTAAAACCAAAGATCCTGCTTTCTTTCAAGAACCCCAATATCATTTAGAAAGGAAAATAAGACAATACAAAATAATTTTGAAAGACAGTTTTACATCTAAGTTTTAACTGATCTAAGTTTTCTATTAAAAATGAAATTTTATGTTATGTAACATAGCATTCTACAAGCTTTATATGAACAACCCAATTATTTACAAAAGCAAGAGAGCACATGAAGCCTGCATTTTTTAAGCTAATGCATTTAGTTTATTGTAATCTGAAAGCATCTGGAGGGAGCACTTTTGCATTATAGGAAATTTATTCTAGATTTGTTGGGATTGCAAAAAGCTTTATGCTGTTTATAAATATTTAGCTCTCGACAATGATTACTGGCCTTTATCTAATGTGGTCTGAGGACACAAGATTCCAAAGTGCATGTTATAGTGGTGGAATACAGGTGGTTGGAAAATTAAAAACAATGCAATGCTTGTATTTTGTTCCAGTCATCCCAGAATGATAAACATGTAGCAGTGGTGCAGTATTACAGTCTTGCAAGTAAATCATTTCAGTTTTCTTCGAATTGGAAAGAGAACTAAAACATTACAATTAATAAATCAAGGAAAAAATCATTATGAGTGCCTTCTGTACTTCGTTTTTTTTATTTCTGTCAACCTTTCAAAGCAAACACAACTTCTTATACTTTGACATAGCACTTAACAATAAGATTCGATCTAAACTGAGATTTTCTTGTAACATTCTAGCATAAATAGCCAATGTTATGCATAAAGAATATTCTGAAAGTGCAACTAGTTGGCAATTAGGAAAGATTAGGATGTGGTTAATTTAAAGTAAATCTAAAGTAAATAAAGTAAAACAAAGAGCAAACTGCTAACTTGCTGTGCTTCTTGCAAGATGCAAATATCCTTTCAAAAGAATTTAGGGCAATTACACTTGAATCAAAGAGGATAGTCTGCACTTGTTAATATTTTTTTAACTGATTTTTATATAAAACCTATGCTAAGGAACAGAAACATTTAAAATTATAAATTCCTGTAGATAAGAGTTTGCAAAATCACTAGAAATGTTTAAGTGAACATATGCTCCATGTACCTGTAGAAGTACAGCAATTCTGCATAACAATACTGAAGCATGTAATATGTAATAGAAGGATTCCAGGAAACTGAAGAAAAGGTAGAATTTTACTTCAGCTGACTGAACCCTCCATAAATTTTGCAGGACAGAACATACTGCTATAAAAAATGAAAAATTTGCACAGTTAAAAATAGTGAATATAGTCTACATAAATATCATTTTAGTGGAAAATAGTTTCAAACACTGTATTGAAGAAGGTAAAAAAAAAATGTAGAAGTCTCTACTATTAAAGAAATTGTCTTTTAGTGAGGTCAATATTTGTAGACCAGAATAGATTTTAAGCATTTGCTTCATCTCCTGCTTACAGTCACAGCTGAAATATAGACGTATTTACTTTAACTTTTTTTTTTAAATTTCCCATGTAGTGTAACTAAACATCAAATGGTGCGCTCTGGGAAAAAGGCCAAAAAAGTTTTACTTCCCACATGAACAATTTTGGCATCCAAATTCTGAGGCAAATACAGCAAGATTATGCAATTCCTGTATAATTAATGAGACATATCTCCTAGTCTCTATGCACAGAAAGGTGGAGGCACTGAAGAAGAACTCGAGAAAAAAAATATGAGAAACAATGGGCAGTTTAGAAATCCATATCAGTCTGGGAACAAATAACCTCCCTAATACTCTGTGATATTGATCATACTAAACCAATTAAATTCATCAGAATGTTGGAAAAGTCACCTCAGAGTAAGAATGACAGATATTTTTTAAGATAGAACAGTATATTTAAAATGTTTTTGAGTGTAGTCTGCAAGCCACATGCCAAATTGCAGTGTATTTCCATTACATAGAAAGAGGCAAAGTGAAGACAATTATTACTAAAGCCTACAGAAAAAATTTAGGACGCAGCACTTTTACAGAAAATCCCAATTTAGAGCTGTGATGTAACTAAAATTTATCAGAAAATCAATTTCCCACCAAGCAATATGTATCACAGATTTCAGGTGTCCCCTGAGCCTCATAGCTAAAAAACTTCAACCTTGGCCTGAGCAAATAACTCCTTCAGCAATAAGCTGCTTCAGCCACGCTCAAAATCATTAGGCAGTCATCAGAATGACAGCAGATGCACACCCAGACATATACATGGGTGCAACTTACATGAATTATACACTATTGGTTCCACAGGTCACCATAGTTCCTCAACAACCAGTTTGAAATAAACGTATTTGTGAATGACACCAGGGTAACGGCAAAATCATGGCTTGGAATCTGAGCCCATGGCACACAAGTTTTTCTGTACGCTGCAATTCTCAAGGGACCACAACGATGCTCTTTTTATTGCCACAGCACCCATCAAGTCTCAGGTCAGTCTGAAATACTCCCATTGAAAAAAAGACAAGGTATATCTAAACAAGGAGACTGGAGTTTAAACAAATGTTATGCCTTTCCAAAGAAAGAGGAAAATACTAATACTCAGTTGATATGATATCCAGGAAGGAGAGTAGCAAAGGAAAGGGGAATGTCAAAGGAAATGGTAAGGGGAACAAACTCCTTGATTTTGAGAGGTTTTTTAGTGACATAGTTTGGGGATAAGCTCTATGCTTCTAATTTCAAGTTTTAAAGACTAACTGTCATGAGAAAAACAGTTGTCAACATAAGTTCCAATTCACTACCGCTGTGCAAAAAGGAATGTGCTGACTTAGGCTTCCTCTTTTCGCTCTTCTGCATACATACAGTTACTTTTTGTGTAGCTGTTCTCATGTTTAGTAATTGAACATGTCTTCTTTAGACAAGCTGTGAATGAACAATGGGAAAAGCCTTTCTAATATCGATGATTAATTTAGCTGCTCACACAATGAAGTTATTTTTTCCCTCACTCACACTGACATAATGGATTTATACCAGTAGAATAAGCACAAATACATGGCTTTGTTTCATCTAACTGTAAGAGACTTAAAGATCACAATTGCCTAAAACGCTGTCAAGGCCACAGAAGGAGCTTGCCATAAGAAAAGCCGCCACTAGCAGGAACTTGAGACAAGCACAGAAGAGAGGAACTTGCAGCAGGAAGGCACTAATTCCAGGCCTAGCAGATGTGAGATCTAGTTAACACGTTCTGGTTAATGCAGCTGAGCAAAAATTCCCACAGCGGCAGACTGTGAGAAAGGAAACAACTGCTTATCCCAAGCTGTGGGAACAACTGCAACATCCCCGTGGACACCTGGAACTTGGACCATATAAAGGTGGTACTTCCAGAAGAACAACTCTGGGACTGCAATCACTGCAAAGACCAGGGTGAAGAAGAACCAACAGGATGCTGTTGGATCCATGGGGTGGTGACTCTCTTCTGCGTAATCTCTTTCTTTCTCTCTCCCTCTGCCTCTTTTTAATTTCTTTCTATTTCATTACTGCACATTTATTACTTATTAAAATCTGTGCTATTGACTTTGTCATATGGTCTTGTTTTCACCTTATTTTGGGCAAAGGCATCTCTCAATAATCAGATTCTAACTCTAATACACTTTTAAAGTCCTTCAAGATAATTTTCTTCTGTTACCTGGTTTACTTCAGCAGAACTCACCAGACTCACCAGAATATCCAGAACTCAGCTGTTCTCCATCAGATTACATGTACTGGAAGTCTATAGTCAGCAGAATATTTCCTGTTTCCTTAAATCACTACAAAAGTGCACTAAGAAAGTCACAGTAAGAACCAGACATTTCTGCTCAGGGATTTCTGCTCATTTGCAAAACTCCATGGTCATAGTCTAAAGACATATTTAATAGAGAAATAAAATTTTACAAAATTTCTTGAGAGTGATTCAGTCTTCAACTGTAGTAAAGACCAAAGCTCTACAGACACACTGCAACCCACACTAGCTGCAACACTGATGAAGTAAGAAGACTATCTTTAGAAAATCATGCTTTGGATTGGAACTTATTAATTCATATTAAAAATTCTATTAAAACCTTAGCTCGATCTGTATTACATTTCCCTCCCTATCCTAATTAATTCATTATAGTAAGTGAAAGAATTGGACTTATGAAAATGCATATTTTTCTCTTTCAGTTCACCTTGAAGAAAACAATTGAAAATTTTTGGTCATGTTTCAAGAAGCAGTATAAAAATAAAACCCACATTTTTTTGTGTAATCTTATAGAGAGACAAAAATTTAAGAAGGATGGCAGTTACATTATGAACAATACTTTGCTCTGGTTAGAAAGCCCATACTTTAAATGCCACATCTTAAAATATATGTCTAAGACAGTGCAGTAAGATATTATTACACTATAATTAAACCAGTGCATACTGAAACTTTTATTGTCACTCCAGCCACTTATTGGCATGTTTTGTTATCTGGTAAAATCTCCATTATGTTTAAAATTTAACAATCGCTTTCTCTTTTAAGAGGTATAACATTGTATTACCAATATCTTTTTCAGTATCTGCTACCTTCTTCTGGCTTTCTGGATTTAATGGTTATACAAAGACTCATACTTTTTTATGAAATCTAATTTACAGAATGGAGGAAGACTGGCCTTATGTTGCTGTGAAAGTGAGTATAGAATATATTGTGAGTGTAGTGATTTCCCCTTTTTTCTGAGCAAAATTAAAACCTTTGCAATGAAATGTGTTTTTTTAATACATTCCTTGATTGATATCATGAGAGAGAGAAAAAAAAAGAAGATTACTTTTAAATTCCCCAGTGGAAAAATGGGTTTAGGGCCCTATAGCTAATTCATTACAAAATGGACAAAAACCCTCTAAAATAAAATTAGATTTCCATTGCATGGAACTACTTCAGGCATAATACCTAGAGAGAACTGTGAAGAAGAGAAAACTTCAGAGATTGTCAAATTGGAGTTTACAGTAAAAGGCATGAGAAATAGATGGTTGTCCAACAATATATTTTTCTAAAAAAATTTTAAAATGGCTGCTTTCCCTTTCCAATCAAGTAAAATTTTTTCAGTAACTACTTGTTTTCCACCCTAGTCTCGACTTTCTGACTAACCAAAAGATGTATATTTTCCCAAGGAATGCAGGAGACTGGCATGGATCAGTGCCATGTGAAAAGGAGAAGATTTCCTCAACCCTTAGTGTAGGGAGATTTCCTCGATTCTTGGTGTTTGATTGATCTGTCAGTGCCCAGGAAAGCTGAGACCCTTCTACTTGAGCAGTCTGTCAGCGCCCCTTTAGGGGAACCCTTCACTGAGCAGTGCTGCTGGACTGGAGGGCACTTTGATTGACTTGTTCAGGGACACACACCAACAGGACAAGGGAGGCCCCTCAGCAGATCTTCCCACTTTATGGCCCCTCAGTGGATCTTTTGCTTTATTTGAGAATGTTACCCACTGCCAGCGACTGCCAGCGCCTGCCAGCGCCTGCGAAGGACTCACACCGACACTTTACAGGATAACATTCTGTATTAATATAAATGTGTGTCAGGTTACAGTTTGAGAATTTCTGGGTTGAGCATCTGAATGCAAAAATGTATTCAAAACACAATACAGGCAAGCTCTAATCCCCAGTAAAAGTATTGAGCACACACAGAATGTGGTTCTTACCCAGTAGGTGTCCCTATGGGAGAGAAAACAGGTCCAGCCTATTACAATTAGCCTGTAATGAGCCAAGTTTAATGAATGAGGATGATTTTGCCACAGTCATTGACTCAGCAGCGGGGACATCTTCTCATCTCCTTTGGTGAACAGATGCTATGTGATTTTTCAGTTGCAAAAACTCATATCGAGTTCCCCTCCCTGCAAAAAATTCTACACAGACTGGTAATGGTATTTCCACCCTGCTCCAACCTCTGTTCCATCCCCCCCCCCCCTTAGAAGTGCTTAGAGTTGCAGATTGTGTTTATGAGGAATCATTGTGGGATAGTCTTCAAGCATGCCAACCTCATTCCATCCAGGAAGTAGAAGCTGCATTTTACCCTATAATTTCCATCCTCTTATTTTACTCCCAGTCATCTTTCCACACTCAGTAAGGACATTCTGGTCAAACTAAAGTGTAAGACGAAAATGTACATGCCATGTAACCTGGGATGCATATCCTGGGATGAATGTAGGGACAATTCCCAGATGGGTAAGGACAGGATTGTGAAAGTTAAAGTGCTGCTGGAACTGAATTTGGTTAGGAATGCAAAGAACAGTGAGAAAACCATTTACAGGCATGTTGGCAAGAAAAGGAAGATTGAAGAAAATGCACTCCACTTGCCATAAGATGGCAGAGCTGGTGACAATCAACATGGCAAAGGTATTCATCAATTTTTTTTGTGTCAGTTTTCAACGGTAATTTCTCTTCCTGCGCCTCTCAAGCCCTGGAACTCAAGAGAGGGAGTGGGGGAATGAAGCCTCTTTGATCATAGGATAAGTCAGGTTTGAGACCTGAAGAACCTGAAAATAAACAACTCCTTGGGACTCAACAAAATACATGCCAGAGTCCTGAGGGAAACGGCTGGTGTAGTTGCCAAGCCATATTCTGTGATATTTAAAAGCCGTGGCAACCAGACAAAGCCCTCAGTAAATGGAAAAAGGCAAATGCTGCACCCGTTTAAAAAATAAGGCAGAAAGGAGGATCCTGGGAACTAACATCAGGGAGCAAATCCTCCTGAAGGACATGTCAAAACATATGAAAGACAGCTTCACTTAGGGCAAATCATGCCTGAAAAATCTAGAGACTTTCTGTGACAGAGTGATGGAGTTACTACACTAGTGGACGAGGCAAGAGCTACAGTTGTCATCTACCTGGACTTCTGTAAGGCCCTTGATACGGGCCCCGCAACATTATTCCCCTCTCATTGGAAAGGTACGAGTTTGAGGGATGGACTGTTAGGAAATTGACCAGATGGCATCTAGACAGTTACAGGCAATGGCTCAGTGTGAAAGTGGGAATCGGTAATGAGCGGTGTCCTTTGAAGGTGTGTCCTGGGACCAATACTGTTTAATATCTTTATTCATGACATAGACAAAGACATCAAGTGTGCCTTTAGCAAGTTTGCAGATGACACCAAGCTGAGGGGTGAAGTAGATCACCTTGAGGGATGGGACACCATCCAAAGGGCCTAAGAAACTTGAGGAGTGGGCCCATGTAAACCTCATGAAATTTAGCAAGGTCAAGTGCAAATTCCTGCACTTGTACTGGATCAATATCCACTATCACTAGAGACTGGGGCATGAATGGATTGAGAGCAGCCCTGTGGAGAAAGAGTTGGGACTACTGATGGACAAAGTATTAGATGTCAGCTGGCAATGTGCACTTGCAGCCCAGAAAGCCAACTGTATCTTGTTCCAAACAAAAAGTAGGATGGCCAGCATGTCAAGGGAGGTAATTTTTAAAATTAAATAATCTAAATAAAGTTAGTGACTGAACTATTTTGGGGAACATTGCCTGGAAAAAACCCAACATGAACCCAAACAAAAAACCTCTGTCATTTTAACATGTTATTTACCACCAGAGAAACCCAAAAAGTTACATTTTTTTGGCTTACACAGGGCTTATTAGTAAAGATGTAAAAAGAAAAATAACTTTATAGATGCCTGTGCTTCTAGATATCTTATGTTTTAGCTGTCCACCTGAGAATAATGCAAGTTGCATGTCAAATCACAGCATATTGTTCCTGTGAAGTAGTTCTCTAACTGACACATTTTATATACACACACTCATCCAAGCATTAATCATGGAAAAAACTGCGCTTGCAAGCAAAAGATGCCTTCATGGGGAAATAAAACCAAGCTGTGATCTAAAAGAATACTTGGTTACACAGGAAGAAATTGCTTTGCCATTTCTGTCTTGATTATATATTTTTGTCAGAATACTATTTCAAGAAGTTAACTTGACTTTCTCCTGTCTTCCCTAAATTTTAAAATTGTTGTTTATGCATGTTTGCTTGACAGAATTAAACTGAAATTTCTCTTCACGAGATACCTTACACTTTTACACATGCATGCAGGCACATGTCACATAGACACAGAAGTCTGACCAACTGCAGCTGTAAGGTACTCGAACTGGGCCAGATCTTCCTCGCCTTTGTTACTGAAGTTAACTAATCTCAAAGCTGTTGACTAATTCCTTACCTCTGGAGATACTCAGTCAATGCTAAAAAGGCACCAAGAATTGCCAGATCTGTAACAAAATTTAAGTTAAAAGGCTATGCTGGCCAAACCCAGAAATTCCACTCTTGTACACAAGTTAGGTCAGCAATGAAAGAAGCAGACATAAGACATGGGTTGGGATGATGTACATGAAAAGAGAAATGTAGTGAAGAACACTGAACTGCTTTTAAAGTCTCAGGTTTTAAAGAAGAATAATAAAGGAGACAGACTGTACTATAATTTTTGTTTCTATACAGAGGACTTGTTCTGACACCCCCCCCCCCCACCCCCCATTAAGAATATAACTTTGAAGCACAAAGTTTATGGTTTCTCTCCAAGCAAGAAAAGGATTCTTTTGTAGTCTAATGCCTCTGAAGAGTTTTCCACTTGACAAAGTATGTCTGCTCTGGACAGAAGCAATCCTGTCCAAATGTTTGCTGTCTCTACAGCTGCTCAGAAGACTTTTCAACACATAGAAAGAATCTCACTGAGAAATATGGCAATATCAAAGTAGTGAAGCTGCAGCCTTCCTTAAAATAGCTGCATGGTGCTCTCACAGTAAATACTAATAAAGTAAATACCAGCATGTCTGAAAAGAAGGCTGGGGACAGATAACAGCTTGTAAATATTTGACTACTGGACTTACACACTTTTATTTCCAAAACTCTTGGGCAAAAATGGGAACAGAACCACTCAATAATGATCACAAAATGTGAAGTTCCAGACAATTTTTACCTTTGTTTTTATAAATAAATAAAATTTTGTGTGCCAGCACCATATCAACTGGTTGATTTAAGACAGTAATATACATTCATTCTGTATTTTCCCCTTCCATATCAGACTTTGATAAAAAAATGTTACTTTTCATCTTGATAAGTTGTGACGCTTTAATACAGTCATAGTCTCAAAAAAAAAAAAAAAAAGCATAAACATGTTAAAAAATTAACTATTCTAAAGGAGGAAAGCTGGGTACCTTGACCTGGGAAAATTCCTGCTATTTAAATTTGTTTTCATCTACTTTCATTTCTACTTCCTACAAACCAGACAATGGATAATAAACTTTAGAAATGAAACATCCTTAGAAGACCTTGCTAAGAAAGTGGTTCCTGAAGCCCTGGGTTGTTTTTTTTTTGTTGTTTTTTGGCGTTTTTTTGGGTTTTTTTGTTTGTTTGTTTGTTTGTTTGGGGTTTTTTTTGTTTTTTGTTTTTTTTTTGTTGTTTTTTGGGGGGGTTTGTTTTTGTTTTGTTTTGTTTTGTTTTGTTTTGTTTTGTTTTGTTTTGTTTTATTTTGTTTTGTTTTGTTTTGTTTTGTTTTGTTTTGTTTTGTTTTGTTTTGTTTTGTTTTGTTTTTTTAATCACGGATTGCTCAATAAAGTCTATGGACTTTGACCTTAAATCTTTACCAGAATATATGGAATTTATTCTGCAAGACTTCATCTTAAAATGTGGTTATTCCTCAAGCGGTATGGCATGCAAATTACTTGAGTTCCTAGGAGGAGCATATTTGAATCTTTTAAGGTCTAAAAGAGAGAAAGCAAATACATTGCTTAGAAGGAAAAGTTTCACTTTGCAAACTTGTCATATCCACTGCTGTACCATCACCACAATATTCATGACCCTTTCAGATGACTAACATATCCATGCTTCTTAAAAGACTTTAAAACTGAATTTTACAATTTCTGATCATTTTAAACATCAGACATAGTACATTCCTAAATATGACAGAAGTATCTGTAGCTCTTTGAAAGTGAGGCTTCAATTCATAAGAAGTTCTTTAGGATTTGTACCAATCTGATAATATAACTTCCATTCAAATAATGGCTTTAATGATATTTGCCTAGAGCATCACTCTCCTGACAAGTCTACAATATGATGAGAACATATTCTTTCCTCCAACCCACCCTTTCCCTTGCAAACAAGGAAAGCCTTTTGGGCCAATTACTTTCCTGCAGAATAATTTTCAGATATTCTAGGCCTTCTTGGTTAACGGCAGCTAATTACATGCAAGTTCCCAAGAAACCCACATTTTTGATCCCAGCAATAAATTCAGCATAGTGATTAAAAGAAGAAACCATGTCCTGTAAACTCCCACAAGTTGAGATATAAAAAAACCCTCCAGACATGCTGGATTTACACATTTGGAGGACTAAGATAAATCCATATGATTTTTACATGCAATTATGCAAAAGAGTACTAGAATGACTATATCATGTTAGGCCTGAAGATTCCGGTTTTTAAACACAATTCATTATCTACCTCACATGACACAGAGAAAGAAATGTATGAAAAATTACAAACCAGATATTACTATGACCAAGATTTTTCATGGAGTTATATGAAAAGATAAATAAAAAGGGACAAATATATTTATAGACTATAGATTAACTTCTTGTTCCGGTTTAATTTAAAATGCCCTTTCCATGGAAAAATATTTTGGTTTTTAGCCCACTGATTAATCTTAAAAACCAATAAAAACAAGCCTTTCTATAAAGAAAAATAGAAGTTTTCCTTAATTTCAGAAACTCCATACTAGCACTGCAATATCTGCTTAGTAGTCTGTAATGTTCAGCAGCACACAGTAGAATTACCAGGTATTCAACAGTCTTTTTGGTTGAAGTTACACTTTAACACCTGTACACCCATTTCACAGCACAATATATTCTCTGTTGCTTTACACCTCATGCAGTAATTGTGGAGCTAAATCAGCAGTCAGACATCACACCTGCACATTACTTTTACTTTACACAGATAAAGGACTTCAGAAGATATAAGGCAATGAAAGATTAGACATGTTGAGCCCAATTATGTATTGTTCTAGAATACTTTTCCCCAGTTCTGGACATATAAAGTATATTTAATCTAGGCCAGGTACTATGGAGGAATATCCCAAGCATAAAAGGGTCATCCTCAACAGAATTACAGCTACATCTCTGCCCCTGTTCTTTACAATCTTACCTCCTTGTGAGCAGAGGTGAAGGCAAGTGTGACTTTTCTTCTTTATTTCACTGCAGATACATCAAGATTACAAATAAGAATTTGTCTGACTTTCACCTTGGTTAGGGTTACCACCAGACAATCTTAAGAACCTGAAGGAACTGAAAGATAAATAATAATAATAAAAATGTACAATTTATATGCAATACTGCCAGTTTCAACAGCAGCAGAGAATCAGTATGGAGGGGGAAGTTACTGTGATTCACTAGTTTACAGCAGCGGTAGTAAAAAAATAGAGCAAATAAATTTTAATTTTGTGGAAGATAACAATATGAAAAGTTTGTTGCAAGTCCTTTCTGTTACAGGACATTGACCTTAAAAAAAGCTATAATTTCAAATTACTCCATATTCTTACTCTACAGCTGTGGGCGATTACGTTCACTGCAGATAAGAAAAAGTACTAATGGTCAACAATGTGTACTCAGCATAGCAGAATGTATTTGTGTAATATAGAGGAATGCAGCTTGATAAGATTCATAAATAAGATTAGAACAATTGAAATATGATACGATGGACTATTTCAAGAATCCTTGCAGATACAGCAGTTTCAGCAGTATACATCATTAAATTATGGTTAAAAAATGCATTTTATTAGAATGGACAGAGGAGTAAAAATTGAATAATATATGGCAAAGTATGAAGATTTTACTCCTGAGATTTTACTCAACAACAAGGAGAACAAGGAGGATGGGAAGCTGGTGTCATGAAACAGCAGCATCATGAACTACATTTCTTGATGATATGATATGATGTATCATAATATGATATAATATAGGTCACCATAACATAATAAAATATAATTAAATAAATAATAAAGACAGGTGCAATTCGAAAAGAAAATAACCTGAGGATAAGGCAAAAATAATTCTTTATAAAAAACTTTTAGCTGCACTAAAGTGTGGAAAACTAGTCAATTAACTAAATCATATACACACTTATGATTAATTTCTCTTTAAATGATGGAGACATGTCTAACCATTCCTGTGAGAGCTGACAGTCTGTACTGTAGGCCAGATAGACTCACATTCTGTACTCAATAAAGTTTTGAATTTTGTTTACATTTTTATCATCTTTACTAAATAAACAATACCAGAACATAAAATATTTTTTTCTCTTTATGATCTGACAAATTTAGAATAAAAAAATGTACCCTTTTTAATGTCCAGACAGTGTTTATAAATATGATCTATAAACAATAATGTTTTCTGTTTGAGGCTCTTTTTATCTCACTAAAGTGTAAACAAACTCTTTAGTATCCAAACAATAATGATATTTACAGGCTGCAAAACTGAACAGAATTGCAGATACATTTTATCACATTCAGTTCCTCAGAGTTAACTTTAAAAACCCCTAACCAAAACTAAATGCCAGGACTTAAGGTTCTGCTATTTCTGACTTTAGAGAACATAAAATATACTTGCAACAAAACTTCATAATATGTTAACAGATAAATTAGAAACTTATAAATCAGAGGAAGTGTTTTCTGAGTTGATGACTTCTTCATAGCATCAGCTGTAAATTCACCTGTTTAACCCGTGATGTTAATCTTTACTTAACAGATAAGTTCAGTCCAAGTTCAATCTCTATAGCCTGACAAGCACCACTTACACTTTCTTTTGAACATCTCTTACTTTATTAAGTGAAAGTTAACAAATCCATTTGATTAAAATTTTAAATATTTTATTACCATTTTTGTCCTAATTCTAAGGGCAAAATTACTAGATTTGGAGTAATTGAGGTTTAAATTTTGTGAGAATGTAAAAGGTGAAAATAGTTAATGTTTTCATCATATTTACATATATGAAAACAGTTCCAGTTTTCAACAACTGAAAAATAAATAATTTTGTCCTTAGCAATAAGTATGTAAAAAAAAAATCCCCCTCTCAGAAAGTGCTAATTAAAATTCAAATTGGGTTTTCCTACGCCTAGCAAATGGCCCACATTAACATTTTCTTTTTCTGAAAAAGGCTTTTTTGTTATAGGATAATTTTTTAGCTACCCTTTTGTAATGATAACTTATTTACACAGCTGTGAAACAGTAGTGGTGAAAGAAGCCCTAAGGTTCAATTAGTTCATCCCTTGTCTTGGGAAATGTTTTATCATTATAACTGTCATTCCTGGCAGGTGAGTATTTAATTCATTCTTTAAAAATCCTTGTAAGGGAGGAAAAAAACCCTTTCACATTCTGTTCCAGTGTGATGCTAGCTCTTAAGAGGGAAGCTTTCTGAATAGCAGATCTAAATCTTCCTTGCTGCATTTTAAGCCCACTAGTTCCCGTGTCATTCTTTGCAGACACAGAAAATAGGTTATACCTCATACCTGTTTGCAAGTCTACTAGGTATTAAATTGTTGTTTTCTTCCTCTTGGGAGTTATAATTCCAGCAGTCTTCAGTCACCAGTCACATTCCCTGGGTCTTGGATAATTTTCCTGTTTCCTGAGCTCCTGTTAAATAGTATAACTTCTAAGGCATAACACATCAAATATTTGTCTATAAACAGATGTTTAGACACGTTTATGGTGGGTTTGTGTATTTAAGTCAGTTCATGGTTCTTGTTGGAATTAATTCTGACTCTCTAAGTATTAGAGGAGTCCTCCATTTGGATAATCTTGTAAAAGTGTGAACACTCACATGTGGAAAACAAAACATATAAGTTGGTGGGTGGAGTTCTTTTCTTTACTCCCTATTTTCTCCTCAAGCAAGGTGTGGGCTGCTGGGACAGTCCATATGTGAAGCAGCCAAGGTTGCCCAGTGCTGCACACCGCTGTTCCAGTTGGCTCCGCCAGACCCACCACATATACGACAGAACAAACTGAAGAGAGGTCAAAGATGTTATATTTAAATCTATATTTAGAAATAAATCCAATTCATTAAAAGTATCGGCAAGATGCAGTGTGAGGGCCACATGTCTTGACCCTACATGCTCTTGGAATTTCTATCAGCTGAACACCTCTGGAACCAGGAGAGGTTGCTATATTTGCTCTTTTGTATATCTCTTCCCTCCTTCTCTTTCTTCTTCTAATTCCCGCTTTTCAGAGTTTTGAGTAACTTATCAGATGGGCTTGTAGCTTGCTACATTGAATGGGCTAAATTGATGCTTTGTGAAATGTTTTGATTGAATGATACTGCAACTTTTGCCAAAGTTCTCTGATTTTCTGAAGTTGCCAGTAAAGGGTTTTTTTGTTGATTTGACCTCTTGAGAATATCCTGCCATTGTTTCTCCTGTGTGCCTAACTCAGAATACAGAAAAAAATATGAATCCTTTCAAGAGGCTCATCGAGGAAGTTTTTGGGGCCTTACACACCACTTCTCTGGCTTGTTGTCAAAGATACTTCTGTGCTGTCTAGTCGAATGGACTTCATCTCTTCTGAGAACCTGTTGGCCTTCAAAGACAATCCCATACTCACAGCCCCTGATGTCAACAGCAGCTACACCAACAGTTATTAAACTGCAGAATTTGTCGGTTCCTGCTCCGGCCATTCCACCTTACCAGCAGAATTGAGGAGAACATCACCTGCCCCCACCATGTGTTTGAGCATGGCATGTTTGATGTTTGATGCCTTCCAGATCACCTGGGCAGTATGATTGGCACCTGCATGGAGGAGTAGCTGGGGTGAGCTTAGATTATCACTTCGCAACATCCAGAACACAAGGAAGCAGCAAACATTCCTAGATGACAAATCAGATATAGGAAGAGGGACCTCCAGTCCTCTTTATTAGTCCCTTACTACTGCCCTTCACAGCTTCCTCCTGGTGGTCCTGTGTATCTCTCACACAGTCCTCAGGAATGTTGCATTTAATGGCTCTCCAAGCTTCTCTCCGACTAGCAGTTAATCCATTCTTTAAATGCAAGTCAGAGGGTGTGACAAGAGCATTCATCCTCGTATGAGGATGGCTTCCAGCCTTAATTCTGATGGTAGTTTCTGCTTTCCAACTTTACAGATTCAGGCTCTTCATGCCCCTCCGCTCGAGGAAAAATTCAAGTTCTTGAAACTGCAAGGTCTTAGAGTAAATCCAGTTGTTCTTTCTCACTCTCTCTGATGCTGCACAGTATGATGACGCCATCCCCATAGCTCTTTCATGATAGCTTCTCAATAACTGCATACCTCCTGCAGACTAGAAGACCATATATCCCAGCATCAGCTAGAACTCTCAGTCAATTCCTACAGCCTGAGGCTTGCAGAGCTCATGCTGCTTCTGAAACTCTGAGTCCCAAAGTCCAACTGGAAATGGACAGTTACTCCAGCACTGCCTGTGGGCTGTTCTGTGGGGCACATGATCACTGTGTCAGGATGATAACTCTGGATACAGAAAATTTATTAATCCTGGCCTCCTCCTCATACACTTCTGCACAAACTGCTGTGTTTCAGAAGCTGGTGTCTGAACCTGGCTCTTACATAGGTTTCTGCACACTCATGGGTTAAAAGGATGCTTGACTCTTCCTAAAGTCAGCAGGTCCCTAAGGCTTCAGACACACCATGATCAAGGACAGCTGTGAAAATCTGTTACAAGTTGCTTGAGCTACCCTTATCTTTAGTTTTACTTAGACACGTAACACTGCCAAATCCCTAAGTGTCACACCTACCTACATGTCTTTATGTCCAGAGATGTTGACTTAGCCATTTCCCTGGACAGCCTGCTCCAATGTTCAAAAAACCTTTCTGTGAAGAAATATTTCCTAATACCCAATTTAAACCTTCTCTGGTGCAACTTGAGGGCATTTCCTCTCATCTCTTGTTGTGTGGATTAAGAGACCAATATCCCCCTTGCTACACCCTCTTTTCAAGTAGTTGTAGAGAGTTTTAAGGTCTCCCCTGAGCCTTCTTTTCTCCAGTCTAAACAACCTCCATTCCTTCAGCTACTTTTAAGCAGGAGGACCAATGGGATGTCTCAGATTCTTCCAAGGGTTCCCAGGAGTTCACAGATACCAGGAAAAACACCAAGAAGGTCAAAATGATCTCAAGATGGTCACGAACAATTCCAGAGTCTACTGGGCAAACTGGTGCATCAAGTGGGTGTGTGTGTCATCATCTCTGTATCAAAAGTGTGTACTCTTGGAGGACCAAAGCTTGGGCCAAAACCCAAGGACTGTCACACACTGATTTTGTAAAACAGCCTGTCCACCACTTCCAGTATCAAGAGTATTATGTTTCTCCCCTAATACAGATCCAAAATATATACTGCTTCCATGTTTGGTAAAGGAACATTCATATTTCTGTGTAAAATGGATATAAAAGCATAAAATATATTAGCACCTTGAAGGATATAGCCTGACCTGTGTTTTTTCACAAGATGGAGGAGGAGAACACAAATGGATATGGAAATGATTCTGTTTCAAGGTAAAATAATGTCTTGTTGAGAACTTCATTATGAGAAAAACAGGTAATCCTATTGCAACTCTCGATCTGCCAAGAAGTTACTCCTTAGTTTGTGCACTGTAAAGATTGGCAGGCAAAAGGACCACAGTCCTTCCCAATAATTAAGACATGACTGTCTTAGAATTCTCAAGAACCTTGCACATATCTGTATCTAAGGCTTTCTGTGAACCTTGATACAGACTTACATAACTACCTTTAAAAACTCTTTAGTCACTGCGTGCCTCAACTTTGCATATCTGTAGGATGTTATAATTTCTCACAAGAAAGATGCAATTATGGTAATAGCAAATGTGAGGATGTTCAACAGCAATAGCTTTTTATGTAGAAAACTGAAATATTTCAGTGGCAAGATGACTGACTTGCCTAAAAATTGTTATGTTACACCTGCTCTCCCTGTTATAGAGGATATTCTGTTGTGCAAACCTCAGTGATTGTGTGTGGTTTATTTAACTAAGATACAATGAGATTTTTTAAAGCTTTTTTTTTCTTTCCACAGATATGCCATTGTAGAGGGAAAATAATATAATACACATTTAAATTAATGCAGTATAAAATAGAGAAATTTAATATACTAAATTTAGGAAAGCTTCTATTAGCCAAAATTGAATGCAGTCCAATTAGTTTAATTTTAATTTCCCTGTTTTCAACACATAAAACTCGATTTTTATGTTATTTTTCAAAAAGAGTGAAACCAGAAATTGGCCAAAAATCCCACCCCAAGCTTTTGTATAGGACAAGAGCAAAAGGGATGATTACTTAATTATCTTCTCTGGTTCTTTCTTTCTTTCTTTATTTATTTTTTTTTTTTTTTTTTAACCATTTGTTATCTAATGATTCTGAGAAAGAACAAGACCAAAAGAAATGCTACCTTTTCACAGGTTCTAATCTATTTATATACCTACAAGCTCTCTTGTAGTTACACACATGGCAATGCACCAGCAGTATTTCCTAGGAAGTCTAATTTAGAAGGTTCATGCCATCAACCATGCCATGCAGCACATGAACAGCTGCTGGGTGGAAGGCTGAGAAGTACCACCAGTGATACTTCTGCCTCAGTGTTAGAGCAAAATAGTTATAGAATATTTGCAACTTTTTTTCAAAACAAAAGTCTCCATTTAGATAGTCATTCCATCAGAAAAGAATATATTGGACTTACTAATTTTGACATACTGTATTTAGTAGTAGTACAAATGGAACAGTGTCAAAGACAGAAACATTAAGGTTTGGCTAAATATTCAGAATTGGGATATCTATGCAAATTTATGGCAGCCCTGTCAAGGGTCTTGCTATTCTCTGTCCCTTCCAGATGTATTTCCTCTACTGCTCTCAGTTCCAGCAAACTCAATGCCAAAGTGTGTTTTTCCTTCTGCTTTCATTTCTGCATCCTATTAGCTATTTTTCCGCCTGCAGTGTGGGGCTCAAGGAATAATATAGTTTGTAGCTGTGGAAGATGTGATGTAAACAGCAGTACAAAGTTACAGAATTTGATAGATATGTCTTTTCTATTTTTGGTTATCTGTCTCATTTCAGACATTGTTGACGGATGTGAGAAATAGATATCAAGCAATGATGAGGAAGAGTCAATGACAGCCTCCTGCAGCACCACATTACAACAGAAGATGAAAAAAGCTGATGAAGACGTCTGCCAGTAACTGGCATGGAATTGACATTAGAAATTTACTATGCTCCTGCTCATTTGCCATTGGCAGTAGTGTCACATACCTGAAATTAGATTTCAGTATTTCATAAGAAATTCAATATGGCTAACCACATTTGCACCCAAATCTTTTCCCTTTTAGATTGCAAGACAGGTCTAGACACTGCTTGACCACTCCTTGCTTCAATAGAAGTGAAGCCAGACCTTCAGAATCAACCATTATGAAACTCTATTAGTAAGATTGAATTCTCTAAAATAGAATTTGAACTTTGGCTGTCTTTGAGATTATACTCAAAATGTCACTATATTAAAAGAACCCACTGCTGTATATTCAACATCAGAATGGCTGGACTTGAATAATTCAAAAATATAAATAAATTTCTCAAGATGCAAACACATTTTCTCACCAAAGACAACATGACTAGGTTTATACAGAATGTCAGACACTGAAAAGCCTTAAGAAAATAACATCACAAAAAGTAAATACCAGCATTTCTACACAGAGATTTTAGAGTAAGTTAGTTTCAGGAGTCCTGAATTGATACTAATGAAGCTATACCTTCACTGTATAATTAAAGTCTATACATTATAATTGTTAAGCATTTAAGAGAATCCATGCCTACTTCAGAAAATTAGTTGTATGCAACATTTCTATAGTAGCTTGTAAAATTTTACTGTGTGGAAAGATTAGAAGTTTAGAAGTTTGCTCCTACTCATAACTAAACCAGCTTATTCTTCTTGTTCTATAAATGTATAGTCTTTCTCCAAGTGAAATTATAACTACAGGATAAATGGATATCAGAAATAAATAATAGAAAACATATTCCTCAGCCTTATATGAGAAACATTTTGGAGTTCCAGAAAATGATTTTACGACACACATGAAATAAGTGAAATTAAATCTGTTCTAGAAATCTCTGTAACATACCTCAAATGTGCAAAGAAAAATTAGATAATCCAGATAATTCATGGAATTCATTATCCTTGTTAAATAAACCATTTTGAATCCAGCAACTCAGTGTAATCCCAAAGAAAGGAAGACAGTAGTAGAACTTAGTATGGGCCAGATTATTTTATGTATCATCTATCACACAGTACAGACAGATGAAATAGGTAGAAAATATGAATGCCAGAGAGCACACATCTGAAGATAAGGCTACGAAAAAAGATTATTTTACATTTCTTGTAAATAACACTTTCAGAGCTTCTCCCTTAGGCAATTTAAAGAAAGTAAGTCATGTCAATAATAAAATCATGCCAATGCCTTCAATGTCATTTTAATGAAACCATACTATAAATCAATTTAGTGCAAGCTAAGCTCTCAAGCAAGCCACTTGCATGTCTTCTTTTCATTGCAACAGAATTAGAAAATAACTTGCACCTTGATTACGATCTTCTTCATGTGATCGTAAATCAGAAGCCATTGAAATCAATAGAGATACTTCTGATTTATAAACTCCATGCAGGTGTTTGAAATGGAGTGATGCACTTCACTTGTAAGAGAGAAGCAACAGTATACTTTATTAAAGCAGTAAGTTAATGAAAAAATCAATGTTAAATTCAACAGTGGTTTAATTAGATTTGATGGCAAGGCACACATGATTACGTACAGCAGAGAGGAAAAGGTCAGATGAAGCTCTCAGGGAGACCCTGCTACTGAGTGATGAGGTTCAGAAAGGACCCCCTGGAGTTCTAAACTCGTTCTCAAAGAGGAGTCTAGGTGCTTCCAGAACCAGTCCTAGTCCTAGACTTCATCAATGACTTGTGTCTAAAGGATTATATGCACATAATTAATCTTTTCTATCACTTAGATAAGATTTCAAAGTTTAGCACACTTACCAAGGACCTGTTGTGGCAGGGAATCTTTCAACCCTGAGGAGTAACCTGGAGAGCTGTCCCTACTCAAGGGGAGATCCCAGCGTGCAGCCCCTACCAGGCAGGAGAGCTCAATGGGCCCAGAGCAGTGCATTACGTATGGAGAAAGATGATTAATTTATAGTGATATCTGCATGCCAGAAAGGCATCTGGGTCACTGTTCCAAACAGCCTTGGCTGCCATGTTAGCATCCGTCCCCCAAAGTCCACTGTAAACTGGATGCAGCCAATCACAACCCTTGCTGGTGGTTACGGGTTAAGTGAGGGAAGGGTGGGGGAAGCACACCAGCACAGCATGAGTTTGTTCTAGTCTCCATTCACAATCAGGGTAAAAATCAACTAGCTAAACCTTTTTTCTGTGCAGTATAGCTAATCTTTTCCCATCGTTTATATAATGTGGTTCTTTTTTTCCTCCTCAGTCATATATTAGCTTATGTAATTAAGAAAAAAAACAACAAAACTTCACAGTATCAAGATTGAAACTGAGAAAATAGATTATTTTCTTTGAGAAGTCTACAGCCAACACAGGCATATTTATACTAACTTGTGTTTACTTAAAAACAAAAACAAAAACAAACAAAAAAAATTTAAAAAAAAAAGGAAAAGAAAGAATTTTCTATTCTTTAAAACAGCAAAGTTGCATGTGTATATACTCAGTTCAGTGACAATAATCTCAGTGTTCACCCACAGGAGCAAATACTTCCAGGATTCACAATCCAGAGTAAAGGTAACAGTAAACTGTGTGCTCAGACCCTGATTATCTTTTCATTACAAAATAAAGCAGTTTAAACATTGCTTTAAGATGCATTTGGTGACAAGGACTCCAGCAGAGGTGGAGTTGTGTATAGAAATTATGGGATTTAATGTCCGCATCAGCTTTCCTAAAATCATGAAGATGTTAGCAGAGACAATCTCTCCTTTAGCAGGTATGAGGAAGAGGCAAACTGAATTGAAGCTTTTTCTTTGTGCAACGCACACCTGAATCCCTTGATCTATATGTGTAAAAACATTGAAAAAAAAATCTAAACAAAAGCATTACTTGAACTTTAGTCATAGCAATAATTAGTGTCAGTCAAGAAGAGGTACTTGCATCATGGAAAAGGAGCAAATCTTTTCAGAAAAACTTCCATGAAAGAATTCTACTTCTCACTGAATTGTCTCCAATAGAAAGACAAATCTGAAAAGGCTTGTGCCAGAATTTAAATTCTTCTCAGCAACACAGGAGATAAAGTACCTGCATTGAGTTACACCAGACACCATGAAGATTATAAAAGTGGAAATTACAATTATTCAATTTGTAGTCAGAAAATACATTTCAGGCAGCTCTGCAATTACAAGGCAACGTAACAGCTGAAAACTGCTAGGAGATATCTCTTTGTCTAGAAGTCTGGGAGACTTCAGTGAACACAGGTTTATATCCATATACTTGTTTTGATATTTCAGTCACTGTGGAACAGGATATTCTGGAAAATAAGAGAACCATTAAATATCAGAATAATGGTGTAGGTAGTCATTTATCTCTATGCATCTTGATGGCGCTCTTATGCATGCTCTCTTCTTGGTCTTTAATGAAATTTATTTTCTTCTATAAAAGCACTTAATACTTATGAGAGGGAATAACTTATTTACAGCAACCAGAAAATGTATGTTAATATCAAATTGTTGATTGAGAACTTGAGCTGAGATTTTTAGACATTTTAACACATACACTGAAAAGATATTTTTGTCTGACCCTAAAAACAGGAAAACAAATTTCTGCCTTTCATGTAAAAAAACCCCAAAAAATGAATTCATATTTTAATGTGCTTTAGTTTTCAAAGATAATGCACACCAGAAGTATCATCCAGCAGATTATCCCCTTTTCTTACAGTTAAAACTGGAAAAGGAATCAACTTAATATGAAACTATAGTTGAAACTAAATTTTTATTCTGCATTCACCAATCTTCCACATGAATGGTAAAGTTTTGCTTCACTTTAGTTTGAAAAATACTTTAGGTTCTAAAAATCCAGTTAGGTGGGAAATAATCTAGAACCTTCATTTTCCTAGCTTGATAAAGGGCAATATTTTTAGTCTAACTGTCTTAGTAATTTTCTATCAAAAATTACACGATACAAAAATGACCCCATGCTGGTACTGTCAGGTGCAGCAATAAAGTTATTGTAATGAACTCAATGCTAAAGAAATCTGCACTAGACAAAAATCATGTTTTCAGCAAGACCTTTGTACATTTATTGCTCAATGCCTTTATGAATGATGTTGGAAAAGCAAGGCACATTGGAAAGGCTCAGTTGAGTGCTATGTTTTGGAAATTTTTTTGGGGGGATGATCTTTTTGTCATTTTTAGCTTTCTTAGACATTGCTGCGAAAGATGGCATCACACCATACTTGATTCATGTACATGCACTTTCGAATCACTTTACGTAAAAGTCTATAATAAAAAGTGATGGCTGAAAATAAAATTGTCAAAATTAAATAAAAAGTCTCCTTCATTATGATTTTTTGAATCAGTGGGCAGCTGTTTATATCACAGGATGACAAAAATACTCTTGCTTTCTAAATAATGGTCTAAAACTGATGCAAATACTGTAAATCCTGAATAAAATCTTCGTAATTAGAACTGCATATGCAGAGTTATTGCTTCCAGTTTATCTGACAGTAACCAGGGTTACAGGTGAACAAAGGCAAAGCAAAAGGGAAAGAAAAAAAAAAGATGAAAAAATGCACCCAGAGATTATCAGAAACATTTCCAAGGAATGTGCAATATCATGAGAACACAGTATATTTCCAGATGCATTTTCAAGATTAAAGCATCAACTGTCTTAAGTGAGTACAACTTCAATCCTGGAAAAAATATGTAAATGCATGTAGAGAAGGTCACAATACTACAGGGAAAGCCAAGTCCAGATTTTCATAAACAAGGATTTATATTACCTGCACATACCTGATGAGATTACTTTCATATAAAACTCATATAAAATGAGAAAAATAGCTTTGAGAAGTTAGACAAAAACTATAACTAATTAAATCTAAGATTAAAAATAAAACAGATTACATAGTATATATGAGAACACAGCTCCTCCCGAGCCTGGAATCATCTGCCATTCTCTTTTTCTAACACGTCCAAAGGGTTAACCCCAACGTCTCACACTATATTGAAGTTGCAGTTTCCCACTGAGGGAAAAGAAACAGCTGAATCATTCACCTGAGCCACAACATAATAGGATAGCAACTGGCACATGTAAAGAGCAAGACATGCTCAATACATGGGCTGGCAGTTCGGCATTTTTTAAAACACCAAATCATATTCAAAAATTAAAAAACACAAACAGTTTAGTCAAAGGTGTTGTGTTGCTGTTTGTTGACTAATTCATTCACACTGAACCCCTAGAAATCTGCCAGCCTTACAGCATGCATTCACAGTTACACATGGTACCTTCAAATATGAAAACCAGGGTTTTCTTGGATAAGGGCACTTGTCAATTAGTAAGAGTGGGAACAATTTTTAAGTAGGAGGAATTACAGCTTTCAACATCTACATGGAAAGACAGATACAATTACTTATAATAAGACAGTGACAGCAAAAATCCCTTTGCTAAGCAACACTGAACACCCTGCTTTAAGGAGGAGTGAAATGCAACATGTTGAATTGAAGGACAAGCAGAAATAAAATTCCTCAAAGATAAATGCTTAGTGGGATGAGTTTAGTTTGTAAAGGAATGATTGCATACAATAGATCAACAAAATATTTTGCACAAATACAAATTCTGGACTACCAGATTTATTGCTCTGTCCTTGTGGGTATAAATGGTGAGGTGTGTATTTTATGAGACATATCTGGTAAGAAAAAACTCTTAGAAAGAAAAAAAAAACAAACCAAAGCAACAGTTTTTCAGCTGTGATAGGTTTCTGTTTATAATTCTTTGATGTTTTGATTGAGGAAAACTGATTTTCAATATGCAACTAGTGACTATGAAATATTCACAAGTGCTGGGTGCATCTACCGAGTCAATGAGGACTCTAAATGACAGTTAATTCTTTTGTTTCATGTTAGACATGGACCATGAAATGGTGTTCAGAACGCTTTCATTTCCAGTGAAGTGGCTGACAAGTTAGAAAGAGCCTTTATACAGAACTTTTGTGTAATGAGAGATGAAGAGTAAACTAGGTAGCTTCTCACAGATTCAACTGACCACTTGCAGTTAGGCATGCAAATTGATATGAAATGGTCTAAATAGAGCAAAGCAGAGCTCTTGCATTTGCTGAGACTGAGTGTTTTTTCTGCATCCATTTACTTTGACAACTACTTTTCCAGTCAGCCTTCACATTTCAAACCCATTCTGGCATGACACAGGTGACTTGAGCTGCTCCAATGGCCAGAGAGAGGGTATCTGGGAGCAGGTCTGCCAGAGGCCCAGACCTCCTCCAGCAGGAGAAGTCATACAAGGAGAGCTTGGATCACTTGGCTTCTTCAGTCTGGAGAAGAGGAGACTGAGGAAAGACCTCATCCTGGTCCACAGTTTCCTCACAAGTGGAAATGGAGGAGCAGGCACTATTCTACTCCCTCTGCTGATCAGGACCCAAGGGAATGGCCTGAAGCTGCGTCAGGGGAGGCTTAGGTTGGATATTAGAAAACAGTTCTTCACCCAGAGCATGGATGGGCACTGGAAAAGGCTCACTAAGGAAATGTCACAGCAGCAAGCCTGACAAAGTTCAAGAAGCACCTGGACAATGCTCTCAGGCACATGGTGTGGCTCCTGGGTGGTTCTGTGCAGGGCCAGGAGTTGGACTCGATGATTCTTGTGGGTCCCTTCCAACTCAGGATAGTCTGTGATTCTGTGAAATACCTTTTGAAACAAACACCTCCACCAAGATTTCCCAGTTGCTTTTGCATGAATCCTACAGCTTAAACATGAAAACATTACCTATTTCCCAGGTTATAGATTATGTATAACACATTTCACATCCACCTGATGTAAACTTTGTACGGAAGTTCAAATACAAGTACACATGGAAAAAGCAAATATTAATCTGTAAAACAGTATGAAAGAAGTCCTTTGGAATAGCCCATATTGTGTTGTCTATTACTCCTTAAGTATGTACTATAGGACTATGCAAATTACTATGCAAATTACTAAGCAGAACAATTACTTCCTCATGACTTGTCAATGCAAAAACTGCAAATCTCTGTAAAGACACTGCTAACAGACGAAAAGTCAGAAAAGGACAGAAATTACCAATAGAATTATTCCTTTTTATTTGCTCAAGATCCTATTTACAGGCAAAGAGAAAGTACAACTATATCTATCTATCTATCTATCTATCTATCTATCTGTCTATCTAACTATTACAGTGTTACAAAAAGTTCTAGTCAAAACCATAACAGCCTCTTAAAATCCCTGTATACAGGTCCAATAATTATAATGAGTTTCCAAATGGATTTGCTGCATGAAAAAACATATGCAAATGCACAAGCAGAAAAAATTACAGTAAGGAGACCTAATTCACCATAGCCTTTGGTCAAGAATATTCTGCCATGGTGCATCATTCAGATGATGATTTTAGCAAACAACTGAAACACCTGAAAATGCCCTTACACTTTGCAACTTGTCTGTCATGAGGGTTGTGTTACAATCTCAAACTGATACCCCAGAAAACCTCATTATGCCGAAATATTTGTTTCTCGATAGCGTTTTCGAAACAGTTAATGTTATCAGTGAATCGTTGACATTAAATATGCTCATACTTTGAATATATAATTAGGCTTGTAGCAGTTGAACAAAGGCTGGTTGAATTTTTCAGGTATGAGGATGGGAGTTATGTTTGTTTGGGGGGGGTGGGGTTTTTTTAGTCTTGGTTAATGAAGAGATAAAGCATGTATTGTCTTTTCACTAGTTTGGAGTAATATTCCTTTCAGTGTACTGTATGAACAATGAAAAAGACATTAACAAGGAGGTAAGCCTCACACATATGTTAGTGGAAAGAAGGTATAATGAAGAGATAGAAGGAGAAATGAATCATAATGACTCTTCCACAGGAAATATCTTCCACTGGAGCCTAATCACCCATTAAATAAGAGATCTTATGGAATATGGTGAATGATGTCTAATGAATAGTGATGAGATTCACCTCATTAATGACCTTACCAGGTGAAACTGATTTTTAAGCAGAATTGTTATCTTGAGAGATTGATTAAATTGATTCAAATTGCAACTGGTTATATATTAATTTAGTACACATTTTCATACAATAGTGTGAACTGTATCAGATTTCAGAGCTGTAATGGCAACATCAACTGATTTTGATTATTCTTTGCTCATTTCTAGATAATTCTCTAAAAAAGTGATTGCTCAAGAGGCGTCTGTATGATGCAAAAATAAAGCCAGAAGAGGCTGGGGTTTATTTAATAGTAGTTTTGGGAGGGTTTCCTCCCACATCTCTTCTGGTTTTGATATGTCAGAAGTTTTATTTCCCTTGGTCCCGTTGCCATAGGATTGTTTGAGGTCTGTGGTATGAAAGGATGCTCAGATGTCTCAGATTCTACAAAAATAGATGGCTTGATAAAAATATTAACTTTTTTTCCATCAAAAATAACACTTCTTACCCACTCAGATTTTGAAAATCAAATTAAAATTCAATATATTCTTTTCTGAATACTAGGATTTGGGGGGAAAAAAAAAACCTTACATTGCATCCATATTCATCAGATCTCTCATAATTCGCTTTGTTCTGACGTTTTCCCTGGCATGAAAATGCAGTATTAAATCCAGGTTTTGTAGCCTTCCCTGTAGTCTTTTGGAGGCTCTATATGTTCAACAAACTTTTCAATGCTGGACTGGTACTCAAAAGGTATAATATTTTAATCCTATTATTTTGCCACTCAAAACAGCTTTTCTGGAGAAAAGAATAAAGAACACAAAACCAAGCCTCCCTTACATTAAATATCTCCACTATTTCAAAGCTGTTCATATGCTATAAAAATTGCAAAAACAATAAATAGCATTTTTTCCTCTAAAAAGCACAGCCACATTTCAGTAAAATCAATTATTTGAGTCAGTTGTGTTCGTATTATTTTTTCTCTTTTGATGAATGATAGAAAGTCTATGGTTTTGTAGGACTGATTTCCAAATGAAAACGAATTAAAGTTGTAAAACATGATGAATTTGCCAATAACCTCACTACAAAATATAAACAATTCCTGTTTTACCTTCAACAGACAGCTGAAAGGGTACCTTGGAAATTTAATCTGCAGAAATTCCAGCTAACATACCACTGATTCTGGTCCTGTTGCCAAGAAACAGTTCTCTTCTGTCTCCCTTGGTGCTAATCTCCACTTTTAGCACTGTTCCCCTATTCTCATTAGTCATGCAATGCTTCTTTTAAATGCTAAAGCTAGTGCTGAACATTTTGCCAATTCGTATATCTGGCAATCTTGAAAATGTGCACACTCTGTGCACTGCCTGTGCATTCACTACCAGGTTACAGCAAGTTGAAACTCAAGTGCCCAAATGCATAGATGCTTTTATACGTGTCTATATTTTAAATAATTGTTTAAGAAACTAAAATTATTTTGATATGGAACAATTTAGATTTCCAAAGAGAAATACCAAAATCGTTGCAGTGACTGAACTTATTCCAGGACAACTGGAATATTGCCTTTAAGAGTACTTATTTTTGCACAAGATGTGTGTAAGTAAGGTAACAAGTCATTGTTAATTCCACAACTGAAAATAATTCAGTCTATTTTACATTTGATAAAAGAGTAGCAGTATAGCCCAAATAATGTGGTAGATACTTCCGAACTAAAGAATTGTGTTTGCTAGTAGCTGTAAGTAAAGAACATGTCAGTAGCAAAAATGTCTCAAAAAAAAATTCTTCCAAATTAAAAATCCAAACCAAAAAAATACATCAAATGACAAAAAAGGAACAAAAAACAAACCAAACCAACCAGCCAACCAAACAAAAACCCCCACCAAAAAATCTAATGACTAGTCAATTTACTACCTTAGGTTTAGTTCACTACATTATGCTTATACATGGATCCTCAACAACACCACAGAGCAAAACATTCTATATTTTAAGAGTACAAGTATAAAGGTATAGGCAGAAATGTAAAAAACTTAGGACCAGTTAAAGTGTATATTAAAATGTGTAGAAAATCCACAAGTGTCAGATTCCTATTTTGAAGCTTAAAACATCAATACATCCTTTAATTTGAACTGACTTGCATTTAAATAGAAATCCAAGTATTTTCAATCAATATTTCATAAATAATTTTATGCACTTATTCAGCTCCTTAGATCAGTATTGAGATGTAAGCATGCCTACAAAATGAAAATCAGTGCTGCCAGCATCACTTCCATGTGAACCTCATGGTGTTCTGTGCTCTTTTTCAAGTTTTGGTTATTCTCAGCTCTGACTTTTAAAAGAATTCATGAGTTCAGAGACAAGCTTGCTAATGTAAATGCTGGTGGCTGAGAAAGGAAGAAAATACATCATGGTCTATACTCCAAATCTGAAACTGTGTAGAGGATGATAACAAGTAACACACCCATGGTCTAAAGAAGTGTTAAGACTTCCCTCCTGACACTTTTCTAGAACAGAATGCAGTACTAATTTTTCTTACTCTCTTCCTTGCCTTTTCAAAGAAAAACAGTGTTCCAGTTGTGAATATCTGCCACAATAATTTTTCAAAAACAGCCATTTGAAAGACACAGTGTAAAGACACATTGTGTCCCTTTGTTTTGTTTAGCTTTGTAATCAGCGAGCATTGTAAATTCCAGTGTACTTTATCAATGAGCCACAGTTTGTATGCTTGTTAGAATGAAAGCAGATCTAGAAGGGGGTTTTGTTTGCTCATTACATAGTGGGTTTTTTTCAAAAGGGAAGACTAACCAAATCCTTAAATAGAGCAAGACTTGGAATGAAATCTGAGTTGAAACTTAAAGGTGACAAAGAACAATTAACAACTATCCTTACATTAATGAAGTAATTGAAAGTATTTCATTACTTGCCAGGCAAATGTATTGTTAGTGCTGCATTTACCAGAGATCATTGTTCTGGCTACCATGTCAGCAGCATTAGCCATTTTAACTTGTTAGCTGCCTGCCAAAACTCCCTGCTGTAGCACAATTTAACATCCTGGGAATATTAATTATTCATATGCGTATTTGTCAAAGAATAGCTTTTCAGTTTTTCTTTTGATCTTCCAAAAAAAGTGGATCCATCACATACCTAATGCAAAACAATCTTAGGAACAGCAAAATGGTGATCACTGCTCTGCTGGTTACTATTCTGCTAGCAGAACACAGATGGCAGGAAATTCCATCCAGTAGCTCCAGTTTACCGGGTATTTTGAATCAAAGAATAATTCAGGCTGAAATGAAATTCAGGGGATCTGTAATTCAGCTTCCTGTTCAAGAGGCCAGACCAGGTTGCTCGGAGCTTTGTCTAGTTGGATTTTGGAAACCTTGAAAAGATGGAGACTGCAAGGCCTCTGGGCAGACTTTTCTGTTGCTTGGCTGTCCTCAGGGTGAGAAAGATTTCCTTGTGTGTTGAGTAAAACACATTTCAACTTACGTTAATCAGCTCCTCTTCCTACCATGTAGGAGCCTGTTTCATCTTCTTTCTTACCTCCTCTCGGGTAGGGGAAAGCTGTACTGGGTTGCCCCAAGGCTGTCACTTTCCAGGCTGAGCAAGCCCCATTCTCCCATCTTCTCCTCATAGGTCAGGTCCTCCAGTTATGGCTAGTTTGGCCCTCCACTTTTCTACCTCCAGCTGGTCAGTGTCTTTCTATACCAGAGGGCCCCAGAACTGAGCAGGGCATCCAGATGGGATCTCATGAATGCTGAACAGAGAGGGATAGTCCCTCCCTTCAATGTCCTGTTGTGTCACCATGACTACTTCCTGGGGTGTTGTTGGCCATTTTTGCAGCTGGGCTCACTGCTTGCTTATAATCAGCATTTGTCTGCCAGGACTCCCAGGTCTTTTCCTGCAGAGATGCCCCTGATCAGGCACCAGCCTGTGCCTGGTGCTTCCTGCCCAGGTACAGTCCTTGATATTCGTCACTGCTGCATTTCATGAGACTTTTCTGCCCATTCCTACAGTCTGACTAGGTCCCTGTGGATGACAGCTCTTATTTCCTGCATATTGACTCACCCTGCTAAAGTACTATCATTTACAAAATTGGTGAAAATATCCTCCATTACCTCCTCCAGATCATTGATATAGTGGTTAAACAGGTCAGGTCCCAATTTAGATCCCACTGCACTCCATTTCTTACAGACTTCCACCACTTGTCACAGGTTTCCAGGTAGATTATGGTGCATTAACCACAACCCTCTGAGCCCAGACACAGAGCCAGTGGTTAGTCAGCTAGACATCTGCCTATTAGAGATAGGAGGAGTCAGTATCAAAAGCTTTTCTGAAGTTGAGTTAGCTAACAGCACACTAATGTTCACTGTTATCTATTAGATAATCTACTACACACTCTGCATAAACTCATCTAGGATCCCTTTCACACAAAGCTTGGACCAGATGATCTTTCCATTCCTTGAGAAAGCCGAAGTGTGTTTCTTTAATGACCTGGATATTAATTCTGCTACTCCCTCAGTACCTTGATATTCACAGACACACCAGTTTTTTTGGTACTACAGTAAAAGCTGTGATCGATTGCCCAATCCAAGCAGCTTTTCCATTGTCAGTGAAGAGCAGACCCAGATGTGCATTACCTCTTTTTGGCCTCTTCACTACCTGTATTATTCACCTGTAGTGAATTATCCCCAGCATCCTCCAGAAGTCTCCACTGCGTTGCCCTTCTAGCAGAGGTTCAAGTCCTCCGAGAGCATTAATCTGTCACCCCAAGACTTATGTCATGTGTTAAAGCAGTGTCTGCACACTTTCTAACTCTGATCTGGTGATCTGAAACAGTTCCATCATGTTATCACCCTCATTGGCCTCTCCTTAATTCATAAACCATAAGCCATTGATGAGTGCATTGTGCATCCCAAAGAAGAGTTGATATACTCAAGTTCTCTTTACCATAGAGGGAAACCTTCCTTACCGTCTTCCTTGCTTTTCCTGAAGAGTTTGTTACCATTCACGGAAGTACTCCATTTGTGTGAATTGTCCTTAGACATCTCAGTTACTCCAACAACATTATACTTTTGTGACTGCTCATGGAGCTTTTGCTCTTCCTGCATGCTTCTCAGGCTGTATTCACTTTTTGTACACACACTTAAGACTGGTATCTTATCGCTCTTTGTTTCCTTAGGTGTCTCTGCTTGCTTTTCTATTCATTGTTATCACATTTAACTGCTTGTTGCATTCACCCTCTGTTCTCGTTCTTTTTTTAAATCTCTCCTCAACAGGTTGGTCATCCTAATGGCAAAGAAACTCCCACTACGCTTTGACAGGTGAAGCCTGTCTATCCCCAGCACTACTGGATGCCCACAGAGACAGCAATCCAGTACACTAAACATGGATTTCTGTCCTTTACAATGAGTTTCCCCATTGCTTTCTCCTGATGCTTACTGTCAGTTTAGACCAAGAGGTTCAAGCTCATAGCTGGCTCTGATACGTGCCAAGACATGTCTTTTGCCCTTTGCCTACTACCAGGGCACTGTACATGCTCTGCAGTTTCAAACCTGAAGGGATGAGATGCCTTCAGTCAGGAGTCAATGGCCTCAGCCTTAGAGCTTGCCATTCAGTTGAACAGAAATGTCATGCAGTGAGGGTCTCAGCCTTGTCTAATGTGCTGGTTTGAGGGCAAACCAGCGGGAGGAATCAACTCCACATAAATATGTTGTGAGAGATTCCAAGTCAGAACTACAATTTAATATGAAAATGATAATGAAGGCAATAGTACCAAAACACTGGTTTAAACTGATGAAGTCAGAATACGACATGTCACCCTGTTGGTCAGGATGGTTGAAGAAGTCCAATTAAATGGTGGTTGCAGTTCTGTTGAAGTGATGGATGAAAGTTAGAGCGGTGATCCTCTAGAAAGGTCTGGTCTGTCTCTGGGGGTCCAGTGGTGGTTATTGATAGCTCTTGTCCTCCGGGAATCCAGTGGTGTCCCAAGTTCCAGATTATATACAGGTAGCAATGTTTGGTTTCCCTCCCAGGGCAGGGCATTTCACAATGGAATGAGGTAATGCTCTGATTCATTCATCGAGACTTTGATGGCCCATTAGTGGAGATGGCCCCCCCAGGGTGGCTGCTGCTTCCCCAGAGGGAGTTATCAGGGTTGAGTCATGGAGAAAATGAACACTTCTCCACCCATTTTAACAGACTATATAGGTGGTAGTAGAACACATACTTTTGGCTACACCTTACATTGCAATCCAAGATATCTGCATAGGGACTCAGTGAAGATTCTATCAATCTTTCACCTTCCCTGGTGCTTCACAGTCTGATCAATTCAATCCACAGCCCCTTCAATTTGTAGCAGCCCCTCAGCCAGTGCACACATTTAGCCAGCAAGGACACCCTTGCTGCTTCCTCCACCCATGGAGAGGTACCATAGGCAGTCCCATAGCTGGGGAGGTGCATCCTCCCTCTTGACCTGCTCTGGGTTCAGACCTTTGATACGCCAGAAGGGTTGCTCCAATATCGTGGGGTGCAGCATGACCATTGCTGAGCTGTTCCATCACCTCCAGTGATGTTTTTCTTCCCTTCTGGATGAATTCTATTATTTGCACTCAGAGCTGTGATCCAAGGTCTGGCAGTTGCATAACTGTCTTCCTGGCTTGGTTGGAAGAGGATCTTGATGCTCCCTGACCCTTAATCTGAAGTGAAGTAGAGATAAATGGCACGATTTCACAGAAGTGAAGGAGACTACAGACTCTGAGACATTAGGATCAACATTTTTGGAAAGTAGATAAGGCAAAATAGTAGATAACCATGCCTATCCTATTCTTTTGTTGCTTACAAGCGTTCAGTTGCCTAGCCCAAAATAAGTATTCATGCCAGGCTATCATCTTTTATAACCGATTAAACTGTTTGGTGCCATTGCTTTTTATACAAAGAATGTAGGATAAGGGCCCCTATTGAGCTCAAAGACAAATTAAAATGTGTATCACACTATATTTATATTAGAATCTTTTGTACATTTTGCCTGAGAGGGACAGCTATCTCTCTACAAAAAGGGTATAATTGCAAGGGATGCATCTCCACAGGACTTCCAGAATGAAATTGGAAGGTTATTTATAGTAAAGAATCAATGAATACATGGTGTGACAATGGCAAAATATTAGTGAGAATTAGAGAAATAAAACATGATGTTCTGAAGATGAAAGATAAAAATGAATAAAGGAATTTACAACAGATAAAATACATGAGGCCAGAAAAATAATGACATGTAGTTATTGTGAATAAAATGGTAACTGTAGGAAAAATGCAAAACTGCCTAGATACTGAAGTGCTGAGGATATCAGCAATAGATTTTTCTCAATAGATTAACAACTCCCACACACAATTTTTCATGGGATAACAATTCAAAAAGGATAGTCAAGCTGCTTTCTTTTCAAAAGGTTAACCTCTAAAAAGAGTCAGAAGTTGCAAAGCTAAATTTGCCTTTTTCTTACAATAGGACCTCAGTAATGTATAAAATAAAGTCTTCAGTTTAAAATGGAAGAAAAGATATTATAATGAAAAACGTAATTCCTTTGCTTTATTTCAAGGAGTCTATCTTTACCCATGTTTAAAGAGAACAAAGAGATAATCCAAATTACCCTCTCTATTTATATCGTGCATTTGTGTCTTCCAGCTAGGAGCAGCCTCAGCGTGCAGATCCCACTGCTGTTCCTAACAACAGCTAAGAAGCTGTAAGGATTCAGTTGGATTTTACCCCCTGAAAACACTCATCAAACTCTACTACATACCTTTCAACAACCCACATTTGCACCAACAAATTGGGAAAATGACCCTGGAGAAGAGGAGCTGGACCTGAAAAAAGAGAACCAACTCCCTTCACACTCACTTTCTCACAGGCATGGATACATACATGTCCTAGAGCAGCAGCTGAAACTTGCAGTAAAGTCATATTTTTGGACTATCCTAGTCCAACCTGTATTCTGTAGTTTCTTCTTAGGTTGACTATCATATTGCATTTGGATATGCCTACTGTACCTTCAAGGTGCTCACAGTGATCACAGTCTTCTTTCCATCCTCTCTTCAATCATTTGAATTTCTCTTTTTTCCCCTCCCACAAGACAGAAGGAGTAGACAGAGCTCCAGCTCCAGTCCTTTCCCCTTCCACTGATATTTTAGGATAGCCTAAGAGTCTGACCTTGATTTTCATCACATGGAGACAGTCTTGTGCTTTGCCATGAGTGTTTCAGTGTCACGTGCCAACTTATGATCTTGATGACCTACTGCTTTAGGCATTGTCTCCCACTGCCTCTCTTAACCATGCTTCCCTTTTCCTGTTGCTTCTACACCCAGGCATACTCTTCCAATCGCTACACAGAGAAGATTTCAGATTTTTGTTATGGTTCTGTGAATCGCACAGAAAAATATGCGTGATAAAAGTGAGTCAGTGATAGAGCTCCTTACTATAGATAAATGTAGGAGAATAACTTCCAGGTTTGTTTACAAATTTGATAAAATGCATGTGAGCAGAAATAAAACCTACTTTCTTGTAGGAAAGTAGGACCCCCAGTGTTCCAAATCTTCTCCCTCTTTTTTTACTGAAGAGTTGATTTGGAAACAATATTGAAACAGAGAATGAATGCAATGGGAGTTAATAATACATGAGTTTGAACATATGAACAAATGCGATAGATTTTTCTGCTTCAAATTATTAAAAGAAAATGTTGCTAAATATTATGACGGATGATACAAAGTGCTTCTGGGGATGCAGGCAGGCCACCATTTCCAGTCTGTCCAGCGTTGAAATTTGGGGTCCATACATGACAGCCTTGGCAGATGTCACCATAGAGGAAAGCATTTATCAGTACAATGAGAAATTTTAAAATATTCTTTGTTCATGTAACACTATTAGGGAAAGAATTTCCACATTAACAGCCAAAACTAGGATACAGTTTGACATTCACGGCTGTGTTAAAGCAGAATGACGAGTGGTTGATTTGCTAGGCCATACCAGCCATCAGAGACCTTTAATTTTATACCAGGTCAAAGTTATTATGAGCAGTGCCTCCAGCCTGAGACCAACATTTGGTAAAAGTACAAAGTTTCATGAAGGATGTGGTACAAAATCTAAATGTTGATAGACATTGACTAGTACAATCTGAAATTTCTTCCCTACTCTGCTTTTATCCCTTAGTTCTAAATCACCAGACTTTTCCTGTGATGATGGTATTGAACTTGATGATGGGTGATAAGTCCTTGGACCTAACTACTCTTTCCTTTGGTTGCATTAGATTTTAGCTGTAAAAGTTTTACAATTTTTTTTTTTCTAAAAGAAAAACAAAACAAAGGATTCTCTCTTACATGTAGTAAAGTCTTTGTTCACTGCCAAAAAGGAAGCATGGAATTGAACATTGACCCAAGAAACATCTGCTGTACCTCTCAGTTATATGAAGGTGTTTCTGTTTTGCATGCAGCCATATGAATTACCTTTTGCTGCTGCTTACCACGCCATGCTAGCTTTTCATGTGCAGCATCATAAGGCTGTAGCATCTGGTATTTGCCTCTTGCACAGAGCCAAAGCCAAGAACAAACTGTGGCTTATAGGTATGTACCTTTTAACCTTGAACAGATTCTGTTGCCATGAATTGGAAGAGCATAGTCAGAAGATGAATTTCACAGCTAGAAGTTTCTGAGAACACAGTGAAGGGGTTTCACCTGACATCTGTTTTCTGGATACTGACTGTCACAAATACTGCTGTCACTCAGCTGTTTCCTTCATCTTGCAGGGGATTTCAGTGAGACAGTAAAAATGACAGAAGGAATCAGCTGGAGGCTAGCTAGGTTAAAGCAAGAGTCAGCAGCATCTGTTAGAAAACCTTTGGAACAAAGATCTGATTTCTAGCTTAAAATTCACAAAACTTCACAAGCTAAATTGTTTATAGACGTGCTTGCAAGAAAATATAACATTTAAATTCAAGGTCAGACTGAAGAGAAAGCAGGATGTCAGACTTTCAGGGACCAGTTCCTAATACTCCTTTACATACCAGTGCTAGATAAAGCCCATTTCTAGAAATAAAAAAAAAAAAATTGCAGAATTTGATTGGTACTATATATTTACAATGTACAACAAAAATCCTTTCTAAAAGAAGAAGCAGAATTATCATAGAACATACACTTTTTGTTCCAAATGTATCAGCAACCAACTATAAAACTGTAGCCCACAGAGTGGTCAATGTTCTGAAAAAAATATCAAAATATGTGTAGAAACTGGGAAGAATTAAGTAAATCAGCGGTATTAAACAGTACCAGAATACGGTGCCATAAAAATAAGAGAGACCAAATAAAGAAAAATATCTCCAGAATTACCGCTTTATACAAGTTAGTACTTTAACTCACCCTGAGATTCCAAAATCTGATTCCAGAATTAGATTCTGATACCCTTTTCTGAAGAGTATCCCCTTCTTTAAAGCTTTGAAAAAGTTGTTGAAATTTCCTTTTCAAACACAGAAAACACCCAGGCTCAGCTGTGCTCTTAACCTATGAGGATTCATAACTTCATCTTTCCTCTCAGTGAACAGTATTTTGGTTAACACGTCACTATAGGCTACAAACACTTTTCTCCCTTTCTCCAACATTCTTTGAGTGCTGATTGCACTGGCCTGTTGGAAAAAAAAAAAAAAAAAAGGGAGAAGGAAGAGCCCTGATTCCCACTGCCAAGATCCTGCACATTTGAATGGTGAACAAGGCTACTTAAGCATTCAGAAACTTTTCTGCTCTAAGCTCTGGAATAAAAATGCTTCTGGGATGAGACGAAGACTTTAAAGGAGTTTCTCAGATTCAGACAGAAATCAGAAAACTCAGGTTACTTATCATTATTTGATTTATTTACACATATTTAAAATGGAATTGTCACTACTTTCAACCTCATATGGCTTTTTTCAAAATATACACATTAAAGCTAATGAGAGGGAGCATAAATACAAAGCAGTGCGAGTCATGTGATTTGACACAGTGAAAGTCTCCCATTTGCTTCTTTGCCTTCACACTTTTGGCTCCCTTCCTCGCACCTTGTACCAATCATGATTATTCAGTCTGTGTACACCTAATTGATCATCCAGATACTCAGTCAGAGCAATATTCAAAATGGTTGTATTGCCAGACTGCTTTTTCTTAGTCCTTATTACTCCAGTGGCAGAAGTTATTTTTTTTTGTTCACTCCTCTTTCCTGCAGTTTTATTTGAATACTTTTTTCTTTTGCCATTCTATTATAATTCATCTAATAAAGTGCATTACATCTATCCTCTCTCCTTTAACTCCAGTATTTCTACATCTAAGAAAAATACCTTATCTATTAGAGGATAAAACTATTGCAAATGTATTATCTTTTATGTGCTGCTGCATATGAGCTTATTGGGAAGAAAGGCTTTAAAGTGTGCAAGCTTATGAAATTCTAAGCAAAAACTAACTCATCACAATTTTGAGCAACCTTACCTATGAACTAACGAGTACATAAAATGTCAACCCACAGGGTAATTCCTTCAAAGTTATAAGCACTTGAAACTTACAGCCAATGAGCACCTTTGCAAACACAGTCATCGTGACAAATACACTGATTGAATGCTATTTCATCTCACAATCAGAAATACGGAAAAAAGCCATGAACTTGCTGCTAAAATAATAAGCATTAACATCTTAAACTAGGAGTCTAGATGTACTGAAGCAGAACAAAATAATAATAATAATAAAAAAAGATGAACTTGTCTGTCCCAGAGTTATCACAGCTCCCACTTAAATACCCACATCTTAAAAACACAACGTACGTGGCAAGCTACTTTAAGATCTGTTTATGGTACATTTCAGCTGTCAATAATTCCCGAGCAACTGACACTGCCTCGGTGATGTGTATGTACAATATGTTCAGCAAACCAAAATATAATGTATATAGGAGGAAAAAAAATTCAGAAAACACGAAGAAAATGTTATGTCAGGTAACACTACTGACCTTTTCCTGTAGCAATATGTTTTAACTTGCTATACCTGTAAGTTACCAGTAATGGATAAGAATGGCAGTCTAAGCAAGATAGAGCAAGGAGTGCTTTTTATAACATTGTCAATAAAGTTTACGGGAGGCATCTATAGAAATAGCAACGCCACAGAAATATTATATTTATAAATGCACCTAGAAAATACACTTTATTTATAGTAAAACAAAAAATTACATTTGGTCCTATATTAATTTATTAGCTTTTGAATTTGTATGTTATATCATAAATGACAATGATCAGGTTCTCTATTTTGGTGAATAAAGATGGTCAGCTTTAAGCAATAATTTTAAATAGGTTTGGCATGCTCTTTATAGCCACCAGTGATAAAAAGATGGAAGATATTTAAATGACTACAATAACTTCAAAAACCTGTCCTGAACTTTAATTTTTTTTAAAAACATCAACACAGATTCAAAAGCATATTTCTTTCCAAGTGGATATTTACGTTTGAGCATGGATTTCCTTCTCCATGCTTCTTTGTTACAAAGGTTGAATTGGTAGAAAAAAATCACAGTATTTTTTGACAAACAATAGTATAGCAGTCGTATTAGATCATCAAGTGAAGGTATATGGAAAGTCTTGTCCACTGAGAAAGAAATCATTAATTTAGATAATTTATTATGTTTGGTTTATGTGGCAAGGTTTTGGCAGCAGGAGGAGGGGAGGGACTGCAGGGGCGGCATCTGTTAGAGGAGATCTGAAGCTCTACCCATGTTGGACACTTCCATACTGGAGTTCCAGCAGAGTCCAAGAGGCACCTGCCACTGGCCAAACCTGAGCCAGCCAATGACAGTGGTTTCATCTCAGTGACAATGCACTTAAGAAAGAGTGAAAAATGCTGGTTAGAAGGGAGGGTCAGGGTGAAGGTGTTTTTAGCTTTGTTTTATTTCTCACTATCTCACTCTTTTACAATTAATTGGCAATATATTAAATTATTTTCCCCAAGGTGAGTCTGTTTTGCCCATGATGGTAATTGGCAAGCAGTTTCCCTGCCCTTTTCTTGACCCATGACTTTTCATTGTATTTTCTGCCCTGTCCTCTTGATGGAAGGGGAATTGTACAGTGGACTTGGTAGATACATGCCAGCCAGCCAAGGTCAATCCACCCCCTTTATCTAGAACAAAATACTTAGTATGTATTTTTTAAAAGATGCTGATTAATCCCTTATATGTATTTGCACTTTTAGAGTACTTGTATTAGTTACTATTATTGTTAGTAGTAGTACTACTACTACTATTATTTACTATTAGTTACTATTATTATTATTTGTGGGGTTTTTTGTCTGTTTAAGGAGTTTGTTTGTTTGTGGGGTTTTTTTATTAATAATTTCAGCAATTCCAAATGGTCAGTTCTTCCTTTTTTTGTCAACTTCTGTGAGAGCTAAATTATTATCTAATCTAGGAAACAATATTTTAAAATTCAAATTGAATTTTATGTCTTACTCCTCTATTTTAAGTATCTATTTAACTGCCATAAAGACCCAAAGCTCCTGGTATCTAAAAAAGTCCTGTTAAAGCCATGATAAATAAATGTTCTTCCAAATAATTCAGACATACCTGCAAGTGTTAAATGTGTTATACCTATCAATAGCTACTAGATATTTCGTGATATGGTAGCATATCGAAAGCAAAAATTAAACTGTCAAACTTCTCAGAAAAAACAGTGTTGGTTCTATCCTTATGCCATCATTTTAATGCCTGCCATAATTTTAAAGTCTATATTATAAGAAACCTGGAAAAAATGCATAAGATAACACTTGGCAAAGAATTCACAAAACAGTTTGCTTTATTAGCTTGATCAATAGATTCTCAAGTTCAGAAAGAACACAAACCTTGATTTTTCATGCTTAAATTATGACAATGCAAGCATACTTCAGTGGTAAGTAAAGACTAAGAAACAATACAATCATTGCTCATCAACAGAGAAAAGATAGACAAATACAAACATTTTCAAAAGATACTTTTGTGAACATTATTTACAATACAGACAAATTTAACAGACTCCAGAACCAAGAATAGGTGGGGAAAGCAGAATCTTTTTTTCTCAGCCAGAATTACTCATCACATTAAAGGCACTTTTTAAATAAGACCTAATTTTGCAAGAGCAGCATCTCAAAGACTGATTTTGTCTTATTTCCATGCCAAGCAATTGTTTAAAAAAAAAAAAAATCTGGGATATTTTCAAGTTTTTTCTATCCAGTGCTTTTTGCTGAAAATCCAGGACTTTTAGCAGTTGTTGCTTTTCACACCCTCTCCAGCCTCATTCACAGCAAGTTTGACTCATGGAAAGTGTTTATTTCTTCAGAGCCATAAGCACAAATGAAGTCATAAAAGATACAAACTAAGAAAAAGCATGAAATAAAACATTCTAATATCATGTGCAGCTGCTTCAGTCCCCATTTTTAATCCCTATAAGTTTATGTCATCAAGATGGCATTTTCCAATTTGTGTGAAGGCAGCAGGACTTACAAAGAACAAATGTCCAGCAACAGAAAAGAACAGTTTATGACAGGAGACTTTAACTCCATGAGCCCAGCTGCCAGAAAAGAAGTGGGGCACAAGATGAACCCTGCAAGTAACTAGAAGATGTTTCTGAACAGAGACATTTTTTTTCGAGTGAAAAATCTTCCATGGATGTTGAGAGTTACATTTTCTCAGGTTTTTTTTCCTATTTAATGATCCCCACTTTATGTCTAAAAGTAAAGCTAGGTTAATCCCATTTTGCAAAATCTGGTATGCACAGGAGATTTTTCTTGGAAATTGCCATGGAACAAAATCCTTATAGGCACCTGGATTACATGAATGCTACAAGTATACTCTCCTGACCCAACCTACCATCTCTGCTGCTGTGACCCTACTGGCTCTGACAGCAATGGAGAAAAAATAGTATGCCTTTTCAGACATGATGCAATCTCTGATTTGTATAAAAATAATAAATTAAAACTTCATTATGATGTTATTAATCTGTTAAAAAAGTGCAAAGGATGCAAGTTTCTTAGAAATCAGCAGTCTCTTCTTTATATAGTAAAATCTATTTTTAATGTTCACAATCTTTAAAAGCAACCTGTTATTCAGATACACACACAAAGTGAGTAATCAGGTAAAGTTTTAACACATAGCACTGCTGGTTGAAGCGCACTTAAGTTTTTCTGGAAGTTAAAGGAAGTAAAAACAAATAACATCCTAAGAACAAAGCCTGGTTTTAAAACCTAAAGTTTTATCTTTTGTCAAAATCTGTTTGGAGGAGTTATTATTTGTGAGGAACAAGCTCAAAGGGATTGTTAATGTTTTCAGAGTAACAGAATTTACTACAAAGGTATTTGATTAGTTTATCCTGTGCTAACGATTTTTATTTTGGTAATGCAAAGTTGTTGTTCTTGTACCATATATACCTATTTTGCACACAACATTATTTCTAGAATTGCAAAAGCAGATAGAGAAGTAAAATAAAATATGTATTTCTTTTTGGCCACAAATTTACAACACTGAGATATCTCCCACAAAATGAAGAAAAAAAAGTTCATAATAGCTAAGCAGTGAAGGTAAAGTAGGTTATTTTTAGTATGAAAGAATATAATGTGGCACAATTTCTGATCCACTGTGCACCATTAAATGCTATGCTTCACTCCTGTGGAGTAAAAGTACCAACGATAAGAAACAAGATATTAGAATATTTATTAAAACATTGCAGTTGAAGTAATCGATGGTTATTTTGCTGAAACATCTCATTGCAATTAAATGAGAAAAATATTTTGGTAAATGAAATATTTTGTTTAGAATAGCTGAGGTTTTGTTTATTTACCACAGAACTATGAAATTTTAAGCATTAAAATATATTAATATATTTATGCAAAGATAATGCTCATTCCATCCATTGTTTGGAACCATTCCTCAAAAAGTTGCTAGAACTAAGGTGAGTAGCAACAATTTTCAGCAGCAAATAATAATAAGTTTATTTTTCTTTTTCAGTTTAAAACAAAATCTATACATTTTAAATTATCCAATGAGAATATACCACAGCATTTTTTTCCCCTGTGAAAGTAATACATGCTAGTTTTCAGGTATTTGAAATGTTCTTTTATCAATATTAATGTCAGTCAAAAAAATTTTAATTTATCAACTCTATTTTTTAATCATAATGCTGTTAAATACATGCAGTGTTAATTTTTAATTGTCACTCCACCCAGGTTATTTAAACATAAAATAATCAGACCTATTGAAGGAAAAAAGCCTCAAACAAGACCTTTCTCATAAAGGGATCCCCTTAAAACATTATTCTTGCTAAACTGAATAGATTCAGTTCTGCTTTCGTGTTTCAAGAAAGAGCAATGAATTACTTTAGCCAAACATTTCTTAATTTATTTTTCATACACAACTGAAAAGCAAGGTTTGCAATATTTGGTATGGAGCTGTGTTCTATGATGAATTAAAAGAGGTATTAATTGACTCTGATTGACAGAAAAGTTAAAATTATTAGATGTGTCACATTGGATAGTCCCCAAGGTATCAAAAACAAGGACACACAGTTTTCCTAAATGACTTGCTGCAGCCCAGTGGATCAGAATGTCTCATGCAGGTGCCTGCACTTTCCAAACAGCAAAATGTTCATCAGAAATAACAAGGTAATTTTAGGTGTAATTAAGAATCAGATAAATGAGGGTTTGTGAGTGCAATCCAAGCAGCTGACGCTAGTTCTCCCAATCTACCACCAGCCTGTACCCTTTCAGTCACCTCACCTTTTCTCAAATATTTGTTGTATCTTCAGGACTTCACCTGCACTATTGACCAACTTGGAATTAAAGAAGATTGGTAAATGAAAGCAGTAGATAATGAGGTTCCTCATACCTTAACTAAGGGAGCCTTAGGAAAAATTATGTGTAGTCCCTTGACAAAAGACCCTCATTTTTCACATGTACAATGCTATTTAAAAAACCAAAAGAGTTATGCTGGCAGGATATATTTTCTTTCCCAACTGATGTCCCTATTTCTAAGAAGCATCATACTCACCTTTCACCTCTTCCTGGAGGAAGGTAGTAATTATTGTCCCTACCATCGTCACTCTTTTAAAAGTCTTACATGCAAAATGCTTCTACTTCCATTTCTGATGTTTTTTAGGTGAAACTGTGGTGACAGTTGTCTAGTCCTCACAGGGATGATATCTTCAGTTTCCAGAAAAAGATCACATTCTGCCCAAGCATTTAGATTTCACCTGGGGTTTCCGTGCCTTGAGGAAATGGCAGTATCTATGTGTTCTCAGCCTCCCATAATCCCTTTTTGCACACAGAAGTCTTCACAAATAAAAAAGATTTCAGTGTTAACCTAGTAGCCAAATATTTCCTGTTTTCTCAAGAGCTTTGAATATCTGTACCACATGACTTATGCTAAAACACTTAACTTCCAGTCACACAGTCCTAATTCCATCCCCTGTGTTTACAATTCTTTCCCTCTCTTCTTTGATTGTCTCACAGCTAATATCAGATAAATGTAGCTCCTAAGCTACTGATAGCCCTCTATAGACCCTTGTTTTCTCCCGGACATCTGCTTTCAAGAATAGGTGGCAAGCATACACAAACAAATAAAACACCTTAAATACTTAATGATTCCTAGGATTTTCTAAGTGGGCCTAATCTCTTTCCATGTATTGCAACAGGAAGAGTCCACTAAAGTGGATGATTCCATTTCAGATTTTTTTCTCCTCCTGCAAGCAATATCATGCAGGCATTTATGCTTCATAAGCAGACAAGAACCAGAATATATGGGACTGATAAGGACTTGGTAATTTCTAAATGAGATTAACCGAGTCTGAGCAATATGACAGATTGTTTGACTAGTCTGAGCTCAATTTGTGAGTTATATTTTGTTTTAAAAGTGAATGAGCTAGATTGAGTCTTAGAAGAGAGATTGTTTTCCCAGTAAACCTCTGAATCTGGAGGAGAAAGATCCAGGGTGCAAATTATGCAAAAGAAGCAGTGAGGGAGTCAAAGCAGGGACCTTATTGCAGAAATAGAGAGAGTGCAGTGGCGGGCAGCGAACAGCCCTAGCTGGACCTTTGAGGGCATGGACAGAAGTCTTCCTGTCTCCATGGAGATCAGGAGCAATTGGACAAAGTTTCTTCTTACTCACAAAAGACAGCAAGAAACTTAACCTGGAGTCAAAGACTCTTCTAATACAATTATTTAAAATGTTAAGTATGGTAGTTTCTATTTAAATATAACCTGAATTTTTAAATACAGATATTATATTTGATGCCTGCTTTTGGGAGGTAGCAATAAGGACAGTTTCTCAACAAATTCACTGCAAAGAAGGTCCTGTCATTGTAGTACTCATCAAGTATTGTAGGAAAGCAAGCACCTAACATGAAAAAATATTTTATGGTCCATATTTTAGAATTTCCAGCTAAATTTTCTACTTTGGAGATCTCTGAAAATACAAGATAGCCAGGTATCAATGGAAAATTCTGCAACTTGTGCCAGAAAAACCTTGATATCACATCTGCTCCCTTGATCCTTTCTTCCCACTATAGTGTGTTGAAAAAGCCCTGCATTTCTCCTTTTTTAATTACTTTCTGAGCCTAGTATAGCCCCTTTACAGAGCAGGGCTGGATATACAGAAATATGTAGCAGAAACTCAATAAATTAATAACCAAAAATTTGGATACATTTATATGTAATTTATTTCCATTACACATATATGTCAACCTTCTGACAAAGTTGATCACAAACAGTCAGTTGGGCAATTATTGTCTCACCCCTGTCTGGAAATGAAAGCAGAATTTTATAGACCAAATATAATTTAAGATAGTAATTCTAAAAGGAAACCAAGGAAATACTTTTGTTTGTTTATTTGTCTGTTTATTTGTTTTGTAATTTCACACCTCTGTCCTTAGAACTGATGTGATGCCATACCATGTCTTCCATAACAGAATATTTCTTCACATCCTGTACGAAAAATTTGTCCTAGCTGGTGACATCCTTTTTAAAAAACAAGAAGTTTATTTAATGGTTTGGTACTTCATTAAAAAAAAAAAAAATTTAAAAAATCATGGGAGCAGAAATAACGGGAATCAAAAAGAAAAACATTGTAAGAATGTCAAGTTTGAATGAATACAAGGCATTTAAAGAACATTATTTCTAATATTTTCATTGTAAAGAAATAAAACATACTGTATATATTACAAGGTCACAAATGATTACCCAATACACTTCCTGAGTCACCTCGAACTGTGAAGACTGATCTACTCATAAAGGTTAACTTCAATAAGCTTGGAAATTCAGCAGTGAGTAGATCCTTTAGCAGATAAAACGAAGGAAAAGGAAATTTATGAAAAGCTGCCAACTCTTCAAAGCTATAACACTGAAAGTATAAGTATTTAAATAGGGAAATGTAGAAAGTTTAGTAGGAGATAAGCTTAGATAAACTCTGAGTTCTTCATTGGCCTCAAATAGAAGAAGGAGGTGTTTAGAAACTAAAAATTGGGACAGATTACTGAAGAGAAAAATAAAGCCTAGGCATAGAAGAAAAAAATTGAAAGGTCAAGACACAAATGAGATGCAATTAGTGAAAGGCATAAGAATGACAAGAAATCAGTTTCTGAGTATAAGAGGAAGACCAAAGAAGGCATTGTTCTGCAACTAATCAAGAAGGAAAGCTATGCACAGATAACACAGAGAAGGATGAAGCTTTTAATGACTCTTTTTTTTTTTTTTTTTTTTGCATCAATCTGCAGTAAAAACATCCATTAAGGAGAAGTGCCTAGCATAATATCAGCAACAAAAGAAGAAGATCTCAATACAGAACAGGAAAGACATGAGTTGCAAGCACTTAGATAACTTAAATCAATGTGATCTGATGAACTTCATCCTAGGATACTGGCTGATGTAATCATAAAACTCTTAGTGGTTATCTTTGAATACTCTTGGAAGACAGCTGTGGTATCAAATGATTCAAAGAAATAAAAAACTCTGTTCATAAAAGAAGAGAAAATAAGAAGTTGGAGAATATATAGTAGTTAGTCTGACTTCATTCCTCAGAAGGAAAAGAGGTCTTTTTACAATTAAAGAAAAACTACTTTTAAATACTGTGAAGACAATAAGGAGATGACCAGGAGTTTACACAGGTTTTTCAAGAACAAATCCAATTAAACCAATCTGTTTTCCTCTTCTGACAGGGTAATAAGAATTTGATTAAGAAAGAATGAGGGGAGCAAGGATGAAGCAGTGCTATACAAGCCAAATTTAGAAATTACTACTGCTAAATTTCATATAAAAGTTAAAAAAAAAACCAACCCAGGAATTCACGTGTATTTGATTTAGTTCTAATGCAGATCAGAACTAATTGTGAGATACAGAAGAACTCTTTTATTTATCTGGTGAAATCCTTACATCTATGTGATGAAGTTAGTATCAAAATCAAGAAGCTGAAAAGGGGAAAGAAACAAATCTGTGTATTGAAGACAAGAATGCTTGTCAATATCATATATGACAGTCAGTGGTTAAAGACCATTCTACCTGATATTAGCAGTGATTGACTTCATGTTGGTGGGTGAATATAGGTTTGAGCAAACTAAGAAAGTCATGTCAGACATAAGTTAAAGAGCAATAGCCTGAAGAAGAATGCATGACACAATGTGATAAAAATAACCCAGAACTTGAAAAGCGGAATTAAATGTGGGTAGGGAAAAGTCTTTTCCTGACAGGAGTATATTTGGAACACTTTTGGAAGCAAACAGCTGCAGCTGGCATCTGAGCAATACCATCCTGGATAGCAGAAAATTATAAAATCCTGTAACTGGAGTGCAGGAGTTTCCAAAGTGCCTGTGTGTCCCAGATGCCACTGCATCGATTGGTTGGTAACATTTAGTAGCCTCAAATTCAGAAAAGAACTGGCAACTTATGACATCATAGTAGCTTTAAATACTATTTCCTGTGACATGCCCAAGAGCAAACCACAGAGAAAGGGTAAAGATTGAGCTACAGTAACACACAAACCTGACGAGTCAGTTTTCAAGGAGCAGAGATGCACTTGTCAAAAAGAAACCTGTCTTGGCTCTAACTTATTTCCATGTTATCATTATTTACCTGTATTCTTGAATAAATAAAATCAAAGACATACGGGTAGATCGAATGGCAGAATTATAAATTACTACACTGAATAGATATAGCCAGCTGTACTGGTAGAGGATATAAACCATCCAGAACATGATAATTGTCCAAGAAAGGATCTCCTTGCCAAAGGAGTTTTTGGCAAATGACTGGTTGTTAATGTAGTGACATTATGCTTTTACAGTGAATACAAATATCTCACAAAGCCATTATGAACAGATTTATGGACTACTGATAGCATTATTCCTATCTGTGTAATAATTCAGATGTTTACACATTCTTCTACTTTATGCACATTGGTAAGGCCTCAGAACAGTGTACATAGTTTCACATGCTGCATTTCGGAAAAGATTTGCATTTATTGTTAAAATCATAGCACAGCAATAAATATCATAGAAATTTAGGAAGTTCCTGAGGCAGGACCTTAAGTCAGCCAGGTTTTTGTACTAAGCCTATGCCTACCTTTTTTCGTTAGAGTGAAATCCCCAAAGGAGAATAAATTGCTCTTAAACTCACAGAAGCCAGGGATTATTAAGCTATTAACTAGAATTCCTAGCTTTTAAAATACAGTCAGATTAGAAATATACAGGATTTATATGCAGTTACGTCTCTTCTAACTTACTGCTTCTTTACTTCCATCCTGTTCAGTGACTAAGACACAGAAAATAAAAAGCCCAGTTCTCTGTGCTCCCTCTGCAACACCTCTGAAAATTTTCTGTCTGCTCCCTATTTCTTCTCAGCAGCTCAGGTTCTCCTCCACCTGCAGACTTCTACATAATTCAAGTGACTTTCTCACTCTCTTCTGCTTGCCACATCATGCAGTTTCCAGGAGACCTGCTTTCTGCCAACTTCTGTTGCTTCCTGAGAAGAAACATGTCTCTTCTCTCTGCAGAGAAGTATCTGAATTAATCCCTCTCCTGAAAGGAGCATAACATGTAATAAGAAAATGCAAAGTTACCATCTGTCCCATTCCTGTAAATTCTCATTAGAAATAATCAGTTCTTCATTGCAGATATGGAGAAGAAAAGAAATAATAATCTTAAATTTCAGCAAGAAGAATTCAGGCTAAAGACAAGACAGTAGAACAGACTACTTGGAAGACTGGAGTCTCTCATCATAGATACTTTTAAGAATATCAGCAAGAATATCAATACAGTTCAGCCACAAAATATGAGTATAATCAAAAATATCACCTATAACTTTTTTTTTTCAAGGTTTATTCAAATATATTCTGTAGATGCTATCATATTGTTGATTGAAGCAGGTGTTGAAACTGGAGTGTAATTTTCCATATTCATGATTACTGGGGACTGGGTGAACCTTGGGAGTGGCATGAAAGCTTATGAGCAGAAAGAAAGTGCTTGAAAAATATATATTAGTTGAGTAAGGAATATTTTAAACATAATGCTTTCAAAGAAGTTATTCTTTAAATATTGTGGTCTATTTGACTCATACTCATGGTTATGCTCAAAATCTTTTAAAATTAATGTGATGTCTTAACAACACTGTGTGTAGGATATTAGACATCATTTAAATTTATTATTGAATGGACAGATGTGCTTTCATGTCTATAATTAGGTTTTTCTTTGTCATAGGTATTTCTCTACCCAAACTTGAAAATGCATGAACAACTCAAAAATTAGATATTAGTGTAGTGGGTTTTGAAAGAATTAAGATAATATTTTATTTAAGGTTTTCTTATAGTGGTCCAGCCTAAATTTCATATCAGAAGAAAGCAACTGACAGTTTTGTTTTGTTTTGGGTTTTTTTGGTTGGTGTTGTAGTATTTTGCTAGTTTGTTTGTTTTAGTTTATCTAGAGATACAATCCTTGGCAGTTTTCTTGGGAGTAGGTTGTTCCTGTTCTGCTCTCTTTATTGATTTCTTAGTAATCTCCCCAGGTCTTTTTTTTTTAGCTGAGACCAGTAAGGGACACAAGGTGTTGAGCAAGTATTTCAATATTAGTTAGTTGTCACTATTTCTTATAAATGACACTTTTGACTTGTTCCTGAATTTACTTGATCTTTATAACTTACAACATGTTCAATGTTTAAAAATAAAACTCTAAAATAATGTTTTAGCATCTCTATGTCAGTTTTATTACAACTTTCTATATGACACATAATCTTTATTTTATGCAAAGGAAAAAAACCACAATGTCATGTTCTACACAGTTCACTGGCTTTTTTTTTTTTCACCAGGAGTATGTATGTTCAATATACGAACAAAAAAAATTGTAAATGGAGCTTTTGTTGTGCACATCCAATTACAGCCAGAATGGCATTTATGATGTATATTAAGAAAGACAAAAAACCCCAAAACCAACAAAAACAAAAACAAAAACCCAACTCAACCAAACAAAACAAACAAACAAAAAAAGCAAAACAAAACAAAAAACCACACCAACAAAACGAAAACCAAAGAAAACCCCAAAAAACAAACACACACACACACACACACACAAAACCCAACCAAAAAAAACCCCTCATAACCCCACAAAACCAAAAAACAACCCCAAAAAAACCCCTCAAAACCCCTCAAAAAACTGATTAAAAAGTAATCGGATACTTGTATGACATAAAGCAATCTTGTGGTCGTATTTAAACCAGATTTGCAAATTGTTCAGACAGCAAATTTGAATGTTTAGGAAGAGGTGCAACAGATTGGTTGGTCCATACATACATGGTAATTTAGTATGTGTGAGGCACACCTGCATGGTCAACCTGCAAGGAGATTTCCATACCATCCACCTGTTGTGACTGAGGCCTAGAGAGGAATGCCACAAAATTGGATCCTATCATATTTACATCTGCTTTATACATAACCTTATTCCTCACAGCATTAGCAAAACAGCCTGGAATTCTATCTCTGGTAATGAATAGAAAGATGCAGGTCACTTATACCATCTCTGTGTATTTTCTGCTCTTATTTGTTTGGAAAGAAGTTGCTGTGATGGACTGACCTTTGCTTGGATGGGCTGATTGAGCCCTACTTTGTTTTCCTGATGGCCTGGGAGCGATGCTTTAAGCAAAGTGTTTCACAGTAGCCAAGGGAAAAGGCCAATAAGAACCAGATCCTGCTGAGGTGGGATAATGCTTTTTATTGTGCCAGTGTCCTCCCTCCTTGTAGTGAAAACTCCCCCTCAGGGAAGCTATGGGGGGGTCTCACAAGTAAGCTTGAAGGTATTCTTCTCTTTGACCATGTCACTCAAAGGGGCCATAAACCATCAGAGACTCAGAAGCACCCCCTTCCCCCATCTGCCTAGCCGACTCATTTTCAGTGTTGCATCAGACAGCGTAAATCCCCTCCCAAGGGAGGAGTCAGGGCATTCCTATGTAATCCTGAACGTACATGACCTGTGGAACTTTGTTGCTCGGGTTCTCAACCCCACCCTCAGTGGATCAAGACTGCGACCATAGCTCTGACCACAACTCTGACCACAGACATTTGAATTTCAATGACCAGGTCTCTTGTCCTTTCCTTCTCTTTCTTTCTTTTCCTTATATATTTTGTTTGTGATATTTTTATACTTTTATAGAACAGAATCAAACCAGCTACATACCTCCTTTCTATTGCAACCAAATTGTTTTAAAGTAAATCTACCTCATATATAGACCAGTGACTTTAATCTGTCCCAAGGGATCTATTAACAAGAACTTCAGTTACCTGACCCCACAGTCAGGTCATAAAAGTGGCAAAAAGACCATAAAAAGGGTGCACAAAACAGCAGCAAGCTCAGCATTGACATTACATTTGCAGATTCAATATAGGGACAGGCTCCAAAATTGTTATCCATAGAGAGTTGAAAGGAAGTTTTCTAAGAAGACATTATATATACGAATAATTGTTGTACATTGCGTAATAATTTTCTGTATGGACTTGGGTCCAGTCTTACAGTGTAGACGCATCCTTTTGGCATAGCTGTAACACAAACAGGATTACAGAAAGGAGAGTGAAATCGCTTTCACCAAATTAGGTGGTACACTAAAATGACGATTCCTCAGTCTCCGTCTGGAGCTCCTGAGTGCTCTCTTTGATGTTCAGAAGTGTGATAGAGACCAAAATCCATTTCTGGATGCTCTTCTTGAAGAAGGGCTAATATTACTTCAGGGAATTTAGGAGGTCTCAAAGTCTCCTTTTAAATAGAACGTAAGTCAGAAAATAGGATTGAAAAAGAATTGAATGACCAATCTCTGCTTTGGACTTTCACTGTGGTGCATAAGTTAGTGACGAAAATTCACTGGCAGTTCAGTTGTCAAACTGCCAGATGAAAGGGTTCCTTACCTCTTGGTGTTTGCTTCACAACTTAACATCTGTTGTCTTCTAGTATATGATTCCAGCAGAGGATATAGGGTCAATTTATACTTTGGTTTGTCTCACCCTTACTTCTACTGATGGCATTGAGAAGAAGGTAAGTTGTTCTGAATAACTTCTCCACAGTAAAATACAGGAAATTTTATTTCACAGCAGGGGAATGGACAGTATTTGTATTCTTTAAATCTTTCCAAAAGATGTATTAGGACGTATTTAAACATGCCAGAGAATAAAGGCTTTACTTTAACCCTTTTTTCCCCTCATATTATGCAATTTAAGAAAGTATGTTTCTCTAAATACAATAGATTTGGAAAGAAAATATATGTCACAAATTTATGCCATTTAACTGAAAAATTACTATAATTTCCTCAGCTACCCAGCATGAAAAAGATTATTATTAATAGAAGACACTCAATGCTTGCTGAGTTCTCAGCAGGATTATCTTATACACAGTTTAATGGACTTTATTGGATTAGTGAAGGGTTCAGGTGCCTATTCCTTTATGAAGTAAATCCTCATGTGGTTTCAGAGACTATATAATGCTTGATAAGAAACCGATTCTTTCCTTGTGGAAAAGAGAACGGCTTCACCACCAGTCTATGTATAACACACCAGGACCATTCCCACAACCTGCCAGTCCTCCTGCCTGCTGAGCAAGACCTTGCTGCATAGAAAGTTAGTTTTTAGCTACGTAGGTTACTCTGGGCCATGGCATACTGGTCCCTCCATCTCTCCCTCTAATGAAAATGCATTTGTATGAGTGGCAAATAGGTGTGCTAGCCACAGGAAGTGCATTTCAGATATGTGATGTGTGCAGAGCTGTCAAGTGACTTCAGATAGACCTCTGAACTGTCAGGCTTTGTTTATATACCCAACAGCATCTCCTCTAAACTACAATCTTAGCCCAGTAAAAATTCTGTATTGTTATTTTTAATGAAGAGAGGAGAATTAAGATTCACAGCTGGGTAATTGGTTTTCAGTTAAGACCATAGGCGAGAAATGTGCAATTTTGCAGTACACTTCAGCAGGTCCTTTTTTGTAACACTGTGAAAAAAACACAGGAGATTGGCATCACCATAGTGAAAATTGTGTCAAGGTTGTGTTCACTTCTCAGTAGGATCTACAAATGTGGAGAAAACTGAAATTGGTGTTTATAGAGGTCTTTTGTCTGTCTAAAAAAAACTGCAGGAAAGGCACAGATGTACAAGGCATAGGAGGAATTCCTTTTTTCTGTTTACACCATCACACTAGTGCATGGGACTACCTAATCTTTCACAAAACTAGCAAATGTGTTACATACTACAGACTTAAAACCCGTTTTTTGTTTGCCTGAGAAATTGTTCACAATTTAAAGCATACTAGAATTTTAGAAGAATTTAAAGAAAATCCTGAGGCACAAATAGAAGTTATTTTTCATTATTTTAATAGTTTAAGATTTATGTTGTGTTCTTCTTTAAAGTGATCTTTTTTTTTCTTCAAATGCTAACATAGATATTTCAAGGGACCATAAAACGAAACAGAATAGATATTTTTCTGAATTCACCTTAATGTGAATTTTCAGACCAGAGACTATTGTTAAATATAAAGCTAAGCTTTCAATTCTTGACTTTTTTTGTGATTTATGGATTAAGGCAGACATTACTTGTTTGGTTCTTTTCTAAGACATAGTTGTTTTAAAGGACTTTCACAGGGGCTACTTTATGAAACTGGAAGCCTCCCAAGACGCCTTATTTTGACTAATGGCCAAGATGAAACTGTGTTTGAACTTTAAATGACTATGCAGCCTCCTCCTCAGTGTATTTTAAGGGTTCACTCATGTAGTGCTTATGCACACAAAGTTCCCATCACTCTTAAAGGAATAACACAGATATAGGAAATTAGAATGTTTTTCCTTAAGGGTACCATTTCTCCTACTTTATACAGCTTACCCTTGAATAAAAACAGTGTATTGGCAAGAGTTGGAAAGAAATATTTGCAAAATAATTTTTTTGTTTTGAATTGCAACATTCCCTCTTGCTCCACTCTGCAGCAGAAAGCACAAGTGATGAAGCACAAGAAAACAACTGAAAAAAACATTTTAATTGAACATTTGTGGAATCTAAAAATACAGACCCGCCTGGGAGAAAAGGAAGGTGGGACATATGATAAAGAATTTTAGAGGAGTGGTTTTCCCTTTTTATTGTCAAGTGTTTGAGGTTGTCTGTGTCTGGATCCTGTACTCATCTCTTCTATTAATTTATCTAGAGCTAGTAAGTCCAACTTTCTCAACAATCATCAGACATGCAGTTTCATTCATGGCTCTCTGTTGGTAATATAAACAAATCAGCTAAAGATTTCTCCAGCTGGGGCCATAAAGCTGAATATTATAAGAAAGGATAAAACTGAAAATAGTAAGCCCTCAGCGAATGTTAAAGTTTATGTGGAACACAAAATATTAAAAAACAAATGTGTCAGACGTGTAAAAATCCTAACACAGGAAGCTCTTTGCTACCCAGTCTTCAATTCTTTTACTCCTTCACTTTGTTTCACACGAGTTGACCAAAGTTTCAGATTGATGGAAATGCCTGGAGAAGTGAAGGTGTATGCAGTGCTGTTGTAATTTATTGAAAGAATGTCTCTGAGGACTAAACCAGCATTAATATATTGTATATATAAATCTAGAATAACAATATCCAAACTCTTCGGATGGGGGACTAGTAATCTTAACAGCACTGGACATGCCCTTAAGGCAAGCTAAAATACACAAATTGTGACTTTTTATTAGTGAGGTATTTTCTCCCAGGATGATCATAAAAGAAAGTTTATTACACATAGTAGCAGGATGCAGAGGCTTTTCAGAAATCTAATTTCTTTATAAAATGTACTTGTTAAATGGTAGTTTCTAAGTCTTCCGAGCTGTCCGTCCTGATTGATTTTATTTTAAAAAACAGCTTAATAGGGGTTGAATTTTCCCTGTAGTAATAGCTCCTTGAAGGCCTTTGGAGAGTGAGTAGTGAATTAACCAACCTACAGAGTGACCTAAATTATGAACAACCTCTAGGACACCTGAGGCAAGTGAACATTCCCTCACTGCATGCTGGAGCTGATGTACAACAACAATACTTTTGTGAAGTAAAACCTAGCTGCCATTGGCTATTCTATAATTACCTGGGTTCTCTAAAATAGTAGCTGCTGCTGCCTGCACAAATCCGGTAACTTTGCTGCTTGTTTTTTGTCTTCTAATTTGCTCATATAATTCTTAGCTACATGGAAATTATGTAATAAAATAAAATAAAAAGGATAAAAAGAGTATTTTGGCTGTATTTTTGTAGTTTTAATTAGCAGCAGTTTTGATAAGCATTTAAGTTTGTAACTGCTGGTAAACATCAGTGCTTATTTCTTTCCCAGTGTTATTTCAGCTGAAGCGAGCTAATATGAACCTTTCTCCAGTGTCTTCTGAACTAATTGCTGAAAAACAATCATTCATTGACTGGAAATTTTAAGAGATATTTTTATTTTAGCTTGAATAATCTGAAGGGGGAAAAAGCTGAATTTTTTATCTAATGTCCAGGCAAGAAATATGCCAATGGCTTGAAAACAAAAAAAACCCCAAAAAAACAGAACAAACAAACAAACAAACAAAACCCCCAAAAAACCAAAAACAACCCCAACCAACCAACCAACCAACCAACCAACCAACCAACCAACCAACCAAAAAAAACCCCCAAACCCCAAAATTAAAAAAACAAAAACAAAAACAAAAAACCAAAAAAACCCCCCAAAACCAAAAACCCATAACAAAATCAAAACAAACCAAAACCAAACCAAAACAAACCCCAACAACAAAAAAAAAACCAAAACCAAAAACAACAACAACAAAAACAAACAAAAAACCCGCAAACAAACAAACAAACAAAATCTCCTCTGTAATTGAACAGAAATATCTGTTTGATCACACCTCCCTAAAAGTGTATCTAGTTCTGCAAAGTTAAAACTACATTTAAAGGGAATGCAATTTTTCTACTGATGTTCTAAGTACCATAGGCACTTTATCAAACCATATGATTTTTTGATCTGTATAATTTTTTAATGGAAGACAAAAATTAGCAGAATTGAACATAGAACTTACATGAAAGCAGAGTGACATAATGTGGTCTGTGGGAATGGTATATCTACAATATTAGACTTCTAGTAATGGTTTTATTGAAAGATGCTCAGTTCATACTTAATATCACCTTATTGGCTTCATAAAAGAAGTGTCAAATGTATTTTTGTGTATGCATGTGGCACAATCTAGGAAGCTTGTGCTTCCCATGCTCATTTTCAGTTTTCCTTTTATTTTATACCAGCTTTCATGTATTTATTTATTTTATTTTTATTTTTAATACCAATATTTTGTCTCCCCATTAATGACTGTCTTAAATAATTGTCCTTTATTTGGGGGCTTTTCATTTACTGAAAGGGAACTACAGATGGTATAGAGTATATACAAATTTTCTTTTCTATTCTTCCTTCCAGCTTTATTCCTTGATATTTCAGGAAACTGTCATCTGGGGAATGCCTTAAGACAACCTGTGTTTTTCCTCTGATCCTGAATCTTTTGATGCTTAAACATAGGTGACTGGGATGGTGCTTGTGTGTTCAACTTACTGAGTAAAAGGCCAGGTAAAGCAGACAGTTTATGGACCCATTTTGAGGAAATATTTCTCATGCTTGTAACTATCATTTTATGGTTGGATTCTGTGACCTATGTGGTCACAGTGATCCCTAAGATTATCTTATCCAAACAGAGACTGTGCAGTACATTTTCCAAGATAATATCATGTGAAATGTTCTCCAGATTAATTCAATAACTGTTAAAATTTTCAGTTTCATGGCTCATATTTTCTGGCATTGAGGTCAGAAAACTATGGCAATGCTAACTTGGGACATCAAGTGTCATCGTAAAAGTAATTTTACTCTTTCATTGTTCAACAATGTAAATTACTTTGTAAACAAATTGAACCACTCACCAACATTTTGCCACAATTTTGACATACCAACCTTTTTTTCTGAGAATTCTGTTCATTAGTCTGTGATGGCTATCACCCCCTGGTGCTGCAGGAGTCCTCTTCTTTTGCTGTATTTCTCGACTTTCATATACCAAGTGTGTATTAAATATTTTTTCCATCTATTTTAGATTATTCAATATTTTTCATATGTTGTTTTACTACCTGTGTTTAAAAAAAAAGAAAAATCAATACTCTTTCAATGCACAAAGAGTGAGGCTTTCTAACTGTTACCTCTATTTTTTAGTATTAATATAAATTTCACGACATTTATATTTCCACAGAAGAAGACATTTTTAACAATACAAAGAAATACCAAAGAAAGAAAGCAATTTAAAAGTGGAAGACAAAATTAAAATATGGAAAACTAAAATATGGGAAAATCTTTCACATTTATATCTTTACACATGATCACAGATATTTCTTTTTAAATATATTTTACCAGTATAGGTACTTACCTTTGAAGAAAATGATGTATATTAGGGTATTTGGATTATAGGCATTGATGAACCTCAGGGAAGGTTTAGATTTTGTATTAGGAAAAAATTATTCATAGCAGGGTTATCAAGCATTGTAACAGGCACCTCAGGGAAGTGGTTGAGTCACCATCCCTGGAAGTATTCAAATGATGTGTAGATGTGGTCCTTTGGGACATGATTGGATGGATTGGTGGATCTGGCAGCATTGGGTCTTGGTCAGCGTTGGACTTGATGGTCTTACGGGTCTTTTGCAAAGTAAATGATTCTCTGCTTAGGAGTAGTAAAGTGTGCTGGATAAAAAACTTCTTAGGGACTGCATTTTTCAAAAGGACATGTTCTTCTCACCCAATAAAGTTCTTTTTGGTATATGACTACTCAGCATTTTACTGTGTGACTTCACAGTGCTTAGGTTCACGTGCATCATAACATGTTTATGCTTTTCACAACAGAACTGTTAACAGCCTATACAATAGTTTATGCAAAGCCCCAATATTTTTCTTCCATACTTTTCACACTTATTTACACTGACAGAACTAATAACTTACTTAGAAGACATGTTGTACCAAAAGACCACCCTGTATGATCTGTTTAATGGTTTAGTATTTTCTGAATTCTATACATAGCCCTCTAGTAATGTTAATCTCTGCATATATTTGACTAAATCAATTGACTGTAATAAAGGCCTGATAACCACCACACAGATCTGACAATCAAGGTCTCATTTTGGCTCTTGAAGACTAAACAATCCTGAATTGGTATGTTGCACTTTAGTGTTTAAAGGAAATTTCAGGGCACATTATTTTCACAGGAATACTATGAACATTTATAATGCTTCTAACTGATTTGAAGCCAAACAGTGTAGTAACTTTGAGGTTTTTGTGGCCATAGCTCCTAGAATTCCTAGTTATGAAATTTGCAGTATGTGTGTGCTTTTCCATACTTATTTAATCTATAAATTGTTGGAGAAGGAGCAGAAAGCTCTCCTACATATTATTACTCAGCAAAAGAAAGAATAGAATTAAAAATTGAGTTTGAGCTAGAGAAAAAATAAGCATACCAGCTGATTGAAATACAAACTAGAAAAACCAGCTTTGCAAAGATCTAAACCTAGAGCTGCTATGGTAATCTGAGAACTCTCATAGGCTATACACAAATGACGTAGAACTTGTATCTCCTCCCTGATTGGTTAATAGAGATTAGCGTATTCATCATGAAACCTGTTAAATACACGAACAGAGCAAACCTTTGCTCAGACTGCATTTTTCATTCCCTTCTCCTGCAACTTCCCTCTCCCCTCTTACCATGTGGAATCACCACGGGGTTGCGAGAAGCAACCACGTGGTCGCTTTCACTTCCCTACCTCATCTACTCAAGAAATAAACCCACATGCTTTGAAAATGGATGCAGAGAGTCTGGCTACATCATTGCAGAAGGAAACCAGGACAATATAACTCTAATAATAAATAAACTATAAATCCATTGCAACATCCCTATAAATTCATCGCTCAGACATAAATGATTATACAGTTTCATTACTACTAATCTGTGCTTGAAATCATGGGGAATTTTAACTATTATCAGATCAGATTTTACATCCTGGTTGGGCTTTCTTGCATTTCCCATTGCTATTCTTTACCCAGTTCCCAGTGGTGTAAGTCTGGACTGTGGTCACCTGGTCTTGAGCCCAGATAGCTGTCATGTCTCTACAAGCAGTTGCACATGTGACAAGCCAGATCAGGAAACAAAACTATTCTGAGAAGGATCAGTTCCACTACTTGAGAAGCTGCGTATCTTGCTGGAGCTCAGACTGCAATAAATGCCAGGCTGAAGGCAGAAGGTAGGACTGTTCTTTTTAAAAAATGTTTGAATTAAGGTTCAGTTAAGTAGAAGGTCTTAGTACAATTCCAGCTGAAGTTACTATGATTAGTGGGACACATTCAAAAACTGACCAGACTTGCCCACACTACTGCATATTTATATCCACGTCTCAAAATTTCAAGCTTCAGTGTTTGCTCTTATTTTAGACTTTTTCTGTGTAAATGGCTTATCATGTTAAATAAGGAATGTCAACTTTATAAATTTATGGGTTTTTTTGAGGCATTTGCTATCTAAAAGTCCTTTATGTCACATCTGTAATTGTGCAGGTGTCTATTCCCATGCATATGTTCCCACATAACTTTCTGTAGCAGTACAGGCTACATTTCTGTGGCATTTCCTGATCATTCCATGCAGACCCTCTAAGTGAGACTTGTTTTGGTGTGTTCTCTGTTGCAACAGCTGTGCTAAACATAAGAGCTGTACAGTCTCTTTAGGGAGTACAGCAATTAAAAGCACAATGCCCATGTCAACATCTTACCTTCCAGGGAAAAAAACAAAACATAACAACACAAAACACCAGAAAGACAACTTATCATTATTTAGTTACGGCATCACTTAAAGAAATACAACATTAATACAGCACATACTTTTAAATGCTTAATTCCAACCCAATAAATAAACTAATGATTTTCAATTAATCCTAGAGGTGCCCCATGCTGTTAATTGGACTAGTTAATTTACCACAGTGCTGTCAGACAAGTACCACTTACACATGCCATTTCACATACTGAAAAAATTGTTCTATTTGTATCAGCTCTCATAGAGATCCAAAGCTATTTCCTCAAGTATTTTACTTCAAAGGGTCCAAGACAGCTGTGTTCTCTTCCAAAAACAAGTAAAAATATATTTCGGAGTTTTTGTTTTCTTTTTGCTTTTTAAATTTAGACAGACTTGGGGTTATGGTCATTTAAATAAGTATTGGTAATAAAATAATATAGTGTTGGAAAACCTTTTTTTTACTGTTTTGTTGGGGAAGGTTTCTGTTTCATTTTGTAGGTTTTCTAATTACCATTGAAATTGTTCAACCAAAATTCTGCTTTGCTTTTTGGGGGGAAAAAAAAAAAAAAGTATTTTTTTCTGTCTCCTACTTTGCCATCTTTTAAATTCAAACAACAGAGCACCTGACAGTGTCCCTTGTGTTACTCATACTGCTTTTCTTGTTGTCGTTTTCCCCCTTCTTTATAGGCTAGTAGACAAAATACTTCACTGTGTAAATTTGTCACTGAGCAGGATAGGACTTAAAGTGGCTTCAGGCCAAAGGGGATGACAGATTAATAGGGAAAGTATGAGCTGCAGACACAAGCAAGAAATCTATGTCTCCATCACATGTAATGGTGGCTTGGGAAGAGCAGTGTCATAATGAAGAGTGTTTTCCCCCCCTCCTACTTCCCTCAGCCTTTACAGTTGAGCATGATGTTGTATGGTATGGATTTTGCCTTTGGACAGATGGGGTCAGATTCCTATCTGTGTCTCCTCCCAATATATTTTGCACCCCAAGTCTACTTGTTGTGGGGGGTCATCTGAGAAGCAGGAAAGGTCTTTATGCTGTAGAATGTTGTTTCATTTTTACTTCCACTGTGTCCTACAATTTGTGAAAGAGACCCAGTGAAAGCATGATGTTATATGGCTGGCTCAAAATGAGTAATTTGAGCTGCCTGGTAGTAATTCCTAGAGTATAATTGGGTTAAGAGCTCAAGAAGTGTTTGGACAATGCTCTCAGGCAGAAGGTGTGAATCTTGGGGTTATGCTGTTCAGGGCCAAGAGCTGGACTTGACGATTCTTGTGGGTTCCTTCCAACTCAGGATATTCTGTGATTCTGTGATTCTAGGAGCTTTATGCCAGATTACAGTAGCTTGGAAGTTTATTTACTCTGAAGTTATTTCCAGAAATGAAAAGACTTACCCACTTTTCTTGCTATGAACTGTGATCTTCAACTGAAAACTGTGTTTACTGTTTCATTTCCTATTTTTGTAGATATCAGAAAAATATTTGTACATATGTGCTTAAATTGGTTGCAAAGCTTTTGTCATCTCTGCGGTATGAGATTTCAAATGATACAAGATCTTTCACACATAAACAACTTTATATAGTTTTCTGAAATAAAATGAAATGGTCAAATGTCTCCAATTTATATTGATTCATTCACTAGGAAAAAAAATGTAAGACACAATTCATACAAATAGAAATGTGAGGCATAACTGCATCTACTTGTTAATGGGGTGAAAGGCTGAAAATACAACAGAAGGCTTTATAGCAACCTTGGATATACAGGAAGGTAATGTGATGGAAAAATTGTAAAAATATTCTGCATTTACCAAGTTCTTATGTAAAAAAAATTCTGAAGATTTACACCTATTACCTGAGCTTTTTCTAGAGGAACAGTATAGGCGAATAAATCCTTTGCATTTTCAAACTTGTGAAAATGCAAAGCATGCAAAAACAGATGTAGCATGGTACAAGTAGAGAAAACAGAAGGAATTATGCCTACATAGTACAAAAATAATCTATAGTAAGATAAGGAGGAGCTTCAAAATGGCTGAATTCTATGATTAAAATCACAAAACTGGCAAAGGACAATATTAAATTAGATTAAGCTAGTCTGTAAAATAAATATAAATGAAAATAAATGGAAGTTAAAAAAATATTTGCAATCTTCTTGTTAAAACTGACTAACAATGGTGATAACCCAAACAGGAATAAATGTTGCCCATTTCCTGGGATTTACTGTATTTAACAACTGCATTCATGATCCACATTCAACTACCTTTAAAATTGACCAAGGAAAAAAAATGGCTTTTTTTGTTTGTTTATATTTTAATTTTAACCAGGACTTGGAAGAGATGAGTTCAATACTGATTTGAAAAGTTTCTTCAGCAATCTGTGATCTTGAAAAATAAGGATGATACTATTGACCTATCTGATAAGGATGTACTAAACATTTGCACACTTTTAAAAAAAAATTCCAGGTCTTTGATTAATATTAAGAATTACCTTCAATAAAACCAAATAACACGGAACAGAAATAAAGGTATGTGTGACAACACCAGGTCTTTTCTTCAGTGGAAAAAACCCCACCACAGCAGTAACTCATCAGGAAGCAAGTGTAGTATTCACATTAGTGTGAATGGTAAGTTATATTTAAATTCCACAATGGAAAGGAGTTTCAAATAGGTTGCTATATATATCCCCTTCAGTGATAGACTGAAGAACATCAGATTTAAAGACAGCAGCACAAGCTACTGTTTTACTTCTTCCTGAAGTTTAAAGCTTTGTTATACAGATACTCAACTCTTTGAGATTATTTTATGATAATGAAATCACATAGCTAATTTCTGAATTATATAATGAATAAAGTAATGTATAAATAGCATTTTTCATTATCTAATTCCTTAGTCTTCAATCACAAATGACAAATATTCTATCTTAAATCTTTTTACCCATTATCAATTCTCTGTTCTTGTAATATAAATAAAGCTGCAAAGAACTGAGACGACACAAGGGAATACTGAGAAAAGCTAAATGAGTGAGGAAATCTGTGTTGCTTTTAAGCATATCTGAGGGACGTCTTGGGTGTTTCCATGGTTATATTCTGTTCTGCCATTGCTTATGGAAATTCAGTAGATGAGTTACATTTATGTTAATAGGATATTAGCATAAGCAACTGTTAAAATTATATATTATATTACTGTGGTCTACAAGGAGAGGAAGCACAAAGGATAAAAAGGAACAGAAGTTCTGAGACATCTGAAGACTCCAAAGCAAAAGAAGTTTTTTGCAAAGATCTACTATTTTTCTTGCACAGAGGTTAATCCTAGTGATTTATAACATCTTATTGCCTCAAAAATATAGAAAAAAAACCCTCCAAAACACATATCAGACAATGAGATGAGGAAACTTAGAAGATTTATTGATTATAGGCCCATTATTTGGATGAATAAAAGGACAGTAACTCATCAAGAAATAATAAGAGAATTAAGTTAATTTTTTTATCTTCTGTTTCGTTAAACCACTGTCCAAATTTGTGCTTCAAAACATAATTGATTTCACTTTAAGGATATAAAGAGAGGAAAGAGGAGAAAAATAATCTTTTCTCAAAACCAAAATAAACTTGTCAGAAATTCTGGAAAGGACAGGCAGTAAAATATCAGGAGAGCAAAGCAGCCCCTAAAACATCGGGTCTGAGAGTTTTTGAGTTGAGATCAGAGAATAAATAACAGTGCAGTGTTGAAATAAGGACCCATCACAAATCTCCACAAGGTAAGGCAATTGATGAGGCATTCTGTACAGAGCTATCAGAAGTCTCATGATCTCACAACCTGGTTCTTATTTGGGTTGTCAAACATACAGTCATCCCCTGGGAAGAAAACTCTGTGCAAGTGATTTGAGGGGTTCGTAGACTATGGTGATGATTATGTCCCAAGGCAAGGGCCAGAGGACTTAACTACTCTAATGCTTTACTTGTCCTGGGGCTCACAAATTGGGACTTCATAACTATGGACTGATTGAATTCAGAGTCTAGAGGAAGGATCTGGAAAATAAGCAGTATCACATAGACTCTGGACTTACTCCAGAGAGCAGCCTTCAGTTTACTTAAGGAATTACAAGGCAGAATACACTGAGAAATCACCATGAAGTAGGAAGGTGCCTGTGAGAGGTGGCTTATTCTATTTAAACAGAGAGAAAGAGAAATAATAAGCAAACTACATCAGAGTTCAGGAAGACCAAGGATTTCCCCAAAAAGTCCACCCTGCCGTGTAAAGACCTTCAAAGAACCGAAAAGCATCCACAAATTGGAAACAACTGCAGGCAAGAAAGAAGGAACACAAAATTAGTGCTTGGACATTTCTGCATGAAACCAGAAGAGCCAAAGGCTTACTGAAGTTAAAATGAGAAAGTGTCGTGAAATGTAATGAGGAAGAACTGTTCAAGGCAGGCATAGAAAAACAAAATTCAGGGAAGACATAGATCTGTTGCTATACAGGGGAGACAAGTTATTGGTGGATGATGTTGAAAAGGCTGAACTACTCAATGTTTTTGTTTCTTCTGTTTTCCGAGATAAAGTCTGATCACAAAAGTAAGAAAGCAACAATTTAGGGATGCGTTCATGTCCATGAGACCAAATGGAATGCAACTGAAATTGCTGAAAAGTGTTCTGATGTGACTGTGAGGCTTGTGCATAGCATCTACAAAAAAACAAAACAAAACAAAACAAAACAACATAACAAATGAAGAGGTCTCATGTAATTAGAAAGAAGATGATATTGGACTCACCTATCCTTAAGTAATACAAAAGGGAGGATCCAGGGACCTCTCAGCCAGTCAGCTTCACCTCTGTCCTTGGAAAAATCAGACTAGCTTCTCATGGAGCTCACTTTCAGGCTTGTGAAGTAAAAGAAGGCAAATAGGAAGATTTTATGTGGATTTTCCAGGAAAAGAATGGTTGAACAACTTTATCGCATTTTATGGTGAAATGGATCTCTGCAGATAAGAAGGATTTGGAAGCCTCCTCTCCAGTATGGCTTTTGTCTAATACAGTGAAAAAGAAGTAAATATACTTTATTATCTATGGTTTTTTTCTTTTGGTTTACTTTTCCATATACCATATAAATAATTCAAAGCAAATTTGTGACAGATATAATAATTTTACCTTTCTTTCTTGGTTATTTCAACCTCATTTCCTTACTTTCGGGTAAAACATGTTCATTACAGAAACAAATATTTGCGGATATAATTAAATACAGAATTCGATGGATTCATAGCTATCCACACATCACTTGTCAAATTAAGCACATTCTTATATATTTATGAATTACTAAAAATTGTTAACTAATTTGTATAATACTGTTGAGATTAGTATTTTTAAAAATCATTTCTAGTAATTAACACTCTAACTACTCCAAATAAATTAAATTACACCACTATTGTAAATAAAGTTATTCTGTTCTGTTTGTAGGGTCAAACTTCCAGTCAATGCAGAAAAAAATTATTAGACTGAAATAAATTAATGTGCTAAGGACTCAAGGAACACTAAGATTCAATTAAGCGAATAAAAATTCAAATAACGTGATTGAAATAAATCACTTTTCTGTTTATTAAGAAATTAAGTCTTCATTTCATTCTCTAAGAGTAAGTCCATTCACTATTACAGTTTAAATTTATAGAGATTAATAGATATATAATTAATTTCTTTTCTGTTTGATCTTAGAAATGCAATTTCTTTAAGAAGCTACTTGAATATATATGGAAATTGTCTGTCCCTGGAATTGAACAACATGTACGTTTGATTGTCCAATATGAAAGACTTAAAAGTAAGAAAATTATTTGTAATACTGCAATTAAGAGAACATTCAAGATTTATTAAAACAGTATGGAGGCACAATATTTGTCTCAAACATTTTTACCTTCTACTTACCTGAGTGTATCTACTCAAAACTGTTTGCTGATTTCAGGAGAAAAATATATCTGCATAACTTTTAATCCATTTTGTTTCCAGCTTTTTTCAACACAGCTGAAAGAGTACAACTTCAATTGTGTATTTCTTCCTGCACCAATAGACCTGTCCTGTAAGTTCCAATCCTGTAAAGTCCGTTGAAGTTAATAGCTTTGCAGGAATATTCCTGCTAACATACCTCAGAAGATAGCATTTCCAATCGCATAAAATAAAGAACCTAATTGTATTTGAATTCTCTGTAAATTGTTAACTGATAATAAAAAAGAGAAATTTAGTCCAGAAGTCACTGAGGGTTTTTTTTTTTGTCTGACTTAATTCCATAATTTTATTTTTAATATCTTTCAAAATTAGAATAGAAAGATGGATTCCTGTGTTATAGGCTTAGTTTTCTTTAGTGCATAATTTTCCTATACACATCTAGATTAATAACTGAACTAAAGCCTATATGGCGCTTCCCCTCTGAACGAAAACAGAATAAAAATAATTTTTTTTTTTTTTTTTTTTTTAGTATTAAGCTCTTTGAGTGATGTAATGTCTATCTATACATAATTTTTAGTACATTGAATGTGACAGCAGCAGCAGTAAAAAAAGGCATGATCTTACTTTAATCTAGGCAGCAAAACAAAGCAGACCGAGATGTGAAGATATAGCTATAGTATGTGACAGACTCAAAGAATTAGAAAGGACAAATGTCTCATTGCAGACTAGCAAGCAGCAGTGAAAAGAAAAATATTCTCAGCTGCTACAAATTAGCTAAATTCAGGCATGGTCCAGCTCACTCTTCCCATTTTCCTGCTGTAATCCCACTAAACAGTTCAAGGTAAACAGCTGGATTGCTGGGTCCTAACCCTCTGTCCACCTCTGAGGGTGCTAAAGCCATGACTCATTGCAACAGGGCTACTTCATCCATCTTTCTGACATTGCAAATTCTGAGCCAAACATGAAGGAAATTCCCAGTGAGAAGTTGATGATTGGCACAAAGACCAGGTAGGGCTAACTATCCCATATGTGCTACAAGTAGATCAATTTCTATTCCTTGAGCTGCCATCTTAAAAGGTGTTTGCTCTAAATGGTATATTGCTACTTAAGTTCCTGCCACAAGTACTGAAAAAGTAATAAATTAGTGCAATATATCACCACTATGTCAAACAGCTAATGCAACAACTAGGATCAGGCTCAGTATGTCTAGGATTCCGCATGCAGCAAAACTAGCTTAGGAATATGAGGGAAAATTCATATTTGATCCTGACCTTTTCATGCTCACAGCTATGTTCTCAGCAAGTTAAATTAAACATGTAAGGCTTCCCTCTCCCAGAGGGTATTTAGGAATATTATTCTGCCTATATGGCAGCACTCACACATAGTCCTCCTAGGTGTGCTCCTCCAGCACACACCAGATGTTCTGTCAGGAGCTGTGTCCTCTCCAGTTGGCACCGTGCTCTTGCTTGCTGATGAGCTGAGCCAGGCCAAGGACGAAAGCTCCCGAGGTTGCTCATTGAGGACTCTGCTGAAGCTCTCCTGGCTCCCTCTCTCCTGGCCCCTGCCCAACAGCTGCAGTTGTGTATGGCCAGGACGGGCTGAGCAAGGTTGGGTGGGAGGATTGGACCTATTAGCTCACTGAAGATGCTGACAATGACATGGCACATGTGGTTTTTTTATCGCTACCAGAAGCCCCCAGCCCTGGAGTGCCCAGGGGTCCAGGGTCTGGAACTTGTGGGCCCTCAGCCTGGGCTTGATCTGGAAGGACACCCTGTGTGTCTGGAGATGAGTGGCTCACCTCCCTGGGCTGAGCCAGAGCTGCGTGGAACCATCTGTGGTCATGGTGTGAGCAGCCACAGTCCTTGCTGAGTGACAAACTCCAGCCTGGAGTTTTAGGGATCTGAGAGTGGCTCTGGCAAGAGACCATCAGCATCCTTGGGTCGTCTGTACATATTTGACTTTCCTGAACCTCTCAAGCAGAGATTTAAACTAAACATCAACGCCATGATGGACATCTGCAGCTGGCTCTGGGACAGGTTTGTCCCCAGATGTCACATATCAGCTCTAACGCCTCTCAAGTTGTTCACCAGCATAGAGGGTACCTAGTTTTTCAGTGCTCTGACAGCTTGTCAGTCAACAGCAGATCTTAGTGGATCTTGAAATACAAGGCATTTGACTCATTCTCTAGGGAAGTGAGAGGTCCCCATAGAGTGACAGCAGCTACCACAGCCCCAAACCAGACCATGACTACACATTCTCAATTTACTACGAAGAATTTCCCACAGTAGCATTGTTATGATCTATGTCTTTTTCCTGGGCACTGACATGCAACCAAGGAGTCCAGGAGTTGTTTTCTCCCTTTCTTCCTCAGTTCTTTTCCTCCCACTCTTCTGCCCAAATTCATCCCAAGAGAACTCATTACTTCTCTGGTTGGAGTGGAAAAAAAGTCTGTGCAAAGTCCCTTCGTATTTTCTCATCCAAAGTATTAAATTACAGCTATCCCTGCATAGATGTTTTTTCAAGGTATTTCCATGATCATTTACCCTAGTGTCAAAGCTAACAGGACACCAGCCAGCAGCAGTGTGAGTATTCTGCTTCAACTGCTGTGCAGCTTTAACATTATAAGCCACTTGGCTTTTGAATTTTCTTAATCATAAAGTGGGTTGGATTAGACAAGACCTTAAAGATCATCCAGTTCCATGCCCCATCTGCCCATGGTCAGGGACAGCTTCCACTAGACCAGATTGCTCAAAGTTCCATTCAACCTGACCTTGAACACTTCCAGGGATACACAACTAATCTGGACAACCGTGCCAGTATCTTACTGCCTTCACAGATACATGTAGATATTTCTTTCTTATTTCTGCCTTATAGCTAATCTCAACCTATGCTCCTTCAGTTTAAGACAATTACCTTTTTCCTATCATTACATGCTCTTGTAAAAAGTCCCTCCACAGCTTTCTTGTAGGCCCCCTTTAGGTACTGGAAGGTTCCATGTGGTCCCCCCAGAGCCTTCTCTTCTCCAGAATGTACAGCCCGAGCTCTTTCAGCCTGTCCCCGTAGGAGAGATGCTCCAGCACTCTGATTATTTTTGTTTCCCTCCTCTGGACTTACTTGCTCCACATCTTTCTTGTGTTGGGGACCCCAAAGCTGCACACAGCCCCCCAGGTGGGGTATCTCTCAAGCAACAGAGTAGAGAGAGAGAATCACCTTCCTCAGTTTCCTAGTCATGCTTTTTGATGCAGCCCAGGATACAGCTGGCTTTGTGAGTTTCTCATTCATCAATACCCAATGTCTGTCTTCTCAGGGTTATGTTCAATCCATTCTTTCCCAGCCTTTGTTTGTGCTTGAGATTTCTCCAACTGAGGTACAGGACCTTGGACTTGGCCTTGCTGAATTTCACGGGGTTAGTACAGACCCACCTCCCAAGTTCCCACTGGATGGCATCCCTTCTGTTCAGCATGTCAAGCACACCACAAAGCCTGGTGTCAGTAACTTCAGTTCGAAGCCCTCTTCACGAGTTTGGCAAGTCTATTGCCAAAGATGCTGTTCTCTGACAGGTGGACCCTATCAGCCCCCAGTGCACCAGATTTCTCAAAAATTAATTCCATGGTCTAGCTACCCTCACCTCTTGATGTGGCACCAATCCTGTAACCATGATTTGCCAAACTTGACTGGCTGTTTCAAACGCTTAATCATAGAGAAATTTTGTGTGTCTGTCTGTGCACCCTTAAGTACACATTCCACACACACAGTAATAGACATTACTGAAGTAGGTGATAGACACAAGTAATAACAGCACCCTGAGCTCTGGAAAGATAAAAGAAATGTTCTGTAATTTTTGAGCAGATATAATAGTATTCTGAGGTGTTAGATGAACACAGGTTTTTTTGTTTGGGTTTTTTTTTTCTCCTAAAGAAAAAAATGTTGCTTGTAGTCTGTAGATACCACCCCTCAATTTCAAGCAGCTCCTCAGAAATCACTAAGGATACTACAATGCATATACTAGATAAATGAAACAGTTTAGGATAAACGTTTTGGAGTGTTCATGGATTGATGCAGATATATTACCTTTTGAGGTCATCTGGAACTGGAAATTTAAAATCCAGAATAAATAAGAGGCTCTATATATTTTCAGTATTCGGGTATTACAAAACTATAATGCATGAAACACATTATTGCTCTCATGATAGAAAAGAAACTGAGTGAAATACTTTTTCTTCTGTTTTCATTTTCTCTTCTCTCTGGAGTTTTTGCTGAGAGGAATGGAATTGACTGCCCTGACAGAGTAGCAATTTGGGTATAAGAGGAACATGGCTGGTTTTCTGAAAAGTTTGTGTTTTGCAAGGATGTGTCACAATCTGAACAAAAGAGAAGGGAATTGTACTTTCTTTCACATCTCCATCTTTTGCTTGCAACTCAAACTGTTCTAAGGTTTTTGAGCTGCCAAGTTCTTTTAGTGAAAATCTGTCATGTTGAAAAGTCTTAAAGCCAGACTTTAAAGGATAAAGTTATGAAAGAATACACTGTTTTTTCTTCCTAACAGTGCTCTAGTAAAAATGAGTATCAGTGCCTCAGGGTAGTAGAAGTGTAATTCCTGAAGCATTCATATTTCATGTTAAGTACACATTGCCATGAGCTTTGTGATTCTACTCAGAAATAATTCCATTTATTTACAATCAGCTATGCTGCCCTTCAGGAAGATGGGAAGGAAATCACCTTGTGGGCAAGTCTGCTAACAGCAGTGATGTAAAACTCTAAAAAACTTTTTTTTTAATATTACACACTCTTTCATAGTGAATATTAATTCATTGATATATATTTTAGTATCTTTATATTAAAAGGGTATTTGGAAAACATTTGTACTAAAAAGATTTATGTTTATAAAGAAAAGCCTTTAAGTCTAGAAATGTGTGTTATCATAATATTATCTGGCAGGAAATTAACATACTGTTTGGCTTCATGATATCAATCTTTTCAATGCCAATTTGCAATTACATAATTGATGGCATACAAGCAACTTTATGAAGGTGTTAATGATGCACAGCAGACCAAATAAGCTACTCCCATATGTCAGGAAACAGTTCTAATAACTTCCTCATACAAGTATTCGCTCCCTACAAGTAATTCTTTTAGACCTCTTCTACAGGGTAAGGGGAAGCAGATACACTTTGATAAAAAAGCAATGCTTCCACTACCACTCACAATGTTATGATTACGATCCAAAATCATAACTTTGTGTCTTGGGCTTTATGCTTGACTTTTGCTGCATTCATCCTGGTGCCACATAAAGAGTCATGTGCCTAAGCATCATCATCCTGCCTTTGGAAGAAGGATTAACATCCCCCATGACATTCAGAAAAACTGCACTTAACAACCTGCATAATTTGAACAATTTTCAGACATCAGCACAGATTCAGTGTTGAGATTATTGAACAAATAGTTCAATATGGTATTGCTGCATAAAGAAATGGATTTATATGTTCATCAATTAGCTCCAATCCTATCTCCTTAAGGTAGAAAAAATAAATAATTTAGAAATTTCTCTGATCTGTGACAGGAAAGGTCAAAGATTTCTTTTAGACTTTCACTTTTCTTTTTCCTTGAGGTATAACTTGAGTTGAATAGAAAACATTTTTGTACTGTGTACACAGATTTCATTATAGAATCTTGAGGGTATTACATATTTATATAGAATCCATTTGTTTCCAGAATTAACAGGCCCTGTTTGACTTTTATCTAGATGAAAGTTTGCGTGCAAAGTGGTCACTATATAACAAGGGTTCTGGAAGTCAGTGGAAGTCTGGAAGCACCATTTTGGGACTACTGAATTTGAATTACATTATACTATAAACATTTAAAACCTGGAACTGCGCTCACCAAATCTGGTATCATAATGAGATCATTCTTCCATTTAAAATATGTAGACTCATCATGCAGGTAGAGAATAAAGGATAATATTATTTGGGAGAAATTATATTTCCAAACTCCAGTATCCAAAAGAAACGAAACACCTTTCTCATGCAGAGACTGATTCAGTAGGATACTCACGTGAGGCTCAGTAAACTCCATTCCACAGCTGTGCAGGTCAGACAATGGGAAACCACCATCAAAGAATATAACACACAATGGTTTAAATTATCAGTGTTTCAAACATATGTCATCCTCAACTTTTGATTATATGATGCCTTGCAAGGGAGGAATTCAGCAGAGTGCTATTCTTTCCTTACACTTCACTTTCCAGTCTATTTTTTACCTGTAGGCTTCTGTTTATGGGCTAAAATCTTATCTAGCATCCATCTGTGGAGGACCGTTGGATGTCAAGCAAAGAAGAATATAACAAATTAGTGTGAGGAATTATACCAAGGGAAATGCTACTGTAGACTTGACTGCTCTTGTACTTTTCTGCTTAGCTTCTGACCCTACTCATTGTCAGTAAATGAGATGGACCTTTGGTCTGCTGCAGAACAGTCACATTTTTGGTCTTACATGAAATTTTTTAATATCAGAGCCAAACCTAGATTTATATGTAACTTGATATTTAGTACCAAAAAACCCCAAACAGTTAAAGTTGGATGAATTACCTTGAAATATGCAGTTTGTTCAAAATGAATATATAATAGTGACCTGTAGATCAGAATCACAGAATCATGATATTTGGAAAGGAACTCTGGTAGCTGTCTAATCAAATTTTATTGAACAAAGTAGGATCAGCTAAATCAGGTCGACCAAGACCAGGAACAGTCTATTTTTCAATATTCCCAAGAATGGTGACTCTACAGCCTCTCTGGGTAACCTGTTTCAGTGTTTGACCACCCTCACAGTAATTTTTTATTCTTCTGTTTAATGGAATTTCCTGTATTTCAGTTTCTGCCCATTGCCTCTTTCCCTGTCACAGGGCATCTCAAAGGAAACACCGTTGTTGCCAACCAATGGGTCGACTTCCAGTAGTTCCCTGGCTAGCGCTGCCCGTGGTGGCTGCAGAGTAGGTCGGCTATAGCCAGACGACCAGGCAGTCCCCGCCACTGACACACGCTGCTCTCCCTGCAGGGTCACGGGCGGATGGCTCGCCTTGAGGCACAGCGGTTCAGGGCAGTCGGGTGCCGCTCAGGGCATCGATGTTGAGAGGGGCTCAGAGAGACGAGAGGCTGAGAGTCGCTGGTTAGCCAAGGCTTGCTTTATTGCAGTAGGACAGGGGATGTGGAACACAAGCAAACTGGGCAGAACCAGCCCGGAGCAGGGCTTGACCTGGGTTTAAGTATGGGGCAGCCTGACCAATCAGGGAAGGGTAGAGGGGAGGGTACATAATCATAAAATCCAATAAAACACGAATATAGGCGGACCCTAGACATCATGACCAATTAACTCGACGACCAGGCAGAAAGAGCCAGAACAAGGGGTGGAGTCCAGGGGAAAACCACTCCCAGGGCCAGCCCCTGCCACTGACAGGCAGGGAACTAGCCAGAAAGGTGGGAGGAACCAGGGTTGAAACCACTCCCAGGCACTGCCCAGGGGCTGTCGTCATACCTCAGTGCCCTCCTCCCCGAGGCTGTCCTCACTATATAAGGCAGAGTCAGCCCGGGAAAGGGTGGCAACAATGGGTCGCTCCTCCACACGCTGTCTCTGTCTTTTTTACTCATTACTATCAGAGGTTGGTCAGGGAATGCAACTGTCCCACTCTACGCCACTTTGGTGTGGCCCAACCCCTGCAACTCTGTGCAGTTTCAGGTGCTGCAGTATAAGAAGCACATAAAACTGTAAAAGTGTGTCCAGAGGAGGGAGACAAGAGGGTGAAAGGTCTGGAGGCAAGTTTTCCAAGGTGTGGCTGAGGTCACTTTTGTTGTTCATTTTGGAGAAGGCTGATGTGTGACCTCATCAGGGTCTACAACTTCTTCAAGGGTGTCAGCAGAGGGGGAGGTGCTGATGTCCCTTCTCTGGTGATCAGTGGTAGGATATGAGTAAATGGAATGAAGCTGCATCAGGGAAAGTTCAGACTGGACATTAGGAAACAGTTCTTCACAAGAAAGAATGATTGGTCACTGAAGTATTTCTTCAGCCCGTTGAGGTCCCTCTGGATGATAACACATCTGTGTGGTGTATCACCACCTCCTCCTGGTTTTGTATCATTTGCTGAGGGCGCACTCTGCCCCATCGTCCAGTTCTGCAGTTAGGGTGTTGAACAGTGTTAGACCCACTATAGACACTTGAGGTACTCCATTAGTGACTGGACTCCAACAGGTCTGAAGGTGTGCACTGATCAAAAATATTTGAACCTGGCAGTTCAGCCAGTTTTCAGTCTACATCTGTGTCCATTTATCTAGTTTATATTGCTCCAGTCTGTGGAGGCTTCATGAAAAACAAAATTAAAAGACTTTCAAAATTCAAGATAAACAATATCCATTGCCCTCTCCTTTGTCCACTAAACTAGTAATTTCATTGTAAAAGGCTACCAAGCTATTTAAGCATGATTTTCCTTTCATAAATCCATAGTCACTACTCTTAATCTCCTTGTTCTTAACATGTTTGGAAACGGCTTTGAAGAAGGTTTGCTGCATGGCCTTCCCAGGGATCAAGGACAGGCTGATGGGCCTGTAGTGTCCCAAATCTAAATATTTGCAGAAAGCACAATAATTTTAGTGTAAACCAAAATATGTAGACACTGCCTGCTCTGACAGAGTAGGCAGTCATAAAGATAAGATAGATGAAAAGAACATTTGAGAAACAAGACACAAAATTGACAAACATGAATTAGATATGGTAAATTATCCTTGTGATTCTAAAAGTGATGTGAGAGAAAAAAGATGTCTCATTGTTTGAGTTGTTAAATGTTAATGTTTTCTCAGGAGAAAAACTACTTTTTTTTAGACTCATTAACATTTAGAGAGAAAGAAGGGTATAGAGTTCTGTGGCTACACAAGTGGAGCTTGGTTTTCAGAAGCAAACCATAAAACTTCTCCAGATTCAAACAGAATCTTAAGTGAGACTCTATTTTAGACTAAAATGTTCCTAAATAAGTTGAAGCAAGTACTTAAGCTGACTGCTGCTTTATTGAGCTGCAGCTTGAATAAATATTAGAGATTGACTTAGCATTCTTGGTATTTTCCTAAATTCTTATCTTATCTGTGAGGGTTAAAATTAAAGAGATTAGAGGTTCATTTCCAAAACCAAAGCTTTTCACTGTCATACTTTACTGTGCAGTGTAAAATTAGTCATCTGATACAATTAGGACTGTTTTTTTTTTCCCTTCTGGAACAAGGAAGTAATTGTTTTATGACCTTTATTCCAGAAGGAATGGATCTGCTTAATGTCTGGCTTATTACCTATTGGAGTGTCTATATTTGAGGTGGGCATTTCCATATAATCAATGTTTATTATTTGAGTGGACTTTCTGGTGTTTAATGGCAAAGCTCAACAACAGAATCTTCTCTGGTGTTTGCACTCTCATGTCATACCACCTTCCACATTCTCTCTCTCAAATATCATCAACAGCATGCATTTGAATTCAAATTGACCACATTGGCCCATTTAAAAATGTTTAAAAAAATAAATTATACGTTTTAACTAGATAATTTTGTGATTTTTTTTTTTTTCTTTGCTAACTGAAACAGTACTAGGCCTGATTAAAAGGACAGAATGTAAAAGTGTGGCTGAGGAAGAAAAGGACATTATTAGTGTTGGATCCCAATTTATATCAATTGAGGCCAAATCCTGGGATATGCTGATTTACAATGCAATTTTTTTCATAGTCTGTATACTCATAAAAATTTCTCATATTCCTCAGTATTTTCATGAAATACTACTTCCATCACTACTTATTAATCTTTATTAATCAGATCGGGTGGAGGAAGGGATGCTAAGTGTTTTATCTAATGCATAATTGAGTCAGAATTTGCCAGTTTCAGCAAATTCTGGATACTCTTGTGTTTGCATCTCTTCAGCATGGTAATCTTATGAGTGTATAATCAGCAAGTTGTTATTTGGTATGAGCATCAGGTGGTTATACTGAAAGAGCTATTTTGTGGGAAAGAAAGCACATTTCACTTAACTGCAATTTCCCTCTATCAACAAAACCCACAATGCAGCTTTGTGCAGCAATAACAAGTACGAAACAGTGGGATCTTACAGTCTGTCAAATTGTTGTTAATTACAGAATGTTGTTAAAGGAAAACATACTATGCAGAGCAGAGTAAGCATAACAAAGGGACATTTATAGGCCAATACAGCTGTCATTGAAATAAGCAGGAATTTTGCTGTTAACTTCAATACGTGTAGAATCAGTTTTTTTAAATTTAACTGTGAACATAAAGTGGGAAGTCTTTTGCAAGCCATCTCTCTCTCTCTGTCAACTGAAATAATATGATTCCATATTAAGGCATAGAAAATTTCTCTGTGATGAATGTATGCCTTTTAGTGAATGCATGGTTATGTTCTAGACATTTTTTTCTGAATGCCTAAAGATATTAATCTCCAAATTGGTGGCTACTTGTCCCCAAACTGGTCCTGTCATGAGGAAGAGACCTCAGTCCATGGTACCAGAACACCTAACAATTCATGCTAATTGCTGAGCATAGCATTTGGTATGAAAATACTGTTCTCAGAAAAGCAGTATCCAGCACCTGTTCACTTATACAGAGATATCACATATAGAGAAGATTTAGGAATAAGAATAGTAAAAAAGACAGCAAAAAACCCCATAAATCTCTCATTGCAGCATTTGTATAATATCACAACAAAATTGAAGGTGTTAATTTATACCTGGAAACTTCATGCCATTCTCAGCAGTCAGCCAGCAATTTCTCTCTCAAGTTGTTCATCCTCCAGATGAAACTATTCTGTATGTTAGAGGGAAATACTTGTTTTGGTTACAGCGCTTATTTAGGCTCATGTTTTATTGACTGTATTATAGAATGCAAATGGAATAACAATAGTTACCTTTCAAGACATCATAACCGTCCTTGAAGTTTCAAAACAGAAATTGAGACATGCTTTCTCTTACTTACCTGCTAACTTATTCAATGACCTTACATGCTGACCTTCATCATAGTGGAGGCAGCTGATAGAGTATTCTTAAGCTTCTTTCAGAATGGATATCTCAGAAGAATAAAGACCGACCCTGAATGCCAGTTATTCTGCCTTTGTTTATGTCTTCTCCCACCAAAGTAATGGAATTGTAGTCATAAATTTGTGCCATAACATTTTACAAACTATACACACTTTAGAAGCATTTCAGTATCCTTCAGTAATTATTTATTTTTGTTCCTTTTTTCTTCAGTAGCATGAATTACAATACAAACCATTTAAGATTCCTGTGACTCTGTGACAGAAATTTAAAACAGTATATAAAACACCACTTCTGGTAGTCTGTATTTCAATATATGTAGATTTCTATGGGGATCCCACATTATACATTAAGGGCGCAAGCGCACCTTATTAAGAATATGTGGTAAAAATTTTCCCTCATTTGAGATATTTTAGAAATAGAACTGCTTATTAATGAGGAACATTGATTACAGTCAACTAATTAATATTTTTAATTAATAGAAGATAAATTTTAAAATAATTATTTTACTAATAGAATTTTGTTCAAATTGTACTTTGAAGAGATAACCTAATCCTGTCACCAAGATCATGACTATATAAACACGTTTTAATGTAAACAACAGAATCTTCCTGGGTAACTTGCTGCTTCAGACCATAATGAAATGAAAAGAGAAACATTTTCCTTCATTTTACTGGAGAGCACCACTACCTCTGTAACTCCTACATCAGATTAAAAATAATAATTTTCATGAGGAAGAATATGCTCAAAGGAATTCTTCTTACTTTGATGCATGTATTTTTATATCAGAGGGAGGGATTACATTAGATTAAGTGTCTTGAACAAGACTAAAATAAGTTCTCATAATTAGATACCAAATTTCAGACTTTATTTATTAAAAAACCCCTATTAAAATATGAAGTAGGGCTGTCTTTATGGTTATTGAGAAAACTGATTTCTTTTTGCAACCTAGAAAGACATACACTTAAATTATGAGCATTGTATTTCTTGGTGTTTTGTTTGCTCAGTTTTCTTATCTAGAACGTGTTACTAAGATTAAACAAAATCATTTTTTCCTTTTTGAAATTTTATTCTACTTTTCAGAGTGTTAACATCCTTCGTCACCTTGGAAGACACCCTAATTTCTAACTTAATTTTTAATTTTGCAATTGTTTCTGCTGGAGAAGGCACCTTTCTCCACACAACCACATATTACTCCATTTATCCAACATGCGGGTTTCCAGAAACCTCTGACATAAGTCTGGCTGAAGTTACTACATGAAATATTGCTGCCTATTTGGCTGCAATACCTCTGAAAATATCAAATGAGCTTCTGCAAGCAGAAAGACAGAAATAAGAGAAAAATGGCTAAATGTCAAGAGAACAACCTGAAGTTTGTGAGCACTGGGAATATTAAATGCACCCTGGGCAGTGAACAAATAGGCAAATGATAGATACAGAATTGTGCCTGGAAGTACTTCACTGAACTACCTTGAGAAATGTTTTTGGGAAAGGCTTGGGAAAAAAATAAGGAGCATTATTTCCTCTCAGGAGTGTGTGTGTGTGCATGTGAAATAATACTTCAGAATTTTATTGTGCAATGTCACTACCAATCAGACATTTCAGTATAATCCTTTCAGTTTTGAGAAAGATCAAAACACTGTTGTCCCAAGGTTTATAGGGGTTTAAAAAAACATGATTGACATCTGTGTAGCTAATACTGTAATCAACCAGACGAGTTCTCTATTGACCAGCAGTTTCTTAGATGAAATGCTCAGTCTACCTTCAAAGATTTGGGCTCATGGGACTCTTTTATTACTCATCCCTCCTTGCTAAATTTTAGGTGAATTCAAAGATCATAACTGTTTGCACAGATGGATAATTATGTTGCTTTGACTGTCTAATTGCTTATATCAGAAGTTCAATATGAAGCTTTTAAGTATGAGCATGGGGATGATCACATGGCTCAGCCTTTCTAAAAGGCCTCTTAGAAGGAAGATGGCTGTCATCTGGTTTGAACAATAACCAGGCAATTATAAAAGAACTTTTGAAACAAAGCAGACAGCCCCTAAAAAGGAAGCATAAAAGAAGCAAAGAAATTGAAACACTGAGACCTCAGAGTGAAAACAGCAGCAGTCAACCCCTGGTTTGTCACTGTTGGCAGTCACTCTACAAGCATTGCAGCCTGTCTGATGCTGCAGCCCCTCTGCAGAGCACTGGGAGCAGCCTGCATGCAGCTAAAGAAGAGAGCGTGGGACAAGCAAGGAGGGACACACATCTCAGTGTGCCTGTGGGCACTTGTGGAGTCGTCCCTTGCTGGTGAGCAAATGGTAAGAAGCAGCAGGGGAGCACATAGAGCAGGATCACCGCCACCTCTGAAGGAGGAGTGTGTACTCAAGAATCTGCAGTATCCCCCAGAAACAGGGCATGCTGGTAGCCCAAATGTATCTTCATGAATATCACAGAATCATAGAACGTCTTGGATTGGAATGGACCTTAAAGATCATCTAGCTTCAGCCCCACTGCTGTGGGCAGGGACAACTTCTTCTAGATCAAGTTTCTTAGAGCCCTGTCCAGCCCAGCCTTGAACACTGCCAGGGATGAGGCATCCACATCTTCTCTGGGCAACCTGCTCCAGTGCCTCACCACTCCCATAGTAAATGACTGTGTGAGGGATTAGAACTGTCTGGAGTTAGATATACAAATACGCTTAAAATTTGTACCTGCATTAACATTTTTGAAGTGTCTAAATGACGCTATCTATTGAATTATTTATACTCCTGAATGTATAGTTCAGTGATTGCCAGTTAATTATGTGGTGTTAATAAATCAACAAACCACTTCTGTCCTGAACTGAGCAGGTTTTTTTCTGATATACTGACAAGCTGTTACATTCTAACCACCAAATGTGATCATTACAGCCAATAGCTAGGTACTCTCTTGCACATTCTGACAGATAAAGCAACACCTATTTCATGAATTTATTTTTGTGCGTGCAATTTTTCATAAGTTTTCCTCAACAGACATTCAATAGCCAAAAGAGAGATTTATGGTGCTAGACCTGAAATTTAGGCCTGCATTCCCAAGGGCTATATGTCGAGGGTTGCCCCTCTTCCCCCAGGCCAATGCTTCCTATCTTCTCTCCCGTTAGAGAAGAGAGCCTCGCCTGGGTGGGCAGTTGGCTGTCTCCTCAGCCTCCCAGGCTGACGCTTCTTATCTTCCCACCCCATAGGGAAGAGAGCATTGCCTGGGTGGGAAAGATGCTGGGTTTGCCCTGCTGCCTCACAGGCTGACGGGTCCGCCCTGGGGGCGTGGAGTTAGGCATGCCCAGGGGCCTGGATCCACCCATCCCTCCAGATTCTTCTTTATTGTTATGTATATCATTGGTTCCTTTGAATTGTACCCCACCCCTTTATGCTACCATTGGTTGTATTCGCTTGTACCCACACTCTCCCTCCTCCCCGATGAGTCATCCCTTCCTGTACTTAATGAACTGCAACCCCCCCCCCCTCGGCTCCCGGCACCCCTCGTGGGTGCTGGGGGGCTTGGGGAAAGCAATAAACTCCTGCCACCCTTTACCTCGTTGGCCTCATCCATCATCATGTGTCTGCAACAGCTATATTCTAACCCCTAGCAAACCTCAGTGCAACTCTAACATTGAGAGAAAGAAAGACGCTCACTCCAGTGAAACATTATCAAGAGAAAGAGATACTGATACGAAAGCTAAGTAATTATCATCATTAAAAATCTTCAAATCTACAGGAAGAAATAAAGAAATCCAGAAGACTTAAATATTTTTTCAACTGTGAAACACCCAGTTACAACCAAAACAATAAATTCTTTTTTATTCCCATTTCCTATTGAAGTTTTAGCAGTACAAGATTGTGAGGAACTGGTGACTCACTTCCCTTCTTCATGATGCTATCCAGGAGAACCTTCTTGGTTTAACACTTTGAGAATTATTAGAACAGGGTGTAACAAAGGGAAACTATTACCACCTCAGAATACTCAATTCAGTCTCCATGGCTTCACCTCAGTTAGTAAAAAGGTTAATTGTATTTTAATAATTTTTCAGTAAAACTCATAACTCTTTCAGGAAATACATTATTAGTGCTGTTATTGGAGTTTACAAGTTTGTTTTCTGCATAAGACTGCATAATTGCAGAACATCTGATAATCCAACATAAATTCATTCTATTAATAGTTTTGCTGTGTATGTATCTTGCTATGAGAAACAAGACATTGTAATGGAAAATATATAAAAGCCTTTAGAGACCCTGGCAGAGAGACATTCAGATGATGATAGAGGTGACTTTTTGATGGATCTTTCTGCTTCTGCCCTGCACTCTTTGACTCTCCTCAAGTAATGACTCACTTCAGCATTCTTTTAAATGAGCACAATATGGGCTACTCACTTAAGAGCTGGACTCGATGATCCTTGTGGGTCCCTTCCAATTCGGAATATTCTGTGAAATAAAAAAAAACCTCTTTAAATTTCAGCTATGGCATAATAAAGTTTCCCTATCTTATGTGCAAGTCGATAAACAGAGAAGTTTTAAATTTGTTAATAAAAAAAGTTTATATATCACTTAAGTACAGGCTCCATACTTACTGTCTGTAAAACTTTTGAAGAAGTCTGAATAAATGTTTGAAGGTTTTTTTCCTACTTGTTAGCAAGGATATATTTGACTCTCCTCAGCTCTTTCTGGACGTAAATGAAATTAGATAACTGAATTTAAAACATATGTCCACCAGTGCAATAAATTTTCTAAGTACCTTCCAATTCCAGTTATCTTTATCATGTTTGGTTTCATTTTTCTTTAACAAAATACTTTTACAAATAGATATAGCACAAATAATATACATATAAATACAATTTATATCTATATATATAGTATGTGGCAAGTAAATCTTCAGTTTTATCATAATACTATGCATAAGAAGTGAAACATTAGGAAGATAATAAGCCTCGATATAGATTGTGTTTACGTAAATCACACTTTGCTGGAAGGACATCTAAGCTTTAAAACATGATTGAGATAATCATTTTTATTTTCTGAATAAAATAGGTGTCAGGAAAGCAAAGAAAAGGGTTCAGTCAATAGCAGACAAGTAAATAAGTCTTCTGCTGTTCTGGAGTAAAAGGCTTCTCAGGACGTAGTTGGGATATACCTTGCACTTGAAAATAATATAATTATGGAATATTAAAAAAATATATAAATATCAGATTTGATATATAAATGTCAGGCTTTCTTCTCAGAAACATGTTTTAAATGTAAAATCATGAAACTACATTCTAGAGAAATCCTGTTTTTTCTAACCCAGCTCATCCTGGCTCATCATTATGACATTTCTAATATCAAATTGTAGCAAACAGTTGTAGGTCTGAGAGTGCCCAAGTGATAGGTAGGAATAGATAGAAAAGTTAAGTCTCAGGAAGTTGTATCAATGGAAGGTAAAATGGGATCGGAAGACAGAACTGGTTTGCTTTAAAAAAATGAGAGTTACAATAAAATCTGATTGCCTTTGGAGATCACACACAGGGTCCAGTGCCTGGAGAGGAATAACCCCATGGACCAGGACAAGCTGGGTACTGACCTGCTGGAAAGCAGCTCTGCAGAGAAGGACCTGGGGGTCCTGGTGGACAATGAGTTGTCCATGAGCCAGCAGTGTTTCCTGGTGGTCAAGAAGGCCAATGGTGTCCTGGGGTGCATTAGGAAGAGCATTGCCAGCAGGTCAAGAGAGGTGATCCTGCCTCTCTGCTCAGCCCTAGTGGGGCCACATCTGGAGTGCTGTGTCCAGTTCTGGGCTCCTCAGTGCAAGAGATACAGGGAGCTCCTGCAGTGGGTCCAACAGAGGATGACAAAGATGATTAAGGGACTGGAGTATGTCTCTTATGAGGAAAGGTTGAGGGAGCTGGGTCTCTGTGGCCTGGAGGAAAAATGATTAACATGATACTGAGTCATCTCTTCCATCCTTAATCATTCTCTGAAAAGAACAAACTCATGTATTCATTTAAAAACAGAATATGTCTTATTTATTTAGTAAGAATAGGTTGAAAAAATCCAGTTCTCTCAGCCTTTCCTCATGTGGTAGGCTGTTGAGTCCTTTGATCATATTTGTGGCCCTTCTCTGGACCTTCAGCAGTCTGTCCACATCTTCTTTGCATAGTGGGAACCAAAACTGAGCACAGTATTCCAAGTGTGGCCTGACAAGCACGAGTCAGGTAGAATAATGACTGGTTTATCTCTGCTGGGGATACCCTTACTGAGGCAACCCAGAATACCATTGGATTTCTTACCTGCAGCAACACAGTGTTCTCTCATATTGAGTCTGCTGTCCACTGGGACTCCCAGGTCCCTTTTCCACAGACCTGCTCCCCAGCTGGGTAGATCCCAGCCTGTGCTGCACTCCTGGATTATGTTTTCCTATGTGCAATACCTTACACTTGTCCTAGCTGAACTTTGTAAGATTCTTGTTAGCCCACTCTTCCAGCCTATCCAGATATGCCTGCAGCTGGGTCTCCCTTCTTCACTCTTTTTGGTATCATTTACAAACTTCATCAAGATACACTTGATCCCATCGTCCAGATCGGTTATGAAGATATTAAACAATATTGGGTGCAATCTCAGTCCCTGGGACCCCATTTGTGACAGGTTGCCCATTTGAAAAGGAGCTGTTTACCATTCCCCTCTGGCTATGGCTGGTCACTCAGTTCCCCACCCACTGGTCTACACTACAATGCATCCATTTCTGTAGGAGGAGGCTGAGGGAAACTGTATCAAAAGCCTTGGATAAATCCAGCTGGACAATATCCATCGCTCTCACTGCACGAGTGAGCAGGTTACTTTGTCACAGAAGATGCTCAGGTGTTTCAATCACAATTTGCCCTCAGCAAATCCATGATGGCTTTCCTGATCACGTGCTTTATCTGACTTGTGATGGCCCCCCAGAGGATTCATTCTGTAACGTTCCCAGGGAGAGAAGTAAGACTGATGGGACTACTTTCCTGGATCCTCATTTAACCCACTTTTGTAGATGGGGGTGACATTAGCCTTCTTCCAGTCTTTTGGGACATCCTCTGATCCCTACAACTTCCCAACTATTATGAAGAACAGCCTCAAAAAGGTGTCAGTTAGCTCTCAACACCGTTGGATGGACATTTCTAGGTCCCATTAATTTATAGGGGTAAATCTCCTGTGACAGCTCACACACCAACTCTTCCTTCCCTGGCAGTAGTTCTGTGTTTCCATCAACCTGGGTTTTTGTTCCCAAGGCTGGCAAAGATGGAGGTGAAGAAAGTTTTGGGAACCTCTGCCTTTTCAGTGATGATGTGACTAATTCACACCTTCTGTTTAACAGATAGGTTCCTACCAATATTTGATACAATATTTTTCTTACTGTGCATTGTGTTCTCTGTTTATTTTGTCACTGTAACAGAAGAATCATCACATAAGTCAGTCTACTGAGAGAAATAACTCATTTGTCAGACTTACAGTGGTTCAATGGTTGGAGTGAGGACAGAAATATCTATGAGAATTGCAAGCATTGAAACAATAGAAATCACAGTTCTGTAGTGAACCAATTACAGTAAAGACTCTTGAGGTATTACCTGAGCTCAGAAAGTACACAGTGAATAAGTATTTAAAATACTCAGTACGAATATCAATTTCCTTAGGTACACAAAACCAGTTTTCTAAATTTAATCTGATTGTTCTCATTCTGTATAGCAATAGTCATTTACTGGAACATAGATAGACATAGGGCCAGCCTCTGCTCTCCAGTGTAAAAGGGGGGCACTATTCAAAAAGGCTGAAATCCGGCTGGCAGGGACTGTGATAGTGAGATACAGGACAGCTGATAGCAAAAAAATATTAGAAACTCTTATTTAAATGTTTCCAGCTTCTGATGCATGATGTCAAAACAACGTAATTGGTTGTTGAATTATGCAGCTGCATTTTACCCCTATCACAGAAGTTTGTGGGGCTTTTGCCCCACTTTATACACAACAAACAAATCACACTTTATCAGACTTACCATATATACTTCTTCAGAAAGAGCCATTTACAGAAATATTGAGAGTGACCTCTTCTTTGTGTGGAGGTCCTGAATCACATAAAACAGATATTGCTGAAGTCTGAGAGCAGTGTAATTTCATTCTGCTCCCTACACTGTGAAATATAGAACCACTGGTGTCATGAAATCGAAGAGGTATAAAAATGAAAGTTCTTACTGATAGAAGCATGTGCAGTCTATATTAAATTAAGAAGGATGGAAACAGATCTGTGACTTTTGAAGTACATGAAAAACTACAGCACCACCAAAGACACCAGCAGGTCAAGGGTGTAAATGGAAATAACTACTTTAGGGACAGACTGTTCAGGACCCATATTGAAAACCTGTGTGTCGCATATTTTCACAAAATCAATTTATTTCCAGCAACTTGGGAGCTTTAGAGTTTATGAAATATACTTATAGCCCAACTGTCAGCAAAGAACAAGTTTTCTAAAAGTAAAAGAGTTATTGAAGCCTGTATCCCCTTCAAGATAAACAAAGACAAAACAAATAAACAAAATTCAAACCTATTTCCTTCCAAACAAATCTAACGTATGCTTTGTGATATTGACCTCCTGCAAGTAAATGGTTATATTTTTATATATGGGCATGTGTATGTATAAATGTGTGTGCGTGGATGTGTGCATAGGTACTGTACAAAGCACACACGCTTCTGTGGTCATACAGAGTAAAATATTGGTATGGTTTTATGAAAGATATTTTACTTATTTTTTGGGGGGGTTTAAGAGAAGAGTCTTGCAATATTTATAATATTTTGCAGAAGCCTAGTTGTACCTAATATGTTTTGATATCTTCCATTTATTTAAAATTTAATATTAATAAATTCAAATTTATTTGAAAACAATTTAAAAATAAAGTAGTTGAAATTAAATTGTTTTTAAGAAGGATATGTTAAATAATACATAGTTAAAATTGCATATAAATTAGGCAAACTGTATTGTGCATTATCTATTCTTATAATTTAGGCACAGTCAGCAACTAAGCACTACCCAGTCACTCACTCATTCCATCAGAAGGATGCAAAGATATACTAATGATTACAGTAAAGAGGTCTCTCACTATTTCTTAACACCTGCTTTGATTAAAAAAACTGAATCAGGTAGGAAATATTGACTATGATTTGCACAAATTTTGTTTTACTAGACTGGCTAATCTCCCTATGTAGTGTTTTTAAAGTCACAGGCTAAAATACAATCTAAAATTTGTGGCTTGACACAAAACTCACTGCTCAAATCAGTGCAATTTGTGCCCTCAGTGAAAAAATAATGAAAGAAGGTTTGGATTACGCTTGCTCGAATTCTCCAAAACCCATTCAGAATGCTGCCTAATGCTTCGCCTCATACCTCTACTTTCTTGCAGTGTATTTCATTTTTTTTTTAATAGGGAGAGATCAAGGGATAGTTCTCGCTGCAGCTTGGTAACGCAAAGGTCTGTATAATTAGAACCTTCAGAAGGAAGAAGTTGCCAAACAACTCTTTGCTTTTGATGGTCTCTTAGGGCTGTCTGCAGAAAATGGAAATAGCTTTTAGCTGCAAGATTTGGGGCACAGTGCAGCAGCTGAATTGAAGGTCTCAAAAATAGCTTATAAAGCCCTCTTTATGCCTGCCCCTTGTCTGCCTTGCTTGCTTCCTCTTAACTGTTCAAAGCATTTAGCAGTTAAAGAAGGCAGTCAATAAGTGCAGACATAAAGACTCAGAGGCAGTAGAAGTGTTCTCATGTACTGGCAGAGGCTGGGATGGATTTATTTACCCTTGAATGGTACTTCACATCAGGCAAATCAGAGAATCTAATAATAGTTTCATTCCAGACTATGATATACTCTGTATGGACATTATATTTTCAAGGAAAAGTGTCCGGAAACCTTATTTATTGCCATTTATAGCATAATGTATACTCAGTTTCTACTGTTGTCCAGAGTGGGACAGGAAATTGAACACAGGGCCAAGAAATGTCTTGCAGCAAGACTATACTTCTGCACGTGCCAGGAAAAGAGAAAACTTGTTTGTTTCTGAGGTGTATATTCTTATTCCTTTTTGAAATATCCTCTCCAACCCTTAATCTTACTTGAATCACATAAAATATGTATTTCTATAGGTGTTGTGCTTGGGAAATCTAATTAATATGCCATGAATATTTATATGTATACAACTACATTCATGCACATGCACATATGTGTACATACATGTGCTAGCACCTTTTTAAGATCTTTCCTACACATACTCTCTTTGTAATATTGACCTGAATATTAATTCATAAATGTGATTAATTTATCTTATTTACTATCAAAATAATGCAAAGAATATCTTCACCTGCAATTAGTTCCGAGGAAACTGACAGTTCATGGAAGTTGCAAGGTAAAACAGATCATTGTGCTTATGTCAGGTGTATTTTCTCACCGAAAGCTTGTTTTCAGTGAGTTAAGAGTGTTTTCTATTTCTTGCATCTATTTGATAAAAATTTGTTCTTTATGCAATCAATGAGTTTTCATTTTCAAGATTCATTGTTTCTAATATTCCACTGAAGAAACAATTATAAAATGCAAATATTTATATATCATATTGATCTGCAGAAGTTTTCAATAAAATTAGTAGAACATACTTTCTTATAAGCTAGAGAGAAAAATAACTACTGTCTGACATACAGACAGAAGAGCCAAAAGCGTATTTTCATAAGTATTATAAATTTTATGCAATTTTGTCTTTCCATTATAATCACAAAATTGATGTTTCTTCCCATTTAAATGTTTTGAAAGCATATTCTCAATGAAAATGTTTTTCTATCTTTTTAGTTTTTGTATTCTTATTAAAATTAATTGCAAGACAATTTTCTAAACTATATTCATTTCTTCAAATAAGAAATAAAAATAGCCTCTTGCAACCAAAAAAATTTTATTAGTTATAAGAAAATTAAATACTGATAGCTTTTAAAGAGTTGAAGAACAAAAAAAAGCCAAGATTCACTGCTGAGCAGCTGTGGGAAATACAGTTTGTTACACCAGGTGTCATCTGTTTTTAGAAGTGTTAAAGAGTAGAAATAAGTAAGGGCTATTTTATAAGATAAGAGAAAATAAGAGGAAAACATGGAAGTGTGGCATACAATAATAGGAGGTATCAATTGTACAAAAAGCCTTTAACAATATGTATTTTTTCAAATGCCAGTTAAAAGAATTGGAGCTATAAGAAAGCAAAACTTTCAAATAATTTCCCATTTGAAAGAAGATGGGTATACCTCTCTAATTTAAGTCAAAGAAAACAGAAAATCCAAGCCCCAAATCTCTCTGCAATATTTGTTTTCTTTGTGAAATTCATTTTGCTTTTCTCTTGCTTTTGTTTGTCTTTGTATTTTGCAATTGCATCTTGGATTTCTACTTATTATTATGGGCAGAAATTAATCACACAATTATGGCCCTATTGTTGACAACAACTAACTAATCATCCTTTTCTGGAAAATAACACAGCATTCACTTCCTTGCTGTGAAATTTCCATTCAGCTCCTGGCCAGCAGATCTGAATGTTTCTTCAGGACAAAGAAACTACACCTCCCATAAGGCAATGGGAAATAAAATTGAAAACAGAGTTTAGTATTGTGATTTAATTATGGGAAAATTATTGATATCTTGGTTCCATTCAAAGACAGAGTATGCTTGGATAGGTCAGACTGATGCACAATAAAATAGTTTGGGTTTGGGTTTTTTTTCATTATATCAAAGTAATCTTATCATAATTAAACATGGTCTTTAATGTTTTTGAACATATAAACTTTGAATTACAGTGGGGTTTGAAATATGGTTAAGAAAGTGTTCAGAACTTAGAGAGCCTGACCAGGCAGAGTGTGAGGTATAATGAGAATCTGAAATACCATATTAAGTGTCCCTTAACCCGAGCAACCTTAAAGAATAAACCAAGAATGATAGTGATGACAATATCAACCCAAAGTTTTTTATCCATTATTGAAAAGAGCAACCAAATGACATTTTGTGACTGGCTGATGAAATAGGTACACCGACCACAGAGATGACTTAGTAACTGTCAAAATCAGAGGATATTCAATTATTCTTTGTCACATAAACACAAAATCATTTATTTTTGATAAATTGCCAAACCCTTTTTAAAGATTTCATGACCACAAAGACACATACTTAAGGGTTACTGTTTCTTTTGAAATGAAGTTTGACCACATCAATTATGTGATAATATTTTCTTTCTGATTTTGATATATTTTCTTCAATGACTGCTGCTTACTTATTTCCACAGTTCCACAAGCTCTACATGGATAAAAATGGTGGAAGCAGTGGTTTTCTTCAGTAATAAAGCAGTTAGTGTCAAAATCTGACAGCACAATACATGCCTAATGTGAGCAAGCTGTCATTTCTTTTGATCCCAAGTTTGTCTTACTAGCTTCAAACATCTTTCTTAGTGTTCAAAATTACTTCTGAGAAATTTTGGTAGCCAGTATCACTTCAATTCATCACATATTTCATGTCTTCCAGTCAAAGAAGGCAGACAGAACCTACTTTAGACATACACTTGAGAACTCCATTGACATTCAGGTAATATGCAAAGATGATGGCTTTAATTCAGGCTCTAAAGGAAAATCAATTTTCCACTGACACATGGCACAGTCTGAGTGTGTATTTGGCTCATGCGATGACAGAGTTGACCCGAAGCCTAAGTGTAATTTACTGATTCTTGCTGCAATAAATTTTTTCACAGTAGCTGGTGTGAGGCTGTGTTTTGGATTTGAATAGAAAACAGGGTTGATAACACAGGGATGTTTTAGTTTCTTCTGAGTGAGGCCCTTTCTGCCCCTCACAGTACTCACCTGTGAGGAGCCTTGGAGAGCACAGGGACCTGGGAGGGGTCATAACTGGGACAGCTCACACCAAATAATCAAAGCAATATTCCAGACATCATGACATCATGCTCAGCATGTAAAACTGGGGGGCTATTTTTGTGAAACCACAGGGGGTTTTTCTGCACATTTGCCCTTCCAATTCTCCCCTTGATCCCACCAAAGGGGAAGTGAGCGAGTGTCTGTGTGGCATGTGTTTGCTGGACTGGGTTAAAACACAACAGAAGGAAGAACTGTATTGGATCCAGCCAGGATGAGGTTAACTTTCTTCACAGCAGCCTGTATGGTGCTGTGTTTTGAATTTGTGACTAAACCAGTGTTGACAGCACACAAGTGTTTTATTGCTGAACAGGACGCGCACAGAATCCAGGCCTTCTCTGTCTCCCACTCTGCTCTCACAGGGAGTAGGCTAAAGGTGGGCAAGGGATTGAGACACAGCTGGGAAAGCTGACCGGAATTGAACAAAGGGATATTTCATGTCATGTGACACCATGTCTGGCAATAAAAAGCTGTGTGGTATTCTTTCCGAAATAACTTGCCTGCTCGGTGGCTGTGCATCAGTCTGCTTCTTGGAGAGAGTGAATGATTGTCTTTGTGTAACTTGGTCTTGAAAATCCCCCTTCCCCTGCCTACCCCCCCCCGCCCCCCCCCCGCTCACTTTTCCTTCACTTAGTGAGCTGGTTTTGTCTTCACCCTGAAATTTTTCTCACTTTTGCTCTTCTATTTCTTCTCAGGGTGAGGAGGGGTAAGCAGCTGGGTGGGTGTTTAAATATTTACTGGGGTCAACCCACCACAGGAACATAACTTTTCTAGTAACTTCCCATTTCACATAAATTAATAATTAAGGTTGTTTGTATTTTAATATTAAGACAATAAAACGTTCAAATTACATGTAAACATTATCACATTCCAGAAAGTAATTAAAGCTTCAAATGGAGAATACCTTACACTAAGAATCTGATCTAAGCCATAAATAAGAGCTCTAATAGCATATTGTAGTAACAGGAAAGAGCTGTATCAGAGTCTGAAAAACAGTAGGTCTACAACTATCGGTTTCTTCATCCTCCCTTTCAAAATTGTTTTTTTCCTACTTTCTAAAAATTACATTTCCTTCATTTTCCCCATCCTTTTGGACTCAATACTATTTTCACTGATGTACTTCTGTACACAAATATGGAAATTGCATCATTGAAATAGGAGGCAGGAATGAAATGTCAATACTCCCTTTGTAACTGATGGTTTATTCCTACCATGTGTTTCAAAGGGAAGACTAAATGTCAAATATTGGCAATTACACAATGAATACATGACATTTTATATATTTGGGGGCTAAAGAAGGAAAAAATATTCACAGAAGTTACATTTTCATTGAAACTCCTGTACAAGTAAGAACATAATTAGTCTCAGTTCAAGCAAAATTTCACATACTCAATACTTGGAGTATTCCTAGTACAGACTTAAATACATTGTGTGACATTTAAGAAAGAATGAGTACCATGACTGAAGGGCATAAAAATGGGAATTTTAATTTTTCTGCATGGATTTTTAACATTCAAGGAACTTGATTGACAACACTGGCAACTAAAATCCCTGGTAATATCTATGGAATATATATTGCTAATTCAGCTAACCTATATAATTTACAGCTATGGATCTCACATTCATATTCAAAAGAGATAACTAGTCTACCATCATATACTTAGTACCAGGAATTATCTGTCTTTATCTAACATTCTAGTTCAGGTAATCAAATAATTTTCATTTGGAGATAAGCAATGGGATAAATTGCCTTTATACATTTATCAACCACCAGTGGTCACCTTTGACTCTTAGACATCAAGCAAACTGCCACTTCTCAGAAAAATTAAGCAGCTGTTCCAACTAATAGCTTTGGAAATGAAAATTGAAGAGGTGTGTCTTTTCAACTTTTCCCAAACTGCCATATTCTCTTTCATATGTGCCGTAAAAAAGTTCTATGACTGTGATAAGAAGTGTTTACATGTGTAGCAACAACAGGTTTAAGTTACAGTATTTTTTTCTTGATAAAGGCTGTAAACAAGTGTTTGTACATTAGACAAGGGTGCACTCCATCTACACAGCACAATGTATTCAACACAGTTACAGTGCCCTGGAGAGCCTGCAGATATTGCATTTCAAATCCATTGTGCTTGTTATGTAAGACCATATCTTGTTTTTTCTTGTCATTACCTTGCTGATAATAGAGGTTGAATTAATGGTACTAATGTCTTGGTTCTTCAGAAAGCCAATAACCTCTTGTAGCATAATCAAGTTTCAGAGATTATGCCTTTATAGGTAGGAACTTGGAGAATTTTTTATCAGCATTGTTTTTATAAAGATTTTCTTAAATCCAGGTGAAAATTTCTTATATTAAACTATCTGATGTTACATGGCTGTACATAAATAATATTGGGAGTCTTGATAAGACTTGCATAATTTATGTGTGATTGCTATCTTTGAATAGGAAAATCAAGTTTAACTCATGGCAGTAAATTTTCATTATACATATGTCACTGTAAAGTACTTTCTGTCTATGCAGCAGAAAAGCCTAATTCAAATTCACCTTTTCACACATCCACAGCTTTGAAACTTGGAATCTGACTCTTCATATCATTCATTGGTAAAATAGAAGTATCCTTTTCACATAAAAGCATTTATTTTTGTGTGATGGGTGGAAAGCATTTATAGATTTCTTTAAAAATATTACTGGATTTAATTTTGTTTCTTCTGACACATTCTTTGATAACAGTGTTTTGACCATTTCAGTTAAATTTAATTTCTTGGAGAATTAAGACATCATGCAGACTGCAATCTTTAAAATTCATTTGACATATTTTATTTATAGAGGATATAAGAAATAAATATTTTAAATATGATCAAAGATGTAATTCCACATTTTAATTTTCATCTGCTGGAAAAGAATATTTACTACCAATGAATTGGATGGCTGGAGTAAAAAGATGATTGATGACTTCATATGTCTTTCATTCCATTCTAGAAACACTTCTACAACGTATAATAAATTTTAGGAATATAGTCTGGAACAGCATCCCCTGCATTTTAACTTAGTGACTCATCAAAGCAGTCATGAAAATCTGTATTAACATTCTAATTATGATTTTGTAAAAGTGATGGACACAAAACTGCTGGGTAATGCTGAGCACTGAAATTTCATCAGTGATATTATAATTATGGAGGGTTCTATTACATAAGTGGGAAGATTTTATTTAAGTGGAATCATTTGAGTGTGTGTATTGAATCATGGAAACATAGAATGAGTTAAAAGGGACCTTGAAGATCCTTTATTTCCAGACTTCATGCTGTGGCAAGGACACCTTCCACTAGACCAAGTTGCTGAGAGGCCCATCTAACATGGCATTTAACACTGCCAGGGATGGAGCATCCATAACTTCTCTGGGCAACCTGTTCCCATGCATCACCACTCTCATAATAAAGAATTTCTTCCTAACATCTAATCTAAACCTACTTGCTTTTACTTTGAAGCACTTCTTTTTTGTTCTGTCCCTACATGCCCTTGTAAAAAGTCCCTGATTTGTAGACTCCCTTCAGGTGCTGGAAGGCCATAATAAGCTCACCCTGCAGACTTTCCCATACTGAGCAGTCCCAATTTTTTCAGCTTTTCTTTATGGGAGAAGTGCTCTATTCCTCTATTGAATTTGGTGTCCTTCCTCTGGACTCCTTCCAACATATCCATGTCCTTCCTGTGCTGGAGACCCCAGAGATGGATGCTGCACTGAAGGTGGGGTCTCACAAAGACAGAGCAGAGGTGCAGAATCCCCTCCCTCACCCTGCTGGTCACGCTGCTTTGGATGCAGCCCAGGACACGTTTTTCTTTCTGGGCTGCAAATGCACATTGGCAGATCACATCCAGCCTCTTATCCATCAGCAGCCCCAAGTCCTTCTCAGCTGGGCTGCTCTCCACATCATTCATATACAGAATAAATGCACCATTGACATAAGATGGACTAGTCAGCGGTCATGACTGTCAAGAGCTTCAGATTAAGAGTATCCAATATAAGACATATGAATTAAAACATGAGACTACATTATCTGCTCCATTTTATTTCAAATAATTCCTAAAGTTCAGGCTCCATCTTAGTCTGAAGTTATTTGAAATATTTCAGAGAAGATTAGATGAATATTTGATGTGCCTTGAGTTCCTGTTGGAAAATAGTTGTAGGTTGCACATACTGACTTAGCTTTGTTTCACTGTGAGCTCAGTCTTGCCATTCAAAGTTGACATCAGTAAAAAATTACACATTCTATTTGATTTGTGGTCCAATCTATGTAATTCCAGTAACTTCTGACTGTTACTGTCACAATACGGATGAAAACACAATTCACTTCACTGAGTGTGGCTCCTGCTTTTTGTTCTGAACCTTTCCCATAGCCCAGTCATATTCCTGCTTATACATGCATAAATGTATTTAATATAATAAGTCCTGCTTCTCAATATGTTGAAAAGCATGTTTTACAAATCATTTAAATCTTCTCGGACTAGCACTCCATGCTACAGGAGTGTAAATGCTACAATTTTTATGGGATGCACAAATTATTTATGGAACGTTATGTGTATCTCTTCAGCGTAATCCAGCATGATTCTCTACTGTATTGTATACTTGAGAAGGAAGATGTAATAAGCAATAAATGGGTAGTCAGGGATTGCAGGGACTGGGATAGTGGGGAAATGTTTTTCAATACAAATAGGATTAAACTACAAAGTTTGAGAAGTCAGGTCTATTAAAATGCTGATTCCTAGCAACAGACCTATTAATTGCATGTTTATGATTCTCAAAAACAAGGTAAATGTTCAATTTTTTTTCCTAAGAAGACTATATACCTTCTAGCAAGCATTTTTTAAATCTTTTCATGTTTTACTTATGTCTAAAGTATTTTCTTGTATGAAGAAAATCCTGCTTAATGGACTCATACCATTGTGAATATTTGCATTAGTTGTGGGACATTTTCTGAAAACTTTGCCAATCAACAAATTTGTGACATATTTCTATGTAGGCCATTGGGGTCTTTTTTGTAATAGATGCGGACACTTCTTTTTTCATTATTTAATCTTTAAACAGATCATATAACTGAGATCATATAATATACTGGATAGAAATGCATAGTCTGTTCATGTCAGAAAAAATTATAGATACTGTTGGAAATATTCTATATCTTAAAATATCTAAAGTCATTGATGGATAAGTAAGTTTTCATAAATACTATATAAAGCAACTAACTTATTGTATGCTTGGCTATTGTCACAGCTTTTTGTTCGTTTTTGAAATAAAACTACCCTCCTTTTATTTTTGTTTGTATTTGATCCAGATCACTTCATAAAATTATTTCATCACCCTACAGATACCGCCTACGCTCAGCACTCAATTCTTCTCTGTTCAAAAGAATGATAATCTATTATGTAAACCCAGATTTTTTTTCTATCATTCTGTTTCTTTCTAGAAAATATTATGACATGTTTCTACTTCAGATGAATTCCTAACCGTTTTTAGTTTTGGCAAAGATGGAATGTATACCATTCATACCTTTTTGTTTACTCTATTTTTCTCTCCCTTCTTTCTCTTATAGGCTTCATTAGTGTTTGTTCCTCAGTGTTAAAAGTCATGTTTAGGCATGAAAACGTTTGACACAGTAGCCTAATTCCATGCATTCATTGCTAGCATGAAATAGAGTCTTCTGTATTTTACTCACAAAAAAGAAAAAAATATTATGTATTATCAGCACTGCAAGAAAACAATATAATAGAATATTTTTTGTTAGATGTATCATTCTTTCTTGCCACATCCTGCAACCTCCAAAATCTCCCCAAGTAATCTTCATGCTTCTTCAGAGTAAAATCAACCTTCTCCACTTTCCAGAAGGAAAATCATAGAAATACAAGACAAGGGTAAATAATGCAAATAAATGCAACGACTTTCTACTCTAAGTCGTTACTGCTCTTATTTCAAAAATTCTATTGCTTTCACATACTTTTCTTCCCATATGATTAGATGGTTTGCTTTGGGCATTCATTCCACATCTCCTGTACTCTAAAAATACATATCACAGTTTTTAGGAGTTGAATGACTTGGAGCTTTTATTTGTCATTTACGATAGAGTATCTTCACACAGTTTATTAGCTCGTGGGGTTTTCTGAGCTCTGTAGTATATTCTCGGCCCAAGATTACTTCCAGTAGAAGACTATCCCTTTCATTTGTGACAGTATCAGCCTGTTAGCAAGACATACAGTAGTATAAAATACCCTAGGATGCCTATTAGCCCTCAGAATGAAGACATAAAGTTGACATGTGTTAATTTTGCCTGCCAGTTTGCATCAGTTTGTAATGAATGGATGTGATATATTGTGGTGACATGAAGACAAGTATTGGAGTTTTCTATCAATAGACACTTAATCTGCTTTCTTAACAGTTTAACTGAACAGATCCTCCTTCGCTTTTCTCACCTAGAGCATGATAACATGAGTGTTAACATCGCTCAATAAAGAAAATGCCATTGAAGCTCAGAAAATATGGGATACAAAAGAACATTTCTTTTTTCAGTTCATGCAGACTGTTCTGTCCGGGGACTTCCTAGAAAACACAACAGTGCAAAACATGACCTCTTTACCGTCTCTCCCATATTTTAGATCACTTGCTTCTAAAGATATACACTGTCTTGAAAAGTGCTTTTTGAAATGCAGCCACAGAAGATCACAAGTACAGCTCTTGCTTTACACATGGCATCTAATGTCTGTGACACCTTTTCAACATTATAATAGATGCATATAAATATCATTAAATTTGTAAGTACCTTTTTAGATTTCACTTACTGTAATGTTTTGATAAAAGTAGATTGAGCATCTTGTGAGATCTGTTTGTTTATTTTTCACTGAATGGCTTTTCTAGCCTGGAATCCACTAAAACCTAACATCATTTTGCCCTGAGCACAAAACATTGATGAACTCCAGCTAAACCCAGGCCTCTGTTAATTTAGGACATTGTCTCTAACCTTTTTGTCTCCTTGATACAATTGTAAAAACCCATCATATTACCACTAAGGTCTTTGACTGTGAATAACTTTATCTGTTTTATGACCTTTATTTACTTTTTGTTTGCAGGATTTAATGGACTGTATACTCTTATTTTCTTGTCTTTTCTTATTTTTCATGTCCACCCTCACTCATCTTCTGACACCTACTTTCTTCAATGCCTCAATTTTCCTAGCTATCCCTTTTATTTTTCTGCAGACTGTTCCTTCCCTTTTGTTCTGTATTAAAGTTTTACATTACAACTATGTGAATTCAGTAAATTTTCTGCATGTGATCCAGTAAACAGAAACTAATTATTTTCAATTACATAGTTTTCCTGCCTCAGTTTCCTTACATTAAGTAAATGGGGATTTGATTACCAAATATTCACATCCAGTGCCTGTTCAGATACAGCTGGACTTGTAGGCGTGACAAAACTGAAGAGTTTGTGAACCTCCTGAAGATTAATTCTGTGAACAATACTAATCTAACAAATATTTCTTTCCAGTCCAAAAAATGATTCCCTGAATTCTGACAATCTACAGATCTACATCTGTATTTAACAAGAGACATTGGAACTATGTTGCATATGCTGAAATATCCAATGAAATAAAAATTGACTTGTATTTAGTACAATGTATTTGTGTTTCTGTATTACCATCTGTATAGTATTAATAGTATTAACCATATTAAATACTACCTAATTCTGAAATTTTTACTACATTTAATACCTAAATATGTCCAAAAGATTATAAAAGAAATCTTATAATGCAGAGTATAAGTGTCAGTTTTGAGTACCTTTAAAAAGCTAGTATATGTTTTCGAAACAGGTTAGGTCTCCTGAGTTAAGTAGAAAACAATGGACAAGAGATTGTCTGGTTCTGAATCTCTGAATCCATCTTCCATGTTAGATACATATGCAAGATGCTCCGTTGCCATTGAAATATTTCTTACCAAGTCGTAAAGGTGAGCTCTGTGGTATTATCAGCTGGGACTATGCACTCATGAGGGAATATGACTGTTTACCTCTTTTAGCTGCCAAACACATTTGTGCCTAAGTAGATTCTTCAAGGAAGGATCAGTCTTAAGACTTGGTTTCTAGTATTCTGTTTCTCAGTACTCACTGGTTTAAGCTCTGTGACAGAGAGACTTTTTACTGGGGTGGTCAAATTGTAAAACAGTCTAACTGATGTGAACATAAATGAATAATGCAACATGACTTCAAAAATCATGAATGGAAGAATTGGAGGTGTGATTGATTTTTTATTTCCAGGTTCAGCCAGGGATTTTCAAACTGGTTTCCTCTAATATTTGCAAAATATTCAGATTTTCCAAAAATTTTAGGCATAAATTGCAGTTTGATTCAACCAATAAATATCTAGAGATCCCTTATCTACCTCAATCTTCAATACCAGTATTTTGGTTATATTCTGGAAACATTCTATTAAATTACTGTCACTCCTCTCCTCTCCTCTCCTCCCCTCTCCTGTATAGTATTTTTTTCCACAGAACCTTGATGGCACTTTCCATGTAAAGAAAGACAGGAAAGACTGCAGACTATTTCCTAGTCCTAGGTTGTCAGTAAAGAAATGGATCCCAGAGTCCTGGAAGGAGTCTTCGGAGATTGTCTTTCCATTCAATTGTCTCAAATCATGAACAACTACAAACTAGTGAATTTTGAAAGATGTTTGTGTAGCTTGTTCTGACTGCTGAAAGGATTTTCTGAACATCCAACCTAAATATTCTCTCTGCATATATGCCATGTATACAGAGAAAATATTCCCTTGGTCTCTCAAATATTCAGTCTTGGATATCTTTTTCAGACTTCTGGATAAACAAAACACATTTTCTATACTTCCCATTCTTTCTACTTGCTGTCCACTGGACTCTGCCAAAAGCAACTACTGTCTTTGATAAAATATAAAACCATCTAGAAGCTTATATTTCTGGTTTATACTTTCTACTGTGCTCAACTTCTTAACAATAGTATGACCCTCCTTTTGCTTGAAATTCACTTTATTTCATGGCTGCTACCTAACTAGACGATATTTCTCCTATATTTATGCAGCTGATTAATCCTATTAACATGTAGCATTTTGTACTTCCCTCTCAAATTTCATCTCAGGTTTTTCAGTTAATTGGTTTAATTTGTCAAAATAATTTTCAATTCTAATCTTGTCCTTCAATATACTTGCTGTGTCTCCTAGCTTGGTATGGTTTGCTAATTTAATTGGCACACCCTCTCTTGTCAATTTCTCCTTCTAGCCCCAGTCCTGTGGATCCCATTCCTTATGTCTGAAATCACTAAGTAAACACTAAAAATATTTCTAAAATATCTCCTGTGGCCAATTATATTCTTACCACAATATTAGTGCATATTAAAGTCAAAGATGAGAAATATAAAGGAACCACTTATGACTTAAATTATGTAACAACATTACAGAGAGGGCATTTATAAATACTAAATAATACTAAAAAATTATATTACAACCTTATAGCAGTATTACAAGTAAAAATATTAAATTATATTGTCTATTTATGAACTTCTTATTAATTACATCAGAGCATTATAAACAAACAGTCATAAAAAATTATGTCTTTATCATTGTTGTAAACTGAGTGGTGTGAGCTTCAGGTATAATTTCTCTATTAACTGGTTTTAGAAGAACATTGATTATTTACTTTTGTGTCACATTCCCCTTAACAGTGGGTGTGTGAAGTGAATACAAAAATGTAAACTCCTTAATTGATGGGAATGGCAAAGATGTTTTAGAAATAAACAAACAATATTCATCAAGCTGCCTTGAAAGTATCCAATTTTGCAAGTGTTTGTTTATGTCATACAACATTATACTGATGCTCCAATGCTATGGTTTCATTTACTCTTTGTTTTCCTTTTTATTTTTCATATGTTGTTTATTTCAGTCCTTACATGACTTCTGTACACTTCTAAAATTGCCAATATGTGCACATGCATCGTAAATATCTCTAGTGTGGTGTCTCCAGTCTGAGATTAGCCCAGGTCCCACCCTCACAGAATTTACAGTAATGTTGAATAATGGAGTCATCTGATCTTAAAGATATGCTTTTTTTTCTTCCCCATCAATTAGTGTGCTGTTTCTTTAAAGCATAAGGGATCAAAGTGCTTTCTAATTTTATCTAAAGGACCTGTGGATATTCTTATCCATGTAAATGTCTAATCCTTTTTTCAAATCCTAATAAAATTTTGGCTTCAATTATAAGCAGCAATGATCCATTCCACAACATGTTATGTATTTCCAATTTACATTATCTCGTGGCAGAACATCTCTGACTAAAGTAGATGATATTTTAGAGCCAATACTCTTCTCTATTTTATCCTATCTCTCTTAAAGCCTTGTTATTCAGCCATATCAGTTTTTATCCAAGGGTATTCTGCTGCTTAAGTGAAGCCCCAAGACAACCAGATACCAAACAATCCAGTGCTCAAAAAAACAGTCCCCCTTTTCTTCTCACACCTTTCTAGTACAATTCAGTTCCTGGTCTGTGTGTAGTTTGCTTTTCAATTAGAAGGACCTTTAATATAAAACACAATAATGCTGTAACAATGACTTTCTTATCTGAAGTATACAACAGTAAGGAATGTTGCCCGATTTTACAAAAACACACACCAGAAGAAAATCTTCCAAGGTATACTTTCTAAACTGCCCTTATTCTAGTTTACCAAGATGAAAATAGGGTCAGAAGAGCCTTTCCTATGTGCAAACACTTCTATTTACAGAAGAATTACAACCAGAAAAGTGAGATGTCATGATGAAGAAATAAATGTATCTTTATTTTTCTAGACATCAGGAAAATGATTCTAATAGAGAAACACTTAAACATTTTTAAACAAGTAACTGTTCCTACATAAAAATGGACTGTTCTTATTTGAAGTTATGGAAACAAGATTGGATAGAGTCATAATGAATGTGCATGAACTTTAATTCAAATCTGTGAACTAGCAGCTGAAAGAAAATAAAGAAACTGAGTATATTAAATTCAGCATGATGTCTGAACTGCTGCACTGATAAGTACGATGAACAGCCACAGTCTTCAGAAGGGTTATTATCAATGACCTAAGCAAATTAACAGACATCCTCTGGGAGGGGAGACAAAGTAATCAGTTGATTGCCACAGAATCTGGGTGAGTACTCTTTCCCTCTTCAGCGGAGAAGGACAAAATGAAGCTCCCAGTCAGTAGGTCTGATAGTTCTGACAGGAAAATGACATTCTGAGTAGCAAAAGACCCCAATCAGGGCTATCAAGGTAACTACCCAACACCTCTTTCAAAAATCACCCACAATAAAAAATCCAAAAAGTGGCAGCATTTATTATGAGCACCCAGAAAGGTACTTGGAAGAATAATTTTCCCTGCTGTGTGATGTTTCCTCTACCCCTCAAATTACTTTAAGTAATCCAGTCTACCTTTCATCCCAACTTCAACAACAAAAATCTTGCCATCATTTTATTTATTTCTTGTGTGTAGAATCCTATATGAAGTTATTTCAGTGGTTCTGCAGAGGGGATAATTTTCCTCATATTTTTTCCCTTTCAACAGAAACTTGTTTTGGCTACTTTTATTTCCAAATACTCATACTCAGTAACAGAAATTACTGTAATTGAAGTTTTGTATGCTTACCTTTCTGAGGTTGCCTTCCAAAGACGCATTTATCCCATTTCTTTCCACCACTATATCTGAAATTCAGTAATATACTCTAGCATGCTAATTGAATTGACACTCATTTCAAGATTAACTACTGTGTTTAAAACACTTGCAAAAGTAATGAAAAATTTAATGTAGCTTAAAATTTTGAATAGATTTCTGTACATGTACATGGTTATAAGCTGCATTACACTAAAGAGATTTACAGGAATGGCTTCCATGTGTAAGAGTATATTTTTAATACATTTTTTGGTGTTTCTAAATCCTGTTTGATTGATTTTTTGCAATTATCTTTCAAGAAAATGAAATGGACTTCATGGATTCTGCAGCAGTTTTTTCTTTCCAGGTTTTAGTAAGCATATTTTGGGTCAAAATTTTACTGTTGCTCTATAGCATATAGCTTCATTAAGTATGAGTATGTAAGCATAAAAATCATGGATGTCTCTGAAAAGAAGGAAATTAATTTCTGAGTTGTTTGTTTTTATGTAATTTTCAGAGATGGTATAGAACATCTGAATTATTAGCAGAATGTAGATTTTTTTAAAAAGTTAGATTTTCAAGGAAAAAATTAAAGCTTCTAAAAGGCATGGTTAGTATAGGTGCATTTGCTGCTCATTCTATTCCTTAATAATCTCACTTGCAAAAATCTTATCTCTAGTCATGTTGAAAGGCAATGGATGGCACCAGAAAATGCAATAACATTGCTTCCCCAAAAGTTCCACATCCTTAAACCTGGAATGGAGAAATATAAATTTTTCCCATGGACTATGAGACTAAGGAGATATCTATTTTTTTCACCATTTGGTTTAATGAGGCGTTCTCTTGCTAGACTCTATATGGTGCTCTAGCTGCAACCTTCATAATCACATATTAAAAAAAAAAAAAGTAGACCACATGTCATAGATGTATGGTGTTGATTTTACATATTTCTTAGCACTTTTAAAGTAGCAGTTCAATAGTAAACTCAGCTGGAAACCAGGCTCTGAAACTCAAACACACAAAAGCAGTGTAAAGGGGGGATATTATAGCTCTCTTTCACACTTACCACCTATTGCAAAATAGGTCTTATCTTAAACTGGTCTGGTTTATCTACCTGACTTTGTGATATGGATCCTCCAGAAACACCAGAACAGCTTTCCTAGGGTCCTGAAGGCCTCTAAAGACTGCTCAGGAAAAATAATGTGAATGCTCTCCTATGTCATCTTCTGCAAAAAGTAAAATGTTGCCATGGAGTTTTCCAAAAGGAGGGTCTGTGATAAAAATCTCCTACCTTCTATTACAGTTCTCTGAAACATTCTAGATAAAAGCTCTCAAAACTGCTTTTAAAAAATATTTTAGTCTTTCTCTAAACTACATCATATCAGACAACAACAGAGGAGATGAGTAAGTCTATAAATTATTTGCAATTTTAATAACTTTGTTGTCCTATTGTTGACATTATACTGTACTCTGTATTCTCAGGTATGCTCTGCAAGCAGCTGCAAAAGAATCTCAGATCTTTATTGGCCTCACATCATAGCAAATCTGTTTTCATTACTGTAAACTATCTAATGAACAAAACCCAAATTCTCAGAAGTTCCCTCTACAACCCAAAGACAAATGATTATGGAGAACAACCTGTGGTAAATACTCATAGTAAGTTACAAAGTGGCATAAAAACTAAGTTGTAAGTGCCAGGGAAAGGAAGAGGGCTAAAATACTCTGATAATTAAAGGTGGGAGGAGGGAAACCAACAACAAATAGACAGTAAGCTACGATGTTATTTCAGGTTTTAAGTTCTTATTTTTATCTATTTCCTTGTCTGGAATAACTTACTGTAACAGAAATCATAAACCAATTTATTTGCAAGAACATAAGAGTGGCTTGGGATAGTAATTTAACTATAAAAACAAATTTTACAACAGCTATAGGAAAAAGAAAAACAAGAACAAATATCATAGATGTTGAGCTTTTCTAGAGGATGCTGACCTGTCAAGATCCACTTCTTCCAATCATTTTCCTCAAGGAGGTTTCTTCTAATTGAGACAGAAACCTCAAAAGAAGGTGATGTATTGGTGATGTAAATTCTTTCTCCTCCCTTGCTGAAGCATTTTCTCAAAAGTACAAGTGGGGAAGCATGTGCCCTGCTATCCATCCTTACTTATGCAGAACATTTCAACATAGAATGATCCACTTAAATAGACTTAAGCTCTGAGTACAAGTTTTATGGGTAATGTTCCTAATGATGAGATGGGTGAAAGGGAAGTTACAGGACTTTCTCTTTTTCCACCACAACTAGATGGTAACTGCAGAGCATAAATGAATATGGCCTGATAGGTGTGATTTCTCTCCATTCTACAGATATGAATGTACAGTTGTCTCTCGCTGAATTATAATGATACAAAAATCAAGCAAAATGGGAATAGAATTTTTTTTTTTTTTAGTTTGAGTCATCATCTTGGTGATATTTTTCTTAAATACAGACTGAAATTAGACTCTCAAAGATCTCAGTGTAACCATGCATGTTCTTAAACTTTTCACATCTTTTGCTACTTTCATTAACTAGATTTCAATTTTTTTCCCCCATTAATCAACTGAAGTTATTAATTTCCTTCCATATACTTCAGAATATATCATAGTATAACATACAAATTACATATAACCAATTGATTTTAAAACATTATTGAAGCACACAAGGTGTTTTTAAATGGAAATATTGATTAACATCTATTTTACATAGCATAGAAATACTGAGACACATATTCCTTATTGTTCAGCCTTTATTACTGCTGAGAATAAAAGGCAGAGGCTTTACATTAAGCCTGAATCATCAGATGCAGAAGTGAACCCTAATATGACTGCTTCTACAACTTAAGTGAAATGCTACTGACAGTAACATGTCATCCCAAACCAAGCAGCCTATTTATTCACCTAGGGTGGCTTGGGGAGGAAGTAACCCTTTGTCTGCCAAAGTAAAGAGTCTATTTTTTGTGGAGTGCCTTAGCATTTCCACAGCTACATTCTCAACTGGTTAAGCATACATGCTTGTGTGTATGGAATGAGAAGTCGAAGGTTCACTAGAGCACAGTTTAGAGTGGGAGTAATCAGGTCTACACCCTGGTGATGTAAGTGTTCATGTGGATGGTAAGGAGGAGGGAGGGTCTGGTTTCAGCCCCAGCTCTACAGCCTCTGACTATGCCTGGTACAAGCCTGGAACTCCTTGACAATGGGTCAAACTGGCAGGATTTGTGCTATATTCATGCTACTAAATGTTCTCCATCTTATTCAAATCACCCTTTTATTTCTCCAAATAGTGCCTTGGAAGCATGGATTGTCTTGAGTCGAGCCCTGGTAAAGATCGCTGCCTCAGTTTATCAGAACAGATGATAGACTACTGTGACCAGAAATATTTCCTGGCACTCTCTGATTTATCAATATTTATTAAGATGTCATGTTTAATCTAATGACTGTTTCAGCTAAAATTAATAAAATATTCATTTAATTAACTCAGGTCCATACAACTGTTACAGATTCTATTATAAAGGGAAAGCAGGAAAGTACATGCTTAAATAAAAATACTACTAAGACAAGAAAGAAAATTATGATTATATTAAGGTTTCAATTAAGATTACATTAGATTCAAAATATTTCATCATCGAAAACACTATAACTGGCAATCAAAACAAGTTATGACACTAAAAGAGATTATTACAATGTAGCCTCAACTTGGGAAATTTAAAGAGGAGCTTTACTCCTTTCAGTTTATGAATCTCATGAGGTTTAACAAGATTAAGTGCAAGATGCTGCAGCTGGGTTGTGGCAACCCCTGGTATCAATACAGGCTGAGGGATGAAGGGATTGAGAGAGGCTGTGCTAAGAAAGGCTTTGGAGTGCTGGTGGATGAGAGTTTGGATGTGAGCCACCAATGGGCACTTGTAGCCCAGAAAGCCAAACGTGTCCTGGGTTGCAATCAAAGCAGAGTGGCCAGCAGGGTGAGGAAGGGGATTCTGCCCCTCTGCTCTGTCCTCATGAGACCCCACCTGCAATGCTGCATCCAGCTCTAGGTTCCCAGCACAGGAAGGACATGGACCTATTGGAATAAGCCCAGAGGAGGGACACCAAGCTGAATAGAGGGATAGAGCATTTTTCCTACACGGAAAAGATGAGACAGTTGGGATTGCTCAGTCTGGAAAAGTCTATAGGGTGACCTTATTGTGGCCTTCCAGTACCTGAAGGGAACCTAAAAGACAAACCAAGAAGGACTTTTTGCAAGGTCATATAGGGACAGGACAAGGGGGAATGGCTTTAGTCTAAAAGGTAGGTTTATATCAGATGTTAGGAAGAAATACTTCATTGTGGGGATTGTGGTACAATCCAGAGAAGTTGTGGATGCACAGTCCCTGGACATGTTCAACACTGGGTTGGATTGGGCTTAGAGCAGCTTGGTCTGGTGGAAGGCATCCCTGATTGTGGCAGATGGGTTGAATCTAAATGATCTTTAAGGTCCCTTACAACCCAAAACATTCTAATATTCTATGATTTTATATCTCAGACAGCGTTATAACTAAATGCAACCTACCGATTTAGGTAATCACAAGCAAAATTATCTACAGATTACCGGTGTCATTTCTTTTTCTGAGTTTCACCATTATAGTTTGCTCAAGGCACCAATTGTATCTCCTTTATTTTGTGAAAAACCAAGCTGCCCTATGTCATATTAGAATACTTTTCTTTGCTTATTTTCCTTCTGTTCACACAGGTATACAGATTATTATCTCACCCTGAACCCGAGGATGACTGTTAATTTTATGTGATAGCAATCTTTTGAAAAACACTATGTTTAACCCAGAAAGAGCTACACACATTATAGGGATTGACTACCATCACTGGATGTATCTATACCCTAGTATATTCTGCACAGAAAAGGAAAAATCAGAGTAACAGGATATTCAATCAGAAAACAAGTAATTAAGTTTTTAGGATCTTCAACTCACAAAGTTATTACTTACTAGATGTTGAAGGCTTAAAATACAGCTGATTTCTTCCACAAGCGTATGGATGGATGAGACACCTGATTTAAGAATTTCACTTGCTGTCCCAACACCAGTTTAGAGAAGAAAGAGTAGATAGATTCAGTTGGTTTTATGACAGGGAAAAAAAAAAGGAGAAAAAAATCCAACAAATTTTTACCATTGCTGTTTTTATAGGGATTACTCCTGATTTATTCTGTTTCAATAATAATAATCTTCCATGAATTTATGACAAGTTAGATTAGTTGAAATATTAAATTATGAAAAAGTCATGCTCTTAACATCTCACCTAAATTCGTAATAATAATCATCACCTTGTGATACCACTGCAAAATATCTCTCTGCACAAATTTCCCTGCTGACACTTTTTTTCTTGTATCTGGCAGTTGGCTACATTTTATGCCATACTAAATTCTTGAGATGTGCCTTTTTTTGGTATTCTTTTGGTTTCATATTTTTTTCTTTCCACTTTTTGGCACTTTTTAAATTAGTGTATTATGTAATGCAAAGTCATATATCTCAAAAAAAGCTCATTTATTATGTTTGGTCAGTTTCTTTTATAACCTAAATGTCTGAAATCAAAGGAGAAAATCCATCTGGAAACAACTATTTAACACAACATTAAAAGTCTGGACGTAATTACATTTTTATAATTTAATTTTTTTAAGACATCCCAGAATCACCTTTTCATTTTCCTGTTCTACGTGGGATATGTATCAGACAGCCAGGATAACTGACCTTTCCTTTTCATTTTAAATGCCCTCAAATTTTTCACAAACTGCTGTATGGTCATTGAATCTAATGTTTCAGTGGTCTCCATGGGGGTGTTTACCATATTATTTTATAATCTAGACCAATTGCAGATGCATCTCTATATTTTGTTCCAAAAAGACAGAATACCATTACATTCTATTTTTCCAATACTCCAACCTGCTTTGAAAATATTGAATTACTGATGATGATTGTTAAGCAAGTTTCTTACACATTAGAGAACATTTCAAGGCAGCTGTATTCTTTTATGCTTCAGAATTATCAGATGTGCCCTTTCTAGCCTTTCCTTCTGTAAAATACAGGCTTCGTGTGATTGATTTGTTATTTCTTGTTTCTGAATTCCATATTTATAGAAAAAAAGCAAAAACATGAAAAGATTATGTAGACAGTACTGCAAAGACCATTTTGCTCGTTTAAATACATTTACTATTCTACATCATTTTAAATCATCCCTGTATCCAAGTAGCTTTTTTTTTTCCTCCTAGAATCAAGAAGTAGGAACATGGCTTTGCTTTTTTAGAGTTTTATTTTAACTTAGCATACTGTTATAGGTTTCAAGAACATTACCTTTTGTGTTCAGGGCCTTTTGTCGTAGCAGTTTTTACAGTAAAAGCTGACTTAGTAATTTCACAACTCACACTAACTTTTGATGTGAAAAAGATGAAAAGTAAATTACTTTTATTTGTATGGAAAACGGATAGTTTTATGATACACCGATAACCTTCTCCTTGTTCAGATCAGCCTGAGAAATACGATTTGTTTTGTTAGATATTGTAGTTTCCAATGAATTTATGCCTGAAACTTATCCACATACTCCCAGATGAGAGATTATGGTAAAAAAAATTAAAATTTCCTTTTTGCAAGAAATATTTCTTAGTTTTCTTTGCCCTCTTCAAATTTTTCCTCTATTTTCAGTACAAAAAAATATGTTTACACACAAAAATACACCTCCTTATAAGAGGCTTTACATACAGCTGCATTTTAGTGTTGTGAAAAGTGATAGTCTGTGTAATATACAGTAAAGATAAGGTTTTAATCACTCTTTATTAATAAATATATTTAATGTGTAAAATGGTGATGTAACCTACATATGTGTGCAATAAATCAAAATTTCACCCACTCTCTAAAATATATATAAAGGAACAATCAAATCAAGGTTTTCCATAACTGGGTTTTTATATCCTTCAGAACGGAGAACATATGAAGAATTTTAAGTTACGTGAAAAGAATATTTAAATTTCTTTCTTTTCTAAAGGTAATATATTGTTCTTTGTTTTCGTTATGCCCTACAGGTATAAAATGTTTGTGGTTTTAAAACTAAAGCAAAAATCATAGCAAATGAATAATGACTCAATCACACAACAGAATTCTATGATCTCCATTTAACAAGCTTAATCTTTTAAAATATCTTTATCTAGACCTGGTTATCACTCTATGATTTGATCACAATGCATCACCTTCATCATAGTAGTATGTGTGTGATCAAACTAGTAGTTCTATAATGAGGTACTTCTCCTTGAGTAAATCAAAGGATTTAAAAAAACTCATTATACAGACATGTGACATTATGAAATATAAATGAGGAATAAAGTAAAGCAGAGGAAAATAGTGAATATGAGCTTGAAAGCACTTTAGAAAGCCTTATAAAAAGAGAAAAAGAAGTCACACAGGGAAGTATATTTAAGCTAAACTTTGGCAGGATCACATTTGGATCACTTTGGATCACATTTTTATTCATTACTCAATCCTGTGTCCTGCTTTTTTTGATCAATTAATTGAGTACAAAGATCTACAGCTCTCAGATTGGTTTCATCCATTTAACTATAGTAACACGTGATAGACCAAGATTTAAAGGACCTGTTACAGGTTAGTACAAGTGGGACTGTTTCCTTTCAAGCAGGTCAGAATTCCAAAATATGAGAGATTCAGTATATACTCTTTTCACATTAAAGGAACATACTCTTCATTAATTCTGCTAATTTCTTGACCTGAATATTTTCATAACCACAGAATTTTTACAGAATCCATTAGTTAGTCATGGGCTGTATCATTGTACAGAAATAATACACAGTTTTTAATCAATTAATGACTTATATACATCTCTTTTTTTTCAAATATTTATTTGAAAATATGTTACAAGATATAATTTTAATTTTTTCTTTTCCTTTTAAACTATAAAAATATTTACAGGGAAACAAACAGAAAAAAAAAGAGAGTGTCTATTCCCATGACAGAGTAATGAAAGCACTTCATTTTCAAAAGGTGGTGCAGAGAGGAAATGTATGTGCAATTTACAGGAACTTAAGCAGAACTTGTATGTGGAGCTTAACGTTATTTGCCTTGCTCAAAGTACAAAGCAATATGGATTATACTTAGAAAGACAGAGGTTTGACAGAAAACTGACAAGTAATAAAAATCAGTGCAAGTGCTTGGGTTCCATGAAAACTAAATACAGTTAAAGCCAAATCTTGGAAGGCAGCAAGTACTTTTTTAGAGCAATGAACACTAACATGACATATAAACATGAACATATTCACAGGTGTCTATATTCCTGTGATTACTGGGTTTGAGCACTTTGCAGAAGCTCCTCAGTATCCTGATGGAGTGCTGTCCTGGTAGCAGTGCTGTAGCTGTCAAATGCAAGAATTAGATCACTCCTGCTATTCTGTAGCAAATGGAATCCCCTGCCATGAGAATATGTGACAGTGTTTACAGTTGAAGACCCCTTTCTTACAGCTACCGGACAAAAAAAAGTTGGAAAAAAATGCATAAAATAAATTCAATATTAATGTAAAAGTGATTGCTTTCCCCTTAAAAATCACATTAGAACTGATTTACTTCTCCCCTTCTCCCCTTCCTGTTACAGGCCAGTATTCATTAAATGCACAAATGAATTTTTAGACTAGAATTTGTTCTCAAAGACAAGCACAAGACTTTTTATCCAAGTGCATAAGGCAAATGGAGTTCTGGTAGACTGACGGAGTCTCAGCAAAGGAGTAGATGTGTGCAGTTCTCTCATTTGTCTCACTTGATACTGTGTTGTTGAGCTATCATCAAACTTTTCATCTAATTAGAGTCCACCAGGATCATAGAATCATAGAAGGGTCTGGGCTGGAAAGGACCATAAAGATACTATGGGATTTAAGCTTCCTGCCACAGCCAGGGACACCTTCAACTAGACCAGGTTGCTCAAGTCTCCATCCAACTGAATATACGAGGAAAAGACATCACCAAGGCAGCAATCTGTAAGCAGAATGGGAAACATTTGAAAAGGTCACAACAGGATAGAGAAACGGATACGTCATGATCCCCAGTCCCGATGGGGTACAAGAGCTCAGGACAATATGCAAGCCAAATTAAGTTAAGGGCATATAAAGAATCAGACCAGAAGAAAAGAGTAAGAATAATGGTACTCTGAGTATTTAGGAAAACAGGGATAAAACCAATTCAGATTCCTAGTGATTATTCAAAATTGCAGAAGGTGGATCAAGAGATGTCAGACTTGAAAATACTCCTTTAAAATGATGAATGTCTAGCAGAAAAAGGTTTTCAGTGCTGATGAAATAAATCAATAGAAAGGCTTCAGGTCATATGCTCAAATACAGACTAGAACATCTAGCCAGATATAAGTGTCAGAATGTGTCATAAAAGCAGTTTCAGATGGAATGGATGAAATGGAAAATGAAGCAGTATGATCTGAGTACAAACGGAAAAAAAATGAAAGCCATTTATTTAATCCATCCATTTAGAAATGGAAGGAGTGTGCATTGTTGTTTGTGGAGCAAAGAGGGTCAGTAGTCGCATGGGAGACAGGAGAAATATCTTGAAATAACTGGCTGCAGACACCTCTCTTTATAAAATTAGTTGCCTGTACTTATATGCACAGACATGCAGTCTGAAGTTCTAACCAGCTTCCTATGATGTGAACACATTACTGCCAGTATTTCAGATTAATATAATGAAATCATAGTGCGCTCCAGAATTTTGAAATCAAGGAGTAATGATAAGATGCTATTGTAGTCTATTTTCAGTCAATTTCACAGTTTTTTCTTTTTAGCTTGGCTATTCCTAGAGGCTTATTTTAGACTGAAATGACAATGTGGTATACAACTTCTTGATCACCCTAGCAAGGTGATGCTTGCTCTAGTCAAATTTATCAGAGAAATATATTTTCTCAGCTTTCCCTCAAAGAAGCAAAAATGTCTCTGATCTACAAATAATTGACTCAATGAGCTGATGAAACCTTACTGGTGATTTACTTATTCATTAACATTCAAGTGTGATTATTAAACAAAGTTTCAAAAGACATGATAGAAGCCAATATTTTAAAGCCAAAAATTATAGGAATAGCCATCATGATGAATGTCATAATGCTCCCAATCATGAATGTCGTAGTGCTCCCAATGGATTCTGACCACTCAGAGTAGCAAACTCCACCACTAACAATAGTGTGAAACCACTGATTCCAGGATCTAGAGTAGAAAGGATGTTTATAACACCTGGAAAAGTGTTACAAAACTAGGGAATGAGTTATAATTGTAATTGTGCTATTGCTATTATGACTTTTTCTAAATGTAAGTACTCTATCTGCATTATTGTAATTCACTTTTTTCCTGTAATAATTTTACCGAGACCATTAAAATTTTACTAGCAGTAAATTGTTGGCTTTAATTCTATATCTATAAACTGTGCCTACTTTTTGCCTCTAGACAATTCTTTCAATGCAGCAACACTACCTTTGCATTGAAGTTTTTAAATTTCATGTGGGGAAAAGAATCTCTTAAATTCCTTATGTTTACTGGAGGACTACACAGTCATATTCTGAATGGAACGTTGGCAATGATTGCATTGTTTGCCTTAAAAGGTATAGCATTAAATGAAGTGCATAAAGCTCTAATTGAACCCCTATCTTATACACAAGACTTCCTGAAGAGTTTGAAGTGTTGAGGTATGTACTTATGGCTACTTGCATTTTCCCTGTACTCTTTTCTCCTCACAAAAAGCTGCAGCTCTAGATTATTATATGATATTGATGTAGTCATCTACATGTCTATTCCAAGGGAGTTTCTGAATATGTTTTATTTTACAGTTGCTTGTGAAATCAACTTTTTAAATATGCTTCTAATATAAAAGCAAAAACTAGCAAAATTCTGAACAAAGGTGGTGTCGTGGGTTTGACCCTGGCTAAATGCCAGGTACCTACGATGTTTGCTCTCTATGCTCTCTCCTGATGCAGCTATGCAGAGGAGAGAAAAAAACTAACACACTGGACTTACGAGTTGAGATAAGACTACTGATAAAGAGGACACACGAGAGACAGGGCAAAGGCAGGCGGGAGACTTAAAAGTTACAAAAAAGGTGATTTATTAATCTAACAGAGTCGGAGGATAAATCAGAGGTAAAAACAAGTTCTCAAGACACCGTTTCTTCACTGACCCCCCTTCCCTCTTAAGGCACTGCTTCCCAGCTCATCCCCTCCCTCCTTTCTAACTAACCAACAACTCCCGGGCAGGGGCAGGGTGTGGGGTTTTTTTCTTAAGTCAGTCTATTACAATTCTTTTACTACAGACACTGTTTCTCTATTCGCCCCCTCTCTCCATTCAATGAACAGATCCGGGCTGGGGCAAGGTAGGTGGCTTTTCTTAGTCAGTCCAATGCCACAATTCTTCTGCTACAAACGCTGTTTCTCTACTCACCAACCTCCCTATTAAGGCCATTTCTCAGCTCACCCCCTCCCTCCTTCCTTCTAACCAACAGCTCCGGGGTGGGGGCAGGGTATGGGGGTTTCTTTGGTCAGGGTCAGTCTATCAGGGAGAGGAGTCTTCTACTTAGCCATGGGGGTCCCTCCCACGAGAGACAGTCCTCTGAGAACTTCTTTGGCGTGGGTCCAATCTCATGAGCAGCACCCGCCCGATTGCTGCAGTCTGAGATTCTGTCCAGGTTGCAGAATTCCAAGCCGAGGCCCGGCTGTTTCCATCCCGGGAGCAAGGCCTCTCTCTCTCCTGCAAGGCCTTTGCAACTCTCAGTCTCTGGGACTCCCACTGGATCACAGCTTCCTGCAGGCATCACCTGCTCCTCTGGCGTGGGCACCTCCTCACAGGCTGTGGGGGGTTCTTTGCATCCTCTGGACCCCATGGGCTGCAGGGGGACCACCTGCTTCCCCACAGTCTTCACCACAGCTGGCAGAGGGTTTTCAGCTCCGGCGCCTAGAGCACCTCCTCCCCCACTTCCTCCACTTACCTTGGTGCCTCCATGTTGTTCTCCCTCACATATTTTCACCTCCTCCTCCTCCTGCCCTGGCTAAAAGGAAGTGCGTGCACACATTGTTTTGATTTCTTCTTAAATATATTTTCACAGAGGTGTAACTAACATCTCTAATTGGCCCAGGTTTGGCCAGCAGCATGTCCATCATCTTCAGAGCCATCAGAGACTGACTCTGCTGGACATGGTGGAGAAATTTCCAGAATCTTTACTCAGGACATGCAGGAGCCATCTTTGTACCCCACCCTATTCACTGGCAAAAACTGGGCCAGGCAAAACTACCACAGGTGGGCTAATTAGTATTTCACTCAGCTGTAGTTACATTTATTTTTATCCTAATTTTGAGGTCATTTATCAAGCTTACATCCTCCATACATGTCCCTTGCCATGTATTTTCAGTGCTATGCTGCTTCTTATGGTCGAGGGTCTCTCTAGAGAGCTTCAAATGTTTTTATGAAACACTTAGTACCCATAGTATTTTTCAGTTTTGATCTTTAAGATTATGAGGATGTTAGTCAATCTGTTTAAGACCTTTGTGAAATATGTTCTAGTTAGTAAAGCCAAATCAAATAGCATAAACTAATTTTTCAAAGAACTGGGGAGAAATGGTGTGAGGCAGTATTTGCGTTCCAAAGTTTCTTGATCTTGCCAGATGAATAGCATCCCACACAGAAAAAAGATAATGGGCACAAAAGTTCAACAATTTGCCATGAAAGTTATTTCTTCCAATGCAAAACAAAGTCCAGAAAGAATGCAGCATTATGTTAAAATCTGTACATAGAGATACACAGAAGAGGGTGAGGATAAATTGAGGCCAATGACGTTGTAAATGTATCATTTCTGAATGTTTTACCATTGCTTTCAGAAGAGGAAAACTGTATGTTTTTCAAATTCACCAGAATTTAAAAACAGAAAAATACAATACGCAGTCCATCTTTACCTTGTTTTTATTATATCAATAGGATATGAATTAGCATAAATCTTTAATAAGAAAGCTACCAAAGTAAAACTTATAACCTGTAGTACAGGGACTTACTAGCCCAGGGAGAGAATGAGCAATGTGTTATGTCTGGGAGAACAGTATGGGATTGGTCTAAAGTGCCACACTTTCATTTTTCTTCACCATTTAGGTGACAGAGCAGGACATCTTGCATACTGAACCTGTAGGTAATAGAATGCACTTCTACATATGCAAAATTCTACATGTATATAGCTTATTCCAGAATGAAAGTTCCTCTTCCTCTAAAACTGCTCCAAGTGCTTTTTTTTCTTACTGGGCTTGAATCTTCATGGGTATTTAATATAGCAGGTTAACAGATCCTCCTCAGCTAGGCAAATAAAGATAAAAAACCTCACAGAACTGCAAACAATATTCAACAATACTTCCTGAAGAAAATACGCATTCTCTGGAGATCTTTTCCTGCCTGCTATATTTCAGGTGTCTAGCCGTTTATAAATATTATAAGTCTTTGGGAAAAAGAAAAAAAGAAGGTCATTTACAGTGATTAATGTTAGGCACACAGAACAAGAGCAATCAGCTTGCCATTTTACATAACACACATATCACTCAGCTCTATCTCGCAAACGCACTGCAGCTGTTCTGTACGTTAGTTAAGGCTGATTTAAATATGCAGTTAAGCAGTAATCTCTAATGCCTCTCAAATATTTTGATTTAATCCCTGCTCACATATGGATACTATTTTTTTCAAAATATATTTTTGCAGTGTTAAACAGAGACCATAATTTTACTTTATTTTCTTTTGCATTGAGATTATATGTTTAGGTGCACAATTAGAGCCGCAAGAAGCCACATAAATATCTGTGTGTCTGATTGCCACTTTCTGTCGGGTTTTTTTGTCTCTGTTTTATAGTTTTCTTGATATTAAATTGATTTTATTTCTGATGTGTTAAAAATTTCCTATCCAGGCTCAGACTGTTCGGTAAAGAAATCTGAGTCAGATAGAAGTATTCAGGGCTGCCAAGAAACATGAGCGTCACCACAAGCAAATGACAAGACTGTTGAGGATGACATTCTTTTGGAAACGATCACAAAAGAAACTCTGTTGTCATCTTGCCTCCCAAACAAGAACATGTAGAACATCACATAATTTAATATTCTCATGTTTGGAGGTGATATTCTGTAAGTGGGCTATGGTAGAAGTTACAACTTTGCATGTGAGTGTTCTTTTTATCATGTTTTGGATACATACACCATTTTATTCTGCATTGTATGCAAAGCTATTATGAAAATAGAAAAAAATGAACTGCTTCAGCACATAATAACCAAACACAAATTAATTTGTTTTAAACTATTGGTTTGTTGATTTTTACAGTTTGCATTCAGAAAACCTGAATTTTTAAAGTGCTTTTATACAGCTATATTGATGTTATTTATATATAGATATGTTATATAAATGAACAGCTGTATCTCTTGATCTGTACTACTACTATAATATCAACATAAAGACAGTAATTCTGTAAGATATTGAAGTAGAGATTACTAATTTGAGTATTTAATGAAATCTGAAGCATCAATTTTTTCCCCTAAGTAGAAAATATAGTGAAGTTGATACCCTTTTTATATTGTGTTAAATGTTCTTGACTAAATATTTATATTTAAGGAATATGCAAGATAGTATAAAAACAACATTATTTTGGTTAATTTTGTCAGGCAGTGGTAACTCCTGGAATTTCTATCATATTATCACCACAGGTATTTCTATTACCCAAGCATGCTGTAAAAACAAAAAAATATTACTGTGAAATATAATTAATATAAGGATAAGAAGGACATGGACCTGCTGGAATGAGTCCAAAGGAAAGCCACAGAGAGGATCAGAGGGCTGGAGCACCTCTCATATTAAGACAGAGCTGGGATTTTTCAGCCAAGAGAAAAGTCAAAGTAGTTATTGATTTCTTCATTCTGCATATTACACACAAACTAGTCCAAACCTGCATAATAAAAAATATTATTAAATATTATTATTACCTTCAAAAATTTATCCAGGAATGCACAAATTGGTTCAGTTTCTTCTTTATTCCATTTATCAAAATAATAATAATTCACATTCTTTCATTCCTTTGTCAAGAGATGGTCACTAGTACATATCTATGATGAACTTGTGTAGAATAACTGCTAAAGTCTTCTGAAACTTTTACATGAGTAAAACACGCAAGTGGAAACACATACTGAATCTACATATTTTGCTGTATTTAGAATTTTAGCATATTACTTGAAAATTTAAACCAAAAATTACACCAAAGAAACTTTTTCGCTTCACCACATATCACCTAGCTTCACATAAAAAAAAAGTTACTATTTCTTCTGATTATTATTATTGTTGTCATTACTATTATTACTAATATTTTCTGAATGTAAAAAGTCCAAAGTCTTATATTCCCAGATTTAAACTATGCCTATAGAAATTAAATCTGAATTTGTGTGAATCAAAGGTTATTCATAAATTTCTAACTAGGCTGTGGTGTGCCTTGTCAGGCTAATGTTTTTCTGTGAAATACAAGATAGGAAATTGTGCCATTGACTTCAGTATGTGTTGAAAAAACCAATAAAATACTTAGAAGAAAAAGAACCCTGACTGGCATGTTTTCATTAGTGTTTCTATCTAGATTTCTATGTAGATTAGTGTTTCAGATATGCATCACACCTTTCTTTCCAGTTCAGGTACACTTCTGCAAGCAGAACACAGCAGCATCATATTTCAGTTCATTACTTAAGTCAAACCCCACGGTAACTCTACAAAGTAGGTTTCAATTTATTTTATTCAGTTGATTTCACCTGTCTGGGGAATTCTCTTTGGAATTTAAAACAAGCCCAGAGGGCTGCCTTACTGAAAGATAATAACAAAAAGAGAAAAAGCAGAAAGTTCATGTGCTGTCATCATTTACCCTTTCAGCATATAACAATATAGTAAAGGAATATGATAAACTGTTTCCAAGTAGGAGCAGAGATTTGATAAATTTTTAGAGAAATATGATATTACTACTTTATACTTTTTAAGTTACTGATATTTTTATGGCCTAATTCTTTCTGACAAATGCAAGGCAGAAAGTCTCCATTAAATGGGAGAGTAGGCAGAGGTGCTATTTCAACAGTTAAAAGAGTTTTCTGATCTCACAGGATGTTAAAACCATGTCCTAAGAGAAATTTCCTTGACTTATCTATCTTTTCTGGTCATTTTACCATCTCACAGAGTCCTCTGGCAATTGCAGCAACTGATGCATGAAAAGCTCATACTCAAAATGTCTTTAGTACATTTTGTTTCCTTGGCTTATAATTTACCTCAAAGCAAAGAGAAGCAGCAAGACTAGGAAGCTCTCTAGCTCTATGAAACTGTGTGCAGTAGAATAACCAGGTTTCATGGACCCCCTTTAAAAACATTTAACACTGTGGTCCTAGAACTTCATTTACTCATTCAGCTTTGAAAAGTAATAGAAAGTTCTGAAAGGCTTGCTATCAAAACACCATGAATAACATAACACATCATCTTCATATCAATACCCAGAGCACTGATATTTCTTCATGTACATACTCCAAGAAAAAATATTAATTTTCTGGGTTTTTTTAGAAAATTTAGATGTAGTACAAGTTCTCATTTTAATTCAGTATAAATATAATAAAGAGTATTCTGATTTTATATTTGTTTAGCATCTTTGTTAAAATTAATGTCACAAGCTATCCATACAGGAATAGTTACATTTATTTGTATTAAGCAAATGAAAAAGGTGGGATTTTTAGTATTTTTATATTTCTTTATAGGTTTTCTTAATATTCTGGGCAGCATACTAATAACACTTCATTCTTTCTGGAACTTATAATTAAAGGTGTGATGGGAATCAGATAGCAACAGCCTAAATAGGAAAAGCAATTTAGTTGCAACTTTTTTTTTCTCAAATCGAAAAAGATACAGTGTTTGAATTATTAAGTCCACAAAAGAGAAGAATAACAGAAGTTCATAGTGTTTTGTCTTTAAAGAGTATTAAATTTTTGATACTTGATTTTAAAAAAAATTGCTCAGAATGAGATTCAGCATTTCTAATTCTTAGTAGGACTGCTGCTCAAAACATGTTTTCAAACAAAATTTCAAAATGTTAATTTATTTCTGTAGTATTTTGTGAGCAGGAAAGTATATTTTAAAGATTGCTAAGAACTAATTAATTTGAATATTAGTGGCAATATCAAGGAATCAAATATACAAATAATTATGTACTTTTTTAGTTATTCATTCTAATATACCTGATTTTTTTTTATAATAAAGGAACAAAACCCCAATAAATGCAATGTACACTGAATTATCAGTGTTTTCACATGTAGTCTTTGAAGCTGATTGATAGAACTGTGACAGCAGAATTGCAGTAATGATTTATTGAAGCCAAAACCCTGTTTTTTTACCAGTGACCATTGGTCTCTTCAATAAAATAAAGTTTTACAGAGCCAAAAGATGGGAAAAAATTCAGAGAGATAACAAAATGTGCCAAAAAGTTAAACAACAAAAATGTTTTTATCTGTCAAGCCTCATTAGGAAGGACTACATTTGCTCTGGTGTTTTCCATATGGTATGCCATTTGTAACAGGTATTCTCAGTAATCATAAGACAATAACAAGAAATAAAATCTTTCTATACAAAAAAACCAAACTGGTGCTTGTAGACACAAACTTTTTCATCTTGTTCTCTGCAAGTGAGATGTTTGTAAGGGTTTTTAACCTTTCAGTGAAATGTCTTTGATATTTTGTTCAGCTTGTAATGAGACAAAGAGGACACCAGGAATGGGACCAAGGGAAAAAGACAGGAAATTGAGCACGAAAGAAAAAGAAAACATAGGAAAAAAAGAAGACAAAAATCAAACCCAAAGTACAATATGAAACAGGGCTTAACAGTGTATTATATTGAAATTATTTTGAATGCATGTGACAGAAAGAAAGAGATTGCTTCCTGTTACCCTAGCCCTTCAGAGGCTGCAGTCTCAGTCACACTGCCCTGGAAATGATGACCTCAGGTGTATGAGGTATAAAGACATCATCAGATAAATAAGAACTTACAATGGTAAACATTTTATTGCCTTAAGATTCTTGAACCAAGAAGGGAATTCAGAATTGTAACATTTCTAAAGTGATTTCTTTTAAAGGACACACTCTAAAGATGTCATTATGTTATTATTGCCAGCATTTGACTCAACGATATGCACATTTCTCAGACTAAACCGTTTTTTCTGGTTTCTTTGGCATCTGAATATGTTTATAATTAAATACTAAGAAATTATTAACTTTTTAATGGAACAGAAAAATACTTAAATTGAAATTTTGTTCATAAAACTCTTGTTTTCACTCCAAATGTGCTCATATTTCTGGTAAACACAGGAAAAAGAAACCTGTTTATAAGCAAACATTTTATATTTTTTGAAGTTTTTAAGAAATAAATAATGAAAAACACACTTAGGACCTTGAACATAATGGAAAAGATTTTTTTTTTTCAGAAAGCATCAACAAAATGGGATATTTTAAACTGATATTTAAAATTATTCATATATTTTTTTGGTTTAGTAATGTACAGAATGAACAGTGTCAGACAACAGAGCCACTTCTTTACACGGGAGGCTAATCTAAAGGTCAACACTTATGGAAAAGAACTTGTGAAGGTCAAATTCAGTATGAGAGAAGATTCCAAATAAAATGAACCTTAGGCAAATATAAATACTTCCTTGGACGTTTATTACAGAATGTTAATAAAATGAGAAGCCAAATACTGAGCAACCTTTGGGGTTAGACTTTAACGGGCATAAGGATTTCACTGCTCTCAAAAAATTTCTGCGGACCTCATCTTATCTTGAAAATAATCAGAGTTTTGTTATTTGATTTAAATTTATAAGGGAATCCAGAATTTACTGAAGTGTACTAAATGGTGATCTCAGCCATTCTCCATTAGGTAGCAGAATTCACTCTCACTAATTCTGTCTTGGGGGAAGTTTCTAGTTCCACAATTATTTATGGTTAGAAATATGCAAGTTGTACATATGTATCAATTAAGTGTAGTGGGAGGAAGAAGAGAGACATTAGGGATTACCCAAAATAAAGAGTGGGACCCTGAAATACATGCTTAATTTCTGCTACTAAGAATATATTATTCTCCATAAAGTAGCTATTTTTATGGTCATTTTTCCATAATATAATGTCATTTATAGAGAAAACAGTCCAACATAGTAATTGTATAAATCATAAGTATTGCTGGGATTGCTAAACAACACCAAAGCCAGATGTAATTGGTAATCAAGTATCTTGTAAACACTGGAACTTCCAGACACTGGAAGTGTCTGGAAGAATTCACTCAAGGGGTTGATTTCACCAACTCCAAAGCATTGAGTATTTCCTGTAACAAAGGCAGCTAACTGCCTAGGAGTAGTACACATGCTTTATGGTGATCACCATGAAGATACCTCAGGCAACACACATTCATTCAATAGACTTTTGTGGCTGACTTTCTTTTCAGGTAGTTCATGTCAATTTTCAAAATGGCTTTCAGTCTTCAGACATTCACATTAAATTTCAGTTCAAGAAGCCACATGTGACTTTCTTTTTTTTTGTGAAAAATTTTATATGCACATCATATTTTCACTGTTTATTGTTATCATTCTTTTAAAAAGTAGACATTGCACCCACAGAAAAAGCTAGTTTATGAGAAATTAGTTTGTTGGCAATGACCTGTTATATGGCACCATACCTCCTCCTAATTAATGCTCATTTCTTTGTGTTTGTTTATAAAAAATAACATTGGCCAAGGTAAGATCTTTAAAAGTTTAATCCAGGTCTTGCCTACCTGAGAGTGACTTGATCTTTGTTTATACAATCTACTTATAGCTGATTTCTTCTCCTTTAGATTGAACTCTTTAATAAAACTAATATACAGTGGTAAATTGAGTTTATACCTTATGGTAACTATTTGGGTGTAATATTTACTTACATAAAGAAATCAAAATAATTTTATAGAAAGTGTTTCTGGGAATCAAAGCTGTTTTCTTTACCATCAAAAACAGTGAGGTCTTGCAGTATGTTGCTCTGTTGTCTGTACTGCATTGCAGCAGTAACACTGTAGTAACACAGAGTGCTTAAACTCCCTTCTCCACTCTTTGTTGTGATTTCAAGGCACCTTGGCCATCAGTGCCAGGACATGCAAGGCACAGTGGTAGATTTCCATAGGCATGCAAGGAGGAATTTGCATTCACTAGCAAAAACACAATTACACAGTGCTGTTGGGCATAAGTACCTGTCTTTTCAACGAGCACCATCTCCAGCCTGACTTGTCACATGCAGAGTTCTGCAAAGATTCAGCTGAGCATAAGGTTTCATTTTTGCTGGGAAGTGACATCTACCAGAGATAGAAATGTCCTCTGTAGCAGGGGAGGCAGTATTATATTACCTCTCAGCAAAAATAAAAGCCTGAGTTCATTAAAAATAGGTGTTGTGACCACTTAAAGAGACGTGTTATGAGATGGCAAAGATGGAAGTGATAGTGACAAAAAAACAATTCACTCAAGATCATTGGCTGCTGCCAGAAGGATAAATACTGCCCAGTTCAATGAGAGTCCAGGGGCTCTTTGGTTACAGCTAACTGTACTGACTCCTGTGGCTGTGATTACTGGTTAGTGATGGCTCAAGCTGGTTATGTTAACAGAATTTCCCTGCTCTAGAAGCTCAGCTGCCCTAGCAGCAGCCACTAACTGAATTTCAGGAGTTATATATCTTTGACAAATTACGTCACCTTTTTTCGCTCTCTTTGGTACCACTCTTCAGTACTAGCTGGAGCACAAAGCCTCTGAGTTTGGAGCTAATAAAGGACCAGTGCTATCTGATGGCTGTTGAAGTATCCCTGTAGAACACAACATGAATGTTTTCCCTGTTTCCATTTTTTTCTGTGTTTTTCTTGCCCATCGGCAACTGTGCTTGATGTCAAACCTTTCTGCACTACATCAGAAGAATGTCTAACCTTACCATGAAATGACTTTTGCATAAATAGTCTTCTAGGACAATTCTGTCAGCAACAATATTTATATGTTTAGCAGATAGCGTTAAACCCAACATTAGGACTGATGACTAAAATCTTTTAATTTTAAAATCTGCAACAAATTAATGCTATTTGTGACTGAACTAAAACAAGAGACAAATGGAATATTCAGAAATTGTACCACCCCATTTTGAATTGTGGGAGAATTATATTTATTATTGCATGGGAACTTTTCAACCTTAGACTAAAACTAATTTTTATCCTCTTCTAGTACTTACATGAGCTGCAGGGGAAGCCCCCTAAGATTTTGAACTTAGCCTCCTTATAGTGCGTAGAATATTATGTTCCAATTCTTTGTCCTGCATAAAGTTAGGACACTAACAAACATACTTCCAGTCAGAGCAAAGGCTTGGACTGTCACAGCGCTATACTGGCTTGCCTTGAGTCTACCTAACACAACTATCCTTTGTTTTTCTTTGCTGTTTTGTATGTCATTGCCATTATTTTTTTCTTTTACTCCACTTTTGTGTCCCTCTAACCTGTTTTTGTATTATACATTCTTCTTCTGTCAGTTCTATCCATCACTAACACCTCCAGTGATTTGTTTTGCTCTCCTGTAGCATCTGTTCTTTATGTTAGGCCTGCCACTCTCCATTTTATAGTCCTTCTTTTGCACATTTGCTCTTGGCTTTCTTTCATTTTAGAATATTTTAATACCATACTGACCCCCTATATCCACCACAACCCCCAAATGAAAAACCTTCCTCTTGCTTTTCAATATTTTCCTACTTTTCCCTTCTATTTTATAATACAGAAAATAATATTGATTTTGTTTTCTTACTGCAGGACAGAAACAAGAAGATCTGAGGAGGGGAAGGGAGAGAGGGAGGAAGGGAAGGAAGGAGAGAGGAGAAGGAGGGTGCCACTTGTTAGTTCTTCTAAGATCTCATGGGTGTCAGGTGAAGAAAAGAATAGAAAATGGGTTGTACAAGGAAAAAGAGAAAAAAAGAGCTCAGAAGCAGTTCCTAGGGAGCTGACAAGCAACCTTTCTGTACATGTTGACTGGAAGAAGTAATTGCAAGTCATTTGGGCCATAAATTGATCCTTGACTTTCTTTTGAAGCTTCTTTCAGTTACAGTTGACATTCATCTTACCATTACAAACCTGAAGCTCTTCTTTGAGGTTAGTAGAAGCAATTCAGAAAACTGATGCTTTTTTCACACAACTATTGCTCTACTTTTGCTGTAGCTCTGGCAACTAATGTTGTTCGCAGTAGGAAAGAGTAGAAGCCATTTTTTTCTAAACTTATCAGGTATTAGAAATGAACCTGAACCTGAAGGTGAACCTTCCCATTGGAATAATTTGATTTAAAACTTCCTTGAACACAACTCTATGCATATAGAGGGGAAAAAATTACCAATTGCTACACGTTGATCACAAAAACCATACAGCTAAATGCTCTTTAGGTAGGAAAACACAGAGGCTTTTCATTATGTAAATATTTACAATAGGTTTGAATTAAAAGACAAGTGGGTTTTTTTCCATGCATTCTGGAACAAAAGAAGGAACAAATACTGTTGTCAAATTGCCTGAAATAGGTCATGATTTGTGCATGTTGGCTGATTTTGCCCAGACCATTTGGGCATGTATTTGGCAGTATGTAAAAGCAACTCTATATGCACCTGACCTCTCTGAATAGTTAAATGATTGGTTGATTGATTGATTGATTATTACCCAGTCATTTGGGCTTTATAGAGTCTGATATTTTCCTTTCCATTTTTGCTGACATATCGTATGTATTAAAGTCTATTAAAAGCAAGATTATTTATGTATTTGGAGTTATTTTATTTTTCTGTGTTTCTTTCAACAATTTGTGATTTAAAATCCCCCTTGAAGTCCTTAGTTTTTAGATTGTACACTGTATAGGATTTCCTTTATTCACTTGTCATCTTCTATATTATGCTGTGCATAGAAAGATCTTTTGTGTGTGCACTGCACTTCCACAGTCTGTTAGTAAACTGTAGAGTAGTTGTCATATATGTAGCTCTAAAAATGTACTGGAGGGATGATACTAATTTTTTTCTTACATGTCAAGCTACTTCAAAATGAAATCTGAAATAATTGGTACATAAAGTTCTCCACACCTTTAAGATCCATGCTGTGCCTGAACATGTAGAGTCTAGTCACTTTCATGCACATATATATAAAAATATAAAAGAAGTATACACTCGTTCAACAGTCACAGAAGTTGCAATATGATTGTTGCATTGTTTTAGTCCACCATATGACCATAATTATGATGATTTTCATTTGAGCTATAGAATGTTAAAGTTTGGTATAAATGTCCTATCCAGATAAAACTTGCTTTGTAATTTTTTTTTTTTTTTAATATATCAACCAGCTATTGCACGGATTTCTTTTTGAGGGCTTACATGTACTTTTGACACAATTAACCCTCAATCATGCCAATGCTGATTTCCAGAATGCAATGTTTTCTGGTTAGAAATTACTTTAGGAGGGTGTAGTTTTACTAATAAAAGTAATAGAATAAAACAGAATTGTTGATAACACAAGTTCCTTTCCAGAATACTTAATTTGTAAATAAAATAAGTATAGTCCATTGGAAGCATGATGATATATAAGAAAGCATTTAAGTACTTGTATTATAAATAAAAGAATCAATTATATTTCAATGAGTTCATCTCATTTGGCATATGGTTTCAAACTTTGATCAGTTAGTTTAGCTGAAACAGTTACAGAGCAAAATCTTGAACAGTGTAGGTTATTTAAAATTAAATGTAGCGACTAAAATGGGTGGGGTTTTTTTAACATTCTCCATAATAACACCACATACTGTTGGTAATCTGAGCAAAGAGTTATTAACTCTGCCTCTTCTTGCATTTAAATTTACAGTATGTGACGAATTTTATCTGCTCTTTCTGGTACCTGTTTAACATCTGTTTAAAAATCTGGTTGTAACTGAAATGTTAATTCCAAACAGTAACCAACAGAAGTAATTTGTGGAGAAAGCACAGGAATGAGTTCAGATTACTTTGGTGAACTAATTATGCTTCTATCTTCAAGAGACTGATTATTTTAATTTATTGAGCCTTGACTGTTCTTGCAGGGTATGAGGGATCATGTGATTGTGGAAATGCCATGATTTTGCTCTATATGAGTTTAAAAAATTGACTTACCGAGTTGGAGAATTCAAGAACCTGATCTAATTTGAAGGCTGATTTTTGGAAAAACCTTGTCTTGTCTAGTCCACTTGGAAGAAGAGTGCTGAAGACGAACCTATATGTTTCTTGGTTTTTTATGCTTGGATGTCTTCCTGTCAAGAAATCCTACTAGAGACTGCAATTTAGCTCACCCTATTATAATTAAAACTAAAATAACTCCTGACTAACAAAACGAATTAATTACAAACCAGCTTTATGATCACTGAATGGTTAACACATATGTTTTTTTTAATGAACAGAGTTTGAATGAGATTTGAGATTTGTTAAGTATTAAAAAAAAAAAAAAAAAAAAGAAATTTGTAAGTCAAATGGCTCTAAAAATAAAACCTGAGTTGGAAAGCAAATTTGCAAAATAAAAACATTTTATTGAGGATGTATTATTTTTGTGGGATGGAATAATTTATTTGCAAATTTGATTTTTCTCAGCTGTCTACGTTGCACTGCAGTATTATTTGAAATGCAGTAATTTAAAACTGAAAGGGCTATATATGTTTTCCATATTAAAAGATATGTTTCTCTCCCTTGTACGATTCTTTTATAACTCATACATACTTATATATACCAATAGGTGTATATATATGTGTATATATACATACATACATACATACATATAGATATATATATATATATGTGTATATATAAGTATTTTGTTCCAGGTACTAAACAGAGCAATTTTTAAGTGTTTCTTCAGATGTTGCCTCATTTGTGTTCTCTCCGTACATAGAAATGCATTATGAGTTACATCCACTGTCATGTACATTTTACATCTTACATTACAGTCCAATGAAGGTTGTCTTTAACCCTCAATTTTGAAAATAAAGTAATTGCAAAACTTGAAAAATAATGAAAGGCAGATTACAGATACTTTTAAAAAATTGAGTATTTTCAAAAAATTGCAGTTTAAAAAATGCCTCAGTTACGGTAGGAGGTGTTTTCCTAAATGTACACATTGGCCTTTTAGTCTCGAAAATGGACTAGTATGTACAAAAAATTGTTTCACTTGTAAGCAGTATTTTAATATTGTTGTAGAAATTAGAAGGTAGCTCTACAGCTTCTGAATGGAGGATCTCAAGATAAGTACAGTAGGGAAAAGAGTGCAAGGAGAAAGAGAACAGACCACTAGCTTACCTTACCCACACTCTGAAAAAAAGGAATAGAATGCCTGGGGTTGCATTAGTGCTCAGGTAATGTAATGTGGGACAGACATTTAATTAAGACACAGGTCTATTATCAGCACAAGTACTTTCTGTCATTTATATCTTTCTCCACCACAAGCATAAAGAGACCAGAGCCTGCATGGATATAGAAATTGAAAACCACCCTAAGGTTGGCTGTATTTAAAAGGTGCTCTACTTATGATTGGGAGTCATAGCAGCTTTGAAGCTACTCTTTTACGACAATTAATCACCTTTCCCAAGCTGGCAGATGTATCCACAATGGGATTTTTCTTGGAACCCAAAACTGTGATTTTATAATTCTGGTAAACAGGAGGAAATGCTATATTGTCAAAGTAAGAGGCTAGTATTTCATTCACCACCTATGAAGTTGTTGAATTTATTCAAGTTTACTGCTGTTTAAGTCACAAAGCTCTAGCCCTTTTTTCATTGTGAAATAAATAGGAGGACACCATTTTCACATTAAACATCTTCATTTTAAACCACTTCAAACAACAAAATACTATGGAAGACATTTAGTTCCTCTGTTCCTTTTCTTTAACTTGAGGCTGGATATTCTCCTTCTTTTTAAAGATGTGATTCAGAACACATCTTAAATCTTTGTGTATTATGTTCAACCTGCAAGTCCTGTTTTATGAATTTAGACAGTGTGATGTGCTTTTCGCTACAGGGCTCTTAGGCACAGTTTACTGCTGCTCTGTGCACAATAAATATATAAATAATTTACTTGCTCTAGTCTATATAAATGATTTGTTTGCCTAATGTGTTGGAAATAATTTGACGTATTATAGTTGCTGTTGTTGTTGCCACAACATTACTACAAATAAGCAAGATCTATATCTCATTCAGTCTTCTGGAAACTATTTTTAAGCTCTTTATTTTAATTCTATTTTTATTACAAGTTTTCTGTTAATAAATACGCAGTTGTGTCATGCCTTGAGAAAGAAAGACTTAAGAAGGAAGTGTTTTTTGAATAATCAATCTCATTCTCATTTAAACCAGTATTTTCATTCATACTCTCAGTAACACACAGCATATAAAAAGTAATTTATGTCAAATGAATAAAAAATTATTGCAACCCCCCATCTGACCTCAGAACTGTATAACATAATTTTTACACAATCTCTCCATTGTCATCTTCATGCATCCCAGTCAGAAAATCTAAAATAAGTCAGGAGACTTTGCCTATCTTCCTTCCTATGAGAAATATGACAGAATTTTTTTTTTGCCAAGAGCCAAAGTCTCATTTTCACATCAAACATATGGAGACATGGAGATTTTTCTCATAATTACAAGCACTGTATTAACCTCAGGTAGATCAGAAAGAACCTTTGGTATGTACAACAGCTATTTCAGATTAAAATACCTTTCAAGCCTACTAGCAACTGGACTGTATAAAGTCTATAATTCACTTTCTTTACTCTCCTTCAAGATGGTTTTCACCTGTTTCCCCTCTTTCAGTGTGTGTCTCCTGGCCTTACTATGCACTGTTTCAACCCTGCTCCAGGTTAGAATCATTCACTTCTGCCTGCTTTTCTGTGTAAACAAAAATAGAACAAAGCAATAAGAAATATTTTCATGTTTTCATATCCAATGTCACTGTGGTGTTAACTTTCTTCTCTGCAGGAAGCTTGAAATCAGAGAGACAAATGCCTTTCACAACGAGTGTGAACATAACTTCTCAGACCAATATGGAAGATAGGTTTGGAGGCCTGTGTTTAAACTTTCTGTCTCTCTATTATTTGTCAAAAAGTGGCTTCTCAGATGACAATAAAGCAAACATTATTTTTACCCATATGTTTTCAAGTAGGTGACTGCTAGTGAGTTTCTGGAATGTTTTTGGATTTTGTTTTGTTCCTGTAGTCAGGAATCCCTCTTTCACTGCAAAATCTCTGGCACAATTTTTTTCTATTTTTAAAATTACAGAGTACACCAAATAGACATTATGTCCAAATTTCTGATTTTCCATGGTATTTGGAAACAAGCAGAAAAATAAAAAACAGTTAATGATTCCTGAAAAATCAGAAAACATTTTGTTCATCTCTGATATGACTGCTCTTTCTTTTTAAAGATGTCAAAAAGAAAGTCTTATTCTGAGGCTATTGCTGAAGTGTACCTTTTTGAATTTTCTTTCTTTCTTTGCATATGTTTTCCTATGAATGTAAGAAATATTAACAATATTTAAGTTTATCAGCTGTTTACTTGGTGGAAAAACTTAGCTTATGTCTCATTAGACCACACAAATTTGCACAACTTACCAGATAAATACAACTAATATATTTAAAGGGAGCCCAGAGTTTGTAGAACTGTACAGCTGTTCAGTTTTAAGTTCATATGCAGCAAGTCCCACAATGAACTTTTGCTATATCTAGGCTAGTTAAAGTATTTAATACTTTAAATATGACAATGTGTCATTGTGACAGGCATGCAAATGATTGTCTGTGGATGTGTACATGAATTACTCTGACAGGAAGAGGAAAAGTAAGAAAGGGACTATTGAAGCTCTGGAATTTTAAAACATATTTTTGGCCAATAGTAAAACCTCTGGTATTCTATTTTTATAAGGCATGATATAAAGGCTTTGCATTTGGAAAAAAAAATACAAAGTAGATTCAGAGCACCCAGACAAAAAGTTAATTCATGGAAACACTATTGCTCAATTAAAATCTATTATCAAAAAACAAAAAGGAGTAGCATGATGCAAGTCCATTTTCTATTTGTTAAGGCCTCCATGACACAAAATTTTGCATCAACATTTCTTTTATTGCTCCTGATTCACAAAGTTTGACATTGCAGAAATATGTGGAGCCACATATATATTATTTCCAGGTACAAGCAGGGTTTTTTCACAGAGCAAATACTCATGCTTTAATTTTTTTTTTTCCTTCTTAACAAAACCTTATGCTCAGACATACTTCCTTACTACTTGTTCTGGGAGAATATGTTTGACACTGGCCTGCAATAAATTATAATCAAACCTATAGCCCTACTATTTCATTGCCATGTTATATGAGCTTTAGAACATGGATTTATCTTCTGCCACATCCTCTTTCAATTTTTCTGGGTTTTTTGACAGCAAATAGCTTGGATTTGCAATATGAAGCCTGCATGGTAACTGTGTTTCAGAAAGCTTTTATCTAATCTTCAAATGTCAATAAATTCTGAGGGCAGACCACGTGAGTAGAAAGACAGGAAGCCTGAGCAAATTTCCTTCCACTCCACGACAGTCGGCAGTTCTCTGTCTCAGTAAGTTAAGTCCAGGTAAGAGCATTGGAAAAATAAATGCTAGATGAGTTTAAAACAAGGGCAAAAATGGCTGTGAGGCAGTATGGCCAGAGGAATGAATCACCCCAAAAGTGACTCAATCTGTCTCAAGCTGCCAAGTTTCATGAGCAACCCTACTTTTTCCCTCTACCTACCCCCTCTTTTTTTAATGATTGATCCTTGAAATTTTTCTTCTCATGCAGAGTTCCATGATCAGCAGCAGAAAGGGGGAGAGACAGAAAAGAGGAGTAAGGAGTGACTGCAGAGTTCAACAAGCAAAAGAACAGGGCACTGGCTACTGGTGTTTCAATGATCAGCTCCTGCACTTAACACTCGTTCTCCTGAATGATGCTGAGCTGCCCTCAGCCTTGCCTACCACTCTTCTCAAACTGCTTCAAGGCAGAATGCATTTCCAGACAAACTAAATCGGTGTGGTTTTTGAAGCATTTGGTACATTTCACACCTTTAAACAAAATTTCCTTAATCATATAAGAGCTAGTGCTTTACTATGATAAACCAAACTAGCCTTGACTAATTCACATAATTTTCACATGATAACATCCTAATTTATATTACAGCACAAGAACAGTCATACAGGGGTAGAAAAAAGGTTTATGTTGCTCAGTATCCTGTAGAGTATTATCTTTCCATTGGAGTTAAAAAACAGTGTCTGAGAAGGTAAAAAAAAAAAAGGAATGATAAAAGGATAGTGCCCCACCCCCTTTCCCTCCCCCCACCACCTTAGTACTCCAAACTCCAGCTATTTTCAACCCAGGGAACTTTCTGAGCAGAACATAGTTTTATATATGTCACCACTTCTAGAGATTTCTCTTCCATTTACTTGACCTGTCTCTGCTTGAATTCTAATGGGTCACGAACTGGTGTCTGCTTGTGTATTAAAAATAGGATTTGGCCTATTATTTTCTTCTGGGTGCACACACACTTCAGCAGCATTATATGTGCATTTTGTCTCTCAGCAGAACTCGAAGTGAAAAGGTTCTTCTTTTCGAGTATGTTGCACTGGGAGTTTGAAACTCATAAAATGATGAATTTTAAGACCATGCCCTCCTGAAATGCTGATAAATCTGCACCTGCTTTGTAGACTTAGGTTAATATCTGTAAGGAAGTGTTTCTGTGGACTTTCAAACAGAAGCATTAACAGTACAGACAGTTGCAAATACACATCCTGATTGGCTATGGTTAGAAAATATCTACTCTTTCTTTCTTATTCAGTCAAAAATTCAGAAGTATGAAGCTATGTATTGATTTAAGATTTAATCTACAGAAAATACATCTTCATTAGAATCAAACACAAAAATATTTTAAGTCTTATTTCTTATGGTTTCTACTTAAGGATTCACTACTGCACAAAATATTGAAGGAAACATACTCAAAAATATTATCATTCTGATATTGTTTCAATTATATTCATTACCTAGGGAGGCTTTTAGTAGGAGGCAGGTTAAGATGACCTCCAGATATCTCTTAAAACCTGAATTGTTCTATAATGCTGTATGTCTAAACAGAAAAAAAACAACCAAGCAAAAAAAAAAAACCAAACAAACAAAAAAAACCCCACAACAACAAGAACAACCAAAACAAAACAAAAAAACCCAACCAAACCCAAGAAAAAAACCCAAACCAGCAAACCACCAAGCCAAAAACCTCAAAAAATCCCCACTAAAACCAAAACCCAACCAACTTATAAAGTGATCTAAAAATGTTGATAACTATTAAGACATTATCTTATATTCAATACCACCAGATGTTAATGTTATTAAGTCAAGCTAGTCTTGACATTAAGTTTTGAAATTAAATATGAAGATAATCCAGAAGAAAAGCTTTATTTTGAAGTACTTATTGCTCTAATTAAGAAAACATTAAATAATTGTAGTGCAAGCAGAGCACAGAATGATGAGAGGAATTAATCAAGTGTTCAAAAGTAGAGTGAGTAAACAAAATGTCAGACAGTGCTTTAAACAATGTTCCACGTTGAATTTCTTGGAAGACAAGACTGTGCAGATGGCAATGAAACTTCTAATAGACAATGTGAATTCCCAGTTTCAGGACTACTGATTTGTAGACTACAGATTTATTTGGTTTCTCGTCCATAGAAGAGAAAATATTTGAAATTTTGAATGATTGTTTTCACAGAAAAGCCACAACAAAATAAGTAAAAAAAGACATGGATGTAAAACATAAAACAGACAGGCTTATCAACCGTATTTACAGACTTATTTGCAAATTTCTCTTGGTTTGTGAAAACAAACTCAGTGTAACATTCAGCAACTAGCTGTGATGAATACTGCAGTTATTCAGTGTCACCTTTAATTAAAATATGTGTGGTTTGTTACAGGACATTTTGTTGGTTCTTCAAATTGGCTGAGCATTTTAAAAAGACTTCTGTGTGAATAATCAGTAGATGTGCATGCTAACCTGTAGAAAAGTATCTGCAGTATATATTTTCAGTACTGCAGCCTTGTAAGTATTTTGTGAATACTATTAGTTGTCCAAATATTATTTGTTGGAATTAAACTGACTGAGGTCTGTTATGTGCCACTGCTCTCCAAGCTAAACACTTTCTTTGAAGGATTATATGCAATTTAACTGGTGCATAAACTTCATGTTTACTGTTAATAAGGGTATAAATTGCATGTGGAGCAAATACTGTTTTAAACACTGTTACTTCATTCAATTACCAGCTGAATTCATTATCTTGTTCTTCTTTTGGAGTTATTGACTTAATATTTTTTTTACCATTGCTTCTGATGCAATGTTTTCTTATCTAATAAGCACAAGTTTCGGGTCTTTGATAGAGAATTGTTGGTTTAAAACCCCTTCTTTGCCACATAAAGTTTTTATCAACTTCAGTTTACCTTAAAACTTCATTTTATGGGGTTAATTTATACAATTGATCAGGTTACTACTATATATCTCCAGAGCCTCTTAACAGTTTTGCTTCTTTCTTCACTTATTTACCTCACTGTGAATGGTAGGATTTTGGTTGTTACTTGCTAAATAGAGGGGAAAAAAGCTATTTATGGAAGTGTTCAAAAAGATTTGTTGATATTACTTGCTTGTCACGAATGAATATGACTCCAGGGCTCACTTCCCATAGACCATTTTACTGTACATGTGTAAGTTAAAAAATCACTCAAGGAATTTTACATGGTGTTTACTTATGTTAACCTGCTTGTAATAAATAAACAATATGTATTTTTATAAAGTTAATCACAAAAAAATATATTTCAAAAAGCCCTGGAGGAAGTCTCATAAACTTAGTACCTAAGTTTATTTTCTCCTTAATAATTTTCTTCCATAGTAATTACAAGGAAAGATGCTCTGAATACTGTGGAATTTTGTGAAAGGGAAGAATAACCAAACAAATTAAAAAAAAAAAAATTCTGAGGATTTTTCAAAACATGTTTTAAAATGTGAGACTTTAACAGTAATGAATCATTATGAAACTAGGACTACTGTAAATAATGTTAGTATTTTCTTTCTTTTTTATTTTAAGTGTAAAAGTAAATTACCTCTGCTTGTTCTATGATATTTACCTTGTAAGTTTTTGTCATTACAAGCCCAGTTTGTAATTCTCTTATTTAATTTATACCATATACATTCTAAGCAATGTTTTTTCCAATTATATTTGTTGAATTTTTGTAAAGAAACTTCACATTACTTTTTATTAATTATTAGACAGTTTCTTCTACAGAAGCCGATCTTTAGCTTAGAGCAGCCAAGTTCTTGCAATTTATTAAGAAACTTTTTATGTAAGTGAGTCAACTATAACTATTAGAGATGGCACCTGCTTTCCTATTTCACTCTACGGATATCCTAGAAGAAAAAAATGTACATATGAGTTGTGAATAACTAAGTCAAAGTTACTACTGAATAAAGTTTAAATCCGGATTCTTTTTATATAAAATTTAATGGATGCCAGGGCCCTCCAGCAGGGCCAGTATCCAGCTCCCACTGCCCGGTGGGCTCACCAGGCCCTCCTGCAGGTCAACATTCCAGCCAGGTGTCAGCCTCTGCGCATTAGACATTTTGATTTTTTAAATTTCATCCCGTTAATCATAGCCCAAAGCTCCAGTCTATCTTGATCCCTCTGCAAGGAGTCCTGTCCCTCAAGAAAGTCAACAGCACCTCCCAGTCTGAGATCAACAAACTTGTTAATGATGCATTCAACTCCTGCAGTCAGATCACTGATAAACAGATTGAACAGGACTGGCCCTGAAACTGCACCCTGACAAAAATCGCTGGTGATGGTCACCAGACAGATGTAGCTTCATTCACCACAGCCCTTTGAGCTCTGCCCTTCAGCCAGTTCTTCACTCAGTGCACCGCGAACCCTCTCATACATCCGCTAGCTCTTTCAGAATGCTGGGATGAATCCCATCAGGCCACATGGACTTGTGAACTTTCAGTCAATACAGCCGGTCCCTTACAACTTCAGTCTTCACAAATGAGAGTCACTGTTACCACAAATCATGGTCCTCCAGCACGAGACTGGACAGCCCAAGGTCTGCCAGTATTGTTAAAGAGTGAAGCAAAAAAACTATTGAATGTCTCCACTTTTTCTTCATCCCTATTAGTCAGAAGACCACCCTCAAAGATATTTGTCCAATGTTTACATCCCACCTCCTCTTGCTATTAACATACTTAAAAAGGTCTGCTGCTGAATCAGCAACCCTGGTGAAATCACTCTCATGTCCCCATTCCAAGATTATCTCAGATACTGCACTAAGATATCCACCCCAAAGGTACGACCATCCCTCACTGAGGGAGATGTATGGCAAAAGTCGGTCAAGCTCCACCCAAACATAAAGAAGTAGATTCAAAGTGAGTTAAGAATGGAGAGAAGTTAGGGAAGACTCCATCATAATTTCTGGGATCAGTCGATGGGCTGAACCTGTCTTCTCCCCTGTAGGGAGGCTTATTGGGTAAGAACCATACTCTGTGAGTGCTGAATGATGATTTCAAACCATTTTTTCTTGGGTATTAGTGTTTGTCTGCATAGTGCTTTGAATTAGTATATTTCTTCAAATACATTTTTGCAAACAGATACTATCACCAGCAGTCTTTGAACCTTAACCTGTCACAGTTTTATTAATTAAGGGTGTTGTTGTGTAAACTGTTAATGTGAGTCCTTCAGGAGCTCTGGCTGTCACAGGTGGCAGGTACAGGTGCAGAGACCCAGGACTGGGCCGCTCTGTTTGGAGTGTGGCCCTGAACAAGCCGGTCAAACTGCCCTCTGATCTGTGAACTGCCCTGTGAAGGGTCCCCATAACAGCGCAGTGACAGAATGGTTGGGCACAAGGTCCTCAGCATTCCTGGGGCTCTAACAGACTAATCAAACATTAAGGCCTTGAGAAAATCTCCACTTTTCATGTGATAGAGCAGTCAAACTAAACTAACTGAAACAATTGTCTTTAGACTTATAGGAAAATCTTCACTGACATGAAATAACTTGAAAGGAAAGATTATTTTCCCCCTTTCCTCAGTACTTCTAGCATTCTGCCAAAACCTCTAGACTATCAATATATCAATTTACAACATTAATTCATATCTCCATTGTCCTGACTGAAACCTAGTAGCCTCTGCTCATATTTTTGTTAGTCATATTGTTCCAAAATTAAAGGCTATTAATAAAAACTCATCATGTCAGAGAATCTTTAATCAATTAATATATTATAATCCAATGTTATAAAGTATTGTAATCCAAAATATGAAGCTCTCATGTTATAAATCTATTAAGCTCTCTGAGAAAAGATACTCTTCCACAATTCAGAAAAAAATTAATTGTCATAGCCCTTTTCACATTCAGAATGCAGATAACCTGTAAACCTAAATAATTCAGATATAATACTCTCAATAAAGCCGATAAGACAGCCGTAACTGTTTCAAGAAGCTACAATTCTTTCTTGCTTGCTCCTTATTTTCTGCTACAAATAAGCATTTCTATTAAGAAACACTTTTATTAAAATGAAATCTTACTATAGCAAAGATCACAAAGTTTAGATATATTTCTGAATGATTTTTTATGAAGATTAACAACGTTAGTATCAAGGCAGAGCACTGAATTTTTTCTGGTAAATATTTGCACAAGGGTCAATATCTACCACCACAAGTGTTAAATCCTTCCTCACTGAATTACATACATTTTAATAGAAAATTCACAACATAAAAGGAAGAGCTAGTATTCTAACCTTGAACACATACATAAAATACATTCATTGAACTCATTTGAACTCCAAATTGATTTTTACTAAACATCACTCAAGGCTAAGTGAATTTTAGTTAAAGAGTTACTGTGGCATCATCTGTCCCTCTAACAAGGATGTCAAAAATAGCCTCTGGTCTGCTTCCAACTGAGCTCTTATCTTTTGCGGAAACCCATCTGCTGTAACATCAATGAAGATTATTTTTTTCCCCAAGTATTTTTCAAATGCATTGACATTTATCTTAGGTCCTGTAATATATATGTGTATTAAATTTACCTATTACTTTACATTTGTAAGTAAACTGTAGACAAAAAAAAGAATACTTTCTTTTTTCTTTAAGGTCCATGTAATTAATTTAAGGAATATTTGTAAAACAAAGTAATTTTAAGTATTTCCTTCTTTTGATATCTGAATTCCTTAATAGAGTGACTGCTTTCTCTAGTGAAGATTATAAGGGAGGAAAAAGATTCTCCTGGAGACGCTGGATCAAATTTAGACCAGCAGTAAGAAAACACAGTTTTGTTGGGTATTATGTGAACTTTCATTGCAGCTGAAATTATCTGTATCTGTGAGATTTACTCCATGGTTTGTAAACACAAGAAAATCATGTCACTGTCATGACCAGAGGCAATGGGCACAAACTGAAACACAGGAGGCTCTATCTGAATGTAGAGGAAAAGTTTTAATTGTGAGGGTCATGAACATACATACAGGTCACCCAGGGATGTTGTGGAGATATTCAAAAGCCAACTGGACATGGTCCTGGACAACTGTCTCTAGATGGCCTTACCTGAACAGAGAGGAGGTCTGAGCAAGATGATCTTGAGAGGTCCTTTCCAACCTCAGCCTATTCCTTGAATTATGTGGTGACCTAAGATGTTCACATAAGGTAAGGCAGAGTTAAAATGGAAGACGATTACAACATACTTGTCAGCTACGTTGTCGTGCTGGAAGATCAGCAATGTAGGGATTAATTTCACTTTTTTTCCCTAAGCTTCATGAGTACTTTTTAAAGGAAATTGGTTCCTCTACTATTCAGAATTCTTATCTGTAAAATAGGAAGACTATTTGTCTCTTTTACTGGCATGTTGATTAATTCATGCACCTGAAGGTATTTTACAGAAGAAGCTAGAAAACCACTACATTTATTAATAATAAAATGAATACAAAGTAGTTGTAGTAAAAATGAAAGAGGAGTTAAAATAAAGGAGATGCAGTGGGAAAGGGATTGTTTTGAAGATTTGGTTGCTAGCTGAAGATTTTTTTCTGCACTACTAATTTGAAGTATAACATAAATATTCCTTATTTGCTATTGTACACACATAATTAACCAAAATGGAGCTGGTAAGAGAAGTTTCACTTCAGAATGAAGTACAGGTACATATAGTCTCAGTATTAAAAAAATAATAAGTCATGAAGTACTTTTAGGAAACTAGCCATTTCACCTACAAGAAAGACCTGACTACCTGTTGCATCTCTCTTTCAATGGTACAAAATCTAATTAAACAAATAATTGTTATATTAACCAGCAAATCCCTAAATCAGATGTCTGATCCATCCTTAGTATCCCTCTTTATATGATTCAGACAAATTCAAAGATCCCACCTTGCGTATATTCATAACCCTAACTGCATAATGGAGACACACACTTTTAACTCTTTCTTGATTCTCTGGCTTAATTTTTAATTTTTTTTTAAAACAATTCAAATTTAGGCCCAAAAAATAGATATTTATTAAGAAAATTAAAGTAATAAAATCTCTCCCTTCATTATTAAATATCTTTTTTCACATTCAAGGGGAAACAAACAATGTCTATACAATTTTTCAACATAATTATTCTTCAAGTTTTCTCAATGTTAGAAGTTCAATAGATAAAAGAGACGTTTCAGATCAACATTTGTACCTAATCCATGACTACTGTCCATTTGTCATAGAAAGCATAATGTAATTCTCTTTATCTTAACCTGCCTCTTACTGAGGGAACCTTACACTAGCAGCTGAGGGTAATGGGAAGGCACAGTCAAGAAAACAGACCAGAAATTAAAGACAAAGGGAAAAAAATGCCCATTCCAAAGGAACAACAACATTACAGAAAAAAAATAAATTCTCAGTTTAAGACAAGAAGTGTTTGTGGTGGGACACTGTTGGGGTGAGGAGCAGATACGTAGGTGAGGCTGAATTCTTGGAAATAAAGGGAATCTGTGATGCAGTATGTGCCAAGGATTACTTATGCCATTGCTATAAAGAAACAGAATGGTACTGGCAAGTCACTTAACCATACTCCTTGTAAATGGGAGTGATTATTTCATCATTTGTTGCTATCAAAATAGTGAGAGTTCATCTAAGAATAATTCATCTGCATTTACCACTGAAACAGACATCCTACTACATCCCTCCCTCAATAACATACCATTGAATAAGGGATAGATCTGGCTAAAATGATTGCTAAAGGGAGGTGAATTTTCCTTCATAAAGAGTAATAAAAAATTGATAATTTCTCTGCCTATTTTAAAAAGTGCACTTACTATTTTGATTTTATGAATTATTAAAAAAATCCATAAAATCTCATCCTGTGCTTCAAATGAAACAAGTCAGGAAGTTTTCCTAACAAAGAAAGTAAGAAAAAAGCTGAGTAGAAGCTTGGCTCTCAATATGTGTTAATAACTATTGCATTCAAAATTGTGAACTTAATTGTCTGCTTAATATTGTACCGCCGGACCAGACTGCCAGAGACAAAGATGTAGCATTTGTAAAATTTGACTTTTCTTTCTGTTACTCTGCAAATTTTCTAGATACTTACCACAGCCTATTTTATCCAGTTAAGCCTCACACTCTGAGGAAACACTTGTCTTCTTTTCCAGTACCCAGTGAACTGTTTTACAATGGAAAAAGACAATCTGGAATAATGGATTACTCCAGCTGCATAAGTATTAATGATCCATTTGCTTTATGTTCATACAGCTAGATTTCCCTTTATGACATCGGTAAGAATTCAGCTTTATATCATTGAAATTGCAACCATATACAGGAATGTAGTAAAACTCCTGAACTAGGGAAAAGGGAATCATAATGATGAATTTGAATACTTCCATGCATGTAAACTCACACACCTTACAAACTGCAGATACAAAGAATCCCTACAGAACACTCCTATAATATTTTTGATAACTCAAGAGATTGAATGGTAAAAGGTTTTACTGCCCCAGTTTGTGGGAACTATGTAACACAGTGGAAAAAAGCAGAAAATGCATGAACCATATAAACTCACAAGTGATGAGGTTTATATTGTTAGAGGGAATGCATAATTTGTTGAGGGCAGCTCTAGTAGCTGCTGTTTGCAACAACTACATTTGTAACTGACCTACTTTATTGCTACAGGAAGACAGAACAAAACTTCTGTGGTAACAATGAAAAAAGTGTAATAAAACATGGACTTAAAGACTTACATCTAGTTAGATTATGGAGGGACATTTTGTGAAGAAGATGAATGGTGCTTTTTCAGTAATATATTGTGGAATCTGTATTGTGGTAGGTATGAATAGTAAATAAAATCATAAAAGCAATGAAAGGTGAGAATTTTTGTCATACTTGAAGCTGGATTTTATTTGCCAAGTGCAGCAAAGCTTCCCAAACATCATTGTAGAAACCAGAACTGTGCTTTTATATCCCTTCTGCTCAAAGTTTAATAGTACAGCTTGCACTTTAATATAAATTCTGTTAAGAATAACTCATTAACTATATTGCCTGTACCATCTTTTTTCTCAGGCAATCGCCAGATTTTCAGACTGAGAAACTGCAAAGACCTGCTATCATGCAAGTGTATTGCAAAAGGTGGAGTGATGTTAATGTGTTCCATAGTGATTTTTTTTTTTTTTTAGGAATAAAGAGAATATTTAAAAATATTTTGCAACTGATCAGATGTTTGTGAGTTTTGATTTTTTTTCAAAAAGCCCCAAACTTTTGTCATCTTTCAGTTTTTTAGAAAGTACTAAAACAAGTAGTTATGAAAACAGCATTTTCTGACATTAACATTAGAGGCTACTTAGTACTCACAAATAGAACATCGGTTACAGGTGGAATTGTTAAGTGACTGAAAGAGAAAATGAATGATTAACACCATATACAGTACTTCCTCTAACTTATTTTCAGTAAAAGACATTTTTACATTAAAAAATAGATTAAAATTTTTAAAAGTCAATGATCTATTTTCACAAGATATTTCAAATAGTAATAATGGCAATCACTATATTTCCCTAAATTTTGCAATAACATATCTCATAAGTTAGAACTACCTTAGCCCCTAAAATGGGCTAGTAAGTTTTTCTGCTCCTGCATGTTTAGCTTCTGTCTGTCCTAACAATCTGTCCCTTTGTCAACTCTTTAAATGTCTATTCAAACATTTGGTTGTTGATGTTGAAGTTGTCTAAATATTTTTCACAGCTAGATGATAGGATTCCACTGCTTTGTTTTTGTTGTTTCTGGTTAGGTTTTTGTTTGGTTGTTTCTTTTTTTGTTTCCTTTTTTTTTTTTTTTTAATATCAAGTTATCTTACAATAAAAGAATTCTTAAATTCTTAAGTTCTTTTCTTCTACTTTCCCACACACACTGCACTTTATTTATAAAGCTGCCTGCAATATCTACCTCTTTAAAAACTTGCTGTTGATTGGATAACGACAAGCCATGAAACGTAATGAAGGAATAATAGTATTCTTAATAGTTCTATTTATTGCCCCTATGGCTAGGTTTTCAAAGGAAACACACTCACTTCTTTACAAAAACTTATGAAAAACAGAACTGGACTCCTCATTGTGCCCTAGTGACTTCTGAATCCAGTTCAACTGGTTGTTGAAGATAGAGTAAGATAATTACAAATTGCTGAAGATAATTACAAATGGGCAATGTCAGTTGTTTGGGTTTATTTTTCCCAGAGATATGAATTTCTGTCTGTTCCTGTAGCACTGCAGCTTCAGGAGTCAACTATAATTAAGGTATAACCTAACACCATGGTGTAACCTCTCCCTTCACATTTTCTCTCTCCTGAGTTGCGTTTTCTGTAGAATGCTTAGTACAGACAGACTAGTGCTGATTAAGATATCAGAATTATTAATAGGAAACAAAATACCACTACATTAAGCAGTACTCCATAGTAGTAACTAATAAGTCAATGTAAATAAATGAAGTAAAGGTTGTGCCCTTCTGTGATAAATCTCTTGGACATTGACTATTAATGTCAGAGCAATTAAAAGGTTTGTATGCAGGGTATTCAATTTTTTAAGACGTCTGGTGTTTTTTGCTTTGTTTTTAAAAACTTGTCTTCCCAATCTTCACAGTCTATATTCACAAAGTAACTCCTTGAATCTGGACTAGCCTGTATAGGTGCTCAGCTATACACCTTTTAAGAATTTCTCCTCTTATGTAGATGTCAGCTATTTAATATACTAAGATCTCACATTTCCATTGACATTTCCATTGCTTGAATATATTTTTGCACAATATTGCATATTCTTTGCCATTTACAAAACAGATGGAAAATTTAGGAATGTTTTCTCCTCTCTTGGTGTCTCCCCTTAAAAATCAAAGTGGAACTGCCTTCTTACCCTTAAATTAGAATGTAGTCTCATCCTCAAAAATGTTTTGAAAGGGAAATTAATTTGCAAAGTGCAGCCTCTTACTTATACTATACAATCCATTTCCCAAAGTCATCTTTCAATCACTAGATTGTAATGTTATTGCATAACAAAATAGAAGCACTTCTAGGAAAAAAAAATTAAAATTTAGTCTTCTAGGTTAGAATGACTATTGAAATTTCAAAAAGGACAGTAAATGACCTATAGTTACTACCTACCTCATCCTGAAAATTATATGTTCTCATATTACTTTTCTTGCAGATTCTTCTGTTCTGGAAATATTAAATACAGTAACACCGATGGAGTCATCTGTCAGGTGCATCTATCAAGTTGAAGTCCCTCACAAGTACCAAGGCTGGTGATTGTGAGACTGCTGCCAGCCTCCTGTAGACTTCATGGTCTGCCTCTTCTTCCCAATCAGGTGGTCTGTAACAGACAGGACATCTGCCCTGCTGACCTTTCCCTTGATCTTTACCCACAACCACTCAACCTTGTCATCATTATGTTTGATTCCAATATGATCAAAACACTCCCTAACATACAGGGCCACCCCATCACCTCCCCTGCTTCACCTATCTCTTCTGAAAAGCTCATAAGCAATTCCATTGCAGCACTTCAGTTGTGAGAGTCATCCCACCACATTTCTGCGATAGCGACTGCTCTGTCAGAGTTTCCTGCTGCACCATGGCTTCCAGCTCCTCCCATTTGTTATCCACACTGTGTGCATTGCTGTAGATGCACTTCAGCCAAGCCTCCAATTTCACCTCCAACACTGGCATGCCACCCCTTGGCTCATCTCCAGTGGGCCTGGCTGTATTCCTACCCCCCTTCAAACCTAGTTCAAAGCCCTCTCAATCAGCCCTGCTCTCTCATGGGCCATAACCCTTTTTTCTGTCTGACACAGGTGGACTCCATCAGTTGTTGTTTGTGGCATGTAAAACCCACCATGATCAAAAAAGCAAATTTCCACCTCTAGCATCACCTTCTAAGCCATATACTAGTCAGTCCTGTTATCCTGTTCCTTTCAGTATTCACACCTGGCACGGAAAGGATTGAGGAGAACACAACCTATGCATGGACTCCTTTAAACAGATCTCCCAGTGCCCTGAAGTTTGCTGAATTTCAGTTCATTTTAAAGATAACTCATTTTGTACATACATTTCAGTTTGCCCTTTAAGCACTGGTAGTTAGGTAAATGCCCAATATTAAATTATATTTTTATACTGAAATTTGCTTATATGGAAGGGCCACAGTGGCAAATTGAGTGTAAACTTCCTAGGAATAGGGGACAAAATTTCTGAAGGAGACTGCACAGAAAGGTAGATATAGATGTTTGAAGGACTGCAGTCAGCTGCTGGTTAAGAAAAGAGGAAGCCTGAGAATAGTTAACAGACCTTTCAATAGCCACTGATGCTTTTGTTTCCAACTCCTTAAAAACCTTCTTTCTTTAGTAGAGAACCAAAAATTAAGAAAGTCTCCACTGAAGTGTAGAATTGTTAGATTACATGTCAAATTACTGTTAAACGCCTTTAGTTACAGAAACTTGTACCGGAAAGTCCAGCAATCAAGACATTCTGGATGAGCTTTGTCTTTACAAACAAATCTTCTCACATAACACAGTATTTGTGATTGTTGATAGTTGCATATCTATCTTTGAACACAGGCTGCTCAGTCATCAATAAATTAGAATTTAAAGCCCCTTTTCATGTAGTCTTTAGATGTAACTTTCTAAGTGTCCTTGTCAAAGTACAGGGAATATTTTTGCAAGGACAAAAAAATATGTAAATTAAAGCATCTTGGATGATCCTGTGGATGTCACTAGGGCTGCATAATTTTTACGCATTTTTCATTTCATTTCAAGTTAAGTGTTATAACATTTCTTTGTAAAAAATGCTTAGATTAATTTTGAATCCATTATTTTCTATTTGGTCAGCACAGTCTACCTTTCTGGGATTTAACATAAAAGAACCTGAAAAATAATGAAACCTTTTCTTGAATCTCTGAAATTGTAACACTGCTGAGCAAAGTGGGACAGTGATTCAATTAGTTTTCTTTTACCTAACACAAGTCAAGTAAAGGACAGGGAGGTTTGAAAAAGCAAAACAGTAAACATGAGTATTGCTAATTGGAAAAGGTTATTTATCAATAACATAAAGATATGCATTAAAACCTGTGCATAATGTCACCCACAACTTCCAACTACTCACCATGAGATTTAGTATAAAACTGTAGGGAATAAAGTACCAATTTTACATAAAAAATTCAAAATATCATAAACTTAGAAGTTGCAAGGCTCCAAAGGCAAATTTTGAAAGGGCACAGCTATCCTACTACCCTATAAAAAAAGTGAAATACTAGCAAACACTGCCGAACAGCATAATTTTCTTCTCTGTAGAGGTTCAATGAAAACACTTTGTTCTGTTACAAACACAATTTCTTGTCAAAATCATTTTTAGTGGAAAATTTCACCTCTTTTTACTTACAGCTTGTACATGGTTTCACTGCTGAAGGAACAGAAGTATAGACATTGCAATTCTAAACACTGAAAGGCAGCCATGAAGGAGTTTTCACATTCTAAAGTAAGTAGAGGGTGGTATCTAGAAGACTAGCAATCCAAAATCATAGAATCATATAATCACTGAATGTCCTGAGTTGGAAAGAACCCACAAGGATCATCAAAGTTCAGCCTGGCCTGGCACAGGAGATCTCCAAGAATCATACCACGTGCCTGAGAACATTGTCCAAGAGTTTTTTGAATTCTGTCAGCGTTGGTGCTGTGACCACTTCCCTGAGGAGCCTGTTCCAGTGCCCAACCACCCTCTGGGTGAAGAATCTTTTCATAATATCCAACTTAAACATCCCTTGACACAGCTTCAGGCCATTCCCTCAGGTCCTGCCAGTGGGCACCACAAAGAAGAGATCAGTGCCTGCCTCTCCTCTTCCCCTCATGAGGAAATTGTAACTGCAGTGAGGTCTCCTCCAGGCTGAACAGACCAAGTGACCTCAGCTGCTCCTCACGTGGCTTCCCCTCAAGGCTTTTCGTTGCACTCCTTTGAACCTGTCTAATAGTTTAATGCCTTTCTTATATTGTGGCACCCAAAACTGCTCCCAGCACTCAAGGTGAGGCCGTCCCAGTGCAGTGCAGAGCAGGGCAGGACAATCCCCACCCTTGCCCAGCTGGTGATGCTGTGCCTGATGCCCTCCAGGTCACACTAGGCCCTCCTGGTTGCCAGGGCACTGATGACTTCAGCTTTCCATCTATCATAACCCTCAGATCCTTTTCTGCAAGCTTGCTCACCAGCATCTTATTCCCCAGTCTGTACGTATATCCAAAGCTGGATCTACACACCAAATGTACAGGATGTACAAACATAAAGAATTGAAATAGTTCAACTCTCCAGACCATGACTATTTTCCTGTCCTTAAATTGTATCATTTTGGAAATACTGCTAATATTTCTCAGCTTTGTGTGATACCATTGTCCTGAGCTTCATCAGAGAACAACCCATGTCACCCTGTCTGAAAGGTAACTTCCTGTTTTATTATTAGATGTGATTTTACCACTCATACCTATTTAATAGTAAAAAGACATTAAGTTAAGGGAACCATGATGCTAACAGCCTCTATTGTCTACATTGGAATGTTTATTAAAACTCCTTTTTATTAATGGATTTTAAGTTTCAATATTTCATTTAAAATTGTGTTTGCAAAAAAATAATAAAAGCAATTATGTGTATTAGGGATAAATAATAACATGGAAGATGAAAGATAGCTGTATTTTCAATTGAGATTAATTTTATTTAAAAATTCCAGAGTACATTGTACATTGTATTATAGGTATAATACTTTATCTTCATTTCTAAGGTTTATTTGTGGTTTAAAAGTATGTGTAAATCATCGTCTAGCAGGTTGCCTACCCCAAAAATGTTGAGACATTTAATATTAACATTAGTGTGGGGAAAATGTTTCCCATTTCTGATTATTTAATGTTATAAAATTATTCTGATTTTAGTTGCCTATAATTGTTAAAAACATCTACTCACCTGTATGGAAAACAGCAACAACATGGGATGGATAATAATGACAGCAAGCTTTAACCATGGAAACCTGCTTGTATTTTAATTTTTAGTATTTTCAACATTAATTAGGTTGGAGTAGGCCAACCAAAATTTGATTTCCATTTTGCTCATCTTACTTTTGAACAAAACATTTAAATGTCAAATGAACAATAATTTTCTGCCTGAATTTTGGCTTAATACTGTTTGCCGCTAAGTTTTAGATCTCATGTTTTCATGTGCAATATTTTTACCAAATCCAGAGCACTGCACATTGCAGATATCACTGAAAGCATACATTCAATTCACAATAGGAACACACAAACCTTGAGACTGAAGGGCACTTACACTCCCCAAACACCATCTGATTCATCACCCAGAGCTTCTACAAGCAGCTACGAATTTACAGATTTTTTGGTCCAATATTCTACACAGGCTGTAGAAGATCACAGATCATGATGTCCATCATAATTCTAATAAGGTAATGTCCTAGATGTAATTTTTTTGTTTTTTTGCTATACTCTTCTCATTGGTGAATACTATAGAACTGATTAGTTATTCTTATCTTAAATCTATTGCTAGATTTTGTTTCCCTTTTCCTTTGGAAATTATTTGTATTGCCCTTTGAACTTTCTGCTTTTGGGTTCTATATGTTCTTTCATATATTGTTATTTTCTGAATAGCTTTGTGCCTACTTTAGTTTCAAAGAATCTTTCTAGAAATGAGTACCCAGAATTATATTAAATACTCCAGATGGGATTTCATTAGGCTTTTTTTTTCACTGATATTGCCTGTTTCAACTGGAAATACTGATACTGATGTATTGCCTTTTTCATAGCTGTATCAAGTTTTTATGTTGCAATTTTGCAGTGATCATTTCATCCATCTAGGCTGTTTTCCAAGCATACATTTTTTTTTTTTAAATTAGTCCCCAAACACATGAAAATGATTTTTTTTTCCTTTTACACTGCTCCCCCCTTCTATTCCTCTTCATAACCTCCCTCCAAAATTTTTTCTAGTTTTAGTAGTACTCCTTACTATCTCCTTACTTAACATACAATTCACTGTTAGTCATCAGTTTTTCTCTGTTAAAATAAGAAGTTATTCAAAGACTCACAGATTATGCTGAATTGGAAGGGACCCTCAAGGGTCATCAAAAGATGGAGCTACCTGAATCCACTTCAAACATGGAAATTTCTATGTTCATGCTTTCATTTTCATTCTACACTTGATCTCTGCTCATGCAGAAAGTTTCAGAGTCCTTCACAAAGACTTATGTATAATGTTTACCATGCTTTTAACACAAAGGTAGATTATTCTTATTTCCATTTTTGCTATTAAAATTCCTCCTTCCCTTACCTTGTCTGGTTGCTTTTTGTCAATATTACTTTTGTCATCAGTGACTTCTTAACAATTGATAATATGATTTCCAAATTTTAATTTATTATAACTTTGTAAATTCCTATTTCACATATATCTTCAAATTTAAAGATTTAAGTGTTTATTTTCTCCTTCCTTGAGGCATATATCCAGCTTTTATGTGGTGCAGACTGTCAGAGAAATAGAACTGTTCAGCTTTTCCTCTATAAAAGATTCCAACCTGAATGAATATTTCTGCATGTAATAAGTCCACAAAATAATAGATGACTGTAAAAAATTCATACATTACCAACACTTCAAAGATTTAGTTGAGAAGTTTCCAACATATTACAAATGCCCCTCCCTGGGAAGTAGTTTCTTCAAGAAGATAAGCAACATTATCTGTGGATTTCCTTCCTTTCTTCCCCTTTCCCTGAGCCTTTATTGATGAGGAGGGCATCATATGCTATGAAAGATCTTTGGTCATTTTGGGAATCTGTCTCAGCTATGTCTCCTCACAACCTCTTGCCCTTCCTCCGTCTTTTTTGCTTTGAAGGCAGAGTGGGGAGAAGGCTTTGATGCTGTGTTAGAGCTATTCAGTAACAGCCAAAATACCGTGTGTTGTCAATGCTGTTTTAAACACACATGCAAAGCACAGCACCATATGGGCTGCTATGGAGTGAACTCCATCCAAGACAAATCCAGTACAAAAGTGGAGAATATCAGGTTTTGTTAGTATATAAACTCCTTTCGGGCAAGAAAAGTTCAGAGGAAATATTACCAGTGCATCCCATAAAATGATAAGAAAATATCTGTATGTAACTGAATACATATCTTTAATCCACAACAATATCTCTTACACTTGTTTATAAGTTATACAGAAATGATCATTGGTAGACTAGATTTTTCAAAACCATCTAAAGGCAATGGTCAATTCCAATGGTGTAGAGACTCAAGCAATCTTTATCTTCCTTTAGAAAAAGCAACATACATGATTATGTAATGAAGAATACAGTGCATGTACCACACAGAGTCTGCCCTACTTAGTGATTCTTTCTGAAACCTCTTTTCTATGGCACCTCTACAACAGTACTACTCCTTATGGTTTTCCACTGTGAAACTGTGAAGCGGTAAATCAGTGATCTTGCATGTATCACTTCACTGACTAGACAAATGACTTTGGCACTATAAATTCAGCTGGATTATCTAAAAGATTGTATGTTTACCTCATGATGTTGAAACTCAGTACACTTACAGATCTATAGAATGTTGAGTTACACAACTGCAGAACAATTTCAGCTTCAAAATTTGTTTCAGTTCCATGGCCTTTTAAGATGTGGTTTGTATTTATTCATCTAAGTGTTTCCACTGGATTGCAGTATTTAATTTATGAAAATCTGTACTTTGCCAATTTGTTCTATGCCAAAGAATGGTTCTGTAGGAGAAACATGACTAAAGAGTGAATGTAAAACTCAATGAAACCTCAAAAATTATTGTTAAGGAAAATCCATCTCTTTAAAATCAAAATTCAAAAAGTTCTATGGATCAATACAACTGTGTGTGTACTCACAAAATGAGTTGCTATAAGAAAACATTAAGAAAATGATATTAATGAAAAGCTAGACTATTATAAAAATGAAACTGTAAGTACCACATTCCTGCTTTCCTCTCCTTAAACATTCAAGTCAAATGAACTTATAAGAGCAACCACAAAAGATCAGCCAAATATTTTATCATTCTCTACAGTTTTTGGTGAACATGAAAGCATAAAAGCCTGTATCAGAGGGCTACAAAATTTAGCTGAAAACGTAAGAGATTAATAATAATTATCTCCAAAGTGCAAAAAAATTCCAAGTCCACAAACAAAGCAGAATTCTTTGTTTTTCAAAGTAATTATTTTTCCCCTCAAGCATTCTAATTTTTGCTGTTCACTAAAGGGACAAAATGATATGACAATACGATGAAAGCTGAGTAAATATTTATTCATGTGGTGTGAAAAACGTCCATTGCAAGACTAATTTAAACAGTTATGGGAGACAAATAGTGTTAGAAAGAAGTACCTAAATTTTGGATTATCCAAAATGGGAAGTGAGAGAAGATCGTCTGAAAAAAAATTACCTACACATGATGTCACATAGCCTTTATCTTCATGGAGCTTTTCAGTGCCTTAACTTTTATAACCTGCAGATTTTAGAAGTATTCATTAGAATACTCAGCTGTTCACTAATACAACATTACAATGAAATTCACTGTGTTTTTTTGCAGCAAAGCTGTATTCCGGCAGTCACCTGTTTCTGCAAACTGGTTACATAATTCTTTCTGTTTGATCTCATAGGCATCCATTTCATGTAATTCCTCTAATAAATTGTAATATATTTCTTATCTTTCAGAATAATATTGTACGTTTCTCACTTATTTGTGATCAACTAATGTTTATTGGTTCTTGTGACAATACTGTCTTTTTTGTCTTCCACTTCTGCAGCATCTATGCAGTGATCTCCATGAAGTGAGAGTCTTAAGAGAATTCAATAATCTTTCTGCCCTTCTCACAGACTTAAAACGCATTTAAAATTCAAGCTAAAACCTTAGTTATGGTAACAATAGTAAACGTAGGTATTGTAGATATGTGTTTGAAAGTTGGCAAAATAACCAGCTAAGAGGAAGAAGGGTAAAATGGGCTTTGGGAGCAAGGGAAGAAACATTGGTGGATTACTCTCATACTTTGCGACCTTTCATTTCACCTTCCACTGACTTTTCTGAAACCCTTCTGCCTGCTCTTTTTGCCATTTCAATCCTTTCATTTTGTGTAATTAAAAAAAAAAAATTGACTTCAAGAATATGAATTGACACTCCTGAAGACTCCTTAATAGAACAAATCCAAATAAAACGCACCAAGAATTAACAACAAGACAGGTGTTGCCTGTTTATAATACGAAACAACTTTTAGTAATCAACCATGCATGGACAAGTAATGTAGATGACACCTGTTCAACATCATACTTCATCCTTGCTTTCATTGGCAGACATGTTAACACTGGTATTTATGTACCAGCATCTTTTGGAAACACCTGCAGGCAACGGAGCAGAAGGTAGGAAGTGCTTTAATTCTTGCTCATCTGTAGAGAAAAGCTGTTTACTTCGCTGGCATTTCTGTGAAGTGGAAGTTAAACTTGAATTAGCTCAGGTTAGTAATGGGTAATTATGTTGTACGTCTGCCCCCATGAATGTTTCTGAACTGTCATTCTCAAAGTTTGCTTGTTCAGTACTAGAGTAGGTGTTTTAAATCACAAGTTTCCAGAAAACCAGGCAGCATAAGTAAACCTAGATAGTGGCTAGTCTGGCATCTACATTTTATAATTAACAAATGGATGTTTGATTTACCTCTATACTGAAAAGCTAAAGTTTCCTCAAATTAATATTTTACTTAAAGACAGCATGCCATATCATTAAAACAAAAATGGTTTGTTGTTTTTTAATTTAAAAGTTATGAAAATAATGTTAAGGTGTTATAGACTCAAGGGGAAATATTATAACCTTCATTTATTATAATACATCTCTGTGATGTTCTTTACAAGTAGTGTGTCAGTTTCAAAACTCCATTATTGGATAATTTAATTGTCCTTAATGAGTTCTCACCAGTTTATTTTATACAGCTTTTTCTGATTGCAGCAGGTATACTCCCCTGAAGACAAATCTCTTAATCATAAAAAAAAAAATTGCCTACAACTTTCTTAGCAAAAATAAATCCATAAATATACAACTGTATATAAATTTCTTCTGCGCCAACAAAGATTTTTCAAATTTCTGAAGATTCGATGACAGGAAGAGTAAGGAACAGGAAGGTCAGTTTTCTAACCAGATGAATAATGAAACTCCCTCTTCTGACAATAACAGAATTTGTGCTACATAAAGTGAAAAAAACCCTGGAAGTCTAAAATGAAATTAATGCATTTGGTTTAAATTGGTGGTAACGAAATTGTGTAAATTAAAAAAAAATAAAACAAAAAACATGATTAATGTTTAACATTTCCGAGGGATTTTTTCTCAGGCAAATCACTATATGAAAATATTGGAAGTTCATATTCACATTTAATTATCTGTATGATGCTGTCCTTCCTTATCTTTCTTAGAAGAAAATTTTTGTTCTAAAATTTTTTTTGCAAGGTGAGGTTCCTGTGACATGACTTGAATCATTGTAGAACAGCAGAATAAACCCAAACTTTTATACCAGTTACAATAAGCAGCTTGTCTATTGTTACTCAGGATATATTCCCCTTTCCCCTTCATTTCCTCAAAACAGTAGCAGATACCAAACTCATGCAAAGCCATCAGAGTTACCACATTCATCCTTTTGACAGTGCATTTGTAAGATGGAATCCTTTTAATATTTCTGGTTTGAGGCTGCATTTTTAAATGGCCTGAAGAAGTGATTCACTGCATGAAAAGAGAAGTCAAGTTCAATGAGGAAATAACATATTTCAAAAGGAAGAGACAAATAAGCAAGTTACGAAAAAAAATAAAAAGGACAAGAGTGAGGGCAATTTGCATACGTTTGTAAACGATAAACAAGAAAGATTCTTTTCTTTATTCTTGTCAAGTATTAATTGTGAATGAAAACATTCAGCTCCATAAGGATAAAGGAATTCCAGCAAACTGGTATCAACTGGAAAAATATTGTCCCGATTCATTCAAAGAATAACAGTTCTTTCCAGTGCATGTGTACCTAATTTTTTTTACTGAAAAACTTTAAAAGATACTTGGATTAAATATCTGCAATAACTAATTAAAATCTGAGCATTACCCTTCTAGAAAAAATTGTGTGTTCTGATCTTCATAAAGTCCCATAAATAGAGAGCTCCTTTAATTATAATCCTCTGTGAGCATACTATCTTAAACCTAAAAATAAAATGGTTAACATTTTATTGGTTTTAATAATTTTCTTTCATCATAAAAACAAAAAACTAAAGAATTAAATTATAATTGGTTGTTTTCAGTTTGTCAATATACATGGGAAGTTTTTCTTGGTTTTCAGTATCATATTATTCCTAAATATTTATTCAGTAAGGTTTTATTATTTCAATATCAATATCTGTCTACCTGAATATTTGCTTCATTAGGACACAACTCAAGTAAAAGTATTAAAACGTGTTGCAACCAAAAAAAGAAAAAAACTCTCTATTTTTAACTAGCTTTGCCTGCATAAATAAATTTAATTGAGAACACACTTAATCATCTGTCATATACAGCAGTGTTCTTGCCAGTTGTTCAAATACAAGTAAAGATTCACAAATCAGTAATCAATATTAGTACTTAAAAAAAAAGTGACTTTTCAATGAGTTCATAATTTTTAAGCTAATGATGGAGCAATTAATGTTTGATGACTAACTTAGTAGAGAATAGAGAACAGTGTTTGTTTAAATTTTCTATTTCCTACAGACTTTTAATGTGATTCTGTATATATTATTATCTTATTCACCAAATTGTTTATTTTACATTGCTTCTTAGTTTCAGTTTTAGCCCCAATACCTGTGTCACTTTCACAGGTAACAACATCTATGTGCCACAATTTCATCCTTTTTTTCATATTCTAATGACGTTCACAATATTTCTTTTCTGCCACTGTTGTTTACAAGAAAATAAGAGAAATTAGTGAAATGACAAAGTTTATAAAGAAAATTGTGCTTTTACTGTAGACAATTTATATTGACTATGAAAGGGGAAGAAAGTAAGAGCAATTAAATTTATATTTAAGTCTCTTTTATTAATAATAATATTAAATACCATTGGGAAGAATGGAAAATATATTAAAGAAATGTTACTTCTTCAGTCTAAAAATCCATTTAAATATCTTATTTATCTTAGCTGTATTCTACCAAAATTTTTAACAGGAGAAACAATTTACACATATCTACATAGCAGTTTACAATAGCTTTTCATAAATCCAGGCAAATAAACCCTTCTTTTTACTCTCTAAGTATAGAAATAAGGGACTAAAGTTTGTGCTCCAAAAATTTGAAATAAGTAAAAAAGAAGCTCCCTTCCAAATGAGAGACAGTAAGGGTGGTGTCTGTGGCTAAAATAAGAAAGAAACAGCTGCACAAGGTTCATAGTTCTCTTATGCGAAAGAATCACAAACTAAATAACTGATTTTTTTTTCTTGTTCAAGACAGTGGAAGCAAACTGAAAATTTCCTTTCTCCATTTCATAAAACAGTAGTAACATGTGGAGAGAAAAAAAAAAAAACCAACAAAACAAACCCAGAAAAAAACCCAAAGCAAACCAACAAAACCAACAACAATCAAACTGACAGTAGAGGACATTATCAACAAAGTTAACAATGTGCCGTTCTGTGTGAGCATGAAGCTTCAGGATAAAAACACATTTAAAAACAAAAACATTGCATCAGCTTATCATGGTTGTTATACCAACATCATTGAAGACAAAAGTATAACAGATATAGATATCCAGTAAAACATAAGCAAGAATTAAACCTCATATTTCCTGAAGGTCAAGAAAAAAATGTCCAGGATTTTGTTCTTACTAAATTTAAAAGGAATATCTTAAAATCACATGTAGTACCTCTTCTGCTCTATTATCCATGCCCTCCCACCCAGCACTTCAAGTTGGAAAGTTACTGCTTCTCTAAAGTTGTAACATATCCCAACACATCCTAAAAACACATCTCAACAACCAGAAGTAAAAATGTGACATATTTAAAGGAGCTATGGAAATATTACAGGCAAAAATTTCTTTCTCCTTCTAGACACCAGACACAAATATTACAGTATTTGTGCACTATGTTAATAGTTTTTTTCCCTGGACACATACCTATTGTCAGAAGACATTGTTTGAACTAACCCTGTGTGTTTGGTTATATGAAATGACATATGTCTGAAGCCAGAAGGCTGCTCAGCAAGCAATGCCCTGTCATATGATATGGCATATGTATGTACCCAGGCTATGGAGCCGCCACATTAATAAGGGCTTTTCTGACTTAACAGATGAGCTCTCTATTTATATGATACCTATAAAAGAACATTTTCTGCTTCTTTAAGACTGCTTGTAATAAGGAAGCAACAAAAAAGTGAAAGAGTAGAAAGCAAGCCCTTTCTTACTGTTGCTTTCTTCCAAGAAAATGTATGTGATACTTAACATGTCTGAATTTAATTCAACAACTCTGTAATTATGGTTTCCTAAGAGATGCCATTTATATGGTACTCTGCCATTTTCTGAAGTGATGCAGTTAAAAAGTTAAGTGTCTTGAAGAAACTTCTGGTAATGCAGGAGCTGCGTGAGCTAATATTATGCAATTCTATTGCTCCCACGGAAATATGTATCAATGCTATTAAAATACTGCAGAGAATGTTTATTTAGTGAGCAATGAATGAAACAAAAGACAAGATTCTGGATTTAAACATGCATATATTGTCCCATCTTTTTGAAACAAACTAATCAAAACAAGTGTAATTCTTTACAGTTAACAATGTAATTTAAAAGTAGGAAAATTGTGGGGAAGCCGCTAGTAGTGCGTATTAAGAGCTGCAATCTCCAATAAGCATGTAGAGCTTCCAGCAGTACAGTACTTAACACACCCATAATACAATCTTCCTACAAAATTATTTAGTATTCACTTTACTAATTAGTTGTTCTGAAAAGAGTAGAAAAAACCATCTGTTGGTATGTTTACTGCTGGGAGGAAAGGGTTAAAAGTGGAAGAATGGTGAGGAGGATAGTAAATTTGTTCAAATGACCTTGCAGCTGGGAATGCTAAGAATACCAGGGTGGGAAAACTCCATTTTTTATGCCTAGTGTTGTTCATCCTCTACTTCTTTCGAGAGGTAGAATGTACAGATATCACACTCTCACAGACACATTTGATCCTCTGCTGGAATAGAAAGAAATTATAAAAACACAGCCTTGTGCTAAACTGCCCATGCACGAAGCCCTATGATATATTGCTGACTCTTGCAGGTATGGGATCTTCTGTACTGGCCAGACACAATTTTGTACACAATCCGGAAGTGCTGCCTCTGATGTTAAGAGGCATCATGGTGGAATCAAGGTGATATCAAAGTTGATTATTGATAATTTTTTTTTTTTAAAGAATAATGAAATAGATTTCCAATGACAGTTATATATATAAATCAAATCAAATACATGGGCTAAGTAGTATTAGAAGAACACAGACAAGAAGTAAAAGAGAATTCAGCAGAGAATGGGGAAAGAAGAAATACATTGAATGTTAAATAATGTTGATTGGTTTGAGATTTTTTAAAAATTTTGCTAAAATTTTTGCTATATATTGTTTCATGTTCACACTTAGAAAATTCAAGTGGCCAAGTTTTGGAGAGTCAAGTTTCAGCAGCTGTGGAAAATTTTACTTCAGCAAGGTATTAAAAGTTGAACATGCTGAAATTAAGATATTTATTGTCCTGTGTATCTTATGAGTGGCCAAGACCTTTTCCAGGACAAATCCACTGATTTAAAATAAATTATTCAACACTTTAAATTGTTGCAGGTGATTAATTATTGTCACAGTTATGAGTGTTTGCTTCAACCACATTGGAATCTATATCATTCAGAGTCCAACTATTGCATTTTCTTGTACCTTGGCACAGCAAAGGGCACAGAAAACTGGGACTGTTCAGACTGGAAATCAAGGGCTTATAAGGACCTTATTGGTGTCTATAAATACATAATGGGAACGGATGAGGATGAGAGAGATGGATTCTTTTCAGTTCACCCAGTGACAGGAGCCATGGATGCAAGGAGCATTAGTTGAAAAACATGGAATTCCATCTTAGCAGTAAAAACTACTTCATTGCTGTGAGGGTGGTCAAACACTGGGACAGGATACCCAGTGAGGTTATGGAGCCTTCGTTCTTGGGGTCACCCAAAATCCAACTAAACAGTGTCTCTGGCAAACTGCTGTAGCTGACTCTGCTCAGGTAGGAAATGTTGGACTAGATGATCTCAAGAGGTCTCCTTCAACATAAATAGTTCTGTGATTTTATGTAACAGTTTAGGGTAAGTATTATGAAAATAATCATGACTGCATAGTTTATATGCCCCATAGCAGGGATTTCCTAGTCTGATTATCTAGTCATAAGGTAGTAGGAGAAGAGGAAAAAGAGGAAAGAGAGGGAGAGAGGGAGAGAGAAAGGACAAAAAGTCAGGAAAAGTAACTTAAGAGGGAACTAGGAAAAATAGAGGAGAGAAAAAGAAAATAAGAAATCACGTAGAAACTCCTAGCAAAGATGTATTTAATTGTACTATCTCATGCTTAAACAAGAGAAACGAGAGCAATAAGGAAAAGCAGGATGGGAACTGAGTTGAAAAAGAGAGCAGAAACTTTTCAACATGTACTCAAGTGCCAGAGTAGACTGTTACATACCCTTATGCTTCTGAATCCTGCAGAGAGACAAGCCTCATTCTTCTCACTAATGGCTATTTGGTCTCCACATGAAGAGACACAAATGGCACCACTTCACGTCTTTAAAACTAAGTGCAGAATGTAAAGTTGACAGCCATCCTCAGAGAAGAAAGGGCCACCTTCCTTCTCTCCACTGATTCATAGACAAGACAAATGAAAAGGGAATGAGAATAAGAGGGATAATGGAAGTAGATATCATCACTGATATTACAGACATCCTCTTTCAGTACATTCTCATTTGTCATTCTAATTCACATTGTTTAAGAGTGAAAATTTTAAAACAACATCAAAGAATAATAATTTCTGTGGTGTATCACTGACTGTATCCAGATTAAATCTGGGAGTAAAGATATGTAACTACCAAGACAGGATAAAGGAGATCAGAAGCTATGGGTCCTCATTAAAAGTGAGAATCTGCCTGGTTTCTTCCTGATATGTTGTGGCAGAAATAGTGCATTTTTACCAACACATTTCTAAAGTCTGCCTAGGTGCCAGGAAACACCTTTCATAGATTTTGAAATTCATTTATTTGGTTAATGAGACATGAAGATAATTATTCATCCCTTATTTTCCCCTTCCCCTTCCTATTTTTTCAGTGAATTTATCACTGAATTTGAAGTGAAAAAGATTTATTATGTACGTTATATTATGCTAAGTTCTTATTAAAACCGTACTGCTGTTTTCATGCAGATGAATAGCTATACTGGTTGTTAATAGATGTATTAATCTAACCACGAGTTTCAAGGAACAATAGTATGAGTCTCTTGCTGCCAAAGGTCTACCTTACACAATGGTTGCCAAAGGTCTACCTTACACAATGGTAAGGAAGCTAATATGAATGCCTGAGTCAGTAAATAACTTGCATCTTCTTATTTTGGAGTCAAATGTGTGGTCCAAGGACAATTTATTTATGCATAAGCTAAATTTTTAATAGTGGCATATGTCCAAGGTTAGCTACAGACACCTGAATGTCATGACCAAATAAGCCATGAGACACCTTGAGTATAAATCTGCTGAATGTTTTATTTGTAGTATCCTGGTAACTACAAGCAAAATGAAAATGTAAGATGTTACATAATGATAAATTCACATTCATATATTCACATTAACATTCTTTCCTTTGTTTTTGTCTGGTTGAACTATATCATTAAACAGAGAAACACAAGCTATCAGGTTGAAGGCTGAGGTACATTCCACAAAGGACAAAGCTCCAGTGTATTGTAAACATCTCAGTAAACAAAACTCTTGATGAAAAATTCTGGAAGTCACAGACTGCAATATGAAAAAAAAAAGGATTCCTAGTAGACTGGGTATTTCAACATAGCTTGAATATGTTCTGAATATTTTCTTTAAATTATGCATGTTTTACTACTTTTGAGAATGTACTTAAAGCAGAAACTATACAAAGAGAAAAATAAAAACCCCCAACCCCTTTCAAGTTAATTCTTACTAAGTATCTTAAAATTTGACTTTTCTAAAATGGTTTTGCTGACATTTTTTTAACATTTTTTTCTGATTTCTTAATGACAAAACGAAACCATATAATATATTAACTAAAAAAAGGCCAAAACCACAATTTGTTGCTCATCAAACAACTCAACTCTGATATATTCACATATGTCATAGTTGAATGTCAGAGGATGGCTTTATAGACATATTAATTAGAGGAAACTAATTTTAGTAGTGCAACAGATATAACGTTGAAAGTTATTACCTAGTGAGAACACAAGCAGAATTTCTTAAGTCATGCCATACTCTATGTTACATTAGAGTCTTCCTTAAAAGGTTACTTCCCAGCTAGAAAATATATAATTGCTCCATCTGCCAACCCTACAGCATTGCAGTACTGTCAAAAGTGCCATATGTGGAAAAGTCAGACTGTTGGTCTGTTTATTTAATATATATATCCCATGGAACCTGTGAAATCAAATGGTAACAACCCTCAACAGATCTCAAAATACATAATGAATGTTTGTTTTCCTTTTTTGCTTTTAAACAAGTGTAGGTGATATGGAATTATTAGAATGAGTTAATCAACCTTGTTATTCTCTCTAGGAAGACAAGTTGATTCTGCTCATCATTGTAAGATCTGAGTTTTCTGAAGAGATAGGCACACTGAAGAAATGTAATGCAAATTTATATTTTTAGAGCACCGAGAGTTTTGGAAAAAATAATTTATGCAAATACCAATCTTTTTATTTCTGTCTTGTAAGCATCTGAATGCAAAATTTGGAAACTATGAAGTTAATATTGGAAACAGGTAGCGAAGACTGTATCCAAAGTCTGGACTGAAAGGAAATGTTAACTTGTTCTTTGATCACGAATAATGGATAAAGACCCTTTGTGTTCATTTTTTTCTTATTCCAAATGTGTACTCATTACCCAGCGTACAACACCAGTTCACGTACTGAGGGGGTGTATTTCAATTTTTTATTCTAGTTTGCATAAATTAGGGAGCTGGGTGGTGCCTCACAAAAGGTAGGTTCCCCTATCATCAAAACTTTACACTATTTATACATTAACAAACCAAGGCATCAGCATTCACTGGTTACAGATTATAACTTTTTAATTATTTAGTGCTCAAACCCCTGCTTGTTCTTTATATCTCTCACCTCTCATGTTAATTAGTCCATATGTGCAGTTCCCTCACATTTTGAGAAGGTGGTCAATGAGCTGGTACTTGTGACCTCCCACAACTAGAAATACTTTTCCCCCAGTTATTTCTCATTTCTGCAGACATCACTACTGTTGGCTGTTGTCTAGACTACCCATTAATCTTGGGGTTGTCTTGCCTTTTCTTAAAACAAAAGATTAACCAAACATGCAATGTTCACAATGCAATTGCTTAATCATAACTGTCTGGCTACATCTACTGATTAACAGCTAAAAAAAAATTTTTGCAAAGTTTGATTAACTCTTGAGGCGCTCAACATCATTTTTAGTGTACAAAAGAATAAAAAGTGATAAGTGATCAATATCTGAAAGCATAATATATTTCTTAGATTTTGCATCCCGCTGAACTGTAGGTCAAGTCATTAGAACAAAGTGGTATTTGCAAAAAGGAGTTCTGTTTCCAGTCTTTACTCTGGCGGTGGAAGGAAAAAAATTGATAAAGTTTCCAGAACTTCTACTCTAAGTAGCTGCTTTTCTGTGATTATGATGTCTCTCCTCAAATACAACCATTACAGAAACACGATGTCATTTATTGACAGCATGTAATGCTGCATTATAAGTTATAATTCAATAAAGCTATTCACTCTACACAAATATTACCTTATTTTAAAAGAAGGCTTATAACCTAAGGCAGCAAGTTAATACATATTTGCCCTGCTAATATATTTACAAGCCATTTCAACTACTTTGTTCATGCATGAGGGAGTCATCTGAATAATAACTTTGTTTAGAATGACATTATGAAAAATGCTCAGTTAGAATCAAAGCACTTTTAGAAGACATTGAAAATAGAATCAGCTCTAAAATTTCACAAGCCTGTCTCCAAAGCAGGGAAAAAAAAAAAAAGAAAAAAGCAGGTGAATGCTTAAAGCTTCCTTTCTTTCTTCTGTTAATTCATTCCTTTCAGTCTTTTTCCCATCTTTATAAGCTAGTGTGGGTGGTGTGGGTAGTTCTGAATCAGGTTTTTATATCAGTATGAATGAAGGCCCACTAATGCCCTGTAGTTCCTAGGCTCCATCACAAATGGCCATCTGCAGTCCATGCTAGTGGATAATCCCCTGGGTCCTCTGAGAAATCGGAGTAGGGACTAGAAAATTTGTGCTTGGTGTTCATTCTAGTGTGCAGTTTTTCTGGTGAAGACCTATTGCACTAGGGCCGCACTTGCTAAAAGACTTAAACTAAGAATGCATGTATGGCTATTACGTGGTGCTAAATCTAAAGATGCATGAAGTAAAAGAGCAAAACTCTCTTGATTTGTTTACCATTCTTTTTCATTTATTGTAATAATACTGTTGTGTACCAAGAGAAGAAATGCTGCATTACAAACTGACTGAAGAGGTATTTGTGAGAAAATTTCATGGATTTGCATTTTATAGTTTTATGTAAAAGGTCTCTATGCAAATGCACACATGCCTACAAATATAGAGAGGAACAGTCTTAATTCTTTGACAGTATAGGAAAAATTTTTCCACTCTCCAGTAATCACACAGTATCCTCCTATTTCTGCTTTTTAATGCATCTGTCCATTTTCTCTGTAGCTCAGACCAATTTTTTCATAGGTTTTAGAGATGAGGGTGATTTGTGCTGTATGCTTATGAAAAATAAGCAAGCATTTTCAGAACCTACATAGTATTAATGGTGTACCATGGTTTATTTTCTGTTCCAGGCAGTATTTGCCAAAGGGTGGAAAGACTGATTTTCTTGTTTTTTCTTCCCCCAAGCCTATTGTTATTTCTTCCTCCAAGGGAATCATGATTTGTTGTCAGCCTAGACGTAGAAACATTAAAGCTCAAACGCATGAAGGGAATCAGCTCCATCCTCTCGCGTGTTTTGTGATCAACTCCGTAATTCCTTACCAGCATAACCAACAGGAATGTATTTTTCAATGTGCAACTAATACACCTCCCATAAAAAATGTGTGGTTTAGAGCAAAGATTTTATTTTTAAGTCAGAAAAGACAGACAGGAACCTCTGAGTAGTACTTTGAAAGTGACACAATGTGGTTGTAGAAATAAAAATCATCAGAAATTCAAACTTTTTGCTTGGTACAATTCACGTGTAAATATACAGTGAGGTAAACAGAGATAGTTGTAATGTTATGAAGACCGTGATTTCATCAAGTAATACAAAAATCTGTCAGTTTTATAAAACAAAAAAATAAGTGAGAGCTTTGGATGACATCAAAACAGTCTTTTTTATCACCCTCTCTTTGTTCCTACTGGATCATACATTACAAGCTTCTTTGATTTTTTTATTTCTCTAAAATTAAAACATCTACTGTCTTTTCCCTCTCTGGTGACAGCACTTCATTTCCTTTGGGATGTGACTTTCATTCTTCTCATCTCTCCTGACACCTCTTGCTTCCAATCTAGATTTTGATAAATTATCTAATGGAGAAATAGAAAAACAATTACATGTAGGAAAACTCAGGGAATACAATGAAGAGACAGCTACTGCTGCTACCTCTGACAAGATGAACATAAGCAGAACATTAAATACTCATAAAATGCAACTAAAATTAAACATTTCTTCCTTATGCTAAGAAGAGGTTTACCAAATCAGGATCTGCACAGCTGGGATGATCCAGACTGCTAGCCAGAATTTACACATGGCTCATCCGCCTGGCTAAGCTCATATCCTTCTTGACTGGTTCTGTTTTGTTTCTCCAGAACAATGCCTTTTTTACTGTCAGACCTCATAAGTGTCTCAGCAGCTAAATTTTCGGTGATTATCAATTCCCTTCTCCTTCTGTTTGTGTGCACTTTGAGACAAATTCTTCTAGGGAAGAGAGAAGGAATTAGAGAACTTTACCTGGTTTGTCCCTGCCATGTTTTTCTCTCAAGTGAATCCTTGAGAACAGAGCAGGGACATTTTTCATTTGATTCCTTGGTTTACAAGGACAATGTGCAAGAAGGGACAGGCTGAACATATTTCTGTTTTCCCAATCTTCTCACATTTTCAATGGGGCAAGGGGAAGAAACAAGGCAATTAGGCTCACAGACACTGGGCTGTTTCCAAACTATGAGAGAAGTTGTTTCCCTGTCTCTCTGAAAAGGTATGCAAATCCTACTTGTTCCTTTGGTTGCCCCCTACATAAACTTCCCACATTATCCAGAAATAAGATCATTAGGTCTCTCCTTTTTCTTTGCTGTTCAGAGAAGAGAAGGAAGAAACAGCCTTCAGAAGAAGAGCGGACATAAATTTTAGATTTCTGCCAAAAGTTTAGTGAGCAAAATGGATGCCTACCATGGAACAAGAGTATCAGTTCATGCCCCTAAACATGTCATAGACATTGTCCTGCACCAGGCACCAGGATCCCTCCCCTCCTCGAATCAAAGATCAGGTACAGCCCTTCCTCCTGAGACAACCCAGAAGTCATGGCAGAGGTAGAAACCATTTATTCTTTGAAATAGCCTGAGGAAGGATAATTCTCATACTTCCCCTGTCAGCCACATTTATTCTATTATTGTAGTCCAGGATCATTCAAATGCATTTTAACCCATTAAGATAAGACATCAGCATCCCAAAAGAACACAGGTATTAGCTTTATTGTCTAGTGACTGCAGACTACATCACAAACTTGCAGGGAAAAATTGCCATACCAAACGGAACTTTTCAGTTTTTTACTTACACTTTCCTCTATTAAACACAGGGCAATATTTCCTTCACAAATAATGTAAACCTAAGTAATGGAAAGAAGACTTGAACTTCAGAACAAGGCTTCCTCAAGGCTATTTTCTATATTTTGTGTGGCACGAATGATATTTCTCCTGTATTTTCAAGTCAAAATATTTCCACAAAAATTTTTGCAGTAAAAGTTTACTTTTTGAAAAACCTTATTAGCTAAAGATTAAAGTAAGGTTAAAGAAGCTTATTGCTAACCAAGTAAAATGGAGAATGGTGAGATCAACACCAGATAAGTGTAAAATGGCTACTTCAACTTTGTATTTGTGTCCCCAACTTAATGACTTTCCCTCCTTTTCTCTGAAAAAATAATTGTGGCATTTCAGAACTTCTAATGAAATCTTGATAATGGAAGTGTTCTCTAATCTTTCTTCAGAAGTAGTAAGTATATGAAGGAGTTAGTTTAATATATATGTGGTTTACCATATCATCTAGTAGTCCCTCCCACCAAGATTGTATTACAAAATGTCAAGTCATCATGAAGTCAAAAACATTCACAAGTAAGGGAATGCTAGAATATGGATTGTCTGCAAAGCAATAATTGAATCCCCCTGTGTGTTTCATCGTGATAATTCTTCAGGTATATAATTACACAGTACTTTATTCTATATTATTTTATGTCATTCTTGCAGAGGAAGGATTGTTTATGATCAGATATTTCCATTCAGCTCCATTCATGTATGCAGGATCAGTTACTGCACAGAATTCAACCCCTGTTCTGAATGTAGAATTGCTAGTTTTTTCATTAAATTTTCTACAAGGATCATCCATATAACAGAAGCACATTTAATAAATTAAAATTTTTAACTTTTATTTTTGAGTAGTATATTAGGAAGGTTATATAGACAAGGGACAGAGATTACAAAATCAAAAAATTTACTGTATTCACATAGCAAGCGTGAGATAGAGAATCTGACTTTCCAGATTGACTTGCATTTTCTAGCTCCATGTGTTTAAAATGCATTGATTTCTGTTGTATTTATCAGTTCCTCCAAACTGAGCAATCAGCAAATGAGTAATACACAGCTAAAAATTGCCTTTGTATTACTGAATGTCTCAGACTCTTTGACAGTGGTGTACACAGACATGAAGACCTTTCGATCAGTAATGAACTGTTTAACTGAGCAGTCTTCTTTTTCTATGCTTGCCACTATAAGAGGTTAAGTTCTGTACCTGAGCTCCTTCTGAATTCTGAAATAAGCAGGAGCTTTGAGACTCTGCCACTCAGGATTTCTTTGCTCTCATCTGAGCCCTGAGAAAAATAGCTTTCCTGGTATCACTGGCTGGGAATGGGAGCTTGGGCTGATGGGCAGCTAAAATCTTCTTTACACCCCAAGATACTTGTAAGGGATGGCAAAGTTGTTCCTGAAATGTGAGAGAACCTGAATTTATTTAAAACAAAATTTTCAACTGTGTTTTCTGTTGTGTGTCTACCATGATCCCAATATTGCCTGAGTATTCCATACCCAATAAACTTGTCACAGTGAGTTTTCAAATAATGAAAATTGCAGAGCAAACAATGTTGAAGTCCAAAAGGAAATCTGTCTTTAGGTAAAAGGCCAGTATAAAACCAAGAGAGGGTGTAACATCCTCTGGCTTGGAATTGTCCTTTTATCTGTTTTATAATATTTCTTTGGAGGTGGAAAAAAGACAAAGCTTGACATCAAATTCAGATTAAAGTAATTCATACAGAGAAAATGGGACATCAGAATCTCTGAGTTGCAGTGATTAGACTACAATATAAATTTTTTAAAAGATAAATTAAAATTTCTGAATATTTTTCTGTAAATTTGTTTCTAATAAAAATTTTTATTGAATTAAATATTTGAAGAATTTTTACTTCTAAGCTGAATCAAAATATTTTTACCTCAAATTGGAACTGAACTGAAACAATCACTTTGAAGCACATATTAAAACCTGTCAGCAAGTAAAAGGTTAGATTATTTTCTCATATTTTACTCATTCAGAATACACATTTAACGAAAGCATTATTTGTTCTATTAGGGATTTATTCAACACATGGATCATTTGCAGCTGCTAAGGACATCAGGACAGCAATAAACAGCAGACCCTTCCCATGTTTTATTATTAGTTTGTAACATGAATCAACACACACAGTCCACACATGCTTCAGCATCATAACTCTTCACTGCTCAGTTGACTGGGGCACAGACCTCTTTAGAAAATTTAATTTTGTATCCACCTGATGTCAGCACTTGTTAAATAGTTACACAGCTGAACAGATCCAAAACTGGAAGGTGCTGTCCATATCTTTCAGGTTTCTATCTCCACAGTAATCTCTCTGTTGCTGCAATAGTGATCTTCTTCCCATGGGTTTACATTCCTGTGCATATTTATAAGTGCTGCTATATCCCTCTCTATGGTCTGTGCAGAATTAGTAGATGGAGAACAGAAAATATTTTTCATTAGCCCCATAACTTCAGCTACACCAAGGACATTCTTATTGCCAGGGAAGCACAGCACTACAGTCTCTTCCCACCTTCTTATCTGCATATGACAGTGCTAGGGTATTTGGACAGAAATTGAAGCAGCATGCTAGAAATGCAAATGATGTGTAAGCTCTTACATGGCTACAAAAATGTGAGATTAAATCCTTTCACCAGCTGTTCCACACTGTCAGATGACCCTTCCCATTATAAAATGTGGTCTTTTTGAAATTTGTTGAAGAAGTGGGGCTGGATGAACCAAATCAACTTCATCTGTAACAGCTAAAAATATGTTGGTATGATCCTCCAATTAATACAGATCATTATTCTCATCATTCCTTTTCCTATAGGAACTATCAATGTAAAACTACAAAAAAAAATCATCCCATCCTGTATTCATAACAAAACAGGGTGCATTTTCTCCACTGGATGTTAAAGGAAAGCTGAACATTAAAAACAAAGAAAAAATCAGTTTATTATTTACTTTGGAGAGAATGCTTCAAGTAATTGTATTTCAATGTATTTCACTAACATGCCCAATAGTAAATTTTCAGAAAGAGAAAAAGGCTGCTGGACAATTACAGTTTTGCCATTCCTGTGATGTTTCCCTTTCACTGCTTTAGTGATTAACATGGGAGAATGCACTCACAGTCTACAAACTTTTATTCATATGCTGATATGAGAGGAAAAGATAGGAAATGACAGACAAATGACTTAGTACAGCTCCTGAAGTGCACAGAGTGCAGCCTTAGTTCCTGATATGATGACATGAAATGACCTCCATGTAGTTGCTCCTACTCACCTTTTCCAATCTATCTTTGAAGAACAGTGCAAGCATATTTAATGTTAGTCCGACCTTTACCATGCAGGATACTCTTTTAATCTAGATTGGTTGCAGCACTTAATGTACTGGTGGCCCAATGTAGCAATCACATCGATAATACACAGGAGTCTGAAGAAAGTAATTATTCTGAGAGAACTAAAACAAAACTGAAAGTCAAGAAAATTCTTTCTGTTTTGCACTGTGAAACAAAAAATATAGATCTTCAGAATCTTAGTCTGAAAGTAAAAAAAAAAAAAATCCAATATCCCATCAGGTAAAAATAAAATATATTTGATACAATGCACAAGTGTATAATTTAGGGTAGAAGGAACAGAATATAGCATATCTCTGGATTTGTGCGGAATGGTTTAGGAAAAAAATACATGGCACTACATTTCAGAAAAATATTTGTTTACATAAGTAATAAACCATCGTAGTTTCAAGGGTTTTACTTTTTGCTTCTGTGTTTTGGCTTCTTTATTTTTTAATGAATTTATAGGAAATTCTTGCTTAGGTCTTTGACATTTTTCTGCGTATTTGTAAAAATTATTTCATAGTTCACTTGACAGGAGAAATTTTAAAATCCATTAAAATCCATTAAACTGTACTGAATGTCAGATGAAGGCTTCAAAGTGCTTGAAAAGTCCCTTGATTTAGAGATGGGATTTTCAATATTGTAAGTGAATTAGAAGCACAAGCTTTCATTAATGCATTTTTAAAATTCTGCACAAGTTTCTGCTCCTTAGGAAATACGCTATTAAAATTTTCCAAACTTACAGAACTTATTGGTCTAAAGTGGCTTGCACAAAGTCAGCATCTGATTGTGAAACATCTTACATTTTCTCACAGGCAGTGAGCAGATAAACACATGGGTGAGCCCAAGAATGCATTGCTATTTAAAAAAGTAAAAAAAAAAATCTATTAGACCCAAACTGTTAATTACTACAAACATACTTTGCTAATACAATTGAAAATGGGGTGGCAAAAAGCTCCTCACTGTCCTACCGTTGCCCTCTTCCCTGGTGTTAGTGCTCACCCTTTGGGCATTCCTCTCGGTATTCAGGTGCAGAGTTTCACTCTCCCTTGGGAGAAGTGGATTACAAGATTTCATCCTGAGGGCTTCAATAAGAGGACTTTGATGCTCATGGACAAGGTCCTTTCCTTGTCAGTTTTAGACCCATTTAATTTTATTTTTATACCTTTCCCCTGCACAGCCTATATCCCCATCAGTATCTCACATCCCTATTGTGCTCTTGGGTGGTAAGAGCCATTAATTGGCAGGCAGCCAAGTCAGCCAGTGACACCTGGACCTGAACTGGGACAGGGACAGCCCCACAGAGACCAGACCTGCTCCCCCAAAGCACCCTGGGACTGGAGGCCTTCTGTAAATAGTGTCAAAAATCACATTTACTTGGTTACACATCTAGGACAAGAATGAGGGAATGTCAGATTAATTTGGTCAAAATCTCAAAACAAAAAGTGAAAAAAGGTTGTGCTTCAGAGGACACAATTTCTGGGAGACATCGTAGATACAAAAAATTAACAAGGGTTTTGTAATTGTTTAGCTCCATGATTCAAATTCACATGAATAAAAGCAAACTACTTAGCTTAGAAATAACAGGCACCATTTGGAAATCAGAAATTCAACAATCCATAACGGAAGCCAGGACAATGTCTGTGTATTCGTATTCTGTGCTGCTGTTCTTTTACTCTTAACTAAGCACCTGTTGCAGACAACATCTGTCAAAACCAAGACTGTTGGTTTGGCAAAACATGGATCTGACCCATACAACTCTCTGCTCAATTGTACAATCAAAAATTCAACACGTTCTGTAATAAAACTGCTATTATTATGATAAGCCTCATAAAATAATTGGAAATGCATGCAAAATATGGTCCTTATAGGCATTCTTCCAGGTCTTTGCCTTTGCATGTTGGGATTTACAGAATTCTGTAAAATTTTTTTCCCAATATGTGAGTTTCTAGGCTAATACAGTGGCCAAGTAACTAATGATACAAAAGCATTGGAAGTAATAAGATGTTTTACTATGTGGTCTATAACAAGCTCAACAGAACAGAAGAATTCTGAGTAAAATGAATCACTCATCCTACTTACCCTAGCTTTCTTTGTTAAGTTTCTATTGACTAATGGAGAAGGACAATCAGGTCCATATACTTTAAATGTTCATGACAAAAAGCAAAAACTGTCTCAATTTACATGACTGGAATCAATATTATACTGCAGACAAATCAGCGCAAGTAGGACAAGAGTTGGGACAAATATTTTAATGTTACTCTTAGTCTCCAAAAGGAAATATATGTTAGATTTACTCTATTCCCATTACAGATCATGCAGCTTGTGTGCATATTAATTGGTCTATAATATTTCAGATTTATGAAGACTTCAATTTGTCCTAGACTTGAGAGAAAAAGACAAGATAAAAGGATTGTGGTTTAATTAGGTTTCAGTGTATTAATTCATCTGAGAGCTGTCTGGCAATAACTCGTACAGTGCAGGTCATGGTTCATTTTTGTTTCTATCTGGTCAAGAGGTTCTCATGAATTGCCTTTGTTCACCTGCCCACCATTTAAGTGATCTCTTCATTTGAGGGCCTGTCACCATAAGGCATTTCCAGAGCGCTAGTCTTTTACCTAACAGTCCAATATGTTTTGTTGTTAGCAATTTCCCTAATAATATGGGCAAAAAAAAATTCAGTTCTTTTATAATAAGAAATCATACCCATTATTCCTGGGAAATTAAGGTAACAGTTGCGCTATTTCAACACAAAGAGATTTTACCTTTATCCTGCAATTCATGCACCTTTTGGGTTGTCAATGCCCCTTCCCCCAAATTAATTTCTTCCCATCTTGTCATCTGCTGCAGCATTTCAGAGCACCTAAATCTGGGACAATTATTCCTATTGCCCTTAAATCCCCTTGTCCTACAATGATTACAGGCATGTTAAGTGGTGTGCCAAAAACAGGGAATGCACAAAATGGATACATACTAAAAAAGATACAATTAATGTCTGCTGTCTCCTACCCAGAGAGAAGTGCACAACTGGTGACAGTGTGCAAGCATTTTACAGCATTTCAACACCAAAAATAGTATTTTCTAACACAGTTGAGACATTACTGCAAAGAGGCCAACGGAGACTCGTGGCACAGTTACACAAATAGGGTGAAGAAAAGACATGCAAGACATGAAATCTGTAGGCAAGAAAGATTGCTTGGAGAACTAACACAGCTCTGCAGAACAAGCAGGAAGGGTGTAGAATAACCCTGCAAATGAAGCAGGAAATCCTATAATCAGAAAAGTCTCGTTTGGAAGGGACCTCGGGAGACCATCTGATCCAACTTCCTGCTGAAAGCAGAGCCTTAAATTAGTTCATCTGAGGACCCATCAAGCTAAGTGTTTCCAATGAGAAAAATACCATTACATTTCTGGGCAACCATTGTTTAACTCTTCCCACAGTGAAGAGGTTTCTTTTTCTTATTCAGAGATATTTTCCCTGAAACAGCTTGTGAACATATCCGCTTGTCCTGTCATGTCATTTTGTGAAGGGGACACATCCATCTTCTCTTTTTCATTTAAGAATGGAAGGGTATGATAACTTCCTCCACATATACACTTCTCTTTTCTAGGCTGAACAAATCTAATCCCTTTGACCTTCCCTCATATTTAAAATTCTCTAACCCTCCTCCCTTCTTCATAGTGCACTTGGGGGCTCCTGGACCCCCTCCAATTTTTAATGCCTTTTGAACTGTGAGGGCCACAATGTCCCAACTGTGGAAAAAAATTGCTTTCTCCGCTATAAGTGTGCTTTTATAGAATATATTCAACTTCTTGTCAACCAGGATTCCCATATCTTTTACTGCAGGTGCACCAGTCAAACCCCTGCCTTTATTGCTGCTTCTATTTTAAACGTCTCGCAGCTCTTGCTGACCTAATCTCCCAGCCTGCTTAGGTTTCTTTGAATGGTGGCCCCTCCTTCTAGCGGACCTATATTATCTCCCAGTTTGCTGTGATCCACACAGCTGACAGAGGTGGGGTTCGTTCAACCCTGTCACCCAGATCCTTTATAAAGATATTAAATAGCATCTGATTTCTAAGGAACTTCACCCATTACTTCCTGTTACTCCCTCAGAGATTTGATTAAACCAGAAAAAAACTGAAAAACAGGGGAATCTAAACAAGACTGGACTACAAAATTAGAATGTCGAAGGCAGATTAAATCTAAGCCTTTTTCCCCAGGGCTTAGTGTTGGGGCCAATTATACTTAATACTTTTAACAATGATCTGGATGAGGGTATCAAGGGCACCCTCCATCAGTTCGCAGATGACACCTACATGGGTGGGAGTGTTGATCTGCCAAAGGGTAGGAAGGCTCTGCAGAGGAATCTGGATGGGCTGGGTCAATGGGATGAGACCATTTGCATGAGTTTTAACAAGGCAAAGTGCTGGGTCCTGTGCTTGGGTCATGACAACCCCATGAACTGTTACAGGACAGTAGCTGGAAAGATGCCCAGCAAAAAAGGATCTGAGTGTTCTGGTCAAAAGCCAGCTGAACATGACCCAGCACGTGCCCAGGTAGCCAAAGAGACCACAGCAGTCAGAATTAGTATGGACAGAAGGACTAGGGCAGTGATCATCCTCTTGTACTCAGCACTAGCAAGGCCTCACCTCAAATACTGGTGAAGGGTCTGTAGCACAAGTCCTATGAGAAGCAGCTGAGGGAGCTAGGGTTGTCATGCTCAAAGAAAAGGAGGTTTAGAGGAGACCTTATCACTCTCTGTGACCACCTGAGAGGAGGCTGCAGTGAGGCTAGTGTTAGTAACAAGTGTTTGAAGGAGAGGAAGTTGCCTCAAATTGCAGCAGAGTAGATCTATATTAGATATTAGGAAAGAATTCTTCACAGGGAGGGCTGTCAAGCATCAGAACAGGCTGCCCAGGGAAGCGGTCATGTCACCACCCCTAGAGGTATTTCAAAGGTGTGTAGATGTGGGACTTAAGGACATGGTTCAATAGCGGACTTGGCAATGCTGCATTAATGGTTGGACTCAGTGATCTTAGAGGTCTTTTCCAACCTAAATTATTCTATGATTCTATGATTTCCTTTTGGGGATGGACCTGGCTCAGAAATGATGGAAAAGGAATAAGGGCAAAAATAGAAGAAGGCCTATTTCAATTCTGACTTATCTCATCACCAAAATCTCAAGTTTGATCACACTGACCATGGGCAGAGAAGGGCCACAGACATCAGTTCTAACTGTACTTCCTATGTTCCATGGTATTGTATGCCAGCAAGTTTGAGTAAGTTTGTAGAAATCAATTGACCAATTGTTTTGTAGATGTAGTGATAATGATTGATAGCCACTTGGTAATGTACCCAAACAGTAAAGGGTAGCTTTGAAGTCTGAAGCTGCCCTGATTTATTGGTCTTTAACACTTCTCTCACACTGGTATCTAATTTTCTACCAGATATGAACATCTATGCATTCAGTTGCAACAGTCATTAAACACAACTGTGTTATGTAGTTATACTGGAGGGGAACTGAAAAAATGAAAGCTTTTTTAGCAGAATAATTTCCAAGCAGATCAAGGAGCAGTGTCATTTTTCTATTTAATTGCAATAGGGATGCTATATTATTCTTTGTGAACAGTGTCCTATAGTGTCCCGGAAAAAATTTTTGTATTATTCCCAGACAATTCACAGCCTTTCAACACCTTTTTTTGTCACTGAGGTTTTCCCCGTCAATGAGAACCAAACTTAAATTCATTAAAGCTTGCTCTACCATGTCTGTGGACCCATTCCCTACAGGAAAGTTCTCTTTAGATCTTCATCTGTTTGGCCTTGTAACACACTCTTTTAGCTGTGCTTAGTCAGAAGTGTGTCACCGTTTAAGTATGGATAAAATGCAAACCATAGTGCCTGTGCATATGTTCATCCGTTCCTGCAGTCCTATTCATGTTCGTGATCCTGAAGGAAAAGACAACCAAGGATACATATGAACTTTAATATATATGAGGTATTTTTTTAGAAAGATGAGCAGAGATTTCCCTACATTTTATTAATTTGGATGCTAATGTCCACAGATACTGCTGTTTGTAATGCTACTTTAGGGTATGCTATGGCTGTAATTAAGCTGAGTGTGAACAAGTAAGATCCTACTTCACCAAGAAACCTTCAACAATAAATGCTTGCTTTGACTCTAATTTCAGTTTTAATTTCATTTTTCTTCCTTTCCCTGTTTAAAAGTGTGATCTAGCAGTACATGCAGTCTCTGCATATAACTAAGTTAATTGGTACCTCCTTGGTCAGGCAAGTACTAACATCATCAGTTTCTCAGACAGTCCTCCTTTTGCCATTTCTCAGTGTTTTTAATTATTAAATATCAGTTGTCATTCAATTTTCACAAATTCCTGCACTCCAAGATGAAGGTTTCTCAGCAAAGCTGAATTTACTGTGCATCAGATGTTCTGTGTTAATCACAGAAATATATTACAACACTTGTCTCAAAGTGCTAAAGCAAACAGCAGCCTATCCATCAACTACTTTTGAGAAAGCTCAAAGAAGAGGTGGAATACCATATTTATTCTGAGATGCTATGAGGTGGGAGCGTGCATACATAGATGCAGGATTTGAGGAAAAGCTAATGCACAGAAAAGTCATACTACAATTTAATAATCCAAAACATGTACTTTTGCCTACTCACTTGCCACTGCAAAACATAGGTTATAGGAGCTTCTCTCCCAGCAGGTTGAAGAGAATTGAAAATAAAATTGATATGAATTATCTTTTGCCAGGCATTTGCTCATCACAAGTAGCAAATTCTCTTGTGTCTCAACACTCCTATGCATGACAGTGGGCACATCTGTGCATTGGTTAACTCTCCAAGCATCACTCTCCAAGTGTATTTTGTCATACAAGCAGATACACAGTGCAACCACAGGTTTGTGGCTGAGCCTATCTATGGGACAGTAGATGGTTAAGCAATATGCATTCCCAGGCTTTGGGTTAACGGAAATGGAAAAGACAATCAAGTCCTACCCCAAATAATAGGAATATGACCTGGAAAGCTTAAGGCAAATCTCATTCTCCAAATTATTTTTTCTTGAGCTGTTCATGCTGGCCATCTGTCCCTATACTAGCAGACCTGTTCAGTTGCAGCATCAGGGTAGAGAGCTGATGTCATTGCAAAAGGCTCTTGCTGTTTCCAGAAATCTGACTGTGCCTTAGGGCTGTGTATATATGAGAAAACAGCTCACTTCTTTAGGATAACCTTCCCCAAAGGCAGAGTCAACTCTCCTTCTTACATATTTTAGACTAAATCAACCTGCAGTATCTGGAACTACCTTGTTGAAAAGCACCTTTATTCTAGTTTGTTCACTTGCCTTCAGGTTCTTCCAGCCATAAATAGGAAAATAATTGTGTTCCTAAAAAACCTCTTACCCTGTGGTCACGTCTTTCCCTTTTTGGACCACAAATGCACTTCTATTTAAAAGAAAAGTTATTTGCTTTATTTCTGTGGAAATTTTATGAGTTTCTTCCTGTTTTATTTTTCCCCCTCCCAACTTGTGGAATTGTCTTCTTCTTCTTTTTTTTTTTTTTTTTTTTTTTTTTTTTTTTTTTTTTTTGCCACTCTTCCTTAATTTTCCTTCATTAAGGCAAAAGTGCATTTTGACTACACCTTGAGATAATCGCAGAAAGGTCTCTGTACTATGCTCTTTGCTGAACAATTTTCAAGTTTGTGGATACTTAGTGGATCATTTCTTTCCTTCTTTAAAGAGATTTGCATTTCAAGTGTAGATACTGTTGATTACAACTGTAGTAAAGTTTGCCCATTGAAGAAATTAATTTTTTTTAAAAAGAAAAAAAGAAAATGAAAAGTGGAATGGTCTTTCTTTTTTCTCTATGATAAGTCACAGATCCTTTGACCTGAAAATCATCTCACAGAAGGTATTAATGCTTACTAAAGACTAACTTGATCAATATGATACCTGTACAATTGACTTGAGCCTGAGAAACTCACTTAATAAAACAATTCTAAAACACATTTCCAGAAGTATGTAAGACATCCTCTTTTTCTTTCTGTTGTGAGTCTTCCTTTTCATTAGGGATCAACTTCTTTTTTTCTTTTTTGATAAAAGGGATTAAAGAAAAAAAACACTGAAAATATATTAATAATTTCTATATCATTTAATAAAAAGAAAAAGTGAATGTACTCTTTTAGAGTAAGTTACTCTATTCTTTCAATCTACCTTAAAAATAACCAAAAAAAAAAAATAAATACATCCACCACAGTGCTCTGGCAATAGCTGTCAGATAATTGCTCTTTTAAACAAACAGGGAAGGGTCTGCTAAAAATGTCTGGCAAAGATCATCACACGTCAAGAAAGAAAAGAAATCAAGTTAGTCCTGAAACCTGACCCTGTAATGCAAAATAGTACTACTAAGAATTTTTTTATTTACATTCACTCATGTTCTCCTGGTTGAATTTTACAGTGAATAGAAATAAGGCAAAAAAGAAAAAAGGGTTTATGAATTAAACAGCCCACTGCCCTTTCCTGCTGCTTATAAGCTCCTTTATTTATAAGCACCTCTGTGATTTTTTTTTCACTTTGAGAATGTATACAAGACATATTAATTGAACATATTAAAGGGAACTAGTGTTTATAAATACCTTCAGACAGAGTTGAAATAAGTGATGGGGAAAGAAGCATCACAGAGAAGACGGAGGCAAAACCAGAAAAAAACAGTATTAACTATGCCAAAAGAAGTAGTGTTTTAATGTAAGAGAAAGCAAAATCAAGTATTTATCTTGTTGCATACCGAGTAGGAAAGGAGACGGGAAAACAACAAACCATTACCAGCCTTCTTCCTAATGCACATTTAAGTAGCTTTTCAATTATTTTTAATCTTGCTTTTAATTAGAAATCCCTGCATTCACTGAGATACTGTAATATGCAATTTTTTTGTTCTTGGATATAAACAGATAATCTATATCCAATAAGGAACATAAGGATGCCTAGTATGAATTCACATATCTCCAGGCAAATGTAGCATGAAACACCAGATATGGGAGAAGGAGCATAAAAGCTATGATTCTCCGCCAAAACTGAAACTTTAAGTTATGTGACGACATACACCAGACTGATTTAGATATATCAAAGTCTGTAATGCAGCATCCCACCTAGACTTTCTGTGAGGGAATGCAGTTTGATTTAAATCAGAAAGAAAACTTGCAAGACAACTCTGTTCAGGTTCTCCAAAGCCTTAAACCTGCTGTGCAGTTTACATGTTTTCTTCCCTGCTAACCACCAAATGAGATATATGCTGCCATCTGCTTCTAATTCACTTGACATTCCAAATCAGCAAGATGCCTGAACTGACAATATAAATGCTTAAGTCATCCCATTGATTTTAGCACTCATTCTCAAATGTAGGCTTGTTTCTAAGTACCTTGTTGAATCAGGACCTGAAAGTATATTTAAGGAATTCATAAACACAGTGAAAGGTATTATTAAATGCGTCAATAAATTGTAAAAGATCTGATTCTTCCTTAATATTTCTGTAAGCTTACTCGGCCTTCAGAAGGGATGGGCTGAAAGAAAATTATGTTAAATAGCAAAAAATTATATACTATTTAATTCACTCAGGGAAGCTGCCCTGTCAAACATGTATTCCTAGAGCAGAATGGTTGTATTTTTATTGACAATAACAGTTAAAATATTGCCCACTAATGTGGTTTCATTGCTCATGAAGAATCCAATTTCTATTTATTCCTCATGGAGGTTACAAGAGGTGTCTATTTACTGAAGCCAGTTCAATAACTGAATACAGAAATGTATATTTACATATACTCACAGTAATCTATCATTTAGCTGCTCGTACTGCACAGAGCAATCTTATTGAAATATATTGTTTTTCTCTACATAATTTTCTTCTCTCTTAATTCAGGTAGATTTTCTATTACATTTCTTTACCAGCCACCTCCACCCCTCTAACTGCTTTTCTTTCGATCAGATTTAGTATTTAAAACTAAGTAGACTCATTTTGGTCAAGATTTGCTGAGGGGTTCTGGTTTTGCTCCTCACTTTGTTCAATATCTGTAGTCAAGAATGGAGATGGGAAAGGGCTGAGAAGAAAGACATTACTAACACTATACAAACTTACTGTAATGTTTAGAGCAATGTTTTATATCAGTGGAAGATTATTACTTGAGCTCTTCATTCTCGTGGGTCAGGATCAAGCAAGTATCAAATCAGAATCTCACCAAGCAGGTTTCAATCCTCCCAGGAGTTCTTGACTGCCCACAGTAGGCAGGAGAAAATCAGAGTTATCAGGCTACAGTCACAGAAGAAATCACTTAAATCATGTCCTGCACACACCTTGAGACTCGAGGGAACAAGGGGATAAAAAGGATTTTCAGAAGAGGAGCCAAACTCTCTCTACGCCAAGTGCTGACTAGAGTGAAAGATGTTACTAGATGTAAATATACTACACCCTTACAATTTCTTACTCCTTTTCTTTGCAAAGGCTACCACAACATTATCTTCAAGCCAGTATAAGATATCATAATCATGTATAACCAGAAGTTATGTATTTAAGAAAGATATAGCATTAATCATTTCAACTGATATTCTGATAGTTCTAAAACTTTTTCATATAAAGCCATATATACATATAATATATATAATATTTTTCCTTTGTGCTGTTATTTTAGAAAACATTTATAATATTTTAAGCACATAAAAGTAGGGTATTCTCACAAGTGCTGTTATTTTTCATGACTCAGACACTTGATGAAATGAAAAGTCAAAGTGGTCTGTACAGGCAACAAACAGGACAAACAAATTTAATTCTGAAGCCATAAATATCTAAAATTATAGAGCTGAAAAAAAGCAGATACTGCTTTTAACCTTCATTTTATATGTTTGATTGTTTGCTATGCTGATTTTTATTATTCTGTTAAACTTTTGCCCTTTTTGCTGCCTCTAGCTTCAGGAATGATTAATGAAATTAAAAAAGGAATATAAGTAAAAGTCAGATTTTGAACACAACAAGTGGTATTTAACTTTTTAATTTTATTTTTTTCCTGCTTTATGAAACAATTATGGCTATTTGTGGAGCTAGGTATGTTTACAAGGGGAAAATCTACCTTTGCCTGGGAAGGGAACATGTCTAATTATATAATCATATTTCATACAGACTAATTAACTAAGTTCATAAATAATGATGTGATCAAAGCAGGCCTGGATATTTTACTGTGTGGTGTGTGATAAGGCAAAGAACTCAGGGAGGTGTTGAACTCTGTCACGTCTTTCTATGACAACTGATTGTTTATTTTCACCCAAAACAGGACAAACTTCCTCCTTTTTCAAACTGGTATAAATTAGGAAAAAAATTATTTAGTGGAGCTAATTGACATAGAATCACCAAATACCATGCTTTCTGGCTAAAATATCTTTTTTTAATATATTTCTAAATTAATATTCACAAAAAAAGGCAGGGAAACATAGTTAATAAATACAAAATGAAAATTTTGACTGTTTTTTATTCAAAATGCTTCTAGTTAGTGATTGGCATTTTGACCTTTTCCACAATTTGTTTTGGTAAAATTATCATATAGGTTCCAAATAAATTTGTGTTTTACTGACACAAAATGCTAGCATGGTAATGAGATGTCAGGCTGCTCTTAACATATTCCCATTTGATTTTCCTTTCGCTATTAGATTAACTAATTGTTTTCTTGTACTATGGGTTTCCAGCTTTGAGTATATGTTCATTAAAGATCAGTATGCATAGTAGTCGATCACCTGCTTTGTAATTACATCTCTCAGGCTTCTTAGCTGAATGAACAGAGCCTGCTTCTAAATATTGCAAGGGCTTTTTATTCTTCCTCATTGGTATACAACTCTCAAGGATTGAACTGACATCCAGAGACAGATGTGGTTTGTTTCTAGCAACAAAGACTGGAGGAGTGGTTTTGGCAAGAATCAAACTCTATGGACAGGCAAATTAGGCTCAACAACATAGTAAATATAGGGATTTACATCTCCAAGAGCAGTGTTAAAGCATGTCTTACACCCCTTGCAGAGCTATCTGATGAAAGCTACCAGTTTTGATGATAGAGTCTTTTCTTTTTTTCTACTAGCTGCATAGTTTTGTGAATTTGCAAGTCCCCTTCTACACTGAATCTGTGTTTTTCCCCAGTCGTCAATGCATCAACACTCTTTTTTTGCTATATTTACTGTCATGAGTACTTGAAAAAGCATAAACTTGTAAGATTTTATCTTTCTAAAATTTTAATTATTCTTTAAGTGATTCCTGAGTGGATTCTGCATATATCAGAAACAGAAAAGACTGGAATATTTGTGAACAATATTGTTCGTCCCAGTCTAATCTGTGCACTGTACACCAGCTGGCACTCAGTAGCCAAAGTTGTAAAGGGAAGAACAGACATAACTTGCAACATTAACATAACATTATTCATTCTGCTTAACATCAACACCCCAGGATTTTCTTCCTCTCAATGTAGGTTTTAACTTTGGGCTTTTTGTTGCTTAGAGAGAATTCATGAATTCATGTGTTTCAAGATCTATTATTTGTAAGAATGCAAATAATGCAACTAATACCTGAAGCTGTGAGGCTGCAGACGGTTCATCCAAAAGTGAATAGATCTACCCAAGTAACTTGGAATTCCATTGTTATTTCCAAAGAAAATTAAAGCAAAATCCACTCTTATTGCCACAGGAGGTACAAAATCCATATTGAAGGTCTAAATCAGACAGGACACTTTCCTTAACAAACTGAAACTCAGCAGTCAGCTCCAAGATTACTTTAAAATAGGAATCAAGAGAAGTGTCAGACTCACAGTATTGAGGGTTTCCAAAATGTCCTTGACAATTTGCCAGATTCTGCTGATGTTCCATGAACTGCTGACTGAAATCAGCATAACTAGCAGGGAGAGAGCATTGCTATGATTACTCAGGAAATATTATTATTATATTAGCAGAGACTGAAACTAAAAAAATACATACTCAAATTTCTAGGAATAAAAAGGTATTTAGGGATAAAGTTCATAACAAAATTGAAGAGTTTGAATTCACTCATAAGTATAGCACTGTTTTTGTCATGGTGGGGTGAGGGCTAGCTGCTCTCTAAAGGAAGGCAAGCTTTTCTGAACGCTGCTGTAGCCAACTCTGTTCTACTACTACAGGAACCTCATAAGTTATAACTAAAAAAACCCAGGGTTTAATTTGATGCAGTTTACCCTAAACAGGAAATCAACACATGAGAGACCAGTTAACAGTCCTCTTTTTCAGAAGGAAGACTGAATATTTCTATTCTCTCTACTGTAACCCTAAAAGATAAATATACCTGAAAGTTACTCAGTGCATCTACATTATGATTAAAAAAACCTAAACAAGGCAAAAAAACCCCCATAAATGTCACATAAGCATCTCTACAAGTTATTCAAAGAGTGATTTTTTTAAAAAATGTCGTCTCTCAACTCATATATGAATTGCTTCTGTTAAAAAAAGAAAAAATCCTTTCTTCTTCTGGCATATAAGTGCAACCTAAAGACGTGAAGGTGAACTTTACACACACTTTGAGCCAGTTCCTGAAAATTGCATACAATGCTAAAAATTCTATGAAATGATAATTTTCTTATTTTTCAGTCCTTTTTTTTTATCACTTGCTATGTACCAAATATATAACAATGAAATAAATATACTAAATGTCATCAATTTCTGTTTAGCCGCAACCACTGAAGCATTGCATAGGCTTCAGGTGTATCTCCAATAACTTTGCAATTCAAATTTGCAATTTTAGGACTCTAGGCTACTTGTGAAGGATCAACAAAACAAAAATAGTCTAGAAGTTACTGAAAAGGTGATTTTTTTTCCCCAAGTGATCAAATCTCTTATGCAGTTGAGGCACCTCCTTTATCAAATAATGGGAAATAATTAAATGATGCCCTAAAGACACTGGCTGTTTCTTGAAAAATTTAAAAATGTACTGTTAAAGTATGTTCAGAGTTAGTCAGCTTGTAGTGTCTCATGTGGCTGTCAGATGAGAGATACAAGTATATGACAATGTGACAAAAAAAGTTAACATCTCCATTAAGTGCAAAAATAAGACTGAAATGAATCAACCAGTAAAGTGTTGAATGAGTTTCTATCAGCTTGTGATAATCAGACAGCTTCCAAGGTGTAAAATTTGAAGAAAAAAATCCACATAATTTTATTCTTCATATTGTAGCTTCACTGATTTATACGATTATATCGTATGATACTGTGATCTTGTTTGGGGCACTTAAAATCTGAGAAACTCACTGATTTATATGGAGTTCTATCAAACGTGCACAGGCCTGACACTGCCTCACTAATGCAAACAAATGCTACCTTTTACATTACAAATAAAATCCTGCAGGTACCAAGGGTTTCTCTATTTACTGGCGCATTCGATTGCTTTGCTACATTTTATCAGAATATTAAGAGCTAAACTTAGAAAGTTTTGAAATTATATTCTTTAAAATCTGACATATGTAAGACATACTTTCAAATACCAGAGGTGAGAAAGCATATCAAATCTTTTCCTTTCAAGGAGTGTGTCTTAGTCCAGTAAAGTCAGCTATACATATAAAGTCTAACTTCACGAAAATAACAGGATTAAAGTACAGAAACTAAAAGAAAGTCACCTGTGGAGAAAGATTAGCCACTTTATCTAGAATTAAAATTGCCTGAGGAAAAATAAAATACAAAGTAACAGTGTTCTGTAACTACTACATTAAAAAAAAAAAGTTTAAAAATAGTAAACATTTTTATTATATCAATATGTCACACCATTTTTTAGTTTTATTCTGATAATTTAATAAACACTGAAAAAAGAGTGTAAGAAATTTCTTGAGTTCTTTAGAGCACTGTAAAACCTTTCCATGACTAGACTGAGTTACAATATAAGTAATATAAGTTATCTGAAATAATTCTTACTTTGGATGCAGAAGAAAAATTTCCAATTTCAATTTATAAATTTCTGGAGAAAATCAGTGTATCAAAATGCTTGATAAAATGCTTCACTGGTCAACATGCTTTAGTATCACGAATCTGCATTTCATTAATAGTTAAAATTTTCCAAGCTATGTGCTATAATATCCCTGAGTGTAGAGGGATTATTGTTAGTGTAGACTTATTGGCTTCAATTGTATTGCATGAGTGAAACTGGCATTATTACATGGTAGGCTGTTTTTTTTAAATTTTAGAAGGGTTTTTTTTTTTCTCTCTTTATTGTGTTCTTTCTTTTCAATTAACATTTCATCGGGATTTCATACAATGTAATAATTTCCACTACATTTTATATTATAGACAGTATATATTGCATATTTAATTCAATATATCCTTGTATTGGATTGTACAATTTCATTTATAGATTTATAGAACCTTAATTTAAAGCATACATTTAAATTATCGTGATTGGTGAGAAAGTCTCAAAAACCTGTTAAAAGTAAGTTTGTACAAACAAGACTTTGGTTTTGGGAACTTCCACGGCCACGGCACGTCAGCCACTTCCTTGCCAGTTTGCTATGCCAACCTTAGCCCCAACACAGGAGATGCTAGAAGCAGCCCCTATGTACTCAATTTCTAGGACATGCAAGTAAATCACAGTCAATGATTATTCCTGATTCAAAAATGGATTATGATGAATATAAATGATGAGAATTTCTTTAAGATTTGTTTATTGATTCAGGATATTCTCTCCAGAATATTCTTTCACAGACTGCCATATTCTGCTATTGTTTGAGAAGTGGGCTATTCAAGAGAGAGAGCTCAGTTTTGTGATATCATGGGAAAGGAACCAGAAAAATTTTAATTAAAATTTAAAGCCCCATGGGTGCTGTGGGAAAATCTCATCAAACCATATGCCAACAGGCAGGACAGAGCACAGTCTTCATGTGATCGCTTGGTGGTGGAGACCACAAAGGCTTAGTTCCTTCTAATCAGCTAAACTTTTTTTTTTTAATTGATTACCTGGGAACTATTAAAAAAAAACCAACCAAACAAACAAACCAAAAAACAACAAGCAAATTAAAAACTAAAGTGACTTACATACCCTGCTATGATTGGCTGATAGTTCCATTTGTCAGTTTAAGCTGGAGGACACACACCTTCATGTCTGGCTTTCCATCAGTATTGAAAAGGTTTTACTTTTTAGACAAGGCCTGACGCATATTATATGCTTCTCTGCGTGACTGGCAAGGGAGGAACTTGGCTGCTTTTAACTCTGTTCCATTTAAACTTATTTTACCTCTTCAAACACTTAAAGAATAACTCGATCCTCAGATGCAATGATGCTTAGATAATATAAGTACCCATGCTGGATAAACACTAAGAATGTCCACTGTACTAATGAAATCAGCAAGCTTCAGTAGTTTTTTTGCTATATATATGATGAAAACCTCCTCCTTGAGAAGTAAGCTATGCAGAGTGTCCAATTATCTTTTGGCAAAGGTGTATTACCTTTCAAAATTTCATTTGACTAGCAATGCTACATAACCTGCTGCCTGATAGTTTTTGTGAGCTCTATTGTGGAAGCAATTCCCATCTAGATCAGGTCCTAAATTTTGCTAAATAGAAAAATATCATTTTTCCACTGTATTAAGTTGTCAATGTAAACAGTATTTTGGCAGCAAGTTATCACTGAGTTTCAAAATACTTTCTCGGCAATTCATGCTTAAATTTAAAGTGACTCACAAGTAATGTTTCTCAGCTACACAGAAAAAAAAGCTACAGATTTGCTTCCTGTATGAAATACAGTATATTTGTGGGTTTACATATGACCAATGAAATAAATTTAATATGCCTTATCAAGAAAGTTTGAAACATGATCACCTAAAGTTAGGGTTCTGCATTGATATTTACATCTACAGGACACTAAATACATCTTCTTGTACCAAACTGCAGAGCATGTGGAATTTGAATTGAAGAGAAATGAGTTGTAAGACTTAAAAAAACAGACTTAAAATACTATTTTCATTAAGTAGGCACAACATATATTGCAGTACAATTAAATACGTATTAATCTAACTTTAAACAAATTTACTTTTAAATTTTTGGCTGCCATTTTATAACAAAAAATATATGATTTGCATAGTTAGCATTCTTTAGATTAAGGTAAAAAACAGGAGAGAATATTTACATTAAACTATTTCTCAAAAATTGTTATTTCTTATGGACTCATATTAGCTGGCTGTTATATTTTAAAGCTTGGTACAAACATTGACAAACTAATGCCTTGCAATTGATGCACAGGGAAGCAAATCTTTTGAGGCTTATATTCTTATGGAAATCATAGGATGAAACTGATGATTCACTGAAAAGAAAGGCCAAGAAAATCACAAAAAGATAGGGTATATATATTTGGTTTTGTGTAAACTATTCCTCTGATTTAGTATTGAATCCCTGACTGAATATGATGACACATAATATTTGGATCAGGGTAGATACTGATTAATTAAATTATATTTGCTGAGGATGACAAGTAATTTCTGAAAAACTTCACATAAATGCCTATACCCTGTCTGCCGAGTATTCTGTTTGTACCTCCTCTACATATGCTCACGCATATAATTTTTCTTAGACATATATTCTGCCTGTTTACAGGAGGGCTAGTTTTTCACTAAAAAACAGCTGTATCCAGCCTTGTGAAGTCTGGTCAGATGTACGAGGTGGCAGTCTTTTGCAGGCCTGGCCAGTTAAGAGGTAAAGTTCAGCTAAGGACATGAGCTCAGTTGGGCATGACAGATCATGAGAGGGTAGCACAGGATACTGACAACTAACACAAGGGCTGAGGGCACAGCATGAAGAGCATAGCAGAAGTGAGAGTGACAGGACAAAGCCACAGCAGTTCTTGGGGCTGTGCAATTAAGCTGGGGAGGAAGTGCTGCCTAGGATTGCACTATTTGTGATGAAGCAGAGACTGAGAGAAGTAATTTACATTTCTTCTCACACTATCATTTAAATCCCACCTGGAAGATGTTTACTTCCAGAGACCCAGGACAAGCTGCTATGATCTCTGGTGCCCTGAGACACAGACAAAAAGTAAAATTTCTGCTTATCTGGCAGCTGTCTGCTGGGCTCCTCTTATCTTTTTTGTCTGTGTCTTCCATCACAATGTCTTTCAGACCATGAGACAGGTATGGAAGCTCAAAATCCTTGGGATTCCTGGACACCAGACCTACTCAACATTTGTCGGGAATTACACCTTCCTAGCATAGCCTCTGCTCTGCTGCTCATTGAAACGTTTTCCCTAGAACAGAAAGGTTAGATGACTTGTAGTATGGAGGTAATGAGAATGGATTTTCAGGACCTATTTACTGGCTTTCACAGAGAAGAAGCAAAAACAGAGCGCTCAAGAACAGAACAGTAAGAGGCTGAGAATTGTGACGTAAGGGCCTGATTCTCTGCAGTGAGGCAAGGAGCACCCACAGTGGACTCGACTGAGAAAAGGTCTGCAACAGGGTGATTGGTTTGGGAGTACTATGAACTCTGAATTGGAGACTTAGGTTATGTACCAGCATTAAAGACCTCTCTACTTAGATGCAGGATTCAAATAAGAGAACTTTCAGTGGAAGATTAGGATCAAGGGAGAAATTATTTTCCATAACTCAGACTATTACAACTTCATGGGGCCAAACAGGCTACACACATTGGAACTAAGAGAGCAAGCACATGTCTTATCAAGTGTGCTTTCTATCTTCTTTGGAAGGTCATGGAGATGTGGACATGCATGCAGACATGATGTCCTTAATGTTTGGAAAAAGCAAATGTTCTACCATCAAAAATCCATGGAACTACATGCAATTCAGCTTCACTTCCGACCCGGAGAAAATCATGGAACAAATCCTCTGACAGCATGTTTCTGAGCACAAGGAGGACGATAAAGTATCTGGGAACAGTGAACATGGATCTACCAAGGGTAAATGATGACTGAGAGTGTAGTTGCCTTCTGTGTGATATCTGGGACTGATGGCCCTAGTGGTGCTGAAATGGGTTGCATTGCCAGGCAGAGGCAGCAAGAGCTAACAGTGCCCTTGAGGCCCTAATTTTTTCTTTCCCTTACTCAGTTCTATGCACCAAGATAAAACACATTTGTGTTCCTATGATTTATTATACCTTTAGTTTCATTACTGCATTCCAATTTCTACTGCACATTCACTTCATCTTTTGTCTTGTTTCTGATACACATGCCTAAACTTATAAAACCCTATATGTATTGGCATCTGTAAATAATGAATGAAAATCAAGTCACTCACTAATTATATTTTAGTCTAAGAGGTATTAGAAGCTATGAAGTTCCATTTTGCTTCACTGCTATTAATGAGGAAAGAACATCTGTATCCTTTTGGTCTTTTCACTGACAAGACTTGATGAACCCTTGACAGAGATCTTTATAAATATTCCCACTTATGTTCACACCACTGCTAACTAAATCTGTGTTGGAGGTTAGGATTGCTCCTTTTGTTTTCTTTCTCTCAAGGAATTTTTTTCCATCTTTTGCTAAGAGACAATAACAACCAGTACTTGAGAGAGATAAAGGAAAGTAGCCAAGCTGCAGGTGAAGGGTGCAGCTGGCTACTCCCTTATCTGAGAGGTTTCTCTTGCAGGGGCAGAGATATTGTGAGATTTGGGGCTGACGGAAGGGGCTGAGCAAAGCTTCTAGCTCTCTCACTCTCTCAGCATCAGAGGGAACAGTCGAGCTGCTGCTTACTGCAGGGGAATTCACTGCCACCGCTGAAGCCCAGCCCTGTACTGCCCCATCCTTACTGTGGGTGACTGTTTGCTCGTAAGAGCAGCCATTGAACGGGGACCTATTAACATCTGATTTGACTGGAAAGGACCTCCACCATCCACACGAGTGCCTCAGGGGAAGACCTGAGACCCTGACCCCTTCCCAGAAGGCACGTCTCCCTGGCTGTGTGCTGCAGCCACTACGGAGAAGCCCGGCTGCTGCCACCTAGCCCTGCTGCTTTCTGCCGCTGTCTTGGGCTGTTCCACTACACTCTTAACCCAGCATCCCACGTCCACCCAACTCCCGTGGCCCCTGCCAAGAATGCAGAGTTTTCTGTTGCATTTTGTCTGCCACTCTGGGGCTGTGCTAGCCCTTGCCATCCCAGCCACTAGTCTGAGGTCCCTGCTGCAGCCGATCCCGCCATCCAGCCTGCCTGAGACACAGCTGAACTCGTGCCACAGCGCCCCCTGCAGCAGGGGAGGAATCAGTGCACCTGCCCTGCCCATCTGGGAGCCAACAGCGCCCCTGCTGGCTGTGACCATAACTGCACCAACAGGGAGGGTGTTCTGACAGCTGGGAAAAAGGCTGTTAGTGGGTTTCTGGATTTTTGTTGTTGCTGTCACTGTTGTTGTTCGTTTGCCACATTATAAATACTAGTGAAGAACTGTTATTCCTTTTCCCATATCTTTGCCTGAAAGCCCTTTAATTTCAAAGGTTTAAGAATTGGGAGGGAAGGGGATCATATTCTCCATTCCAAGGGAGGTTCCAAGCTTCCTTGGCAGACACATGTCTTTCAATCCAAGACGATCTGATTGACCTTAAAAGGAACAGGTTTTTACTTTTGGTTTGTATCATAACTACCCCTCTGTACATATTGATTCTAGTTGCTAATAATCCATTCTTCAGCTGAAGATGATATGATGCTGACAAACAAACAGTATTACATTTTAAGTGAAAACAAAGAATGCAACACAGAATGTATACACTGTTTAAAAAGTAATTGCGTCCTTTTGGTCAAAGCAAAAAACCACGCTGGAAGAGGGTGTATGTTGCGTGCATGAAAATATATTTTGCCAGCTGGAACACTGAAAATGTTTACAGTATGTTCACAATATGATTTATTGGAGTTTACAGCTCTGGGATGGGTACATTCTCTAAGGTACTAGATTGCCTGGAGCTTACACATTTCTCCATGTTCTTAAATCACTTTCAAACTACTTTTAAAGTATATTAGCTATACTTGCTAAGCCTCCTTGTTCTATGACAGCCAGAACCACAAGCACAATCTGTGGAATCTATGTGAACAGATGGATGTTAAAAAAAAAAAAAACAAAACAGGGAAAAAAGAAAAAAAAAAAAAGAGAAAAGGATGCAAGCTTGCCTATGTGAATTCACCCCAAATAAATGACCAATGACTTGTAGATATGACTTCCTTAAACAACATGGGTGGGGAGCAATTCAAAAGAGCATTTTACAGCATTTACATTGTTTGAAACATTTAAATTCTACAATATTTTAAAACAGTATTCTGAGGTCATGGCTACCCAGGAGGGGTTAAACAGACATGACCTTGAAACTAGAGTTATTGTTTGGGCAAAATAGTGCACTAGTGCAAACAGACAATTCTGAAAATAAGCTTTTGAAATGTTTTTCTGATAAATGAAATATCGCAGTACTCTCTAGCACACTTTCTTCATAGATATGTTTGTATATTGAAACTAAGTTTTTCTTTAAAAGTTAGAAACTGTTTTCTTCCCATCCTTCAATTAAAAGTTACTTCATTTAGAGATTCTTTTTTAATGCACTTTTATGCATCACGTTTTTTTCAACACTATCTTAAAATAAAGATACTAGAAAAATATAATGTCCCAAAATCCTTTCCAAGAATGCATGTGTGGGGGTCATCAGTAAGTCAGTACATCCCTACTCATAAAGCTAATTTCTCTATTTTTTTTTCATACCACATTATCACACAAAGTCTTTATTATGTTTTATTCAGGTTTATTTATTATGACCTCTACATTCTTTTCAGAATCACTGCCACTCCACACACAAACATTGTAATATTACCCTGTATTTTATTCCCAGGATGCATTATAATAAGGTTTCTTACAGAATGAAACCCATCAGAATCAGGCCCTTTGCACAGGCACTGAGACTGTTCACAAGGTAACTGTGCAAATTAGATGGAGACCTCCTGGTCACAAGTGACAAATGTCATGCAAGATAAGGTAAGGAAAGAAATGTATGACCCCTCAGATGATTCCAAATACAATAAAAAAGTATCATATATTTGTGATTTAGTTGTTCTAGCGTACACCTGTTCTAGTCCATCCTGCTGTACAGTCTCTACCAATTCATGGTTTAATATTGTATTAATGTAACATTTTACCTTGCAGATGGGCTACAGAACCATAAACTCATTAAACTGCATCAACCAGTTTTCCAAATCCTACTAAGAAAACAAATTCTCCATATAGGAAGCAGTCATTCATTGAGTAGGTATGACTTGCATTCCACCTTTTTAGATTTATAATTGTAATATCGCTGTACAGAGTAAATGCTATCTAAGTGCCTCACTTATCAAATAATCCAGACAGGTTTTTTTTAGTGTGTTTTCTGCATTACGTCTCATTCCACTGAGTTTTATGGCACATATAAATCTTCCCAGTGAGGCTTTTCATGTTTATTTCCAGATCATGGATTAAAAATATTAAATCACACTAGTTCAGATCCTGTGGAAAATGTTTGAAATACACTCATTTGATTATTTCATAATTCAGCTAACATTTGTTGAGATTTAAATATTATCCAGATCTTAATTAATTTAGTAATGACCAATACATTCTGGAGTCATTAGCATTCACAAAAGATATCCTAGTTCTACTGTAAGAAAACCTCACATTCCACTTTTTGTCACAAGTGAAGTGTGACGCATTCTCTTACACAAATCAGTATAAACCTTATTATAGTATTTATCATAGAAACATAGAAACATACAAAGGTTTGGTTTGGAAGGGACCTTAAAGATCATCTAGCTCTAATCCTGCTGCTGCAAACCTGAGCAGGTTGCTGAGAACCCCATCTAACCTGTCCTTGAGCACTTCCAGGGAGTGGCCACCTCCAGCTTCTCTTGGCAACCTGCTCCAGTGCCTCACCATCCTCTCAGTAAAGAATTTTTCATAACATCTGATCTAAATCTACCATTTTTTAGTTTGATGAAATTGAGCCTTGTCCTCTCATTACATATTCTTGTAAAATGTCCCTCTCCATCTTTCTTGTAGGCTTCCTTCAGGTGCTGGAATGTTGCTAGAAGTTCTTCAGGCTGAACGACCACAAATCTCTCAACCCATTTTCATAGAAGTGCTCCAGTGCCCCGATCATCCTTGTCTTTCCCTTTTGGACTTGCTCCAGCAGGTCCATGCTCTTCTGCTGGGGGCCCCAGAGTTGAATATAGCACTCCCAGTGGGGTTTCATGCATGGAGAGTAGAGGGGCAAAATCATCTCCCTTGACCTGCTGGCCACATGTCTTTTATTGCAACCCAGGACATAACTGGCTTTCCAGGCTCCCAGCCCACAGGCTCCCCGCCCACATGATGGCTCATGTCTAGATTTTTGTCCACCAGAAACCCCAAGTCATCCTCATCTGGGCTGCTCTCTGCCCAACCTGTACTCCTGCTTGGGATTAACCTGACCTAAGTGCAGGACCTTAGGGCAATCCCAGCTACTTTAGGTGTGCTCACAGTTTGTAGCAGTCTACACTTAGTAATGCACAACAATACTGAAACAATGAGTAGTAAACAAAATTTTCTTTTCACACTGTTCGCTATTATGTTATTTTTACACACTACTTTTTAAAGTTCTATACGTTACTTATTATTGTTCATACACCACTCATTATTCTATCATTTTGCCATAAAAATGTAGCTATGCAAGTAATCTATGTCTAAGCCATCATGGTATCTGAGTTCTTAAACACCACCAGTATCTTTGTTTACACTTCTTCCCAGTTGTCTGAGGAGCTGAGGTTATATCACAGTAGCTTGAAAAACAATTACAAATATAGATTTAGAGAATTAGGTCTTTCATTATTTCTTATCATTTATATTTGCTCTAGAATAATTGGGAACTGTGATATAAGTAACAGTGCTCTAGGGTACTACATTTAAGTGCTGTGAACCAAGATACCTGAGTAAGTGAAGGAAAAAGAATATTTCTAATGAATTTTTAAAAAGTGTTTAATTTCTGCTTCCTGTGCCCAGTTTTATTTCTTAGTACTGTGTCATAAGTATGCATCTATACAGATATTTTTATTTAAGGTGAAAAGATAATGTAAAAAATGTTGTGATAACCAATTCAGTATTTAGTATCCATGTGGCTCTAAGAAATTTGAATATTTAATTCCTGTTTATAGAAAATAAATTCCTGATTTTACAAAAGAAACATGCCTTTTATATGGCTATAATATATTCATTCTTATTTTTTGTTTCTTAAGGCACGTGAGTGTAGCATGAATAATATTTCAGATTCTAGTAATTCCTATACATATTTACATATTCATTTGTCAGCTACAGTAAGTCAAATAGGATACATTTTCTCAAGAAGATATTTGATGTGAAATGCAACTTGTGACTCTACAGGATACCAAGACTGATTAAACCTTCATATACTTCCCACATTCTGCTCTTCTGCAAAGATAACCACCATTTCTCGTAAGGTAGTATAGCCATGGGCTGGCATTATAGAGTGATAAAGTTACCTTAGGAAACATGGATAATAGAGTGAGAGTACCTGTTGTTTACACATTTGTTTTGGATTTTGTGTTGTCAGTGCCAGGTGATACCTTTAAGCATAAAAATCAGATAGAGCACAAGGGATTTTTGACCACTTGATACGCATTATCACTGAAACTCAAGGTACTTTCGTTGAAGAGCATGAACCTGGACTTAATTTTAGGAAAGAAGTAGCTAATAATTGATACAGTTGAAGTCACACATAGCCATCTTAAAAACCTGATTTCTCAAGTGTATATGGAATCATGGAATCATAGAAAAAATTAAGGCTGGAAAAGACCTTTGAAATCATCGAGTCCAACCATTAATCTAGTACCACCACCATGTTCACCACTAAACCATATCCCTAAGTCCCATATCCACCTCCAGGGACGGTGACTCAACCACTTCCCTGGGCAGCCTGTTCCAATGCTTGACAACCCTTGCCACGAAGAAATCTTTTTTAATATCCAATCTAAATCTCCCCTCGCACAACCTGAAGCCATTTTCTCTCGTGACTTGTTAGCCAGAAGAGACTGGCACTCACCTTATTACAATCTTATTTCAGGTATTTGGAGAGAGTGATAAGGTTTGCCTTGCACTTCCTTTTTCCTAGCTAAACAGCCCCAGATCCCTAAGCTGCCTCTCATCAGCCTTTTGCTCCAGACCCTTCACCAGCTTTGTTGCCCCTCTCTAGAAATCCTCCAGCACTTTAACGTCTTTCTTGGTGTGAGATGCCCACAACTGGGCATAGGATTTGAGGTGTGGCCTAAACATAGGCCCTTTAGTTGCAGGACAAGGGGTAAAGCTTTTAAACTAAAACAGGATTGATTCACATTAGACAAAAGGAAGAATTTTTTTTTTTTTTTTTTTTTTTTTTTTTTTTTTTTTTTTTTACAGGGAGGATTGTGCAACATTTTAACAGGTTGTCCAGAGAGGTTGTAGATGTATCATCCTTGTAAATATTCAAGGTCAGGTTGGATGGGGCTTTTACTGACTTGATCAGATTGAAGACACACTTCTTCAAATCAGATAAGTTGGAACTAGATCTTTGAAGGTTTCTTTCAACCCAAATCATACTATGACCCTATGATTCTATGATATATGTTGTTTTGATAGATAACACTTTGTTATTTAATTAAGTTTAGCTCTCTTTATAGTTATTTTATTTTATCTTTGAACTAAGAAAAGAAGAAAATCACTTTATTTGAACGAAGAAATATTCTTATTAAATACTATTCCAGGATGGCTTTATAAAATCTTTACATTTTAATCTTTTTGACAACCTCTTAAAATAATCTGGTTATTGGTAGGGTATAATTATATCAGTCTTCTATCAATTTTCACTTACACTGCTGCAGTTCACCAGAATTAAATGGATCACATGTGATCATTAAGAAGTGCTAAATTTAATGTCATATTGGGAGGTAAATTACCTTAGTCATATCCTAAACCCTGAGTTTTTTAGAAATTGTGAAACTATAAAACTATTCAAAGTAAGCATTGGCGATAACTCAGTGTTTTCGCCTGTAAATATTACTTGCTCATTTTAATTCGGTTTTTACCTCAAAACTGCCCGTGAACATTTCCAGACTCTTGCTCTTTCAAGTTATTTCAATGCTGTCTTACTAATTCCACTAATTTTTTCTTTTTTTTCCCCTTCCCTGGCTGCTGAAGGTATATTTTGAACTTGATTTAATGAGAAAATTGAAAAGACCTGTCATAAAGGAAGATGTTGAAATCCTTTTCTTCAGTATTTTCAGATAAAATGTTCTGTTAATAAGATTGGTCTTCTCATTGTAGATATTGTCATCTGGTTTCAACAAGAAATTGTGTTTCTTTATAAAAGAGATGACACTTTCTACTCTGGCTTCACAACAGAAAACAGCATTTTCTATGGATTTCTGGTTGGGAAAAAAAAAATCTCAGCTTCTCTTGATTTTACACTTTTGTTAGATTAAAATTATCACAATTGTGGTCATGTTTTATGATTTTGCAAGCAGAAATTATTATGAACATAAACTTTGTCTTTTTACAGACATTCTGTTACAGAAGTATAATTAAATAGAACTTTTATATGAATTTTGATGCAAGTTCCACTTTGTAAAATCCTTTAACCTACATATGGAAATTCAATGAGTAGAAAGGGGAAAAATGTAAAATCAGAAATCTAACCTGCCAGCATTTTTTAGGTTAACATTCTGAAGACCTCTCTATATTAGCTGCATTTTCATCTTAGACTTGCATTCTTGTATCACTAAGATTCAGCATCACAATTTAACCCTATGGGTTGGATGGTAATGTTTTATCTCAGTTCTTTGCTGATAGGAAACCCTTTTCCTTTTGCAATTGCCTTTATCTTTCTTTCTAATATAGAAATATTCTCTCATCGAATTAAGTTGGAGAGAGGGTTATACTAATAGGGTATATAATATTTGAAAAACACTTGTTGATACATTATTCTAATATCCTGATATTAGAAAAAGTGAACGACTTTGGATTAGTTCTTTAGCAGCTGGGTCTTAATGTTAGCAGGGCTTTCAGGCTGTTTTCCAATAGTCTTTCATGCACATACTGAAAAAATGCCTTTGATGAAGTGTAATGAATTCCATACTGGATATTAAATAAGTTCAGTGACTTTAATTATTGATTTTAGAGCATATAATTCAATGTAATATACTTAGAGTTAGTCAGCTAATTGATATTAGCTGGAAATACTGAAATAAATGATGAAATACTGTGTAGACTTACAAAAAAAGGATGTGGATTTAATGTTGAAACATTTTTTTAAAAAAGGGGAAAATTATTTTCTAATTACAGGCTAAACAAGGTGTAAAAGAAGTCTGAAGTCTTCCTTCATTATACTATATATTTCATTACTTTTAATATAAATGTAACCTGTATTTTAGTTTAAAAACCAAATCGAGTGTGTCTTGTCCCTTTATGATTTTGAATTTTGGTGAAAAAAATGTAGAGGACATAGATGTACTGAAAGAGTGCACAGTAATTGGACATACCTAGAAAGACTCTCTGGTATTGGCAGTTTGTAAATGCTTCTCACACAGTTTTTTGGTCAGAAGCTTAAAGTTTTCTAGTTTAACATCCTGCATGAGATCACAGTCAATGTTATTCATAAGACCTTACTCCAAAGCAGCACAGAAAGAGAATAAACCTTTATTTTGGGGTAAAGGGGGAGAAAAATATTCAGAAATGGAAGAACTCCTGATTATATGGACTCTACATGTCATCACTGATAAACCATACCTTGTTTTTAGGGGCATGGCAGGTACATGTATGGGAAAGCATCTACAGACTCACAGTGAAGTCATGTAACTTCAATTTGAGATACATCACTTTGTGAACCCAGTTAGTGATTTCTTTTAATAATTCAAATATTCAATATAATCCATAAAATGCACTGTGGCTACTTTCAGTGGCTATTGATTTCCTACATAATTTGTTTACAATTCATAGCCTTTATACTTCAACACCAGAGAGAAGTTTTAGTTTGAACCAATCTGTTTCCCATAAATACTGTTAATCCTTAAAACTGGACGTGGATCCTGTTAACAGCCCTCCATAATGGCAGAGGGACAGAGATCTGGAACAGATCTTCGGCGGGCACAGCTCCAGTATGAAATCTGTAGCTGTACCTAAAATGAGGGTTTTTAGAACACATTTCTCTTTGGACAAGCCCTACTGCTGAAAATTTACCTTGTATTCTTTCATATTCACCTGGAGTAAAAGGTATTTCTCAACCTTGTCAATGCTTTTCTTCAAAATTACAAGTTGTTAAATGACCTCTCAGGTTGCAAACTTCCTGTAATAGTTAAAAAAACACATACAAGGTAGATAAAAATTTAGAAATTTAGATAGATAGAAATTGGTAGCAGTGCATCAGACATCAGTTCTCCAGAGCAGTTTAACAAACACATCTCCCCTGATTGCTAGGACACTTTTACAATAATGAACAGGAAGGAGTAGCAAAAAGTACCCAGCTACTATTTGTGAAAATTCCAGCGTACACAACATAATTTGAAATCCCTTTTTTCTCCACCTTTTTTCCTACTGGTTTACCAGTAATCACCATCTTGTTCTGCATAATCTGAACTTCAGAAATCATCAACAATCTGATAGCATGGCAATTAGTGTAAGACCAAAATCAGTGGGTGAAAAACAGCTGTTGCTTGTAGGTGGAATTATCCTATAGATTTTATTCTAGCAAAATCTTCTACAGATTTTAATGTATCTCCACATGGGATAGCACTGTCATTTCAGAAAGCTGACAGAGGAACATTAGAGGCCAAGGCTGTGACCCATGATAACACCCATCATGAGCAGACCATGAGTGAACTATTAATGTTGTAACTGTCCACACCAAAGTCAACACTGAACATTAGAGATGGAATTTTAGCTTTGTACTTGATTTTTTATCTTTTGTTGAAGGCTTGCTGAGGTTCGGAAGTGTTCATACTTTCAATTTTTATGCATGATTTGAGCTCCTGTATGTTCATAGACAAAAACTCTAAGGGTCTGACACTTTTGCTTATGCAATTACTTCAAAATTGTTTAATGATGCTGAGTGGAACTACTGGCAATAAGGACAGCTTGTTTATTTATTCATAACAGAATTATTCTCATTCTTTGAAATTGGGTATATTTCACTTTTCTGTGATAGCTTACTGTTTACTCTAACAAATGTCTGGGTTTTTTTTCAAAGGTACTTAATTGTTTTCTGAAATGAATATCTCATTAGTACTTTGGCAGGTAAAAAAAGTGAAGTGTTGCTACAGTTCTGTTCTAATAGCATAACGCAAAATATTGCAATAGGTCAAAAAAATTGGTCAGTTTAATCCAACGGTATTTGGCAGATTTTGAAATGTTCTAATTATCTTGCCCATATGTTTAAATGTTTCTTGGCTTTAGGCCAGAACAAAATACATTGCAGCTGAAATACTGCTAAACAGAATGAACTGAATATTCTTCATAGAAAACTTGAGCCAATGACAGTGAAAATTTAAATTCCATCTCTGTCAACTGATAGCCCATCAAAATTACTTAGGGATAGAGTCTGTCTATGTCTGTATGGAACTGAAGCATATATAGAAATAAACAAACAAACAAATAAACAAACAAATAAAAAGGACTGAATTTTCTTTACTAGATAAAAAATCAATGTTAAGACTAGAAAGGTCTGCTGTTCATAAGATGAGGAATACTCTTATGCTACCAATAGTACATAAATTTCTCCATATCTATAGGTAAATCCAAACAGGAAAATGCTGGCAAACACTGATTTGATTTTTGTTATATAAAGGAAGAAAATCTTCTATATTCTCAGTAAGTAGAAGCATAAAGACATATAAATTAACATATGAATATTCAATAACATTTTAGAAGCAGAACATTGTTTAACCATACATATAAAAAAAATTACTCGTCAGTTATGAAATCTAATGCTCTGTATTTGTAAGAAACTTTTTTTATAACTATTTCTTTCATATTTGTGCTTTGTTATTACAATGTAAATCAATTTTATTGAAATGCAAATAAGATTTTGCTAGGAAACAGCATAAAGTTTAAGTCAAAAGCAGTGTTGTTTCTTTTGTTTGAAATGGTACTAACTAGACCTCATGAGGATTGGGATTTTTTAGATCGTGTTACTTCTGCACTTTTTCCTCCAGCAATGCCTATTACTGCAAGAATGAGATTTTTAATTCAACAAACACTGTGTAAAAAGTGAACAGCATAGTGTTACTTTGACCTTTCAGTGTTCTTTGTTTTAATGGCTGCTCATGTAGCCTGCTACATTGGCTATTACAACCTTTCAGGATAAAAGAGATGGCCAACAAATCAAAACACATTACATCTAAAAAGATAGAGTGTATATGAAGGTTTTATGGAGTATTCATCTTCTAAATGTTCATTTTAAAGAAAATGGAAAATTGAAAAAACTCTCACTAAAAAGGCTGTTCAGGTTTTTCTTGGTTTCTTGCAAATAATTTGCAAATTAAGACATACATTTTTCAAGGAACATATTCTTTATAATGAAGATATTAACACAATGTATTTGAAGAAGGCATGTACAGAGAAGATGGAGAAGATTAAACATTGGAGATTACAAAACATAAAATGACGAAGTGAATCTTGAAAGATTGAGGTCATGATTGAAATTGGACCTTTTAAGCATAGTCTTTCTGTCAGCTTGAAATGCAATTAAATTACATTTATGATATTATTATGTTACTATAATGTAAAGACAAATATTTAATTACTACGTATTGCATTTTAAAGGTCCTTGTTATTGTGGCTTTTTAAAAATTAATTGATTAATAATGGAAAAACCGTGATTTTAAAAAATGGGTTTCATCTTAATGCAGACATTCTAAATAAATAAGATTAACTATATTTTGAAAGTGCGTCCTTTTATTCATTGATGGAAAAATAATTCATTTTGTTAGCTTAGATGTAGATTTCAATGTCTTTGGCATTAAATTTGGGCCTGAAACAGTAGGTAGGATGTTTCTAAACTTTATGTCAAAGTTTAGAAAATAAGAGCATAGTTCATCAAGCCTAGCTGTATTTTCATTCATACACCTTGCTATAGAGAAAAATTAGGTTTGTTATCCCCATATCTTTCCCTTGAGGTGTATTTCAGAACCTCACTGCTTTAATGGACAGGAAACATTCTTCTCGTGTCCTGCTTATATTTTTTTTCTTGACCAAATTTTTTCAATAAATTCTTGTATCAGTACTGTCTTCTCTAAAATTAAATATCAACACATAAAAAGCCTTTGTTCAGGTCAACAGTCTTAGCTCTTTCTGCTTCTAACAATTGAACACACTCTGAAGAGTCTTTATATTGTACTTTAGGTGCAATTCAAAAAAGCCTCTTAAATGTGTTTATGTCTTAAAGCATTAACTATAAGAATTTTTTTTTGTCAATGTTGATTCTTGTGAATGTTGTTTTATCTACACTGTTCTAGCATGTACTACAGTTGCATTTCAAAATAGTCTAAAATTAAATTCACCATACTTCACACAAGTTTCTCTCCCAACGTTTTCGGATTTCACAACATCCTAGGCAGCTGGCTCTTCTCATAAATCATACCATCCATGGATGAGTGAAGAGCTCTTTCTGAGTGGAACACTCACAAATGTATGTGAGAATAAGATCTGACCAAAATAATTTTATTGTCTCTAACATAAGAGTATTTCCTGTTTAATGAAAATTTCATTATTAGATGCCTTCAATCATCATATTATTGCCACACATCTCAAATCCTGTCAGTTGCGATTCATCTCTATCATGGACAAAGACTCCAATAAGATAGCAGGTGGTTTTAGGCTCCTACCGTATATCTAGCAAAATTTTAACTGTTGCCTGTAGAAGTTTGTTTTCTATGAAGTTTACCTCTGGAAGTTGTAAAGATTCTCTTTTCGAACACTATGAAATGAAATAAATGAAATGAAATGAAATGAAATGAAATGAAATGAAATGAAATGAAATGAAATGAAATGAAATGAGGTTGTTAGACTTTCAGGAAAAAAAAATCTGAGCCTACCTTCTTCTCTTGACACAGAGTTGTAATTTAGTCCTAATTGCCATTTTGAAACAACACTGAAGTCACATCAACTTTACACATCAAAGGCTCTTAAGGGCATCTGTAGTATTTACTTTGTACTAAGATGGTGTTTCCTCATGGGAATTTAAATTTGTGTTTGTTAAATGCATTGACCTGCCTTTAGAACTACTGCCACAATAATCCATGATTTATCTTCTTTCAAGTGTCTCTGGCAGCATTGTCTGAGTCCTGTGATAATTTGAAAAGAATTATTTAAATTTAAATCATCAAGAAACCATAAAAAGATCATACCTGTTGTCCTGAAAACTTCAGTTGGAATCAGGGGTAACATTGGAGAAATTTAGCCTTCATGGAAAACATTTAAAGTGCTATATGCATGAGATGCATATACATGTATTATTGTATCTGTCAAAGAGCTATGAATATGCTGCAGCTAACAAAACACATCCTGTTAGGGAGCTACCTTGTACCTAAGGGGCAAAAAAAAAAAAAAAAAAAAAAAAAAAGGAGCTTATTCTGAAAGAGGTCCATGAAGTATTTAAAATAAAATAAAATTTTAAAAATTAAAATAAAATAGGATCTCATGAAGTACGGCTTCTGAGCTACTAGAATTTCAGCTTTCAGTTAAATGTGAATGTTACTTTCAGTTTTTATGATAGATGATATTTCAAAAAACATTAACATGCTTTTTAGTCTTCTGAAGAACTATAGTTTCTTAATAACTGCAGTAGCCTCAAATAGAAATAATATTGTCAGATAAAATTACAAGAGATAGAGCAGACAAAATGAAAAAATAGTAATAAAGAATCAGCCAGAAAACAATGCTTAAGTTTGACCTTCACTTTAAAGTAAGTGTACAAGAAAAAAAATTAACGTAGCAAAATACAACATTAAAAAGATATTCTAAAACTACGTTATGCACGAGTTACTTAGTCTAAACCTGGACAGGACTGCTACACTTTTAATGGAATATAAGGTCAGTTAACGTTCTTATTCATTAGCAAGTAGAAATTCAGCTTTCTTGTTTCTCTCCTTTATCTTAATCTGAATGTAACACAGATCAAAGCTCTCTTAAAAGCTCAGTGCAGTTTCTTAAACAGAAAGGCAAAAAGAGCCATCTGCCCAAGTCCTTGTTTTCCTTCTGAAATTCATTGGCAATTACTCATATCAGAGGCTCTTTGAGTCAGGCTTCAGACTAGGGTTTGATTTTTGAAATTTACCTCACTGCAATATTTTACGTTAGTCACTCACAGATGATGCAGTAATGCTTTTATATTCCCATAGTGTAAACTTAGAGGCAAAATTTGCCTTAAAGAAAAGTTGTGGACTTATATTTGAAACTTACTAGAGCTGAAATTGTTTACCAGCTCTATTTAGTTCTTTAAATCAGGTCAGTAATTAAAGCCAAAGTCATGTCATCATGTATTTTCAGGGACCACCAGTGACCACCCCTCTATGAGCCAGTGGTTACAAAACAGATTTCTGCTATTGAGAATTACTGCATTAGAGGTGGTCATATATCTATTGACTTTATGTTTAAATGGAAGAACTGAAGGCTATTACACTTATTAAATTTCAGTGGAAGAAATAAAGGCAGCTTGACTAGTTTCATAGAACTTGCACTGGTGCTGTTTCATCACATTTTCAAAATATATCCTTAGAATGTGACTCTGGGCTAAATTAGAACTGCTATTGACAACCTTCAGAAATTACATTCAAGAGCTAAATGGAACAGAAACATTGTTCTTTTGCATGTTCTGTATACTTGGCTTTGTTCTTTACATTTATGCTTTAGATATCTAGATTTAATATCATATTTTATATTGCTCAGGACCACAGAATATGGGTGGTTCATGTCCAATGTTCTAGGAAGCTAGAGAAACAAAACCCACCTGTCAAGTTTGATTAAACACTGAAGTTTAATACCTACTTCAATATAATTTAGATAAAGATTTTACCTAATAAGAATTAAAAATATTTTTCAGAAAGAATGTTTCTTTGAATAACCAAATGCTGAATGACACCCAAACTTTCAGCCTTTGAAATTATGGTTGACGTTGTGTCTTCTATCTCTAACACAGTGAATGTGTTATAGGTAATAGTGTAGTTAGCTAACATATATTAAAATGACAGCATGAGTTCTCCCATGATCACTGTAATTGAGATTACTCCAAATGTTTTAGTTCCTAGGCTGGATAGTAGCCTGCTTTGTCTTTTAAAACTGCAGTTCAAGAATGAGAAGCTTAAGTATGGTAATAAAACTAAGTGATTTATTTAATTTTATTATATTTTTTTACAGGCCAGGAAGGAAATAATGGAAACCTGGTCTACTTCTTGATACATGATATGTAAAGATAATAATTCATTTAAAATAGGGAAATTATTTAATACATTTAATTCATTATTGTTTTCTGGAATTGCATGGCCAAAAAAAATTATACAGGGCTTTTTATTCTGCATCAGGTAAGTGATTATGTTTCCGGTTTTTCCTGTATGCTCAAGTGGAAAATGCATAAGCAGAATTCCAGGATATCTTCATGATTTCTTTAATATGATTTCTTTGATAGTAACTTTCAAATAACTTGCCATACGTTCATATATGTTTACAACAGTAAACATAATCTTTATGTTTTTCCATTGTTAGATACACTCGGTAACTACTTAATTTTTAACTTGATTGTGCTCTCTCATAAATGGGGTTAAGTTAATGATATTGCATCAAAATAAGCCATCAAAGGATGACATGTTTGATGACATATGTCTCATTTTCTGCATAAAAGGATGTATGCTATCAAGTAGATTGCAATATTATCACTAACACCTAATTTAGAAATTATGCTTTTTATTGTTGGTACAGCATAAATCTTGTGATAAACCCAGATGAAGTGACTTTCAAAACTGTATTCTTTTTAACATGCAGAAGGAAAAGAGAGCTTGAAAATGATACATGAAATCAAATTTAGATCTTAACATACTCAGAATCCTTTCCCTTCCTTCCCCATGTCACTTCACAGTGTTCTTAGTTAGCACATACGATTGTAAGGGACAGGTTTAAGACAGAAACTATTTTTTTTTTAATATTAATTTTTTCCCAACTGTTAAGCAAAGGTGGAAGTGTAACAGAGAGGATGTTAATATCCACTGTCCTGGATGAGTGACTCATTGTCATGGATGCTCTTTATCAACCTAGCAAAAAAATCAAGAGATTCTTGAATTCCCTGTTTGTAAGTGTCTCTATTATCCCAGAATGACAGAAAGGTTGAGACTGGAAGGAGGCTCTGGAGGCTATCTTGTCCAACTCATAGTATGTCAAAACACTTCAGCAGGTTTCAACATTTCAGCAAGAATATACATAGTAATCCAGGTTTAGGTTCAGCATCAAATGCTGTGTTTTTCCACATGAATTAAGATTATTTTGTCTGTAAATCTGTGCCCTCAAATACCTTACATTTACTTCCAAATAATGATAGTTTAAATTCTTCAAACTTCCCACTGCTTTGGGAAAAAAAAAAAGTTTTTTATTAATTTTAACTACTAATTTATTAATCCATAATTAAAATGAATAAATTATCTGTAGAAACTAATGAAAAGTGATACATTATCTCCAGGATTTTAAAAATAGCTCTGAGAATTTAAATATTCTATAACTCTATGTAATACTATGGAATGGTTTTAAAAGTCTGTCCTGTTCTGTTAAATTGTGTGCATAATTTTCAAAAGAAATTACTCACATTAGTAAATATATTTCCAATAAAGGCCTCTTCAAGTCAAAGCACAAAGAAGAAAATATCTGATTTTCTGGAATAATCATAATCTATGTATTTACTATATTAGTGATTGGTGGCTAGCTCAGGCCCCTGATAAAAGTTTTCCAAAATTCACCACCCATTTTTTCTTTGTTGCAGAATGAAGATCAACTGTTAACAAAGTTTTTCAGCGAATTTACTTATTATTGTTTTCATTATAACTATTGTTTTACTTTATTATTTCCATTATTATTATTATTTTTATACTTTATTGTTACTTCCATTATTAGGGTGTTTTATCCTAAAATAGCCTATATTCAATAGAAAGACAGGAGAGTTACCTTATGTAGCACCGATCAGATCTGTAGTTCAAGAAAGTTGCTGAGTGGCTCATAAAAATTGATCATGTGCTTTGTTAGTATTAAGACAGACTTAAGAAGGACTGAATGCCTTCCTATGATTAGTTTGAAACTGGAAAAGAAGAATAAATAGTGTTTATAAAGATTGTATAATGTACTGGATTAATACTTCTTAATATTTGGATGACGTTTCTAATTTAATACTCGTAGAAAAATAAGATTTTTCTTCATATATCCAGTCTGTATTTCCCTGAAATAATATCTTCAACCTCTTAATATAGATATTTTTAAGAACCTAATATCTTTTTGCCAAAACTGGGAGTGAATTTGAAAGGATTTGGTGCTTTATTTGAAAACCTGCTTTAAAAAAGTATCTCCAAACTCTGTTTCTTTTAGAGAACGTAAAATAATATGACAATATCAAGATTATTATTACTGTTATTATTATTATTATTATTATTATTATTATTATTATTATTATTATTACTACGATCCAAAACCAGTAATACATTGCAGGCTTCTTGGTTTAAATGGGATAAATATCAGTTTTGCAGACAATCAAAAACCTTACTTATATATAAAATAACGAACTAGTTGTGTCCACCTTTCATTGTTTTTTTCCACCAGAATGTGACACAAACAATAAGATCACTTATTTTCTATTTTGTGCTGTGTTTGTTGGTTGCATCCGTATTCTGTATGCCTTGGCATGGAAGATCGGAATAGGAAAGAGGGTTAGAAGTTAGGCTCCTGAAGGCTCTCAAAACTATGCGAACTGTACCACTCACACTTCTTAACTTCCCAGCACTGCCATGAGATGACTGCAAAAATGAAAATGACAACTCCATGCAAATGCAATGACACTACCTGCCTGGGAGAACAGGACTGATACAGTAGTAATGCCTGTGGTTTTAGCATTGGTTGCCTAAATCACAAAACCAGTCTTGGTTTTAAAAGATTACTGTAGCCCAGTTGCTCTTGAAACTGGAGGTTGCTTTTCAGTACTTCCCATTGGTAGGTAACAATATTACGCAAGGAAATGTGAAACAAGCCATCAGGGAAGAATAAAGCTTCTTACATTGAGTATCAATATTTCTCCAGCCCAAATGCAAGATACAATAAATGGCGTTGATGAAAGTTACATTTTGTAAAGGTAGGCATAATTAATTGTTAGCTAAAGCATAATTTTGACAAATGTGAAGACAAATTATGTTATTACACAAGCAAATCTGACATAGAATTTTGAACGGGCAATATCATTTAAAGTAGTTTTAATTTGCATGCAAAGATCTCCATTTGATTTCCTCCAAACATTTTTATAGGTGTAATAAGTGAAAAGAACCTAATTAAATTCCTTTTAAAAAAGTTCTATTGATTTGTTTAAAGTTGTTAATAAGAACATAGCAACTGCCACACCTGTGTCAGATCCAGAAATGTTAAATTTAATGTATCCTATATTTCTTGTAAGACTGCAAACTGAGGAACTTTATATCTTGATTTCTGATGCCAGACTGAATTAGTTTATTGATCTGTACTTCAGTTCATTTTAGAACTCTATTTCTGTTTGTTCCCTGGAGGGTCAATTGTTTCCATCCAGAACTGAAAAAGCATTAATGTTAAGGAGCATTATGGTCTGTTTTACTTCTCTAGTATGTATTTGGTATGTCCTGACTATATCCTGTATGAGAGACAGTCACCTCTATACAACAAAATATTAGTATCATTCTATAATAATAACAACATTGAAACACTTTCAGTTGAGAAATAATGTGTTTCGAATACTGTTTTGAAATTCTTATGGAGTTACTTAGTGTAATTTAGCTTCAATGCTATATAGAATATGATATGAAGGATCTCTTTGATTAATGTTTCTTGGGGACATTATTTCTAAAGATGGTCAAAGTTTTAATGAATTAATTTGACCATCATTATGGGTAATGTGCTGGAGACACATTAATCTAAGTGATATCTTATAGCCTATGCAGAACTAATTCATCTGAATGGGAATTTGGCAAATTAATCTGGGTTCCAATATGGGAAAGGAATTGAAGCCCAGTTTTGAATCAAACAATAAATGCAGTCTGGCATACATATTTCTGTTAAGAGTTTATGAATTGGGGGGGTATATTTTTCACAGATAAATATAGTTGTGCCCCACAGGTGTACAGTTGTAAGGAAATGTATGAGGCTATGAATTTTAATGTGTAATAAATTATTCTCTCACTAGGACAAAAAAAATCTGCAGATTACAAAAGATAATCATGTCTCTAATTATGTAAGTTTCCAAATCATAAATAATGCTGCATGTGTCATATTCAAATCAGAAAGTAATAATGGGATTTAGAAGTGTCTCCTGAATTAATGGTCTAGCACAAAGTCTTGCTTCTGTCCTTTCCAGCAGATTGAGATGTTTCACCTATTAGCTTGCTAAATCTGTTAGATTTCCCAAGCTCACAGTCATCAGAGGCTTTCAGCTTAGAGGTTTCCAAAGAAGTAGAGTTTGTGATGAACAGAAAAAGGACCTCTCACCAGATGCTTCTACATTTTTCTGTATTTGCTTTTTCAATTTTCTGTGGCATGTTTCAGCATGCAAAGAATGTGCAACTCTCCAAACTATGGAGAACTGTTGTCAGAGATATATAGGAAAATTAGCTTGAGCTTCACAGATCCCTTAGACTTGAGTAAAAACGCCTACAGAACATTACTAACTATATACAATGGCAGCTTTTGTCTAAAAAAGCCTGCACAAAATTATGATTGATTTTCAGTATAATCAAATTTGCTTTTATATATGAAGCAAAGTATAACTTATCTATTACAGAACATAACTGTATGGCAGGATTATGTTAATATTATTGATTTAGTTTATATAATTCAATATTCTAAAAATAGAGATCACAGAACATGTATGACAGGATCAAGACCCTATTAGGATTTTTAGACATATTTTTGCATGTTCAAGAGTCTGGGCAATCTGTGACAGCCACTGGAGTGAGTTGATCATTCATTTTCCAACTTCATGTTTTTTCTTGTGCTTCATATGTGGAGAATGAAATGGGAAATAAAAGGTTGCTATGCCAAAAGAGGGAAAACTTTCTACTTCAGATAATTTTAAGCCACCAATAACTTTGCTGACTCCATCACAGTCAATTGCCAACTGTTTTTACTGGAGTTGTTCTGCTCTATGGAGAATTGGCAGAAGGTTTAAAACCCAGCTTCAGACAAGCTTGTGAGAGAGCCATGAATGAAAAGCCAGACAGGATGATCAAAAAAGAAAATTGAACCACACTGGATTTGACAGATATCAAGAGCCTTCCTGCTTCTGTTGCACTTTCCACTCCGGTGTTTACTATCTACTGTAAAACCCCTGACAAATGCTTCTCTCCAAACCAGGGATTTAGGAGTTTGTATGTCCAAGCCATGAGGTCACCTCCAACCTGACTGTGCCTGTGAAGTCCCTGTGGCTCCTCTCATCCTGCCCACAGCCCAGGACAACCTTTTGGAGTCCTGGATCCCTCACCTCATCCTACCCATGGACCAGGACCCCAGGTCAGCCCCTGGGGCCTTCAGTGTGGATTTCCAGCTCCTCCAGGATCTCTAGATAATGCCTAGAAACTGCAATCCCTCTGGAAATCTGACATGCACATGCAACATCATTAGTTTCAGGAGAGATGAGCCTGTCTAGGCCAAAAGTTTTTCAGCAGAATGTGAAACCTGTACTACCTGATAACCAACTATATGTTTACCATCTCAATCAGCACCTTCTTTGGTGTGATGGCAGACCCCATGTTGAATGATAGCGGATTAGGGTTCTTTTCTTTCAAGCCCACAAAAATTAAAATCACTCTGTACCTCTATATGGATTACGTTTTCTAACTACTTGGCATATGTGTCAGTCTCTTTAAAAGTCTGTTTACTGCTCTATTGAGTTTGTTTTTAAGTTAGTAAAAAGATGATGCTTCATATGTTCTCGTAATTTAAAATGCGAATTAAAAATTCCTTATTTCACACACAACAATAAAATACTCTTCCATTAAAGTGCACATAATTTTCAAGAAAGATTAATTTCCAAAAAGGTGCTTTACAACAGAAGTTTTACAGCTAATACAAAAGGTTTTTCCTGATCATTTTCCACACTAATTCTGGTTTGAAGATCACAGAAGTAAGAATGTTTACAAATTGAATGAAATAGTAGTGATAGAAAAGAAATCTTAGCAAATATTAATTAAAGGGGAAAATTCTGCTTAATAATTAATTATGATCAAGAGTAAGAGTGTACCTTTGTAGATAGTTGTAGATAGTACCTTTGTATTTCAATCTCAGCATCATAGCTTTCATCTTTCTGAAACATACGCTCAAATATCACTGTCACTACATATAGTATTTATTTCTACTTCTTAATTACACATTATTCAGTTAATAACCTTGGCAACAACAGGGGGAAGACAAATAGGCACACATTGCCTCATCAAGGAAAAATCTTTATTGATTTCAAAAGCAAAGGGGGGGGGAATAGCTGATTCTGAAATAATTATAGAATGAAGTACAATTATAGCCAGTTTTGATATTTTCAAATGTTCAGTTTCATGTTCCTGCAATTATAATAACATTGTTTAAACAGAAGAAATTATGCTAGAAAACGTTTTAGAGGAGAACAGGCAGATTGAAGAAATAAGTGTCTCCATAGCAAGGAGACTGCCGCACGAAACCAACAGCAGGCCAGTCTTCAAGGACAACTGAGGAAAATAGTTTTCCCAAGAAATGTAGAGAGGCCACAGTGGAGTTTGTCATCACCATGACACTACTGAAATTTGCTGGACATGGAAAATGAGACTTCAAGAACACCATGAGGAGGAATATTTTTTCACAAACTTTTTTCTTTCTGATTGCCTTATTTTGATCTTTAAAAAGAGCATCATTCTACATTCTGATCAAACTAGTATTTTTTTAAGGTGCAGACTGTTGATGTGCTCTGGGTGCTTACTTCCAGGAAGGTCCATGATAATTACATTTCAAAACTCTGGCTCCCCGGACTCCATCACAGCATGAAGAGTTACTGCTAACGCATCAAAAACGTGTATTTGCTATGAATAAATGAGACCGAGACACTACTAAACTTTCAACACTACAGCTTATGGTTTGTTTTTTTTTTAAATACTTGATTACAGATAGTCTCTGCTTTTGGAGAGTGTCTCATTTCAAAGTTAGTGACTCCACATGATGAAACAAACTAAAATAAATTATTTTAAAACCAAAATGTACATCATCCCATAGGCCTTTTGTATAAAAAAAGTTACTCGGTAAACATTTATAAAAATTAACACTTAAAAATTTTACGTAACAGTCATACAGACTTGTTAACAAAATTATTAACCTTCTTATAAGGTAAGACTATAATTTTATTTTCACAAAAATTAAGAAACATACTAGTTCAAGAAAAAGCTCCGTAAGGAGAAGAATATATAGGCAGTATTACAATATGTGTATAATTCAATTATTGAGAACATATGAGAAAGCAAACAGATAAGTTACAAGTAATACTCTTTATATATTAAAATAAGTAATTTTCTAGTTGGATGGGACTAAATTAATTGCTTTGGAATGCATCCTTATCAGTTGTTCATACTTTGGAGCACATACCAACACAAACCACCAGAGAAATATTTTGTGTAATAAAACCTTCAGCAGCTGGATACTATTGTGATTGGAAGACCATATAAAAATCTGTGTAATAGGCAGTAGAGATGGAGAAAAAAACATGAGCAGAAATCCAATTAAGACAGTTTACAGCAACCAAAAATTGTAAGGCTTTTTTTTATGAGGTAGATGCAGGAAGAAGTCTAAAAAAAGGCTGCAGGTTATAAACTGATATAACGTGAATTTTGGAACTTAGAGCGAACCATTCTTTCAGCCCATGCAAACTAAACTTCCAAAGGTAAAAATTTGCATGCCATCATCATGAAACCCTTAAAAGATTGGGAAGCCTCCCAGAGAGATTAGTAGGCATATTATCAATTCCTCATACAATACTTGTTTTAGTGCCATTAGAAAGCAGAATATAAATTGATATCAAACTTGTTTCCCTTCAAATCCCTGACCAATGAACCTTAATTAAAAGGCTTAGCAATTAAAAGGAAACAATAATTTAAGGAATCATCTACTTTCTTTTTGTTAGGAATGAAAATAGAGATAAATTTAAATGTTAACTTAGAATTCTATCAGTTAAGTGTTTTTGTTCTAATAGGTGTGAACTGTAATTGTTAAATTTGTAAAAAAATGCTGGATAACGCACCACAACTTCTTAAGCAGAAGCATCTATAAAAAGGTATTTTCCTTTGTGTTTGAAGTCTAACTTAATTTTATTCTGTCAGACTGTGATGTCAACTTTCCCAGAGCACTGGATTGCCTAAGTCTATATGATCATGCAGGTTTAATGTAAGAATCAACATCCACTGAAATTTTCAGATCCTAAACTACATCCTTTTTTCTCCAGCAAGTTAATTAATTACTTTTTTGTTTATAAGTGATATTACCTTCCTAAAATCATGTGGGAATCTTGATTTTTACTGTTTTCCCGTAGTAAAAGTTTTAAAATGTACATATGTGAAGAGATATTTAAAATTTAGTTAAATTTGACACATTTTACTGTGTATATGTTTCTAAATTTCTATGCAGACATACAAATACTCATTTTAGATACTAGTGGTGTCTTGCTCTGTTGTCTATCTGATAGTAATTTCAAGCTTTTCTTTTTACACTACTGCTAAATATATTTTCCTCTAACAGGCTAAACAACTGATGCTGTATAATCTGGCTGATTGTAAACTCATTCTTTCAGTTCAGTACTCCCTTTTTATAAATACTTCCATACTTCCTTGGAAGTTTTTACTGCCATGAACACAATAAAAGTGAACGACTTGTGTATAAACTGTTTCTTCCAGTCCTTCTACCACCAAATCACCAAAATGAAATTCGTAGTCATAGGTTCGAGAGGTTTGCTGTTTAGGATAAAATGTCCATTTAGCAGCTTTCGAGCTCTTTTTCCTCAGAGGTGAGAAATAAATATTCAGGTGGGGTGCACTATCCAATAATCAAACTCTCATCCCCTGCTTGTAAACAGGTAGCAATTGTAGCCTGACCTACTTGTCTATAATCAGATAAGAGGGTCCTGCTTCTGTGAATATACAGTTCTCAGCAAAAATCTGAGACTGAAGATGTTAGGGAGAGCAAAGGAGTGAAATTGTGTCTCCCCAATTAAGAAAGCAGGAATATCCAAAGGTGGGTTGTTTGCTTGCGTTTTTCGTTTGATTGGGATTTTTCATTTTGGATGTGGTGTTTTGTTTATTTGATTGTTTTTTTGTTTGTTGATGATAGTTTTTGTTGTTGGTTGGTTGGTTGGTTGGTTGGTTGGTTGGTTGGTTGGTTTGGTTTGGTTTTTGTTTGTTTGGCTTTAGGGGTGTGTGGGTTGGGTTTTGTGATTGTGTTTTTTCATTACTACTATTACACACCACAGTCAGAGTGTAGCATCATAGGAGCTCCCTTAGATATTTTTGATGAGGTTAACCCAGGTAGGGGAAACAACCTCCTGCAGAAACTGCATAAAACTTCATTGACGCTAACATACATTGCTTTTCAGTAAGATTACACAGTTGGCAGTGTAGGTTTTCTCCCCAGAGCTTAGGGCAGAGGAGTGGCATTTCAAGACAGATGAAGAGCTCATTCTGTAGTTTAATACCAGGTGCAAAGGAAAAAGAGAGAAATTCCAAATCCTTTTTTTATCTTGGGACCTTGTTACAGAGAAAATAATTTATGCCCCTTTTTAAAGCATATCCCATACTTAGACAAATGTGGCTTTATCATACTCCAGTACGTCTTGCTTGTTTAGATTCAAACAAAAATCAGACTTCTTAGTAGTGCACGTACATAGTGTAATCAAAGAGATGACGGCATGTATTTGCTCGGCCAGTTAATGAGAACCTAATAAAACATTTTTATTTCCACACAGCCTTCTCCAGGTGGCCTTGTTCTCTTTTGTTACACCTTAGCATTCACGCCTTCCAGTCAGACACCTTATGTAATGACTGGTTTATGGACAATCAGTGTTTTCACTAAAACTCATTTACACTGTCTTTATGAACATGCAGAAGCTTACAGTCTGGGAACTGTGATTTGTTTTCATTTGACATTCTGCTCTGTCATTTTTTATTTTTTTTTTATTTCATCTCCTATTGTTATATTTAGAACTAAAAATAAATAATATTGAGGCACATATTTCTCTTCTATTGAAAACTCATGAAAATTTATCTTAATATCGTTACCTTCTTGAACACCCTCTGTATTACCTGGTCATATGTGGAATGTGCTGGTACCAGAAGTAAAAACCTGCACTAGTTCAGAAAAACTTCTCAGTTTATGACGATTTTTTTCAGTTTGTTTTTACTCTTTCTAATTTTCAGCTAGTCTCTTGTATCAGTTTCTCTCTGTTTCAGTTTATTATGGTCTTATTCTAATGATTTTGCTTCATCTGTATACTAATTTTTAAAAAGGAAATAGGCTTAGACTCATACAACAATTTGTCATCTTCCATGTTGCATTTAACATAGTTTTTTATGTTGTTTTTTACTCCGCATATTTAGAAAGCTACGTAAATAAGAAGATCTCATGTGGAAAAAACCCTAAATTTTTGGTTTCTAACAATTGCTGTACAAATTCACTGCTAAGATCTTGAGGTTTAAAAGAAAATAGAGGGGAATTGGAGCAACAATGGAAGTGTAATATTTCCTTATCTGCTTAGAAACTGACTAACTTCTACAAACTGAAGCACACATATGTATTTTATATATATATGCATTTTATATATATGTTTATATATAATCTCTGAGGCAGCTTGTTTAGTATATTTAAAGCTATTTAGAAATAATGCGATGAAACATAGAATATAAAGAAAAAGATTAGAATTAAATTGGTTGTTATAGTTTAAAAATATGTAAATAGGTCTGATGCTCTTTTCTCTGGCAAATCATTAAAATTTAAAACAAATATTCTACCAAGCCTTTTGATTTATGTGTTTATAACATTCACATTTATATTCTTTGACTATTCAAAGTGATAAGTAGTAGTGTACTTCTACAGAGCAAGATGTTTTTTCTGTATGTAAGTCTTCACTGTATGTGAAATACTATAGTGCTAGAGAGCTTAGGGATAAGGTTTGTGTTCAGTAGAGAGGAGCTTATGTTAGTTTGCAAAAATTTGGAAAGAATAGGCATACTACTTACTGCTAGACAACTTTTTTCACTGTAAATATTTAACCTGGTTTTATATAATGAAATACAGAACATGCTTTCAGATGCCTAAGTACCATTTTCACCATGCAGAAATATAAATATTGCACATATTGCTATACACATAAGGAAACTAAGACAATGACAGACATTTTTATCTACTCCCAATTCCATTCCTGCACAAGGATTTTTGGTCACTTATTACTGCTCCAGGAGTTTCTAACCGCCCCCAGTGCACTACAAGCAGTGATCTACTTTTTTATCACTCTTAATACAGTACAGAAAGTGCATTTTAAAATTGCTTACATCAGCTATTGGATTGTATGAAATTAATTTAATGCTGCTCATTAATGGCACTTCCCACACCTGTCTTCAGAGACAAAATTTTTATTTGATTTTATGTGGCAATATTATACCATGAAGATTGTGTAGATTCAATCCTTGTTCCAAATAAAAGGTATGATCCCATAGGTTATACCTTTACTGTCCATTTCTCAGATCGTAGCTTATTAGTAGACCAAGAAGAATAAGAAGGTAAAAAAAAAGTAAAAGGTTCAGAAATTTCTTCTGCCAGACATAAAGTAAAAAAGTTACAGGGCTAATTTTTTATTGGTTTTTTGGGTTTTGGTTTGGGGGTTTTTTTGTGTTTTTTGGTTGGTTTTTTTGTTTGTTTGTTTGTTTTTTGGTTTGTTTTTTTTGTTGTTGTTTTTTTTTTAATTCTGACTATAACAAATTCCATCCTCATAACAGGGAGAAAATTGTATTAAAATCTTTAACTAATATGGTTTACAGATGAGTAACTCAATGAACTGTCATGAAATTAATCCCAAATCACACTAACAACATGAATTTAGTGTGTCTTGCCTGTTATTTGTATTATAATTTTAACTTGTGTCTGAGTGTGTGAGACCTGAAGTCAATAATATTCAACTATTAATGAGATTGTCACATTTTCATCTGCAGTTGCTCTGTAGTTCAAATTATATGGAAAAGCAAAAAGAACTCATGTAATACCAAACACATTGTTCATTAAAACAGTTCCATCAGCCAAAGTCAACATGCTTTGGATAACATTTCAGTCAAAGAAAAAATGATGAGCATTACACAGAACTTAGAATATATACTAAAGATATGAAAGGTGCTTATCCATAATGTACCCATGCACTGTGAATTTCATGAAACACAACACACCTGCCACAAGAAAGAAAATACTACTATATTTATTTAACACATGAAAATATTTTGTAGCTTTTAGTCAGAAGAGGATATATTCCTGAGAATTGAACAGATGAGAGAGTTAGATAGACCAAGGACACCACATCAACAGTTGCTCTTTTCTCTGTTTTTTATTACAAGCTTGCAGTATTCCGAACATTTGGATTTCTTTGTGTCATAGGTATTCATTTTTCCCTTTCCAAATTTTTTTAGTTGCAAAAAGACACAATCTCTTAGTTCAGAAAAACAACATATGTTTGTGTAAAAAACAGAATTAAAAATTCATATAAAAAAATACAGAGTTACTTCATAATGTTTTCTCAATTAAAAAAACCAGCTGCCAGTGTCTCAAAAGGCATATTGCATGCCACAGAACCTTTTGTATAAACCCCAGCCATTTGGAATCACCAGCATTTGAAGGTGCCACTGTATTGAAATTAATCTTCTATTTCCTTTCTTAACAAAAGATCTTGTGACTAGCATGAATCCAAGGATACATCTTGAAGTGTGAAAGGTTTTGACAAAATTATCTCTGACATTCTCATAAAATACAGAAATATGTTGGATGAAAATACAATATAAAATTTGACTCTAAATCTGAAGTTGAAGATTACATTAAAGATTTGATACAGAACACTTCTAAGATGACATGAAGCTGGAGTCAAGCATATTGGTCAATGACATAATTTCAAATTATTTTAGAAATATTGTGGAGGATCAAATTGAAATTCAATGAAAACAAATGGTAAATACTATACTTCAAAGGAGATGTCAATATAAAATGGAAACTTCTGAAACAGCAACACTGCGGGAAAGACTTGGAGACATATAGAGTAAAAATATGTCACACTTCACAGTACTAAGGTCATAGCTGGAGCATGGCATTCTAAAATTTTTCACAAGAAAACTTTGGTTTAAATTCCTTTTTTCCCTCCAGAGGTGGACTGAATGATTTAAGAATTCTGTGATATTTATGAACATTGTTTAGACACAATATTGAATGGTAATGGAGAAGAAAAAGAAAAAAGAGAAAGAGAAAGAGAAAGAGATAAATATACCCATTCTTCTAGTGATGACGATGACAACCTGCTTGTAACAGCTAAATTAACAGAAAAGATAATCTCTCTGTAATTCAGAAATAAAAGAACATCTTTTTTCATGCATGTCTTAAGAGTTAGAGAGAAAAGTTCAAATACACTCAGTTAAGAGAAAAAAAATACTATTTCTGCCCACTGTTTGCCTTGTTTTCCAGCCTAATTGAAACATATTAACTCGAGCCTTTAACACAGTATAGCAAAACACTTATCTTAGCCTAAAGTGCCAGTAATAGTTTTTCCAACCCTAAATTCAATATCCTCTAAGATATCCTCCTACCAATTCAAAAGTAACATTATCGGTTGTATATACCCTTAATAAATATCAATAAATTATACTATTTTCTTATGTATTCTTTAATGGATTAAACTTGTTGCGAAAAGCAAACAATAATATAAAATATTTGTATATGCCAGCAATATTTAGTGTTTAGACATATGCATACTATTCATTCTTGAGGTATCGGGTAAGGCTAGGATGCTTTGATGGTCAGGCTTCATGTTTCATGTCCTGCATAAGATTAACAAAACCTCATTCAGTTTCAGATGTTGCTCTACAGGCACCAAGCAGTTTCACAATGAACTAAAAAGTCTTTTTAAGTAGAGCATCATTATTTAATTTGACAAAGCAGGCGCCCAGGTGTATTTAGATTTTCTGATAGGTAAATTGAGTTTAACTTATGAAAATGGATTATACCATATTAGTCAAGATACCGCTATCATTACTCTTGGCGAGGTTTTTTGTCCCAGTCAATTTCTTTTATGCTGCTGTGGTAGGAGAAAAGGAGTAAAATTAATCTGCAAGGCTCCCCTCAGTATGGCAAATTGCTAACAAAATAGACCACTGTTTCTTATATCTCCATAGTACTCTGCACAGGGAGATCATCAGGAAGCAATTTTAGGGAAGTATATTAAAACTTGGGCTCGGGTTAATGTCAGCTGCAATTCAGCTGGGGAGATGCCAGTCAAGGTGGGAGACATGAGTCAGCTGATACAAATTAATGCATGTCCCAGAGTCTGAGCTGCTACAGCATGCAACTAATGAGCTGCAAAAGGAGGAATGGAGATAAGGGAAGGTAGTCAGTAGTGTTAATTGCAAGCAATTTAAGTCTACCTTCGGAAAGCAGAATGATATCAGCTTTCTGTTTGATAGACTTCCACACAAACAGCTTATAATTGAAAAAATGTTTCAAACCGATTGTTGCCTGACTTCATTCTCATTCTCTGATTTTTAATGTTGATCTACAGGACTGGAATTCAACCACTAGTCTAAAGTTTTAAGCAAAGTAGCCTTGATTGACCCTATTATTTTACATGGGCATGACATTTGTTTCAATATGACTGGAGGAGGAACTAGCTATCCACTTTTGTAGAGAGGTGGTTTTCTTTGAGTCAGTGTCGATAGGAAATTTCTAAGCAAATTTTGCAATATACAAATTTCATACAGAAATATTTTCCAGAGTATTTTGGCGTTCTAAGACACAGAAGTTGGAAAGCCTTGCAGTATTCTTGTATTACTAAAATGAAATAATTTATTATAATATATTAATGTAGTCATTATTCTTATGGGTTTTATACCAATAACTAAATTTTAATGTCACCAGAGTTGGGCATTGCTTATATGAGATTAGAATTAGTCTTTGTATATGCAAAGCATAATTAAGGAATTAATCCACATTAGTTTGGTAAACATCTAAGAATGGTAGGTGTGTGAAAAACAGAGTGACACTAAAATACCAAGTAAATCTAACATCATTCTATGCTCCCTTGTGTCAAGTATACAGAAATATAGAACATGTGATCTCACAGGAATTCAAACACATTAATTACTAAATAAACACAACAGAAAATAGGTCACAATAGCTTTAATTTTTCCTAAAAATCACACATTCTTTTCTATATGCAGTAAGAAATACCATTCTTGTTTATTACAATTCCTTGCCTTGTGCTGTATATTATACATAATTCTGGCTTATTAAATTCCTGAAGCATGGAATACAATGAACTTTATAGATTTTATGCAAATCATTATATAACAAAATAAGAGCAGATGGTCCTCAACACATCAGAATTTTTCTATAATAGTTGCATATGTTGTTTAAATTAAACAAAATATAGTTACCTTTGCTACACCTAACTTATTTTCATTTATTCTGCTGCACTGTTTTTCTTACAGTTTTTCTTTCTTTCTGTAGCATTAAAGTAAAATATTTGTGCTAGTGTTCCTTAGATACTTAGTTGCTTACCATTTCTTAGTCACACTGTGAACATATACAGATATTTGTTTACTCCTACTTTCCCATAAGAAGGAAATCTATTGCTATCAATAGAGCACATAATTCATCTCACAGAAGTGCCTAAAGGAAAGAAGGCAAGCATTACACTGGGAATCTTAAAGTAGTATCTTTTAAGCTCTATTGCTACAAGTCTCTGACATCTTTCCCTTAAAACTCCTTCATTTTGCATTCTTCCTGACACCAGCCATGTCAGAAGATGAATGGTAGAGCAAATAAATCTAAAAGAAGTTATGAAAACTAAACAGAATGAAACAAAAAAAGCTATCAGAAATAAAGAACTAAGAAAAATAAGAGCCATATAATTTTGTTTTGTCCTGAGACACATAAACAGCATATCTGAAGATGGTGTCTCTCCTGTTGCCATTTAAAATATACATCTTATGATCATCCCCACCTACTCCAGCCAATGTTCCAAAATCATGTCTGATAGATATCTATGACATTGAACTTATGCAGTAAATAATTAGCTTTATAATGAACAATGAACAGAGTAGTCAAAGGGGCTATCAAAAGCTATTGGGAAAAAAAGCCAAATCAAAACAATTTTCTTAGTCCTGTTTTGAACAAAGATGCTTAATGTTATAGATTAATGCAAAAATATTATAGATTTTGGGGTCTATTCACTTATATTACCATATACTGCCACATTTCTAGAAAAGAAAAGGAAATCTTCCTTTCATATCTGTCAGTTCTAGAAGTGCCTATTTTTCATGAGACTCTCTATGAGCTTACTTGCTCTACCTTCTCAGTTTTTCTGAAAAGCAATTATATAATTTAGGGGAAGAAAATACTGGACTGCATACTTTACTGAAAATGATTCAACAGGTGCAAGAGTTATACCAACCATAGTTAAAATTCAGTGACCTTCACCTCTTTCCATCTTTCCTTCTTTCTCTTCTTTTTATTTTTTAAATTTAATTCTCTAAAAGTCTCATCTAAGGATAGTGCTATTCTAAGATATACGATCATGTAATAAGTGGGGAGAGGAGAAAGCCATATTCTCAGCTTTGATTCCAGACAGAAGACAATGCTGCTATTGGTCTTGCCACCTTGTTTCATTCTCTAGGACAACTGTGATACAACTGCTTGAGTGAGATTTCATGTTTTGTTTGGATTTCCTATAGAAGTGATACAATGTATTCTTTATCCCTTGCAGCATAATTCATGAATACTTTTCTAGAAGCTGTATCACAGCATTTCTGGATTTCTGAATTCTGCTAGAAAGTGAGAAAACTCATCACCAACAGAGTTAACCAGCACCAGCTACAAAAGAATAATTCTCTGTTTTACTTAGGATAAGGGAATAATTTGTAACAAGTTCAGGGAAATTAGTAACACCAAGAACTAATTATGCTGTAAATTCTTATGAGACTGAACCCTTTTTGATCTGCCTGCATCCCAGAAGAGACACTACCATCCTATTTCAAGGGTCACAGTTAATAGCAAAGTAGATTATGGTCAACACAAAACTAACAGTTTTGATTGTAATAGACTATCAGTGTCCAAAATGGAGAAAAACACATTAGCAAATTATTTTGCTCTTCAATGGCCGATTAATTTTACCCCTCAAATTAGGAAGAAGAGGGAAAAAACCCAAACAAACCATGTGGCCTATCTGGATACTAAAAGTCCATATAACTTCTCTGCTCCTAAATTCCAGAAAGCTATCAAATTTCTCCCCAGCCTGGATGACAGAAGTTATCCTCTGAGGTGTTAGCAGCAATATTTTTCCATCTAACTTTCCTTCTTATTCACTATAAATGCCAAATTTTCCAGCTTTCCCTTAAAATTGTCTAAGTTAAACTGATGGCACCCTATTATAAAAAAAAAAAGAAAAAAAATAATAAAAAAATAAAAAAAAAGGTCAAAACATCTGAAGTGATATAAAATACTTTAGGAAAGTATCCAAACCAATACTTATTATGTAGAAGTTCAATGGCTACTTTGATGATTTAGGAATAAGTAGTACTTTAAATTAATTAGAATTCCACAAACTTTACATACTGTGAAGAATAAACCTTTTTTCCATCAATACCATGAAATTTTTAATGTCATCAGTATGTTTTGAGTGATAACAGCAAAAATGGTCCCACTCTGAAGGTGGGGAGAAGTTTTGCTGAGGCTCGTAGAAATGAAATCTGACATTCATAGAGACTATCTAGAGGAATAGTCTTGCAACCTTCTGTTTAAATAAATATAGCTGAACATACCTCCTCAAAATTACCCCACACAAAAGATCAGAAATTTTAAATGTGTTAATTGACTTAACTGATAGACATAATCATAGCTGTAGACGCTGACTTGGTTCCAACATATTTTCTGTACTCACCAGAGAAGGACAAGTGCTTCTTTAATGTGTGTTAGCTAAAATGAACAAGAACTCTAAAATGGGGAAAAAGCTGAAGAGCAATATTGATATCTGAAAAAATGCACTGAAATGGTTGGCAAGTAAAGTATCACCTATCATTTACTTATTCATCTCTAAAGTGAAATAGAAACAGAAACTTACTATAAGAAAATATTTATTCCATCCACAACATGATTAACTCGAACAAGAGAAGAAATAGTAGTATTGTTTCATTTTGAGGCAGACTCTCAAGTTCAAGTTTGAACAACAAAGCAGAAAACAAACAGGACCCTTACAGAGTTTAAACATTTACAGTTACATGTAACAATAAAGTAAATATTTCTGTTACAGATGCTCCACATACACCTGAAGAAGGTTAATTTTCAGAAGCTGGCATTATTCTCTTCATTATTGAAGATAAAACAAAATATTTACCTTTCAGACATGTTGATAAGCTGTTCATGACTTCAGCACAAATAGAGAAAGACTAACAGGGAGTATTTCTGAAGATTCCTCCTCAATTCTTTTAATTCTACAATAATGATTTTTTTATTTTTTCTTGAGAACCTGCAACACTTTCCTCAAACTTTAGTATTTAGTTGGGAGACTAAATCTATTTTGCTAGTTTGTTTTTTTTTCTCTCCTTTTGCTACTGATTAACATCTCTTCTTCTTATGGCTTAATACTCATATTTAAGTCCTTAAGAAAGATAGAACTGCGTGATCATGGGAAACAGTAGATGAACCACTTATTTTGCTTTACTTTTGTGTCCAGCTTTTCCTTTACCAATCAAACTAACTTTATCTCAACCCATTGGTTTTATCTTGTTGACTTTTCTGATTCTCTTCCCCATCCCATCCAGAGTGAGAGTGAGCAAGTAGCTGTGTGGTGCTTTGTTGCCAGTTGGGGTTAAACCACAACACAACTTTATGCAATATGTTTTGAAAATTTTCAGGAAAACATATATGTCTTAAAGGACACTCTGTGTTTCCTTTAAATTTTTTAAATCCTCTTGATAATATTTCATGCAGTCTTTAAGTCAGTAAATACCAGTAATACACCTATTAAGTAAAGGGAATTATTTTTAATTTTTTCCTTGTAGACAAGTGACCCTGACAAAGAGTCTGGTAAATGCTGAATTTGTTACTGGCTATTAAATTCTGTTTTCTAAATTCTACAATTTTTGTACAAATCCATAGTAGTTTGTGCTTTCTTTCTACTTATCACTACAATATGCTTATCCACTTAAGTTTTCAAATTAAAAAAAAAAAAAATTAATTAGTTGCACACCAATTATGTTACAGTGCTAGTTACGATGTTATGGACTACAAAAATGTATTTGCAGAAACACATCACATGCACTTCCTGTCCACATACTTTCTAGTAATACTAACACACATTCATAGTGGAAAAAAATATGGAACAAATATCAAATAAAATTTCATGTAATGTAATTAAAATTTGGCATGGTTAACTGTAATTAAAGAAAAAACAAAGCCCAAATCCACTATTTTAATGGAAAACATCAGACCAGCTTAAATTGCAATTTCCATACATTAGTGATGACATTAATAAATTTTTCTCTAATGATGAAATCGTAGGTGTTTGTATGACAAACAAAAAAGAAAGAGATAATTGACACTGAAAAGAAAAGAGCCAGAAAACAAATTATTTTATTTACAATGCAGTTTTCAAAAGCCAAAACAGATTATCATAAGCAAAGAATATCTAGATTGAAATAAAAATTAAACTAAAATAAGGGAGAAGTGAAAACAAAATACAATGGCAAAAGAAACCGAAATAACAAAGGAACTACTGAAAGAAGTCAGTATACAAACAAGATGCCATGCTAAATGGAATGACAGACAATAGGTAGCAAAACCCATCTAATTATCAGACACATTATGTGAGAATATAAAATATGAAAAGATTCCCTCTTGACACTTTTTAAATTAATGCATCTCAGTTGTTTGGTTGGTTGATTTTGTTTTGGCTTTGGTTTTCTTTCTGTTTTTTTAGTCAGGACTCCAAGACAGTTAAAGTCTTTGAAAAGGAACTGCTTTGACTTTAAATAAGTATACCAAAGACAGCAAAAGTTTCCAATTTCCTAAATTGTATTTAATTACAACATAAATAGAGAAACTGCTACAAGTCAATCCTTTAAACTGGCTTGCTGCGATAAAATATAAAAGAGTTTTGAAAGAGATTTCTTCTCTGCCCACTGGGTCATCATAGAAACAAAGATTTCCATGAGTCCTCCTTTCTGCACTGATTATTAGGTTTAAGAAAACAAAACCAATCTTTTGATTCTCAGTTTTTTTATGCGTTCTAAACTATGGCTTTTGCTGTGGTGCTTGTTGGCTGCAACTTCCCTGTTCATATCAGGAATCTCAGTTGTGATAATAGAGGATCAGTGTGCACTGAAATAAATCCAGTTGTACTTAGAGAAGGAGCATGCCCTTTATCCCTTCTTCCAGAAGATTGCCTCTGCTTTGTAACGCAGTTGCAAAGACAAGGTGAAGAGTCACCTGTTTTTAAGTAGAAGATCAGTCACATAGAAAACACATGGTAAACTGCAAACAAGTCAGTAAGTCTCCTGTCATACATTTCAACAAGCTATGGGAGTTATAGCACAACAAAAATCATAGTAACAGCTTTAGCTTGTCAGGGAAGGACCCACTGTGACTTAAGTAAACTCTGCTGAAGGAGAAGAAATGCATACAGATAAACAAAAGTTCTTTGCTGCCTAGAATTGATAATAAATAGAACTATCCCACTACCTGGTTCTGGTTCTGGTTCTGGTTCTGGTCTGGTTCTGTATTTTGGGATGCACCATTCTTCTGTAATATTATAGTAGTAGGCCTATAAATGTCACAATATATACTCTATTAATAAAGCTAGCCATGAATTTAGTCTCCATACAACTTCTTTAAGGTGTGTGCTTTATGAGCAGAAGTCCTTTGCCACAGGATTTTTTTTTTTCGTGGTATACCAAAGGATTCATATTATCCTAATTATTCACGTGGCATTGCCACCTTGTGAATTGCCCTGACATATTCACAGCCTCTTTTTCCCTTCTTTTACTTCATTGAGTACAGTGCAATGGTCACTATCAGGAATAAAAACTCTTTAAGGTTTCTGAAGAAAGAAAAGAAACAATTTGCACTCAAACAACAAAACCAAAGATGGTTCAATAGCAACAGAAACAGAAGAGTAGACAAGATTCAACCTTAATACATTATGGAAAGAATTTTATTTCCTACAGTTCTTGACACCTTTCAGCCTTTTGAAGTCATACCAGATGTTTTAGTGAAAAGTCTTAAATTTCTGCGTAAATACATGGAACTTTTTCTTCCAAAGTTGTAGTCAGAAGCACTATTTTTTTTCTCTGTGTCTTAATCAGATTTATGGATTATCAAACTTGAAAGCCTTTAATTCCAATGCAAAGCTTTTCCCTGCTCATTGAAACAAAGTAGCCCTCTTGAACCCAGACAATTATAATTGCTGGTTATAAACTTTGTATGGAATTTGCAAGACCTAAGGTGCCTTCATCACCTTCCTGCAATTTTACTTTGCTCAGTTACTAGCTGTAACTTTACAGTTACTAGCTGTAACTAGTTTTCCTAATTTGCCAGATATCTAGTGGCAATTTGTTTTGCTTTTGTTTATCTTTATATGAAAGAGTCACTGTTTTACACAGGTAGCTGTAATGAGCAGGTAGCCTATGAGAATTCCATGCTTGTGGTTGTAAAATAATAATGAAGTGTAGAGAAATGCAGACCTGTTACCAGAGCAAAGGCTTTGAAAACAGGCACACAATGAGGCGCAGAGGAGAATATACATGGGAAGAGAGCAGGCATAGGATCAGCAATGAAGACCCCAGAGCAGTAAAAACTGTTTAATGGTCAGTTAAAGAAATGCAGACCTGGATCTAGATAAAACTGGTGTTAAGGGTAACAAAAATAACTAAGAAATTATGTAAAAGGGATTTGGATACTACATGGACGGGCATACCAAGGAAGAAAGAGAAAGGTGTAAAAGCATTTTAGGAAAAACATAAAAATGATCCCAAGTATATCGTACAATGAGGAAGTAGAAAACATCAACATGAACATCATATTCCTTCTGAAGAAGGATTCCCAAATGCTGACAACTCACCTAAAAACTCCAAGCTACCTACCATCACCATTGAAGCAAGACCACTCGCAACTCAGAGCAAGAGTGGAATTAGAGAATGACACAAGTATAAACAGAGAAACTAAGGAGTATGCATGTTATAATTTTGGCTGCGCTACTTTTATTTCCTTTTCTCTGGCAATAGATATTCTAAGCTAAGAATTTCTTATGTTTACTTATATATGATGTCTGCTTCCTCTTTGCATGTGAACAATACTTGAAATATTTTTAATGCAACATTTTCAGCTATGCATTGTGGTTGGGATTCTCCAAAAAGTTGTCCCATGTGTATACTGTTTGTCATGTTGCAGATAGCCTGATATAAGTATAGAACCAATGTATAAGTCACCAACATTTGCTGCCTCTTCAAAATTGTTATGACTGACTGGGACAGCCATATGCCAGTTCAATAAGTAATGCTGTAAATTACAGTGGAAATACAGGTTCACAGATCTCTACACAGCTGTCTATTGAAGGGGCTGTCGAGATATCATTAATATTAAAACTCATGACCTGAGATGCTAAACTTTTTGAAACAAAAATATCTCTTCCAGGAAAGAGACAATCTAGAATTCTGAAAGAATTTAGAGACATTTTGGAATGAAAAACTATTTTTTTTTTCTGCAAAAGAGATATCAACAAAAGCAAAAGACTTGGTTTAAAAATAAAGATGAGGTTGAAAATACCGACTCTGAATTCACAGATCAGGCATAAGCCTCAGGGTTTTCTAGTCCCATGGCACAGTAATACAGAAGGCAAATGAGAAATGAGATGGAAGCCCAGAAATCTGAAGTTTAGGAGCCAAGGCTGGCAGGAACTGCAACTGTCTCTGTCTTGTCAGAAGTTCAGCATGAATAATGTATTTTCACTCTTCTCTCACCCTCCAAAAATCATATAATAGTTTTCTGAATGCAGCCTGTGGCACTCAAAAACTTCCAGCCAACCATGTTACATTGAAAACTTGATTGGTACTAAATTAATGCCATGTCTGCCTTATAGTATTGTGGTGGCTTAGTACTGACTGGACACCAGGCGCCCACCAAAGCCACTGTATCACTCCACCATCTCAAACGGACATGGGAGATGATATTACATGGGTCAAGATAAGGGCAGGGAGAAGTCACTCACCAATTAACATCATAGGAAAAACAGACTCAGGGAAATACGTTTAATTTATTACCAGTCAAATCAGAGTAGGATAATGAGAAATAAAACGAAACCTAAAAGTACCTGCCCTCTACTCCTCCTTTCCTCCCAGACTTAAATTTATTCCCAATTCTCTACGTCCTTCCCCTGCCATCCGCACAGCAGGACAGGGAATGGGCTTGTGGTCACTTTATCACACATGGTCCCTTCTACTTTCTCCTCAGAGAGAGGACTCCTCACACTCTTCCCCTGCTTCAGTGTGGGGTCTCTCACACAGAGGCAGCTCTCCATGAACTTCTCCAACATGAGCCCTTCTCACAGGATGCAGTTCTTCACAAAATTCTCCAGTCTTCCAAGGTGTACAGTCCTTCAGGGACAGTCACGAGTCCTGCCAGTAAACCTGCTCCAGCATGGTCTCCTCTCTCCATGGGTCCACAGGCCCCATCTGATCCCTGCTTCAGCATGGACTTTCCGGTTTCACAGACTCCCTCAGGCATCCCCCTGCTCCAGTGTGGGGTCCTCCAGGGACTGCAGGTGTATCTCTGCTCCACCACGGACCTCCATGGGCTGCAGAAGCACAGCTGCTCCACCATGGGCTTCACCACAGGCTGCAGGGAAATCTCTGTTCCAACAACCATAGCACATCCTCCCCCCCTTTACTGACCTTGGTGTCTTGAAGGACAGTTTTTCAGTCTCTCCTCTCTGGCTTGTTCTGCACAGTAATTTTTTCCTTCTTTAATATGTTACCCCAGAGGTGCTACCACTGTTGCTGATCGGTTTGTCCTTAGCCAGCGACAGGTCCGTTCTGAAGCCTGCTGGCATCAGCTCCATTGGACATAGGGGTAGCTTCCAGCAGATTCTCCCAGAAGCCGCCTCTGTAGCCCACCACTACTGAAACTTTGTCATGTAAGCCCAATATAAAAATTCTGCTTTTCACAAATGGAAGCTTTCCCCTGGCTGTTAAGGAAATTTTATTGCTGTCAAATTATCTAAGTTCTATGAAATATTGTTTTCTTGTTTTCAGATTGATAATGCTGAATTAGTAATTGACAGATACATTTGAAGGTGCACATACGTGATGGTGTGGAAAATCTTAAACTTAGTATCAAAGTTGTTTTAACACCTCTGTTCCCTGTGAAAATCTTACTTGAAATTGAGAGTATTTGTTAAAGCCTGCTCTAAGGAAAGATTGTGACTGGTTTCAAAGGATGATATGGGCTTTAATATTCTATGGGTTCAAGGGGAATAACAGTGAGTAAATAACTTGATTTGTGGACAGCTTGTTCTGCTAACAACAAACAACAGTCTTCTGATGTTTGCCTTCAATTAAGTATTTTAGCTACTATGTATCTGCATTTTTTCCACATTTTACAGGATACTTGTTACCAGACTGTCTCTAAAGAATTTGAGTAGATTAGCTCAGGGAGAAGACAGGGTTATGCCAGCTACAAATGCTATATTAGATTGTCTAAACTAATTAAAAAAACCCCAAACAACCCCATGGAATAATTGAGGTAGGACATTACACAAAACAAAACATTAACAACAATTTTTTTAGAATAAGATTTTTTGTTAGTCCAGATGGAGACAGCCAAGGAATTGCCAACATTTAACACAGGAAAATAAGACGATTTTGTGACTAGCAATGCATTTTTATCCTTAACGTGGAGGTCAATAAATTTAAATCATAACTAGAAAAAGGTGAGAGAAGATAATTTGCTAAGCAATCACACTATGGGATTTGAGATTATACCTTGAGTCCCACCTGGAAAATTCTAAAGAGAGACATTTTCATTGCATATCACATGGATCTGAAGTTTCTCAGAAATTATATGCAGTGATTGTCATGCCCAGAACACGCAGATCTTACTGCAGCTGCGCAGTCTGTGTGGCACATGCACCGAATGCAAACAGAAAGTGTCTTGCGCTGGGATGGCCAGTGAGGGCTGGTAACTATTGCCACCCCAACGTTGCCTATCGTACACAAGAATTCCACAGTGAGATAGAACTGCACTGTAATGAGAGACTCTCCTACAGCAGAAATTCTATTTTGTTGCTGCATTTAAATGGTTTAAAACCACTGTCTGAGTACATTTACATTTTTGAGAAAGGACAAGCTTTGGAGAATGTATGCAACCAACAGCAGCAGAAGAGGGTAGTTTCTGTCTTCAAAGAGACATGAGGACCATTATGTGCAAGGCAAAGAAAAAGGTCACCTTAAACCTTTCTTCACACCTTCACAAAGGTTGCCTGTGGTGGGTTAATCTTGGCTGGATGCCAATAGCCCACGAAGCTGCTCTATCAGTTCCCCTTCCCAGGGCACAGGGAAGAGAAAATAAAATGGAAAATGGCTCCTAGGTTGAGAAAAGACAGTGTGCTAAAGTAAAAACAAAATTTTGAGTGCACACAAGCAAAAAGAAAAAAAACCTGTGATTTTATTCTCTGCTTCCCATCAACAAGCAATTTTCAGCCACTTCCTGGGAAGCAGGGCTTCATAACTCGTAGTGGATGCTCCAGAAGGGAAACATGGTACATAATGAATGTTCCCCCTTCCTCCTCCTTTCCTTAGCTTTTATATCTGGGCTGACATAATTTAGTATAGAATATCCTTATGGTTATTTTGGGTCAGATGCCCTGATTGTGTCCCCTCCCAGGATCTTGCCCACCCCCAGTCCCTTGACATGGGGAATGTTGAGAGACAGCACCGATGTTGTGCCAGCGCTGCTCAGCAGTACCCAAAACAGTTGTGTGTTATCAACACCTTTCCAGGTACCAATGCAGAGCACAGCACTCTGAGGGCTGCTGTGGGAAAATGAACTCCAGCTCAGCCAGACTCAACACATTGGCACAATCTAACCTTCTGAGTTTAACAAACTTTGTTAAAAATACAAAATAAAGAGAGAAGCAAGGCAACGGATGCAATGTAAGTATATTGCAAATTTGACTTCAGACACCACTTCAGAAAAAGTCTGCAAGACACAACAAAATGAGAAAAGAGTATTTGAATATTAGGATGAAATACAGTAAGGACATTAAATAAACATCCGTACCTGTAGCAAATTATGATATATATTTGACTGAGAAAAAAGAAAGGGCAACAGAAATTGTCACCGGTTAAATTAGATAAAAGTGCAACACTTTCAAGACATATGTAGAACTAATTTATTTTATAATTATACTATTCTTCAAATGGTATGCCACCATTCCGAATCACCTAATCAAGTGTTTAATAATCAAACATTTGATTAGCTGGTGTCATTCTTTTTTTTTCTCCTCATTATTTATTTCAAAATACAACCAATAGTATATGAATCACAAAACCGTAAAATATTCTGAGTTTAAAGGTACCCACAAGGGGCATCGAGTCCAACTCTTAGTCCTGTACAGGACAGCCCAAGGATCACACCATTTGCCTGAGAGCATTGTCCAAATGTTTCTTGAACTCTGTCACATCTAATTCTCATACTAGTTTCATATGACACAACTTTGTTAAGAACGAAATTTCTCTATGGCTAACCCAGACTCATCATGATACATGTTTGAAATTTCCAACCTTATTTTTTCCTTTATAATTTTTTATACTTTTGCCTGCCAGTACTGATTCTGCCTGGGTGATACATTCAGATCAAACTCATTACCCATTTTTTCTTAAAAATCCCAGCTGAAAAAAAAAATGGTACAAATTCATAATCTATTAATGAGGCTTCTATACTGAGGTACTTTACTCAAATTATATTTCAAAACCTCAACATTTTCATAATCCCTTATACTTTTTTTTGTCCCCAATTTTGCAAGGTCATTCTGTAACTACTTACATGTATTTCTTCAGGTGGCTGATGTTTAATAAATATAATAACTTGTCTTTTAGTTGCTATAAAAAATCCCCACAAAACCAAATAAAATATCAACTTGCAATTAGCGTGGCAGTATCCATCACAGGGTCATCTGTGAACCATTCCCTGAGCGGTTTCTTCTGGTTGCTTTCCCTTTTCCTTGCTTTCTACCATGACCTCTGCAGCTGTGGAGGGAGCACTTCAGCAAGTGCCAGGCCACACAGCTGCCACTGCCGATGCTCCCTGTGCCATCAGTAGATTCTCAGACCCAACATCCCCTAAGGAGAGGATGCAGCCTGGAGTCACGCTCCCAGCCTGAGCTCCCACCTCTCACGTCTCTGGCAGGTGAGTAGGTCTTAGAGCAAATCAGTAGGTGGTTTCTAAAATTGAGGTCATGAACATATGAGTAATTGATCTACACAGAGCCATGTGAGATCAGGGAAAAGGAGCTCAGCAATACTCCAGGTATTTAACACCACAAGCTCCTTTCCCTGTTGCATTGGACCACAAGAAAAGGGGGGCAGGTGCGTTCTTTTGCTGTGCAGTGGGGACCTGCACCTCTCTTCTCCCAGACCCCCAGGGTCTTGTGCAGAGCAGGGACCCAACAGAATGTAAGGCCAGCCCTGATGCCCTGACTTCCTCCAGATCCAAATGGTAATCCCACTTATGACTTGTCTCCTCTCTACCAGAAACCCAGGGCCGACATCAATCAAGTGTAATTCTGTCATGGCAAGTGGAACAGAAGCAGCAGCTCTCAATAGGCAGAAAAAAATTGAGTAAATTACAAAGTGGCAGGGGTGGACCTGTATTTGTATCAAAGGTAGTGAGAGTGGCGAGGAAACACAGACAGATACCTAACAGTGCTGTACAGCCTGCCCAACTGTTCTCTGGACGTAACATTTCAAACCTGTTTCATCACTATACACACTATATGAAGAGATAAAAACATTACAAAGAAAACGGTATTTGCACACAATACTAAATAAACAATAGATGCATCATGTTCTAGACTTTCCTGACATCATGATAAATGCTAACAGATTGAAAATTTAAAGTTTAGAGGAAGGTCTAAGTGTTCCCCTGTAAAACAGCTGTATGAGTTGATGTATCCAGCTGAAACTTTTGAAATGAAACTACATGGTTGCATAGTTTGATTTTCATTGATCAACAACTGCCTTACAGTAGACTGTATTTCAAAAGTATCTGAGCACTTTTGAATTAAGGTGGCTGAAATAGACTACCAAATATATCTTATAAGGGAACTATCTTGCCCTCACACCAATAATTTTGCAATGCATGTGTATATGTAAAAGTATCTTTTACTTTGGCTGGCTGCTCAAAATGCGAAAGAGAGATGGGGTGAGGTGAATATATGGTCCTGAGGACTTTTTTCCCTCTAAAATTCACTCAATTTCAAATTCTTTTCATTCTGTGGGACAATGTAGCAGACATTCTAACACGGAAATCAAAGTCTAACTTGGTGTCTCTAGCTAAAATAAAATATAGTTCTCAATTAAGTTATATATCTGTTTTATTTTGGGGAATGTGTAGAATGATTCCTCACAGAGGTATTTGATAAATAGACTCAACATGCAAAAACTTTAGTCAAATTTTATATACTGTTGATGGCTTTTGTTACATAAGAAGTTATGATAATGACATATGTTGTCACACTGCAGAGGAAGAGTATCCCAGTATTTTAATTCCAGGGTCATCTCCAAACAAATTCTCTGATTGTATCTAATGCCTTCTAAACCTCCGCTAAATACACTCTGAAGCAACTGCAAAGTTTTTACTTGACATGTTTCTTACATATGAAACAGAGTTTCAATGATATAATAACAATGCAATATATGAGATAGTTTATCTACATTTAGGGGGCATAAAGAATATGCTGTTTGGAGAAAAAAGAAATAACCATGATAGTTATTGGCCAAAGATTCTTGTTGAGTGTGCTGTGGTGCACTGGATGTTAAATATCCAACCTGGGATGCCCTGGTCATTTTAATAAAACAAAACCTCCAATCTTTGCAGAGTTTATTATTGTGTTGTTGTTTTGGTTTTTTTTACAGTATACAAAGGGGATAAAATTCCCGATGTTCTGCTAACAGTTTTTTGTATCTCAGATTATTGTAAATAAACTGTCTTCATTTTATAGATTATCCCACCGTTCCCTTTTTTCAAATTGAAAACTCAGTGGGGTTTTGATTAAAATGGAAAAGAACCAGAATGAAATTTTATTTGGTGATACATGTAATTTTCTTCTCTTAAACCTGTTTATACTTTCCACGATGATTGTTGGAGTAGCTGTTTTATACTTGGAGGTACAGAAAAATTTGTTAAACAGTGTTGTTGACAAGCCAAAATAAAAGATAAAATACATTCCGCTTCATGAATTTATGGCATATGTATGTTTCAACTGCAGCAATATATTTTTATCACATGTACTTTTTTGTTTATGTTGCATTCTAATTAATTTTATTTGGATTTCTTTTTCAATGGTAGGGCAAGTGGGGGGTGTTTGTGTGCTTGGTTTTTTTTTTTTTTTGGTTGTTGTTTGGTTTTTGTTTGGTTTTTTTTCATAATAACACTAGTTATAGAGCAGATACACATTCTGAGTTAAAGTATGTTCCATGTTTCTCTCTAATAGTTATTATATTAGTTCTATACTTCTATATTAAAAGTTACTATACTCTTTATTTCACAGGGAAAACATTAGGTTTAACTCTCTGGATTTTGTGAAATGTGTACATGTGATGATGACCACTGCAGAAAATTCCCACAAAAATCAGTAAATGGTAATGGTAGTGCCTCCTTAGCTGATTTAATCATTCATATGGTAATGTTAAGGAGCCTACAGTGCTGATTCAGAAGATTCTTGAGAATGTAATTATAAGAACTTGCTTATGAAAGTAGAATGCCTGAAACTTAGGTACTGGGCCTGTTTTTCTAGGGAAATTTTGTGTTCTGAGAATATGACTTACCCAGCTGCAGAAGTCTAATGATGACATGCACTTTGCTCTCATCTTTTTGTCATTCAGGATTGTACAGAACCACAGAAACAGAGGATCACAGAATAAAAAATTCATAGACTCATAGAATCTCAGAACAATTTGTGTTGGAAGGGCTTTTGAAGGTAATCTAGCCCAATCCCCTTGTGGTGAGCACAGGCAGGTTCCACTGGACCAGCTTGCTCAGTATCCTATCTAACCTGACCTTGAGTACTCCCAGAGATGTGGCATCAACATTCCCTCTGGGCAACCTGTTCCAATGTTTCACCACACACAGTAAAAAATTTCTTCCTTAATTCTTGTCAGAATCCCCTCTCTTTTATTTTAAAACCAATACTCTTTCTGTCTAAATTGGGCCTATTAAAAAATCTGTCCCCATCTTTCTTGTAAAACCCCTGTAAGTGGGAAGGCTGCATAAATATCTCCCTGGAGCATTCTCTTCAGGCTGAACACCCCAGCTATCTCAGCCTGGCCTCATAGGAGTGTTATTCCATGCCTGATCATTTTTGTGGCCTTCCTTTTGGACCTGCCATCCTGTGCTGAGAGCTCTGGAGCTGAATGCAACACTCTGGATGGAGTCCCATGAAAACAGAGGACCAGAATCCCCTCACCCTGCTGGCCATGTTGCTTTTGATGCAGTCTAGGATAGGATTGGCTTCCTGGGCTGCAAGCACACATTGCAGGGTCAAGTCCAACCTCTCATCGACCAGCACCCCCAAAACCTGCTCTCAATCCCTTCATCTCCCAGCCGGTATTGATATTGAACCTTGCCCCAGCTCAGGTGCAACACATTGCACTTGGTCTTACTGAACTTCGTGAAGTTCTTATGGGCCCACTCCTCAAGCTTGTCCAGGTCTCTCGATAGCATCCCATTCCTCCTCTGTGTCAACTGCACCACTTCAGCTTGATGTCCAAAAATTTGCTGATAGTGATCTCAACCCCACTGTCTATGTCATTGATGAAGACATTAAACAGTACTTGTCCCAGTGATAACCCCTGAGGGACACCACTTGTCTCTGATCTCCGTCTAGACATCCAGTGAGTTCCCCATCCACCAGTCCACTTATCAAATCCATATATCTCCAACTCAGAGAGAAGGATTTTGTGGAGGACCATGTCAAAGGCTTTACGGAAGTCTAGATAAATGACACTTGTAGCCCTTCACTTGCCCACTGATGCAGTCACTTGACAACAGAAGGTCACTAGGTTGGTTAGGCAGGACTTGCCCATGCTCAAGACATGCTGGCTCTCTTAAGTCCTCTCCCTTTCCTCCATGTGCATTAACCTAGCTTCTAGGAGGATCTGTTCCATGATCTTTCCAGGCACAGAGGTGAATCTGACAGGTCATTAGTTCCCAGGGCCCCCCTTCTATTCTTTTTAAGAATCGGCTCAATGATTCCCTTTTTCCAGTCAACTGGGAGTTCAGTTGACTGCTGCTTTTCAGTTATCAATGAGGAGTGGTTTACAGCTACATGAGCCAATTCCCTCAGGACTCCAGGATGTACCTCATCAGGTCCTGTACATTTATCCATGTTGAGGTTCCTCAGGTGTTCATGAACCTGATGTGGTCCTACAGTGCGAGTAGGGCATTCCTTCTGCCATTTATGACTTTTTGACACATACTCTTCATGGGTTTTTCTTCCTAGTAACCTTGAGTTGATTGTCCCTCACATGATACAATTTGTTAGAACTTTAGTCCAGAGAGTGAAACATTAAACAAACGTATACCTGCTAAAAAATTATGTAGACTCACATTCAGAAGAAAATAATAATGTGTTACTAAGTAGTTGTCTCTCTGGCTATGACAAAATTGAAAGAATGACCTGTGACTGTGACAAAGCAAGTCAGTCTGATTATATAAAAAACCAAGCATAATTAATGTGCATTCCTTCACATGCTTAGGTTCTATGACATATATATTTTAGGTATGGACAAAAATTCATTCTTGTTTATAGCTATCTACTTCATGTATTTTATTTTTTAGTTTTATTGTGACACATCTTACTTGCAATCACAAATACCATGTTTGGCATTTTACTTAAAGTTATTTTTGTTGTCACATTAATCTTAATACTTCCGTCATGCTGACGTGCTAAGTAAGAATAATTTGAGTTATACACTCATTCGTTCCTTCAGCACCTGATGTTGCAGGAAAACAACTAAAACATTTAAATATGTTATTCTACTTAATTTTAACATCAATACTATCCCTCAGGTCAATTGCCCTTCTACTGTGATTTAATCAAATTGTAAGGAAGAACTGTAGAGTCCAGGGATTATTTTTGTTGAATGAACATGTTCAGATACAGTTCTGAAATCAATGAACTGGAAAGATGTCAGCTCATGCTGGGAACACAACTTAGCTTTATGGTAATAAACGCACAGGGAAGGTGTCAGGCAAACAAAGCCATAGCCTGCAGCAGCAAATGACAGCTCTCTGAATTGGTATCCCTGTCCTTGAGCTTAAATTTGGATATGCTTCAAATCTTTCTGATAAAATTCTTGATACTGAACTGAGAAGTCAGCAGATTAATGTCTCTCTGGTTTTGCTGGATTAAATGATAAGAAGTGCTATAAAATAAAAAGTGGGGAGAAAAAAGTTCACTCTATTCACTTTTTTTCCCTTTGGAAACAAAAATATTGCAAAAGTTATGGTATTCCATAGAAATGTCAGTGCTGCAATCTGTCTGCAGAAGTCTGCATAATTGGGAGAACCTTCACTAAACACAATGTCGAAGCAGTACCAAGTAAAAGGTCATGTGTTATTATTCACTGTGTAGTGCAAGAGGGAAGAGCAATTAAAAAAGCCAGAGAGAAAGGCAAAAGCATCAGCACTGCTCCTAAAACTCTTTGCTAAATTTTAGAAGTGGCAGAGTGGGAGGATACCATATGTATTGGTCCCTATGGCTAACATCTTTAATTTCTGGATGAGATGAATCAAGGTAAAATCAAGAGTCATAATCTAAGATATCAGCAAGAGAAACAAATAATTAATTAGGAAAAAACACATTATTAAGCAAAGGTAGAATAAGAGAATATAATAAGATAGAAAAAATCATTCAACCTTCCCCTTCCAACATATCACAAACGCCATACAAACCCTCATATATTACTATTAGGGATAGAAAAAAATTTTCTTTCAAAGTGGGAGTGTATCTGGTCAGATTCACCAGCATTTATGTTTTGTGAATTCCTGGATTAGAGTTATTTTCCATTTTTAAATGCAATTTAAGAAGCTGGGATATGCAAATTACTGGGTTTTGTTTATCCCTATGCTCACTTTTACTTCAGAGTAGTTAATTTCTCATCCTGGGTTGGAGAAATCCATTGCTAAAACCTTTTGTGAGCATTGATGTGACTGACTGTATAAACTCATTTTATTTTCTCTCTGTTAATCTTTTGTAGCCAGAGGGACAAATATGGGAATACCTGAAAGGTGTTTTTTCATGATTGTTAAGACATGGAGCTACTAAATAAATATAACTTAGAAAATGTACTTGGTGGAAGATTGGCTCAGTTTTCTGAGGTTCACTTACTCTGGAGTTTCAGTAATGTGCTGTAAGTGTTTCAGAAGTGCAGGACTATTATGTATAAAATCTTGTGGGCAAAAAGGCAACATATATTACAGGTAAAGCCAATTATATATTGTCAGTATAACAGAAATCTTAACAACCTAATCAGTGAATTTTTTTTAGCCCAGATTAATTATTAAAGGGAAAAAAAATCCTATTGTTAAAGTCTAATCCTACTGGTCTCAGTGCTAATACTGCAGTTAAAATAGATATACATGCACCTTCTATTATATATTTCTTTCTCAGGATCGGTGTTCAAGATTCCTTTTGGGTCTTTTGACTTCAGTCCTTGGGTTGACATCTTCAGTTTGCTTGTGGTTGTGCAGCAATTTATGCGCATCTGAACTCCTGTACCCAGAGGATTATGATGTGGGTGATTTCTTCTTCCTCACTCTAGGATTCAGTTTGGGTTACTGTTGTATGTTTGCTAATGTACTTTTGCAGGTTCCCATTACATCTGAATTTACTGTACAGAGTATGTGTTACATATCTTATGCACTTGTGTTTTCTTGCCCCAAGACTGGCTAGTCTCAGCTTTAGCTCTACTTTAACTGATATTTTTCAGGGTTTGTAGCCTTGAGATCACCAATACCTTGTTATTAGGGGAAAAAAATGCCTTAGAGCTAAGGAAAGTAAAAATTAAGCTCCCAAAGGGTCGACACAAGTTGAGACAAAATAAGCATGACAAATCTAAGTTTCGCAAACTCAGTGCAAAGGCTGTGGCTGTTACTAACAATGTTAATATCATATGTATCAGTTCCCTTTACACTTCAAATATTCTTAGTGGTCTGTAGGGAGGTTATAGCAATAATTATGGCAGCTCATCATGTGTACCCTCTGTTGTAGAGTCAATTCTATAGCAAGACAGTGGATTTTTAGATAGACTATGCATGGCTTTTAAGCAGGCCAAGCAAGGATGAAAAGTTCTTATGCTCTGCCAGTTGCCTGCCAGATTGGTAAGGGATCGGGCATATGTTATGACCAGAAGCACAACATTAAATCATCAATTTTCAATTCTAATGAAAAAGATTAAAAGAATGACAAGCATAGCCCAGTAGGTTTAGACTTTGAATGCATACATATATTATATACAAGCTAATGTATGCAAGAACTTACTGTGTTGTAGTTGGTCTAAAAGTGTAATTTAAGCCTGCATAGCTTTAATGAAAAAATTCCACAGTCCATGGATTATTTTTTCGTTAGCTTGAATGATAGTCCCAGTAGCTGCGATTAGAGCATATTTGCTTTAATTGTTCATTAACATATTTGTTATGCTGCCACTAATTATGCAAATAAAAATAATGAATTCTTACAAAATCATCATAGAGCCTTACCTATAATTGAAACCTGAAAAAACCTTTCCACTACCTTGCCATTAATAGTGTATGTTGGTGGTAAGACAGTTTAAGTTACAGTGGGTTGAGTGTTATTTGTTGATTTGGGTTTTCGTTTGTTTCTTCAGAGTTTTGGTAGGGAGTTTTTGTTATTTGTTTTTGGAGGAGGTTTAAACTGTTTTTTACCTTTAAAATTTTGACTTTTTTTAATGTCCTGTTAAAATATTTAATTGAATAATGAACTCCAAAACAACTTTTTGAGTAAATATATTGCCACAATATTACATTTAGTTTTCTTTTTTCCTTTAGCTTCAGAAAACCTTAATGAAATAATACTACAAAATAAATAACAAATCCAAAATTAATTGCAATGAACAAGAAACTTTATGTCCTTCCAGTGACTTATCAAGACATATATGAAATGCAAAAGTGACAGTTTCTATAGTTTTCAGTAAACTGGATGGCATTTATTAATATTCCTTACTACTCTTTGTAGCAAGTTATTTATGTTGTGTTGAGATCAACTACATATTACAGTGATTCTTTTGTGTTGCAGTACTTTATTATTAATATCTTTCAATGTAATTCATTGCCTGGTTTATTTGAGTTTTTTTTTTGTTTTTTAGCCCAATGGTAAGGTGGGTGTATACACTTTGGTTATCTAATCTTTAATGTATGAAACACTTTCCAAAGAAAAAGCATCCTATATTTAACTCTACAGTAGCGGAAATGGTAAATATAAAGCTTAAATAATCAGGACCAAAGCATGATGACATATGTCTAATGCATAATAAACTACAGTATAACAACTAAATCAATTATTATAGTTGCATTTCAATTGACACTGAATTAATTATTAATTTTTAGTAAAATAGGAAAGTAAATACTGCTACATAGAAATTCCATATATATATGTATGCTTCAATGAGACTATATTAAGTGGTAGTCATTATGAAGTTATTTTTAGTTGTGTTATATGGTTTTAGTAATAAATATTTCTTTATTAAAAATAGACTGGTGCAAAATATAGTGAACAAACTGCTAAGACCCCAACACAATTTCATTTAAAAAAAACAAAAAAAACCCCCCACAACCTCACCTGAAAAATGTAAAAATACTACAATCTGGATAAAATGCCTATCTGCATTTAATTTTCTGAAAGGCAAAATCTTTCAATAATCTGACACAATATTTTTGTACTCAGATCATCCTCAGTTGGGAAATATTTTCTTTCAGAAAGTAATATAATGATACAGTTTTGGGTCACTTTTTCTCTGAGTTCAAAATATTGGTAATGAAAATTTCAAGAATCTGTAACTTGAAAGTAACATTTAAACAAAGTCAAAATTACAGGTTCACAGACAAGAAATGCAAAAGAAAACATTTACAATGTATATGTGATCTGAAGTAGGAAATGAGTATGTCAGGAGTGGTATTATGATAGTGAGTAATGATAGGAGACAAGTGATCATATGGTTGAGCTGCACAGATGACTAGATATCATATATACTAATTTAATTATGCTTTCATAATTTACTTGTATAAGAAGATATTTGGATGGTTACCAGAAACAAATTGAATATCTACATGTTGTGCCCTTCACTACTCACACTGAGACTGCAAAAATCTGCCAAAGTCTGTCTGCTTCTCAAGGAGTTCAATGTAAGTTCATGTGCAGCACTGATCATAAACAACAGACAACTTTATGTTCATGTAGCTGCTAAATTAGGACCGTTGGGCTTTATACTAATTTCACCTTTCCCTTGAATCTCAGAAGAGCTGATATTGAATTGGTCTTGGTTTGTAATGCCATGGATTAATAGTGCAAAACTAAATGTGATTACAAATCCATTATGAATTCATACCATACTTTATATTATGTATTACACTAACACTACAAATGACTAGAGAGTTATAACTTCATCTCTCTGTTTCTGCTGAAATTGAATGTTCTGTGGGCCTGGTGTATTAAAACAATACCAAAAAGCAACTTAAAGGAGAGCAGATCTATAACAAATAATTTAACATGTTTTTAATACTTAATAAAACATTCTGATAGCCTGGTTAATTTATGTAAGGTTACATTTTGTGTTCCAAGTCCACATGAGGACCATAAATTTTAAGCACAGTATTTTTTCTTCCTTTTAGTTCAATTAGGATTTTGATGAAGTGTACCTCTAATTTTGTTTTCATTAAAAATGTGCCTTTAACAATAAAAAGAGCTAACCAAATAGAAATGGACCTTTAACATTACTGGAATACTGTGGGAAAGGGAATTTTGCAAACTCCTTCCATTTGCAATGATTACTACTTTATCACAAATACATTTACTCTATACCAGTATGTAAATCAGATAGAGGAACTTAATTCTTGCCATTCCCTTCAGAGGAAACCAAGAGCTGCAGATTGTCAGGATCATTAAGTGTATAATGAATTCTTCAAACACAAAAGAACTGAGTCAGATTATTTTAATACCTTAGTTAATGAAGACTTCATATTAACAATTGGTGAAAAACCTTATTTTTAATTTATATATTAAAAAAAGCTCCGTGTGTTATACTACATTCACACACACTATTTCCCTTATGTGGTGGTATCCATAAGAAAAAATGCAGATGAAAATAGTAAACTGCACTGTATATATAAAATGTCAATTATATTATAAATATCGTGTGGCACATAAAGTGTTTGCCACCTGTGTACTCTGCTCAGTAATTTTACCTTTTGACATAAAAACTCCAACATATCAGTCATTGTCAAAATTGCTGCCAAATTTTTCTGGTTTTATTAGAATTAATTCTTCCTCCCTCACCTTTCTTTTACTTGGTCCCCACACTATGTCACTAGACGGAAATTCAGTAGAAAGCAAAACTGGTTTTTAGAAGGGAACTTGGGATGCTTGTGTCTCTCACAGCTTTACAAAGCCAAAATCGGGAGCTTTTTTGTCACAATGATACTTTCCAAAAGGACATGAACCCTTTGCTGTTGTGGATCTGATGTCATAATAAAATTTTTCTCTGAATCCTTTTCAGTTATAATCACAATATAAGAAGAAAGCTAGACATCTGTTTCATATATGATATTAGTGCTATATAAGCCTCTTCAGAGTAGTAAGCAATCTGTCTCAGCTGGGTCATTTAGTGAAAAAAAAAAAAATGGCAACAAAAGTATAAAATATTGTTATAACATTTCTGTGACATAGAGAGTATGGTTTTTTATAGACACATGTCTACACTTTAGTTGAAATTGTTTTGTTATTCAGGGATAATTTTACTAGAGAACATTTTAAGCTTTTCTTGTCTTGGTTTGGTTTTTTGTTTGTTCATTTTTCTGCTGTTTTGCTTTCTTCACCACAGCTAAGTGGTGAAGAATGAATCAAGGACCAAAGGAAGACTCTGAGAACTTCATGAGCATTTGTTTGGAGATGCCACATTATTGTACATTGAATATTGGATCTATCTATATTAATACAAATGAAAAACATGCACTGTCATGTGGTCTAAGTGATTTTGATATTGGAACATATACATTAGTTACTGGAAACATTTTTTAGTTCTTTTGAAGTCAGATACCATGAAAGAAAAAGAAGAGAAAAAAATCAGATTAAGACTAAAACCTTATTTTAGAAAATACTCCTTTTTATTGAAAACACAAGTATAAAAAAGCATATTAACCTTCCAATTGCAAAAGTTCTGTCTGTCTCACTGAATGCGGAGAATATCTCAGATGACTCAGTGTTATGCAATTTTCTTTCTTTTTTTTCCCTTTTTGAGTCATGTTAATAGTTCAGTATTTTTTGCCCTTTCTCACATAATGAATATTAATCAAAAGTAATTTAATTAAATTACATTAAGAACTTTAATTTGGCACAGCATGCATGTAGTCAAGTCATTCCTATGGTCCTGCATCTAAAACCTGTAATTTTACAGAGATACTATGAATTATACCTGAACAACTACACATTTTCTGCAGTAAATTTTGGATTTGGGTAACTTTTGGGTGGGGGTGGTAACTTCTTAAAAGTTTCTTGCAATTAACAGTAGTAGAAGTACTGTTGTTAAAAAGCGACTTATGTTATCGTATGAGCATCTTCAATACCCAAAATTTGGATTGTAGAAGACGAAAAGCAATGTTATTCTCTCTAGATGAAACTGCACACTGCCAGTTCACTGCACCATATTGTATTGTTTTCATATCTACAGACCTGTACAGACAACATTCTCAATTCTAAAAAAAACTTCATAGTCATTATTTTGTAGCACAGATAGTAAGTGACTGTGTTTGTATATAAAGCAGAAAAGCACAGCATATTTAGAGAAGAGCTGAGAATTCTGTAAAATCCTTCTGCCTAAAATGTGAAAATGTGCATATTATTACTTCATTTATGTTGGTAAAATATCTTATTATAGGAAACATGTAAGTATAATGAATCATAAACCTTTAAAATTATGATACTTGAAGAATTGCTGGAGGCAAAGAAAGAAGTCTTGCTAGTGGTACATCATTACCAGACAGTTTCTGATTAATGACTATCTTTCTTGTAAAAAGATTCAAAGAAAAAATAATGATTCCAAGTAGCAAAAGGAAAAAAAAAATACTCTTGAATTCTTGAAGTAGAGTGCTATGGAAAAAACTCAGGGGTTTTTTTCCTATAGTAGATATTGTATTATATTATAATCCTTTCACTGATGTTGTTTTGAGAGGTATCTGCCAAACATAACAGTTTAAAGATTAAGTCATAGTGTGCAGTAGCCAAGAGGTTTAATGCCCAAGAATTTCAGATGGTTTTACCACCTACTTTACCACACAGAATCCAGGTTATCCCAAGGAGTAGCACATGGAAGTTTAAGCTACAATTCACAGGTTATTTTGTGTAAAACACCTGCAATTAGCATTATCTTTAGAGTGAAGCTAGTTTACTAAGCTTCACAGTGACTTTTGGTTCTTATTTCAGGATTACATTTTTTTGTACACTTCAGCAATACAAATCTTGGCGGCGCCATGCCATTCCAAATATAAATTGTTAAAAAGTAACAATGATTCTTGAAAATTAAGTAAGATTAATTTGACAGTACCACTGTATGGGATCTTCTGAGGAGCAGAATTTATTTCCCTGATTATTAATTTAATTTCTTTCTCCTTTTTTTTTTTTTTTGAGAACATATATAGATTAAATATATGCAGATAACAAAAGCATTCAGAAATTAATAGAATAAGAAAAGCTTCAGAAAATTTTCATGATTTTGCCTATGGTGATAAGTTTCGGTGTCTAAGCCACTCCTACACTTAAGAACACTCTTCAAATGTACAGTAGGGTACAAAGAAAGGAGGAAAGGAGATGTGTATATAATTTTTTTTTCTCTTCAATATTAGGTTTTAAATACTCAGGAGTACTCTTTGAGAAAAGCAGATTGTATGAACATTTATTGAGGAAAGAAATAAAAGCAAGGATATTTTTAATATTCTAGGAAGAGAGGAGAATATCAGAATAAAACTCACCTTGAAAAGTAAACTTTTTTTTGTATTTTAAGTGAAATTGCCATTCAAGGATTATCTGGCAGCACTGAGTGCAGATGCTCTGACTGGAAGACACAATTGCTGTGTAATGAAGACTCAGAAGATGACGAAGAAAAATTGCACTCCTGAACACTTGATGTTTACTAAGCAGAATGAAAGCCTAAGGTAGAGCTGGGACACCAGAGTCCATAAATATAGAGTCCCTTTCAGAATTGTCCTTGGTCTCACTCTGCAATGTCATAATTTACTTTCTAGTTCTCAGGAAACAAGTTGGTCTGATGAAGACAGCCGGGACTGGACAGCTCTTTTTCCGATTTGTGACTAAACCAGAATCCAGGAAGTAGACATTTTTCATGTAAATCTTTAGAGACTTTTGATCCAACAGACAAGAATAATGTTTAAGAAACCTTAGTTTGATAGTGAGTTACAGATTTTTTTTTTTTTTTTTTAACAGAACTAAATAAAGAACTCGAATGGTGCTTCTTTTTCTTACTTTAGTTGGTTGGGTCTGGGGTTTTTTTGTTTGGTTTGGTTTTTTATCTCACGATTAGTTTAATAATTGGAAAAGAAAATTTTAGATAAGTTCTTGTCTGGAAAAAACATTTTGAGTGGATGCTAACCATTGAGAGGCAGGATCCTACATACACATACCTACATATGTATATACTAATTTTTAATTGATTACCTACTAAGTGAGATGATTTGAAGGAATAGAGGTTTGAATTGCTTCATTTTAAGAGAGAAATGAAAATATGTCTGCTTGAGGATGCTAACTACTAAGTACAGAAATATCAGCTGCATCTTTTTCTCACAATTTTATTTTGCTATGAAACAGCCTTCTGCAGTTCTCTGAAAGAGCAGTTAAAGGAGACGTTTCCAAATCCTTGATAGAGTTACTCAAGCCTCAGAGAAAATCTCCATCAGACAAGCTGATACAGCTTTATACATACAGTTTTCTTTTTACCTACTTTGAGTGGCTCACTGTTCAACCTAAGGATTTCTAGAGCTGCCAGTTTAAAGCACCTAACTCTTCCTCAGAGACTGTGCACAACTTAAGAAACATCACACACAGGAGAGTTATACCACTAAATAAAATACAGAAACTTATAAACATTTTTGGTTTCTGCTCATCTTAAATGTATGCATACAGGGAAAATGGATAACTTCATAAGGTTTAAAATAGAAGATGGGTATCTTCTACTCTATGACTGCCCTGTTATATAGCTGTTCTTATTACTATTTCTGTAATTATTCAATTATTGCTGTCAGCTCTGATGCTGTGGTAGGTGTAGGTCCAGACAATTGTTGGGTTCTTTTCTTGTTTCTTGTTCCTATTCTGATTGAAAATTTTTTCTAATCATTTGATCAATGCAATGTCGTGCTACTTGATTTGGGACTACCATTTTTATTGCTAAACAGAGCTTTTTCTTTTAATTTGAGTTTATTACAGAAATACTAAGCTATTTGATTGACTTATGGTTACTATTGAGATAGAGTATATGATTTCTTGCATGCATTCTTGTATATACACATATATAAGAATAAAATGAAAATAAAAATGAAAATAAAAATGAAAATAAAAATGAAAATGAAAATGAAAATAAAAATAAAAATAAAAATAAAAATAAAAATATAAATATAAATATAAATATAAATATAAATATAAATATAAATATAAATATAAATATAAATATAAATATAAATATAAATATAAATATAAATATAAATATAAATATATTTTTTTAAAAAAAAAAAATTCTGTCCTCACATATCAGTGTTCGGTATGTCAAGTGATTACTATTAAAATACCGTCATGGACTAGTGGCTTACTTCTAGTCCCATTAAAGTTAACAGAACAGTTTCCTGTGGGAGTTCAAACAGAAAGAATTTAGTTATCTCAAGAAAGAAAAAGGGACCATTGTGTCTGTTCCCATCATTTTTCTAATCTAAATGCTTACTTAAAACTGTAAGAGGGAGTATTAATAAATCCTATACTATATTGTCCCCTTAGGGCAATACTCAAGATATTAGATAATAAACAACAAAAGGGAAGTAGGTAGGCAAGCTCCTCTGTCACAATCCATAAAAGATTGATTCCTACATACTTGCCTGAGTTTTTTCTACTTTTTCTGAGAACCTTATTTTACTGAAATAGTCCATTGAAAGTTTTTAACCATGAAAAGATATGTCTAACAGGTGAAAAATGGAGGGCAGTTAAGATGTAATTTCCTTTTTCCTTCTCTCCTCCTTCTTCAATTACTTCTTATTTCTGGTGATTCATGTATCTGGGTTGTCCTCACTAAATATGTTATATTGAACTATTTTTCTGTAAGTTTTATATATTTATGTGTGCTTGTGTGTGTGTGTTTAGCATTTAATAAGGCTTTCACAGAGTGAGTGAGCTTGCTGCAATAAATTTTGGGAAGATTGCTGTGAGATATAAGGCCTCCTCACCTAACCTCTTACGGTAGGTTAGGAATTATTTGGTAATTCTTTTCAGGCATAATGCCACAACCATTTGTTTCCTTTGCAGTGTCTGCCTGTGCACCACAGCTGCACTCCAGTCAGCACATTGGCTGTGGCAGGACAAGTCTTTGTGTTAAAGTAGATTAATGATCTGATGAGAGTTCGCCACACACCAGAATTTGGGATGGTACAAGAACAAAATCATCAGACATGTAAGGTAGCAGTGTTTATTGGGAAGGTGGTAAAGGAAAATCTTGTGAAAATTAGGCCGTACTCTTTCCCAGCTCTGTTAGTTATGCTTTTCCTTAGTCAGTTTGCAGTTCCTTTGTGGTATTATCTTTGCTATTTTGGGCTATATGGGGACTACTAGTTGTAACTGCCTGCAAAGGTTCCCAATGGTTTCATTTATTTCTAAATAAAACATTTGGGGGAATACTTCGAGGAATTTGGAGCTATGTTTATTTCCTTTCTTCAAACAGAAGACTCAGGAAAAACTTGATGAAGCAGAGTTACTATTAGGTTTTAAAGGGGACTGAGGAAAAATTTGGGTATGGTGCCAATGAAAGTTAGAAATTAGTGTGTAATTTCTCCTTAGCTACTTTCCTGGATTTATTTTTGAGTTATGAATTCTGTTAACTCTGTATGGAATGAAAAAAAAAAAAAAAGAGCACAGAGAAATGAGAGGGAGTTTAGGTACAATCCAGGAGTATATATAACTTTACAGACAGTCTTGTAATATCAAATTTCTAGTTCTCCATTCAGATAGTCATCATTTTCTACTTATTTATAGTATTCATCCAGCTGAAGAGATCCCATTTACTTGGGAAATAAATGAAGAGCTAAGGTGGACCAGGTGGACTAATAGGTATAAGATAGCTTCCCTCCTCCAATTAAAAAATTGGTCACAATTTCTTACACTTTTGTCAAAACTGCAGAAGAATTATATCTTTAAAAATTTTGTCTCCTAATGTGGATGGGCAGTGTGAGTACAATTTAGAGATTTTTATTACTATTATTTAAATAAAACAATAATATTGCATAATCTAAATATTAGTAATTACAACTCCAGGAAAAAAAAAATTCATTGTTTGCTTGTTTTGTGTTGCTTATTTACATTGAGCTGAAGGGCTGTGTTTCATCTTCTAAATCATCTGCCATTTGCCACTGTCAAAGGCTGAGGTTTATTATCAATAATATGCAGCTAAGTCAGCATTCAGTCCATAAGTAGAGGAAAAAAAACAAATCTGTTTACATTTGCCTTTAAAATTTTTAGCTCAAATTCTAAACAAATTTTATTCATCGTGTTTTTCATTTGTGCAACCAATGGATTTAACTGGCATAAACCTCAAAATGGAGTTTGGCTAGGGTACTGAAAAAAGCATTTTATAACTTCTCATAATTAGCATTTCCACTAAAATCTCTTTATATGTTTGGGTGTTCAGTGTTATTTCCTTGCACATTTCATATCTTTAATATGTTTCTCCAGGGTTTTCATCAAAGAAAATGTTTTGATTAATTTTTTCGAGATGAATATACTGTGTCTTTAGTGGATGCTTGCATGAGAGCTTGTGATACTTCACCCTCATAATTGATCTGGTGTTTGCAAACCATAGAAAGTGCCTCAAAGGAAAATATTATAGAGAAACAGTCTTGAACACAGTCTTAATTTGTCTGTTTATGATGAGGTTTTGAACATCTGTTTTCCTTTCAACTGGTCTTTACAAATATTTTGAAGTTTCACAACAGCCTTGTTGATCAGAGTGTGCTGGGGCCAACAAATGGGAAATGAGAACAAAACAGGAGAGAGAGATTATAAATGGGAAACACAGTGACATGAGAGGTAATTGTAGAAGAAAAATGAGAGGAAAATAAGAGTGTAGAGATCCCTTTTTCCAATATATCTGTTTAATGGCCCTCAATAAACTTTTCTCATAATAAGAATGTAAAATGATGGGAAAAATACCAAGTGTTTATTATATGTCTAGTGCAGTTGTATCTGCCTCACAGACAGATCATCCAGATGTCATGAAAAATAAAAGAAGTCTAGTAGAAATGGAATAAATTATATTTCTCTGCCTTGTGATGTCTTGAAGTTTTCTGATACTTCTCTTCTTCCAATGATTTTTCATTCTAAGTATTTGCATATGTTCAAGTCCAGAAGTTCTTGTGTGTATGTAAACAAAATAATCCCACAACACAATTTTCTTTTTCTACTGATTGTAAGTAGGAAAAAAAAGATAAAACTAGGCAAAGCTTCATAATGTCCTCCCAACATAATAAAGAAGAGTATTTAATATATATTTTGCGGGAAAGATCTCAGTCTGATAACTGGAAGTACACACCGTGTGCAACCAGATAAGTCATATCTAAGTATAATTGTAAAACAAAGGAAAATATGTTTGAGTGCACAATTAAATATAAAAGTTAAGTTTGTACATTTAGATTTGGCTTGAGTTTTTTGCTAGGTTTCAGGTAGTTAATTTCATCTGTCAACTTGTAGCTAAACAAGCCATAGGTGCATCTGCTAAGCAATTCTATAGGGGATCAGTAGCAAGGAAAAAGTTGCATGTGTGGATTTGTATAATAATTTCCAATATTCATGGAAAGGTATATAGACTTCATCTGTGGTTCAACTTAGAAGGCCAAACAGGAGAAAATGGAAGTGAGATATTAATAAATGTGAACAATTGGTGCCTAAAATGGTAGGGGAAATCTGGGAAAGACATCAATATCTGTTTTGGCCTAGATCACAGACTATTCTAGGCTGCTGCGTTTTAAAGTTATAAATTTTAAAGACGTCTTTATAAGTAGGAAATGCTATTTCTTCCTGATTCAGGGAGAAGATAAATCAGGCAGTCTTAGCAGGTCTAACATGATCTGAAATTCTTAGTAAAAAACCTGACAATTATATGAGATGATTGAATGTACTTCCTAAAATACGAAATAATTATTTAATCTCTTTAAATAAGTTTGCATATTTAAATATTACCTGTACTGAGACATTCTTTTTCCCTTGTTTTGTCATTGTTCATGTGCAAAATCTGCTAATAGACTTCTGCAACAAAAGCTCCATCAAAGCATGAATTCTTGCAGAAGAAAAAGTGAAATTAATTTTTTCCCTATCAAATTTGCTAATGAAAGTGCTCATGATGGTGCAGTGAGATATACCTCATTTTCCAACGGAAATAGCAAACTGTATTAATCCAATATAATTTTCATTGCTGTGCAGAACTACTGCTTTTCAAAATGTTTATTAATAATTCTTTTTCGCATGTAATCCAAGTTGGAGAGAAAACACAGGGCATTTTTCATGTAAACTTGCACTAAAAATATTTGCTTAAGGGACAAGATTAATGTCCCCTTGGACAGATACTCTACTGTTTTAAATTATAATTGTGAAGAAACATTTGATAAGTAATGTTAAGTGGTAGCACATCTGCAATTTTCTTTACAGTCTTGGAAATTCAGTACCTTTTCCTAACATATGAAAAGATTGGAAAGAATGGAAAGACCAAAGATTTGTAAGTGGTCAGGCAACTGAGTTACATAAAAAAGAGAAAATATAATTTTGTTAATAGGCACTAGGTTGGACTTTTTGCTGGTACAACTTACGTAGCTCACTGAGGGCAGATATCAGTCACATATGTTATGCTTTAGGACAGTGATAGTATTTTCTCTCTAGCTCATAAATGATCCTTTGTCACAAAAGCAAAATCTGAATTCCTCTTTAAAAAGAATTGTTGAGACAAGCCAGAATACTAATGAATGTTTAAAGCACAAACACCTTCCTGTGTTATCCTGTTTGATGATATTTTTTTATCATGTTTTATCAGGTGAGGCAGCTTTATTCCTAAGAATATAGCACTTGAGGGAAGGTGCTCTGGTGGCAAACAGTGTAGCATATTGATGCCCTCTTGGAAGAGAAATTTGAAATGTGGACTTGGAGGTGGTGTGGGGGGAGTGGGAAGGAAAGCTAAGTGTTTTTCATAGCATAAATTATATATTAATAGTTATCTATTTCTAAAGAAAACAGACAATAAATTTCCTCAGAAAGGTAGTAGGTTTGGTAAAAACCAGGCAATGTAGGTTGGCTATACTCAGTATTCATGATCTGGTACAATGGTACCCTACACTGTAAAAAGATCTTCAAGGTGACCAGACTTCTTGGGCAAGAGCCTTGCTGACCCTACAAGGAGCATTGGCAGAAACAAGGCAGCTGTCTCTCAGTCTCTGCTGACCAAATCCTTTCAACAAGACAGAATATAAAACTGAGCAGAAAGCACATATTCTCCATCAAAAATAGAAGTCCTGAACACTAATCATGCACTCTTTCAATTAATAGTCCATTTGGACAGTTCGGTGATAACATATTTAGAAAGACAAAACTTCAACTCCCATGTAAAATGTAAACTGCACTGCATGCAGCCTTCCTGGACAAAAAAAAAAAAAAAAAAAAAGTTAAATTTCCCTGATACTTCCAGCAGCATCAAGCAGGGACGTGATAACACATTTTCCAGATGCAGGATTCTGTGAGTTCTCCATAATTAATTCCAGGCAAAATCAGCCAGATCAGTTTGAATAGTTCACACAGGTATTTTGAGCACTTTGGATGAATTTCCTTGCCATCAGGATAGCAAGGATGTTGTCTTCCGTGTCATGCTAGTAGTGTACAATGCAGAAAGACAACAAAAGGAAACCAAGATGATATCTTTCGATATCACTAAACTGAAGGCCTAACATATACCAAATCTTGCAGTACAGGAAATAAAGTTTCTGTAACATTCTGGCCCACAGCTAAACCTTGCCATTTATCTGATTGTATTGAAAACCACTTCTTTTGCAGTAGGAAATGAGTTGCTGACAGTAACATATACATCAGTCACAAAAACAGATCAGAAAAATTGAGTTATATTGCTTAGGATGTTCTACTCTATTACACTTAACAATAATTCCTTTACTGTTTCTCTCTCCATTTCCCACCTGGAAAATAAAGATTACATCAATGTTCTCTTAATTTCTGAAGTTTCTGTGTGAGAAAGATCCTTAAATCATAGGATCATAGATTAGTTTAGGTTAGAAAATACCTTTAAGATCCTCAAGTCCAACTGTTAACCCAGTTCTGACAAGTCCACCACTAAACCATGTCCCTAAGTGTCACATCTACATATCTATTAAATATCTCCAGGAATGGTGACTCCCCCACTTCCCTGGACAACCACTTCCAGTGTCTGACCACCCCTTCAGTGAAGACATTATTCCCAATATCTGACCTAAACCTCCACTAGCACAACTTGAGGTCATTTCCTCTTGTCCTATTGCTTGTTACTTGAGAGAAAAGATCAACTCCCACATCATTACAACCTCTTTTCAGGAAGTTGTTGAGAGTGATAAGGTCTAACCTGACACTCCTTTTCCCCAGCCTAAACAACCCAAACTCCCTCAGCTGCTCCTCATCAGGCTTGTGCTCTAGACCCTTCCCCTTGCCCTTCTCTGGACACGCTCAGCACCTCAGTGTCGGTTTTGCAGTGAGGGACCCAGAACTGGACACAGGATTTGAGGTGTGGCCTCACCGGTGCTGAGTACTGGGGGACAATCCCTGCCCTGGTCCTGCTGTTCACACTATTGCCAGGCCAGGATTTCATCAGCCTTCTTGGCCACCTGGGCACAACTGGCTTATGTTCAGCCAGCTATTAACAAGCGCCTTCAGGTCCCCCTCCACCTGACAGCTTTCCAGCTACACTTTCTCAAGCCTTCAGCATTGCATGGGGTTGTTGTGACACAAGCGCAGAATTATTATGCCTTGGCAAGGCAAGGTATGTGTTTCTGTAAGGATCAAAGGCAAAGTAGGACTCCAAAGGTAATTTTTCTGATCTTTGTTTTGTTTTCACTGTGTGTTATTGAACTTCTCTCACCACCATGTACATGCACCCCAGGGGACATGTAAGGAAATACGAAATATTTGATAATGATCTGTATATCTTTGGAAAGACTGTGCATGCATTACAATTCTGATGGCTCCCTTGAAAACATTATCTACATTGTTTTTCTTTGGAGGAGTGCACAGGCAACTGCCTGCATTATCTGTCAGTGAGAAACCATATCTCTCTCTCCTCTGCCTTATCCAGGCTGACGCTCTTATCCTTCATAACGTAAAAAATACAATGTGATAACAGGATGTGAGGTGACAAAATGCACTCTGCTTCTGGGAAGGGCTTTCTGCCAGCATGGCTAAGGCATGATGTGATTCATCAAGCAATAATTTGAGTGTGGATTGGATTAGGAGTGATTTCTTCAGTGATAAATTGAGCTGAGTAAATGGCTGTCTCCTATGAAATCCCTTTCCGTTGTTCTGAAGAGAGTAGAACATTGTGAAATCTTTTGATTTAATTGAAAATTTGTTTTCCTAGGTAGTAGGTCCTAACAATGTACTATATGATATATCTCAAGTCCAATTCAGACAAATGTAGAAATGTGTTGTATTACTTACACTGAAGAGTACATCCTTGTGGAAAATATTTTTATTTCATACTTAGCCTTATTTTCACTCTTTCTCTTCATGTATTGCAGTGCATATACTTCATATACAGTACATATATTGCATACTTAACTGGAAGAGAGGAAAGAAAATTATATTACATAACCTAAAGAAATGTGCAAGGAAAATAATAATGGCAATTGTCCCTCCGCTGAAACGGTAATATACACTGAGTATCTCATATTTCTTTGGAGAATCATTTTCAGTCTAATACAGATTAATACGATAACCTCTGGTTCTGTAGCAGAGGTTACCCTTATACCAGAACAATTGCTTCTACAGGCCTAGTTTATTCCACCTGTATATTTTTGCTCTAAGTATTTTCCTTGGTAAATTAACATAAAAGAAATTTTCTTGTGAGATAAAACAAGTTTGGAAAGAAGCTAATTTTATCTTGTCAACTTCAGAAATAAAAGGTAAGTGTAGAAGAATGTATCTCATTTTATTTCCTAAGTCCCCTTACCACTGACTATAAGTTATTTGTTCAGATCTATAGTAGCATCTGTGCACTCTCATTCAGAGTGACCTTTATTTTCTTTAAACAACACACTGATCTACTTCTACAGCTCACATATGGTAAGTAGGTAGGTAAAAAAATACATGACACTCAACAATAACATGGAAAAATAGCTACAACAGAACAAATTGCTATGTACTTTAGCACAGCAAAGAAAAGGATTTTAGCTTCTTAACATTAAGCTTTAAAAGTAGGAATGTTTTAAGAGGAAAAATATTTTAAATAGTTTTTATTTAAATTATCTCCAACTTTTTCAAAAATATAAACTACCTATTTTCTGAATACCAATATTTTATGTCAACCTAGCTGATATGTCAGAAGCACTTTTTTACTAGTCAGATTATACTATTCTGATTATTCTGCTCTCAGTTTACTTTTTTTCCCCACAATCCTCTAAAATTTGATTAATTTCTGTTGACACATGTTCTTTTTAGGACAATCAAGGCCTGCCTTTTTTCCTATAGTATACATTATACCTTTGTTGGGCTACATTGCACTTAACTATTGCATAGCTATCATCTAATTTAGTGTCACTAATTTAGTGCACTGTGGTGTGGCAAGAAGACATATTTTTCTGAGCAGTGTCTGACTAACATCTACTATGTCAAAAGATTTTGGTATGTCCTGGGAAATGATAACTAAATCTTTGAATCACTTAAGATCTCATCTTCTTTTCAGAGCTACAAGACTACAGCGTATGTTTTTTTCTATGTTAAGCATTGATCCCCAGAAAATACCGCAGTGTTTTGTGCTCTCTTTACATCCTCCAAGTACTCTTCCAAGGCTCAGTAATCAATGGATCTGTGATAGTTATTTGGTGTTTGAAGTTATCGCACATGGGTAATGGGTCTGATTTTTCTATGAATTTCCTTGGACTGATGAGGACCACTGTGTCCAAAACTGGAAAGGTCTCCAGTGGTATCACTCCTCTCTGGTGAACAGCAACAGGACCCAAGGCAATGGCCTGAAGCTGTGTCAGGAGAGGTTTAGGTTGGATATTAGGAAAAGGTTCTTCACCCAGAGGGTGGTTGGGCACTGGAACAGACTCCCCAGTGCAGTGGTCACAGCACCAGCCTGACAGAGCTCAAGAAGCGTTTGGACAATACTCTCAGGCACATGGTGTGACTCTTGGGGTATCCTGTTTAGGGCCAGGAGTTGGACTTCAATGATCCTTGTGGGTCCTTTCCAAGGACATTCTATTATACTATGAGTTTGTTTCATTTGTTATCAAGGTCTTAATTATTTATTTTCACTACAATATAATCAATATCCAAGTTTATTTTTTCTTCTTTCTCTTTCTTTCTTTCTTTCTTTTTTTCTGGATAGAGAACAGGGCATTTACATGAAAGAAATGTAGTCTTTAAATCTAAAAGTGAACTTTTTGTATATTTGTGGTATTATATTCTAATTTGAATTTCTTAAAGCCTGTAACACCACTTTGCATTCAATAGCATGCAGCACTTCTGTAGACTCAGTTACAAAAAATAACTGCAGTGTGAATTGGTAATGGGACATTCAATCAGCCTAAACCAAATTCTTTCTACACAGAATATATTATAAGGTAGAAAAGAATTCTGAAGTCTAATTTCAGCTACAGCTTTTTGCTTCGAAGCTATTTTGAACTATTCTTATTGCAACATTTTATGTACTGGGTTGTGTAGTTGATAAAGATAACTTGAACTGCCTAACAATTTTACAGAATTTATTAATACAGAGGGGAAAAACAAACCAAATTTGGCTTCCTGATTTAAGAGGTCACTTAAAGCTAATCATATCAATGTTTGAGGTCTATTTATTTAGTACTAATGATACTCTGTAGATTAGCAGTTATTGTAAGACATATTTTGCAGGTTACTGAGCATGACTGTTTTTTATATGAAAGGAACAACATGTACATTCATTATTTGCTAGAAAATAGTGTATAAAATTCTGTATTATAACTGTCTTTTATCCAAGGCAAGATACTATTTAATCACTCAGATGTCTCTTTAACACACAGGAAAACTTTACCTAACCCAGACATTTAGTGTAAAATTTATGCATTGATATTTCAGCTGAAAAATCAGGCACATCATTCTTAGCTAAGATTTTAATCTAAGATGCCTACCTGTATTCATCTTTGAGACCTTGTAGAGAAAAGCATTCAACTATTGTACTGTGAAGTTATTTTCACAGTAAGCAACCAAATAATGATGGTATGTGAGCAATTTAATATACATAACAATTTTACTTTTGAAGGGGTTTTTTTTGGATTCGCTGTATGTTGCAGTTTCCTTCCTTTTCTTGCACCTCCAAAACTTCTTCAATTAAGGACATGCTAGTAGCATCCTTCAACCTGAAAATATATGGTGGCAGAGTTTGGTGTTTACATTTATATCAGCTAGCTCAGTGGTTATTTCCTTTCTCTGAATATGAAAGGTCCTTTTAATTTTCTGACTGAGGAGACCTGATCCTGTGACTATGTATACAGTGAACAGACTGCAATACAGCAAGTTATCACCATTCTACCACATTTGCCTTCCTTTTGTTGTAAATATATGAACCTTTCACTGCCCTCTGTAGAAAATTGTATGGAATATGTTGTATGTCAGACCACATGACTTGCTTACCCTCACAAATGCTTTTCATACTGTTTTCATAAAGAAACTGAAAATAAAGACAGATCAATATTAATGGATAGTCATCCTTGACATTTAAAAACTTCTTTTTTAAGAGAAAAGTGTTCTATGAGTTCTTAAAGAGTAAATAGGATAAAATGCTGAAACTATAAATGTCTGTTGAGGGATTCAATTTGTTTCTTTTCCAATATATACAATTGGAGATGTGATGCAAGATAAAGGAAAGAGAGGATCATCCAAAATTATATTAATGAAAGATTACACCAGCTGTTTACACTGAAAAATGAGCTAGAAATAAAGGAATTACACATAAAAAAAACCCCACAAACAAACACCTGAAGATTTTATCTGTGTGAATGACATGATTCCTTTTGTTTTTCTTAGAATTTGCAGAGTTTTGTAATATTCAGTGCAGAGTGGAAGTTCTTAAATCTCCAAAATGAACGTATTTACTTAGTAATAAATTGTACTCTAAGTTAGAAAGCAAACATTAAGCACCTTTAAGGGACTTTTTGTACTGTTGTACTAATTTTTCTTTTTGTTTGTTTGTGTCAGCTTATATTCCATTGCTTTAAACACAAGGGTGACCTCTCTTCCTTCAGACACATGAAAATTATTCATGTGTGTTTCTGTTATTGTGTGCTAATCCCACTCCATTATATAAGGCCTATACAGTCACATGTTGGCACAGTACAAAACTGGCAATTTCAGGGGCTGGATTTGTGCTCCCATTACATTTTCCTTAATTTTTCATCCACTCATCTGGCAGGAGCACTTAACACCTTCATTTTCCTTGGCATTAGGAGCAACCTACACACCTCTGTTCTGTGCAATGGGGAAAGAGGTGTAAGGGAGGAAGTGTCCAGACACTGTAGAAGTCTCTAGGAGGACAATACTCACCCCTGATTTGTCCTCTGTGCACTAGGAACCTATATTCTTTACCAGGCTATGAGCAGCTAGTAAGTAAATAGGTATTCCTCTTGTTTCAGGGAAAAGACAGCAGGAGAGATGGTGGACTCCAGGGTGTCATTTGAGTGGTGCAAGACTAAACTGGGTCCTATTAATCAGTTTGATTCTTCCCTGTTATCTCAATGCATTCATCTACTGCAGAACACTTTCGCACCTAGATAGCACATCTGACTTCTGTGGTTTTTGGAATGTTAATACAAGAGAGAGTTTAGGCTGCACAGTTAGGAATTCAGAATTCAAAGCAACTCCCTTTGCACCCTTAATTCAGTTAAGCACAAGTACCTTTACTTATCAAAGAAGCTGTAGGAGGCAGAGGGACTAATACAAGAATATGACACATGAATGCTGTCTTTAAGAAATGGCTCCCTTTTGTATCTGCTGCAGAGGAACTAATGCAGACAGTCAGTTAAAAAAATACAATAACTGTTCATGAAAGGACTGAATGACCACTGTTGAAGCAGGACTTCATTCAAGTCCTTAATTTTTTGGTTCTGTTTAGTATATTATCTATCCACTGAAAGTAGATGTTATGTAGAAAATTTGATTGTGTCACATAAAAAGTGTTCCACAGTTTGCCAGTTTCCAAGAAATTTAACTGAATATAGATAATGTTAACATGGATATTTCTAGCTTGTGAAGGCTTTGTTTCGCAGGCTGTGATAGTTTCTTGTTATGGAAACCAAATTAAATATTTCTCTGTTATTATTAACTGATCTTTACACTTTGAACTTTTTGAGCGACTGCCTTGCAACACAGAAAGGTTTTATGAGGGTAAGGACCATTTTCTTGTAAACATTTTAAGACCACAGAGTATAGAGGAGAGAAAGTTGGAGCAAATTTTGTATTCATGTTTCAAATTATGACTCTAAGTTTCTTCTCATCCTTGTATCAGACAGGGTCAAAATCGGTTCTGTCATATGAAATACAGGTATTAATGTGCATATTTGATAAATACTTGGATATATGTACATACATGTGTGTACTGGAAACAAAAATTAAGAATCTTGTAAGTCACATTTCAAGGCTGTACTTGTGTATGTAATCAGGAACAAGTATTAACTCTACTCAAGATTTAATAATTTTGTAAGGCTTGATATGGAAGACTTACTTGTTAGCTTTGTATTTCTTCTTTTTCTTCTCAAGACCAATAATAGTTAATACCTATTCAGAGGATATCTCTCTTATTTTACTGCAATATTTATAATATAAAAATAGATAGAATAGTAGAAGATATAGAATAGCAACATAATTTACTCTGTTCTATGTTGAGATCCGAGTTAGAAGAAAAAATATTTCACAGGATCTTTCTCATGCTTCTGTATCTATACCCAAGTCGAAGTTATAAAAAGCTTATATTTTTGGTGTCCAACAGGAAACTGACTCTCCAACAACTTTCTCTCTGGGCACAATTGCAAATGTACTATGCTCAAGCTTACAAAGAAATTCTGCCTATTGTGGATGATTTAATAGTACCCTGACAAGTAAAATGATAAAAATACTATGAAATGGAGAAATGAAATATAAACTAGACCAAACCTGAAATATTACTTCCACAATTTCTTTATCTAGAATTTGAGTCTTTATGAAGCTAATATGTATCTTGAGTGGATCTCTCACAAAAAATGTTGCATTATAATATATAACCATGTTATGTTTCAGTAAGATTGGTTCTCACTAAAGTGCATCTCTCACAGCCTGGAAAAGAAAAGATTAACTCACTTCATATTACTAATTCGAAAACTAAGACGTGTGCATCCTGCTGCTGTCAATAAAAACAAAGTAGTTATTCACTCTAATTCCTACCAGTGTTAGTTTTATCCTGGTGAAATATCTGCATGGATCTCTAGCCACCAAGCTTATATTAGAAATTTTCATTGTCTTCCAAAAATTCGAATCCTCACTTATTTCAGGAAGATCCCCTCCCAAACAAAGAAAAAATTTAACCTCCAAAAAAGAAATTTATGTCAATGTCTGTGATAGAGGCAGTAGTCAGCAGCCTAGCTGAAGAAACAAATTAGTGACTTTTTCTTCCTTTCCATAATGTTCAATATGTAGTGGAAGAGTTTAGAAGAGTATATGAATGAAGTTTCTATACTATTTGTGTTAAAACTATTTCACAAAACTGACAGCTATTATTTTAGGCTATTTGTGACCATGGCAAGATATCCTTGCATTAACTTACTACTGGGAACAAAAGATGAATCAGACATAAGGGCCAGAATTTCTGGCGTGGTAAAAGTCTCAGGTAAAAACTTACACTCTTGCACATGAGAACTGGCATACCTCTGGAGGAAAAAAGAAGTCTCAAACACGAAATGCTAATGGGGAGAAAATGGAACCACTGATATTTGGTTAAGAAAACACTAGACGGAGACCTGTTTTTACAAGCTTCTGTTTATAAACTGCATGATTATGAAATATATTTAAACACTCCTCTTATTTAAAATTTTATTTACAAATAATTTTTTCAAGAGTGGTTAAACTGAACTTCTTGCTTTATGTAATTTAAAATAAAGATCAGCATATGAAAGTTATAGTGGACTGGAATTCGTTGAAGTTAACTTAAAATCAAGGGATATACATTGAAAATGTCAAGGAGAGACCTGTGGGGTTTTTTTTAAATCTGCAAGAGCAAGCAATGGAAAAACATTTTTCAGAAAACTTTTCATTTCTTGGCAGAAGACATTAGACATTGACTCACAGGTGTACTGACTTCTTGATCTTGCACACAGATTCTTGACTAGCTGTTCATAGTCTTCAAAGATTGTGTTTCTGTGCTCTAATTTCCCATGTAAACAGTGCCAGGTAACTAGTGTACTTGAGCATATTTCATGTTTCTGGTTGATTGGACAGAACTACTTTCATATTAACTTTCTACAGTATGTATTACACAAAAAATGTACTCTATATGTTCTAAGTATTTAGAGATGATTAGAAGAAAATATCAAGTTTTTTTTTATCCATTGCAATATTTATTTAAAAATAAGAAGGGAAATGTTCTTCACATGCATAAGAGTTAGATACTCATTTAGCTATCTGAGTAAAGCTAAAAAGGAACGTAACGTATACTTTTGTGGTGTGATTCCAGCACAGACTGCACATTCATGTGAAGATGCTTTACCCCAAAAAAATTCACAGTTAATGATTAGCCGCACGTGACGTACAGGGAGAGTAGAACTGTGAGTGACTTCATTGGCTACTGTTGTTGAGGGAGTTGAAGGAAAGGAATGATATTTTCCCTCACTTGAATTAGAGAGGTCATAAAACAGGCAGATCAAACCATTTGCAAATTTTTGCAGAAAAGTGGGCTAGCAAAAGGTAAAGTCAGTGATGTTGGAGAATATGTGCTGTGGATCAGTGTGATGGAGCAACAACTGTGAAAAAGAATGTGATTTTGAAAAGCTTTGGCAAGTAAATGGAAAAGTACATAATAGTATCTTGTTCACAAGTTACAGATTTAAATTGGAAGAAAAATCAAAAAAGCCTAACAAAAACAACAACATCACAAATAAACTAGAAAGTGCTGTGTTTCCTAAAAAATGTTTTCTGGATTGCCTCCTTTTACAATCCATTGCAGAAGATATTTTTAGATATATTCTTTGTGACTTATTTAAAAGGATTATTATCTTCCTTATAAGTGTATAAGTATGCATTTTATTTGAAAAACTTCTTTAAAAAATTAGCTTTGTTTATGTTGATTTTTGTTTTCAAGGTCTTCTCCCTTACAAACATTCATGACTATTCCAAAGGGATGTTTTTCTTGCTATAGCAGGATTAGCAAGATTTCACTCCCCACTTGAAAACGGTAACTTTTTTTTTTTTTTTTTTTTTTTTTAAGGGATCTGGCTAAATTATTGCATGTTAGTCTTGAATTCTCTTAGTCACATGCAGAACAGAATATTTATTGCACTGTCACACTGCTATCAGTAAATTCACTTTCAGTGATAAATAGTACATGTTTCTATCAAAGGCAGTTCTTAGGAAGATCTTTCTGATACCACAAACTTTATAATGAGAACATAATCTTGCCCTGGAAAAGATTGCCTCCAGGATGTGAAGCTAGTTTAATTTGCTTGAAATTCACAAACTTTATTTAGAATGAGTGTTCCTCCGCTTGCTTTTTTTTCTCTGTTCCTATTGCAAGAAATACTAACTGTTATGCTAGCAATTATGACAGGCAATTAAAAAAGTGAAAGCAGAATTAAGAGGCAAAGGCTTTAATGTTCTGTTTAAGTTAGTCCTTGTACAAAATGAGAGAGGAGTGCTGCAGAGATGGGATAAATAAAAGCTTCTTGACAGTGTGGCCTAAACTGGAAATCACTCTTCAAGGATCTTATGCCAGAGCCTTATCACCTTATTCACGAGAAATCGTGGAGAAAAATGGAGAGGGATAGAAACCCCTGTTTCTATTACTGCTGGTAGGATGGACATGTAAAGTATTAATGTTAGAAAGAATCATCTCTGCTCATGACTGACCATGAACAGCCATGTTAGAAACAAGACTGGAAGCATTATGTGCTTCCAGGGATACAGTCTGGTCAAAGTAAGCACCTGGCTAAGGTTAATTTTTTCCCCCAAGTGACTGGCTGCATTGCTTATGTTAATGTCCGTCTCAGGTCTTAACTCATCCATTCTACAAAAACACCCACATTAACTCACCAACTGAGTCTGTGGGTGTATTCAAGGGTCACAAGCAAATATTTTAGCAGACAGCTTGTGACTTTTCTGCTAGTACATTCAAAAATGTATTTTATAATACTATAGCAATTTGTTTATTTATAGCAGCTTATAAAATAGTAATTGCTTTGGGTTTTTTTTTATTAAATTGCATTTTTTATTAATTTATGATGGAAAGGGAAAGAATTAGACCTAATTTCTGATCAAAGTGAAGATGACTACTGTAAAAACAAACCAAATATTATTTGTTTGTTTGCATAAAATAAATTTCCTTTCCTAAGATCTGTAACTTCTAGTTTTTTGTAACTTTCTGTTCTGTGCGTTACATCTATTGCAAAAAAAAAATTGTGTAAAGATGTGAGGAATTTATTTTTTAAAATTTCTTCAGAATTTACCTAAGTACCATTGCAAAACTTTGTCATAGTAGAAGGCAAACACACCTAATTCATTAAGAGTCGTTAAGAGCTCCGAAATATACTGTCAGTAGAAGTTGTTGAAGTGAAAATTTTTAGAAATCATTACTAACTCAGTGGGTTGCTGCCATACTAGGTTTTGTTAAAATATTTCATATAAACCTAATTACAAAGCACTTGATTATTTGATGCAATTGTGAACCACCTCCTCCAGAAGAGTTTCCCGAGATTCTCTCAGTAGTGGTCTCTTGCACTGGGTCATTAGTAAAAGAGCCCACTGTTTTACATTTCCTGCTGCCTGCCTAAGAGTTTTCTCTTTGTCACTTTAAATGAATGTCAAAAATCAACTGAAAAATGGTTTTTTTCCTAACCAAGACCTCTGAATACAAGGAGACTAAAAAGTAAATTATTCTTTTTTTAATTAAACAATGTGGATTCATCTCATCTGTCTTAAAAAAGAAAAACATTAATGTGTATATCAGCCAAGGTAGTGTCTAAGCAGAACTACAAGAAGGCCTATATGTAGTTTTGGAGAAAAATATTTCAGGTAGATGCACTGAATATTGGCATTCAACACTGGATAAATATGAAAAATTCTAAGCAAAATAGGTAGAAGTGTGGCAATTGTCTGAACGTTTATAGCCTGCTACACAGAAAGTATGAAACGGTTTCAGAAATTTCATCATAAAAATGACATTAATTTAATTAAAGGAGCTTGAGATGAGGAAAAAAAATCTGAAATATTTTACCTGGAAAATCTTTACTATAAAAGTAGGAAAAAAACAACTGCAGTTTGAAACTGATTTTAACTTCAGCTCCTGAGGTATGGGGAAAGGAGTCAGGCTACTGAGAATTGAACTTTCTGGGCTGTTAAGGGAGAAACATGGCCTGAAACCAAGAGCAGCCTAATCAGATGGAACAGAAATGGAACAAGAGAGAATTGAAAGTATCTATGAGGTGAGCCAAGAGGAAGTGTGGTTTTTTCCCAGAATTGTGGAAGCTTAAATGAAAGGCAGAAAAAGCATGCAAAATGGTTGAGAAGATTTTACTTTTTTTCACTGCTTGAGATGAGGAAGGGCTGTGAAAAAAGAAACAGGAAGGAAAAAGCCAGAATAAGAAGGAAATCATGAGGCAAATATTGAGATGGATACAATGCAAGGTAATATCTTTATGCTGACATCAGAAACACTAACTTGCCGATACAGACATTTAATACCTTTTGGAAGGGATGAGGACTTATAACATTTAGGAAGATAGAAATCAGACTTTGCAATTCTCTAAAACAAAAATGTCACTAGAATATTTAATTATTAGAGCCTGACATGCATAGGTTCCCTCAATGTTCAGGTAATTTCTTCTCTTAACATTTTCAACTGGTTTGATCCTTTAACTTTTCTCCTTTAAAACTAACATTCCATAAGACAATTGGGCAACAAGATCAATACTACCAAGGTCACAGTGACATTTTAAATTTTAGAACAAGTAAAATCTTGCCTGGCTTAACATAAGAAAAGTTTGGATTCTTATTGTCATTTTTCTAATTTGATTACCTTTGCAAATTTAACTAGCATCTGAATTGTAAACAGTGATCAGAAGCTAAATACAGTGTAATTGTCAGAACCATCGAGATTTGTATCGTTTAACCTTCTTATTTGCACAATGTGTTTATGGGCTATGTATTTTTTTTCTTTTTCAGTTTCTTTTTATGTGCGGAATCATTGTCTGATGTAAAATCTGATCTCCATTAAGGCTTGAAGGCCTAACAGATTAGATTGAGACATTGCATTTTTACTCGGTTATTTTTCTACTATAATTTTGAGAAAATTTGGTTTATTTTAAGGCTCCCTTTCTGTGGCATAATCACAGTTGCCATGTTATCTTGCCTAGCTACCAGTTACCTTATGTAACCATCTAACCACTTAAAATGTGGGGTTTTTTTTTTTAATTTCAATTTAATTTTTGGTGTGAAGTGTTTGCGAATTGTTTTTGGGTGTTTAGTTGGGTTTTTTGGGGTTTTTGGGTTTTTTTTAGTTGGTTGGTTGGTTTGTTTTTTTTTTTCCAAGTTACAAATAAAACATAAAATATAAGACTTGTTAATTACAAAAAGTTTTCTTTTTCCCATGCAGAGAGAAAGATATTATATTTGGTCTCTACTCAGTTTTTCCAGAAATTAACACAGTAGCTCTTAGCTTAGAAAGAAATGCCTAAGTGAAACATTCATATGGAAAGATGTGTGTCAGCAGGGAGGCTACGTTTGAGGCCATAGGACAAATTAATGGCCATTACCCTCAAGCTTTTGGGAAAATGAAAAGTTGTGCTGGAGTAATTTGAGTCAAAAGTTCATAAGAAATCTCAAATATATCTGGTTTAAGAAGAAGCTAAAGCTCTCTCCTACAGGGCTGCTAAGCTTTTGAGTTTCCTGAAATGTCACTGATCTTGAAACCAGTAATGCATTTAGGATTATTATATTATATTCCATTTTACACAAAAATAAACTTACTGATGTAGAATCTATCACATATGTTTCCCACTGATACTTCAGTGTAAGATTTACATCTACAAACAAAAATTTTGGGTGTTTTAGAAACCTCAGTGGTACTTGACATTGTTACAAACTCTAAGTTTGCCAGAGGTCAGAAGTGTGCTGACCATCCTGTGATTAATTTCATATGGTAATTTCTAGCACTATTAATTGCTCCAAGCAGGCATTTAAAAATTGGTCTGTATAACTTGTAAATAAATACATTGACCAGAAACTTGTTTATTTGCAAGGCATCCAGGGGTCTATCAGTCCAGTCTGTGCTCCAACAGCCTCATGCTGTGCAGTGGCTCACGAACAGGATTTCAAGGGGTGAAGAATTCAGAGATGGGTGTGCTCACAAGGCATTTCCTGTGGCCCCAGCGCAGGGCATGGCTGAGCCCCTCAGCCCCAGGCGGGCGGGCGAGAGCCCCGGGAAAGCCTGGCCAAGGGAGAGCAAAACGCTGCCCGGCAGCCAGGGCTGAGCTAGGAGAGAGAGAAGAATGAGGCCAGGAGAGTCTCCGGGCCCCCAGCCTCTTTAGCTCCAGAACAGACCCCAGGGGGGCAGGTGGACATGCTCTGAGGGAATCTTCAACCCATGGAGAGCCATGCTGGAGTAAGCTTATCTTGGAAGGACTGCAGCTTGTGGAAATGTCCCAGGCTGGAGCTGGTGTAGAGTGTGAGGAGGGAGGAGCAGCAGAGAGGAGCTGCTATGAACTGACAACAGCCTCTCATTCCCCATCTCCCTGCTCTGTTTGGAGGGTGCAATTATAGTAAACCTGGTTTTGCTAATACCTTTGATGGTGGTGCTTGAAGTAACCTAAACCACTCACTCACAACAGAGGAGAAGAGGTAGAAGAGTGATGGATGAAGAAGTGAAAGTAAACCTGGGTAAAAAGAGGGCAGTGGACGACAGCAAAGGTGATGTGTGAATTTTTGTTTTTATTTCACACTTCTTAAATCTCTTTTATTTGGCAATTATTTAATTTACTGTTCCCACCTCTGATGGTAATTGGTAAGAGATGTCCCTGTCTTTGTCTCAACCCATGAGCCTCTTCATTCTTTTCTTCTCCTGATCTGTTGTAAAGGGGGAAATAAGACTGTGGCTGGGTGGGTATCTGACCATTACTTAAGGTAAACTCATCATGTCTCCCTTCAAGGTAGATGTAGACAGCAATTAACTCACCCTTACATTTCCTCTTCTTAAAGCCAAACTTTTCCTCACCCTTGTGGCCCTCTGTTGGAGTCACTCCAGTTCATTATCTCCTTTGTACAGTCCGAAACTGGATATTTTCCAGATGTGGTCTCTAAGTGCCTGTTACTGAACTGGGATATCCATTTCCAGGTAATGCTATATTCTTACTAAGTTTAAAAGCTAGCATCAACATTTATTTGAAAGACCCTTGCACCTGAAAGTCTTCTGTCACAGAAAACAAAGGAAAACAGTATAAAGACATGGAATAAGTAGTTAATAATGAAGGTCACAAGTGACCACGGTAATCAGCTAATACAATAGCATAGGGAAAATTCACTTCCGTCTTTAAGCATTAATAAAGAAAAAAAAAGCCTTTTCAAAGGACCCAAAGTAAATAAGAAAATTAAACAGTTATAGAGATTTTACAAATGTAGATTTTACGAATGTAGATTTTACATTGCCAAATCAAACTGACCAACAAGAAGAAGAAAAAAAAAATCCACCATGGGATCTTGCCATGTACTTATTCAGCTAAACAAGATAGACCTCAGGAATTGCCTCTACCTGTTGAGTTTTGTTTTTCTTTTTGCAGACAAATTAATCTTAGAGCACACACAAAAAGGCGCGAGAAGCAAGTTTGCAGCAAATTTTTAAGGCAGTGTCAGCATAACATTTCAGAGTTTTACAGTCCTTAAATTATGGATGCTGGTTGGTTGACACAATAGTGTTCTTGGTCATGTCAAGAAAATTTCTAAATGGTGACCAGAGAGATAATGACATTGGTATTTTTTTACTTTGTTAAAGTATTTCCATTTCTTAAGAGTATTACATCTGCTGGAAAAATAATCAAGATCAACAGCAAAATTCAAATGTGTACCTTGTAGCAAAAAAAAAAAAACCCAAACTGAACAGCTCCCCAAAGATTTTAGAGAAAAGGGATTTTATTGTTAATTGCTTATAGTACTTTTTGTACTCACACTGAACTAGTTTCCCCCTGGACACTTTTCTTATATATTATATATATGTATGTAGAATATAAATGTATTCTTATTATATAACTTTATACATAATAAATGTTAGATAAGGAAGAACAGAAGAGGGAGATTTCCCTCTTGGACAGTGAATTATTAGTAGCATTTTCTAGTAATATTATCATTATTTACTCTCTTACAGAAGAAGGAAACTTCTCTTTGAAAGAGAGAAGTTGCCTGATTTTATGAGGAAATTCAACATGCCCATAGGTAATTTTTCCATTTTCTAAAAAAAAAAAGGTTTCTGAAAGATGTGTTGTCAAGAACTGGAGGTTTTTTATAAAGATACTAAAAATTATTGCTGTGGATGAAAACTTAGAAATATTTAAACTGCTGCTCTTTATTATCCTCGCTGTCATCTCCTCCCTGGTTATTTGTAGTACATTTCTGGTTTTCAGCTTATTGCATCATAACAGTGAACAAATGTCACATTAATTTCATTATTCATATGTTTTTAATCCAATCCCGTGCCTCCGACACTTAGAAATATCTGAAATGCTTACATTTTTTACATACTTTAGATAGATTACATTTATTTGAGCTAGATATACTGAACACTGTAATGAATTTGGTTAGCTAAAAAAAATCCCAGTTTGAATTAGAAACTATATCTTAAAATTATCTTTATTTAACAGTTTAAGATAACTATATTAGCTATTTAATTTTGGAGCTTTGATATTGAAAAAAAAATTACAGTATTTCTTCTATTTATTAATGTTCATTCATCTGCTTTCTAGTAATTACATCTCAGTTTCAGCAGTTTTTAGTTCTCCAAGGCATGGGATGCTTAAATGTTAATGGTTAATGACTCAAACAATTGGCCATTTTTTAAAGCAAAGGGTGCTTTGCTGAGGCCAGGTGTGCAGCTCCAACCAAAGGGGAAGAGGAGAGTTTTTGAATTTGTGGTGGCAAAACCTCTGGTCTGTGTAAGACGGGAGTGTGAGCACCCACCACTGGTAGACAACCACAACAAACTGACCTTTGTTTACACAAACCAGTTGAGCCCTGTGACTTACTGTGCCCCTGATAACCTGTGAGTGATGTCTTAAGCTGTTTTCTGGCCAGATATGGAAAAGGCCAATAAGATGCAGATCCTGCAGAGCTGGGGTGATGGCTTCTATTATGCCAATTCCGTCGGGTAAGACACAATATGAGAAACAGGGCCAAACAGAGGTCATGTCATTAGAAAGGGTCATAAACCATCAAACCTGCCCGAGCACAGCACCCCCAGATTAATTTCTGGGGTCTTCCACCAGAGGACTGTGCATGATCCACAATGTTACATCAGACAATGTAAAACTCCCCCCAGGCGAGGTACCTAGGCATCCCCACCCAAAAGTGAACATATATTAACCCACTGAACTTTGTGTTTCACAAGCCTCCCCCATATCAGATAGATCAGGACTGTAACCATTGCTTTAACCAATGGACATCTAATTTGTGACAAGCAGGTCTCATTGCTGGATCTGTGGGTGGTGACTTCTTTCATCTCCACTATCTACTCTTACCCTTTCTTTCTTTCTTTTAATTATATATTTTCTTTATACTTTTATATTGTTATATATCTATTGATAATGGCAAAAACCAGCTGCATACATCCTTTCCACTGCAACCGAATTGTTCTGAAATAAACCTGCCACCTACATGAATAGTGTCATTTTACTCTAATCCATCCCAAGGATCTATTACAAGAACATCACTTACCCCACCTTCGGGGACAGGTCATAACACAAAGCTGTTTTTTTTCCGGCTGTCTAGTGGTATTCAACTTGTACATTTTTCTGAGGGAGGACATTTACTTGTTCAGCACTGGCAGTGGACATGCAGCTACATGGCATTGTGCTGAAATGAGAACCTGTCTTGAGATCTGTTTTCTGAACCCTTTATTTTCTTGAACAAAGTTGAATATTTACTTAAGCAAGTTCCATTATTCTAGTTTATATTTAAATAAAATAATGCAAAGGATCAAAAGTTCTTGGGTATCTCTGAGTGTTTTCATTTAACAAACAGAGACAGGGAGGTCTGCCTAAGACCTATGAGTAACACGGAATGCCACGGAAGGTCCCTTAATCTGTTCCTATGCATCACCAAGAGTATTGTGCTGTATTGCTATAACACTTGGGACTGTGAATTTTGAAAGAAATTTTAGTTTTCTGTTTGAATTTGCAGTAAACTATATACAACATTAGAAAAATGAATGCCTGATTGGAGGGACTTGAATACTTGCTCAATGCAAGTATGAGTATGAGAATAAGTAGTTAGATGATCTTTTACTGGTGTTTGTACATATATTCCAAGTACATATCTTGCAAGTTTCATCCCAGACAGATTTCCACTCATTTCCTGTCACAAGAAAATTAACTTACCTTCTAATTTTCTTTTTTTCTTGTTACCCATTTTGATAACTCTTCTGGTTTTGAAGATGAATATCTTCAATTTCTAAAAAATGTACATGTGTGATAGGTGATTATATTGCATGGCATTTTGAACAGGCATTTCAGCTGAGCTATGTGAATCATTTCAGATGTAAAATGCAAGGTGTCATTCTTGTAAACTGTTGCTTTGGAAGAGACAAACACGAATATAATTGTAATTTCTTGAAATCATTTCCTCCAAAGAAATATATACAATTTTTATGTAGTGCACTGTATAAAAGTGTACTTGTTAAACAGCATTATTTAATGTACCTTCCAAATCCACAAGGTAGAAGACAATTAAACATTTTTACAACACCTTTCCAAGATAAGTTAGGCAAGTTATTAACTTCTCTCTATAGCCCCCTAACTTAAGGCAGAAGCAAGTTAATCAATTCATTTTTTATGATATGTAATACTGAAATTCATTGTAATTTTTGTTAATGAAGAAATCACACATTTCTAGGAAGAGTAGTTTCACTAAAGGAAGAAAGTCTGGGAACAACAGATGATGGAATAAATCTGTGCTGGTTTTGTTTGGGGTAACAATGGTTGATAACAAAGACATGTTTTTGTTATTGCGGAACAGGGCTTATAGAGTCAAGGCCTTTACTGCCTTTTGTAAAGTCAAGGCCTTTACTTGCCCCACTGGCAAATTCTTGAATATCTTTGGTGAGGGAGGCTACACAGCCTCTCTGGACAATCTCTTCCAGTGCTCCGTTACCTGCACAGTAAAGAAGTTTTTCCTCAGGTTCAGGTGGAACTTCAACAGGACAGAACGAAAAAAATTCTTGCTGTCCTGGTGAAAAAGTTACTGTTTCTACAGATTGGGACTTTATGACTTTTCATAAATTATGTCCCAATCAAAAATTTTGCATTTTACTTAAGTTAAAACAAGTTTTGCCTCAGGGAGAGGTGAAATATACTTTTGATCTTTTTTAATAATGCAACCAGAGTTCAAATATAATCTTTCTTTCATTGCACATGGCCATTAGTGACATTTTGAAATCAACCTGTCTACCTTGGGTGGAAACCTAACATTATACAGTACAAATCCAGGCAATGTTTAGTGGCAAGTAACAGCTGGTGTTATATACCAGTGTCCTAACCCCTCTAGCTTTTATTTAACTATTATATCACTATTGTATATTTACCAAAAATTCAACTTGAAAAATTAATTGGCATGCTAGCATTATTAGTTTGAAGATGTCTCCTGGGCAGCAGAAATTTTTTCAGCCATTACTGAATGGATACCTTAATACTGTCTCCTGCCAAGTGTATTTTGTAAATTTCATTCTTTTTACCCCCAGACAAAATGCTATATTTATTTCTGGACTAAATTTTCTTTGAAATTATGGAACCAAATTGACAAACAATATAGGTGCCATCTCCCTATTTCATCTCAGTTATTGTAACAGCATTAAAGCTTTTCATAACTAATGGCTCAATCTACTAAAGTAGACTGAGATAAATAATCAGGATCTCTTAACTTGTTAATGCTCTGTGAGTAAAGCATCTGGCAAGGGAAAGAATATAGTTCTTTCTTTTTGTCATTAATTCTCTTTGGAAATTAACCTCAGAACTCAAATAAAATAAGATGTTCATGGGCCAAGAATGATATATTAGTGGAAGAACTTGGTTACACAGAGCCAGTAAACCAGAGACCTTCTAGATGTTTCATTGACATAAACAATAGAAATAAGAAAATATATTTATGAAGCTCAAGTAAATAAAAATGGGGGTTTTTTTTAATAGTTCTCTGAGTTACTGGAAAACTCATGAGTTTGTAGGAGGCTAATTTCCAGTGCATTTGTTTCTTCTTGTTGGCTGACTTTTTAAGCTAAATTGTGCTAAAGATTTAATGTGCACTCACCCTTCATTAGATACCAGAAAATGCTCATTCAGGAGAAATTATACAAATGTCATATGGCCAAGAAAATCTTGGTCAGCATATCTCATGACACAATCCCAGGCATACACTCCCACTGTTGATGCTCTCCCCCTTTTTTTTTTTTTTTTAATGCAATTGAGGCTAATATTTTATTGTAGTATAAAAGTGTTTATTATTAATCACCTTTTACATAATCTGTGTATCTTTAACTCCTGTAGGGATTTCTTTGTTTGTTTTAATTTATCATGCAAATCATGCAGCTTCCTACTCCTCCACCCCAAAATTTGCTGACATTCATGGGGAGGGTTTATTATATGTCTAGTAGTATTTTTCTACATGAAAGATAATATCTTGTATGTGTATGTATATAATATATATAACCATCTTACTTTATACATCTATTTTTTAATGTGTCATTAAGTAGAATCTGTGTAAGAGCTTGTGCATTATTGTAATTTATTCTGTAAACTGACAAAATTTTATATAGCAAAAAATGTGATGCATTCATACATATCTAAATTACTCAAAAAGGGTAGAGAAATACCTTGAAAAATGATGGCAAATCACCTCTGGACAGTGTAAGTCAATTGTATATGCAGCTAGCCATGCTTTCTTTGACAAAAAAGTATTGTTTATTTGGAAATTATTTTACATTCTGCCTACTATTTTACTATTTGACCACCTTTTTATTCATCCACATGTTTTACTTTAATCAAAAGTATAGTTTTTGGTTTTGAAATGCTGTGAGTCTTTACATTACAGGATGAAAGTGCATTTCTATATGCAGTGTAGTGTGTACTCATTTTCACTTCTTTAGTTCATCCTGGCTTGGTTCAGTTTTTTATTCTAGAAATCAGTTACTGCTGCATGTATAATCATATTGAGCCAATTATTTTTTTAATTCCACACCTTTTCAGTTAACTGGTAACAGATGGATAAGAACAAAACTTAATAAGAGTTAAAAAGATTCATGGTCACTCACATACAATTATTTCCTTTTCCAATGCTGACAGAAAAAAAAAAAAAACACAGAAAAACCTCACAGCTATAATAGTTCAACACAACTAATTTTATAAGTATTTTAGCCATTCAAAAGCTCTCTTGATTTTGATTCTCATGAAAAAATACTACCAACTAAAACTGGAAACTCCACGCTGTTGTCCTGAATGATTTGTTCACTCACACACAAGAATCGCGTTTGTATTCCCTGGTTACTATTTGATTTGCTCGTGCTTGGCTCAAGAGAAACTGAATTATTTCTGCAAAGCTGGTTAAACTAGAACTGCTCTATTTTTTAAAATTCATTAAATGACTTACATGAAGGCTTTCCCTAAACTTGTCTAAGCTGAAGTTTGACCCTCCCATCTTTTAACAAATACTTCTGTTGTAATGTAGTTTCACTCTTTATCCCTCTTTTCTGTTCTTATCTGCAGGAAAATAAAAATCCAATAGCAATTATGAAATAAAAAACTGGATGACAGTTCATCACAATTTAACTGCTTCATGGAACAGAGCTGCTCATAGTCAAAATAGCTAATGAAATGGCCTCCTTTATGGATTAGCTTGAAGCTGGTTTTGTGAACCCCTATTGAAAGACAAAGAATTCTAAAGGCTTGAAAATTTATAGCTTGAAAATAAAGCTAAATATAAATTTAAGAATTTAAAAATAATGTGTTTTGACATTAAATCATGGTACATATATTACTGTTTAAATAAAGTACTGTTTAATTTTGCTTTCCATCACAGTATGTTCAAGGTTCTTTCCTGAATGCTTCCATTCAAGATAAAGGTGCTTATTTTTAAGAAATATTCCATATTAAAGATGGCCAGAAAATTAAACAATGAAGCAAAGCAGATCTTGATATGGCTATTCACTTAAATGTATGTCCACAGGGTGTGAAGGAAAGTCAGTAGGTAAATGACAGAGATTACTATAAGGCTAACTCTGCAGCAGTACCTGTCATCTTTTAACAAAGCACAATGTTCTTGCCTCTCTCATTTGTTAGTTTCTCAGAATCTGAAGGGATATTTTTATTTTATATCTTAAAAACAAACAATATTTATTCTGAAAGGACTGAAACTTCATAATATGACTGTAATCTAAGAGTGTTGTTTTTGATATTCTGGCTATTTTGATAAGATTAACTTCTCTCTGTTATTTCTGCAACATTTTAAAGTGAGAAATATAGATTTAAATCCAAAATGTCTTTGAAATATAGCATGCTACTACGAAATAACATAATTGTGTTTTTCTTGTATGGGGTGAAGGTTAAGGCATGTTGTGTTCACCAGAAAACCAGACTTACTGTTAGCTTGACTCAGAAAGACTGTCATTTTGAGAAAAGCAGCATGTCTTTAATGAACAAAACAGTTGTCTTACTTTGGTTTTGTTTTTGTCTTTCTGGTGATCCATAGAAGGCTTGTTTATTCCTAGCTTTGCAGTGACTTCAACTCTGTAGGCTAGAATGTTTTGGGTTGTCTGGTTTTTTTTTGTTTTGTTTTTTTTTCTTATGGCCAGTATTTTCTACCTAAATGTTTCTTGTCATAGTGAAACTGCTGCTTTCTGCACGTACAGTTTCCATCTCTCTTTGTCTAGGTTCTCACTGTGGAATAAAACAATGTTCCAGAAACATACCTGAGTTTGGAAAAAATCTTTTGACATTTCAATGGGAATGATGACCTTTAAAATTTTTCAAATTTACTGCAAAACTTAGAATTGTTCTTCCGGAACCAAATAAAACAAATATCCCCAAGTATTCTTATTAAAATAAAAAGCGTTTTAATACCCTTTTTAGAAAGCATGTAAATAATTATTGGGTTTTGCTATTATTGTTAACATCTAATTGCTTTCTAATATCATGGTATGAACGTTAGTATGATACTTCTTGCAATTCTGGGGAAAGCCAATGGACAAAAATAAAATAAATACAATTATTTTTTGATAGTCCCTACTGAAGTTATTTCGTGTTCATTAATGACAACTGAGACATTATTTCCCAATATATTTCATTAATATTTTGTGTCTGGTAACAGAATTTTAATTGGTTTAAGTCTAGACTTTCACAATTTGGAAAAAAACACAGTATCATATATGTTTCAAGAAAAATTAGCTAACAGTGCATAAGTTTCAGTGGAGAAAAAACATTGTCATCTGAGAAATAAATTATTAATTATGCAGAAGAAATGCAAGGAAACTATAAGCTTTGCATGAACAATTTGAAAATTGAAGGTGAAATATATTAATTCTGTAATTAATATCTCCATCGTAGTGACAAACACAGATAAATGATTGGACAAAATTCACAAAAGGCATTTATGACAGAGATGGAATAGAGGTTATTGTCTCTAGAACTTGACATGTGTAGTTACTCTTAGACTAGACAGCATTTATAGTTTATAAGCTATTGTATAATACTTGTAGAAGGGATTTTCTGCATTTATCTGCTTCTTCTTAGTACCCATTAATAGTGAGTTATGTCCCAGGCATCATCTTACAGCTTTCACAGTTTAGTGTTAAATTTTACATTTTTTGATTCATGTAAGTTATGTCAGTTTTTCAAAAATTCAGGAGTGTTCTTTTCTTGATGGTGAAACCTAGGAGGTTGTCATGGTATTCTCTCTGAGTACACTGTGCATTGTATTTTCTGTACAATTTATCTGTCCTGAGACCTAAGAGACCTGTTACCTTTTAAATAATTTTTTTTTAGATTATTGGATTTTTACATAAAATAAAAAACTAAACAAGGATAACAGTAAGTAAAAAATGTTAAACAATGATAGTCTGGTTTTCAGGGTTCTGTTCTTTTGTCTGGATCTCTTAATCACTAATTCTGCACATGTCATTTTTGAAAAAAATTAATATTAAAAATTATTTGTTAGGTCTGAAAAAACTGTGCTAATAGTCTCCCGTAGGCCTTCATTATACCTTATAACTTCATGTTATACTGCACAGAAGCATAATTAAAAAATGCCAGAAGTTGGAACTCTTGAATACTTGCTTTTGGGGGAGCAGAATGTACCTCAATAAATGACCTAACAAGAGAGCATACCCAAGCTTCTTGTCTGATGTTCCGTTTGAAGATAAGCTATAAAAGGGCGTTGGTTCATTTGAGTCTTCTTTGATTGAGTTTCTTTTTTTGCTGGTTTGTTTGGTTTGGGTTTGATTTTTTTTTTTTTTCCTTTTGTAATGCTGTTGTCCTGAGGCTACAATATTATGGTCTTTTTTGAAAGCTGTGTGGGAAATTCATTTTATGCTGTGTTGTGACATTTTTGAACAAAAACAGAAAGTATTAAATTATTGAATTGTGAATCGTGTTTAGAGGTGTATTTTACTGTGTTACTATGCTACTAAAGGCCATATTTTGCTGAAATGAGGAAGGGCCAGAGTTTGAAGGTAAACTACTTTTCTGTAAATTTTAGGTCACTTCCTGACTCATGTATAAAAATATATTATTAAATAGGAATATGTGTCTAGAATGGTATCTATTTAATTTTATTCAGCATATTCCCTTTATGTATCAGTGTATTTTTCAGAAGATAAGAAACAGTTGGTAGTATCATTGTGGTAACAAATATGTGTATAAACCTACAGAACAGTTTTACAATTGGATTAATATGAATGTAACAATTTCTAAATTTCAAGTAGTGAAGAAAACCATAACTGTTGCTATTAAAATTTCTAACGAAACACAAAAACAAGACTTTCATTTTTGTTTATGCCAGGAAGTGTACAATATTACAGAAAGAATTACAAAAGTAATATACAGGGACTTTGAAGTATTGGTTTAACTGTGTTCTGTTACACTATTTGTAAGAATTTTCCCTTGCCTTATTTTGACTAAGCCATGAAAACCAACAATGAAGTAACACACTGTATGGATTAGCCTTCATTTGATTTTAGGACAATCAAATGTGATTGATTAATTGATTGATTGATTGATTTTAAGCTCGTCTGTCTTCATAGGCAGTTTTCTGTGCTTGTGCTTTCTGTATTTGTTCATCCATTTTTATTTTGGCATCAGATGTTATGCTGTCACCTAAGCAAATCTCCTTTCCATTTCTGTTGAGTCTGCCAACAAGGTTCCTACTCTAATAAGTACTGATTGCGATTTTTATGTGTGCATATTTATGATGTGGGTACTTATTTGTTGGGCGGTTGTCCAAGCAATAAAGTGATTTTATTTAAACCACTAACTGGACATTAAATGATGATGACCTCTTATATTAACTACAGACTACATTTTAGTACAAGGTGTGTGCACAGTCATGTCCTTGGTTATGTATATTTTTGCCTGCTCTGGAAACATCCATTCTAAAAGGAGACTCTCCTGTAGCTATCACATGATTTTGAGTTGCAATTTAATATGTTGCTATTTGGCTAAATCCTTCCTTTTGACAATTAACATGTCCCTTTTTCAGAAAGCTTAATGATAATAGTTCTGCACACAATGTGAGTGCTGTTATTTTTGCAGGAATCAGTAAAGGACAGACTGACTTGAAAATGAGATATTCTTTCCCTGACACTTCAGTATTCTTCACTTCAGACATTTTTTTCTCCACACAGAAAGATCAGATTTCAAGGTTTAAGGGGAAATAACTGTGTCATCCAACCATGGATAGGAACATGTTGACTTCAGGTAACTTGCCTGTTGTTAGAGTTGAGCACATACCTGCACTCTGAAGTGTTTTCTGTCAGCTGAGAACAGTCATTCTTCTGCAATCTGTGAGTTCTGTGTCTCTTTTGCACCCCACTGAAATATTAGGAACATGAATTCTGTTGTAGGGTGTTATTTAAGACCTAAATCCCTGCAAGTCTCCTGACTGATCTGCCTCTGGTATTGTATCTGGAACAGGGAAGCTGATGATCTCACTAATTTTTCCAGAAAAAAAAAAATCCCTAAAACAGGTGAATACAGAGCTTAGAAAACAAACAGTTCTGCTTGCAGATATTGATGATGGTTTTGCAAACTACAGTGAGTTTTTGACCTTGCATTTTTATTCCTTCCTCAGAGAAAGGTGTTGCTATTCTTCTAGCGAAGTCAAGAAAGTTTAAGACATACTAATTGGAAAGGTAGAAAAGAAAAAAAGTGCCATGTGAAACATTGTGTAACAGTTAGATTGTTCAAGCACAGATGCAGAGTTTCAGTCAATTATCAGCTTTTTGTTTGTTTGTTTGAAAGTGTAATCCTTCTATTTTATGGGAGCTTGTTTTGGGGCTTCTTTCCCCTTAATTCAACGTAAAACATACAGACAAAACATTTGACTTTGTGATTGGAAATTCAGGGTAAATTCTGATGTTAAGAAAAGGTGCTAATAGTTGTTACTTCAGTACCTTGTTCCTTTGCTACAAAAATAATAGGATTGTTTTCTGTTTCTTGGTACACATTTTATAACATCCACCTATTCAGGTTATAATTTTTTTGTTTGTTTGTTTTACAAAGGCACCTTAATTTTTCTTCACCTTTTGTTTTTCTTTATATGTCGTCTAACATACATCAGTAACACTGAAGCTCTGCTCTTATGTCTGGATATTGGACAATGTCTTGGTCAGTTTATATGTAGAAAATATTTTATACGCTAAGAAAAATAGTTGGTTTGTGTGTGATGCCCCTAAAAAAACTTGCATGAAAAAGCTACAACCAGAATCTTGAAGTATTTGATTTACATGTTTTTAATCTGGTTTGCTTTTTGGTAAAGATCCAGTGTTCTGTCTTATCACTTCTGTAGTATTTAAATGCATGTATTTTAAATGTATGAACTGAAATTTCTGATTTTCTCTCTGAGTTTTGGTACTGAGTAAGAACTTATAGAGAAGTCACCTTCTATCTAGTCTCAAAAGTAGACTGGATTATTTTCCACATTATCTGTAACAGAAATAAATACTGTCTGAATTATTTGGAAGAGCCTAGGTTGATATTCAATAAGGGACTCACCTTTACTGTTATTTTTGGTAGGATATGAAACATTCAATGCCACATCACTTTTCTGTTGTTAGGCAGCTTCCCTTTCTCTAACCATTAAGGTTACCCTTGGGCAATCATAGATACCAAAGAAGAGACTGAATATGCTTAGGCTTGCTAATCAAGAATCATAGATTCATTAAATAATTTAGGTTGGAAGGGACCTTAAAAATCATTTCATTCCAACCCCCTGCCATGAACAGGGACACATCTCACTAGACCAGGCTGCAAAGAGCTCCATCCAACCTTGCCTTGTACACTTCCAGGGATGACACATCCACAGCCTCTCTGGACAACCTGTTCCAGTGCATCATCATCCTCACAGTAAAGAACTTTTTCCTAATGTCTAATCTAAACCTTCCCTCTTTCAGTTTGAAGCCATTCTACCTTGTCCTGTCACTACATGATCTTGTAAATAGAATCTGTAAAAGAACAGATATCTGAATCAGTTCTAATAAGAAAATATAAAATATTTTACAACCTCTGCTGTAACATTGTCTTGCGTTCTCAGTCAGAACATGAATTCTCATCCAGTCCCTAGTAAAAACTCACCTAAGGAGGTGTTTCAAAGTAAAGATGGAGTACAAGCACATGGCTAATTCCTGTATGCGAAAACTTAGAAGGAATAGGAAAGACTACTAATGGGACTTCCAGACCTGCTGATTGCAGCTGGACTTGGCAACTACATATCATTTAAGACCTGCTAGGAAAGAACTGGGAGGGTATTGTTTTTGTTGGGCTTTTCTAATGTCTTTTCTTTGTCCGACTTGTGCCCTATATATGTCATTCTCTATGAGATAGCTTCTCTGGAAAAAATATTTCCTCAGGTGTACTGCTTTGTACATTGGAAGCTTTACTCACAACAGGGACAACATAAGAAATAATAGGTCCTTTCTATACTTCACTTCTTATTTCACTTCTTATCTGCTAGACTAACTCTAGGGTGTACCTCTTGACAAGTAGAGGATAGCACAAGACTAGCACTTTTCATAATCTGTTAAAGCTGAAAAGAGTCAATGTGGATCTTGTTAATTGCATATGAACAGTACAGTGAATAAGGAGCTTAAAACATCTCTAAGTCCCTGAATTCAAATGTAATACAGCTACAACATTATACACATTTTGAAATGTAACATTTCTTTGCATTTTTGCCCTTTTTTCTGAGCAAGGTTATGATTTACTGTCTGCTTTTGCCTATAAATATAATTCCTGGTATTATTTAGACTGAGAATGTATGCTTAATTTCATTTTGTTCTCTGTGGAAATATAGTTTCTTTCAATTGTTAGCAATTGATCTAAAGATGGTTAGCCATTTAGCCGTTCTTAAGGTATCACCACCACATTTGCCAAACACAAAACTGATACATTTAATCTGTGTTCTTCCAGATATGTAATCAAAGGAGGGATTACTTGTGCATTTGTTAATTTATTTGCAATTGCATTTATATGCACATTCTTATTTAGTTGTAATGGAATGACACTAAACTTCCTTATAAACCTGCAGAGACAGATTTATGTGTAACAGCCTTGGTACATGATATTAAAAGAAAACCATACATCTAAAGCAAATATGTCAATAAGCCCAAAGTATAAAAAATATAATTTACTGCAGAGAGAAGTATTAATGTTAGGTGGGAATCAAACAACAAGTTTTTGTAATTGTTTGTAACATTTCTAGTGCAGCTGTCAGTGAATGAAAGCTAAGAAATGGAAAGATCAAGGAAAAGAGATATCTGGCAACCTTCACATAACTATTACTAAGGACATCTTGCAGTGCAGTGTTTTTTCTACACAATGTAATGTCTTATATCTGCAAATTGACTTTAACAAGTCTTGAACCAGTACTAACAAAAAAAACCCACCCAAACAACTAGCTGACTGGAAAAGGGGGAATCCACAGAGGAATTTTAGCGAAGTCAAGTAAACATATATTTTCTCATATTTAGTTTCATATTATTATACAGAAATAATTTTTTGTCCAAATCAGAGGATATCTGTTATATCAAAAGACTTCTGTTTGTTTGTGTTAATACAACATTGTTTTGTAAAAGCTCTCAGTCTGTTCTACCTGCTAAAGAAATGATAGGCTATTTGAAGAATGCTACCAATAATCCATAAAAATTTGTCTCTATGGTTGTTATAAATTTTGTTCCATAATCATTAAGTAAACCATGGGCAAGTTTTTATACAATATGGATGTTTTGTTGACATCCTTAGTAATTTAATCTTTTCTGTGTGTAGACTTCTGCATGACTTATGTTCCCTTTATAAATGGCACATAATTCCGTGTTTATGGATGTTTTCTAGGTAACTATAAACTTTTTTAGTTTATTGTACTAAAATCCACTTGCAACATCAGAACATTTGCACTCTAAGATAGAAGAGTAGGAGGGCAGATGATTTATAAAAGCAAAAGCGTTTTAGCAGATACCAGGATGTGTGGACTCTGGAATAACTGCAATGAATGAAAGAATGAATGAAAGACTGGATGTTAGATACTCTGGAGCTAGATACTTAACCTTAGCTTTCAAAAAAAAACCAACCATGTTTCAGTTAAAATGAGATGCCATAAACACAAAGAAGTCAAACAACATTTTTGGGAATATTTCTGTCACAACAGATCAAAGGGGATTTACAACAGAATTCAGGGCATTATAAGACCTTGCTGAGACTGCATGGAGAGTTAAAGGAAATGGTGGTACTGTCAGAGCAGCAGCAGGTATGAACACTACTGAATGGAATGGGGAGGTGATGTCACTCTTATTAGAGTAATAGGGATTGTGTTGGATCTTTTTTTTTCCTTAATGCATGCACTGTGAAATATTTTGCTCCTCCTTCCTTTTTGATCATCCTTTTGTTCCTAATACTATCAATATGTTCCTCCACAGTACTTAGACTGTTTGACATGGGATTGTCTGCTCGTTTCCTACCATCATCTCTCTACTATTTATAGTTATTCCTTTTGATTCTAGGAGACCTCTGGAGGTTGTCTTGTCCAACTCAGCCCTGCTCACAGAAGACCATCTAGAGCTGGTTGCCCAGGACCATGCCTAGACAGCTTTTGAATATCTCCAAGGATGGAGACTCCACAACCATCTGGACGACCTGTGCCAGTGCTCAGTCACCCTCACAAGTCAAAAGTGTTTCCTGATGTTCAGAGGAACCTCTTGCATTTTGGTTTGTGCCCATTGCCACTGGACAGCTTCGAAAAGAGCCTGGCTCTGTCCTCTTTGCACCCTCCCCTCAGGTGCTTGTGCACATTGATAAGACCTCCCTGAGCCTTCCCTCCTCTGGCGTAAGGAGTTGCAGCTCTCTCAACCTTTCCTCATGTGAGGTCCTCCAGTGCCTTAATCATTCTTCACTGGACTCTCTCCAGTGTGTCCATGTCCATGTGTGCAGTGTGTCCACTGGGATGCCTAGAACTGGGCAGAGGACTCTGGACGTGGCCTCACCAGTGCTGAGCACAGAAGAAGGATCCCCTCCCTCGACTTGCTGGCAGTATTTTGCCTAATGCAGCCATCAATCTGCTTTGCAGAAAGGGCACGTTGACAGCTCATGTCCAGCCTGGTGTCCAGCACAACCACCAGGTCCTTTTCCGACAAGCTGCCTTCCAGCTGGTCGGCTCCCGGGATACACTGCTGCGTGGGGTTGTTCCTCCCCAGAAGCAGGACTTTGCATCTCACCTTCTTGAGCTTTATGAGGTTCCCATCAACCATTTCTCCATCTTGTTGAGATTCCTCTGGATGGCAGCATGGCCCATCAGTCACTCCTCCCAGTCCGATGTCTCTGAGGGTACACTCTGCCCTATCATCCAGATCATTAATGAAAATGCTCAACAGTATTGTCCCTGATAGTCATCCTTGGGATATACCACTAACAAATGGCCTTCAACTAGACTCCATACCTAAGTACCTACTACATTCATGGGCATTAATAAATAATTAACATTACTGATGTGCGTGTAGTCATTGTAGAAGAATACAGCTAAGACTTCAGATTCAAACTTACAGAACTTAGATAAATACTAAAATTATTTGCTTATCCTGCATCTATGATGTGGTGTATAACAATCATGATATTTTGCTAGATTATTATCTTAAAGGCACATATTCTCTTTAGCAAAAATTCTGCGTCATTGTGATTATTCAGTGTAGTTTATGAGGGTTTTTGGGGCATATTTTTCAAATCCTGCTTTTTTACATATTTCTCAAATATTTCTGTAGTCCCTAACATTATAACGTTTTCCAAACATTAGCTTGTCCTCACAGAAAGAGACCATGAACAGAAGCACTGGCTGGCTGAGTGATAAGACACGGAGAATCAGACTTCATTTTTACAATTTTTGCTGTTACTATAGCACATGAAACTGAGTGTTCGGCACTCCTTTATATAAGACCTAGCACTTCAATCAGAAACTTGGAAATAGTAAGACATAACAGGAAAGCAACCATGAAAGATATCTGGCTAAAGTAACGTGTTCAGCATCAAACAGGTGTAAGTGGCAGAGGATTAGATATGGTCTCGTACAAAGAAGAATGTTTTCATTGTGAAAATATCTGTTTTCCCCTCCATTCACCTCCATTCCCTAGAATTTTTCTAACCACCATAAAAGACAATATTTTCTAGACAACTGTTGCCAGGCTGTGACTTACCTGTAAACCAGTCCATCTTGTGCATTGAGGAAGGATACTTTTGGGATTGTTTGAAGGGAGATGGAAATTAATGAGGACGCATGTGTAATAAATTTATTTGTTTTCATATATACACTAAAATATTTTAGTTTACTTTAGTTTCATTTTAATTATATATAACAAATTATTCTGGCCTTTGTTAATTTTGGAGCGCTTCAGTTTTATTGTTAGGTTTCTGTGTACAGTTTTACAGAGATAAAAAATATCAACTGTGGAATAAGATCATGCAGAAAGGGGACTATCAGGTTCCATACAGTTCATTTCTAGGTTTGGAGTCTTTACAAGTAGCACACTGATCAATATCTCATAATATCATGGGGCTACAAATGTGCTCTCATGCTCCACATGGACCAACACAGCGTGGAGAGAATTTCGATAGGTAGAACAGATATTTGCCAGCAGCAATGATTAGGAGAATGGGATATAATTCCAAATATTTCTTTCTCATCTTTCTTATACCTTTTCATCTTCCTAAAAATGCAACTGTTGGCTTATGGGACCTGTGCCAATATTGTAACCAGAAATGAAAAAAAAGGAGAGCACCTCCACTGTAGTGTTAATATATCACTTCAGAGGATAAAACTGCTTACCTTGAAGACAGAGATGGCAAAAAGCAACCCCACAGTCCCTGGTAAGGTCTTTAACTCTCTGACTTTTCAACTCATGTGCTGCTTTTTTTTTTTTTTCCCAGCTTTCCTTCACTCTCTGTGAATTTATTTCTTTCCCCCTATTCTACCACTGTTTCTGCCTCCTTGCTTCTTTATCAGAAATATGTTGTTGTTTTGGTTTTTTTTTTCTTTGCTGGCCAAGAAGAATGAGTCCTCCAGTCTCCACTCCTGCTTCTACCACCCTTTCTTTATTTTAATGCTCCTTGACCTAATCTGTCCCCATTGGTAAGCTTCTGTGACTCAAAGGCCAGCTGTACCCTGTGGAGTTTCACATTCTGCCTTCAAAGCATGAAGGTTGTTTCATTCCTGCGAGAAAATTTCAGCTGTATAATTTTTCCTGATTCTCTGAAATTTCAGTATCAGTTTGGCTGAAATGTTTTTAAATGATTTCTGCCCAAGGCAGACCATCAGTGTAGAAAATTTAATCCTAAATAATTTGTTTGGTAAATTTATAAGTAACTAAAAAGGGACTGTTCTAATGGGAAGTATTGGGCAGTGTTAAAAATAGGTTATGATGCCACCTTGTTTTAAAGTTACTGTCATGTGTATGAATAAGTATATGGCTGAAAAAGTGCTTTGCCTTAGATGTCCATATGCTATCAGTATTCATAGATACTGAATTTTAAGCAGCTGACCATACCAACAGAAACAGCAGTTTGTTACAAAGTATGGCTCTTTTAGAGTTAAACCTTACATCCCAAAGTCAGTCCAGTTTAAGAGTACAAGTGTGACTTGCACTAACCATGCCTGAATAAATTAGTAACTCTCTATGACAGGATAGGATCACTTCAGCTGAATGAAACCCTAGAAGAAATATACCAAAATACTTACCAGAAAAGGGAGTAAGGACACATTCAGCGTCTCTGGCCTCCTTTTTCCTAAATTATTAAAATTATTTTCTTGATTTCAGAATTTGGCATAGATCTCTGTGTGCATGTGTGTGTGCATGTGTAGAATAGACTTTTGTTCATATACACAAATTGCCATTTATTAGCCACTTCATGGTCACAAATGAGAAAAATGCTAAAAAGAAATGAAGTTTTTGCCTTAATATTCAACACTTAATATTCTGTTCATCATCCAAAAAGCAGTCCAGATTACAAAAGCTATTTCACAGCCATCTATATACATTTGCACATATTTGTGTTTCCCTTCATCATAATTTGTTGGTATTACTAAATTGAAAGTGCAACTTTTTTTCTAACATAATCCTCAGCATTCTACTGTGGGATGAAAGCCTAGATTTAATATGTTAGGAGACAGAAGCACAGTTGGTACAGTCAGAAAATAAAGTTCCACGAACTTTACCTTCAGATCAATGTGAGAGATTTGTCCAAAACAAATGAATATTATGCTTCCAGTTTTGCACAAATAAGCATGTAAAGTTGGAAGGCAGCACAGATGCCTCAATATTGTCAGTTCCACATGGATTACTGGGAGCTGTGTAGGTATCTTTTACACAATGTGGTGTCAAATGGTGGTAGAAACTAGGAAGTTTGAGTTAGATTCTGCAGTCTTTTCCTTTCCAGCCAAAGGACTGAGAATAAAGGTCTTTGGAAACCAGGAGCAGATGGGCATACGGCAGTTCTGATTTTTATATTGATACAAGAATGGGAAAGAGAGAAGGAAAGATTTTTTTTCTTTTTGTACAGGGGTACTGTGTATTTATGAGCACAAGTACAGTGAAAGCCAATGAAATTAATTGCTTTCCTCGAAAGATTAAAAATCTGTCAGGGTAGATGAATTTTTCAAAACAAAATCATTTCACACATGGCAGTAAAAAGAGATTCCCTCTGCCCCCACCACTTGGCATTTTGCTGCTTTACTTGTTTCTATCTCCAGATGATGTCTTCACGCACTAGTATAGCATGTTACTGAAATGCTGATTTGCTGATCTGCCGAAAGGTTGCGTTTAGGTGACGGGTCATTTCTGTTCCTACTGATGATTACAAATAAGGGGAAGCAACAGCATGTGGTTATATTGGGAAATTACACCAGTCATGGTAAAGATCTTGCCTTTTTTTTTTGTCTTTTTTACTGACAGCAGCTAAAAACAAGCAGATTTGTTAACACTGAGCAGCCTAACAACACCCAGCGAGCTACATATTTGTGTATTAGATTTCCTAATAATGGAAGAATTTTCATTGTTACATTCTTCCTCCTGCCCAAATACATTTTTCAGTTCCTGTTTTAAGAGACTTTGGCTTCCCCTTTTGTTTTTTGAAGACTTTTTTTGCAACCAGAGAAAGTCTCTTATGACACTTCTTAGATAGAGCAATACTGACATCCATTGGTTTAATCTTATGTGACTATTTGTTAAATCTCTTGTAACTAATGTACACATAACCCTCTACAGTATCACAATGAAAGGATTGAACTTGATATGATTCAAGGAGGATTGTGCTAAGTCCAATTTGCTGTATTAGAAACATGAAACCAACACAGATTAACTCAATGAAAAGAAACACATTGCAAAATGTGAAGTCCAAATACAGACTAAAATAAAAGCAGGCATCACAAGTATTTGCTGGAGAAAAATATTAATAGGGAATTAGTAGTGATGCAGAATTTCTTTTCAGAACCTCTGGAAATGTAAAAATACCTAATTTTATATGACCATGTCTTGTTTTGCATTAATCATAAGGCAAAATACTGAGGTGTGAGGAAAAATGTTTCTAATCTAATAGAAAAAGCAGTTCAATGAAGAAAATAATTACTCTGGTTTCATCTCAGCCCTCAAATGTTTTCCCTTAACTTGGTAGCACTATATTTTTTAATATATATATATGTATTATAAACATTGCTGTAAGACCACTGGCGATACAATAAACTGGTTACATTTAATCAAGAGAAACGCACCACAAGAAGTGGAGGTGTTTTCAGTATTCATTATTACGACAAGCTAAGCAGATGAGGCTTAGACTTCAAAACCAGAGAATCATTCTGGCAGCGAAAGGGAGGGCGACAGGCTTTCACAAAAAAAAGCTTTCCGTTTGCTGTACCCTCCCACCGCATTCACTTGCAAATCACTGTGTGCTCGGGAAGCCTGCACTTCCCCGGGCTCCAACCTTCCCAGGGTAAGTGCTGCGGCTCCAGCAGCAGCGCCTCTCTCCCGCTCCCTCCGAGGAGGGAGAGAGAGTGAGAGTGAGAGAGTGTGTGCGTGTGTGTGTGTGTGAGTGTCTGTGCACGCTGCGGGCGTGTGTGTGTGCTGGTGTGCCTTGCCTTTTTTTTTTTTTTTTTTTTTTTTTTTTTTTTTTTTTTTTTTTTTTTTTAATCAGAAGCTCTGAATGAAAGCCAGTCGGAGGCAGAGCTCCCCCTTAGCTTTGGTTCCGGACTGTCCAGAGTTAAGTGATGCTGTGAGAAAAAGCCTGAGTTAGATCCAAGTAGGATCAGTCTTAAAAAAATAGCAGGAGAAAACTGACCAAAAAAAAGGACTCTAATAGATCGTTTTTCAGTTTGGTTGGGGTGGACACTACTTCACTTTCTCAGCAGAATAAAAGGTAGGAACCTTTCTTATTTTCCTTCTCTTGATATTATCTCAATTATTATATTAGAACAGTATGTTGTTTAATGCAATTCGTATATTTGTTCTCCTGTATACAACTTTTTGCATTTTATAAATATGCGTCAGGAGTAATGAGGCAAGGGATAGGAAATAACTGCTGTGCTTTCTCTACTCGAAGTAAACCAATATCATCATATGTATTCAAGATTGAAACACTAAGCATTTTAGGTTGGGTTGTTTTTTTTCTCCTAGTAAGCAGGCTCTCTTTTGAGCAGCAGTTTCCATCTGTATTCAGTTCTTGCAAATTCAGTGTAGGGGGAACAAATGTAATTAAACTGAAAAAAGCACAATGTTTCATAGTGTAACAGTTATGAACATAGCATGAAACATACGCATATGTGTCCTCACTTTCTGTGTACCTGTGCAAGTGTGTTGCAGCTTTACTATTATTTGTTCTGCCCTGGATTGAATTTCAGAATAATCATCCACACTCACAGCAAATGCTTTTTATGAAGGAAATCCCTGTGGAGAGGGATAGCAGAGTGGATAGAGGCAATATTTCAAATATCTGTAGAGAGCTGTATGCACACAAATGGGGAAAATATTGCCTGGTTTGACATTTTGGTAAAGGGGGAATTGAGGGAGAGGGGAAAACGAGGGGGTAGAAGGGAAAAGGTGGAGGGATGAAAAATTTAGTCTGCACCTGTGTGAGCATTTATTGTCACTGCTGCAATAAAATCCATATTTGATGTGGTGTTAAATTAATGCAGCACAATACAAATCTAAATCCATGCTCCCAACTACTAACTATTGATGACATTGTCAGCTGCATAAGAAATTTTCAATAGGCTCATACTGTACATGATACCAGTTGCAGCTGTAAAAATCTAACAGTCCTTCAGATTAGGAGAATGCATCTACACGTGCAATCAGTGGCAAATAGCAACCAGCATTTTAAAATGGACCTATCATCTCTGTTGCTTCCACACAAATGGAGCTGTTGCCTATAATCTTCATCTTTCATTTCAGTAAAAGCCTCTGTATTATCCCAACAGCATTCCCGTTGCTTTGAAGGTATTTTTTAATTATACAACTTGTTGTGCATGTATGTGTGGATGCATATGTGAGTGTGTGAGTATGTGCACAATGTGAGGAAGCAGGTTTGTAAAAAATTGTGCCTTTTTTCCCCCCCCCCTTCTTTTAAAGGTAGTAGGCTTTAAATTTACATGGTGATATCACTGGAGGGGAAAAGCAGAGTGGGAGACTGGAGCACACTTCTGAATGTCTAAATCCTTTTCACATATGCCATTTACTAGGAATATTATGAGTCTGGTACTAGGATTTATTGAGATTTTTCCAGCTACACAAACTTTTATATTAATTGCTTACTTTCTGAATGTAATAGCGGTTTGTGCTGTTTTAGAGAAGGAAATGATAGAAGGAACCTAGGGGACTAAGGACAGCAAGAAGGAAACACAGGTAATCTTCCTCAAGAGTTGAAAAACAGATATTTAGAGTCAATATGGACTTATGTCAAGAGAGAAATACCTCTTGGTTTATCAACTCTTAATCTAGTTTGGGCCTGAGGGAGTATTCTTGTATTTTTACATACTTTGTTACATAAAAGTTTGAATGAATCATTTTTGTAGCAGTTTCTGTTAATTTTAATTTAGATTTATGTCTGTGGGTTTTTATGTGTGGTGTCAAGACAATTTTGTATACTTAAATATGAGCACTGAGATGTTTGAAGAGTGTTGATTATAATGCATGCATTTAAGCTGAAAACTGATCCCGATAATTTGGTATTTTGTTACTTAGGGTAGCATTGGAAAATATGTCGTGACTACTTGCCTTGCCAGGTGTTTGTATTTATAATAGTTTATAACAGTTTATGGAAAATAAAATAGCAAAATACACCTTAAAAACACTGCATGTAGAATCTTATATATTCTGAAATGGTCTTTTTGGCTTTTCATTAGAATAAATGAGCGTAGATAGACTAAAACTTCACACTTGCATGTTCTCAATAGACAAAGGATCTGTGAAGAATGATGAAATACTGAAATGTGTTCACAGTAGACACTGTGGCCACTGTTCTTTTCTGTGCTTAGCAGTTGTTGAAAAATGCAGAAAACTAATGTTATATATGAAGGAAAATGAGCATAGAATTACTTAAATGTGGAGAGATATTAATAAAATACACATCTAGACAAGTGAAGCAGTATACAAATTTCTGCCAAGTAATGTAAGTTTTTCTTTTCCTTGTTAAATAATTAAATGTAAAAGTCAGAATAGGTTAATTTTAAGATAATATCAGCCTCTGATCCTGAGAGAGCAATTTCCTGATCTTAACGTGATTTTCCAAGGAAAGAAATGAATGAAATAGAGCCTGTTTCTTCTGGAGAAATCGGGAGACTTAATTTCTAGGTGTGCTAACCATATTTACAGGCTGATTGAAAAGAAGTATAATATTATACCCTATCATACCACTAGGCTGCAGCACTGGTACAGGGGGTCAAATTAAGATTGAACTATTGCTGAGTAGTAGTAATGGGATGAGTATGGGGTTATGATAATATTATTTTTAATCCATTCACTATCACCTGAAATCATATTTGTGAACACCAAGGTGTTTTAACTGGACTTCACAATATGTCCTTCATAGATTTAAAAAAAAATATATAGTATATAGTATAGTAAATCTTTTTACATTATTATTAATTATGTGACAAAAATGGATGAAAAACACTGATTATTTGGGCACAATGTAAGGGTGTAAGGAGCATTTTATGAGTGATTTCAGTGAATCACATGAATATTTATTCTGTATTACCATTGAATTTGCTATGGGCTTTTTACTAACATGCTATTTGATATATCATTTGTTGTAAAGGAGGAAAATTGAAATTAGAAAAAAAAAAAATCGTCTTATGAGCAGTTTAAATATGTCTGAGTAAAACATTATGAAGGGTGACTTCACTGAGGATGCCACACCATAGCACACTTTCATATGCTCTGAACTGAGTGTAGCTATCAATGAAAGCTCATACAAAACTAAAGCTACAGTTCACTAAAACATTGGGTGATCAAAAAACACACACATGCTGCACAACCTGCACCTTCAAATCTACTAGTGTGAACATTTGCTTTTTAAGAAAAAACCTGTAATTCTCCACTGTTCAACTTCTGGAAAAACTCAAAAACAAAAACAAAGAAAAGAAGAAGCAATAGTATTCTGAGCTCTAAACATTCTCCAAATCTCTCTTTGGGCCAAGAGGAGCACCTACATTAAAAGTTGCTTGCCTTTTGCTCCCTGGATTTACAGTTCTTCAGCTCTGAATCCTTGCCATGGTGACTTCCCTAACATGCCTGCTTCTGTGGGTTAATGACTCTACAATAGAACAATTAAAAAAAATGCATATATATCATCTTTGAGAGCTGTGTGTGTTATGGTTACCAGGCTGCATTACTGCACACAGAAAAATAAAAATCAACTGGACCTGAACTCTGTTTTTTTCTTTGGTCTGTTTTCATCTGATGGGAAGTCAGAACACCACCCAAACAAAGGCTATTGAGCTTATATGTTCTCTCTACTGGCCTATCAGTGTAGTTTTTAATATGTGGGCAACCTTCCAAAGATGTGCCAGTTGAAGCTTTATACAAATTTCTTTTTACATGCAGTCTTCCTGATTATTAAACGTCAGAGACAATCACCTCAAATGTGTGTGTTTACAGTAGAGGTAAAATGGGGACAACCTTTATCTTAAACAGGGATTGCATTCTAGCAAGAGAATACGGTAATGTTTTTTTCTTAGTTTAACTGAGTCTTTTATCGTTTGACTTTTTCTGTAAGTCCCACTACCGTTTCTTGCCTTTATTAACTTACATGAAATAGTTTATCATTTTTTTGTTAAAATGCGTGTCCAGCAGGAGGCATAAAGCTCTAGTAACATCTCAGTGGTACTTCCCAGCTTGTCATGGGGCATCTGCTCTGAGATATAAACTCAAGTCTGCTCTCTGGAAGTGTGTACCATGTACCAACAGGCTGCATCAGGGAAGTACAAAGATTTAGGAAGTTAATTGGTTATAATGAAAAGCAACATGGGAGGTGTCCTTTTTAATATTATTCCCTCATGTATATCATTCTTCACATGACATTTTTATTTGTAACTTTATTATGGCATCTCTTAATTGTAACTCAAAGGGAATGTTGAACCATATTTCAAACAGTAGGGAATCATGTAATGAAGAGAGCATGTGTGTGTGTTTCTGTAAAGGTAACGCTTCAAAAAATTAATTGAAAATAGATGTTTCCAGAATTCTGTTGCTCAAAAACTACAACTGTGCTCTTCTTTTTTTTAAGAAAACCAAAAAATTCTCTCCAAATATTTTCTCATTAAGAACTCTATATGGTATGACATATATGAATGTATATACATGTATGTTTTATGATTTAACTATTAATATTCCATCACCTACCGCATTACAGATTGGATTTATTTTATCACCCTACTGCATTGCTTTGCATTACAACATAAAGAACACGACATACCATCACTTATTCAGACCAGACCATGGACTTTAAAGATGAGTGCAATCCTCCTGATCTCTGCAATGCTATAATATCCAGATTTTTTAAACACAAAGTATATATACCAACGTAATTTTCAGCAGTATTACCAAGACTAACCATGAAATGTGCTAGAGGACTGTTAATTTTTCTCCCCCATTCTAACATAAAATAGATATATATAACTGAAGTTCTATTGTGTGCATGTGTCTACTACACTTCAGTAGTTCAAATATTCCCACCTGTTTAATGTAGGAAAATTATCTTATTAATTGTTATGCTATCATCTTAATAACAAACACAAATAAAACAGACATATACTTGTGCCTAGGAAACTTAGATTCTGTGCATTCTTTCATTGCTTCCTCTGATTATCAGCCAATTTGTACTTCCACTGGAATCAAGAGAGTTTTCGACATTTCATATCTTACACAAAAGGCAAATACATAGAGAAAATCTATGAGTTTTTAAATGAAGGTGAGAAAATGTATAAGAACCCAACGTATGTGTAATTATTTGGAGGTAATATTGAGAATAGAGGGAGGATGGTTAAGTTTATTCTGCTTCTAACAATTCCAGGGAAAATTATCCTGTAAATGTATAAATTCCTTTCTCTTAGAAGTAGTGACCTGCCATTTCCCTGATGCCTTTTCCATGGTGCGTGGAACTGGGAGCCACAAAATGCACATCCATTTTATCTCGGTGTCAGCAGAAAAGTAGTTAAAAGTAGACATTTAGATTGGATATTAGGAAGAAATTCCTTACTCATAAGGTGGTGAGGCACTGGAACAAGTTGCCCAGTGAAGCTGTGGATATCCTATCCCTAGAAGTGTTCAAGGCCAGGTTGGATGAGACTCTGACCTAGCAGCCTGAACTAGTGGGTGACATTGCTGCCTGTGGTAGGAGGGGGCTGGTACCACATGATGTTGAAGATCTTTCAGGTCCCTTACAACCCCACCCTTCCTATGACTCCATGGTAAAATGTCATTGATTCTCTACAACGTGAAAATTATAATACATTCACTACAAGTTTGCATGTCCTAATTAGATTGATAAAATTTAATTCTTTAGCTAATCTTGGGTGTTTTCTTGCTTGTTTCTTTAACGTTGAGATTATTTAGAAGATTATCTGGACTTTCAGTTTTTCAAAATAATTGCAAAACAAAACCCAAGGAAAATAGAAAGAAAAAAGAAAAAAACAGAATATGTTTAAAACCAAATATACCCAAACATGATGAATTGAAGCAAGATAATGACATTTCAGTTCTTACTTCCTTTCCACTCGTAAGAGTTAATTTTAATAACAAATTATGGAAATAATCTTTCACAAAAAGATCATCATGCTATAGATAATATTTTCATTATAGTAGATATATCTTCTATTTTTTAAATATCATTTAGTAGGGGGAGGATTTTTACATGTCGATACTGTTGCATGCATGTTGCATTTTTCATGCATTATAATTTTGATCCTGTGACATTAGCTATGCAGAGCTACTAGCCTTCTCTCATGATTTTCTGGTAAAAAATAAAAGCACTGTTAATCCGAATAGTCTTGCACTAAGGGGTAAGTAATTGCATGGACGTCAATTTATGAATGAGTTAATGGGGTACACCTAACTAGTTTGCAGCCAAATAAAAAATTTCCTTGCTTCTGAGATTGCAGAAGTAAGACATTTCATTATGAAATGAAATATATTTTAAGATCTGCTTAAGCATTACATCCAATTCCCCTAAATATTCTGCTGCTTCCCACTTCCCATGGCCAAGTCTTAAATAGCATTTTTGTTGTCTAATTCTGTTTCTCTTAGGGATAGTTTCCACAGTCTTTTGGCAGAAATTTCTAGTGTCAATAAAAGAGTAGGATGTAGTACACTATCGTGAGAACCACTTTAGGGAAGTGTGATTTTTTTCCCCTCTGTTGGACAAAGGTTTTTTTCTGACATTAGCGAGCTGAGATGTGCACTTTCCCTTGAGTAAGAGTATGGTGCTCAGGGTGAAGATGGCTCTGAAGTTGCATCTTGATTAAAATGGGTGAACAGAGTCCCAGGCATATTAGGTGCATTTGGTTCTCTCCGTGACTGGGGCATTTTATTAAGTTTCTGATTAACAAATCAATTGTGCTGTGTGTTACTGGAGATACTTCTTTTTCCTGGCAGTGACAACTGAATGGCACATGAACAGATAGAGGTAGATGGATTTTCCTCTCTAATAGTATTCTTTTATAAAATTGCTTATACTATTCCTCCAAATTTCCCTTTTTAAATGGCCTCAGACCGAGTAGTACACTGCTTCAACTAATTAATGTGAGAAAACCATTCTTAAGGTGGAAATGTATTAAGTTTTGTTTGTTTATATTATTTAGAGAGTCTTTAATCATTCTGTTGACCTGAATAAACTGGTCTCTTCTCTAAAATTTAAGCGTATGTGTGGAATATATGTACAGGATGGAAAATTAAGACAAAATCATACATTTCTTCTTTCTATCCCTGCAAGGCACATGAATCACCCTGAAACACATGTGCTATTTGTGAATATATCCTAATTGTGGTTTGGTTTCCTCTAGTTTTTTATTTGAGGTCAGAATAATGAGAATTAGAAAAGGAAAAACAACCAAGACACAGTGCATTATATTAATAATCCCATTAAAGTTTTGATGAGCATAAATATTCTAGAGATTTTTAAGAATCTATAATGTGACTAAGAAAGGTCACTAGGCTTGAGATATTCTAAAGTTTCTACCTAAAATTTTGTGACAATGAAGTAGAAATCAATTATGTAAGCTGTGAAATGAGAAGGGATTTTTTAAAAAAATAACCATATACATACATTTCACTGCTTTCAAGGGTTTAAATTGTACTTGATATGTTGTGTTGTAGAACAGAACTTACAAACAGCTAAAAAATGAGCTTTTAAGTTTTCATTTCTAACAACAACCACTTAGCAGGGGTTAAAAACCAATGGTAAAGCTCAAAGTAGTTCAGCCTCCTAAATTACAGGACCAAAACCCCTATGTTAACACAGCAGTGAGTTTTTGTTAAATTTCAGGTTATGTACATTCAGGACAGAAAATATCTGCCCATTCCTTTCTCCATGGCTGCAGCCATCAAGATCCAACCACTAAGTGCTGGTGTAGGTAGGGTCTGGGGTTGTTTTGCCACTTGGACAAGCTGTGAAAGTCAAGTCTAATGGGATAAAAGCAGTCCAGACAGATCAGTCCCACAGCTGCCAGTTAAATGATTCCAGCTGAATCTCTGAAAAAGCACCCAGGCAGTTTTGTCTTAGGGGTACCCATGGCTATTGGGTCATTTTAGTGATGTGACTGATTCCTTGTTACTCTGGGTATGCTGGTTGGAGTCCATTTCTACTTCTAACATATTAAAATCCTTTTTTTCACCCAAAAAAAAAAAAAAAAAAAAAAAGAAAAAGAAAAAAGAACACCACCAAAAAAATCATGATGCCCTGGCACTAAAAAAATTGATTACTGAACAAGTTTAGAAGCTATTTAGTTGTCATTATAGTGGATTAAAACTGGGTTATTATTTATGAGTAAAATAACATGAAAAAAATGTGGTGTCATAATGGCATGATGACAGAAAAAAGAATAAAGTATTAAATTCAATTCTAAGTAAACAGAAGCCATCTCAATGATTCTAATGTTTAATCAAGCACTGACTTCTCAAGGGTAATCTATTAGTGCTTTAAAATATATGAGCTAAAATGAAGTGATGTGCAGAAAAAAATGTTTGAAGGTAGCTTAATATGTTTCTGAACAATCAGAAATACTGGCAATGAAGATCAGGACAGTACTACACACATGTATTTCTTTTATAATCTTAACATTTTTACTTTAAGGAAAATGCTATAGTGACTTGAAAATTGCTGTAGAGTTAGTTTTATTTTCTGACATGCTTGGATTCTTTCTGGTTGGAGGCTACAAACCATTTTTTAATATATAAATGAAATTTGCTACATTAAATAATTGCCAGTGAAGTGATCATGGTTTTCATTTTTTTATGCTACATGGGGCTGTGGGGGTTTGTTTCAGTTTGGTTTTATGCAGTAAGTCCACTCTGAGCTGTTCATGTCGCATAGTACTACTCTTCATAAAGGATGAGGTTTGCTATGGGAATAGAAAAGTATGCATTTGGCAATATGATATCCTATAAGCTAGAAATAGAGTTTCTTCAGTTTTCACATTGTATACCACCCAGCTTTTTTAAGAGCTCACTAAATTTGAGATCAACTTTTTTTTTTTCTTTTTTTTTCTTTTTTTTTTTTTTTTTTTTTAAATTACACTTGGGGGTGAAAATTGAGTGGAGAAAAGGAATAATTCATAACGCATAAGTTGTTGAGGTTTCCTAAATTTTTCTTAGGGGAAACTATACATTGGTGATGGTTTTAGTTATTTTTCCTTGTGTCAGTTCAGTTTTTTTTATTAATATACTTGATATGTTTATACCTCACTGTCCTATAGCAGAAATATATAATTCTAAATGTCCACAGCTTGTTCTTTGCAATTTCGTTTAACAATTTTTTCTCCATTAACTCTTTGATAAATCTCTACATTTCAAGAGTTTGTCAAAGTAAGCAGAATGATATTCATAACTTACTAGCAGAATTGAAAGTCAAATATTGAAGACATTTCTTGTGCAATTCCCTGAAAAGTTTGGTCATTTTTTCAGATGGGAGCCTTAGGAATGCAGATATTTTTAATCTTTTGGTGCCATCTCGTGGCAAGAGGATAATTATATGAAACAAAGAGGCAGTCTTCCAGCAGATATTTCTTATACCTACCAACAATATACCTTACTTTGTTATAGATATGTATATATTAATTTTTATAGTGATTGTAAAATAATAAACCAACCCATGCACAGGACAAAACTGTCTTTGTTTTTTGGATTTTTTTCATTTTTAAGAGCCTATAAGTATTGATTTGAGAAATCTCACAAAAATTGACTGTCATTACCACATAGAAATAGATTTTTAGTCTGCTGCATTAGATCTCTGTAGCATACTTAACTGGTTCAAGGCAATTGTCAATAGATTTTTATTACAGTAGTGCATTATATCTCTGTAGAATACTTTAATACTTAGCTAGCTCAAGGCAATATTCACTTCAACATCCTGTAATGTTTAACAGAAAGCCAGAGTCTGTGATAGCATTCTTGTTTTTCATTTTATTTTCTAGTTTTGGCTTGGGAAAATTCATACCAGCCTGCATCCAAAAAAAGAGCAGGAAGAGCACATGAATGCTCTCTATTTCCCTGGTAGTTTCATTGGGATTCAGCAAAATGGGTGGGTTTGGTTCTGTGCTAAATGAATACCAGTTTAATACCCGGTGGTTTTAAAGATAATGCTGTATGTATCTGAAATCAGTACAGATCACAATCTTGCTCAGTTTCTGAAGGAGTTATGTATATGATAGTCCATATTTGTTTACTTATTTCTAACTTCCAGTGATGAAAGTTTCTAGATGCAAATACACTAATCTCTGTGAAGTGCTGGAAAGAGAATCGAGATGTAAGTCCTGCTTTTACTTAAGGCAGGATTTCTCATTCTTTCAAAAGTAAGGATTTTTTTTCTTCCTAATAATAATTATTATGGGTTTGTTCAAATAACATCCAAATATGCTGTAGTCATTGAAAATAAATGTCAGATTATTATTTTGTGAGTTGTTATTATAATATCCTCCCAGCTGAAGGAGGAATTAGTATCAATCAAAACTAGTATCAAATGAGAACACTGTTTTAAGATCTCAGCTCTTCTTTTAATGTCAGATGATTCCATTGCTTTCTGTACGTATGACCAATACTTCCTGATTGTATATTCCTATATTTGTATAGAAAAATAAAAATATTAGAAAGATAAAAATTCAAGATATATTTTCTAGCAATTATATGGTATATATTAAAATGTTAGTCACTAGAATGAGATTTTTAATAAGCAATCACTAGCTAAGGTACCATTGTGAAAAGTTCCATGTACTGTGATAGGTCAGGCAACAGCTGAAGCATTCATGCTTTGAGATGTGATTTCTCTGATTAGGGTCAGCTAGGCATAAAACTCCATTGCCTATCAGCAAGAATGAAGGGAAGAATCATAACATTAATGTAACAAGGTAGAGGATTTCAGCAGATTTGTACAGCTATGTGATAATGTGAGTTTTTCGTCCTCATGCCAGTAAAACTGTCTTCACAATTAACACTCAGAATACTTTTTCCTCTTTCTTTATCGGTCTTCCGTAATAGCCTTTGCCTACAAAATAAAGTGGTAAGTGACTTAACAAAAGAAGGAGTTGCAATTTCTCATTCCATTGAATTAACTTGATGTGAATTCCCTTACAAGAAAGACAAATCTAAATATATGTCATAATTTTAATAGAAACAAGGACAGAAAAGTGTGAAGCTTAAGGTCTCACAAATTAAATCTTAAAAAGTTGTCTAGAAATTATGAACCAAAATTCCATCATAACTTCTTATTCTGGATTAATACACATTTATGTATGCATGTCAGTGTAATTCTCATGCAGTTACATTTAATGCAGACTGAGTACAGAATATTTTAAAGAATATTAAAGAGGAGAAAAGTAGAATTCTGTTATATATTTTGAAGGGTTTTTTTAACATTTTTAAGGCATTTTCAAAATGTATTCACTCCGAAGAGCTTCAGCTAAGGCAGGCAACATGCTTCACCTGAAACCTGGAATGAGATGGGCAAAAAACCAAGCACAGGTGCAGAAAGATGATGTAGCATGTCATAAGTCACCAAAGAGAAAGTCTCCAATGAGATGAGATTAGAAGAATTTGCAGACAGTGTTATGTGGATAAGAAGGAGGTAAAATCAGTTTAAGGGATAAAAAGAGTATGTAGATAGTTAGGAAAGTGTATTAGAAAGATGAAATAATTCAATCTATCAATGTCTTCTTTGAAGTTAGGGAGGGAAGAGGAAATATGGTCAATTGAAATAATTCTTCCTATTTGTGGAGCTTCTGGACGTGAAAAGTTAATGGTTTTGTGATTCTCTTCAGAAAAGCCTGGAAATATGTAAAGGACAATTTCAGAATATGTTTTTGAAAGGATTATTAGAATCTCGTCATCTCTGTTCTAAAATCCCATGTATTTCCTCTCTGCAAATTGCACCTGTTGAATAGTAGATTTTGCTCTTTCAATCCCAGTGTGCATAATTTAGTTAGAATTTTAGGTAGGTAAGTAAATACATTATTTATGCTGGAAACTGTTAGATCCTGTATATAAAGGGGAGACTGAAAAGTGTCTGTCACCAAACTTTTCTAGATGATCAAAAGGAAAAAATGTTTTTTAAAACTGTTTCTGGGGTTAGTCTGTCAGATAAGGTTGATTGCTGATCTGGGGAACTTGTGTATTTAGTGTGTTCTCCTGACTGTCAAGATTGTTTATATCTAGTGTGACGACCAGCTAGTCTAAGCAGCACATACCCAAGCTCTGGCAGTAAAAAAGAAAAAGTCATCCTGCTGTACAACTGCAGTAGTAAATAACTGACATGTTTCAGGGCCCATGAGCCTCCAGAAATTTTAAACAAGACATAAAGGTCACAAAAGCACAGGTTCCTGACAATCATGTGTGCTGTTCTTACATGCACCATGTAGGTGCACCGTCTTCTCAGACACCTGCAGAAATGGTCTGAATGAGTTTGTGGCTATGACTTTGTCCTTTGGAAATTGCAATACTTAAGACAAACTGGGAAAGGCTATTTAAATAGAAAAGAAAACTGTTAAATTAAAAGTAGTGACACTGATATGTAATTTTCAGTATTAGGTTAAAAGAGCTTACCTTTGCCAAAGTAAACTTGGTCGTTTTCTCATGAAGATAAACAGAGAAGCCTAGGTATATACCAGCTGCAAATAAAGCAATTTTTTCCTTCCCTATCTTTTACAGTGGAGAAATAATTTAAACTGAAGTGTAAGTATAGAAATAAGACAAAAATTAAAATTATCTCTTACTGGACTGATGTGATGAAATCAACATGCTTCAGAAATAAAACTGTGCTTTCCTGAAATGGATTTCTATCCATCTTCTCTGATGTAAAACACTGTGAAAGATTGTCATGGAGATAGCTGTTGTTTTATAGTATTGTTAAGAGAATTCAGAAAAGAAAAGGCAAAAAAAATTGTAGTTCCTTAAAAATGTGAGTTAAAAAATTTTAAAACATTCTTTTTCCATGATTTAACAATAATTTTTAATAGCCTCACAATGTCTTGTGCAGGATAGAAATATTTTCAGAGAAACAAAACCCTTATGTCTCTCTAACAGCATTCAATGAAGTTTTCCTCAGCTAAAGGAAAAAAACACCTATATCTCCAGATATTCCAGAAGCCTTTATGGTAGTTTTAGACCAGGCTACAGCCCTTTTCTATCTCCTTAGGTGTTCGTGATAACTGATTTACATGAGAAAGGAATGGTGGCAATGATAGGCTCTTGCACTTCTTTTTTCAGTCCACATTGCTCTCCACGAGGACTTCACAGTTTTTGCACTTTGAAAAGACCATACTAGAGTCTTTCTTTCTACTCATAAACAAAACAAAACAAAACAAAACAAAAAACAAAACAAAAAACAAACAAAAAACAACAAAAACACACACAAAAAAAAGAAACACCAAAAAAACCAACCCAATAAAATAGAGAACAAAAAAAAAAATCCTGAAGGAGAGTAAATAAGAGTTAATCTTCCTCTTTTCTGTGTGTTTTGGTACTTTTTGTGAAAGGCATTTTGGTTAACTGCAGCAGTCAGGTGCTCTTGTCAATTAGGCCATGCTTGAAGTGCTGGGTGCTTGTTCAGGCAGAAGAGTCATGCATGTGAAGAACCAGAAAACTCAGGGCCGGACAGCACTGCAGAATCTCCTCGTTGGTGGATTTCTGATGCTCTCTTGTAATTAGAGGGAATGAGTTTTCCTCCAGGAAGGACTGAAAGCCACCCCCCACTATTTATTGCAAACCCGGAGTTTTTCGCAGAAAAACGTGGAAGTTTGAGTGCCAGGGTATGTCGATAAACTCACATGCTTCTGTGCAGGGGAGACCCCAACATTTCAAAAATTATTTAAACTTGTGTTTAATTTCCATTACTGTTGGCAGGATTTGATCAGATATACAAAGCTCAGCACATTTAATTTATTTTTATTTTATTCTGTCCAGATATGTATCCACCTGTGCTTTGGGCAACTTTGTCCTTAAACAATGCTGTGCCTTGTTCTGAGAGTAATTTTCTAACAGAAAATAAGAATAAAACAGCTCTGTATTTCTGAGGTTAACTTTTTCCAACTTCCAGTTAACCATCAAACTTACACATTGTCTCAGCTAGTGCTTAGTAGTACCGTGTTCAAAACTTCAAATTTTTCAGACACTTCATTGGCTTCCACCTTAATTTTAATAAAAAGGTAATTTTAATTCCTCACATAATTCTTAGAAGTAAGTGACTTTTTTCATAGCATTCTAGTGACGTCCAAAAAGTATTTGTCAGGTAGTTGATTTAATTGATTTAAGGACCACAGTGAGCCACCTGCTTTAGTAATGAAATGAAGAGGACAGTTGGAATGATTGAATATTATATAGAATACACTTGATCAGAGCTTATCCTGGAAGAGAAGTGTCAAATGAGAACTTGCGCTGAGCTGATCATTCTTATTGCCTAGGAAGTGCTTAATTGCACTTCTGCTTCAGGGTACATTGAGCAGAAATTTTCACATCCAAAGCAATATATGGAATTATATATTTAATAAAATACTAATAAGTTATCTCTCTGAAATACTACAGTGTTGTAAGTCAAACACTACCAAATCTTTTAGAATTATTAAATCTTCCACATAAGACTATGATATAAAATTATAAGGGAAATCAAATTATAAACTTTTTTAGTACATATATTTTACTGTTAGAATTTTAGTGATTGTTGTGTTATCCTTCATGTATTTCTGTTCATAAAATTTCCAGAATTATAAGCAATGTTATTGTAAAATTTCTTATATTCTAATGTGGCCCAACTATTACTCAGTTCTTAATTACCAGCTTTCTTTCTGTGCTGTGCAGGTGCTGGTATTTCGAAGCTCCTTTTATGTGTCATGTTCTTTGCTTAGGACATACTTCTTGTGTTCATTGTTTCTCACTTTATATTTCCTGTCAATCACAGATGTTTGTCTTCCATCTGTATGATGTAATATAGCAAATTTCAAATCCTTTGAAATCCTGTGATTGTGAACAAATGGTTTACTCTGACAGGCTAAAAAGAGTCTGAAGTCCTCTGTGAGAAACTTCATTATGTAGCTGAAATATAGAACACTTGTTTTTTAGCATCAAAATATATAAATTTGGACATAAGAAACTAATTTTCTAATGGGCTACTAAGTACTGATATACCTCTCCCAGGTATACCCTTCCTGGGCTGTATCATCAGGATCCACAAAAATTGGTTAACTTGAACAGACCTAATTGGTGCAGCAATGCCCTGAAACCATGTAAAAGACCATATGGCACAGTAGCAAGGAGAAATATTAAGAAATTGTTCAGGCATCAACAATCATGTGATAAGTCCCTTTACATCTATCCATAAGAGAAGACTATGTATCAGTACACACATACAAATAATTTTTGGAGATGCCATGATACTTTGCAATGCTTACAAATATATTTTGTCTAATGTTTTTTCAATCTTCTACTGATTTTTAAATATTGATTTTATGGTGTACTTTGGTGCTTCTAAGAATATTCAAGGCTATCAAGAGCGTTCATGATGTACAGCTATAGTTCCTGGATAATTTTCAGTATATAAAGGCTATTATTTATGAATATTTAATTAACAAAAAAGAAAAGTTAGTTTTTACCATATATCAGGTATTAGCTACTAATAGGTATGTGAAGTAATGGGGGTTATTGAGTTGCAATAGTGTTTGTGCATAGGCACTGACTTCTTATTTGTTTGTGCCCTGCCTGGTTGGTTGTAGAGCGACAAAGGCTTCAGAATTGCTGAAGAGCTTTGGGCTGCTTTTTGTCCATTTAATATAATTAAAGAATACAGACACCACCACCGCCCCCAAACTATACCCACTCTGCTTAGTCTGTAGTCCTATTATCTCCTAGAAATGTGTGTTATATGGATGCTTGGGAAGTACATGAAGATTATTTAGTGAAATATAAATTAAATCATAATTCCATAACTAAAGGGTTTTTGGGTTTAACTCAAAAAGAAAACCGCTGACAATCAGTATTCAGCCTTGAGAGGGAGCCCTGCTATTACCACTGTATAGCAAATAAAAATTAAAATCGAGTCTTCTTGATCTTTTGGGACTATCAAAAAGTATAGAATGTAGTTATGAATGCATGGGTGTTGAGGACTGCATTCTATCTCAGTTTCATCTTGGGAATTTTTCCCACTAATTGGGCTGCTTTACAAATAATCTCTGGAGTTCTTTCTTTGTAAACACACCCTGGTGAGATTTGCATATCCTTTTCAAAAACCTTCCATCTTGCTTGAGGTCTTTAACACTTGTTTGTAGAAGGACTGAGGAAAAAATATTTATGGGAGAGAGAAGAGCCAGGATGTCTGAGCTACGTACTGGGAGATGAAACATGTACCCCAGGGTACATATAATGTACAGTTCTCTGAAGATGTTCCGCTTTACCCATGTAACACCACACAGGAGTGAAAAGCAAGCAAAAACATCTTTCTATAACGTGTCAGTGCTGGGCTTCCAGCACTAAGACCTCTGTAAACTGCCAAGTCTAGGTGCTTGAATTTTCTTGTACTTTGGGAAGTCTTTCTTTGGAATTCTTTGTATGGAAATGTTATGGCCTGTTAGAGACTGTTACAAAGACAAGGCATTTATAAACTAAGTAGACAAGACTGGGAATAGCTCACAGAGTTTTGAAATAACTTGCCCTAACTCAGGTTCATCCCTGTCCACTGGCTATGTATTGTATTTCTATGCTTAAGTAAAATATCAAAATGGCAATATATAGTGAAATAAATGTAGGAACTTACAAGTCTGATGAAGTAGTTTGCCATGGGGGGGAGGTTTGTTGTTTGTTTTTCGGTTTTCTTTTTAAAGTTTTCTGTAAATTAAGCAATATTGATTTGTTTCCTCTGCTTCTTTCCACCAGTCTCTTTGAAAACATAACATTTTGTGTCTGATGCTAAATGACATATCACATTAGAGCTAAGTGCGATTTCAAACAGTGAAATATCTAAAAGAATCAAATGTTATATTGGAGACAGGTCATTCTTAATAGCATTGCGATTACAGTTTTCATATGATTTTTCCCCTTTCAGACAGCATTTCTTCTGCATGCTTCGAATCATTCGATCTTTCTTTCCTTGAAGACACAGTGGGTACATAAGCATTAACCATTTTGTGTTCAGGCCCTTGGGCTGTTTCCTGTATCCAGTCAGGTTATAAGGTACTCCTGAATATCCAGTAGTCTAAAGTGACAACTCTAAAAAAGCAAACATAAGGTGAGATACTACCAAACAAAATATGAGTAGGCATTTAGTTTTTTAAATTATGTTTAGTCCCTACACAGCTGTGAAAGCCAGTCTGCAAATATTACTTATTTTATGTTGAATCTATGTTAATGGAATACTATTATTTTTGATTTCACAAAAGAAGGTCAATATGATTAAGATTGGCACAAAAAGCTTGGTTCTCCTTCTTTGTTCAGTTATTGTGTGGATGTGAAACATATCTGAAAGTATACATTATGTAATAGCCTTTTATTACTTTTTTCAGTCTAAATAAAATGAAGTTCAGGGTTGGTCTTCTGGGTATAGCACTTACAAGATTAAGGATGGATAGAGGTGGAAAAGGAAGTTAATCTCCAAGACACTTTTAAGAGATGAATTGTACTATGTTAATGTGTGCTAGTTCTGTCTGTAGATGTGATTATCATAAAAATTACAAAACCAAAATTAATTCACTGGGCTGGGGTTTGTGGTTTGGTCTTTTTTGGGGTTTTTCGGGGTGTTTTTTTTTTGTTTTTTTTTGTTTGGGGTTTTTTGTGGTTCTTTTTTGTGTGTGTGTTTTGTTTTGTTTTGTTTTGTTTTGTTTTGTTTTGTCTTATTTTGTTTTGTTTTTGTTCTCAGCTACAAATCATCTCAAACATTTCTTCCTGCACATTCTTCAGTAGTTATGGATAACAGATTATCCTCTGTCCTGTTTACTGAAGTCTTTCATATTTCTAAGTTGTAACTTGTTCTCCCCTCTCACATGCCTTTTTTTCTATAACAGCAGCATCAGTTTGTTCACTTGTGCCATTATAGTCATGAGAGTTCCTGTTTGACTTCTCCACACCCCTCTTAAGGTGTGGTGTTCAAAACGGATTTATTATTTTAGCTGACCCCTTCCTATTACTTCAGTAGAGGTGATACAATTTATTTTTCTTAAAGGTAGTAATCCTCTTCATGTATCAGTTTCTTTTTTTTTTAATTTAATCTAGATGATACCTTTAAATCATATTCAGTGATCTTTGCCTCACAAACATTAAGATGGTTGACATTTAGTAATTTTTCTCTGTCCACCAGGCATGATAATTATTCAGTCATAGGGAGAATTTAGAGAGGAATTGGAGTGGAAAATATATAGTTTTAATCAGAGAATGACTAATTATTCCAAAGCTGCTTCAGCCAATTCATGTTCTATACTAGTAGTAAATTCATTAGACCCATGCTTTGAAAACCTGTAAATTGCAGTGAACAGTGTGTGGTCCTTGAGAATGCCTGATTCTCATGCTGAGCTGGTTTTATTTTATCAACACATGAATGTGCTGCTGCTGGGTTGCTGGGTTTTCTGAATGTCTTATCACTGAATCATCCCATAACTTAACAGTTGCCTTGCTTACAGCTGCACGCCTTGTCCTGTGTTGTTCCATCCCCTTCGAGGCTGGTTTACATCACTTCCCACCTAGAAATGGTTTATGGATTTCTCCAGTGTCTCATGTCTCTTGGTTGTAAACCATATTGTAACACAGTTAATGGGATTGTAAAGGGTGGCCATTCACATCTAAATTCTTCAATTAATCTTTCTTGTTTAATGCAGAGATCATAACAACTTGTTGCCAATTTAAATTGTATTAGCTACCTGTCCTACATTTATTTTTAAAAAGAATGATGCTGTGATAACACACTGCATTCTTCAACTTCCTTCATTCTATCTGTAAACACTGTCTCTCCACTGAGTATTGAATCAAATTTTTCAATCTTGCTTCTGTTCCTAATTCTCTTACAGAATTAGTTCATCTTAGATATTTCTGACTTTTCTTTTTTGTGCCTTGACTTTGTCTATTTTTCCTCTTTCTTTGCCTGTTATTCTTTTTTACTCATACTTAGCAATACAATGTATTTTATATTTTTGAGGTGTTTGCTCCCCTATGTTTTGAATGAAATTACAGTGGCTTAGCCAAAGTCTATTTTTTACTGCATTTTCTATACCACTTTTGCAGTACAAAAGCTTTTGTTTGTGCCATATAGTTTCTTTCGAAAACTACTCCTCCTTTGGTCTTCTTGTCTTTCCTGCACAACATATTATCATAATCTTCCAGTCCTGTGGGATATTGTACCAGCTCTCTATTATGCTTATTACATGGTTTTGAACTTTTAAAACGAAAAAGGTGTGGTTTTCTAGGTTTGCTCACTGTGCTTTTTGTATTAACGTACAGATGTCAAAGATGTTAGATAGATGCCTAATGCAGTACCTTCCTCACCCTGACCTGCTCTTTTTATCCTTCTTGACCCTTGACTAGTTTTATAGTGTCCTGTATTCCTTTTTCCTGTCTATACCTAACTTACTTGTGTTAGCATACCCACGTTTCATCTTTAGAATCCATTTTACTAAGTTAGTACATAATTTTTCTTTCCTAATTCCCCTCCAGGTCCCCTTAGAAAAAAATCAACTTTATTTAATAACTCAGTGAAAAATGTCCCCAAAGTGAGGAAGGCGAAGAAGTCCACATGATTCAATCAGTTATGGATTTATTTCCAGAATATTGTTCTATAGGACTGGAGGTTTGTTCCTTATGAGAAAGTTCTCTATAAGACAATGAATAAAAGGAGTTTGTTAATGAAAAGAGTAAGGTGTTTTTGCAGATGTTGATACTGTGGAAAAAGCTTGCATGCTTTGGCATGGATGAGCATTTGTAGCAGACCTCAGCAATTTGCATAAATAAAGCTTTTGGAGGGGAAATTAAATTGGAAAAGGTTATGGAACAGGATTTGGAAAAAACCCAAGGCACAGAGGCATTGAAGAGGCTGCTCTCCAATTGCAGAGCAGAAGGGACTCACATGCAGCACCTGTCAGGGCTGAGGATGGAACTGACAGCAGCAATGCTGCTGCTGTGATCTGGTTGCTCTGTGACATGACTTCTTGCTGACCTCACTGTCTGTCAATGGTGTTTGACATCTTACCTCACTAGTTGACAGAAAGGTGCAAAATTTTCAACAGTGTAAGAATGACTTTCTATCATATTCAGTGTGTGGAAAAATTTTAAGCACCTTCATTTCTCAGAACTGGTGTACTTTTTTTTTTTACTTTGGTATTTATTTTCTTCACTGTCATAGAGCTGTCTGTCTTAAAAAGTTCCACTGAGTAATGTGAAGGAGGGACTGCAAATTGGAAGGTTTGTTTATAGGCACTGGAAGAAATTGCACTCGAGTTCTTCAATCTTCACTCATATAGCAGTTATTAGAGATTAGATATCTGTTTTACTCTAAAATAATGTTTAAAGAAGAGGGAGGAAATAATCGCTTGACATTTTGACTAAGTTTTCCTAATGTGTATGTATATATATTTCATAACGTAGTTCTGCGCTTCTCATCACTGAGGAAAAAATCCTCACAGTTTCTTTCAAAATCATAATAGACACTTTAAATACACATCACATTTACCTCTGAGTAGCATCAGTGAATATCTTTAACAAGTACACTTCAGTCACTGAAGTAGCTGGCTTTTTGTTGTTGAAACTGAGAACAAATCCTTGACATTCTTGTAGTAACATAAGGATAACATTGTCATTGACATTAGATTCTTATGCTAGTCTGCCTTTCTTAAACAAGTGTTTGGAAGAGGAATGAAAGAAACACCAGAGATAAAAAGAAACTGTGGAGAAAAGATAGCTGTCAATGTGCCAATGAAAATCTATTCTCAAAATATAAGCTAGAGCAAGTAACTTGTGAGTGACACTGGATGGAAATTGGAAAAGTGAATACAATGAGTCATAAGAATAAAAACATTCAATGGGATGTATTACCATTTAATTTATGTGACCTTTACAGGCTCTTAAGAATCCCTTTTACTGTCCATTTGGAGCCACTGATCCATTGGACCTTAATAAACTGATGTAGGACCTCATATAACCTTCTTCTTATGTTTGTCTAAAGTCCTAACCTTCTTGTAATTGCTTGCTTTACTGTAAAGCAGGCTATAAATGAAAATAGGAAATGTGAAATGTTCAGCATTGCTTCTTCCCGTGCTGACACTAGCATTGGGTTGATGCATTTTTTTTCTTGGCAGGTGCAACAAATTATGTTTGTAGTAATATGACAGAGATTCAGTCTGACATAAGCTTTTCAGAAGTGAGAAGCTGGATGCCCCCTTGTAAAAATATCAAGGCAGATTGGATAAAACAGTACTTCTTTCTCTACTAGTTAAGTCATGGTATGCTTTGGATGGAAATGGATTTGCTTCCCCTGGAGTGATTTTGATAACAGATGGTCAACATTTCCTATATTGACAATTCCTAGAATTTTGTTGTGCTGAAAGTGTCTGAATATATTGTAGTATGTGTACTCTTGTAGCTGTATCTGTATGGATCTATTTTTTAGCCAGCATTAGACTCTAGCATTAGTAGGAGATGAGAGATTCAGATTGTCCTGATGACTTTGTAACCCAAGAATTGTAAGGAGAGTCTGTAACATCTAGATAGACATGTCTATACTATTTTGTGATCTTCTGTGGCGTTTTCCTCCCTGGAAGTGATTTGAAGAAATCTGATGGTAAAAGTGCACAGATCATCTGGTTCTTGCTATCCCAAAAGAGAAATTTTATTGAAGATAAATTTCTGTGACAAAAAAAAATTATTTATTTTCTGGCTTAAGACTGGTAGAAAATAAGCACCACACAGCTGCTCCGTCACTCCCCCTGCTGTGGGAAAAGGGAGAGAAAGGGAAGGATAGAAGTGAGAAAACTCACAAAGATGGTTTAATACGGAAAGCAAAAGCCGCTCACACAAGCAAAGCAAATTAAGTAATTAATTCACCATTTCCCATGGCCAGGCAGATGTTCAGCCATTCCCAGGAAAGGAGGGATCCATCACATGGGGCAATGGTGACTTGGGAAGACAAACAGCATTGCTCCTGACATCCCCCACTTCCTTCTTCTTCCCCCAGATTTATTGCTGAGCATAATGTCATATGATATGGGCCATCCCTCTGATTAGTCAGGGTGGACTATCCTGGTTTTTTCCCCTCCCATCTTCTTGTGCACTCCCAGTCTACTCACTGGAGCAGTGGGGTAAGGACCAGAAAAAGCCTTGACACCATGCAACTGCCACTTAGCAATAATGAAAACATCCCAGTGTTATCCACGCTGTTCTCATAAAAGATCCCAAACACAGCACAATAGAAGATACTGTAAACAAAATTAACTTCATCATAGACAAAATCTGTACAATGAGGAAATGAATTGAGGCATTCTAGTATGTTATGCACCTAGTGGGATTAAGTGGTGAGATCTCTTTGCTTTTTGCCATAGCTGAGTAAAAATTTTAAAGTATTGTTTTACAGAAATACTTTGGGTTTGTCCAAGATATTAGTTCGTAGAGCCAAGAAACTATATGTAAAATATCTCAGTTATATGCTGCATATATCTCTGTATATTTCACATATCCTGATTTGAAATGGTTTGCCTTCAAATACATAGAACTATCAAATTTCTGTTGACCTAAGCAGAATAGCTTTTTTCCCAGACAATTTTCTTAGGTATCTGGGTGGTATATACTTCATTATCTTTTCATTTATGAGGCTGGGATGGGAATGTATTTAAAACTGAACAGACACTTTGAGAAAATTGTTGATTTTAAGAATTGGAATTAGAGATTTTTTTTTTTTTTACAGTCTTCTTGTGGTTACTCCGTTGCGATCTTTACAAGGGAGATTTCACTTGCTGTTCTAGACATTTGGTAAATATGCAGAAGAATATTCTGTAGAGAAAAATGTGTAGATACTGTCTAGGACAGCATTCCTCATTCAGAAATTGTATCAAAATATTGCTTATATTATATAACAAAGAAGGAATAAGCCCCTGTAAAAACATTGTAACACTTTAAGAAGTCTATCACTCCAAAGGTCGATATATCATTATTCATTTGTGTTTCCTTTCAGTTTCAAAAAGACTGTTGTTTAAAAAACCACCTAAGTTAAATTATTAACTGTCCATATTGTAGTGAAACAGTCCCTTGTTCTAAACAAAAAACCCCCAAAAAACTCAAAACTCAGAGACTAGATTGTAATTGATGGGTATAAATTACTCCTATATACTACTTCCTTGTATTTCTCTTGTACAATTATTGTTCAGTCACATTAAATACAAATAAACAGGATTTTTTTCACACAGAAATATGTTTTGAATTCTAATTGACTTCCAATTGCAATTAAACTATAAACATTTGGTTTCCAATTATAATAGTAATTTATTCATCTTAGATCCAAAGCAGAAAACAAAGAGAGAGAGGTAATTAGAAACTGTTGTAAATATTGCATGCATCATAAAATAATTAGTTATGTAAAACCACAGAATTCACAGTACATAAGATGTATTGCTGTAAATCATTGAGTGTTACTCGGATAAATGTAAACCTACAGGAATCTGTTAGGAAAAGTATTGATTTACTAGCTATCTGCATCTGTGGAAATACATAATTTTAATTAAGACTGTTGTTGAACAAAGGAATTAATTGGATAAACCTATAAAGTATTAATCCATTTTCCCTTTGACCATGACAGTTATCTTGCTTTTGTAATAAGGTATTCCTAAACTGTCAGTCAGCCAGTTGTGAGCTTGCTAGCTAAATGCGAGAGCATATGCATTGTTCGGATTTTGTTTTCTGACTGTTGTGGGTGCAGCTGGAAAATCATTGGAGCAAAATATCAAGACTTATTGTCATTTTGGCTATGGGTGGACAGACAAAGACTCTGCCTAGCAGAGCCTCTTGCAACTTTGTATTTTCAGTTTGGACTAAAAAGAGTTGTTAGAAAAAAAATCGTCTTGCTTGATGTGACAAGGGACATGCAGGGCTGGTCTATATTGGTTGAATAGTTAATATTGGCTGTTACTTTATGAATGTTCAACAGCCATGTAAAAGGAGTTTGTAGTGATAAAGAGAAATAGAAAAAAAAGAAAGAAAGGAAGAAAGGGGAAAAAAAAAAACCAGGACAAATTAAGCAGAGTTGATTGGAGAGGACTTATCAGAGAAACAGAATAGAAGTGAGTTTCCTTGAAACAAAATATTAAAACCAATAAACAATAAAATAGAAATTAAAAAACAAAGCAAATTTTTGACTTTCGTTAATTTTCTCTTGGTTTACCTTCACAATACTTTTTTCTATCTTCACATAATATTCCAACTAATATATACTTTGCTGGACAAGTATCCCTATAGCTGCAAAGTTTATACATGCACACGTTTTTACACGCACAAAAACAAAACAAACAAGCAACCATATCCAGAGCTGGAAACTTTATCATCTATCCAAACACTTCTCAGATGGCACTCACAATAAAGCCTTTACTGTCTAAAGAGCTCCAGTATTTTAATCCCAATTCCAAGGTCTTTAATTAAATTATCTCACAAAATTCAGCTAACATTAAAAATCAACCAAAAAAACCTAATTCTCTCTGTACTCCTCAAAATCTGCTTTTGATCTTGACCTTTTTCTGCTGTTTCTAGCTCCTGATTATTTTAACAAGCAATTACAGACCATCACTTTGCTTGTATGACTATTTTCTTCATTTCTGCCAATCTTTGATTTTACCCAAAAGGAGAATTTGTCCTTTCTCTTTACTGAAAAGGATGAGAACTCTCCATCTGATGTTTGTTTTCAAAATTACAGCAGTAGGGACAGTAGGTGCTGTATATGACCTGCCAATTGCCAATCCACTCTGCTCCAGTCCTCCAACTTGAAGACTGGTTGACCAAAAACTGCTGTGTTTCAAAAAGTAACATATTGTCAAAATAAAACTTCCCTGCATTCTCACCTCCAAATCTTTATTTCTATAAATACCAACAACAACAACAACAAAAGTAGACAATTATTTTTACTGTCTATCTGTTATCTATCTTACTTCAGGAAATCTCTACATACCACAAGAAAACATCTCAGGTGAATGCAAAGGTCTGGGTAGTTTCCCAGGCATACTCTTTACTTCCCTTTACAGCTCTTCTAAGGACAAGTTTCTCTATAATTACATGGGATTATTCTAGGCTTTCTTAAGTCAAATCACTGTGTCTGTTACTTTCAGTTGTGCTGGAAGATCTCAACTTTCCATGTTGAAGCAACTAAATAAGCACACATACCCATATAGCCTAATAATTCCTTTTAATTTGTACCATGAATCAGACTATTTTGCTTGCTATTTGGTCCCCCTCCTTGCAAAAGTCATTACTTTGGAATAACTTCATGCTTTACACCATAGATATTGCTTCATTACTTGCTGCTAAGCAAGATTTTGGTGCAGGAAAGGAGATGCAGGGTGCTGATTCTCTACAGTCTCTTGTTCTTCTCACTCTGCACTTCATCCTGTTCGTCAGTACATGCACTGTTAAACTATTGAGTCTCCATACACTGTGAGCCATGCTTAGACCTACAGAATGCAACCCCTCATGCAGAAATTACAAATGTCCTCCTGAGTTTGCCTTATATCTCACATCTTTTGAAAAAAAGGGCTGCTCAAACTTACCCACATCACTTAATACTCCATCTGAAACATAGGTTTCCTCATGTGGTGCAGCAAAGCAAATATTTTACCTATGGACTAAGGAGATTCTGCTTGTTATTCCACTTTGTAGTTGCTCATTAGTCCACACTCAATTATGTCAATGCTCTATTACTTGAGTTATGCAGCTATAATAACTTCAGTATATTTATAGCTCTCCAGAGCACAGCTCTATCCTACAGGTAGGAGCTTACTATTGTTTTCTTGTCTACCACACATCCTCCTTACTGAGAAGACAAATGATTTCGCTTGGCTAATAGTAAATCCATTGCTATTCATATATTAATGACCTCATCAAGCAGGCTTGAAACAGGGTACTCAAGTACAGGATACAGAATAGAAACCTCTCAGAGCAGGATAAATTAAAGACCACTCAGTATTGTACCTTGAGACTTCAAAAGGTGCAATTTACTTTCTTTCTTGTCACATACTTGCTCTGAAGTTTCAGCTGATCTAGAATAATAGAATAATATTTTATTATTGTGTTCTGTAGAGTAAATAGAAAAGAGTATATTCCTTTTCTGCATCATAGTTGAAGCAGTAATGAATGCCATAAAGATTGTTAGTGTTACTAACTGTAAAGATCCAAGATGTTACAGATGAGGTATAGCTCTTTTAATATGTCAAATATTTTTTGCTAGCCTGTCTGGCTGCATTTGGAAAATGAAACCACAATCCTAGACATTCTTTCAGGTATAGAAGTCCTTTATCTGAAATAAAAAAAAAAGTGGAGTTTATACAGAAGTTGGAGAAATTAATCTAATTTTAATTAGATAGCTATCAATTACATTAATTCTGTAAAGAAAAATGTATATATATATATAGTTGCCACCAATGAAATAGACTGTTATGAAAATAGCATTGTAGAGAATAACAAGAGATGTTTAGGTCTCAAAGGAAAGAGAGATTTAGTTAGTTTATAACCTGCAGACATACAGAGGTTAAAAGAAAAGGGAGGGAGAATATAAGGTTCAGTAAAAAAAAGAGCCTCATTTGAATACATTGTTTTTTGTCTTCTAGATGAGTTTTGAAGTTCTGTTCTGGGTTTATCTTTGAAAGGCGTTTTGTTGGTCACACTTGAAAATCAGGAGAGAAAGATCAGAGATGAAATCACTGTTTTGAATAAAATGTCTCTAGTGGCAGCTGGATGTAGCCCTTACCAATTACCCATGCAAGGTCATTTCTAGTGCAAAGTGGCGGCTGATTTTCACCCATGTATTTCTCAAAAAACTACACAGCAAAGAGCGTGAAATGTGTTATGCTATGGTGAGAAAAAAAAAATAGAATTCAGTAATTTTGTTCTCCAGAGGAATATTCTTGTTGGGAAGAGCTTCTCTTCACATTATTGAGGTGGGTAGTACAAGGGTTTTTTCAGCACATTGGTTTTTTTCCTGAAATTGTTTTTAAGTATTTGTTTTCTCAGGAAGTATTCTACATAGATAATCCCTGGACAGGAAAAGGTAGGTATATCCTCATTTGGCTTTCATCACAAATTCAAGCTATCTCTGCAACAGTCCTGTATTATTATTTTCCTCAGATGCTATGGTCAACATCAAAAAACAACAATATATAGAAAGCCAGCAAACCAACATATATATATATATATATATATATATATATATATATATATATATATATACACACACATATATATATATATAAAAAATGTGTGTGTGTGTGTGTGTGTGTGTGTGTGTGTATATATATATATACCTGTATCTCTGTATAACCACCAAACAGGAAAGATATATCAAAAGAAGTTGTACAATACAAAGCTGTTCTTAAATGTCAACAGATTTTCTCAGTGAATATTTCTGAGATCCACAGGTATAAATGACTTTTCCAGCTAAGCTTGGTAGTCCAATAGAATCTATTGCATTGGCCTAACCTCTCTTTCTTTGAAGCCTGAGACACAAATAGAGATTGCATAAAGCACAGAGCTCTACAGATACTGCTGAAGGCATTCAGAACACACTTGATCCAAGTGTGGAATCCAGGGTCAGGCATAATTTCCTTTATCTCCTCAATGTCTACCTCTATTTTCATATACAGCAGTGTCATACGGCATATATATCAGCACATACTTACGCAGCAGTATAGGTATAAATGATGTGTTCTGAGCATGAAGAGCACTCTTGAATCCCAGTGTAATTATAGTACAGGTGGAATTTTACGGTACACAGAAACATTCTTTAGTGAAAATTTCTCTCCCTCCAAACTTTCTAATTGATCCATGTCCATCACCAGTTTATCATACCCATGTGCTACTTAAGAGAAGATATCCTTTTACAATACCAGTCAAGACACATATTTTTCATTACTAAGATATGCAAAATAAGGTAAATTTCATTATATGATTTGCAGGTCTTTACAGTTAATCCTGCAGTAAAACTAATTTTGAAAATATATCAGATGCACCCTGCTGTGTACTGTTTTAAAGCAAATACCATTTGGGAAAAAGGAGCTGTTTGTGCATACCTCATACAAAGATAATTTCACATTTCATAGGCAATAGCAAATATTATATTGCCTAAATTGAAAACACTTCATTGTACTGCAATTCACTGTAGATGGTATAATGAAAGGCACAAAAGGCTACAGGTTATACATTATACATTATGCATGTATCTGGTATATTCTTAAGAAGTTTCTCGTCATGGTTTGGCATTTATAAAAACTTATGGACAAGTTATAAAGGAGGATCTATAATTCTGACTCAATAAAGGTGAAGAAATTATGATCATTTCATCCAACCACAGCAAACTGGTATAATAAATGTTAACACTTCCTACAATTTTTATCTTCTTAATATCAGGTCATCCGGGTCCAACAAACTGCAGTTACCCCATAGGGAGACTTTTACTTTGCTGTATAAACTGAGAACAAAACAAAAAGCCATAGCAGAACTTTTTATTATGCTAAAATAATTAGAAAGTAATTGAGCACAAGGTGAAACGTCAGACACTTTAACAAATATTTCTAGGAAAAAAATTCAAATGCATTTCAAATGTTCTTCTATTTTCATTCAAGACTTTTTTTCTGCCAAATATGAATTTTACAATATTTGTCAATAATTAAGTACATTTTTCAATACTTACACTTTAATTCAAATAAAAGTGGTAAATAAAGCCATATGTTTTAACAAACTTTCTTAGAATTTGACCCTCTTGTTAATTTCAACTGTGATTTTTCACGAGAAATGGTTGCTTCCATTTCTTCCTCACTGCTAAGAAAGAATGTAATCCTTCTGCTATCATCTAATTAGCAGGAATGTGACTATCCATGCTGCAGGCACAGGCACTAACACAAGTTTGAGGAGCCACTGTGTAGACATCAATGAACACTTTATTAAATTACACAGTTTTCTAAGCAGGCACAGTCTCTCAATGCCCCAATTCTTTACGCTTTAGTGAACTGGCTCTGCTCTCTGAAGCTGTAAGGTTTCAGCTTGAGCTGAAGATACAAACTCCTGATGAGATTAGAGTGAGTTTTTAGATATTTGGCACGCTTCTGTGCTTATTCTATTTCCCTAATAAGGCTTAGAGTTTGCTGGCAGGTGAAAGCATAGGATAGTGAAGGCTAGGAGATTTAAAATTCCACCTGCCCTGAAGGAAAAGGATGTCTTTTTCTTAATTGTTCAGCATTATTCATTATAATTCACCCTGTTCAGGAAAACACTTCAATACACGAAGAAGGAACATTAAGTCACCAGGTCTAGATATTCAATGATCTCCTAGGTTTTGTTCTTAGAAAAATTTGTGTGGAATTTTCTGATATTTTTATTTCCAGAAAAGCCAGGGTCTGTCAAAGATTAAATGTAAGAAATAAGAAAAAGAAAATAGATTGTTAACAAAACCTTTTCAGCATATTCTCTTGTGCCTAAATTACAGTGTGAAGTAGATTTACTTTCACTAATAAATCACTGTTCTCATCCTACTCCATACCTCTTCAAAGAAGAAAACAACATTCTGGAAATTGTTTGCTTATCAGAACAGGTTGTTGTCCTCATCTCCACAATCAGTGTCTTCTACCCTTCACCCAGCCATGTTAAGTATCAGAATAGGTTTGCTTTCTCTTCTTTTTTTTTTTATTGTAAGAAGTATTTTATGTTTGTTTTGTTTGTTAGGTTTTGGGTTGGTTTTTGTTTTGTTTTGTTTTGTGAAAGGAAAGAAAGGAAAGGAAAGGAAAGGAAAGGAAAGGAAAGGAAAGGAAAGGAAAGGAAAGGAAAGGAAAGGAAAGGAAAGGAAAGGAAAGGAAAGGAAAGGAAAGGAAAGGAAAGGAAAGGAAAGGAAAGGAAAGGAAAGGAAAGGAAAGGAAAGGAAAGGAAAGGAAAGGAAAGGAAAGGAAAGGAAAGGAAAGGAAAGGAAAGGAAAAGGAAAGGAAAGGAAAGGAAAGGAAAGGAAAGGAAAGGAAAGGAAAGGAAAGGAAAGGAAAGGATAATAAAGTACTAAAAGCTCTAATTGAGCTGGGGTTTCAATTGGGTTTTTTAATATGTGAAGTAGAGGGCTACCCTCTCCGTAAAAGAAAAAAGTATGCCAATAGTGGAATATGGATGTTTTAGTAGGCAGCAAGGTTATGGGCTAAACAAAAACAGAATAACTGTTTAGGAAGCAATACATTGGATAAATTCACGATGGAGGAGGAAAGAGCTAAATTCACTATCTGGGAGAGTATAACAGACAATTTAGGGGATATACACACCTACAAAAACTTATGGAGGGAAACTCAGAGGACTGGCAAGACCTTATCCAAATGGGAGGGAACCATGTGTCTAGGTCTGTATCACTTGACGTGGAAAAGCATACCATGCTGGCAAGCAAGCAACAGAATTTCAGTTGCTTCCAAACCACAAAAGTAAATCTAAAGCTGCTTTTGAGATGGAATCAGATAAATGGAAAAGGATGTGGTTGATCTGGAATGAACAATCCATACTCCTATATAGGAGGATAAGGTGACCACTGGTAACAGTGGTCACTGGCAGCAGTGGCACCAGACATAGGGGGATATGTCTATAGGATGAAGCTTGAAAACATCTTGAGAAATGCTGTGGTCATACCAGCTGCAGGAAGCCCATTTCTGAAAGCCATTTGCTCAGACTCTTCCAATCCTTCAGTCAGAGGTCATTTCAGCTGCCAACTACCTCTGCAAATATATAGGAAGTTTTACTTAATGTTTAACCTAAATCATCATGGTTGTAATGAAAGTCAATTGCTTATACTATCGGTGGTGTGTGCTGAGAATAATTTCTTAATTTTGGGAAGAGTTTCTAAAAACTACAGCCACAGCCCCTTCTTCCTCTTGTTTTCTTTCTGTAGACTGGGCAACTAGGTGTAATTTTCTTTCCTCAAAAATATTTTTTTTAAATGTTTTGTTGTTTTTCTGTTGCCTAATAATTAACATGTTATGAATAATTGGATGTGTGCTCAACCTGAACACTGAATTTAAAATGAGGCTGAGTGGAGAGGAAGGATTATTTCATACTTCTTAAGAATAATTTTTCCTGTCTACATACCTTCTTTTCCCCTTTTCTTCTTTTTTTTTCTTTTTTCTTTTTTCTTTTTTTTTAGATAAGTGATAAAAAAGTCCACCATATTGAGGCTGTTCAGAACTATCATACTCTTTCTCCATTTTTTTCTCCAGAGCTGTGCCTAGGTAGCTGCCGGGAGGACTGGGTTAAAAGCAGAAGGATGGTGGGGTGGATGGTAGATTCCCTCAAGTGACCTCACATCTAAGAATGCCAAGGCCTGGGGAATAAGTGTGGGAAATATTACGCCTACTGCAGTTTTGTCCTCTGTCTGTTTTGAGAAGCAGAATTTCTGTGTAGAGATGATGTAGGTGTTTTGAGAGGCTTGGAGGCACTCTCACAGACGTGCTTGAGCTCCCTGTCTTGGGAGAGAGATCAAAGCAGAGGAGATCAGAGCACGGTGGTAAACTGCACATGCACGGGCTCTTGATAAATGTGTGCAAACAGCAGGGCTGCTGTCCATCAGGACGGACTGAGCCTGATGGTGCCCGTGTTCCTGCTTGGGTGTCTCTGTCCAGCGTTGCTTCAGGTTCCTCTGGTTAGTGAGTAATGAAATAATTTCACTCTGCATTTCAGACATGGATTTGTGGTTTTTCTGGCTGCCTGCCTGTGTCGACTCACACAGTGGGTTTATTGTTGTGTTGTGCAATGTATTATGATCTTTCCACTTTTTTTAAAGCTATATTCTGCAAATTTCAGATAGTTTCTTTAATTTTTTTATAGTGCTTTGATTTTTTTTTTTCTTTAATTCAGCAGGGAAGGTTTATACATTCTATAAATTTAATAAATTAACTCTATACTTATTCATCCAAATCACGCAGAAAAATACTGGGTAACTACCCTGCGAAACTTGACTCAGTATATATAAAAAAGTAGGAAAGAGTCATCAACTGCAGAGAGCAGGTTGGCACAAATAGTGAAGTGCTCTGGGGACCTCACAAGGTACAGAAATTATAAAGACTCAAATAACTTTTGGATGTTCACAAGTCTCCTACCATATACACTGCTGCATGTATAACCTCTCCCCCAAAATTTTAGTGACAGAGGTAAATTTAACTATATATGTAGAGAACTACCATAATAGTGTGGTTTTGTCAATGTCTTACTGTGAAAGAAAATGTACTCAGTGCATATAGAGAGCTAAGAATTATTGTTACCTATCCAAGTAATCTAAATAAAACACAAAATTTCCATTAATAAACAGTCAAAATTGTTATCCAAGAAAACTTTCTAATGTCTTCTGCCTTTTCTCTGGTCTTCTGCTCACCCTTTGAATGTCCGACTCTGTCCTAAGCCTGAGGGTTTCACTCTTCCTTAAGACCAGGGAAAAATTTTGGTGAAGCATCCAGAGATTTTTACAAGGTGGAGGACTATATTCTTCACAAAAGAGGACCTTGGAGGAGTGAGTTTTGATACCTTTTTCCTCTTCAATTTGACATCAGTTTCAAGTTATATTTTCCATATTTTGGATTTCTGTTCGCTTAACTGCAGTTTTGGATATCCAGTTACTGAACTACCAGTGGAACGCAGATTGCATCTTTAACCTTCCACTTTGAATTTCATATAGTGCATGTTTACTTGTTTTTTTTTTTTAATAACAATGAGGATTTGTAATACATAAATATACTTAAAAATAATACTTGAGGTATGCTTCTATATACTCTCTCTATAGCCTAAAAAATTAGCTTTTCTTGCTAGAGTTGTAATGTTCAGTATTTCCTTTTCCTTTGTTTTCCCTGTTTGTGTTTTGGTATCTTTCTCCCCATGAATTGTGAAAATAACAGAAAACACTCCTTTGAGTGAAGTAGTTTTGATGATTGGGAAATATTATTAGTATTACAAATCATAATACCTAATTCCAGAAATGTTTGGTTTTGGCTTTTTTTAAAGTTTAGCATTGAACTATGTATATTCAACTCAGATTCCTAAGAAGATTAATGGTTGCAAGATTTCATAAAGAAGACCAAACTCTAAAGTTCAAAGTTATAACTGACTACTTTTGCAAATTCTTGTTTATGTTTAATAGCTCGAAGTGTGGTCACTGTGGTGTGTAAAGGTTCTGCTGCAGGCTATGAAATAAGCAGCTTATTGATAATTTACCAATTATCTCCTTAGTTCAGAACCAAGCAATTAAATTATGAATGACTTTAGTTCACTTCATTGGGATATAATACACAAAGTAATGAACATAAATCTATAATACAAAAAATGATGATATTAGAATCCATTAAGAAATGATCATTTGACAGAGCTAATCTGTCTGTTTCAAATACTCCTAAAATTCTTCATAAAAATATATTGTCTTCTTTTTCCTTAAGGCATAGCTTACATCAATAAGTTACACATACAGAGAAGAAGATTTGTTGTGTTTTGAGTTATAGTCTCTTACAAAGGTGTATTTTTCAAGTGCTTGCTTCACCACACTATGCTCTAAAGCATCAGGACTTCTTATTTTGATAAAGAGATGGTAAATTAATACAACTAAATTATCTGAGCTGAAGGCTCTTCAGAGACTCAGTGAAATACAGCTTCTTCTGCACTTAGCTGTCTTGCTGCTTCTACTTATACTAGCTTATTTAACAGTCCCTATTATTTCTAAACCTAGCCAGCAGTTTGAGTTTCATTTCTGACATGATAAGCCAGAAACAAGAGTTCTAATGAAATAGAGAGGCACCTTAGCAAGTTGCCTAATTCAAGGAAGAAGCAAAATGGTAGGAATTATGTCTCATGGCTGACGGCCATAGGAACTGTGGCTGTAGGCTGAAGGCTGTAGGAGCTATGGTCTGCAGACTGTGGTCGTAACTCTACACCAGTGGCTGGAGAAAGACCAAAAACTTTAAGGAATCAGGAGGAAAGTAAGAAAAGTTTCTCATTGTGGCTGTGTACAAGAATAGCACTATTGATATCAACTCTGCAGAGCAAGAACAAAATATTCTCTGCTTACTTCCAGTCTAATAAAGTTAAATATTCTTCTCCTCAAGAAATTCCAACATACTTTAACTGAATTTTTCAGAAAGCATCTCCAGTTCCAAAAATATCGTTCTTTGGTACAAACATAGCAAAAAGGATTCAAAGACAAGATTAGAGCTGTGAATGGTTCCCAATTGAAAAAGAAATGGAGAAAAAATGAATGGCATTGCATAAATATCTTTCCTTAAACAAGCTTTTTCAAATGTCACACAATTAAAATTCAGTTCAAGTTTGACCAAGGTCAAATACAGAACATATTCCCAATTAAATTTTTTTGTTTTTCATATTTGCTCTTCACATGAGAAATTTACTAAAATTTCTTTATTGGAAAAAATTAAACAAACACAAGATTTTGATCTGTAGTGCAGTTATTATTTTGAACTTAGTTCTGCTGAATTCCAAAAGCAACTATAGGTGAATGCCAAAAAAACAGACAAAAAGAGGACATAATTTAATACAGAAATAGCATCCCTGGCATAAAAGTTCAGCCTCCTGAACCAGTAAATGGAACTCTGACATGTGCATCATTTAAAGGCACTCATGGCCCACCTTACACAACTGTTAAATCTTATGATTTTCAAAGGACATGCAGTATGATTTAGTACTGGGGGGAGTGGGATGCATGAATGAAAAGTAATATATGGTATTTTGCAAGTTTTTCTTAAAAGTATATTTGGAATCATATGAATACAATTAGAGTGGTATTAAAACATTTTTTTCTACATTATGAGAGATGTAGAAGGGAACAACCTGTGGAAAGTACAGCTTAATGGTTTTTGAATTGTTACCTGAAAGCTAATGGTGATTAACAGCTTCAGTGATGATTGATCCATCTCCTACATGCTAGAAATTGTTCCAAGAAAACTCATTAAAAATAATACAAAACCAAAAACCTGTATAAACAAGAGCACAGTTGGGCACAGTGCTCTTCTGTAGTAATTTTAATGTAATTTAGAAGGATATTACACAGAAATATGGGCATTACACAAAAGGATATTACACAGAAATTGGACATTTCTGATAGATTTTAGAAAGCTAATTTTTTTTCCCTTGTTTCTTTTCTATTGTGGCAAAAATTTAAGAAGTGATTTTTCTGAAAGAAGAGGTAGAAAGAGATTTGAGGACAAAGATTGGTGAAATAGTTTCATTTAGAACTATTTAAAGCTATTTTAAATGCTTTAAATTATTTTTTAAAAATTTGAAGCCAGCAAAACTATTAACATTCTTCTGAATTCTCAGATCCTCTCTTAAGATAAATGTTCTGCCCAAATTTAGACAGTTTTCCAAGTAGTTTTCCTCAGAATTAAAAAGAAAGAAAAAGAGGAACAAACAAACAAACAAAACCACTAAAAATCCCCCAAACACAAAATCAAACAGACAAAAAATGTCTCTTCCTCCACTGACTCTTCCAGCACAGAATACAGAAATGCAATGTAATTCAGAACTCATACTTCTGTTTGCATTCTGTAGTTATGTATTAAAAGGTTTCCTTCATCTAATTCTCTTCAAACTTTTCCTTTATGCTGTGCTTTTTATTAGTTAAGTCAATTTTTTTCTTTTTTACTAGCTTATTTTTAAAGGTAAATGTTACTGCTTTAGAGTAGACTTCTATCAAACTCATCACATTTAAAGCAGAAAACTGAACTCCAGCTGGAGTCTCAAAGGAGGGAAAAGGTCTTGCTGGTGTGCACATCCATTAAGAAGCCGTGCTTGCCAAGTCCACGTACATTAGCTACTTTTGTAAGTTTAACAAATTTCATCTGAGCTTTCATTCTGCTGACCTAATTTAACAAGAAGGAAATTCAATAACAACCCCTAATATTGTAGCATTATTTCCCAAGAGGCATTTAACAACACTTCTACATCAAATAATAATGTGTGGATAATGGAATATATATAGCAATAACAAGAAAGTGAAAAAAGGGGGGAAAAAAGGAAAAGAAAAAAAATACACCAAAAGAAAAAAAAAAAAAAAAAGAAAAAAAGAAGAAGAAAATTCTATATTCCCTCTTCAAAAAAACCTGATAGTCTTCCAAATTTTTGGGAAACTCAGAGAGATAATTTCTGGTGGTCTTTGAGAGGAAACATTTCTAATATCTTAGAATAAATCTTAGCCCTCCTCTCTCATTCAGAGTACTTTTGTCTCAAAAGAACACCAGTATGAGTTATGATAAATAATTTCCAAGGTGAAGGAATACATCTCCACATATCCAGTTTGTACATGCTAATATAATTCAGCATATTAGTATCTTATAATAGAACAGATTGTTCTGTGCAATAATCAAAGCTCACAAATCAAGTAAATACCAAAATTTTAGGAGAAAGGAAGAAAGGGTAAATTAAATTATTCATAACTTGGTGTTTGTTTAGACCAATGGAAATGGAGATCTTCGAGTTTCTGTGAACAGATTTGGGGCCAGAGTCCATAACTGAGAAGTTGTTTAGGCTTCCAAATGCTGGGAGAGAGCGGAAAACATTCTTCTGAGTGAATATATCTTGAAGACAGCAGCTGGTTCCTGAAAAGAATCTGTTCAGTTATTAACCGACCTGCACACACACACCTGCACAGAGATACGCAGTTTTTTAACTATGTCACTGTATTTCATAATCTACCCACTTAAATAATCCTGACATTATATTATAAGCTCTTTTAATCAACACAGGTTTATTTGAAATAGCTTAAGTAGCACATCAATATCAAACTGAAACACAGGAAGAATTTGTGAAATTTTTACATAGCTCTTCTTTGAAAAATAAAAATATTTAAGATGATAGTGAACTATCGTATAATGTTACTGAAAGCAGAGCACATGTGGCATTTCTCTGTACAACGTTACCTACCTATTAAAATCAGCAAAGAGGAGAACAAAAACACCCAAGCTTTTTACTACTTGAGTTTTGTGCCACATGTAGAAGAATATTCAAGGAAATGCAACCCCCATCCATGTTCTCTATGAGTATGCTAGAAAGAATAGCAAAACCATCCTGATTAAAATTTGCAGAAACTACACCTTGTTAAGATGACAAATCACAGGTTTTTATGATTTACTGAAAGAAACAATTACTAAATGATCTCACTAACAAAAACTGTTACTCTTTAAATGCTGGGATAGAAGTAAAGTAAAGAGAACTTGACTAAATTTCTCTTGCTGAAATAACTTGGTTCCATTAGATGAAGGAAGAAATAAAATAAAGCAAAGGAAAGCAAAAAGAAAAAACAAAACAAAAGGGGAGACAAAAGAAAATTGAGTTGGGATAGGCTTGCCTTCTGCCTGTGATATAATTTCCCACAATGAGATTAAGTTCAGTATTTCAGGATACTTGGAAAGCAGGCCCTCATGCTTTTAAAAATCTTTCCTACAGTGTAAGGCTAAGCTTACATCACTCCATATTGCAAGACCATTTCAATAACTTTTTCTGTTTAAAAGTTTGCTTCTTGTCATGTTGTAGTTCTTCTGATGCATATGATATTCCCTTTCACCATTTAAAATACCCTGGAGAACTGGTGTTTTACCATTTTGTAATTTCTAAAACTACTTTGTGTTAGAGTTTCATGTCTCTTGATAATAAGATTAATAAAACACTGGAATTCTTGTAAATGAAATTGGGTGGAAAACATTTGAAGCAAAGGCAGCAGTATTTAATGTGCAAGTTTCAGCAATATTAATCCACCAGTCTAAATAAAGAACACTTAGAAGTTTCTGAACTGAATTTTTTTAAATGGCACTCTTACTTTTTTTTTTTTTTATGAAGTATTCTGACAGCAGCTACCTAATATATTCAGTGTTCTCCCTATATGTATAACCTTTATATTCCTGACCAGGTTGCTTTCTATGTCATTATGTTTTGTATTTGATGGGTACAGCAGCAGTGATGTTGGACACTGGGGAGTGAATGTATTTCAACTTACCTTATCTCTTCTCTGTTTATTTTCAGGATTTGATTACTGTATACAGTTCAGAGATGAGTTGCTGGGAACTTCTTGGTTGCATCACAAACTAGAGACATATAAAAAAAGCGAAGGAAAACCAAATTTTACGCTCCATTGCCGACCGGTTTGAAGAGCCTCAGCAGTGGAGAACTATGACAATACAGCAAGTCCTATTACTTCTGCTGCTCTGGATGTGGCTGCCACATCCCTGCCGCACAGAAATGCTATTCAGAAGGACTCCTGATCTCAGACCCAAAAGCTTTGGAGGACGTGCTTCAGGGAATGATGGGAAAGCGGTTCATCGCCAGAAGAGAGGCTGGATGTGGAATCAGTTTTTTCTTTTAGAGGAATACACAGGATCTGATTATCAGTATGTAGGCAAGGTAGGTTTCTCATAAGGTTTTCTGTATAATTTTCAAGTCTTCTTGTATTTCCACAGAATCTTAGTTTCTTTGTTTTATTCTAATGTGTAAGAAGCAGATTTCCAAGCAACATATATGTTGTTTCTTCTGCTAGAATCACTAAATTAATGTTGCTAGTTAGAACTATTGATAAATATTTGAAGGAAACAAATGAAAATATGTTTGACAGATTTGCTTGTTCCAGCACAACATACCTACCAGCAGCCCACTCAATATGTCTTCATTATCAAAGCATAATATTTTATAAATAATTATAAAATAATTTTCCAGCTCTGTCTCTGAATATTTCATATTTCCTACAAGATATTGCATTATTTTTCTATGCTCATGTTTGGGGAATGCAACCTATTTTAAAGAAAAAATGTTCTTCCTCTTTAGCTAACCTTGAAAATCAATAAACTGCAGGGAGTAAAATTCATTAGCAAACATGATAGAAAGGAGGTAGCTAGGGAATGAACTGCAATAGAAGATAGCAGAATGGTACATGTGACTGTGTAGCTTACTGGAGGTATACATAAAGGACACGGGAAGTGCTCTTTAAATTATTTTATGTTGATGTTTAGGTTTTCCCATGGGATTTATTGAAAAATATATAATGTATAATGCCACAATCATATTCAAACAGGTAGAAGATATTAATTTAAAATGGTCATTTTCTTGAAAATGAAAGTTAGTTTCAGCAGTAATGGATACAACTTAGGACCAATGGTTGGTTCTAAACACAAAAATTCAATTTTCTATAAAGCAGAATTTCATTTTTCACATGGTTTTGAACTTGCAAAATACCACAGTGAAATACTGACTTTTTGAAAATCATGGAATCACAGAGTAGCTAGGATTGTAAGGCATGTTTGGAGGCCATCTAATCCAACCCCCATGCTCACTTCAGGGTAAGCTTGAGCTTCCTCAGGACTATGTCCTGTCAGATTTTAAATAGCTCCAAAGGTAGAGACTGCACAATCTCACTAGACAAGCTATTCAAGTGTTTGACCACCCACTCAGTAAAAGATTTGTTCCTATATTTAAAGGGAATTTATTGTATATCACATGGTGCCTACTGTCTCTTGTCATGTCACGGAGCACCACTGAAAATAAACTGGGCCTGAATCCCTCACTCCTTCCCAACAAGTATTTGAATACATTAATAAGGTCTGTGCTGAGACACAGTGAGCCTTCTCCAGGTTGAACAATCTCAGCTCCCTCAGCATCTCCTCATATGAAAAATGTTCTAGTCCCCTTCTCAACTTATTAGCTATTTGCTGGACTCCCTCCAGTAGTTGTGTCCCTCTCTACACATGGGGAACCCAGGCCTTGACACAGAAATATCTCACCAAGGTAGAGGAGAGAGGAAGGATCACCTTTCTTGATCTACAGGTGATGCTCTTCCATGTGGAGATTCTGGGGTGCTGATGACTTTTGTTGCAAGGGCACATTTCTGGCTCCTGGTCAGCTTGCTGCTCGCAGGGACTCCAAGGTCACTCTGCAAAACTGCTCTCCAGCCATCTGGGCCCCAGCATGGGGTACTGGTGTATGGGATTATTACATTATAAAACATTTCTTGGAAGAATTAAGGACGCTGGAGGATTTGTGAAAGGAAATGCTTGTTAAAACTCATGAAATTTAAATACTAAGTGAAAATTTTAGAGTGCAGGCTTATGAATGACTAAGTTTCCATTTTTTATTTGTTGCTTTGAATCTGTAATATTTGCACTAGAATTTAAATAATGCAACCGTTTCCAAAGCATGTTGACAGTCTTGTAAATAGTCCCTATATTTATTTCATACACTTCTTAAGTGTAAAGTTATGCCTCCCAAGTGTTCTGAAGTAAGTAGGCCAGCTCCTCAGGTCAGGCTGATAGCTTATGAAAATCAACCCTGCCCACAAAATTAGAAGGGTCACTTTATCAAAGCCCTATGCTATTGGATTGAAAGTATGTTGCTCACAGAAGTCTTGGGAAATAAACAGCTTTCCAGGGCACACCAAATTTCATATAATTTAAGGTCCTTCAGAAGCCTGCTGATTACTTTTCACCTATTGTATTGCTTTTTAATATTTCTGATTCAAATAATGAAGTGTGAGTAGTGTTACTTAATAATTTTAGAATAAGTGAAGGAGGATTCTTTAGAGGGGAAAGGGTTAATATTTTTTAGGCTAACTCATCTTCATTAGAAAAAGAGAGCTGTTGATAAACATGGAACTACTTTGGTTGAGAGAAAACAAGTGCTTGCAAATGTGAAGTGATAAGTAAAGAAAATGACAGATTAAGAATACGGAACTGAGAAGAAACTTGATGAGCAGTTAAGGCAGCCCTTTCATCTATTTTGTTTATCTTAAAGAGTTGTTAATTTGAGAAAGCAAATTTAAAATTAACCTGAATATATAAAGTTGCCCTGTAATAATTTTCTGACAAGTCTGGGAAAAGGGTAGAAAACACATATAAAATGAAGAGTATCATAGCATGGTATTTGTTCAGGGAGAGTTTTACAAAAAGGAAGTAAATGGAAAGAGATATTATATGTGGGATTAAAAATTGATTGTTACATTAATTAAATTTTTAGTCTGATAGTCCAAATTCTCAAATTAGGTAAATAAATAATTGCTGTCTAAAATTGTTCTATATAAATTTTATAATATCTATCTCTTCACTTGTTGCTGCACTCACCTTTCCAAGTTGTATAGACAAAACATTTCTGGATGTTTCCTTTTACCTGATTTTATCCAGAGACAAAATTATTGGGATAGGTGAGTGATATAAAATGCCACTTTCCTGTCAATTTCTTTGCAACATGTTTGGAGATGGTGTTTGGAAATTTTGTAAGTTATAAGAGCAAAAGTTAGAACTCAATGATTTGTGGTCAAGGACTAGGAGAGAATTTTTGTCATGGAGAGGCTTCACTCAAAAACAAGTACCAAGTATAATTTTTTAAATTGACAATAGTAGTTAGAAGAAAAACATTCCAGTGGAAGATTCAACAGAATTTCCAAGGCTGAGGCTATCAGATTCATCTGGGTTTGTGGTTTACACCTTTTGTTTTCTGAACTCATGACAGATACAATTTTTCTTGTTTCTTGATCTGCATCTATATATCTGTCAAGGAAACTTGAAAACTGTTCAATATCACACCACTCTTGAAACAAGTGTATGCAATTCACAATGCAATTTTTACATTCATTCATTCATTTGCTATTTGGGTCATCTTGAGAACATTCAACTAGAATAATATGTTGGAAATGAGGTTCAACAAATGAACGGGATATACAATCCCATAACAACTGACATATTCTTTCTCTAAATCAACTATCCTTGTGAAATGGTGGCACAGTACATATTGACTGGTCTTTAGATCAGTATTTATCACTAGTATAAGAAAAAGGATTATCATCCTTTCCTTCATGTAATACACAGTATCTTCAGAGTAGAAATCAAAACTATGTGGATTTTTTTTAATATGCAGAACCCCAAATAATAATTTCAACTATATTTCTAGTAAAGCTTGAAGTCATAAAAAAGAGCCATGGGGAAAACCAAACACACATACACACCTATATATATGTATAAATTACTATTTTTCTTCGAGATATTTTTTCAAAAATATACTGGAAGGCAATAACTCTAAGTAAAAGTGCTCCTCCTAGTTTCAGATAAGCAATGCATGAATGTTCAAACAGAAGTGTAAATCCCATATCAGAAAGCCCACTTTATTAATATTTGAGGTTGTAGCCTTTGTCTCTGCAGAAATTCTATGTAGATTCTATTAAAAGGTGATACAAAATTTTTATTTCTTTTCTTACTACACATTTCAAGGGTCATTTATTATTTTTCAAATAAAGTACTGCAATTATAAAGTACTATGCATTTTCAAACTTGTTCTGAAAAGCTTCAATTTACTTTGAGTATATCCAGAAAAAAAAATATTTTAAATCTAAACTTTATTGTCTAGTAGTTTCCACCTAAAGGAAGAATTACTATGTACCAACGTCTTAGTACAGTCATTCAAAAATAAATACACAGATAAATTCTTTATCCATATTAAAGTTCATTTTTTCCCCCCTTATTATCTCACCAGATCTTGTCAATTGTTTAGTTTTGCAGATATTTTCCCCACTGAGCTTTCTGAGATAGATATTGACTTTTCCTGGCAATTTTCATTAAAGTAGTTTTATTGCATAAAGGATCAACTGACACAAATATTTCAGCACTTTGAGACTGAAGTTCTTAGTAACACTGCGGTGCTTTTTAGTATCTCAAAGGATAATTTATCATATATTTGCACATAAATGTATATAAAATTTGTGTGTGTCATATTAGAACTGTTACCAGAAAGGATTATCCTGGCAGTATTCACTATCACATGCTTGTAAGTGCAGTCATTATCTTTGATGGTGTAAAGAGCAGAACATGTCAACCTCACTTAGTTCCTTTCACTTCGAGAATCCCAACACAGACATGATTCTGAGGAAAAGACATAGCAATCTATGCATACATGACACATTTTCAAGAACAGCAGTTAGAATTTTAGTAACTGTCTATTGAAACTGTGGATGATATACCACGTAACAGTCATAAAGACGTAAGGCAGCGAAGCCTCAGATGTTGCATGTATTTTTCTTTCTGATTAAGCAACTACCAGAAGTACTGGTTCTGGGAGAGGGTAATACAAAAGATCAGGTATTGATTTCAAAGGATTCATCATCAAGTGTGACACATACAATATAAGGTCCCAGTGAAATGATGCTAATGTAGCGGTAAGGTGAAGACTTACCCAACCCCTTTAAAAATTTCTGCATTTTGATTTCTGAAGAGTGTTTCTACCATAGTTCTTTCTTTTGTAAAGACCTTTGGTGCTATGAGAGACTAAAGAGTAGGCTTTTGAATTGCAAGTGCTCATGTGCAGGCTTAATATTTGGTGTAAAGATCTGAGTGAGAGATATAAAATACTTTTCAGGTGAAGGTAATCAGCTCTGTGGCACTGAAGTTCTGTAAAGGTTGAATTTTCAGCTAGACAAGATTCTTATGACAGAGATCAATAAAAAAGAATGGAAAGGGAGGGAAGATATTCTGCAAACTGAATAAATGAATAGTGATCTGTCAAGGTGAAAGAGGGCAGCTAGTCCTGATCTGTCAAGGTGAAAGAGGGCAGCTAGTCCTTTAATAGTTTCCACGTGAGGTGTTTTTGCTGTAACTCTACTGGAAGCAAAGCCCAAGTTATTCACTGATGTGTATCTTCAAAAACCTTATCTTACTGAAGATAATGCAGTGTCGTGGAACTGACATTTGAGACACAACAACATTTAGAAATTAATTTTTTTCTCAGCAAGACTTAAAACATAGACTGTGAAGAGGGTTATTTAAGGCACCAATTCATTTCAAGCATGTGAAAGATTGCTTGGAGGTACATGTGCAGCCTCCTAGATATTTAGGAACAAGTCAAGAGTGTCAGACTGAAATATTGTTTTACCATGACATCAGAGGCATCAAAAGCTTCCTGTAGGATTGCCCTGAAGGCTGATTGATGAGAATCAGATACTCAGTAAGTGCTGAGAAAGATTCATTCTCAGAGTCTGTTGGGACTCAGTTTAGTAGGAAGTTTATAACTGCTCAAATTCACCACTTACTCTAAATTGTTAAGTGTGCAGAGGGTTGATATTTCCTGTTTGCAAAAAGACTATTCCTTTGGAAACCTCAATGTATGCTGGAGGCTCTGATTTCTTGCTTCATGAAACAGCATCAGAAGGTACTGGTGACCAGGAGTTAACCATGCTGAATACTAAGGATTTATTCTCATTAAAAAAGAATGGTTTGTTAGCTACTGTTTTGGATGCACCCCTACAAGACACTGGGTTTTGCTGGATGACACAGGATGGAATTGACAATTTTAAAGAATGGAAAGGCTTTGTAGCGTCCACAAGTCTTTTAGTGACAACCAAAAGAGCCACAGTTGTTGTGTGCCTAAATTCAACGCCCAGATATATTTGGTTTAAAGAATGTGGCTTCACAGCCCTGGACAGCTGTCTGTGTGTATAAGTTTCTTTAGAAGTGTGTCTGCTCAGAAGGAAAGAGGGGTTTAGTCACTTGAGCAGCGCATACTGAGGGTGTACTTAACCCAAGTGCTTAAGAGGATGGTTCCCAGTGTCCAAACTATCTGATGATATTTTTGCTGAGATGGCCTCACACTATGAATAAAAGACCTAATGGAACACTCCCGGATGCCTCCTAAGACTGGTAAAATTTTGGAAGAGTGAGGGAAACACAGCAAGCTACAATGAAGCTCCAGTGTTTCACAGTGAAATAGTACTGGAATGGATTACTGTCCTTTTAGACTTTGCTTCATGTGTGCAGGCCACACTCCCAACAGAGCTGAAGGTAGATGTCCAAAGCAATTTTGCCCTTCTTAGGGAGTCTCGTGTCAGTATTTGTTCTCTCAATGAGAAATGCTGGATGTGTTGAATGTCTCTCTGCTTCAACTTGTTCTTAAAGATCTAACAGGTACATTACTTGGAGTGTGCTTGTTCCTTAAAATGGTAATGTCAATAGGTTTTACAGTCCCTATTGCAATCAGAACCAGTTAAAATTGCAAGAGCCAGGTTTCATAAAACCTGTAGGGCCTCATTAGATGCTGTCCAAGAGAGATATTGGAAGGGATAAGAGTACACAGGAAGGGATGGAGGGAGGGAGGGAGGAGGGAGGGAGGGAGGAAGGAAGGAAGGAAGGAAGGAAGGAAGGAAGGAAGGAAGGAAGGAAGGAAGGAAGGAAGGAAGGAAGGAAGGAAGGAAGGAAGGAAGGAGGAAGGAAGGAAGGAAGGAAGGAAGGAAGGAAGGAAGGAAGGAAGGAAGGAAGGAAGGAAGGAAGGAAGGAAGGAAGGAAGGAAGGAAGGAAGGAAGGAAGGAAGGAAGGAAGGAAGGAAGGAAGGAAGAAGGAAGGAAAGGAAGGAAGGAAGGAGGAAGGAAGGAAGGAAGGAAGGAAGGAAGGGAGGAAGGAGGAAGGGAGGGAGGGAGGGAAGGAAGGGCGGAAGGGAGGAAGGAAGGAAGGAAGGAAAGGATATAGGCAAAAAGTGCTAAAATTAGAATGAAAAGTACTAAGAAGGTGAAATAATAGACTTATTGAACACTGGTGTCATTTAAGCTCTGCTATAGCAGAGAAGATCTTGTTTGACAGAACTGAAAGGCATCATGTCCTATATTTTTTTACTGTATGACTAGGACACAAGGGAAGACCTCAGAGCATGCCAGTGCTGGTATGGGTATTGACAAGGAAAGAGACTTTCTGGATAACATGTTAATCTAGTTTTAATCGAATGGAAATGTCTTATTTACCAACTGGTATCATAAGAAGAGGGAAGTTCTGTGGGTCCAGGTTGTAGCTGCATCAAATCTTCACAAGAAGCAATGAAGTTTGTGCCAGTTTCAGGTTCACATCATGCATCCATCCGTATTATAGGCAATTGCCAGGGGACCTTCTGTCACACTCATGGTGAGTGATTCATTGGTGAATAAAGTGAACCATGGTCCCAAGATGTAAACCATGCTCTGAGATTCCAAGGCTCCTGTTATGATCCAATTATTGAGAGATATCTCTGGTCAAATTAAGGTGAAAATGAGACCATATGCCTTAGTCAATAGCATGGACCTTATTTAACAATATAATATGAGATAGAAAGATACAATGAAATGGAAAAGGGAAGGGGGGAGGGAGAGAGAGAGAGAGATAAATCAAGTAGAAAATAGTCACCACCCATGGATCCAGTGACATCCTCTTGGTCCTTCTTCACCCTGAGCTTCTTGGTGGTGGGGTTCCAAGGTCATACAAAACTTTTCAATATCTCTACATTTTACCAAACTAAAGAATTAATGCTCATTGGCTACACAGTTCTCCTATTCTATTGGTTAAACAATTCCCTCGCTTCTAATGCTAATTAGTTCACATGCTGAGTCTTCGTTTTCTTTTGAGTCAGTGAGTTTTTTGAGTTGGTGGGTCATGATCTCCTCCTGCCAGAATTACCTTTTACCCAATGAGAGCTGATTCAGCACAGTTGCTTCTTTGGCTTTCCTTGTGGTCCATAAATTCTGTATTCTTTGGGTCCAATATCAGTGAAGCGTTCTTCTCTTCAGCTTTCTTAGCCTCGCCCTACACCTGAGGTAACAACCGGACAACCACCTTTATCCTATCTTAAATTCCTGCTGTGGGGGCTTCTCTTAGAGTCCAAGTTCCAGGTATCCATGGAAGGATGTTCGGGTGGGCTTTGGTATTCTTTGGTGGTCAGAGATGCCATCTGTCCCATAACTTGGGGTGGTCTTTGTTTAACCAGTGATATGTGTATGAGCAGTTACTTTACACAGTTTGCCACAGTGGAATTTCTGCCCGGATATATTAACCAGGATGAGCTAACCACATCTCACCTCTGCCTGGCCTGGAGCTCACGCCATCCTATCGCTCCCTTCTGTGCTTATCTCATGGCAAAATCCTTCTATGCCTTTAATAGTGATCAAGACAGGCAACGGTGCTCTTTAAGTCCTTACAATTCCAATCAGAGAAGCAAAGTAAAATACATAGAAAGAGAATTCTAAGGCACTAAATTGCTTAGGTAGACATATCTATATCTTAGGTAAATGTGTTTATAGACAATAGTTTGAAGTAAAACACTAAGCTTAGTAGAGAACCTTTTCCACTTCCATGGGTAGTTTTAAGCATACTTTGCATAATTTTAAAGGTCATGATAACTGAAGGAGTTGCAATCAATGAAGTGCAATATCATCCTAAAATTATATTTGCTCAGCTTTCAAGCAAATACTAATTTTATAATCTGTTCTTATATCTCCTTGGCCTCAATAGGATCATAAGTATTATACTTAATAAGTTTGACACTTTTAATGGTCTTTAATTGGAATCTACAATAGATTTTAACTAAATTGTGGTCATTTTAATATTTTTTCCCCCTAAGGAAAACAAACTAAAACTGAATGTAGGAGGTGCAAAGTAGAGGAAGATACTACAGCAGTTTTAAATTCTTCTAAACAAAGTTATGAATCAGTTAAAAATTAATTGAACTTAATAATTCTTCCTGACAAAAATTACCTTTTGCAGGCATTTTAAAACTTTCTGTTTCAAGCACAGCTTTTGCATACTAAAACTGGTGTGTTTATCTTCTGAGCTAAAGTGCTAAAGAGTATTCCTCACTTGTCATATGTCACTTCATGTATTTCCAAGTCCATCCCTATAATTGCATTCAAGTGCTTTACCCTCATGCAAATATTTTGCAAATCTAACCATAAACTAATTCAAATACGAGTAGGGACAAGCAGCTGAATATTGTTTCCTCCCCTTCTGTTAAGTAAGTGAAAGCTACACATCTAAAGGAATCGAGTGCTTCAACATATCATGGTAAATGCAAAATACTGGGACAGTATGAATCATAGAACCACAGAATCTCCTGAGCTGGAAGGGATCCACAAGGATGGAGTTCAGCACCCACGCCTGCACAGGACAACCCCAAGAATCACACCATGTGCCTGAGAGCATTGTCTAAATGTTTCTTGCATTCTGGCAGGCTTGCTTTACCTCAGTGGTTTAAGGAAAACTATCCAGTTTTGATAAAAGACTGAAGAAAATTATTTGACTTTTCCATTTTATTTCTTTTGCACATTAATACTTGAGTCCAAGCCATTTATCAATTTGATAAGAAGTGGTGAATGAGACTGAGGGGTCAATAAGCTTCTGCTAGTCACTGAGGTAGGTTTCCTGCCACTGCCTTTCTCAGTATCTTAGAAAATTACTTTAGAATGTTAGATTTTATTTTTTCCTAGTAATTGCTGTAGCAGCAGTCTGCCATTTTGAAACTAATTTCTAAAAGAGACAATTCTGTTCTGTGTAAGCACCAAGTGCAACAGCATCTACCAGTTGTCAGGAATATCTAGAAGGGAGTGTGAATTATTGGCATACTTCTTGTAGATATAAAATCAACAATAGGATACATTTTGGTTCCTATATGAAGAAGAGCTATAGCTCTCGTAGGCAGATTTCATTTAGAGTTTGTAACTGATTATGTATTGTACTTAAAACAACATCATGCTTAAAAATAGTATAAGAAAGTGGGAAATAGTTTAGTCTGAACTCTCCACTTCCTTTCAGTTTGATTTATCTTTTGGTTTTAAAATTGTATCTGCTTGTCACATAAAGATAGTCCAAAAGGGAAAGAAATTATAAAACTGAAGTGATTTATATTCAAAGCCACAAATCAGGAAAAGTAGAGTTCACTTCATCACAGTACATTCATTCACTCATGGAATTAAAACACATAATATAAAGGGGAGCTTTAGAAATGTTTGACCTACACTTTATTTGAAATTATAAATGTGTAAATAGACAATAGTTCCAGCAGCAATTCAAAGGCTGATGCTCCTTAGGGGCTTTTTTTTTTTTTTTCTTCTTCTGAGATTTTTTTTAAAAATCAGATGCAGATGACCTTTTAAATATCCTGTATACACAGATAACAAGGAAGAGCTGGGAGTAATACTGCGGAAAAATTGGTGACTTGCAACAGAATACCCATGAGGGAGAGAGTTCTAAGAAGTTAAAACTTGATGTTTACCCTTTTAAAATGTCTTCCTGCTGGAAGGTTTTCCTTATATTTATAAGAGTGTTTTTGTCTTTGAAGTTAATTAAAAATAAGCTGTAGCAAAAGGACTGTAACAGCGAGTTCTCCAAAGCCTCTAATACCTTCTGCTTTGAGGCAGTAAGTAGCTATGCAGTCAATGTATCTGAAGTCCCTGCAGACAGAGTAGGATTTGTTGGAAGAGTAAACAAACATCATTGTCCAACTCATCCGTGTTACTTTCTTAAACAATTATTTCTGTTTCCCGAGTTCTTCAATAGCTATTTACTTCAGAGCATTAAAGGAGGACTGCTTCACTAAGGGAAAAAACTGTCCTTTAATTTGACAATATTTTGGTCTGTAACAATTTAAAATCTATAACCCTAGATGAGTTCCTTCATTCTTCAAGTCTGAGAACAGAAGCTGTCTTGTTTCTGTTTCAGAGATTCAATTCACAGGCCATGCAGTTGCCTGAAAGGCAGGTGCAAAGGTACCTTACACATCTGAACACTCTTCAGAGCTTAGAAAATTATTATTGAATAGTTAGGAGGCTTGGTATGCTAAAAAGGCATGCCCAAACAGAGTTTTGCAAGGACTTAGATGGAAAATAAGAGCTGAACAAAGCAAGATTATGTCATGGGAAATTCATGGTATTGTACTTTTTAAAACTACGAAGTTGGAAAGATTGCTGCCTGAATTGTAGACTCAGGTAACTGGGCATGCAAAGTTTTTGAGGGAAAAGATTCTGGATACTTGCAAGTAGATGTATAACAAATGAAGAAAACCTTGGTGCTCAACTGTCATTCTGCTCATCTCTTCTGTTGCCCTTATCCAGGTTGGAGAAAAGTCTCGCTTCTTCATATTGGCATACAAAGAAGTCCTGTGCCTTTCTTTCCTGCATCTATGGTTTTCAGTCCAGCTGTGCTATCTTGATATAGAATTACTGTCTTTCACAATGCAGATCCAAATTAACTTTTCTGGAGACATTTTTGTTTAGGCAGTAGTGTAGTTGCTCTCCCTGCCTCTGAAATTTTATTCCTTCAGTCCTGCTTTTCCTTTCAACTTGCCTAAATATGTATCTCAAAGCAGCTGGGAGGGAAAACATAAGCCTATTAAGCTTACTTTTGGTGTAAAGTTAGGAGTAATCAAACTGCCCTTCACTGCCAATATTTTAGTCATCTGAGGTTTTTTTAGGTGTTGGTTGGGGTTTTCTTCCCTAGAGAATGTTTGTCCTTTCCTAATAATTCTCAAGCAAATGACATTTATTAACACAACGGGAAACAGATAGGACTTGATGATTTGAAATATTTCTGTGTGAAACTGTGGTGGCAAAAAGAAGTGCAAAGGCAAACAACCAAAAACTTACAAAACCCCCTGTTTTGTAGAAAAATTTGGAAGACTGCATGATACATTAGAAGTGGTCATGTAGAATACTTTGTCTCTTCCTCATTCAAAAACAGATGAGTAAAGATGCAACTACTCTTTCCTACCTTTTAATTTAGAAATTGTTCTATGTTACCAAAGTGCTTTTCTTGGTTTTATTCCTAAAATGTTTTAATAGCTTTTTATTAATTGCATGCAATTTAGAAATACATATGTTACAATATAGGATTAATAGAATAAATTACACTTGGTATGTAGAAACATGAAGTAGTAATACCAATTTCTTCTTTCTCTATTAAGAACCCTATCTTCTAATGACAACTTTTGCATATCCTTTTCTGAGGTATGACATTTTCTGTAAAATATGCATAAATTCAAATTTCTGAGTCTCCGTGCTGATGATTGCAAATTCTATTATAAAGGGGTTCTTTAGGAATTAGAAATATTTTAAAAATATTACTTTGGAGTGAATATAATAATTAACACTATTATTACCTAGGCAATCTTGGGATAGAAATTATATATCTTAGTACTAAATTATTCAAATTATATCGACATTTTAAGTTTTGGCAGTGAGCAAATTGACTAATGTAACTCTGTAGGAAGTGAAGTAAATAGGGAGAAAAAAGTTATATTTTTTTAGATTTTAGGTTTTAATGAGTAGGGATTTAAATAAATGTCATGAGACAATCCATTTTAAGGAAGGAAACAGGAAGGATAGATAGAGTAAGGCAGTGTTCCAGGTCATGTTGCTAAAATTTAAGAAAAATTTTAGCGACATGAAAGCCCTTGTAAAATGTGAAAATAATTTTGCAAGTAGAATATATGAGCTTCAGGAAAGGTCAAATGGGTAAAGTCATACAGGAAATGAACAGATGGAAAAAATTCAGAACTTTTGGTTTTGGTTTTTTTTTTTTTTTAACTTAAAAATTTAACAGAATCTCCATTCCTGTTGTACTTTCAAAATTCCTGTCCCTTGTGAGAACCACTGTGCAGAAATATGGCCACATTTTTGCACACTGTTGCTACTGAAGATGCCATAGATGACTTAGAAATACCTCTAGCAATCAGCAGGATCTCTTAGGTCATTCAAAAAGGATAATGAGACTGCTATGTAAATAATACAGTTGGAATAGAAGGAAACTGCTTAATTATCTCTTTAGTTTGGTCAGGTTATGTGACAGACCATTCTCTATGTGTCAGGAGTGGCATGTTGTCTACTAAAAGCCAAGTGAAATAAATGGAATATCTAGAGTACTGCTGACGGCTGTGACACTGGAAAGAGCTGCACAGGATTAATCAAGGCTTATAATTTAAGAATAATGGAAGAGATTTCAGTAATACTGATGTATTTCTTAGGAAAGGATAATGACATGCTATAGAAAACAAAGTCATTAAAGGAGTAAGGAATACTATTTCAAGTGCCATGTAAGTCTCTGTATCATAAAAGAGAATTAGGGAGTTTTCTAGGGATACTGTAGAATTCTTTTTACTATCAACAGAAGAAAGAAGGAGCAAATAATACACAAGGCAAGAGCTAAATCTTAATGAAAATGAACTAATTCTGGGGGGAAAAAAAAACAAACAAAAAACCCCAAAACCAAGAATGTAAAAGATTTCTTTCATTCTATGGACAAATCATAAAACCCCACACAAGGAAAATGAAACATCAGCAGCATAACTAATATAGCATATTTTATTGGTAATTAGGAAAAGGGAGATTAAGTAAAGGGTGCTTTTGATGTCTTACAAATGTCAGCAAATGTCACAGGAGCTTTATGGAAATACTAGCTGGGCCTATCAGCTGATTACCACAGTTCACATAAGACATAATTTTTCATCAGTGATGCAGTACACAAAACATATTTTTTGAAACCAGCAATTAACATTACAAGGGAAAATAATTACTGTGGAGTACAATTTTTAATGTGTATCACTCAAGATCAGGATGAGCTTTTTGTCCCCAATAAAAGTATTTGAAGAATAGAGCTCACTGGGCTGATGATGCTGTCTATTATATATACATATATAACATGCAATCCTCTACATGATTTGTGCCAAGATTTGTATCCAGATCTGGTTATTTTTCTATTTTACAGTCTGATAGATGAATAAAGTATGCTGCTTTAGTAGAAAAAAGTTTAAATTTAAATTGTAATTATAGCTACTTACACAGTGTTAATAGAAACATGATTAAATCCAATTGAATTTCATTAGGTGATTGTAATTCCCTGTGTAATTGAAGTGTCCACAGGGGGTCTACGAGGCACCATTGTGGCTAAGTCCCCAAAATGTCTCCAGGATCTCAACATGCTGTGATTCCACTCTTGAATGCCTGTAAAGCATGAAGTATGGGGAATAAACACAATGAGTTGAAGACCTGCATACAGCTGCAGTACTGTGATTTTGTTGGGACTATGGATATTTTGTGGAATGACTCCCTTGACTGGAGTGTTGTAATGGAGGGATACAGACTCCTTAGGAAGGATGGGAAGGGAAGACAAAGAGGGGGAGTTGTCCATTATATGAGTGAGCAGCTGGAGTGCATAGAGCTCTGCTTGGGTTTGGAAGAGGAGCCAAAGGAGAGTTAATGGAATAGCGTTAAAGGGAAGACAGGCAAAGGTGACATTATAATGGGTGCTTGCTTTAGGCCACTTGACGAAGAAGTGGATGAGGCCCTCTAAAAACAGATAGGAGTGGCCTAACATTCACAGCAGGCTGAGAGAGGGGATCCTGCCTCTCTGCCCAGCACTGAGGAGGCCACGCCCGGAGTCCTCTGCCCAGTTCTAGGCATCCCAGTGCGAGACATGGACACACTGGAGAGAGTCCAGTGAAGAATGATTAAGGCACTGGAGCACCTCATATATGAAGAAAGGCTGAGAGAGATGCAAGTTTTTACACCAGAGGAGAGAAGGCTCAGGGAGATTTTATCAATGTGCACAAACATCTGAAGGTGCAAACAGGATGGAGCCAGGCTCTTTTCTGAGTTGCCCAGTGACAGGAACAGAGGAAATGGGCACAAACCAAAATGCAGGAGGTTCCTCTGAATATCAGGAAACACTTTTGTCCTGTGAGGGTGACTGAGCACTGGCACAACCATTCTGCAATGAAATTTTATGTAGTGATTTAAACTATTTCTTTTTTTAGTAATTGGTGGAGAGATAGGATTTTTCTTGAGAATATTATTTCCTAGAACAATATCTTTCATAATTTACAAACAGAAAAGAAAGACTTGATGGAAAAATAGAAATACAAGTTGTATTTAAGAGTTTATACATATTCCCCCTCTCTTTTATCACCAATCTGTATTTAATACCTTGATTACCCATTTAGGTTTATAAGGTCTCTCTCCTGGATGTATAGTCCCACAGATTTCACTATGATATAAATGAAGCCAGGATTCATCCAGGACATCTTTATCCCTCATTGTTTTAATTGTGATGATTAGATATAGTATCAATTCAGATTCATCAGAAGTCTCCTGAAATGTATGAAAAAAATATGTCAGCTCTCCTTCCCTCTCTTCCCTTCCTTGGGATTGAATTTAACAATAATACTGTATTATCATGGATATTACTGTTTTGGAGTTTATTAAAATGATTTTTATTCCTTAATTCTGGTATACACCTGTGGGAACTGCAGGCGCATAGTGAGAACTGCCTTGCTGTGCAAACCCAGACAAACAAGCGGTTCCCACAGCAACATAGTTCCCACTGCATGCCTACAGTTCTCACATACACCTTCTACTTAAGCTGACATTTTCCACTTCCTCGGTTGACAGACATTGCCATTCAGTTCTGTGTGAAAAATATACATGAGGAGAAAATACACACATCACAAAGGTAAAAAACCTTCAAAGCTCTTACCCATTGACAAGTTATAATGATTTCAGATGGAAAAATAGACAATCTTTTTGTAACACGTTTTTAAATGGCCTCCAGCAGTAGATGAAATAAACTAAGCATCAATATTTTAAATGTGCTCTGCTTTTATTTTAAAAATTTCAATGCTTTATATATATAGTGAAAATTGTGCATTAGGATATATAAAAAATAACTCTTAATGGTTATTTTGTTAATAACCAGGCTGCTTTAGGAAAACATGCATCAACTATAACGAAATAATTCTGGTTCACAAAAGAACCCCAAACCTACATCAGGTTCTTGTAACCACTTCATTGTGATTAATGAAGAGAGCATAAGGATAATTGGTGACTTTTCCTTAAAAAAAACTAAAACTAAACAGACAAACCCCAGAGTTTTCAAATACATGAGGTTATTGTGAATTCAGTAAAAGAAAAGTATATGTACTTTTAGCATATTTGCATTCCTAGGCTGTTCCTTGGTGGAACAGGGAGATTGTTCTGGAAACTACTAAACTACAATGTTTAGTACAGATTTTTATTTTAGTAAAAAACCAGCCAAACAACATAACACATAAAAATTATGGATATTAAAGAGACCTCCAATCAAGTCTGAGGAAAACCTTATCAGACATATCTTCATCCCAAGACCACAGGATACTGTACGGAGACGATTCATACTAGTAGGAATGTAGGCTTGTGCCATATGCATTTCAATAGGAGGAGAACCAAACAATGTTTCTTTGTTCAGTTCAGTGTTTTAATGAATGGGGACCTGAACAACTGCCATGGGTCAGGATTTTTTTTCTCTTTAACACAAGAATTCCCTTCTGCTTACTCAGACATCTATTGGAGGTGCCAGGAAGTAAGGGCATTTCAGGTCCACTGGCAGTTCTCTGCTTTCTGTCTTCACCTGATGTACAGACAGTATTTATTACATTAAAATTGGAAGACAATATAAATATTGACTTATGCAAGAACTTTTTGGTGTATGAAATTCAATTAGTCTTTCATCTTAGCTCAATGCTCGTGTGTCTTCTGGAGTGTAAGCTACGACAACCTAATGAAGCTGAAACTTTCTTGTTCTAACTCTCTGAACATCAGCTAGAGACCTTGGCTTGAGGAGGGAGTTTGGGTATTGGCACACTGGCTTAGTGCATCTGTGAAAGACCTTTTGCTGATGCTCATATGATGTGTCCTTAAAAAAAAAATCCTGCCTTTCTCACCTAAAATACTAGAATATTTTGTCAGTGACAAGACCATCTACCTTCTCTGTACTTTCACTCTTCCTTTTAGAATAAGCTACAGTAATAGGGAAAAGACACAAATCTTAAGATGGTAAAATATATTTGCTGTATGGTTAGTTTCTGGAAACTGAGAATCTTGAATATGATATCAGTAGTGAAGATTGTAGTCAGATATGAAAATAGTATTTCTATTTTTGTGATAGATATTATTTCACCCAGGGATGTGGAAAGAAATGCTAAAAAAATATTAATTATAATTTAGCTCTTACTGTTATAAAACATCAGTGAGAACAAAGAAAAATTTTGAACAAGGAACTACTGTGATCTTTATCAATAAAAATGGTGGAAAATATTTTTATCTTTCCTTTTGATAATGAATCAAGTTAAACAAATACAGTCTGAAAATGCACTGCAGTCTGGAGTTTTCATTTCTTGAAAAAGAATTTCAGAATACTCCTCATCTTACATTACTTGTTGTCCTTCCATTTTAGTTTGCTTACTCCTTTTCCAGTCTCACAAAACATTTCTTTTGAAATCTGTCTTTTTCCTTTCTGCCTATCTCCTCTTAAATAACACACAATAACACAGTCCTGGCAAACTGACAATATAACTGAGTCAGGAAATTTAATGTGCAACAAGTCTCAATAAAACTTAGTGTAAATTACAGAATCACTGAAAAGAGTTGCTTAAAATGTTATCTTTCAGATAAATTTAAATAAGTGAACCTCTTTGGTGAGTAAAATGTGGCTTAAAGCCATGACAGTTAAATCTGCCAACTGAGAGAATACTTCACAGGATATGAGCTGGTCTGAAAACCTTTTAGAGTAAGTGCAGCTAATGTTAAACAACTGCATCATTTAATAGTTCAGTTCATAATGCTTAAAATAAATACGTCCATTGTGGGAATTCCACATAAATTATTTTTGCTGCTTTCATGTCAAATGTGCCCACCATTGTGATTACGTTTAGAGAGACAATCATTATTATTCAACTAAGTATCCAGTCTAGTTGCTAATATTAAATGTGCACTAGAACATGGAGTGCAATGGTAAATGCTTCTATTGTATATTTTGGCTTCACATTGCTAATATAATTACTTAGAAAAAAGCCAATAGGCTACAATCTGCCATGAAATTTGTCCTCAGAATTAGGAGACATTCAAGACTTATTTAAATAAAATCTAAAAGATAGAGTAATTCAAGAGTGTACTGGGGTCTCGTTACTGTGATACTTGGATTAAATTAAAATATTGACACATTGCAGGAGAAGGTAGAAAAGAGTTTGTTACATTAAACAATTAAAAATGGCTACTGTAAAGCAAGAGAGTAAGAGTTTATTTAATAAGTTAATATTAAAATAGTCTGTCATTTTGCAAAGACTGCAAAAACTTTAAACTGTATTGGAAAATGTCCTATTCATTATAGCATATTAAATTAAGATTAAAAAGCAACTTGATCTTTATTAATGCCTACAGTAAGTTTTCTAACTAAAGGGAAGTTTCTTAATACAGTCGTATCTGGCGTCTAGTTATTTGAATACCAATCACTGAAAAATCACAGAGGGACTTCTGAATCTGAAATTCAAATAGAAATAGGTGACAAATCTTAAAGTCTTTATCTGGCATTGTCATAAATCATTTTGAATTCCACAAGTAGCTTGTATGATAAAATAGATCTGACTAACCCAATCTCTCTGTTTTTCACAGAAACATCTTGTCATTTTTTGGTGAAAATAGGATTAACACTTTCTATGCCATTAGAAAAAAAAGTCCACACACTTCATATTAATTTTGTGAGATTTCAGAATTGGACCAATTCATGGGGGGAGGCAGGGAGAAACCCCAAAATTTGGAGTGAACAGGTTTGATTTGAATCATTGGAGATCAATTAACATTGATTTCCTGTGTTGCAATTTTCAAGTAATTTTTGAAGCAGAATTATTATGTTGTTCAATTAAAGTCTTCCGAAAGTATTTTTGCAAAGGTCTTTTATTGATCTAAAAAGCTATTGAGCTTAATGTGATCGAGGCATCTTTTCATTAACTCATTTTTTATGGTTGCCTTTACCCTAAAGAAGAAGGTAATATGTTAATTATTACTTAACAATTAATATATTACCTCTGTAAATATTATCTTCTGTTTAACAAGACCTTCTTTTTTTATTTATACGAAATCCTTCTGAATTCAAAAGTTTGTTCAACCAATTTAGATGGAAGATATGCAAAAATGTCTTTCATGGCAAATGTAATTAGTGTATGATGAAACAGGGCTATATAAAATAATACCAACTGACATTCTGATTTCCTACAGAGTGAGAAAAAATATGCATAAAATACGTATATCAGTGCAGATGAAAAGGGAAATATTCCTGTGGAAGAACAGCAAGAAATTCACTGAAACAGGAGTTTGCAAAATATCAGTGACAGATATGAAAACAAAACCACATCTTCAGAGCTGATCATTTTATGCAATGAAATTGCTAAATGAAACAGATGTCTTTCCATTTCTCAGCTTGGCTGACATGAATCACAGATGCCCATTAGCCAAAATAACTATAGGAAACACTTTATACTAAAAGTAGCAGAGAAATATTTCACAGAACGGTTTTTTTAGTACTTGAGTAAAATGAAAAAAACTCTGCAGTGCTGATTGACACACTGCTCATGCATTTCAGAGCTGGGTAATGATTCACCATGCCGGGCTATGAAGCACATCGGGCAGTCTTTAGCAACCTTGATTCCTCTAGTAACATCTGGATTGAATTAAGAGCTAAAAATCAAAATGAGAGGTTTTGTTTTTCCTTGCTTATATATACTACATATTTTCAGTCCTTCAGTTACGTCTGGAAGCCTTGCTCATTTCATCTATAGCTTTGTGTTTCCTGATGACCCCAAAAGACCTTCTGAAATGTCCCTCTGAATCTGAAGTTTTTCTACAATTACTCTGGACTCTTATGTGTATATATATAATTTAAATTGGATTACCAAGCCAAAGTGGAATTATTAACAAGTTGGGTTTTTTCAGACAACACAGTGTTATAGCTCAGTGTTCTACACTATGAAGGTTGTTAATCTTTTTAAACATGTTACTGTGAAGTGCACCTCTCAGCACCCTCAAAGTCTTTATGTGGATGTCTCAAAGTCTTGTATTTAGCTTCCTTTCCAGACTTTTGGCTAATACATGTGTGGTAAAATACAAACAAAACAAACAAAAAATCCCCAAACCACATAAACCAAAGAACCCACACAAGTATAAAGTTTGAATTTGGCAGAGGTAAGAGGTTAATGATTTTGTGGGCATAAAAATCATTTCCAAATCACCTTGCTACGATTTACACATAGCTAAGATCGATGCAAAGCTACATAACTTTGCATATTAGAGAAGTAAGTATGTTAAAAGATCTTTACGTGCTGAATTGGATCTAAATATAGCTGTTCAAAAGCTTCATATTTTTTAGTTCAGAGATTTTCTCAGTTTTCTGATTCAGTTTTCTTCAATGTTCAGGCTTCTAGTGCCAGGCAACATTTTAAGGCACCAGAATATGATTTTTGGGATTGCTAAATTATTTTACAAGTTCCTGGCATGGTTTTGCTAAATACCACACTCCAAAACAATTTCCATGCATCATTTGTATGTAAATTTGGCCAGACACTCTTGCTGGGAACTGTTTGCTTGTACTTACGCTATTCTGGAGATAATTTATTAGAATGGATTTTGCCAGGCTGCTAACTGGTTTCTGAGTAAAAGAACAGACACTGCAGCGCCAATAGACTATTTTCATCTTTTGTGAGAATTTCTAATACCAGACCTGGCTTTGGAAAGCATATGGGAAAACTGCAGTGCATCCATTTAAAGAACCCTCTCAAACACAACTTTATCTTTCTGTCACTTGGCTAAGGAAGAGCAGCCTCTCATAATGCTCTTCATCACTCTGCTGTGGAAAATATTTCATGCAGTGGTCATGGACCAGCTGTTAGCTCCTAGAACCAAAATGTGTTTGGAGATGAAATTATATTCTAGGAAGACATGCAGAAGAAAACGCTTAAGGACTTCTTACACTAAATGCCATTTTAAAATGGGATACAGCATGGAAGATACTGTCAAGTCCCTTAAAAAGGAGGGTGAAAGGGTTAATAAAATGTCACAATAAAAGGTCACAATTTTTGTAGGCCATCGAGAGAGGAGCATGAGGAATAAAGTTCACTTGAAAAATTTGTTCCTCAAAAGAAGAGTGAGAAGGGCTTGAAACCTTCAGTTTGAAGTCATCAAGAGAAACAGAAGGAAAAAAAATTATTTGCTAAAGATTTTTCTTAACATCCACCTTTCTACTCTCTATGTTTGGTGGAGTTTCCTATTTCTTTATTTATTGTAGAATGAAAAGAAGCAGTAAGAAAATACTCATTTTGTAAAGTAAACATACGTATGTGTAATACAAGCAAAGTTTAATAGGTCAAAATACTTACAGTGCTTCTCAAGGTTCATTTCTGAACTAGGAGAAAATAAAAAAACTTTTATGTAGAAAATCGAAGTTCAGAACATGATAGTAATCAAATTTCTACCATGAAGGCTTTGATTCTGGTTATTCCTGGTTAGTTCTGTCTTTTCCACATGTTTCAAATCTTTGGGAAATATTCAGTGTTTGAAAATATTTCAAAACATATAAGTTTCCTGCTTGACTTTGGCTTATCCCACTAGTTGACACTGTATGTTTGGTTTCAGCACAAAAGAAATTGAAAGACATATTCAAAACCATAATAATTGAATATTTTGCTTCCAATAAGTAAAATGGATGCTATGGAAGACAATACAAGTGCATCATAGATGAAAAAGATAAATATGGCTGCATAGCAAAGGGGAATATTTATATTATGCTACATGTATAACATTTTTCATGACCTGAAATGTAAGCTTAAATTAACAAAAATAATCTTACTGCAGATCTAATAAATGTTGTTATTATGTGTTCAAATAACTATTTTTAGAAAGAAAAAATGCACTAGTTCTGTCTTAATCTTTTTGGAATATTCTGATATGTCTTAGGTGTGATTTTAAAATAAATATATTTGTATTTCATTTTTTTAATAGGAGCTTCTACTTTATTTGATCCTTCTGCTGAACTCAAAAATAAGTTCACAAAAAAGAATATATTTCATGGTGAAAATAAATCTAAATGCCAGATTCTTTCAGTTATTTATTAAATCAATGAGATTGGAAGGACCTTTCCGACAAAGTGTTGAGAGAAATTATGCTAAGTATCCAAAAGATCAAATGAGCCATCCACACTACTGTACAGAAAACAAAACATAACTGTATAATTTTTTTTTGTCTAAAGGTAGTCAGAACTGCAATTTATATATGTGAACTTAAGCTTTATACAAATTGCATAATGAGTGTTAAATCAATACTGAATGCTTAATAAATTTTGGGTTTTCTCCTTTAGGCTATTTACATTAGGTGATGGAGTGAAAATGATAATAACTTAAAATGAAGTGTTTCCCAATATAGGAGAAATATAGATAATATGAAATGAAATTTAAAAAAAAAATCATTAAACCAGTTGTTCTATTTTCCTGTCTTGTATTTAGCCATGTTCTTTATCTGCTTAGTGAATTTGCAACTAGCACAGCAGTTGTGAATCTTTAATAGGATATCTTCAAGGAAGTAAAGGTCAGTATTAACATAAAAATCTTCTTTAAGAACTGTGGTGCAAAGGTTTCTTAGCAGAGAACAGGTGTTGCTGCAAAAGCAAAATCTGCCAGAAGAGTCAAGGTAAAAGATTCTTGGAGCTAAGTTAGGAAACACTGGCTGTCAGTCAGTGGTGAATGAAAATTACTTTCTTAGTATTAACTGGTGGTATTAACCATCTTTGTTGCACACAGAATGATTTAATGCATAATAATGATTTTTAAAAATCTCTACCCTTTTCATTACTTCTTAACAAAATGCTCTCTTCTTCCATTTCAGCTTCATTCTGACCAGGATAAGGGAGATGGATCCCTCAAATACATTCTGTCAGGAGATGGGGCTGGTACTCTTTTTATAATTGATGAAAAGACAGGTGACATTCATGCAACTCGGAGAATTGACAGGGAAGAGAAAGCCTTTTACACCCTGCGTGCCCAAGCTATCAATAGAAGAACTCTGAGACCAGTGGAACCCGAATCTGAGTTTGTCATCAAGATCCATGACATCAATGACAATGAACCAACATTTCCAGAAGAAATTTATACTGCTAGTGTTCCTGAAATGTCAGTAGTAGGTGAGTTCTCTATACTGAGGCACAAATGCCTGTTCTCCATTACTTGATAAATTATTTCCCCATCCTCTGAAAAGTTGGTTGAGCACAGAATTCTAATTGATGAGTTAAGTATTTTTCATTTTGATTTGTTTGTTCAAATATTGAAATTGCATCCATGAACAGATTTTTATATCTGAGATCCATTTCTACTTGGACTATCCAAATTATTAGCTTTACAGTCCTTTGGAATATAAATATTAATAGATAGTAGGTAATGGTGAATCATCATCCTCCTTAATAACTGTTGGAAGGACTAAGTTAGCCTGTTGAAAGCTCAATAATTTTTTTCTTTCATTTTCACTGGAAGTTCCCAGTGGTGATAACAACTGAACAGTGAGCTGTCTCCACTTTCACTCTCTCTGTGGCAGAGGAAAATTATATATTGACTCATGTGTTGTCGATGCACATGAGTGTGCATGTCTGAAGGTAGACACCCTCATTATTTTTTTTTCCCACCTTTTTACTGTATAGAAAAATTCTCTTGTGCTTTCACTTCCTCTCTTAGATCCATCCATTAATGACATCTTCAGGAATATTAAATGGCTGTTTGAGCTAATCTTTCTTCTCTTTGCAATGTATTTTCAGTTCCTATCTTAACTACAAAGTTGTGGCCTGGATCATGCCAGATGGTGAAAATTATTTTGGAATATGAGCTATTATTTATATTAAAGCATACAATTCTTTAGGAATAATTTCAAAAAACTTAAAAATATATCACATTTAATTTGAAAATTAATATTAATTTATTCATTGTATAACTGTAGCTACTATGATATTAAATTCTAAAAATTCAGAAAACAAACAATAAATTCAATATCACTTTTGGCTATTATTACCATTTTAATTACTACCACTGCCTGAACTAGATCAAACAGTGTTTTGAGATGTTTTATACGTACAGGTATTGAATATTTAGTACTTACACTCCTGGGCCTTGAAAAATGCTGAAAGAGCAAGAGAATACATAATTATTGAAAGAGAATGGCTTCAGCAAAACTCTGCAGCAATGTGTGGAAGCATAATACTAGTAGTTTTTTATTCTTAATATTTTAATCTGCTTTGAGTTTGTGATTGAATAATTTTTAAAAGTTCTAGCATTCACCAAGCTGTTTTTCTTATAAAGGAAAATAAATTTAAAAAAAAAAAAGATAAAGAAGTCTGGCAGATGGTTGTGTAGGGCCGTACTGAAATCTCATCAAATCAGTCCATGTAAAGAGAAGAATCAAAAGCATTCTAGCTTTACTGTTCCAAAATCTAACAAAATATAGTACCAATTTACTAATTTACTGGTCAGTTTTCTAAATTTCCATAAACATATACAGTTTTAGGCAGAGCATCTTGACAGTGCATCCTGAAAGAGCATTGTTATGATTTCTAGAGAAGCATATGGAAAGATTACAGTTGGGGTTAAAAGTATGTCTTAGAATTTCCACTTTATTTCTCATGTTCTTCCTAACAATTCCAGAATGCACTGTTTAAAATGTGATTGGAAATATTTATGAAAATGGTTTAATATTTTCATTTAAAAATATGCCATTTTATAATATTCAGTTATAGTCTATTGATTCCTAATTTTATCAGTCTCTATTCCACAAATACAATCTTTTTCTTTAAGTGTTCTCAAACTTTCAAGACGTTATTTCAATGATTCTAAAGTATTCAGGCTTCATGGTTCCAGTGTATCTGTAGATCTATATAGATCACATGAATTTTGAAAATGCAAATTTTTCAGCATTACAAAATCAACAAAAAAAATGAGATTAGATGATAAGAACAGTATTTAGAAAACACCAATGTATAGAAAGCCAAACAACAAAAAAAAGCTTGGGTGCACTTAGAGTGCTAACCTTGTATCTTGTATAAATAGCTGTGCTGAAACAAATGGACTTTATTCTGTCAATAAAATTATAATAATTTAGAGAATTGTAACTCAGTTCAAATCTATCATGTTCCCAGATTTTATAAATGTGGCCATTTATCTGCTAGAGTGACTGACTGAGTACCTGATAGGTAGAATTTTCTTTTAGCTTTATTACTTTTAGCTTTATGGTTGATCCCTAGAGGTATATGTTCATCTGCGGTCCATGAGAGGATGACGTGATTTTATAAAGTATTCATCAAAGATGATTCATTTCTTCATAACAGTAATTTAATTCTCCAACTTAAAAAAATCTACTCTGCAATCTCAGAACTAAAGGCTGAATGGAGAAGGAAAGAAATCTAAAAGATTAAGCTTCATATAACTTTTGAGAAAAATAGAATTAATTAGAAATTGTGAAGTTATTATGTTAAAATTATTCATATATTTGTACAATAATATATTATCACATCATTAATTACAAAATATTTTTAAATCAGTTTTTTCTGACATCACAAGATTCAAGAATTCTTAGTAGAGAAACATTATGACATTTATGAAAAAAGAAACAATTATATTTTTTATGGCAATTGCACTTCCCCATCCAAAGGAAAATAGGAAGAAGTTCCTACATGTCTCTATTTTGCTCTCTCTGAATTATTTTATTTTTTTTAGTTACACTATTGTGAGTGGCCCATTACTTGCCCAGTACCGCTGACCATGGTCTAAGAAAGTGTCAGGTTTGATGTAAGGAATGCAGAGAGAAATTGCAGTCTTGGATGTAATTGTAGTGTTGCATTGAATGTCTCCTCGACTCACCTCTGTAAGAATGTAACATTTCATCTTCCTATGTCTGGGAACATTAACGAAAGTTTAGGATATAAATATTGTCTCAGTGATAGGTACTAGAAATTACAAAGCTAAATTACTATGGCTCTTACATGAGTAGATATGAGTTATATGGTTTGGCAAAAAGGAGGATACTATCAGAACTGTAATATTTTCATTATCTAATCCAGTACAGTAAACACAGTATGGCACTGTGCCATGTACTGGGAGTCTGAGAAAGAGAGACATTACTGGAACCACACCCTGCCTTTCTTGGACCAGACCTGTCTAGCAGACAGAACACCATGTAAAAGATTCCATATCCTCACTCTGTTCTGCTTCTCTGAACATGGTGACTTAAGGGATAGGAGAGAATGGTGACATGTTCCTCCCCAGTCCTGTAGGTGCATCTGTTCCAGGACAGTCTTGCTGTCACAGGTGTCCTTGCATAACAGGCAGGGGAGGTGCAGATCTCCCCCCTCTGCTGATTTGCAATAGGATACAAGAAAATGGAATGAAACTGTGTCAAGGGATGCTCAGACTGGACATTAGGAAAAGGCTCTTCATTGGGAGATTGGCCAGTCACTGGAACAGGCTCCCCAGGAAAGTGTCAGAGTGTCTAGAATGCTTCTCTTTTAGTTTTGGGTAGTCCTGCAAGAATCAGGAAGCTGGACTTGATAATCCTTATGGACCCCGTTCAATCCAGTATATTATATGATTCTATGACTGAATTATCCACTAAAAAAGCATCAATATTTTTATAGAATGCCTTGCACTCCTGCTACAATTGGTACATCCAAGTTCAATAGTTTACTATCAATTAGGTGTGAAGGTTGGACGTCTACACAGAAACATAAACATACCCAAAGTGTTTTTTGAAATTTCAGTTTATTCAAACCAACTGCATAGATAAAGATCCTTTTCTATATAAGTAGGATTGGTGAGTGGCAACAGTAGAATGGGGTGAACAGCAAAAGAAAAGATATGTCACCTTCATTACCAGATGTGAAAGATGATCGATGTAGATAGATGGTAACAGATGTCAGATGTTATGCCTCTTATTGGGGGAAACAACACGGGAACAATCTTCTTTGTTCATTGTTTCCAATTCCTGTAGATTGCTGTCATCCTCTTTTATCTGTATTTTCACCATAAAAGTGATGTTTTATAGATAACAAATATTTTTTCTCTTTTTCTTTGCTATGTTTTAAATCCTTATCAGTCTTTAATATGACTAGTAACTTACAACTTGTATCTGTGCCTTGTATTTATGTTATTCTGAGACAGCGTTCTCAAAACCTCTGCTATCACCTGCTGCCTGCACTCTCAGTTCTGGTACTGAATATCAACATTTCAAATAGGCTTAATCTTATCTCTAGTATAAAAAATGTCCAAAAAAAAAAAAAAAAAAAGTCAACTATTCTGCACTTTTGCTACACTGCTGTCTGTTTACACACGTCTGAACTGCAGCCACAGTGGTGAGATGCTCATATGCACTCATCTGAATAGCAGAATGAAGACAAACATGATATCACATCATAGTAAGAAAAGAAGTGTTTATGTACAAAAACTTGAAATAATTGAAATTTGTGCACCCTTGTAGTACAGCGTTTGCTCCATCCTAAAATGCCCTCCGCTAGAAGGAACTCTAAGATAATCAGGTTGTCAGAAAAACACTAAATTTTTATCTACTCCATCTGCCACCATCCTTCTGGTATCAAATCATGATGTAGCCATATGCCAGCCTCTTTCAGACCAAAAATGGCAGTTTTGACTTCTTCCTCAGGCTGTGGTGTTACCCAGACAGACACCGGAGAATACGCCTATTTCTATTATCAAATAAAGTCTCTTGGAAAAGACCCATAAATTCTTTGTTGTCTTGTTCATCTTTCTTCTGTTGCTCATTACACATAGAAAAGGCAGAGATAATTGGGCCAACTTCAGGATCTTGCAGCTGGGTCAATATCCTAGATGACAACTTGTTCTCCTGAAGTATTTGTACTGATTACTAGATATTTTATCTTCTTTCTCTATTTCCTTTCCTTCTTTTCAAAGTTTATTCTTATGGTTTTGACCCAGAATATTCTTATAGTTTTGATGACAGTCTTCTCCTCTGTCCATCATTCTTTTCACCCATCTTTTTCTGTTCATTTGAAACTTTCTTTTCAGGACTGCAGATAGTCTATTTTCCTCTGTATGGATTTTCCTCTGGGTCTTGCCTATTAGCGTATTCTAGAAAAGTTTTGAAAACTTTCTGCAGAAACCTTTTATATATATGTAGCTTTAGATTTCCTAATCATTCCTTATCTGTATTGCATCTTGTAACTTTTCTGCTTCTAAATTAGGGATATCAATATATCAATACACCCTTCAGAAGATGTAACCTCCCTCTGGGTTTACATGTGAAGTGCAGGTTGGGTGCCCTACAACTGGCCTGTCATCTCTGCCTCTTCTTATATGTTTTTTTTTTTTTCTCTTCAGACAGAAGTTAGAGCTACTGTTGCTTAACTTTCTACCTATTGCTTCTTGTATACTTCCTCATTAGCACTGTTCACCAATTCCCAATGCTTAGTCCTCTATGCCACGGCATTTATCTTCTCACATTTCCTTCAGGTTTCCTATTAGCAAAGATATTTTAAAACTTTTTTTTTTTTTCATATAGAGTTCTCTCCACAAACCCTTTAGCATCTTCTGATTTGTGACAGATTTTGAAAACCCAAACAATGATATTTTTAGATTTTTCCTTAAAAGGGACCTATTAAAAGAATTGAAATTATCCACCGCTGTGCTTGTTTACAACTTACTGTTTTCTAAGTTACAGGAGTACCATGTATTCAACGATTTTTCTGACACTGACGTCTGAATATGCAGTCCTTTTCAGTTCTTTTCTGTATTCTGCAGCATGAAATAGATTATTTCAGGGGAAAACATGCGTCATTATTTCTGGGGAAAATAGGTGTCATTATTTCCTGTCTTTTCCACTATGAAGAGAAGAAAATTTCTACTAATTTATCTAGTTATTTGTCTGGATAATTTACTGTGGAGGGTACTTGCTCTAGCTAAATATCACATAACTTAGCTGGGAGTAAAGAAAACAAAATCTAAGTTCAGGATCCAGCTCTACAATGGATATTTGGTGGATTACTTTTCCTAGATAATTATCTTCAGTGATTTTTATCTAATATGTATGCATCATAAATGAATTGTGAGGTCGAAGTCATTAATATTTCGTGTTTGAAGATCCTTGAATCCAACATACTAGTAAGGATCAAATATATTAATTACTGTTACGGTCTTAGACCCTAGGGAGATTCAAACATTACAATTAAAGTTATGTTAAAATATGCCTTCTGAGAACTACAATAATCTGACAAAAACTTGTTTATTTCCGGGACAGGTTTACCTCTGTTGAATTAGCTCACAATATAGTAAAAATGGAGATTATGCAAGGAGAAAATAACAGAATTCACTGGTGTGTTATTAATTAACACAGATGGTGCCATATTCATAGATTCTTAGAATGGTTTGGGTCGGAAGGGATCTTAAAGATCTTCTAGTTCGAAAACCCCTGTCCTGGGAGGAATGCCACCCACTTGACCAGGTTGCATAAAGTCCCATCCAACTTGGCCTTGAACCAGTGTCCCAGCCAAGGATGGGGCATCCACAGCTTCTCTGGGCAACCTGTTCCAGTATCTCACTACCCTCACAGTAAAGAATTTCTTCCTCATATCTAATCTAAACCTGGTCTCTTTCAGTTTGAAGCCATTCTCCCTTGTCCTGTCTCTAAACGTCCTTGTAAAATGTCCTCTCCAGCTCTCCAGTGTGTTATCACTGTCTCCTTTATGCACTCCTATAGAGGTCAGATTAGGCTTTAAGTCCTGAAGGCCAAAGACGAACTTCATCAGAAGCAACCTGTGACTGTGTAAAAGACAGAGCAAGGCCTAGACCACGTGGTGATCACTAAGTGACCTCTGCACTGTAGTTTTTAAGCCCTGGCAAGACTAATCATCTTCATTGCCTTTGGATTTCTGGTCCAGGTTTCAGACCAGAACAAAAAATATATATTTTCTATTGAGTATCGGTGGTCTTCAGTGTACTGAAGCAAAGCAAAACCAACTGGTGGTTTGACAGCTGATGTGCACAATGTGACTGATACAGTAATAGCACTACTCCTGTTCACTTCTTGACATGGCTTCTGTCAGGTTTTTAATGGGAATACTGATCCCCCTGTGGAAACTTAAAGAGCACGTCTGTTTTCCTCTCATAGCAAGGGCCAAGATCAAAGAGGTGAGTTCTGCATCCTGAATGGCACTTTGAAGTGTAATGGTGCCCATGCACTTCTCCTGCCAGATACCTGACCCATGGCTGGCCCATAAAAGCCAAAGAGGTAATATTAAAAGTAGTTTATCCTTACTGCTTTTATGTAATGGGGTGTACATTGCCCTGATTACAGCCCGCCAACTGTGTTTTGTGATATTGTTGAAATTAAGGAGCACAAGTCTCTTCTAATAGACTTTAAAGGAACAGGTACAAAACTACAGTTTTTAGAAGTGTCTGATAGATTTTTTTGGAGCGTATATGTGCAGCCATGCTTGTTGCAGTTGGAGAGAAGGATAGATGATAGAATTTGCTCTGTTTCACGTGCATGTGTATTAAAATAGTGTTAACTAATATATGTTCATTATGACACTCATAACTAAGGCAGCACTAACTGTTAGACACATATTATTTTGCTTAAAATTGAATTATTCTAATATATTTTAAAGTTATTAAACATGTTCTTCAGTTTCCTTCCAAATTATTCTTCCAAGTCAACTCTCCATGTCTTTTTAAATGGAAGTGAAATAAAAATCTTATACAATTGACCTATCAATAGGTCTAGTTTGCACATATGAAGGAAATGTGAAAATTAGAAAAAATAAATGGTTCAGTTGCATGTAATAAGAGACAAAGTATTACCTTTCATTGGTTTGCAATGTAGAAGTTTCTGATTAGTACATCATGCTGTTGTGACAGATGCCTTGATTATGACTGTTCTCTGTTTTTATGGATATGTAGTGGAGGAGTTGTAAACTTTACTTGCATAATCCCATGTTGGTCAGCGTACTCAATGGTTTGGGGTTTTTTGACCTTTTTTTCTTAACTTACAGCAGTTCAATTACTCAACATTATTTGTCTTATCCTTCTTTTACACAATTCTGCTATTTTAGAGAAAATATTTTTAGGAACAAGTATACATTCTAGCACTGCAGTTTGCTCTGTAGTAGGGTGGTCCAAAAAGCATTTCAGAATCAAGGTAACACTCCTCAGAGCTTAAATATATTCAATAAAAAGACCTATTCATCTTTTAACAGAATAGTTATAAGACATATATCTACAGATGGAGTTCAGTGTGGCTGAAGACATGAGACATTTGTGAATCATAAAGGGACAAAACTTTTAGAACAGATTGATCATCCCTACATTCTTATTTTTAAAAGATGTTCAGAATTTCAGGATCAGCCATGTCATAAATGGTCACCAAAGCAATCTTTAATATAATGGAAAGTTATTTTGTCTTATTTTCTTCATAATTGTATAGCAATTTTTACCTTTTTAATTTTTGTTTTGTGTTTGGGGCTTTGTTCTGTTAAATCTGTGATTCATTCCATCTTAATATGGAATAATATAACCAGGAATATGCCTATTTTTTTCTTCTTTATGAGATAACAGTACTTTTAGGGAATCACTGAAACAAGTCTTCTCTAGCACTTGAAAACTGAACATTTCTGAGAACTCATGTGTGTTTCAACAGTTACGTACATGCTCATTCCCTTGATATTGGTGCTGTGATTGAAAAATTTGCTTGTAAAAAGCAGATTAGTCATCCTGTAATGAAATCCCAAACAAATGGAGAAATAGCATTTGCTTCTACTTGTCTTTCTAAGTATATTAGAATAAATATATAGTATAGACAGGCAATGAGAGGGAAAAAAATAGTTGTGCCAAGTGTCTTGGATTTACAGATTCTTTATTTCATAGTATTTGGCAATATTTGGTGGGGAAAAGAATTTTGAAAGAAGTGGGATAAAAGGAGAAATTATTTTTAAACTCTTCTGATCCCCAAATTAGCCCGTGGCTACCCACTCATAGCCACGTCTATATGAAGATTTTTTTTTCCTTTTTTTAATTTTCAATTATTTCCTATATACTTAAAATGATACCTGTACTTTATTGATGCACAATAGGGGAGATTCTTGTTCAGAGTTTATTTCTTTGATGGAAGAGTTGAACAAGAGATAGAAAACATTTTGATAGAGCCAAAACTGTCAGCGGTAATGGCAAATATTTCATGTTTTGAAGGACTGGTTTATTCTACTAAAGTTTAGAGAAGGTCTTTAATCTTAGAAAAATTTCTGTAATCTAAATAATCAGCAGATTTCAAAGTTCATATGACAACATTTCTTCTGGTAGTATCTATCTATAGTTAAACTTAGAAAACAGGGAGAACTGATAACTTGTTTTTCACAAGTTCCAATGACTTGTTTAATCATCTTTTTCTGTCATGTTGCTGAATGTATAGTTTCATATCATCCTGATATCATTGAACAAAAGAAAAGGAAAAAAAAAACCAAACCAACAAACAAACCAACCGCAAAACACTCCAAGCTTGTTCTAGGCAACAGAAAGCAGATATTTATTGCAATAAACACAAATGTCTTCTGAAAAGAGGGTATGAATCCATGAAATTATTGTAGCTGGGTAAGGATAAAAATTCAGCTCAACCATAGCTGTTGTTTACATTTGCTAATTAAATCTTAATCACACTTTTGGGATTAGGGAAGTCTAGTTTTAATTTATGTAGGAGGAGACCTGAAATAACAAATAACGTACCTGATGTTGACTATAAGATCACAAATATATTTGGAAAATCCAACTGATATTAGCCGAAATTTTCATTCGTGTCTGTTGGAATGGAAATTGCTACTCTGATGCCTCCACATAAGGCCATGTGAAACTAAATTGGTTGTGGATATTTCAGGTACTTCTGTGGTCCAAGTTACAGCTACTGATGCCGATGACCCTTCATACGGAAACAGCGCCAGAATAATTTACAGCATACTTCAAGGGCAACCATATTTCTCTGTGGAACCAGAAACAGGTCAGCACAATTTTCATTATTTTCATGTACCATAAACTTCAAACTTTTCATTTAAAAGACCTTAGATCACTTAAAAAAAAATTCATTAAAAAGCTAACCAAAATGAAAGAATATTTATTTCTTTTTTCTCACCTCATAAGTCAAGAGTTATGACTGCTGAAATTATGAAGTAAAAGTAATTTTGCAGTGGTACTACTGATAGCTTAAGGTCTGAATAACATTTCTGATAAAGGCAAGAGTAAAGGTTTATGTCCTAGAAATTATTGTTCTTTTTTCCTTAATGTTTCTACTTGGATTAATAAAGAGCATTCTTTCTGCTCCTAAACCTTGTGCATAAATATCTTGAATCATTTTTAGCATGAAACTGGAAAGGGACCTGTGATGTACAACTAAGTATACAACCATAGACATAGACTATTATAAGTAGTCTACTATAAAACTTATGGACCAAAATTTGTACTTTGAAACATTAAATGAATATTTTAGAGATATATTTCAAGACTAGTACAATAAAAGATGCAGCAGATAGCTGCACATAAACAACAAATACATTATTAATGATTTTATTTTTCAATTTATTTATTTTAGGCATCATCAGGACTGCTTTGCCAAACATGAACAGAGAAAACAGGGAGCAGTACCAAGTAGTTATTCAAGCAAAGGACATGGGAGGCCAGATGGGTGGATTATCAGGGACCACCACTGTGAACATCACTTTGACCGATGTCAACGACAATCCACCTCGCTTTCCCCAGAGTAAGCTGCATTTAATAGTTGACTTGTGCTGTAAGAGTTAAGCAATCACCATCTGGTTTAATTTAGAGTAAATCTAGATTATGGGGCACACATAAACAAAAGGCTTATGTGCTGATTATTGTTATTAAAGCAGTACATTAAATGTTACAGCATTTGTTTGTTAGAAAACAGTTACATGATCAAATACAACTGCAGTAAACCTGGAATACCTCCCAGTACTATGGGGAGCGATAGTTGGTGGATTCATAAGAGCATTAGAGCAATGTTTTTTCTTTCCTTACCTATTGCTTAAATCCTGCATGCTCTCCCACTGGAGAATAAAACATGTTGTAATTCTATATACGCATAAATGTTTGAATTATAGTATCTGCTTAAATATTTAATCATGAAGAATGTGGAGAATAAATTACTTGAAGGGAATCAAACAGATTTGTACTTTTTCAGCTACAGAGCTAAAAAACATAATAGAAAATTTTCCAAATTAAAGTAAATTACATTTAATATTTTTAGTATTTTTTACAGCTTTAGTGAAGGTTTTTATCATGTTTTTTGCCTCTGATAATACAGCTGTCAAAATTTTATATCCTCAAACAACAATGTAAAAATGTTCTTGGTCTCCATCTATTATGGAAATATTAAATTATGTACCACAAACTTGTGAAGGTTAAGCATTTTAAATACATTTGAAGCCTTTTGCATAAATTTAAGTTGCAATATTTGCAGGATGATTTGGACTTAATACGCAAAGGATTTAGAGTATCATCACCACATGTTTTATACACTGTATGATTCTACTGAATCTCGTAGTTACTGATGCAGTCTTCAGGATCAAAATAACAGAATCAGCTTCAAATTATACTCTTTATGGCACAAACGGAGTACATAATTTTGTTCAATTCAATATTCCATTCAATATATACGTGTTTACCTAAGTTGTTTATCAGCATGTCATTTCATATGCATTCTCAATTTTTTTTTTAAAAATGCACCATTGAGTAATTAGAATTTGTGCACTTCCACAAAGATCTTATTCTGAGCAGAATTTATTGTTAATTTATCATTTATGTTCTTTGTTTTTTCACAACTTTTTTATTTATTATTTTTATTGTTTTCATTTGTGTACAGAAGGTTATGGTATTTCCAGTGCTTTTTAGGAGAGGAATGCTGTATTACTCCTCTCTGAACATACTAAGGAAGACTATTCAAAGAGGTGTCATGTTCAAAGGCTTCTAGAAAAAATAAAACAAAACAGTTAAACTTAAGACAGCACAAGCACTTGAAACATTCCTAATTTTGCTTTTATTTTTCTTTTTTCTCCTTATTTCTTAAACAGTGTGTTAAATTAGAAGTTAGAATGATGAAATCAACTTTCTAGACCATTTTTACATTACTTATCTGGCAGTCCAACATCATATTTGAGTGAGAGGAGGATTTGATATAGAATCTCTGCATTTTTCTTTAATGTCAGTTTAAATCAGATGTGTCATTTCCTTTAAAGAAACTTAATTTTACTCTCATGGGTTGTTGTTTTATTTTTCTCTCAAATTTCTCTCTGCCAATGTCTTTGTTGGATATACATGTATGTTTCATTGGAAATGAAAGCTGAAACATTTATAAAGATGACTCATTTTGCTAGATATATGAAAGTCAAAATAGCTATTGACTTTTAAAAAAAATCTTTATATTTAATCTCAAAATGCAAATAGACATTATAATGATTCATGATTTTAACAGAGTTCCATGAGACTGCTGGAATTGAAACTGATTAAGTTAAACTATTCTTATTCTGTTCCATTAATAAAAAAACAAATGTATTAGGTTCATGAGACAATAATATTCATATCAGATTTATGAATTACCAGGGTAAGTATTAAAATACCCATTATGTTTTCACAGGACTCAGTATATTACAGCTATATGTTTCAATAAAATGTTTATAACAGCTTAAATGTCTCCCACAAGAAACTCATATTAAAATTATGGAATATTCTGCATAATGTATTGTATCATACTTTCTCAAAAAAACAAAACAAAATTTAAAAAAAATAGAAGAACCTCTAATTCCTCTGTTGTTTAGATTATGATACATGGATTCTTCAATTTTTTTTTTTCTCTTAAAAATATACTAAAAACCACATAGATAACAATGGTGATGAGATTGAAAATTTTTTAAGGTGCTGCAGAAAGGTCATCAAAGACCTCAGACATTGGATCTCTGTTTCAATTTTACTATTTCCAAACATTCTCAGAAGTAAGGAGATAGTGTTGATCAATGATAAACAGAAAATGTGATTTATGGACTTAGAAGCTTGAGTCTGACTGAAACTCAGTGCACCTAAATTATGGCAGCCCATGTCTCCCATGAGACTATAGCCTATAGTACTTTATAATATTTGCCTTTACATTATATGCCTATTCAAGAGTGAATTGGAAGACGGGTAAAAGAAAAAAATAAGATTACTTTTTCATTCTTTATGAGTGACTGAAGTATTTTCAATCCTAGGTGTGTAGACTTTAATCTTGTAGCTTATTTCTGCTCTCCTCAGTATATGGCAAAGTATTCCTTTCCTTGATCTTCCCATTTCTTTTCCTGACAGACAAATGAAAGGACATCACTCACTGGAGTAAGTGTAAAGTGCAAACTACTTTGCTTGAGAAGAGAGAAATAAGATTGACAGCAGAATTTTGCAAGGATAATTTTAGTTTGGTGTAGTTTGTTTTCTGATACAGTGTCTAAACTGCACTGCATCCCATGCTTAGTCAATGCATTAAAGGTCTTCAGTGACAAAAACAATAAAATTAAGTATCTCATACTATGGTAGAGATTTCTGTAAATAAGTTGGATTAAAGATTATCTTTCAGATTATAAATTTCTGGTTATTTTCACTCTATGTTTCCACTACCTTATTAGCAATTCAAGATATGAGCTCTTACCACTTTGTAGACTAAATTAATGACTTGGGTATTGCACTGGGAGTCAAAGTAACATCCACAAGGCATAGCTTGGGAACGCAGGTTTAAGCACAGCAGAAGAAAAATGTGAGGAATAGCTGACACCCCATAAAAATAATTATAACACATAAATATTCATGGGGGGGAACCCAGTCTTTCACTATAGTCTCATACAGTACTCCCTAAGCATTAAAGGAGGGTTAATTTTTTTTTTTTTTAACCATTAGGTGATTACAGAGAGATTCTGTACTAGCAAAGTATACAGGTTTAGATATTAGAGAAAGATAATGAAAATGTTAGAGAAAATGTGGGATAAAGCACTCAATTGCACATCAAAATGCAAAAAAATACCTATAAACAGAATGTGGGGTGTACATGGCCATAAAGAATTAATTCTGCTGCTATATGTCAGTTTCATATTAAAAGCTGCTTAAGTAAAATTACATGAAGAAATTAAATTTCAATATTTCAATATTTTTATTCAACATTAAAATGCAAACTAAATGTGAATGCATTTATTATTTAATTTTTGCTTTATCAAAGCAAAAAATTTAGTTTTGTCAAATGGGAATGTAATAAAATAATAGAACAGAAAAAAATAATTGTAGAAGCAGAAAAATATCTCAAATGACCCAATGAATAACAGGGTATTTTTATAGTGAGTGTCACTCTGTAGCTGACTTGCAAAGCATCAACAATCCTCAAATGACTCATGCTTTCCTGAAGATATGATAAAATCATGTTGACAGTGACCTTCCGATATAGCTTTGCCAGCGCTGTCTCCCTAGTGTGATCTTGATCACACAAAACCAATAACTTCCTTAATGGATGTTTCTGCACTTATTTGTGGCAATGTATGTAGTTTCTGGGTTGCTTCTTGGGTAGCCTGTTCAATTTTTACTGTTGTGGTTGCTGGCCTTTACCACTTCCACTTTTGTATTATTGTCAACTAAAGCATACTTCTAACTCGTTTAACTTAGGTAGTCTCCAAGCAGAAGAGCAAATCTTGGAAAACTTAACTAAGGCCAGAGAAGAAAATGTTTTCCAATAGAGGTTTGATTACTTCACTTTCATCTTTGGAATGACAACTCTAGATGCATTTATTTTTAAATATTTTTCTGAGAATTCTACATAGCACGTTATGTCCCCCCGTGTTTTTCTAACATATGTTCCAACAGATGGGATGAAAGTTCTCAACCCTTATTTACAGTTTTCGCACTAAGGCTAGGACATAGAATACTAAAATGTATGGTAGGATGCTTATTTTAATTTACTGCAGCATGTCTGAATGATGATAGTTTTCTTACTATGTATTTTATCAGCTGTATGACACCACAATAAAGGGATATAACTAAGCAAAGAAGCACAAACCAAGAACTGCAATATTCCCAAGCCTATTTAAGTATGAATTAACTGCTTTAACACGTATAGGTACACTTTCTGCTTGTAGATACTAAAAAAACCCGCCCCCTGCATTAATGTATTATTCAAATTTATTTTTATGATATCTTACTATCTGATTTTTAAAGCTGAAATGTCAGTCTGCTGCAGGGAATTGGACAGCAAAGTCAAGGAATTCTATTCTTGTTATTGCATCCATGATAAAATACATGTAAAATGTATCTCAAAGATTGCCCTTAGATATTAAGGTGCACAAAAGAAGAGCAAAACCTGGCAAGAACACAAAGCAGTCTTTCCAGATGATATTTCAGGAATGAAAGAAAAACGAGGACAAGAAAAACACAAGGAAAAGAAAGGCAAGAAAAGTGCAGACATAGTTGATTCTTCTTTGAGAAAGAATAGAGATCTTTCTCAACTCGACTTTTTTGATGAATTTGTATTTTCTACAATTTAGTTTCCAATCTTCTATATAAAGCTTTCCTCTGCATAATTCTCTGCCACATCTTTTGTCCATTCTCTCAGTATTAAATGGCAAATTCTCTAGAATAAAAAATACACAAAACGATGTTATCAGATACTGTGTCACACAGTGTTACTTAAAGCCTGTGTACCTGCTTGTGGGGGTCCTTAATGGCTCTTTGTCTCTTTGACAGGTACCATCCATCTCCGCATTCCTGAGTCCTCCCCAGTTGGGACAGCCATTGGCAGCGTTAAAGCCACAGATGCGGACACTGGAAAAAATGCAGAAGTAGAGTACAGAATTATAGATGGCGATGGGACTGATATGTTTGATATTGTGACACAGAAGGACACACAGGAAGGCATCATCACTGTGAGAAAGGTGTCTATTAACAGCATTCACTAAATGGTTTTGATGTCGATGTTATGTCACAAATATTTATTGCTTAGATTACGTGATGACAAGTGCTAACTGCTTAACATTTGCAAGCATCCCCCAACAGTGACTGAAAGGTTCTATTTCCTTTTAAGAGGGTGGCCATATCTAAGTTGCAGCATAGATTCAAAGCATTGTCACCAGCAAAGAATGAAAAAGTGGACCAGCCCCAGTGTGTTAACACTAATTATCTCTATGATTTCAAATGCAGACTTCTTTAGTATTCATGTAGCCTGTTTACTTCAGCAAGCAATCAGTCACTACTGAGAGACACAGATTTTCCTTCTCTGTGAGATTCTCATCTGCTTAGGTGACCAGGGTATGCCAGAACACAGACTTCAGTTGCAAGCGAAGTGATTTTGTTGCTGTTTCCAACATATAAGAGGCTTACCCAATGAGCAACGTGCCTGCAAAGATGGTGTTCCTGTTCCAGAGCTATCTTCAGTTCTGCCCTCTGTCTTGCATTGTCAGAGCATTTTCAGACTCTTATCTTCTAAGCCTAAGATCTCATACATAGAAATGCCACTCTCCTGCTCCTCAACAGTTTCCCTTCCAGAAGCCCCTTGATCCTTGTCTTTGAGATGTGCTTCTAACGAGTTCAGGCATAATTTTTAACATAAAGCACTGTTTATATTAGCTTTTCAAACAATGTCCTTAAGCATAGAATAATGAAATAAACAGTGGCATAAAATATACCTCCACATCTCTTGATAATGGCAACCAAGGAAAAGATAAGTTCTGCAAAGATAAGGGTGTTCCTTTTTAATTTCTGTGTTCTTCTCTGCTCATAGTCAGTGTAGTAGTTATCTGGGAAAAAATGAAAAAACAAAGGTTGGGGTCCAATAATTTTCCTTTTTCCTAGAATTTTGTAAAGACTTCTCTTGAGATGCTCTTTTCTTGCTTGCGTCAGATTTTTCACTCAGACTACTATTACATTAAATCAATAGAGTCTTAAAAAAAATGTCTAAAAGCTGAATCAAGCATAAAAAAATTATGAGTTATAATACAGCAGTTCCAAAAATGTCTCCAATAAATACTAATGAACAAGATCTTCTGATTTTGTCATTAACAGTCTGACAGAATTTGCATTTTTCAGGAAGCTTTCTCAGTGACGAATAAGTAGTTTATTCAATACCACAAACAGCACTAACAAGCAAGGAAGGAGATGAGAATGCTCAGTTCATTGATTTATTAAAATATTCTTTTTCTTTAATTATTTATCCACTTTGATTGTAATTTTTCTTTTCAGTGGTGAATAACTACAAATAGCTTGTGTTCCTTTACAGAGACTTTCAGTTATTAAGTCTGAATTTAATATCTGCTGTAAAAGAACTTTTTCTATACAAATTTTTCTATACAATTTCTCTCAGACAAAATAATTGATTTTCCACAATTTCATCTATTTGAGCAACAGTTTTGTTCATTACTGTTGATGTGCGGGAATGCCTGTGCAATCCACAGGTTTCATATCCATGTTTCGCAGTGTAGCTGGAAACTAAACCAGCTCATTAGAATAAAGCAGGACTAGCATGTCTTCTTTGCTCCTAGGCTTGAAGCCAGCATCCCTTAACAGCAGAATGATGCACTCTGCAGACACATCAATGACCACACATCGAGGTTAAATGGTAGCACTGTGTTGCATTTCAATTGTATTCATATTCTCCCATCTGCTCTAACTACTTTTTTAAAACAAGTCTGGAGCAGTGAGGAAACTCATTCTTTCACTGGACTGCATCTTTCTACTTTTGAATCATGTATTTAAATATCTAACCTGTCACTTTGGAATCTTTCATGAACATTAATTAGTATTTAAGAGCAGCCAGGCAGAAAAAAATAAGTCATCAACCACCCATTTTGATGAATGAAAACCACCAGTTCTATATCTCTCTGAGATTCTGTGGGAGTTAATAAAGTCTTCTTTGTGTCAGAAAGGTAGATTTTCAGCTTGCTCATTTCCTTAGAATCATTAATTAGCTAACACTTTTTATCTATGACAGCTAGGAAAATTTGAAGGAATAGAATTCTTTTCTATCCAGAATGATTTCTAATTATAACTGTGAACTGCTCCTCCTTCTATTTTAAAAAGGAACTGCTGACAAAAATGTCAAATATATTTTCAAAAAAACCCTGTCTGATGTTGGATTAATTAAGTTAAAAGAAAAGGTACAAGATTAAGCCTTACTGTTTCTCTAGATATAGAGAGGTTTGACACACACACCTTCCTCAAAAAACACCTAAAATATTCCTGATATTTAAGGCCAGCTACATAGGCTTGACAATAAGAATTCTCTGGCCATTTTGATTATCCAGGACTTTACAGAATTTCCTATGAAATACTAGTGTTAAATACCTTGTTCTGGAATGTTTGTATTTCTAGTCAGTATCTCAAGCCCTTTAAATGCTTATATGATTGTTTCAAATCTATATCCTTGTGAAACAGCTGCAAAATTCCCTGAATAACTGGTTAATTTGCACTGAAGATCTTTTTGTCATTCATGCTGAGATAATTCAACTAATATTTAGGAAAAGACACTTCCTCTAAAAACAATAGTAATTTCTTATTAGACAAAGTGAGTCCTGTGGTGGCGAAAATATTAATTGTGTTGGTATTCCCACAGTGCAGGGCAGGATCTGATAAGGCTTGAGTCCTCTTCAGTTTCCATTATGTATATAGGTCAACATCTGTCAATATGTAAATCTAATTTAATAAAACTTATCACAATTTTAATTTTTAGCCACTGGACTATGAGACAAGACGCCTTTATACTTTGAAAGTAGAAGCTGAAAATACCCATGTGGATCCACGTTTCTATTACCTTGGGCCTTTCAAAGACACAACTATTGTGAAAATCTCTGTAGAAGATGTAGATGAACCTCCTGTTTTCAGCAGATCTTCTTACCTTTTTGAGGTTCATGAAGATATTGAGTTGGGGACAATAATAGGAACGGTAATGGCACGGGACCCTGATTCCGCCTCAAGTCCAATAAGGTAATGCTTCAGTGTCTCTAAACACATTATTTGCTAAAAAAATTAAGATAAATAGCAATACAGCATGAATTTCATGTAGGGGTTTTTTTCTATTATTTATTAGTGTCCCAGAGAGACAGAATTGAGAAGGGTGCTGTCTGTAGACCTCCAAACATATCAGACAACAGTCATTTACTTGCACACATGACATGCAAAATATTTTCCAGTGCTTCAATTAATAGAAAACTTAAAAATTACACCTTGATTTCAACTAGGCTCTTCAGGATTGCTTCTTGCTTCATACTGTGAAAAACTTTTAGAGTGCTGACAAGTTCTAGTCCTCAATAAAAGTAATATCATGTATGGAGTAAAATGAAATGCTTATCATATAAGCCAAGTAGTCTTAAATATAATGTCTCTAGAGAATAGCAGGTTTTCGTTTTATTCTAATTAACAGCTATTATAGTAGGCTAGTAGTAAAAAAAAAATCATTTGAACAGAAGTTCTTGTTGGCTGTTCCAATTTCCCTTTTTCTTTTTTTTCTTTTTTTTTCTTTTTATATTCATTTTGGTGCTGACTTGTTTGTTTGCTGGGGTTTTATTTGTTTGTCTTATTTATTGTGATCGTGTGTGGTGGAGTGAGCAAACAACAGCCAACAAAACCATATAGATTTTATTTTCATACCCCATCATTTTTTTTTATTTGGTTCAATTTAGTTAAGTACTGTAAGTGAAACGAGATGCACTTGATGAACTGTTTAGATCACTCATAGATGTTCATAAACATTTGTTTCAAGTGCCTTACACATGTGTACTACTTAACTTTTTTAAAATTTGAAACAATTCTGACACATAATCTGATAAATATTCTGTATTTTAATTCCACATCAAAGGTTCAATTCTATTTTGAAGGTAGTGTTAAATATTAGAAAAATTGAAGGAAAGAGCAATTTTCTGATACTAATCTGGCACTGCCATATTGTGTCAGTGGACATCATGCCTGCTGAAGTATAGCAACTATAGAAATATAGGAGGTCCTTTAACATCGATTCAGAAAAGTGAAAGTTCTGCATGTGAGCTTATTTTTACACAGATTTTTTTAACTTGATCACTAGTGAATTAATATATCCTAAATAGTAGAAGCTGAGCTTATAGCAATACTTTCAAAGAGCTCATAAATTAGCTGTCAGTCTTAGTCTGAAGAAAAAGTATATCAAAGACAAATTTCCTTTCAGAATTAAAATAATTTTTTAATTCCTATTCTGAAATTCTGTTTTTTTTAATGATTCTGATATATGCCTGGAAAAACTTCATTTATCAGATATTATGCTATTGTATCATATTGTTAAAATTCCTTAAATTTTTATTCCTTATTCTTTGGAGGTAACCTTCAGAATTTTCAGAAGTGTTTATAGAAACTAAATATATGTCTTTTCAAAGACATGACAAAACATAGACAAAACTAACTATACTGACATGTGAAATATATGCTTCTATTTTCTATCATTTTGACAATACTTTTTATTTCTTTATCATATTTAGGTTTTCTCTGGATCGTCACACTGACCTTGACAGGATATTTAACATTCATTCTGGAAACGGGTCCATCTATACTTCTAAGCCACTTGACCGTGAGATATCACAATGGCACAATCTTAGTGTTATAGCAGCTGAGATTAGTAAGAAAATTTGTATTTTCTTTTTCCTTTCAGTTTTCCTTAGTCTATGAAGTTACAGCTGCAACTTCATGAGGAAAGAAAACCCTCCTGTCCTTGCCCCCTGTCCATTTCTGCTAGATGTTCTGGAAAAGTGAATTGTGGGTAGCTAACAACAGCTGCCTCCTCTTTGCTTTTATCCTCACCTACTTCCATCACTGACCTTTAATGTCCAGGTTACTTCAGAAATGGTACACAATCAAATAATAAGACTGGAGTAATTCTGTTTTATTCCTTTCATTGGAGGAAAATAACATGATTTTGCTGTTAAAATAGCTGAGTTTAGCATGGTAATCTATGTTTGTGTCTCTATTGTTTTCTTCATTTCCTTAGAAATGCTTTTGTTTTTTCTTCCTATGGTATCTACACCTACAGCTCTTTGAATGAATGTATCTTACAAGTTCCGTTCAATTTGATCCTGAAGCTGTAACATTTCTTGGACCATTTAAATAATTTCTCTGTAGATACTTCCATGTTAAGAGTATAAAGAGAAGAGTAGATATCCTCCTAAACCTGCTACATTTTTGAGATTAGTTTTAATTAATGGACAGAACATTTTCTAAGGGACAAAGGTCTGATCTTTGAAATCAGCTATTAAGAATCACTTCCTTTCAAAGTCACTTATTTTTTAGGGCTAATTCTATATGAGTCAAAAAAAAAGGAAAAAACACTGATCAGCAGTGAAATGTGGCTGGCAAGAACTACTCTGTAGAGAACTAAATGGAACATTGTGTGCTGCCAATTAAATATTCTCTGAAAAACAAAAACAGCTGTACTTTTTTTTAAAAAAAAACCCTTTTTTTTCTTGTGATGCTTGTCCTGAGCTTGCAACCATTCAGAGCGCTGTCCAATTTGTACTTTTCAGATTTATATAATGATGAAACTTAGCATCCTTGTATGACTACATCTTAGTGCTAAACTTATTTCCTTGTCAGGAAACTTGAAGCAAATTTACATTGTGGACATGTCTGGAGAAGCTAGCATTCTCCAAAAAGGTATGTTAGTTTTGGAGAAAGAAGTGAAGAAGGAGATTTAGATCTTAAAATATTTTAAAATGTTACCTGTGAAGCATGACAGAAAGAGAAGGCAATGTTAGAACTGATTTGGAAAGTTAGTACAAACATGCAGAAGGCTATGAAAGACTAGGGCCTAAACCTGAGAGTTTAACTATTCAGGATGTCAAAAAGACCCACACCACACTCTTTAGGAAAGGTGCTATTGATAACAAGCAAATATAATTCCAGCTGCTCCTAAATGTCTTTTGCTTTAGTTGAAGCAGAATAAAATGAAGGAAATCAGTAATTTGGAACAATTTCTTTCTGTTGTTACATATCCAATTCCATTAATATTGCAAAATCATATGGTAACTATTTAGCTACCATCCAGCAGAATTCCAAAAAATGGCTGCACTTTTTTTACATCCAGGCAGTATTTCATGTTTTTGGTAAGGCAACAAGATCAGCAAGTGAGAACAGGGACACTTGTATCCTGAATTAACCTATAGTAACAAAAGAGCACTCTCAGTAATAGTAGGATATTGGCATTTGGAAAGCGGGAGGTTATTCTTGTTTCTTAATCTAAGGTCTGAGACTCTACATTCATATTTTAAATGGCAATTTAAACATAAAAGAATCTTATTCTAATAGTTTTTTTGCCAAATTTTTGGAGGGTTACTTTGATTTGTTTTTTTGGAATTTCTTTGAGGGGCAAGAGACAAACGTCAGACTAGAAAATTTTTCAAAATATGTATGCATGTCATCAACTAAATTAACTCTATCCCAGCCAAAACCAACACAATACACAAAGTCAATTATGTGTTTTCTCTGTAAAACAAAGTAAATCACAAAGAATTTTAAAATTAAAGATCAAAATCTTACAAAACCTTGAGCCCAAAAAATTATCAAATTTGTTATTGTAGTAGTGGGCATACTTTTCATACACAATATTTGAATATATTATTAACATGTTCAGCCCCCTGTCTTCATGAAAAACTTAATTTCTCACTAGAACCGAATACGTCATTTTTTTTTACTCTACACAAATAATTTCCTTATTTTTCAGAAGGCCGGATTCTGACTTGTGACTGGTTTGTACACTAAATATTGACCAGATGCAAACCTAATTTTGCATGTTTATTGCTCATGAAATTTGGAAGGAAACAGAAAACTCTTAATTAGAAAATAATCTTTTTTCTTTTCTCTTCTGCTGTCAGACAACCCCAAAGATACTACTCGTGTTCCTGTCTATGTAAGAATTTTGGATGTTAATGACAATGCCCCACAGTTTGCTGTATTCTACGATACTTTTGTCTGTGAAAATGCAAGAGCTGGACAGGTATGCCTTTGATAAACACTTCCCACTATCCAGTTTTGCTACAACACTCAATTGTAGATCATTCTTGCCTAGTGCTTGGGAAAAATCATATCCAAAATAGCTTTTGAAATGTTAAAAATGAAAGCAAAATAGCTTTGTACGTGAGGCTTAGAGTGAAATCCCAATACGGTACAACTGCATCAGTGTGTTAATCACCACTTTTCTTTACCTACCCCTGTACTGCTGTTAAATCCTGACTAGATATGTCCAAGAGACACGGTCATAATTCGCTTTGCCATTAATTTCACGAAGTAGAACACTATATGTACCCACTAAAAAGTTTGATCTATATTTTCAATAATTCTCCAATAGCAAAATTCAGATATATTTCAATCCATGCTCACAGTGATTACAAACAATCATATCTCCCACTTTTTTTTTTTCAATTGTTAGGTTCATCTTTCTTTATCACACCTAAAATTTCTGAAAAAGAAATATAAAATGTACATTTTTAAAATGGTACCTTTTTTTTTTTTTTTTTGCTTCTGAGAGGCTACACAATGTGTACTTCAATTTAAGTGAAATGACTGTACTGTTTAATACCTAATTCCCAATAGGCAGTTTCTTATTAGAACTGTTAAAAAAATGTTTTTGTATTACATGTCCCAGAGCATAATCAGCCAATAAGAAAGCATTTAAAATGGTAGCAGTAGTACCTCAATGTAACCCTTTCAGTACTTTTGAACAGAGTGGAGTAGAAGTGCCAGCTTGTTAACTGTTGGAGTTCCAAAGGTATAAGATTCAGGTTGTATTACAAATTTCACATTCAGGTTGCCATTCTTCCTTCCAGACAGACATCAGCTGGAACTTAGAACAAAGAATTTAAGCCCCAAATTTACAAGTCATAAAGTATCTAAGGGCACTGAGCAAGTGCATTTGTCTGCTATGACAGTCATAAGAGAACTCAAGCTGTAAGATAAAGAGAAATCACTGGCTAAATATGCAGAATTCTTAACAGCTGAAGTGTCTTATATAAGTGCTAAAATAATATTTTAATCATTTTCAATATGACATATGGATTAAGAATTGGAAAAGAAGAACACCTAATTTTCCTCTTCCAGTTTCACAAAAAACAAAAAACAAAAAACAAACAAAAAACACAAAAAAACCCAAACAAACAAAAAAAACCAGTGTAAAGAAAAAAAACAAATTCATTAATTCACAAGTTTTACGCATCTAAGTTTTCAGAATTTTATCTGTACAGCTTACTAGTTATAGACAACACAGGAACTATTAATAGAACAGTTAAATTTCCATGTACATGTTTTTTGAGCAACAGTTTTTTCTGTGCTATCTAGACTATTGATGTCAGTATAATTTAAAAGTAGATGTAAAAGTTATTTCTACATTCCATTGTTTTTGTGTTTACATTCAGAATAAGCTGTCAGCTAAAAAGCTGAATAAAGTAACACTAATCACTTCTAACTAATAAATGAGATTATAAATAAGTTTACACATCTACAAATGTTTATTTATATTGTTATAGAGCTCAATAATGTCTTTATCACAAAAACCTGCCAAATTTATTGAGGGCTGTAAACATAAACAATTTTTAAAGAAATCTGAGCTGCAAATGATTGCTTAAAGAAAACAATTCACAGGAACAGAAAAAATGCAATGCAGGATAACACGAACAATGTATTTGAATGCAAATATATTCTTCTTGTTTACTGGCAGATCATAAATAAGACTTGTTATTCTCATATTTAATCTCTCCTGAGAGAATCTAATCAATCCAAACTGAACATGGTCCTCTAAGCTTGATTCCTCCCACATTCCTGCTATTTTTCTTCCCTTTCAGATTTTCATAATTATGTTTGATCCATGAAATTTATATCTTCTATTAGGTCAGTGAAACTAATGATGCTTCACCAGTCACAAATTCTGTGGTATTCATTTCAGCATTTTCTATCTACTAAAGACAGATATTGCAATGAATATTATACTTTTCCATTTACTTACTTTGTACAGAAGCCTAAATTTTATACATATATATACACACACATTTATATATATAGACACACACACTATATATAATAACTAGGGATGTGCACATGTATACACATATATGCAAAAGTATAGCAAGAGAGAAATGTGACTTTTGTAGTCTGAATGACTCACAGGGCCTGGGATTGCTTTCCTGCTTGCTATTGCTGCTGATGTCAGGTAGTACCATGACCTTACAAACATTGTGAATATCCTCTCTCAAAAAGCTCAAGCTACACACAAGCAGCACCTCTGGCAGAATGCTATTTTGGTGGTTGCTGTTCTTTTGACCCCCCAAAAATGAGGACAGTCTTGGCGTGATGGCATAAAGAGGACACAGGCACTCATGTGAGCTACACAAGGCTGACTCAGTAGGAGCTCAGGGAAAGAAAGCAGCAAAACGCTCAGACTGCTGCAGCCCTGAAACCAAAGAAGTTCAGCTGTCCTCCACCCCCAGGTGAGAGGAGCCAGGAGCTGGGCATCTGGACAGATGGAATCCCACTGGTTTTGTCAGCTCCCAGCTGTCACACGTCTGGCAGCTCAGCTGCCAGCCTCCAAAGATCCTCTAATGTAAAAGACAAGAATCGGTTTAGAAAGCAGGAGTCAGTCATGCTTTACAGAGGTTTTGCATGGAAGCCGAGTATGATTTTTCTATATATTCGTTTTCCCTATAGTAATTGTCAGAAGAGAGGCCCTTCTCTCTTTGTAAGTGATCTGCCAAACGGAAAGAAGGCAGAAGTCAACCTTGGTCAGCAGCCAGGTGCCCACTCAACCATTTCATTCCTCTTCAACAGTACAGGGGAAGAAAAGATGAAAAAGAAAGTGGCTTGAGACAAAGACAAATTTACCAATTACCATCACTGGCAAAACGGACTCAATCTGGGGAAAATTAATTTAATATACTGTCTATTAAAAATGGCGTAGGATGGTGAGAGAACGAAAACATCTCCCCAGGTTCACATTTGCCCCTTGACTACTGACTTTCTCTTCTCGGACACGCCCTCCACGCACTTTTCACTGCCCCAGTGTGAGCATTTCCCATGCACTGCAGTCCCTCAGGACAAATCTGCTGCAGCATGGGATTCCCTCCGGGTCCGCAGGGAAAGCCCTGTCCCGCCGGGGTCCCTCCCAGGCCGCAGGGCCGTCCATCGCTGCCGGCTCTCTCCTCCATGCCTCCGTCCCTGCTCCCGCTGTCCCCTCGGGGCTCGCAGCGCTGTTTCCCGCACGGTTCCCCTCGCTCAGCCCCGGCTGCCGGGCAGCGTTTTGCCCTCCCTTGGCCAGGCTTTCCCCGGGGCTCTCGCCCGCCCGCCCGCCCGGGGCTGAGGGGCTCAGCCGTGCCCTGTGCTGGGGCCGCTGCAGCGCTGGCAGCGCCTGGGGCCGGGCGGGGCAGCCCCGGCACGGCCCCGGCACGGCCCCAGCGCCAGCACCGGGACGTCACCTGACACAAGTACTTAGTGATGTTAAAATGACTTGTTGCCATTTTGCTGTTATTAGCCTTCGTTTTACCAAATCCATACATGCCCACTCCCTTTTCACATGGCCCAATGTTATGTAAAGAGGTCTAGTTCATAATGAATTCTCTTTCAAAGACGTTTTAAAATATGAATGACGCAGTCTATTTTCCTTTTTTCTATAACTTAATTCAGCATAGATTATATAAATACACTAGGTTTCTTGAACCAATTCTTTTTGTGATGCCCCTAATGTTATCAGCTCATTTGACCCATATCACAATACTTACCAGGGATGCTTTTCTCACCATCATCTTGTTTAAATGTGGCTTTTGGGATCTTCATATTTCCAGAAATTTCCTTGTTCTATTCACCAAGTGCCTTTCTAAATATAGCTAAAATTTATATATATTGAAAAACTAAATTCTTTGCAATTATTTTCTAGCACTCCATTTTTCCTTCCTATTTTTAGATGTTTTTATAGAACTTTCTTATGTCCTTCAATATTGAAGTGTTATTTTATCTTTTTTTATTGTATCTCCCTGATTTCTTTTGACATATGACAATTTGTGGTCAATTTACTTGAAATTCTGTTCTCTTTCTTTTCCAGTTCCCCTAATTCATTCTTACTTTAGTTTCTTCACTGTATTTCCATAGATCTTCTGTCTTCCAGTGGTTTTATGAGTGTCAGAATTCTGTCTTTGCCTTACTTTATTCACAATCTTTCAAAGGATTACTTTTTTTTTTTGCTTTGGCAAAAGCAATTTCTTGAACTCCAGTTTGGTATAAGGTTTCTAAAGAGTTCTGTTTTCTTAATAGCAGATTATATTTTCTTTCTTTGTGATGAATTTAAAAGCAAATGTATTGTGTATTTTAGAAAAAAAAAAAAAATCTACCTTAATGGTTGATAGAACTGATGTTTGAAGTGGTCCTACCACACAGAAAGATGAATTTTGTCGGAATAAGCAGATCGTACAATAAACTTGTTTTTACTGGTTGATCAATTTTTTAGTGGCTAACAACCCTCATGATTACCACAGGGCCCTTAATTTCCTGACTGTTATCATACAGAGTAACATCCTTGGCTTCACTGCAGTTACTGCTTTGTGGCATTGCTAGAAAGAAGAAGCAACTTAGAGTGCTATACCCCTATTTACGAGGTAATTGGGGTTTCCCATGGCTGGCAGGTCTAAGAGAAAAAAAAAACAGTGTTTGAAACCACATATAAACCAGGATATATCCCATTAATAAAGCAATCAATATTATCAGGAGAGAGTTTTCAAACTGAAATGTAATGCTTTCAATTCTGTATATTCTTTTTAAATTTTGAGTATGGACACTCAGCAAATCAGTTGGTTTTCATCAGCCTAACCTCTACAACTGACCATATTCATGGTCTCTAGTACAGTGGTGTTTTCTTGACTTCACTTTGTAAATACCTATGAAGATTTATATTCTAATTGCTCACTAAATAATTAAAATATTCATTATTAAAAAACAAATTAGATCCTATGCTTGTATTATCAGTTTTATTCATTTGGTAAGTTATTGGAGGATTATGTAAGAAAACAGATATAGAGAAAGACACAACTCCTGTTGAAAAAGCAAGGAAGCTGCTATATTAAAGGAAACCCCATCGTTGCCTCATGAAGAAATTTATTTCTATTTTCTGGATGGACAAGAGAGAAGTTGGGAGTTAGTCGTGTTTGTTAAGGCAAACAGGAGTGCATTGCAGTTGTTGATGTTAAAGATGATCAGATCTGACAAAAGCTGTGATATGAAGAGAAATGACTGTATTTGGAGGAACTGGAAGAGGAAAAACAAAACAGAGTTTAACAAGTATGCCACAGGGAATAATTTAAAATGATGGATAAGAAATGAACAATAAAAATGATCTAGACTAAAGATTAATCTATTTTTTGAAGTTAAACTTAAGACCATAACTGAACATTCAGTCATGCATGCACAGAAATCCAGCCTCAAATTCAGTTTATATCCTATGGTATAAAAAAATCTCCAGTCTGAAATTAAACAATAAAGTCAAAAATAAAAGTAAAAAAATGCCTTTTGCTTGGGAAACCATATTTTGTCACTCTTAGGTATAGAAACTTCAGTGAAAAAAGTGCACATATTCATGCACCTGACAGATAAATAAGTGCTGATAAAGGGCTTGTCATTACTTTCCCAAAAATACCCAAATTTTTTGTAGACATTGCAGAAAGCACTGAGTCCAAGCATAGGACTGACCTGGTACAGCTTACTCTGAGAATTGTGACGCCAGATTCTCATCCCACTCCAAGGTGGTGCATCTCTAGGGTGTGCTACAATGTTTTAGAAGACTTGAAATATATATATAATCTCACTGGCATTTTTCATTTCAGGAATCATGTTGGTGTGTTCTGCTATTCTAATACATTAAAAAAAAAGTTTAAGAAAATATGCCTTAATGTTGAAATTTAATTTGAAATGCCAACGTCCCTATCAAAAGCACGTTTGATAAAATACCATTTTTATCACAAAAATAGAAAACTTCATGTGAATTATTTTCTTAGCTGTTGATTTGAATTTACAATGATGAATCAAAAATGAAGTATAAAAACTACTGGTTACAGCTAAAACTATTTTTGGCAAGTTTTCTCCACTATGTGGTTACAAAAATATAGGTGCACATGTACTATCACATGAAAAATATGGATGATCTTGTTGAAAAAAACTTATATAAGACACTTGTTTAACATTTGTTTAGTTTTTATATTTTAAAGATTAAATATTAAGTCAATATATTTGAATATTAAGTTATTTTAATGCTTTTCATCCTCTTTGATCAGACAACAGTATCAAAAACCTAGGTGTATTTGGGTTTTTTGTTGTTTGTTTGCTTGCTTTTTTTTCCTGCAGCTTATTCAAACCATAAGTGCAGTAGACAAAGATGACCCTCTTGGTGGACAAAAATTTTTCTTCAGTTTAGCTGCCGTTAACCCTAACTTCACTGTTCAGGATAACGAAGGTAAAATTCATGCCTGTTCCAAGGAAGGAGTTTTATCTTTGCTGTCTGGCTACATTCCTGAAATATATTTGCTTTTGATGTCTATCAATATGTAAAGAAGCTGTGAAGGTTGCTGCTAGCAAGAATATTTTACCTGAATGTTTGAGGTTTAGGACTTCTACATTTTTATCTGTGTAAGTGAGGCAAAAATATGATAAAACAAATTATAAAGAAAATCAGAAAAGTGCTGGCTTGGGATAAGAGACAGATGAAATGCTTAACTGCAAGAAAAAAAAGCTTTCAAAAATGCCTTCAGCTGAAAAGTTGAGATTTTTCACTTTAGCCTTCTGTCACATAGTTCTGATTCCCCTGGCCTCTGCTTTGCTTCTTTCTGACCATTAATGAAAATAATGGTTCTGAGAGCTTTGGCTTTTCTTTTGATCCTTTGTCAATCATTCTTTATCAGAGAAAATTTTCAGAAGCTTCTGTTGGGGAAGTGGCCTTCATTATCAGTATGACTAATTGAGAGGACTCTAGATTACAGAAGAAATAAATGAGAGGGGACATGGTATCAGCATCAAATGGGTGAAAGCCATAAAGGCAATGGGAATAATCTTCTATTCCTGATGAAGATTTCAGGAAGTAATAGACTGCAAACAACAGCAGAAAAAATTTCTAACACTAGGGAAAGTGAAGTAATTGAATCAAATAGTTTGGGTACCTGATAAAATCCCCTGCAAGAGAGGTATTTGAAATCCATAAGACACATAATTTTTGATGTTGAGTGAAAACAAATAGTGTTAAAATACACAAAACCAGTGAAGGGAAGCTATAAAGGAAAACTTTGTGTTTCACGCCTTGAAGTCTATGAAAAAATATCTGAAACAAAGATTATATCCTGGTGGCTAGGTCCCAAGTGCAGAGAGGTATAGATCTGGCTATTTCTTCGCTATCTGCAATTATTTTCATTCTTTTGTGCGTGGGTTATTTTAGTTCAGCCTGAAGATGGCTGTCAAGATAGCTAGCCACTTAGTTTAAGCAATCCACAGATATGATGACAATTAAATTTTCTTTTTCATTCACACTAAACCTGTATTTTCTCTCTTTTGGACTAAAAAGTTAACAACTCTGGTGTTGGCTGGCACTCTAGTGTCATGGCTATAGCAGAAGAAATAGTCTCTCATGTTATTCATTCCTGCTCTTCCTTCCTTTCCCTCTGGCCACTCAGTGAATAGATTTTGGTGATGAAGTACCCTGCATACAACTAAGATTTGTCTGCTACAGATACAGTTTAAAGTTCACTTCTCGAAAATGTGCAGGCATCCCTACCATCTTTCACATTTTCTGAATTCCTAAAACAATTTCTATCCAACAAAACCTCTACTTCGTGCACTAAGGTACATAATTCATTGCTCTGCAGTGTGTTGAAAGTGGCTTGTTGTAGCAAATCTCATACTGAGTTGACAGATAGCATTCCTGTGGGTGTTGTCACAGATGATCCATAGAAAGAATCTTCCAGAACAGAGTGCTTGTTGAACTGTGCAAAGCGGAAGGCTATTTTTTCTTGGTTGGCCACTGCATTTCAGGGCTTCAGCCCTGAACTGTAACTGTGTCACACACTGCATGCATTAATCTGTAAAACATTTTAAGCTTTGAGAAATCCTCTTTTCAAATCACATGCAAAAGTGGTGCAGAGACACAGAGGAGCAGGCCAGATGTACCTGAAAAATTATAAATAGCTTTCTGATCAAATGGGAATGTTGTTAGAAAAACACACACATCACTGTGATATCAGGAACTATTTTTAAGTGATATAAAATATGATGGTTTGCATCTACTAAAAGCGATACGGTTTTTGTTCATATAGTCTACAACAGTGTATTTTAATTCACCTAGATAACACTGCCAGGATTTTGACAAGAAGGAATGGCTTTAGTCGACATGAAATAAGTACTTACCTTCTACCAGTGGTGATATCAGACAACGACTACCCAATCCAGAGCAGCACGGGCACACTGACCATCCGAGTGTGCGCCTGTGACAGCCGGGGGAACATGCAGTCCTGCAGCGCTGAGGCCCTGCTCCTCCCTGCCGGCCTCAGCACGGGGGCTCTGGTTGCCATTCTCCTCTGCATCATCATCCTGCTAGGTAAGAAGAGAAACTCGTCTTCCCCTACAAAGGGACAAATATTTCAAGCTTGACTCAATTTCACGAAATCATGCAGGTTGATAAAATTAATCATCATGGATTTTGCGAGACGAGTTTGACTTAAAATAAATATTTACCTTAAAATAAAAAGGAAAAAAAAAGCAAAGGCAAACCCTGTTTGTCTGCTAATTGAATGCTGTAAATAAGAACTCAATCCCAGACTACTAAAACTATCACTGTGCAACCAGAAGCTCATTTATGTTCTTTCATTAAGTTGTTCAAAAAAAGAAAGTTCAGAGAGGATGAATAGTATAAGCAAAAATTGCTTCCATGTCTTTAATTTAATTTTTTTTAGGAAAAGTTTCTTTTTATTTAATTTAAATAACCACTAAAAATCAATATGCAATATATATTTCCCATATAATATAAAAGTAAGCAGTAATTTTACTGTATTAACGCACTATCTATCCAGCGGTTTCAGTGCTGTAATGAAAACAAAAGGGAAATTTTGCAAAACCTCCATTTTGTGGGTTTCAGAATAACACTTAATGACCTATAATTCAACTCAAACTCAGTTTTTAACAGTATCCCTTGAGCTTGACGAAGGAAAAAAAATATCTTCAGAATAGACCTGGCTATTTTAAAGCTCACTGCAGTTACAGAAGGAGCATGCAGACAAGCTCATGATCCTATAAAGCAAAACAGACAATTTGTGTGCAAAATAGCTTTTTGATACAGACTTTACTGTGCTACCATTATACAGATAGAGGTGTTTATCCAGTTATCAAACAAATGAAATGTAGCTGAAATGCAGTTCTTGTGCCAGGTGGATTTGCTGCTAAGAAATTGTTAAATAGAAATCTTTACCCATTCTTTGTTTCTCTCTTCAAGTTATAGTGGTGCTATTTGCTGCTCTGAAGAGGCAACGAAAGAAGGAGCCTTTGATCCTCTCTAAAGAGGACATCAGAGACAACATCGTGAGTTATAATGACGAAGGCGGTGGAGAGGAAGACACCCAAGCCTTTGATATTGGCACGCTGAGGAATCCTGCAGCAATTGAAGACAAGAAGCTTCGACGAGACATTATCCCTGAAACATTATTTGTGCCACGGAGGACTCCTTCGGCACCAGACAACACAGACGTCCGAGATTTCATTAACCAAAGGCTAAAAGAGCATGACACTGATCCCTCTGCGCCGCCGTATGACTCGCTCGCAACCTATGCCTACGAAGGAAATGATTCAATAGCTGAATCCTTGAGCTCCTTGGAGTCAGGTACTACCGAAGGAGACCAAAACTATGATTACCTCCGAGAGTGGGGCCCTCGGTTTAATAAGCTAGCTGAGATGTACGGTGGAGGAGAAAGTGACAAAGACAATTCTTAACCTACAGTAGGCTACTTTTTTTTCCTTTGAGCGGAAGTAATTTTACAGACACCTTCTGCACTCAACAGTATTTAACATTCAGGAAAATTTTCCTGCCACTCAGCACAATGGTTCCTTTTAAAATTTGTTTTAAACTTGTCCATTAATGTCATTCATTCTTTCTAGTAGGATGCCACTTGGAATATATACAACATTTTATTTAATCGACTTCCAAGAGCCAAAGCTATGGAAATTCAGTGTTGTACATTTTAGTAAGTAAAATCAACAATATCTTACCTTCAGAAATTTGAACAGGGTGATAATCCCTTAAGCAACCTCATGTACAAGCCGCTTCTGTTAGGTACATGTCCTATCCCTGCAAGTGCAGCTTTTAAGATGGCAAAGAAGAAAAAAATCCAATATGTCCTGTTCTGTACATTAAAATTTAAAAAAAAAAAAAATGTACACGTGGTGTTAATAAGTGTAATATGCAGCTGGTTTAAAAAAAGTTTGTGCAACTTCATTTCATCAAATTCTATCTGCTAATGTTTTATATTTATATTTTTGTATTTATTTTTAAAAAATAAACCAGTTTTTACAACTACGTTAATGCTTGCCTGCCTGTTCTGGCCATGAATTTCAAGCTTGAACAGAACGTGAAATTTCTCTTGAAACAAGTCAATGACAGCCCAACCAACTGCTAGTATTTCTGTGCTATGGCATTCTATGTACATAAAACACAGTCAGAAGTGCTTGTGCTCACTGGGAGAGGAGCAAGTTATAGACTTATTTCCTTGCTCAAAAGTGCTACTGTTTCCAGTGCAATGCTTAAGAGAATTTTTTAAATTATTTTTGAATTAAACTAATCATAATCTAGTCTAGAAAGATGAATTACTATGTTGCCTCAACTTGAATAGCCTTTTTCTAAAAACATGCTGGTACAATTTATCTATCCAAAAATACAACATTAGTTTCAAAATCTCAGGTTTTTTGTTCTACAGTTCTCCATTTTGAATCATAATTGCATCATCAGAGGTGATCTGTAATTGCAAGGGATGAAGTGTAAAAAGACACTCAAACAATCATTTTTAAGCTCTATTTTTCCAAAGACAAATAATTTGATGACAAATCACTGTGTGTTGTACTCCAACCACCTTTAAATCTGTCAGTCTGAAGACTGGGCAAGTATCGCAAAAACTAGCATCCCCCTTCCCTCAATTTACTGAATTTTCTCAAGTCTAGTAAAAAGAAACCTGAGCAACTATCCAACTGTAACCAAAATTATCCTTTAGTTATCACAAAAGAAAATAGGTATCCAAAACCAATTTGAAATGTCTCATCTTTTAATCTTTAAGTTACATGAGTCTTTTACTAGACGAGCACTACAATTTTGAAATGCTGCTGAGGTTAAATAATTTCAGAGCCAAATCAGGATGTCACAAGCTCTCTATTAGCTACTGTGGGAGAAATACATCTGAAGGATTATCCCTCCTCTCCTTCTCTTAGCAACTTATTGGCATAAAAACAAGAGATATTGGAAATATATTAGTCCTTTGAAAAGTAGAATGCTGCATTCTCATTTAGTTGGATATTTCTTCTCCTTAATGGGCTGATAAAACCCAATGAACTTGAAAGCTGAATACAGTGCCATTATGCAATCTATTTTGGTGCAATGGAGACCAAATTTTTATTGACTTGATATCAAGTTAAACTATTTGGTCTATTAAGAAACTGTGAATATTATGGATTTTTCTTCATTTAAATCAATAATACTTCTATTAACTAAGGATTTTTTATATTCCTTAATAGAACATGTATCTGAGAATATTAAGAAATGTCTTACATAATCAGCATTACAAAGCTTTTTAGAGGTCTTACAGGTCATACAAACAGTTGATCTTCTTTATGATTATCTAGTGAACAGGACCTAATTATTTTTTCTTCCAAATCTTCATTAGTCCTTCAACAACATTTAATAGGAAGAAATAAACAAATAATATCCATCCATTAAATACATAAATATACAAAAGACATTCTTCCAGAACTATTTTTTTGTCTACAGCAATATTCAGATCAGCGACACCCTACATATTTAACTGAGGAGGACAGAAGATAAAATAGGCTGTAAAACGTCTGGGGTTTTATCTCTTTGCAAAAAACAAGGTTTAATTAAACATGTACAGACAGCATTTTTGCATATAACTCAGTAGAAATTTCTGGTTTGTTTCCAGAAAGAAATAACAAATACACACATCTTCCTCACTCTTCATACATACCAGCCAATGTCAAATAAGGCTCTGTTACTTTGATTTGCATTACAGTACCAATTTCCAAATAATAACTATAAGAAAATATTTTTCTATCACTATGTTTAAGAAAGTTATTTTATAACTGTCAGCAGACACTGAATATGATGTTTAAAATTTAATCTTGTATGTGTTATTAAATAAAATATTAGTATACATTGTGAAAGTATATAGCCATATATAAACATAAAACTAACATTATATGAATAGCATAAATGAGAAATTGTTTTACCTGTTTCCATATCCTTGGACATTTATTTCTCAATACATTTTAGAAAAGGTAAGGCACAAATTTCGTTTCAGTGCTATAGATGTTATTCTGCCAATAGAATTTTCCTTTACAAATATATAACATTTTACTCTACAATGCTTCAGCCTAGTTGAAGTGGGTACAGGAACATGCAGTCATTTCTGCAGACAAATCGTTACTAAAGCATTCTGGAAGTCATAATTCATTGTTATATCCGATTTATTTTAGGACCTGTATGTATCACTTAAGCAACTGGGTCTGGTCCTTACAATATTATATGCAGCCATGGAATAGTCCACAATGTTCTCCATGGCCTTACACACCATGGATGAGTCACAACAGCTTAGTCAAATGTAACGCCGTATAGAAAAGACAATCTCCATGAGTATCATGTGCCATAGAAAGGGAGAAGAAAGGAATCAAGAGCACTATCACATCTTCTTACACCCTCAGAATAGTGAGAAATTGGAAAGTGAGAGTCCTAGACAATTCAAAGAGGAAAAAAAAATGTAAAACAGGACACGTGCTTCCCAAGCAGTTCCTCCTAAGCTTAGCCACATGAAATTGTATGAAAAGTAACAAAACATAAGAACATGCAGTAAAAATCCTGGTATGGTTTAGTCTGAAAGAATTTTCCATATATTCTTATGACAAAAATGCCACAGGATCACAGAAAATGAAGAAAATACATTAATATCACATTTCAGATGGAACTTACAAGTTACTTAGTACAAGACACACCTTATGAATGTTTAAAAAGGCAGAAGCATATCAAAACTATTGCAGCCACTGGACCTGCAGTAGACAGTGAGTTCTTAGATTCCGTTAAAAAAAAAAAATGGAAGCAGATGTACATAAGATCTTATGTTAGTGACAGCAGTGTAAATAGTAGCATTCCACAGGGCCATCAGGAAAGTGGTTGATAGTGGCTGACAGTCTAAGGAGAGTTAAATACCCAGAGGACAAAACAAGAACTTCAATCAACAAAATCCTCTCGTAGCAAATGATCAGGTCAATATCAACCAGCTGCCGGCTCTGTATATGCAGATGTTTTTCCACTCATTCATTCTTACAAAGTATCATGTTTCCATCATTTCTCCTTCAATCATATGTAGTACTATTTCCAGGCCAATCTAATTATCAATTATATTATTGTCTGTCAAGAGTTTACCCTTTATTCCTCTCACTCATTGTCCAGTGTGACTCCGTTGCCTTTGAATCAGATGTTCCTGTGACTTTTTAAATCCTTTCTGTGCTGTCACAAGAAGTTGGAACAAAGAGAACCAAAGTTAGTACATTATTTTCCTTCAAGCCTGTTATAATTGCTCCTACTGGGTTAACTACATAAATACTTGTTAATGGCTACTGAGCTGCTCATTATGCTAATCACAGGATATTCTGATTGGAAGGGACTAACAAGAATCATCATGAATGAAGGAGAAAATTAAATGCAATCATTTCTCCAGGTTGCTTCAGACTGCTTTGCCTTTATTGTATCAGAATTAAAATTTTGGACAGTGTTCTTCTGCATTTATCCAATATTGAGTATAAAGCAAATGCTCTCTTTTGGCCCATCACTAACTACTAAAAAAACAAACAAACAAACAAACAAACATAAAACAACATTTTAGGAAGCTAGTTAGTAACATACAACTGAATATCAAGAGTTTAGGCTTCCTTACTTTTTGTCAAATAAGTGAACTAGGGGTTGGAAAATAAAAGTTATCAGAAGCCTTCAAACACTGTGTTATCATTATCAGGCTCACTTGAATAGCACAGAAATCACCCAACTGTAATCTATTCATAGCAAGATGCACAGATAGATGTTCAAGCTAAAACAATTTCACTTGCTCATAACAGTGTTATCTGTCATGCTCAAAGCCATCCTATAAATAGTAAACATAAGGAGATAATAGGAAATATAAGGAGACATGTGAATACAATTTTAATTTTTCTAATAAAATATTCTGTGCTTCTCTATTGTCTCCCCAATTTTTCAGAGGTTTATTCAAACTTTATTCTAACATGGTTAAGTTGGGTGAAAAGCCACTTTCTACATGACAGAAGATATAAAATATAGAACTAAAAACATGGGAATTCACAAATACGATAAGCCAGACAGAATTTTTAAAATTCTTTTCTTCACAGCTATTTTTGTTTCCATTTTAAAAGAATACAGTCAACTATGAAATCAAAATGACAGTTTTTAAACTAACATTTTATTTCTGAATGCCAGTTTCTCTTTTCTTAAAAAAAAAAAAAAAAAAAAACCACAAGCATTTACTTTTCGAGAAAATTCATTGTCTTTATATTGATGTCAACCTTAGTCAACAGAAAAAAATAAAACTCTGTTTCAAAAAAAAAATGAAATATTCCTTTCTTTTTTGACTGCAAACCAGAAATCATCTATATTTTGAACTTGTATTTGGCAAAATAATTTTTTACTTTTCCATTAATGTTTGCAAAATAGTATTTTGATTATTGATTAAGTGTTGGAAAGAAAACATTCTATAAATATTTTTACACCCATGTCTAGGTTCTGTATGTGTAAAATTCTAGCAAAACTTTTGAGGGAAGAGAACAAATTCTAATTTATTACATTCATTAAAAGGTCAGAGGAAACTCAGCTGTTAAATCTAGAAAGTGTCATTTGTGTTCCAAACAGATAGCATGAGTTTCAACTCTACAGTCACAGAAACTACAGCAAATACAAATTAATTAACCAGAAACACATTAAAGGACTTGGAAATAGTGACACTATTGAAAAAATTTAATTTACAGGGGAGCCTCTGTGTATTTAACGTAAGTGCATAAGAAATGTCTCCATCATATCACATGTCTCTATTATGTATCTCATCCCATTAATTTCACAATTGTAAAAAATTACAGAAGTGATGCACTTTCGTAATTTTGGATGGTTTCTGAATAGTGTGGTAATCTACTTGTTCCCAAGGAAAGAAGTTCAGACTTGACCACCTACGAGAACTTCATTTGCATGCTACAAATCAAGGTAGTCACAATTTTTACATATAGAGGAGGGAACTTCAGATTTCCTAGTCTGTTTAGCTTTCCAAAAGGTGTTTGACAAGTTCTAACATCCACATTCCTAAAGAAATTAAGCTAGAAAGTCTTCTCCTTGACAAAATACAGAAAAAAATCAATTAAAGCAAATATTCAATAATCATAATAGAGGAAGGACAAAAGTAGAATTCTTCATGGTCTGAACTTTTGATGTGGAAAAGGAGATGAGTAATGGGTAAGGGAACTTCTTTGAGATTATTATTAAGACCAGTAAATGAAAAGGACATTCAAAGGAGTGTGAAGTGTTGGAGTGATACGACAAATCACTTTATTCACAAGTAAGAGCTTGTAGTAACAACGGATATTTGTGGGAAAGCCTTTGCTCAGTATTAAGTAAATAAAGGAAATAATGTATTAAAAATTATTAGGAAAAGAACAAAAAAAAAAAATTTATGCTGCGCTCATGTCCTTATATTGAAGATTTTATTGCTGTCATTAGCATGTCCTCCCCCAGAAAAGGAATTCTCCATCTATCAAAGATAAAGAAGAAGATAAGGGACAATCAAAGCCAGGAAACTGTTTATTTATAAGGAAGAAAAAAGCAAGCTGGGATTCTCCAGCTGATGGGAGATAGATGTCTATGTAAACATACATGACATGGAGGATCTACTATTCACTGTGTTTTTCAATAGCAGAATCAGGAAACTTCTAATAAAAACAACAAATATCGGGTTCAATAAAAAGAAAAAAACGTTATTTTTCAGATGCAAAACATATCTAAGACTGTCTTTGCTGCAAGATATTGTAGATGTCAATTACTTAAATAGATTACAAATTGTTGAAAGAAATGTTTCAAAAAGCTCCTCCATGTAAGTTATAATCAAACAAGAGGCCCTGGAATTTTACACTGTCAGTGATCACAGAAGAAACTTCTCTGTGTAATTATCACTACATGCTTACTTTATGTTTTCACTATTCCTGACCACCCACAGCTGGCCACCATCAAAGAGAGGCTTTGATGATCTAGACATTTGGGTTTCTGGTACAATGATTGATATGTTCTCATTTTTATGACATTCCCTTGGTCCCCAGAAACAAATCCCACACATAAATTCTCAATGCAAATGGATCAACAATCCTTGACATTCTTTCAATATATATGTAGGTACTGCTGAATTGTCATGCCAGAAAATGTTTTAACAGTATCCAGAAGACAAGCGGGCCAGGAAATTGTTAGATATCGTTGATAGAAGAACTCTATTTTATCTTTACTCAGCTAAACTTACCTTCCCTTCACTACAGTTGCACTTTAATATAAGAGGGGCCAAAATATAAATTTATTTGAAGAAAATTTAGTGGGTACTTTTTCAAGACGTTGCTGGCATAACAGCTAGCAAACACTAGGTTAAATGAGACTACATATAAATTGCCATTTAAAATATTTTACTCTACATGAAAGTCCATCAGCCATAGTCAAGGATATTATAGTTAATTTAGCTGCCATAACCGTCACTTTATTTAGTAATGGAAGTTGGTAAAACTCGTTCATAACTCAGAGGCTGATGAAAACTATTACTGAAAGGAAACTCTTGTCCAACTTCTTTCTCTTCTCCAAAGTACTCATGTTTGAGAAATTTTGTTTTGCTTACAGCTCTTTATGTTGCATTCAAGTGAAATATAACCTAAAGAAAATACTATTTCTAACATCAATATTCCATGTATATATCTATACATACAAGCATGTATGCATGTTCTAGATAAACATAGCACAATATATATAAACATGTACACAATATAGATGCATGAAAGGGGAAACAAATATGTTTCATTCCTATTAACAAGACACAATTTTAGAAATGTCACCGTAACCTTTCTAGATGACACTCCCAGCAGAGAAACTTTAGAAAACTGTTATGCACAATTACTCCAAAGATATATAAACCAACTCAAAACAGTGACCTGAGCAGCCTTGGTACAAATGAGGCTGGAAGACAGAAAAAAGGAAAATCATGAAGGTTGCCTTCTGACCTTTAATTATATCATCTGAGAAACAGTTCTTGTAAAAAAGTGCTCCTTTGCAGCTGAGGGCTCAGTCTGGCCTTCTTCCATACTAGTGCACTGCTGAGAGAGAGAGAGAGAGAGAGAAATCTTCTTCCTTACTGCAAATTTCCACATACTCCAAGTATTATGGTAACTCCTATGCTCCCCTGTTTTAGTTCTTCTTGCTCTATTTCCCTCAGTTCCACACTGGATAAACTTGTTTTGGGACTACTGTATAAAGACTATTTTGTGTAGAGATTTGCCTCATTTCATACAGAGATTGTAATTTCTAGTAAAAATATTCCAACAAAAATACCAGTCCCTGGGAAACAGTTTTCTATTTCTACTTCTACTGGAGAGTCTTTTAAAAAAATTTGCTAATCATAACGTATATGGTTTTGAATTTATGAGCTCCAAGCTTGAGGCAAAACCACCAGTCCTTCAAACCAAGAATTCACAGCTACATATCTCAGCTAGAAGCTATTTTCTTACTTTAGTAGTTATTTCTCAGCTTTTATTTGTAAATACATAAATAAGCCCTTTAGCCATGAGGATTTTTATTACTGAATCAATTGTCAAACACTGGTCTTCTATAGCTGCATGCACAATAGGAGTGCCAGGAAAAAAACAAACCAAAACAAAGCAAGATACTTGATAGCCCCTTCTAAGCAGAATAAGGCAAATTAAATATTTGGGCACCCATTGGACAAGGTCAATAGTTACTTATGAAGTGCAGGCCAGCTTTCCTTCAGTAGAGAAAAAAAACCTGAAAAAAACTCCATGTGATTAAAACTCCCCCGTAACACACGCATAAAGAAATAAGCACAGCCTCGATAACAACATTTCCTGAGTTGCCTTTGCAACCTTAATTTTGTTAACTAATATTGGGTTTGAGTATTACTCCCATTAGTATGTGATAAAGTTAATACAACTTTTCCTTACAAATTCAGTTTTACCTATATTGTAATGTGTAAGGAAACATTTCATCCATAAAATTTGTAAATGTGACTGGTGTAAGCTTCCCGTGTCATTTGAGCTCATTTAAAATGTAAGGAAATTTGTTTCTTTGTTTAATGTAAATGAGGGCATACTAGCTTATTAGTTCCTGGAAAAAATAGAATCTTCTATTAATATTAATATTAGTAAAACCTCAGAGTTCTTATCTGTTGTACAGCAAAATAGAAAAAAAAATTACCCTAAACCTTCAACTACAAAACGTTAAAAAAGGAAAGCCTTGTTATCAGCAGAGGCATACAAGCAAATTCTATTTCCCTAAAATTCCAGTTTGTAGAAAGCATAGTTCCACAGATTCATAGTTCATAGAACCATAGTCTATATAAAAACATGATTGAAAAATAAATTGTTTTAAAAAATTGAAAATTAAAAAAACCTATTCTTAAAAGTTGATTTAGCAATTTTTCAGTATTTATTTCTTTCTGATAACACATTAAGATTATTACTTATTTTTGGCAATTTATTCACAGGCGTGTTCTGTCCAATACCATAAGCATTGTCCCTTCTCTTACAACTATCAGAATAAAATCAAATATCTAATCAAAGCGTTCACGTAAAGTGCCCTAGTCTTCTACATTTGGTTCTGTATACATTTTTTCAGATGTAAAACATGCTTGGAAACTGAAACTGGATTTTGACTAAGACAGCAAGCAAACAGTCCTGTTATCTCCTTTCTAAACCCAAATCTTTGTCGTTCCAGAGCTACCAACCTGCCTGATTATGTTTCATTTCAGAAGGATATTTCTTTTGGCATCAAGTACATCATGTTACAAAACAAACAAAGACTATCTATTTTCAAGAATGCTTTAACACTGTGAAAATCAGTGTCAGAAAGCTTCACTGAAGGTGGCTAAAACTAGGTCTGAAAGTAAGTTTGAAGACCTGTAACTGAAAAAGAAAGGAAACCTTTCTCAAAGTTTTTTTCTGTAAGGAAAAACAAATCAACTTACAGAGTTTACAAGAATCTGAACAGTTAAGTTTCATCTTTGTAGCTATTTGTCAGCTCTGTCCATTTCAATAAAAACAAAATATTTCTGTGATTACATCCCTTAATTTAATTAATGTAAGTAAAAGCAATAGCAATCAACATTCATATGTGCAGATAAAATCTCTTTAAGCCCACTGAAAATAACTACTCCTGGCCACTGTCAGCTATTTATATATTTCTAAGCCATTTAATGCACAATTATCTTACATAAGATATTAAAGGAAAAACATTCCATGTTTAAAAGGAAAATGTCAGACAGGAGAGGAGAGCAGTCTAGTTTTTGCCTAGCACCCAAATCCTATGTAATGAATTAACAGCAATTCATGCTGCCACTGAAGTTTAATATAAATTAATTTTTATTTATAAAGTAGTGAAAGCTGAACAATGTGGTGTTTTGTTGGGTTTTGTTTTTCTGTGTTATTACAGGACAAAGTATTAAAATAATGTAGCAATAATATATTGCCATGTTACTTGAAAAAATGGCCAGTGTTCCCTTCTATCATTGGTCCAGCTTTATTTCTTCCAGTGGATGTACCTCAAACAGGTTCAGTTCAGTTCTAATAAGCACAAAAGAGCCATTCACAGCTTAGCTGAATGTTTTTAGGCCCTTGTCCCTCTTGGCACCTTGATGATCTACTGCTGATGTTAAAGTAGAATCCTAAGTCATAAGACAACTTTAATGTAATTTCAGCAGCATCCAATTTGAGTTAGGACAATTTACTTTATGACTTCTGAGTGTTTCATCTCTTTTCATAGCTATAGTGGGGTTTGTCAAGCACAATCAAGGAAGTAGAATGTGCAAATATAAAAACATATGAATAAATAAAACCTTCTATTAAAATAAATTTGTTTTGAGAAACCAGTACGTACAAGGTAAAGCCAACTTGTTTATTCATTCTGAAAGTCTTCCTCTCCCTACCTTTCCCTCATCTGTTTTTCAGTACAGGAGAGCTGTCACAGAGTTTTAAAAAGAAAAACAGTTGGCTGTGGATTTTTTAACTCTGTTTTTCATCAGAGATGGGAATAAATTAACCTGTGTCCTGAGCATGTTGGGGATTACATTTGAAAAGAATGTAGTAGATTCTACTGTTATAACCTGGTGCATTTCCAAAGAGAAACACCATTCACTTTAAAGGCATCAGTCCCAGGTGGATAAGGCACAAAACAAGACTAGGGAAAAGACAATTTCAAGTCCAAATCTGTGACCCTTTCCTGATTTATAAAAACAACTAGAAGCAATATAAAGATATGGTGGGGTTTTTTGTTTTGTTTTGTTTTTGTTTGTTTGCTTGTTTTTGTTTGGGTTTTTGTTTGTTTGGTTTTGTTTTTTGGGGTTTTTTGTGTTTGTGGGTTTTTTTTTTTTTCTCTTTTTTTTGCTTTTTACTTTCAGAAAACTAAGATGTAAGATTATCTGTATCTCCACCTGACTTTACTGTGACTGGAGATGACCCATATCTATTACCATATTTCACGGAAATGCCACTGTTAATATTGCATATTTACTTTGAGAATCAGATTCTAATATATTTGGTTGCATGTTATTCTTAACCAGAAGACTTACGAAGAAGGCAAGAATTATACAAACCTGGCCCATTTTTTGATCTTTGCTGGTGCTCTTCCTGAAACGTACACATTTGAAAAATATCACCTAAGCCACTGTTTTTAAAACACAGACTATATGACCAAATATTTCTAACTTTCATTAAGAAGCTCTATATTTCTAATGTCTCTGCAAGATATCATCTGTTTTCTTGATGATATGCAAAGATCATCATATTTCAGTTATATAATCTTGAGCATACTTAAATGGAAAGACAAATATTCAGCAAGCAACTTTAGTTTTGCAGCATAAAAAAAATAAAGCCACTTAAAGTTAGGTATTGTGATATCACCAAGGCCTTGTATAAAACTGAACTCCTGACTCCTGTGTTAACTGCATATTTTGCTTTAGAAAGACTCATTTTAAAAATGTACAGGAATATAAGAAATTGTTTTTCACAAGTACTAGTGTATGTCATAACATTTTCACAATATAGGTATATCATCCCTCTGATAAAAGAGCTCTGATCATGTCTCTCTATTGAAACATATCTGGTTCACATTTCAGCACATCATTAGATGTATCAATTTCACAAAGACGGAATATCTCGAGAAATGTGTCGTGTAGATTTCTGACTACACAAGACATACATACTGTTATCTCACTAAGAAATATATAGGAAGTGTCTCACAAACTACAAATTAGAGCATTTGGAATTTCTTCTCTAGACATACTCATTTACAAACACAAGATTAATCATTATTTGAATTAATGACAATTAATTATCATGTCCAATTGAACAACTTCTCATATATGACATTTTACTTTAACACTGTTTCATGTGAGAAAAAAATTAGATACATCGATAATTAAGATACATTATATTAGTTTTTTCAAACACTGCTATTGTACCTTTTATTGATTTAGTGAGGTTTTGCTTTTGGATAATGCATCAGTACATGATGAAACATTTCTAGTCCTTTTCAGCATACCTGATGTGCCAACTGAAAAGAAGTAAAATCACAACCAAATCTAATGCTCTATATTTGGAACTGAAAAGCTTTTTTTTTTTTTTTTAATGGGCTTCAAATCCTCCTATTTTGATTTATGTGTCTTTCATCTGCCTTTCCCCATTTCCCCCCCCCCCTCTAAACAGTATATTTTTCAACTGGACTGATGATTCAAGCAGGGGCATATTATGCAAAAATGCTGCCAAACTGCTTTCACCTTAATGTTTTGGACTCAGTCACTTAATGATGGCATTAACTGACTCCACATGAAAGATTATATTGCCGTAATAATTGTTGTTTCAACTCTATTATTTTAAGACTTTTATTTAAAGTATACTCAAGACTAGATGTCCTGTAGTAAGATAATCAAGGCAGAACATAAAACACAAGGAAAAATTAGAAAAAGGAACAAATCCAGGTGTTTGTTTAGTGGTTTAGTGGTTTTACATTCTAAAGAAATATCTGTTAGAATGGTCTTTTTTCTCTCTCTTTTTTTTTTCTTTTTCTTTTGTTGTTGTTGTTGTTGATGATGATGGTACTAAATAATACAATCTCATAGAAAAGAAATCTCATGTCTGAACCCCATACTGCAACTTCCGGTGAAATTCTGTTAAGAACCTCTCAATATATTTTACGTAAATTGTAAGTATGGCAAAGAAATTGTGGGTCTTTAGCATCTCTTCTGATGACAAAGAGACGCTGAACTCTCAGAACTGTTTTAGCTCTTTTTCAGCTGGCCATTTCTTCCTGCTCAAGACTTGGCTGCTCATTCTTGGTCAGTCAAATCCTATGTTTGATGCCAGAGGCTATGACTATTCATTCCTTCCATGTAAAACCTTTGGGAAGGTTCACTTAATGTATAAAGGACCTGAACTGGTTTTTAAATAACAAAGTATGAAGATGTAATTGTGTTTAAAGCTTCCCTGAAGCCTTATCCCACACATTAAATGTGAGACCTTCTCTATATGGCACTTGCAGTATCAAAGGTAGGATATATAAATTCTCTAAGGAAGCTACATCAGCTGTTGCAGGCTATGGAACAGATATTTTTTAGGCTGAGAAAAAATATAATTTTGTATAACATTTCATCTTTCTTAAAATGCTTTCTAAAACATGGCAACAAAACACCTGATTTAGCCAGTTCAGCTTCTGCCTTTATAACATTTACAGCAGTGAAACTGATCTCATTTTCTTCCATGCAAATTTTGAAGGAAAGAAAGCACATTTCAATTAATTTCTTTGTGTTTTTAACAGGAAATAATCCAATTTTGGCATACTTTTTTCAGATAAGCATTGAGTTTTTTGTTGTTTTTTCTTTAAATGTCAATGGTGGCAAAATTGAACGTAGGGGGGAAATAGCCAGCAAATTCCTTTTAAAACCACTGATTGTTATTTCATTTAACCCTTCTGAAAGTGTTTCACACCTTGTTTCTGCAGATGTTATACCTTATGAACTGCTCCTTACTTTCATGTTAATTAGTTATTTCACACATTTTTCACAGGTCTTTTTTCACAGGGACTGTGTGAGGGTTTGCACTATAAAGTGAATGGCATCATCTTGTGAGGGAGGACTTCCCTATGAAAGTCTAAACCTGAATTCTGACTTTCTGAAACACCCACTGCTGTGCATGCTGTCATGCAGGGCTTGACGGTCTGCATCTTGTTTTCCTTTTCTCTAGGTAGTTTCATAGATTTTGGATAAGAATGGGACTGTTGTGATCAAGTGCATGTGAAATCTACTAACATACAATGTTAGCATCAAGAAAAATATAAAATGCTGATACAAAATGTCTTCTCCAAACTTGTTTTTGTCAGACCACAATACAAGAGTACTGTTTTGGGCGTTTGTTTAACTTGTGATTAAGCACAATATCTCCTAAACATATAGACAAGGAATGTTGGTGACCAGAGGCCTCACATACCTATCTATTATTCTATGGGATTCACATTAACTCTTTTTTCTCTTTTGCCAGGATGAGGGTGGAAAAACATTTCCAGGCAGGAATGTGAAATTGGGTCATTATTATTTACATATAAAATATGTTCTAAGACACTAAACTGTAGACAGGTAGTTATTTATTGCAAACCAAAACAACAAAACAAATATATGTTGCAACATGTTGCTTACAGCTGACAAAGTTTGGAACAGATATTTGGAAGACTTTGTACTCTAAGTAAACAAAACTTCATGACCTGCCTTACGGATATAGGAAAGCTTGTGGATTTAGTCTACCTGGTGAATGGAGTTACATCCAGCTGGCTACCAGTCAAAAGTGGTGTTCCCCAGGACTCAGTATGGGGGCTGGTCGATGATCTGGGTGATGGAATCTAGTGCATCCATGCAGGATGGCACTAGTTGGATAAGAGTGTTGATCTGCCCTACGGTAGGAGGGCTCTGCAGAGGGACATGGACATGCTGGATCAATGGGCCAAGGCCCACAGTATTAGGTTCAATAAGGTAAGTGCTGGGTCCTACACTTGATTCACAGCAGCCCCTTGCAGCACTACAGACTGGGGGTGGAGCGTCTGGAAAGTGGCCCAGCCAAAAAGGACCTGGGGGTGCTGGTCGACAGCCAGCTGAGCATGAGTCAGCAGTGCCCAGGTGCCCAGGAAGACCAATGGCATCTTGACCTGTATCAACAATAGTGTGGCCAGCAGGACCAGGCCAGTCATTGTCCCTTGGTATTCAGCACAGCTGAAGCTGCACCTCAAGTCCTATATCCAGCTCGAGGCCCCTCACCAAAAGAAAGACATTGAGGTGCTGGAGCATGTCCAGAGAAAGGGGGACAGAGCTGGTGAAGGGTCTGGAGAGGAAGTCCTACGAGGAGCAGCTGAGGGAGCTGATGTTGCTCAGCTCCAGAAAAGGAGGCTCAGGGGAGACTTTATCACTCTCTACAACTGCCTGAAAGGAGGTTATAGCCAGGTGGGGGTTGGCCATTTCTCACAGGCAACTAGCAACAGGACAAGCAGAAATGGTTCCAAGCTGCTCCAGGAGGAGGTTCAGGCTGGACATCAGGAAAAATTTCTTCACTGAAAGGGTGGTCAAACATCGGAACAGGCTTCCCAGGGAAGTGTTAGAGCCACCATCCCTGGAGGTGTTCAAGAAAAGATTGGACATGGCACGTAGTGCTGTGGTTTAGTTGACATTATGGTGTTCAGTCAAAGCTTGAACTCAATGATCGTAGAGGTCTTTTCCAAACTTAAGGATTCTGTGATTCTATGGTTTAGTTTTATTTATAAGCAAAAATGCTCTTATAAGCAAAAATGGTCCATCTTTCTCAATTTCTTTTGGGTTTTATTACTGAATAAAAAGTTATTGGTCACTCTTGATACAAAGATATCTTATACAAGTATGAAACACAGGTGACTCAGTAATTATACTGACCGAGTCCAACTTGGTTGTTTTCAAACTGTTCAGGTTCCATCTGTGAGTCCTGTCTCTCCAACCCTGCTTTTCCAACTGTGAGCGGTCTTTCAGCAGAGAGGGGTAGAATTGTACTTACCTTTTTAAGCCTAGAAGTAGTGGAAAAATGCCATATGGTGATGGAATTCCCATTAGATGTAGCACGTTAGCATGCATGTGTCAGTTCACTCATGCATTTTGCATAGATTGAAAAAGAAATTATGGTGATAACTTGCTAACTTGTGAACCTCTAAAGTATCTCTTCAACAATTACAAGTATTGTCTTAGCTCATTTTCAGCTGATAACAACATCTTACTCAAGGGTCCTAGAGACAATCCTGACATTCCCTATGAATTTTCTTAGCTCATTATACATTGCTTCTGTTGTCAACTTTATCAGCTTTCCTGTTTATCTTTGGAAAGTGCCTACCTCTTAATAAGAGGCATTCAAGAAATATCCTCAAAATTTTCCAAATGCCAACATAACAGCCTTAAAAAGGTCTCTGGAAAATATGAAATAAAGCATTAATAGCTGTTTTAAACTTGGCAATAATGTGACAATCCAAAGCCGTGTGGATGATAAGCATTATTCCTTTGATTGCTGGCACTGCCTAAAATTTTATTGGCTACTTTTCCACTTTCTCTTCATATACAGAGAAATATATAAATATATACTTTTTGTATAAAAAAGGTGTATATTCATATGCATGTGTGTGTGTGTGTGTGTACATATATGTATATACACACACATATATAAATTTATTTTTGCACTAGACAACTACACAATGCAGTTGTACATGATGGGTGATTAACACTTTTTTTTTTTTTTTTTTTTTTTTTTTGGTACATTCTTTGTTGTATCTCTTTGATGAATGAATAGCTAGACCAGAAGTGTTAAGACGGTGTTTTAAAGCACACAGCTCCAGCTACCACATGCAATCAGAGTATTCTCTTAAATACTTTGCCACAGATTTTATTTAAACAATATTTTTACCCAAGTTCACCCAGGGTCTGGATCCCTGTGTACCAGGACACGACTAGTTTCTACTCCTCTTTCTCCTTCACTGCTGCCTACTGCCTCAACATTTCTGCTTTTAGTCTCACTCTGGATAAGATGATCAGACACAAATAGAAATCAGAACTCTGTGAAACAATGAAAATGAGTTTTGGTTTGTTGGTTGCATTTTGGGGTTTTGGTTTGTTGTGATTTTGTTTCATTTTTTTTTAACACAGACCTCATAATTTGAAGTATATTATGGTGTATTATCATTGCACAGATGGAGGTGAAAATGGGCTCTTTTTTGTGTTAAATGTCCAAATGAGTCCAAATGACTTTGTGAAGACGTTAACCTTTCAGAAGAATGGCAGTGATAAGGAACATAGGAAAGATGTCAATATAAATATCTTTGTTGTGTTGTCAAGACTGGCAAGGTACTGAATTAGTTCATGTGTGGTTTTCTTCTGTCTGATGACATCAAAGACGTATTTACGAGAGACTTTTAAACTCACAGGTAGAACAAACAAGAAGCCTGAACCACACCACAAATATTTATTTATGTAAGAGTATTAAAATCACTGCCTAGCAAACAGGGCAATGGATCACAGCTAAAAAATACAGGTGAGTCCATTCAGTAGCTTCCTGACTCCAAAACTGGAGGTTTTATTCTTCACAAGATTCTCTTGTGCATTTCCTGAATTCTGCAACATTCTGACACCTCCTACATGCCAACTCTGACACTTAAACTGATTATTGAGGAATGGAACAAGCAGAGAGTAAATCAATCTCAGCAACATGACGGAATCTTTTTTTCTTATTTGGATCAGAAAAAATCATAGGCTCAATAGGATCAGCTGGAAAGGTAACAAGCAGAAAAGCAAACATTCTTTGCTTCTGTTGGAGGGCGACAACTTTAATGGCTGCAAGTTTGTGTCTGGGAACAGTTATATGGACGTAAAGATGAACCCAGGACCTGATCTAGTATCTCACATAAAATGTAATGCAATGTAAAATCATCCAGTTAATGTTTGAGATATGTCTAATAGAATGAAACTCACTTGGAGGAGAAGCTGGCTTTTCAGGAAGAATCTCAAAATGAGTCTTGAGCTTGATGTATGTTTTTGAGTATTCAGTTTTTCTCTACAGATAATGCAAAGCTTTGCAGAAATATTTAAGCATGAAGAAAATTGGTGAATTGAAATTACAACAGAAAAGGTGGCAGACAGGATTAGGATGCTCTGACTTAGAACAAGGTCCATCAGAAGAATTAAGAGAAATTTTTGAATGCATAATGTGTCTGCATCAACCATTAAAATACAAGTCATTACCCTTTTGAAGTCTGGTAGGGACAACTCTCCTTTTGATATGTAGAAAAGTAGTACATATTAGCAATTTGGATGCAATTTATTTTAAGCACTGCTTAATGAACAGCTATACTCTATTTTTAAACTCTGTTTTTGTATGTGTGCATTCACAATAGTTCTTTTTTTTGTACGTTTGTATATACACATGGACAAGAGAGATTCAAATACTCTGCTATATATAACATTTATTCTTTTTGTGTTGATGACACAATTCTTTTAAAGGCTACTATTTCTGGTCTAATGCACTTTCTTTTCCACTCCACTGACTGCAGGTCTTCACTAAACCATACCACTCCTTCCTATGCAGTATAGATCCAAGAGCAGCAATGAAATTATTATATGGCAAAGAACCTTCAGTTTTTCACTTAAATCCAGTAGTTTAAAATTAGAAGCATCTAAATATTTCCTTGAAGCATTAATCTGAATATGAACAGTATACCTAATTAGAACAGTCAAAAGAGTTTTGAATTTTCATGTGATTGATACATATTATTTTAATGAGAAGGAATTTAAATTTCCCTATTAAATATATGTAATTTTTTTTAAACAATTTGATACTTTAGTTTCCAAATCTTTACTTGCTTGAAGCTAAGAGTGCCAGAGTATACCTTTATCAGGCTATTCTTTGAAATTTTATTTTAGGATGTGATTTTTGTTTACCCTTAAATTACTGCACATCAGGATTAATTCTGTTAAAGTTAAAAATAAAATTTAAAAAAAGTAAAAGGTAGTATAAACCTGTTGCAAGGGAAATCAGTGTATTTTGATTTTTTCTACTTCTTTCATTTTTGTGAACTAGGTCCTGATTTTCTTCTTCACCAAGATTTTTCTATCGCTGTACAAAGCAATTTCTAGAACTACAGAAAAAAACCCAAAAAACCAGAAGGTGCATAGGTTTGATAGTGGCAGTCTGAAGATTTCTTTTGACTCATAGTTTTCTTCAATAGATGCACATTATTCTGACAAACAAACAGATAAATAAATTAGAGAAGGAGGGTTACAGAACAAAGAAAAGCACAATAAGTACTTGCCATCTGATTTTCAAGTCCCATTTAGAAGGACAAAAAATGTTAAAATCAGACTCTAGATTAATCCATCTTTAGTTTTCCAATGTTATTGAGCATTATAAAAGATGGCAAATTTTTTAAGATATGGGTCTATGAACAAACACATTTAAAAGTAAGAAATTGTACTAGAAGAACAAAATAAATACGCGACCTTCACAAGGGATCAGAGCACTCTTCTAACCCATGAAGATCACATCACATCAAATAATATTTTGACAAGATCTAAACAGAATAATATTGACCTAAAACTGATATGAACAAGGCCACAGTTTTTCATCTGGCAAAAGCCTGGGAAATACCACATACTTACAACTTTTATTGTAAATAACAATTAAATGGAGCAAATGGTCAAACAAGTCTAATATCGAAACACCACTAAAAGTTTAATTTTCATGTGCATTATTTCAAACTAGGTTGCTCATTTTGACACACTGTAGTTAAGGAGTGGTTTCCATATACTTTAGCCCATTCAATATACATGAAGGAAGAGACTGTAGAAATAAAGTGCATTAAAATACTAAATGGATTATCCAGGTAGTGAAAACCTTTTGCTTTCAACCTCACTGAGCAAATATAACCCCTCTCAAATTCCTGTTCTTCACAAAAAGACAACAAGTGGGAAAATGAAAAGATAACAATTATTTATAGGAACTGCTTGATGATCAATAGATGTCTCAAAGAAAAAAGAAAAGAAAAGAAAAGAAAAGAAAAGAAAAGAAAAGAAAAGAAAAGAAAAGAAAAGAAAAGAAAAGAAAAGAAAAGAAAAGAAAAGAAAAGAAAAGAAAAGAAAAGAAAAGAAAAGAAAAGAAAAGAAAAGAAAAGAAAAGAAAAGAAAAGAAAAGAAAAGAAAAGGAAAGGAAAGAAAGAAAGAAAGAAAGAAAGAAAGAAAGAAAGAAAGAAAGAAAGAAAGAAAGAAAGAAAGAAAGAAAGAAAGAAAGAAAGAAAGAAAGAAAGAAAGAAAGAAAGAAAAGTCCCCTAGCTTTTCATTTATGACATAGGGTAGAAATATGACAGTTCCAGCTCAAATGAGAGTTCTCCATGTTTTTCCACCCTTCCAGAGACATTTACTTTAAAGTCATAATTTTTCCTCTCTTTCCGACTCCATTCTACACTCCCTGGACCAGCGAGAAGGAGCAAGCTCACAGAATTGATTAGTCTGCCACATGTTCATGGGGTAGCTCCAGGTGACATTATACACACTGTAGGAATACAGATATCTTAAGGCAGTTCTGCACCAGTTCTGTCACAATAAGATAAATGTAACAGTACTGCCCCTAGGGCTTGTACGTATTTCATGGTACCTGAATGATTAATATCAGTTGATTAGCTAGCACAAAGCATTCTAAGTAAAATGTGAGAGAAAAAGTAGGCTAAGCTTGTACCTTACTTAGGATCATCTCGGCATCTCTTTAAAATTAGATTCATTTATTATCTTCTAAGGCAGTTTCTGTAACTATCCATTCAGAGAATCTCTACTATCCCTTGTCTGACATAAATATATTTTTCCCACTCATATATATTAGTATATATGAGTGGGAAGATTACAGTTCCCTTAGTATTATTACAAATTTCATTTTTTAGATTAAAAATCAAATATTCACTGACTTAATCTTCCCAGTACTGTCAGGTAGTTCTCAATTACCTGTAAGCACTTTTCAATACATCTTTATATTCTGTCAACCTGTAGAAGTACGAAATGTGAAGTTAGGACAAAATATTCTTCCTCTGTGTGGGATATACTTCTCCACTTATCATCTCTTCCGTGTATGTGCCAAAACTTTACATTAAGAAAATTCTTTGAATTGACAATCCACTTGTAAAATTGCTTGTATAGAAGGTGTTGGACGTACAGCAGCTACAAAAATTATGCTGAACAGGTGCCAAAGTCTTCTCAACGACTACCTTCTAGGGGAAGGACTGTCCATGGCCAAAGGTGCTGCTTCAGGAAGGCTACCTGTTATCTTGGCTTCTGGATAAGCATCACTGGAGGGTTATCCAAACTAGTAAAATATGGCATATTATCCATAAAAATTTGCCACCAACCAGCCAAATTTGGCTAGTTAGAGTGCTTCTTTCTGCTGGATATTTTGGGCTTGCCTAGTTTGGAGAAAAGGAGGCTGAAGGCTGACCTCAATTCTCTCTACAGTTTCCTGAGGAGGTCAAGTAGAGAGGAAGGATGGTACTGATCCCTTCTCCCTGATCCAATGATAGGGCGTGCAGGAAAAAAAGTTGCACCAGGAGAGATTTAGACTGGATATTAGAAAGCATTTCTTTACCATGAGCATGGTCAAACACTTCAAGACTTTCTAGAGATGTGGTTGAGTCACCAAGCCTGTCAATGTTTAAGAGGCATTTGGACACTGCACTTAACAACATGCTTTAGCTTATGGTCAGCCCTGAAGTGGTCAGGCAGTTTGACTTTATGATCACTGTAGGTTCCCTCCAACTGGAATAATCTATTCTATTCCAGGATTCCAGTTTTCACGTTCCATCTTGCCTTTCATGTACCCTTTAATTGTTAAAATTTAACAAGTTTCTAAAAATAGGTCTTTACATTATATAAACTCAAGATATTACCAATTCCTTCAATTCTGTGAAAAACTTCTGGGTACTCGATGTCCAGTTTTGGGAATCACCTTCCTCAAAAGGTAAAGCCAAGGCTAGAGGGATGGGTTGCTAGTGAAATCTCCCGGCCTGTGACTCTGAGTCATGCTGGTTACACTGGAGCACGCTTGAAACCTTACATAGGTAGGCTAGGGGCTCCTGAAGTGATAGGAACCAATCACTAAGGAAATACTGGTGAAATACCAGAAATTAAGGTGAATTCCTCTAATAAGGTGACAATTGCAGTGCCTCTGAAATTACTCATGCAGCACTGTCAGCAAACAGGAGCTGGAAGCCACCATGCTGCTAGAAAGCTATGACCTAGTTACCATAACTGAAACTTGGTGAGATGAATACAAAGACAGGAGTCTGGCTATCAATGGCTACAGGCTGTTCAGAAGGGACAGAAGAGGAAGGAAAGGCGGAGGGGTTGCCCTCTAAATCAAGAAATTAACAGAGTGCAAAGAGCTGTCTCTGAAGAACAATCATGAGCAGGCTGAAAGCTTATGAGTAAGAACTAGAGACAGGCAAGAAAGGGAATGTTGTGGTTGGTGTCTACTACAGGCTGCTTGATCAAGCAGAACCTATTGACAAAGCCTTCTTGCTCCAGCTGTAGGAGACATCACATTTTCAGCCTCTTGTCCTGGTGAGGGACTTCAACCATCCCAATTGCTGGGAAAACAGCACAGTAAACTGTGCACAATCCAGGAAACTCCTGAGGTGAATTGAAGATAAATTCTTATGCCAGATAGTAGACAACCCTGCAAGAGTGGATGCAATGCTGGACCTGATGGCCAACAATGCCATGAGGGAGCTTGAGCTGCATGCACTGGTGGGAGTTCACAGATCTGTGAGTTATAGGGTAGGCAAAGGGCAAACTCAGTATCCTGAATTTTAGGAAAGCAAACTTCCAGCTGTTCAAGAACTTAGACAATGGGGCTCCCAGAAAAACCACCTTCAAATACAAGGCAGGAGAACAGGAGACGGCAGATATTTAAGGATCCTTTCCATAACGTGCAAGAGCTCTTAATGCCCAGGGGTAGGAAATCAGAAAAGGAAGGCAAGATACTGGCATGGCTGAGTAAAGAATTGCTGGCCAAATTAAAGGGCAAAAAGTAAAAGCACAGGCAGTGGAAGCAGGAACCGATATGCTGGGAGCATTGCAGGGATGCTGCCCGGTTGTGTAAAAATGAGGCCAGGAAGCCCAAGGCATAGCTAGAGCTCCGGAACTAATAATAAAAATGATAATGATAACGATAATTATAATGATAACATTAATATTAATAATAATAATAATAATAATAATAATAATAATAATAATAATAATAATAATAATAATATAATGGATTCTAACAGAATGTAAGCCAGAAAATGAAGCTCAAAGACAATGGATAAGGAGAAGGCCAAGGTACTCAACTATATTTGTACCATATGGAAGGCAATGGATTGGGATGAAATGAAGGGCAGGGAAAAAACCGGAAAGCTGCCCACATTCTAGGGGTTGAAGTTCTGAAATCCCAAGAGAAAGGAGCAAGGCGAGACGCGAGAAGAAAGTGAGGAAGGGAAGGGCTCCAAAAAAAAAAAAAGGAAAAATTAGTCACCGAAGTTGAAAAAAGCAAATAGCATGGGATGAGTTGAAGTGCAGAGAACTGGACCAAAGCTTGCCAGCTTGATCCTCACTGAAATCGGCTGATTTCATTTCCTTACATGAAATGAATTTCATGAAAGGAAATGAAATCCCAAATTCAGAGCAGAAGTGTAACAAGCACTTGGGACAGGAGATATGATGAAAGAAAAGGCGAGCGGAAAAAACGGCAGCATTTGGAAATGCAGCATATGGAAGGCAATGCACTGGGATGAAATGAGGGGCAGGGAAAAAACGGGAAAGTTGCCCGAATTCTACGGGTTGAATTATTGAAATTCCAAGAGAAAGGAAGAAGTCGAGATGCGAGAAGAAAGTGAGGAAGGGAAGGGCTCAAAAAAAAAAAGGAAAAATAATTAGTCCCCGAAGTTCAAAAAAGCAAATGGCATGGCATGAGCTGGAGGGCAGAGAGCTGGACCAAAGCTTGCCAGCTTGATCCGCACTGAAATGGAAAGATTTGGTTTCCTTTCATGAAATGAAAATCTTCCATTCATTTCATGAAAGGAAAAGGGCTCAAAAAAAAAGGAAAAATTTGTCATCGAAGTTGAAACAAGCAACTGGCATGGCATGAGCTGAAGTGCAGAGAACTGGACCAAAGCTTGCCAGCTTGATCCTCACTGAAATCGGCTGATTTCATTTCCTTTCATGAAATGAATTTCATGAAAGGAAATGAAATCCCAAATTCAGAGCAGAAGTGTAACAAGCACTTGGGACAGGAGATATGCTGAAAGAAAAGGCGAGCGGAAAAAACAGCAGCATTTGGAAATGCAGCATATGGAAGGCAATGCACTGGGATGAAATGAAGAGCAGGGAAAAAAGAGGAAAGTTGCCTGAATTCTACGGGTTGAATTTCTGAAATCCAAAGAGAAAGGAAAAAGTTGAGACGCGAGAAGAAAGTGAGGAAGGGAAGGGCTCAAAAAAAAAAAGGAAAAATAATTAGTCCCCGAAGTTCAAAAAAGCAAATGGCATGGCATGATCTGAGGGGCAGAGAGCTGGACCAAAGCTTGCCAGCTTGATCCTCACTGAAATTGCAAGATTTTGATTCCTTTCATGAAATGAAAATTTTCCTTTCATTTCATGAAAGGAAAAGGGCTCAAAAAAAAAGGAAAAATTTGTCCTCGAAGTTGAAACAAGCAACTGGCATGGCATGAGCTGAAGGGCAGAGAACTGGACCAAAGCTCTGGCAGCTTGATCCTCACTGAAATCGGCTGATTTCATTTCCTTTCATGAAAATAATTTCATGAAAGGAAATGAAATCCCAAATTCAGAGCAGAAGTGTAACAAGCACTTGGGACAGGAGATATGACGGAAGAAAAGGCGAGCGGAAAAAAAGGCAGCATTTGGAAATGCAGCATATGGAAGGCAATGCACTGGGATGAAATGAGGGGCAGGAAAAAAACGGGAAAGTTGCCCGAATTCTAGGGGTTGAATTTCTGAAATCCCAAGAGAAAGGAAGAAGTCGAGACACGAGAAGAAAGTGAGGAAGGGAAGGGCTCAAAAAAAAATGAAAAAAAATTAGTCTCAGAAGTTCAAAAAAGCAAAAGGCATGGCATGATCTGAAGGGCAGAGAGCTGGACCAAAGCTTGCCAGCTTGATCCTCACTGAAATGGCAAGATTTCGTTTCCTTTCATGAAATTAAAATCTTTCTTTCATTTCATGAAAGGAAAAGTGCTCAAAAAAAAAGGAAAAATTTGTCCTCGAAGTTGAAACAAGCAACTGGCATGGCATGAGCTGAAGTGCAGAGAACTGGACCAAAGCTTGCCAGCTTGATCCTCACTGAAATCGGCCGATTTCATTTCCTTTCATGGAATGAATTTCATGAAAGGAAATGAAATCCCAAATTCAGAGCAGGAGTGTCCAAGCACTTGGGACAGGAGATATGCTGAAAGAAAAGGTGAGCGGAAAAAACAGCAGCATTTGGAAATGCACCATATGGAAGGCAATGCACTGGGATGAAATGAGGGGCAGGGAAAAAACAAGAAAGTTGCCCGAATTCTAGGGGTTGAATTTCTGAAATCCAAAGAGAAAGGAAGAAGTTGAGACGTGAGAAGAAAATGAGGAAGGGAAGGGCTCAAAAAAAAAAAGGAAAAATAATTAGTCTCCGAAGTTCAAAAAAGCAAATGGCATGGCATGATCTGAAGGGCAGAAAGCTGGACCAAAGCTTGCCAGCTTGATCCGCACTGAAATGGAAAGATTTGGTTTCCTTTCATGAGATTAAAATCTTCCTTACATTTCATGAAAGGAAAAGTGCTCAAAAAAAAAAGGAAAAATTTGTCATCGAAGTTGAAATAAGCAACTGGCATGGCATGAGCTGAAGTGCAGAGAACTGGACCAAAGCTTGCCAGCTTGATCCTCACTGCAATCGGCAGATTTCATTTCCTTTCATGAAATGAATTTCATGAAAGGAAATGAAATCCCAAATTCAGAGCAGAAGTGTAACAAGCACTTGGGACAGGAGATATGCTGAAAGAAAAGGCGAGCGGAAAAAACGGCAGCATTTGGAAATGCAGCATATGGAAGGCAATGCACTGGGATGAAATGAGGGGCAGGAAAAAAACCGGAAAGTTGCCCGAATTCTAGGAGTTGAATTTCTGAAATCCAAAGAGAAAGGAACTTGGCCAGACGCGAGAAGAAAGTGAGGAAGGGAAGGGCTCAAAAAACAAAAAAAAGGAAAAATTAGTCACCGAAGTTCAAAAAAGCAAATGGCATGGCATGAGCTGAAGGGCAGAGAGCTGGACCAAAGCTTGCCAGCTTGATTCTCACTCAAATTGCAAGATTTGGTTTCCTTTCATGAAATGAAATTCTTCCTTTCATTTCATGAAAGGAAAAGAGCTAATAAAGAAAATTAAATATTTGTCAGCGTAGTTGAAACAAGCAACTGGCATGGCATGAGCTGAAGTGCAGAGAACTGGACCAAAGCTTGCCAGCTTGATCCTCACTGCAATCGGCAGATTTCATTTCCTTTCATGAAATGAATTTCATGAAAGGAAATGAAATCCCAAATTCAGAGCAGAAGTGTAACAAGCACTTGGGACAGGAGATATGATGAAAGAAAGGCGAGCGGAAAAAACGGCAGCATTTGATAACCTGTCTTCATTGGCAGCCTCTCTTCCCGCATGTATTGAATGAATGTACCTCCAGGCAGAGATCTGGTAGTAAAGGTATTTAAGAGACATAGACATGTGACAGTCATGGATGTGTTTTCTTGATGGATATGTCAGCGCTGGCTTAACTGTTGAATGTGATGATTTAAAGGTCTTTTCCATCCTAAACTAATCTTTGAATCTAGGAAATTTTCTCACTGTTTAAGCTGTCTAGATGTGAAGTATATTTACCGAAGCATAGCATGGATCTTTATACAGCTTTTTACTTTTTTTGGATAGTAGAAATTCATTCAAATTGTTTTTCGCTTTACATAAAAATGTGTCTGCTGTATTTATGGACAAAAATTTTATTTTTACATTACAGTAATTATACTATGTATGTAAGAACTCGATGCTAGGACTGTATATTAAAATGGCATCTTTGTGCTCTTTTCTTAATATTAAAATATTTTAATGGTTATGGATATATTAATAAGACACACGTATTATAAATAATCTTTCTCATGATTATCACAATATTAATAACGTAACTACAACTTTTCTGTAATGGTTACTGCATTTAAACAAGAAGGTGTTTAAGGATGGAAGAGTATTAAGAACTTTTCTGACTACATAATAGGCTATTACAATGAACACTGTATAGAACAGCACTGAGATGCTAGTGATTATGTGTAATAAAGGAGAGCCATATAGCATCCTTAGAGTTGTTGAATATTTGTACTACAAGATAGACCTAGGTTATTAATTTTTAAATTATTTCCTTCAAGCATGTTTTATTCATAATAATAAGAAAATATTTCAACATTTTTTTCCACTCTCAAATGCAGCTCTAATTCTTTTCTGTAAAAAAGTAATATGATAGAAAATGCCTTTAATAACAAAAAAAGCAAAGCAAAAAATCAGGCATTTAAAAACAAGACTCATTGAGAACAATGAATTAGAAGAAAATAAAAGCAACAAAAAGTGCAATTGCACAATTTCATGTTATTAAAGGTGAGCAATCTAAAAATAAAATATTGAGAAACATTTCACAGTCATATAAAGACTATTAGTTTATTACAGATTAGAAGTGATTAGATTCCAAGTTTCTATGAGTGAAGTCAATCTTTTGCAATATTACTTTGTAGAAAATGATAATATAGTGTCATATAATGCAAGAGTCTCCCTGACAACCTTATCCTTCCTGAATGGATGTGTAGGATGCTGTTTCCAGTGCCTCTAGAGGCAAAATGGGTGATTGAATAATGAGTACACACTTACAAGGCTTTTTGTTAACCAGATTTCCACATTACACATCCTACATGGGTTTCTTTCTGAGGTTCCTTTTACAATGGGAGGAACAGAGGGATTTCCCTAAGAATAGAACACATCCTTCACTTAGATTGGCTGAAACACTTACCCAATGTATATTCAGGGCATAAACTTACATTAGAAGACATCCTCCAAAAGAACCCTTTTCTCCAGTAATTGTTTCCAAAACCAGATTGATGATGCAAATACATTTATTTCCATTACACACATTCAGCAAATATACAACAATGACAGACTGAAATGAAATTACTTGAAAATTAAAGCACAATGACCAGAGCAAGAATGAAACAGAGATATTCAGAACTTCCTGAACTATCTTATGAGTATGCCTTCTTCAACAGCATAAATGTGGAATAGTTTGGCTTCATCATCATTATGACCAAAGTCTATATAACTAATAAAAGTGCAGTCTAAATGTCTTAATTTAAAAAAAAACCCCTTCATAGCTATTTATACAATATTTTTCTTCTCTCTGTATTAACCTGTAAATACACACAGAAATATAATACAAAATAGTATACAAAACATAGGCTAAAAGATATTGAAGTCCTGTGAGAACTTTTTCTGACACTCAGAGAAGGCGAGTGAGACTGAACAGCAGTAGTAAGTTTTAACCACCTACCTCATTATTTATTGCTAGAGAGGCAAAAGCACTGCATTAGAAAATGGTAGGCATGAGCCTTAGATGTCCAGTACATGCAAGAAGACACTTCCAGTGTTTGTACTTTTCACGGTTCAGGAATGACACTTCACAATTTGGTGCCCCCCTCAACCGAGACTCTCCCAAACCAGATGGTGCTTGCACGCTCTCCACCCATTCTTCTCCACCTTCTCACTCTGGGGATAGAGTCAACAATTGGAGGCTCTAGAATGTGAAAATTAGGGGTTGAGATAAGAACAATTTACTGGAAACAGCAATAAGATAACAAACAGTAACAGCAAGAGTATTAATAACAAAAGGTTTAAGAGTAAGAAACTATTTACATGGAAAAACCGTGAAAAAATACTAACTGGCTCTTCCCCACCACATTATGGTTTCTCCCACCCAGAGTGAGTCCCTTACTCCCACCCTTTGCTAGTGACATGAGAGGCTATTAAATAATATTTTGTTCTGATCATGCCTCCTTCCCAACAACTGTAAAAAATTGAGCCTGTTCTGGCTGAAACTAAGACTGTACTGCATCTCATGTATTGTTTTTGATATGACTTTGGTGGGTTTTGTTTGGTTTTTTTTAAATGAGATTTATAAAAGTTATGATACAGCTGTATAGACTGATGGATAACTAAGTGACAAGATATGATGACACCAGTAATGTTTTCAGTCTGTTGGGTTTTTTTACTTATTAAAATCCCAGGTAATTTATTTTCTCTTCCCATTTATAGGACAAGCAGCATTTCAAGTTTATATCTTCTAGCTTATACTATTAAGTACTTACACTGGCAATGTGAGAACTAATTAATTATTTATTATTTAAATTAAAAATAAATAATCAGGAAGAAAACATTGGGAAGATAACTGTTAAGTGTAGCTGTAGGTAGTATAATGTACAACCATGTCTCCTGGGAATATTTCACCAATTAAAGAATCCCAATTACTAACAAGACAGTTTTAGAATGAACATAAAAGCACAACAAGTTTCATCTGACAGTACCCAATCTTTTTAATTCTCTGATGACAATGGCTTAAAGGAAGAAGTATTCCATCTGTAATCTCTCAGTTTAAAATAAAAAAGATTCTGCATTTCAAAGGCTGTGTTTAGTAATTGCTGACCATTAGGTCCTTTGCATCTTGTATTGGCTATTACAAGAATGAAGATCATAGCATGAGTAATCATTGCTGAAAATCCTGGAGGCCCAGAGTCATAAAATGATTCTCATTAAATGGAAGATACCTGTCTTATTAAAGCTTTGTTGTCACTGACTTCACATTTCAGAGCAGCTCCAGTACATTTTTTTTCCTAACAACAAATAAGCTGTTGCAAGGGCATATGAAATAATTAAACTTAATTTCCCAGAGAAGACAAAATTACTCATAGTTCTCTTCTTCACTTTTGCAGAGACCTTGTCCCTCCTACTTATATTTCCTGTATTTCTTCCAACACCTCTTCCGCACCTCGTGGCTTGTTTGGTAGGAGGGTTCACTCGATTTGAATATCTCAGGATGACAGGAATTCACTTCCCTATCAAGAGGGCAACAAGAAATATCCCAAGTTTCTAGAGAACTTTAGTATTGTTCATCATACTTCAGTGTATCAACCAGTATGACTCACAGAACTAAATCAGTCCACCGTTTTCCATCCATTTTGACATCTCTACCTGTTTCTCACCTTCAGAGTTATTCCTGAAAAATGTTAAGTTAAATGGAAACAAGATCTACTTGAAATGGTTCCCAGTGTACATTTCCCAATAGGAACAGTTGTGACAATCCGACTGTAACTCCTTTGGAGCATCTTTTTATCAAACTTTTCAGAGGAAAACACATAAAACCCCCCAGACCAAATCAAAATAGGAAGTAGTCATGTTCTAGCACCTACTAAATGTAGATATAGACTTAGGCCTCTAAAAGTAGTACTTCCCACACCCCCCCCACCCAGTTTTATATCCAAAGTAGGAAAATAAGTAACTTCTGTGAATCTTATTACTGTCATTAGTACTGATCTATAGCCTCAATTTTGTGTTTCCTAACTAGCCCTATATCACTTATGTCCTATATTGGGCTAAAAATATTAATGTCCCCCCCAAACTGTTCTAAATATTCTGGAAAGAGAACAAGTGATGGAAACCCTACTGTTGTTCACCCTGTTACAACAAATGTCTGGCTACTCATAATGATTTCTCAAATGCTTTCACTTCCTTCACAGGGACAATAAAACAAACTAAAATAAAGACTTTGGCATTCATCTCTAGGAAAAAAATACATTACTGAAATTAAAAACAGTGCTGCTGAAAGGATACTTGTATAAATTGTTTCAAGTAATGAGCACCATTACAGCAAAGAATTTAATGTCACGGCAGAAATATGAAGTAATCTGAATATAATGGACCTGGTCTGAACAAGAAAACAAATTCAAACCTATCATATTCAAATCCAGGCATAAATGCTTTGCAGAATAAGAAGCACTCTGGGTTCAAATTTAGTAGCAAGACCAATTCTTTAAATACTAAATGGTATTATAGTAAGAGTGTTTTAAAAGGTGAAGGACTGTGGAGGAAAAAAGTAAACAACAGGAATTAACATATCAAAATCAAGTCTGGAATACACTCAAAAGCTTCAGTGTACATCAGCTGTGAAATATAAGTTTAAAAAATAAAGGCAACCTAATTTTATCAGTCTTCCACAGATACAGATTGTTTCTTTTGTTTTTTCCCTTTACAGTGTAGTTTTATTTTTATAGTGTCATAGACAGAATCAAATAACTAAGGGCATTCACAGATTATAGAAAGAACTATAAAAGGATGGGGCAAAAGAAATAAGAATTTTTTTAAAAAGGAAGCAATGCTTCTTACTCCTAAAAAATCATTGACAGTGGCTATATTGAAGAAATGAATCATGAACTAACATTAGCATCTTAAAAGAACGCCAAATTAACACTTGAGATTATAAAATTACCAGGACTTCTACATGAATGCTATTTAAAATAATTTTAAAAGAAAATGTAAGGAATTTAGCAAAAAACCATGAGCCTAAGAACTGAAAATTAAATAATTATTTTGAACTATTTTGTGCCAGTCATTATCATTATAAGCTTGCTGACATTCTAGCTTATATCAGCATTAATATGTCTACATTTCGGGACAAAGAAAATGGAAATTGTCTTTGCCATCCAAAAAAAAAAAAAAAAAAAAAAAAAAAAAGAAGAAAAAGGGTAACATATTGACATTTTTAAGCTTCCTTTTTTAATTTTTTAAAAAAATACTTTAAACATGACAGAAATGAGGAAGACTAAGTTTCATGATTTGTGTTAATCCCTTTTAGGATCCATGTGTTTATTTTGGAAATAACCTGAGGACTGACCTGTTCCACAAGTTCATCCCCAGCCAGATATTTATAGGAGCCTTTCAATCTCTCTCTTGAAATGGTTCCCAGTGTACATTTCCCAATAGGAACAGTTGTGACAATCTGGGAAGCAGCATAGATGTTGTCATAGGGTTGGACAACATTTAGATACAGTTGTTGAAATACATCGTTTGAAGCCTCCAAACAAAATTTAGTCGATTTTTGAGCTTCAAGCAATGACTTATTTTAATTACCTTTCTTGTTATAAAGAAATAGCAAAAATATATCTTAGAACTATAGCAAGTACTCAACACTGAGTGAATTTTCTCAGAATACATAAAGACTTCAAAATGCAAAAGTACAAAAAAATACATTCATTGTACTGCTTGTCTAGGAAATAAGTGCAGACTTAATCTGGTTTTGAACCAGTCAGGGATGAAATCTCTTCTTCTCCTTGCCAAGTGAAAATTGATCATGGTACAGAGAGAAACTGCAATATTTTTGTGATTTGAAATAAAGAATTTTAGTTTGTAACTCACTGCTCACCGTGAGGGGAAGACCTAGATTTTAGTCCCTGATCCCAGTGTCTTTTTCCAGTTTTCAAATAAAAATTTTGTGCACTTCCAAACTTCTGTGCAGACACCAAGGAACTAATTCTATGATTCTATTCTGTGATTTCAGGAATAGGACCCCTCCTTCTAGTATGGGCAGTGACCAGCTTCCAGCCTTCATGTTCGAACAGACCCTTGACAACCTACCTGACAGGCTTCTGAGTCCACCTGCGTCTCCAATTCAGTGGAAGTTTGAGACTTCTGAGACTGTAGCATTTCCCAGGATAGCCTACACTCTCTCACTCATTCTCCTGATCTGGCTGGAAGCCTCTGAGAAGGCTGGTGCAATGACTCCAGCATCTATGGGGGAATGAACACTGCAGCCTGCCAAAACCATAACTGAGAAAGTGTACACTAATGAGACTGGGAATGAAAAGACCTCTTTGTGCCCTTTGTCACAAAATTCTGGATCTAGTCATTGCCTCTGTTAGATGCTCCCTGATGGTGAGAGAGGACTCCTTCCCATGTGTCCTGCCTGTGCAAAGAGTTGTACAAACTCACACAACCTGCTGCACCATGTCCTGTTCGCCTCCTCTGTTCTCCAGTCCTGGTCACTCACACTCCCTGCGAGCCCCGTATGAGAGAGTGGCAGTGGCCACTGTCATTGTTGGCTCTGCTCATATTAGGACACTGCCCTAGGGCAAGCTGCTGTCTCCATGTGGGTCCCAGTGTTCTCCTGCATTTTCCCTGACCCTAGGAATTTACCGTGCTTGCTGTGAAATTCACCTCTACTCAGCTGCAGGATGTGCCCGCACTGGAGCTGTTCAGCTCAGCAAGCGACAGTTGATGGCCATGTTTAAATGTTAACAAAACTTTGAAGGTAAATAAAATCACAATGTTTTCCTCAGTCCATATTTTCAACAGAGTCTATAGCGTATGCAGTTGGTAACTTTGGTTGAGCACCTTTTCACCAGAATACAGAAGTGACAGCAGCACCTTTGAAAGAGCTCTTTGTTTCATGCTTTACTCTTCCAACACATTCGTGTCTCAGTTGTTTCTCTCACATATTCTCATTCCCCTCTTCTCTGGCTCCAATCGTTCCAAAGCAATAACATTTTTCCCTTCTTAATTGTCATCAGAGAAGTGTTACCACCGTCAGTGATCAGGCCTTGGCCAGTGGCGAGTCCGTTTTGGAGCCATCTGGCATTGCCCCTACCAGACATGGAGAAGCTTCTGGCAGCTTCTCAGAGAAGCCACCCCTGTAGCCCTCCTGCTACCAAAATCTGTCCACACAAACCTAATATACACATATAAGGTACTTGCTGGTTTCTTAAAAGGACTGTAAAAGCACCTTAGCCCTGTCTTTTGAAGAGTTCAGATGAGCGGCAGTAGATAAATAAAATGTGCCAACTACAGTTTTTGGAACAAAAAAACCCCAAAAAACAAAAAACAAACAAACAAGCAAACAAACAAACAAACAAAACCCCCCACCAAAATACAAAATACAAAAAACAAAAACAAAACAAAACAAAAAAAAAGGAATAAATTAGGAAAATTTTCATAGTCACTTTTCATGAATTAGAAACACACACAAACTAATTTTTGTGGGTTTTTTCTTGGCTTTTGTTTGTTTCTTTTTTGGGGGGTTGTTATTGTTTTGTTTTTGGTTTTGTTTTTGTTGGTTAGGCTTTTGTTGCTAGAGATTTTTTTATCTTCCCAGACATAACTAACATACTATCTTTAGGTACATTACTGGACATAAGTTTATAAAAGTGTTGTATCCTACTTCACTTTCCACCTTCTTCAATGAAGGAATGTTTTTATTGTATGGGATTCTGCACCATTTAACAGAAATTAACTATACTATATGGCATGCATAGCTCTAATACACCAGGACTTCACTGCTCCATGCAGTTTATTTTCAATCTCCTTTGCAATATTATTATCATTTTTATTATTACTACTACTTCTACTACTACTACTACTACAGTGTAAATATTATGTCTGATTGGAGCTGGAAGCACAGGAAGTCATGGTTTCTTAATTTCAGAAAAGTTACCAAAATACAGATCTCATACCTGTTTCCTGATAATGCATGCCAGTCAGATGCAGAACCACAATGCTGAATTAATCTTCCATCTCAAGAGCTATTAATGTTGTGTATCTTGTTACACATGCATACTGTTATTAGATGTGATGAAATACTCTATTAAAAGGATAAATTTATGAAAAAGATCTGTCACTAAGAATAAAATGCCAGATTTTTTATCTCTGTCTTGCAAGTTGGACTCCAAATCATTATTGATTTTTGATTTGCAAAATAAATAATTTTAGTGACATTTTAAATCCATTTGAAGCATAGTAGAAAGCAATTATATAGTGGCACTTCGGAATAAGTACCATTATTTTCTACCTTTCTTAATAAAAGGATTTTAGAAAAGATTAAAATTTATTTAGAAATAGTACATCTGATGTTGATGATAAAAAAATATTTTAGTAACACAAAAAATATGAGGAAATAAAACTAGAGAAATTTGGAATAAAATCATCCAATCTTAAACTTTAAAAAAGACTTTAACAAATTAAAGCTTGTAAATAAGCACAGGGCATATCTCTAAAAAATATGTTAGGTTCATATATGTGCATTATTTAAGGATGTTGGGGTAAAGTTTAGGAACTCTGTTACCGTTGGGATTATTTTTTGCCTGGCCTGAATACCTTTCTGAATGCTACAAAAACTTTTCTTAATATCATTATGTGGGAAGCATTGTAAATTTACATTAGTCAAAGTCTAATTTACATAAATTAAACTTAATTATAAAGACTAGATTTCATTCAATGTACAGACACTCTCTGCAGTTATATAATGTTTTCTGTCCTTCTTATTCTACATGTTCTTGAAAGTTATTCAGAATATTTATGCATTAAGGGTTACATAAATTTAGGAATATATTCAATACTTCTCAGGGAGCACTCAGAGACCCTTATATAATGCCCGATTCTTACGGCCTTCCTATGAAATGGATGTATTCATTAACATTTGACCATGGGACTCCCACTTCCAATCCATTAGTGCGTGGTATACTAAAACCAGTCATAACTAATCTGCAAGGCTTTCTTAATTATCACATAAGAACTAAGCATAACCTATCTCATAAGGAATCCATATATATATTCCTGTTTCTTTAAATAGGATTATAGTCCAGATTTTTTTTTTTAAACTCACAACAGAGGAGATTTTTAAACAGTGTATATAAGTTCTATATTGATCTATTAAAATCCAGTGGTTTAGCTCATTATTTGGAGAGCCTAAGATTTAAAGAAACTTTAGACACTGTTTCTTAACCTGCCCCTAATATGTAGCAAAATCTTTTTGATTCATTCCGGGTAAAAAATTAGAACAATGTAAATTCAAGCCTGATAGGGGGTATAAATCACCTTCCTATGAATGTAAAGAGCCTGTAGAGAAACTAAAAAGCCTGACATTTATACAATAATGTATGCATAATTTCCCACTTGTATGCCATACTCTTGAGATGAAAATAATTTTAAAACACAAGGTTAGAGAAATATCTGCCAATGTCACTAAAAAAGTAGAGGAAAAAAGCATAAAAAGCAATCTAGAACTTTTCTAGCGTGCAAAACATTCAGTAACTAATGGTCATTTTCAGACAGAATCAGGGAAAGACGGAACAATTCCTTCTGAAAGATAGAGACATGTTCTAGGTAGAGAAACTTTTTCACTGATTTAATGATTACCATTGTTCATTGACCAGCAAAACAATTGGAGCCATTCTCACAGGACCACAATGTACTTTGTACCTGATAGATGGTGTGGCCAGAACAACCTCAGTCACAGCAGGAAAGACATTGAATAAATTGTCAGCACGATTTACACACAGCTTGTCAACAGCATCTGGGCTGCTGAGCAGAAGAATGATGGACAACAGATGTTTCTAGAAATGCTCCCATCTGCCCTATCTGAGCATACATCCCCTGTGGAACAGTGGGCTACAAGATCTACAAGAGCTCACCCTGCTCTGATTTTTGAACTTTGATCCTCCTTCTTACGAAATAAAATCTCTCCCAAAGTATAACTTAACCAATGTACAATTACTTACTAAATCATTATTGGGTAATGTTCAATCTTAGTACTACTGCAAAAAAATTTCATGGATATCCAGAGATGATTAAATCAAAGTGGTCGGTAGTGACTACGGTACTTTCATGCATCTAAACCATATTTCATGTGTAACTGTGCTTTTGACCTTTTAACCAAATCCTGATTAAACTAATAAATGCATAGCAAGTAGATAGTTAGTGTTCCTAACAATTAATTCTATTTTTTTTAAATAATAGAAAAAAAAAATTTGTTTTCCTCTCTTCAGAAGAAAAATTTTTTACTTTTCCCAAAATTGTGTGTGTCCCCAAAATTGTTGTCCTAACAGCTAATTCTATTTTTTTTTTAAATAATAAAAAGAAAATTTTGTTTTCCTCTCTTCAGAAGAAAAAAATTGTACTTTTCCCAAAATTGTGCGTATCTACACACATATACATAAATACATATGTATAGATATGTACATGTATGGACCTATACACAGAAAGAAAAATAATCCAGCTTAAAAAAACTGTATTGCCATCTTAGTTCATAGTCGGAGTCATAGAGAGAATGGTGAAAAATACATCATGGTGAAAAAAAACCCCAGTCATCCACATCTTTTGAATACTGCCTGTTATGGCCTTCTTGCTGTCCTCATAATTGCTTAAAGTTTCTCTACGCTCATTAATATTGCTTACTGCCATGTAACAGATACTCTGATATATATATTTATGAGCAAATTAAGATGTCATGTGATAAAAATACTAAGTATTCAAGAAAAAAAGAACTGAAATAAAGCATTTTGAAAAGATTATCTGGAGTTAATAATTCTACAGAGCTAGTTAAATTACATGTTTTCTTTGGCAACAGAGTTGATATTAAAAATTGCCTTCACCAGCTATCTGCTCCTGTTCAATCAGGTCCAATTACAGACAGTTTGTGATGCTCAGCCCATAAAGTGCTGGCAACTTACACATGAAGGGGAAAGAGAGAGAATGGCATGTTATTGAAAGCTATTGTGTGTAAATAGTGAATATTTTCAGTGGGAGTATCTTTAAGTAAGTAAAAGTTGAAAAAAGTAAAGCATCACAAAAGCTACTTAGGGCTAATTATCACTGACTTAAGAAATAGAATGTTTATCATTTAAAATGATTCAAAGATTCTACAGAATACATTAAAATTAGACTGTGTCTCTGTAATTCTGCTCCACTTGAAGTTTATTTTTTCTTAATAATACTATGTTTACTTGCAGTGGAAGTACAAATTTAAGAAAACTCCCTCCTTCTACAGAACATGAGCAATAGTCAGTACTTAGTTTTTCTTAGAGAAACAAATTTGCACTCACAAGTTTATGAAGACAACAGAGAAGTAAAGGAAACATTTCTGTGAAATAATACTGACATCTACTAGACTGCTTTTAGAAGACAATTGTAAAATAGACACAGTTTCAAATGAGAGAATGTTAATGTAAAATAAAGTTGTCAATTTATGAAAGGGATTAGTCTCATACACTATTAGCTAAGTAGTTTTGGTCTTTAAGAAAAGAAGCAAAAATTTTGCTTCTCATATATTAAAAAGAGAACAAGTGATAAATAATAATTGGAAATCAAGAACATAAGACAAATGTTTTAATCTCAGAATATAAATGGGATTCTGAGCAATTTGTATGTTAGCTGGTAGGCAAATAATACCACAGCTAGCAAGGTCAAACAAGAACATAATATGCATTGGAAAATGCATTATAAAGCTATGTAATAAATGACACTGTTATTTGCAAAATCTAATCCTGCATTGCAGAACACATAGCAAGAGTATGATAATCCATTCAAAGCAAATTTACATAAAATTACTAAATACTTTACTTGGAAGGAGTAAACAATTTGCAGTTTTCCCCACTGCCCTTAAACACAGTTGTCCCATTTTTGTCTTCATGGTCACAGCCTACACGATAAGTATATAGATAGAGCGTTTCAGCAAAAAAAATACTCTGTACTGGGTCTGGCTGCAATGGAGTTAAGTTTCTTCACAGCAGTCCATATGCTGTTGTGCTTTGTGGCTAAAACTGTTGATAACATACCAGTATTTTGGCTCAACAGTCTTTACACAGCATCAAGGCTTTCTGTCTTCCCACTTTTCTCCCCAAAGCAAGCAGACTCCGGCACAAGAGGTCAGGAAGGGACACAGCTAGGACAGCTGATCCAAATTGTGTAAAGGTATATTCCAAACCCTAAGATGTGCTCAGCAGCAAAAGCTCGGGGAAAGGGGAAGTAAGGCAGGATTTTCACAACTCTGCTGTTTTCCCAGGAAACTTTTACAGGTTCACAGTTCCTGCTTCCCAGAAGTAGCTGGACATCTGCTGGCTGACAGAAAATAGTGAATCAATTCCTTATTTTGTTTTGCTTGCAAACACAGCTTTCTCTTTTTTTATTAAACTGTCATTTTCTCAATCTATGACCTATCACTTTCCTTTGATTTTCCATCCTAACCCAAGGGAGAGGAGAATGATCAGGAGGTGGCAGAGGTGTTTGGCCACTGGCCAGGTTCAACTCACTACTCAGATAAGAATCAGGAAAAATTAGAACTTATATTTTTATCTCTTTTTTAAAAAAATTTTTATATTTACTGTATCTTCAGCTGAAATTTTTGTAGGGTTTCTCTATTAAATCTACAGTCATAAATGACAAGTGTCTCTCTTTATTATATGTAAAAAAATATCCCTGGGATTAAACTAAATTAAATAATTCATGTACGTAAAAGCAATATGCTACATCTGTGTATAAAATGAAAAAAGGAGCTTGTGGAACAGTGTAGAAAAAGTTGTGGGTGTTTCATATTTCCAAGGCTACACAAAACATATGCATTCAATGTTGATCTAATATAGCAGCTAAGAAAAAATGGAAATTGCTTATTTTTGTAGTATAACTGGGATGGCAAGCAGTAATGTCAGCTATAAATTGGATCCTACAGTTGCAGATGAGGGAAAAATGGAGATAAGTGTGTAAAAAATTAGCACTTCCTTCCCAAGATTATTTCACCTCCTCCTGTCAGCTGCATTTCCTGCGAAAACATCTCTTGCTCACTTATTATACACTTAACTACTCACTATATGACAAATCAATGCAAATTGCACTTTTTCTGGCTATACCACTATTTATGATCCATCAGAATATTATTCCAGGATTGGGATGACTGTTGCACTCATTCAGTTGATGATATTTTTGGTACATACTGGTCTACAGATGATCTTAGACTTACAGGAAGTCTCTTAAGGAGATAGAGAGGGAGAACTGACAACAAAAGGAGTTTGATGAATGGGTAGGAATGGAGCTCTCTTCTGCTAGCTCTGAACTATCACCTTTCTGAGCTGTTTCTAAAGCAGCAAAGAAGCAAAAGGCTCCATGTATTAACGGCAAGTACTAACTTGGTGCACATCCATACAAAACATTGATGACAATGGCTCAGAGTCCAGATGGGCATCAGTGATGAGAGGTGTCCCTCAGGAGTGTGTGTTGGAATCAATGTTATTCAACCTCTCCATCAAAGACATAGACAAAGGGACAAAGTGGGCCCTCAGCAAAGTTGCAGATGACCCCAAGCTGAGTGGTGCAGTTGACACAACTCAAGCTGAGGGATCTGGACAGTCTTGAGAATTGTGCCCATGGGAATCTCATGAGGTTCATCTAGGCCAAGTATACGGCGCTGCACCTGGGTAAGGGCAACCTCCAGTATCAGCACAGACTGGGGGATGAACAAATCAAGGGCAGCTCTGCAAGGACTTGGTGTTGCTTGTGGTTGAGAGGCTGGACATGAGCTGGCACTCCCACCCCAGCAGGGTGAGGGAGGGGATTCTGTCCCTCTACTCTGCTCTGGTGAGACCCCACCTGGAGTGCTGTGCCGAGTCTGGGGTCCCCAGAAAGGAGCCTAAAAGAAATCTGAAGAGGAACTGTTTGTAGGGCATGTAGTGACAAAACAAGGTGCAGTGGCTTCAAATTGAGAGTAGGTTTAGATTAGATATTTGAAAGAAGCATTACATCATGAGGGTGGTGAGGCACTGGACAGGCTGCCTGGAGAAGTTATCAATGCCCCATTCCTGGAAGTGTTCAAGGCCAGGTTAAATGGGGCTTTGAGAACCCTGGATCCCTGCCCATAGCAGAGGAGTTGAAACTAGATGATCTTGAAGGTTCCTTCCAACCCAACCCATTCTATGACTAATAGTCTTAATCAGAATTCATAAACAGAATTGTGCTGTTTTTTCAATATATACCGCTGATATCAATAAAGATGTAAAATAAAGCAAGAAAGACATAGAAGACTGCAAAGATCTGCCAAATCCATGAAACTGCTGATATAGCTTAAACAGGCATTTTGCTGCGTATCTCTCAAAATATAATGTTGATTTTTAGCTTTTTAAATAAGAGCTAAAATAAATCACTTGTGACTTTTGAAAATGCGGAGTAGAAACACTTCTGACATTTCAATTTACAGATGAAATAAACCATCATGCACAAAATATTTCAATGTATTGTAAAATTGCTCATTTATGTCCATTTGCTAGACAACAAAAATATTTAAAATTATAACGCAGTATGTAACATTATTAAGTCAAAAAGAATAATTTTCTAGAGTGCATTTTACATGTAGTTTAAAATCTGTCATGCCTTAATTATCAGTGACCTATCCAATAGACTGAACAATTACATGACTGAGATGGGCATGGAAAGCTGCACATCTGCATATATAGATCATTATGTCTTTTGATTACTGCACTGAAGAATGCAATAAAATTTATTTACTTTTATTTACAATCAGTTTATCTCAAGTTTGACTGGTGAACTTGAAACTAAAAAGAAGTACATGGTTCATTTACATTTCAATCCAAAGCAGGGGTAGGGTGGCAGGAGTAAATAATCTTTCAGAAAAGATAGTATTAAGAGTGACAGTGCATAGAAATTAGGCAAATAAGGCTTAATTCCACAAAAATGTTTATCCTTTTACAGAATCCAACTGTCAAATGTCAGTCTTTCAGCACAACCAAAAAAATTATGTTTATCTACCACTATCTTAAAGCAAATAATAAATTCATAGTTTTAAATATTTTTTTTTATAAATTCCAGCTTCATCCTGGATTACCTTGAAGTATTTTAGAATTTCTCCATTTGCTTTTTTGAATTTTATGTTAATACAGTCTTGACTTTTTATATAAGTTTTCATTAAGCATTTAAGATTGAAATTGATGATGGTAGTATTCAGACTACCTGCTGAAATGTACTAAAAGTTAATATTAAATAAGAGAATGAAATAGTAATGCTCCTCAACACTAGAAACTTTCAGTTTTATCAGATCTTTTTGAAACCATTCTCTAAATCTTTATGTACACTGCCCCTAGGAAAAAGCTTCTGCCATAAGTCCATGTCTCTACAGTTCTTATTCCTAGAGTGTTTATCATATTTCAAATTCAAGCACTGAAGTATTCTCTTTTCTAACCTTAAAGTTATTATGAACTGATATGAGCAGGATGCAATGCTGCTGTGTGAATTCCAGTGTCAGCTGAATTTCAGCTTTTAGAGTTTTGCCATTCCATTATATTCTCCTATGACTCCTTTTATTCCTGAAAAATATTGTAAATTATTAATATTCCCGTTGCAGAGTTCTTCAACTAATGCTCCGATGTCAGAGCGTTGAGGTTTCTATACTGAATTTCAACAATTATTTTCATTAGTTTTCACAGTGATAACATTATCAAGATTGCTCTTGTGCTCTTTCTGGGGTCTTTTTCTTCACAGCTTATAACAGATGTGCTCTAAGTAACATGACAAATCCAAACAAATCTTCTTCTGCATATCTGTCCTTAAAACTCCCTTTTAATTCTGCTTGTTATTTCTATTAAGGAGCAGAAAATTGCACCCCAAACACTAGAAAGCAGTGAGGCATTTGGTATGACTGTATTCATTTACAGTCATAACAAACAGCATTTTAACTTATGCTTCCTGATCATTTTTTCTTATTTGGTTGCTTAGATTGGCCAGGCTGATTTTGGTTTTGCTTTCAATAATTTGCTACTGAAATAAAACAGCTCTGACTAAATAAAATTGAGCTGAGTAGGTCTTTTTCCTACTGTACTACTGTGAAGTTAAAAGCTAGACTCCCTGAAAGATCTTAACATGTTAAAGTCAATTACTCAACAACACTTGTTATGCATAATATTTAGGATAATTTTGTATAATATTTTGCTTGTGTAGCTCCATCAGCTAACACACGGTATTTTGTCATGTGCAAGCTCAGTTCTAAGAGCAGAATCATTCAGGCTTTAGCCTGAAATGTTCTGTGATTTATTGTATGAAGAAATTGTTGATTACATGCTCTATGTTATACGGTGTATTTTAACACCTTCAAAGAAAGAGAAAACACACTTTATTCATTAATGCTACTCAGAAGTCTCTTTTCTTGTACTGCATTCAGGGTTTAAGGAAGAATTTCTTGTGTTTGATAGTTACTCTCTTGGAAATGGCAAAGACATCAGGATAAGCCATCAGAGTCATCAGCTATATCCTGGAATAAGCACAGATTTAAAACCATTTTTTTGTGAAACTATTGCATTCCATTAAATGCACATTTATTTTCAATAATTTCTGTTTGTGTGTCGAGTAGTATGCTGAAGAAATGAGCTTCAAAGATGAATGATACACCGATCATGCCTATTTTTTCATTCTTTAACATTACCCATAAGTAGTTTTTACAAGGTTTTACAGGAAGTGCGTCCAGTGGTGAAACTTGGAATTTTCCTAGGTCCCAAATGCAAACCTTAAATTCAAGATACAGTAAACTATGACCTTTGTATCATTTATCTTTGAAATTAATTTCTTCAGCATACTACTTGATATGCGAACAGAAACTGAAAAAAGAAACCTTTCCACCAGACACCTTCATGCATTTAAAATCTTGCAATTCTCTTCCTGATTAAGTCTTCTATTCATTAGGATAAAGAACACAAATTAGTACATGCCTACATCAGTTTTCAGAGTTTCTAATTTTCTCCTTTTTTTCCATATTTCCAGTGAATTTGTATGCTTCCTTGAAAACGAGGGGTTATAAATGTATACCATATTCTCCCAGAAAAAGATGAAGTTATTAACTTCCTAGAATAAGATTTGAAATTGAATTCTAACATGATATCCTAAAGTAATCTCAGTTGACTAAAATTACCACATGGGTTGGCATCTTTTTCATCCAGAACAAGGTAATTTCACTAATAGTTTGATAAGTTAACTATTGTATGTTACATGGTGGATCGTGCTTATAACCACCATATTAAAAACTAGTTGTTTACTGGACCTGGATATTCATGAGTTAATTATCAGTATAGTATTTATTCAGAACATAAAATGTAAATGGTACCTTTGTACTGCTCCAAGCTGTTTTATGAGCCTAATTGTCACCAACACTTCTAAAGTCATTCATGCTTCAGATTTATATGCACAAATAACTCACGGTGCTCTTGAGTAAAAAGTTGCAGATATTTGGAGATATTTGCAGATATTTATTATGAAGCATATTTTGCATATGTACTTCTGCAAGCATGAATATCAAATAAATTTTTTGGTTCTCAGGCCCCTTCTATTAAAAATACAATGATTGTTTTTAACCAATAATTTTCACCATTTGAAGGCATGTAATTTGTTTTTATTAGAAGTTTTATCTTAATATTGAATATTTGTGGGTTATTATTTAATATACAAATAAAATCTTCTCTTTCACACATCAAATCTGAGGTTATACCAAACCACAAAGGAAGGTAAATTTTTGCGGTAGTAATAGAAGTACAATAGTCACTTCAGTTTTATTTAGCTATGTTGTATTTATTTCCCCAGTCGAAGCAACCCACTTTCCATCTTTTAGCAGTGCTCCTTTTACCAAAAATGTCATTGGAGAAATGGTAAGAATATGTTTGCAGTTATTCTTCCAGAGCACTATACATTTTTTCATT